>JAJHZJ010000066.1:25000-2644564 GCA_023548195.1 Bettongia penicillata ogilbyi | reverse complement strand
GGAGGTGTGGTTTTAGGCATGAAATGTCACTAAGTCAACCAACGGTCAGGGTTGACCAGGAAAAATCAGGCTTCTCTCATCAATGTCTTGTTAGACTTAAAATTAAAGGAAAGGGAGTACACATACATCTAAGTACAAGATACATACGATTGGTCAGTGAGTAGTAAACGTCACAATGCATAGCCAGTTCAGGCAGTATGCAGCTGGCTCTAAGTGATAAATTCTAGAGGTGCAACTGTCTACTATGGCAGGAAGGGAGATAACAGTTCCTACTGGGGCAGGCTGTCCTTGAGCTGGAGGGAGACTGCCTGAGATAGTGCTTTGAGATTAGAGAGAAATGTGATTTTTTTTTCCTCAAGGTTATCTCTTATTTGGCAGAAACAACGTGTACATCATAAGGAAATAAAAAAGTAACAAAAAGTAAATATAAATTAATTTTGGATGACGAACACTAACAATTGTAAAGATCAGGAAAAGCCTCATGTGTAAGGTGGCACCCAAAAAATATATTATTTTCTAAATTTATTTTCAGTGTTCCACAATCACTACCATATAACCCAGATTTTTTCTTTCCCTCTCTCCCCTTGACCTCTCCCCTCCCTTCTTGAGATGGCATACAATTTTATATAGGTTCTACACATACATTACAACTAAATACATTTTCGCCATATAGAAGAATTAAAATGAATGGGAGAAATCATATAACAAACCAAAGCATAAAACAAAAGAAAATGATCTGCTACAATCTGAGATTGAATTCCATAGTTCTTTATCTGGATGTGGAAGACATTTTGCCTTAAAAGACCACTGGGAATTTTTTAAGTTCTTGCATTACAATGAAGTTCTAAGTGTACCAGAAAAAATCCTCTCACACTGTGGTTGTTGCTCTGTACAAACTTCTCCTGGTTCTGCTCCTTTTGCTCAGCATCAGATCATATAAGTCTTTCCAGGCCTCTCTGAAGTCTTCGGGCTCATCATTTGTCATAGCACAATAGTATTACATTACATTCATATGCCATAATTTATTCAGCCATTCCCCAGTTGATGGGTATCCATCCCCTTGATTTCCAGTTTTTGGCCACCACAAAGAGTACTGCTATAAATATTTTTGTACATGTGGGACCCTTTCCCATTTTTTGATCTCTTTATGATCTAGAAGTGGTATGAGAAATGTGATTTTTAAAGAGAAAATGTGATTTTAGAATTGGGGGTCAAGCACATACTCTCAAGCACCCCATCAGTCTCTTTGAAAACTATGGAGATCCCTGAACGCTTACATATCTTTGGAAAAGGAGGTAGCCCTGACAGGTGAAAAATCAACCCTACTTGGTGAACACTTAAGGAGGGGGTGGATATTTTGATGATGAGGTGGGCTAAAAGTCTTCAGTTCCTCCTGCTAGGAAAGTGACTGGATCAGGAGATTCAGCTGCCTTCAGCAATCTGGACAAAAGAATACATCTCCACCCAGCTGGTCTTGTAATCAATGGGTGGTGGTGGTGGTAGTGGTTTCAAGGGTGTGAACCTGATTAGGTTAGGGCTGGAATTTACCTACTTTAGAATCTATTTACACTTTAGAAGTAATCTCTCCTAGTTGGGTGGGGTCCCACCCAAAATTGAGGAGAATACTCTGAGGACTGGGCTAATGTCATCATCAGTTCTGTTATTCAGAGAGGAAATAAAATGGAAAAAAAAACCTCAATCCTTATTTGCTTATTAATATAATAGAAAAATAATAACTTCTCTCACTTCCCCTAAACTGGGGTTGACTTATAAAAAGTATAAAAAAGCCCCTCATCTAGTACCTGCCTGCCAAAGGCAGTAAAACACCACCCTGTTGGCTCTGGTCTCAGGCTGCTTTCTTCCACATTCTGCATCAGGGATCCAGGGGACAGAATGCTGAGTAACAGCTGTGTCAGAATGCACTCAGGTCAGTGGGAATGACCATAAAGATAGCTGGGGTTGGGTGGAGATACAATTTACAATGTGAACTTAGGTCCTGTTCTGGTCCAGCATTTCTTTAGATAGTCAAATGAATCAGAATTTGCAAAAGATAAGATCTTCTCTTAGTGGACATATAAAGAATTGAAAAAAGGATTTTATTATATCCCTCATTAGAAACATTGGTATTCATTTGAATCAGAATTTATTTTTCCAAATTTATAAATAGATCCCTCTTAATAGTTGGAAATAATCTCTCACAGCTATTTTATGTAATCTTTTTATAAGCTTAGTAGCATTTTTTTTTCTCTTTTTTTTTCTCTTTAAGCTCATCAGGTTAGATTTTTTTCACTTAGGGCTTTCTGGCTTCTTCAGTAACAGGTTTGAGTAACATGTCAAAGATTCCAAAAGACTCTAATCAAATTTTCACAAGCAGTAACTACAAATCAGTAACACAATACAAGGTTCTATGAAGCTTTAATTTATTCGCTTCTCAGGTATCCAAAATATAGACCCTCTTCATTGTGAGAAATGTGACAATGAAATTACAACAGAACTGTTCCTTTGGAAAAAGGGAGAATAGAGACTACATACTACCAAGCTACACAGAAGGCATCCTAGTTCTTATTTAATGGAGCAGCACAAGTTTACAACATATTATCTCTGGAAATATTACCTATTAGATTTATGAAGGTTTTGGAGGTCAGGGTTAGGGCTTCTGGTGCATTTTTCTTTTTATTCTTTTTTTGGGAGGTTACTGAATGCTTTTATTCTGCACATAGAAGCCACTAAGGATTTGGCCTGTGGACTCATTGGGGCTGCATCACAAGTATATGGCTCCACACACCAACACCAGGTTTGGGGGTGAGAACAGGTCAATCTATCCCAATCACAAGATGATAAAGGTTCTTATGACAGAGAGCCTGATGATCAGGTAGTCTCTGGTATAAGACAGTTCTAATGAAGCAGTGAGGACATCACAGAAAGGTTGAAGGGAGAGGGAAGTTAAACAGCAGAGGCCCCTGCCCCCAAAACAAGACTGGTCTAGTACTTGGTGCTACCCATTCTTAGGACAGGAGCAGCCTTCTATAGAGGTGACTGGCGCTTGTGAGTTCTTAGGCCTCCCAACCACAGAACTTACTTGGCCCGAGGGTTTCTTCCAGCAAATTTAGCCTTGTTGCCCAGCTCTTCCTCAGTTCTGAGAAGCTGGTTATACTTGACCAAACATTTAGATTGGAAGGGGGCACCAGTCTGGATCTGCTCCATACAGAGACCCACCACTAGGTCTGCAATGAAGATGTCTTCAGTCTCCTCAGAACAATGCGAAACTATTACTTCCCACCCATTGGACTGGGCCAGCTTGCATGCCTGGAGAGATTCGGTCACAGAGCCAATCTGGTTCACTTTGAGTAGGAGGCAATTGCAGGCCTTCTTGTTCACAGCCTTTTCAATTCGCTTGGGATTTGTCACCGTGAGATCATCTCCTATCACCTGCATGCTGGCAGTAGCAATGATGTTTTTGCAAGCTTCCTAATCATTCTGGTCAAAGGGATCTTCAACAGACACCACTGGATAATCCTTGATGAAGCTCTTGTAGAGGTCCCCAAGCTCAGAAGGGGAGGTATACCTGCTGGAATCATCAGGAGACTTGAAGTCCAAGTCATATTTACCAGATCAGAAGAATTCAGAGGCAGCAACATCCATGCCAGTTATGACCTTATCAGTATAGCCAGCCTTACCAATAGCATTCTTTAGCAGGTCCAAAGCGTCTTTATTCTCCAGGATGTTAGGAGCAAAGCCACCCTCATCCCCTATGTTGGTGGCATCCTGTCCATATTTCTGCTTAATCACACTCTTCAGGTTGTGGTAGACCTCAGCTCTAATGCTCCTGGCCTTCTTAAAGTTTGCTCTTCCAGCAGGGAGAATCACAAACTCCTACATGGCCAACTTGTTAACCAACATGGGAGCCACTATTGATCACATTGAAGGCTGGAACTGGCAAGATGACTTCATCATTGCCTGCAAGGTCAGCAAAATGATGGTACAAGGAGACACCTTTCTCAGTAGCTGCACCCTTACAAACAGCCAGAGACACTCCCAAAATGGCATTGGAATCAAATTTAGATTTATTCTCAGTGCCATCCATCTCTATCATCAATCTGTCGATCTCCTGCTCCACAACATTCAATTTCTTGCTAATCAGGGTCGGGGCAATAGTTTTACTGATGTGCTCAACTGCTTTTGAGACACTTTCCCCATGTAGCAGGTCTTATCATTGTCTCAGAGATCCAGGGCCTCATGGATACCAGTAGAAGCACCACTGGGCACAGCAGCTCAGAATTGATCTTTTTCAGTGTAGAGATCAACTTCAACAGTAGGATTTCCATGAGAGTCAAAGATCTCTCTTGCCTGGATCTTGAGTTTCTGGATAGGGCTTTCTCCACTGGGCTCAGAGAACAGAGGCTGAGGGGCTCTTTTTAATCTTAATAGATCTTTGACCCAGCAATAGCACTGTAAGATCTGTAATCCCAAAGAGATCAAAGAAAAAGGGAAATGACCTATTTGTCCAAAAATATTTATAGCAATTCTTTTTGTGGTGGCAAAGGATTGAAAATTGTGAAGATGCCCATCAACTAGGAAATGGCTGAATGAGTTGTAGTATTTGATTATGATGGAATACTTTTGTGCTTGTTAACAGGATTTTACTGAGCCAGTCTCTAACCTGAGAATGATGAAATAGCAGACCAGAGACAAAGTATTAGTAATCAGGTAGTGGTTTCATGAGGAAAAGATTTGCAAATTGAGAATTCTCCTGACCAGAATTCCACCTTGCTGAAGTGAAGACAGAGATTATATACATAAATCACAAGTGGGAAGGGAAAACAGAAGGGGAATTACAAACAATTGTTCCTAGGTCCAGACTGGTTTCCCATTAAAAAAAAAACAAAACCCAGGTAGAAGACAATACAACAATTCTGGAGTCCCATGGGAGCAATATTGCTTGGGTTAGGGGTCATTACTTGGTGGGTCACAGGACCAGAGTTCTGTGATGGTAACAGGTTCTACAGTCTTTGATTCACTTCACTTCAGGTACGCAGGCAGAAGGATGCCAATGATTGTGAACCTTGTCAAAGTTTGATTGATCAGTTCAGTCTGCATTGCAAGTTTGACTCACAAACTGGAAAAGGAAATTCTGAAAAATCTAATCTTTTAGGATATTATTACGCATATCATATTATAATGAAAATTATAATTCCTCCACATGCTGTAAGATTGATGAGCAGGATGGTTTCAGAAAAACTTGGGAAAACTTATATGAACTGATCCAAAGTGAAGTGAGCAGAACTAGAACACTGTACACAGTAACAGGAACATTGTAACAGATTTAGCTACTCTGCTCAAGACAATGATCCAAGACAATTCCAAAGGATCCGTGATGAAAAATGCTATCCAGCTCCAAAGAGTGAACTGATGAACACTGAGTGCAGAAAGAACACATTTTTCTTTCTTTCTTCTTGTTTTTGTGTGTATGTGTTTTCTTTTGCAACATGGCTAATATGGAAATAGGAGTGTAAAGTGTGTTCAGGGAGGACCAGTACTTTTGGTGTGATGGCTGCCAAGACCTTTTTGGGGGCTCTTTCCACTTCTGATGTCCACCCAACTCTCACCTGTGGCTCCAAGAAGCTGCGGTCACACCCTGGTAAACTGTTTTGGCAGATGGTCCAAACCAGATTGAGAGTAACCAAAGGGTTTCAAACCCATTGGTGAGTTATGGGGGGTTCCCCTGGTGGAATGGGCAGATGAGAACAATTTGTTTCAATGGCCATGAAGGCAAATGAAGCAGGGGATGTGGAGTGCTTAGAGCTTTGGTTAGACACTGAAAACATCAAGGTCATCCACTGCATCCTGAGCCATCGCCATTCTTGACTCTGTCCTGCTACTGGACTATGATGACTCTGGAGGAGAGAGCGAGGCTGACAACTTTGTGCAACTCTGCCTCCCTTACATCCAATTTACACACCAATCAAAAAACATCACCCATACCCTTTTCATGGTGATGTCATTTTGGTCCTCTTCAAGAAGAAAGGCCAACAGCCAACATGGAAATTAGTTTTGCATGACTTCACATATCATATTACTTGCCTTCTCAAGGGATGGGGAAAGGCTGGAGGGAGAAAGAATTTTGAACTCAAAATTTTAAGATATTAATGTTATATTTTTTACGTGTAATTGGGAAATATTTAATAAAATAAATAGTATATTTTAAAGATCTTAATAGGACTTTTAAAAAAAGATTGTATTGGATGATCCACCAAATTTGAGTCAGACAAATTAAAAATCCAAACTTTTCTATTAGTATATTCAAAATAAAAATACACACAGGACTATACAAATATAAGTTTACTATTTCTACCACATAAGCTAATGCACTTTGATCCACACAGATTTATCACAATTTTCATTCTGTTGAAGTTGATAACAACACCATCATCAGTTCAAAAATAGAACCTAGATCTCTGGATTTATGACTTTCATTTTCCCTTTCTAGCCCACAAGATGCTAACTGAGAATTCCTGGGCACAGAGAGAAGAACCTCCCTATCTTCCACTGGGCTCCTCCCATAGCACATATGAAGGTTGTGGGGGAGAGACGGTGGTGGAGGTTATGAGATCACAGATAATGATAAGGACCCTCCAGCTCCCAAGAGAGAAATATTCTTTCTCTAGACCTTTCTTTTTGCCTCATTCATGCCTAATAAGTTCCCCTCCCTCTCTGCCCCCAAAGCTAAGGTCATTGGAATGGAAATGGGCATGGAGAAATGAGAAAGACTGGACTTTCAAGGGGGCTATGCATTTGCCAACTGTCATCTCTCTCTCCTTTTCTTCTGAGATGCCAGTGATTCCTCCTGTAAAAATGCATTATATTCATTGTGTCCATAGCACATGTTTTGTGTTTCTATGAAGAAGTGACATTTATAAAGATGCTCTCCCAGAGTTCACCAAAAGTTTAACAAAAAAAGTTGTATCTTTGAACTTAGCTTTCTTGGATTCTTGTGAAGGCTTCTGGGAGAGAGAAGCTGGAAAAAATGAGTTTTCCATCTTGAGAGTCACAAAGAAATGTGGGGCTGATTTGAGGTATTAAAGGTGTAACCTGAAGTGGTGTACCTTTTCCTGTACTCTGTAGTCTTGAGGTCTATTGTGTCAGGATGGAGCTATCAGACTTGTAGGATGCCTGAGATCGCTGAGAGCAACAGTTGGTAAAACGATTCCTATATACCAAGCCTAGACACCTCCCTTTCCTTATCTCCATTCCTAATGAGTGAGCAGATCCACAATCCTCCATCAATTCCCCAATTTACCTGAGTTCTGTCTCTCCTTCCCTCCATCAAGGAGAAGGTATAAAAAAGAACTTAATTTTGCCTCTTCAGCCAGCCACAAAAGCATCCAGCTTCTTTCTATTCAAATGAACTGTCTCTTTCCCCAAGGTCTCCCTCCCTCCCATTCCCTACCACTTCATTGCTCATGATACAGGCAACTCTATAATGACTTATTTATTACCCAAAAAGCACTGAGCTGTTTTGTGCAATAAAACCCACAGAGCTTATGGGAGAAATGGGGAATTGAGAACACAATGCTCAAATGGAGAATGGAAATTGGAGGCACAATGCTCAAAAATTTCTTCAGTGAAACAAAAAGATAGGAACCTAATAAAAATGATAGAATGATTTTATCCATGTTAAATAGTTAGGAAATATATAACGACTACAATAAATAGTGGTGAGTCTTCTGCCTTGGGCTGCAAGTTTGGGCAGGACTCAACTGGTGCAAGGGGGTCCAGACCCGCCCTTCTCCATTAACAGGTTCTACTCCAACAGAAGATATTCAATAAATATGGCACTTTCTCTGACCATGATTTCAAGTTTGCTTGTGGAACTGAAGGTGAGAAGGGTTGCCACTTGTGTATTATTTTCTGCATTCTCTATGTGTCTTTTGGAAGAAATAAAGTAGAGGCTGACTCTAAATTCAAGTTATGTTCAATGTTCCCATGGTATGTTAATTGTATTGGAACAAATGTTTTTTGAAAAAGATGTTATAGCAGAACTGACTGTACTTTCGTTGCTATCATCCTTATTCCCCTGGTTAAATATGAAAGTTTTTCAGTTACCAATCCTTGTTTATGTGATTAATGATGGTCTGAGTTAGGATTCAGAAAGAGAATTTGCTTCCTGAAGAAACATAGGAGACAACTTCCTACTCATGGTTAAGATGTAAAGTGAAAAGAAATAGATGTTGCTCACACATGGAAATCCCATAAGTAAGGGAGGCATACTGATATCATGCCCCCTAGGCAGGGGGCAAGCTTCCATAATCAAAGACAGTCAACAAGCTGAGAATAATACTGATATAGTCCATAGATAAAAATTATATAATATACACATATTTCCTAGGTGTATTTGTATATATGTGTATGCATGCTCATAGATAGATGGAGAGAGTATCTAGGTGATACAGTGGAGAGAATGCTAGGCCTGGAGTCAGGAAGACTTGTCTTTATAAATTAAAAATCTGGCCTCTGACATTTACTAGCTGTGTGACCATGGGAAGTCACTTAACCCTGTGTTGCCTTCAGTCTCTTCATCTGTAAAATGAGCTGGAGAAGGAAATGGCAAACCCACACTAGTATCTCTGCCAAGAAAACCTCAAATAAAGTCACAAAGAGTCAGACATGACAAAAAATAATTGAACAGCATCACAGATAGATGGGTAGCCCTATCTCCCTAGGCTTAACTGAAATAAGCTCTTGAGATAAGAATGAGTCAAGAACAGGCAAAACCAGCCCCACAAAGGGTGAATTTATGCTACATATTGGGGCATCCATCCTCTTAAATCTGCTATTAGGAACACCAAATCTTTTCCTTCCTTACATGGTGGTAAGAAGGCAAAAGTCTTTTATATTTGTGGATTTAACCTGTTGCATGTACATATTTTGTGTACACTTATTGTATGTATTGGGGAAGCTAGGTGGTACCGAGGCTAAAGCATGCAGTCCCAGAGTCAGGAAGACCAGAATTCAAATCTAACCTCAAACACATATTAGCCATGTGACCATGGGAAAATCACTTAACCTTTGTTTGTCTCCACTTCCTCTCATCTGTAAAGCAGGGATAATAAGAACACCTATCTCCTAGGATTGTTGTAAGGATCAAGTGAGATAATAGTTTTTAAAATGCTTCACACAGTGTCTGGTACGCAGTAAGATGCTATACAAATGTTAGCCATTACTATATGCATACGTGCTGTGTCCCCTTGACAGAAAGTAAGCTTGTCAGCGACAAAGACAGTTTCATTTTTGTCTTTGAAGCATATACTAGATTAATGAGCCTGTGGCTTGCACCTGACCGCACCATGTGGTGCTTGAGGCGACTTCCTATATGTATATAAGCAACTTCATCAGTGTCCTAGTCAGGTGTTGCCAGGTCAGAGGATGGGCCAGTTCTCTTAGCAATTATTACCAACTCAAACAGGGACTTGCTTCTTCTGGGATTCTATTTATGTTTCCAGGACCCTGGTTAGATTTGTGGACTGTATTCAGCTCTCTCATAACCACGTTCCTCTTCCTATGCTTGACCTGTGAAAGTAGAAGCAGTGATATCTATAGGCCAGATGTCATGATGGTAGGAGATGAGAGTTCAAGATCCTTGAGGATGGGGGCAACTCTTTTGCCTTTCTTTGTAACCTCAGTACTTGGCATGGTGCCTCACATATAGTAAACCCTTAAGTACTTATTGACTAAGATAACCCTCTTCCTCCCAAGTGGCTGTCTTCACACCTCTCATAATTAACCATAGAGGAGACACAGAATTGTTGACTCTACAATGTGTATAATGTGAAGTCATGAGGTGTGTACACAGAAACTTTAGCTGCACCTTCTGGTGGTGTGTTCTCAGATCAGTTTCTTTTAATTTGCTCAACATCTACTTTCTTAAATGAGACAGCAAGTAGTGGCCTGTGTAGGATCTATGAGAGTCAATTTGATGAATTCCTCCCACCCCCCAATCTACTTGAGGATATTACAAGGAATGGAGTTTTGCCAAAAAGAGGAGGACCCTCCTACTGGAGTTGGACATGGGTCCTGGCCTCTTGCTGAGGAGAATGTACCTTGTTGGGAGGGAAAAGTGAATTCCTGGCTGGTCTTCAGTGACTATAGATGTGTTGAAGATGAATATTTGAGAGAAATGTCCCCCCACTGTAAGACTGAGACTTTGTTCTCTTTTGTACCTTCAGCCTTAGGTTTCTTTTCCAGATTTTTCTTCCCCTTGGAATTCCTACCAACAGAAGGAGGACATTAAAATCTTCCCAAAGTGGCAATAGAGGCTTACCAAAGAAAAGCATGGCGGCAAGAGATGTGCTTCATTAGGTATGCTTGAGATTGGAGCTCAAGTCTTTGGCTGCATTCTTCTGACTTTAATTTCCTTTTCTGAGCGGAGGTCAATGACTAACAAACCTGAGAAATGGACATTTGCAGAATTGGCGATTACTTCATCAGTCAAAAGTTCCTGAACGTTCCAGCATTGACTGACCAAAGGGAGGATATTTCTATGGCAGCATATTTCTTGGAATAGATCATTACCAGGATCACCCTGCTGCTAGAGAACTAAAAAAAAGTGATTCCTTGGGCTGGCCAGGAGATCTGGACCTTGCCAACTCACCATAATAAATCACTACAAATTGCTCAGACTCTGCAGCCCATCCAAGATGGCCGTGAAATATCTGTTTAGAAGTCCCATAAAGGATGATTACCTTCTGGGGGAGTACAAAAATGTAACGGGCTGCTTGATTGCTTTATGTTTCCTGTATTTATTCACAGTACCTTTCTGTTCTTTGCATCTTAGACATTTTCTTTAATGGAAAAAATCAGGCTTACGTCTGATACCTATATCATTCACTGAGTATCTTTTTCGCTGAGGACCCTGTTCCCTGTCTTTTGAAGTAACCCTAGATTTGAGCCATGATTAAACTGTGTTTAAAAGTTTTCCTTGTAGTTTGACTTCAGAATGGGGGCAGAACCTGAGAAGGAAATCTTACCTGATTGGAGTTAGGCTCCCCAGGATAGAACTTGTGTTCACACAAGCCCAGTTTTCCTATAGAGCCACTTTCCCCCTGGATACAAGAGAAACCTCTCTATATGAGAAATAATTTAGAATGTGGATTCGCTTAGCCTTTGTTAGTAGACTTTGTGCCTCCTGACTCTCTCAGTCTGTTCTTTGGAATGTCCTAACCCCCTCAGTTTAGTTGCTGGGTGTGGGGATTTTTCAGCCTCAGCCAGAACTGTGACTCATATCAGTCGTTTCTCCATTTCCTGGATGCTATATAAAACATCTGTGTATGTTAGTGTATTTTCTGCAAATGAAAACCATAGTGACACTAACCACACACAAAGAGGTTTTCCCTGGATGACTTGGGTTCCCCAAGATAAGGAGAGAGACAGATGGGATTCCAGAAACTCCAATAGTATGCTTAGGCTTGGGAGAAAGCTTAGGAGGAGGTGAGAATGGTAAGAGGATACGCTCTCAGAGTAGGAGAGAAGTCTGCAAAAATGCAAAGAAAAGTCTCAGTGTTCTCAGGAGATTAGGGGACTGGGAACCTTGATAAAAATTGTTCCCTCTTAAGGAACATTTTAAGATGCCTAAGCACCTTCCTCATCAGACTCAAAAAGGGACCCGTGCCTCACAATGACTTAGAAAAACACAACATTACCTAGTTGCAGTGCATTTTTGTTTATTTTCCTAAGCATTCCTCAATTACAGTTTAATATGGTTCTGGTGGGAGTCTGAGGGTCTTGAGTTCGATACCTTTGGAAGAGAGGAGTTTTGTGCATTTTCGATGAAAAGACCAGAGCTGACTAGGAGCTCTGAAATACAAACACAAGAGTTTGGAGAAAACTAGAAAGGTAACTTTACTTGAGTAATTGAAAAGCTGTATAATGATATAATGTCAACATTCCACTAAACAGAGAAGAAACAAATGCCCTTTCATCTTTAAAGTGTGATAAGGGAATTAAATAAGAAAAGCAGAGGTCCTCAGAAGAAAATGGTTCAGTTCTGAAGAGTTTAAGAGGAGAAAGAGAGGGAAAGGTAAAAGGAAAACATCAAAGGAGGAAGAAGGGGGTAGAGCTTGATATTTCTCATAATTGATGAATATGAGAATAATATAAATATAGAGGAGGCTTGAATGCACATAGACCCACACAAACATTTTGGCATAGAATATATCAAATTCAACAGGAAAACAAGCAGGAATGTGATTGGGACAAGATAAAAGGAAGGATAATACTGGGGGGAAATGTCATTAGAGAAAAGAAGTAGAATAATGCCTTAGATTGCTTCTTAGACAATCAAGGAATGGCTGAACAAAATATGGTATATGAATGCAATGCATTATGATACTTTAGAAAATCACAAAAGAGACTGTTTTACAGAAACCCGTGCAGTTCCCAGTGAGCAGACCACAGAGCAGTTTGTGTAAGAACTTTGAAAGACCTAATCACTATCAAAGGAATGACCAACTCTATTTCTAGAGGAACCATGATGAAGTGTGTTTCCTGTCTCCCGAGAGAAAGGTGATGGAAATGAAAGTAAAGAGGTATGTATGTTTTTCAAGGCCACTTTGTAGATGAAGGAATTGAGGGGATTAGGACAGTAAGTGGTTAATTGTGGAAAGTGAGTGACCTACGCTGAACTCCATCTTGTGACTCAAAATTCTTTGAAAGTAGCTCAGTATCCTTTCCATTCAATTATGGGTCTAGTCCAACTTCTGTCTTGTGAGAAAACTTTATTCATTTGTGGGAATTGGGAGAAAACCTTGTTGCATTGTTTGAACCTAGTCCTGTGTGGCTAAGAAGCCTTTATCTGCTATTTAGAGACCCTTAACTAAAGACCAAGGTTATGTTGACCAGAAACCCAGTTAGATCCAAAGATTGATGCAAGGAGTTTTTTGATAACTATATCTCAAGAAACCCACAGGTCTTATCTGAAAACTAGCTCTATACTATCATTTGGTTATTGTTACCATGATTTTTTGATTGAATACAGCCACTTGGTGGGTGGGTGGGGTGGGGTACCTCTTTTTCTGATTTCAGGGAGTTGTACTTGTTTACTTTCCCCCTTTCAGCTTGGAAAGTCTCTCATCTTTCCACCAATTAGAAATGAGATTACCTAATATTGTATCCTGGTTAATTTTTTCCCCTTTAATTAATTGCCTTGACTGTTTTTAATGTAAAAAAAAAATACCCATCTTCCACTGTATTCAGGGTCCAGCCGTAAACTGAGAAAGGTCCTGATTAGGCAATGAGCATGTATTACTTAATATATCAATGAAAGCTCAAATCTGTTTCCTTAGTTATTTCATCTTTCACCTACCACAAGGACTTGTTTCACTTAACTAAAGTTATTTATTACAAGGTTTTTTCCTCCCTCCTCAGTTAATTTGGTTAACCTCCCAGGTGATGGTAGCAGGGAGGAAGATGAGTTAGCAATAGAGATGCTCCCCCCAAATGTCCCTATTGTAGCATTTTAAATAATATACAAAAGTGAATAGAAGGGAGTTCATAAAGAAATATGTAAAATTTATTATATGCTTTTAAAAAAGCAAGCAGTATGAAATGGAGATCTGATTTTATATAGAATCTTCTTTGTTTTCTGATCTGTGTATGGAAGTGCTTTTTTTAATGTTCAAAATAAAAATTTAAATAAGAAGTCACTTTCTAGGACTCAGAGTTACAGCCAGATTGACATGGCACCAAAGGAGATAGTTTACTACATTGGAAGGTCCCTAGACACTGAAATCATAGGTCCCAACCACAAAAGATACTTGCACTTACCTCACAGGATTGAGAAAAAGCCCTTTGCAAGACTTAAGGTGCAATATGATTGTGAATTCATTGGATTGTAGATTTAGATATGGAAGGGTCCTTATGGGTTATCTATTTCAGCTCTCATCTCAGAGGAGGAAACTGAGGCCAAGAGAGGCAAAATATGGTATGTGACAGAGTCTACTGGTTACACTTGCACTTGGAAAACAGAATACATATATACTTGACCCAAAACACTTGTTTTCCTATCCATGTTCTCTTTAATAAATGCTTGTTGATTAAGAGTGATATTTCTACATCCTTTATAAGCATATCTAGGACAGTTAGGGCCCAAACTGCCTTTGATGAAGAAAAGTTTGCTGTAATGACTGCAAATCTCTTCCATTTTCTTCAGTGGATAATGTTTCTTCCATTTTTATCCTTGAATGCCCCCTGGGTGATTTCAGTTGTATACCTTGCCAATATTTCTTTGTACCCTACTGCTTCCTAATTTATGAGATAACATTGTCCATAATCATCCATCATCCCTCTTCCTAAGATTTTACAACCTGTAAAATGTTTTGTTGTGGGGGAGGGGTGGGTGAAATTTAAAATGCTTTCCATTATCATGGTGCTGCAGATATGAGAAGTCTAGTTGTGGGGAAGGGATAAGTTCAAGAAGGATGAAAGACTAATGACCAGGAAGGGCATAAGCAGCAGAAACAGGAGAACCTTAAAGTCCTAGGTGAATGTCAGCCATTATTATTAATAATTAGGAAAATATAGCGTCAAAGAGTGAAACATTTCCATTCAGTTTTAGAACAGGTCCGAACTGATGCTGCACAAATAATTTAGACCAGGGATGGGGACTGTGCAGCCTCGAGGCCACATGTGGCCTTCTAGGTCTTCAAGTGCAGTCTTCTTGCTGAATCCAATTGTTTTGTGAAGTTTGGATTCAGTCAAAGGGCTGCACTTGAGGACCTTGAAGGCTACATGTGGCCTCAAGGCTGCACGTTCCCCTTCCCTGGTCTAAACGCTGGACAATTTATCCTTATTTAAAGAGGTGCTAGGTGAGTATTGGTCATCCCTTGGTTTTAAACAAACTAGCATGACAAGAAACTACCCAAGGTGCAACATTTCCCTTTCTCTGTCTAAAACAGAATTTTATGTTGATGATTCAGAATTTTGCAGTGAACAATTCTTCTGAACATAATTTCTCATCACACAGTACTGTAAATGTAGTACTTAACTAAGCCTGGGGCACATTTGATAATTTTTTAAAAATGTCTTTAATAAAATTCTCCTGAATTCTTTTTTTCGCTTTACTTCTTCCTTCTAAACGTGGCATATACAAGTGACTGGTCGAGGCTTCTAGCCTGTCGAGATTTTACTATATATTTTAAAAAACATGTTTCCCGGCTATAGAATCCTTATCTGAAGGTGGGTTTTAGTCATTGCATATTTCCCTAATGATAATTCACCAAGTTTTTGTACAACAAGTGTTCAAATTTCAGCTTTGAGAATGGAGCATATGTGTAAACACTAGCTTTGTATGTATGGATTCTTTATGAATCTGACTGTAGGATTGAGGATTCTTCCCCCTGTTGATAGCTCATTTAAAATTTTCAGAAACCATCTGATTTGCATTCAGTAAAAATTAAGTACCAGAACCCATCTTGGTTGGTTAGTACTGCAGCAATCACTTTACATATCACTAAACATCTCTGATACACAGATTTGGTACGGAATTGTCAGTTAGTAGAAACCACTTAGGAGGCTTGAATTAAATAGCACTCAATAAAGAAACTGATACAAATTGCTTCAGAATAACATATTATATGAAAAATATGGTTTATTTTCTAATGTTCTCCATAACATTAAATCCCTGGATTATATTAGGAATAAAAAATTAGCGTTAAAAAAACCAAACAATTTTGACAACGTAAGACATTGGAACACTGTAAATAGAATTGATTTCTACTCAAACTTACTCTAAATTGGAACTTGTAAAACACCAATTTCAAATTCTACAGCTGATATTTCCAAGGTGAGATGACTGAAATAGTAGACATCATCAATTTCTAGAATATAAACTCTGGGGAATGCTCTTTTTAATTAATTAGTTACAATGTTTGAATTATATGTGATGCTCCATAAATGCACATATATTTTATCCTTAAGGCAAATACTTCACAAACATAAATACTGAACCAGACTAAAGAACACAGGATTGTTTATGCTAAAATCTTTCAAGGACACATGGCTTTTATTATGACCCTTAAGTTGTGTGCATTTGGCATAATTCTGGGAGGCAATATTAGCACATCTGTAATAGTACAGAGCTGCCAGAAATACTGCTTTTGCTCATTTCCTGCTCTGAGATAGCTTACTTCAGGAGCCAAAGCAAGGAAATGGTTTATAATCCTTCAAATCCCACTTAACTCATCCAAATCTGTCCTAAGAAGGCTTGTCTGAGGTCACAGTCAAGTTCAAGGAAACATGAGATTGCGGACAGAGAAGAAGAATGCTTCTTTTACCATGTTTAAAGTTTTATGCTACATGGCTGCATATATATACACATGGATTTGTCTATGTTAGTCATTCTCTAAAGTTTTACTCTACTACATGGCACTTAGGTGACTTTGGGTTCCTGAAGGCAAGGTTGCCCAAACTAGAAAAGCTTGGAGGAAAGAAGCTGTAGCTGGCAGCATTCCTACTCTCCAAGCTCAGCTTAGCTAGATGGGAAGTGGCTTATAAGGAAAAGTTTAGTCATCAAGTATAAACTTTGAAGGCAGAGAAATTCATGAAGACAGTCCACTATATCACAGATGGATCATAATCTGTGTCAAAGAAGGGGGTGTGCAGCCTGGAAATATTGAAGCCAATATACAGGCTATCTGATATGATAGTTTTAGCCATGAACAAAGGAATCACCCAAATCCAGTGCCCGTACTGTGCTGGGACCAACTTGATGGTGTTCTGAAATACAAAAAATTTTTCTTTTTAAAAAATTAGGAGGTGTATGAGGAAGTGAAGTTTGCTATAGATTTTGTATCTTTAAAGTCACACTGGAATGCCATTAGCTTACGGAGCATAGCAACTTTTACAAAGATGATAAATTCGTGTTGGAATGTTTTTAAAATTTTAAAACCAAAACTTATTTCAGTTAAAATGAATAAATCATAATGCATTTTTAATCATTTTAAATATTCATAATAATACCAAATGATAATGCATAATAAAGATAAATGTAAAACTTCAGTTGTTTTCAAAATAATGGAAATTTAGAAAACAGAGTTCTGGACATGGCATAGGAGGAAAATATACAATCAGTTTGCTTTTTAAAAAAAGGTACAAGACATGATTACTTCTTTTTTTTATGCAAAGTTCACATAATAAGACAGTCCAAGTAGCTATACCAGATCACTAAATGCTTACTTTAAGCTTCTTAAGTCGATTCACACTCAGAATGTGTATCAGAGTGTGTGCTGTCAAAGCGCCAGGTAAACATGGGCATCAAGCTTCAGATTTCATGGGCATTTTACTGTTACGCTCTGCAGTCCACAATTAATGTTTGCATTTTCAAAATCACTTCTTCTCAGGACGAGGGACGTTTTCTTCAAAGAAACCAGGATTGACAATATTTCCAGCTGGAAAGTATCTGGCAACCACATAGGAAGAACCATCATTTGCAGAGGCCTTTCCAACTCCTATTTTCTTTGTGTTCTTCCAAATCATTGCTGTAAAATGTCCTGGATGGGGAAGAAAAGGATTAGGCAAAAGATCAATTCCTGTAATCTCCAAAAGGATTCCACAAACTTATACATTCTGGCATCTCCTTGAAATATGAACCCACTTTTATAAAAGCCATCTTGTTCTGCTGGTGCTAAGTGGCTGTGAATCATGGGATCCACAATCTCTGAAAATAAAAGTGGAAAGTGGCCCAAAGGACAACAGAGGCCTAGGGAGAGTGTTCATGGACTACAGCACATTACCCAAGAAGGGATGTACATCAAACAGTATAGAAGGAGCTCTAAGGCTTATAACTAGAAGAAATACATATAGAAAGGCTATGATAACAAATGAAAGTCTGCATCCTATGACAGTACCTATCTAATGTGGAGACGCTGGGAAGGTCCCCAGCATGTTGGCTGGACCCTGGTGGAATATTTATAGAAAGATGTATTTGAGAATATTTCTGACAGGATGATAAATCTAGGGCTTACTGTGTGTATCAGGCAGGCACAGTGTAGGGCACTGGAAATCCAAAAAAGGGCCCAAAGCAATTCTTGACCTGAAGGAGTTTATACTCTAATGGGAGGGAGGAGGAAGGCTGATGTGAAAAGGTAAGAAATTAGCTGGTGAAGGTGGGGCAAAAAAGGCCTACTGCAGAAGGCAGACCTTGAGCTGGTTTGGGGTGTAATGTCTAAGAAAGCCTTGGTGACATTTCAGTCTGCACTCAAGAAGAAGTATTCACACTGTTGAGATAACGATCTATTAGAATATCCTAGTATTGCATTCTCAAACAGAAAACAAAATAAAACAACCAAACCATTGGGTGGAAGCCTATTTGTTTCATATGTATGCATAGTAAATCTATTTACATTATGCAAATTTAACTTTACATAAAGAATTCTGAAAGAAATCCACATTCCAAAAAAACCTCAACCATACTAACTTTACGTACTGTGCAGTACTGTGCTCACCCATGCTCCCCTCTCACAACTCTTGCCCTCAGACTGAGCACTCTCTCTCTCTCTTTTCTCTATCTCTCTCTCCATGCCTGCCCCTTGGCTTGGTGTTCTCTGGTTCTACTTATGAAAAGTGAGAACTGTTTGTACATATACAGATAAACACATATATACTCATGAATACATACCTATCATGTATATATCAAATTAAATGGACCAAGAAGTAGAAATACTGAGAACACAAATCATTTTTAATGTAATTCAAAATTCTCCTCTAGTGCTTCATTGTGGCATGCTGACAACTGTGGGTTCTTGGATGTGCTGGTAGCAGGTCTTATGTTAAGCCAGAAAGACTTCAAGTACTAACTCGGAAATGTGTAGATAACTATGTCAAAAGAGAATGTCCATAAAGCAATGATTTTTTTTGACCACAGCTCTATCTATCCATCTATGTATCTTGTATCTCTTCTGTTTTAGTTTTTCCTGAATACAGTTGAATATGTAGCAAGCCTGAGGTGGGCATTTCTAGCTCTGGAGACAGACTTGTTAGCTTGACAGGGTCAGGAGATGCTGGGTCCTCAGGCAAACAAATACTGCAGGACTTCTTGGACAAGACGCTCACTGGCAACAGAATGAACCCAGGCAATGGATAGGGAGGTAACTGCTTGGACAACGCAGAACTAAGGTGAAATGCTGATTGAACAATCCAACAAAATGTTTTATGTGTTAATATTTTAAGTATTAAGTTCCCAACAGAGGGTAACGTAGTTCTAAGTTGTTACTACTGCTGCTTATGTAAGTATTTTGTCAATGAGCACTTGCGAATCTTCTGCGTTAAGCACTTTTGTGTGCAGAAGAAATACAGAGCTGTCAAAAATCTGATTTACATTGTGCACTAAACACCTTTTTACTCCTACTTCTGGAGAGATCCTGGATATAAGCTAGGATCTTTAAGTAATTTTCCTTGGTACTACAGGGTAGTCTTTTACCTGCCACTATAGAGGTATAAAGAACCAAAGAAAAGGAGAAAAAAGGAGTCTGACCATTCTCTTTGGACTTAGCAGTAGTCATTGCTGTTCTATACAAAGTAGCTTTGAGAGGGACAGTGAAAACTGCTTGGGGAATCAGCAAAGATTTTATGTAGATAAGTGTGTTTGAGTTGGGTCTTGAAGGGGATCAGGGATTCAAAAAGGGAGTGATGATGAGAAAGGGCATTCTGAAAATGGGGAACAACTAATGCAAAAGTGTGGACATGGGAGATGACCATGATGGATGCTGAACAGCAAGTATAAGCCAGTATAGTTAGAGCACAAGGTGAGTGGAGGGGAGTAATGTGGAAGAAAACTAGCAAGGTGGGAAAAGCCAGATTTATATTTTCTCCAGAGACTTGAGATTTAATTCAATATGTATTAAGCACTTATTACATACATGTAAACTGTTCTAGATATTGAGAATTCAAAGAAAAAAATTAAAAGTCTCTGTCAAGGTCCTTATTGTTTCATTGAGGTATATACCACTAAAACAAATAAGGAAATATAAAGTAATTTGAGGAGGTTAAAAACCCTACAGAAGAACAAACACAACCTGTGAGTAGCAGCTCCTCTCCTCTCCCCTCCATAACTTTGAGTATATTTCAAAAGAGAAAAAGTTACTGAATGAAGGAGGTAAAGAGAAAATAGGATTTGGGGCAGGAAAAGGTCTCTTGTAGAAGGTAGAAACTTAGAAAGTTGTGTTTTAAAGGAAGCTAGTCAAGAGGGACAGATGAAGGAGAATGACTCAGCCCTGATAGACTGGCCAGGAAAAAGGCAGAGATAGGAGATGGAGTATTGTGGGTGAGAAACAGTAAGAAGGCTAGTATAATTGGATTAGAACATGGAGGGGAGTAAAGTGGGGGGAGATCTGCGAAGGTAGGAAGGGACCAGACTGTGAAAAGCTTTAAATACCAAAGAGGATTTTGGCAGCTGAGAGGAGGATGAATTGGAGCAGAGAAAGACTTAAAGTAGGGAGACCAACCAGGAGGCTACTCTGATATCCAAGAATTATTCAGTTGAACAGGATCTTAGAGAACATTTCATTTTAAAAATGAGAAAATTGAGACCATTGGCATATAATTTGCTTGTTCAAAATCACAGAGCTAATTGGCTGTAGGGCCAGGACTAGAACCCAAGTCTTGACTCCCAATTCAGGTGCTTTTGCACACTGCCTCTTGCACAGTTGACCTGGTAGCATCTGGTGACAAAGGTTAATGGATAGGGCAAGTGGGCATCTAGGCACACAAATGCCATTTGTCTAAGGTGCCAATGTCTAATTCTTTAGGGAAATAATAGAGTATGGACTTGACATCCATAGCTGGAATTCTGAAGATGTGGAAATCCTAAATGTTATGATAGTACTTTTCTTTGCAAATAATTTCCCTCTTCCTGAACATTTCCTAACTCTATCTTTCTCATAAAGAAACTACTCTACATGTATAAAGTTTGGCAACCCCCTCTGCTGATGATTTCAATGCTTAGGTAGTCATGGTGTCAGGTTTGGTGGAGAGAGGAAAGTTGTTTTGTTTTTTTTTAATATAGCTCTAGTAGTATTAGATGCAACATTCAGCCCCCTGCTACTTAGCATGAAGAATCTTAGGTTGGTCAGGGCAGCAGAGGCAGGTAATGTTTAACTCCAAAACCCCAGAAACACGGAGATAGTTTCAGTAACCCCTCAGTTTGAAATCCTTAATTCTAGATTATTGTGAAAATCTTCTTCAGATTCATCAGAAAGTGGAATGGTCCTGGAAAAAGATTTTTTGGAGGTGGAGTCAAGATGGTGGAAAGAAGCCAGGAAGTTGCTCCATCTTTCCCCAGTTTCCCTCAGAAACATTAAATCAAGCCTCTAAATGGATTCTTCTGGAGTGAAAGAATCTACAAAAAGAGTGAAACAATTTTCTGGCTTAAGATAACTTGGAAGGACTTCAGGAAAGATCTGTCTCACCTGAGTAAAAGAAGAGCATAGTCTAGTGTAGACAGTATTATGGCAAGTCAGTGGGAGGCCTTTAACCACAGCATAGACCAACAACTGAGACCCCTTAGTCCTGACTCTGCAAGCCAGTTGTGAGGCCATCAGCCCCACTGCAGAACACATCAGGCTTGATTAGGCAGGGCCACTCCAGTGCAGTGGGCAAGCTGTAGGCCACTGAGGCCCCCAGCACAGAAAGCCCTTGGCCCCAGCACAAGAAGTTTGGAACAGTGTTCCCTATGCCCCATGAGCAGAGCTCAACTTTA
The DNA here is from genome assembly GCA_023548195.1 of Bettongia penicillata ogilbyi. NCBI lineage: Eukaryota > Metazoa > Chordata > Mammalia > Diprotodontia > Potoroidae > Bettongia > Bettongia penicillata. Next base: position 2,622,819 of record JAJHZJ010000066.1, on the reverse strand, counting down.
AAAGTCACAAAAGAGGCTAAAAGATGAGTAAGAAAGAGAAGAGAATCCTAATCACAGAAAGCTACTATGGTGACAGGGAAGATCAAAATACAAAATCAGAAGAGAGCAACCAAGTCAAAATGCCCTACATCTGAAACCTCAAAAGGGAATATGAATTGGTCTCATGACTGAAAAGTCCCCTTGAAAGATCTCAAAAAGGATTTTAAAAATCAAGTAAGAAGAGAAAAAAAAATTAGGAAAAGAAATGAGAGTTATGCAAGAGAATCGTGAAAAAAGAGTATATAGTTTGGAAAGGGAATAACAAAAATTGAATGAAGAAAACAATTTAAAAAATAGATTTGGCCATATAGAAAAAAATCTGACTGAAAAAAACTCCGCTAAAAGTAGAATTGGTCAAATGGAAAAGGAGGTACAAAAGTTAACTTAAGAAAATAATTCCTTAAAAATCAGAATTGGGCAAGTGGAAGCTAATAACTCTGAGACATCAAGAATCAGTCAAATATAATCAAAAGAATGAAAAAATAGAAGAAAATGTAAAATATCTCATTGGAAAAACAAGTGACTTGGAAAATAGATCCAGGAGAGATACTTTAAGAATTACTGGACTACCTGAAGGTCATGATCATAAAAAGATCCTGGGCAGCATCTTTCAAGAAACTATCAAGGAAAACTGCCCTGACAGAACCAGAAATTATCAAGGAAAACTGCCCTGACAGAGCCAGAATAATTATTGAAAGAACCCACTGATCACCTCCTGAAAGAGATTCTGAAATTAAACTTCAAGGAATACTGTAGCCAAATTCCAGAATTGTCAGGTCAAGGAGAAAATACTGTAAGTAGCCAGAAAGAAACAATTCAAATATCAAGGAGTCATAAGTCAGGATTACACAGGACTAGCAGCTTCTATCTTAAAGGACTGGAAGACTTGGAATATGATATTCCAGAAGGCAAAGGAGCTTGGATCTAAGCTCCTCTAAACTAAGAATCAATTACCCAGCAAAACTCAGCATAATCTTCCAGGGGAAAAGATGGATATTTAATTAAATAGTGAACTTTCACACATTCCTGACTTGATCTTCAAATACAAAACTCAAGAGAAGCATAAAATGCTAAACAAGAAAATAAAACAAAACATGTTACTCAATAAGATTAAACTATATATATCCTTACATGGGAAGATGATACTTGTAACTCTTGAGAACTCTATTTCTACTGGGGCAGTTAGAAAGAATATTCATAGACACAGGTTATGAGTATAAGCTGACTTTGATGTAATGACAAAAAAATGAAAAAAAAGGATTGTATTAGGAGAAGAGGAAAGGGGGAGACAGAATAGGGTAAGTTATATCACATTACAGCACATAGGTGCAAAAGACCTATTACAGGCAGTAGAGGGAAAGAAGGGAGGGAGTGAACATCAGTTGAAAATGTTTTCGAATTATGACTGCCAAAAAACTTACTAGGGAAAAAAATGGAACACATGTAAAATTGGGTGCAAAAATTTTAAGGGAAAAAAAGATCTTTAGATAAGACAAAGTAACAGAGAACGCAAAAACATTCTTAGAGAATAAATATACACAGATAACTCAAAGTAATATGGTGGAGTATATTATTACAGGGATGGTTTGTAAGCATTTATAAAGGGGAAAAACTAAGCCAGCATGGCTTTATAGAGAACTGGTCATTCTAGTCTCACTTTCTTTTTTGAAAGGGTTACTAAATCAGGGATCTAGTCAGGATCAGGAATACTATATAAATAGTATATTTACATTTCAACAAAGCATCTAAGTCTATCATATTATTCTTGTGGACAAGGTAGAAAGACATAGGATAAATGATGATATAGTTATGCGAATTCAACGTAGTTTAATGACAGGATTAATTCTTGAAAGGAAGTCTTTAGGGGACTGCTCCAAAGATCCATTTTTCAGCACTTCTATCAGTGACGAGGATGAAAGTATGCTTATCAAATCTAAATACAAAGCTAGAAGCTCTGAGTCCCATGAAACATTTAACATGTTGGATAACAAAGTCAGGACCCACAAAGATTTTAATAGGTCAGAATGACGGGCCAAAGGTGAAATTTGATTAAAGATAAACAAAGTTCTATACTTGGGTTTGCCAAAAACAAAAACAAAACAAAACAAAACCTACCCAAATTCACAAGACTAAATTACTATAAAAAGACACAAGGTTGCAGTGAACTGCAAATTTACTATGAATGAAAAGTCTAACACAGAAGCCACCAAAGCTAATGAGATCTTAGGCTGTATTGAAAAGCAGAGCGTCTCAAATGAAGAGGAGGGTCATGTTGTACTCTGTCCTCCACAGACCGTATCTAGAAACTTGGGAGTGTTTAGTTTAGAGACAAAAAGATTCTGACCCTGGTTTTTAAACTCTATACTTTTTTAATACAGCCTTAGTTGTCTCTCCCCTCTCTACTTCAAGGGCAGAGCACTGAACTCCTCCCAATGCCTTCCTTTATGATGGCTCACAACTTTCCTGGTAACTCCATTTTCCATCGACTGCTCTGCTCCACTCTATTTTTTGGGAACAACGTAGCCCAGAGGTAGGTACTCCCTGGTTTCTTCCCTTTTCTGTGTAGTCTTCCACCATTAGATTAAGCTCCTTCAGGGCAGGGACTGTCTCTTTTTCTTATCTGTATTTCCAGTGCTCAGCACAATGCCTGGCATACATTGTAACTGTTCAGGCGTATGGATTTTATGAACCTACAGACCACAGCATGCCAGGCTCATCTATCCTTATCACCCTAAGTCTGTCCAAGGTCGTATTCATTGCTTCCATGACAGCATCTATCCATCTCATCCTGTGCCATCCCCTTCTCCTTTTGCCTTCAATCTTTTCCAATATCAGGGTCTTTTCCAATGAATCCTGTCTTCTCATCCTGTGGCCAAATGATTTAAGCTTCAGCTTCAATATTTGTCCCTCCAATAAACAGTCTAAATAAATTTCTTTTAAGTACTGACTGATTTGGTCTCTTTCCTGTCCAAGGGACTCTCAAAAATCTTCTCTAGCACCAGAATTAAAAAGTGTTGATTCTGCAGCACTCAGTTTTCCTTACGGTCCAACTTTTACAGTCATATATTACTAACTGAAAAACTATAGCTTTGTTTATAGGGACCTTTGTTGACAAAAGTGATGATGTCTCTGCTTTTTAGTATGCTGTCCAGATTTGTCATAGCTTTGCTTCCAAGGAGCAAATGTTTTTTAATTTCATGGCTGCAGTAGCTACCCTGCAGTGATTTCTGAGCCCAAGAATATACTCTGACAGTTTCCCTTTCTTCTCCCTCTATTTCTTTTAAAGGGAGTGATGGGACCTGTTGCTAAGAGTTTAGGTTTTATTTAGGTGTTATTTCTAGATGTTGTACATCCTCATAGAACCGATCAACTTTGGCATCTTTGGCATCAGTGATTAGAGCACAGATTTATATTACTGGAAGGTTGAATAGTTTGTCTTGGATGTGAACAGATATCCTTCTGTCATTTTTGAGTTTATACTCCAGAACTGCTTTATCTCACCCTGTGAGGGCTATGAGGGCTACTTCATTTCTCCTAAGGGATTCTTGCTCATAGGAGTATATGTAATGATCACTTAAATTAAACTCATTCACTCCCATCCATTAAAGTTCAATGACACGCAAGATGACCTGTCCATTTTGGGTAACCCTGAACAGTATAGTTCATAGTTTCATTAAGCTATACAAGCTCTCTCCACCATGATGAGGCAGTGATCCAGAAGGGGGCCTGACAAATAGGAGGTATTTAATAAATGTTTATTTAATTAAATATTTAGGTGGAATAGGATGGCTATCTTCAAGTACATGAAAGACTGTCATGTAGAAGACTTGCTCTGCTTAGCCTCAAAAGAAAAAAAAATTAGAACAACAGGTGGAAGTTACAGAGAAATAGCTTAGGCTTGATAAAAAGAAAAATTTCCCAAGTAGAGCTGTGTCAACGAGGAATGGACTACCTTTGGAGGTAATGGATTATCTGTCAATGGGGTTCTTTAAACAGAGTTTGAATGGCTGATGGGCAGGGCTGCTGTAGAGAAGACTCTTGTGCATTGTAACAGTTAGACTAGATTCCTTTTTTTTTTTTTCTGCTGCTCACACTTCTAACATCTCATGCTTGGGTCTAACTTGTCTTTCTTTTCTTGGCCAAACCTTTCTAGTCCAACAAAAACTAGCATTTATGAACTCCCTTTATTAACATGAGGCATATAAAACAAGAACTTTTATCTATCACTTTAATATGTGTTTGTCCTTTGTTGCTGAAGAAGACCATGGCATCAAAGAAATAATGACATGACTTGCACTTGACTTTGTTTTGAGTGAGTGAGGGCTGTGCAGGTCAACAGCCTCACTTCTCCTCCAGAGCCATCTGAATCCAGTGACCAGATATTCATCAGGATGACTGGGGATGACCCAGGATGAGGCAATTGGGGTTAAGTGACTTGCCCAAGGTCACACAGCTTGTGAGTGTCAAGTGTCTGAGGTGACATTTGAACTCAGGTCCTCCTGGCTCTTGCACTGGTGCTCTATCCACTGCACCACCTAGCTACCCCATCACCTCAATAGTGATGGATAGAAAAAAAATACATTGGTAATTGAGAAATGATCTATGCATTGGCTAATATAACTTCCTCTTGAATTCTCAAATCTTATGATACTGAAGTACAGCATAAGATTTCATAAGATTTCTGTGTGTGAGAGATGGAGAGATTTGGGTGTGTGCACGTGTGTTAAAAAACCTCTACTATATATAAGATTATCACAGACTGAAAACTTCCAGTTCTGTAATGAACCAGAATGTGTTAGGCAAAAACCCAAGTGAAAAATGATGAACTGCCTTTTCTATCTTTTTTTCTGCTTTTCTGAAAGATAAAATGAAAGAAATGTTACAAATGTGATTGTGGAAATGTTAACTGATTGGTTTTCCTAGCTTCATAATTAAAAGAAAACAGAAGCAAAACCTTGTATTTTGGAGAATAAAATAATGGCAAAAAATACTCACCTGATTCTGGGGAGAATCCTGGACTCTTAAAGTCGTAATTTCTCATTTCACTGTACCATCTGTCAGCTACATCTTGTCCTATAAGAAAAAACAAAAAGGTGATATCAAAATACAGTGGCAGTACAAAAGAAATTTCAAAACTAGAAATACTAGTCATAAAATCTTGATCATTTGTAAAAAAAAATCTTAAAAAAGTTGGTGCAAGATAATCTCTAATTTCTTGTCCACATATGAAAATTTATGTATCATTCTGCATTTTAGTTCATCACCTCCTTGCTAAGAAGGAGCATGATTTATTATCAGACTTCTAGAGTCATGATTAATCATCGTACCAATCATAGTTCTTTCACAGGTCTTTCAAAACTACTTTTCTTAAGTTTTTGCACAACCAAACCCAATGCAACCAAAATTCGGAGGGATGTGGTAAATTGGGAAAGAATTTCTACAGCTAATCTTGGGGATAAAGGCCTCATTTCTAGAATATATAGAGAACTGATTCAAATGTGCAACTATACAAGTCATTCCCCAATTGATAAATGGTCAAAGGATATGAACAAGCAATTTTCAGAGGAAGAAATTAAAGATATCTATAATCATATGAAAAAATGCTCTAAATCACTTTTGATTAGAGATGCAAACCAAAACAACTCTGAGGTACCACATCACACCTATAAGATTGGCAAACATGAAAGAACAGGAAAATGATAAATGTTGGAGAGGATGTGGGAGAGTTGGAATTCATTGTTGGTGGAGCTGTGAGCTCATCCAACTATTCTGGAGAGTGGTTAGGGAACTATGCCCAAAGGGCTACAAAAATGTGATACCCTTTGACCCAGCAATATCGCTATGGGGACTGTATCCCCAAGAGATCATAAAAATGGGAAAGGGTCCCACATGTACACAAATATTTATAGCAGCACTCTTTGTAGATGCCAAAAACTGGAAATCAAGGGGATGCCCATCAATTGGGGAATGGCTGAATAAATTATGGTATATGAATGTAATGGAGTACTATTGCGCCAAAGAAATGATGATCAAGAAGACTTCAGGGAGGCCTGGAAGGACTTATATGATCTGATGCTGAGTGAAAGGAGCAGAACCAGGAGAACTTTGTGCACAGCAACAACCACAGTGTGCGAGAGTTTTTTCTGGCAGACCTGGAACTTTGTAATAACGCAAGAACTTAAAAAAAAATTCCCAATGGTTTTCTAAGGCAAAATGCCTTCCACCCTCAGAGAAAGAACTATGGAATTCATTCGCAGAATGTAGCAGATCATATGTGTGTGTGTTTCTGCGTATGCGTGTGTATTATGTTTTGATTTGTTATATGATTTCTTCCATTTATTTTAGTTCATCTACACAACATGACTATACTGAAAATGTATTCAATAGGAAAGTATATGTAGATCCTATACAGAATTGTATGCTGTCTTGGGGAGAGAGGGAGGTAGGTGTGGGGGTGTGGGGATAAAAATCTAAGTTTTATGGTAGTGATTGTAGAACATTAAAAAAAATAAATAAAATAAAAAAATTTATATCACCTTCAAAAACTACTTTTTCTTTATAATAAATAGACACTGTAGATTGTTTTCTTCTGGTTCTGTTCTCTTCACTCGGCATCAGTTCATAGAAATCTCCCCCAGGTTGTCTGAATTCATCCTTTTGTCATTTCTAATAGGGTAGCAATATTCCATTACATTCACGTGTGGTAACTTGTTCTGTTATTCCCCAGTTGATGGGCACCTGTTTTGTTTATAGTTGTTTGTTACAGTAACAAAACAAACTGCTATAAATATTTTTTGGTACAAATGGTCCCTTTTCTGTCTTCCTTTGACTAATCTGATAGTACTGGCAAATCTGGACTAACGGCAGGTCCTACTTAATGACTTTTACAGTACAGCTCCAAATCGCTTTCCAGAATAGCTGGACCACTTCATTAGTATGCTGTTATTTTTCTTTTGCCAATTTAATGAATGTGACGTACAATCTCGGCCATTTTAATTTGCATTTATCTTATAGTTACTGATTTGTAGAGTTTTTCACATGGTTGCTGATAGCCTATATTCTTTCTTTTGGGAACTGCCTCTTCATATCCTTTGATTCTTTTCTTACTGAAGTCATGAACTGTCTCAATTAATTTTTTTAGTTGGCTTTAGGTTTCTCTATGTAAACTATCATACCATCTACACAAAGAGCTTATTTCTTCAATTTCTTTTTCTTTGTAGAATTTCTAGGACACTATCAGATAATAGTGGTGACGTAAACATTGTTGCTTTACTCCCTGTCTTTTTGGAAAAGCTTTATTATTTCTTCATTATAAACAATTTTATCTCTCAGTTTTAGATAGCTGCTGTTTATCAATATTAAGGAATGGTCACTTATTCTTGTGTTTTTCAATATTTTAATACAAAAGGGTGTTATAATTTGTTAAAAAGCCATTTCTGCATTTTTATATAATTATGTCATTTTTATTGATTTTGGTATGAATATGCTATGTCTGAAGTTTTCCTAATACTGAACCACCCAGTATTCTTGGTATAAATGCTGTATCATCTTTCAAATATGCTGCTATAGCCTGCTTACTAACACTTTATTCCTTTTACATAAATATTCATTAGAGACATGAATTTAGGTTTTTTTCACTCCCTCCACTTTCTTTCTCCTTGGTTTAGATAATTAGGACATATTTGTCTCATGAAAGGGGTTTAGTAGAATGCCTTTCTTTTCTATTCCCCCCGCTCCAACAATTTATGTAATATTGGAATTAAGTGTTCTTTGAATGCTTGATAAAATTCATTAGGTCCTGTATCTTCTTGTTCAATTTCTTTGAGGCTGACTTATTTAAATTCCCTATTTCTTGTTATAATAATCTGAGTATTTTAAATATTTGCATATTCATCCATTTCATTTAAGTTATCACTGTTGTTGGCATACAATCTGGCAAAGCAATTTCAAACAGTACCATTTATTTTGCTTTGTGTGATTTTTCCTTGTTTTTAAAGGCAATTTGGTTTTCCTTTCTCTTTTTCAAAAATCATAATGGATAATGGTTTATATATCCCCCCAACAACTTCTGGCTTTACTTCTAAATTCAATTTTGCCTATCTCTTCTCTGATTTTCAGAACTTCTATTTTTGTTTTTGCTTGATTTAAAAAATGTTGCTTTTCCAACTGTTTTAGGATTAGAACGAACAATTCATTGACTTGCTCTTTCTCTCTTTTGTTGATCAAAGTACTTTAGATCTATAAAAATTTCCCTCTAAAGCCTGCTTTGGCTATAACCCAAAAGATTTGGTGTAGTTTCTTTTTTCAATGAAATTATCTGTTTCGATAATCGGTTCTTTTACCAAATGATTCTATAGCATTAAGTTAATTAGTATCTATTTAATTTTGTAAGCTTTGTTCAAGGAACCTTAATAATTATAATTTTTATTATGTTATGGTCAATAAAGTACATGTCTAATATTTCTGCTTTTCTATACATGTTTGGTCAACTTTTGGTAAAGGTCATACACATCTGAGAAATACATTTTCAATTTCCAATGAATGATCACTTGATCATTTGGATTTTAATCCAATCACTAATTAGTAACTACTCTATTACATATAACTTTTCCAAAATTCTGTTTAGGTCCTTTCATTTTTGGTTGTGTCCAACTATTCATGACCCCATTTGGGTTTTTTTTTGGCAAAGCTATTGGAATGTTTTGCCATTTCCTTCTCCAGCTCATTTTCTAGCTGAGGAAACTTAGGCAAAGAGGTTTAAGTGACTTGCCTAAGGTCACACAGCTAGTAAGTGTCTGAAGCCAAATATGAACTCAGGAAGGTAAGTCTTCTTTCCTGCAGGCCCAGCACTCTATCCACTGTGTCACCTATCTACCTCAGCCTTTTTTTGTCATACTTGTCTTGATCTGAAAAGAATACACTAAGCTTCCCAACTATTATAGATTGACTATTTCTCCCTGGAATTTGAATAACTAGTTTTTCAAGTATTTAAATGTTGCATCATTTAGTCCATGTGTAGTAAGCATTGATGTTATTTAATTACCTAGGGTGCCTTTGAAGATAATGTTGTTTTCCTGCTTATTTATCTCTTTTAATCATATCAATTTTTTCCTACTGCTTTGCCTGTGGTCATAATTGCTAACTATTTTTTTAAAAAACTTGCCTGAAATATCATAAATTCTACACCAGCTTCACTGCTATAAGTCTGTGAATTATTGTTTCAAATGTGTTTTCTGTAAACATATTGGATTCTGCTACCTAATTTGTTACCCTTCTCCATTTTATGGGTATGTTCATCCCATTCACATTCACTGCTATGATGGTTAATTTTGTATTTCCCTCAATAACCTCTTATAGTTTTCCTTCTTTTCCTCCTCTAAAGCAAAAACTACTTTGAAGCCCTGTGCTCAATTTTCTTAATTCTTTCTGAGATTTTCTAAAGACGTTAGGATTTTAAAAGGGATGCTTGTCTCTTCTCCCCTTATTAGAAACTGTTCCATCATGATTTAGCCCCTCCTAGTTGATCAAGTATTTATTTCTCTTGATGCTTGTGTTTGCTTCCAAAATTTACAATCACCTTCATCAAGAATGCTTGAAATTACTTTTTTTTTCAATTAAAGGTATATTTTCTCTTCTCTATGATTATGCTGAGTTTTACAAGTTAAGTCACTGTTGGCTATAAGCCTTTATCTTTTATCTCTGGAAATTCGTGTTTTCTAAGAAGTTCTCTACTTTAAAATAGTTGCATAGTTTATACTTGTTTGTATATAATTGTTTTCATGTTGTTTTGCTATTAGACTGCAAGATCCTTGAGAAGAAAACTACCTTTTAGTTGTTTTTGCAATGCCACTGCTTAGTACATAATGGTGCTTATAAATGCTTGTTGACTTGTGTAATTCTTACTGTGATTCTTTGATAATATTACTCTTTCTGTCTGCTTGGAGTATTTTTAAAAACCTGACTTAGAAGTCCACATTACTAGATGTTTTTATTGTGGGGTTTCTCTCAGGAAGTGATTTGTTTTTTCAGTGAATTTTTTAAACTGCAAATATTTTTTTTTCTATTTTTCACTGGTTCTCATAGGTACTGGTAATTTCCTTTTATAATTTCTTGAAATATAGCATATAGTTTTTTTGCTTGTTCATGCTTTTCAGAGAATTCAAAGATTCTTAAATTATTTCTCTTTTATTTGTTTCCAGGTCAATTATTTCTGATAGTAGTATTTTATATTTTCTTCTATTTTTCCAAAATTTTGATTTTGTTCTAATATTTTTTGCTATTCCATGCATTCATTGAGTTCTGTTTGTTCTGCCATATTTTTCAGCGATTCCATTACTTGGGTAAGCCTTTTAATCTTTTATTTTAAGTTATTCTTTAATTTTTTTCCTCCTCAAATCTAATTCATTTATAAGTTCTTTTTAAAAAAACCTCATTTTTATAGTCACTTTTAGAATCCTTAGGCCAACCCATTCTCCGCTACAAGACTCTACTTCTTCTTGTTGTGGAGATTTTCCTCTTCTGGGATGGATTACCCTTTTAATTTTTTTTTTTCTTAAGGCATAGTATAGTAGATCTCCATTTTATTCAATGTGTTCTCCTTGTTATTTATATTTTCAGCCTTAGTGTTTTAGATAAGTAATCCCATCCAGCTTATGTAAGTTGTGCAGGCTTTGTCTGGTCTGGTCCCCTCTGTTATTTGGATGCCTCTGCCACTGCTGATATAGACTAGGGTGATTAGTAAAGATCTTACTCTCTGCCTCAACCTGTGCCATCTGTCTCAGTCTCTTGATAATGCATTGTGGACTCTTGACTTGGCCAGTTTCTTTTCTCCTTACATGATGCCCAGTCAAGATATCATGCTGGTTTTAGGACTGTAGCACAGTGCACCTGGTGACAATCTCCTGCTATGGCTTCTAGTGTTCTTAGAAGTACTTCTATCTTTCTGTGCAGTGACCTATAGGTGTTGGTTCTGGTTTTATGTTCTCAACTGCTAGAGATCATGCTGGCTCCATATTTGAAATATGGGATGGCTCCAGTTAGGACTGCAGGAGTTGCTTTCCTGGATGTGGTTCCTCTTTCTGTCTCTGTTTGCTTCCCTATTAACTGGAGCTTATACTGGCTTTCCTGAAGTCAGCTCCCTTTTTCTCTACATCTACTGGCTTCTGCATCTACAGTTCTTGTCTAAATGAAGGAGCCTGTTTCTGATGATTTTTTTTCTTTATCTTTGGTCCTTTTTTGAGGGGGGTCCTTTTAAGATATTTGCTGGAGTTTATTCAAGTGAAGTAATCTTTTGTATGATCTTTCATGCTGCCCATTGCCTTCATTATTAGAAGATCAATTTCTCTTCAATGTTAACCAATGTTGTTAAGTGATTTTTATAAAATGCTAGATAAGGGTTTGGAGGTGATCCCACTTCTTGAAGATTAAGCTAACAGAGGACAAACTGCAGCGAGTCCAACCAAATTGGAAATGATTTAAGCGATAGTTTCTCTTTCTATTAATCAAGGACCAATCTACCTATGTTCAAAGAAGACCTTACCAGCATAAAAGTGGCCATCAGGTAATGAATATTTTCAGCCACAATTCTGTATATATTTTATATTTATTTATTTATATATATATTGTTTCCCATAATAGAATACAAATTCTCTGAGGTCAGGGACATTCTTTTCATTTCTGTCTTTGCATTCACAGTGCCTAGCACAAAGAGATGTTTGATACTTGTTGGATTGAATTGCCTTCTAATATGTAAAGGGAACACAATATGATCCTTGAATTACTGAAGTAATACTATCATGATGTGAAGGACAGGTTGGGAATTCTACACAGTCAATCCATGCTCCCAGATCCTGGGATTCACATGGTGTAGAGAGAGGCAAGATGTCAGTATTACTTATGACCTTGGAGTTACAGACTACAAAATTTTTAATGAGTTTGCAAACCCAGTTCTCTGCAGTAAATGGGTATGATTTCCATCATGGAAATCAAGTCAGTCTACTCTGCTCAGCCCATCACAGATGTCAGCTACTGTATTATTATTCAGTTGTACTACATTTCCACACTAAGCGGTTTAGAGGATAGGGGGAGGAGGGGAGGAATGAGAAAATGCTTCAAGCACATGGTGCTTAAGTTATATCCTAAAGGGAGAGAAGAAATCTCTGAGGCAGGTGTGAGGACAAAGTGCATTCCAGGTACTGTAGAAAATCATTACAAAGGCTCAAAAACAGGAAATCAAGTGTGGTGTGTAAAGAGTGGAAGGGTAAATAATGTCCAGTGAGGTGAAATGGACAGATTGGGGTTAAGTTATAAAGGGCTTTAAAAGCTAGACAGAAGAGTTTATATTTTATTCTAGAGTAACAGGGCATCAATGGAACTGACTGAATAGAGGAGTCTGATGGTCAGAACAGGGTTAGGCATCATAAAGTGGAAAGAAAGATGGAATAACAGGATCAAATGAAAGAATTTTTGAGTTAGTGAACAGAGAAGCAGAACATTTTTAAGTGATGGCAACACCAGGGTGAACTACATGTGCAGCTGAGGTAGAGTAGAGCTCAATCATGGGAAATGAGTGAAATCATCAATCAGGTAATGTATCAACATGAATGCTGAAGTCCCCCAATACAAGAGCAGGAGCTAATGGGGTTTTGGAAAGAATTTGAGCCAGGTACTGACTCACTGAGGAAGGAGGCAGAGTGCCTTATATAACAGCACACAGCATTTTGATTTGGTGATATATTTGGACTGAATGAACTTCAAAGAAGAAACTGACTGAGTGATGATGGCTGTGAGAGGGTCTGGAAGTAGCAATGGGGAAACAAGGAGTCAGGATGCTAAGAGGGTCACACCACTTATCAGAAGGAGATTATGGGCTTCCTTTGCTGGCACTGGCTGCAGGCCTCTTTTGTATTGCTCATACATAGATTCAGGAACAGTCTTATGTCACAGTCCTGGGGCAAGGAGGCACATTAGCACACCAGAGCTAATGGAGAGCAGGGACTCTGCTCACAGTTTCAGAGTGTTTGTGTTCACTCACAGACAAAAGCATAAATCAGGGGAATAATAAACATATCTCTTTTAGGATCATATCATCTTGGAGGAACTAAAAACTTACAGACACCCAGAACTAGTTCTCAAAACAGCTATACAAAAAGCCTGAGGCTTGGAACAGTGCCTCCTCCACCTCAGGAGCACAGCCAACTTAACAAAAAAGTTAAAAATAAAGAAATAGGCTGTTACTATGGGGACAGGGAAGATCAAAACATGAACTCAAAAGAAGACAACAAAGTCAAAACTGCTACATCCAAAGCTTCAAAGAAAAATGGGAATTAGTCTCAGGCTCAAAAAATAATTACTAGAAGAGCTCAAAAAAGAATTGTAAAAAACAAGAGAGATAGAGGAAAAACTGGGAAAAGAAGTGAAAGTAATACAAGAAAATAATGAAAAAAGAGTCAACAGCTTGGTAAAGGAGGAACAAAAAAATTGGATAAAATAACACTTTAAAAAACATAATAGGTCAAATGGTAAAAGAGGCACAAACTTCAATGAAGAGAACTTTTAAGAAGCTAGTGAAAGGAGAGTTGGTGAAATGGAAAAAGAGGTACAAAATTTCACTGAAGAAAGTAATTTCTTAAAAATTTGAATTGGACAAGTAGAAGTTAATGATTACATGAGCTATTAAAAAAATAAAACAAAGTCAAAAGAATGAAAAAATAGAAGTATGAAATATCTCATTGGAAAAACAATGACCTAGAAAACAGATCCAGGAGAGATAATTTAAAAATCACTGAACTACCTAAAAACCAAGACCAAGAAAAGAGTCATATTTCAAGAAATATCCAAGGAAAACTGCCCCAATACCTTAGATCCTGAGGGTAAAATACCAATCAACTCCTGAAAGAGACTCTAAAAGAAAAACTCACAGGAATATAATAACCAATTTCTAGAACTCCCAAGTCAAAGGTACAGTACTTCAAACAGACAAAAAGCAACAATTCAAATATTGTGGACCCACAGGATCATACAAGATTTAAGAGCAGAGGGCTTGGAATAGGATATTCCAGAAAGCAAAAGGGCTAAGATTACAGATAAGAATAACCTACCCAGAAAAACCCCTTCATGGGAAAAAGTGAATATTTAGTAAAATAAAACTTTCAAGCTTCCTAATATAAAGACAAGAGCTTAAGAGAAAATCTCTTTCAAATACAAGATACAAGAGAATCATAAAAAGATAAATATGAAAGAGAAATCATAAAGGATTAAATAAGGTTAAACTGCAGTCCTATGTGGGAAGATGATACATGTAATTCCTCAGAATTTTATTATTATTAAGGCAATTAAAAGGAGTTTACATGTAGACAGAGGACATGAATGTGGGTCAATTATATTGAAATAATCTCAAAAAAATTAAGGGGTGAGAAAGAGAGATGCGCTGGGAGAAAGGGGAATAGAGAGGTAGAATGGGGAAAAATTTCTCACATAGAAGAGGAACACAAAGAAGAGCTTTAAGAGTGGAGGTGGCATGGGGGTGGCATGGGGTGGCAGGCAATGCTTGAATCTCACTCTCATCAGAATTGGTTCAAAGAGAGAAGAATATTTATACACGTTCAGTTAGGTAGAGAAATGAAACTTACCCAAGAGGGAAATAGGAGACAAAAGGGATAAGAAAAAGAGGGAGGGGATATTAAAAGGGAGGACAAATTAAAGAGGCAGTGGTTAGAAGCAAAACAGAGTTTTGAGGAGGGGCAGGATAAAAAGAGTGAGGAAAAAAAGCAAAAAAAATGGGATAAAGGTAAATATAGTGATCATAAATAAATGTGAATGTAAATGGGTAGAGCTAACCTATAAAACAGACGTGGAGAGGAGAATAGATTAGAAATGGATTAGAAACCAGAATCCAATAATATGTTGTTACCAGAGATGTACTTGAAACAAAAAGATCCACAGAGAGTTAAAGTGAAGGGCTGGAGGAGAGTCCAATATGCTTCAGCTGATCTAAGAAAAGTTAGGGGAAGTAATCATGATTTCAGATTCCAAGTCCTGGACTCTATCCAGTATACTGCATTCAGTATATAGAGAAAACAGTGGTTGGACCCAGATAATACATATTAGGACCATAAAAGGGCCCAGCATTCTCTACAGAAGTAAACAGAGCCTGGATCTAACACGAAGTACCAATTCAGGAAGTAAGGCTAGAAGAATAAGTAAGGGAGAAAAGACACTAAAAACCATAAAGAGATATTATGGAAAGAGGGACTTCTATGATATAAACCCTCCAAAAGACATCTACAAGCAAAGCCTCAAATAAAAACACAAAGGTCAACTAGAATTTCTGGAAGAAATGAAGCAAGAGATATAAAAAAAAAAGAAATAAAAAATTATATGATAAATGAAATGAAGAGCTCTAAAGGAAAAAAAACTAGAAAAGAAGTAAGAGTTCTGGAGGAAAAGACTTGGAAGGAAAATTATCAGGTCAGGTACACATCTTTAGGCAAGCAATAAACCCCCTGAAAATTATAATAGATGAAAAAGACATTAAGAGCTCCATGAGGCACAAGAAATATTAAAACAAAATCAAAAGACTGCTAAAAACAGAATAAAATGTAAGGTGGTTCTACTTTAAAAAACATGGTCTGAAAAACAATTTCTGAAGCTTTAATTTAAATAATGCTTTAACTTTTTCTTCCTGCTTCTTTTAAGCTGAATCTCTCAGGATTCCTGTTAGGAGCACTATGAATTACCTATAATATGACTATTTTATCTTAAATTTTTTACAATTTTCATTTCTAGTCCTCTTTATGTTATTTTATTTTTTCCTTTTATGCTCTAAGTTTTCTGTTACATTGAACTCACTGTCTTTGCTATTATTAGGAAAATTACCTATTAGAGTATGAACAATATTCTAATTTTTCTCCCCAGGCAAGTAAGACTACAATTTTGCTAAAAGATAATTGAGATTTTCCATAAGACTTGGTTGATTCAATTGAATAAAGCCTGTCATTTCCTCATTATGTGAGTACAAGGCAGCCTCAAGAAGCTCCAAGCATTCATTTGCCTGGCTGATGGAGCATGATGGGTGCAAGGAAGCTTTGCTCATCTGCATTACTTCGAAGTACCTTTGCTATCTCTCTTTGTTGAATATCTTTCTCTTCCTTTGGCTGAACAAATTTCTTTTTTTGCTAATTGCTGAATAACCCATGAGTGTTGCATATCTAACCTACTGGGGACTGGCTAAGTCAGGCCAAGCCTAGAGATCCTGTATTTGAAATATATCAAAGTGAGTGAAAATTATTTAAAGAAGTTGCTGGTATCAACAGAGAAGACACATTGACTCTGGAATGTCTTTGTCTACCATTTCTAAATAGAATGTTAGCACTAACTGGTGCCAGGTCTAGTATGTTCAAGATACTAGTGAAGGGAAAGTGTGTTGTAGTAGATAAAAAGCTGATCAGTAAGATCACCTCTGACAAGTCACCTCATTTCAAACCATACCTTTTCACCCAAAGCCTGAATGTACCTGTATCCTGCTGATTATGCTAGATATATTGAAACAAGGTATGCGACATTCCTCGTATAACTCCATTAAGAAAGATGCTCTAGTCTTTTCATCCTATCTGCTTATGTTTGAACACTATACCTATTTAATGACTTGTGCTTTGGAGTCTCTGAAGATGGAGAGACTGCAAATATTCCTAACTAGTACATCTCTTAGCTGAGAAAAAAGGTGAAATAAGCTTACCACCTAACTACATTTCAGCTTAGAAGGGCTCAGACAGAAACAAATGATGCTAAATGATGATGCCAAAGTTTACTGCCATGCTCTTCAACAAGACAACAGTTTTGTTAAGAAATCTTGGTGTGTATGAGGCACACAGATTAGTAAATCAACAGGAAAACCATCTCATAGCTAATGGAGATAAATGGGTATGATAGGACCAAATTTTGCCCCTCCAACAGTGGGCACCGTGCCAGTTAACAAATTGGGCCTAGAGACTACTGTTGTTCCAGTCATGTTTGACTCTTCATGATCCCACTTGGGTTTTTTTTCTTTGGCAGCTAATGGAGTGGCTTACCATTTCCTTCTCCAGCTCATTTTATGGATATGGAACTGAGGCAAACAGGGTTAAGTGACCTGCCTAGGGTCACACAGCTAATAACTATCTGAGGCCAGATTTGAACTCAGGAAGATGAAACTTTCTGACATCAGGTCTAAGACCTTGTCACCCAACAGCCCCCCAGAAAAGGGCACATGGAGACTGGTGGGACACTTAGCTCCACTGAACTCTAAGCAGGAAAAAAACTTCTGCCAGTTCTACAGGATGTTTGGTCCAAAAAACAGCTCAGAGACAGACACTTCAAGTAAAGAAGACTTAGAGTACTGTCCCTCAGCTACTGCTTCAAATAAGGGGAGAGAACAGAACCCCGAGGGAACACCTTTTCTGTCTAGAACTTCAGCTAAAAGGACCCTAGAGTAAAGACTCACAGTAGTACAGCAGAACTGAGAGCCAGCTGAGCTTTCCACAACTAGCTTATGCAGAGGCGCCAAGAACAGCCGGTGAAAGGTCAGAGAACTGTCTCTTTAACCACTGACCAGACTAGTTATGTTGTGGAGGAAATTGTAGAAACGTAGTCAGACGACAGCTTTAAAGGTTTCCTCTGCAATGTGGACCTTACATGCAAATGCATATATTTGTTAATCTACATCATAATTACTGCATGTTTTGAGTATACTTCTGTTTGATTTCCTTGTTCATGTTATTTACTTTATATCATACATATAATGCAGCAACAAGAATTATTCATAATTTTGCTACTTGCTATTGGTATAAACTGCTGTATTTTGCCTATACTATTACTTTATAGTCCTACTGATATTAATATTGCTTTACTTTTTCTTGCTGTCATGCTTGTGTTCTTTACATATGCATGTACTATCGTGACATGTGTATGTACCTGTCTTCCATATAAATGAAGTGTCAATAGTGCTAAAGTCTGTTAAACATACTGTTGATGTACACTTCTTGTGAAGTGCGTCCTGAGGTCCTACCTGGGATGCTGGGTTAACTATCCTTGTTTTCTTAATTTTGTTTAATTAATTAATTTAATTATATAAATATATATAAATAAACTTATTAATTTAATTAACAATTAATTGATTAATTTGAATAATTCAATTTTAAATCTTATTTTGATGTTGTAATGGGTAATTCCAGGTGTCACTTGTACTGTGGCTAATTTTGTAAGGAATTACATAGGGTAAGAGGTACCCAATGCCTGTCCACTTGAGGTCCTGAGAGCCTTGGGGCTGTGTGACTACTGTTGCTGGGCCTTCGTTTTCAAAGCGGACCGGTGACATCAGGGGGATGTCCTGATTTATATATGAATTGGATTCAAGTGAGGCTAAGTTGCACAAAGCTGTCAGCCTTACTCTCTCTTTCAGAGTCACTGAAGTTCAGCGGCAAGGCAAAAGTCAGGGTGAGTTGCAATGGAAGGGATGCAGTGGATGACCTTGGCATCTCTGATGTCTGACCAAGCTCTAAGTACTCCACAGAACATGCTTCAGTTGCCTTTGTAGCTGCTGAAACAAATTTTTTTCACCTTCTCATTCTGTCAAGTGAAATCTTCACATGTTTACGGTAAACCTGCTCCCCCCCAACTCACCAACATGTTTGAGGTCCACTGGTTATCATCAACCTGGTTTAGCTTTTTGCTGAGATGGTTTACCAGGGTGTGGTTGCTGTATATGCTTCACCTTCATGGAGCCACAGGTGACAGCTGAGTACCAGGTGGACATCACAGGTAGATGAGGAGCCTCAAAAAAACCTCAGCAAACCCTCACTGCAGAGGTGTCAGTCTTCCTATACACTGCTGTGAGACTGTACTATGAAAAGGAAGTCTCTGCCTCCATTTACTTTGGAGGAAGTAGCTAAAAATGTTCCATGAGGTTAATAAGCATGATGCAAGAGAGCTGAGGAGGAATCAAGGGGCCTGAGAGTTACAAAGACCTAAGTTCAAATCTGGCCTCAGACACTTAAAAGTGTGTGATCCCAAGCAAATCACTTAACTTCAGTTTGCCTGGTTTCCTCAACAACAGAGTAGCGATAATAACAGCACCAACCTTCCAGGTTGTGGCAAATAAGATAATAGTTGTAAAAAGTACTTATGACAAGTTTCTGGCACTAAGTAAGCTCTATATAAATGCTTATTCTCCTCCTCATTAGGATAAACTGACATTAACCCAATGCATTATTGGTCCCAATGTATTTTGTCTGCTCAAGTGCAGCTGAAAAGAAATTTACATTTGGCTACAAAGAAAGAAAACTTTTAAAACTGTTGGAGTTTCCCATCTGTAGGTTAGAAATAAACCCTACAGACTTGACTGACAAGTAGAAATACAACTGCCCCAAAATAGGGAAGTAAGCTATATGAATCTGGTTGCAATGGCATACAGGGATGAGCAGTATAAAGGGGACCCAGGCTTGGTAAGGAAAACTTTCTCCCAGAGCTATTCTGAGGGAGTTCAACATTCCATTTGTTTCAAGGAAACTCTTTCTCCCTGCGGTGGAGTTGCTAGTAGCTTGAAGAGTCATCGCTAAAGGGAGGGCTTGGCAAGAAAGGCTCTCCTGGAGGGTGGACGTCAAAGAGAGGAAATAGCCAATTTTCCTCCTGAAACAAACCTTTCACACTGTTACACTAATGATGTCTAATTTTACTTCAAAATGTTATTTCATTTTCTTTGACATGAGTACAGCACTAGTGTTGCTCTCAATCAGTCATTATGACATTATGAGGACCTTTTAAACTCACAAATGGAGGTAAAGGTAAGGAGAGAGGAAGAAAACAATGTTCTGTGAATGAGCAATAAGGTGAAAACAGAAATTATTTGGCAGAAGAAGAATAAAGTGAAAGAGAAAAATACTAGTGAGTAGTGAGGCAGGTAAGTGTGTATTCATGAGCCTCTGAAATGCAAGGTAGTTGGGCACAGCTACCGAACAGCTCAAGTCCAACACTTATAATTCAAGGAATATCTACTGAAAGTTCTCTATGCCTGAAGAGACCACTGAGCAAATCACCTTAAATTCTAAAGCAGTGGTTCTAAACCTGGAATCCATGGGATGAGAAAAAAATGACACCTTTATTTTTATTAGCCTCTAAATGAAATATAGCATTTCCTACAATTATTTAAAAAAATTTTTTGAGAAGAGATACATAGTTTCCAACAGATTGCCAAAGAGATCTATGACACAAAAATGTTAAGAACCTCTGTTCTTAAGTTTTCAGAAGACATTAAAGCTATCTATAGTTACGTAAAAAAACACTACTAATTAGAGAAATGGGAATTTAAATAGCAGAGGCACCACTTCATACCTATCAGATTGGCTAATATGACAGAAAAGGAAAATGACAAATGTTAGAGGGGATGTAGAAAAAGAGGGGCACTAATGTATTCTTGGTGAAGTTGTGAACTGATCCAACCATTTTGGAGAACAATTTGGAACGGTATGCTCAAAGGGCTATAAAAGTGTACATACCCTTTGACCCAGAGAGATCACTACTAGTTTTGAATCCCAAAAAAATTTTTTATAAAAAGGAAACTAAAATATTTCTAGCAGTTCTTTTTTATGGTGATGAAAAATTGGAAATTGAAGGGATGCATCAATTGGGGAATGGCTGAACAAGCTGTGGTATATGATGGGGATGGAATATTACTGTGCTATAAGAAATGATGAGCAGGATGCCCTCAGCAAAACCTGTGAAGACTTCTATGAACTAATGCAAAGTGAAGTGGTCAGAACTAGGAGAACACTCTACACAGTAATAGCAATACTGTCTTATGATCAACCGTGAATGACTTACCTATTCTCAGCAATATAATGATTCAAGACAATTCCAAGGAATTTATGGTGATGATGGAGTGTGAAGGCATTTTTTTAAACTTTCTTTTTCTTGTTTTATTTTTCTTCTGGTCTTTGTTTTCTTTTGCAACACAAACTAATATAGGAATGTTTTTATGAGTTAGGAGGGGAGAGGAAAGGGAGGGAGAGAATTTGGAATTCAAAATTTTAAAATACAAATGTTAAAAATTTTTTCATGTATTTGGGAAAAAATTAGAGGAAAAATTTTTCAAAAGGAACCCTTGTTCTAAAGTGCTTTGTGACATGCTATATGAACTATTACTTTTTTTTTTAAATAAAGCAGAGTACAGCAGTAGCAGCAACTTCTGGTTGACTCCAATATGTGCTACAGATATTTATCTTCACACCAGATTCACTTCCTTCCTAGCACCTGATTTGAGGTATTTCTCCAAGTGGCTAAATATTTCTAGAAGTTCCTTTTCCCACCCCTTTCAGGAGTTCCTTGCTGCACTTAGAAGGGCCTCAAGAGCTTTAGGTTGGAGTGAATGGCCCAAGACTGAGGTGGTACAAGTATTGTAAAGGTGGTTCAGGCAATGTGAAGGGAAAGGGGGATTGGATTCCTAGTTTAGCTCTCTTCCCACAGAGCACAGTCCCAGTTCCATGTCCAAAACTTCTCTCAGATTCAAGTCCCTGGCATGATGATTTCTCTGGGTTTCCATGCCAGGCTGGCTACTTGCACCATCTTGTCTGCCATCCTGGTTCTAGGCACCAAGGTCACCATGACTTAAACTCCCAGGTCTGTGGTAGTGATTACCTCCAATACCTAAAACTGACGGTAAGCAACATGGAACAGAAACATCTTCCCAGGCCCATTTCTTGGAGCCAGGAGTAAGAAGGAGAGAGTAGGGAAAAGATTTTCCTTCCCTTCTCACCAGTTCAGTTCATGGCTTCAAGTGCTGGATGGAGCAGATAGGATCATAAAAAGGGTAGTCCAAAGATGACAACAAATGATCAGTCACTCCAGTTTTAAAGATGCAAGTGGCCAATCCAAGATGGCTAGCCCCACTTGTCTGGTGATGCAGTGGGCTCCATTTTAAGCAAACTGGGCACGTTCAAAAGGCTCCTCAAGGCGTCCTACGCCAGAAGTGGACATGCCCAGAAAAGCCTGGGCGGCAAATATGTAAAACATGCAAGTCAACTTAACAACAAAGGGTCTTCCCAAAGAAATACCCACGGAGTGTCTCTCACACTGAGGAAATAGACTTTAAGACAACAGCCACAAAATACAGCTCAAGAAGCCCAATAAACACCTGACTTTACTGAGCACAGTTAGAGGTCCTAGAACAACTTCTTGATTTAAAGCATCTCCGACTTCTGTGACTCAAAGAGGCAAAAGTGTTCTCTTCCCTAATGAAGGAACTTTCAAAATACCTAACAGTACTCAATAGTACGTTGAGAGTAACTACAATCCAGTTCTACAGGGCAGGTAAAACACAGGTGGGCCCAAATAACACTTCCATGTAACAAATGCAGGGTGGGTGATAGAGCTATTCCAGGAACACGCCTTGGACAGGCAACTTAAGGCACAGGGTTTGGGAATGGTAATGGGAGAGGTAGGTATAAGAAATAGAAGAGAAAAGTCAGATGGGAGAGGAGAGATAAGAGGTTTGCATTTTTATACTATCAGCTGAACTGTGGTTCCAAGTATACACAAATAGATTAAAAACAGAGCAGGCAAGATATAATTCAGCTCAGAAAGGCACATATGAAAACAAACAAACAAAACTCAGATATAAATCAATTTTTAGGACAAAAAAACAGATCAGAATTTTAAATATATACAGCCCACAAAAAATGAAGTGGGTAAATTTCAGAAATATGAATTTAGGATGTAATTCTGACAAGAAAGTATGAAAGAACCAAACATACCTGTTTGATCATACGAAGCCCATGCTAGATTTTCTCCACAATTTCCCCTACTGGATTCTGAGCTATGTTTGAGAACCTTTGTAGTAGCCAGTGCATCTGCATACCTAACAAAGAAACTTGCAGAATTTACTAAAATTATAAGCAGAAATGAATGAACCTTAATCAAACTTCCAAATACCCCCTTTCATAAAACATGTTTACATCTAAACCTTGAAAATGTATTATCATAAAATCTAATTTGAAAAAAAAGTTTCTTTCCCAATTTAGTTAAAGTGACAGAGTAAACAGCACTATAACAGGAAATATTATGCAAATTCTCAGACCACCTAATCACACAGGACACTTAGATGCTAAGTACTTTCAAAAAGGCAGAAAAAATATTTCAGAATCTCTTAAGTGTTAAAAGCTGACTCACTGTTGCGCTTCACGGTTCAATTTGTTGTCGAGCTTTATTGGGGGGCAGCCATGTCTCCGTCTATACTCATTGTGAGCCTTTAAGATATCTCCAGCAAACTGCTTCGAAGCTGAAACAGTTCAGAACATTCCATTAAATACTGTTAACCAGTAGTGAAGAGAAGCAGCAAAAGTAAAATCGCTACAGTAGAGTAACAGGAGTTGGAGAAGTAATGGGCTTCTTGGGATTTGCAGTTCAGAGGAACAAGCATTTCCCTCTCAGACTTGACAGGGTTTTGAGATCATTACAGTCTTTGAGCTATAGAGCAGAAATGAGTCAAGCTCGGGAGTTCTTGAAGAAATCCAGAGTTTGGAAAGACAAAGAGAAAGGGAAGGGGGGCAGGAAGCTCAAGAGCGGAGCAGAAATAGGGCCAACTTCCCTAGCTCTCCCCAGGATGTAGTGAGCAAAGCAGGACAGAATCACTGGCAAAGGGGCCACAGGAGAAAGGAGAAGGAGGAGCAGGGCTGAGTTGTGACAAGACCATTAACTCCCACAAGCATCGCTGAATATTAAATTTTGTCTAAAGCCACGGTTTTATCATCTTTTCAAGGATGGGGGAAGTTCCAAGAAAGGTCTGCTCCTTCTTCAACTTATCCTCTCGGTGCCTTTTATAGCCACTACACAACTTCATTTACAGACACCACACAACACTGTGCTCACTTTTTCACCCAAATGTTACCCCGTAACATGAATTTTGCCTCAAACATAAAGAGTGCAAGGGTTAAACTAGAGATAATCTAAATTTAAAACAGGGAAGAAAGCCAAACTTCTGGCTAATTGTTAGGAACTTTCCAAACTGGGGTCTCTAGAGATATTGTGATTGTATCCCTAATTTTCATTTAACATAAATCTCAAAAAATAAAAGAGAGGAAAATGTGGATCTGATAGGTCATGGCACTGCACTGTACCTAGTACAGTAAACAAACAAAAAATACGTTGTTATAACAGGGTGTGACTGATGAAATCTTCAGAGGCAAAGAGGACAAAAAGGACAGAGTATTAAAAATTATCTTCTAGCAAACCACATCTTCCATGCCAATATCTGCACCCACCAATGTTACTATTCCATATGATATTTTAAAACAAATCACCATGAGAAAGACGGATACGTATATTCAGAAGAAGAGAGCAAAACTATGTATAGTCATAGGAAAAAATGCTCTAAATCACTACTGATCAGAGAAATACAAATTAAAACCACTCTGAGGTACCACTTCATACCTATCAGATTGACTAATATGACAGAAAAGGAAAACGAAAAATTTTGGAGGGGGTGTGAGAAAACTGGGATAGTAAAGCACGACTAGCAGAACTGTAGAAACTAATCTAACCGCTTTGGAGAGCAATTTGGGATCCTATGTCCAGAGGCTATAAAAAACTGCATATCCCTTGACTTAGAAATATTAATACTATGTCTGTATCCTAAAGAGATTTAAAAAAAAAAGGAAAAGGACCTATATGTAAAATAATATTTCTAACAGCTCTTTTATTGTGGCAAAGAATTGGAAACTGCAGGTATGCCCATCAGTGGGGGAATGGTTAAACAAGTTACGGTATATGATTGTGATGGAATACTATTCTGCTATAAGAAATGATGAGCAGGATGCTCTCAGAAAAACCTGGGAGGACTCCTATGAATTGATGCAAAGTGATGTGAGCAGAACCAGAACACTCTACACAATAAAAGCAATATTGTCTGATGATCAACTGTGAATGACAGCTATCCTCATCAATACAATTATCCAAGACAATTCTGAAGGCTTTATGATGAAAAATGCTATCCATCTCCAGAGAAAGAATTGATGGAGTCTGAATACAGATCAAAGCATACCTGTAAACTTTATTTTTCTTGTCTTTCTTTCTTCTTTTTTGGTTTGTGTTCTCTTTCGTGTCATGGCTAGTATGGAAATATGTTTTGCATGACAGCACACATATAATCTACATCAAGGAAAGAGAAGGGGAGGGAGGGAATTTGGAACTCAAAAATTATAAAAAAATGAATGTTAAAAATGTTTTTACATGTAATTGAGAAAAAACAAAAACATTAAAAAAAAAAGATAAGATACATACACAATTTGGAAATTCTTTTCACCCTGAAATGGCACCTTTAATTGGCAGCATGGCTCATACCCCCTAAACCCTGACCACAAAAAATTTTAAAGGCTATTTCTCTATTTCTCTTCAAGAAATTATAGCAGGGATCAGAGCTGAAAGGGTAAAGTGAAAGAAAGTACCAGAGTCTAGCTTTCTAGCTTTCCCCTTTCTATGCCTCCTCAACAAAGATCTGAAGTATACCAGACTGTATTCTGATTAGGAAGGATAAAAAGTCACAGTGAGGTTTGTTTTTTTTTCCCATCCCAGGGCAGCTTAGGGAGATGGAAAGAGAGAAATGGGTAAGTGATCTGAACAGGAGCATGTGGTTCTGGCCACAATCCTACTGGAGAGCATTCTAATACCAAGGGATTCTGAGAGGGCCAAGACAGGGCACCAGAGACTCCAGGGGATCCCTGAGCAAGCACTATGTGCAGGAACAGGTGCCATCTGGCAGCACTGTAACTTACCACCTAGTGTCAGGTCACAGATCCAGGAGTGAGAAAAATGTCCTTAAGTATTGTCTGAATATTGAACACATTCTGGAAAGCATGTGGCAGTCATTTGGTTCTGATCCCTGGAACACAGCATAAAGTGGAGCCAGGCCGAAGGGGAGCAGGCAGTTCTGTCACTGAATCCACAGAGCCTTTCCATAGGGCAACACTGGCTAAGTCAAGTGGCAGTTGGTTGAAACTCTCAACCAGAAGCAAGCCAATGGACTCAAATGCAGATTTGAGGAACTTTTGAAATTCAGAGGTCAAAGAACAGACCTCTCCCCAGATCACACCACTTTGGGAGCACTGAAAACTTTCAGGGTCCCAGTCAGAGCTGGGAAAGCACCATAGGTCATAAGAAAATAGAAGCTCAGGTTAGACGTTTCTCCCCCTACCGCCACCCCAACCCAAAAAGTGGTATAGAGCTCAGTACTAATATAAAGTCTAGAGATAAGAAATCGGCTGAAAGAGTGCACAAACAATAAAAAATAAAAGGCTGCTATGGCAACAGGAAAGCTTATGACACAAACACAGAAGAGAATGACTCAAAACAAGAAGAAGCCTCAAACATAAACATATCTGGGACACAAATCCAAGAAGAATTAAAGCAAGAGTTAAAGGAGGAGTTAAAATTATTTTAAAAACCAAAAAGAGAGTTATATAGGAAAAAATGGGGAAAAAGAGGCAAGAGTTAGGAAAGAAGGTATAAAAAGAATTTGAAAAAGAAGAACAAAATCTCACTGAATAAAACAGCTCCTTGAAAATAAGAACTGGCCAAATTGAGGCTGACTCCATGAAATGTTAAGAAATAATAAAACAAGTCAAAATACTAGCAAAAAAAGAAAATGTGAAATTTCTCACAGGAAAAATGACTTGGAAAATAGACTGAGGAGAAATAATTTAAGAATCATTAGAGTACCTGAAAGTCTTGAACAAAAAAAGATTCTGAACACTCTATTTCACAAATCATAAAAGAAAACTGTCCTATCTTAGAACCAGAGTGCAAAGTAGGAATTGAATGAATTCACCAATCACCTCCTGAAAGAAACTGCAAAATGAACACTCCCAGTAATCTTAAATCCAAAATTCAGAGCTGCTAGGTCAAAGAAAAAAATACTGCAAGCAGTCAGAAAGAGAGGATTCAAGTACCAAGAATCCACAATCAGGATCACAGAAGATTCAGTTTAGAATGTGATATTCCAGAAGCCAAGGATCTAGGTTTACAACCAAGAATAATCTGTCTAGCAAAACTGAGAACAGGGGGGAAAAATAGACCTTTAATGATATAGAGGACTTTCTGGAGAAAAAACCAGAGCTGAGTAAAAAAACCTGACAAACACAGGAATAAAGAGAATGAATGAGAATTTATATGAATGAGAAATTAGAAAGGACTAAAAAATGTTAAACTGTTACAGTCTTATATGGGGAGATACATGTAACCCCTCAGAACATTCTTATTACCAGGGACCATATCTCATAAATGGGGTACATAAAGCGGGGTTTATATGAGGAGAGAGGAGAGGGTAGTGTATGTATTTGAGCCCCACTCTCATCTGAACTCATTAAAGGAGGGAAGAATGCATATACACATAGTTGGGTACAGAAAAATATCTTACTCAATAAGGAGATAGGAAGGAAAGTAGGGAAAACAAGAGGGAAGGTAGGTTTAAGGGAGTCAGTAATGAGCAGACTCTTAAAGAAGAGCAGGGAAAATAGACAAGGATAAGTGTAAGAAAATAGGATGGAGGGAGATACAGTTAGCAACCATAACTGTGAATGAGAATGGAATTAATTTACCCATTAAACAGAAAAGTATAGCAGAATGGTTTAGAAACAAGATTATGGCTTTCTTTTCAATAACACTGGCTAACAAAACTTCAGTTATTACAATTCAAGACTAGTAAAGGTAGAACCTGAGCTGGGCCTTCATATGTAGGATTCAGTTAGGGAGAAAGGCATTTGTGGTAGGAGAACAGACAAATGCATTAAAAAAAGGTATAGAGTACTAGTGTCTCTGATAAATGCCTCATTTCTAAAATAGAACTGAGTTAAATTTATAAGAATACAAACCATTCCCAAACTGATAAATGGTAAATGGATAAGAACAGGCTGTTTTTCAGAGGAAGAAATTAAAGGTATCTATAGTCATATGAAAAAATACTCTAAATCACTACTGACTGGAGAAATACAAATCAAAACAACACTGAGGTACCACATCACACCTATCACATTGGCTAACATGACAAAACAGGAAAATTATAAATGTGGGAGAACATGTGGGAGAACTGGAACACTAATTCATTGTTGGTGGAGCTGTGAGCTGATCCAACCATTCTGGAGAACAATTTGGAACTCTGCCCAAAGGGTTACAAAAATGTGCATATCCTCTAACTCAGCAATACTGCTTCTAGGGCAGTATCATAAAGAGATCATGAAAGTGGGAAAGGGTCCCATATGTACAAAAATATTTATAGCAGCACTCTGTGGTGGCCAAGAACTGGAAATTGAAGGGATACCCATCAATTGGGGAATGGTTGAACAAGTTGTGGTATATGAATGTAATGGAATACTATGGTGCTGCAAGAAATGAACAGGAAGACTTCAGGGAGGCCTGGAAAGACTTATATGCACTGATGCTGAATGAAAGGAGCAGAACCAGGAGAACTTTGTGCACAACAACAACCATAGTGTGTGAATAATTTTTCTGGTAGACTTAGCCCTTCACAGCAATTCAAGGACCCAAAAAATGGCTAACAATTACAGCTGTCTGAAGTGCAGTAGGCTTCCAAAGTGGGTAGTAGGTGTTTGTTCATAAAAAATCTTCAAAGAGATCCTAGATGATGACTTGTTAGAAATGTAAAGGTCACTCTTCTTCAGGTAGAAGTTGGATCAAATAATGTCTGAAGCTTTCCAAGATCCTGTGATGCTGTACTGACCAGGCTGTGATCCAACTTTAATCCCAGGCCATCAACCCTACTTATCAGTGGCTGAACTAAAACAGAAGGAGAAAGGAAAAGCACGGTGCGGGGTGGGGGCAGCAGAAAATTGAAAGACCATAAAAGAGTTATTGGATTTAGGTCCAGTGTTCTATTTTAGTGGAATAAATAGAATGAAAATTATTTCAGGATCTTAAGGAAAAAAGAATGGGTGTTAAGTAGAGGCAGTGAATGTTATGTATTCAAGAAGTTTAGCAATTATAGGATAGGTGGAGGGGGCAACAGAAGCAAAGTGAAGGTTTGGGTGATTTTTATTTTGTTTTAAGATGGCTAGACATACATTTTTATAGGAAGAAAGGAAGAGCCAGTTAAGTAAAAGGCAGAAATTGAAATGCTAGAGAAGAAATGAGATAATTCAAGGACCAACTAGTTAAAAGGGTAGGTTCTCAGCTAGTCTTGGAAAAGAAATGGGATACCTTTTCAAGAGAGTAAGGGGTAAAGTCATGTGATTATAAACAAAATTTTTACAGTAAAGTTCCTTTCTACAGAAAATGGCTAGGGCTAAATTTAGGACTATAGTCCAAGACCTCTAGGAACTAATGAACAAAGGGAACAAAAACTGGAGAACAATTTATACAAAAACTGATAACAGTAGCACATGTAAAAACAACTTTGAAGTCTTTAGAACACCAATCACTGCAATGATAAACCATGAATCCAAATGAAGGAAGATGAAGATACCATTTACCTCTTGACCAGTAAGGAACTTAAAATGTAGAAAAAGATATTTTGAGGCATGACTAATATGGGAATTTGTTTCATCAGGTTATGCAGCTATATGCTGATGGCTTTAGTTTTCAGTTGTTTTTTAAAAAAAATTTACTCAAGGAGAGTAAAGTGGTTGGAGGCAATGGAAACAAAAAATTAATTTTAAAATGCTTTTAAAAAGTAAACTATGTGAAAAAGAAGAGTTTTATATGCACTCTTTTTTTTTGTATTCTGAAACGTATGTATACATACACACGTGACATGTGGAAATGCTCTTTTTGATATTTAAATTCAGAATTAAAAAATAACAATAAACTTAGGGCTATAACTTCTGTCAACTCAAATAGCAAAAAATACCACAGCAAAAAACCAAAACCAGCCAAACAAAACAAAAAACTTAATCAAAGCAGGTATAATTTTTTTCTTCTTAAAATAATATTTTTATATAAATTATTCCTCTTTGATATATTCCAATATAAAATATTTTCAATTAAATTATTTTAAAAATAGCTTGTGAAGTCAAAATCAACTCTGCCCCCTTTTCTTTGCATTCACATTCAAAATATATGAGCAAACAAAAAACTGCTCAAGAAGGGCCATTACGTCTCAATCTAAAATTATCTATCTTTAAGGAGAAGAGTATTAGTATCTATTATAGGGGTTACAACTTAATTGAGCATAAAGTAGTCCACACAAACAGTTTTCCTTTGGAGACATTCAGTCAGCTAGCATTTATAAAAGGCACACTATGTGCCACACATGATCCTAAGCAAGGAAGAAAGAAAAACAAGACAACCTCTCCTCTCAAGGAGATTATGGAGGAGATATGGAGGAGATAACATGCAAATACTATGTGCCAAAAAGGTACCTAAAGGATAAATGAGGAATAATTAACAGAGGGAAGGCAATAGCATTAAAGCAAAGTTTTTTTAAAAAATAAATTTGTTTTCAGTTTTCAACTATCACTTCCATAAGTCTTAAATTTTCTGCCCCTCCCTCCCCGAGACAGCATGCAATCTTATGGGTTCTACACATACATTCTTATTAAACACATTTTCACATTAGTCATGTTGCATAGAAGAATTAAAAAGAATGGGAGAAACCACGAGAGAAATCAAAACAAAACAAAACAAAACATAACACAAGAGAAAATAGTCTGCTTCATTGTGCATTCTGATTCCATAGTTCTTTATCTGGATGTGGATGACATTTTGCCTCAAGAGTCCTTTGGGAATGGTTTAGGTCCTTGCATTGCTGTGAAGGGCTAAGTCTATCAGAAACAGTCCTTGCATACTGTGGCTGATACCTGGTAAGGGTTTCTTGTAGAAAGTGAGACTTTCTTTAGTTGAGACTTGAAAGAAGCCTCAACAATTTCTCTGCGTGTTAGCCAAAAAGTATGCCTTTTAATGTGTTTACTTGCTTGAGTTATGTCCTTTACTTTTTTACCTTCCTTCCCTCCTACATCCCCCAGTGTGCTCTTTTATTTTTTTCCTGTTCCAAGCAGTTGTCAGAAGAAGAAAACAAAGTCATCAAGTCATATAAAAAAAAATGCTCTAAGTCACTAATTAAAGAAATGCAAATTAAAACAACTTTGAGATACCGCCTCACATCCAACAGGTCAGCTAAGAAGACAGAAAAAAATGAAAAATGCTGGAGGGGATGTGGAAAATTAGGTACACTAATACACTTGTAAGTGAAGTTGTAAACTAGTCTAACCATTCAGGAGAACCATTTGAAACTATGCCCAAAGGACTATAAAACTGTGCATACCCTCTGATCCAGCAATACTGCTAAGGAGATGTCTATACCTCAAAGAGGGCAAAAAAAAAAAAAAAAAAAAAGGAAAGGGACCCATATATAAAAAATATCTATAGTAACTCTTTTTGTGGTGGCAAAGAACTGGAAACTGAGAGGATGCCCATCAATTAGTAAATGGCTGAAAAAGTTGTGGTATATGATTGTGATGGAATGCTATTGTGCTATAAGAACTGACAAAGAGGATGGTTTCAGAAATACCTGGGAAGACTTACATGAACTGATGCAAAGAGAAGTAAGCAGAACCAAAAGAATAATGTACATAATAACAGCAATACTTAGCAACCCTGATCATTACAATGATCCATGACAATCTCAAAGGACTCATGAGGAAAAATGCTATCCATCTCCAGACAGAGAACTGACAGGCTCTGAGTAAGAACTGAAGCTTATTTTTAAATCTTTATTTTTTCTTGCTTCTTTTTTCCCTAAAAAACACACTAATGTGGAAATATATATTGTATGACTCCATATGTACAAAGGGTATCATATTTCTTGCCTTTTCAATGGGTGGGGGAGGGAGAGAATTTGGAACTGTAAATAAAAATTTTTTAAAAAATTCTTCTGTTCCATAAGAAATCAGACACTAGTGCTTTGGTGAACTCCCTCTGTGTGCCTCACCCCCATTAAATGTGACAGACTGGAATACTGCTAAATAGCAAATGTTGAGCCAACACAGAACATAACCCTTTCTGCTTAAAATACTATTAAAAAGTTACAAAAAAGAATATGCAATATGAAATTTCAATTGTTAGTCAATAATCTTCAAGACCATGGAATTATGAGTATAAAGGTAAAAGTAGGTAGACTGCTGAACTTAGTCTGAAAGACCTGGGTTCAAATCCTACTTCTGACATTTAACTAGAGATTTCAGCCAGGGCAAATCGCTTACCATCTATATGCCTCAGGGGACTATCTGGGATTTATCTACTAAGTTACCAGTAGACAGTACTGGTATGAGTTGGTACTAATTGGGGAAAAGGGTGGAGGGTAGTTCTAAAGAAGGTGTTCCCAACATAGAGAGTTGTAGATATATATATTCTTTTTTCTCCCCACTTTTCTTTTTTCAGCCTGCAAACTTAATACAAAAAAAGTGAAAATTTCCATGTACAAAAAAGATAAAATGCTTTATATATGAAACCACAATGTCTTATATACAACTTGTCTTTTTTTTTTAATAATGTCCTAACACTCTCCTGCTTGTCTGTATCCTTTCTGCTCTATTCAGCACATATATTCTTACCTGGATCTTTTTTTGAAGATTTTTAAATTTTAAAATTGAAAATATACAAGGGCATAATGGTAACTACTACTCAAATAATCCCTGTCAGAGCTGGAAGGAAGAAGTCAAAGGGATTCCAGAGATAAATGCATTACCAATCCCTAATTGCCTTAGTAAACCTAGTTTTTACTGAATGCTCTGAATCTCTCCTTTGATATTTGCCATGTTACCATAGGAAGTTACTTCCCTCTCCTCCTCTCAGGTTCCTCATCTGTGACAGTGACAATATCCTTGATTATTTATCTCTCACAGGAAGAAGGAACTCAGATAAGATAACATATGGAAAACATTTTGCAAATGTTAACATATTATGTAAATAACTTATTATTACTCCTAAACAGTTGTGTGATCTTCTGCAATCCACCCACCCTCTCTGTGCCTCTTTCCTCAGACTGGAAAATGAGGAGGTTGCACTAATGAACTCTGAGTCCCTCCAATTCTAAAATCCTCTGACTTATTTTTATCATTGGGTCCCCATATAATTTGTAGAAAGACTGAAGGATGAGAGGATTTTTTTCAGACTGAGGCTGACAAGCAGATGAAGCTACATTAGACTATAATCCATTAACAGGACAGATTTCTTGTTTGCTAGCACAGAAACCCTAGATATGAAAGGTCTCCTGCTCCTACATCTCTCGGCTTCCTTTCTCTTCGTTTTCCTCATTCCTTGTGGGGACTGTGTCTGCAAGGATGATTCAGTGTTCATTCTCTACCCCCCTCAGACAAAGGACTAAAAACATAATCTTTAAAGAGTAACTTGATTCTTGGACTGGAGACAGCTGGCCCGTGTCAATGAAGGCACCTTGGAAGCTTCATTCGAACAGTAAACAAAGACAGAGAGCAGAGGAGAAAGAAGCAAGGCAGAGAGAAAAGCAGGTGTCATCTGCTTCATTGTCAAAGACAGCTGCAGTGTGGTAAGCGGGAAGGAAAGGATGTAAGGGTGATTTGTCCTGCCCCTGGCCCAAGTATAAAACACCAGAAGAAAATGATTTTGCAATAGCTAAAATTAGTACACCAGAAAAGAGAATGAATTGGTTACGATGACTCTGAAAGTGGTTATTAAACCTATTTAGAAGATGAGTATAATTAAAGCTGTTTATAGAAATCCTGGGCAATAAACAATTTAGAGAAGAAACCGGACAGGGCAGCTAGATAGTGCAGTGGAACATCTAGCTGTGTGACCCTGGGCAAATCACTTAACTCCAACTGCCTCAAAAAAAAACACAAAACAAAACAAAAGAAAAGAAAAGGAACTGGGCAAATTCTACACACAAAAAAATGAACACCAGAAAAAAAAAATAAAGGAAACATAACTCAAAAACCTAATGACACAATTAAGAAATATTAGAGCAAAATCAAAACAGAGCAAAGCTGGAAGAACATGTAAAATGTCTATGAACAAAAACAAATGACTTGGAAAACAGAACATATTTAATTTAAGAATCACTGGGCTCCCCAAACAGCATGATGAGACAAAAGACCCAGAATACTTCATTTTAAGAAACTATAAAATTGCCTAGGAGTATGAGAATCAGGGGGAAAACAAAACTAGACAGAATCCACCCAAAAGAAACCCTAAATTTAACACACCCAAGAAAGTGACTGCCAATTCTAAGGTTTTCAGGTCAAAGAAAAACTACTGTAGGAAAGTAGGAAGAGACAGCTCACATACTGAGGAATTCCAGTGAGAATCGCAAAGGACTACGCACCTATGGGAAAAGAAAGAAAATACAGGAAAAATATATATTTGGTCCAATCCCTTCATTTTACAGATGAAAAAACCTATGTCCCAAGAGGGGAGGTGACTTGCCCAAGGTCCTTTGGCAAGTGGCAAATATAGGATTTTGATTGAAATACACTAACTCCAAAGGCAAAGCAAAGGGAAAAAACCCTACTCTGCCCAAGAAAGGGTTATTCTAGAAAGCTGAGCACAATGCTACATACTGCCAGAGTAACCATGGGAAAAAAATCACTGTACTTCCAGTTTCTATATCAGTAAATGACAAGACTAGATTAGACGACCTCTAAGGTCCTTTTTAGCTTTAAACCTTTGATGTCACGATGCTACAGGGGAGAAAATGAACTTTTAACAGAACTGACAACCTCTAAGCATTCCTGTTGAAAAATTAAAGAAAAAAAAAGCTGGATAGGCTTCGAAAGGCAACTTGTCTTGGAAATTATCATAAACCACTTTACAAGTAAAATTTAGAGAACAGATCCCTATAAACAATAAGCGATTGATCCCTATGA
The DNA here is from genome assembly GCA_023548195.1 of Bettongia penicillata ogilbyi. Taxonomy (NCBI): domain Eukaryota; kingdom Metazoa; phylum Chordata; class Mammalia; order Diprotodontia; family Potoroidae; genus Bettongia; species Bettongia penicillata. The sequence continues at coordinate 2,587,909 of JAJHZJ010000066.1, read as the reverse complement.
ACAATAAAAATTTCACACAAAAATAAAGGCATAGTAAACTTTTTAAAAATTTTTTTTAATTTTTTTAATTAATTTATTTAACTTTTTACATTCATTTTCACAAAATTTTGGGTTCCAAATTTTCTCCCCATTTATCCCCTTCCCCCACCCCAATACACCAAGCATTCTAATTTTCCCTATCACCAATCTGCCCTCTCTTCTATCATCCCTGCCTTCTCTTGTCCCCATCTTCTCTTTTGTCCTGTAGGGCCAGATGACTTTCTATTCCCCATTAACTGTATTTCTTATTTCCTAGTAGCAAGAACAATACTAAATAGTTGTTGCTAAAACTTTGAGTTCCAAATTCTCCCCATCCCTCCCTCCCCACCCATTCCCTTTGGGAAGGCAGGCAATTCAATATAGGCCATATCTGTGTAGTTTTGCAAATGACTTTGATAACAGTCGTGTTGTATAAGACTAACTGTATTTCCCTCCATCCTATTCTGCCCCCCATTGTTTCTATTCTGTCTTTTGATCCTGTCCCTCCCCAAGAGTGCTGACCTCAAATTGCTCCCTTCTTCCATTGCCCTCCCTTCCATCACCCCTCCCTCCTTGCTTATCTCCTTCTTCCCCATTTTTCTGTACTGTAAGATAGGTTTTCATACCAAAATGAGGGTGCATTTTACTCCTTCCTTTAGTCGAATGTGATGAGGGTAAACTTCATGGTTTTTTTTCTCAGCTCTCCTCTTTTTCCCTCCACTGAAAAGTCTCCTGCTTGCCTCTTGAATGAGATATAATTAACCCCATTCCATTTCACCCTCTCCTCCCACTACATTTCTTTCTCACCATTTACCTTAATTTCTTTTAAGATACGGTCCCATCCTATTCAATTCACTCTGTCCTCTCTGTTTCTCTATGTGCATGTATGTGTGTATGTGTGTGTGTGTGTGTATGTATGTGTGTGGTCCCACCAACTACCCAGATACAAGTTTTAAGAGTTACAAATATTGTCTTTCCATGTAGGAATGTAAACAGTTCACCTTTGGTAAGTCCCTTATGACTTCCCTTTGCTGTTTACTATTTCATGCTTCTTCTCATTCTTGTGTTTGAAAGTCAAATTTTCTTTTCAGCTCTGGTCTTTTCATTAAGAATGTTTGAAAGTTCTCTGTTTCATTGAAAGACCATATTTTCCCCTGAAGTATTATACTCAGTTTTGCTGGGTAGGTGATTCTTGGTTTGAGTCCTAGTTCCTTTGACTTCTGGAATATCCTGTTCCACTCCCTTTGATCCTTTAATGTAGAAGCTGCTAGATCTTGTGTTATCCTGATTGTATTTCCACAATACTGGAATTGTTTCTAGCTGCTTGCAATATTTTCTCCTTGACCTGGGAACTCTGGAATTTGGCCACAATGTTCCTAGGAGTTTCTCTTTTTGGATCTCTTTCAGGTGGTGATCGGTGGATTCCTTCAATACTTATTTTGCCCTCCGGTTCTAGAATCTCAGGGCAGTTTTCCTTGATAATTTCATGAAAGATGATGTCTAGGCTCTTGTTTTGATCATGGCTTTCAGGTAGTCCCATAATTTTTAAATTGTCTCTCCTGGATCTATTTTCCAGGTCAGTTGTTTTTCCAATGAGATATTTCACATTATCTTCCATTTTTTCATTCTTTTGGTTTTGTTTTATGATTTCTTGGTTTCTCATAAAGTCATTAGCCTCCATCTGTTCCATTCTAATCTTGAGAGAACTATTTTCTTCAGTGAGCTTTTGAACCTCTTTTTCCATTTGGCTAATTTTGCTTTTGAAAGCATTCTTCTCCTCATTGGCTTTTTGAACCTCTTTTGCCAATTGAGTGAGCCTATTTTTCAAGGTGTTATTTTCTTCAGCCTTTTTTTGGGTCTCCTTTAGCATGGTATTGACCTGTTTTTCATGCATCTCTCTCATTTTTCTTCCCAGTTTTTCCTCCACCTGTCTAACTTGATTTTCAAAATCCTTTTTGAGCTCTTCCATGGCCTGAGCCCACTGGACATCCACCTCGGATGTCTGGGATAGAGAGGCTCCGACCTCCATGTCTTTCTCCGATGGCAGGCATTGTACTTTGTCATTAGAAATGAAGGGGGGAAGGAACATCTGTTCCCCAATAAAGTAGCTCTCTATGGTCTTATTCTGCTTCCTTTTTCTGGGCATTTTCCCAGCCAGTTACCTGACTTCTGAGATTCCTCTCCACTCCCTGCCTAGATCCGCCCAGCTAGTGCTTGGGGTCTGAGATTCAAATGCTGCTTCCCAGTCTCAGGGCTATCTGCGGCGGGAGCGGCTGCTATTCAATGTGAGCTTAAGTTCTGGTGCTGGGGTGGGGGCAGGGCCGCCTCCCAGGCTCAGTTCCCTCAGGGGCTTTATGCAGAGATCTTCAGCGATGGAGCGGGTGGGGGCAGGGCCGCCTCCCAGGCTCAGCTCCCTCAGGGGCTTTATGCAGAGACCTGAACTTCTGCCTGCTGCTCTGGGAGTCCCGGGCCACTGCTGCTGCCTCTGCGGCTCCCTCCGCCGCTGCCTCCCCAGAGGGCCCGAGCCACGAAGACACCCCACTCCCCTCTCGGCCAGCGCAGACATCTCTCTCACTGACCTGTAGCGCCTGTGGGCAGAGGGACCTTCCCAGCCGCCGGAGGTTCCGTCCCTGAAGCCTACTCGGATCTGCTCGTCTGGGCCACGTGGCCAGGGCAGCGCTGAGGTGGGCTCTGCTTTCCAGGGCACGACGGAACCCTGGGGACTGCTCTCCAGGGCTCTCTGGAACGGAAATCTCTTCCACTGTGTTTCTGTGCGCCTTGCAGGGATCCAGAATTTGTGGGAAGTTCTTCTTACAGGAAATTTATGGGCTGTGGATTCAGAGCTAGCATACGTGAGTCTTTCTACTCCGCCATCTTGGCTCCTCCCACCATAGTAAACTTTTGATGAGAAAATATGGTCCTGATTCCCAAGTCATGGAGAGTTAAGGTAAAAGGAAACTATAGACCAAATTCACTAATGAATCATGCAGCAAAAATATTGAATAAAATGTCAGAAATGAGACTACCTCTCTCTCTCTCTCTCTCTCTCTCTCTCTCTCTCTCTATATATATATATATATATATATATATATATATATATTTCCAGTTATTCACCATGATCAGGTTGGATTTATACAAGGATTGTTAGGATGGTCCAATGTTAGGAAAATGATAAAAATAATAGACGATATTAATAACAAAAATGACAATAGTGTTAAGTATGTTAGGAGAAAGCCTTTGACAAAATAAAGGACCGACGTGTGTTAAAAATACTAAAAAGCACTAAAAGTTTCTTCTTAAAATCAAGAACTGGCTAAATTGATAATAGAGAAACACTAGAAGTAACAGCGTGGGAGTCTCTTCACTAAACTCTATTTTTCTTCTAGTAACTATCAAGAAATAATATTATTCCTGGTCTGAAGTCTTTATTCTGTCCTGAATGAAAAACCTTATCTAGCTACCTAGAACAGAATAGTCAATATGTAGGAGTCTAGAACTTAGTCACTAAGTCCAACGTTCATCTGGTCTCAGACACTTAGTGGCTGTGTGACTCTGGGCAAATCATTTAACTTCTGTTGTTCCTGGATCAGTGATAATGAATTAATCTGAATGATCAGAGAGACCTTCACTATTTATTAAGCCCATACTCTACAGCAGGCCCTGGACATAAAACTGAGGGTGCAAAGAAAGGTACAAAAACAACCCAAAAGCAAACCCAAACCTATACCTGCCCTCAAGGAGCTCACATTCTGAAGGGAAGTTTATTATAGAAAAGTCCCATCTTTCCCATATATCATACACACAGATGGCCAGGGATTCAGAGCCAGGGGAAGACATTCAGATGTTAGCAAACACCTTCTGATATGTTTCACATCCATAGTAATAATAGCATTTATAAAGCACTTGGGGGTTTGCACAATGGTTTGCTTACATTGCCTCATCTGATCATTACAAAAACACTGCAAAGTCAGTGTGCTCTTATCCCCATTTTACAAATGAGGAAATGGAAGCTGAGAGAAGCTAAGTGACTTGCCTAGTGTCACAGAGTAGTAAGATTTTGAGGCAAGACTTGACTTCATGTCTGCTGACTCCGATGCCAATATCCCCATATTCACTAGCTAGCTCCCTAGAAGGAGTATGGGGTGAAACTGGGAAGTAAAGGTTGGTGACTAGATGTCCTGGCCTCCTTCTGAAACCTACACCAAAATAAATTACTAGGAAAAAGACACTGTAGTATTTGTAGGGGGAAATTATGTCTTAGTCTACTAGAGTTAAGAGTGTAGTAGATTATGATTATGCATGTAAACAAGGATAAACCAGTTGGGGTAATTTATCTAAACATTTAAAAAAGCTTTTCAACAAGTTTGCCCTTTGGAAAAAATCCTTGCCTTCTGTGAGATCACTGATAGGGAATGGCTCAGAGAAAAATGCTGAGAAAGGAAACAAAATGTAGACAGAGGACAAAACACTGTCTCTGGATGAAATATCAATGCTAGGTACTCTCAGATTGAGATTGAGCTTTTTACTCGGTATTTTTATTTATAGCTCCTCAAAAGGTTTCATGACATCTGGTGGTTACACATTATTAGTAGTAATGACAATTTTGGAGGCAGTGTGGACAGAGGGGAAAGTTTGGAGTCAGAAAGATGTGGGTTAATATTCTGCTTTGTGCCTGGGACAAATATTTTGGCCTCCCAGTGCCCCTACATAGACAGCTTTATATAACCAGAAATGGCAGTTGGGGACTTGCATCAGTGGAAGGAGTTTCCACATTAGGGGTTCCCCAATCCTGGGATTTCTTAGGAGGTCCAGAGTAAAAGCAAAACAAAAATGAAGTTAATAAAGCACCTTAAGTTTTATTAACTAGCACAAAGCATAAAACAATTTAACTACAGATGATCTTTGGATTCTTGTAATATCCCTTTGAGAGAGGTAGCACGTGTACCATTCGACAGGGAGGGTAAATGAGCTTGTAAGTAGAAAAGCCGAGACCTGAGTTAATGTGAGTTTACTCTTGTTCTCTTTCTACTACATCCCCAGCTTTGTAGATGGCACTATCTCTTATTGGTAGTTCAATGCCATCCTGATTGGGCTCCACGTAAGGAAGACCTGAGGAAGCTGTCTGGCAGATGTGTCCCACTGTGTGTGCTGGGCAAAACTCTAACTCTGGAGTCAATGTTAATTGTTTCCTGTTACCTGAGGACAATGATCCAATGTATTTCTGGGGTCAAAAAACCCCAACAAAATTCTAGGTATTTGCAAGAAGGTACTAGAAACAACACAGGATAAGTGTAGTTCTCATGGCTGCAGCTAAAGAAAGATATAAAAGATTTGAAGAACATGTGGGAGAAAACAATTGAAATGTTCAAATAGAGACTTCAGCATACCTTACATTTGTAGAGTACTTAGGGTTTCCAATGCATTTTTCTCATAATAACCCTGGATAGAAGTAGGGTAAATATTATCTTCATTTTACAGATATGAAAACTGAGGCTAAGAAGGGTGAGATGATTTTCCTAAAGTCACAGTGTCAGATGCAAAATATGAATCCAGGGAGTCTGATGGTAAGTACAGTACTCTTTGAAAAAAAAAATTAAACTTTGAACTTAACAATCATCAATAAACACAAATGCTACAATATGCAAAGAGCAAGAAAAGATTATCTAACAATGAACTTCTAATTATGTGCAGTTTATTGTAAAGACATGCATATGTAATTATACGCATACACATAAATTTAATAAGGTAGCAACAAAATGGCTCTGTTTGTGTCCCTTTCTGTTTTTTTCTGTGCATTTTAAAACACTGTATTTATGCTTTTGGGTGGGGGTCTATTTATTGCTACAGTAAACAACTGTGCTACAGTAAACTTATCATTACAGTAAACTTTGTCCACCCAGAACCCCAAGTTGCCTGGGTCTTGCAAAGATGAGGGCCGAGAGTAAAGTTTATAAAATCATCAAGAGTAAACAGATTAGTTCACTAAATCTCAGAATATTAGAAAAAGAATGCTACAAAGGCAGCCTTTTTTGAAACCTGTAGTGTTCAGAGTATCAATATACTGAAATGCCCAATGAAGCTCAAAATTTAGGTAGATTTAGTGAAACTGAGTAACCATGGTCTAGGAAACCAGATAACAAGACCTCCTCCCTTCTCTGAAAGACTCTAGGATTATTTGGGTAGAATGCTACACGCTGTTAGACATGAGTCAGTTCATTTTTTTTTCTTTTTTTCTTTTCTTTTCTTTTTTTTTGCTGGGAGAGAGGTATAACTATCTGGAAATGATTTTTAAAAAAGCATCTATAAAAATAATTTTTTAAAAATTCATATATAATACTGGGAGAGAGCGCATGGCATAGTAGAAATCAGTCAGGAAGACCACCTCTGACACATTGACTGACTTACCTAACTATCCTAGGCATCAAAGACTAAAAGCTGCAGAAGAGGGGCTGACCTGTGAGTTCTTTATACATACCACTACCACTGAAATCAGAAGTACAGTCTTCCTAACCCTTTGACAGATCCAGTAAGGGAATCCAGGGCTATGGGGGATAAATATTCCTAATCATTTGTTGCTGACATCATAATTTGCTGCCATTGTTAGGGAGAGAATATTGAGCTGTGGATTGTGGACTTAACACTTTATGGTCATTCTTATGTTTTATGGTTCATTTAATAAATTGTTTCCCCTTTAACTCTTCAAATTTGCCACTAGAAAACAGATCTTAACTACAGAGAAAGAAGCTATCATTGGCATGTTCAGTAAGATAATTAAATTAGCCTGGATAGAATCTTCTTGCTGCTTTGCTGATGCAATTTTGTTTTACAAAGAAGGGTGATCCCTCCCTTCTACATCTGCAGACGCCAGAAGCCAGATGCAGTGGCTTTGGTCTTTTCTGCTGGTTCAAGTCCACAGCAAAATATAAATGGCTTCCACAATGTTACACTGCCTAGCAAAACATCTAGTCAGAGAATCATTTTGCATTCACTTCATCCATCACTGTTTTCAAACATTTCCTCTCACACGTATTATGTTAATTCATGCATTTTCTCTTATAGTATTTCATCCCTGTAACAGGCACACACAATTTCTAAAGGCACAACAGTAAAAACAGAAGATACTGTAAGATACCCACGAACTTTGCTTCCAGAGGTGGACAGCGAAATGGCTCCCTTCCCCTGGTCACATTTGCATGTAGATTACAACCGCATACTAAGGAAAACTCAGTTCCAACACTGCTTTAAAGACATACGGCTCTTTACTGAACCAACTCTACCACTGCAGCCTGAAAAACCAAAGGCAGCTGACTGAGTCATTTTAACTCAGTTTCAAGAAGGTATAAGCATTTTAGAACCCAAGCTTCTCTAAATAAACCCCAGTCTGGAACTACATTATGATGCTTCACACAAATAATGTTCACTTACCTGAAGCTCCCATTTTCACAGATGGTAGTTTAATCTGGTTTCTCTGAAATTGTATTGTTTCAAGACTTGTAACAAAGGCTGAGAGAAAAGCTGCCTGGAGCTTTGTTCCAGTCAGCTTACAGCACAATGAAAATGTAACCACCCATAGCCATTACTCAATAGTCTGCCCATGCCTTATAAGGAATAAAGAAACTTTTTCTTAAAAAGATACCAGCTGTGGGTCAAAGGTTGCGTATGCTCTAAAGCAAGAAAGCAGATCAGAAAAAAACCATGTGGAATCATATTCCAACCAACTTCATTAAGTAATGTAGACATATATAAACTAGCTATATTAAGGATATTATATTATCATTACATTTTTAAAAATGTATAACATTAGTAGTGACAATGAACTTTTGATGCAAAAAAGAAAAATGGGAATAAATGAAGAGGGACCAAAGGGAAAGTTAAAAAAAAAAAGAATCAAAACAGAATTTGCAACTCAGTCTAAAGTTTATACATATATATGTGTGTGTGTAGATATATAGTATTTTTTTCTATTAGGATTATTTGAATTTCCTTTTTTCAAGTTTTTCTGAAGTAAAGATGTATATACTAAGTATCATGTTTAAATATGTAGAACATTTAAAAACACTCCAAAAAGCCCAAAGATACTATTATACACACACATACACACACATATTAAATAGTATTTTTTTCTACTCGGATTATTTGAATGTTCCTTTTTTCAAGCTTTTCTAGGGTAAACATGTATATATTGAGTATATTTTAATATGTAGAACATTTCAAAATGTTCAATACATGAAAAATAAAATATTTGGGGAAATTTTGGTAAATCTGCTGGAAATTTATAGATTTTATGCTACTAAAGATGAAGATACTTCATTTTCTATCCTTTTGATATATGTCACATGATGAATTATTCAAAGTGTTAGTTTATGTTTTGGGATATTAAAGGTAGATATTCTATTGGAGAAACTTTATTTTACCAATATTGACACTGTCAAAATAACACCATAAGACACAAGGAGCTGATGCATAGGCCTTACCCTGAGAGGTAAATAAAGGAGCTGACAGAATTGGTTTTATGGTATGCCAAAAGGCAACAAAGAAATTCATCAATCTACAAGCATTTAGATAGTACTTGCCTATTATATGCTGGTCACAACGCAAGACTTTAGAGAGACAAAGACACACACACACATACACACACACACATATATCCACATACACATATGCATAATATAGGTGTAAGATAATTTGAGAAAGGGAAGAAGGTTCTAGAAGCTGGAAGGACCAGGACAAAGCCTTATGCATTAGATGTGAAGGACAGGAAGACCTAAGTCAAATGTGACCTCAGATACTTACTTGCTTGTGTGATACTGGGCAAGTCATTTAAACTGTCTGCCTTAGTTTCATCTAATAATAATAGCATCTACTTTATAGGGTCGTTATGAGGAAAAAATGAGATAACATTTGTAAAGTCCTTTACAAACCTTAAAGTGCTATATAAATGCTACTACAGTAGAATCTTGGTTTATGAATTTAATTCATTCTGAGATTCTGTTCGTCATGCAACTTGTTCATATTGCAAAGCGAATTTTCCCATAGAAAATACTAATGTAAAGTTGGATGATCGGTACTACATCTCCAGAAATATTCATATAAAAATAATTATCATTTTAAGTAAAAATTTTTTTGTCCCTAATGTGCCTGAAATACAATAGCAATGATTAGTACACAATATAAACAGAAAATAAAATAAATTAACCTGCACTTAACCTTTGAGAGGAGTCGAGACTGGTATGAGTGAGATAAGGAGGAGGAAGATAAGGAAGAGGAAGGGTTATTGCTTGGAAGGAGAATCTCTTATGCGAACACTGGGGATTTCAACATTGGGAGTGTTCTCTCTTAAGTTCCTTTCACTAAAAGTAAGACTAACACTACTGCCTTCACTTATTTTTCATTTTTTAGAATCACTTTCATGTTTTGACTCACTGACTTTTTTTCTTTATGTTCGCTTCTGACTAGGACCCATCTAACGACACTTGTTTTTACAATTTGCCATGGATTTTCAGAATGCCATGGAAATGTGACATTGTATTATTGTCAAAAATATTTGTGGCTCTTATTGCTACAGCCTTATTTAGGTGATATTTTTCAATAAAATTTTGATGTTCGCACTGCGAATTTTTGTTAGTCCTGCAAGACAAATTCTGTAAAAAATTTTTCCTCATCCAGTGAAGCATATGTAAACCAGGTTACTCATAAACCAAGGTTCTACAGTATATCTACCTATCTAGATATAGATATAGACATATAGAGATAGAGATATATCTATACACACATACACACACACACATATATATATGCAAGCATATATCCACACACACATATCACATATGCATAATATGGGTGTATGAGATAATTTGAGAAAGGGAAGAAGGCTCTAGACATTGGAAGGACCAGGAACTAGGCTTTATGCAAAAGGAGGTATTCGAGTTGTCTTGAAGGGAGCTAGGGATTCAGAGAGGCAGGAAAGTTCTCATTCCTGGGAGAGTAAAAGCATGAAGTCCAGTCATTGAGGAAGGAAATGTCAAGGCACAAAGAAGGGAATTGGAGGACCGCATGGGAGAAATAGGACAAAGGCCAGTTTGGTTGGATCATGTGCCTGTGAGGAGAAATGATGTGTAATAAGGCTATGAAAGGTAAGGATGGGGTCCATTTGTGAAAGGCTTTAAATGCCAGATAAAGGAGTCTATATTTTATCTTACAAGCAACAGGGAGCCACTGGAGATACTCAATGTGGAATAACATGCTCAGATGCACTCTAGGACAATAACCTCAGCAGCTGTATAGACAAGGAATTGAAATGAGGACAGACTAGATAGGGAAACAATCAGGAGACTGCAATAATCCAAGGAAGAAGTGATAAGAATCTAATTTAGGATAGAAGATGTGCGACTGGAGTAAAGGGGACAGATGGGAGAGGCATTGTGGAAGCAAAAATTACAAGATCTGGCAGCGCCAAGGATGCACACTTGAGTGATGGGAAGAATAGTGGTGCTGTTAAGGGACAATAATATAAGCTCTGACAGCAGGGAATGTTTTTCATTGTTGTCTTTGGGTCTACAGCACCTAGTTTTGCACATATAGGTACTGATTTAATTGCTTTGAGAAGACAAACTAACTCCTGAAAGACTATATGTAGCAAAATGTCTTCAATCAAACAAGATTCTTTGGAAGGTGTAACAAGAAATAACATCTCAGTAGCTTATTGACTATTACTGTCAGATGAAACCTAAAGCAAGATCATGATTCTGACACATGCTTGCCAATGCCTGCCACTGTCAGAAAGCACGTTCAGTACAAGGTCCAAATGGAAGAGGGATGTCCATCGAATGATTAAGTTTTCCTGAGGCTCTTTTTTTTTTCTAAATGACATTGTGCTCATTTTCATCACCTTCTGGGACACTGAAGAACGCCTTAAATATATGAGATCTATAATCACTCAAAAAAGTCGATCCACTCTCCATTCTGGAAAAACAGAGTAGAAGGAGAATACCTCACTGTTCAGATTGACATGTAGCTGGAGGAACAGCCAGCCCATGGAGCTGGTCCATCAGTATATGAAGTTTATATAAATATGAGGAGGACAGTGGGTTAGATTTCATTTGGGAAACTGCAACATGCTTTTTAATGACCCCAAGCTTCTTCCTGAAACAATGATTCATCTTTTCAATCAGTATTCTTCCATGGATGTTATATGGCTTTGAATTACTCAAAGATGAATAGAAATGGTAAACTTGAGTAGGCCGCAGCATGGTAGCAATGAAGACTTTCGGAGGAAAAGCAACTTAAGGAATATAATTAGAATTAAATGATTCTATATGATTAGAAAAGGCAATAGGTATATAGTGAGAGTGATGAATAACCAGTGAACTGGGAGCCACACAAGGTCAAGAGAGGTAGAAGAATCCTCACATGTTGAGTGACCTCCTGTGAAGGACTTACTAAAGGAAGAAAAGGTAACTGTTATACATATATAATATATACATATACATATATGTACATATATAACATATATATATAATATATACATAGTGTATGTATGTGTTATACACACACATATAAAATTGAAAGGAGATGGGATTAGAAATCCCCTGAAACACTGAAATGAAGTTTATTAATAAAGCATATTACTGCTAGTTGTATAAACTTTGCAATACTTGATACCCCACAACTTTTTAAAGCTATGCTTTATTACATCTATGGTAATACTTAATAAAATAGTTCTATTTGTTTCAATTTAATTTGGGAGTATATTTGATAAATTACTGAAAGACAGTCATCTAGATCTAGAAGTGGCAAAGAGAAATATCCTCTTTATTAACAAACTTGACTGGTAAGATTTAATGTAATAAATGGCTGACTGGCTCTGCACAGTACCCTCTAGTGGATATCACTGTACCCTACTCATGGTAATAATAAATGTGCACTATAATTACAACATTCTGCACTACTCCAGTATTTTTTTCCTATGGACCTTCTTATTTTAATGTCAACTTTTAATTTTTCATTCCTGCTTGAATTCTTAATTCTAATTGGATATATATATATATAGCTAGTTGCATATTCTTCACAAAAGTTAGATTTAATGCCTTTTCTTAGCAGGACAATTTTTCAGTTTTTATTTTTCTATTGTGAAAAATTATTTTGCTTGGTAATCATTATCTTGGAAACTCAGAACTCCCTCCCATCTCCCTTTTTTCCAAAATTCAGTTTCCTGCTCATTGTATTGCCCAGATAGGTCTGGGGAAATGCTGATTCCTCCCTACTGTCTAGATGGTGATATGGAAACTTATGCCTCTTTGACCAAGATTAAATGACCCAAGTCCTTCTAAGACCCTCATTTTAATATAACCCTTCTCCTAGTGTGTTAACCAATCAGAGTTTATTTGTAACCCTTGGGGGCACTTAATCTTCTAAGGATACATAAGCATTGTACCCCTAATCCCCAAATGGAGCCAGTTCTAGATTGGCTCCCTTAGTGGGGCCCAGTTCTGGACTACAACTCTCCTGCAATGTGCATGTGTGTCATCAGCTTGAGAGAAATTAAAAACATGGACTCAAACTAATTTTGCTTGTTTTTTTCTTAGAACAAATTCTGTGAGGTTGACGCTATCAACAACCAGCACAGTGCCTTGCCCACAGAAAGCAGGTACTAGACGCTTTCTCAATCGAATTGATTTGATAAAGCAAAACACCTCCTTAAAAGTCAGGCAACAATCTGTTAACTAAACTAACCATTCTGAGAACAGTTTGGAACTATGCCCAAAGGGCTATAAAATTCTGCATAACTTCTGATCCAGCAGTACCACTACCAAATGCCAAAGAGATAAAGAAAAAGAAACACTATCTATATGTACAAGACATTTATAGCTTCTCTTTTTGTAGTGGCAAAGAACTGGAAACTGAGGGGATAGCCATCATTTGGGGAATGGATAAACAAATTATGGTATGTGATTATGATGGAATACTACTGCTCTGCAAGAAAAGAAAAGAGGTTTCAGCAAAACCTGGGAAGACATATGAACTGATGCAAAGTAAAGTAAGCAGAACCAGGAAAACATTACTGTTACCACAGTAACAGCAACACTGTGATGATGATGATCAACTGTAAAAGACATAGCTACTCTGATCAATACAAGGATCCATGAAAAATTCAAAAGACTCATAATGAAAAATGCTATACACCTCCAGAGACAGAACCAATGAACTCTGAGTACAGAGTGAAGCACACCTTTTTGTCACTCTCCTCATATTTTTTGCCTTTTTTGGCAAACATGGCTAATGTGGAAATGCGTTTTGCATGACTACATATGTATAATGTGTAGCATATTTCTTGCCTTCTCAATGTGATGGGGAAAGAGTGGAAAGAGGAAGAGATTTTAGAACTGGAAATAAAAAAAAGCAGTCAACACACATTTTTTAAGTTCCTATTGTTAAGTACAAAGAATGGCAGAAGATAGTACTTGTTATCAGAAACTCACGGGTCTAGATAGAAGATGATATGCAAACAATTCTGGACAGAATACATTTATATGTGTGTATGTGTATACACATATATGTATATGTGGTAAGTTGTAAGGCATTAGAATTAAAGAGCACTGAGAAAGCCTTCTTTTAGAAAGGGAGGTTTTAGTTGGGACTTGAAGGAAATCAGCAGAGCAAAGAGGCAGAGATGAGGAGGGTAATAAACGTTCAGAACAGGGAACGGAATGTCTTCTGTAAGGGACGACAGTAAGGGTGTGCATCACTGGATCACAGGTTAGGTGAGAGTGAGCTAGGGCGCAAGGAAGCTAGAAAGGTAGGAGGGGACAAGGGTTCGGCTTTAAAAGCTGAACACTGGATTTTATATTTAATCCTGAAAGTAACAGAGAGTCAATGAACTTTTTTGACTGGGGGAGGAAGGGAATGTGGCATGGTCAATCCTTTCCTTTAAGAAGATTGAGTGGAATGGAGTGGGAAGAGACTTATAGCTGGGACTCTGACTAAGACTGTTACAACAGTCCAGCAATGACAAGATGAGGGTCTGCATCAGGGCTGTAGTGATGTCAGAGGAGAGAAATATGCAAGAAATATTATTACAAGAGAATTAACAAAGGTAAAATTAACAGGCCTTGTCAACAGACTGGCTATAGGGATGGTGGTGACATGTCAAGGATGGAGCCTAGTTTGATGAGGAGGATGGTGCTACCCTCAATAGTAACAGGGAAGTTCAGAAGTGGGGAGAGATTTTTTTTGCGGGGGAGATAGTTCAGTTTGGGACATGTTGAATTTAAGATGTCTATGGGACATTCAGTTCTAGATGCCCAGGAGGCAGTTGGAGACATGAGACTGGAGGTTTGGACAGAAGTCAGGGCTGGACAGTTAAATCTGAGGATCATCAGCACAGAGAAAGATAATAATGGAATCCATGGGAGCTGATGCAAAATAGTATATAGAGAGAAGAGATGAAAGCTCGAGCCCTGGGAGACACTCACTGTTAATGAGTGAGACCTAGATGAAGATCCAGCAAAGGAAACTGGGGAGTGATCGATAAAATAATAAGAACACAACTTAACATTCCTCCCCCCAAACATTCCCTCAGAACTACATATACCATTAATGGGAAGAGTAGATGCATACAGGGATCCTGCCTAAGGATCATACGGGTTGTCTTCTCAGCTGCACTCTATTTAGACAACAATACTCCTTCTGACAAGGGTAGGGATATTTTCTGGTGATGTCATCACAACGTGTTCGGTAAGTTAACTCCTCAATAAGTGCTATGTCTCCAGTGAGCGTGCTGCTCTGCCAATTTCAGATGAAATTGTGGTGGTTGCTAGGTGCATAGTGGGATACTGCTAGGTACTGCACCCTGCCATTAGCTTCTGAGCTTCATTTCTTTAGGCTGTCTGCTGACCCATTTCAACTCCAGGCTGCTAGAATAGAGTGCCTATAACCTCTTCCCAATATGGGCAAGCTTGATAGTTTTTTAGTCAGAGAGACTATGTTGTCCTCCATTTTCAAAGAGGACCAATGACACTACCAGGGATGTCTTGACTTGTGCTTGAATTAGATTTAATGAGGCAGAGTTACAAAAAGTCCTTAGCCTTACTCTCTCTTCCAGACTTGACAAAGTGTAGTGCTAAGACAAAATACAGGCGACCAGCAATGACCTAGGAAGTAGTGGATGGGGATCAAGCTCTAAGTACTCCACAGTGCCTGCTTCAGCTCCCTTCATGGCTGTTGAAGCAAATTGTTTTCTTCTGCCCATTACATACTTGGAGGTAGACATTTTGTAAAAGCAAGGACCCTGACATACAGAGGATGGCGTGGTATCACAGGTTCTTTGATTGGCTTTTCTAAAAGGAAAGGCAACTTTTGAGGGGTCAACAATCACTTTGATCACATATGTCATTCACTTAGTTCAGGGGAAAATGTGAGCAGCCCAAGTTTACAGAGAAAATACAGAGAAATCAAGATCAACAGACAATACTTCTGGCTGCCTAAGAATAAGCAATACATACATGACAGATCAACAGAGAGATTCAACTGTTTGACCATACATACATAGTTACCAGAGAGAGAAGCACCAACATCTGGGTTTTTAAAGTCAAGGGACTGCTTAGCAGTTTCCCAGAGTCTCATCTGGCACACAAACCTTCCAAAAACTAAACCCTAAAGTAAAATCTCACCTCAGAGTACTCATACATTTTTCAGAGCCAGAGGGCATCACATAAACCCTTGAGAACCAGTACCTCATTAGAAAAATTAACAAAAGATGTGGGCCTTCCTACAAATCTTCCCTAATCAAACTTCCCTTAATGGGCAGGCCTATTAATGGGTGGGGAAGATCTTCTCATTAGGGAGCAAAATTATATCAACAGTAAGCAAAAATGCATTATCAATACAACACTGCTAATCACTGATGGGTTTGAGTCCTGGAAGGGATAATAGCATGTACAGCAGCCACATTCTAACAAAAACTTCTCAGCAGATAGCTTAAACTAGATTGAGGGTGACCGGGGAGGCACAAGAGCATTGTCCACTATCCAAAACCCGGGCAAACATGCCATCGTGAAATTGACATCCAACACTGATGAATTTCTCCAGGCAGTCAAATTTTGACATAATTTTCCATAAGCCCTCACGACTAACATTGTCAAAGGCCTTGGTCAGATCTATAAATGTTGTGTAGAGACCTCTGTTCTGCTCCTGGTATTTCTCCTGGAGTTGTCGGGCAGCAAACACCATATCGACTGTTCCTTGGCACTTTCTGAAGCCACACTGGCTCTCAAGTACATGACCATCTTCCAGGTGAAGGATCAGCCTACCAAGGATGACTCTAGCAAGAATTTTGCCAGCAATGACTACGAGAGAGAACTCCCTATGATTGTCACAGGACAATCTATTCCCTTTATCTTTATAGAGATGGACAATGGAGGCATTCTTGAACTCCTGGGGGATAACTCCCCCTTGCCATATAACCTGGAAAATTTCAGTCACTTTTTGTACGAGCAATGGTCCCCCTACCTTGTAAATCTCGGCTGGAATACAATCAGCACCAAGTGCTTTGACACATGAAAGGACCCTAATGACCCTCAAAACCTTTTCTTCAGTTGGAAGTTCAGCTAAGGAGGGACTGACTTCAACCTGAGGTAAATGGTCAATGGTCTCAGCATTGATTGATGATGGTCTGTTGAGAACACTATGGAAGTGTTCAATCCATCTCTCTAGGATCATGTCCTTAACACTAATCAATGGGGATCTATCAACACAGAGTAGTTGTGATGCAACATAGGTTTTTGGTCCATAAATAGCTATCAGGAAATTACAAAAGCACTTTAGATTGTTACTATCAGCATAAAACTGAACTTCATCTCCCTTACCGAGCCAGGAATCCTGCATCTTTCTAAGTTTTGCTTGTACTTTGCTTTTGATGGAATTAAATGTTGTCTTCTTAGAGGTGGATGAACTATCCTGCTGGTATATCCTGTGGAGTTCTCGCTTTTCGTTTAGCAGCTTCTGAATTTTCCTATCATGTTTGCGAGTGTTCTGACCCAGATGAGCAAATGCAGTGCTGTACACCAAATCTCTGAAAATTGCCTACTCCTTTTCTGCTCCACTGCTGCCAACTGTGTGTTGGTTCAACTTTCCCTCCAAGTCAGCAACAAACTGCTCAGGCTCAGAGAAGAGCTCTAATTTGTTGACACTGATTCTTCTGGTAGTCAATTTGTCTTGGGGGCAGCACTTTGATGAATGCGAATATTTAGCTTGGAAAGGAAAAGTCTATAATCAGTCCAGTACTCTGCACCACGCATTACCTTTGTCACTTTCACATTTTGTCTGTCTCTTCTCTTTATAATAACATAGTCTATTAGATGCCAAAGTTTGCTGCGAGGGTGCATCCATGAAATTTTACTGTGTTCAGGTAAACAGAAAACAGTGTTGGTAATAAGAAGGTCATACGTTGCGCAAGTCTTCAGCAGCAAATAATCATTGATGTTGCTGTTTCCAACTCCATTCCTCGCTAGGACTCCCTGCCAAGTCTGGTAATCTGAGCCTACTCTAGCATTCAGAATTATAAGCTTGTCCTCTTCTGGCACATTGATGATAAGCATCTTTATAAAATTTTCCTTTGATCTCATCAGGATTCATCATGGTGGGAGCACAGGCACTGATGATGGTGGCATGGCGTTTTCCTGTAAGTGGCAATCACATTGTCATGAGCCTGTCATTCACTCCTTTTGGCAGGCATACCAACTTGCTGACTAGATTAGTTTTGACTGCAAAATGCATGCCAGCTTCATAGCGTTCCATTTCACTGTGCCCACTCCAGAAAAATGTGTATCCAGCTTCAACTTTAGTAAGGTGGCCTTCATTTGCCAAACCTGTTTCACTCAGGGATTCTACTTGGATGTGATACCTGTTGCGTTCTCTTGCAACAAGAGCAGATAATCTTTCAGGTCTACTGGATTTTTGTGTTGTCTATAAGTGTGCAAATGTTCCATGTGCTGATGGTGAGTGAAATCATCTTTGCAGATGTTTTTGTATATTTTGTATATTTTTCTGGTTTTCAACCACATAGTGGGATTCCTCGCCTGCTGCAATCATCAGAACAGGATTGGGTAAGCAGACAATGTTTAGGGCATCTTTCTAGCTCCTTCCTCACACCAGGAAGTGAGCAGTGTGATCCTTAAAAGGCTGCTCAGACATCCAGGGGGCTACCAAGTCCCACTGCTGCTTCTAGTAAGAAGTGACCCTGTAGCCTGGGCTGCCTGTGTGCAGGGTTGTGAGTACAGCTCTCAGCGTATCTACACCTGCTGCTTCATCACTTGCCTATCGCTGTAGGACTTTGAGGCATAATGGTGAAATGGCAAGGGTGGAGTCTTTTGATTCGTATATAAATTGGATCTAAGTGAGGAAGAGTTATTTCCTTCCTTTTCCTCACTCACGCCCAGGTGATGGGCCTATCTCACTTTTGCTCTTAGCGATTTACAGAATCCAAAGGCCCACAGAATCAAAAATTCTAAGAGATGGAAGGGCTTTAGATTCAACCTTTTCATTTTGCAGTTAAGGAAACTGAGGCCCTGAGATGTGAAAGTCACGCTTGTTCCCTGAAAATATTTAATCTTGAAAGATGTTAGATATTAACTAGTTAAGTTAATAACTAACTTATTCCTACTAGCCTCTGATTGATAGTTTCCACCTATAAACTCTTCCCCTACTACAAGGAAGTTAATGAATAAAAACATGGCATGCTACCTCTGAAAGAGGTTGGAATTTGTTTTGCTTTCATGTCATCACATATTGTTCCTGTAGGAAACAGCAGCTACTCCCTTGAACCAAGTTCAAGCTTCCTTGGCATAACATTCAAAGTCTTCTATGGTTTTGTCCCAAATTCTAGTCAGACTGAATTACTAGGGTTTTTAAAAAAAGTTTGCGTTTCATCTATGATCATTTATTATTTAAAAAAGTTTTGCTTTCCTTAATGTTTGTATTTTTTTGATGGTTAACTAAGTTTAGAACAAATGAAACAACCTAAAAGAAATTATTTTTACTGTTTATATTCTGGACTTGGAAAGCATTATAATGTGAAAACAAAAACAAGAAACTCTAGAGGTTAAATTAAATTCACTGTGATTTAAACAAATCACAAAAATGTAAATATGATCCTTTAAATTTGTTATAAACGTAACCCACTCTGCCCATCTATTTTCTGTTTCTCTAGTTTTAACTAGTCATCTCAATCCTTCCCATGTCCAAATCTAGCTTTGCGATGTCTCATTCATCATGCCTTCTATAAATTCCATTCCACACATAAACATTTGTCTTTGTTGTAAACCTTTTCCTGTCTGGTTCCTTCCATTTATTTGATTTAACAGACACATGGCTGTCCCCAGATGGCAATGCATTCCTAGTTACTCTCTAGCACTGGTCATACTTTTTCTCCATCCCACTACCCCCAGGACTGTCTCAGACTGTCACCCTCTTCTAACTTCACTTCCCACTATTCTTTTTGTGTGTGTGTGTGTGTATTTTATATTTATTTTTTTTAATATAAATTTATTTATTTAACTTTTTAAATTCATTTTCACAAAATTCTGGGTTCCAAATTTTCTCCCCATTTATCCCCTCCCCCTACCCCAATACACCAAGCATTCTAATTTCCCCTAT
The DNA here is from genome assembly GCA_023548195.1 of Bettongia penicillata ogilbyi. Classification (NCBI taxonomy): domain Eukaryota; kingdom Metazoa; phylum Chordata; class Mammalia; order Diprotodontia; family Potoroidae; genus Bettongia; species Bettongia penicillata. The sequence continues at coordinate 2,568,241 of JAJHZJ010000066.1, read as the reverse complement.
CACCAATCTGCCCTCTCTTCTATCATCCCTCCCTTCTCTTGTCCCCATCTTCTCTTTTTGTCCTGTAGGGCCAGATGACTTTCTATTCCCCATTAACTGTATTTCTTATTTCCTAGTAGCAAGAACAATACTAAACAGTTGTTCCTAAAATTTAAGTTCCAAATTCTCCCCATCCCTCCCTCCCCACTCATTCCCTTTGGGAAGGCAGGCAATTCAATATAGGCCATATCTGTGTAGTTTTGCAAATGACTTCGATAACAGTCGTGTTGTGTAAGACTAACTAAATTTCCCTCCATCCTATCCTGCCCCCCATTGTTTCTATTCTGTCTTTTGATCCTGTCCCTCCCCAAGAGTGTTGACTTCAAATTGCTCCCTCCTCCCATTGCCCTCCCTTCCATCATCCCCTCCACCCTGCTTATCTCCTTCCCCCCCACTTTCTTGTATTGTAAGATAGGTTTTCATACCAAAAAGAGTGTGCATTTTATTCCTTCCTTTAGTCGAATGTGATGAGGATAAACTTCATGTTTTTGTCTCAGCTCTCCTCTTCTTCCCTCCACTATAAAGGCTCCTGCTTGCCTCTTGAATGAGATATAATTTACCCCACTCCATTTCACCCTTTCTCCTCCCACTACCTTTCTCTCTCACCATTTACCTTAATTTCTTTTAAGATATAGTCCCATCCTATTCAATTCACTCTGTCCTCTCTGTCTCTGTATGTGTGTGCATGTGTGTATGTGTGTGCATGTGTGTGTGCATATGTGTGTGTGTGTGTGTATGTGGTCCCACCAACTACCCAGATACTGAAAAGTTTTAAGAGTTGTAAATATTGTCTTTCCATGTAGGAATGTAAACAGTTCACTTTTGGTAAGTCCCTTATGACTTCTCTTTGCTGTTTACTTTTTCATGCTTCTTCTCATTCTTGTGTTTGAAAGTCAAATTTTCTTTTCAGCTCTGGTCTTTTCATCAAGAATGCTTGAAAGTTCTCTGTTTCATTGAAAGACCATATATTCCCCTGAAGTATTATACTCAGTTTAGCTGGGTAGGTGATTCTTGGTTTGAGTCCTAGTTCCTTTGACTTCTGGAATATCGTATTCCACGCCCTTCGATCCCTTAATGTAGAAGCTGCTAGATCTTGTGTTATCCTGATTTTATTTCCACAATAATGGAATTGTTTCTTTCTAGCTGCTTGCAATATTTTCTCCTTGACCTGTGAACTCTGGAATTTGGCCACAATGTTCCTAGGAGTTTCTCTTTTTGGATCTCTTTCAGGCAGTGATCGATGGATTCCTTCAATACTTATTTTGCCCTCTGGTTCTAGAATCTCAGGGCAGTTTTCCTTGATAATTTCATGAAAGATAATGTCTAGGCTCTTGTTTTGATCATGGCTTTCAGGTAGTCCTATAATTTTTAAATTGTCTCTCCTGGATCTATTTTCCAGGTCAGTTGTTTTTCCAATGAGATATTTCACATTATGTTCTATTTTTTCATTCTTTTGGTTTTGTTTTGTGATTTCTTGGTTTCTCAGAAAGTCATTAGCCTCCATCTGTTCCATTCTAATTTTGAGAGAACTATTTTCTTCACTGAGCTTTTGAACCTCTTTTTCCATTTGGCTAATTCTGTTTTTGAAAGCATTCTTCTCATTGGCTTTTTGAACCTCTTTTGCCAATTGAGTGAGCCTATTTTTCAAGGTGTTATTTTCTTCAGCATTTTTTTTTGGGTCTCCTTTACCAAGGTATTGACCTGTTTTTCACGCTTTTCTTGCATCTCTCTCATTTCTCTTCCCAGTTTTTCCTCCACCTGTCTAACTTGATTTTCAAAATCCTTTCTGAGCTCTTCCATGGCCTGAGCCCATTGGATATCTATTTCAGGTGTTTGGGGTACAGAAGCCTTGACTTCTATGTCTTTCCCTGATGGTAAGCATTGTTCTTCCTTATCAGAAATAAAAGGAGGACACATCTGTTCCCCAAGAAAGTAGCCTTCTATGGTCTTATTTTTCTTCCCTTTTCTGGGCATTTTCTCAGCCAGTTACTTGATTTCTGAGATTCCTGTCCACCCCCGCCTAGATCTGCTCAGCTAGTGCTTGGGGTCTGAGATTCAAATGCTGCTCCCCAGCCTTAGGGCTTTCCGTAGCGGCTGGGGCTGCTATTCAATGTGAGCTTAAGTTCTGGTGCTCAGGTGGGGGCAGGGCTGCCTCCCAGGCTCAGTTCCCTCAGGGGGTTTATGTGGAGACCTTCAGTAATGGAGCAGAGCTCCTCCTCTGCCGCTTTCTCTGCCACTGCCTCTGCTGCTGCCTCCTGAGGGGGCCTAAGTTATGGAGACACCCTGCTCCCCTCTTGGCCAGCTGAGAAGTCTCTCTCACTGACCTGGAGTGCCTGTGGGTGGAGGGACCTTTGCAGCCGCCGGAGATTCCATCCCTGAAGCCTGCTTGGATGTGCTCCTCTCGGGGCCGAACGGCCAGGGCAGGGCAGGGGTGGGCTCTGCTGCCGGTGCGCGACTGACCTTTGGGGTCAGTTTTTCAGGGCTCTCTGGAACAGAAATCTCCTCCACTGCATTGCTGCATGGCTTGCACTGCTCCAGAACTTGTGGGGAATTCTTTTTACAGGAAATTTATGGGCCGTGGGTTTGGAGCTAGCATATGTGAGTCTTTCTACTCTGCCATCTACTTCCCACTATTCTTAATCTCACCCCTATAATTAACCAGTTCAACTCTGTTATCTTCTGCTCACGAATCCATAGTCCCCCAGTCCTACTGATGCTCACACCTGGCCAAATTCCAATCCTGGATCACTACCACCATCTAAACAATCAATCAATAGACATTAATTACTTGTCTACTGTGTGTCAGGCACTCTGTGAAGTACTGAGGATGTCCTCTCCTCTGGGAGCTCAAAACTGGGGTAACATGCAAATAACTATGTAAAAATAAGCTATGTACAGGATAAATAGGAAACTCAATGGAGGGAAGGCATTAGAATTAAGAAGGAATGGGAAAGACATCTGTAGAATCTGAGCTTTTAACTGGGATTTGAAGGAAATCAGTGAAGACACTCCTGTTCACATGCTGATAAAGAGACTTTTATGAAAACCCTAGAAGACTGAGTTCACTATTGACTAAAGAACTACAAGATAAAACAACTCTAATGTATCATTTCATGCATATCAGCCTGGCTAACATGACAGAAAAAGAAAGTGATAAACGTTGGAGGGGATGTGGTAAAATTATGACACTAAAGCATGACTAGTAAAGTTACTAACTTATTTAGCCATTCTGGAGAACAATTTGGAACTGTGTCCATATGGCTATAAAACTGTGCATACCCTTTGACCACTACTGGGTCTGTATACCAAAGAGATTTCTCTTAAAAAAAGGAATAAAACCTATATGTATAAAAATATTTCTAACAGTTCTTTTTGTGGTGGCAAAAAATTGGAAATTGTGAAGCTGTCCATCAACTAGGGAATGAATGAACAAGTTGTGGTATATGATTGTGGTGGAATACTATTGTGCTATGGGATATCATGAACAGGATGCTTTTAAAAGTCTTACATGAACTGATACATAGTGAAGCGAGCAGAACCAGGATGACTATTGTTCACAGTAACAGTAACATTGTACTTGATCAATTGTGAATGACTTAGCTGTTCTTAGCAATACAATGTTTCAAGACAATTTCAAAAGACTTATGATGGAAAATGCTATCCACCTTCAGAGAAAGAAGTGAGGGAGTCAGAATGCAGATCAAAGCATACGTTTTTTAAAACTTTACTTTCGGTTTTTTGTTTGTTTTCTTTCACACGACTGATACGGAAATGTCTTACATGACTGCACACGGATAATCTACATCAAATTGCTTGCCTTCTCAATGAGAGGGGAGGTGAGGGAAGGAGAGATTTTGGAACTCAAAATTTTAAAAAAAAGAATGTTAAAAATTTGACATATAATTGGAAAGAAGTATTTTAAAAAAGCTAATTCCTTAAAGCAAAAGCTCTATTGTCCTTTCAGCAAAAGAATCTGTCTCGAGGCTATTTCCTTTGGCACTAGTCAATCTAGTTAAAAATGCCTTAGGATGTTGTGATTATTTGTTTCATTTACCAAGATAATTTATCTTAATTGAATCCTTTTGTGTTTTACCCTTAAGCTGCTGGGAAGATATCTTTTTGTTTTCAAAACTGTAATAATGCTCATCTCAGCCTACAAGAAGTAGTTCTGTTGTAGCACTCCAGTTCCTAGAGATGTTTCTTCATCCTAACTAGAGATAAGAAAGAACTTTAGGATCCTGTGCTTACTATCCCAGTTAGTCAATTCCTACCCTAGAATTCCTGGGAACAGAAAACTGAAACAGTTCTTCTAACATATATCAGGGATGGAATCTTTTTTTGTATATAAAAAAGGAAGTTTGAGACAAGTCTTGGGGCTACTGATTAAAATATGGGGGAATGCAAGAGAGGTAGGAGTTAATATGATTACAAGTTTATAAGGCTGGGTAAATGAGAAGATGTATTATTCTGTGTGACCCTGGGCAACCATGGACATAGATAGCTATCTCTCTTCCTTCCACTCCCATTCTCTCTAGTGGTACTGTTGAGGTCAAATTAGGGAGAGCAGTTCAGGGGTGAAAAGAATTCACTTAGACATTCTCTTTTATCCAATAGGAGCTTTATTATGTGAAAGCTACAAGGGCCTTATTAGTGAGAAGCTAATGAAAACCCTGATATTTGCAAGGACAAGGCTTACGGAAATAGAAAGCTACACAGCCTGAAGATGTTCAGGATAATGTGGTTTTAAGGTTTTGTGGTGGCTGAAGATTAAGGATAAGGAAGAATTTATGATACAACATAAGGGAGATGGTTGTTACAAGGTAAGAAGGAATTCTATGACACAGGATGAGGGAGATGATTGCTTACAAGATGAGAAATTTATGACACAGAATGAGGACAGGGAGACAGGAAAAGGAAGGTTACAAGTTAAGGAGAAGTTTTATGGTTATTTATGGACTTTATGACATCCTTAAGAGCTACAGAATGAGTCCCAAACCCCTTCAGTAGGGCTTCACAAAGTACTGGAAAAGTGACCCTTAATATTCTCTTTAACCCTTAGGATGGCATTTGTATCCACATCAGTACTGACATGGTAGTGCTGACTAACATTCAAGTCAGCTAGCTAATGCTAAAAGGCTTAACAGAAGCACTGGTACCTTCCCTCACTCCATCCCTTTCTCAATGATCTGACACGCGCCTGAGATTCCCATGATGGAGAGCCAATTCATGACACAGGGGAAGCAATCCATCTTACCTCTACCACTACTGAGTCCTTCATTGCCTATAGGTATTATCCTTCAATAAACCTCTTATCAGAAGTTTTGAGTTTGGGGCCTGCGTGAGGCACTTGGTTTATTACAAAATCACTCATTTGGAGGGCAACTGCTGCTAAATGAAGGAAGTAACATGATCTGGAGTCTTGACTAGTTAATTCTTCTTTTTATTTCTTTTCCACGAACTCTCAAATTAACTCTGACTCATTTAGGAAAAGGAATTGATCATTAACACAGAGGGAAAGGGTGATTCCCCAGCAAAGGACAAGGAAAGAATGGTAGGAGGGGAAAAATGTTATGAAGAAAGATAAAAAGCGGTTTATTCAGAATCTGTTATTGTTTTCCTTCAGTTGCTTCAGGTGTGTTCAACTCTTCATGATCCCATTTGGGGTTTTCTTGGCAGACACTGAAGTGGTTTGCCATTTCTTTCTCCAGTTCATTTTAGAGATGAGAAAATTGACACAAACAGGGTTAAGTGACTTGCCCAAGGTCACACTGCTGGTAAGTTTCTTAAGCTAAATTTGGGCTTCTGATATTCTATTGGGGAAGAGTAAAAGGGTGGCACAAAGAAGAACAGAGATGATGCTGTAGCTCAAGGCTGCTTTAGTCAAATTCTCAACCCAATTTCCTTCTTATGCTCCCAAAATGATGACCGAAGCCAAGATGACAAAGTGGAAGGGGGAAATGCAGCTGAGTTGCTGTCTCCCAAACATCTATAAAATGCACCCAGCCAAATCATGATGGAGAAATCCAGAAAAAGTTACAGTGAGTCTTTTGTCAGGTCCCAGTTGGCATAGGGAGGTATGTAGACACTGGGGACAGAGTAGAGGCAAGAGTACCTTCCAATGTTCAGGGAGAGGCTGTGCACCAGCACAAAGAAAGCTCCCAGACCTATACTAAGGAGTTGCTACAGGGATAGGTGCAAACTAGCAGATTTGTCACCCGCTACCCAGTTTTTGATCAAAAATTCAGGGTGGAGTGAGGAGGACCTGCATACAACTTAGAGGGATCCTTCAAGGTGTATCAAGAAAAGTAGGAAGTTCAGAAATCAGCAGCAGCAGTGTGGTTCAGACCTGAGGCGAAAAGACGGGTCTAATTTCCTGCATCTAGCACAACCTGCAGAGTAGTAACCAAGGGAGGAAACTAGACCAAAGGGGAAGCTACAATTCTGCCACTTAGAACCAACGTACTTTTCCAGCTGACTTAAAGTGGCCCAGTCCAGCAGTAGTCTAGTCTTTATCAGAACTAAATCTAGGTCAGGAACTTAATGGAGCTCACAACCGGAAGCAGCACTCAGACTCTGCCTTGGGTCAGATCCCTTTGGAAGCGCTGAAAACTTGCAAGAAGACCCCAGCCTGCTGAGATCGAGGAATAACACAAGATTCAGTACCTCAAGAAAGTAGCCACAGGATCAGCCCAAATCTTCTCTCTACAAATGTGGCAGAACTTCGCCCTAAGATCAAGTCCAGAGTCAGGAAGGAAGTTGGGAGAAAGGACAAAGAAAAAAATGAACCACACCATAATGGGCTATTTGGGTGCCAGGACACTTAAGACACAAACAAAGAAGAAAATGATTCCAAAACATCTACAAGCAATGCCTCAAAAGAAAACACAGTTTGGGCACAACCTCAACTAGAATTCCATGAAGAAATGAGACAAGTGTTAAAAAAAAAGTTTAAAAGTGTTTTTATAACTAGAATGAGAGCATTTGAGAAAAAAAAAAAAGGAAAACAAATGTGAGCTATACAAGGAATAACTGAAAAGGGAATTAACAACTTTGTACAAGAGGCACAAAACTGGCCCAAGCAACAAACTCCCTGTAAATTAAAATGAACCAAATAGAAGCTAATGACTTTAAGAGGCAACAAAAAATATTAAAATAAAGTCAAAAGGCTGAAAAAAAAACAGAAGAAAATGCAAAGTTTTTCCTAGCAAAAACAACATACCTAGATCAAGAAGTAATATAAGAATTACTGAACTACCTAAACACCATGACCAAAAAATAATCTAGACATCCTATTTCAAAAAAATCTAATGAGTGTACAAGTTGATATCTGAATAAACAAGAAGAAGGGTGAGAGAGGGAGAAAAGGGAGAGGTTGATGTTTGAAACTCATTCTCATTTGAACTAATGAAAAGAAGGAGGAACACCTACACACACAGAGTTGGGGAAAAAATACATTTCACTTAACAGGAAAATAGAGAAAAGGGAAAAGGAGGAATGGGAATTGAGATGAAAGTTAATTTTAAAAAGGGATTAGTCATAAGTAAAACAAAATCCAGAAAGCAGAGCTAAAATGGCAGAGAAAAAAGAAAAACCTGTTAACAACATCATCTTTTAAGAAGTTATCAAGGAAAACTGCCTTGATATTCTAGAACCAGAGGGTAAAATAGAAATTGAAAAAACACAGAGATCACCTTCTTCAGAAAGACCTTCCAAAAAAAAGAACCCTAAATGAAAACTCTCAGGAATATTATAGCCAAATTTCCTAGGTCCCAGATCAAGGAGACAATACTACAAGCAGCCAGAAAGAAACAATTCAAATTTCAGAGTCACAGTCAGGATAACACAAGATTTAGAAGTTTTTTTTAAAAAAAATTTAATTAATTTATTTGTTTTCAGCTTTCAATAATCACTTCCATTACTTTTAAATTTTCTACCTCTCCCTCCCACTCCCTCCCCAAGATCTTACATGAGTTCTACACATGCATTCTTATTAAACACATTTTCACATTAGTCATGTTGCATAAGAATTGAAAAGAATGGAAAAAACCAAGCCAAAACAAAATATAACACAGGAGAAAATAGTCTGCTTCATTCTGTGTTCCTATTCCATAGTTCTTTCTCTGGATATGAATGGCATTTTGCTTCAAGAGTTCTTTGGGAATGCTTCAGGTACGTGCATTGCTTTGAAAGACTAAGTCTATCAGAAACAGTCCTTGCACACTATGGCTGTTACTGTACATAATGTTCTCCTGGTTCTGCTCATTTCACTCAGCATCAGTTCATATAAGTCTTTCCAGGTTTTTCTGAAGTGTGACTGTTTGTCATTTCTTGTAGCACAATAGTATATCACATTCACATACCATAACTTGTTCAGTCATTCCTCAATTGATGGGCATTCCCTCCATTTCAAGTTCTTGGCCACCACAAAAAAGAGCTGCTATAAATATTTTTATACATATGGGAGATTTAGCAGTTTTTACATTAAAGGATTGCAAGGCTTGGAAAATGACTGGAGGACAAAGGAGTTAGGAGTACAACCAAGAATCATCTACTCAGTAAAACTGAGTATAATCCTTCAGGGGAAAAAATAGACATTTAATGAAATAGAGGACTTTTAAGCACTCCTAATGAAAAGAATAGAGCTGAATAAAAAAATCTGACTTTCAAATACAAGACTCAATAAAGCATAAAAAGGTAAATAAGAAAGAGAAATAGTATGGGATTCAATAAAGTTAAATTGTTTACATTCCTACATGGGAAAATATTTGTTACTCCTAAAAACTTTCTCATATTAAGGCTGTTTGAAAGAGTATATATAGATAGAAAGCAGAGGTATGAGATGAATATGATGGAATGATTATCTAAAAAGTAAAATAAAGTGGAGTGAAAGAAGAATGCGTTGGGAGAAGGTGTAAGGGAGAGGTAAAATGGGGTAAATTACCCGACGTAAAACAGACCATTTTACAGTGGAGGGGAAGATGGCGGCAGGGAGCATGTGAACCTTGCTCTCATCAGAATGGCTCAAAGGGGGAATAACAACAACACGCACTAAGTTTGGGTGTAGAAATTCATCTTACCATATAGGAAAGTAGGAAGGGAAGGGGAGAAGAAAAGGTAGGAAGGCGGGATTAGGACTGAAAGCAGGGAGGTCAGATTGACAAGGGAGAAGTCAGAAGTAAACACTTTTGAGAATGGACAGGGTGAAGAGAGAGAGAGAGACAGACAGAGAGAGAGAGAGAAGGATAAACAGGGGGAAAATAGGATGGAGGGAAATACACTTGGTAATCATTCACGTGACAAAAATTTTTACAAGTTTCTCTGATAAAGACCTCATTCCTCAAATATATAACTGAGTCAAATTTACAGAAATAAAAACCACTCCTCAATTGAAAATTTCAAAGGATACAAAAGTTTTCAGAAAAAGCAATCAAAGCTATCTATAGCCATATGAAAAAATGCTCTAAATCACTATTGATTAGAGAAATGCAAATTAAAACAACTCTAAGCTACTACCACATAACCCATCAGATTGGCTAATAGGACAGAAATGAAAATAACAAATGTTGGAGAGGATGTGGGAAAATCAAAACACTAAAGCACTGCTGATGAAGTTGTATATTGATTCAACCATTCTGGAGAGCAATTTGGCACTATGTTGGAAGGGCTATTATACCATGCATGCCATTTGACCAAGCAAGCACTACTAGGTTTTTATCCCAAAGAGATAAAAACAAAACAGAAAAGGACCTATATGTACAAAAATATTTACAACAGCAGTTTTTTTAGTGGTGGCAAAGAACTGGAAATTGAAAGGATGTCTATCAAGTAGGGAATGACTGAAAAAGTTGCTGCATATAATTGTAATGGAATACCACTGGGCAATAAGAAATGATGAACAGGATATTCTCAGAAAAACCTGGAAAGACTTACACGAACTGATGCAACGTGAAATGAGCAAAAGGAAGAGAACATTGTGAATAATTTAGCTACTCACAGCAATACAATGATCCAAGAAAATTCTGAAAAATTTATGATGAAAGGTGCTGTTCATCTCCAGAGAAAGAACTGGTGGAGCCTGAATGCAGATTGAAGACATTTTTTCTTTGATTTCTTTCTTTTTATCTATGTTTTTTTGTCTGTTTTCTTTCACAGCATAACTTACATGGAAATACGTTTTGCATGACTACAGACATATAATCTATGTCAAATTGCCTTCTCAATATGGGGGGAAGGGAAGGAGGGAGACAGGGAGTGAATCTGAAACTCAAAATATGAAAAAAGGATGTTAAAAATTGTTTTTACATGCAATTGGGAAAAAATAAAATATTAAATTTTAAAAATCTATGGTTGTACAAATATATTTATAACTCTTTGAGACTGCAAAGAACAGAGATCTGAATGAGTGCTCATAAATTAAGGAATAGATAAATAAGTTATAGTGTATAAATGTGACAGAATACTATCACTCTGATCAGGGTAATGACCAATGAAGATTCCAGAGGAAATGATGAAACATGCCAGAATGCAGAATGAGACAATTTTTGGGGGTGGGGTGGGATACAAACTATGTGGAAATGTATTTTAACCGACTACACATGTGTATAACTCATAATATGTTTGCATGTTTTCAATGTCTGTTGTAGTGGGAGAATGAGAGCTCAGATTTTGGCCGATTAAAATGAAATGTTTTTTTAAATAAATACTTCATACTATTTTATATTACATTTATATTAATCAATGAGGAGTAGGTAGGTGTCTACTATTTGCTAGAATGCACATACATCTTGTTCTCTGTCAGGACTACAAGACTGAGAATTCCCTATAATGAGGTCCCTATGTGATTTATCTCTGTTACCTCTCCCTTTCTGTTTTCTTCACATCTACCTCACAGCGTTCTGGTAAATAACATATACAAAATGCTTTCCAAATCTGAAATGTTATGTAAATGGCTGTTATTGTTGTAATCATAAAATGTAATAATACTAAGTGTGTGTTAAGAAGCCCATGCCATCAGAGAAAAACTGACAAGACTTGCATTTGACTTTGTTTTGAGTGAGGGAGGGCTGTGCAGGTCTCCAGCCTCCCTTCTCCTCCAGAGCCATCTTGAATCCAGTGACCAGATATTCATCAGGATGACTGGAGATGACCCAGGATGAGTCAATTGGGGTTAAGTGACTTGCCCAAGGTCACACAGCTAGTGTGTCAAGTGTCTGAGGTGAGATTTGAACTCAGGTCCTCCTGACTGCTGCACTGGTGCTCTATCCACTGCATCACCTAGCTGCCCTTGTAACAGTACTAAATGTTTACTGAATAGAAAAGAAGGAGGGAAGGAAGGAAAGGTCCTGGCCCTGCGCCTTGCTCGGCCGGCACTCACCGTTGTCGTAGTAGTACAGGGGTGAATCCTCGATCTCGATCTCGTCCTCCTTTTCGATCTCCTCCTTCTCGGGCTCCACTTCCTCCTCCTCTTCCTCCTCCTCCTCCTCCTTCTTCTCCTCCTCCTCCTTTTCCTCATCCGCCTCCTCATTCCGCGAAACCTGGGACCCCCCGGAGGCCCGGCGGGGGCTCCCGGACGGGGTGACGTAGCTTAAGGGCGGCGACCACAAGGCGGGGTCAAAGTTGAAGCTGGGGGGCCGGGAGATGTGCGGGGAGCCGCTCGAGTGGCTGCTCTGGGAGCTGCGCTGGAAGCGGGGCAGGAGCAGAGAGCCCGAGTGGGGCGTCCCGGCCCCGCTCGCTCGGGACGACGGGCCCGCGTCCGCGTCGTGGTCCAGGCCGTCCTCGCGGCTCTTGGGCCACGCGGCAGCCTCTTCCAGCCCGAGGCTGAAGGACAGCCCGCGGGGTCGGCCCGGCCCTTCCTGGCTGGGCGAGTTGGAGAGCTCGTCGGGGTAGGCCTGGGGCGGCGCCAGGGAGCCGCCCTTGGAGGAGGAGGGCTGCCCCCCGTCCCAGCCGCCTCTCTTGAAGTGATCGGCCAGCTTGAGCAGGTCCTCGGCCTTGAGCCGGTACTGGCTGCTCCGGCTCAGCGGCGTGGAGGGCTGGCCCAGCCCCTCCTCCAGCAGCTCCAGGTCCGAGTCGCCCAGCTTCACCTGGTGCAGGGAGTCGTGGAGCGAGGGCGCCCTGCTCCATCTCCAGCCCTTCTCCGACGTCTCGTCCTCTTCCCACTTGCTCATCCTCAGGGTCCTGTCCTTATTCTCGTAGTCCTGCAGCACCTGGAAGAGGGTCTCGGAGCCCCCGACGTCGAGGTCCTCGAAGGACAAGTCCGTGGCTTCCTTATCAGCGGCCTTGACCTCCTGGCTCGGATCCAGGTCCCGCAGCAGCTGCTCCGCCGCTGCCGGGCTGCTGTCCAGCGCCTGGGGGCCCTTCATCTCCACGTCCTCGATGCGCACCGTGGACACGTGCGGGTCGGGGCCTGTGGACTTGGGCACGGCCTGCCCCTTCTCATCGCCGGGGCCCTCTCTGGGATTCATGGCGACCTTTCCTAACGCGGTTTCTTTCTCCTTTCTTCAGCCACAGAGAGGTCCGCGCCGGCTTCTCCTCCTCCCTTTGGTCTTCCCATTCTCCAAAAAAAGAGGCCTCGTTACTAAGGGTAACAGTTTGCCGTTTCTATCCCTAGGCCCCAAGCTTCGATCCCCATTCCTTTTCCTTTCCTTCCTTCATACAGCCGTAAGGGGGCGCTAGGGCACAGCCAAATGATGATCGACAGCTCGTATGCTCCATCCTTCTCAAAGGTTATTGCGCTGTGCCGAGATAGGGTTCAGATCATTGGACGTAGCTACTGAGTCCAACCCCCCTTAATTTACATAAGGCGGTGACTGGGCCACGACCACAGCACTCACTGAGGGGCTGATGCTGCGATTTGCTCCTCGCCGTCCATCTTTCCCGGGGGTGGGTGGGGAGATTCGATTGTTTTAGCGCCTGCTCTAGAAGGCTGAGGTGGCAATGATAGCGCACAATTCCAGAGAACGAGAAGAAAAGCGTGCCACCCGCGGGGGCACCGCATATGTAAGGAGATAGACCCTCTTGGACGTGGCCAACGTGGGTAGGGGCTTTGTGTACTCTGCGCATTGACTAAAGGGATTTTTTCTTTTTTTTTTAGTTCAGTTTGGGGTGGATATGGGAAGAAAAAACAAACGCTCATTAGTAGCAGTAGTTGTAGGCTACCTGGAGGGTAAAAGTACAGTGAAGTAGTTTTGAAAATTGTAAAACCAGTGAGTGGCTAAAGTAGTGGTAGAGAAACTAGTAAACAAAAGAGAGATGGTCCCTGGACTGAATTATTCCTCTAATGTAATGACAAATTAAATTTGTAAAATGTCTTATTTGCATAATTTATTTGTTAGCAGCCCCTCACAGTGAACGAACCCATGAACTGATTAATATGTGATTATAGTCAATAGAGTGGAACAAAGAGGTAATAATGGAGAAGTCAGGTCAGGCTTTAGGGGTACAGGTTTTTGGTTTTCTTGATGGGTGAATGATGGCTTTTTATGTGTTTTTGTCAAGTCAAAAAGAGCTTATAAGCACTGAGTCTTACAGGGACTTATAATCATTGTGCTAAGTGCTGGGAATGCAAAGACAAGGAAAAAGAGTGGCCTTGCTCTCAAAGAGCTTCCATTGTAAGGGGACAAGACAAACACATGAAAGAAAGCCTATATCCTTCCTTCCTTCCTTCCTTCCTTCCTTCCTTCCTTCCTTCCTTCCTTCCTTCCTTCCTTCCTTCCTTCCTTCCTTCCTTCCGTCCTTCCCTCCTTCCCTCCCTCCCTCCCTCCCTCCCTAAAAGGAGTCAGTGAAGACTCCTCAGTACTTGACAATAGGCTTCTAGTAGGTAGTTAGGCCTAAGTTTCTATCTTCCAGAAATTATGGCACCTTGAAGAGACTTGAAACTTAACCCCCAGCTGTGAGTGCCACCTCAGCTCACTGCATGCCAAATAAGGTTATGAATATTGTGTTAGCTTTATATTACTTGTTTTGCTACTTCCTTGATCCTTATTTCTAAGGTAAATTGCAGCTTAGATTGTGAGCCTGCCTCCCAGCCGATGGGAGTAAGGGCCAGCAGGGAGGGCGGGGGATTTCCACGTTAGGACTATATAAGTCTTTGTTCTTGCCTTCTGCAAGCCTCACTCCCCTGATTACTCATCAGAGAGGAGATGCCCTTTCTCCCAAGATGGTAATAAAATCTTGCTGCTTTGCTTCTACCTTGCAAAGTCGGTGGTCTCTGACCCACACATTTCCTTCCTTCCTTTCTTTCTGTTTTATAGATTTTTTTTAACTTTTACATAAGCCATTTTCTGATGTGCCTACACTCTCCTCTCACTGAACCCTTCTTTGTTAACAAATGAAGCTGTGAAGCAAAACTAAAGGATACAGAACATACATGCAGCATTGTGCATCTACAGGCTCTGATCTCTCTAGTGAGGGAAAAGAAGTATGTTTCATCATCTGCTTCTCAGAAAGATCGGTCATCATATACAATCAGCTTTCAGCTGCCACCAGGCTACCTAATGAGTTCAAACATGGTTGGAAAAGGGCAGTTGAGTTGTGAATGGTTATTGTACTTCCAGTCACAAAAAAGCCAAAAAAGGGAAGAGTAGAAAGGGAAGAAAATAGCTCCTATGAATTTTCCAAAAATAGAATGGATTGCCTTGAGAGAGAGTGTGTCCTTCATCTGAAGTCTTCAGGCGGAGACTGAATGACCACTTGTTAGTGACACTAGAGAGAAGCTTTCTTCATAGCTTGAGTGGTATCTGAGATGCTTTACAATGCAGATTTTGTGTTGCCAAGTATGTTTCAAACAACATTGCAATTCTATGAGGTGTAAAAAGGGATTCTCTTGGATAATGCTGACATTTCTTTTTAAAATATGAAATAATGAAACTACTCGTTTGATAAAATTTCAATATGAAATAGGCTTAATATCCTTTGTTTTAGAATATGCCCAGAGCCTATTTATTTATTTGAAGGGTACTTAATGCCCTTAGATTCTTAAGGCTAGAATTATGAGATTCATTCACATTGCTCCACAACTAAATAAGAAGACTTGGAAAAACTGATCTAGTCAGGCTGCGTTGCTAAGTGGGTGCCTATCTTCTGCTTGAAAACACCCAATGAAGGTGAACACTACCTCCCAAATAAGCCTATCCTACTTTGAACAGCTCTGATCCTTAGTAAACTTTTTCTTTATATCAAATATAAAAACACCTTTCTGAAACTTTTGCCCATTTTTCCTAGTTTTGTCCTCTAGGACAAATAAAACGAGTCTAGTCTTTTACATGACAGGCCTTCAAAAAACGCAAGACATCCTATCATGTTCTCTTTCCCTACCTCCCAAAGTCTTTTCTTTTCCATGCCTAACATCTTCAATTTCTTCATGGATGCTTATAAAAATATTAAATTTAGTCATAGAAATAATTGAATAATTTTTTGCTTATCTATTTTTCAGATTAAATATCCCAACATGAACATGAAAAGTCAGGCATGGAAGTCCAGCCAACCTCAGAGGATCTTTAACTTCGACGGAAACCCAAGAAAGGCAGACTAAAGCTTTGGCAAGATGGTCAAAGGCTAGGGCAGAAGCAAGAACAATCAGTGTAATTCACTGAGGAAGAACTTCACTAGAGTCAGGGTTGGCAAAAAATGAACTGATTGGAGCTCAGGTAGGCAAACCAAAGTCTAAGCCATTCTATTTCCCTGTGGCCCTTTCCCAAACATATCCTTTAGAAGAAAAAGACACAAGGTATTGAATAGGGTGGGGATTAATTTGTAGTCAGTCAACAAGCATTTATTAGGCACTTATGTGCCAGGAATTTGCAACAAGAAACTGAGGTCAGAGGCCAAAGGGTTTCCTTCCACTAACCTCTTCTCTAAGGTCTAGGCATAGGTCCCCTATAGAAGTGCTGAAACACTATTTTCTAACTCAGCTACTCTGCCTTACCTCATCTAATTGGATCCAAGGCAATTTCCAAAAACTATAATAATACATGAGGACCTTTTCCTTTAGAGAAAAGTACTTTTGCTCACTTCTCATTATTTCCATTATTTTGATTCTTTAGATTTCAACAATTTACAGAAGATTTTTCAGTTATTCATACACATGAGAAAATAAAAATTGTTTTATTAAAATAGAAAAGCTGCCCGGTACATTGCATTGCAGACATTTATACAGACAAGAGCAAGTATTACAAACATGCTACATTAGCATATGGATATTCCCAAAGTGCCTACTTTAAACATCATTTTGGCAAAAAACAATTATGTCCATATATTCTTCAGAAGTTGGCTAATACTGAAAAAAATACTTCATGTGGAATCTAAATTCAGGTGCATAAAATAAGTATTAAATTGTATAGCTTATTTCAAATATTTAAACACAAAGTATAAAATTTAATAAACAACATGCAAGACATTTTAATATTTAGAATAGCATCTATACATATTATATGTGTGTATATATATATATATAAACATAAAAAAATTTTGCAACAAAGAATAAAGCATAATACATAGTATCTACAATGGACATACTATAAAGACAGAATGCATCTTCATGAAAAAAAGTACCGGATAACATTTGTGATTGTCATCTTAAAAACATGGCTATTAGTTTCTTCATAATAAAATATAAGGAATATAAGGATCATGTATTATTTACACGAACAATTAATTACTTCACTTTTTGGCAATTATTTAAGTAGCAGCAATTTATTTTAAGACTGACATTTAAAAACCCTGTTGGTTCAACTGACTGTTCCCACCCAAATTAGTTGTGAGTTATATGAAATTGCATAAGGCAGGATTCTTTCTTTATTGCTTAAAAAAAATCTTACTTTTTATGTATTTTGGAAGACTTTTCCCTTTCCTAAAAGTCAGAAACATGTTAGAGACATACCTAGCTACAGGATGTAATGAGGCACTTAACTACGGAAGGGTAATTTTAAACTTCTCGTTAAACTAACATGTTCTTCTATTGCTCTGTAAGGTGTCAATTGAATTTTTTTGAATCTCACATTTTCCACTGATTTAACATGATCATTTCAGAAATATTTTATTTTCATTTCTGATTCTGAGTTGGCAGTGAATTTCCTAACACTATATTTCTTTGTATCTGAGCTTCTGGTTCAAGTAGCTGATATATGTAAACAAATACTGAAAAACACTGGGGGATCTTTCCTATTAAAGGAACCCAGCAAGGAATCCTTCCATAAAGTGAATCCTTTTATAAAGCAAAACAAAAAAAAATATTTAAGGTGGGTAACAGCATCTCATTCACCAGATTCCCAACGGTAGAGTACATCTCTAGGCAAATTTCAAATCAAGTTCATGTAGTAATACAATGTCAAAGATCTAGTTTTTAAGATGTTATTTTGAAGCCCATTTTCTATCTCATAAATGTAAAAAAACGTAGGGGATTTGATAAGGAGAAATACTACTTAAAAAGAAAAATACTGTGTGGTGAATTATTGAAGTGACATGTGCTTTTACTTGGTGATTGCCATAACAAAGACCATCGGTCCTGAATGTCTTTTACAATAAAGAAATAGCATAGAGACTTCGTTCTGCACATTTCGTAAGCAGTTATGCGCCATGCAAAACTAAGAAGGCAAACAGAAGGCTGAAGAAAAGGGGCCGACGGAGAGGCAGAGTCCTTGTGCTAGCAGAGGGAAGGCTGCTTGAAACTTGCACCCGGGAGATGACAAGTGCTGAAAGTGGGACGTGTGATGACAGAGTTGGACTATCCGAATTGATCAGTGATTCAATCTTTTCTGCTTCCTTATTGCAAGCCTCAATCTTGTAGAGAGGGAAAAAAAATAAGATCATGAAAATGTACAATCCCATTGGGTCAGGGAAATTTTAAATTGTTCCTGCCAAATTTGGAAAGGCGCATATGCTGTAAAAGGCTTAACTCAGATCACTCCAGTGAGTCAATCTCCAAGTCATTATGTAATGAGCCACGGCATCTGTTGGGCCTGCCATGGTACCCCTGAGACCACGGGATCTTCCTGCTTGACTTCTGCCCCCCTCTAGCTACAGAATCATAATTAAATCAATATTGCCACTGTAGCTGGAAAGGCTGTGTTTTTACTCAACCGTTCTATGGCTCCACTTGCCATCCCAGTGACTTCTCAAATCAAAGCACTCCTCTCTGGTTACCACTCCATGCTCTCTGTATCTGTCTCCTTCTATGAGAATAGAAGTCAGCTCCTTGAGGGCCGGGACTGGTCTTTTGTTTTTGCAACCCAGCATTTAATAAATACTTTAAATTAATTTTTTATCCAAACATGTGCAAAAGCTTCATTATTCTCTTCTCACATATTAATCAAGGATGTCCTTGATATATGTGCAGACAATTTTCAAAACTTTATAGAAAGGAGAAAGCAAGTATGTGATTTAAAAATTTTTTTGATGATAGTACTTTTTAAAAAAAATCATCTTTTCTACTCTTTTGGAATTTTCCTTTCAATAAAATACCCTGAAAAATTAATCTGAATTCCTTTAAAATTGTTGTCTCAAGCACATATTTCCTTACATATTTGTTTAGTTGAGAAATTCTCAAATTCATTTTAAGTGTTTTTTCTACTTTTACATATTCTTTATTTGATAGGATAGTATTAGGCATCTGAATGTGGTAGGTACAGTCGGTCACAGAATTGTAGTTAAGGATCAAATGAGATAAATGTATAAATATAAGAAGCACTTGAGATAAAGTACTAGTAATAATAGTTGACCTTTTCCTATCACTGATGAAAATAGGTTACTACAGAAAGATTGAAAGATCTGCTTTATTTCACATGTATTCATCGTCTTTTCCAGTTTCGTATTACTGCTTTACACAGTTTTATTTCATTCGCCTATTCTTCTCTGCAATGGTTTTGCAAATCAATTTATACAGAGCTTGTGTACCAATGAAGTTTGTGCACCTTTGATAACAAGTGTGAGCTGGCTATGGTTTTTGGGCTCTTTTCGCTTGCCTATTGTGTCAAGTGTTTCACATTGTTTAAACTTCAGAGCTAGTCCTTATTTTTACCCATTTCTCATTTTCAGAGTTCAAAGCTTAAATGGGCTGGGTTTATAGTTGTATAGTGTCTCCTAACTCATTTATACTTCCTTTTAATTTTGCACTGGTTTTGACTTTTGTTCTAACTAGAAAATAACATGACTAGCCAGGCAAGATCCTAAAATGAGTCCCACTGGTAGCTCCTATGCCAAAGTGCAATGGTTTTCCAGTGCTCTATCCACTATTCAAATTGTTCTTGATGAAAATATTGATGGTATGCAGATATACTTGGGTGAGTTTATGAGTCACTCTTCTATTATCCTGCAATTTGTATTCTAGTTTAATTTATGAGGACAATGTCAATATAGATATGGTTGAATTCCTCCAAATTCATTGGTTATTGGGCAAAATTCTCCAGTGAATCAATAGTGAAATTTTATACAGATTGTCTAAAAACTGTGATTCTTAGAATCTTTTACCCCTTTTCCACCTGTTAATTTAAGGTTTAATTACCAATTAAAAAGCAAATAATGCTAAATTTAAAAATGAAAACAAATGTCTAGCAATGTGTATTTCATTACAATTCAATGCTCAATCTTACCTGTAATGCTTTTGGATAATGATCAACAGGAATAATGAGAATCACTATTTCTGATTCAATGCTTAAGTAGCCAAATACATCACATTGTGGAACTGAAATGTGCAAGCGAATTTTCTCAAGTATTTCCAGAACGGTTATGGGTTTTTTGGTTGTAACCTAGAAAAAGACAGATTTTTAATTACCTGCAGTACCGGTTCAAGTGCAAAGCTACATTTCATTAGTTTGCAATTCAGACCATGTTACAATGAGGTCCTGCTGGTAACTAAACTCCAAATCCAATCTCATTATCTCACTAATCATCATTCCTTGCATTAGGAAGCCCTTTTGTATATGCTCAGTCATCTGAACTAGCAAGGAAAAATCTTCTAAAAATGTTACTTCTTTGAAAGAAAATTTTTTTTAAGCTAGAGGTACATAAAATGTATTTTATCCAAAATCCATGAGTATGAGCATTGGTGCACCCACATTTTGGGGTCCTACCCCAGAGTCAGTAATGAAAAGTGAAATGATACACAAATGGAAAAAATTACATATATGGTAGAAGACTAATATGGAGAAGAGCTTTGTGATGAAAAAATGAGTTAATTTCATAGATACTCTTTTAGAGGAGCTTTACTGTTATGAAAAGAAATAAAATTACCCAGACTCTTTACAGCCTTAGAATCACGGAGCTTTTTGGAACTGTGGAAGCTTAACTAGATGGATTTATTGTCCCAGCACCTAGCCAAAATCAGCATTCTAACATGGTGGAGTTTTTTGAGCAAAGGCATTGGGCTAACTGCGAAACAGGAGGTGTATCATACTGTCTGCATTCATATGCCATAGGGAAAAGTCTTTATATATGAAGTTTGTGTGGAAAAGATACACATCAACCTTTCTAGTCATACTTCTGAAATAATTCATATTCATACAGTGCCTCTTTATAACAACCCTGAAATAGGTAACAAATATATTTCTTATTGGTCTTATTTTGCAGATGAGGAGACTGAGAGGTTAAGTATTTTGCTGATGAACATCCAACTGTCAGGATTCAAACCTAGGACTTCTGGCTTGCAGCACTTTTTTTTTTTTGCCCATATTGTTTTCCCCCACATAGCCATCCCCTTAGGAAGTGACCTTTGAATTGGAAAGAATGTCTCTATCTGTAAAAATGATTTTCCTAAAGTGCAAGTCTGATCATATCATTCCACCCTTCCTCCCACCCCCAGCTCGATAAACTCCTGTGACTCCCTATCACCTCCTGGATCAAATATAAAATCCTCTTTTTGGCATTCAAAGTCCCTCACAATCTGTCCCTTCCTTTCCAGTCTTCTTGCACCTTCCACCCCACCATGCAGTCTTCAATCCAGTGACCTGGGCCTCTTTTCTATTCCTTGAATAAGATACCCTATTTCTTAACACTAGTATTTTCTCTGACTTTCCCTCATGGGAAATGAGCATGGAATGCTCTCCCTCCTCATCTTTGCCTTCTGCTTTTGCTGGTTTCCTTCAAGTCCCAGATAAAATCCCACCTTTTACAGGAAGCCTTTGCTGATTCCTTTTAATTACAGTGCCTTCCCAGCATCGATTATTTCCAGTTTATTCTGTATTTGGCTTGTTTGTACATAGTTATTTGCATGTTTCTCACCCATTAGATTCTGAACTCCTGGAAAGCAGAGGTTGTCTTTTACCCTTTTTGTGGTCCTAGCACTTAGCACACTTAATAAATCTTTATTGACTATTATTCTTCCTCCATTGTATAATTTCATCATTGCTGAGAAATCTCATTGCAGAAACTTCTTCTACTTATGCAGATCAGTCAAACAATCACCAAGCATTTATTATGCCACTTTCTGTCAGGCAC
The DNA here is from genome assembly GCA_023548195.1 of Bettongia penicillata ogilbyi. Lineage (NCBI taxonomy): Eukaryota > Metazoa > Chordata > Mammalia > Diprotodontia > Potoroidae > Bettongia > Bettongia penicillata. The sequence continues at coordinate 2,546,776 of JAJHZJ010000066.1, read as the reverse complement.
TGCGGATACAAAGAAAGGCAAAAGACAATTCCTGCTCTCAAGGAGTTTATAGCTCTAGAACATTGCTTAGGGTACTGAAATATTAACTACCTTGTCCAAAATCACAATGTGAAAGAAACTAGACTTGGACCCAAGTCTTCCTGACCCCAAGGATGGTTCTCTATCCATCTACTTCCATAGCTATCCCTCGTCTGTCTATATTGTACTACATGTACATGCAGTGCCTAGTATTAATTAATAATTCAGACTTTGGTTCTTAGCAGGTTGGTTTATTCATTAGATGGCAGCTGTTTTCAGTAGATGCTATTAACATATTGAAACTTTGTCAAACTGATAAACTTTGCTTAGCGTTAAACACAGTGTTAACTTGGATTTTAAGTGGCCTTTTGACAGACTAACACTCCTAGTGAGAACAGTCGTAAGTCAAATAAGCAAATTAGTCTGGGATCAGAGCTGTCAGCAGAGACCCATCCTGACAATATACTGGTTACTGTATACCTCCGAGCTGTTGAAGTTTTTTCAGCTGTGACACAGATATTAAAATAACCCAAATTCAGTAGTATTTTGTCTTTTCATTCTCAACAAATGTTGTTTAAGAAAGAGCAAATTATAAATAATGGACCTGCATTCATTTCTTTAAGATGAAGCAGCTGACCTAGATGGTATCTAACGTCTTAAATGTTATGTGAAACATTTGCTTTTCTGAATTACAAAACTGAAACCCTAATTGTTGAAGTGAGTTTACAAAACTTTTAAAAGAAGATGTGAGTTTTCTAAAATTTCTAATATTTTCTTAGCTTTTACCTTAGCAATTGTATCCAACTTTTCCTTGTCAAATAAAACTCTTAACATCCCTGCACACAATGGGCAACATGCACCTGTGAAACAGAAACCAATGAAAATAAGGCAAATTGAAAACATTTGGGTAAATAATCAGCCCCTATGTGAGACTATACAGAGATATGTATGTGGGGCTGGAAGTATAAGCATAACCTGTGACATGAGCTGCTGCATAAAGGGTAAAAGGAAAGAAAGAAATTTTAAAGATCTGGTTCATAGGACTTGCTGCAATATTGCAGGGAATAAAATCTGGATTTTAAACAGCCAATAACCAACATGTATGAACCTTAGTAACCCACCGGGTGAGATGACTGGTTTGCATCCAGTTGCTGGAAGAGGAGGACACTGGACTGCAGCACACTCAGTGAAAGAGCTGTATTCTGAGAGAGCTCCTACAGCCTGACAGGGGCCGGAATAGTCCACTGCCACTCGATCGGAATAGGCAGCACACACGTTACTGTAGGTCTCACCGTTGTGTCCACAGACGGGTTTTGCTGATTTGCAAAAGGGCTGAAAGGAAAAAGAAAGATTTACATTTAACTTTAGTTATGTGGAAACTCTTTTCTGCACCAATAGGATACTAAGGGAATTTATTCTTTCTCATGGGAAAAATAAAAGGCACAGAGGCAAATTCCAGAGAGATTCTACATTTTATCAATGAGCCAAACAACAACCACTTGGGCCATTCAGAGATTACTTTCTCACAATCCTCTGCCTCCATTTATATATGTTCAACCACTGTGAACTAATAAATCTCTATATAATTATAATTAATGTAAATTATAATTACATATACAATTATAACTAAAAATTATATATAAAATGCTATTTATTACCTTAGGGTATTTTTGCTGATATCTATCAGTTATTCCCTACAATAATATGAACAAATCATAACTATTTCAATATACTGTTACTAGACATATATGTGTATATATATAGTATATATACATATTTTTTAATCATGAAGAATTAAAAAGTCTACTCTGTCACTGTGAAACATGGAATCAAGTTTTAAGGCAGCACTACTCTAGAGCTAAGATAATACATAGAATCAAACTGATATAAGATCGGATTTTATTGTTATGTAATGACCTAAACATGTCTAGGGAAGAAATGGAATTCCAGTGCTTGTGCATCACATATAGAATCAGAAAAGCTGGGCCCTAGTTCTACAAGTGCCACTTAACGGGTATGATGTTCAGCAAATCACTCTAGCACTCAGGGCCTCAGTTTTTTTGTCTGTAAAATGGGGATAATACCTGCACTACCTCACAGGGTTGCCAAAACCAACAAATAAGATAAAGTGCTAAGCACATTACAACTGTGAAGCAGAATATAAGTGCTAAGCATGGTGATTACCAATACAATTACTGATAATAATACTAACTGCCATTACCCATTTTTTTTGTTGTTGTTGTTGCAATACTGGCTTCATCTAAACCTTTTCAAGTAGATTGGTAGGCATCTTTTTCATAAAGGTTTCAAACTAAAAATACTCCTAATTCTTATATACTTAAAACATACTATTGAAGAAAATACTAATTTTGAGTAAGATGGTTAGAAACTAGCCATCACTAGGGGATGCTATAAAGAGAATTCTTGCATGGGTGCGGGCTAGCCTAGATAACTTCTGAGGTCTCTTCAAGCGTGAGATTCTGGGATTCAAAATCTGGTGACTCCTGACAAGTCACTTAAACTCCTTGGCCCTCACTCTCCTTAAATGTAAAAAGCAGACACTGAATTCAAGAGACGATTTCTAAGATCCCTTCCTGCTCTAAGTCCTACAGTCTTATAGTCTTACTATCAAAGATAGTTTTGCAAACATCTATCCGGCAATTGGTAGGATGTTGTAACCTACTGAGAAATAAAACAATTGGAGAAATGCATCTTCTTTATACGCGGAGCAGAAGAAGCATTTCAGTTGTTTGGCATTTTCATTTTAATCTTACTCTTCAAAATCATTTCAGGATACTTTTACAGTAAAACAGGACCAAAAATCCAGTAATTAGAACAGCCGCAGAAGGGAAACTTGTTTAAGCAGCTGTACTGGGTTTCAGGAATCCCTTGCTAATTTTATGTCTCTCACAGATCTTACCAGGTCACTGTGACTTAGTTCCAAGAGTCAAAACTTTGGTGCTAAAACCAAGGGGATTAGGGAAAAAGAACTCGAGGTACTTAATTGTGTGCCTAAATCCCAAATGGTAGCATTACTATAGTTATTTTCCTTTTGCACAACAAATACAATTATTTTGCCAAAAACAAAGCAGTATTCAGTTCTGTTATTTTACAGGAATTGAAGTTTGAGATGTACATTTATAAAATGAATATGTGTGATGAACTTCCTCAATCATGTGTGGGTGGCTCTGATCTTATTGAAATGCAGTTTCTCTATAATTGCAAACTTATATGGGAAGATGGATCCAGCAGAACTTTGGAGACAAGGCTGATTTAGGTTTTGGGGAAGTGAAAATCCTAACTAGGAAGAACCGAGAAGAAAAAAAGGGGGGAAAATCTGTAAAATAAGAACAAAGCATGCATTCAACCATGCACTGGAAAAATAAACTGTACACTTGATTTAGGCTGAAGCCTGGGAAAAGCTTATCTGTGCTACCTATGGTGAAAGAAAGAACCAACACTGGTGGGGATTAACTGGTTTGGATGGTTTGGTCAACCATTTGAACCTGAGTTTGTGTAATGTAAGTAATGCTAGAAAGGAAGGGCTTATCTTTCTCAAGGACCAAAGCCCAAAAGTCTGTTTCAGAATAAACAAAGTGGAACTGAGAAGAGAGATATTTTAAGCTGGTCAAAGTTAAGCTTTTACAACTAAGATATTTACCTGGAATTTGCCTGCTAATTTCATGATTTGTACCCTAGGATCCCTTACACTAAATATCTGGCTGAATGTCATGTGATGACTTCAGAAGGGGATCAGGGAATAAGGTGACATACCTAAATGTCAAGATCAGTCTAAAGAAAAGAATCTCTTTTATTCCTTCGTTTTCAGCTCCTGTGAATGGCTCCTAATGAAGGCAGCCCTATTTTTGGAAGTGCCCCTGGGTATTTTCATCACTGAAGTATTTCACTGGCCAGAGCAAGGACTGTACTTCCCACCCAAGTGTGAGCTATAACTACAGCAAGTGAACAAAAACACAAGGAACAAATATCCAAGAAGTGTAATTATTTTTTTTAGTGTACATCTGTTTTTTTTCTTTTGGAAGAGGTTTCACTTTAGAGGTATGATCTATTTATACCCACACAATATATCTTACTCCAGTAATATACATGCATATGATGGATGCCTTCAAAACTAGGAAGAAGCCAACAAACATTTCAGCATTATATTAAAACTTTAAAAAGGAGGGAAAGTAAAAAACATTTATTAGGCACTTACTATGTGCTCTGCACTGTGTTAAGTGCTTTACAAATATCACCTCATTTAGTCCTCACAACAACCCCGTTTTACAGCTGAGGAAACTGAGACAGACAGGTTAAGTGACTTGGCCAGGGTCACATAGCTAGTTAAGTGTCCAAGACCAAATCTGAACTCAGATCTTCCAGATGCCAGGTGCTCAGTGAACCACCCGGCTGTCTCAGAAAACATTTTCATTTACTGATGAATACAATGGAATTAAGTAACTCAGTAATTCAAAAATATGTTTGATACATATTTTTAAATATATATACTTCTACCTGTGCTTCCAAAAAGCATACACTTACTCCATTCTTAGAAATAATTTGTATATTTGTTAGAAAAATAAGAAAAAAAGAAAAATTTAAAAAAAGAAAAATCATATAATTGTACCTGACATGGGCCCTTGTACGAAACATTTTTTCCTCTTTGGTATAAAGTGCAGAGGTTATTGTGTTCTACATTGTCTGTGTCACAAACAGGATCCCGAATCTGGTCACAGCTGAGTTGTCGAGGTACACATTCATACTGGTTGCATCCAAATTTATCAAAAGTGGTCAGGCAAACCTGAGGTTTTGGTATGCATCTAAAGAAAAAAAAAGAATAGAAAGTATCTTCATTACAGAGAACATTATGTCCATTTTTTGGGGATACTTATCAAAGTTTAGTTTAGCCAAGAATCTGAAGTTTCATACTGTGATACTTCAAAAGATCCAAGACTTCTTCAATGTGATTAAAATCTTCAACACAGATCAATGGTCTTCGTACCATATCTGATATTTGATCAACTTTAACCCTAACCCTTTATACCTTGGGTGATGTCTGTTCAACCCATTCTTACAAGATGGTTTCTGACTGTACCAGCTCATCTGAACAGAGCTATTCAAAATTATGAACAATCTCTTCATTCCTATATCCAATGGCCTTTTCTCAGCCCTTCTTGATCCCTCTACAACATGACACTGTTGGTCACTTGCTGCTTCAAGGCTATTTCCTCTTCCCTGGGTTTTCATGACCTGCATGTCTCCTGATACTCCCTCTACCTGTATGGCCATTTCTCAGTCCTTTTTTTTTTTTTCTGGATCATCAACCATATGCCACTTCTTACTTGTGGATGTAACTTCAAGGCTCTGTCCTTGGCCCTCCACTATTTTGTCTCTATACCCTCTCCTTTGGTGATCTCATCAGTTCCACTGTGTTTAATTATCCTTTCCATACAGATGACACCTATCCCCAAACTACATGTCCACTTTCACTTTCATATCAGCATGACTAATGCCATATCACTAATTGTCTATCAAGCATCTCTTCGTGTATGTCCCTTAGGTATCTGAAACTCAGCATCACTAAAATGGAGCTCATTATATTTCCTCCAAAACCATTTCTTCATCTTCACTTTCCTATTCGCTGTGAAGGCACCATCATCCTTCAGTTGTCCAGTCATGATACTGGAATGAATATTGACTTTTCACCCTCTCTTAACCTTGCTGATTTATGTTAATTTCTGAATTATGTTGATTTACCTCTACAACTTCCCTCACCTGTATCTCCTCTAGGTCCAGTCTCCATCACCTGGCCCATTGCAATAGCCTCCTAATTGTCTCCCTCTGCAATCCATCTTCTCCACTCATCTAACAATGTTACCCTTTGCTCAAGAAGTTTCTGAGTTCCTTTATTACTACAAGCATATAATAAAAACTGCCTGGCATTGAAAACTCTCTAATGACTGGTGTCAGCTATCTTTCCAGACAGATCTGATACTACTGCCCTCAAGAATTCCACATTCCAGCTAAACTGTCTTATCCTTTCTATAATATTCCATGTCCTGCTTCTGTGCAGGACACCTCTTCTCTTCTCTGACACTGCCCTACCCTGGTACAGGCAACACCTCACGCGTGGAGTACTGCAATAATAGCCTGCTCAGGGTCTGCCTGCTCCAAGTCTCTCTCCACTTGAATCTATCCTCCACTCAGCGACCAAAATGATTTTCCTAAAGCACAGGTCCTACCATGTTACACTCTCTACTCAAGAAACTCCTGTGGCTCCCTATCACAGGTCCTACCATGTTACACTCTCTACTCAAGAAACTCCTGTGGCTCCCTATCACCTCAAAGAAAAAAATGCTCTGTTTAGCATTCAAAATGCTTTACTACCTAGTTCCCTCTTACCTTTCCAGTTTTCTTACCCTTTACTCCCTGTCACATACTCTTTGATCCAGTGGCACTGGATTACTGGCTGTTTCATGAACAAGACACTTCATCTCTTGGCTCTGGGCATTTTCTTTGGCTGTTCTCCACACCTGAAATATTCTCTCTCCTCTGCTCCAATTACTGACCTTCCAGGTTTCCTTTAAATCCCATCTTCTACAAGAAGTCTCCCCCAAACCCTCTTAATTCTAGTGCCTTTGCTCTTTTAATTTTCTCCCTTTTATCCTGGATATAGCTCACTTCATACATATTTGTTTGTAGATTGTCTCTCTCATTAAATTTTGAGCTCCTTGAGGGAAGGGACTATCTTTTTCCTCTTTTAGTATCCCCAACCTTAGCCCAGTGCCTGGCACATAGTAAGTGCTTAATAAATGTTTATTGATGGATTGTGCCTTTGAGTAGACTGTTCCTCTACATGAGGAATGTTTCCTCTCCTCATCTCCTTTTCTTGGAACTCCTAGGTCCCTTCAAGCTTTGGTCAAGTGCCAACTCCTATGCAAGACCTTTTGACTTGCAGTCACTCCTTAAAATACTTTCCTACATTTTAAATTTATTCATCTATATACATACAGTTTCCCAGTACTAGAATGCACCTTGAGGGCAAAGACTATTTTCATTTTTCTCTTTGCATTCCTAGGTCCTAGCACACAGCTGGCATTTCTTAAATATTTGCTGAATGAATGAATTCATTATTTATTATGGCCAAAATAGTTCATCATATGATGGCCAGTATTCTGGCAATAAGCCTTATACAATAAAGGAAGATTTAAATTCAAAAAGTGAAAGAACAGAGTCTCCATTTTAAATTTTAAGGAGAAATTACCTATGTTAATTTGGGCATCATTTGCAATCACAAAATGCCTTCAAAAGTATAAATTTCTTGTGATATCATTTGGATTTGTAGATTATAGTAGTGTTATAGTTTAATTCAAGAGAATCTAAAGAATGATTTCAAAATTAGTGCAAAGAAAAGTAACATTTAGTACTGCTTATAACAGTGAATAATGAGGAGATGATTGCCAGGAATTTAATCAAATTAATTTTATGTTAATAAAATTAAAACTTAAAGGCTAGATTAGAATTAGGGTAAAGTACAGAAGGAGAGCTGGGAACAGCATGAGCATGGGGAAGGACTATCAAACAATCCCATCTTTTTCCTGATGATGTTGTCTGGTTCAGATTCTAAGGTATTACATATTTTCCAATTCTCTGTCTCTCTTTGAACATGTAAAAAAGCCTGACATTATCATGGAAAAGAACTTTCAGGATTGATACGTAATTGCTTAAAGTCTAAATCTTGGTAAGAAAGCAGTGGCATTATTGTAATATCATCTAATCGGGACTTTTAGGAGCTTCAGTGAACCAATAAGGTTCAAATTCTTGCAGTCTCAAAGGAAACCAAAAACTCTAGATTGATCAAACTGAATAAAATTCTTTTGTGCACTGAGTAGAGAAAAATCAACATTAAGTCCTATTTCATTTTCACTTTAAGCCCATATTAGAAGCTAGATTTCAAAGGGTCAAAGAACAAGTATCAGCATGCTTTTCCTAGACTTCTTAATTCTCTTGCCTAAAAACAAAATCTTGGAGTAATAAAGTTTTACTCTGTTATGTCCTCCTTGTTAAAAGCAATCGTGTGAAAAACATAGTATGGAGTTTATGAAGTACCTTTGAGGTTTTTGACAGGGATTAGGATTACAGGGATCCTTAGAGACACATGATCCAAACTCAAATTGATGGTCCTGAAGACCAACACAACGTGCGATGCATGCACTTGGGTAAGTGCGTCCATTCTGTCCACATACTGGGACAAACTGATCTGCACAGTTACATGGTAGACCTGAAAACAATAAGATTACAATAAGCACATTGACTGGCTATTTCCCACAAATGCTGTGATTACAAAATCCTGGAAAATGTTCTCCCTTTCAAAATTCCACATGTTTGTCCCTGCTCTAAAACAACCACCAGAATGACAACTAAGGGTGGAGCTGACAAAGAGCTAAATTAAACGAACTGGCAACGCTTGCACAGGCTGGGATGCAGGATATGGAAAGCTGGCTAGTACTTCTTCTGGCTTTCCAACAACCCTTTATCCTCTCTTTTTAGCTCCCTTTTCCTGGGTTGGGGGCATAGTGTTACTATTGAATTCTGTAGTATGCTGACAATCCTTTAGGCAATGTGAAATTTCCTGGTTCTTCCCTTGGAGTGCAAACCTTAGACCTGATGTCTGAAGGAGGTATGAGCAACTCTAATACACTACACCTCTGCTTTTAACAATATCATCAATAATAATTCATTCTTAGGGAAAGGAGCTTATATTGTCCTCTTTGCTATCTGTGGCCAAAATGATCTAGCTTTCTCCAAAACCCAGTATTACAGCTCTTGAAATGAATAGAATTTTAATGTCTTTAGAGTTTATTTAGTTCATTTCTTCTTTTATGGATGAGGAAACTGATGATGATATAAAGCAGAGAAGAGAACACAGCGTAAGTGGCCAATGAGCTGAGCAAAGTCAAGGAATGAGAACTGGCAAAATCAGAACAGTGCAAATATATTGGGGTTTGGAAAGGGTATTTCAACATTCTAGAATCCTGACCTCTCTCTGCTGCCACCTCCAGGGAACAAAGAAAAACTGTAAATTAGGTTCCCTGCTTGTCTTTTTGGGTAGCGAGGCAGCACACTGGATAGAGTACCAGCCTACATTCAGGAAGACTCTTCTTGAGTTCAAATCTGGTCTAGAAACTTGCTAGCTATGGGATCCTGGGCAAGTCATTTAAGGAAACAGCAAACCACTCTAGTATTTTTGTCAAAAAAACCCCAATGGGGTTATGAAGAGTTGACAGTTTAAGAAGAAAAACAATTGAACTGAAACTTTTCTTTTTCCCTTTCCTGGCACCACCTTCACTCTTGCAGGAGGGGAGATGAGCTACTAAGATACAACTGTCAGGGTGGCTCTTTTGCCTTCTTTCAAGGCAATACAAATGTGGAAGTGGAAGAAGTAGGTGCTTGAAGATACTAAGGCTTTAATTTCAACCAGACAAAGAAGCAACCTTAATGACATGTTTGCTAAGATTTTAGGATACACGGAGGAAAGAAGTGGTGCTGGGTGAGTTCTCTGGAGACAGGTACGCAGGGAGATAACGAGGTGCGGTGGAAAGATGCTAGCTTAGGTCAGAGAACCTTAGTTCATATCCTGTACCTGCTAATTACATGCAAGTCACCTCTCCTGAGCCTGTTTTTTCATTTGCAAAGTGATAGGGTTGAATGAGGGGACTTTCAAGATCAGCCTTCCAGCCCTAAGTCTAAGTCTCTGATAGCTATGGTAACAGGAATAGGCTTAGTTACTTTGACTATTTTTGCAAAGTCTGGGCATTAGAGGTAGAACATCCACTAAGCTCAGGTTGCTGAGAATGGGTGACAATTTTCCTGGTTCAGTAAGTTTGGGTAATGATTTCCAGAGGTTGAAAAAAATTTTCAAACACAAGGACTCTTTGATACATGCCATCAAGATAGCCTGATTAATGATTAGTCTTTTTTGTGATCATATATTAATAGGTATTCAACTAAGCACACTGGTATGACCTAACAAAAAATCAGTTCAATCATTTATGTAACTCCACCATGTCTTCTTCTGGAAATTTAGAGCTAAAAGGAGCCTAAGAGATCTCCCTGATCCAAATTTGTAACTTTATCTTGCTTTATAAATGAAGAAACTGCTGCCCAACTAAATAGTTTAAGTTCTATTTCTTTCTCTATATTTACTTGCCCTTAAATTTAACAGTCACATTTTTAATACTATCTGATGTTTGAGAATGACTGACATCCCAGTTACTTTGGTACCAGAATTTCAGGAATAACTCCCACAAGGGAGAAAAAAGCCCCATGTCCAAGATATCTAAAGGATCAACTTTTTCTGCGATTACCTGTAAACGTGTGGCGATCATCTTCTGAGCTGTGTTCATTTAGGCACAGGCGGGTAGAGCATATCAAGTTGCCAGCAAAACAGGAACAGACATTGCAGTCTATGTTAAAAGATGTTCCGTGGCCTTAGAGAAAATAATGAAAATGTTTGGAAATATTAGAAAGATGCCATGTATTTAAGAAATAGATAGTGTGTTTTATAATAGAATAAAAATGGAAGTTCTCAAAATTTTATTTTTAATTGTTTATATTAAGTAATTTCTGTTCTATTCTGCATGTCCACAGTTCCTCAGCACCCCAAAACTTAACGTTTAAAATTCATTTTTCTCTATACCTTTTGCAACATATGACATAAATACATTTTATTTGGGAAAATGGCAGAATATGAAATAGTTGGTTTGCAGAATGGCTACAATCTCCTCTGGTGCACGGCTGGGTACAGAATCTACTCAGTGCCACATCTATTAAAAAAAGCTTTCCATATGACTAGCCCAAATGTCTGTAATTATAAAACACATATAACACTCACTTTTTCTTTTCCCTCCAACAATACAAGACTTCTGCAGGTCTACACAATGCATTTCCATACAGTTTTCTAACAGTCCACTTTGTCCACAAGTACAAATTTTATAACAACCAACTTCTCCTGAAGATGATGGTACCTGGATGAGTGTTCCTTGCCGGACAATGAAATCTGAAGCTTCTCCTAATTTGCAACCTATGCAAAGAACAATTAATTGGGCAAAATAAAGAAGAGCTGTTGTTCTGTGATCTGTAAAACATTTACCAAAAGCAGATCTTTTATATTATATATGAATTACAAGGAATATACACAACTTTTACAAGACTAGGATGTTTGCCTTAATGTCCTTAACCAAAAATGACTCTTCTATCCCCCTCAAATTCATTTAACCTTAATACACTTTACTAATAATTTTTGTATTCACATTACAGTAATTTTTTGGGGAAAAAAAAATCTGTTCTACACACCCCCCCCACCCTGCAACTGAATTTTCCTTTTGACAAAGAATACCCATTAAGCAAAAATATCAGATACCATGACCATCTATTCAGCATTTTGTTACAACAATCCTTCATGCCTCTCTGACATGAGCAAGGAGTTGTTGTTTCACTATCTTCAGTGGCTTTTAAATGACTCATGATTCAACTTTGAGTGATCTTTCCCTCTATATCAATAGTGTCATTATGTCTATGGTTCTCTGGGTTCTGCTTAGGACCAGAGGGTCATAGATTTATAGCTGAAGGGACCTTAGAAGTCAGCTATCATCCAATACTCTCATTTTACACAAGGAAGCTGAGCTTATTTGGTTCTCTATGAATTCATGTAAGTCTTTCTATATATCTCTGTGAATTCTCCATACTTACTATTTCATACCATATAACAGTATTCCTCAACTGATAGTCATCTATTTTGTTTCTGGTTATTAGCTAGCATAAAGAATGATTGTATATCATGGCAGCATTAGAGTTTTGGGTATATAATGGAGGGTTGTTTCTGTCTGACTGCCCTGGGGTATAAGGCTAGAAGAAGGATCACTGGAGGCTTCCTTAAATTACACTATATGTAGTACTAGGTAATGGCAGAGAGCTATTCAAAGATAACTGTAGTTTAGTGTTAGCCCTGTGGAAATGCATACATTCTCTACATTTTGGGGGAAGATTCAAAGATCTATAAGTACTACAGTGTGCTAGGTGGACTGTTCCACAAACCACTATGTAAAGTGATTTTTACATTATGTGAATTTGCCTGAAGGGGGTCACTTGCTTGTGGATGGAGGGAGCCAGTCAGGGACACAGAGGTGAGAGGAGGAAGAAGAGGAGGAGGAGAATGAGGAGGAATGCACAGGGACCAAGACCAGTCACATGTGGGACCTGGTCAGAACCAAGAGAGAACACATGTAGGGAAGACATGTGGAGGCTGAATATGGACCCAGACAGAAGATGGGCAACTAGAGGTCACAGGCCAAACCCCTGATTTGGTGGAGGTGGCAGTTTCTCCACATATCCATTCTGCTTTTACTTGGAGGGTTTTTTTTAGGTTATTCTTTTAGTAGTAGGGATAGAAGGGTGAAGTACATCAAACTGAGGGGCAGGCACTGAGAGACCACAGTACTGTACAGAAAAGTTAACACAGGTGTTTTTTGGGAATGTGGATTTTTTTTTAGCCTTCTTTATGTAAAGTCAAATTTGCAATGCTAATTTACATAAAGCAAGAATTGTATAAATTTCAAGTACTTGCAAAATAAGCATGTAAAAATATTTAGGAATAGAACTTGGAATTCTTTAATGAGTGCAAATATTTGGATGAGATTAAGAAGAATGAAAATTTCCCATGTCTATATATGCATGAGTGTATATTTATTTATGTGTATATATTCATACTTTCCTATCCCAAAGTGGCTTTCAAAAAATGGACTTTTCAATTAAGTGAAATGAACAAGTCAAAGAATTCTGAAAATAAGTTCACTCCTAAAAGGTCTGTGCTTCTCTGAATACAGTTTTAAAAATCTGGTCTCAAAGTACAAAATAGAAATGTCTACTAAACTCATAATCTTAAATAATTCTATCATGATTCTAGGGCCTATCGAGCACACAAATTAATCACAGGATTGTAGATTAAGAGTTAGAAGGGACTTTAGAGACCACTGAGCCCAACACTTTCCTTTTACAGAGAAGGAAACTGAGAGTCGGCAAGTTGAAGTGAGCTCCCTAGGCTGTGCACGTAGGCTGCGCATCAAATGACGGGAGGAGTATATGAACCCACTTCTCTTGACTCCAAATCTGTTGACCTTTCTGTTATACCAGATATTCCATTTGAAATAAATACAGTCTAACCATATCACTTTACACACAAGGAAATCGGGATTTGTTCAAGGTTACTTAGGGAGAAGATTAGGTCCTCTGATTCCAGTCCTGTGCTCATTACACTCACCCACAAGATCTCCTTAAATTTATCCTTTGAGACATAATAAAACAAAGGACTTCATTACTGGAGATGGTTATACTAACACAGCAAAGAAAAATTATGTGAGTGGAAAGAATTTTTTTTTAAAAAGGAAATGAACAAAATGAGGAAAATTGTGCAATAAACAAATAGCTTTAAAGCAGCCAAAGAAATACCAGCTGGAAAAAATTCTACTGAGCAAACTTTTCATAATTTTATATAAAATTATTGTTTAATTCAATATTGATTTTTATGGAGACAAAAATAATGTTGATGATACTATCATTTAGATTTTAAAAAACATACATTTTATTTTTCCCTCAATTACATGTTAAAACAATTTTTAAAACATTTGTTTTTTTAAAAAAGTTTTGAGTTCCAAATTCTATCCCTTCTTTCCTTCCCTCCCCGTTCCCTGAGACAGTGAGCAATCAGATACAGGTTATACATGTGCAATCCTGATTTTTATCAGAATTTTTTAAAGAAGAACTTCAGATATAGAAAAAGAAATATTGAGAGTATAAGGAGAGGGAAAGTAATTTTAAAGGAAAGTATAGAAAATCAGTATGAAGTTCTTCTGGGGGGAAGTCCTGTCACCTGTGTTTTAGTTTAAAATGTAAAATCTGAAAAACAAATAAACAGGGCTTACCTTGAACACAGAAATAAGGGAGACATGGATCACCAGACTGACAGCCTTTTCTATTCACCTCACATAATTCATTAGCAGAACAAGGATTGGGGTTACAGGGATGAGTAACATCTTCTACAATGCTGTCTAAGGAACTTGGCCCTGAAAAATCAATAGCAGATACTTTAAATGACTTGGAAGAATAAGGGAGGCCTATGAATTTTGAATACTATTTTAAATAAAAAGTAAAGTAATGAATATAAAGAGAGCTTGGCTTGATTTTCGGTTAACCAATCTAAAGCTTTGGTTCATTAGTGATTTTGATTTTAAAATGGCTAATGTCCAAGAGGGAAGTCATTCTACCATGGGCCATATTCATTATGGTAAGTTAGATAATAGACCCTGTTTATACAGTAAATGCTAATGTGTCTTGCCTCTGCCTTGTGCTTATAATTTAAAGCCCAACTCAAATGCTTCCCCTTCCTGAGGAAGCTGATCATCATCCTATCCGCTTCTCATCTTGGCATTTAAAGCCTTTCATGACCAGCCTCTAGGTTCATATTCAGTGCATCTGATTGCAAGGTCCTTGAGGACAAGGATTGTCTTTTGCCTCTTTTTGTATCCGTATTGCTTAGCCCAGTTCGGGGGCACATAACAGGAACTCAGTAAATGTATATTGATTGATTGATTGTATGTCATTACCCTTCACACAGGTAACATTTCTCCCAAGCTGGCTTCCTGAACTCGGCCCTCTCCAGCCTTTGCCCTATCTGTCCCCTCCCTTCACAGTACTTAGCCTCTAAATGGATAGGAGATCAGTTTCACAGTTTTCATGTATCTGGATATTGCCTGCCTTGTTTTATACGTGATTTTTCTCTTATGGTCATTTCTATAACACATAATGCACCATGAAATAGGTGATCAAAGACGCAAGCTGTGTGCCACCTTCTCCAAACATCCTCGAGATGTTCTCTTAGAAAGGGGAGCCAGCAGCAGCAGCCTTTATTCCATGTGCCCACAATGAGCCGAGTGCCTTTCTTTACTTCTTTCACTAATTCCATTTGTCTCGTTATGCTGAATCATGATTAATCATACCGACTCAGAGCTCAGCTCCATAATCAATTCAATTCAACAGACACTTATTAAACATCTACCGTGCAAAAATGATTTAGTTTAAAATTTAGTGGCATTTTAAATACACACGTATTTGTGGTCACTGACAAGTGATTTTTAAAAAGTTCAGGCAGGGAAGAAAAAACAACTACTTTCATTTGTCTTTCTGATTCCTGTTTACCTTGATCACTTTTAGTAAATGCAAAGTGACAACAGGGTTTAGAGAGGCAGTGTAGTGGACTGGTTAGAGAGCCAGTCTTGGAGTCAGAAAGACCTGGGGTCCAAATTCTACCTCTCTCACAGACCAGCAAGGCACTTTTCAGAGTGGGCTAAAGGATACAAAACAGCAGAGGCAGTGTTTTGCTGATGACTTTAAGTGGGGTGAAATGACTGACTCAACCAAATCCAAACTTCCATATATGTAAAATATACACATCTCTTACCTAATGAGATCGTCTTTGCCTCTCTGTCTTAATTTCAGCCTACTAATTTTCCAGACAAATTACATTATGTACAAGTAAAGGTCCCCTGATTGCAATCTACTCAAAAGAATTCCAAAATTCATATGTAATAATAAATTCATTCTTTAGAACAGTATTCCTCAAAGAATTTAGGAGCTGAGTCAAAGAAACACCATCTTCCCCCCTATATTTAGTATATGTTCATTTTGAAAAATCAAATGCTTTTCACAGAAGTTACTGTTGCTGCCAGCTCTAACTACATTTAAAAATAATAGTGTTAGAGATACAGAGGACAGTCCATTACAGATCAAAGAGCTGAGGGACTTTAGTAGTCAGCAGGGGATTGAATACTGTATGTAGAAATTTAAGGTTTTAGCTGCTAGGATTATTCAAATTGTGGGGGCTTCAGAAGAAGTTGTTTCCAGTTAAGAAACATTTATTAATACTGAAAATACTTCACTTTTTGGAAGAAATTTGGTTTCGACCTACTTAACGATGTTCTGACACGTGACACTCAGTCAAAAGGCAGTGCTACAGACTTTCAACAGATTATTTTATACAAATAGTTCTTGCTTTATTTACACAAAGGAACCTCTATGTAAAGCAATTTTTACATAATGTAAATTTGCCTGCAGAGGTGGGGAAGGGAGGGAGAAAGGAAGGGGGCTGCCTAACTGTGAAGGCACAAGGTCCAAGGACATGTTAAGGTTGAGAACAGAGAAGAGAGAGACAGAAGTGGAACAAATAGGGGACAGGGCTGGCCACGTGGGGGTCTAGATGCAGCCGAGGAAAAGCAAAGTGGGGGCAGGTGTTTGCAGAGCATAAATGGACTGAAGACAGACAGACACCTGAGGTGGACATGCAGACAGGTAGGTAGAGCAGGCTCTAGGTGCCGGAGGTTTCAAACCAAGCCCTCATCTGGCAGTCTCTTGATGTGTCTGTTCTCTTGCTTTCACTGAGAGGTTTTTTCCTAGTGTTGTTTTGGTTTTTTTTTTTGTAGTGGTGGGGTGGTGGTGGAGTTGTGGGGATTGATGCTGCTGAGCAGCGGGGGAGAAGTGGAAAGTGAGCATAGTACTGTACAATGAAATTAAAATATGGGTGTTTTGGAATGTGAATTTCTTTCAGAATTCTTTATATAAAGTTGAATTTGCAACATGATTTTACATAAAGAGAGAAGTGTCTGCATATTTATCTGTGGCTATAACACAAGAGAGACTTCTCTAAGCCAAGTGTTAGGATGCTTTTACTTTTTTCCCTCTTTTTATAGAAACGTTATTTAAAATGATAAAGCCATATAGTATTATATGACTATGACTACTTTGTTTAACAAACATGTTTCTGGAAAAAACATATGTACAAATCTAATTTTAGTGTACCAAATCAAGTTTTTAAACACATGGAGGGGTATTCTTAGAAGCCTATGAATGCCTCTACAGAGTAAATAATTCTTTTGTAAAGGAAATAAAAACCTAGTTTATTCATTTCAATTCATCACATTATTTCGCATCTAAGGCACTGTGCTAGGTACTGGAGACATACAAATGGTAAGATAACATAGTTCCTGAAATATAACATCTATACAAATATGATCTGAGGTTAAATGCCATCAGGACAAAGGAGAAATGTAGCCAAAGTGCCATAAGAAAATATGATATACAGAAGACTCAGAACTGAGAGAATCAGAGAAGATTTCATAGGAGAGATGATACCTGAACTAAACTGTGAAGGAAGAGGGTTTTGGCAGGCAGAAATGAACAGAGCCTGTCCTGGTCATGGGAAGATGTTATGCTCGAATTACAAAGCTGGGAATGGGCAGGCCAAGATAGGTCAACAACCAACTGGTCAAGTCTATCTGTAATATTAAATGCATGAAGGGGAAGCATGTGAAGGAAGACTGATTTATCTGAAAAGCTGGATTTTTGGATATTGAGGTTGTTTGAAGTTTGGTGCATCTGTATTGCTAACATTTTATTAATTATTTTCACTTTTTTCTTGATTTGATTTTAAAAGTTTTCATTTTTTTAAAAGTATGTTTGAATTACATTAGGGATCCAAAATATTCTTCTAGCATAACAAATCTCCAATTTAATAATGAAAGCTATTGAGACAATAGGAGTCACCAATAGAACTCTATTTAATGGCCAAGATCACTTGACTAAAGAAGATATAAATTCTACTTGTCAAAGAGTACTTATCTTTAGCCTAATCTACCAAGATTCAAACCAAGAAATCTGATAGTAAAAGAGAAATATGAATAATAAACAGTCATTTCTTTCTGATTACATTGATAGTAATGGCATATCTAAAATGTTTTCTTAGCTTAAAACATCAAACTAGAATTTATAATCAGGATTTGTTTTGTTTTTTTTTTTACAAAATTATTTTGTGTCACATAAGGAGACTTGTTAAAAATAAATACCACCAGAAATAAATAAATGAAGCACATTTGAACTCTCATGCAGAAATGTCACTTACTAAGATATGTATCTAAAGGTATACAGTTCTCCAAGTCATCTGTAGGAGACAGAAGCTCACAAATGCTTTCAGCTGTGTGGTCTTCGGGAAACTTATTTTGATCTCCACATTTCTTAAGAATCTCTATACAATCAGATCTGATGAGAAAAACATTATGCACAAAATCACAGCATTCACATCAACCTCAAGATAGATCTCTTAGGATGCAGCTCCATGAAAGTGAATGCCTAAAGGGACTGACTGCCTAAACTATCCAACAAAAATCACCTTCAAACTGTATCAGTGTCACCCACAGTTTGGAGAAGTTTATTACAAAAAGGGTGCCCCTGCAAGGTGTATTTTTCAGATGCAGCAACTCACAAAAACCATCTATTAACACCCAAAGAGCTGTGATCTATGTCAAGGAAGGAATTTCCATAGTGATGAAATCATATATTCTCAAAAAATCTTTAGTAGAAGGTAAGTTCTTTTTTCCCCTCTTTTTAAATTACTAATTTATTTGTTTTCAGTTTTCTACAATCACTTCCATAAGTCTTAGATTTTCTCCTCCTCCCTCCCCCGTCCCTCCCCAAGACAGTATGTAATCTTAAATGGTTTCTACATACATATTCTTATTAAGTACATTTCCACATTAGTCATGTAGCATAGAGAAATTAAAATGAACGGGGGAAACCGTGAGAAAAAACAAACCAAAACAAAACATAACACAAGAGAAAATATTCTGCTTCATTCTGTGTTCCAATTACATAGTTCTTTCCCTGGATGTGGATGAGAAGGTAAGTTCTCACTATAGTAATTATCATTTAAATAATTAACATTATGATCTTGAACTGTAATGTTAAGGTTATTTTAAAAGACTTACTTGCAAATAATACTTCCCCTGGATTTGCTATGACAAGGCTTAATCTGCAGGGAGCAAGCAATTGCTTTCCACATTTCAGGTTGACATTTTTTAATGTCCAGAACAGGTATGTTTATAAATGGCATTTTTATGCTTCCTTTTTCCCACAGCTTCATGTCATTCATGGCTCCTTGGTCTGATTGGGCATTACAGCTCCTGAAAAGCTCTGTTGGCCTGAAAAGAAAAAAAAAAGTCAGAACACAATGGTGTTCCCTCCAACCAAAGGCTGTGACACTACAGCAATACCAGTGCATGTATACAACGCAACACTGAAAAATGAATTTAAGTCAATGTATAATCATATGAAACCCCCCAAAAAAAGAATCAAACTAAATTATGAGACTTCAACTTACTAAAATATAGTGTTTTCTTGGTTGACATGACACATCCCAATTTTCAAAAAGTTCCCATAGTAATTTCAATAAATAACGATATACTCAATAATATTTTAAACAATCTTTTCATTGGAAAACTTATTTTTCTATTTTTAAGCTAGACTTTTGTTTCCTAATATTTCAATACTAGCTGTAAAAATATCAAAATACACCTACTCAGAGTAATTTCAAGAGCACAAGATACATCATCCTAAACTGAATAAGCTCTGAAAAATGTACTGATTCATTAATTGAGAAAATACATGACAAAAAAGTTCCTATAAACTTAGCATCATTTAAAAATGAATTTGTAACACCATGAATCATAATTATATACAGATGACAATAGTAATGTGTGAGACAATATTTATTCTGTCTAAAAAGGCATGACTGCTTATTTATAGATTTACATATGAATTCATAGACGCTTTACAGTAATTCCATGGTTTACAACTTGGAAACAAATGGCTATATCATGACATTTAAATTCTCAGTGTACTTCAAAGAACTTAAATATCCTGATGATGCATTTCCCATGATTTAGAAATATGACTATTACATTTCCTAACTGAAAATCCACTTACCACTTTGAACTATTTACCATTTCAGTCTTAAGAGGAAATCAACAGGAGTATTTTCTTATAATCAAACAAAAATTCAGTGAGGTTAAGGGTTTGGTATTTTTTACTCATTCAGCCAACAAAACAAATTTGTAATAAAAGTATATTTTCATTTAAAACATGAGAATTCCTTAAAAAAAAACTATATAATTCTTCTTTCCTACCTGTTGTTAAAATTAGTGCAGTAAGAAAGGTTTCTACAGCCCAACTGACAAGGCTCTCGAACATCTGCTAAACAGGTCAGCATGGAAACTTCTACTGGATTATATTCACAAAATCGATCAAACTCTTGCCAGCTCTGTGTATTGCCCCAGCTCATGCTATAAAGCTTAGTGCATAGTTCCCTGAAACAAATTTACATTTGACTAATTAGAAGAGTTATATAAACATTAAAATACAATATGTTATAACAGTTTCATAAACCATTTCAAAAAGCCTATCACATATCAGAGAACATAGAAACAGACATGAAGGAGTATGGTGTAACGCATAGAGGGCCACCCATTAATGGTGCTGGGGTCAAGAAGAGCTAGATTCCAGTCTTGCTTCTGATACATGTTTCTGTGTGACCCTGGGTGACTCACTTAACCATTCAGTGCCCCAAGCAACTCTAAGAACCTAAGTTGTAGAAAAGGTGTTAATCTGCATTAGCATAAGGCATGTTGGGAACCTTTGACTGAATCCAAACTTCATAGAACAAATCCTTTCTATGATGTTTGGATTCAGTCAAAGGGCCACCCCTGGGGACCTAGAGGGCCACATGGGGCTCGAGGCTGCAGGTTCTCATTCCCCACATAGGATGTCGCTCCCCTGGGGCTTCCTACACGAATGAAATCACAGGTCCAGGTATGAATAAACACCTGACTTACCTTAAAACCAAAATCCTACAATGAAGCTTTTATAAAATATAGAGGAAGAAAATACTGTCAGAACAACAGTTTTAATTATAACTGGCAGAAGCTACAGTGAGGCTCTCAGGCCTCTTTTCAAAACGGTTGTCCTGCCATAAATATGCCTGACTAATAAACCTGGTGGTCAGAAAATGGGCTTCCTATAAACCCGCAGAGCCTTTGCTCTCATGTGCAGGACATGACACAACGGCATCCTAGGTGACATGGAGCCCTGTGGGGAAACTGAGCTGATGGCTCTGTCAGCTTCTGGTTCCAGGAGCCAGATTAATTCTGTTTAACTTGGGGTAGGGGGAGCACCACCAATTCAATAGGAGAGCTAGAAGAACCTCAGTTGAACCCTGCCTCTCAGGCCCATACTGGGACTTCCCCATATTAATGACACCACAGGTCTAATTCCTATCCCAATTCAAGTAAAAAAATCCAGAAGAGATGGAACATTTTCTTCCAATCTCTAGCTTCAGAAGACATATTCTGATGTTTTACAGTAAGAAAGGAAGCAATCTGGACAATTATTGAACACATCAGCTTTTATCATCTTTTGCACCCAAAAGACTTTATAAATTTAAAGACAACTTGTGCTAAGTTCTTTGTATAATAGAAGAATTTAGCTCTTAATAAAATGCAATGTTACTTAAATTTAAGAGATTCTCCAAAAGAGTCAAGATATAAAATCTACTTGCATCTTACTGAATAAGTGACTTTGTCCTTAAAGATATATAACTATTGAGAATCCCCAAGATGGTCTACATGTGATGAAGACTTAACTTCATATTTTCAACACATGCTCAGTGATTAGCAAACAAGAAAGTCTAGGAAATATCCAGAAGGGCATTTAAATTGCACTATACTATGGACAAACTGGGTGCAAAAATAAATGGAAGGAGAAGAACAGGCTGAATTGGAAATTAGAAAGCTCCTTTAATGACTCCAAACTTCCTCCCCAAACAAAGACCCATTATTTTAGTATGTCATATGGCCATGACATATGGAAATGCCAGTCTCTGAAGAATTTAAAATAAGCATCATATGGGTATAAGCAGAAACAAGTATCATAAATAAGGGACATCAAATATGAACAAGAGTAAAGAATGCCATCAGCAAAAAATGTTATCTAAAAAGAAGACGGGTTGGTTATGTAGACAGAGCTAATAGGTAGCCTGAATGCTCTACTGGTTCTCCTGAGATGTTAGGAGGTAAGGAAGACCTTATAAACATTGCCTAGCAAATTCAAGCGAGTACTTGGACCAGAGTCTCACATGATCACGAAAGTAATTATCATAGATCTATTTCAGTATTTGAAAACTGTACAATGTCACTGTTCTGATGGGGAGAGGCTTAGGTACTCTAAAAATATTTTCTAATTTCAGAATCTAGCTATGGAACCTAAAGCAAAGGAAGTACTCTTTTTAGCCTCTGAGGTTTTGTCACTCAACAGATAAAGTCTCCTATAATAATGAAATTAGGCATGGAGAAAGAATGCAAAAGCTCAATATCCTAATGGCATCATACGTTGTGAAAGAAAAATGGAGGAAGATACTGAATAAGGGACCCTCATAGAGCCCTGGTAGGTTGTCTTGTCTGTCCCCCAGGGTTAAATTATCATTGACTTTTTGCTGTGAAGGGAAATGGTATATGAAGTCTTTGTTCCAGTCATTCACAAATGTAACAGTAATATATTCAAGGTCATACTTTTAAAATTTGTTGATGAAAATACTATTCAGGTACAAGACCCCTAAATATTCTGCTTTTTTTCTAGTCCTTGCCCCAAAGACTTCTAATGTTAAAATTGCAGAATCTTATTTATTTAAAGCTTTAGATGTTTAACACCATTTATTATTGTGTTTCTTTCCAGTAGCTTTAATAAAGAAAGACAGATACTGACCGACATGTGGAAGTATTTGCTTTAGAACAGCAATGTAATTTGGCTCCATCGAGGCCTGTGGAAGGAGGCGGATATACAGTGACGCCAGGGTGAACAGACCTTGAGCTTTCCAGAAAACACTGCCAGAGTGGGTCCTGCGGCAGGGGCATTGTTTTGCAACCTTCAATGAGTCCATCCACTATTTCAAGTTCTGTCTTCATTGACATAAGAATTCTCTTACAAGCGTTTTGGCAGGCATAGTCTTCAGCTCTGTCACAGCAATATAAACCTAAATTGATGGAACAAAAAAGTTCAATTAGCTGTTTTACAACACCAATTATACCAGGTACTGGGGAAGAAACAGCTCCTCTCCTAAAGAAGATTATAATTTAATATGGATAATAAGCCACACCTAGCTTACATTAGACTTCAGATACAGAAAAGAAGTTCAGAATATTGAGTTCAGACTAGCATTCACTACCATCAGGAGAGGAGGAATCAGGGAAGGCTTTCTGGAAGAGCTGTCACATGAGTTGTTCTTTGAAGGCTATAGGAAGGGATTCTAAGTGGTGGAGATAAGGAGAAGGGCATTCCAGGCACAGATCATGCAAAAGCTCAGGACCAGTCCCTAAAATGGAAAGGGGTCTAGTCTGGCTAAAGTGTTAAGATAAGGTAGATCAGATCACACTGCACAGGGTCCTCTATGTCAAGCTAAGCAATCTAAAATTTATTTTTAAAGAAAGAGTAAGCTACTAAAAATTTCTGAGAAGGGATAGGATGGGGGTATGTGTGATACAGTCTAAAAGATACATATTAGGCAGAACGCTATAAAAGAAGTGTATAGAATTGTCTGAAAATGAGCAATAAGAGGAGTTTTCACATCTAATTTCTTTCCTAGGAAATGTCAGATTTGCAAATAATTTTTGAAAACCATTAAATCTACCAAAATTTTATTTAGTTCTTTAAATCTGCCTTGACCCCAATTGTGTTTATCAAGGTCAATCCTATGCCCCACCCATTCTCATCTACTTCTATTTCCTATATCCTTAAACTAGGAGAATATATATGAAATAAAAATATTTAGAATTCCTACAGAAATTTCCAAGAAAACTTTAAAAAAGTAACAGAAGTTTGAAGATGTTTCATTACTCTTCATATCTACTGCCTGGTTTTCATTTGACATTTGATTCAGAATCTGGGCATGTGGGCTAGTGTTTATTTTCATGAATACAGGACTTAATTTACCTATTTGGGGACCTGGCACATCCTCTACTTTTTTTGTTTCTCTCTGTATTTATTGACTTCACTCTGTCTAAATATTTCTATTAGAGAGTGGGCAAAGAAAGGAGAAGAAAAACTTGATACTGTGCTGCTGCTTGCTGCCATCTCTTGTAAAAAAGATCACATAGGGAAGATTAACTACTGGGTGAAGTGTCAGGCATTTTGACAAGAGACAGGGTGGTGTGCTGTAGGAAAGGATCATAAGATTTAAAACTGGGGGGAATAGTAGGCATCATGTTATCCAATTATTTTACAGTATAAACAAAATGAAAATGAGAGAAAGGAAGGGACTTTGTTAGAGCAATACAGAAAGTAACAGAACTGAGCTGATGATCACAGTTTCCAGGACATTTTTTTTTCCCTTCTGCAATTTGACCAACACCAAGTTCCTTAATCTTGCTGAACCTCAGTTTTCTCATGTGTAAAATGGGAAAAAAATACTTGTATTATGCACAACACAGGGCTGACGGAAAGGAAGGAAATTGTAAAGTACTGTGATTGTTGTAAGTGATTGCAATATTATTATTAGCAAAAACAACAAAAAACCTATCTTTACCTGTGACTATGTTCTATTTCCCTCATCTCTCTTAGCCACAAAGCTTCTGAAGGTATAGGATAGCTTTCTTTATATTACTGCCAAAAATATTTCTTGTAGTATACTGCATCAAGTAGAAATTCAATAAATGCTTTCTCCCAATAATGTTCATTCATAACCTGTTTTTTGGGGGGGGAACAGGGCAGGAGGGAGGGTTTCTGAAGCGATGATTTCATCAGTTTTGGGAACTCTAGGGTGCAAGTTCAGTCTACTGATGAAGACTGAAACTCATCTCCACTGATGTACCTAACTAGTACAGACTTCAGAATTCTTTTAGAATGTTACCTCATTTGTCTATAAAAATTTCGTAAGTCACCACATCAGAGAACAGCACTATTATTTTACTTACTATCAGTTGGATTCCTCATCGGGTAAGACTGGGTATAGTTGTTCACACAGTGTATTAATTGTGGGCTAATTGATGCACAATAACTTTCAACTGCTTTGATCTGAGATGGACCAGGAGAAGAGTCCGTTCGAAAAATGGCTTGACAGTATTCGCGGCAGTTTGTGTGATGACCGGCATAGCTACAACAAACTGAACCCACTGGGAATGGGGGAAAGGTAAGAAATTTAAATGGAAATGCAATAAACACATTATAACAATAAGGATATAAGACAATGAAACTGCTGCCTTTTTTATGTTTAAAACAGAATGTAAATGTAGCTATGGAAAAACCTTACAAGGAGTAAACACCTGAAAGCAAAACTGGTAGGTATAAGAGACGTTCATGAATAGTAAAGTTAGAAAATGGTAATTATTGAAGCTCAATAAGGAAAAAAGTTCCTAATGAAACCTTTCTATACTTTTGCATGGTTCCTAAAAAGACTGTCATTAGAACTCTGTAAAAGGGGAAGACCTTTCAGTCTTGCTTTAAGTGTCAGTCACTGGGATCCAACTGAATAAAGACAAGGTAAAAACACAGAGTAAATAGAAAAATGTTTCCATGTGTTAAATTAGGGAAATGCTAGGCCTGGGAACTTGGGAAGAACCAAAAGGTAAAGTAGGAGTTGAAGAGGTGGGGATGAGATTCAGAAGAGGGGAGTCACAGGGGCTAGACACAGAAGGGACCTCTGGACGGAGGATGAAGTTAAGATGGGATTTTTTTTTATTGTTGGGCATCAGTGAAGAAAGGATAAAATAAAGAAAGAAGTGTTAAAGTTCAGATAATTAGCAAGGGTACAATGTGGATAATAAAGAGATGTTAGGGTGTTGGGGACAAGCCTTAGAATAGACTTAACTTAACTTGTTACATTAAAAAAGAGAGCTATTTGTTAGATGAATGAAATGAACTAGATTATGGGAGAGTGGTGAGGTTTAGCTGGAAAGCCAAGGAACAATGTAGCAACTAGAACAACTCTGGTTTATAGTATGTAGCCTTTGGAAATAATTTTAAAAATATATTAAAATAAAGAAAAAAATTAGAGTGCTTTCAGTATAAACTAAGTGAAGAACAGTGTATTTCCTGTTGTACTGTCAAGAAACAGCTACTAACTTATTGTTTTGGCTCAGCTACTCAGTAATCACCCCAAAAAGGTTTTTTAATATATATTTTTATCATGAATTTAAAAATCCACAAACATGAATGCTTCCATTTACAAGGAACAGTAGAAAAATGGAATGTATATGAAGCTGTGGATTTCTTTTAGACAGCTTGTTCTTTTAAAAAACGTATTAAATTTAACACAGTTTATTACACAACTACCATTCTTGCGCATATCCCTTTCAAAACGTCTTTCTTCTCTTGTGTATTTTTAAAATGTTTTGACTCTTTTTTTGAATTATTATAACTTCCTACCAATATCCTCAGTGATACCTCACATAAAGAGAAGCCTGTCCCTTGCAACAAATCAGGATAGTCACGCAAAACAGATCAACATGTTAACTATTTGAAAATGTCTCATTCTGTACCTCTAGTCTGTCACTTCTATGCCAAGAGAGCATAAGTATTCTTTGTATTAGTTGTAACTGGTCATGAATCTTTCAAAGATGTTTTGCTTATTCTTGTATCTAACTGATTCCCTATCTCACTCTCCACAAAAGCATTTCCAACCTTTCACTTCTCTCATCAAAACTCTCATACCTTTCCTTCCTCTGTTTAGCCGAGGACTATGCTTCTTTACTCAGAAAACTGGGGCTATTCAACAGGGGCTCCCTCTTCTTCCCTTCTCTTTATCTTCACTGCCCCCTTCAGACCAACCCCCGTGTTCCCCACTGTCCTCCTTGTCCTCAGTGTCTAACAAGAAGATGGCCCTTCTTGCCAAGCACTCCCTCTAAATGTGAACTTGATGCCATCCTCAATCATTGTCCCTCTTCATCTCTGCCTATCAAATGATTCTTTCCCAACTGCCTTCAAAAATACCTGTTTCCCTCATTCTTAAAAAAGCATCACTGGGTCCTACCATCTCTTTAAATTATCCTTTATTTTTCTTTTCTTTCTCAGCCTTACTCTTAGGGAAAAAAAAAACACAAACCCCAAACACCCTATATTCACCGACTCTACTTCCTTTCCTTCCACCTGCTCCAAATCTTTTCCAATATCATCACTCAACACAAACTTCTCAATAATTACCAATGATCTCATAGTTGTCAAATTGAATCATCTTTTCTCAGTCCTCATCTTTTTTGATCTATTGGGTACATTTGAAACTACTAACCATCCTCTCTTTAATACTTTCTCCTTTATGGGCTCTTATGGTACTACTGTCTTGATTTCTCCTCTTATCCTGCTGATTATTCCTGAGTTTCTTTGCTGGATCATCATCCAGATCACATCCAACTGTGGGTGTTCTTCAAGGCTGTCCTGGGTCCCCTACTCTTCTCTCTATATTCTTGGTTACCTTATCAGCTCTCCTAGATCTAATAATCATCTGTCCATCTCTAGCCTCAGCCTTTCCTCTGAGTTTCAATCCCATATCACCAGTTAACCTGCACTAGACATTACAAACTGGATGTGGCAGAGACATCTCAAACTCAATGTGTCTAAAACTGAATTCATTATCTTTTACTCCCTTATTCTTCCTTTCTCCTGAGGGAAGGCACAGCTACAAGTACTTTCTGGGTGAAAAACTTTTCCAATAATACCTCATTTATTTGGGATTCTTGAAAAATGAATGAAGTATTCCACATAGGAGAATTTTATAGATAACTAAAGCATACTGCTTTAAAAAAACAAGGAAACTACTTTGAAGTTTTTCTAAAATACATCACACGTATCTCTGGCTCTTGGTGTTCACTGTTATTTAACTCAATACTAACTGACACACAGGTCTGTTTTCTTATAGGTTTTTCTTTTTCCTCTCTTGGTAGCAGCTGTCAGCTATACTTTTTCATTACTATTATTTTAACAAGACCTTTCTCTATTTCTAATTGACCATTTTTAATCTGCATGAACCAGGAAACTTAATAATTAGGCTTGTAAGACTTGTGTCTAAAATAAAAAGGTGGGCCCTATGAGACATCAACTTTTCAAAGGCTTTTTGTCTACTGATCGTTAGCTATGTTGTGGATAGCTAAGGTTGTAATCTCAGTAATCTATAGATAGGTGAAGTACACAAATTTTTAATTCATGTTTCTTTTCTTGATAAAATGTTAAATTGTTAAATGTTAAATTGCAGCATCACAGTACTCTGTATTCACTATTCTTCAGAAAAAGCAAGGGTGATGTGAACCTCTAAAAGAATATTAGAGAAGTATCTACCAGTGGTTTTCAAACTTTTTGGTATCAGAAACCCTTTATACTCTTAAAAATTGAAGATTTCTCTAAAAAGAGCTTCTGTTTACATACACTATATCTATCAATATTTACTGTGTTAAAAATTTAAAGGTCTTAGTATTATTATGACAATAGTGTTGACTTTGCAGACCCCCTGAAAAGGTCTTAGTACCCTTCAGGAGGAGGGGGAACCCTCTGGACCACACTTTCAGAACCACTTGTCCAGAGGAGTGCTCACTTCCTTCAGCCTGTAACCAGAAATACTATATTAGTGGCAAGGGTAGGAGATAGATCACTGCAAAGGAAGAAAAAACAAGCTAGAGAACAAATAAAAGGAATAATGGAAAAATATTTTTTTAAAAAGTTCACCTTTAGAATACTGTGGTGGGAAAGACCACCTGAGAACACCAAATTTTTAAGAGAGAGAGATAGGTCAGCTTTTAAGAATGATCATATTTATTCCTTCATCACCTCTAAATGATCTTTTCCGAAACCTGTAAGGTCCCTATTTCATCGGTCTACTTCTAGGACAAAGGAGATATTATAAATGTCATTGCTCTGAGTTCCCCACAGGACAGAAAGTCTAACAAGCTGAGACATTTTAATTCTGATCCTAAGAAGAATCCTATTACTGCACATTCATTCTGATCTTTATTCTTAACAGTGTTAAGACTTTTGACAATACAAATAAGACTTAAATTGTGTTCTTGGAACTGCTTTTGTTTTAAGAGCTTTTCTTATGTAACTTTAAATAAAATACTTACTTTCATTTTGGCTAATGCAACTGAAAAGGGCATTCTGTAAATAAAAACAAGTCCCAGTAATTAATAATAGTATGGATTTTCTGAAATAAGTCTCACAACTTTGCACATTAATATCATTTATTAATTATAATTTATAATTATATTTTTATATTTTACTTATAATTAATTATAATTCATTCTACTCCACAGATGACATGAAAATAATAAAATATTTAACTATGCCTTGGATTCAAAACTTTATGTTAAAAACACTTAGCAAAAGAAGATGAGTAACAGGAATTTTAAACACTTAAGACAGAGCTATTATTGACCTCATAGGCTAACTGTACTCTAACAGATTTTTACCATATGTAGTTATTTTCAACAGCTTGATTTAAAGCATATTCTTTTCAAATTCATGTATAGAGATAGGTATCATAATGGGATTAGAAAAAAAAGTAGTAGCAGAAGAGAGTTTAGAGATTATCTTAATGAAATTCTCATTTTGCACATGAGGAAGCTGAGGTGATTTTATTACAATAAAATGGAAACTACATATTAAATGGACAATTATAGCGAAGTACTCTTGCATAATCTTATAAATCATAGAAATATATATAAAATTTTACAAATAAGACAATTGAATGCAAACACTCTAGATACTTGAAGAAACATGCATTTCACAGACTTAGAGCTGGAAGAAATCTGGTATAGTCTCTAGCATTTTTCAGATGAAGAAACAGAGGTCTAGACTGGCAAAGTGATTTGTCCAGGATCTAGCCCACAAGCACTTAATAAACACTTGATTAATTGCCCAAAGTTATAGATTGTTACTGGCAAATTTGTCACCAAGACCCACCTTTCCTCTCAGTCCAGTGCACTTTTTGAGATAGAATGCTGTACTAAAGTTAAAGAATGTAAATGAACTGTCAGTGAAATGAATGGAGGAGAAATGCAGCAGCAGAGAGATACATGAGCAAAATCCAGAGCAAGGTCCACAAAAACTGGCTGACGGCAATGGTTTATGAGCTGAAATTCAAAAGGAAATGGGCCCCAATGTAAAAGAACAAAGGTAAGATAAATAATGTGCATTTTAAAGGCAGAAAGCAGATGGAAATTAGAAGTTCTTGTGGTTGAAGGAAGAAAATGAAAGCAAGAGGACCTTGACTTTTAACTCTAGTGAAACTATAAATATGATGTGTGACAGATTTATTTGAAAGAGAAGACTTCACAAGACTTTAACACAACCTTGCAGGAAAGAATGAACAAATTTACTTAGGGCAAAAGGTTTGTCAGAGCTCTCTCCTCCAAGCAACGCATGGTAGAAGGAAAAAATCTCCAATAAAGCTGCTCTTTATTAATAATCCAGCTAGCTCAAATATAGTGCTTTTTACTTTTAAAAGTATTTTTCACTATTTCCCAGTCTAATTTGGCTTTTTTTTCTCTCATCAGCTGGCACTGTCTCTGCTTATCTCATTTCTGTTAAGTTTTTCATGAAAGATAAAATTATTAAAACCTTTGACCTCTTCACAGTTTTTTTCCCTATAAAGGTTCAAGGTGACATTTTCTTTAGTCTTTATCTTTGCCTCTGTAAATAGTGGGATAAAGTTTTGCTGACAGTTTCATATTTTTTCTAAGCTACATAGTTTTTACTGCTTCTCATTTTTTATGTACAAAACTGTTATTTCTTTGTTTCCCTTCAAAGTGACGGGTCTTTATTTTACTGTTCACACCATTACCATTTGCCATACAGTCCTATACTTTGTTAATCTTATCCTTAAGAAGAGTTGACATGCTTAAATAGTGTTTAAGGTTTACACAATGCTCTCTACACACTACATCAGTGGATCTTTACAACAAATCTGTAGTTGTTACAAGAAAGAGCTGAGGCTGAGGTTCACACTATTTAGTGCAACCCAGCCCCTCATTCCAGTAGGTAAGTAGCAGAACTGGGATTTAAATTCAGGTCAAATCCTCTCATTACAAAGTCACTGCTTATACCACTGTATAAGGTCCACATGTTCCCTAGAAAGGTGGGGCAACCTCTCTCTCAGAGAATGGACCCTGGGGAAAGGCGCAATAGTCAAGCAGTTAGTAAATGTCTGAGGTGAGATTTGAATTCAGGTATTTCCTTCAAAAGTATTGCATTATTTCCCCTAAAGCATGAGGCCTCTTAGACCACATCAGGCCAAATTCAAGGGTTAAAAAAAGAAAACAAACCAAGAGACAATTTAAGGAAGGACATGACTTTTTTCCTTGATGCCAACCTAAAAGACCAGGGATATCCTGCCCCTCCCTCTCACTTCCAAATCCAAAATCTCCCTTAATGATTTCTATCATGAAATTTGTCATGCATAAATTCATTTAAATTTATTTTGAACCTATTTATATTTTCATAGACCAAAGAATGTAATAGCTTTGCTTCCACCACATAAAGTGGTATTTCCTTTTACTTATTCTAAATTTACCTCTTTGAAAAGTAACAAGGTTGCCTACTTCTACTATACTGAACTTGATAGTCTCTGACCATTGTTTCTCTCCAGACCCTTCATGATCTTACAGACTTTGATCATATTTCTATCTTTCCAGACAGAGAAATCCTAATCTTAAAAACAGTTCCCATTCTTACTGTTCTCTGCTTGACATTTTACCAGTCTAATCATTTGAAAACACCTATTCAATTTTTCTTCAGGGTTAATCTGATACCTTTGTTTCTACCAGTTCCTTCCAATTCTAAAATTGGATGGGCTCTTTGAAAAGTTTAACATTAGAATCAGTTTTCTGCCTTACCCATGTAAAGAGTTGGGATAGTGAAGTACTCCGGTCTCTTTCATTTCTATTACTAGGAAAGAGCTATCTTTTAGCATTTCACCCCCATTCCCACCCAGAACCTCACACATTTAATGTTAACTACATGGGATGAATCAGGTAAGTAACTCCATGGTTTCCACTTGGCCCAACTCATATAACAAGCATCAAAGTTATTATCCATATACGGTATGCCTCCTCAAAACTCATAATATCCATTCTCATAATACACTCCCCCTGATTAGCCACCACAACTATAACCCAGACAGGATGGGAAGGAACTTCCACATGAAAAAGGATACTCTTTCCCTCCATGGTCTGCTTCCCCAAATCCCCAGTAGACACTGAAGTACCCTTGTAGACCTGTTGAGGGTTCTTTGGTGTAATAGGAGCTAGGCCTCCAACATCCAAGGACTACCTTTAGGGGCAGCTAGGCGGTGCGGTGAATAGAGAACCAGTGCAGGAGAGGACCTGAGTTCAAATCTCACCTCAGACACTTGACACTCACTAGCTGAGTGACCTTGGGCATTGCCTCATCCTGGGTCATTTCCAGGCATCCTGATGAATATCTGGTCACTGGATTCAGATGACTCTGGAGGAGAAGTGAGGCTGGTGACCTGCACAGCCCTCCCTCACTCAAAACAAAGTTAAGTGCAAGTCATGTCATCCTTTCTCTGATGGCATGGCCTCCTTCAGCAACGAAGGACAAAACACACACCTTTATATATTTGGTGACCTCTTCCCCTTTTTAAGCTATCAACTCAGGCACATGTCTGGTTTATAATTAGAATAATCTGTTTGGGAGAAGCTTGGTCTGTGCCCCAAGGGAACTCACTGTAAGAGTCGCTTACGTCTGGATGCAAAGATCTGCGTAGCTTGGAATGACCAAGGGAGATGTGGGTTCTGACCCTGCTTAGTAAACTCCAGAGGCTTCCTATTATCTTCCTGATTAAGCACAAACTGTTTTGTTTGGCATTTAAAGTTCTTCAAAGCCTGGCCCTTCCTACCTTTACCCTCTTTGTTCTTTGCATTGGTTTTCTTCCCATACCTTGTACACAGTGCTCCATTTCCATCTCCTTGCCTTTGCACTAGCTGTCCCACCATGCCTGGGATGCTTTTTCCTCTTCAGCTCTCAGTGTCCCTTCTTTCTTCAAGACTCAGCTCAAATCTTACCGTTTATAGGAAGCTTTTTTTGTCCTCCACACTCCTTCCCTCACCTAGCTGCCAGTGGCCTTCTCCTCTGTAATTGCCTTTCACCTAATCCGTATTTATCTTGTATAGATTTAGTTGTCTCCCACATTAGGATGTCAAGGTAGAATTTTGTTTTTCTTTGTATCCCCCATGCTTAGCACAGTGCCGGGAACATAAATGCTGAAGACACAACTTACTGAACTAAGTTTGGGGGAAGCCGAAGGACCCTCCCTGCTTTGATCCTAGAATTATCAACACAGATTTAACACTCCCAGAGGCTGACAATTATCTTCTTAGCAATATCTTTTAAAGAGTCACACCCAAAGTTTATTAAAGGAGAGAGTATTGTTACCCTCTGTCCACTGCCCTCCTCATGGCATCTCTTTACATGGTCTGCTACATGTGCCTAAACCTTCAGCTGTAACAAGGTGCAACTGAAATTTCACTTGGTGGTGGTACAAGCAGGGGAGGCCCAAAGCTAAAGCCTGGTATCATTCAAATAGGGATTTGTCCAAAAGATGGGATTTAATTGCTACTGAACTGCTATGCTGATCAAGATGTATGAAGTCATGTTGGAACAGCATAGACAAAGTTCAACTATTTCTTTTAGGGATTTTACACTC
The DNA here is from genome assembly GCA_023548195.1 of Bettongia penicillata ogilbyi. Lineage (NCBI taxonomy): Eukaryota > Metazoa > Chordata > Mammalia > Diprotodontia > Potoroidae > Bettongia > Bettongia penicillata. The sequence goes on along the minus strand of JAJHZJ010000066.1, from coordinate 2,513,127 downwards.
CCCTCCCCTTGCTTTTTCCTACTGGAAAATCAGCTACAAAGGGAACTCATCTTTAAGGAGCCAAGAATATACAATTTCCAATCTCAGCTGCCTAAAAAGGGACAAAGGGCGATCTTCATCTGACTCTGACTCATCTGACTTTATAAAACTAAATTTTCTGTAAGCTCCCTAAACAGATGGAATCAAGAAGCTAAGAGTTCTACATTGACCACATTGGACCACTTTCCTACCATTTGTTGTTCTAATAACTCAGTGTTGTTTAATTTCTCCTGCAATTTTCTATGTTCCTTGGTGGTGAAAGCCTTGCTCCTATCCTCCAATCCTCTTGTGGAGGAAGTCACCCCTTGGGGTTAGTAATAGTAATCTAAGGTTCTCTTTACATCAGAGGTGGGTTCCCAGTTCTCATCCTAATTCCCATTCTTTTCTCATTGCTTAGTTGGATTTAACCAATTCTCTAGGCAGATCTTTGTGTTTGACACCACACTCTCCCACCTATAACTTACTGGTCCACATTCCCATCAGCATCACCTCTTCACTTTGCTGTTACTAGACTATAAGAAGATCTTTTGGTTTTCAAGATACAATCCTTAAAAGTCAACAGTGCGTTCAAATCTACCTCTCACTGCTGAATGTGCAATTTCGCTTTCTTTATTTTGGTATTTCAACTTTTCTAAAACCGAGCGAGAGTCAGGCATAAAAGCCTGTGATATGCCTTTACACATTCTGTTGTGTAAACAGGATGACCTACAGGGTCAATGGCAGACCCCTTATTCACCGCAGCTACCCACCTTACCTGGCCTTCCCAGCTTAAACCATAAGATCAGCCATAGGGTCAATATTAACCAACTGATGCCAAATGTTCTGGAGTGGATCTAGCTCAAGCCAGTCCAGTGAATTCAGGTTTGGGATTAGAAAGAAAACAATGAAACCCTCATGGAACATATAAAATTCAATAAAAATAAATGTGTTCAGTTGTTTTTCATGTCCTACTCTTTGTAACTCCATTTGAGAGTTACAAGGTAAAGATACTGGAGTGCTTTGCTATTTTCTTTTCTAGCTCATTTTACAATATACTTAACAATAAAAGATTTAAAAGGATATAATCACTGATTAAAGCAGCTGCTGCTCCCCTCTACTTCTGCACCATTCATAGTGCAGTATGGGGGTGAGAAAGATATAGAAATGGGGATTCTGTGAAAACCCAGGGACACCAAATCCTACTAGGCTAGACTTCTTATGCCTCAAGAGACAAGAAAGTCAAGTCAACAGTTCATGCCCTAGCTCCCCAAACTCACCAAATTCTGAGGATGGTCTCCTTAATTCCTCAAAGTAACTGGTCTAGCCTAAGTAAAAGAGACACAGTATGTATGTGGTAGAAAAGGGTAACTGGAGGATTATGTTAATTTTTTTAATGTTCATGTTTAAATTATTATTTTTACACAGATCTGTGATTTCATTAGTTCAGGCAGCTCTCAAGGAAGAAACCTTCATACCAACACAGATCTGCAGCTCCTCCATAACTTACAGTCTTCAGAGGCACTGAGAGTAACTTGCCCTGGGTTAAGAGACTGTATATTGTCAAAAATGTGACTTGAACTTAGGACTTTCTGTCTTAGAGGATGGTCATCTACTATGCCATACTGTCTCTCTTTTTAAATTTACACAGATGCTAAAATACTGCTTTTTTTCCCTGTTCTACTTACTGACAATCTCTAGGAATAAATACAAGGCAAAAAGCCAGGTTTGTCTATAATCTTACCTTTTATGATAGCTCAGGGTGCTTTTGATCATCTTAGTTCCCTTTTTCTAGGCCAGAATACTACTTAGCATCCCATGTATGAATACACAACAGTTTTATGTACAGGTAGAATATTTTGTTTTATTTCCAGTATGCACCTCAGTAAAACTCAGCATTTGACTGAATGTTTTGATCTCAGCATAACACTGGCCTGATATCTTCAAGAATAAGACTTCAATTATGTTTCATACAGGCAGCATTTATTCTTGTGCTCAGAGAACCATGTGTTCTCAGAGATATTTTCCTAACAAATATTTATATAAAATGCCACACCTAATGGAAGCCAACAGAAGGAAAAAATCTCTTAGTCAATGGGAGTGGGGATACAGGTGATGTTAAGACCTATTCTGATCATAATATTAATTTCTTTAAATAAGATTATTTAGAGAGAGAGAGACTAGGTCAGTAAATAACAACTTGGACTAAGACTTTATTGGCCTAACTTCCTTACCTCAAGATCTAGTGTGCTGCTTTTTTTTGTTTCTTTTTACCTATCAACTTCACTGTTCTCCTTTTCTAACTCTTCTTACTTTTCTCACTTGTCCCAATCCCTCTTTTGTATAGAGCTTTTCTTTCTTGAAATCTCAGTTATTCCAGATCATCTTCTCCCTTTCTGACAATCAATTCTAATAATGGAAATAGTATAAACAAAAAATGTGTAAAACTTTTTAAAACTGAATCATAAAATTTGGTAACTTCAGCAATGTGATGATTAAAAAACGAATGTTAACTAAAGCCCACAGAAGGGAAGAATAATGAGTAAGTTCATGAATATCTTATACTTTTATTCTGAAGGCTATTTAAGATATATTGCCCTAAGTTCTCAGTTAATGAAAATTGCTTGCATTTCACAGATACAGTTAAATTTCTTGCATTATCGGACATCGTGCCTTTTATACCAAGAACTCAGTTTCATTAAATTTTTTCTCCTGTGGTAACATCTCCAAACGAGACAATGGGATTACATAATTGGTCTTAAGAATAAAAGTAATTTCAAAAAACAGAATTTAAGCTTTTCTCTGCTATGGTTAATAGCTAGTGGAAAGGGAACTAAAAAAAAAAGTAAAAGAATCAGATTCAATGGCAGGAATATATTCAAAATTACAAATGATTCTACAAAATCAACTATACACATTATAAGTATGATAGTTACTAGTTTGAAAAAGAAAACTAGATTTGAGATAAGAACAAGTCTCACAGTGATTTGTTTGCTACGACCTTGGGCAGAACTCAGTATTCATATAACTGTAGGAATATATTTTTGAATTGCCACTCTAAGTAAATCATAGATAATTCTTTTACAAAGTCTTTATGGGAGGAAGACTAGAGTTACTAGTATTCTCCACTGACTCTAAATAGACTGGCTAAAGGACACATGCAGAGGCTTTCTATTTAATAGATAATTCTAAAAACAAAAACCCTTGTTTAATTTAACTGCATAATACACACACAAAAGGAAAGTACAGTACAAAAGTGACACACCAAAACAGTAGCAGAGTGATACTAAGAAGGATCAAGACTTTTCCCCTACGCTAAAGCCAGTACTGCAGGACCTAATTGGTTTCGCTCTTGTTGGAGCTCATCAGCTGCAGGTAACGGCCTAATAGTCAAACTGGACGTTTTCTATTTGCCATGTTGTGGATTAGTCTACTTCTCTAATCCCAACTAAAAAGGCCAATGTATGAATTTTATACTAACAATTTAAAACTATCACTTAGGAAATATATCACAAAATTGATCATACATGTCTAAGTATGATAAGCAACTTGGTACCAAAGAATTAAGGGTAATGTTGTACATTTAGAAACAATGTTTAAAAAAAAGTTATGATTATTTTACCCTCTTGCTGCAGGGATTAAAATTCTGGGTAAGAAAAATATTTTAAGCAAATACATCCATTTAAGATGAACATAACTTTAAACATTATATAACAAAGGAAAAAAAATCATTTTTTCATTACCGGTTTTGAAATGTTTCCTTAATCAAGCAAAGCACTTATAGTACTTCATTTTCATTCACTTTACAATTATTCGTACTTTTGATGCTTTTTAGAGTGGGTCATAAAGTATAACTATATAAATAATGAAAAGCCATATAAATACTAAACATTCTGCTTTTTTTAAAGGCATAATGACTATGCCTAGTCAAAGACAAATTGTTTCTCCTAACTCTGGCTTCATTGATTAAATCACTATTCTTTCATGATGTGGCCCTGAAGACCACTAAAACACTTTCTGAGAGTTCTGAGACATTTTATATTACTATCTATTGCATATATTTATACTACTATACTATCTAAGCAAAGTTCAATGAAGCTTTTTAATTTAAAATTTTATGTATATGTGATAAAATGTTTTCCAAAATACCTAATATTGCTTTTTTTGAGGTATTTTCTTACCTACCTTATTGAAAGAGCATCAAGTACAGAAGAGGGCTAGAAGTAGAAAGGAAAGAAAGAAAGATTTCTAAAGAGAATATAAAGAACAGTCTAGAGAAGGATTTGAGAACAAAAGGAGTAAGAGGAAAAAATCCCCTGACAAATCAATACTATTACACTTTAGAAGTCTAATAAGCATTTGTAATGCTAATATAGATATGATGCTACAGATGAACAATGTCTGACAATAAAAGTTAAGAGGCTAACTCCAAGTTATACTTGAAAATCAATTTCATCATTTTAAAGCTACACATCTTGTAGGAGATTTGTTAAGTTTTATTTCATGAAGCTTTCCATTGGCCAAATCAGCTTAATTTTACCTACTCTGTTATTCAAAGGGAAAGATGATTTTCAGTTATCAAATTAAAACCATTACCTTAGTAACTAAGAAGAAATATTGTGCCAGATTTGGGATCTATTTCCTAAATACTGCATCTATTTCTTCTATCTATGTTTGCTTCCAAAGATTCTCATGCAAATAACTCTCGACAATGCTTCTCAATTCTCATTCTCGGATTTCTTCCCCATGACTATGCTACTGCCATTTTTTGGGTTTACTGTATCCATTTTTACTGCATTTAGCTATATGCAGTTTTCCTCCCTTTCCTTTTCAGCTTAAAGTCCTTTTGCTTATCAGGGCAAATATACCAGCTCTTGTAAGGTACAGCCTACCTAAATTTCCAATAAAAAATCTTGTTGAGATTACTTTGTAATTAGCATCCATTTGCCTATAAATGATATATTTAAGTCATTAAAACAGTTGTTTTTCTTAAATAAGTTAAACATATGCTGTATTGTCATTTACATTTCTCCATTTACAAATTCTTTTTCCATAGATCATGCAAAAGTAAACTTCAATAAAGCCTCTATATGAAAACTCCATTCCTTTCTAAATGTATTTTACCAACATTACAATTGGCAAATAAAGATATATCATGTGTGGAAAGAGTTTGATGGCATCTCAGGTCACATATTTGAAATGCTAAGGAAAATTCCTGTATTATCCAAGCTACACATAGTATATCTTTAATAAATGTTTGCTGGCTTCAAATGAATTGCTGAACCTGCTACTCAATACAAAAATCCTTCCTACAATATCCGTGATATGTGTGTTCTATCCTCTGCTTGAATATTTCCATTGCTACAGAATATTCACTATCTTACTAGGCAATCCATTTCATTTTGGGATGGCTCTAAATTTTATTATAAAGTTCTTTCTAATATTTGGATTTTGGACCAATATCTATCCAAAAATCCCCCCAATCTCTGTCCTTGATTCTTTTATCTCTACAGTTTCTTCCCTAGTAAAATTATCCATTCTCAGATATGACTTTTCTAAACTGAGGACTTAAAGTCACTCAGTCCTATCCCCCAGAGCCCTATATTACCAAATACCTTCTCCCCCAACAACTTCACATATAGTGTTTAAATCTCAATGAATGCCTAAAAGCTTGGTCTAGAATTGTAGATGTCTACCAATCAATCATGGTCAAGCTAAGAACACTTTCTATTCCTTCAACTCCTATATTCAATGTTACTGAGTCTTATTCTTTCTTCAGAATCTGAAAAGCATTTCTTAATATCCATTTCCATTGTCACCAAACCTCCAGAGATTCCTAGCTGCTTTCTCTGCCACAGTCCATGCATCTCCCAAACATATTTTGCAGAATGCTCTGCCAGAACAAGTTTTTTTTTAATGATACTCTTCAGTTTAAGAATGAATATACGATTACCACCTCCTACTGAATAAACTACTAACATTCTCATTCTTGAGATCATATCAATTCCTACTTCTTCCATTAAATTTTCCACAATAATCCTAGCAAACAATGATTTACTTCCAATATATTTTAAAGTGTGGAATGCTTCCTGGACACTAAATATACACTTAGTACATTACTGTACTTGGTATATTATTTTATTATATGCTCTCATGTTATCTTCTAGTTACTTCTAGCATGGGTCTTATACTGTGCATAGTACTTGGTTACTCTGAATAAAAAAGAGGATGAAAAAGATCATAGTTTAAAAAAACAGAATGCAAGTCCTGCATTACATATTTTAAATAAAGGCCCTTAAGAAATAGGAGTAAATTTCTTCAATCACAGGAAAGTTATATAAAATAAATTTTGCTTTCATATCAAATGCTTGAGCAGCAGTGAGAAAAAGAATGAATATGTAAAACGGTAAGCTTTCACTCCTCTAAAATTCTTGCTCAAATTACTAACAAGCAGGTAAATGAACAGACTTTAGTCATTTTCTTTCACTAATCTTTACCTACTAAAGGTAGTCAAAACTGATAGGCCAAAAGTAGACAAAGCTGGAAAAAGATGACACAAGCTCTTGTTAACCTTTTATCAGTTATTTTTAAACAAATGTCTTAGATCATCCAACAAAGTAACAATTACTTAACAACTAACAATGTAACCTAATATGATATATAATACATATACCTAATAGATATGTATCTATATATACACACAATAGATACATATCTAATAGATAGATAGTCTATCTGTCTAGATCTCTCTGGCATTAGTTTATCTGAACTTTCTAGCCCTTCTATCAAGAGTATATTAGTCCTCTGAAAAATTATACCATCCTGGAGAATTCCACAGTGGGATATAGTTTACATGTCTAGATAAACCTCTGTACGGCTCTTTCATTTAGAAGGGGAAGGGTCCTAAGAAGACAGTTCTCCAAATTTTCTATGTCCATTTGGTATATGCCATAAGATCTCTAAATTATTCTACATTTGGTCTAGGTCTTATTTATGGTTGTTTTCACCTTATATCCCTTTGTAAATCTTTTTATCAGTAAGCAATTGATCCTTTCCTTAGCATCTCCAAAATGTATGATTAAGAGAATGGATTCTCTTAAATCCCTAAGGTAAAATTTCAAATTAAAGAGAAGAACCCTCCCAGAACTTAATTAACTCCAGACAAAAATAAGGGAATGTAAACTGGGAAAATGAGTCAGGTACCTAGTCAGTAAAGAAAAAAGCTACCCTCAGGACTTCTATCATAGATTGCTTTAATCTCTCTTACCTTTCCTCTCCCGTCCTCCATCAACACATATTGGCAGACTTCCTAGGGCAATGTAGAAATCCAGAAATGGGAAGGAAACAGACTAATATAATAGAGGAAAAGTTACAGAAGATGGACAGTGTAATACATAATTTGGGAGAGAAGATAGAATTATTCAAATTAGCCAAGAGAAATTAAATAGTGGTCATTTCAAAAGTAAAGAGCATAAGAAAAAGAGAAGGACCTTTCATTTCTTTTTAATCAAGGAACTCTTTCAATAAGAAGAACAGAAATAAATTATAGTTCATTTGAAAACTGTCTCAGAAGAATAGATAAAAGCTTATAAAACTTGGCCAAAAGCACAAAAGGACAAGAAATGAGCAAAATTCTTCAGTTTAAATAAATGTTTCAAAAGTTAATGTTGGAAGGAAGAAATCTCGATCATAACACAGAAACAGACTGAGAAAAAAAAGAATAGTTTTAACTTGATAATCTTTTCTTTACTCAAGAAAAAGAAATCTAATAAGTTCCCCAATTTTATATAGCCAAAAGAAATTATGAAGATATCTGTCCTTATGTGTAAATGATTAAATAACCTTATCCCATGAAGGGCAATACTGTTCTCAATGGATAACAATTCCTCTTTTAAATTTGAAAGCTGTAGGCAGGCAGCCAACAGAAACGCTCAACTATACATATCTTGTCAGATTCAATCTTATGCAGAGACAGTGAATAGCCTGTATGTCAGATATCATTTGAAGGGGTCAAAAAGGCCTACATCTGAACAGATAACACACTCGAAATTTCATCATTGCTCCCCTTGCGTTAAACACTGTTCTCTCTTTGTTCTCTTTTAAAATACAAATTTTCCTAAGATAGGTACTACATTAAGTTATTCACACTAATTAGCACTACAGCAACAGGTCTAGGTAGGAAATCAATCAGGTAGGAAAAGGGAGATGTGTGGGGAACCACGGTAAAATTTGCCTATTTAAAAATTCTAATTAGTACTGGGTCATTTTTAAACAAAGAATAATAAGCTACTAAGGAAAATCTTCAGTTTAAATTAAGTAATCTGTACATTATATTTATATATTTCTTATCAAATCAGTGCTTACTTTGAAAAAATTCTCAAATAAGATAGATGAAACTTTTTTGTGGAAGCTAAAGTAAAATTTCTAAGAGAAGAAAGGCCAATGTATGTTACTTGTATAACTAGTTCACTCAGAGATAAAAGATAATAGTTCCCTTACTTCTAATAGTATTCAAATGTTACTTCTAAACTTTAAAGCAAAATACATACCTCATATTCTTTTCTGCAAACTTTGGAAATATCATTCTTAGAAGAAGCCTAAAAGTCAACAGATTTTTCATTAATTTGTAGAAAATGATAATTAGCACAAAACAAAACAGAAACATCTTAAGGTCAAGATGCTCATGGATGCTTCACATGACAGCTGTACTATTAATATTCATTAATCAACAAAATATATGACAAAAGTTAAAATTAATTCAGTAATATTTTCAAATGAATTTGTATTTTATTACTCATAACAGCACCTACATAAATTACAAAATCAATAATAATGTGTCCAAGACATAACAGTAATTCACTGTACATTTATAGTAGTTACCATACTGAATTATGCTTTTTGATGGAGCTAAAGATAAAAATGATGATACTTAGTATTCACATAGTTTTACAGATCCATGCAATAACTCCTAAGTTTCTCAAGGGTCAATAGACCAATAAGAGATTCTTAATTAAAAACTGAAAAGCACAAAGACAAGGGCAGAGACCCACACCATGTCACAAAAGACCTTCACCGCAAGGGAACAGCAACGTTAACATTTTGGAAGGTACTGTCTTTTGCCCCAGTAAAAATACACTAACTGAACTACCATTTAGCCCCATTTTCACATCTTGTTCATAAGGTCAGACTATATTGTTAAAATTCATGTATGGTGCACTACGATGCACCACAACCCCAAATCTGGAATACTCCCACCACCCACCCCCTTTGCTCCTACTCACCTGCTGCTGAATGGAGCTGGATAAAATTATACAATCAGGATAACTGAGTCCACTAGAAATTTCTATTATTTAATCTCTACCAGGTCCCCAATGCAACATAGTCGCTAATGGATTTTCTCTTACTCCCCATAGAAACTGCTGTAAAACCTTTTCTTCTCCCATCAATAAGAATTAAGATTTTTAAAAAATCTTTACCTGTTTGCATGCCTGTCGACATTCCAAAACAATAGCCAGTTCACAACAGCCTAAGCCAACCCAGCCATCAGACTTCTTAAAAACACCTTTAAGATAAAATACACATATATTTTTTAGTCATTCAAGTAACCACATTATCAGTTCTTTCAAATTCAAATGTAACTGACATTTGACACTGCGCATAATATTCCTTAAGTATCAACCACTGAAATATGAACTTGGAAAAGCTCTGGAAATTTTATCTAGCCATATCTCTCAATTCTTAGAGTTGATGGAATTGCTATTAATATTTTGAGAATAATCATTTAATGACTATCCTTTTTCTAATTCCTCTACAACTCTCTTTCACTGCTGAGACTTTAATCATTTTTCACTTTTGGTGTCTATGCTCAGGTAAAGTGACAAGAAAAGATAAAATTCAAATCACTCAGCTTCTAACACTCACCAAACCAGCATTGCTCGTTTCCTGATCTAATCTAATAGTACTTTGTACTCCTTTTATGTACTTATTGTAGAATAAGATAGGATTTTTTTAAAGATTGCCTTAATTTATCACAGATCATAGAATGGTAGAGCCAAAATGAACTTTAGAGACCACCAAAGAAAAGCTATTAGGATAGAATCAGGGAAAGAAAAAAACCCAGTAATTCTGAAGAGAAATTACTGTATAGCTGTTGAAAATTATTCCTTCATATTGATATTTAAGAAATGTCGGGGGGGCGGAGCCAAGATGGCGGAGTAGAAGGACGCACGCTTACGAGCTCCGAAACCAAAGCCCATTAAATTAATGTAAAAAGAGACCCCCATAACTTCTGGGTCAATACAAGGTGTGCAGAAACGGAGTGGAAGAGATTTCCATGCCAAAGAACCCTGAAGAGCCGTCCTCGGGGTCCGTCGCGCCCTGGAAAGCGGACCCCACCCAAACGCTGCCCTGGCCGTGGCCCCAGAGAAGCTGACCCGAGCAGGCTTCAGGGACGGAAGCTCCGGCAGCCGGGAAAGTCCCTCTGCCCACAGAAGCTACAGGTCAGTGAGAAAGAAGGCTGGGCTAGAGGAGGGGAGCGGAGCGTCTCCGTGACTCGGGCCCCCTCGGGAGGATGCAGCGGTGGCAGAGACGTGGGCAGGAAGCGGTGGAGGCAGAGGGGTGGGCGGCGGCTGAGGCCCGGGACTCAGGAATCCCCCAGCAGCAGGCAGGATCTTCATTACAGAAGGTCTCTACATGAACGGCCTGAGGGGGCTGAGCCTGGGAGACGGCCCTGCCCCCACCCCGCTCTATTACTGAAGGCCTCTGCATAAAGCCCCTGAGGGAACTGAGCCTGGGAGGCAGGTCCCCCACCCCGCCCCCACCCGCTCCATTCCTGAAAGTCTCTGCATAAAGCCACTGAGGGAACTGAGCCTGGGAGGCGGCCCTGCCTCCACCCCAGCGCCAGAACTAAAGCTTGCCGCGGAAAGCCCATTTGAATCTCAGACCCCAAGCACTAGCTGGGAGGATCCAGGTGGGGGTGGAAAGGAATCTCAGAAGTCAAGTAACTGGCTGGGAAAATGCCTAGAAAAGGGAAGAAAAATAAGACTATAGAGTTTTTTCCAACAAATGCAAATGATCCCGACCTTCGGATCTCATGACGAGGACGTATTCTTGCCATCAGGGAAAGATGTGGAGGGCGGGGCCTCAGTACCCCAGACACCCCAGGGGGGTGGGGGGTGGGCTCCGGCCTTGGAAGAGCTCAAAAAGGATTTTGAAAAGCAAGTTAGACAGGTGGAGGAAAAACTGGGAAGAGAAATGTCAGAGATGCAACAAAAGTATGAAAAACGGGTCAATACCTTGGTAAAGGAGACCCAAAAAAAATGCTGAGGAAATTAACACCTTGAAAAATAGGCTCACTCAATTGGCAAAGGAGGTTCAAAAAGCCAATGAGGAGAAGAATGCTTTCAAAAGCAGAATGAGCCAAATGGAAAAAGAGGCTCAAAAGCTCACTGAATTTAATAGTTCTCTCAAAATTAGAATGGAACAGATGGAGTCTAATGACTTTATGAGAAACCAAGAAATCACCAAACAAAACCAAAAGAATGAAAAAATGGAAGAGAATGTGAAATATCTCATGGGAAAAACAACTGACCTGGAAAATAGATCCAGGAGAGACAATTTAAAAATTATGGGACTACCTGAAACTCATGATCAAAAAAAGAGCCTAGACATCCTCTTCCATGAAATTATCAAGGAAAACTGCCCTGACATTCTAGAACCAGAGGGCAAAATAAGTATTGAAAGAATCCATCGATCACCACCTGAAAGAGATCCAAAAAGAGAAATTCCTAGGAACATTGTGGCCAAATTCCAGAACTCCCAGCTCAAGGAAAAAATCTTGCAAGTAGCTAGAAAGAAACAATTCCAGTACTGTGGAAATACAATCAGGATAACCCAAGATCTAGCAGCTTCTACATTAAGGGATCGAAGGGCGTAGAATAGGATATTCCAGAAGGCAAAGGAACTAGGACTCAAACCAAGAATCACTTACCCAGCTAAACTAAGTATAATACTTCAAGGGAAAATATGGTCTTTCAATGAAACAGAGGACTTTCAATCATTCTTAATGAAAAGACCAGAGCTGAAAAGAAAATTTGACTTTCAAACACAAGAATGAGAAGAAGCATGAAAAAGTAAACAGCAAAGAGAAGTCTTAAGGGACTTACCAGAAGTGAACTGTTTACATTCATACAGGGAAAGACAATATTTCTAACTCTTAAAACTTTTCAGTGTCTGGGTAGTTGGTGGGACCACACATACACATGTACACGCATGCACACACATACACACATGCACACACATACAGAGATAGAGAGCACAGATTGAACTGAATAGGATGGGACCATACCTTAAAAGAAATTAAGGTAAATGGTGAGAGAGAAATGTAGTGGGAGGAAAGAGGGGGAAATGGAAGGGGGAAACTATATGTCATTTAAGAGGCAGGTAGGAGTTTTTTTTAGTGGAGGGAAAAAGAGGAGAGCTGAAAAAAAAACAAAAAACAAGAAGTTTACCCTCATCACATTTGACTAAACGAAGGAGTGAAATGCACACTCATTTTGGTATGAAAACCTATCTTACAGTGTAAGAAAGTGGGGGAGAAGGAGATATTGCAAGGGGGGGGATGATGGAAGGGAGGGCAAAGGGAGGAGGGAGCAATTTGAAGTCAACACTTGGGGAGGGACAGGATCAAAAGACAGAAGAGAAACAATGAGGGGCAGGTTAGGAGGGATGGTAATCCAGTTAGTCTTACACAACACGACCATCAGGGAGGTCATTTGCAAAACTACACAGATATGGCCTATATTGAATTGCCTGCCTTCCCAAAAGGAATGGGTGGGGAGGGAGGGATGGGGAGAATTTGGAACTCAAAGTTTTAGGAACAACTGTTTAATATTGTTGTTGCAACTAGGAAAGAAGACATACAGTTAATGAGGAATAGAAAGTCATATGGCCCTACAGGAGAAAAGAGAAGATGGAGACAAGAGAAGGGAGGGATGACAGAAGAGAGGGCAGATTGGAGATAGGGAAAATTAGATTGCTTGGGGTATTGGGGTGGGGGGAGGGGGAGAAAAGGGGAGAAAATTTGGAACCCAAAAATTTGTGAAAATGAATGTAAAAAATTAAATAAATAAATAAATAAGAATATTAAAAAAAAAAAGAATGAGATCAGAATTAGGGCTTTTTCATTTTTATAAACAGGAACAATTAAGCTTCAGTTCATACTACTATCAAGAACTTACTCTATGACTCTCACACAGATGTGAGTAATCCTAATGACACGAAGAAGGCTGGTGCCAAATGAGAAGAAACATTACAGGTCCAGAGGACCATGCTTTTCATCTGGAAGAACCCAAAGGAACCGTGAACAGTAAGCACTTGCTCTACCCTACATTCAGCCTACTATAATCTGTGTAATAATTCATTTTCTTCAATAAATCATGAAGGAATATAAAAAAAAAAGAAATGTCACAACTACGTCTGTATAAAATATAGATATGTATACTAAATTAAAATTATATAAATGAAAAATGTTCAAGAAGTCTCGAGATCATAAGAGTCCATCTGAAATTGTGTGTCAGTTACTTCTAATACTATCAATTATACTTTATTTTTTAAGAATCAAACACTATCATAATCATGAGCATTTTTGTTGTTTTTAAAATTTCAATAAATGATCAAAAGAAAAAATAGTCAAATAAATACAACAATCCAACTTCCATACAAGATCATAAGATTACAGATTTAAAGTTGAAAAGGACTTTAGAAGTCATCATCAAGTCCAGCTTCCTCCTCCACTTTAATAAAATTAATGTCCAGAGAGGTTAAGTGACTTTCCCAGATTCAAAAAGTTAAGTAGCATTCAAACTCAGATCTTCCTGACTCCAAGTCTAGTGCTCTATTTACTATACCATGCTACCTCTAGAGAACCAAGCAGAGAATTTTTGAGCTACAGATTTTAGAAATCATCTAGTCTAATCATTCATTTTTACAGATGAAAAAATGAGGCTTATAAAAGTGTCCCAAGACGTACATGTAATTAATTGCAGCCTGAATATAGTGTTGTACTCACTAAGAATTATTTTTGCCTAAATTTGCTCAATATTATTGACATATTCATATATGCCTTGAGAATATATAAACACAGGAACACCAAGAAGGTAGAAAAAATCCATCATTATCCCTACTTGAGGGGCACCACATCCCTAGAACTCCTTTATGTTCAAATGAATATTGCGTATTTTTGAATTCATATTGTACATGACACAAGACTCAATTTAGAAAATAAGCTCAAGTGCGTTGCAGTATTACTCTGTAGGAGGTACTTGATAAGTGCTTAACTGATTGATGAGGACTGTGTATTTCTCAATTGTTCATCCTTTACTTTCAAAGGATCCTATAGCCATTAAGTAAAAATTACAATTATTATATGAATACAAAATAAAAAAATAAAAGTGATAAAGTTTATCTTTACCTGGTAAAGAAGAGTTCATACAATTCCAAACGTCAACCTAAAAGTATATTATATACAAAAAAGATTAGTGGCTTCTTGAATAGCAAACAATTTTGAAAAATTATCCAACAGATGCTGCCAACTTAATTAGGCCCATGTCAATACATTCATTGTTGCAGAACCATATTCATTCCAGATTGGAACAATGATTATTCTGATCATATCACTATGTATAAAAACCTGACTAAAAGTTATTAGGAACATTTCTTAAAACCCAGTCAGTGCCAGTAAGACAAACTGTCAGAACTAGAGTAGGAAAAAAAAAATTGACCTACTTTATCTATTGCAAAATGAAGCAACAGATATAAAGCCCCTGCTTAACTCTTTGCAAATCACAAAAACAGGGGAGTGGGGCTGGGCTTCCACCAGACCCTTGGCACCCCACTGTGGGGAGTCTCATGGCACCCAACAGGCCAGCACGGACAGTCCCGAGATGATCTTCACCCTGGCCTACATCATCTTTCCGTCTGCTACGTCTTCACACCCAATTGAGTTCCACTCAGTGGGGCTGACAGTTAGAACCTGCTGTCTGTCTGTCTGGGCATCGAGGACATGGCCTTCATTCAGTACCACCTGCGCAGGATCACGGTCACCATACTGGTCCACTCGCAGCTGCTGTTGGGGTACTACCTTGGCATGCGCTTTGCAGCATCTGAAAAGCAACTATATTATTTCAACCAGGACCCAAAAGGCTGACAGCCGTTCCTTCTACTTTCAGTCTTCTTCCCCACCATCACCTGCACCATTGCTTATTACTGGTCCCAGAACAGGTAGGATTGCCACCCACTATCCAGACTCTGCCATTCTATGCCCTTCCATAGTCAGAGTGGCGAGCAGAGGCCTCCTTTATCAACACAGAGTTCTGATGTATTCACAAGTTTGCCATGGGGGTACTGGGTGCCTGGGCGATTGTGACCATCACCTGGGTGATGAAGGTGACCACCTATCACATCCATGTGTCTCTGGAGCAGGACATCCACCTGACAGTGATGGAGTTGTGTTAGCACGAGCTCTCATCTGTCCAGTTTCTTACCATCTGTGTGGCCAGTAGCAATCCCTTCATCAAAGCCTTTGACATTTGGCTGAACTCTACAGAGTATGGTGAACTGTGTGACACACTCCATGCCTCCACCTGCAATGCTGCCAATGTTGTAATCCACCAGAGCCTGAGTGACTTGCTTCTGGAAACATTTACATTCTTGGTGGAAATCAACCCACCTTATTCCATTCTCAGTAACCAGGAGCTGGAGCCCTGCATTGGCTGCATGCAGGTAAGTGCCAATATTAAGTTAGTGAAGCATTGTCAGGAGTTGGATGAGGGCAAAGGCCAGCAGTGTTACTGTCACCCCATGTGATCCTGAGGTGCATGGGGAAGTGGTTCTCCAGCCACCAGGACCAGCAGCATCCAGAAACCTGGCTCTCCAGCCAACTGTCTTGCCCCACCTGCAGGGCCAAATTTTGCATCCTTGACATTTGCATCATTCATTGATCTTCCTTGAGCAGAGATGTGCTCCTGGGGTTGGCTCAGGTGGGGGAAGCCACGCTTGGGCTGTTGTGTCCAAGGCAAAGGCTCATTTTGATAATGCCACCCCTCTTCTTCTGTTTGGGAAACTTGGCAGGTCTTAGCATTTCTCTTCTAAGCTCTTCAGGCCTGTTCTTTCCCTCCAAACACCAGCTCTTCTCAGGAGGCTGCTTATTTCACCTTGTTCTCAGAAAAAGGGAAGGAGGAGAGGCAGGACAAGGCTTTAACTCCCAGACTTGGGAAGGAAGAGATGATGTCTCCCTTCTGCCCTGCTCTCTTTCTCTCTCTACACTTCATATGTAGTGAAGAATTCCAGGGCGACTGCCTATCATCGTCTGTGTGACTAGATTAGCAAAGGGCTATTTGTTTAAAAAGTAACAAGTCAGATACTGTCCCTGACAGGAACTGAGCTTTCTATTACTGAAGCTGTTTTAAAAGTTCATTATTTATGATTTCTGCACAAGTGCATTCAGTTCTCACACATATTTTTGGATTAAAAAATACTCACATACATATAGAATAGGCGTGGTTTCTAGGCCTGTGCTTATCAAATTGGTATCATTTCAGTGGGAAGTTTAATCCTAGTTTCTGTTTTATTTGATCCCTCTCTGTCCTACCCCACCCTGTACCTCCTTTCCTCATCTCTCTCTTCCAATCTTTCCCATGTCCCATACCGGGGCCCCCACCCTCCCCCAGCTGAATATGTTTTGTACTAGATAATCCATTGTAGGTCACAGGAAAGAGGGCTTAAGTACTGAGGTAGCAAAAAACAATTTTCCACAGCTTCAGTAACCATAGCTTCAAATGCAACCACTTCCCATCACTCCCAAACTATAGCGCTATAGCTCACTGCTCTGGGTTGATCACAGTGTTTAAAGTCCCTTCTCAGCACAACTGTTAGGGACAAGAATAAAAGCACCTTAATTATCTACAATACAAAAATCATGCCATAAAGATATTGCATTTTTTTTTCCTTTAAGGTATTTTAAAGGACAAGACTAGAATCATCTAAGATAAAAAAAAAAAAGCCTACAACTTTTGGACAAAGCAATCAATTTCATTGTGTAAATACAAAGAAAATTATTCCATTCTCTGCAAAGGATGCAGTATTTCTAGCCATGTTGAATTCATTTGATTGCTAGACCTGTTTCTTAGCGTACACTGGGAAACTGAAAGAGCATCCCTTAGTATAAAAGGTATGAACACTCATTCCAATAAAGAGTAGGAATCATGTGGAAAAAAAAAAGAAAATCACAAAAACACAAAATTAAAAGGGAAATATCAACTGTTTGGCTACTAATTTGGCATTTTTAATTATGTATGATTCCATGTCTGGAGAGGGTCTCCAAAGCAGGCAATGGGATTCCTTGGCCTCTCCTTGTACAGACTCAGCCCTTAGAACAGGGGTGGGGAATCTGCAGCCTTGAGGCCACATGTGGCCTTCTAGGTTTTGGGTGCAGCCTTCCGACTGAATCCAAGTTTTACAGAACAAATTTTTTTATGAAGGGGATTTGTTCTGTGAAGTTTGGATTCAGTCAGAGGGTCGCACTTGAGGGCCTAGAGGGCCACATATGGCCTTGAGGCCCCAGGTTCCTCCCCATCTCAATCCTGTCTTAGAATAATGAAGTATCTAGAGCCACTTAAAGCTTCAAGGCCCAGGTTGAGAAGGGACAAAAAGCAAATTAATCTCCTCATGATGTGGCAAAACAAGAGAAAATGAGGTTGAGAGGTTATATGTTATTTTTCAACCCATTAAATCTTCCCAGATATTTATTCTGAAGCAAAAAGTTAAATTTAAGTCTCTAGTTGTGACATCTGGGAGATGGGGGTAAAGTTAAGAGTGATTTCACTGACACACCAATTTCCTCCACTGACCCAGATCAGTAACCTTTCTGTAACAGTCTTAAAGAACTGCCTAGGAGACTAAGAAGTTATATGCAATTTGCCTATAGTTACAACTTAAGCATGTGTCTGAAGTAGTACTTGAACACAGGTCTCTGTGATGCTAGGCCAGCCCTAAATTCTCTTGTGAATTGCTTCTCTGTGATTGTTCTAGTTTTCATAAAATTCTTCAAAATATAATGGAATATAATGAAAAAAAATCACCAAATTCCATTAAAATTTTACATTATTAAAAATACTACCATACTTGTAATTACAATTTTCAGAATAAAACAGTAGGGGAATATGAAATAATCTCTTACATAGTAATTTATGTAGAAACTTTTCACTTCACAAAGTTAAATCTAACATTTTTCTTATAACAGAAACCCTAAGCACTACAGTTAAGTTAGTGTAAAAGTGTTTCACTACACACCTACACACACACACACACACACACACACACACACACACACCCCTCCTACCATAGCTAAATCAAAGAAAGTCTTACCATTGATTCTGGACAATATCCTGGTGCTCTCTGTAAAAGGTGTCTTAGGCGAGATTCACTTTTGGATGATAAAATCTATTTGAGAAAAAAGTATCAATGGAACTTAAAAAAAACAACCAATGAATAAAAAAATCACAAACTTTTTTTTCTAAGTTCAAGTGCTATGCTAAAAATCTTTATTCACTTTCCAAATGTAGCTGCTAAAATTAACTTTTAAACACTGTGCTAACTAGTTAGGAAATAGTCAAGAAACACCACATGCTGCAGTTTGGGAAGGTGCTTTTTAATATGGGAGAAAAACTGAGCATCATCATGAAAAACCAAAACAATAGTGTTCTATACAGTTCCATTAAACATTCTAAAACAGAAGAAAACGAATGCCTCCAAATAGGAAATTATCTTAGGATAATCTAAATAGCACCTCTTCTTTTAAAGGAAGTTTCATGAATCAGAGTTTAAAAAACAAACAAACAAAAAAAAGAAATAAAACAATAAAAGATCACCTGGCATTATAGAAAGGATGTTTCAGATTCAAAGAAATTGGCTTATTTTCAATTAAAATGGATCTGCGCTGTGATCTCATAGAAATGAGATTTCCTCAAACAATGCACATCATGTCTCCACACCATCCAATCTGTCCAACTCTCATCCCTCTTCTCCTGTTAGTTTACCACAAAGGATAAAATACCCATTTTACAGAAATGGAAACAGCCAATGAGGGGAAGTGACTTGCCCGAGGTAACATAACTAATGTTAAAGGTGTGATTTGAACACAGTTTTTCCTGCCTCCAAAGGCTGGAGTCTTTTTAACTTTGTTTCTCTGAGTCCTAGTTTATCTCCATCCAGTGTATGACTCTCCACTTCTTTTTGGGTGATCCTCTATTTCGGTTCTGGGTAGAGTATGCCACAATTTGCAGGACACAAAACTGGATGACTGGGATTAAAAAGATGGGGTTTTTGTTTCAGGGAGAAACTTGGGTTAATTAAAAGAATTATGGAATATTTCAAAGTCTATCCAGCCTACATCCTTCCTCTTGTCCTATTATGGGGTCACCTCACTGTGTGTCTGTGATACCTGTCCAAAATACACATAATGATGGCCTATTCAAATGCTCATCATAACTTGACAACTATCATTTTTCCTCTACTTATTCTTTCTGCGTAGAGTTAAGCCAAACTCTTTAGAATAATTTAAAGAGCTCATCTAGGAGGCTCTGCAATGCTCTAGAGCTTTGTGAAATCTGTAAACCATCTGCAGTCAGGTATATCAGTCAGTCCTCACCATTCCTCAACCTGGATTGTGTGCATGATCTCCTCTATAACAACAGTAAACACCTAGGACAAGCACACAATCCTTATTTCATGCCTCACTGATATGGATGGTAGGAGGGGCTGGTTCTCTCTGAAATTCTTCTGACTCTAACTTCCTGTCCTTCCTTTGATCTCTCTGCTTCACCCTTCCTAGATCTCTATTTCCCTGTATCTATCCTGTCCCTACCATGACCTCATATATGTCTTGGCCTCACTTTCCTTCAAAATCCTGACCCCTCAGTTACCAGTTCGACTTCCTTGCTCCATTGTCCCTTTCCAAACATCAGCTCTGAATTACTCCATCCACATTCTCCACTGTTGCTCACATGCTACATGGCAGATGAAAAGTCGCACAACAGGGCTGATAAGATCTACTAAGAGTGTGGCATACAGTCTCAGAGCTGCATGTCAATCCTTTACTCTTCCCTGACAGACTCTCTAACACTCGCCACTGCAGCTACTCCAAACTTCCTCTGTTCCCAGGTCACCTCCACAGCTCCATTCTGTCCTCCCTCTCAGCAAAGGACCTCCTACTTCACTAAAAAAAAGAATTAGGCCGGATGTCCTGAGTTCTCTCTCCTTCTCAATTCCACATTTCAAATCACTTCAACATTACTCTCTATTCCTTTTCCTTTGCTTCAGTCTCTAAGATGTACTCCTCCTCTTTGTCAACACCAATTTCTGACTGTGATTTTAATTCTATCCCCTCATTTCCTCCAAGATATTACATCTTCCACTACTCTCTTTCTCCTTAATTTTCAACTTTTAAAACAGCCCATACCCTACTACCAGAAAACATACCTTAGTCTCCTACAAGCTTAAAAAAACGCTTTGTTCGAACCTATAGTATCTTTCAAGTTATCACTTTAAGTCTCTCCTCTTCATAGTGGAACTCTTAGAAAAAGCTCTATGCCATAGTTGCCTTCACTCCTTCTCCTTTCATTTTTCAACCTCTTGAAGTTTGGCTTCCATCCCATTCTTGAAGGCTACTGATTATATCTTTACTGTAAAACCGAATGGTCTCTCCTCAGTCTTTATCCCTCTTGAACTTTAGCTAGCATTTAACATTAATTATCCCCTTCTCTTCTGAACAGTCTCTTCTCTGTATGATTTTTTGTTATCACTCACATTTCAAAAAATGAAAAGTTCATTGCAGTAGAGTACTGCCTCTCTTTATCTGTGTCACTTATACCTTTCAATCTCCTTTGCAAGATCATTATCAATATCCTGCCCCCATGCATGAGTGTACCACAGGACCCTGTCCAGTCCCTCTTCTCCATCAATCAATAAGTATTTGTTTAGTGTTTACTATTTGCCAAGTACTACAGTAGCAATGAGAATATAAAGATAAAAAGTCGAACAGTCCCTCATCTCAAGGCACTTACATTCCATTGGGGGAGATAAGATGTAGAACAAAATAAAGAAAAAGTGATTGTGGGGGTAGACAGCTGAAAGGATCTAGAGAAGTGCTTATATAGAAGGTGACACTTGAACTGAGTCAAATAAGACTTCACTCCTGTCCCAGCTCAGCTTCTGACTCTCTGGGCTGTGCCTTCACCCTGAAACATCTCTTCAACCTTGCGATTCTTTTTCCACTGTGGAGATCCCCTGAAATCTCCACTTTGAGAAAAGGGCCCAAGGTTGGCCATCTCTCTCCTTTCCCTGTTCATTTCTAATTCTCTGATGCCATCAACCCAACTGCATCCCCAACTTCTCAGCTTACTTTTATGTTTTAGCTTTACCTATTAGAATGAAAGCTCCTTGAGGGTAGACACTGTCTCTTTGCTTGTGTTTATTATTGTTGACTTAATTTGGTCAAGGATTTTTCAAGGCAGAGGTGAGGGAGGGCACTACAGACATGAGGGACAGACAGTACAAAAGATCTAGTGCTATCTATGAAAACCAATAAGAAGCTAGACTGTGATGTGTAAAAGGAAGTAACACATAATAGGGCTAGAAAGATAGGCTGAAACAAAGTTATAAAAGACTTGAAATACTAAACAGTTTATGTTGATCATAGAGGTAGTAGGGTTCTTTTGGAGTTTATCAGGTAAGGCAGTGACATGGTGAGACCTACATTTTAGGAGAACCATTCTGGCAGCAATGTGGAGGAGGAAGTAGGGAAAGACTTAAGGCAGGAAGCACAGGGAAAAGGTTACTGTAGTAGTCCCATTAACAGGTGAAAATGACCTAACAGGTCATGATTGTGAGCAGAGAGAAAGGGATGAATGTGAGAGATGTTGTAGAGGTAGAAAAGACTGAATATGTGGGAGAAGGGAGAGCGAAGAATCAAGGGTAATAACAAGGCTGGGAAATGTGATGTCTAAAAGGATTTCTGTCCTCAACAGAAAGAGGTAAACATGAAAGGGAAAAGGAAAGAAAATGAATTGTTTTAGATAAACTAAATTTGAGATGTCTACAGTGGGAAATGTTTGAAATGACAAATAAGTATTTGGAGATAAAGAACTAGAGCTCAGGAGAGAGCTTATGCTGGATATTTGATGTAGAAGTCATTTATATAAAAATAACTGAATCCATAGGAGCTGAGCAGGTCAACAAGTGGAAGAGTTTATAGAGTAAAGTGAAGAGACAAAGGACAGGGCCAGGTACACCAACAGTTAGGTGGCTACAGATGATGAAAGAGACTGGTGAATGATCAGACAGACAAAGAGAACCAAGGGAAAGCAGTGTCACAAAACCCCAGTAGAGAAGAATAGTGGAGGGAGGAGAAGATGGTTAACAAGGTTGAATGCTACAGGGAGGTTGGTAAGGATGAAGACTGAGAAAAGGATATTGTGTTTGGCAATTAAAAGATCACTGGTAATTTTGAAGAGAGAAGTTTCAGTTGAGCATTACGTCAGAAGGCAAACTGCAAAGGGTTTAGGAGAGAGAGGAGACAGGTGATAATGATAGACAGCTTTTTCTAGGCATGTGGTTGAAAAAGAAAAGAGAAATAAATAAATGGAAAGACAGAGGGGATGATAGGGTCTAAAGGGGGCTTTCTAAAGATGTGAACTTGGGCACATTTCTGCGGAGCAGAGAAGGAAATCAGTACATAGTCTGGTGATCTGGGGATATCATTGGTTCCCATAGATTCACCTATCATATGTATGCTATAAACTCAAAAAATTACCTATTTAGCCTTCATTTCTCTCTTAAACTTCACCAACACTACCTCCCAAGTTCCCTATTTTATAATGGCACCACCACTCTAGTTACTCAGATTTGCAAACTAGACATCTTCTTCAGCTCATCATTCTCACCCTCCATACCTGATCAGTTTCCAAATCTTGTCAATTTTACTTTCTTCAACTTCTTTCACATCAGTTTGCTTCTATCCCCTCACACAACTACCCTAATCCATACCCTCTCATCACTTCTCATTTAGCCTATTGCAATGATCTCCTAAAGCATCCTCCTATATACAGTCTCCTCCTTGCCTATCTATCCATCATCCACAAAGCTGCCAAACTGATATTCCTTTTGTACAGGTCTGACCATGTTGTTTCCTATTCAAGGTTCCCTACTGCCTCTAAGATAAAAGTATAAACTTTTCCCCTTGGCATTTAAAGCCTTCACAATTTGGCTCATTCTAGCTATCCAAGCAGATTACATAATATCTATCCCCCTCCCATATTCTACAATTTAACCAAATTACCCTATATAAGACATTCCATCTTGTGCTTCAATAATTTTTTAGCCACAATGCCTGGAATGCTCTCCCTCCTCACTTCTGCCTCTTTGAAACCCTGCCCCCCCCTTAAGTCTTCCTTAAGTCTGAAGTCAAGTAATAACTTCTGATTCTTCAGTTGTTAGTGTCTCCAATCTCATCTCCCCCAATTAATTTGTTCATATACTGTACAAACTTGCAGCCTCGGCTGGCAAAAACCAAGTATGGCCAGAACCAGGTTAAAATGTAATTAGAGGGGCAACTAGGTGGCTCAATAGATAAAGAACTGGCCCTAGAGTCAGAAGGACAGTTCAAATCTGGCTTCAGACACTAGCCATGTGACCATGAGCAAGTCACTTAATTCTACCTCCAAAAAGAGAAATAAAAATATAATTGGAAAATGTTTAACAAAATAAATAAAAATGCAATACAACATAGATAATGTTAATTTGTGCTTTTCCAAGTCAAAATGCATTTCGCAAGGATGCATTTCCATTCGAGTTTGATGCCACTAGCGTACAGGGAATAGCAAATCTGATTAGAAATTGGTGGACCTGTGTTCAAGACCCACCTTTGGCACATCCTGGCCAAGTCACATAACCTATCAGGGCCCTAGGCAGCTAAGACTATACATTTCAAAGAAGTCAACTGATTAGGAGTTTCACACACCAATAAAATCAGATCTAGTCCTTGGATCTGTCCCTACATATACTGTATTTACATTTATCTGTGAATACACTATATTCCCTCTCTCCCAGAAGAAGGTAAATTCCTAGAGAGCAGGGACTGTTTCAGTTTAGTACCTTTATTCCTGCACACTGCCAGGCATAGAGCAGGTGTTTAAAAAGCACAAGCTGATTATTTTAATATTTCTGGGAATTTTAAAAATAATTTTGACAAATGCACTGAAGACAGTTTATTGGAAAATCTCAAAGCAACATTTTTCAGTCTTCTGAAACTCCCAGATCTTTTTCAGAATTGCTGTCTGATCACATCTCCCCAATCTCATATTTCTGAATTTGATTTTTGTGTATCTAAATATAAGACTAATTTCAATCTCTATTGAAATTCATCTTATTGCAGACCAATGGTTTAGTCCTATCAAGATCCTTTTGGACCCTTACTCTGTTATCCTTTGTGTTAGCTATTCTTCTAAGGTTTATGTCATTTGTAAATGTGATGAGGCAACTGATAAAAACATTAAATGGCACAGGGCCAAGCACAGACATCTAAGGTACTTCACTAGAAAACTCTTGCTATGCTGAAACGGAACAAATTTGAGACCAGTTATCCAGCTCATTCAGAATTCATCTAAGTGAATTGCTGTCTAGTCTATACTTCTCCAACTACTCCACAAGACTAGTATGAGTCACTTTAACAAAAACTTTTATGAAATCCAAGCAAATGATATCCTAAATTACCCCTCACCTACAAGTTTGGTAATTAAAAAAAAATAAACTAAATAGCTAAGAACTTAGCTTGATCCTTAAAGGAGCTATCACTTCATCGTGCCCTAACACAGAATACAACACCTGCAACACCTTAATAGACTACCTTCTTTATGAGTTTCTAAGCCCTTTACTCCTACCTTACCCCTCAAAAAATTTCTACCTCTTTATATTTAGCAAAATTGATTCTTAGAAAATAGACATCACTGGATCAGGATTCAAAACCTTATATAACTAAACGTCTCTACATATATTGCACAAGCTTACCTGTTCACAAACATCACGGCACATTAGGTTATCCTTTGCATGATAACAACATAAGGCACCTAGGGAGAAAGAAAAAGAATTCTCATTCTTCAAAGTATTTAGTAGCTAAATAAATCCAAATATATTTACAATAAATAACCCATTTTGAATCAGAACACCAAAAATAACACTTTTAAATGACCATTTTCTCAGTTCTAGAAAAACCCATAAAGACTGGCACTATTATCAGTTCTCTCACCATCATGGTCTTCCTCTAGCTCATCAAAGTACTTTTTTAAAAATAGTAACCAGAAATGAACACAATACAGCAGCTATGAAGGGGGCAAAGTACCGTAGGCCTATCATCTTCTTAATTTGGACACTATAAAGTCTACTAATGCAGGCTAAGATGAATTTGATATGAAAATAATATAAAAGTACAAAATTGTGGAGACAAATGACAGGAAGGAAGTATACTTAAGAAACAAACAGGGAAGATCATGTCCAAGTTTTTGGAAAACAGGGCTTTGAAGTGAAATGTTACTATCTAATGACTTATGTGTTTTTGTTTTGCATAAAATGCCTTTCCAAATTACATGTTACCTAATACCTCTACCTCATTTTTCTCATTAGTATAAAAATAATGTATATTTCCTCCCTGAAGATGTTAGACTAAATGATAAAAGAAACAACTTATCATCTATCCTAAATTAACCCAATACCAAAGAAATCAGACAACACAGTTGGTCTGTAAAGGTCCTCTGAATCCAAAGGAGAGACTGTAAACATCCACCTGATTTTTGAGTCATCTTGAGAAGTCAACACACTGAGAACTTTTTAGTGATTCATCAAAAAAAAAAAAATCACAAAATTTCAGAAGAAAAACAATCTCAGAAGTCAACTAGTCTAACATGAAACATCCTAAGAAATGGTAATCCACAATCCCCTTGAAAATCTCAAACAACAGTAAACAAGTTTGCCTCTGAAAATAACCAATATACCTGTTCTGCTCTAGTTGTCAGGAAATTTTTCTTTATATTGAGCCAAAATTCATCTCCCTCAAATTTCTATCCTGTTGGTTCTAAATCTGCCCACCTGTACAAGACTAATCTCTCTTCCACATGGTAGCCCTTTTAATATTTGAAAATAGCTAAGTCTTCTCTTCTCCAAGAAAAGCATCTCTATTTCCTTCAAATATTTCTTAAAATGGCATGGTTTCCTCACCACCTTGGGCATGCTCGTATTGCTCTTAAAATGTCACCCTAGAACTTAATATAATACTCTAGGAATGGTCTGATAGTGACTTTATAATCTACCCTCATTCAAGACACAATAACTTTTTTTGACTACCACTTCAAGGTATTTATCATCTTCCAACTCTTTTGCACAGCAAACCCGGAATCACAGAACATGAAGAATAAAGTTGAATTACTTATAAAACACTTTTAGCACCTCAAGAAAAATAAATCCACCAACCCATTATGTAAGTTCCAGTTAAAATATTACCTCAATTGGCAGCAGCCAAGATGGTGAAGTAGCAAAAACGAAATACACTGAGCCCTGCCCCCTTCCCCAAACTCCTCTAGGTCTAGAAAACATAGCAGACCAAAGCCTGGTTAAGAATCCAAGAAAAGAAAAAAACCAGAGTCATTTTTCCAGCCCAAGTTAGCACAGGGAAATACATAGAGAAATCTGTAGACAATAAGAACAAGACCTAGTCAGAAGCTAATCACAATGAACATTCCAGAACAAACCAAGGGCAAGGTTGTAACAAGCATTTATTAAGCATCTACTCTATGCCAGGCACTGTGGCACACATTCTCTTATGATCCTCACAGCAACCTTGGAAGTAAGTACTATTATTGTTCTCATGTTAGAGTCGAGGAAATTGGGACAGACAAAGGTTACACAACTTGCCAGGGTCACTCAGCCAGCAAATGCCTTTGGCCAAATTTGAACTCAGGTCTTCCTGACTCTAGGTCCACTGCCTTATCTACTATGCTGCCGAGCTGCCAGATCCCAAATGCTAGGTTCCAGATTTAGCATAAAGGGGCTTAAATTTGTTTTGCTGTAAACTGGCAACTCTGTCAATCACTGCCCAATTCAGTCACAGATCTGGAGCAGACTGAGAAGTCCTGCACCTAAGAATTGTATCTCAGGGTGAAAATCAATCATGGGCCCTAGGCTGAGCAAGGACTAAGTTCAGAAGAATCAGTTGTATTCCTTGGACCCCAGGAATGGAACAGGGTATCCATTCCAGTTTCCAGACCACTGTAAAGTCTGGAAGGAATAATCAGAGAAGGAATCCCAGACCAAGGGGAATCCTTGAGTTGCCACTCTGAACCATTAAAGTTTTCCAGTTGCCTGATAGTAGCTGAGTCCAGTAGCAGTCTTCTGAAGCTCCAACTGTTTTAAACCAACAGGTCTGTTGCTCAGATCAGGAGGGCAGCAATCAGACTTTTCCTTGGATCAGGCCAATTCGGGTTCATAGAAAGTATACAGGTCTCCAGCCTGAGATGTTCCCTGAGATCCTGAATTGCAAAACTCAATACCTCAACAAAACAGCAGCAGGACCAGCCCAGACATTCCCTCCAAAAGCATGGGCTTAACATAAAGTCCAAAGTCAGGAAGTAGGCTGGAAGAATGAGTAAACAAAAAACTCACTGTAAAAAGTTGTCACAGGGACACTCAAGACAAACTCAAAAGAATAAAGTAACTCCAACATATCTACAGACAAAGTCTCAAAGAAAAATACAGATTGAGCATACAAAAATTCCTGGAATAGATGAAGCAAAAGTTAAAAAAACAAAGAATTTAAAATGTTTTTGTAAATGAAATGAGAATGCTG
The DNA here is from genome assembly GCA_023548195.1 of Bettongia penicillata ogilbyi. Classification (NCBI taxonomy): domain Eukaryota; kingdom Metazoa; phylum Chordata; class Mammalia; order Diprotodontia; family Potoroidae; genus Bettongia; species Bettongia penicillata. The sequence goes on along the minus strand of JAJHZJ010000066.1, from coordinate 2,485,166 downwards.
GGGGCGAGGAAGAGAGGGCATTTGGAAAAGAAATAACAACTATGGAAGAAAGAATTAGAAAGAGAATTGCCATCTTGGCACAAGATACACAAAGCCTTGCCCAAGCAACAAATCCCCGAACATCCTCAACTGGACCAAATAGAAGCAAATGACTCCATAAAAAAATAAGAGATAGTTAAAAACAAAGTCAAAGGACTGAAAAAAAAATAGAAGAAAATTTAAACTATCTCACAGACATAAAACCAAACCAAACCAAAAACAGATTGGAAAAAAGATCAAATTGAGATCACCAAAGAATCATTGGACTGCCTGAAAATCATGACTAAAAGAGCACACAGATACTATGTTTCAAGAAGTCATAAAAGAAAAAGAAAAAAAATCTAACGATCAGCTGCTGAAAGAAACTCTTAAATGAAAACTCCAAGAAACAATGTAGCCAATAATCTGGAGCTTTCAAGTCAAAGAAAAATGCAAGTAGCCAGAAAGAAAGGGTTCAAGTACCAAGGAGCCACAGTCAGAATAACACAAGATTTATATCCACTCTAGGTAGAGAGCTTAGAATATTATAATCCAGAATATGAAGGATATAGGCTTATAACCAAGAAAAAGAAAAACTGAATATAATTCTAGAGGGAAGAAAATGGATCTCTAATGAACTTGAGGACTTATTCCTGATGGAAAGATGAGCACTGCACACAAACTCTAAAGTACAAACACAGGAGTCAAGAGAAATATGAAAAGGTAACATGAATAAACAATCATAAGGGACTAAATAAGGATAAATTATTTACATTTTAATATAGGGAGACTATACACATCTAAAACCCTGTGATTCACCTGGATCTAATTAGACAGAAGGCCTAGGAATGGCTGTTATGTCTTGATGATTCTTAATAGAATAGAAAGGAAGAGAAAAATATACAGAGGATGGAGGGAAAGAGAGAAAGGTTAGGGAAAATTATTTCATATAATCAAGAGTGTGCAAGTAGAAGTTTATTTAAAGAGGAAGGAAAGGATGGGGAGCAGCTGAGATGAGAACCTCACTATTATCTGAACTTATCAATGGAGGACAACATACACACATATATATATAGTGGGTACCTATACTATGAAATACATTTCATTCATTAGGGAAACAGGAGAGAAAGGGGAGAAAGGAAAGGAAAATTAAAGGGAGGACAGACTGAGAGATTTTGTCCTAAGCAATCCAAACTCTAAGCATATACAAAAATGTGAAAAAGGAATTTCATTGTTCGGCTTCTACAGCACTATGGGGAGGAAACACCAAGACCTTGAGCTTTCCTTACTCCATTTATGGATAGGGTACATCCTGTTTAAAACAGGGGCTAGAGTCTGGGATGTGACAAACCCTCAAAACCTGAGAGTTCAAATAAAGGGCAAAGTTCTCTTGCACCTGCACAAGCCTAACAACCTTCATGCATATTAACTTACACACCCATGCACAGAATATCCCTCCATTTTTTGATAATGGGATCTAGATTGACATATGATCTAGAAGGGGAAAAATGCATGTCATGGGAGTGTCAGAAAGACTATAACCCTGAGGAGCCTGGACCAATCCTGACTCTGAAGGGAGGTATGGCCACCCTAACAGTATTTAAATTTGTTCTTGCTTCTGTGCTGTGTGTATGTTCTTTGCAAGCAGCACCCAAAAGCCTTCCTCTGCCCACTCTATTTCTGAGGTCTTTCCATAAGAATGGCATGTTTCTCACAAAAAATATTGCTCTTTTTGATGTGGTAAAGTATAGCACCCCGAGGGGTACCCATCAATTGGGCAAAAGTGACAGACTACTACTGTGCTACAGTAAATGATTAATAGGTTTGAAGAAACCATGGAAGACTTGTGTGAACTGATACACAATAAAGATAGCAGAACCAGAACAATTTTTAGGACAACAATACTGCAAAGATAAACAACTGTGAAAGAATTAGGAACCCCTGTCAGCATAGTAACCAACCACAATTCTATAGGATTCCTGATGAACACGCTTTTCCATACCTCCTGACAGAAAGGTGAAGGGTTCAGAGTGTAGAATGGAGAATATTTTGGGGAGGACATGTCCAATATGAGAATATTTTGTTTGACTATACAAATTTGTAACAGGCAGGCTATTTTTCTTCTTTCTCAAGGAGGAATGAGGTGAGGATAGAAGGTGGGTTTTCACTAATTGAAAAAAATTAGTTTTCAAAAGGTATAATGAACAAAAAAAGGAAAACAAAAGGAACAAAAATTATTTCTACAAATATTTAGTGCCAGCAACAGCCTGTGTCTGCTAATCAAGACCAAGCCTAGCTAACTCTGGAAAGGTTCATTTCCAACAAGTACACTATCACAAGATAAATTATTCAGCCACAACAAACCATGAAGCAAATAAACAAAAACCACCTATCTTTCCATATTCTGTTGTCCCCTTCTGCTTCTACTGTGACACTGTCAGAATTGTAGAAAAGGGAACAGAGCAATACTATGGATTAGTTTTTAGAATATCAATTTTGGTACTCAGTGTAAGGTCCTCTTCCAGAGACCAAGATGACAGATTTCTGGAGGAGGTAAGTTTTAATGATCGTAGCTCTATGAAAGAGACCTCAGAGACCACCTGGTCCAAATTTCTCATTCTATAGCTAGGTTCTCATCATAAATAAAACTAACAACTTAGAACTATCTTACATAAGGAAATTACAGCTAAAAAGAAGACAGCTCACAGACTCTCTTTGGAGATATAAGCAAAGGAGTGATAGAATCAAAGATGGCTATCACTAGCCATCTAGTCCAACCCATATCCTAAGGAAATTCCCACTAAAGCAGTGACGTAGTTGTCTAGCCTCTACCTGAAGCCCTCCATAGAAGGGAAATCTCTGCAGCCTCTGGAGGCGGTCTATTTTAGATGGCTCTAGTTGATTGGAAGTTATCTCAAGCCTAAATCTGTCTCCTTCCAACTTTCACCCAATGCTCCCTGTGCCGCCATTTGGGGTCAAAGAGAACAAGTCTAAATCCTCTTCAATGTGATTATTTTAAATTTCTGAATGCAGCTATCATGTTTTGCCACAACCTCCACCCCAAATCTTCTCTCCTTCAAGCCAAACATCTCTCAGTTCCTTCAAATGATCTTTATACAACATAGACTTAAGGCCCTTCATTATTCTAGTTTGCCATTTTTTCCTGGATGTTTTCCAGTTTATTCATATACTTCATAAACTCTGGTGCCCATAACTGAACTAAATACTCCAAAGAGTATGGGAGACTCTTTCTGAATAGCCATTCATGTAAACTATGCCTCTTAATGCAGCACATGAGTGCATGAGCTCTTCTGACTGTCACATGTTGATCCTCCAATCCACTAAACCATCTAGATCTCTAAAGACTATACATATGGATAGCATGATTCTCTCATTCAATATGTGTAAAGCAGAGTTAACAGATTGGTCACTGTGAGCCCAAAGGCAAGCAACAAGAAACAAGGTTGTGTTCCTCATGTTCAGAAGCAGAAAGATAACTAAAGCTCACAATAATAATGATTACTATTATTATAGCAAACATTTGTAGAGCACCCACGTGCCAAACACTTTACAAATATTATGTCATTTGGTCTTCAGAACAACTTGGTGAGACAAATACTATTATCATCCTCATTTTACAGATAAGGAAACCAAGGCAAAAAGAAGAGGTTAAGTGACTTGTTCACACAACTAGTTAAGTGTCTGAAGCCAAATATGAATTTGGGTCTTCCTGTCTTCAGGACCAACACTATCCACTGCATCACCAAACTAGGATGAAGAGAAACATCTGTAAAGAACTATACAAACTCCTCCAAACCAAGTCAACAGATATGATGATACTCTGATTTGTTTGAGAAAGTGATGTAGTGGTGAGGATGACAAACTATATTTGAAATTTGTAAGGGATTAAGGAATAAATTTAGCAAATTTTTTTATAGACTACTAAGGAGCCTCACATATGTGTATGAATACCTTTTTCAAGAGACTCAAAGGGCACCTAAACATGGAAAACCCTAATAGTGCCCCAAAATGAAACAAAGTATCTCAACAAAAAGGAAGGGTGGTTACTACATGAGAATAAGTTATCTGTACATTTATAATAGCTTCAATCTGACCTATTTGAACAAGTTTTTGACTCTGAAGATTAGGAAGTGGATAAAGGAAAGGAATTAATTATGAACATCAATTACTGCTGACCAAGTGCCACCAATTGGCAGGTAAGCATAGGAGCCCTGGGTGTGGTAGCACTGCCCCACAACACTGGTCCTACTTCCAGTTATCATCCAGGGAAGTAATTCCTGTGGAAAAGAGGTACTCCATTCTGACCAACTACCAATCAAATGCACACACAAGGCAGGCAAGCCAGCCTAAGCCAAGCAGTAAGGCACCCTGAGGAACAGAGAGGAGGCAGCATGTAACTGCCAAGTCAAACCACCACCACCTTGACCACCATCTCCACCCAAAACTGCCATGTCCCCTGTAGACACTGATGAAGATAGCCCAGAACCCTGAACCCAAGAGCCTTAGGACTAGTAATGCTTTTAGCACACTGGCCACAGTCATAACCCTGGGAAGCAACCCCTGTGGAGTTGAAATCTGACAAATGCACTTTCAGGGCTACAGTCACAAGCTGAAGACCCAGAAAAGAAAATTCTTGCCACCCAAACCCTTGGTACTGCCAAATGATACAAAATCAGAAAATGATATGATTTTGTCAGTGAAAATACAGACTGCTTTGCCACTACACCCTTAGGACCATGGGGCCTTTCTATCTGATTTGAAGCTGAAAACTTTCCCTCTTGCTAGCGTGTGTGTTCATCATTCTTTGTTGAAGAAGACCATGCCATCAGAGAAATAATGACATGACTTGCACTTGACTTTGTTTTGAGTGAGGGAGGGCTGTGTAGGTCACCAACCTCACTTCTCCTCCAGAGACATCTGAATCCAGTGACCACATAGATATTCATCAGGATGACTGGAGATGACCCAGGATGAGGCAACTGGAGTTAAGTGACTTGCTCAAGGTCACACGGCTAGTGAGTGTCAAGTGTCTGAGGTGAGATTTGAACTCAGGTCCTCCTGACTCCTGCACTGGTTCTCTATCCACTTCACCACCTAGCTGCCCCTCCCATCTGCTAGAATGAGCTCCTGAAGTGCATGACCCTTTTGCTTTTATGTTTGTATTTCCAGGCTGCAGCACAGTGCTTTGCACCTGAGTCCTTAATAAATGCTTCATTCATTCATACTTTGGGAGCTTTTTATTCTACTGAAAGGTCCTGTCAGTTCAGGTAAAAGCTAATGAAGTACTGAATTGGAGTAACTGGATAAGTAGAAAAAAAAGCAGACAAATGTTGAGATACTGTGGAGGTAGCACAACAAAATTAATTGGCTAATTGGTTAGGTGGAAGTAGAACTGGGAGGAAACCGAGAGGGAAGATTTGACAATGACTCTAAAGTTGTAAATCTGAGTACTTGTAAGTATAGTGTTCCCTACTGTGATTAATATTTCAAGTAAAAGTCTTCCAACCTCCTCTACTCACCAACTGAGATACTAGTATCCAGTAACATACACAATGATTCTAACACTAAATGCTCCACTTTTCTTAAAGACCCATTTTCTGCATATTTTGGAGCACCTAGCTCAATAGATGCTAAATGTTCTGATTAAAATCACATAAGAAAATGTTTCAGAAAGCAATTTGGAATTATGCAAGGAAAATAATATGCTCATACCCTTTGGTCCAAAGAGTTCAATAGTGAGACAGTTATATGAAGGAGATTATTGTCAAAACACTTATATTTACAAAACTGCATAAAAGCATTATTTGTGATATTAAAAATCCAGAAACAAAATATGTGCCCAATGATAGATGAATGGCTGAACTGTGATATATGAATATCAAGGAATAGACAACATGGAAAGGAATACTGAATATGAAAATTCAAACATGAAATATTTATATGACATGATACAGTGTAAAGAAAGCAAAGCCAAAATAACAAAATACATGATAACTATGACAGTTTAAATAAAGATTTATGAGCAACAAAACTCTGGTCAAATACTCTGGTCAATGTTAGAATCCTACTATCAAAGTTCAAAAAAATGCCTGCCTTTCTTTTAACATTATAGAAACTGTTTTCAGAGAATGTACTTTTGTAGGAGAGGAGTTACCTAGGGTTTCTGTTGGGAAATATCTGTAGTGTCAAAAACAAAATGTACCAATAAAAACTTTTCTAAATGGGTAAATAAAAAATGTTACATGAGAAGTTTTCCCTCTTGTGATAATTAATATTTGGGATGGAGTTTTGCCTAAAGTAAATTTTCATGGTGAAAATGATTAGACAATAGTCTCAAGACCTCAGATCTGTTTTGGGGGTTATATAACTGGCTATAACTATAGTATATAGAACTTTTGCCAAGCTTCTGGCTATTTCTAAAGGACACTGTAACTGTGTAATCTAAACAATTTCCTAGACTTTAACCAGTTGTAATTTCTAATATAAAAGACTTCAAAGTATAGAGAACTACGATTTTCTAATAGTTTAACTTCAAATGACTAGAATACTAAAAAAAAAAAAAAAGGTTGTTCAGGTTAATATAATCTTGAGGATAACTAATAAATCAAAAATCTTTTTGCTTCAATCACCTTTAAAAACATTATGATGTTTCCCTACACTTTCCTGCTTTATTAAGTATAGTATTGATTCCCTGAGGATCTTGCAAGTGTCCTGTGATCACAATGATTTACTTCTCCAGACAGTTATTTGGGTTTTTCCCTCACAATTATATAAACTAAACCTTTTCCCCACATGAGCCTTGGTGCTCCTCTATTACAAATTTTCTGTAAATTTTAATATGTAACACCTCAAGTTCTATTCTGTACCAATTCCAAATTTATAGACAACACCCCAAGTAGAACCAGAACAAATCCTTGTCAGAACGTAGACCACAGTCCTCGCCAAAAAACCATGCTAGGATTCCCCCGCAGTTCAAATTCAGTATTAGGGCTACTTGACTTTAAGAATAGAAGTTAAGGGGGGGCGGAGCCAAGATGGCGGAGTAGAAGGACGCACGTTTACGAGCTCCGAAACCAAAGCCCATGGAATTGGTGTAGAAAGAGTCCCCCATAGATTCTGGGTGAGTGCAAGGTGTGCAGAGGCAGAGTGGAGGAGATTTCCGTCTCAGGGAGCCCTCAAGACCCGTCCCCAGGGTCCGGCGCGCCCCGGAGAGTAAACCCGACCCCCAGCGCTGCCCTGGCCGAGGCCTCAGAGAAGCGGATCTGAGCAGGCTTCAGAGACGGAAGCTGAAGCAGCCGGGAAAGTCCCTCCGCCCACAGAAGCTACAGGTCAGTGAGAGAGGCCGGGCTGAAGGAGAGGGGAAGCAGGGCGACTCCGTGGCTCGGGCCCCCTCGGGAGGAAGCGGCGGCGGCGGGGACGGGGGCAGGAAGCGGCGGAGGCAGAGGCGTGGGCGGCGGCTGAGGCGGCAGCGGCCCAGGACTCAGGAATCCCCCAGCAGCAGGCAGGATCTTCATTACAGAAGATTCCCGCATAAAACCTGACGGAGCTGAGCCTGAGAGACGGCCCTGCCCCCAGCCCGCTCTGTTGCTGAAGGTTTCTGCTCGGGACCCCGAGGGGAGCTGAGATTGGGAGGCGGGCCCCCCACCCCGCCCCCCACCCGCTCCATTCTTGAGAGTCGCTGCATAAAGCCCCCCCCGAGGGATCAGAGTCTCAGAGACAGCCCTGGCCCCGCCCCAGCACCTGAACTAAAGCTCACTGATTGACAGCCAGCAGGAGGAAAGCCCATTTGAATCTCAGAGGCCAGGCGCTGGCTGGGCGGATCCAGGCAGGGGTGGAAGGGAATCTCAGAGGTCAAGTAACTGGCTTGGAAAATGCCTAGAAAGGGGAAGAAAAATAAGACTTTAGAGAGTTTTTTCCAACAAATGCAAATGATCCCAACCTTCGGATCTGATGGGGAGGACGAGAATGTATTTTTCCCATCAGGGAAAGATGTGGAGGGCGGGGCCTCAGTACCCCAGACACCCCAGGGGGGTGTTGGGTGGGCTCAGGCCTTGGAAGAGCTTAAAAAGGATTTTGAAAAGCAAGTTAGACAGGTGGAGGAAAGACTGGGAAAAGAAATGACAAAGATGCAAGAAGAGTATGAAAAAAAGGTCAATATCTTGGTAAAGGAGACCCAAAAAAATGCTGAGGAAATTAACACCTTGAAAAATAGGCTCACTCAATTGGCAAAAGAGGTTCAAAAAGCCAATGAGGAGAAGAATGCATTCAAAAGCAAAATGAGCCAAATGGAAAAAGAGGCTCAAAAGCTCACTGAATTTAATAGTTCTCTCAAAATTAGAATGGAACAGATGGAGTCTAATGATTTTATGAGAAACCAAGAAATCACCAAACAAAACCAAAAGAACAATAAAATGGAAGAGAATGTGAAATATCTCATGGGAAAAACAACTGACCTGGAAAATAGATCAAGGAGAGACAACTTAAAAATTATGGGACTACCTGAAAGCCATGATCAAAAAAAGAGCCTAGACATCGTCTTGCATGAAATTATCAAGGAAAACTGCCCTGACATTCTAGAACCAGAGGGCAAAATAAGTATTGAAAGAATCCATCGATCACCACCTGAAAGAGATCCAAAAAGAGAAACTCCTAGGAACATTGTGGCCAAATTCCAGAACTCCCAGCTCAAGGAAAAAATCTTGCAAGCAGCCAGAAACAAACAATTCCAGTACTGTGGTAATACAATCAGGATAACCCAAGATCTAGCAGCTTCTACATTAAGGGATCGAAGGGCGTGGAATAGGATATTCCAGAAGGCAAAGGAACTAGGACTCAAACCAAGAATCACCTACCCGGCTAAACTGAGTATAATATTTCAAGGGAAAATATGGTCTTTCAATGAAACAGAGGACTTTCAATCATTCTTGATGAAAAAACCAGAGCTGAAAAGAAAATTTGACTTTCAAACACAAGAATGAGAGGAAGCATGCAAAAGTAAACAGCAAGGAGAAGTATTAAGGGACTTACCAGAAATGAACTGTTTGCATTCATACATGGAAGGACAATATTTCTAACTCTTAAAACTTTTCAGTATCTGGGTGGTTGGTGGGACCACACATACACATGTACACGCATGCACACACATACACACATGCATTCACATGCAGAGACAGAGAGCACAGATTGAACTGAATAGGATGGGACCATACCTTAAAAGGAATTAAGGTAAATGATAAGAGAGAAATGTAGTGAGAGGAAAGAGGGAGAAATGGAAGGGGGTAACTATATGTCATTTAAGAGGCAAGTAGGAGATGTTTTTAGTGGAGGGAAAAAGAGAAGAGCCGAAGAAAAAAACAAACAAACAAACAAACAAACAAACAAACAAAAGTTTACCCTCATCACATTTGACTAAATGAAGGAGTGAAATGCACACTCATTTTGGTATGAAAACCTATCTTACAGTATAAGAAAGCGGGGGAGAAGGAGATATTGGGGGGGGATGATGGAAGGGAGGGCAAAGGGAGGAGGGAGTAATTGAAAGTCAACACTTGGGGAGGGACAGGATCAAAGAGAAACAATGAGGGGCAGGTGAGGAGGGATGGCAATTCAGTTAGTCTTACACAACACGACTATCAGGAAGGTCATTTGCAAAGCTACACAGATATGGCCTATAATGAATTGCCTGCCGTACCAAAGGGAATGGGTGGGGAGGGAGGGATGGGGAGAATTTGGAACTCAAAGTTTTAGGAACAATTGTTTAGTATTGCTGTTGCAACTAAGAAAGAAGACATACAGTTAATGAGGAATAGAAAGTCATCTGGCCCTACAGGAGAAAAGAGAAGATAGAGACAAGGGAAGGGAGGGATGACAGAAGAGAGGACAGATTGGAGATAGGGAAAATTAGATTGCTTGGGGTATTGGGGTGGGGGGAGGGGAGAAAAAGGGAGAAAATTTGGAACCCAAAAATTTGTGAAAATGAATGTAAAATAAATAAATAAATAAATTAAAATTAAAAAAAAAAAAAAAAAAAAAAAAAAAAAAGAATAGAAGTTGAGTCTCCTGAAGTAAGTCAGGTGAGGAACACTTGGTGCCTACTAGGAGCCAGACAGTGTGCTAAGTGCTGGGGATACAAAGTTGCTGTCCTCAAGAGGCTCACAGTCTAATGGGGAGAACACGAATGCAACAATGTAAAAATAAGATATACAGGGTGTTCCAAGAGTTCTACGAAAGCTGCACTAAGACTTTTGGGACACTGTACACAGGATTAACAGGAGGTAGGCACAGAAGGAAGGCACTTGGATTATTTGAGCAAAAATGGGGCAAAGCTTCTTGCATAAAGTAAAGGTTTAACTCGGATTTGGATGAAGCCAGGGAAACATGGAGATGAGGGAAAGGACAGAAATTCCAGGAACCGGGGGTGGGGGGTGGGGTGGGGGGGGAACGCCAGAAAAAAGCTCGGAGGCGGGAGATGGAGGCTCGCTCGCTTCCCCTGCCACGGCAGGCCTGGCCCAGCATCCCAAAGAGGGGACGACGACCCCACCCTCACTCCCTCGCCGCTTCCCTCAGGCTCGACCGGCGCGGGCCGGGGGTCGGAGCTGCCCATGCGCGGCCGAGGGCCCCGGGGACCCCCCCGCCATTCCCTGGAGGGTCCGGGCCGGGGCCCCCTCCGCCATGTTGGTAAAGTCTTGGGGAAGGGGGTCTGGCTCGAAACCCCCTTCAACTTACCCGAAGTGCCAGGGACCAGCCCCCCGGCGGCCTCCGCCACAGCGGCCGCCGCCAGGAGGAGGACGATAAAGCAGCGCGGGGCCGGGGCCGCCGCCGCCTCCTCCATGGTGCGGGCCGGGCCGGGCTGGGCCGGGGTTCCGACCAAGCTGCCTCTCCCCCCACCCCAGGCTGGCCGCGGTGGCCGCGGCGTTGAGGAAAAGGCCCCACCCCTTCCCTCGCTAGGATTGGCTGCGGGGCCCCCAAGCCCCGCCCTGCGGCCTCGCGGAGATTCCTAACAGTCCTGGAGGCTGGAATGCTTCCAGGAGACGAGGGTGGGCTGGAGGGGAGGGAGAGGGTGCCTGCCCTTTGTGGCTGGAGCCAGTCCTGGCACGCGCTCCCCTTCTCTCTCACCACTGCTTCTGCACGCCCAGGGGTCCGGCTCATTTCAGAGCTCGCGGGCCAGGGCACGGGAGAGAGCTCTCAAAAAGCCTGGAAAGAGACCCGAGTCTCCATGCTAGTGCCTCCCTTTCACACGTTTGGTTTTTGGCATGCGTGCCTCTTGAGGACAGGAACAGTATTTTGCCTTTGTACCCCCAGCACTTAGCGCAGTGCCTGGAACAGTAAACGCCTAGCAGAGTCTTGTTGCCTGCTGACTGTCTAGGCTGACTCTTCCAAGTTTTTTATAGACTCTTGCAAGACCTTAAAAAAAAAGGAAATAGGCAACAGGAAAAGTGTGAAGTAGGTGATTCCTGCCCTATGCTCCTGACCCTTTCCATGAACCTCTGCCTTCTCATCGAAGTCTCCTGCACAAGATATAGTATAGACTTTATGCCACTTCACAAAAAATGCAACAATTCTGCCATGTTCTTCTAACACAAAAGAGGTGAGGGTGGCATTGAACTGGATTGGAGCACATCCCATAGTGCATGTATGGAGCTGAACTATGCTCCTTTGGACGGGCCATGCGTACAGAGAACTTAGTGCCTTGGGATAGTATAGCAATTCCTTGGTTCCCTTGGCAGCAACAGGGGATGTGAGATGGTCAAAAGAGGATAGGTAAGAATTATTGTTATGGAATGAGATGTGCTGCCTAGGCAAGTCCAAGCTTGGACCTCAGGCCCCTGGCTGCCTCTCCTCTGTGTAATGATTTTGTCTCTTGGAATATAAGTCTGTGAGTCTAAATAGTGATCCTGAAATAGACATTTCTAGCGTTTGAAGGCATCCCTGTGATTTTGAGAGTTCAGGAATTCCTTGTTCCCTCAGGTAGAGATGACTGACATCAGTAGGAAGTTTTTGCAGTTATGTCCATCTCAGATAAGACAGCCTTGAAGGGATGTTAAACAGAAGCACTGACCTGACTTGGCTGGCCAGAACACATAAATCTTGAGGGAGTTGTTCTGACAGTACAAAGCTGAGGTGAAAATAAAATGCCTGTTCAACAACCAAAAGAAGTACTCCATGTCTGAATGTTTTAAGTATCAACCTCCTGGTAATTTAGAACTCTGCCCAAAGGGCAATCAAACTGTGCCTACCCTTTGACACAGCAATACCACTATGTACTAGGTCTGTATCCCAAAGGGAGCATAAAAAAAGGGAAAAGGGCCCACATACAAAATATTTATAGAAGCTCTTTTTGTGATGGCAAAGAATTGGAAATTGAGGGGATGTCCATCAGTTGGAGAATGGTTGGACAAGTTGTGGTTTATAAATGTAACAGAATACTATTATACTATAAGAAATAATGAGCAGGCAGATTTCAGAAAATCTTGGAAAGACTTGCATGAACTGAGGCAAGTGAAGTGAGCAGAACCAAGAGAACATGGTGTATAGTAACAACACACTGTGAACAACTTAGATCTTCTCAGCCATATAATGATCCAAGACAATTCAAAAAGATTCATGATAGAAAATGCTATCTACATCTAGAGAGAAAACTGATGGAATTTAAATGCAGACCAAACAATACTGTTTTCACTTTATAAAAAAGTTTTATTCCTTTTGTTCTGTTTCCTCTTTCAGAACATAACTAATATGAAAATATGTTTTACATGATTGCACATACATAACCTATATAAAATTGCATACCATTTTGGGGGGAGGGAGGAAGAAAATTTGGAACTCAAAATTTTATTAAAAAATTGATGCTAAAAATTACCTTTATATGTAATTGAAAAAAAAAATGCTCTTTAGAAGGAAAAAATGTGTCAACTTCCTGGGAGGTAGTATATTATGCCATGTATAATTATGAGTCTTTTGTGACATTTATTTTGTGTGGAGAGATATAAATAGCTATCCTATATTTCATCTACATTGTATATTAAGTACTTTTCTAAGTCTTTTGGGGAGACCCTAGACTGGATTATACTTAAACCTTAAGTGATTTTCCTCCCAGGCTCTCCAGTAGAAGCTTAAAGAGTCATAGACAATGAGAGGAAAGAACCTGACCCTTCTCTGAGAGACTATACTCCCCCATGTTTAAACTCAGTGTACCAAAATAAGTCCAGAGCAAGGGCCTATTAGTGGAAGAGGGAAGTGTGCCCACTCCTGCCCCCTCATAAATCTATTGTTACACTCACGAAGGACTTAAAATGGATAAGATTCTCCTCACTCTCTAGAGAATCCTAAAATTCTCCAGACAATAGCAGCACCCTCTAGTTTAGACTCCCCTCAAAAGGCAAAGGGGCAGCTAGATGGAGCGCTGGATAGATTGCAGGGCCTGGGGTCAGGAAGACTCATCTTTCTGAGTTCAAATCTGACCTCAGACATTTAGTTCTGTGACCCTGGACAAATCACTTAACCCTGTTTGCCTCAGTTTCCTCATCTGTAAAATGAGCTGGGGAAGGAAATGGGAAACCACTCCAGTGTCTTGGCCAAAAAAAACCCAAATGGGGTCACAGACAATCTGACGCAACTGAAAAAATTACTAAACACCCACAAAATGGAAAGCAGCTTGGAGGCTACTAGACAAGGACCTTGACAATCTAGTGTGGCAGGATTCTAAACTATGGTTGCCACAATTCCATTCCTTAATGCCTGATTTGTGGCTGCTGTGAATGATCCTTTCCATAATTAGTATATGGAAATCTTTGCAATTTAGGATTTTGTAACTAAGTTTCTTTCTTTCTTTGTGACTGTAAATTAATTGATATTATTAGAAAATGCATATGTAGCATGGGGTATGAGGTGTGGCTTGCAGATACATCCCTAGTGTCTCCTCTCTCCACTTTTCTCCAAGAAAGATTTTATTTTCTACCAGGAAGAAAAGCAGGAGATTGGAACCAGACCAGAGACCTTTAACTATTATGAGTCTAGGGAACAAAGTTTTGTGCTATGGTTGCCACAATTCCATTCCTTAATGCCTGATTTGTGGCTGCTGTGAATGATCCTTTCCATAATTAGTATATGGAAATCTTTGCAATTTAGGATTTTGTAACTAAGTTTCTTTCTTTCTTTGTGACTGTAAATTAATTGATATTATTAGAAAATGCATATGTAGCATGGGGTATGAGGTGTGGCTTGCAGATACATCCCTAGTGTCTCCTCTCTCCACTTTTCTCCAAGAAAGATTTTATTTTCTACCAGGAAGAAAAGCAGGAGATTGGAACCAGACCAGAGACCTTTAACTATTATGAGTCTAGGGAACAAAGTTTTGTGGTTCAAGCTAAACTCATATCTATTTTTTAATGGAGATAGAAGGTGGGAGCACCAATACCATGTATACAGTACCTATGGCTGTCATGAATATGCCAATGAAATTCCGAATGATGAAATACAACAGACTCTCCTCATGGAAGACAGAAACAAAACATTTATTCAAAACCCAGAAAGCTGAATCCCAACACCAGAAAACCAAATCCATCATAGTAAGAAAGAAATCTATATATAATAACAATGCAGAGGACAACACCAGACCCAAGCCTCTGCTAGGCTTCCCACAAACAGGCTCCCTTAAACAAATCAGAAACAGGCTCCCTTAAACAAAATCCAAACAAGCTCTCCCACTCCTACTCATTGCCTGCCCTCTCTTTCCCAGTTCTGACTAGTCTGATCAACTTCCTCTCAGCTCTGCTCTAGCTCTGCCTCTTCTTGTTTTACCTTCCCTGCTCCCCACCTTTAGCAAACTCCTACCACCACAGGCTTCATGTGACTCAAATTCATGTAACTTAGCTTCCAAATGACTTAAGCAGGTCATAGAGGCCTATTAATGGATGGAAAAGATCTTCCAATTCCATTGAAAATGCATCAGTTCCATTAAAAATACATTAACAATATGAGGGCCCCACGTTTTCCATCCAAGGCTTCACTCTCTTGCTATCAAATACTAGTTTCATAATAAACACACATAGTAACTAGCAAAGAAATTCATTTATCCAACAGCCAAATAGAAATTAGAGAAAGTATGCACATGAAAAATATGTACCAGAAAATACAGACTGGAGGAACTGTCCCACTGGGAGGTAACAGCTTAACCAGAGAGTCCCTAGATCTCACCCAAGGGAATAGGGAGATGATTGAAGTCCTACATGTCAACTTTTCCCCAGAGTTGTTTTCTCTTTTCATCAACCTGAAGAGAGGTTTCCATCACCCATGTTTTTCTGTCTCTGTCTCTCTCTGTCTCTTTTTTTCTCCTGGAAGCTCACAAAGAGATTAAAGAGATCTGATCCTTCTTCTCTCAATGCCACCCACCCCTCACACAGGCACAGGATATTGATTTCCACCAATGAATCCCATACAGTTGGCCTTTTGAGCCAGGATTACAAATGTAATTGTACAGATAAATGCATACACATCTGTAATTATCTTCTGACCCATCTCAGAGATACAAGATAGTCCAACATATGAATTATTAAATAAAAGATCTGAGTGAATAATTTTTTATTTTTTAATGCTTTTTAAAAAAATTTTATTTATTTATTTTTAGTTTTCAACATTCATTTCCACAAGATTTTAAGTTCCAAATTTTCTCCCCATCCTTCCCCTTCCCTCACCCCAAAACATCTTGCATTCTGATTACCCCTTCCCCCAATCTACTCTCCCTTCTATCACACCCCTCCCTTCTCTTATCCCCATTTTCTCTCTTTTTTTGTAGGGCAGGATAGATTTCTATATCCCATTACCTGTATTTCTTATTTCCCAGTTGCATGCAAAAACAATTCTCAACATTTGTTCCTAAAACTTTCAGTTCCAGCTTCTCTCCCTTCCTCCCTCCCCATCCATCCCCACTGAGAAGACAAGTAATTCAATATAGGCTATATATGTGTAGTTATGCAAAAGACTTCCATAATAGTCATGCTATCAAAGATTGACTATCTTTCCCTTCATCCTATCCTGCCTCCCATTTATTCTATTCTCTCTTTTGACCTTATCCCTCCCCTAAAGTGTTTACTTCTAATTACTCCTTCCTCCCATTTGCCCTCCCTTCTATCATCCCCCATACCCCACTTATCCCTTTCTCCCCTATTTTCATATAGTGTAAGATAAGTTATCATACCAGATTGAGTGTGCATGTTATCCCCTCTTTAAGCCAAATGTGATGAAAGTTTCACTTTTTCCTTTTCACCTCTCCACTTTTTCCCTTCATTGAAAAAGCTTTTCCTTGCCTCTTTTATGGGAGATAATTTGCCCCATTACATGTCTCCATTTCTCCTCCCAATATATCCCTCTCTTATCCCTTAATTTTATTTTTTTAGATGTCATCCCTTCCTAGTCAACTCACCCTGTGCCCTCTGTCTATATGTATGTGTGTGTGTGTGTGTGTGTGTGTGTGTGTGTGTGTGTAATCCCTCCAACTACCCAAATACTGAGAAAAGTTTCAAGAGTTATGAACATTATCTTTCCATGTAGGAAGGTAAACAGTTCAGGTTTAGTAAGGACCTTATGATTTCTGCTTCTTGTTTACCTTTTCATGTTTCTCTTGATTCTTGTGCTTGAAAGTAAAATTCAGCTCCAGCTTTTTCATCAAGAATGCTTGAAAGTCCTCTGTTTCATTGAATGACCATTTTCCCCCTGAAGTATTATACTCAGTTTTGCTGGGTAGGTGATTCTTAGTTTTAATCCTAGTTCCTTTGACTTCTGGAATATTATATTCCAAGTCCTTCAATCCCTTAATGTAGAAGCTGCTAGATCTTGTGTTGTCCTGATTGTATTTCCACAATACTTGAATTGTTTCTTTCCGGCTGCTTACAATATTTTCTCCTTGACCTGGGAACTCTGGAATTTGGCTATAACATTCCTAGGAGTTTTTTTTAATCACTTTCAGGAGGTGATTGGTGGGTTCTTTCAATATTTATTTTACTCTCTAGAATATCAGGGAAGTTTTCCTTATTAATCATGAAAGATGATGTCTTTTTTTGGGTTATGGCTTTCAGGTAGTCCCATAATTTTTAAATTGTCTCTCTTGGATCTATTTTCTGAGTCAGTTGTTTTTTCCAATGAGATATTTCACATTATCTTCTATTTTTTCATTCTTTTGGTTTTGTTTTGTAATTTCTTGATTTCTCATAAAGTCATTAGCTTCCAACTGCTCCATTCTAATTTTTAAAGAATTATTTTCTTCAGTGAGCTTTTGAACCTCCTTTTCCATTTGGCTAATTCTACTTTTTAAAGCACTCTTCTCCTCATTGACTTTTTGGACCTCTTTTGTCATTTGAGTTAGTCTATTTTTAAAGGTGTTATTTTCTTCAGCATTTTTTGGGTCTCCTTTAGAAAGCTGTTGACTTGCTTTTCATGATTTTCTTGTATTGCTCTCATTTCTCTTCCCAATTTTTCCTCCACCTCTCATACTTGGTTTTCAAAATCCTTTTTGAGCTCTTCCATAGCCTGAGACCTTTGCATATCTATTTGGATGCAGAAGTCTTGACTTTTATGTCTTCTTCTAATGGTATGCATTGTTCTTCCTCAACTGAAAGGATGGAAGAAAATACCTGTTCACCAAGAAAGTAACCTTCTATAGTCTTATTTTTTCCCCCTTTTTGGGCATTTTCCCAGCCAGTTACTTGAATTTTGAGTCCTTTGTCAAGAGGAGGGTATACTCTAGGAATCTGTAAGTTCCTCTAAGGAACTTACAGGGTATACTCTAGGAATCTCAGTTCCTCCAAGGTGATACAATCAAGTGAGAGTAGTTTACTCCTCTCTTGGCCTTCATTCTGGTCTGGGAGCAACCATAAGCATTCTTCTCCCCCTGGATCTGTGAGCAGGGTTCCCTCTTCACAGACACAAACATCTCCACTAGGCCAGAGCTACTCCTCACCCCAGGAACACCACTCAAGGCTGAGTCCCAGATAGTCGGCTCGATTCCCCCAAGGTCTTTAGGCTGAGGGCTACAAAAATGGATGCTGCCACTGCCTGGGAGCAGGGTTAGACTGTGATCCCTTCTCACCCAGGTCAAAGAGCTTCCTCACTGACATTTGAAGCTGTCTTTGGTGTTTGTGGGTTGAGTAATCTGGGAACCACAGCTGCTGCTAGGGATTCTGTCTCCTGAGGCCTGCTCCAGGCCTATCTCTACGGCCAAGGCTGGGTGGGGCTCTGTGGGCTGTACTCCACTCTGAGACTGGTGTGATATACCTTTCTTGTAGGCCTTCCAGGCTGCTTTGGACTGGCAATCTCTTTCATTCTGTCATTTTGTGGCTTCTGTTGCTCTAGAATTTATTTAGAGTCATTATTTACAGGTATTTTATGGGCTGTGGGGGGAGAGCTTTTATTGATCTGAGTGCATATTAACACAATTAATGCATCTATAGCAGCTTCAAAGTCTTGGAATTAAAAAGTAAATCTGAAGTTCAAGCTATCAACACTCTATTCTTCATTTAGCCATGATGCCTGTTAAGAATTCAAGGTTATTTGTACAAGGGATTAGCTCCTGAGCTCTGAGATAATTTTTTTTTAAGAGACCAACTAAGTCTATGAGAACAAGACCCTGTATTTATAAGAAAAGGCCCAATAAATTTGACCCATCAACCATGGGATGAGTCAGGCTTCCTTTTCTCCCTTCCTTGCTCTTCCAACCAATGACAGTGTTTCAAGATATCAGATCACAGCTGTAGGAACATTGATAACAGATAACACCTTGTTTCTCCACCAATCCCTTCCCTAGAACCTCTGGGAATAGAGGAGAATTTGTAAAATATGATACATTAGAGATGAGGCCTTTCTTATATAAATGGGGGTATCTGGGAAGTCATCTTTGGTGCTGTTATTTTCCACAAGTTGATGGGACACAGATTTTAACACAGATTCATTGAGGTTAAGTGATGTGCCCAGGGTCACACAGCTAATAAGTATCAAGTATCTGAGGCCTCATTTGAACTCAGGTCCTCCTGATTTCTGAACTGGTGCTCTGTCTACTGCACCTAGCTGCCTCTGGAACACAGATTTTTTGATTGTCAGTATCCCCCATTTCCAGACTTCTTGGTGGCTTACTTTGTTGTAAAGTAGTGGTGTCAAACTCAGATAGAAACTAGGATCACTAAACCATGCATATCAATCCCTTCAGGCCACATATTTTTGTTTATTTTATTAAATATTTCCAAATTACATTTTAATTTAACTCAGGCTACACTCAGGAGTTTTGTGGGCCTCATGGGGCCCAGGGGCTGTGTTTGACACCTCTGTTGTAAGGAGTATATACTTTAGTACATTCCATTTGGACATGTAAGCTTTGTGCAAAGTTTACCTTTTTCCTTCCTAGCATGAAATCATTTATTTAGACAGGCTCTTTCTGCTGAATATAGGAAATAATGATAGGAAATTAATCACTTCTCCATTCCAAATTATCCCTTATATCAGTAATTCATCTCTTTCTGCAAGGAAGCATATAGTCCTCCTAGACTCATAGTGACGACAGTTAAAAAAGGGGAGGAGGATGGAGGATTCTGGAATCTCCCCAAAGACGGAAATATAGGGGCAGATCACCTGGAATGAATTCTCAGACTCAAGCATTCTTGAAGTCAAAGTGGTAAAGATTTGTTGTTACACTTTTCAGTGGACAAGAGTTCTTAGGGAAACTGTGATTTGAATGGGATACAGGTAAAGTTTATGTAGGATACTCTATAGTAAAATGTGTGCCAAATATGCTAACTAAGTGATTCAGGGAGTGGTTAAGGAGTGGTTAGTTCTTAAAGGAACATATACTTGTAGTATCTACTGTGCAGATATTTTACTGAAAGTTCATCAGAAATAGAGCAAGCTGGGGCTACGTGGAGGTATAGTTTTAGGTCTGAAACATTATTAAGTCAACTAACGGTCAGGGTTGACTAAGAAATACCCAGACTGCTCTCATCAATGTCTTGTTAGACAAGATAAATGTGAGGTAGTGTACTTGTGTCTAAATCTAGGATATATATGATTGGTCAGTGAGTAGTAAATGTCGTTATGAATCAGTACCCAGCCAGTTCAGCCAGTACACAGCTGGTTTCAACTAAATTCTTTAGGTGCAGTTGGCTACTGTAGCAGGAAGGGAGATTTCAGGTAGGCTGTCCTTGGGCTGGGGAAAAACTGTCTGGGACAGGATAGGGAGAAATGTGATTTTTAGAGAGAAATGTGGTTTTAGAATTGGGGTCCAAGCACAGGCACCCAAGCACCCTATCAATAGCATATTAAAGTAGTTTGGTCACCCCTCCAAAGGGAAACAAAATTAGAAAGCCAATATCCTAATGTTCCAGTTAATCCTCTTTTTAACCTCGCAGCTACCCATACAGACTCTGAGACCTAGGACTCCCCGTAGAAGCCAAACACACTTATGTCTGTTAGCTAGGCAGTCCTTCCTATCAGACCTATCCCATCTGAATAATCCCTCTCAGGGGCTATGCAGGTATTCTATTACTAAGGATCATGATTCTCTTAACAGAAGGCAAGAACTATTTGGAAACCATGGGAAATTGTATATGGTTCATTTCTGTTATATGAGTGAACTGCAGATTTGGAATTTTTAAAATCTAAGTCAGAGAGAGGTCACTAATAACAGAGAGGTGCTGAGCTGAGTCTTTAGAAGCCATAGAAAAGATGAGCAGTCAGAAATCCAGAGATCTGAAGGATAAAAAGACACAGCAGCCCCCCAATGAGAGGAGCTGATAGCAGACGTTACCCCCTGCCACTTGAAAGAGACAGAACAGAAGATAAAAACGACTGTGTTGGTCTGAGTCATCTGAGAGAGCTGACTAAAGCCCAGCAGGTTCTGTAGCTGCTGGGAGCTCACTGGAGGAGAGCTGGCTGAGTTTTAGTGCCCTTTAGCCCTATCTACAGTATTGTACTCTAACTTCCAGCTCTCCAGCTTAGGGGAGAGAGAGAGGAGAGAGAGACAGAGAGATGGAGACAGAGAGACAGAGACAAAGAGAGACAGAGACAGAGAGAGAACACCACAAAAAAAAACTCCTCAGAGCTTCCAAAGAGCAGATCCAAGAACTTTCAATTTTATGGTTTAATAAGGAAATTAGTTACTTTCCACAGAAAGAGCTTAACTCAGCACTCAAGCAGGGCAATAGACCTGGAAAGCTGAAGATTCCATTTTTAGGATTACTATTTCACTGAAAAAGTTTAATGCTGATGCTTTACTAACTAGTTAACTAATTGCTTAATTAACATTGCAGCATCCTGAGTGTGGCAAACAAGTGATTTTATCCAGAGGAGAGCAGAGGGCTTAGTAGAAGAACTGGCGATGTGTGAGTACAGAGTGTAGCATACCAGAGAACTCCAGCACCCAGAGTCTTGTTCTGTCTAAGGTGCATGGAATCTCCTACTTATGCACCCCACTCCCAGCTTTCTGTAAATGTGTTCCCACTGCCAGTCCCAGAATATGCATTAGTGGGAAAGTGTGATCTTGGCTTGGAGGGTGAATTGTAATGTTCCCATTTTTCCTGCTTTTGCCTTCTATTCAGGAAATGTTATAATTGTTCTTGTTTTTGCCTTGTTTAATAAATGTTTTATGTTTAAGAGTTAGTGGTGTCATTGAGGTTGCTTTTTATAAATGGAAAGCACACTGAAGCAGGCTTAGGAGCTAAAATGTCTAGAAACAGGAGAATATCCCTGAACCAACCTTTGCCCTGAACCCTGAAGCCCTAAGAGAGTATGAATTGTGGCTTTGTGTCTGGATACGTTATCCTGACCTGCCCACATGGGCACAGGTGGGGTGAGTAAGCTAGCCCCAACCCAGAAATAAAGGCAGCTGGAACGAGTTGGGGTCAATACCACACAGACAGAAATAGTACACAAGATTTGAAAGTGGAAGAACTCAATATCTTTGTCATATTTGTATTTTAACTTAAAACTCATAAGGGGCACCCATCCTTAATTGAGGTTGAGTACCCTAGAGGATGGCCTACCCCACTTTGAAGTTACCATGTGGGTAACTCTTGAGAGCAGTTGCTCACTAGCCCTCATCAATAATAGCCAGAGGCAACAATTCCCTCAATACAAAGGTATCCAGTGAAATGGTATAGCAAGAAAAGGAGCCACGACAATAAAAAATCTCCTTCATAAACTTTGAATGAACTCTCTCACAAGAACACGCAGGATCGCAGAGTGGATATACAAAACAGTTAAAAGTGGTTGCATGCACAAGAAACACATGTGGCCAATACCGGTTGGCATCCATTATATTCCACCTGGGAGACACTTTTGTGGCCCTTAATTCACCTTCAATATGCACAATCTTTTAAAAAAAAATATTTGACATTCATTTTAAAATTTTGAGTTCCAGATTCTTTCTCTCCCTCCAGCCCCTCTCCCACCCACGGAGAAGACTAGCTATATGATACCAATTATATACATGTACGATCTAAACAACTTGTGCAGTAATGAAATAAGCATGGAGGGTTGGCAAGGTCCAGATTTCCTGGATCCGTCATTGCTTGGCTTTATCATACTTCCAGATGCAGGATAATGCTTTTTTATTATTATTTCATTTATTTTCAGTGCTCTACAATCACTTCCATATATCTTAGATTTTTTCCCCTTCACCTCTTTCCCCTCTACCTCCCCCCTCCCTCCCTGAGATGGCATACAATTTTATATAGGTTCTACACATACACTCCTATTAAATACATTTTCACTTTAGTCATGTTGCATAGAAGAATTAAAATGAATGGGAGAAATCATAAACCAAAACATAATACAAAAGAAAATGATCTGCTTCATTCTGGGATCAAATTCCATAGTTCTTTATCTGGATGTGGAAGGCATTTTGCCTTAAGAGTCCATTGGGAATTTTTTAAGTCCTTGCATTGCAATGAAGTACTAAGCCTACCAGAAAAATTCTTTGTACACTATGGTTGTTGCTGTGTACGAAGTTCTCCTGGTTCTGCTCCTTTCACTCAGCATCAATTCACATGAATCTTTCCAGGCCTCTCAAGTCTTCCCGTTCATCATTTCTTATGGCACAATAGTATTCCATTACATTCATATACCATAATTTATTCAGCCATTCCCCTATTGATGGGCATTCCCTTGATTTCTAATTTTTGGCCACCACAAAGAGAGCTGCTATAAATATTTTTGTACATGTGGGACCCTTTCCCATTTTTATGATCTCTTAGAGATACAGTCCTAGAAGCAGTATTGCTGGGTCAAAAGGTATGTACATTTTGTAGCCCTTTGGGAATAGTTCCAAATTGCTCTCCAGAATGGTTGGATCAGCTCACAGCTCCACCAACAATGAATTAGTGTTCCAACTCTCCCACATCTCCTCCAACGTTTATCATCTTCCTGTTTTGTCTTGTTAGCCAATCTGATAGGTGTGATGTAGTATCTCAGAGTTGTTTTGATTTGCATCTCTTGTCAATAGTAATTTAGAGCATTTTTTCATATGACTATATATAGTTTTAATTTCTTCCCCTGAAAACTGCTTGTTCATATCCTTTGACCATTTATCCATTGTGGAATGACTTGTATTCTTGTATGTTCTACTCAGTTCTCTATATATTTTAGAAATGAGGCCTTTATCACAGACACTAGTTGCAAAAATTCTTTCCCAGTTTTCTTCTTCCCTCCTAATCTTGGTTGCATTGGGTTTGGTTGTGCAATAACTTTTCAATTTAATGTAATCAAAATTATATATTTCTGCAAGATAATGTTGACCATCCACTTGTGGGAAAGAAATAAATTTTGTCCTCCACAGAAAGAAACATCTGATAGCTAAGGGGGGGAGTACTGAGAAGAAGAAACCTCAAAGTCCTGCTTCAGAAGGAGACATGCAGAACTAAAGGGGTAGACAAGTTCAAGGTATTTCTTCAACTGTTCTTGCTTAATAAGCTTCATGCCTATTAACTGACATACCTCACATAAAATTATTCCTCCATTTTATGATCATGGGATCTATGTTGAAGTATGCTTGGGAGGAGGGAACATACCAAGGAGGGTTATGTAATGTGAATGTCAGAAAGATTGTATCCCTGGGGAGTCTGGATCAATCCTGACTCTGAGGAGAGGTCTGATCACCCTAACATTATTTAAACTTGTTTTTGCTTCCATATGGGTTGTCCTCTGTGAATAGCACCCATGACTCGAGACATGTAGAATAAACCACTTTCCTTTGCCCATTCTATCTTTGAGTTATTTTCATGAGAATGGTGTGTTTCTAATATTCTTCTCTGAGAAGTGCACTGTTAAAGAAATATTCTCCCTCTCGCTAACTTTTGCCCAAATCAGAAACTCTGAAGCTCTCATATTCAAGATTATGCACAAGGCAACCTCAGGCTGGAAAGGTCTTCTCAGGATTGCTAGTTCCTAACCTGTGATCAGAAAAGGAAACAAAAACGCATGCAGTAGCCAGAAACTGGAAGTTCATGTCTCCATTGCTATGTGCTTCTGCTATTAAGACACCATTACTGGTGAAAGAGTAGGGGAAGAGAAATCCTTTCACTCCTCTTTTGCTAGAAATCCAAGGACAGAAAGGTTTGATAAAAGGAGAAGGGTCCATAAGAGGAAGGACTGTTTCCCCGACTCCCTCTTGTGTGCCCAAGAATGGAGGTTCCTTCAACAAGTTTATCTCTTCTGATTCTCAGATAACAGTCATTTTTGAAGAAGCCCACTCTTCAGTGGTAAGCAGAGTTTTCCGTGGCCTCTAAGCAAGGAGTCCCACTCATCCCTGATCTCTCAACCAGACGTTAGTGGACTTGTTTAGCTTTTCCAGAGAAGGTGTCTTCAAACAAAGTTATATATTATGTAATAATACATACGTAGAATGGCGCTGATGAGGGCTGGAAGAGGGGGATACAGGAACTCCAAGACTGGAATTCTCTGTGTGGGCCGTCTGGAGAAGAATTCACGGACTCAAGTAGTGTTGAGGTAAAAATTTATTATGCTTTTTAGGGGCAAGAGTTCTTAGGGAACTTGCAACCTTAGAGGGGTACAAGATGTTCTATGGTGAAACATGTGCCAAATATGCTAAGTAGGTGATTCAGAGTGGGATTAGGGAGTGGTTAAGGAGTGGTTAGTTCTTAAAGGAACATACACTTTTGGTATCTACCTTACAGGTATTTTACCCAAAATTCATCAGAAATAGCCAAAGGAGGGGCTGTTGGAGCCCATGGAGGTATGGTTTTAGGCCTGAAATGTCAATCAATGGTCAGGGCTGACCAGGGAAAATCAGGTTTCTTTTATCAATGTCTTGTTAGACAAGATAAATGATAAGGGATTATAAGATACGTATGATTGGTCAGTAAATAGTAAATGTTGTTATGACCCAGTGCCAGTTCAGTCAGTATGCAGCTGGCTTTAAGTGATAGGTGCAGCTGTCCATTGTGGCAGAAAAGGAGATAACAGTTACTTCTGGGGCAGCTGTCCTTGAGATGGAGGGAGACTGCCTGAGATAGTGTTTTGACGCTAGAGAGAAATGTGATTTTAGAATTGGGGCCCAAGCACATACACCCAAGCAACCCATCAGGTCACCTACCAAATTGATCAGGGGTTCTCTTGATCACCCATGCTCCTTGAACAAAATGGGGAAGCCCTCAGATAACTCCATTAGCTAGATAGCCAAAGGTTTCAAAAAGATGTTTCAGAGTAGAGAAAAAAAAAGATGGGGCAAAGGGAACCAAGAGGGAAAAGGATGGAGGAGAGGATTGCCAAAGCAAATGTCAAGGTATGTGACTGGAACTGAAAGAACTTCCCAGAAGAATCCAGTGGACCAACGGATGCTAAAAGCAATGAGTTCTTTTATTTGGCATGTTCAAGGGCAAGCTCCATGGCTTAACTAAAGGCACCTGAGGGAAGATAGAGGGGAAGGTGAAATTAACTATTGTTTGAACAGGGTATGTACAATGCTGCTGCCACTGATACAATTATGCACTTGTACCCTTTGAGGATGCTGAAGTCATGTAAATGACTAAATACTGAGAGGTGCTTGGCACTTTAGAAATAAAGAACGAATCCATTATTGGGTTAATAACCCAGGAAGAGACAATGCCTTGATTGACCTTTAGAAGTAGAATGTTTTCTGTCCTTCCCTCCCTGCTCCCCTTCCTTTTTATCCCCTTTCCTTCCTTGCTGTGGATTGTGGTGGAACTGTTTTAATTGGCTTCCTATGAGAGTTGGAGAAGAACAGCTTCCCCTATCTCCAACCCTTGCTGCCATATGGCCGTGAACACAAGGCACTATGTCCTACCTAGATAAGCTTGGTCTTGAGTTTTGGTTCCACTCATCTGTGCTTGTTTTTTATTGATTTTAGATGAATGAAAATCGATCCCCAGATCAATAAATCCAGGTTTAGAGGCTACCGCCTGAGTTTGAGAGCTTCTGTGGTCCTGGGTTTTTTGGTTTGAGCTAACTGTCAGGAAGATGAGTTGCTGGTCAATTATTTCAATGCTTTAACAATGCTTTTGGCATGGATGATCAACAAAAAGAGGATGATCCCAAATCTAGGCTAGGTTTTTCAAACAGAAATCTACCAGGAGGGATATAGTACAAAGCCAAGTTGAAATATAAAGTGTCAGCTCAGTAGCACCCCCAAAAGGCTTATGTTTAGACAGTGTTTAAAGAATCTTCCAGGAATATGTGGTAGAACAGTAATTATAAGTTAAATGTTAGAGACTATTTTAAGTCTTTATATCAGTGCATACTTTTAAGTAATTTGCTTTCAGTATTTCTTTTTTAGTATTTATTCTGTATTTTATTTTTCCACAGTTACATGTAAAAACAATTTTAAACGTTTATTTTTAAAACTCTGAGTTTCAACTCTTCTTCCTTCTTATTTCCCCCTACCTCCATTGAGAAGGGTATACATGTGTATAACATGTGTAGTGATGCAAAACATGTCCATAATAGTTATGTTGTGAAAGAAAACATAGAAAAAAGAACTTGAGAAAAATGAAGTTAAAAAAGTACACTTCAATCTGTATTCAGACAGCATCAGTTCTTTCTCTAGCTTTTTTCATCATAAGTCGCTCAGAGTTGCCTCAGATCATTGTATTGCATAGAATAGCTAAGTCATTCACAGCTGATCATCTTACAGTATTGCTATTACTTTGTACATAGTACATTTCACTGTGGATCATCCCACACAAGTCTTTCCAGGTTTTTCTGAGAGCATCTTGCTCATCATTTCTTATAGTACAATAGTAATCCATCATAATCACATACCACAACTTGTTCAGCCATTCCCCAATTGACAGACATCCCCTCAATTTCTAATTCTTTATCCCCAGAAAAGAGCTGCTATAAATATTTTTGTACCTATAGGTTTTTTTCTAGTATTTCTTTGTCTAAGATTTAATGAGCTGATTGATACCTGATTCATCATATAAATTGAATATCTTTCTTTTTCCTGATTGGAGAGGCACTACACATGAGCCCAAACCCTAGTTTTAAATAGCCATCCCTGGGGTGCCAGAGTTAGTCGTGTGATGTGAGAAAATGGAGACTTACCTCTTTCATTAGAGACCAGGGTCCCCCAGCACTAAACCTTAATCAGACAAGATTAATCCAGAGCAGAGCAGCCCCTTAATGGGAAGGAAGTTGATATAGTGCCTCAGTCCTCGAGGTTCAGAAGAAGCTAGGCAGGAACAGTGTAGTAGTCTGCCAACCTCTGCACACTGCCACAGGGGCTGACACTTCCAAAGCACAGGTGGAAAATGACAGGGGAAAGACACAAGTAGGGATGTCACTAAGGAAGCTGAAGAGCATGAGTCTTTAGAAAAAGGAGACCACAATGACCTTGCAAGAAGGTGATTCCAGGACATAGGACATAATGATACCAAACTCTTACTGAGATTAAAGTGGGTCCACACTTTAAATTCTCTTGAATAAAACCAGTAGGCACAGGTGGGAAGGTGGGGAAGGGATGGGAAACCAGTGAAAAGGTGCAGAATCAGATGTTTTATGTGTTAGAACAACAAAAAGACATGTGTTGCTGGAAACAATATGTAGAGGGAAGCAAATTGAAAGAAGACTGAAAAGACATTAGGTCATGAAGGTCTTTCAATGCCAGAGAATTTTATATTTGATTTTATTCTGTACCCATTCCCCTTCTCTTCACAGAGAGTTACCCCATATAGCAAATAATATTTCTAAAGGTAAAAGAAAAGGAGAAAAATGAGCAAAATAGATCAATACATCACTAAAGTCTGAACTTCTGTGTAGCGTATGACATATGTTGACTTACTTCTACGAAGGGGTGAAGGCAAGGTATTCTTGTATCTCCTTTTTGGAGCCATACTTATTCTTCCCTCTTTTTTCTCTTTATTATGTAATAAAGCAAAATCCTCCCCTTCAATTTGTTTCATTTATTAATTTTTAAAATGTCACTTTCTGTACCTATTCTAAAAAGAATTTCCCTAATTCTCTTCCTCATTTCTCTTTCCTTTCTATTCTGGACTTTTATTCCTTGATTCATGGCTCCTTTACTTATCTATTCCTTCTTTAGTCTCTGCAGTCCCTGTGAAAATAAAGCTTCTAAGTTACCTGGAAAGGATAGAGGTATTGTCCAATGGTAGGGATTTTCCTGATTGTTCAGTTGTTTTTTTTTTTTTTTTTTTTTTACCACACTTTGCTCTCTCTACGATCATTATTTTTTTCACTTGCTATGGAATTTCTTTTCTAGGTCCATGCCCTTCCATTCTTCTGGGTAACAAGGCGGAATGAGTGGTCTCTCTAAGCACTTTAATTCTTGCAGATTATATTCACTATAAGGTCCCTATCTCCTATTATAGAATCTCTCCTTTCCCCCAGGAGCATTCTTCAGTAGGGTCCCCCTCACCACTGAAACAGGAATTTCCCCTTTCTTTCCCCCTTTCAGCCCCTTCCTTTGTGCCCTCACCCATTTTCCTGTAGAACGTTTTCTTCCTGAGAGGTTGCAAAAATTGTTTCTTCTTCATTTCTAACTATTGTCATGATTATGGTACATCACATATTCCCTTTTATCTTCTTCTTTTGCTCTCCCCTTTTATGTCTCTTGTTCTGCAAATTAGTATCACAAAAAATTATTCACCTGTTAGTGGGGGATTGTGAGATTTAGTCCATGAAGTTTCAGGTCAATTCTTCCAACATTGTTTCTTCTGTTTGTCTTCCGCTTCCGCTCTTGTCTCTTCATGTGTACTTAGAAAGAAATCTTTTAAAGGTCTGCCTGATGTTATTTTGTTGTTGTCTGTCATCTCATAAATATCATTCTATTTTAGCTTTTTTCTTTTTGTTCTTACGTAATTTATTTCATTACTTGCATCTTCCTTAATTGATATATTATTTAAATTTTTTATGCTTCTGTAGTGTTGAATATTTGCAAAGCGAATTTGTTAAGATCTGGTTTCCCGTGTAGGAATCCTACAACTGCTTTCCCATTAATGGTTAGGCTCGGGTTATCATGGTATGTCACCTTGGGTTGCATCTGGATCTCTCCAGAACTTCGTATTCTATTCCTTCGTGTGGTTTCTGATAGGCATAAAATAGTCTTGTGTTATTCCAATTTCCATTTCTTTTTATTTGAAGGTCTTTCTCATAGTTACTTGAAGAATTTGTTGCTTTTTATTGGAATTGTTTAACTTAATCTCTATATGTCTTGGAGTTTTCAGCATAGGATTTTTTTTTTTCTGGAGAAGATCTATGGATTCTTTCAGCTGTGTTTACAAGTTGTGGACAGTTTCTTGTTTGATTTCTTGCATCGTGGTACTCAGTTTTTTCTAATTCTCATGTTCTTTATATGACTTGTTTTAGAGATCACTATGTTCTGTTTACACGGGAATCATATTTGCTTATTTTTTTTTCTCTTGACATTGCTTTTCGCTTCTTTTCTTGCAGATTGTCCTTTACTTCTGTGTATTTGCATTCCCAATACTTTCTTTGGGGAGATTTGCCACAATGGATACAAGGTTTTCTCTTCTGTTGTTTATTTTTTACTATGCTGGCCATAAGTCCTGCTTTGAAATTCTTATTTCTTTTTTTAAAAGATTCAGGAACATCCTGTTAAACTCCTTAAAAAGACTCTCTACATACAATAGATACCTCCACTTTCTCCTCTCTCCCTCTCTTCTTAACTACTTATGTTTTGGCTTCCAACCTTATTATTCCACCAAAACTGCTCTCTCCGAAGTTACCAATAATCTTGTAACCAACTTCAACTGTCTTTTCCCAATCCTCATTCTCCTTGACCTCTCTCCAGCCTTTGACATTCTTGATCCCCTCTCCTCCTTGATTCTCTCTTCTCTGTGGGTTATCAGGACACAACTCTCTCCTGGGTCTCTTCCTATCTATCTGGCCACTCCTCCACTGTCTGCTTTGCTGGATCCTCTTCCAGATCACACCCTGTAGTCATAGGTGTCCCTCAGGGTTCTGTTCTGGGCCCTCTTCTCCATCTATACTATTTCAATTGGGGCAGCTAGGTGGTGCAGTGGATAGTGCACTGGTGCAGAAATCAGGAGGACCTGAGTTCAAATCTCACCTCAGACACTTGACACTCACTAGCTGTGTGACGTTGGGCAAGTCACTTAACCCCAATTGCCTCATCCTGGGTCATCTCCAGTCATCCTGATGAATATCTGGTCCCTGGATTCAGATGGTTCTGGAGGAGAAGTGAGGCTGGTGACCTGCACAGCCCTCCCTCACTCAGAAACAAAGTCAAGTGCAAGTCATGTCATTATTTCTCTGATGGCATGGTCTTCTTTGGCAATGAAGGACGAACACACACACTATTTCACTTGGTCATTTCATCAGCTACCATGTATTTAATTGCTATCTCTATATTGATAATTCTCAAATCTACCCATCCTACTCCAAACTCAGCTGACCTCCAGTCTCACTTCTCCAGCTACCTTTTAGACATCTCAAACTAGATATCCAGTAGACATATAAAAATCAATATATTTAAAGCAGAAATTATCTTTTCTCCCAAATTTTCCTCTTCCCTCAGCTTCCCTTGTACTATAGAAGGCAATAACATCCTCCCAGTCCTTCACACTCACAACGTAAGACTCCTCCTATATTCTTCACTGTCTCTCATCCCTCATACCCAAGTTGTTGCCAAGTAGTATTGCATTCATCTGTGAAGACTGCAAATAGCAGAAGTAATCACAAATCCTAACTTATTAGAGCCTAGAAAGAGCACCACTTAATCTGGGCCATTTTTTTTCTTTTGGACTCAAGAGACAAAACACAATACAGAATAGAGAAAAGAAACAAAAACATGTCATAAACTTAAATACTGGAACTTAAATACAAAGTAAGAAAGAAAAAAAGAAATGTCATATGCATAGCAGTACATGAGAGGATCCAAAATATGTAACAATAAAATTTCATTTCAAGAAAGCCTATATGATAAATAACACACACTGTGTTGAGAATTGTCTGTCTTTGCTTCCTTCTGAGTTTTCTTTAGTTCTTTGCTGTGCACTTTTTCATTTTGTTCTTTTTCCCTCTCCCCCCACCCTCCCAAGAAGGCTACAATAAAGTTTAGATATGTTTCTCTATAGCTATAGATATATACATAAACATATCTATATATATATATAATAGACATATGCTTTTCCTAACATATTCTCCTCCTGATCTTTGTTTCTATATTTGTGCATATCTCCTGTTTCTTATCCCTCCTGCCTCCTCTCCTTCTACCCACTACCTTGGCCTCCTATTCCTTGCCTACTCCTTTCCAAGTATCCCTCCCCTTTCCTCCCATTCCCATAAATCTAAACACCTGCCTATTCTCCCCTTTTACCAATTTCCTCATTCTCCCATCTAAAGATCCCTCCCTTGTCCTCTCCCCCCTCCCCTATGTCCCTCCTGTTTTATTTCCTCTGAATTCAGAAGACTTTTATATTCTTTTAAATATATGTGCATTGTTCCCTCTTAAACCCATTCCCAATGAAAGGAGGTTACTAGACCTACCAAGTCTCCTCCCCCATCTAATTCCTCTGTATCAGTTCTTCCTCTTGCAACTCATTTGTATAAAATAATTACTCCTTTAGCTGTTCCTAAATGGTTTTACTTTTTAAATTAATATCACATTCAAGTTTGCCCCAATTTTTGTTATGAGCTCCCCAATTGTTAATAAGAATCTTATACATATATTTTACATTTTACATATATAAAAGGTAAACAAACTGTCCTTATGAATCCCTTATAATCAGTCTTTGGTTGGTTACTTTTAAATTTCTCTTGGTTTTTGTTTGTTGTATCTTCTATTCAGTTCAGGATTCTTTTAAACGAAGTCTTGAAAGTCTGAGAGTTTATCAAATGTCCATTTTTTTTCATTCAGAATAATGCTTAACTTTGCAGGGTATGATATTTTTGGACTGAGCCCCAGTACTTTTGCTTTTCAATATATTGTGTTCCAAGACCTGTGATTCTTTAATGTCTCTGCTACTAGGTCTTGTGTGAATCTAATTGCAGCTCCATGGTATTTAATTTGTTTTAATCTTGATGCTTTTAATATTTTATCCTTGAGATGGGGGTTTCAGAATTTGGTTATGATATTCCTATGAGTTTTCCTCATAGGCTCTCTTTTAAGAGGTGATCAATGGATTTTTTTTCTATTTCTACTCCCCCCCCCCCTTCTTCTAATGCTTCAGGACAATTTTCTTTGATTATTTCTTGTATTATTGTATCAAGATTCTTTTTTTATCATAACTTTCAGTTATTTTTATATTTTCTCTTCTTGATCTATTCTCCAAATCTGTTATTTTTCTTATAAGATGTTTCACTTTCTCTTCTATTTTTTCTTTATTCATATTTTGTTTAATTATTTCTTGATCTCTTATAATTTTGCTGGCTTCACTTTGTGCAGTTCTAATTTTCAAGTTGTCATTGTCTTTTAAGATTCTGGATCTCCTTTCTAATTAGTTGACTTTCCTTTCATTACCTTTTTGTTTTTCTTAGCTTAACCTTACTTTTTTTAGTTTTTCCTCCATTTCTGTCATGTGATTTTAAGTCTTTTTAAAGATCTTCCAAGAATTTTTTGGGCAAGTGACCATTTGATGTTACTCTTTGGGAGTTTCTTTACTTCAATATCCTCCTCTGAAGATGATCCCCAGTCATCTCTTTCCCATAATAGCTTTCTATGGTTGGATTCCTTCTCCTTTGCCTGTGCATTTTTTTTTTTTTTTTTTGTGGTGATAACGTTAATCACATCTAGCCCTGGGGTATGGAAATGGTGCCTCTTGCCCCAGATCTTCAGTTTTCTACTCTAACTTGGGACCAAAGCCCAACCTCCAACCTCCTGTAAGTGCCTGCTGGTTCCTTCTCTTCCCCCCACCCCATTCTTCTTAGCACAGTTGGGTCTAGCGTTCCTTATTAGCAGAGATTCCTTCAATCTTCCTGGGCTCAAACACCCAACTCTACCCACTAACCGGGGGTTAAAGGTCCTGTTGTTGGGGCTGATACATTTTCCCAAACCAAATAACTCCAGGGCTTGCTGCTTGTTAAAATGTACCCCAGCCTGGATGTGTTTACTCTTCACAGGGACAAAACCTGGTCCTAGGATTTTTCTTTTCATCTTCTTGAACTGTCCCAGGAAGACTCCGGCTGTTCCCCTATTTTTATTTATCTCTACCCATACTTTGTTCCCTCTAAGGTGCTATTTTAACTCTTTTGTGGGGGAAAAACTTGAGAATTTGGAATTTTCCGATCTAGTCTGCCATCTTCCCAGAATCCTCTCAGTCTGGGCTATTCTTGAGCCCATATTTGGGACCGATGGTTAAGACTAACCTACCTACAAAAGGTGTGTAGATGACAGATGCAGAAGTATCAATGAGTGGGACATGACAGATATATCAAGGCTACCTAGCTGGTCAATAAGCTGACATAAGACATTCCAAGGATTAGTGGAAAGGAAGTTTATGCATCTTTCCAGACTGGGCTCATTGATGGAGTCTATAAATTCCCCTATATATGCTCTAATGTGGATGTTATGTACAGTTGTACCTGCATGTACCCTATATATTTAGAATAATTTGCCTGTGACTAAACTCTATCTAGATCAATATGTAGAAGCTGTTCATTCAATGTTGGATTTGTTAAGGGATGTTTTCTATACCATGATCAAAGATTTGAGAGAAATATGTCCAGGTACACATGTAAGAAGCAATCTTAAAATAATAAGGCAATGGATGCAGGGGTATTCTGGAATAAGTTTGAACTGGTTTTAGAGATTTCTGTTAAATTCAGTGTCAATTAACAAGGACTCTTCGTAATTAGCTCTTTGGGACATTATTCCCAAAGCATCTGAAGTTTTTCTGTTTGAACATTTCAGCTTTTAAACTTTAAATTGTTCAGGGACTATATGGAATCCCCAGAAAACAACAGAAGATTTAAATTTGCTCATGGCTTCAGTAGTTGATTCTTTGGAGTTTTCCTCTGTCACGGAACAATTTTGAAAGAAATGGAAATGTAAGTTTGGGCTTTGCATTAAATTCTTTCATATTCTTAACCTTTAAGAATGATGCATGTTCTTTCCTGGGATTATTGTCAACTACAATGCTGACATATCTCACAGAGATTGGGAAACTATAAAATAATCTCCACTTTTGATTTACTTTTTGTTCCTGAATTCCACACAACCTCAAATCCAAGAAAGTCAGGCTCAATTCTAGTCACATAAATAGCACAATTTAGTACAGAAATTTGAGAGATTCTGGCAGTTTGTTGAATTGAAAAACCACAGCTGAAAGGGGAAAAAAAGGGTATAATAAGTTCCAGTCGTGCCTGTGATGTAGACTGTTCGTGTGTCTCTGTGTAAGACACTTAACCTCTCAGTGCCCCAGGAAACTTTTCAAGACTGCAAGTTGCAGAGAGGAGTGCTGAGCTATATTGGTAGAGGTGGTGTCCTCACCTGGGAGTTTTCTATATCAATGAGATCACAGCTTCAGCTCTCATCCCTATCTCTAACAAACAAGAATGAATCAAAACCATGTCAGGGGTACATGGATAGATTTCAAGATAATTATGACCATAGTGGTAAAAAAAATTAACTTCTAACTAAAACTTAGTATTTTCTCCAATTATAGATTTAAAAAAATAAATTAAATCATTTTCAAGTAACAAGACTCAGCAATGATTATTTCCAGAAAAAAGTTCTAAGGGTTTCTGACATTTTCACCAGATTGCCAAAGATGTCTATGACAGTAAAAAGGTGAAATGAAAAATCCTTATTATTGAACTTCATATTTTCAAAGTTGTTTTAATATTCAATATTCTTTCCATAAATTCTTGAATGTGAGAAGCTGGGAGAAGGAGGTACCTTAGACAGAAGTAGAGCTGTTGGGATGGGGCACCAGGGCTGAGCAAATAGAAATGAGTGTTAACTATTCATTTGACTTTAAAGGCAGGAAGGAAATGAAATAGTAGAGTGCCCAAGTTTCAGGGCGGGACCGTTTGCTTGTTTTTTTAAGACATGGGACTTGTGTGAATCTTAATATAGTAGGAAAGGAGAAGGATGGGAGAAAAAAGAAAATGCTAGAGAGTAAAGGCATTTAAAAGCTTATTTAGGTTGGAATTAATAAAACTTAGAGGGATATGATTGATCATTTAAATATTTGAATGGCTACCATGTAGAAGAGGGATTGGACTTATTCCTTGTAATTCTGAAAGGTATAATCAATTAGTAGAAGTTACAGGAAGGTAAATTTACTCTCAATCTAGAGAGAAAGGAAAAAAATCAAATAGATTGCCTCATGAGATGAGTTCCTTGTCACTAAACAGAGCAGGATGACTGCCTTTTGGGATGTTGCAGAAAGGATGCCTGAATGGGGTGAAATGTTGAATTAGGTGACTTTGAAGGCTCCTTTGAACTCAGTTTTTTTGGCTTACATTATTCTAAATCCTTCAGCATTAAGGGACCAAAAATAGATTTTTATTAATAGCATAAAAATCGATAAAAAGCATGGTTATCTCTGCTGCTTGATTTTTATTTGCAAACATTCCAGAACTTATTTAAAATTCAATTTTAAAGTTAATTTAGAATTAAAAATTAATTTATAATTTAAAAACATCTAACAATAGTTACAGCTTAGAGAAAATTTTTTCAATAACATTTTGTGGATATCTTTTGGTTTTTATGCTATTTAACTTTTTAATATATTCTTCTCCCATACCCTACCCAGTGAACTATTCCTTGAGTGAACCACATACAACAAAGATTAAAAAAACAGAAAGACAAAAGCTCACCTGGACCAACCAATATGTCTGCTGATTTGGGCAGAATAGGTAATATTTTCACATTGATCATCTCCCATCTTCATAAAGAAGAGAAGAAGGGAGGTGCATTTTCTTGAGATATGATATTTCACAGGACACTGTGCAGTGGGGCTGAAGGAAAAGAATGTAAAGTTGTATGTTTCTATCATAAACATGAATTTCTTTTCCATAAGCATTTCATTTTCTTAGTGAGTTGCTGTGAGTCAATTAGATGGTGAAGTGGACAGAGTGATGGACCTGAAGTCAAGAATACCTGAATTCAAATTTTCCCTCAGACATTTATTAGGTGTGTGACCCTGGGCAAGTCGCTCTTTCTGCCTCAGTTTTCTCAACTGTAAAATGAGGTTATTGTGAGAAGTAAATGAGATAATATTTGTAAAGCACCTTGTGCATGGTAGG
The DNA here is from genome assembly GCA_023548195.1 of Bettongia penicillata ogilbyi. NCBI lineage: Eukaryota > Metazoa > Chordata > Mammalia > Diprotodontia > Potoroidae > Bettongia > Bettongia penicillata. The sequence continues at coordinate 2,448,422 of JAJHZJ010000066.1, read as the reverse complement.
CCCTATATAAATGTTAGCTATTATTACTATGAAACAAACATTTTAAAGGGGCTTAAATTGTAGAATAACAACACGAACAAGTTCCTAGTGAGTAGATTGAATCTGAGGTCACTTTCATTAAGCAGCCAGCCGCCAATAAATAAACATTTATTAAGCTCCTTCTATGAGGCAGGTGTGTCCTAGGTGGCATGGTAGATAGAGAAAGACTCCGCTTCCTGATTTAAATCTGGCCTCAGATACTCACTAACTGTGTACAAATCATTTAATTCAGCCTCTGTTTCCTTACCTACAAAATGAGCTGGAGAAGGAAATGGCAAACCGCTCCAGTATCTTTGCCAAAACAAAACAAAAAACTCACCCCAAATGGTGTCATGAAGAGTCGGACATGACTGAAATGATTGCTCAACGGTAATGTGTCTGATATTGTGCTCTGGGTATGCTAAAAACAAAACCAAATCATGCTTAGTGAAATCTCCCCCTCAAGAAACTTACATTCTTTTGGGGGAGATCACATGTACACATAAAAGCATTTCCAAAATATATGCCATACAAATGCAATGGAAGTAGCTGGGGAAGGATCAGGAAAGACCTCATGTAGAAGATAGCATTTGAGCTGAAATTTGAAGGCGTGTAGGTATTCTAAGAAGCAGAAGGGATGTATTCCAGGCACAGACTGTCGCCTGTGCAAAGACATGGAGATTGTAGAGGAAATTTTGTGTGTAACAAAAAACAAAAAGGCAGTTTGATTGAATTGTAGAGTGCACAGAATTTGAGTACAGGCTAGAAAGGCTGGAGATGTAAATGAGAGTCAGGCTGTGAAGAAAACGGAATTTTATCATTTAACATGATCTTTTTTGGCCAAATTCTACATAAGCTAGAGAAGTGTTCTTTGCTGAGGATAGAATTTACTGTCATTAAATTAAACATTATGAAGTGTTCTCCTTTTTCCATATCCACAGATGAAAGAGGGAGAACATGACAAAAGGAGAAAACCACACCATTTGGACCTATTTTGTTTTGGAGGGATTTTCTAAGTATCCAAGGTTAGAGATGGTTCTCTTTGCCTTCAGTCTGGTAATGTACCTGATCACACTTCTTGGGAACAGTACTCTTATTGTAATTAGTGTCCTGGATTTCCGCCTTCACACCCCAATGTATTTCTTCCTAGGGAACCTTTCCTTCATGGACATCTGCTACACATCCTCTTCTATTCCCACTTTATTAGTAAACTTGTTGGCCACAGAAAAGACGATCATCTTCTCAGGATGTGTTCTGCAAATGTATCTCTCTCTTGCCATGGGATCCACAGAGTGTGTCCTCTTGGCCGTGATGGCATATGACCGGTATGTGGCCATCTGTAACCCCTTGAGATACTCTATTGTCATGAACCAAAGGGTCTGTGCACAGATGGCAGCTGGGTCGTGGATAACAGGTTGCCTTACAGCACTCTTAGAAACAAGCTCCGCTCTTCGAGTGCCTCTTTGTGGGAATGTGATTGACCATTTCACTTGTGAAATTCTCGCCATGCTGAAACTGACTTGCACCAGTTCGTTTTTCATTGACATGGTCATGCTAGTTGTCAGTGTGCTTCTCCTTCCTATTCCCATGCTCTTAATTTGTATTTCCTATTTTTTCATCCTTTCAACCATTTGGAGAATTAACTCAGCTGAGGGAAGAAACAAAGCTTTTTCTACCTGTGGAGCCCACCTGACTGTGGTGATTTTGTACTATGGGGCTGCCCTATCCATGTACCTCAAGCCTTCATCAACAAGTTCACAAGAAATGGATAAAATCATCTCCTTACTTTATGGGGTGCTGACCCCCATGCTGAATCCCATCATCTACAGCCTGAGAAACAAGGAAGTCAAAGAGGCTGCAAAAAAACTACTGAAGAGAAATTCTCCTTTGTCAGAAAAATGAAAGGTTCTGATTGGGGTAGAATCTCTTCACACCTGCAGGAGTAGATCACCCTAATGCTGAGGAATAGCAGAGGAAGTAATTTAATGCTTAAATATCTGCCTTTGATCATTTATTCAATGAGTTGATAACAAATGACATCAGTATTGCAATATAAATGACATGAACTGTACCTAGAGGCAGTGTGCTGTTATAGAATAAAATGCTGGCTCTGGGATCAGGATCTCTGGTTTGAATCAAATTCTTGCTGGTTGTGTAGTCATGGGTCCGTCCCTTAACCTCTTTGGGTCTCAATTTCCTTATCCATAAAATGGGGGTCATAATATTCATGCTACCTATCTCACAGGGTTGTTGTGAGGAAAAACTTTGTAAAATTCCAAATGCTATAAAAATGTGAATGATTAAAAAGTAGATGAAATGTTCTCTTAAACACAGAATAGTGAATTTCAATGCAAATGTATTAGTGTCTCCTTTTCTGCTTATTTTTCTTTTATGTTTCATGGATATAAACAGCAATGTTCACTATGATGGCTTTGTGTCTGCCATTCCATGCCTTTCTTCCAGTGAGAAAATACTTGCTGCTCAAAATTCACTGCATCTGGAATGTCTTTCCCAATGAATTCAAGTAAAATTTATATTCTTTTTGCTTGATATTCAAGGCCCCCTAAAATTTGCCACCATGCCCCTTTATCTCATTCTCACTGGTGACTTCATCAGCTCCCAGGAGTTTACTCATGATCTCTAGACACCTCCCAATTCTAGATATTTAGCTCTACTCTCTCCTGGTCTTTAATCCTGCATTACCAGCTCTTTATTAGGCCTTTCAAAATGGATGTCTGCAGATCTTTCTCATTCAGTCTGTCCGAAACAGAATGCAATACCTTTCCTCCTAAACCCAGTCCTTTTCTAAACTTCCTTATTACTGTCAAGGGCACTGTTACCTTTTTAGTTAGCAAATCTGGTGTCATTCTTCACTCTCACTCACCCCAAATATTCATTCATGTAACTTCAAGTCTTGTTTCTACCTCCCATATTTGAGCCAGCCCATCTCTATCTTCATATGGCTACCAACCTATCACTTTTTTCCTGGACTATCCAATCTATTCTCCAAACAACTGCCAAAATTATTTTCCTAAAGCACAAGTCCAATCATGTCACTTCTTTGCTCAAAAAACTCTGGTGACTTCTGTTACCTTGAGGATAAATTTCGGTTTATCATTTAAAGATCTTTCCAGCCTTGCCCCTTTCTACTTTTCCATCCCCCTTAAACAGTACTCTTCTCCCACCTCTTCTACACACTCCATAGTGCTGCCACACTGGCCTTTTTGGCATTTCTTACATGGAACACTCTATATCCCATCTCCATGCTTGAGCACTAGCATTTGAAATATCCTGCATTTATGAAATTCTCTCCTTTCTCACCTCTTCATCTATTAATCCCTGGTTTCCTTTAAGACTCAGTTCAAAGGCCACCTTCTACATAAGACTTTGGTCTCCTCAGCTGCCAGTGCTTGCCACACCAAGGCTTCCTTGCATTTGTTATGTGGTTGTTTTGCATAAATAAGTCCCCAGTAGAATGTAAGTTCCTCAGAGGTAGGAATTGTTTTCTTTTGTTTTTGTATCTGTAGAGATTAGCACAATATCTGACATAAGATAGATCTCAATAAAGGCTTTTCGATGGCTTATCACTCCCCTCCAGGTATTCTTTGCCCTGGCAAATTAGAGTGACCTTTGCCCTGCAAAAACAACATGCGCTTACCTTCCATGCCTTTGCGCCTAGAATTTCCTCCCTCCCCAACTTTGCCTATTAAATTCCTACCTTCTCCACAGAGTTCTTCCCTGATCCAACTTCCCAGTCACTCTATACTTTTTATGCTCCCAGTGGTTAGAAGCAGCTTTGTCCTTGGACCTCACAAAGCACTTTGTTTAGCACCTCTAGTCAACAACACGCAGCACCTATTAAGGTAATAGGTAAACTCTGTAAACTTGTAAAGTTGAATTCTAGCTCTGCCACGTTAGGTAACCTGAGGCAATTTACTTAACTTCATTTACTAACTTGGATTGGATGGATTATATTCCTCCAATTAAATAATCTGGAACAAATAAAAGCACTTGTGATAGAGAAGGGGGCAAATCCTATGTGAGTTTTCAAAGAAGGAAAAAAATAATCACAAAAAACAGGTTTAGTGCAAAGACTCCAACTATTGCAGTAAAGATAACTTGACAAAAACTACTTGGAAAACTGGAAAGTCCTCTGGCACTAATTAGGTTTTTTATTTAATTTTATGTAATTCTTAGTTACATTTTTAAGTTCTGAACTGTCTCCCTCCCTCCCCATCTCATACTAGAGAAGGCCACCATTTGACACAGATATATGTGTTAGTCTGTAATATACTACCTATACTTCTATTTACCAGTTCTTTCTCTGGAGGTGGATAGCATGTTCCTTCATAGGTCCTTGGTAGTTGACTTGAATATTTATAATACTCAGAATAACTTAGTTGTTCGCAGTTATTCTTCAATAATATTGCTATTACTGTGTACAACCTTCTCTTGGGTGTGTTCATTTCATTCTTCATTATTTCATGCTAGTCTTTCCATGTTTTCTTAAAATCAACTAGCTCATTATTTCTTATAGCACAGTAGTATTCCACCACATTCATATACTACAGCTTATTTAGCCTTTCCCTGATTCATGGGCATCCCCTCAATTTCCAGTTCTTTGCTAACACAAAGAGAGCTACTATAAATATTTTAGAAGATATAGGTTCTTTTCCTGTTTCCTCAATCATTTTGGGAAACAGACCCAATAATGGTATTGCTGGGCTAAAGGGTATATAATATTCCAGATTGTTCTCTAAAATAGTTGCATCAGTTCACAGTTCTACAAACAATGTATCAGTGTTCCAATTTTTCCACATTACCTTCAGCATTTGTCATTTCCCTTTCTACCATTTTAGCCAATCTAATAGGTAGGTGTAAGATGATGTCTCAAAGTTGTTGTAATTTGCATTTCTCTAATAAATAATGATTTAGAGCATTTTCATATGACTCTATATAGCTTTGCCTGTTCATATTATTTGATCATTTATCAATTGAGGAATAACTCATAGTCTTATAAATTTGACAAAGTTCTCCATATATTTGAGGTATAAGACCTTTATCTGAGAAACTGTCCATAAAATACATTCCCTGCCCCCCATTTTCTGCTTTCCTTCTAATCTTGGTTAGTAATTAGTTATCGACCCACATTCACACTATCTACCAAGATAAGCTCTATAAATATATATATAACAACTATAAAATTAACATCAGAAACAATTTAGAGGGATGAAGAAGAAAATATCTCATTACGGAGAGGCAAAGAGTTCATGACCAAGTAATTAAAATAGAAACAATCATGGAAAATAAAACTAAAAAGTTTTTGCATGCATGAAACCAATGTAGTTAAAATTAGAAGGGAAACAATGAACTGAGAAAAAAAACACACCTTAAAATAAAAATTAAGTTCTCTCATCTAAGATATATAAAATGGATAAGAACAAGAGCCATTATCCAAATCATAAATGGTCAAGTGATATGAACAGATAGTTTTCAAAGGATGAAACACCAGTTATCCATAATCATATAAAATATCTCTAAATCACTAATAATTAGAGAAATACATATTCAAGCAGCTGTAAGGTTTTGCCTTATACCCATAAGATTGACAAAGATGACCAAAAAAGGAAAACGACAATTGTTGGAGTTTGCTTCAGGAAAACAGGCACACTAATAGTGGAGCTGTAAATTGGAAAGCAATATGGAACAGTGTTCACAAAGTCATTAAACTACTATTGGGTCAAAGAGATCAAAGTATTACACTTCTACTTCAAAAATATCAAAGAAGAAGAAAGGAATTGTGTACACAAAAATATTTATAGCAGCAGTTTTTGTATAGCAAAGCATTGGGAACAAAAAGGGTACCCATCAAATTGGAAACGACTAAACTAATAGTATATTAATGCAATGGAGTATGATTGTGTTGTGAATCGATGAAAGGGATAATTTCAGAGAACCTTGAAAAGACTTGGGAATGAACTAATATAGAATGAAAGAAGTAGAACCAATAATATGATGTATATAATAACATTGTGTAGAAAAACATCACTGATCAACCATGATTCTGTAGAACCAGCAATTAAGTTACACATCTTCTGACAGAGAAGTATGAACGCAGTGTAAAATTAGACACATATTTTCAGACGTGAACGATGTGGGAATTTATTTTGCTCAACTGTATGTATTAGTTACAAATGTTTTGTTTTTCTTATTTTCAGTTGATGGAGTGGGAGAGAGAAGAGAACTGAGGCTGGGAAACTGGACCACCTTTCCTTGTTGTTTAGAGACCCTTAACTAAGGACTTGGGTTCTGCTGACCAGAAATCCAAAGATTGATCCAAGTGATTATCTCACAATTATACATATCAAGAAATTCATAAGTGTTTTCTGAAAACTGGCCCTAAACTGATCAGTTATCTGATTGTTTACAGACACTTGGGGGAAGTAGACACTTCTTTTTCTGAGTTCATGGAATTGCACCTGTCTGTTCTCCCCCTCTCAACTTAAAAAGTCTCTAATCTTTCATCCAATTAGACATCAGATTACCTAATGTTGTATCCTGATTGTTTTCTTTTAGTTAATTGGCCTTACTCGATTCATTGTTTTTAATGTAAAAAAGTTTGTCTCCTCTGTATTTGGGAATCAGGCCTAAGCTGAGGAAGGTGTGGTCCTGGTTTGTCGGGCAGTTGCCATTCATTGCTTAATAAATCTATACATGCAGATGAACTAAACTTTATTTTCTTAATCATTTCATCCTTCACCTTCTACAATAGCCAACAAGAAAAAAAAAAGGTCATTGATGCATTTTTTTAAAATGCACCAAAGAGAACAGAAAGAATCACAGACAAGCAGGACAGATTTTAAAGTTATATGCTTAATTTATTGTGTGTTTTGAAAGAATAGGAAGCTATACCTAATGGAGATTTACAGTTTCATATACAATCCTCCTTTTATATTATATTATCTATGTGGAAATGGTCATTTTATTTGATGTTAAGTTCAGAATAAAAAATTTTTTTTAAACATTTAGAACTTATATTTTCCTCTCTTATGAACATTGGTGTTATTTTAAATTAATGTTTATGTATATTTAGTGTGTACATAATATATAATTTATAAATATGTATACACAATCACAAATGAATTTGTGGAAATATACACACATATATTTGTATTTTGAAGTCAAATACATTTGTGGTTTCTTTGATATGAACAGTTACTTCTCATTGCTATTCTCATTGGAAACAAAAACAAAATCCTTGTTAACAAATATGCAGTCAAGCAAAAAGTCCCACATTGTATAAGTATGAAAATGTATGTCTCATTCTGCAACTTGGGTCCATCATCTCTCTGTCAAGAGGCAGGTAGAATGCTTTGTGAGTAGTGCTGTAGAATCATGGTTCGTTATTGACCTCTGGAAACTGTTCAATGTGATAACCAACCACAATTTTAGAGAACTTATAGAGAAACATGATAGAGAGGTGATGGGATCATGTAGATTGAGGCATAGATATATTTACATATTCATAAGAAGTCACTGTGGGAATTTGTTTTTCTTGACTACACATATTTGTAATTAGTTTTTTGAGGTTTTTTTTTTTTTGCTTCCTCATGGTGGGGAGGAAGAGGAAGTGGGAGGGAGAGAATACAAACCTGAAAATAAAACTGAATTTTTTAATATTAAAAAAACAACCCAGAGACCTCAAACTAATGTTATTTAAGGAGTCTGAGTTCCATAAGAGCAACGAATGAAAGGGATAAACACTGTCACACACTTACTCTGTATCAGGCACTGTGCTAAACTTTGGGGTATGCAAATATAGGAGAAATAGCTCCTGCCTTCAAGAAACTTACATTAAATAGGAAAAGACAGGTTATATAGGATAATTAAGGCCAGCCATGGAAAAGAGAACTTTGATCTGAAGAGTCACAGGGATGTGGAATTGATACATGCTTTCCAGAAGTAATGGTAGTATTGACGTATTTACTGTATCCAGAGGAAGGGTTAGGTGTCTAGAGCCAGATAGTAGACAAGGTACGAAAGCAAATTTTCATTCATTCAATTACCATTCAGTTGGTGGGGAATGGAAGCGCAACCCTTTGACTGAATCCAAAGGGCCACACTTGAGGACCCAGAGGGCCACATGTGGAGGCTGCAGGTTTCTCATCCCCCGGTTTGAGTTCTAGAGTTAGAGCTACAAAGGTTAGTGGCTTAACTCCCCCATGAACTAACAGATGGCCTAGATTTTGGAAGTCCATGGTAAGGAGGTCCTAGTGTGAAGGGTCTTGGAGGTGGAAAGAAGCACTGAAGGAGGAAGAGGGTAATCTACCTGGGCAGATGGCTTTAGGGCTGGAAGGAATGTGGAGGTGAAGTGCGGAAACTGGCTTACAGAAAGATAATAGATGTGGTTCCGAAAGCTATGGGGGAGAGTATTTCTGAGGTTAGCTGTGAGAGAACCAGATAGAACAGGGAGTCCTGATGCTTCTGAAAATCCATATGACAGAAAATCCAGCCTTGACTTTCCAGTAAGAGGGAGTACATACCCATTTTTTAGGAAGTGAAACTTACCCCAGTTCTTGAGAATTAAGACAGGGAAGACAAGGTCAAGGACTTTACTGGTTAGGGGAAGGCAACCCTTTTCTGCCTATAGTGGGAGTTGTTCCCTCATTTCAATGAGATGTAAAAGTTAGATGAAAGTGCTTACAGCTAGGATAAAATATAAACACCTGTGCCCGGTATTTGAGACTCTTGGCACTCTGACCTTGACCTAAACTTATTTCATATTCTTCTCCATCTCTGTCCCTCCTCCAGTCATTTCATGTACTTGTTCATTTCTTGTTTTCCTGCATTCATACAAGCCCTCCCTCCCACTCAGGGGACTCCCTCCCTCCTGTCTCTGCTCCTTAACAATTCTTTTAAGACTCAGCTTGGGTGTTTTCTTATCAATGAAACCTTTCCTAATGCTCCCCTCCTTCAATTTCTTTGCATTTATTTATTACTCATATACATGTCACTAGAGTGTAAGTTCCCAGAGAGCAAGAGATGTATTCTATCTTCCATGCCCAGCTCAAGGCTTTATACAACGAATTGCACTTAACAGATGCTTAATAAGTTCATGTTCTGGTCCTAATTTTTACTGTCTATACAGCTAGGGGTAAGTTAACCAAGTATCAGTTTGGCATAGTCCATTGACATAATCTCAGACTCATCCACTTATTAAATTTCTGTGCATTCACACTCCTCTTACCCTAGGCCTACTTCTCGACGTTCTCTTTTTATATTCAATGACTATTAATTAAAATTCAGCTGTCTTATCCATCCGTTATCTGTTACCATTGTCCTCAGAGTCCGATACTATAGGGGAAGATGTGAGAACCTACAGCCTCAGAGTCTCAGGACTTGGAGCATCTCTGGAGTGTGCCAGCCTCCACCCAGGCCCCCTCTCCGCCATTTTTCCTTGCTAAAGGTGAGCTCAACCAGGACAAATCAGTCCTGTTAATATTCTATCAGCTACCTGAAGCAGCTAGGTGGTGCAGTGGATAGAGCACTGGACCTGGAGTCACAAGACTTGAGTTCAAATCCATGTACTTACTAATCATGTGACCCTGGGTGAGTTGCTTGGTTTTGTTTTCTCAGCTGTAAAATGGGGACAATGATAGTACCTATCCCTCAGAGTTATTGTGAGGATCAGGTAGGTGCTTAATGAATATTTACTATTGTTTATTTGTTTTCAATTGTGTCTGACTCTCCACGACCCCATTTAGGGTTTTCTTGGCAAAGATACTGGAGTGGTTTGCCATTTCCTTCTCCAGCTCATTTTACAGATGAGGAAACTGAGGCAAATAGGGAGAAGTGGCTTACTCAAGATTATTCAGTTAAATGTCTGAAGCTAGATTTGAACTTAGGAAGATGAATCTTCTCAATTGCAGGCCCAGCACTCTGTCCACTGAGCCAGCTAGATAAAATTGAAAATTGCTTTTTCCCTTCCTCTTCACTTCTCTAGAGTGTCCTTACTAAATCATACAGTTGCTCTTATCGCAGCGTACAGCCACTTACTACTATATCTCATTCTTGGATGAGGCAGCAAGGCATAGTACAAAGCAGACTGGACTTGGAGTGAAGAAACAAAAGTTCTGATTCCTTCTCAGATGCTTGCTAGCTATATGTTCATGGGCAAGTAAGTTAACTTTCCCCAAGCCTCAGTTTTCCTCAACTGTAAAACAGATACTTTATCTTAAATATAAAGATACTTGTGCTACCTACTTCACAGGATCATTGTTAGAAAAGTTCTTTGTAAATCCTTAAGTGCTATGGAAATGTGAATTATTATATTATTGCAATTACTATTCTCTATATGACTAAAAAATTTGCCCTCTGATCAGTCACAAACCCTCCAAGTCCAGACTTCACACTGGCATAATAAACAATTACCATCAGTGTCAATAGAATATTTTGGCAGACGTTTATGGCCAAGGAAGTAAAGGAACAATAAAAATATGAGCATCTTTGAGATTTTTTTCTCCTTATGTGTAGAGCTGTCTGCCTTTCAATGTTCCCAGATTCTTATACTGTTTCCTTACCTCTAAAATAGGGACTATAACACAATGCTCCTCAAAGGAGTGTTGGTAAGGAAAGCACTATATGCATGAAAGAGTATTGATCCTGTATATTCTCCCATCGACACTCTATGGTCTGAAATGACGGAAAACCAACACTTCAGAATATTCAAATTTATAAAATCTCAAAGAAGAACGTAAAGATATATGGTGGTATAGGTAGATCAAAGTACAACTAATGATGACTTGTGAGAAGAAATTTAAACAGATCATCAAGGAATTTATGATTGTTAAAGATTATAAGCCAATTACGCATTAAGAATGAGAGGTAATATGCACTGATTGATACAATGTGTAATGTGTATTTGAATTTTTAAAGTTATACACACACCTTTTTAAACTTGAAAAAAAGAGTGATAGTAGGTGAAAACCCAACTGCTACACAAAATAGTTTCAAAGAAAGCAAAAATGAGGACAACTGCCACCATGTTGGATAGATTCCCTTCAGAGGATTTAAGGGAAAAAAGGGATAATTAGAAAGAGAATGGAACAGGATAAATATTATATAGGATGAAGGAATCTGAATGTGGAGGGAGTGCCCACACCAATGAGCTCATATATCCAACCAAAGGTGACTTTGTATAGCCCTCCCTCACTTAAATCCAATTCACTTGCACGTCTTGGCATCACCTCCCTGATGTCATGATCCTCCTCACAAGCAAAGGACAGAGGAAGGTAGGTAGTGCAGTGGATGGAGTACTCCCTGGAGTCAGGAGGACCTGTGTGGTCTCAGACACTTAACGCTAGTTATATGACCCTGGGCAAGTCACTTAACTCCAACTGCCTCATCAAAACAAAAGAATGAAGGAGAAACAACAAATAATGATCCAGTTCCAATGAATACATAGTTTTTTACTCCTTGGCTTACTTGATATTGGCAGAAACCATCAGAGACAGAATTCCCTCTCTTGTACAATATGATCCTGGGCCCAGGAACCTTTTTCTGGATAATCTGTATGAGTTATTTTTCTCTCCATTTAGTTATTACTTTATAGTAGAGACTATATCATTTTGGAGAAACTGCAAGCACTTACTTGGAAACTTACTGAGAAGAAAAAAGTTGTAACTTCCGTTTCAACAAGCTCATTCCCTAAAATCAAAAACTTCACCTACCTATGGGATTGAGTCCCACTGCAACCTATTTGTACTTCCATGGGAAAGAGCAAAAGAAACTCTAACTTTTAATGATGCCCCATGAAACATGGCTCCCCAATGAAGGGTAAGTCTTAGAGAATTATTTTGTGTTCCGGTGGGGGGAATAATGCCAGAATATGGATTTGAGATAACAAAGAGAGAAAACTGTGTCTGGATTTGGAGGCCTTTTGGGAGTTGCCAAAGTCATAAGTTCAGTCTGAGTACTCTTACCCACTTTATATGCCACTGGGACAATGACCAAATCCTCAACTGTATGACCCGAAGAAATATGCAGCGATATGGTGACTGTTAATCATAACATCTGGATTAGGTTTTGTAATTTTGGAAGAGGGTACTGTCCTGTCCCTTCCATCACCTTTCTTTCTTTCTGTTCCTGAGTATTTTTGGAGAAAGTTGTGGAACCTTTCTGATTGAGTCCTTGGCCTTTACTGCAGCTCAAATATTTTTTTAATTCATCCCTTAACTCTTAATCACACTCCAGATAACAGTTTTTCCAAATCTTTTCTAAGTGAACACAACTACATATTTAGGGTTAGCAGATGACTTCACTTGCTACTTTGTTGAGATCAATATCACCTGGACCCCACTTTCATTATTAAACTGTAGCCCGTCTTTAACCATGTCCACAGAGAGTAGAGAGTCTTGGAGGAGAGGAATGACCTACTAGATGGGAAGAATTCCCAAAAATCCCCAACTTTGAATGTCTCTTTTGGAATGAAGGGGGTTTGTGGGAAGAAGCAGAAAGTTATTGCAAGGAAGAGTATGGAAGAAGGGAGCCATGGGAAATAGATGCCAAAAAGGAGACTTCACAAGCTTCTAGAAGTTGAGGCAACCAGAGAAGTGGGATGATTGGGGGTATATTGCTGTATTCTATTTGCCAGTGTAACAAGGGCCATCATCCCATGAAACATGCTCAGAATAGTGCTTACTAGTTCCAGTGGACTATACTTAGGACCATTCTTCTGGCCATGTGTGACTTAGTGCTAAAAGGTTTGCACTTTAGGATGAAAAAGAATTGCTTTATTGACCACTGTCAAGAAAGTACTAATGATTCAATATATATTTAAAAGAGGGTGTCCTCAATCTCAGAATTCTCTTCCCTTCTTGCAGTGAAGTATATCACAACTGTTTGGAGACAACATGAATGCTGGAGAAGGGGTAGAGTGAGGAGAGGGATTGCTTGCCATATTCCTCACCCCAGTCACCATGAAGCCATGAACACATGGCATTTAAAGTATATATGTTCCTTAGGCAAGGCTGAGCCTGGTTTTGAGGCTATCTTTTTCTGTTTACTCTTCCCTGATCTTAGGTGAATGAATGAGTATATATTCACAGATGGACATGTGTGGATGGCTTGGATGGCTTCCAGGCTTGGATATAAGCTTGTGAATTTGAGAGGACCAGACATTCTAAGTCCTTTTGACCATAACTGACTTACAGCAAGGAAAGGAGGGACCAACAATAACTCTAGAAACTGACCGTCAGGAGAATGGGAGCAGGCCAGGACCTTTTTACAAGACATAAAATAGGAATTGTGTAGACAGTGCAGAGCCAAGGTGAAATGTAGTGTTCCTAACCAATACTTTCATAAAGTTCTTTATGTTTGGATGCTATTTAACTATCTTCCTTCCTAGAAAGTATATTAATCATTATAAATTAAGTTATTGAATTCTATTAATAAAAATTTTACATATAATTATAAATAATAATATATAAATAAAATTTACTTTTTAACTAATAAATATTTTTTCTCTCCAGCTTCCCCCACACTTGGGGAAAAAGAAGAAAAAGGAAAAATTTTTGTCAGAAATATTTTTATCTATATCCATACACACACACACACACACACACACACACACACACACACACGCACACTTAAAATAAATTCCTGTACTGGCCATGTAAAAGTTTATTTCTCTTTCTGCATCTTAAATCTCTCTCCTTTCAGGACAAGAGATAAGGAAGGGACCAAAAAAATGACAAGATGCATAATAGCTCCTCTTCACCCAGAGCAGATGATACACTATTTTCTAGGGGGTAGAAAGATGAGCAGCATTCTTCATCATTAGCTTTTTAGAACTGTGGTTAGTTATTACATTGAGAAGCCTTATGTCTTTCAAAATTACTTGTCTTTACAATGTTCTTATTGTATAGATGTTTTCCTGGTTCTGCGTACTTCATTCTTTATCAGTATCTGTAAGTCTTCCCAGGTTACTCTGAAACCATTTCTTACGGTGCAGTGTTTCATTAGATTCTTATGTAACGCTGACTACTCTGGTCCCCACAGCCTGTATGCAGGTCAGGTATGTTACATTCCACTCTTCCCTCAGGGTTCCCTAGAAACTTTAAGGGAGTTGAGGTGTTTAGACTCTCTGCTAATGGATCCAGCCTCTAGTTTTCCTATGCTTAAGGCATTTCACTTTTATGTAACATTTCATGTTTATGCCTTGCATCCCAGAGGCCACAGGGAACTGTTCTGATTTTGGGACAAAGATTGTGCTAGCCTATAAATATACATACAAATGTGTGTGTGTAAAAATATACAAATGTGTGTGTATAGACACACAGATACACCCATACACACAGATATATCCATCTGCTTTCAGCATTTTGTCTTTAATTTGGGAGATCTGAATTTTGGCTGCTGTATTCCTAGATATCTTCAGTTTGGGGATTCAGAAGATCACCTGTAGATTCTTTGCCTTCTGGTTCTAATAGAATAGGGCAGTTTTTTCTTATGATTACTTGAAATATGGTACTCAGATATTTTTGTTTGGTCACAGTTTCCAAGGAGTCTATCCTTAAATTATCTCTCCATTGCCTGTTTTCCAGGTCAGTTGCTTTTCTTTCTATTTCTTTTAAAAATCTTTTAACTTTTGGTATTTTTTATTGTCTCATGAACCATTGAATTCTGACTGTTCCAGTCTATAAGTTAGTTTATGATTTGTGTAAAGTTTTCTATCTTCTGCTCTAAACTATTTACTCTTTCCAATTTCCCCCCACAGTTTTTATTTTTATTCTAATGTCAATTTTTGTTTCTTCTTTATCGCTTCCATCCAAACCAAGCCAAGCCATTTTTTTTCCTCTGTGATTCTACTAATATTTATTGTGGAATTACTTTTGTAATTACTTTCTGTCTGGGTTTACCTCTATGGTTTCCCTTAACCTATAGCATTTTTTCATTTTGTATATTTTTGTTTCCTGTTTACTTGTATTTACTTTGATTTAGTTCCCTCACCCTCATAGACTTCAAGACCCTTTACCAAGGTTTGTGCTGAATTCTCTGGTGTAACTCCTCTTTAGCCACTATTGGCTTCTTGCTGTCTTTTCATTTTGCAGTTCTGACTAGTGATATTTATCTTCTGCTCTATCTGTAATCTTCTCTTGTTCTTTAATGGGATATAAATTGGGAGAGATAGTTTTTTTTTAGTTTTTAGGTTTTTTTTTTAAGCAGAGTAAACCATCTACCCACAGCAGAATAGGGTGGGTGACTGAGGTTACAAGCTTGAATATAGTCTCGTTTTGTTTGGGGAGGTTGAATATGGCTTTTGAACAAATTTCCCTTGTCCAGTAATCACTACAACAACAGCAAATAGCTCAACATTTAACTGAATTAAAAATTTCAACCGAAGAAATTACCTTACAAGGGTATTAAAAAAAGAAACATTTTTGCTTCCCTATTGGCTCTGGATATTAGCGAGACAGGAAGCAGCTCATCCTGGTGTCAGTACCTAGGCTGGAAGAGTGTATAGTTTCCCTCTTTTGTCTTTAGATTGGATAGTTGGGTAGGGGTAATAAAGGAAAGGGAGTGAGTTAGGACCCTTGCTCTTACATTATGGTTTCAACAAATGATGCTGTACCTCCCCCTACATCCTTAATGCTTTTGTCTTTGGCCCATTATTAGGATATGAAAGGGGTAGAATAGTCTTCACCCCTGGGAGCTGGTCCCTTTCAAAATCCTAAGAGGGTAAGTTGGGTCAAGTGAAGGGGCAAATTAATTTGTAGGGAAGGTTAAGGGCTGGCCCACCCCTCTCTACTTCTGCCAGGGAAACCATTCTTGGCCCAATGAAGTCCAGAGCTGGACCAGACCACTTTCTCCTCTCCTCAGTGGGAATGCTGCTCTCCTCTTTCTTCTCCATCCCCAACCTGGCCATCCCTGGACCCCATTTTTCTAATCATTTGAATTCAATGAGAGTCCTCCTAATATAGCACTTACTAGTGACTGTCAGCACACTTTCGGTGACACCTGTCCCTTTGCGCCATGATGGTGCAGCTAAATGGCAGGGCCAACTCCCTCTCTCCCTATGTATAGTGTGTGCCCTGAGGACCCGCCCAGAGGCTCAGTTGACTAGCTCCTGCCTGTGGAGATGGGTGTCCACACATCACCCCTGAATCTGAGACATGAGTAAGGGTGGCAGGTGATTCTTTGGCAGTGTCAGCCAGAGCATTCAATGAAAGAGGGGGTGGGATATAGTGGATTCCTGGTAGACATCCCGGAGGAGTGAACTGAGGCAGCAGTGTGTGGTAGCCTTATCTGAAGTCTCTACTGGTATCCCGAATTAGAAAAAAAGAAGCCCTGTTCCATGGTTACTGGGGACATGGCCGAAACCCCTTTGGAGGACGATCTCTGAGACAGCCAGGGAGCCACAGTAGTTGGGCTGTTTGACGAGGCCCAGCAGGAAGCGGCAGTAGTGGTACATGTTGGTATAAACAGGGTACGTTTTAGACGGTTCTTCTCCAAATATTCAGGTTCCACCATGCACTCTGGGGCGACATTGGAAGCGTGCCGTAAGTCAGCATAGGGTGGGCTGCAGGTGGAGGTGGTGGTCAGGGGCAGCTGCGGGTTGGGCAGAGGTATGGGCATGGGCAGTAGCAGTGCCCACTGGGTCCAACCTTGCACCAGTCATCAAGGCTCCGGGAGTCCACCCTGCAACCCCTGCAGCCTCTGCATCCACACTGCCTCTCCCCATACCTCTTCACATTTTTTATTGGTTCTGGGTCCTGTCCAGGTGATGGTAGTGAAAGAAGAGAGATGGGATTGCTGTATCTGTCTCCTCACAGTCAGAGTAAGGCAGTGTTGGGTCACAGGGAGTTGGGAAGTCAACGCCTGCAGGCTTGTGTCAGAGTAACCTCATAATTGTCCAGGGTCCAGTGGTGGTGGATCCTAGAAGGTGGGAAGGGAGAAGTATATACCTGGAGGTAAGCATTGGGATCTGCCTCCTACCTGGTTCTGGGTCCAGGTACCACTGGTTGATTCTGGATGGTAGAAAATAAGTGAATGTTTAAAAGCAAAAACAATCACATCATATATTTATTATGCACCTACTGTTTATCTGACACTGTGCTAGGCATTAAGGATACAAGTACAAAGAATAAAAAAAATCTCTGGGTCAGGGTAAAAACGAATATTTAAATTTAATAATTTCACATCGATTTTCAATAATGATGTTAATTATTAGGCTGTGAGCTCCCTGAACTGCCTTTCTTTGTATCCCAAGTTTTTTGCACAGTGTTAGCACAATGCAGACACTTAATAAAATGCTTAGTGACTGACTGACTGATGGTCCGCAGTTAACTTTTTCTCCTTTATTCTTGCTACATTTTTTGATTGCAACAATAATTTGTCTTAGGGGAAAAAGCTAGAGCATTATCTTTTTCTAGTTTTGAAAACAGTTCATATACTGAAGGGGTAATTTGTCCAATAAGTGTCTGAGATGTAAGAATTCTCCTTTCTGCAGAATCATCTGCCTTAGACTAGCATAAGTGGGCATAAATAGCTATTCAAAGTGCAGTCTCAATGCATATCACCAGGTGGAACTCTGAGCTTGAGTGATTTCACTTCCCTCTTACACTTGAGCACACATAGACTACCTGCCTGGGCTTCTGCTCAATAAGGAGAATCCTCTCCTCCTATCTCACTGGCTCTGACATTTCTTCCTCTATAGTCTAGGATGGATCACAGCTTGACACCTTGGGAGCTTCTCGCAAACATAGTATCCCAGTAGAATCCGAACCGATACAATCTCCATTTGATTTGGAGAATGTGAGCCTGGGTTAGCAAGCCTACTACTTAGTTCTGGACAGATCCACTCATGGGGGTCTGAAGTGGGGTGGGGGTCAGAGTGGGGGGAGGGGGGAAGGAGAGAATCTGCCATGATCCTGTTATGTATCTCATCTGAGGTCAAAGTTCAGGTTCCCTCCTGGGTTCCTGCAACTAGCCACTTAGGCAACCTAAGGTATGTCCTCAGAGTTACTTTTCTTGTGGGTATCGGGGAAAAGAAGGGAGAGAGTGTCCGTGTGTATTTATGTATGTATATAGGTCTATAAACTCCCCATGGGAAAAATTCTGGTTTTTTTCTATATGCCTCCTTCCTGCTTCACTGGGAATTTGGACTCTACCCCCAGGAACAAACCTTGGTTCTGAAAGGTATGTGTTCACCCAATCTTGCTGGGAAACAAGTTTCTAACTCATTCCTTCATCACCATCTCCCAATAATTTCTCTGTAGATTCCCCTTCTCTTTTCCAGCTCCATTTTACATTTTTTCTCTCCCTCCCAACCCAATAGAATGTTAGCTCTTAAAGAGCAGGCAATTTTTTGTTAACTTGTATCCTCAGACATTTAGCACAGTGGCATTAGACACATGACATTTGATAAAGGTTACATCATCTATCTATCTATTTATCAAGCTGGAGGTAAAAAGATGATTGGATTTTAAAGGAAAAACTAATGATAGGATTTTAAACCTTAGAGATTATCTAATCCAAACCTTTCATTTTAATATAGAGATTACCCGAAAGAGAAGTCAATAGTGCAGTCAGTAAAAAGACAACCTGAAGAATAGTCAATGGTTTGATACCAAATTGGAAGAAAGTTCGCCTTGTATGATTCCAAGGTTTTGTTCTTGGCCCTGTGCTTTTAAACATATTTATCAATAACTTGGATAAACACATAGATTATCTGTTTTTCAAATCTGGAGATGACATGAAACTGAAAGGTGTAGCTAACACATAGGTGACAGAGTTAAAATTTTTAAAATTAACATTGATGGAGCTGTAAATTCACTCAACTCTTCTGAATGTCAATGAAAGTGATGAAATTTTCCATACCTTTTGACCAGGTATCCCACTATCAGGTACTCACCTCAAGGAGGTCAAAGACAGAAAGGAAGGTCAATATACACCAAAATATTAATAGCTGCACCCTTGGTGGTAGCAAAGTATTAGAAACAAGGTGATGGTCCATTTTTTGGGAAATGGCTGAAAGAACTATATGGCATATTAATGTAGTGTAATATTATTATGCTGGAAGAAAAGACAAATATGAAGAATTGGGAGGAATATGGAAATATTTGTATGAGTTGATGTATGATGAAATAAACAGGATCAGAAGGAAAATATTCACAATGCAATAAAACTAATGACAAGACTACTTAAAGTAGAATTCTTTATAATTAGAAAAACTTTCTTCCCTAGTTTCTTATTTCACATGATCTCAGCAGCCTCTTCTCCTCTCTCCTTTTTTGCTCTAATCTCAGACAAAGAAATGGCCCTTCTCCTTGCCAACACCAACCCCTCTACTGTATTTTATTTTTTTATATTTATTTATTTAACTTTTCAACATTCATTTCCACAAAATTTTGGGTTCCAAATTTTCTCCCCATTTCTCCTCTCCCCCCACCTCAAAACGTCAAGCCTTCTAATTGCCCCTATCACCAATCTGCCCTCTCTTCTAACATCCCTCCCTTCCCTTATCCCCATCTTCTCTTTTGTCCTGTAGGGCAAGATAACTTTCTATCCCCCATTATCTATATTTCTATTTCCTAGTTTCAAGAACAATACTCAGCAGTTGTTCCTAAAACTTTGAGTTCCAACTTCTCCCCATCCCTCCCTCCCCACCCATTCCCTTTGAAAAAGCTGGCAATTCAATATAGGCCATATCTGTGTAGTTTTGCCAATGACTTCCATAATAGTCGTATTGTGTAAGACTAACTATATTTCCCTCCATCCTATCCTGCCCCCCATTGCTTCTATTCTCTCTTTTGATCCTGTCCCTCCCCGAGTGTTGACTTGAAATTGCTCCCTCCTCCCATTGCCCTCCCTTCCATCATCCCCCCCACCCTGCTTATCTCCTTCTCCCCAACTTTCCTGTATTGTAAGATAGGTTTTCATACCAAAATGAGTATGCATTTTATTCCTTCCTTTAGTTGAATGTGATGAGAGTAAGCTTCATGTTTTTTCTCTCACCTCCCCTCTTTTTCCCTCCACTGAAAAGTCTTTTATTTGCCTCTTTTATGAGAGATAACATGCCTCATTCCATTTCTCCCTTTCTCCTCCTAATATATTTCTCTCTCACCACTTAGTTTTATTTTTTAAGATATGATCCCATCCTATTCAATTCACCCTGTGCTCTCTGTCTCTCTCTCTGTCTCGGTCCCTGTCTCTCTGTCTCTGTCTCTCTGTGTCTCTGTCTCTGTCTCTCTCTCTCTGTATGTGTGTGCGTGTGTAATCCCACCAACTACCCAGATACTGAAAAGTTTCAAGAGTTACAAATATTGTCTTTCCATGTAGGAATGTAAACAGTTCAACTTTAGTAAGTCCCTTATGATTTCTCTTTGATGTTTACCCTTTCATGCTTCTCTTGATCCTTGTGTTTGAAGGTCAAATTTTCTTTTCAGCTCTGGTCTTTTCATCAAGAAAGTTTGAAAGTCCTCTATTTCATTTAAAGACCAGTTTTTGCCCTGAAGTATTATACTCAGTTTTGCTGGGTAGGTGATTCTTGGTTTTAGTCTTTGACTTCTGGAATATCATATTCCATGCCCTTCAATCCCTTAATTGGAAGCTGCTAGATCTTGTGTTATCCTGATTATATTTCCACAATACTTGAATTGTTTCTTTCAAACTGCTTTCAATATTTTCTCCTTGACCAGGGAACTCTGGAATTTGGCCACAATGTTCCTAGGAGTTTCTCTTTTTTGGATCTCTTTTAGGTGGTGATCGGTGGATTCTTTCAATATTCATTTTGCCCCCTGATTCTAGAATATCAGGGCAGTTTTCCTTGATAATTTCATGGAAGATGATGTCTAGGCTCTTTTTTTTGATCATGACTTTCAGGTAGTCCCATAATTTTTTAATTGTCTCTCCTGGATCTATTTTCCAGATCAGTTGTTTTTCCAATGAGATATTTCACATTCTCTTCCATTTTTTCATTCTTTTGGTTTTGTTTGGTGATTTCTTGATTTCTCATAAAGTCATTAGCCTCCATCTGTTCCATTCTAATTTTGAAAGAACTATTATCTTCAGTGAGCTTTTGAACCTCCTTTTCCATTTTGCTAATTCTGCTTTTTAAAGCATTCTTCTCCTCATTGGCTTTTTGAACCTCTTTAGCCAATTGAGTGAGCCTATTTTTCAAGATGTTATTTTCTTCAGCATTTTGGGGGGGGGTCTCCTTTAGCAAGCTGTTGACCCACTTTTCATGCTTTTCTTGAATCTCTCTCATTTCTCTTCCCAATTTTTCCTCCACCTCTCTTACTTGATTTTCAAAATCCTTTTTGAGTTCTTCTATGGCCTGAGACCATTGAATATTTATTTTGGATGTTTTGGATACAGAAGCCTTGAGTTTTAAGTCTTTCCCTGATGGTAAGCACTGTTCTTCCTCATCCGAAAGGATAGGAGAAGATACCTGTTTACCAAGAAAGTAACCTTCTATAGTCTTATTTTTTCCCCCTTTTTGGGCATTTTCCCAACCAGTCACTTGACTTTCAGGTCCTTTGTCAAGAATAGGGTATACTCTAGGAATCTGTAAGATCTCAGTTCCTCCAAAGTGGCATAATCAAGGGTGTACATGGTCTGGGAGCAACTAGAGATTTTTGTGCCCAGAATCTTAGCAGTTTCCTCTCCACAGGCATCTGATCTCTAGTTCTGCCAAGCTAGCACTAGCGGGGTAGGATTCAGTCAAGCTGTGGAGGCAGGGCCTCCATTCAGTGCGAGACAAAGACCAGCTGCCTCAGGGCATCTACACTGGGCTGAGATAAGACTCAGCTCTTCAGTGCCCCCAGGGGCTTTTATGATCCAGCTATGTTCTCAGGCTGCTGTAGGGGCTGCTCAGAGAACTCCTGCCACCTGCCTGATGTGTAGGCCCTTCTTCCTTCCTGGCCAGCTGAGTAAATCCTGTCACTGACCTTTGGCACCTGTGGGTTGAGGGATCTGTGGACCCTCTGCTGCTGGGACTGGGGATTCCATGACTGGATATTCTGCCCTGGAGGGCTGTTCACAAGCCACACCATGCCTTGCGGCCAAGGAGGGGCTGGGCTCTGCGCTCTGCTCGGCGTTTGGTGCAACTGCCATTTCCAGTGGGCCTTTCAGGTCACCCTGGGCTGGAAATCTCCACTTCTCCACTTCTGTTCTCCACTTCTGCCACTCCAAAATTTGTTGAGAGTCCCTCTCTATAGGCGTTTTATGGGCTGTGTGGGGGCAGCCTCCGTGTGTCCTTCTACTCCACCATCTTGGCTCTGCCCCAACCCCTCTATTTTATCCTTGAATTCATTTTCTCCTGACTTCTCCAGGAGCTTGCCTCTTCATAGTAATTCTTCCTCTTGTCTTAATTTTCAACCAGTTCTTCTTATTACTATTTTTCTCTTTCACAGAATGAAACATCTTTATTTTGGAGAATTTGTTTTGCTTGACTATGCCTAGTTTTTAAAAAGAAAATTATTAATTAATTCATTTTTGGTTTGCAACATTCACTTCCATATAGTTTAAATTTTTTCCCCTTCCCTCTCTTCTCCCTCCCCAAGATGGTATATATATTCTTATTAAACACATTTTCACATTAGTCATATTGTATAGAAGATTTATAACAAATGGGAGAAACCATGAGCAACCATTCTGACTCTGTAGTTCTTTCTCTGGATGTGCATGGCATTTACCATTGTGTGTTCTTTGGAATTGTTTTAGGTTCTTACATTGCTGAGAAGGGCTAAGTCTATCAAAGTCAGTCATCATACACTGTGATGATTTCTGTGAATGATATTCTCCTGGTTCTGCTCAATTCTCTCAGCATCAGTTCATATAAGTCTTTCCAGGATTTTCTGAAGTCAGTTCATCATTTCTTATAGCAGAATAATATTCCATCACATTTATATACCACAAGTTGTTCAGCCACTCCTCAATTGTTGGACATTCCATAAATTTCCAGTTCTTGGCCACCACAAAAAGAGCAGCTATAAAAATCATTTTTATGATGTCTTTGGGATACAGTCCTAGAAGCAGTACTGTTGGGTCAAAGGGTTTTTCACATTTTTATAGCCCTTTGGGTATAGTTCCAAATTGCTCTCCAGAATGGTTGGATCAGCTCACAGATCCACCAACAATGAATTAGTGTTCCAACTTTAGGAAAGGCTTCTTGCAGAAGTTGGGATTTTAGCTAAGACTTGAAGGAAGCTAACTTAATCATAGACTTCTTTAAAAAAAAGCCATACTATGTGTTCCAGGAGTAGGGAGAGTCTATGAGCCATATAGGTACGACATAGAGGAATTTGGGTGAAGGGGGAAAGGAAGGGGAAAGTGGTGGAGTGGGCATTTGTGTCTGGGGGTGTGATAGGACCACAGTCCTTAACCCCCTCCCCCAAAATGTGGATAAGATAAAGACAATGAAGCCAGCCTTGATTGGCACAGTGGGGTAGGGTCAAGATTCAAGCTGGATCTCCCTTAAGGCTGCTATTTGATGACCTCTGGTTATGTTGATGACCAGGTTACTGGTCACCTAGGAATCCAGGCCCCTCTGACTTGTTGGATATATGAAGACCATGAGACTTACCTTACCATTAACTGCTGATCATGCCTATTTCCATATGAAGATGGAGGAGGCACATGTCTATAGGAGCTAATTGTCCCCAACTCCTTGTTGCATATCCCTATTTTAGAAATAAGGAACCCTTTCGTTAACTGTTCAATGACTTAGGAGTTCCTCATTTCATCCCAACATTAAACATGAACTAACCAGGGAATAGATCTCCAGTCTGACCCTAACAGGGGGGTTTCATCCACATGAATACTGTCCTGAAACCTCACAACTATCTCCTATGTGCTGATGTCCCCAGAGCAGAACAAATAGAGGTTCAAAGATTCCAGGAATGGTAAGGCCCTTTGGGGAGATGAAGCTAAAAGTATCTTGCAGAAGCTGCAATAGTAGTGCATGTTGGAATCACTTGAGTATTGGAGAATTCCTTGTTCTAGAACTTCTAAAATGTGCAATGCCCTTTGACTCCTAGTATCTAACTAAAGGTTTTCCAAGAAAGTCCTGGGTCTTGCATGAGAACTTGGAATTCTCTCTGCCCTGATCTTACCCACAACCCTGAGGGCTTTTGTGGCCCAGTGAATTATCACCCACAACTCAGGTAGTCTTGGGAGGGAGGGAAATGACAGGAAAATCAGGAGGTGGGGTAAATGAACCCATCCAAGATGAATTCCTTTAAAAACTGTTTTATTTTTAATAATTAATGTTATTCTAATAGTAATTTTATTTATTATTTAATATTTGAATTTTCTTTATTATTTGAATGATAATGAAAACCATTTTTATACTGAACTTAACAAACACCAAATAAAATGAGTATTTCCATATCTATAAAATAACAGAAGAAGAGCATTTATATGACACTGAGGCTCTCTATTATGTATCACTTGCTTGTCTTTTAAATATATAATAAATTCAATATGTTATTTTCAAATTTATCCTACTTGTCTGTGATTTTTTTCTAGCCTTCCCTCTGTTCTCTTCTGTGCATTTTTAAAAATGGATCCTTCAATGACACTCTTTTCTTCTTCTCCTCCTCTTCCTCCTCCTTTTTCTCCTTCTCCCCTCCCCCTCCTCTTCCTCCTCTTCCTCCTCCTCCTCCTCCTTCTTCTTCATCTTCTTCTTCTTCTTCTTCTTCTTCTTCTTCTCCTCCTCTTCCTCTTCCTTTTTATTCTCCTCCTCCTCTCTCTCT
Source organism: Bettongia penicillata ogilbyi (assembly GCA_023548195.1). Lineage (NCBI taxonomy): Eukaryota > Metazoa > Chordata > Mammalia > Diprotodontia > Potoroidae > Bettongia > Bettongia penicillata. Next base: position 2,423,646 of record JAJHZJ010000066.1, on the reverse strand, counting down.
CTGTATCTTTCTCTATCTCTCTCCTTCCTTATTTTTGCTACCCTGGTCCTACTCCCTCCTGCTCTCTTCTAACTCTCTTCCCATTAGAAAAAAAGAATAATAGCCTTTGTGATTAATATACATAGCCAAGAAAACACATTCCATTCCAAAACACATGCCCATTTCCAAACATGTATGTCTTATTCTGTCTAAGGACCATAATCTCCATAATTTTTCCTATTAGGTATGTAGCATGCTTCATCATGATATCATCTCTAGAATTATGGTCAGTAGTTACACTAACAAGGGATTTTCAGATTTTCAAAGTTGTTTTTCTTTACAGTATTATCATATAAGTGCTCTGGTTCTGCTCACCGCACCATGCATCAGTTCATATGAGACTTCCCATGTTTCTCTGAAACCTTCATTTTTATCATTTTTATGGTATAATAATATTTCATTAAATTTGTATATCATAATTTGTATAGCCATTCACTATAGGCACTCCCTTAGATCTTTGCTATAATAGAAAAGGCTACTATAAATATTTTTCTACATGTGGTCTTTTTCCTCTCTCTTTGGTTACTTTGAGGTATAGGCCCAGTAGGTCAAAGGGTTTATATGGAATGTTGTGATTTCCTGGGAATGGTTCCAAATTACATTCCAGAATAGCTACACCAATTTATAGCTCATCATCAGTGCATTAGTTTTCCTATATTCCCATAGTCCCTCCAACATTTCTGTTTTCCTCTTCATTTTCCTTTTTTGGTCACCTTTGTCAATCTGATAGATGTTAGGTAGAACATCAGAATTGCTTTAATTTGCATTTCTCTCATTACTAGTTATTTGGAGAATTTTTTATACTGTTGTCGGTAGTTTGGACTTCTTCCTTTGAGACCTTTGAAATTAATCTATTGGAGAATAGTGCCAATGTCCTTCAGATCATAGCTAAAAAATTTTTCAAACAGTACAAGTACTCCAAGCCACACCAGCTCAACCAAATTTCTCAAATCCCCTGACTCCTGTCTCCAGTCCATCCAAACTACACAGGAGAGGTCATAGCACAGACATAACACCTCCCTGTCACTCGGACCTCACTCAGGCCAGTCTGCAATGAAATAAGGCCATTTTACAGTTAACCAAAGGAAGTTTACATGAACAGGATATTAAGCAAGACTTGATTCATTTGGTTACAGCTTCCTTGCCTTCACATTTCCAATCCTCCCTAATTGATTTGCTATCTCACTACTTACATTATATATAGATTCCACATCCACAGACCTCTCAAAGAAGGGAAGGTGGTACTTGCATATCTCTTCTTTGGGGGATGGTTTGTTCATCATTTTATAGACTTCCATTCCAATTGTTTTATTGTCATCTTTTCCTATTTACAATGTTTTCATTGTGGATATTGTTTTCCTCGTTCTGATTTTTCACTTTACTTTCATATATGTCTTTCTATGCTTCCTTGTATTCATCACATTTTCTATTTCTTACAATCCAGTAATTTGTTTAGTTATATTTCCTAATCAGTGGGCATCTAGATTATTTCCATATCCCCAGCAAAAAGGCTAAGAAAGTAAAAAACGGGACACTACATTGGAGAGGTTGATGAAAGACAACCACACAAATCCCATTGTTAGTGGAGCTTTGCAGTACCGATATTGATGTTAGAGATATTGTTTCCTTTCTCACAGAGCAAGTTGGAATTGCTAGGTGGTTCAAGTATTCATTTTGAATTAGAGAGCCAACTGCTGTACATAAACCACAATGAGATCAAAAGAAAGGCCCATATACACAAAAATATTTGCAGTAGAACTTGTTTTCACCGTTTAGAATGGAAAATATTATAATTCAGTTCCTTGAGAGTATATTCCTTTAAATTCAACTGAATAAAGATTTCATTTTTAGAGTAACAATAGCTAAGTAAATGTTTACAGATTGCCTAAAAACCATGAATCTTAGTACTCTTTCACTACTTTTTCAGTGTCACTGTAGAAGTGGAAAGGGCCAAGACATTTTGTAATTTTCTTTTGTTTCTTGGGTTACCAAGACCAAAGAATCTATCACCAAGTGGCCAGACTATGGGTTGTGAGACTCCAATGCTTAGCTAGTTTGGTCCTTAAAAGTGGAAATAGTTTATTACCAGGAACCATACAGTTCACATGTGGTATATTAGGCTTATACCCCATTGCTAGGAGTGCCCAAGAAAAGTATAGATGATAGAGAAAAGTCATGCTCCAGTAGAGGCTGGCATCCTAGATGCCTGGAGGGCATCCTAGAAAAGTCCTTTCTAGGATCCCCTCTTCTATATTCCATGATTCTATCTTCTATAACTCTATATACTATATTCTATGGTGCTATAAATATAGGGAGTACACGGAGCATACCTCTCTCTCTCATTTGATGATGATGATGATGAAGGCTGAAGTCCCTGTCTAATAGCTGACTCCTCAGAACCCAAACAGGATTGTCTCTTTCCTATTCCTCTCCTCTGCATTGAACACCTCCCCTCAGGTCCCTATAACTTCTCAGAAATGAGTTCAGAGCCTAGGGATCTGGAATTCCTGCTAGCTTACCACCCACACCTTTATCACAAGGTGTAAGGTGAGGGAAGACAGGAGGAAGGGTCCACGGAGGAAGGGAGTGGGGTATTACATGTCTTGGCTCTTAGCTTTCTCATTTCCCTCCCCTCCAGGACATTCCTGGGTTCCCACAGGGAGTGCAAGTGGGGGAGAGAGATAACTTAAGACAGACAGAAAGAAATAGAGACAGAGGGACAGAAACAGAAAGACAAATAGAATGTATGAAGTCTCCACCCCAGTTCCGCCCAGAGTGGGTGGTGAGACACGAAGCAGGCAGGTCAGTTCCTTGTGTCTGAGGAGCCATGCCTTGCGGCCGGGACCTCATCCTGAAGGCTCTGGAAAACTTGAATGAAGAGGAGTTTAAGAAATTCAAATTCAGCCTGTGGAATGTGCCGCTGCAGCCAGGTTACTGCCGAATCCCCAAGGGTTCCTTGCTGGAAATGGACCGCTTGGACCTCTCTGACAAGATCGTCAGTTGCTACCTGGAGGACTACGGGATGGAGCTGACTGTGCAGGTGCTCCAGATCATCAGCATGAAGGAGGAGGCTGTCAGACTCCAGCAAGCAAGGGGGGCTGGTGAGACTCCCTTCTGCTAATCCCCACCCCGTAGCCAGGAACCCACCCTCCACCCGCAACTTTTAATCCCTTCCACTCCACTTCCTAAATTCTGCCCCACGTCTCCAGGGCTCAAGTTCCCAGCCTTTGAGATCCACTGCAGGTGTGGCTCCTTTCCTGGGACACAGACCCCTGCCCGCCACCCCAAAGGATCCCCAACCTCTTCCTTCCTCCCCACCATAGATAGCTTCCGCATCCAATGTTTGGCTTCCAAACATATCCTTGCTGTCCCACCCTCTCTTCCTCTCAGCATTACTTTCATTTTCATCTGCTGCCTCAAGACCCAGTTTACAGCTGAGGGTAAGAGAACACTGGAACAAAAGGCCCTAGAAAACATTTAAACACACAATCCTGCCACACATTGTCATACATACACCCTAATACACACACAAGTTGACACATATACCAACACCCGCAAATGTTCACATGTACAGACATTCACAACGAGAGACCGAGTAAAAGAACCAAGTTCTCCCCTTCCCTTCCCTCACTGTCCTTCTCCTGGAACTTTTGAACGTAGACCTGTGTAAGTCAGGGAAGTTGGAGCTATTTGGGGGATGAAGTAGGGGAGAAGGAAAAAGAGATGTCTTCTGCCAGAGTGGGTCCCCAGGAAGGAGAAACTCAGAACTGGGAGAAATTGGAAAAGTCACCTTTACATTCTCTCTTTACAGCCTCAAGACCTCACCCAATTGGAAATGCAGCTCAGCCCACTCATCATTCAGCTGCTGCATCCACTTCATCAGGTAAGGACTAATACATTCTCTCTCCAGGGGACTCTAGGTTGAAGTCTTTTGCACTTCACCGCCTTGTGGAGAGGTTCACTGAGCCTGGAAGAATCAAGGTCCAGGACTAGGAAGCATCCTCCGAGATTTGGAATGTAGATAGAATCTTCAGTTGGTCTGACATTCAGCTAGTACATCTTTCAGGAAGACTTCCTGCACTGAATGTCCACTAGGCATTGAAGGGCAGATGGGAGGAATCAAAATAATGTCTTTCTTCAAGGTATTTATATCTTAATGTGGGAGTGTATGTGTGTATACAAACATGTATATGTATATATAAAAATATGTATATGTATGTGCATATATCATATCAGATATAAGACAATTTTAGAGGGAAAGGCACTAGCATCTAAAGGGACCAGGAAAGGCTTCCTGTAAAAGGTGGAACTTGAGTCTAGTCTTGAAGGAATTTAGGGATTTCAAGAGGTAGAAGTGAGAAGGGAGAACAATTCTAGGCATAAGGCAATACAAAGTAATGGAACTGGGGATGGACTGGGTGTCGAATAACAATTATCCTAGACTGTAGATTGCATGTATAAGTAGACTGGAAGATAGAAAAAGGCTGGGTTGTGAAGAGCTTTAAATGCTAGAGGGGTTTGTTTTTGATTCTCAACATAATAGGAAGCCACTGAAGTTGACTGAGTAGTAGGGTGGCATTGACAATGCCACCTGCATTTTAGGGAAATCACTTTAGTGTCTGTGTAGAAGGTAGATTGAAGTAGGGAGAGACTTAAAACCAAATGGGATAACTATTGCAATAATCCAGATGAGATATTACTAACCTGAACTAGGGTAGTAACCATGTGAATAGAGTTAAATGGACACACACACACACATACACACACACACAAGATTAGAAAACTCAATGACTATAAGCTTTGTATCACTTCAGTAGATATAGGGAAGTTCAGCAGAAAGGTAAGTTTAGGGTAAAAAATAATGAATTCTGTTTCAGACATATTGAGTTTAAGATATATGTCACCTGCGTAAAGATAATAATCAAAACTATGGTAGCTGATGAGATCACCAAGTTAAAGGAATGCAGTAAGAAAAGAGAAGGGAAATCTTTTGAGAGCCTTGGGAAACACACATAGTTAGAGGCCATGACATGAATGATGATCCAACAAAGAAGACGGAGAAGGAACAGTCAGACAGATGAGGGAGATCCAAAGAAAGCAGTATCATGAAAACCCAGAGATGAGACAGTATTCAGGAGGATCATGGAATTATTGATCTAGAGCTGAAAGGGACCTCAGAGGCCATCTAATTCAAACTCTTCATTTTATAGATGAGAAAACCAAGAACCATGGAGGTTAAATAAATTGTCCAAGATCAAGCAAGATTTTGAACTCAGGTCCTCAGATTATAGATCCAAGGTATTCTGCACTGTATCATCCTGGTCAATTGTGTCAAATGCTGCAAAGTGGTCTAAAAGGATGAGAAAAGAACTATTAGATTTAGCAAATAAGGGAGCATTAGTGATGTTGGAGACAGAAGTTTGAGATGATTGATGAGGTCACTAGTCAGTTTACAGAGGGTTAGAAAGAATGAGAAGAGAAGTGAGAAGAGATACGGTGATGGCTAACAGGGATGTTAGGGATGATGATTAGAGAGTGGGGGCAATCTTCTCCAGCAAGTGAACCAAGTCTTGATTAAGTGCCAGATGGAAGGAGCATGAGAGGAAGACATCAAAAAAGAAATAGAAACTGAGTCAAGGGAAGATTTCATGTGCATCTTTCCCTAATCTCATCAAGTCACAAAAGACATATGCCAGTGGGCTTTGCTTTACAGTGCCTTTATATTGGATATGCTCACAAAGGATTATTGGTAAATAATCTCAATTCCATGAATTTAAAGACTCCCACTTCAATGCTCTGGGAATGGTGACTTTTTAAAAAGCCCTGAAGGATGTTTAAATTGAGACTTATCTATTCTTGGAAACCCTGGGACCAAAGCTTTTCTTAGTCCAAAGTGTTGGTTCAAGGACTGTAGGATGAATGGAGGTGTCAGAGGAAGAAGGGAGGTATTGAGCACAGTGAGGTTAGCCAGGGAATACTCTTCATAGGAGACCAACCTTAGTGAGGGAGAGGAAAAAGATGGATATGATAAAAGGCATGGACAAATGGTCCTGCTGAAGACTCAGGAGTTATAATTATGGGTTATTGATGGTTTTTAGTGGGGGAAGGGGAGGAGGAAGCCTGGAGGTAACAAAATATAGTTGCTTAGAAGGGCTTCCCCTACCCTAGGGCTAATCAAGGCTCAATCTTAGAGGGTGGAGTATCCATCTTTCTCCCCTATTCCTTCCCCAGGGGGTCTGAGGGATTGTTTTCCCTCCCAAGAGCTCACCATAACCCCACTTTCTTTAGCTGTTGTCTCCCCTCCTATAAGCCATCATCTCACCCTTTTTCTCTTTTTCTCTTTGTCCAATGCACTGCAGAGATGCATTTCGTGGATAAGCATCGGGCAAGTTTCATCAGTGATGTCACCCTCGTGGATCCAATCCTAGATCGGTTGTATGACAAAGTTCTGGACACAGAGCAATATGAGACAATCAGGGCTGAGAGCACCCCTCAGAAACAAATGAGGATGCTCTACAGCTTTATTCGAGCCTGGGATGATACATGTAAAGACCTGCTGTTAAAAGCTCTGGAGGAGACCCACCCTTTCCTGGTGCAAAGGCTGAAGAGGAGCTGAGGGTTTCCTAGAGTTCCCTCTTACTACAGGATCCCAGAACACCACTCTGATCTTAAAACATCACTGTCTGGCTCTCAAGGGTCCCACAAATTGCCTTAAAAAAGAAAAATAAAACTATGAAAACTGATTCTCTTCCATGTATCTGACTTTTCTCCTTCCTATTTTGGTTTCCCAGTGTTCTCCCTCCACCCCTATTCCCTCTCCCTGAGTGAAACTGTGCTTGATTCCTTGACCTCCTCACAGGGAAATACCTTTCAATCAAGAAACCTTGCTCCATTTCCTCTGGGATTGAAAATTCTTACCCCTACTCCCCTTCTCACTGGGCATGTGCCCAACTCTCACACAGGCACCCCAATGAAAATCTGAAATAGAAAGAAAAATAATATTCTCCAGTAAGTCTAGAACTGCACAAAAAGACAGTTAAAAGACTACAGAGACTGGTATGAGGTTTAGGTAAGCCAGCTCAGGTAAAAGTCGAGGCAATGAAGTTAAGAAGACTAGGGAACTGAAATCAGGTGGTACTCTGAACGAAGCCCTCATATAAGTCTGGGCCAATTCTAGTAATCAAGCACTTGAAGGAGAGCCCAGCCCTGATCTCTCAGAACAGAAGCAGAAGACAGAACTTGGCCTTAACAGCACTGAGCAGAGAGACCAAACTTGGCAGTGTACTCCTTGGAAGCCACGAGAGGATACAGGACCAACTCAGTACCTGGGCACTGGAGGCCTGATACCTGAGTGATCTCTAATACTCCACTGGGGTTCATTAGGACCACACCAGGGATGAAACCTTAACTGTGTACTGTCAAAGGAGAAGCCACAGGAAAGCAGCTAAGGCCTAAACCCACAAGGGTCCGCCAGGAGACTGAGACAAAGCTTCTGACAAAATAAAAGTGCCTCTATGTTAAAGGCACTAGAAAGCATAGGAATAAGTGAACCTTTCCTTGATAGGGTATTAGTATCTATGTAATACCAAGAACTAACATTATCTGTAATGGAGAAACACTAGAGACCTTTCCAATAAGACAAGGACATCCATTGTTAACACTATTATTTAATATATTTCAAGTTATTTGCTAAGCAATAAAACAGAAAAATAGGAAAATAAGAAACAAAATAATTGCTTTTATAGATGACATTATGATTTACTTAGAGAACCCTGGAGTTCAACATACATTAATTAAAATGATAATTTCAGCAAAGTAGCAAAATCCACAAAATCATCAGATATCCTGTACATTACCAATGTAGAATGAGACATAAAAAGATACTTTATTCAAAATAACTATAGCATTTATAAAATATCTGAGAGACACCTTATATACTTAGGAATTATATGAATAAAACTACAAAGCACTCTTTAAAAAATAAAAGCAGATTTAAATAAGTGGAGAGGAATTAACTTCTTATGTTTAGGCCATACTGATATGAAAATTATAATATGATGCAAATATTTGTACAAATTCAATATCGTGTCTGTCCAACTATCAAAGATATAGAACTAGAGGAAACTGTACTGTAACAAAATTTATAACAAAATTATTATCTGGAAGAACCAAAAAAATTTTTTTCCAGTAAGAAGTTAAAAGCATGATTTTATGTGGATAATTTCTTTTATTTATTTTTTTAATGTTCTACAATCACTACCATAAAGGTTAGATTTTTAGCCCCCCACAACTACCCCCCTCCACCCTCCTCCCTCCCCAAGACAGCATACAATTCTGTATAGGATCTACATATACTTTCTTATTGAACATGTTTTCACTATAGTCATGCTATGTAGATGAACTAAAATAAATGGAAGAAATCATATACCAAATCAAAACATAACACACACACACAAACATGATCTGCTACATTCTGTGAATAAATTCCATAGTTCTTTCTCTGAGTGTGGAAGGCATTTTGCCTTAGAAAACCATTGGGAATTTTTTTTTAAGTTCTTGCATTATTACGAAGTTCCAAGTCTACCAGAAAAAACTCTCGCACACTGTGGTCGTTGCTGTGCACAAAGTTCTACTGGGAACCAAAAATCTCAAGGCAAAGGTTAAAGAAAGAAGTAGGAAGAAAATAGACCTAGAAGAACCAAATATGAAGCTATATAACAAAGAAGTAATCATCAAACAATTTTGTGCTGGTTAAAAATTAGAAAAGTTGAGTGATGGTACAATTAGGAACAAAATATCCCAAAACAATCAAACAGTAGTATAGTGTTTGATCAATCCAGTGACTCTAATTATTAAATTAAGGATTAACTAATTGACAAAAGCTGCTCGAAAACTGGAAAATGGCCTGGGAGAAATTAAGTTTAGATCAGCATCTCATATACCACAGCAAGCTCTAAATGAATATATGACCTAAATATAAATGAATATAAATGGCCACATCATTAAAAAGTTTGAGAAAATTAAAGAATTCACTCTTATGGTTAGGGAGAGAAGTCTTGACCAAACAAGACACAAAAAACTGAATGAAAATTTTGATTATATAAAATTGAAGTTTTTGCATAATCTAAAGCAAGGCAGTAAGAATTAGAGGATAAATAGTTAACTGGGAAAAAAATCTTTGCAGAAAACTTCTCTGATAAATATGTGTCATCCAAAATTATAGGTAACAAGAGTGATTCCTCTAATAAAGAAATGGATATTCCAGAAAGGTTATGAGCAGACAATTCTCAGAAGAAGACATACAAATTATCGACAACCGTATGATGAAATGCTTCAAATCACTAATAATAACAAAAATAGAAGTAAAAAAAAAATCTAAAGTTACACATCACATATAGCAGGTTGGCAAAGTTGATACAAAGGGGAAATGACAGCTAGAGGAAGGACTGTAGGAAGATCTATATATTAACACACTATTATTGGAATTTTCAATTACTTTCACCTTTCAGGAAACAATTGGAGCTATATCCAATACATCACTAGAATACCCTTTTACTCAAAAATGTCACTGCAAGGTACATATCCCAAAGAGATCCAAGACAAAAAAAAAAGGATTCCTATAAACAGAAATATTTATAATGGCGTTTTTGATAGCAACTGAGTACCTATCTACTGAGGAATGGCTGAACAATTATGGCATATGAATATAATGAAATATTATCCTTCAAGAAATGACAAAAGGAATGGATTTGGAGAAACCTCTGAATTTCAGGAATGGAAATTCGTGGAAGAAGAAATCAAACTATGTTGATAAGAGAGAAGAATATATTAGCAAAGGCTTTTCTAGAAACATTCTGGTTTCTAACAATTGCTTCACTCTTTTAGAAACCCCTAAGTAGTATTTTAATTGTCATAGATGTAACTATTCATCATTTGAAAAGAAACATTAGCAGAATTAGTATTCTGGCCTAGTATCTGACCCAAAAGCAGAAACTAGTTCCTGAAATAGAAATGACAGAAACTTTGGGGAAGTGAGGAAATGACCGCTTTTTCTCAGAATTCCTGAAAGGGAATAACAGAAAAGTCAGATATCTTGATTTCTGGGAAACAGATTTCAAAGTGTACAGAAAAATAATAGATGCAATGTTGTGATTTAAAACTATTTTTTATTACTAAAAAATCAGTTATTTTCTCTTGAATAAACAAAAATTTATCTGACAGACAATTTTCTTGACCAGAAGATGCTGTTATCCATTCTACATTGTGACTTTCCTCATCATAGTTTTGATATGTTGTGGGTTGGCACAAGAAATTAAATGGGAACTTTTGAAGAGCTTCATGGAAGTCTTAGATGACATGTGAAGGCTTGTAGACAACACAGAGCCTGTGAGAAAATAACCCAAATTTTGCAACAAAGTACTGTAAACATTCTGTAAAAGAAAAAGAAAAAATTCAGACTTCTTCTCTTAAAAGAAGGGAAGGTCAAACATTTTATGTGTATTTTCCATATTGTGGGGGCTCTGTGCCCCTAACCTCCATGATGTAGAAAAGTTAACCATACTTCCCAATGAACAGTCAAATTAAACCCTTTACAAAGTGTCTTCCTGAACAACAAGTTTTCTAAAACCATTTTAAACAGGAAGTAGGGATGGGTCATCTATTTTTTTTAAAGTTTTAATGATACACTTTGTTTTTGTCATGTTCATTTCCCCTGAAAGTCTACTATTGAATTGCCTCTTCTAAGAACTTTGTGTTGTTGCGGTTTAGTTGTTTCAATTGTGTCTGACTCTTTGTGACCCTATTTGGAAAACCTCATTGTGGGGTTTTCTTTGCAAAGATATTGAAGTACTTTTGCTATTTCCTTTTCCAGTTCATTTTACAAATGAGGAACTGAGGCAAACAGGGTTAAATGACTTGCCCAGGGTGACACAACTAGTAAGTATCTGAGGTCAGATTTGAACTCAGGAAGATGAGTCTTCCTGATTTCAGACCTGGCATTCTATCCACTGAGTCACCTAATTTAATATAACAACTAAATAATAACATCATTTAAACAAAATCAGCAGACATGGATATTTCTTACAGCTTAAAGCTAAAAATTCCACATCTTATTAGTTCTCTGTGACCAAGACTGACAACGACAGTCAGATTTTGACTGACTTTTAGTGTTGTTTATTTATATTATTGTAGTAATTGTCTATGTTACTCTCTTTATTCTACTTTGATCTATATAAATTCATGTCTTCCTCCATTTCTCTGAATCCCTCATATTTGCAATTTCTTTCTTTTTTCTCTCATATTTGTCCAGACCTTTGATTTCATTGTTTCTTATGGTACAATAATAAATAGCCTGTTACATTCATATACCATAACTTCTCTAGCTGTTCTTGTTGACAGGCATTCACTTTGTTTTCCAATGTTTTTACCATGGTGCTGCTATTAATATTTTGATATGCATGAGCCATTTTCCCTCTGTCTTTGACCCACTTAACATATATGTCCAAGAGTGGGATCTCAAAAGGTAGAAGCATATTATCTAATTTTCTATCATAGTTCAAAATTCTTTTCCAAAAAGGTTGTATATATTCACTATTCCATAGCTACATGAACAGTGTATTAGTATGCCTGCCTTCCCACAGTACCTCTAATTTGACTATTTCTACATTTTTTATCTTTGTCACATTGAGAGTTGTGAAATGAAACCTTAGGGTTGATTTAAATTTCTTTCCTCTTATTCGTCCTTTGTTTTCTAAGAGGATCAATGACATTGTGGGTGATGTCTTGACTTGCACATGAATTGAAGTGAGGCAGAGTTGCTCCAAGTCCTCTGCCTCACCCTCTCTTCTTGAGTCATCCAAGTTCAATGATAGGTCAAAAGTCAAGATGACTGGTGATGACCTCAGATGCACTGGATATCAACTGCAAAGAGATAGTTACTCCAGTAAGGCGTGTGAGAGGGAAGGAGAAGGAATCCTCTCTGCATTTTGAAGACCAAGTACGAAGTGGCATTTGAAAATGCTCAGTTCAGTCCAAATTACTGAAGAACCGTGCAGTCTAGGACTCAGTGAGCAGGTCTGCTCTAAAAAGCCTACACTGGGTTTTGAGAGTTCTGAATTTGTTTGTGATCCTTGGGTAGAGATGTGTGAGTGTGCTTTGATATTTAAATAGCCCTTCTCTTTTTCCTTTTCCTCCTCCTCTTTGTCCTTTTCTTCCTTCCCTTCTTCCTCCTTTTCATCTTCTTCTTCCCCTCATTTCCTTCCCCTAGGATAATGACACATTAATGTCAGGAGGTTGCACAATGTGATATCCAAACCCCAGTAGAGACTTGAATACTGGGAGAACAAGAACAGTAACAGTGAACTGAGTCACAGCTTCTGGGGGATGAAATTGGACCAGTGTTAGGCAGTGTTTGGTTAACAAATCTACATTCATCAAAACACTGGCAGCTTAAGGTCGGGAAGCTCACATGGGGAAAGCCCAGTCAAGGAATCTCTAACAAGCTTAGAGTAATTGATGTATAAATCTTAATTACTTTCTCTTCCTACAAAAATGTGCTGTTTCACAGTAAAGAGATTGACTGTTTTCCTTGGTCAAAGGCTCCTGGCATGTCTCCTGTGCTCACAGATGCCATTTCTGTGCAGGAAGCAACAAAACTAAAAACCTTTTTGGTCAAACTGGTCAGTTAAGACCTGGAGATCTTAATTCTTCTCTTGACAACCAGCTACTTCTTTTTTAGATTCTAAATAAAATATTTAGGGACCTTTGGATTGAAAAGGCTCTTAGTTTTAGGCCATCTCCTTGCCCCAAGGTCTCTATATAATTGGTATACTCCTACAGTTGTGTTATGCCTTAAGTATGGTTTAAAAAAAGAGCTCATCTTTATATAGCATTTCAAGAATTAAATGTCACTTTTCTCAAAACAATGTTGTGAGGTAGGAAATGTATTATTCTTCCCATTTTTTAAGTCTTTCCCCACTCTAACCCATCCTCTACTTAATAAAATCAGCAGCCTGGGTCTGACCACATTGCCCAGCCCTGCTCAATCAACCTCAGTGACTCCCTATTACCTCCAGAATCAAATATGAAATCTTCTATTTGGCTTTTAAAGTCCTTTGTAACCTGGCCCCTTCCTATCTTTCCAGCTTACTTATACCCTATGGATTCTATGATCCAGTGACACCGACGTCCTTGCATTTTGTTCCTCACATACAATATTCCATCTCCACACTGGGCATTTTCAATGGCTGTTCCCCATATCTGGAATTCTCTTCTTCATTTCTATCTAACTGGAGGTAGATAGTTGGTGCAGTATATAGAGACTTGGACCTGGAGTCAGAAACACCTGAGTTCAATATATTTTGTTCAGTAGTTCAGTCATGCCTGACTCTTTGTCACCTCATTTGGAGTTTTCCTGGCAAAGATACTAGAGTGTTTTGCTATTTCCTTCTCTAGTTCATTTTACAGATAAGGAAACTGAAGCAAACAGGGGTTAATTGACCTGCCCAGGGTGATATAGTTAGTAAATGGGGAATGACTCTTACATAGTTGCATAATTTCCCTATAGAGAGCAACTAGGTTGTGCAGTGGATAGAGCACCAGTGCAGGAGTCAGGAGGACCTGAGTTCAAATCTCACCTCAGACACTTGACATTCACTAGCTGTGTGACTTTGGGCAAGTCACTTAACCCCAATTACCTCATCCTGGGTCATTTCCAGTCATCCTGATGAATATCTGGTCACTGGATTCAGATGGTTCTGAAGGAGAAGTGAGGCTGGTGACCTGCACAGCCCTCCCTCACTCACAACAAAGTCAAGTGCAAGTCATGTCATCATTTCTCTGATGGCATGGTCTTCTTTGGCAATGAAGAACAAAAACACACGCACAATTTCCCTATATATTGTGGATATCAAATCTTTATCAGATATATATGATGGACATTTATTTTCCCCTTTAATTTGACTTGTGTTTTTTAAATTTGACAGTATGTCACTAACACTGAATGTTGCAACTGTGTAGTTAGTCTCTTCCTGCTAACTTTCTTATGACACTGTTGTAGTCATTATACGTAGTGTTCTTTTGGCTTTTTTTTGTTCATTCTATATTACTTAAAAAGTCTTCACACATTTCCCTGGATTCCTTATATTTGTCATTCCTTAAGATGCACACATGGAGCCACATTTCAGTGTGACTGGGCTTTTTCCCAGGATACTTTTCATACTGTAGCCCCACAGACCAGAAGGGCTACTTAAGGCTCTACATTTGTATTTAACAATTCCTTTAGCTAATTATCCAATTGCTGGACACAGTATTTTGTTTTCAGCTCCTTGTTATCACAACTAGTGCTATTGTACTTTTTTTGTGCATATGCATCTTCCTAAAAAACTGTTTTTTTCTGTCAACATCTGTAGCATAGAGATCCTTAAATAGAACCTTTGGGTCAAAGGGTATAACCAATTTAGCAACTTTTCTTGCATAATTCCAAACTGTTTTACAGAATGGTTGAACCAAGAGGCAGAGTCAAGATTGCAGATAAAGGGTAGGGACTCATCTGAGTTCTTCTCTGAACATCTGTTATAGGATATGCCAAAACAAATTCTGGAGCAGCAGAACCCACAAAAGGATGGGGTGAAACCCTCTTCCAGCCAAAGACAACTTAGAAGGTCAGCAGAAAAGGACTGTCTCACCTGGATGAGAGTGGAATGCAGCCCAGCACAGGCCAAGCTAGCCCCAGATGAAGCCCCAGGAAGCCAAGAACAGGCCTTGGGAGCAATTGAATCAGCAGTGGCATCTGCTTCTGGAGCTCTAAGTTCAAAGATGGCAATAGGGTCAAACAAGTGGTCAGTAGGAGATTACAGGGGTTACTTTGCTGGCACTTGGGAGTAAGACTCTGTTGTTTTGCCCATACTCAGATCCAGGCTGTAGTCCCAGGGCAAGGAGGAGCACTAGCACACCAGAGCTTATGGACACTACGGAGTGGGGATCTTGCACAGTTTCAGGACAGAAAAGAGTGCTTATGGTCACTCATAGACCAGAGCACAGGCCAGGAGAAGAGTAAACACACCTTGGAAGAAATAAAACCTTACAGATCCCTGGAAGTGTTTCTGAAAACAGCTGCACAAAACCCCTGAAGCTTGGGGCAGTGCACCCTCCTTCCTCAAAGCACAGTCTTACTTTAGCAGAGATAAAAGGCAAAAAACAGGTTGGAAAAAGGAGCAAAAAACAGAAAAAAATTCTGACTCAGAAGAAGACCATAAAGTCTGTGACTACAACAATATAAATTAAGTCAACACTATATTGCAACAAAATCCAGGTCAGAAATAATGGATTTCAAACCATCACAGTTAAAGCAGTCCTCTTTCCTTAGTGTTAACAATTGGGAAACCACAAAAGTGAAAAGTGATCAGTTATCAGCCCCAATCACTATAGGTGCTTTTGCCAATGTTTCATGGAATATTCTTACTCAGGAAGTTTGTTGTGTTTGTTGGGAAGGGTCTGTTATGTGAAAACAACTATATCAATTTAAAGAAAGTCACATAAAGTATTGACTATAAGTAAAGAAGAATACTTAAAAAGAAAGAATGAGGAAACAAAACTGAAGGGACTAGCAGAGGGAGTAATTAAAAAGTGATGATGTATATTTGTATTTAGAAACTAATTCTTAAGTATTAATAAGTATAAATTTAAATATAACTAGTTTTAAGTACAAATAGACTGAGCAGCTCTACCTCACTTAAATCCAATTCAAATGTAAGTTAAGTTGTCATCCTTGTTATGTATCATTGGTCCTCTTTAAGAAAAAAAACAACTGAGGGGAGGGGTATATTCAGAAATTAAGGTGATATAAAAGCAAAAGATAATTTAAAAAAGAAATAACACAAGGGCGGAGCCAAGATGGCGGAGTAGAAGGAATCATGTTTACAAGCTCCAACCACAGCCCATAGAATTAATGTAAAAAGAGATCTGCATAAATTCTGGATCACTGAAAGGTGTGCAGAACCAGAGTGGAAGAGATTTCCGTGCCAGAGAGCCCTGGAGACCCGTCCCCAGGGTCTGTTGCGCCCTGGAAAGCAGACCCCACCCCCAGCGCTGCCCTGGCCATGGCCCCAGAGAAGCTGACCCAAGCAGGCTTCAGGGACGGAAGCTCCGGCAGCCGGGAAAGTTCCTCCGCCCACAGAAGCTACAGGTCAGTGAGAGAGAAGGCTGGGCTGGACGAGAGGGGGAGCGGAGTGTCTCCGTGACTCGGGCCCCCTCGGGAGGAAGCTGCGGCAGCAGAGACGGGGGCAGGAAGCAGCAGAGGCAGAGGCGTGGGCGGCAGCGGAGGCAGCAGCGGCTGCCACGGCCCAGGACTCCCCCAGCAGCAGGCAGGATCTTCATTACGGAAGGTCTCTGCATAAACAACCTGAGGGAGCTGAGCCTGGGAGATGGCCCTGCCTCACCCCGCTCTATTACTGAAGGCCTCTGCATAAAGCCCCTGAGGGAGCTGAGCCGGGGAGGCGCCCCCCCCACCTGCTCCATTCCTGAAAGTCTCTGCATAAAGCCCCTGAGGAGGCTGAGCCTGGGAGGTGGCCCTGCCCCAACCCCAGCACCAGAACTAAAGCTTGCTGCAGAAAGCCCATTTGAACCTCAGACCCCAAGCACTAGCTGGGCGGATCTAGGCGGGGGTGGACAGGAATCTCAGAAGTCAAGTAACTGGCTGGGAAAATGCCTAGAAAAGGGAAGAAAAATAAGACTATAGAGAGTTTTTTCCAACAAATGCAAATGATCCCGACATTCGGATCTGATGATGAGGACGTATTCTCGCCATCGGGGAAAGATGTGGAGGGTGGGGCCTCGGTACCCCAGATACCCCAGGGGGATGTCAGGTGGGCTTAGGCCTTGGAAGAGCTCAAAAAGGATTTTGAAAAGCAAGTTAGACAGGTGTAGGAAAAACTGGGAAGAGAAATGAGAGAGATTCAAGAAAAGTATGAAAAACGGGTCAGTACCTTGGTTAAGGAGACCCAAAAGAATGCTGAAGAAAATAACACCTTGAAGACTAGGCTCACTCAATTGGCAAAAGAGGTTCAAAAAGCCAATGAGGAGAAAAATGCTTTCAAACGCAGAATTAGCCAAATGGAAAAAGAGGTTCAAAAGCTCACTGAAGAGAACAGTTCTCTCAAAATTAGAATGGAACAGATGGAGTCTAATGACTTTATGAGAAACCAAGAAATCACCAAACAAAACCAAAAGAACGAAAAAATGGAAGAGAATGTGAAATATCTCATGGGAAAAACAACTGACCTGGAAAATAGATCCAGGAGAGACAATTTAAAAATTATGGGACTACCTGAAAGTCATGATCAAAAAAGGAGCCTTGACATCATCTTCCATGAAATTATCAAGGAAAACTGCCCTGACATTCTAGAACCAGAGGGCAAAATAAGTATTGAAAGAATCCATCGATCACCACCTGAAAGAGATCCAAAAAGAGAAACTCCTAGGAACATTGTGGCCAAATTCCAGAACTCCCAGGTCAAGGAGAAAATCTTGCAAGCAGCTAGAAAGAAACAATTCCAGTACTGTGGAAATACAATCAGGATAACTCAAGATCTAGCAGCTTCTACATTAAGGGATCGAAGGGCGTGGAATAGGATATTCCAGAAGTCAAAGGAACTAGGACTCAAACCAAGAATCACCTACCCAGCTAAACTGAGTATAATACTTCAGGGGAAAATATGGTCTTTTGATGAAACAGAGGACTTTCAATCATTCTTGATGAAAAGACCAGAGCTGAAAAGAAAATTTGACTTCCAAACACAAGAATGAGAAGAAGCATGAAAAAGTAAACAGCAAAGAGAAGTATTAAGGGACTTACCAAAAGTGAACTGTTTACATTTCTACATGGAAAGACAATATTTGTAACTCTTAAAACTTTTCAGTATCTGGGTAGTTGGTGGGACCACACACACACATGTACATGCATGCACGCACACACACATACACACATGCACACACATGTACATGCATGCACACACACACAGAGACAGGGAGCACAGAGTGAATTGAATAGGATGGGACCACAGCTTAAAAGAAATTAAGGTAAATAGTAAGAGAGAAATGTAGTGGGAGGAAAGAGGGTGAAATGGAATGGGGTAATTATATGTCATTTAAGAGGCAAGTAGGAGACTTCTTAGTGGAGGGAAAAAGAGGAGAGCTGAGAAAAAAAAAACAATTAGTTTACCCTCATCACATTTGACTAAAGGAAGGAATAAAATGCACACTCATTTTGGTATGAAAACCTATCTTACAGTATAGGAAAGTGGGGGAGAAGGAGATAAGCAAGGGGGGGGATGATGGAAGGGAGGGCAAAGGGAGGAGGGAGCAATTTGAAGTCAACACTTGGGGAGGGTCAGGATCAAAAGATAGAAGAGAAACAATGAGGGGCAGGGTAGGATGGAGGGTAATTCAGTTAGTTTTACACAACACGACTATCAGGGAAGTCATTTGCAAAATTACACAGATAAGGCCTATATTGAATTGCCTGCCTTCCCAAAGGGAATGGGTGGGGAGGGAGGGATGGGGAGAATTTGGAACTCAAAGTTTTAGGAACAACTGTTTAGTATTGTTGTTGCAACTAGGAAAGAAGACATACAGTTAATGAGGAATAGAAAGTCATCTGGCCCTACAGGAGAAAAGAGAAGATGGAGACAAGAGAAAGGAGGGATGACAGAAGAGAGGGCAGATTGGAGATAGGGAAAATTAGATTGCTTGGGGTATTGGGGTGGGGGGGAGGGGATAAAAGGGGAGAAAATTTGGAACCCTAAATTTTGTGAAAATGAATGTAAAAAGTTAAATAAATAAATAAATAGATAAATAAATAAAAAGAAATAACACAGTGACTACAATAATATTTAGTAATTGTCTACTATATGTAAGGTCTCAGATAAGTACAAAAAAGAGATGTTTTTTTGTCCCCAAGACACTCACTTATACTGGGAGCATATAACAATATCTACTCACCAGAGTGTAAGGAGACCACAGACTTCCACATTATGGCAGGAATGCAGGGTGAAGGCTGCAAGCTCTTTTAGTGTTACTAAGTCTTTATATATGTTCTTTAGTCTATTGCTCTTGTCTGACTCTTTGTGACTCTATTTGTTTGTTTTGACAAAGATATTGGAGTGGTTCTCCATTTCCTTCTCTTGCTCATTTTACAGATGAGGAAACTAAGGCAAACAGGGTTAAGTGACTTGCCCAGGGTCACAAAGCAAGTAAGTGTTGGGAGGCTGAATTTGAATTCAGGTCTTCCTAACTCCAGGGCTAGTGCTCTATCTTCTGTATCGCCTAGTTGCTAAGTCTAGGTCTGGGTTAACTTGCATGACTTTAGAGCTGGCTGACAGGAGCATTATGGAAGTTGAAAGAAAATTACTCACCTCACCCTTAATATCAGGTAGACCCAGATGTATTTCTGCTGATTGCAGGAAAATGTGGTTAAAAAGAAACATGTTGACTTCAAAAGTTCTTTGCCCACTGACTATGGCCCTGATTTTCAAGAGTGAAAAATGTTCTGATTAGCTCTAGGAGTGTTTCTTCCCTTTGGAGACAAGCAACTCCAGCAGCCAAAGACAGCAACTACTCAGCAGAAAAACAGCAAGTGACAGATCAGGAAGTAGAAGGACCATGAGTTGTCTTGGTAAACACATCAACTCTTAAGAGGTTATAGATTATTTCTATGGAATGATAGGATCTGGACTTATAGTTTCACTGATTTAGGGACTTCCAAATGAAGACTCTTTTTCCAATGCAGATAAGCACCTTCTCTACCTACAACTTACAGTCTTAGAGTGAGGGTTGCCCAGAGAAGTGAGAGTTTAAGACATCCTTGGTCACTCATCCAGGATGTGTCAGACCTTGAACGTAGGTCTTCTTGGCTCTGACAGCCTTCTATCCACTAGAGCACACTGCCCTACATCTCTATGTAGATGACTTCAAAATTCATACAATTTGCCCTTTTTTCTCTCCTGAGTTCTTGTACCACCTGCCGATTGGCATTTCAAACCACATCCAATATATATTGAAACCATGTCTAAATGTACATTGAATAGACATCTCAAACTCAACATATCCTATCCAGAATTCATTGTTTCCTTAGAACTCATACGACTTTTCCCATCATGCCCATTCCTGTGGATGGCATTGCTGTCTTTCCAGTTATTCAGGTACTCAAAGTAGGAGTCATCCTCAGCTCCTCATTTTCCCTCATTTCACAAATCAATAAGTGGGCAAGTCTCTTGATTCTATTTACATAACACCTCTCACATCTATCTCCTTATCCCCATTCATTCAATCATTACCGTAATCTAGGCACTGGACTATAACAACAGCCTCCTGAGTGGTCTCCCTGCCTCATGTCTCTGCTCTTTCCAATTCATCTTTCACATAACAGCCAAAATAATATTCCTTTTCCCCTAATCATCTTTGGAAATAGAACAAGTAGTGGTATTGCTGGGTCAACAGGTGGGTATAGGTAGTTTAATAACTCTTTGGGCATAATTCCAGATTGTTCCAAAAATGATTGGATCATTTTACAATTCCACCAACAATGAATTAAACGTTCCAACTTTTTCCACAGCCTCTCCAACATTTGTCACTTTCTCCCCCTACCATTTTAGCCAATCTGGTAGGTGTAAAATGATATGTCAAGATTGTTTTATTTAATCTACATTTCTCTAATCAATAATGATTTAGAGCATTTTTATATGACTATAGATTGTTTTTATTTCTTCTTCCAGTTTGTATCCTTTGGCCATTCATCAATTGGGGAATGACTCATCTTTGTAGACATTTGGCAAAGATGTTTATATATTTTAGATATAAGACCTCTAGGTAATAAACTATAAAAGAACCTATATGCTCTAACGTTAACAGAAACTCTCTTTGTGTTGTCAAAGAACTGGAAATTGTAGTGATGCCCATCAACTGGGGAATAGTTGAACAAGTTGTGGTATATGATTGTGACGGAATATTACTGTGCTATAATGATGAGCTCAATGATTTTAGTAAAATATAGAAAGAAATAATGCAAGAAATAATGAAGGGTAAAATGAGCAGAATCAAGAAAATGTTGTACATAGTAACAGCAATATTGTTTTAAGAATGACTTGAGAGAATAAATTATTTTATCTATTATTAATGCCTAAATTAACGATAAAGGACATAGGAAAAAAGATGCTGCCTGCATCCAGAGGAAGATTGGTTGGTTGGTTGTTATCCTTCATTTTCAGAGAGGACCAAATTGGCATCACTATGTTAGAGTCAAGTTATAGTATGTCCAACTATGGCTGATCGGACCAACATGAGTTTGGAATGTTCCACTAAAGGTCTGGCACAAAGAGTTCGTATGAACACTTGGGGCAGATTCTCTAAATTTGTGCATCTCCCATTTCTTTTGAGCTACTTCAATTTTGTTTTGCTTATAGAGCATGAAAGCTTCTCTGATGAGGGCATGTCATGCTGGGTTATCCTGTGCTAGTGTCTCCATGTCACACAATCAATTCCAAAGTTCTTTAAGAAGACCTTGAGAATGTCCTTGTATCACTTCTTCTTACCACCATGTGAGTACTTGCCCTGTATGAGTTCTCCATAAAATAGTCTTTTTGGCAAGTGTATATTTGGCATTCAAACAACATGGTCAATCCCTCAGAATTGTGCTTTCTGTAGAAGAGTCTAAATGCTTCACAGTTGAACTTGAGAAAGGACTCTTATCCTGCTAGGTGATGTTCAGAATCTTCCTAAGTCAATTCAAATGGCAGCGATTCGGTTTCCTGGCATGACATTGGTGGACTGTCCAGATTTCACAGGCATACAACAATGAGGTCAGCACAACCGTTCTGTAGATGTTCAGTTTGGTAGTCACTCTAATACCCCTTCTCTCCCACACTTTCCTTTGGAGACTCCTAAACACTGAGCTAGCTCTGGCAATGCATGCACAAACCTCATTGTCAATGTGTACATCCCTAGAAAGTATACTGAACTTATCCACAGTATTCAAAACTTTTCCACTTGCTGTAACCAATGGTTTCATGAATGGACGGTGTGGTGCTGGATGATGGAGCACCTGTGTTTTCTTGGTGTTAATTGTTAGGCTAAAATTAGTACAAGCAGCAGAGAATTAATCCATACTTTGTTATCTCAGCTTTAGAAGCTGCATTGAGTGCACAATTATTGAGAGAAAGAACTGATAAATAGAAGTATACAATAATTTTACATATGTTTGAGGGTGTGTGTGTGTATATATGTGTGTGTGTGTGTCTGTGTGTACCTATTTGTGTCTAATGGTAGCCATCCCTAGGGCAGGGAGGAGGGAAGAAAAAAAGAAAAAAGAAATTTACATGATAATTTTGTTGCGTATTTGAAAGGAATAGCAAATAGATTTGCAGTTTCAGGCACAGTCATTTTTTAGTTGTGCTATATCATGGAAATACTTTTTTTATTCCACAGATTAAAAATAAAATAAAATAATATTCCTAAACATAGTTCTGACCATGTTACTCTTTTGCTCCATGAACAATGGCTACCTATTGCTTCTAGGATAAAACAAAACCTTCCTTTGTTATTTAGTCTTTCACAACTAAGCTCCAACCTACCCTTGGGACTTCTTATACATCATTCCCCCTTGTGAACTCTAGGATCCAGCCAAACTGGCTTTCTTGCTATTTATTTTGCACATGTAACATTCCATTTCCTGTCTGTCTCCTTATTCTCTCTTCACCTGTACCTTTTAGGGCTCCCTAACCTCCTTCAAAACTCGAGTGCTGTCTCCTACATGAGACCTTTTCTGAACCTCTCCCCCACTCAAGTGCTAGTGCAGGTCCAAAATTTACCTTATATTCATTTTCTATATATTTTCTATATGTCTATTTTGCATTTGCAAATATGGCTAAATATGTTCTCTCTTTATAGAATGTACCTTGAGGGCAAGGATAGTTTCATTTTTCTTTTTATATCCTTGGCACCTCTAGAAAGGCTTCTTGATTGATTGATCCAGCCAAGGTTATCTCAGGTTTCCCTTCATTGGCAGCCCTGTCTTATGGCTTTCCCTTCTTGCCTAATTCCCAAGTCCTCCGAATCCTCTAGAACAGAACTCAGCCTGAGGATATGAGACTCCTGGAAACTGTTCCCTGGCTTCGATGCAGAAGTCAAGTGGGTGAAAACCATGCAGTTGCTCTCCCCTAGATGCTCCTTTTTACTCCTTCCACCCTATTTTTGCCTGTCTTATATCTAGCTTTCAGTGCTTCTAATCCATTGTTACACAGGTTTACGCCCAGTCTTTATCTTCTCCCTAAATCATAGAAACTTCTTGGATTTCTCATCCTCTTGGCTCCTAGCTTTTAGTTTCATAATAATTGACCTTCTAAGGGCCCAGCTTGAATGGTTTTGCAGCAAGGTTACACTCTGGGCCTGGTTTAATCATATGTACACAGACATCCCCCACACGCCAATACTTACTCAAATACTCACATATACCAATACACTAATACATTTTAAATTATGCATGCATCAACACACATGTGATCATGGAAACATACATGTTTGCATAGGAAGCAATCCCAGTCATACTCTCAAACCCTTCCTTCTCTCAGCCTCCCTATAGAGCTTGAGTTTGGGAAATGGCTCAACCACTGCCTGTGTTAAATCTTTATCATCACTAACAAGGCTCTATTATTCTCTACTAGTGGATTCTATCTTTCACAGGCTCTATGTGGAGCCAAGTTAAGGGGAGGTTAGGCATTAGGGAATGCCAGTTATATGCTAACACACCTAATCACACAGGAATATGCATGCTTCTCTATTTATATATGCTGAAACAAGAATCTATTCACTTATAAACATCTACATAAGTATGCACACATATTGACATACACTCACACAAATAGGCAAGTCTAGAGAAAATGGGATAATATTTGTAAAGCGCTTAGTACACACAATGCTTGGCATATTGTAGGCATTATCTAAGTGTTAGCTACTATTATTATTACCTTAGTGTCCCAGTATATAGCCCTTCCCTCCCTCTCACTATTCCAGGGAACCCTGCCCTGTGTCCTCTCAACTTAGAGAGACCTTGGTTGGACCATATTTGCAGATGGGAGAGAAGGAAAAATATCAGATGTTTCCACAGAGCATGCTGGTCCTGGAAGGAAAGGTACATATCTGAAGAAACTTGAGACTAAATTATCCTCACACTTTTTTCCCTCTGGATCTCAGGATACAGAACAGCTGGAAATGAAACTTAGCTAGTAGGCTCTGTTAAATTCAATTTAATTAAACAAACCTATCTAAATAGCTATACATATATGTATATAATATGCATATAATGTGTGCACATGTGTATGTGTGTACATGCATGTGTGTATGGGAAGGATTATGCCTCTCACATGTTGGGGGAATAAATTTGTATATTTATGATTATACCTTTTGAAGTAAATATTCCTTTTTATAAGGTCCTGTGTTCATACGTATTTATTAATATGTTATTAATAATAACATATTTACATATAATAATATTAATATTGATTAATAATTAATAACAATTACATATAATATGTAATTAATAATAACAATATGTTATATGTTTATAAATACAGATACTTATAAAGAAATATATAGTCCAAATTTACCCTGTGTAATTCACTCTTCCAGGTACTGGAATTATAGGGACAGAAAGGATAATATTTTCTATTCTCAAGGGGATAAATGTTTTGGAGTAGTGGAGGAGGATCCAACCTGACACAGATAAATAATTATCAACTAAAGTATCTACAAAGCAAAGCAAAGAGGTTTCAAGACACCTGGAAAGACTTGTATGAACTGAT
This sequence comes from Bettongia penicillata ogilbyi, assembly GCA_023548195.1. Classification (NCBI taxonomy): domain Eukaryota; kingdom Metazoa; phylum Chordata; class Mammalia; order Diprotodontia; family Potoroidae; genus Bettongia; species Bettongia penicillata. The sequence goes on along the minus strand of JAJHZJ010000066.1, from coordinate 2,398,759 downwards.
GCAGAGGGAGATGAGAACCAGAAGAACAATTTATACAACAACATTACTGTAAAGACAAAAACTTTGAAAGATCTAAGAGCTCTGATCAATTCAATGATTCCAAAGAACCAATGGTACTTCCTGATGGAGAAATGATGGATTCAGGGTGCTGAATGAGACCACATTTTTTGGATGTGGACAATGTGGGAATTTGTTTTGCTTGACTCTGCAAGGCTTCTGTTTTTCTTTTTAATTGAGGCTAGTGGAAGATAAAATAAATGCTTATGGTTGGAAAAATTACATTTAAAAACAAAATTATTTTAGATGGAAAACACAAACAATCCAGGGTTAGGAGTGGTTTTCTGTAGGGAGTGACACCTGAGTTGTCTCTTAAAGCAGGATAGAGATTTTTCAGAAGCAAAGCCTAGGAGAGGACTACATTGCAGACATGGTGGCCATGATGTACAAAAGGACTGAGGTGGCAGATGGAATGTTACGTTTATGGAAAACATATCCTTTTCCCAAGGAACACTATTTGCTTTTAGGTTGACATCTCCTACCTCACGTAGACTTGCAGCATGCTTGAGCCAAGTCTGGAAGGGATAGAATCCAGGATCAGGGAGCCAGCTCCCATTTGTGGAATCTTGAAGGTAAATCCTAAAGTCTGTTGGTCAGCCAGCGTATCAGACTAACTTCTTGTATTGATTGTTTACTGGGTGCAGAACATGACAGTGGGCCCTGAGGGGGAAAAGGGAAGCTCCAGAGACAAAGGAACTAGGCTCATGGGAATATTTCATATGTATCTTTCCACAATGTGGAAAAAATCATAAAAACTCATGAAGGTGGGCATTGTTTTACAAACCCTTATGGTGGATATTTCAACACTATGTGAGGGAGAAGGGATTAGCTCTATAAAAGATCCCTGAAGTGTGATTTGCTGCTGCAAATTCTCCTTTCATGTGTCTTTGGAGTAAATCTGGATTCTCATAGACTGACTCTGTTTTAGCTGATGCTCACCTGTACTTAGAGCTTGGCTGATCCTGAGCATGAGCAGTGAGTTAAGAGCCCAGTAGGTAGTAGTGGCAGGGAATAAAGAAAAGAGGAACCTGACTCCAAATGGGTTAGGCAAACACTTCATGCAAGGGCAACCTTAACAGGATGAGTGAAAAGGAGGATGTGAAATAGCTAAGAGGCCAGAAGTAGTCTCAGCTAAGGTTCAGAAATGCTGGTTATGGATTCCAATGGGGCCAGATTCATCATTAGAGTAAAAAAAAGTCCAACAAGTTAGAGAAAACCTCATGCTCTGTGATGTTAACTGCTCTGGGGTTAAGATTTCCAAGCTGAGATGTGGTTAGGTTACCAGACTGTGAGGATGGTAGGTGGTCAGAGCCTCAAAGAGGTCTGACTGTTGAGAGTGCCCAGTCAGAAAAGGGAATTGAAAGTCAGGGCCCCTAGGGTAGGAAGGAAGTGATTTTCAGGGTTACAAGGTGGCAATAAAATGAGTACCAGAAACTTAGGCTAAGATGTGAGCATGGGTAAGAACCCCCAGATGAGAAAACAGGTTGCCAGGAACTTCAAGTTGGGAGGGTAACTGAGGCGCAGGGTCTGGTGATTTTTAAAAATGGGTTTCAGAATTAGAGACGTGAGGAATTGGTGCTGCCAGGACAGAGAATAATAAGGGTCAGAACCTCCGGAGGGAAGGTCAGTGGGGAACGAGGGAATCCAAGATGGAAAGGAAATGAGGGTTGGAAAGAAGTGGAGATTTGGAGCCTATAGAAGAGGAAGAAAATAGGAACCAGGGCTCCCAGTGGGAAGGAGAGTACGGTTAGAGGCCCAAGGCTGAGAGAAGAATGGGGGTTAAGAAAACAGGTGGGAAGGTAAGTAGGGGTAAATGTTCTCAAGCTGGAAAGGGAGTGATGAAGCATTTTCTTGGCTGAGAAGAACTCAGGAATTCAGGGGATCAGGCTGAGTTGAAGAATGGAAATGTGGGAAAGATAGTGCTAGGAAACTGGCCTGGGAAGAGAAAATTACTCTGATACATGGACGAAGCACAATTCTTAAAGTTTTATTTGAATTTTTAAAATAAAAGCAGTTTTTGGTGGACTGGAAGACCACACACACTTGCATCCCAGCACAGAAGCTCAGTCCTTAAGTTTTGTAGTAGTAGCTATAGGGAAATCCCTTCTCTATATCTCTCCACTTTCATTTGACTGCTGCCTTGGCTTGCTTTCATTTAGATATTAAATCCTTATTTCCTTTTCTTCTCTTTTTTTTGTTTCATCTCCTCTCCCCTCCCCTTCCCTCCCCTCCTCTCCTCTCCTCTCTTCTTTCCTAACAGGTTTGTTGGATAGAGATGAAAAGGCAACCTTCCATCTTACTCCAGATCTCCCCCCACCCTGAAAGGTTAGGTCTCCCTCAAGACTTTAAGGAACAGGTCTTTTTGGTTGAGGTCCCAATCTGCCATGAAACTGAAGAGCTTTCTCATTTTGTCCAGATTAGTGTTCTCGGCCCTGACTTCTTGGCATTGCTTCTCGTTGAGGACTTCTCCATACAATTTGTCTAGGACAGGATCCAGTTGGATGACATAGTTGATGAAATCTGTCAAATGTTGTCCACAAAATGTATCCCTGGGGAGTATAGGACAGAAGAAAATGTGAAGAAGGGATGAGATGATGGTTTAAAGGGGAGGAGGCAGCAGCTAAAAAGAAAGCAGTGAGTGGATGGCTCCTGGGAAGGAGAATGATATATAATGGGGGGGGGGGATGATGGGAGGAGCCCACAAGTATATTCCACCTCCTAGGCTTGATCCTTTATTGGTTCTGGGTGAGGAAAGCTCTTCTAAGTATCTGTATTTTTTTTTTTACATCAAGGCTGTATTCACTCTTCCTACCCTACTCCCACCTGTCAAAAATAATTAACCACAACCTATAATTTCTGATCCTTGGTGGGACCATTTTCCATTCCTCTTGGCTAATCTAACTCCTTTCCCTCCTTTACACCTCCTCTAAAGGCAGGCCTCCTGTGAGAAGTCTTCCCTGATTAATTCCATCGTGTTTACACACTTCCTTTTTTCATCCTTTATCCTCTTTCACTCCAGTGCCCCAGTGTCTGACATTCTGGACTAGGAAAGCTTTGCTTCCAGGGTTTCTGAGTACAGATGAACTTCAATTAGAACAAACCTGGTCAATGAAAATCCCGAAGATACATAAAGAGGGACTTTGTCACCTGGCATGGCTCTCAGAGCATTGAATTGAGATTCTACTTACCTACTGTTTTTGTCAGGAGCATATCCTCTGTAAGGGCCCAGTGAGACTATCTCTATATTTTATAACTTGCTTATATTTTGGAAAGAAACATGTAAAACATTCTCTGGGCACAGTTCCTATCTGGTTTTGGATCTCTCTTTCAAGTTTCTCCCACTTCTAGCATTTACTCAGACCTGACTTCCCATTTCTCCTACTTCATTAGGATCATTCTGTTCATACTAATTTCACCTTTTTTTCCCCAAAAACAATACTGATTGGGGCAGGGGGGAGTTTGAAGATTTGTCTTTTTCCTTACTGCTTCTTACAGATTGACTCTACTGTCACCACTCGGCAGCCCCTCATTCTTTGAGGTTCACTCTATCCAAATCCTGGTAGCTGTTATTTACCATCCCCCAAGACATCCTCCCTCTTTTCTCAGAATTTCGGTGTCTGGATTGCTGTATGTCTCTCCAACTTTCCCAACACTTGACTTTCTATTAGAGGCCTTCAAAATACATCCTGATGTTTCTTCAGGTACATTAACTCCCAAGTTCCTCAATCTACTTAGCTCCCGTGACCTTAAGTTGTCACAGAGATGGTCACATCTTCGATTTTGTCCTTATTCACCAGAGTTCTGCCTCCATGATCCCAAACTCTGAATCTCTAATCATAACCTCCTACCACTTGGTCTTTCTCTGTTCCTTATTCCACTTAAACCTATTCTTCTTCCTCACAGTGACTTTTAATCTCACCAAGTCGAGTCTACAAGCATTTGTAAAGCCCCTCAGCTCTTATTTTTCTTGATTCCTCTGTGATCTCAGACACTGTTGATCACTATCTTCTCTTGGATATTCTTTCCTCTCCTACTTACTCCTTTGGTTCTCCTTCTATCTGTGTGACTACCATCAATCATTCTCCTTTGCTGGATCAATGTCCACGCCATGTCCACTAAATGTGGTTATTTTCCAGAACTGTTCTGGGTCCTCTTTGCTCTCTATAATTTCTCACTGTGTGACCTCATCAGTTCCCATGAGTTCAATCATTATCTCTATAAAGATGATTCATAGATCTATATATCCAGTCTTTGACTCTCTCTCTCTCTCTCTCTCTCTCTCTCTCTCTCTCTCTCTCTCTCTCTCTCTCTCTCTTTCTCCTTTCTCCAGCCTCACGTCATAAACTATGCAGTGGCATTTCCAACTGATTGCCTAAAACTGAGCTCATTATCTTTCCTCTCAATCTACCATTCTTCTAAATTTTTCTGTATCTGTCAGGGATACTGCTATCTTTCTAGTCACTCAAGTTTACAATCTTTGTGTCATCCTCACCTCACTTCCATTCATCCCACGTATCCAATTAGTTGCCACATCTCTGGAATTTGTCACATCATCCTACATACATGTCCATCATGCCAGCTCAGGTCCTAGTCATCTCTCATCTGAACTGTTGCAAAGCATCTTATTTTGTCTCCCTGACTCAAGTCTCCAATCCATCCTCATTGCCACTAAAGTAATTTTCCTAAAGCCCAGTTCTGATCATGCCACATACTATTCAATTAATTCTGATCATTATGTACTACAATGCAAACTCTTTCGTTTGGCATATGAAGCTCTTAACAGCTTGTCTTGTTTCTATGGCCTATCCATACTGGTATCCTTGCTGTTCCTCACATGAGACATAAAATCGCCCATCTCCATGATTTTGTGCTATTTATTCTCCATGCCTGGAATGTTTGGAATGTTCTTCGCTCTTACTTCTGCCTCTTGGAATCTCAAAAATTTCTTCAAAACTCAGTTCAACTTTTTTCAGGAGCATTTTCTGTTCTTTGTAGATACAATTACCTTCTTTAAGTCCATCTTATACCTTATTTGTATACGTCTTACAAAAATGTATATATGTACATGTCATCTACCCCCATTTGAATGTAAATTCCTTAGGGTGGGCTCTTTGTGCCTTGCACAAAGTAGGTTTATAAATACTTGTTGGTTTGCTTGTTTGGTTCCCTCTGGAATTACCTTTTTTCTTCCTCAGTGCCTAGGGGGCACTCAGTACTCAGTAAAAGTTTTCCTGATGGATCAAGTAATTGAATGACAAATTGACTGAAAGACCTACCTAGTTCCCGCACCATGGAGCATGCTCCCTGATCCTGGATTTTGACCCTTTCATGTTTAATTCCAGCTTTTCAGGTTATGGGGGTCAAGTGTCTACAATTTAGGGGCAAATAGAGTCCCCTGGATGAGGAAGACTGTGTTCTTACCTGATGGAGCAGATGTTGGGACTGGAACTGGAGTGGATTGGGCCATGTTTCCATGTGAGCCACATCCTGAGGCTGTAAATAGAGTATTGAGTTGACATTGTCTCAAATTGTCCCAGACCTAAGGCTCTCCTTCCTGGGGTATCCCCTCTGGGTAGAGTGTTCTTTTTCTTCCCCACTTTCCTCATTCCACCTACCAGCTCAACCCTCCATGACAGAAATCAGATTTCTCTCATTTTAGACATCACAGAACAGGTGTAGTGAGGGGAAGAGTATACAACTTGGAACAGATAGGTGTACTCTATATGCATGCCTCCTTTTATGTAAATATGTGTTAGCATGAGTGATGTAGCATGGACTGACTGTAGAATCCAGTCCTTAAAGCATGCATAAATTTCCTTTGCCATTTTCCAGTCTGACTATGTATAACCTTTGGAGGAGCCAGTTTCTGGCCATGCATTATGGAAATGAATGTATTATGCAATGATGAAAAGTCTTCTAATTATCACCTGATCTGGAATATTGGGGGTTCCAAAATGAAGAAATGAGACAGACTTTTGAGCTGCCTGGATAGGGGAAAGGTTTTTGTTCCTCTCTAATCCTAGGTGTATGAATAGCCAAAAATGAAATTGTCCAGGGGGTGACCTTGTGATTTCCAATGATCCAGAGGTTCCATTGATGGCCAGAGCTGTGATGGTGGTAGCAGAATCTCCTGGGTGTGTCACTGGCTGGTGTCAGAGGAAGTTTCTATTTCTGGGACAGAGATCAACAGGAGACAGCATATTTAGCAAAGTGAAAAAGTCACTTGAGACAAGGTGACTTCAGGGACTCTGAAGTCCTTTGTAGCAGAGAGAAGTTCTAGTAGCAGATTCTAAAAAGATCTACTTGTGAGTTTTGGAGGTGGGGCCATGTGAAAACTACTGTTGAAGAAAGAGCTTCTGGTACCAGAAGGTGTGAGTCACCCCTTCATACCAAGGTCCTTTTCACATGTTCTTCATCACTGCTGAACTTTATATTTGTGCCCATTCTCCCAATGGAAACTATATTTGTGCAAAGCAGATATTTTAGGGGAATGTTTTGTAACTTTGTAACTTCTTAATAAATACATTTCCTAAAAACTAGTTGTCTGGCTATCTAATTGTTAATAGATGACACATCAGTGGGGGCTCAGGAACCATAGTAGTAGAAGCATAAACCATCAGGGTTATCCCTAGAATTCTGAAGGCAGTAGTCTTCAGCCTCCTATGTACTCAACTTGTCAGTGGGAGTACAAACTGGGGGATAGAGCTTGAAGAGGGCACTTCATTTATGTACATTTACATAACACTTATACTTGTCTGTAATTCTTTGAGAAGGTATGTCAGCATGTGCCTGAACTCTCCATAAAGACTGATCTCCCTCCAGTTTGACTCAGCATAGAGATAGTAAATGATGGAATCTTTTGGGAGAGAGATGGTACTATCAATGATGATATTCAGCATGAAGTTTAGGCTCTATGGAGAGGCTGAAGTAAGTGAGGGATTGTGGATATGTGTAAATATGAATCTGTTGCACTCTAGTTCTGTGTGAATACGTGTATGTGTGAGCATTTGTGTTTGTTGATTTCTGAGTTAACTTATGAGTGTTCTGTTTTGTGCATTTGAAAATGCAAGTTAGGGTGTGTGTGTGTGTGTGTGTGTGTGTGTGTGTGTGTGTGTGTGTGGTCAATGCTTCCCAGGATGTCCTGTCTCATTAATTCCTTGGTTCTAGCCTACCAAACTAGATCTTTAGGAGTAGAAAAATTGAAAGTAAAAGCTAGGAGGAAGAGAAATGAAAATAAGGAAGGCAACAAGGAATAGGATAGAGAGTGAAGAAGATTAGGCTCAGGAGATAACTTGAGATGGAAGGCAGGGGCTCGGATCTAAGGAGAGATCTTAAATCTATGGAAGAGATCAGGACTGAAGACCTGGGCAAAGAGGTTAGACACAGAATGAAAAAACAGGAAAAAAAGAAGGGAATAGGAGGAAGAAGGGAGTGGAAGATGGGTGCTTGGGTCTAGGGACCTTACCAGACTTCACAGCCTCCAGCCGTGAAGTTGCCTCCAGCACACCCCGCTCTCTGAGCATCTCTGCCATCTCCAACTCATAGTCTTCCAGGTAGAAACTGACTGTCTTATTGGTGAAGTCCAAGGCATTCAGGGGAAGCTGGACCCCTCTGGGCATACAGTTGAAATCATTCCATGGTGAAAGGGAGAAAATCTTGAGTCTAACTGCCTCAGCTCATTGATGATCAGATTCTCCAGGGACTTCAACTTGAGGTCCTGGGTATGCCCCATAGCTACTAGAACTCAATAATCTACCTGATCTCTGCCTTCCTAACAGTTTTTCCTAAGAGCAACAGTAGCTGGCTGATAGTAGGGGCATCTGCATCCTGAACAGAAAGATTGGATCAGAAGAAAAGAATATATCCAATTGGTTCAAGGGTGGGGACATTCTACTCTCCACCCTCACCCAAACTCCTCCCATAGAGTGGGAAGAGAAGGAGGTGAGATAACTAAGAGTAGGGACAAATAATGCTAACCAAGGATGCAGTACCCCCAATTTCTGGTTTCATTTCTTTCAAAAAGGTAAATTGATTTGATTTGATTCTTCTGGTAATATGTGCCTCCAAAGGCAACTGATTAAGGATCTCACATTTAGAATATCAATGGTGCAGGTAAAAGAATAGGAGATGATTTTGGTTGAACCAAGGGGAACTTGTAGGTCCTCTGACCTATGATAAGTGCATTCTGCTTGACATTGGATAGAGATCCTAGCCTCCTCTTGGGTTTTAGAAACACAACAACATTTGGAGACAGAAGAGAGCAGAGACGACATCCCCACTGAAACCCCCTCCCCATTTATAGAATCATACAATGAAGAACATAGGTAGAATCATCCCCTTAAGGGTGGTCCAGTACAAACTCTATGTTGGAGCAAGAACCTCCTAGATATCATCTTTTCTACACTCTGCTTGTACACTGCCGGCAATAGGGAATAATATTACTATGCCACATTGGAACTGTACAGATCTCAGTAATTGACTATTTCTGCTTTCAAGGATCAATTTAGCTAATATATAAAAGCTCATAACCAGTGGATTGGCCATTTGGTGATAGATTTTTTAACCATAGTAACCCTTGAAAAAAAGAATGACAAAATGATCCTCAATTCTGGTCAAGCCCTTTTTGCTTCTGCATTGATCAGTGACTGAAAAAGGATTAAAAGGGTAGAAATTGTTAACAATTAGAATTTTTAAACCATCCTTCTGTATTAACTATATCCTTATTCAATTCAATTCTGCTAGAGGAATTCAATCACACAAAATTTTTATTCTTGATAGAAGGGAATCCATAAAGTGATATCATAAATGTTTTGGTATGTGTGTGTAAATACAAACATACATACATATACACATGTGTGTAACTATGTACATATGTATTGGTATATACACACTACACATATACATATATGCGCATGTGCCCATGCATGCACACACACATATATGAGAGAGAGAAACTTTCTTTTTATCATTGACCTTATTGGCATATAAGTACAGCAGCAGGATCTTTGGGTCAAAGCGTATGGACATTTTAGCTCTTGTCTTAGTGCACTTCTGAATTACTTCCCAGAATGGTTATTTCAGTTCAGGAACAAGCAGCTTTCTATTGTGACTGACTTTCTCTCCAACCTTTCTTATTCTCATCTTTTGTCATCTTTGTCAATTTTCTGGGCATGAGGTGAAACCTTAGTATAAAAAGTCACACTTTTTGCAGTAGTAAGAAAGTATAGAAAAGGAGGTGTGCATTGATTGGGGAAAGGTTAAACAAATTGTAGTACAGCAACCAATCAATAAGAATCTATTAGGCACTTTCTATGTTCCATGGTCTGGGCTTACTGCTGCGAATACAATGAAAAGGAAAAAACAGTCTCTGATCTTAGGGAGCTTATATTCTAATGAAAGAGACACACACATCTAATGCAATGAAATAATATATTTCATAATATATAATTTTATATATTCTATCTATCACAGGTGTATGGATATTACATTGATATATTTATTTATATATGAGGACATGTAAATAGAGGAGCAGCTAGGTGGCATAGTGGATGGAACTCATCTTCCTGAGTTCAGATGCAGCCTCAGACACATTAACTGTATGACCTTGAACAAGTCACTTAATACTGTTTGCCTCAGTTTCCTCAACTGTAAAATGAGCTTGAGAAAGAAGTGGAAAATTACTCTGGTATCTTTGCCATGAAACCCCAAATAGGGTTATGAAGAATTGAACATGACTGAAAACAACTGAACAATAAAAATAAATAGAACAGATGGAAGATAACCTTAAAGAGGATGGCATTAGCAGCTAGAGGGGTTAAGGAGAGGACTCCTTAAGGAGATGGCACTTGAATGGAGTTTTAAAGGAAGCCCTGCATTCTAAGAATCACAGATTGGGAGGGAAAACATTTCAGATATAGGGTGCAACCAAGGCAAAGACATGGAGACTGGAGACTGAAGATGGAACATCTTGTGGAAGGAATGGTAAGTGGGTCAGTTTAACTTTGGAGGGAAATAGAGTGCAAGAAGACTGGAAAGGTAGGAAAGAGTCAGGTTGTGAAGGACTTAAATCTCAAACACAGGACTTTATATGTAATTCTGGATTAATAAGGAGCCAGTGGAGTTTACTGAGGAAAGTAGAGCCTGAGTGTATATGACATAGCCTGTGCTAGGAAAATCACTTTGACAACGATGTGGAGGATAGATTGGAATGAGACAGGGAGACTCATGAGAAAATTATAGCCACAGTCCAGATAGTGGTGATGAAAGCCTGAAATATGAGAGCAGATACGTGAGTGGGAACAAGAGAATGTACGTGGGAGATTTCAAAGAAAAAGATTTCAACAATTCATAGGACATGTGGCAAGAGAGACAGAGAGAGACGCAGAAAGAGAGAGAGTCAATGGGGACAGTGAGGTGGAGAATGTGAATGACTGGAAGGATATTGACAATAACAGGGAAATTCAGAAGGGAGGAGACATCATGAGTTTGGGGAATTTGAGATGTCTATGGAATATCCAACTGGAAATTCCATTGGGTAACTGATGATGTTTTGTTCTATATGTAGTAGGTGCTATATAAATTCTTATTTCCTTCATTTCTTCATTCTAGTCCTACAGCCTCATGGAAGCAGTTTCCTAGTGTCTTTCCCATGGATGATGCCATTTTAGCAAATGGATGATGTTTGTATATGGATCAGTCTGCCTTCCCCTGATTACACATAGAAGGGATGTACAGAGTAGGTGAAAGGTGATCTTGGAGAAGAAAGCACTAGCAAACATGGGCTCTGGGAGTTGTCTCATGGAGGGATGGTGCTTGAGTGGAATCTTAGGAGAGCCCTCCAGGCAAAGGCCAGGGGCCAATGCGAAGACAGAGAGGGACACATAAGATGGAGCATCACGGGTTAGTGGTACTGTAAAATGCATAGAAGGGAAGTAGATGTTAAAGGCCTAGAAAGATGGGGAAGGGCCTGGTTCCAAAGAAACAGAAGATTTAGATTGGCTCCTAGAGGTAACAATAAACAACTGGGATTTGTTGTCTGATGGTGGGGGGTGTGGAGAGGTGAGGAGGTGGGTGAAACTGACAGACAGGATTTAGGAAAATCATTTGGGCAGCTGTACATAGGAGGGTGGGAAAATACTTGAAAGTACAATTCAGAGAATATGGCAGTAGTCCAGGAGAGAAATGATAAGGGCCTAAATCATGGTGGTGGCCATATGATGACAAAAAAGAATATGAGAGACTTCTTTAGAGAAAGATATCATAAGATTTGACACCTGATTAAATATGTGGGGTGAGTGAGGGAAGGGAGTTAAGGTTGATATATGAGTAACTGGATGTATAATGGTGCCCTTGACAGCAATAGGGAGATTTAGAAAAGGGTAGTAGTAGGGAGTTGAGGGAAAAGATAGTGAACTTTGTGGACAAGTAGAGTTTGAAGTGCTTATAGGACATTAATAGAGGTAAGGCTAACTCCAGCACTCTTTTTGTTCAGGTTCAATGACGAGAGGAAGTGAAACATTTGCAAATCATTGAATAGTAAACAAAAGGTTTACTTTGCCCAACCATAGAAAAGATATGCAACAAGGACACAGTGGCATGAGTTTCTCTGGACATTACCCCTTCTGTCTCCATATGCAAACTTATCTGATCAGCAAAACAGGGTATATGGTCTTATGTGGTCTTCAGAAATCCACCAAGTTGGAGGGCTCCTAACTCCACATAAATGGAGCTACTGGGATAAGATGATAATGATGGTTATGATGACAGTAGTAATGAAAATAGTCTTATTATTAGGATAGCTTCATCATCCTATAAGATGTCATCAACCTTGATGCTCTCCTTCATCACTATTCTCAACTTCTCTGGTTGGAAGATGAGGCTATGTACTCCAAACCTCCATTTAATAAGAGAACTCAGTCCCTACCCTGGTTCACTTCTCTCACTTTCCCTTCTCTCTCCCTTCTTTCTTCCTCTCAGAACATTTGTGCAGCTGTATTTTGAATTAGCCGATCCAACCTCTGGGAGAACCTTTTAGTGATAAAGAGTAGGTTCAGTGGAGAGGGAAAACAAGATATCATTCTCTTCTCCTTGCACATAACTTGAGACCAACAAAAGTAAATTCTAATGGGGGAAATCATACCTATCCAAACTGGACAGTGTGGCAGTCAGATAAGAGTAAAATTCTGGGAGGTGATCAGTGATGAGCATGGCATCCATTCCACTTGTACCTGCCATGGGGACAGCGACCTGAAGTTGGGTGGTATAATGTTAATGAGACTAAAGATCTTCCCCATCCATTAATGGGTCTGCCCATTAAGGGGAATTTGATTAGGGAAGATTTGTAGGAAGACCTACACCTTTTGTTAATGAAGCACTGGTTCTCAAGGGATGTGATACCCTCTGGTTCTGAAAAGTGTATAAATACTCTGAGATGAGGTTTTACTTTGGGGTTTATTCATTGGAAGTGTTTGTTTGGCCAGATGAGACTCTGGGCAGCCACTAAGAAATCTTCAGCTTTGAAAACCTAGATGTTGCTTTTCTCTCTGGTAACTATGTATGTATGGTCACAGATCTGTCTGTTGATCTGTGATGTATGTATTACTTATGGTCAGGCAGCTGAAAGCCCTGTCTGTTGATCTTTATTTCACTGAAGTTCAGAGTGCTAACTTTTTCTCCTGAACTAAGTGAATGATTTATGTGCTTGATTAAAGTGATTGTTGACCCCTCAAAAATTGCTTTCCTTTTAGAAAAGCATATCTAAGAACCTGTGATAGCAGTGGATGAGTCAGGGTGCTTATTTTTACACTCAGATCTCTTTCTACTACAGTGAGGCTGCTGGTAGCAAATATTTTACCTTGGTTGATCTTGAGCTTGAGACCATGGACTCTGTTTGCTCTGGACCTTTCGTTCAGGTATTTAAGTCAGACAACTTTGTCTTTGGTCCATCTAGAGCTGGCAATAATTGGACCAAAGGCCACTATCTGGATTCAGCCTTGGATGTTGTGTGCAAAGAGGCAGAGAACTATGATTGCCTGCAAGACTTCCAGCTGGCCCACTCACTTAGTGGAAACACAGGCTCAGGGATGGGTGCCCTGTTCATTAGCTAAGTTTGAAAGGAGTTCCCTGACCATATCATGAATGCCTTTAGTGTGGTTCCATCACCAGAGGCCTCAGACACTGTGATTAAGCCCTACAATGTCACATTCTTTGTCCATTAATTAGTAGAAAACAGAGATAAAATCTACTGCATTGAAAATTAAGAACTCTATGATATCTGCTTCTGATCCCTCAAGTTGACTATGCCAACCTTTGCTGACCTCAGCCATCTAGTCTCTGCTAATATGAGTAGTGTCAATTTTGCCTTCTTGGTCAGCTTAATGCTGACCGCATAAAATGGCTATAAACATGGTCTTTTCTCCTTAACTCCACTTCTTCATACCTGGCTTTGTCCCCTTCACTAGATGTTGGAGATTGTAATACCATGCCCTAACCTCACCTGTGTTCACCCAGAAGGTCTTTGATGTCAAGAACATGGTGGCAGCATGTGACCCTCATCATAGGTGATACCTCACTGTTACTGCTGTTTTTCTAGGGCAGATATCCATGAAGGATGTGGATGAACAAATGCTCAGTGTGCAAAACAAAAATGGTAGCTACTACATTGAGCAGATTCCCAACAATATCAAGACCATTGTCTGTAATATCTCACCCAATGGGCTCAAGATAGCTGTCACCTTCATTGGCACCAGAACTGCCATCCAGGAACTCTTCAAACACATCTCAGAACAATTCACTGCCTTGTTCTGAAAGTCTTCCTCCACTGGTGCACGGGGAGGGAATGGATGAGTTGGATTCACCAAGGCTGAGAGCAACATGAATGATCTCATTTCTGAGTACCAGCAGTACCAGGATGCCACTGCTAAAAAGGAAGAATATTTCAGTGAGGAGGCAGAGGAGGAGGCTCCCGCAATCTTCCCAACTCTTCCAATATCCTTTCTCCATCCCCTTTTCTCTCTGTAATTTGCATTTTCTTCCTCTGTCCTCTTTTTCTTCTCTGTGGGTACTGAGCTCTCTGCCCACTGTTCTTCTTCCTTTACAACCTGTTGCTTCAGTAATAAACCCTGTGATTCCACACTCCCAAGTTTCTCTCCAAGAAGCAGGATGTCTCCAAACCATAGGTTCAATTTAGGGAACTTTGTGCCCTAGGTGTCCTGATCTAAAATGGTGACCAAGATGAAAAGTCCAGAACTCTTTGACTTTCCTTGTTGGAGGAGGGGACTAAGATGTCATATTCCTAGTTGAGAGACTTCACTTAGTGGATCTCTGGGGAGAATGGAGGAAATTGGGTATTCCATTCCATAAAAATCTATTAGGTGAACCAGACTTTCTTTTCTAACTACCAAATACCCCCTAACTTGTTCTATTACTGCCTCCAGGTGCTCCTTCCCCTTCTCTCTACTCCCCTGCTCTGGGGGAATTGTTGACAGTATTAACTCCCCTTGGTTTCAGTTCCTCTCCTGAGTGTCCATTTTGCTTTGGAGGGGTCTGTACCTCATCTACTGGATGGGCTTCCACCTCTGCTCTTTGCCTCACCTCATCTTGGGACCCACCCATCCTTCCCCAGTCTAAGAAATGAGGAGAGAGAATTACTTCAGCTTCCAAATTTCCAAAGAAGTTCCTCATTTGGGAAGGATTTCAATTCTCCCCCACTATCCCCAAAATCAATTCCCTCCAAGAGAAGGAAGCAGGGATAACAGGATGACCTTTCTCCTACCATCACCAAATCTTTCCTTCATTTTCTCTCATCCTTTCCACTTTTACAATTTCTCTCTTTGACTCTCCCCTCCCACTTCTTAGGTTTCTGTTTTGTATTGAACTTGCTGCTTTTCCCCTCCATATTGAACTGACAACATCTCAGAATCTGAGAATAAACAATAAATGAGGGGGGCAGAGGGGAGCTCAACCCAGACATCTCATTTCTCACACTACTTTGGGACTTCTCTGACTGTCTTCTTCACCAAGTCCTAGCCTAGGTACCCATTTCTTCTCCCCCTCTTCTAGAGGCCCAGCCACCATTTTACGTACTTTCAGGACTTTTATTGGATAATCCTTCTGACATAGAGAGTACTAAGGGGAAAAAGAAAGAGAAGGAAACAAAACAAAGCAAAACATCATCAACAACAACAATTCCTACAGCTTCCTCACCAAGAGTTGCCAAAAATTAAAAGAACCAAAAAAAAATGTGTGGTGCAAAAGTCAGAAATCTTTGTTTTTTCTCTCTATTTTGGCAGGTCTGAGTCTCAGATCTCAATGATTTGATGAGTGGTCCCCAATGGCTCCTCATACATAATGGTGATGAAGAGCCAATGAGCCAGAGAATATCAGGGACATAATGGAGACAATGACACCTTTGGAATAGTCTCCGATCCTTCTCTTGATGTAAGGTGGTGATGATGAGCCAGGAGGACCAGAGCCATAGCACAGATGACAACATTTCCAACATGGTCACCAATTCATCATATGTAGTAAAGTGACTAAAAGATCATAGACCTCTTGAATGCAATCTATCCTGGGCTCTAAAGTGACAAGGAGGTTCTCTCAATAGCACTGACCACTTTGTATTCCCTGGCTCACCCAATATCTCCCCCTCCCTGAAAGCCACATCAGGGGAATAATAGGAAATCTCTAATCTTCTAGAAGTCTATGTGGAGGGTTTGCCCACTTTCACAGGGACTAAATCAGCACTTTTCCCTCACCCCTGTACAAAGACTCAGAATATCACCAAGTCAGCTAGGGGATTCCTTTCCTTTAAAGTAAATACATATCCACCATAGTTATATATTGACAGTTTCATCTCCCCCATGCTATTAAAAATAAGGTACCCCACAACAATAATACCTTCTTAGTCCCCCCCCAAAAAAAACCCTTTCTGGGAAAGAGACATCTGAATTATCCCCAAAGGAAAGCCTACGAATTGAGGGGAACCTGAACAACTTCTCCAGGATGTATGTAGCCTTCTGATGAAGCAAGGACCTTGTGACCAGGGTACTGGGGAAGAAATAGGCAAGGGCTAGAGAGGGTCATCCAGAATTATGTTCCTAAACAGTCCATTCTCATCCAAGTAAATCTTCCTGGAGACTGGATGCCAGAAACCAGTGGACCAGAGAGCCCTTCTCCTTCCCAGGATGTCGATGATTTATTGTCACAGTCATGCCTTCTGGGAGGTTGTATACTTGATCTGGGAAGTCAGGTGTGTAATGAGGCAGCTGTTGATTAGAAGGGCCAAACTGTTTACCCTGAAATGGGAGACTGACATTTTGACAGGGAGTTTGAGGTACTTCGTGGTTAGGTGGGTGCTCCAAATTGACACAAGGAGTTCAGTTGGGCAGGAATGATAATCATACTAGCTAACATTTATATAATACTAATTGCCAGGCAGTGTAAGTGTTTTACAAAAATCATCTCATTTAATTCTCACAACAACCCCACAAGATTAGGTGTTATTATTATTCCCTTTTTATAGTTGAGGAAACTAATGTAAACAAAGGTTAAGTGACTTGCTCAGGGTCACGTAGCAAGTAAATATCTGAGACTAGAGTTGAACCCATGTCTTTTGAAACAGCAAGGATGTCAGCATACACAGAAGGGCCTGCTGTACAGGTTCTTAGATCTGTGTTTCTAAAAGAAAAACAACTTTTGAGGGGTCAACAATCACTTAATCAAACACATATACCAACAGAGAAAATATAAGCAGAGATAAAAAGACCAATAGACAAGGCTTCCAACTGTCTGACGATAAGCAATACATACATACATCATGGATCAACAGACAGATCCAATGTCTGACCATTACATACATATGTAGTAATCAGAGAGAAGCACCAACATCTGGGATTTCAAAGCTGGGGGACTCCTTAGTGGCTACCCAGAGTCTCTTCTGGCCAAACAAGTACTCCCAATGAGTAAGTCTCAAAGTAAAACCTAACCTCAGAGAATTTATACACTTTTCAGAACCAAACAGCAGGACCCTCTGACCCACTGCCTCAGTAGAAATTAACAAAAGTTATTGAGGCCATTTAATGGACTGGGAAGATCTTTAACTCTTCCCTCCACTCACGATTAACCTTATATTTACATTACATCTTCCTGACTCCAGGTTTAACATTCTATCTACTGGGCTAACTGGCTTCCCCCTAGCTGGTGTGTACTTAGAGGAATTATATAGTTCTATGCCCAGCACAATTTGGTATCATCAATCAAATATCCATATTAGCACTACTCTCACACTATAACTTCCACTGTTTTTATAACAGTTCCAATCTGATTGTTTATCATATGATGGCTTTGATGAGGGCTAATAAGCCCCCACAAACAACTATATTCAGTGGGAGGCATTAGCAAAATTTCTCCTTTGATTGTCTGATCCTGTGCTCTCTAGGTCCTGGACCACTTGGTCAGACCTGAGGCTACTGCCTAGGAATTAGTATAAAGGAAATTTTCTACCTCATCCTTTAAGACTTACTCACATGCCATCCATGTAGCCTGGAAGCTAGAAGGAATAACCAAGGTCTCCATTCCTTAAGGTATTCCTAGTTACTAGTTTAGTGGCCACCAAAGTCTGATTTCGTGTGCCTCTCTCATAGCATGTAGACCCATTGACAGTCAGGCAAAACAATATTCCTCAGGAGTCAGCTCCATGTAGGTGGGGCCCATCGGGACAGCAAAGGAGGCAGGATTTCAGGTTTGGACTATGGGCTTCAGGTTCTGATGTAGTTATCCACCATCTATTTTTGGAAGGGCACTGACACCAGAGGGCCCCACAAAAAAGGTGATTTTGAATGTGCCATTTCCATTTCATGATAGAAGCCTCTTGTCCTCCACTCTCCTTGTAAGAGGGATCACATTGTACCACCTAATCTTTAAGAGGCAACTCTGGAAAAAGGATAATTGTATGACCCATGCATCATCTGTTCAGCAGAAACTAGGACCCAGTAATAGGAAAGCAAGTTGTCCTGTGAGTGATTGCTTTGTGGGCTACTTATGTAAGTGTGCATGTGCATGCGTGTGTGCACACATGCATGTGTGATTGAGTATCAGTCTTTAATCCTGACATACTACATATGGGCAGATCATATGCTTTGGTCTCATTTCTGCAGCAGCAACCTTACAATTAAATCTACCAGCCTAAGCACTAGCCCCATTTCCAGAGAAGAATTGTTCAAAATAAAGACACCTAAAATTTCATGTTAATTCCAATATGGCTCTATACAGAGAGCAGTAGCAATAATTGATTGGGATTTTTTGAAGTGCACACTAAGTTTATACAAAAATTATTTACAGAAGTCCTATGACACTCTTGTATCAGAAGTAAAGACCTTTTTATCCAAAGGGTTACCTAGGGCTGTGCTAAATTCAAAAGGATTGGATCCTTTTGAGAGAGTCTAGAGTCCATATTTTTAGATTGGGTTAGGGGTTGAGGGATTCACAGGATTTTTGTTAAGCTCTACATGAGGGGAAAAGATATCAGTGCCTGTGAATGGCTACCATCAGAGTAGTAGAAAGAATTTTAGAATATCCTATTGGTTGGAGCCTCAGAAGCCTAATTTCCTTATTCTGGTCCCCTCTTGGTGCCTGTCACAGGCTCCACTCCACCTGGTCTTTATGGACAGGGACTTCTAGAAATTTGCTCCTTACATTGTCATTGGGTCTAAGGGGAGAAGTTATTAGATAGGCCAGCCAAGTATCACTTGAAATTCTCCAAAGAGAGAGCTGTGGGAGGCTTTGGCAGGAGAGGTTTGAGGAGAGAAAAGAAGATCTGGAACAGCTGTAGTGATGAGTGGGACAGGAAATCAATTGGCAAGAAGTAGGATGGTCTTGCTGCACTGAGGACCTTGTTGCTGTAATTGTTGTTCAGTTGTGTCCCACTCTTTGTGACCCCATGGGGGGGGGTTTCTTATCAGATACTATTATAGTTTGCCATTTCCTTCTCCAGCTCATTTTACAAATGAGGAAACTGAGGCAAACAGGGTGGTGACTTGTCCAGAGTCACACAGCTAATATGTATCTGAGGTTTGATTTGGATTCAGGTCTTCCTAACTCCAGGTGTGGCACTCTATCCACTGAGCCACCTAGCTGCCCCCATTTTGATGTTAGATGGCACAAATTTGTAGTGGGCTGAACACAACTTCCTGATTATCTTCAGTTCTGTTACAAGAGAAGCAATTGGATGGAGATAGCAATAGAGGTATGGGGTTTGGGAAGGGGCAATTAGAGTAGGAAAAGGGAACAAGGGATTCAAATGTAGAGGATAATGGAGGATTAAGCTATTTTAAGGGGTCAGTATTGGGAAAGGATGAGAACATACCCAGAGTAGAGGTGATGACCTGTAATAGTACTGAGGCTTGGGCACATTAAAAGTCACAATGAAGACAGAGTAGATTTAGTGGGAAAGAGGAAACTGGGAAGGGCCTTAGAGATGATCCATTTCAATATCCTCATTTTACCTAAGCACCAAAATAAAATGAGGATTTTCATATGCATGGTCTAACAAGATAGGAATAGGACTGTCTGTGAAACTGCAAAGTTATATAGTTTGTTTTCTTTTTATGTATAATAAATTCAGTATATTACTTTGAAAGCTTTCCTGCTTGTTTTTGATTTCTTCTGGCCTCATTTAGAAGGCTTATAGGATATATACTATCCTTAACCTGCCTCTTCCTCTCACCTCTTGAACAATTTCCTAATTCCCTATTGAAAAAAGAAAAACAAAAGCCTTTTAACAAATATTCATATTAAAGCAAAATGAATCCCACATTGGTTATATCCAAAAATGTGTATGTTTAATTCTTCATCTTGAGTCTATCTCCATCAAGAGATGGGTACCATGCTTCATTATTTTTACTCCAGATCTGTAGTTGTTCATTACATTAATCAGAATTCTTCATTATTTCAGAGTTGTTTCTCTTTACATTGTTTGGTTTGGCTCACTTCACTCTCACTAGTTAATACAAGTCATCTCAGATATATCTGAGATGGGATGGTTATTCCTTTCATTTTTTCTGACAGAACAATAATATTTCATTACATTTGGGTACCATAAAGTGTTTAGCTATCCCCCAGTTTATGGGTTCTTCCTCAGTTTTCAGTTCTTTACCACTACAAAAAGCTGACATAAATATTTTTGTAGATATGAGCCATTTTTCTCTTTCTTTGATCGCATTGGGGTATAATCCTACTAGTGGTAGGTCAAAGGGTATAGACAGACTCATGGCTTATAGAGCACGATTCCAGATTATGTCCCAAAATGGCTAGTCTGAGGTGGAGAACCTGCAACTTTGAAGCCACATGTGTCCTTCTAGGTCCTCAAGTGCAGCCCTTTGACTGAATCCAAACTTCACGGAACAACTTTCATTAAGGGGATTTGTTCTGTGAAGTTTGGATTCAGTCAAAGGGTCATCCTATCACTTCACATTCTGCCAACTGTACATCAATATCTGTTCTCTTATTGCCCCTCCAATATTTGTCAATTTCCTTTTCTTTTTGTCATCTTTAACAGTCTGATGAATAAGAAGTAGAACCTCACAGTTGTTTTAATATGCATTTTTCCAATTATTACTTATTTGGATCTTTTTTTTCCCATTTGACTGTTGATAGCTTGTATTTCTTCTTTTGAAAAACTTCCTCTTCATATCCTTTGATATGTATCTATTGGGGAATGACTCTAGTTCTTATATGTGAGACTAAGCTCCTTATAAATCTTGGAAATGAGATTCTTATTGGAACTTTCTGCAAGGACTTTTCCCAATTAACTGAAACCCTTCATTTTACTTAGGAGGAAACTTAGAACCAGAGACAATAAGTTACCTGCCTCAGGTCCCCTGGTTCCAAATCCAGGGCATTTTGTATTGTATCCCTGAGAAGTCAGCTTTCTAATTCATACATAAACAAGACTGTCCTCTACAAAATTCAGAGAAGGAGACTTATAACTAGTTAGGAGCAATTAAAATTTTGTTCTGGGATGCCAAAATTTAGAAGACGCTATTATTACTTAAAGTTCTCTTGCTGCTAGAAACAAAAAGACAAAAAACTGTGAGCTTAGCACACAGTCAGCAAGAATAATTATTTTAAAAGGAAATAGTAAGACACTGCTTTCTTTTACCACTCCTCTTCCCTGTTGGTAGTACCACTGGTGAATTCCCAGCCCCACCTTGTTTGTCCTTCTATCCACCATGATGGCCTGGCAGAAATAGCCTCTCAGTATCTGGGCTCCACCAATGCACTCTATTCCGCAAAATAACCGGAAGACATGTTTCAGGCTGCTAGACCCAGGTTTGAAAATTGCTAATTATAACTCTTCCATAAATGGAAATTCAGCATGCCCTGGAAAACATCCAGTAATGGAGAATTCACTACCTTATCAGTTAGTGCATTCTACTTTAGAATAGCTCTAACAGCTAGGAAGTTTTGTTTATATTGAGCTCAAATAAATCTTTGTGAAACTTATACCCATTGCTGTTGGGCTGAGGGATTATAGTTCTAATTATAAGAATATATCTTTAGTTCCTAGTGTAGATTAATAGAAAAATAAGGTTCACCTGGAACCAGCTTGCTTAACCACCAACTTTGCTGTTGTATACTAAAATCTACTCAGCCCCATAAAAAAAGGAATAAAGCAAAATGAATTCAAATCAGTATTTTTGGCTCTAACATTTTGTAATATTTATATTTTAAATCAATTCAATTTTAAGTCAACAAATATTTATTAAGCACTGACTACACACTAGGTGCTTCATGAAATTTGACAAGCAATTATTAGGCACCAACTATGTCCAAGCCACCCTGCCAGATACATTAAGAAAAGAGAGAGAAGAAATAGATCCTGTCCTTATGGAGATTGTCATTTTAATTCTGTACAGCAAGGGTTACCTGAAACTTCCCACCCCATGCGTGTCCCTTCATGAGTCAGACTCCCACCATCCTACATATAGCCTCCCAAAGAATCTTCCCAAACTGGTTTATTAGAAGGCTGTGCCTTTTTTTTTCCTGGGCTTCTATTCTGGCATGTCCTCAGGCTGCTGGCAGATGCTGACTGCTAGAGAACTCCCTCCCTTCCAGACTGATAATCAGGATAATTCCTTTCACATATCTAACACTTTATAGTTTAGAAAGCAATTTCACAACCAGTTGTTCCCTTTGAGTCTCATCCTCCCTCATGTAGACAGGACAGGTGTTCTATTTATTATTATTTTATAGATCATCTTGTGTGAAATTTGGGAATTGCCTATGACTGGAATTATTATTGCTTCTTTCCCTTGGTAGGAAAATGACAAGTAGATAGCTATTGTTAGATTAGAATGCAAATGTCATGGCAAGCAACCAAGGGATTTCCCAGTTGTATAAGAGTTGATTCTGGGACCAAAACTGCTTGGCTTACGTAGAAGTTATGAGAATCAAGGGGATGACTGCATGTGAAATCACTTCCTAAATTGTAAAAGGATAGCTGAACTCAGGAATGAGCTGGGTTTGGAGCATACAGACAGGGAAATTTCAAGTCAGCATTTTTGGAGGTAGAAGAATTTGTCTTCTTGTAGTACCAGGAAGGTTTTAGGTTGTGGTATGAAACTGAGAAAATATCACAGGCCAAGTCAAGCCTGGGGACCTGTTGCTAAGCAGAGCAACTTAGTGTCTGGAACTGGATAGTGTTTCTTCTAATAGTTTTTTTCTGGTACATGTGATTTCTAATACATGCACACATATATATGTATATGTGCATATATGTATGCATACATACATGTATGTATCTATGTATGTATGTATGGTTTTTTCCTTGTGAAGAAATCCTAGAAAATTCACTTTTGTCATTCGGAGTATGTGGCAGCAAGGAGTCGAAGGGAAAGAAAGAGCAGATGCCAAGATAGGATCCAGTTTTAGAGGCATTGGTAGAAGGTTCATAAAGTTAGAACTGCAAGGGATTTTAGACGCTAACCCCCTCATTTTACAGATTAGGACACTGAGGATGAGGATGGTTAAATGATTTGCCCTAGCTTACATACCTAATGTCTAGGGCAGGATTTGAATTTGGATCTTTCTGTGAGCCCCATGCTCTATCTACTGTATCATCTAGCACCTACCAGGTGGAATGCATTACATCTTTGCACTCAGGGAGTCATACAGGTTGAGAGACCATGGCCTTGAGTTCAGGCTTAGTAATTAGGGAAAGTTTAGAACGTCATAGATTGTAGACTTGAAACTAGAAGGGGCCTTCAGGGTCATCTCATCCAATCCCCTCAATCTATGGATGAAGAAATGAGACCTGAAGGTTTCACAGGTAGTAAACTGCAGAATCAAGATCTAAACCCTGGAGCTCTGGCTACAAATAGAGTAGTCTTTCCACCATACATATGTATGCATACATATATATACTTCATTATGAAGTAATGAAAGGTGAAAGACCAGGGTCAAAGGATTAGGCCTCTTAGATCTAAGAAGAATTTCTTCTTCTAAGAGGAATTTCTAAGACATTCACTCACTTCAGCAAGGCCTAAGGCCTGACTCTTTTAGAAAGGAAACATGATTTGTCCCGAGGTAAGTGGTGAAATTGGAATTAGAACCCAGGTCTCCTAATTCCCATCTCAGAGCTTTTTCTTTTCCATCTTAATTCACTCTTCTCCCTTCCCTGATTTCCTTTAAGACTCAGCTCAAACTCTACCGTTTGCAAGAGGCCTTTCCCAGCGCCCCCCCTTCTCCTTTTCTCACCACCAGTGCTAGCGACTTCCTTCTAAGATTATTTTTCACTTATACTGTATACATCTTTTATGCCACCTCCCCCTCTTTTTTGTATTTGAACTTGAGAGCAGAGACCATATATCTGCTTTCCTTTGTATATCTAGTGCTCAGCACAGTGCCTTGTGGCTTGATTGCCACCTCCTTACTAAGAGGAACTGTGGATGGTCTTTAGAAAATAGTGAGGACACCACCCACAGGTAATCACCCTACCCCAGTCAGGCAAGAGCAAAGAAGAGGTCAAGGGTAACCTGGTTCCAATTCAGAAACCATCACACAAGCCATCTCCCTATATCACTGCCATTAATTTTCCAGCCAACCAAACTCCTCTCTTCTCAGGGTTTGCCTTGGTTTCTCCCTGTGAGAGAAGGCCGTGATAAATCTGTAGTTTCTTATTCTGGAATAGGACAGGAGCTGTTATCTACTTGTTCCTTTGTTGATTTAAAGGAATCCTTTGACCTCATGGGTCTCCTTTAGGTAAATAGTTTAAGGGAAAATCTTAAAAGGAGACAGAGAGAGAAAGGGTTACAAGACAGAATGAAGGAGAATAGGTTTGAAGAGAAACATGTTTGAATGTCCTATTTGTAATCAAAGCCCCGAAGAGTTCATCTGTTTAGTTTACTTTTCTTTAACCTTTGTGTGATTGTGTGTGTGTGTGTGTAGTAAAAGTTATTTTTGTCCTGAAATGACTCCAAGTAGAAACATAGCTTAAGTACAAAAGAAGGAAGTGACGAAGAGGTGAATTTAGCATTGTAATAAAGAAAAACTTTCTGCCAATTAGAGCTATCCAGATGTGGGATGGTTTGCTTTGGCAGTGGTAGAACCCCACATTGTTTATCAAGTGCTTCCTACTGAAATGGACAGTATTCCTCCATGGGCCCCTAAGTTGAAAGATACCTGTTAAGTTGCTGGGAAGGGTTGGATAACTTGCCTAGTAACAGTTTTTCTGTTGTTGGGCCCCTGTCAAAATGTTATTCCCCTTTGGTTTAATATCTGATGAATTGTTAACAGTCATTTTTGGTTTGGTCCATTTGCATGGTAACCACCTGTGCCCCCCTAATGTTAGACCCCAATTGCCAGGTAACCACTTTCTGCTGAGCTCCCCCACTTTCCTGATTGGCTACCTCTCCTGGCACCTGTTTTTTTGTTACAGTCCTTTGCCTAGTAGCACCCTGACAACCCCCTCTGTTTTGGGGGCTCTTGCCTAGCAGCAAGCCCCCCTCTTGCTCTGTCAGAACTCTGTTTGTTGTGGAAACTGCAAGGCTGTACCAAGTAGTGTGGAAATGCTTAAAATACATTCACCCACCTCAGTTCAGGGCTGTCTCCTCTGGGTCTCTCCATGAGGCAGCCACCAGCCTGGCTAATAAATGACGCTCTCAAAATTCTCAGTTAATTTTGCCTGTGACTTATTAATTCCGTCCATTTCACTACATGTGCTGGGCTAAGCACAAGGGAGACAAAGAAAGTGGAAAACACAGTCAGTCCCTCCTCTCAATTGGGAGTGGGGAGAAGGGGGCAATGACACACAAACCACTGTGTCCATACAAGTTTCATGGAATGATTATTCACTTCTATATAAAGAGAGGATGGATTCAAAGTAGAGCTGAGGCATATATACATATATTTATGTTATATAAATATTATGTATATTATATATGTATATGTATGTATTTGTTATATATATGTTATATATGTGTATGTATGCATTTGACATGACTAATATGGCTATTTATTTTGCTTGACCATAAATATTTGTAGCAAGTTTTGCTTTTCTTGCTTTCTCCATGGGAAGAGAATAGGCATTTATTAAGCTCCTACTGTGTTCTAGGTTGGGCAATTAGGTGTACAGTGGATAAAGTTTTGGACTCAGGAAGACTCATCTTGCTAAGTTCTATCTAGCCTCAGACACTTAACTAGCCATGTAATCCTAGGCAAGTCACAGCATTGTGTTTCCCTTGGTTTCCTTGTTTGTAAAATGATCTGGAGAAGGAAATAGCAAACCATTCCAATATGGTTGCCAAGAAAACTCCAGGTGGGGTCTCAAAGAGTCAGACATGACTGAAAAATGGTTGAAAGACAACAAAATGTGCCAAACACCGTGCTAAGCACTTTGCAAATATTATCTCGTTTACTCCTCCTAACAACCCTAGAAGGTATATTATTATAATCCCCATTTTACAGTTGAGGAAACTGATGCAAAGAAGCATTAAGTGACTTGCCCAGGGTCACATAGTTAGCAAGTGTCTAAGGCCAGAGTTGGACTGACACCATGCCTATCACTCTATCCACTGTTCCATTTAACTGCCTCTCGTGGGAGGAGGTGGGAGAGGAAGAGGCCAAAGGGAGAGAATTTAGAACTGAAAAATAAAAATTGAATTAAAAAGACACATGGAAGGTCTTCAAGAAGAGACTAGGTGACTATTGGTTATGTCTGCTGTAAAAGGACTCCTTGCTCAAGTACGGCATAGACTCTGAGGTCCCTTCCAACTCAGATTCTGTGAGACAGCTGGGATATAGGCTGCAGTCAGGACTGGAGTGTAAGGACTCTGGACTGGGCTGGGCTCTGAACTTGGCTTGGATAATTAGTTGAATGATGATGTACGCTTGACCCTGTAATGGACTGAGCTTTGGGCAGGGGTAGAGTTTGGACTGTGCCTGCTTCTGGGTTAGCCTGAGAGTTGGGGGGAGGGGTAGAGAGGGGAGATGGCTAATTCCAGGAGAATTCTTTGGGCCTGACAGGAGGCTCTGACACGTGATGCCCCTCCTCCAGGCCCCCATCACAACCCAAATTTAGAACTAGTTGAACTGATGAGATGTAGCATGCCAAGATATATAAATATCACTCTGGGTTCCAGCAAAGTCAGAGAGGACTTGGGCTGGACACTCACTTTGGGTCACTACTCCACGCTTTTGAGTCCCCTTTCCCAACCCTACTTCACAACTTTGACCTCTGGCAGAAACCCTAAATCTTGGTAAGACATTCTCTCATTCTGTTCCCAGTGGGGTTAAGGGGAGAGATACAGGCTATTGGAATAGAGAAGGAAGAGATCTACTCTTTGGAACAGGAGAGAGTGGAGAAGGAAGGCCCAGGGAGTAGAAAGTCTGAGTTTTGAGAAAGGTGTGACAGAAGGAAAGAGGGAAGAAGTAAGAGCTTTGAACACTGGAAGAAGCAGGGACTGAGGATGGGGTGGTCACAAATTCTGGAATCTATTGAAGGAGTCACTCATTGTATGTAAATTAGGGGTGACCTTAGGATATACAGAGACTTGAGAGAACTAAGTGCAGTTTACTGGAGGCCCTGGTTTTTGAGGAAGGGTGGATAGCAGGAGTAGGAGATCTATAATCATGGGCCTTGGGGTAGTGGACAGTGAGACAGAGGGGAAAGCAGGAGGACTGGGAAGAAGGAGGGTCTGATTCTGAATTGTGTCCTCTGGGGTGGAGGCCTGTGGCATTTGCTTTCTCCTTCCTTGGGTGGTGGTGGCACTCACTGGTTTATGCATCTGTCAGGTCTATTTATAGAACTTGGCTCAGCTTCTGGTCTCATCCTTTGATGGGAAATGGGGATTTCTAGATCTGTGCAGGGGGAGCACTGATGTTCTAAGCCGATAGGATTTGATTGCTTCAATCTGAGCTAGAAAGACAGAACTTTCTGGGAACACCTAGGTCCTAGCTGGAGCGATGAAACATCTATATATAAGTTGGGAGAATGAGTATACTCTGGTCTGAGCTAGAGAGATGGGAATATAGAAAAGAAGGAAAGAAATGAGCATTTATTAAGCCACTACTATGTGCCAAGCTCTGTGCTAGATGGCTTACAAATATCTCATTTGATCCTCACAACAACTGGGAGGCTGGTGCTATTATTATCCCTATTTTACCTTTGGAGAAACTGAGGCAGAAGTTAAGTGACTTGCTCAGGGTCACACTGTCTGCAGATCTGAATGCAGTTTTTCCTGGATCTAGACCCAATGTTCTATCCACTCTTCCAGCTAGCTAATTAGAAGGGGGAGGGGGAGAGATGCTGATGAACAGGGAGATAAGGATGCTTGGGCTTCAACTAGGTACTTCAGAAATGCCAGTGGGCATCTCCAGAAGCACCTCTGACCTCTTCCTTCTTTACCTGTCCCCAGGTCCCATCATGTCGGGCGCTCCTGCCCTGATGCAGGGCATGTACCAGGATCTGTCCTGCCCGCTCTGCCTCAAGCTCTTTGATGCACCCATCACAGCCGAGTGTGGCCACAGCTTCTGCCGCAATTGCCTCCTTCGTCTGGTCCCGGATACTCAGGCTGGGACTGTGCTCTGCCCTTCCTGCCAGGCACCCACAAAACCCGATGGGCTCAGTACCAACCAACAACTGGCACGGTTAGTGGAGAGCCTGGCTCAGGTGCCACAGGGCCATTGTGAGGAACATCTGGACCCCCTGAGTGTCTACTGTGAGCAGGACCGGACACTGATATGTGGAGTATGTGCCTCTCTGGGCAAGCACCGAGGTCACAGTGTGGTCACTGCTGCTGAGGCCCACCAGAGGATGAAGGTAACAGTGAGGGTTCTGGCCCAGTATCCCATCCCTAGCCCAGCCCTGTTCCTATGGCCTTCTTATTGGTACTGAGGGCAGTATTTACCCCAGGGACTTTGGAGTGGGTATAAAGGGGAATATTCCCACAGGTCTTTGGATGGGGCATATTTGCCAGTAGGTCCTGAATACAGAGAGGAACTCCTGGAATCTAGGGGGCAGTTTTCATTTTGGGAGGGCAGCTGAGGTTTAAGCTTGGCTATATTGCCTAAGGGCTAACCTATTCACCCAGTGGGGAGAATAGAGAGTGTGTTGGGAAAATGACAAAGCCAGAGAACATAGTAGAGTAAAGGGTCTGAGTAGACCCTTCAAGATTTGGAGTAAAGTATTTTATCTTTTCTCCCTCCCCTCCTACTCCCCAGTTAATACAAGACCTATCCTTGTTGAAGATCAGGAAATGACTTGAACAGAAATAGGGTTCTGATTAGAGAGGGGTTCTCCGGGTGGATCTATGGTCAAAGTTAGAGAGAAGAGTCTGACAACAGAAGCACTGGGACTCAAGGTCAGTGACATTGTGGCAATTGTAAGAAGTTGGGCAGATGGGTAAATTCCATATAAAAAGTGTCAGACTATTAAGAAATATAGTAAGACTATTAAGAAGCAGTTTTGAATTTGAGTTTGAGGAACAGAGCTTATGTATTCCTCCAATTACTTGAGCAGCTAGTGTCACAGTGGATAGAACTATGGACCTGGAGTCAGAAAGACTTGAATTCAAATCCATTCTTAGATATTTACTAGCCTGTGATTGGGCACATTGCTTTACCCAGTTTTCCTCAGTTTCCTCGTCTGTAACATGAGCTGGAGAGGGAAATGGCAAACCATTCTAGTATCTTTGCCAAGAAACCCCCAAATGGAGTCATGAAAAGTCAGACACAACTGAAGCAGCTGAACCAAATCCCTCAAATTACTTAGTTCAATGGAATTTAAATATCCCTCAACTTCCTATGAGTAACACAGTGGAGGGAACAAATTGAGTGTGTTATTCTTGATGGAGTAGGAAGGGAAAGGTTGAAGAATGTTAAGTAAAGAATCCTGGGCAAAAAGTTTTAGGATGTTGAGAGTTTGACTTGGCACAAGAATTTCTCTGCATCCGAGCTCTCATTGTGAACGCCAGGAAGAGCCTGAATTGTGACTTCCTCTTCCCCCATGTCTTCCATGGCAGAGAGGAAACATTAAAAATCTCTGAAGTCTCTTCTGATGCAGAAAATCCTAAAGTGCCTCCTCTCTCTTCTTCCAGTCCGAGTTGAACCTTAAGCTGGGTTTAGGAAAAGTCAACTTTAGCAAGCAGCCTTTGCTTGTGCTAAATTTAAATTCTCTGCCTCTATACAGACACAAACAGAATGTTTCTATGGAGAGAAGAATGTGTTGGGGGCTGGAAAATTTATGTCAGAGGCAAGGCTGGTAGAAGGTGGGGTTGGATATGGGTGATAGGGGCAAAAGGGTGAGGCTCTAGGTGTCAACTTTGGCACATCTTGGGATCATATACATAGGAAGTGGTTAAACCTGTATGCTATGATAGGGGCAGGCACAGGGGAGATGATTTACCCTCACAGATGTGGAGGGGAGAGCGCACACACACACACACACACACACACACACACACACACACACACACATGCAAGAATATGTCCCTGTGCAGTCCACATGCTATGTATACAGACACAGTCACAGTGTCAACTCTGTGTAAATATAGCTACAAATAAGCACTGAGGCAGTCAGATTTTGGTGAATTTGAATGTATAAAAATGTTGGTACAAGTGGGTGAGGATGTCTGGCATAAAAATTGACTTTGTGGGGAGAGATGGAGCCAGAGAAGGGTCAGGGAACAGTTAGAGGCCCTTTAGTTTCAGTGATGAAAAGACTGCCCTGGGTCCTGGTAGTTGAAGCCCCATGCCTCAATAAAACTGAAGAACCTCAAATTAAGGTTGGTGATGTCTTCAACCAGGATTCATTGGTCTTCTTCTATAAGTCCAGTGATGAAGATCAATCAGCCCTGGTCCATGATGTATATAGTCCTGGGGGCAAAGGGGAATTAACAGAGACCGGGTGAGAAGGTAGCTAGTTGGGGAGGTAGTAACAGAATACAATGTTGACTGTCATACAAAAAATGGAGTCTTTGACTAGAAAAGGTCCTTCCTTCCATCTTGTCTATCACCAATCTATTCTGTATTACATCTGTCCCTTTCTCTCCATGCTCACTGCCACTGCCTTAGCTCCAATCTTCATCATTCTTTGCCTAAACTATTGCAAAAGTCTCAGCTGGGCTTTCCAGCTTCAAAATTCTGCTCCACTCCTCCCTCCCTCCCCCACTAGGAGACAATAAAATAGAGCCTCAGACTTGGAGGTAGGACAACCTTTGTTCAAATCTTGCCTTAGATGCTTACTAGCCATGTGACCTTAAGCCTCAGTTTCTTTATGAAATGGAACTAACAGCTGTACCACCCTAACTCGTGCATTGTAGTGAGTGGGGTGTTTTGCAGACTTGAAGTACTGTGTAAATTATCATTATTATTATCATTCCTTATTGAGGTATGTTGCAGATCTAACTCCTCCCCAAGAAACTCCCTCTTCTAGTAAGATCAGGCACAGGGAAGTTCCATGTTCCTGGAATTCTCCCAGCATGCATCCAGTTTAGCCCTAGCCCAAGCCCAAGCTCCCGAGGAACCTTCCCTCTTCGGAGACAGCTTATCAGCTGATCTGTTCCCTCCTGTTTTCCCTCCCTCTTCGCTGCACACAAGTGCCCAGACGGTGTCCTAGTACTGTTCTCACACTAAATGTCTAGGCTCTTACCATGACCCCTGAAGAATGCCAGACTTATGCTTTCCTCTTCTCCTACCTGCCACACTATGCCCTGGGGTACGCAGTAGGAACTTTTCACACCACTTTTCACATCACTTACCTGATGAGGGCCTCCCAGAAGTGCTCCTCTCCGTCAGTGCTGAGCCTCAGACTATAATGAGAAAAGGGAATGAGAAGGAGGTGTCTCATCATCCTCCCAGCCCTAGGATGAAACTCCTTCTGGGTCTTAGAAGATTCTCACAGTTAGCTATACTGCTTGGGACGGGTGTGTTGGGGGAGGGTTTGAGGAAAAGAAATGGTATGGGACTGTGGGGGCAGGAAGCTGTATGGAAGCTGGGGTCAGGACACAGGTTCCGGTTAGGAGGAAGGCACGGGATGGTTAAGGTTTCAGTTCTCAGACACAAAAAAGAGTAGGGGACATAGGGAACAGCCCCGAGCCTCACCAGCCCCCGCTGCTTGCCGGAGTCTGACAGCCTCCTCCAGCATGCCGATGTCCTGGAGCACCTGCACAGTCAGCTCCATCCCGTAGTTTTCTAGGTAGTAACTAACGATCTTGTCGGTGAGGTCCACGCGGTCTAATACCTGCAAGGTCCCCCTGGGGATGTGGCAGTAGCCTGGCTTCAGGGGCACGGTCAGCAGCTTGGTCTTGAACCTCTTGAACTCGTCTTCATTCAAATTGTCCAGAGCGTTCAGGATGAAGTCCCTGCCGCTAGGCATGGCTCCTCAGACTCTGTGGTCAGATAGTGAGTCTACAGTTTTGCCTGCTGTGTCTCCACGAGCGAGAAATGAAGAGGAGGAAGAGGAGGGAGGAGGAAGAAGAAGACAACGTCAGTGTGAGGAGGAAGTTCCGGGGGATGCCGAGGTCTAGGAGAAGAAGGGTTTACTAGATTTCTAGGATGGGGTTCTAGAGGACTGGGCTTCCGGATACTCCTTGGTGAGTGGGAGGGTTTGTCTACTGCCACACCTCCTTCCTTTACCCCTCTCTATCTTGCTCTCATTCTCTGCTCAAGGTCAAGTCCAGGAGCCACTTGTAAGTGGGGGCCTTAAGGATCGAACATTTAGAGATGGAAGGGACCTCAGAGTCTAATCCAGTTTCCTCATTTTGCAAAAGAGGAAATGGAGTTTAGTCACTTGCCTGAGGTCATGCAGAATAAGTGACAGCAGGTCGTCTGGCTCTAAATTCAGCATCCTGCAGTCCTTTCAATTCTGAGCTCTTTGGGAGCCCCCTATCTTTTGCCTTTCTTTGTGTTTTTTGCGGGGGGGGGGGGGGGGGGGGAAGAGATGTTTTAGCATTTAGCACAGCTTCCTGCCAATAGTCTGAGCTTCTAGACTGGCTGATCACCTCAGACCAGTTCTGTACCCTAACTCTCAGGAGGTAAGGACAGGATGAGTCAAAAAATAGACGGGAAACAAGCTTGGTACATGGCCAGCATTCAATACATATTATTTAAAGATGGTACCAATTTTAACTCACCTTTTATGATGTACCTGACAGAAGTGCTTTCCTACCAACCCTGTATCTCTACAGTACTTGAGGAAGAAACAGGCTGAACTAACTTTCCCAGGGACATAAAGCACTTGGGTGGTCCAGTGGCTCAGCATCAAACTCAGTAATGGAATATGGAGAAATTGTGCACCCTGACCAAGACAGGGCACCCCCCCCCCCACAGGGTTTGGGATCAACTTGAGGATCTGGGAGGGGAACCTGAGAGAGAGGATTTTGTCACACCTCTCTCCTCTCACCTACATACTTTTCTGATCAACTTTCTCCCAGTTTCCACTTCGACTGTCAAAGTTAGGTTGGGAAGGGAATAGGACTGGGCATGAGTGGCAGGATGAGAGTCACTTTGGGGAAGGGAGGGTGGACATAAGATAAGGAAGCAATTGGTATCTATTGGTTGATCTATACTGAGATAATAAGGAGATTCAGAAATTTATTGTCCTGGAATGACTTTCCAATAAATTGACCCCATGACACTTATGCAAGGGTAACTCCCAATACCAGGGAGGATGTTGGGTAAATGCCAGGTATTATAGACAGAAAGCAGTATATAAGGGCTTATAAAAGTATATAAGCAGTATTTAAGTATGTATGTGTGAGAATAGAGTTATGGCAAATTCCCCTCTCTCAGGTCCCCCTCCCAGATCCTCAAGCTGGTCCCAAGCCCTGGAGGGGGTGGGGTGCCCTCTCATGGTCAGAGTGCACAATTTCCCCATATTTCATTATTCAGCTTGGAGCTGAGCCAAGAGCACTGGACTTGCCTGAGAAGATGTGGGTCTATCAAAGTGCTTTATGGCCCTGTGCAAATTAATTCATCCCTCTGAAGCTGCGGTCTTCCTCATGTACCATAGAGATACTATTCACACAGGCACAAGGAAACAATCATTGCCAGTCAGGAAGGCTTTACAGAGGAGGTGGGACTTGAGCTAGGCATTAAAGCAGCCTAACACCGGACAAGGACTGGAGACAGGGTATATGTTTCCTTCCTTTCAAGAAGAATGGTGGTAGCTCCATCATTACCTATGATTCCCCTTGGTCTTAGCCTTCTGTCTCCTGACATTCTTCCCTTTCTTGATACTGCCCTTTCCCCTAAGCAGCTCCATTTCTCTACCCTTCCACAGAAGCAGCTTCCACAACAGAGGCTGCAGCTACAGGAGGCCTGCATGCGCAAAGAGAAGACTGTAGCCCTGTTGGATCGACAACTGGCTGAGGTGGAGGTGAGTAGAGCTTAGAGTTTGGAGACATGGGGCTCCCAGAGAATCATCTGAAGAGGAAGGTAGGTGGTGAGCTGATGGCTGGGTGATAGATGCCTGCCTATGCATGATGTGAGAAGGGTTTGGGTTCTGGAGGGAGAGTCTGGTACTAGGTACCTGGGATTTGGGGAGAGAGCTGAGGTCTGGGGGTCTCATCTTTCTCAAGTCTCCTCTGCCAACCTCTACTTCCCAGGAGACAGTACGGCAGTTCCAGCGGGCTGTGGGGGAACAGCTTGGTGTGATTCGGGCCTTCCTGATAGCATTGGAGTCTTCACTGAACAAAGAGGCAGAGCGAGTGACTGAAGAGGCAGGGACAGCCCTGAAAGCTGAACGCAGAATTGTCACTTCCTACCTTGATCAGCTGCAGCAGATGGAGAAGGTGTTGGATGAAGTGACTGATCAGCCCCAAACAGAATTCCTCAGGGTGAGAGCTGTCCTAGATTTCCCAGGTCCTCCCCTCCTTCTTCCTTTATTATAAGCTCTTTGCCAACCCCTCAGACTTCTGGATCCTCAAAATCATAAAATATCCTAGATTTATATAATGTTAGAGTTGGAAGGAGACATTATTTAATACAATTTCCTCATTTTACAAATAGGGAAACTGAGACCCAAAATGGAGAAGTGCCTTGGCCATGCTCACATAGTGAATGAATACACAAATAAAGGAATGAAAAAAGACATTTATTAAGTGCTTACTATATACTAGACACTGAATTGGAGAAATTGGACTGATTCCTGATTCCATCTAGTCCCTCACTGTTACCCCTACAACTGAGCTGTCCTAATTTCTTCTAATCATCTTATAAAACCCTTTTTGATCTCCCATATTTTCTTAAGCTCTTTGGATCTCTCTCCTGGGCCCTGAGCCTTTGTCTTTTAGGAGCATAAGGGTCTATAGAAGCAAGAAAAGCAGTATTTATCTATCTTTTATTATCTATATTTCTTTACCTGCTCCCTCCCTACTGTCTTGTGATTTCTAATTCAACTTTCCATGTCTTTTCTCTCATTCTCTCTCTCTAGAAATACTGCCTGGTGGTCAGCAGGTGAGACTTACCCAGGGCAAGCAAGATCTGACTGTTCTCCCTGAAAAGCCTAGTCCCTTCCATCACCCTTACTTTGGGTCCCGCCCTTCATATATATAGAGTATATATAATCCGAACTCCTCAGTGTTTACTTATCTACAGACACCTTCACTTGGAGAATCTTCATTTTCCTTACTTTTCCCACATACACATATACAAGCTTACAACTACCAAATTTACCCTGACATAGTTCCTTCTGAAACCCTTGTCCCTATCTAGCATCTTCTTTGCTAGACAGCACTTGTTCATATTGCCTGGATTCCCCATCCTGACTCATTTGATCTTCTGGAGCATTCAGAGCCTCCAGTCCCATGTTTGCTGCAACTTCACTTCCAATATCAATAAAAAGTGGCATTTATATTCTGGTCCCTGGTCTTCCCCTTCCATGCCTGGAAAGCTCAGGCCCTTAGTTTAGCCTTTGAAAACTCCAAACCTGCACATTCCATTTTCTTCTACCCTTGGCATCTCCTCAGGTTGCAGAAGATCCTAGCAGAGTCACCCCCAGCTGCTAGATTGGACATCCAGCTGCCCATTATCTCTGACGACTTCAAATTCCAGGTCTGGAGGAAGATGTTCCGGGCTCTGATGCCAGGTATGGACAACTAGCTGGTCTCAGGGGTACCAGTGTAACCTTCAAACTGATCTCTTAGCTGCAGCTGCTCAATCCATTCCAATTCAAGTCGCTAATATTTTTTCTGAGTCCCTTGCCTTGTGCCCAGTCATGTGCTAGACACTAGACACACAGGAGAAATAAGATGAGAAGATAAACTCTGGGTAACTGCCCTCTGGGGACTTAGATTCTATCTGGGGACTACACCTAAAAGAAACTAGAAAATAATACAAGGTAGTCAAGAATCAAGGGCTACAGTTAGCTGGATGGACTCCAAGTAAAACCAGGAAGTTATTTAAAGTATGTCCAAGGGGCTCCCTCCTCCTTTTGTGCCATTTACCTCTTTTTGGTGCCCCTCTACTGACAGGTACCAATGCCTTATGCTGCCAGTCTAGAAGGAAGAGAGACCCAAGAAACACATTAACTAAATTTTTTTATCTATTTATTTTTTATTAAGTCTCAGAAGTCTTTTCAATGAAATCTACAGCAATGTGAGAGCAATTAGTGTATTCATATACAATGGAAAAACAAAATAAATGATAGACTCATATAACCTTCACTCTGGCAGGTAGTTGGATGGGCAGCAGGTCAACTTAATCTATCAAGCTATATATTCTAGACACTGCAGATAGATGATGAGTTAGGTCCATACCAACCAGAATTGCAGGATCACATTGAGGAAGTTTTGCAATGCTTTTAATCGGTCCCAAACTGTCCCCAACTATGAAAATCTATCTTTTGTACAACAACATATCATTACATATCACAACATACTGTCATTTCCCCAAAATAACCCCAAGGGTAATGAAATTACACAAATTGGTCAGCAGTATCTGTAGCACATTACTAATTCTGACAAGTGCCAGAAGTGAAATTATTAAGGAAACTATGACTGGAAGGGAGATAGGATGGTCATATATTGAGAATGGGAGACAACAGCCTAAATACCACACTGGCATCCCTGAGGTACAAAGAGAAAAAAAAGCCTCCTGTGTATTGAGTAAAACCTCTAGGGTAAGGAGTTCTATGGACTGTTTTTATTTTTAATTTACAATCATTTCAATATAAAAAGTTTCCTTTGTAATCTTATATATTTTGTTTATTCATTTAAAAAGCTTTATCCTAAGAGGTCCACAGGTCAAACAACAAACACTTACTAAGTATATAGTATATGCCAGGAACTATGTTAAGTGTTTTAGCTAAAAAGACAAGAGACAATCCCTGTTCTAAAGAATCTTATAGTCTAAGGGGAGAGGTACAATGTATAAACAATTATGCACAAGCTATGTACATGATAAATTGGAGGTAATCACAGAAGGAAGGCACTCGCATTAAGCAGATCTGGAAATGACTTCTTGTAGGAGGTGAGATTTTAGCTGGGACTTAAAGGAAGTCAAGGAGGCTGACTGGGAGAGAATTCCAGGTATGGGGGACAACCAGTGCTTCCCCAGACTGTCAAGGGTTCACTACAATAAAAAAGGTTAAGAATCACTGCCCTAAAGAAATTTATTGGGAATAAGGTTAAGAATCACATTAGCCCTACAAAGCATGAAAGAAAAAAGATAAGCATTCTTGAGAGAGTAGCCATACTGATGAAATCACAGATCTCATGGGCAGCTAGGTAGTAGAGTGTCTAGCAGTCTGGACCTGGAGTTAGGAAGACCTGAGTTCAAATCCTCCTTCAGAGATTTGCTAGATATGCCTTGAGATCTACATTTAACCATTGCCTGCCTGTTTCCTCATCTGTAGAATGTAGATAATAAATCTAACTCACAGGATTGTTATGAGGTTCACATGAGACAAGATATGTAAAGCACAATGCAAACCTTAAATGTGTTATATAAATGCTAGCAATGATGGTGTTGATGGTGATGATGATAAGGACAATTATTATCCCTCCAATATCAAAGTTCTTCACCTAGAATAAGCCCAAGCTATTTCCACTGGAAAAAAATCCTACCCACCCCTCTAAAGTCCAATTCAAATACTCCTCCTAGATTTCAATACATGGAAGAATTTTTCCAAAAATAGAAGCTGTTAGATAATAGCAATCATTGTTAACATTCATACAAAACTTTTTTTCAAATAATTTTATGTAGTTCAGGTCCCAAGACCTATTTGTATAAGGTAGCTAGGTGATGTAGTAGATAGCGTGCCAGGTCTGGAGTCAGGAAGACTCATCTTTTTGAGTTCAAATCTGGCCTCAGATACTTACTAGCTATGTGACTCTGGGCAAGTCACTTAACTTTGTTTGCCTCTGCTTCCTCATCTGTAAAATGGACTGGAGAAGGAAGTGGCAAACTACTCTAGTATTCTTGCCAAGAAAACCCCGGAAAACATGGCTTAAAAAAATGACTAACCTATAACCTCAATGGTGGAGAGAAAGATGACTTGTCCCTGGAGAGGCTTTGTTCCTTCCTGCTTTGAGAGAAGACACCAATTGTTCCAGAATTTTTCAGGGAGAGATTCTGGGGAGAGACAATAGACTTTGAAGGCAGATGTATAGGGGAAAGCCGGCTCCTTAACATGCCTCTGATTTCCAGAGTCTGTCCTTTCTGCCCTCCCTCCACTCCCCAACCACTCTTCAAAAAAGAGTGTAGAAACATGAGTGTCCTTTCTTGAAGCACAAAAGGAAGGTGAAGGTCTCCCCAGTGGCAAGTCAGTGTTCAATCCATCAGTGAGGATGGTCCCAGTCTTGGGAGAAATGTCATTATGCATGGCATAAAGAATAGATCTGAAAACCAGGAAGACCTCTGTTCTAGTCCTGCCACTGAAATATACTAACTGAATGACTCTAGACAAGTCACTTAATCTCTCAGTGATCTAGGCAGCTCTCTAAGATTTAGTTGAAGATAAAGTGGTAAATTGCATTGATAGAGGAGTTTCCTCATCTCAGAGTTCCCTTTTAATATAAGAGAATATAATGTAACATAATATAACATAATATGATATAACAATATAATGTAATATAATATAATATATAATGTAACATAACACAATGCAATGCAACATAACATAATATAATGTAATATATTTCTATCAATGAAGCCCCAAGTTTGGTCCCTATCTCTGTTTCATTTGACCCTCACAATAAACCTGTGAAGTAGGTTCTATGTTTATCTCCATGTAACTGACAGGAAACTAAGGCTTATAGAGTTTATATGATTTGCCCTAGATTACATAGCAAGCTTCTGAAGCAAAATTAAAATTCAGATGCTCCTGAATGAATAAACAAATATTTATTGGAGGGGAGGGGGAGAAGAAGGAACTATTTTTCTCTGGTGCAGTCACTGTCCCCACAAGTCCTTAGATCTGAATACGTTGATGATTTTTATACTTGTCCTGGGTTTCCATCCTAACTGCCTTTACCTTCTTGGGTAAAGGGGAGGGTGGAGTAAAGGAGAGCATTGCTCCAGGTAAGGTGGAGAAGTGGGTGGTTTCAGTGATCTCTAAGGTCTATTCCAGATCTATGATTGTATGAAAGATCATAGGACACAGATAGGAAAGAATCCTATTAATCCAAACTCTCAATTTATTCATTGGACACTGAGAGGAAAGGTATAGCTGGGGGGAGGCACAGAGAGACAGGGAAGATGACCTGTTGTTCAAAGGTCAGGGATTTTTTTCCTCCTCGCTCGACCTTCTCTTTCATTGCCTTTGCAGCCCCGGGAGGTCTCACTTTTGACCCAGCCACTGCCCATCCCAGCCTGCTGGTATCCCCGTCCGGACGGCGAGTGGAGTGCGTGGAGCAGAAGGCTCCGCCGGCGGGGGATGACCCTCAGCAGTTCGACAAAGCTGTGGCCCTGGTGGCCAAGCAGCAGCTGTCGGAGGGCGAGCATTACTGGGAGGTGGAGGTGGGCGACAAGCCCCGCTGGGGACTGGGGCTGATCTCCGCAGAGGTCAACCGTCGGGGGAAGCTACACCCCATCCCCTCGCAGGGCTTCTGGATGGTGGGGCTGAGAGAAGGGAAGGTGTACGAGGCCCACGTGGAGAGCAAGGATCCCAAGGTGCTCAAGGTGGATGGGCGAGCGTCGAGGATCGGCCTCTATCTCAGCTTCAAGGACGGCATCTTCAGCTTCTTCGATTCCAGCGATCCAGATAACCTGGTCCCTCTCCACTCCTTTCACGAGCGCCTCCCTGGCCCCGTCTACCCCTTCTTCGACGTCTGCTGGCACGACAAGGGCAAGAATTCACAGCCCCTGCTGCTGGTCGGGCCAGACGGCGAGCAGTGAGGTCAGATCAGGAGTAGGGGACGGATGGTGGGGGCAGTTAGTCAGTCAGCAAACGTTTTCTTCAGCCCTCACTGCAAGTCTAGCTGGATAATGTAGGGGAGAGTGAGCAGTTCTAAAGTTTGAAATTCCTGGCTAATAAAAAAGACGCAGTGTGACTCATCCGGTGTCTGAATCTCTAGTAGGGGATAAGAAGTGAATTTGACAACGGAATGGATTTGCTTAGGGCTGAATTGAAGGGGTCTCACTTGGATAGGGAAGAAACAGTCTCTTCCTGCTTCTATCTCTACTGCTCCTACCCCTCTGCCCTGTCCACTGATTTTTCTCTCCTTTCTGTAGCTCCAAGGTTGGGGAACTGAAAACAAATCCATTGGCTAAAGCTCAGAAACCCTCTCCATAGTCTGAGATATCACACTAGCATCTTCCTTGATGACTTTGATATTAATGCTGATGACCTTCCTAGGGCCCTACAGTGTATTGATTTTCTCTACTTCCATGACTTCCATTTCATTCATTTATTCAACTATAATAGAACACACTACAGGTCAGGAATAGTGCTAGGTGATACAAAAACATAAATGAAATAGTCCCTGCCCTCAAGAGGTTTATATTTTAATGGGGGGAGAGCAGGGAAGAGGTTACTTGTAAAAGGACAAGTAGAAATATCCCACCAATCCTCCCTTCTTGCTCTAGCTCCCAATAACCCTCTCACAGGTCTCCAGTGTTGCCTCTCCAGCTCTTGAATTCTACCCTTTATCAGAACTCTTTCAGGGTTGGAAGTGCCTTTCAGCATATGTACCCCTCTTCTCATCTTTTGGGCAAGTAAGTGCTCCATGACCCAGGATAACTCAAAGGCAAAAATATTTTGTCTTCTCTGTGGAGACAATGTCCTGGCACTAGCTCCATACCTGCTCTACATCTTTTCAGTTGTTTTTCAGTCATGTCCGACTCTTCATGACTCCACTTGGGGTTTTCTTGGCAAAGATACTTGCATGGTTTGTCATTTCCTTTGCCAGTTAATTTTACAAATGAGGAACTGAGACAAATAGAGAAAAGTGTCACACAGCTATTATATTCTTGACTCTATGATATTTCTAAATCTATAATTATTTCAGAGCAACAAGAATCTTTTTTAAAAAATTTTAAAATTAGTTTTTTAAAAATTTTTTAAAATTTAAAAATTAATTTATTTGTTTTCAGTTTTCTTCAATCACTTCCATAAATCTTAGATTTTCTCCCCTTCCCTCCCTCTCTCCCTCCCCTCTCCCTCCCCAGGAGGATGTGCAATCTTATGTGGGTTCTACACATACATTCTTACTAAATACATTTTTACCTTAGTCATGAGCAAAAAGAATTCTTGAGTGTAAAAAGAAGAGAGAAAAAAAAGGAAGAGGGGAGAAGGAGGAATAAGAGAAAGAATAAATTAAGGGAAGGATTAGTTATAATCAAAGAAACAGGGATCCTAAATATGTCTAGGGACTCCTGTTCTCTAGGGAGGCATGCTTGGTCCTTGGGCAAGTCATTTAACCTCAATTGCCTCATCCTGGGTCATCTCCAGTTATCCTGATGAATATCTGGTCACTGGATTCAGATGGTTCTGGAGGAGAAGTGAGGCTTGTGACTTGCACAGCCCTCCCTCACTCAAAACAAGGTCAAGTGCAAGTAATGTCATCATTTCTCTGATGGCATGGTCTTCTTCAACAACGAAGGGCGAACACTGTACTGCACTCTGTGTCCTACTTCAAGTAAACTGAACCACCTCCCAAAGCTTTGACTGTTGCCTCTGTGCAGATGACTCCCAAATCTACAAATCACTTTATGAAAGGCTTCCTATGTGGCAAGGTCCCTCAGTATACCAGCTCTGTTTCAACCCCAAACCACATGACATCTCTTCATTCACCTTGAACTCAGTGTGTCCACAGCTGAGCTCTTTCAAGAGGAAGCCCCAAAGTAGCTCCACTTTCCAACTCTGGCTTCCATTTTTGTCATATGCTTTCCCATGCCTCTGCTTATTCAGGGGTGGGGAAGCTGTGACCTCACTGCCACATGTGACCTTCTAGGTCCTTGGATGCGGCCTTTTCACTGAATCCAAGTTTTACAGAACAAGTCCTTTTATTAAAGGGATTTGTTTTGTGAAGTTGGCCACATTTGAGGACCTAGAGGGCCATATATGGCCTTGAGGCTGCAGATTCCCTGCTCCTGGTTACATCCATTCTCCATATTTATAATGGACTTTCCACTGCCTGATACCCGCAGGTGAAAGTGATTAAATTTTACTCCTTAAATAACTCATTGCCTCTTACTCCTAGCCTCACCTTTGCATTTATCTCACTCTTCTCTGTATTATAGTTATTTGTAGACATATCTTTCCCTTCATTAGGTTATGAAATCATATGATAGACTGTCAGAACTAGAGGGACCATGTAGTCCAACTTCTTCATTTTACAGATGAGGAAACTGAGGCCCTCAGTGGTGGAGAGACACTGAGGTAACACTGAGGTTGTAAGCTCTCCAAGAGCAAGGATATATATGTATGTACATAGGCACATATATGTATATGTATCTATGCATGTATATGTGTATGTACATTG
The DNA here is from genome assembly GCA_023548195.1 of Bettongia penicillata ogilbyi. NCBI lineage: Eukaryota > Metazoa > Chordata > Mammalia > Diprotodontia > Potoroidae > Bettongia > Bettongia penicillata. The sequence continues at coordinate 2,356,283 of JAJHZJ010000066.1, read as the reverse complement.
ACATATACTTGTGTATATGTATATGTGTGTGTATAAATATAAATACACACACATATATTTCTACTTCCAGGTCCTTACATCTAGTAGTCATTTAATAAATATTTAGTTGAATGAATGCTTGCTGAACTGAACTGAGTTGTCACGATATCTGCTTAAAACTCTTCAATGGCTCAAGGGGCTCGCGTTGACTCAGACTGTTACCCTATCTGAAATGCCTTCTTCATTTTTCTCTACGTTCCATTCTTACATGACTAGTTCAAATCTTACCTCCTTCATAAAGTCTTTTCTGAGTGCCACCACACACACAGATCTCTTTTATGAAAGCTTTTTGTTTATCACTGACACTAATTATTTTCTAATGTCTAATGATTGACACTAATTATTCTCTAACTATTCCACAGAGATAATTGGATCAGTTCCTCAAGATGAGTCTATGAAGATCAGTCTGAACCTGAGTTGCTAACTGGGAATGAACCAAGAAGCAGGAAATGTCCTGTAAGCCCTAGGGCCAGTAAGGAATATTATCCTAATTAGCAACACTATGGAAGGAGGATATGGAGTGTGTGGCTGTTTGTTTTTGTTCATGCAGAATCTGTTGGTCCAAAATAGTTTGCAGGGAGATAAACATTTTTATTGTCTACTCATCTCCCATCCACCACCCTTCTCTCAGGGAGATTGATTCCTTACTGGAAAAGAAGTTGGAAGGCTGGAGCTACTCTGCTCTCCTCAGAGAGAGGAGGTGCCAGGCTAGAATTATATCTGTCTGCTCCCTTAAATAGTATTTGTCTAGGAGATTTAATCTTTTAGTTCAAGCTAAACTCCTGATTACTGTTTCTTAACAACGAAGGAGGGCTCCACACTTTATATATCCAAAGCTAGATGCTTTTCCTATTAAATGCCAGCTCCAGAATGAACATATTTTACAAAGAACAAAGAAACTCATTTATCCAAGTCAATAGATAAAACAGAAATCACAGAAAATATGGAAGTCAAAAGAGCCCTGAATCTCTCTCCTCTCTCATGCCCTCTTATAATATAATCATATGCCACCTATGAGAAGAGAGTCTCACAGAATTGGCCTTTCAAACCAAGGTTTACTTACCACTGTTCTTTACCACAGTCTCTTCAGAGAGAAACTGATTTTTGACCCCATTTATTAACAAATCTCTTCCCTTCCTGCTATGCCTTTTGTCCTTCATAAACTAGACAGACTATCAACTTGGAAGCGTTTCAGTTTCCCTACAGTTAAAAGAACTTAATGGTCAGTCAACTCCAGCTGTTTGCCTTGGTTACTCAATACCAGACCTGGATGGAGAGAGGGGTGAAGTCCTGTTAGGAAGAGAAAGGAAATTTTTTGTAATTATTTTTTTTAAGAATCTTTCTTGTGTTCCTGTTTTTGGGGTGTTTATAAATCAAATAACCTCAAGACTGTGTGTGACTCTCTCTGTGTGTGTATGTGTGTTTTGTGTGTATGTGAGATGGTGCACAAGAATGTTGATTAGACTCAGTTTTGCAGGATATGCATATTTGAGTTGCCATTTCTGATTTTTTTATCTTAATGCTCCAATCTCTTTTGTGGAATAATATTGGGTTATTCTCATTGGTATTCCTAGAATTTGCTCTTTACTACTGAATTTGTATTTAATCTCTATATACCTTGGAGTTTGTTTATATTTGGTTTTTTTTTGTTTTGTTTTAAGCTAGTGATCTATAAACTCTCTCAAATGATACTTTGTTGTATCTACTTAAAAGATTTGGATGGTTTTTCTTACATTATTTCCTTCAGTATTGTATTCAGGTTTTAAAATTTATCATGTATCGATAATCCTTATGTTACTTCAATACATATTGTCTTCAAGGTTAGTGATTTGGGGTTGTATAGTATTTTTGTGTTCTATTAATGTTGTTGTCTTTTGTTACTCTTTTGCCAAAGTTTTTCTATGTCAACATTTTTGCATTTCAATCTGTTCTTTCTCTCAGAACCTTTGCTTCTTGGGAGAGATTCTCCATGATGAATCTATGTATTTTTTCAAAATCTGCTTGGAAAGATCTGATTTCCAACTTAATTTCCTCCCTAATCTCTTTGTTTAAAACTTCTATTTTTCTTTTAAATGATTCTTCAGTTTCTTGCTATTGTTTTAGGATCTCTGGGAGTCTATAACATTTTGTTTTTCCTTAGATAGTTTTGGTTTATTTTCCTTCATAATGTAATATTCTGGAGTCTTTTTAGGGTTGTATTCATTCTTTATTCTGTCTTTATGATTCTCTGTTGGTTTATTTACTTGCAACCTACTTTTCTTTTCCCAGGATTTCTCTCTCGAACTTTTGGTCTTTCAGACTTTCTCTTGTATTAACAATCATTTGCCTCTGCTTTGCCTCCACATTCTGAGACTTCTCCCCTTTTCACTACTTCAAGATCCCTCAGGTTGGCAGGCTACATATCCTCAATTTCCTCATATTAGGAATTAGGAGACCTAACTCACATCCCTTTCCAGGACAAACTGTGGGAGGTAAATATTATCCCCAACTGAAATTCCCAATCCCTTTCCCTACAGGTTAGAGAGTCATTCCTTTCTATCCGGCGGCTCTGTACAGAGCTCTTCACTGCCAATGTCTTCTGTCATTTTTCTCAAGTTGTTTTCGGTTTCCTTCATGTGGTTGGATGGAGCAGGTATTTGCCACTTCTTTTGGAGTAAGGGAAGATTCAGATTGAGTCATTTCCATGGGAGTCCTGGGCAGGGATTCCCAGATCTGGACCCTCAGTCTCAAGCCTATGATGTTGCATATGTTCATTGTTCCTGTACAATGTGTCTGGGGATGAGAATTCTGAATGCAAGTGCTAAAGGAACTTTTTGATGTTATTTCGTTAGTTTTTTTTTTTTACTTTATGCTATGTTTTTGTCTTTTTATAGATTCAACTTTAGTTACTCTTTCTCTAGTACTTAACTTCTTTTCTTGGGGTGGGGTGGTTGATAAAGACCTGGAAAATACCTCATCTGCCATCTTCCTGATCTATGGAGCCCAATCTTAGTCAACTAGGGATTGTTATCTTTAATAATTTGAGTCAATTAGACAAGTAATAGGAATTAGATTGTTCTTATTTATGAATAAACAGAAATGTAATGGACAGTTGTATAAGTTTCAATTTCAAGCCCTGGAGAAAAAATTTTGGAAGTCCCCCATTCTAGTCTGCCATCAGACACCCTTTTACTGTGGTCAAAGGGTAGATATGTTAGCTGTTTCTTTTATGGGCCTTCATGCACTAGGTTGGAAAACAACAATAGTGGATTTTGTTTCTAATCTATGTGTCCACAGGTGTAACCCAAGTCTCTTCCCCTTAGTTGCCCCATCTATTTATGTAATAATGAAGAATCATTATTTCTTCACTGGGGTATTGTGAAAATGAAGTGAGACTAATACACCACAGAATTTATGTCTCCAGCTGACCTCTCTGAGAGACCATCCTATTTCTTCTATTAACCAACTACTCTCTAGTGATTCTGTCCTTATTATAGAATCTAGGCATCCTATACTCCACCTACATTTGTTCTCCCACAAAGAATGACTTTCTAAATCTTACTTTCCCTTATCATGCAACTCTATATAATCACCAGCCTTCCCTAATACAGACAGCCACTTCTTATTTTACATATTCTCAGACTTACACAAACTCCAAATGAAAAATGTTAAAGTTAATTGGGACACAATTTCAGAATCCCCAGAATCTCAATGGCAGAATTAGAAATTCTTATTCTAAGTACTAGAGAAAGAATTTCTTATTCTTAGAGGAAGAATTCTAACTAAGGTAGGGTGACCATGACTCTGCTCCAAGGCATCAAATTTAAAGGGTGTCAAATTTTAAAATCAATGATTGCACTTGCAATAATTCAACAGTAGAGAAATCAAAGTCAAAATTAAACTAAATTAAACATGGAAATGAAAATTTAGGACCTAGTTAGTAAGAAGAACTAGTTTAAATGGAAGCTACCTGCTCCACAGTGCTTCTTAGTGACCTGGCCAACAACAATCTTGCACCAAAGTCCGAAAGTCTCTGTTTTCTGTCCTCCACTCAATGAGGCAGTGTTCTGGCCTCCACCCTGAATGGATTTCGCATTACTTGCTTTGGGCAAGGTTTAGGATGGTTGTGCCAAGTAAGAAAAATTCAGTTATACTTCTTCCCAAAGTTCACTTAAGCCTTACCAAGAATCCTTTTCACAATACCCTCAGTAAATGATTACCCAGCCTCTGTTGGCAAGTCCTTTAGAAGGAGGAGGGAATAAGCACTTAACCACATGCCTTGTAATAGGCACGTTATATGTGTCTCAAGTGATCCTCACTACAACCTTGTGAGATAGGTTCAGTCTTTTCAGTCATATCTGACTCTTTGTGATCCCCTTTGGGGTTTTCTTAGCAAAGATACTAGAGTGTAATTTGTAATTTCCTTCTCCATAGGTACTATTATTAATATTCATACTAATAATGATATTATATTATTATGGCAAAATCATAATGTAATCATCAAATATATTATCTTAATAGTGTATTATATCTATAATAATATAAATATGAGTTGTAGTATATTTAATAACATATGTGGTAATAATATATTTTAATATATTTGCTATATTAATTATGATCAACATATTATATTTATAATATATAATTATATTTTACATATTTATAATAATATATAATGTATCATATATAATATATGACAATATATTATAATTGTATTTATTTTATTATAATTGGTATTATATATTATATGTGGCATATAGTATGTATAAGTATAATTAATATATTAATAGGTGTCATTATTGTCCCCATTTTCACAGTTGAGTAAACTGAGGCAGACAGAGGTTAAGTGACTTACTCAGGGTCACACAGCTAGTACATATCTAAGGCTCAATTTGAACTCAGGTCTTTCTGATTTCAAGCCCACCTTGTATTCACTATACCATTAATTGCTTCCAACAGAAAGAAATTCGCTACTTCCCGAGATGGTTCACTCTACTCAAATTGATAAAATGATTGCTCAGATCAAGAGGAATTTTTTGCCTAAATTGAAACTAAATCCATCCCTGAGCAACATGGTGCAGCTCTATAGGGAAAAATAGAAAAAGAATCCCAGTCTTCTTTCTACAGGACAGCTTATCATATTCTAGAAGACAACTGTCATGTCTCTCATCCCTACTTCTTTTTTCTCCAAGCTATAATTGTCTCCAATTTTTTCAACTGGTTTTTAAATGACAGAATCATTCTTGAAGTCCTTTGCCAACCTGGTTTCCTTTAACTCTTCTTATAAAACTCTTCAGTTTATCGGTATCCATAAAATATAGCATTTAGAACTGAGTGGTCTTAAGTGGTCTCCTTAGGGCAAAGTCTAGCAGAATTGTCACCTCTCTTACTTTGAACACTGTACTTTTTTTAATGTAGCCTAAGATCAAATTAGCTTTCTTCACCTACCTTACACTGTTGGCTCTAATTGAACTTGAGCTAAATTAAAACCTCTGGGTCTTTTCCACCATGGACTGAACTTAATAATTGAGCCCCTATAGAGACAAACAGAAAATTTGCCATGGGAGTTGGCCACAAGAACTACAAATAAGAATGACTTTCAACAAATATAGAGGACACAGTGAATTTTGCAGTTACCTGTATAGACTGCATGGTGTTCACCATCTTACTAAAGTGGTTAAATGACTATGCTCAAAATAGAGGTTGGTTGGATTTTTTTCCCTATGCCAGAAGATAAAAGGACTTGAGGAAGTTCTCTCCACTCTCAAGGTTGTGAGGGAGAATGAAATGTCCTTTAACAATATGGTAAAAGTGGTCCAAGGTAAAGATAAAGAATAGAAAGATCTGAGGATGAAGCAGGGGGTCTTGACCTACACTGGGCTGAATAGTTGAAGAACATGTTGAAGAAGTGAAGGGATAAAAGATAAGTCACTGAATGCTTAGAACTAAGTAGTAGATGTAAATATTTTACCATAGGAGAGAGCTAGACTCTTTGAGGAGAAAGCATTGAATAACGAATGCCATCTGAAGACAGAGCCTCCAGTTAATATTAGAGGAAGAAAAGATAAATAAAAGTGGTTGATTTTTCACTGATTAGGGGGAGTACCTGAGGCATTCCCCTTCAAACATGGGCCTCCAGAAAAGTTATCCCAGATTCATGGTGGTCTGCTTCCATTCAATAGCTCATGAGCTTCCATCAATGCATTTGCTTTTATTACTCAGACAGTGGACACAACAAATTCAAAGCAAAAGCATAGTGTAATAAGAAAAGTAGCAATGCAATATTTTCTGCTGTGGTCCCCAGGGCACAAACACACATAAACCTTCAGTGGGAGGAGTGGATATGTGTAGTTATCATGTATAGGAGGTACATATATAGCCATTATGTGTAGCTGGAGAATGTGCTTGGAGAGGTAACTCATACTTTTGATGTCATAAGGTTGCCTGGGCCTCCTGGGGATGCCACTGTTTTATTATGCTAGGTCTGCTTTCCCCTGGGTTTTGCATCTCTGCTGCTCTCTAATGGACTTTGGTGAAATGCAACCACTTCTCCACTGGAAAAGTCTGCTCTGCCATCTGGGTTTTCTCTTATAACTCAAAAGCTTTTTTTTTGGAAAGTTATGGCCTTCAGTGGCTAGAACACTGTCCCTGGAGTCAGAAGGATCTGAGTTCAAATCTTTTCTCAGATATTTACTAACTGTGGGACCCAGGGCAAGTCACTTAGCTTGAACTGCCTCCAAAAAGAAAAGAAAGTAAGTTATGGCCTTCAAATACTCAGTTACCAGTCTAGGGGGAGTAGAAAGTGATGCTGGTGACCTTGCACAGCCCTCCCTCACTCAAATAAAAGTCAGCTGCAAGTCATGTCATCCTTTCTCTGATGTCATGGTCCTCTATGAGAATGAAGGATAAACACAACAGTACCAGTCTAGGAAAAGTGGCTAATTAGTGCCCCAAAGATCTAAAACACCTGAACCCTTCCCTGCTGCTGACTGGATCTCAAACGCTCTGTCTTACTTAGGGTTAGAAAATACCCTTTCACTTTCATAAATTCCTGACTGTCAAGCTATATTCCCCTTCAAACCATTTGGGGGTTTACCTCCCAATAAATTGTAAAGTTCTGTATTGTTTTGATTCATTACAATGTCCCCTGCTCCCATCAACAAAGTCCTGTGAGTCTCCTGTGCAGATGAATGGGTAGGGGAAGGCTATCAATCAACATGCATTTATTTAGAACCTACTATGTACCAGGGAGTCAGCTTAACGCCTGGGGATGCAAAGAGAAACAATATAGTTCTTGCTTTCAAGGAATTTACATTCTACTAGGAAAATGCATTTTTATGAATAAGAAAATATTTTCTTATTCTCGAACACACACAGACATATATACATATACATATACATATACATACACACAGTGATACAGTGATTGGTAAGGGGGGCACTACTAATTCTGGGAATCAGGAAATGTATCTTGAAGGAAATGAACTTGATTTGATCTATGAGGTTAGCAAAAGTTTACAAAAAGCAGAGAAGAGATGGAAGAACGTAATAGTTGTCAGGAACAGTTTTTATAAAGATATAGAGATGGGAGATTAAATGTCAGGTACAGAGAACAATATGAGATAGTTTGGGATAATATGGGATAGTTTGCCTGGAGTATAAAATGAATGAGAAAGAGTAAAATGTAACCAGCTTAGAAAGATAGGATGCTATCAAGTTGGGAAATTCTTTAAACGCCAAATAGAAAATGTGTATTTTATCTTAGAGTCAATAAGGAACCACTGAAACTTTTTGAGCAGGTGAGTGCTATGATTTGACTTGTGATTTAAGCACCAATTAATTACAATTGTGCCAAGCGCTACAGATACAAAGAAAAAAATGTTTATGTACCAATCAGGAAGACATCACATATATAAATAAGAATTGTATGCAAGTGTAGCTCTTGATCCAAGGTTGCCTTCTGCTTGGCACTTGCAGACTGCAATTTGAGTCCCCACTGGGGTGACTCCTTAACTACCTTGTGGGCTTGTACTCCTAAAACTGTAACTCACTATCCTTTACCTTTAATGGACAAGTAGACTCCGTAAGTTCAAAACAAACATATTTAGATATTAACAGTAACAAAACATTGTTTCTTAAACCTGGGAAACACATTGTCTTTCCAAGGGAAGGTATCTCAGTTGGGTTCTCTGCGTCTGCTTTCCTCCACAACTCAATTCCCTCCTACCAATGCTAATTCTTTTCTGCCAAGGGTCACTTCCACTGACTGTCTCTCTTGACTTTTTTATTCTCCTACTCCAGAACTGGATTCAGTGACTCTAAAATATTTGCTGCAAGATGTGTGGTTAATGGGGAGAGGGAAGGGAAAGTTAAAAAAAAAAAAGAGGGAAATTTTTCTGCTTCATGCCCTCTGGTAATTGTCATAGGGTAACACTCTACAAAACTATTTCCTTCCTTAACCTCCTTTCAATACTGGAAAACTTGATTTTTAAGGGCCCCTGGGGCATAACCAATCTTCAGTCAGTCAATGACTAGAGCTGCCCTTCTAATTTCATCAGAGAGAACTATTTAATAATTCATAAAGGGATGACAGGGAAAAGATACATTTTTGCATTTCATTAACATATGAACACATTGATACCATAGGCATATACTCTAAAGAGATCAAAGAAAGGATACATACATATGTACAAAAACATTTATAGCAGTACTTTTTGTGGTAGCAAAAACCTGGAAACTAAATGGGTGCCCATTGATTAGGGAATGTAATGGGATATTTTACTGAAACAAAAGATTAAAGTAACAGATTCAGATTCATCTAGGAAGGTTTATATGTACTGATGCCGAACAAAGTGACCAGATCCCAAAGAACCGCATTATAAAGGAAAACAAGTTTTAACAACTTAAGAATACCAACTGATGCAATGTTACATCATGATTCTTGAGGACAAATGATACATAAAGCACGCCCATCATTCTATCTCTTGATGGCATTGGATTAGAAAAGCAAAATGAGGTATAGATTTTCAGACATCACCAATACAATACTAATCTGTTTTGCAAGACTATACGTTCTTGTTTGTTTTAACAAGGCAGGACTTTGATTTGGTGAAGTTGGAGGGTAAATATATTAATGCAAAAAAGAAAAGTATCATTGAAACAATTAAAGTACACAAAATAAAACACAAGGAAGTTCAAAAGGTGACACAGAAAAATAAGAGCAAGTTGATAGTAATATGTTAAATATAATTTATGTCCTTTTTTGGGAGGCAATTAGGATTAAATGCCTAGGATCATATAGCTAGTAAGTATCTGAGGCTGGATTTGAGTTTAGATACTTCGGAGTTCAAGGCTACTGCTCTATCCACTGCACCACCTAGCTGTCCCTTTATGTCTTTTCTAAGTAATAGATTGACAGCTTCATATACAATCCTCTTTTTTCTGATACTCTTTGAATATATCAATGTTCATGTTTGTTGATGATTTGCTAGTTCATAATAGAATATTTTTTAAGAAATAAAAAAATGTAGTTAACCTAATTCCTCTAACACTATTTACTAAATTCTCCTCAGAAATGCCAATTAAGTGTTCATCTATGTTCATAAAGTAATAGTTGTCTGAGTTTACTTTAGAGTGGCAGTTAAAATCTCTCAATTCCACTCAAGAATTTTCTTCCGAATACCATCTTCACAGATTCTTTCCAGGTAAGAAATTCACTCATTCTTGCAAGGTGCCTCTCAAAGTCTTAAAAATGACATTTGTCTCCCCAAGTCTCTGGTGTGTGTGTGTGTGTGTGTGTGTGTTTGTATTGCATATATATTAGGAACTAAGTAGATCAGGAAGTTGAGAGTGAGCCATTGAGATCAAGATCAGAACTAAGGCAGGGAACATTCTACTCACCTGACATCTTCAGTGGAGTAGTTGCCATTTACTGATACTCTGCCTATGCTTGTACCCTTTGGCTAGCAAACTCCCATTTTCTTTTAATCAACAAGTTTCAATGATATTGAATCTGTGGCTGCCTATGCATAAGCTCCTCCTCTCTCCAGTCTCCACTTCCTGTTTTCTTATACCCCACTCCCATCTACCTCAACCCTATGAGTACCATATCTTCTTATCCTTTCCATTGTGCCCCCTGGAATTCCCATTCCATAAATAACAAGCTTCCTTAATTTTAGATCTCATCTGTTGCTCTTCTGACCCTGATAGAGATCTGACTCCCTCAGATGACATTGCGTTTCTGGTCTTCCTCATTTTACTGACTGTTCCTTTTCTCATATGACCCACCCTAACACACTATTACTAAAGGGATAGTCAGAAACATTACTTCCCTATTTACCACATCCAAACACTTCCTATACCACTCTCAGAAATCCCTCTTCTTTTGAAGTTCAGTCTTTAATTACTCACCCAATCCAGATTCAATTGGTTGTTACATACTATATTCCAGGTTATTCTCTTTCCTAATAGGTTCATTAACTGGCACATTACCCAGCTTTCATCTTCATCCAAACTTTTGCCTTAGTACAAAGGGATGTGAACAACACATATCTCCTTAAATAGACTAACTTTCCAATTTCACATTCTCCTCAAGTCTCCTGAACTGCTTTTTCCCTTTTCTCTAGCTAGATATTCAGAAAATGGATAGAATATTGGACTTTGGGTTAGGAATACCCAAGTTCAAGCCCTGTTTCAGACACTTAGCTCTGTGATCCTCAGCAAGTCACTTACTGTCTCTAAGATTTACTTTCCTCATCTATAAAATGGTGAGAATAAAGTACCCCTCTGACAAGGTTGTCATGAAAATCATCCAAGATAACAAATAAAGTACTATAAATGCTAGCTAATATTATAATCCTTGATTTTGCTATCACTAAAAAAAAAAGTGTCCCACTTTCATCATTAAAAATTCTTCTGAAGGGAGAGAGGGGGAGAAAATTTAAAACTTAAGAAAGTGAATACTGAAAACTGAAAATAAATTAATAAATTTTTGGGAAAAAAGAAAAGGGAAAAAAGGAAAAATGTGCATACTTTTTGACCCAGCAATACCACTTCTAGGGCTGTATCTCAAAGAGATCATAAAAATGGGAAAAGGTCCCACGTACAAAACATTTATAGCAGCTCTTTTTATGGTGGTCAAGAACTGAAAATCAAGGGGATGCCCATCAATCAGGGAATGACTGAACAAACTGTGGTATATGAATGTAACAGAATACTACTGTGCTATAAGAAATGATGAACAGGTGGACTTCAGAAAAACCTGGAAAGACTTATATGAACTGATGCTGAGTGAAGTGAGCAGAACCAGAAGAACATTGTTCACAGAAACAGCCACAGTGTGTGATGACTGACTTTGATAGACTCAGCCCTTCTCAGCAATGAAAGGACTTGAAACATTCATGATGCAAAATGCTATTCACATTCAGAGAAAGAACTATGGATTTGGAACACAGAATGAAGCAGACCATTTTTTCCTTTGTTTTTATTTTTCTCATGGTTTCTTCCATGAGAATCCTCCTATAATTCTTCTATGCAACATGACTAATGTGAAAATATGTTTAATAGGAATGTATGTGTACAGCCCATACAAGATTGCATGCCATCTTAGGGAAGAAAGGGAAGAATATTTAAAACTTATGGAAGTGAATGTTGAAAACTGAAAATAAATTAATAAATTTGGGGGGGAATGAAAAAAAACCACTACAGAGCAAAAAAAAGAATGCCTTTAAATGTGGAAATACATTTAATATGATTGTACATGTATAGCCTACATCAGATCGTATGCTGTCTTGGAGAGGGGCAAGGGGAAAAATTTAGAACTCAACATCTTATAAAAGTGAATTTTGAAAGCAAAAAATAAATAAATAAGAATGCCTTTAGAATAAATTGTTCCAAAAGCAGAAGTAAAAGTTAACTAAAAAGAAAAAAAAAATCCCAAAATAAACTGGAAAAACTTATGTCACTGTAATAAATATTAATGTGCAAATAAGAGTGAAATTTGAATAATTTAAAAAGGAAATGTGTTTTTTCTGGAACTTCTGGGTTTGGACTGGTTGAGAATGGCCTGGTTCTAGAAGAGCCCAAATCCAGTCATATGGTAGATAGTATATTGTGTATCATTTGTTCCTTTTACTTGATCTATGCAAAGAGTAAAGGCACTAAAAAAGAGTAAAAGAATGCCTTTGTCTGATCATAGCCTCCGAGCATTTCATCTCTTCTTAAGCCGTATTCCTTAACCCATTCTTCACCCTCACCTCAACCTCCCATTCCACAAATAGCAAACTGGCTTAACATTAGATCTTATCTGTTGAGGTCTCTCTACTCCTCTGTATGTCTTTACACCATAGTCTCTGCTTTGGCTTCACTTGATGTTTTTCCCAGTCCCAACTTTGCAGTTAAGCAGCTAAACTCTGTACTGTTTCCTAATCTTGAATCCCTTACTCCTATATTTTGTTATTTCTCATGCCTCATAAAACCAGAACTACTACTAGTGGGCTATTCCCACCATCTGCCTCTTCAACTCCTACTTGTTGCTACTCTGGAGGAATCACACAACCGCACTGACTGGATCCACTACAAATTTATATTTTCTAATCTTAACTGGGTCCTCACGGCAGGAAGGCACTCTCTTCACACTTCCCTAATTGGATTTTCTGTCTCATTTCCCAGAAGTGTTGAGATAGTGCACTGCAGGCATGGGGGCTAGCCAGTTCAAAGGCATATTCCCGTAAGATGGAGTGTTGTGTGTGAGAAATAGATAGAAGCCCAGTTTTGTTGGACCACAGAATGATGGAAAGGGAGTGAAATGCAGAAAGGTTGGAAACTTCTATTCTCACCAAATCTCATACAATATGGCACCCTTGACCCTCATGACTGAAGGCCTTCATTTTATTTAGAAAATTGGGGCTATTTGCTGTGAGCTCACTCTTTTTTCCTTTCTCTATACTTCACAGTCCCTTAATACTATCCCCCATTCTCTCATCCTTTACTTATGCATGAAGAAGAGGGTCTTTGTCGCTAAAGATAGCCCTCTCTCTATAGCCTTTATGACATTCTTTCTTATCTTCTCTAGCAGCATGGCCACATGATCTTCATCCAATTTTCACTTTATTACTACTATCTGGCCATGCTGACCTCCTTGTGATTCTATAAAGACATCCCATCTCTGGCTTCCAGGCATTTTCTCTGGCTGTTCCCCATGCCTGGACTGCTTTACCTTCTCATCTCTGCTTACTGGCTGTCCTGGTTTCCTATAAGTCCCAACAAAAATCTTAGCTTCTGTAGAAAGTCTTTCCCGGATAATGATTTCCTGTTTTTCTTGTATACAGCTTGTTTGTATATATTTTTTTATTTCCTCTCCCATGTAAGTTCCTTAAGGGCAGGCACTTTTTTTGCCCCCCTTTTTTTGTATCCCCAGTGCCTAGCAGGGAGCAGGCATTTAATAAGTGTTTATTGGTTGATCACTAATTTCTTTTCTGCTGCCTACAAAACTTACTAGTTCCTCCCATCTTAAAACAAAAACAAAATAGTATTTGACTTAACTCCTCCTTCTTTCAATCAAACTCCTAGAAAAAGCTTGTTGCTTTCCTTTCTCTCATTTCTCAACCCTTTGTTGTAGTTGTCCTTCAGTTGTTTTCAGTCATATCCAATTTTATGTGAACCCATTTGGGATTTTCTTGGCAAAAATATTCGAGTAGTTTGACATTTTCTTCTCCAGCTCATTCTGAAGTTGAGGAAGCTGTGGCAAACATGGTTAAGTGAGTTGCCTAAGGTCACACAGCGGGTTAAGTGTTGAAGCTGAATTTAAACCCAGGTCTTCCTGACTCCAGGCCCAGCACTTTTCTACTGTGACACCTAGCTCAACCCTTTGTAATTCGCCCATTAATCTCATCACTCAATTAATACTGCTCTGTCCAAAGGTATTGATGATTTCTTAATTGCCAAACTAGTCTTTTCTTAGGTCTTCAACCTTTGTGATCTCTCTGCAGCACTGGACACAGTCCATCACCTCCGCCACAGGTATTCTTTATTCTCTGGATTTTTCATAATGCTCTAGGTTTTCCCTACCTGTTTGACTGCTCTTTGCTTTTTGCTGATTGATCATCCGCACAACCTGTATGTATACGAAATGACTATTCTTAGTCTCGTTCTTTTTCTTTATTCGTGGTCTCACTTGGTGATGTCTAAGCCAGGGGTGGGGAACCTGAGACTTCAAGGCCACATGTGGCCCTCTAGGTCCACAAGCGTGGCCCTTTGACTGAATTCAAACTTCACAGAACAAATCCCCTTAATTAAAACTTGACCTCAGTCAGAAGACTATACCCAAGGACCTAGAAGATTAAATCTGGCTTTGAGGCTTCAGGTTCTCCACCCTTGATCTAAGGTCACATGGATTTAATTATTATCTTTATACAGGTAACTCCTAGATCCATTATCCAGCATAGTCTCTTACTTGAGTTGTAATCCCACAATATCAACTACTTATTGGACACCTTAAGCTAGATATTCCAGAAACACCTCATAGTTCAACATTTTCTTTCTCACTAAACCCACTCCTTTTCCTAACTTCTCTATTGCTGTTGAAGTTACCACCATCCTTCTAGTTACGATTTAGATATCAGCCCTGACTTCACTTTCTCTTACCCACATATCTAATCAGGTGCCAAATCTTGTAATTTCATCCTTAACAAAATTCAAGGGCTTTCTATCTCTCCCATCCATCCCTTTTCCCTTATCCTAGCCAAGTCACTTATCACCTCGGGCCTGGAATATTATGACAGCATCCCAATTAGTTTCCCATGCTTCATGCCTATTCTCACTCCAATCCATCTTCTATACATCTGATGTAGAGGTTTTTCTAAAGTTCAGGTATGATCGTATAACTCAATAAACTCAGGTGGTTCCCTATAATCTCTATTGTTTACTCAGTGGATGTTGCTGAGGAAAGGGAGAGTGACCATTGACAGCTGACAGTCCATAAGCACCACTATGCTTTCTTCCTTATCCCTATTATCTCTGGAAAGTTAACAACTAAATCCTATTATACACTTAGCTCCTTTTTTAGCCTAGAGTCAGTATAATGGCCCCTCAGGTTCACATGGTTCTCTCTTATGCTTATTTATGGATGCTTACCTAGCATAATTAATCACTGAATGGGATCTGCCTCAGTTAAAATAAGACCTGTAAAAGACCTTAGCTTAAAAAGGCCAAGGTCTCTCACTGAATCCTGGGCCATCTCCAGTCATTCTGATCTATATCTTGCCACTAAACCCAGAAGACTCAGGAGGAGAAAGTGAGGTTTGCGACCTTGCAGAGCTCCACCTTACTTAAATCCAATTCACTTGCATGTCACGGCATCACCTCCTTGATGCTGTGATCCTCTTTGAGAACAAAGGGCAAGCAATACCAACACCAATGGAGTTTATATTGGAGTTTACATTTGGCATTTGAACAGTAATATGGCTAGCCCATCAGAGCTGTGCTCTCTTCAGTAGAGTTTGAATGCTTGACACTTTAGTTTGAGAAAGGACCTCAGTCAGTGTCAAGCACCATAACTTGCCAGGTGATCTTCAGTATCTTCCCAAGACAATTCAAATGGAAGTGATTCAGTTTCCTAGCATGGCACTGATATAGTATCCAAGTGAGGGAATCCTGATAAAACTGCCCCCACCCCCAATTTTCTAACTTCATGGACCTCACTAGAACAGCAGGCATGTCCATGAACTCATATTTCTCATTGAAACAGCGGGCATGTCCATAAACTCATGCCCCTCTAAAACAGCAGGTGTGTCCATGTGATGGAATGCTATCCACTGCCTCATTAGGCACTGCCCCCAGATCCATTCGTCATATTTCCTACAGAAACAGCAGGTGTGTCCATGGACTCAAATACAACCACATCCATCTGATCTCAGACAGGACCACAACAGCCAGCCAATCAGAAAACAGTACCACCAGGATGCCCAAGCAGGATATGGACCCCAAAACAATAGAAGGGACTTTCCCTAAGTAGGCAGCTTCATAGTAATAGTAAAGAACTGACCTAGAGTAAACTTAAGACATAGAGGCTTATCATAACATCATTATCATATATTAATGTCCCCTTTTTGGGTTTTTCTGTATGCATTGTGGGTAATCACATGCACAGTTCCACTGAGGTTGGGACCCTTCCCCCTATTACCTAATCCCTTGACAAAGCCCTCCTGCCTTTTTAATATTCATAATTTCTTTTATCAGCATCATTAAACCATAAAATTGCCTGTCTTGTCTTACTAAAATTGCTGGTTTCTCTTGGAACTCAGACTACTGGAAGGTGTTACCCTCAATAAATGCCTTTATTTGGATTGAAAGTGGTTTGAGTTTGCGAACTCATTGGAGACAACTCCCACAACAAGCCATGAAACTGCAACACACGAAGAGTATACCCATTATGGAGAACTCACATAATACAAATGCTCACATGAAGTCAGGAGAAGTGATACATGGACACTCTCAAGGTCTTTCTGAGGAACTTTGGCATTCATTGCATGATATGGAACACTCTGGCACAGGACTGTCCAGCATGGCACGCCCTCATCAAAGAAGGAGCTATGTTCTTTGAATAAAGCAGAATTGCAGTAGCTCCAAAGAAACATGATATATGCAGATTTAGAGCATCTCCCCCAAATGTTCACAGAGACTATTTGTGTCTGACTTATAGTAGAGCATTCTGAGCTCATACAGAAATGATCAGCCACAATCAGATATACTGTAACCTGACTCTAGCCCAGTGATGTTGTTCTGGTCCTTTTCAAGAATGAAGGACAATAACCAACGAAGTTTATATAATGAAAAGTTGGAAGTAGAACTTCCAGTTAAGAAAATTCCTCACACTTAAGCAAAGGTTTGGCTCTATACCTGAATATAAATCTGTGTTCAGTCATCTCAGTCCTATTCAACTCTTTGTAACCCTATTTGGGATTTCCTTGGTAAAGATACTGAAGTAGTTTGCTGTTTCCTTCTCCAGCTCATTTAACAGATGAAGAAATCAAGGCAAACAGTTGACTTGCCCAAGGTCACACAGCTAGTAAATGTCTAAATTCATATTTGAACTTAGGTCTTCCTGACTCCAGGCCCAGTGCTCTATCCACTGCACTACCTAGCTGCCCCCTGTTCATCTCTAGCCTCTTTATGGTTAAGGCAAAATTGAGGTTATTGGAAATGATTGGATAAGGAAATTAAGAGAGTATGTTATAGTGTCTGTTAATTAACAGGCATTGGGAGAGGAAGTTAGGAAAAGAATAGACCTGTTTGGGGGTAAATATGATGGTTTAAGTTGGAGTCTTCAACTTCAAGATGCATGTAGGGCCAATGGTCCTGCTTGATCTGTCTTTTCTCTGCCTAGTCTCAGTCTGACTTTTTCTTTCTCCTTTCCCTATCATCCCAGTGGCTCCATTCTTTCCAGTGCACGCCTTTAAGACTTTCATAGGGCTGGGGAAGTAAACTCCATGGCCAATACTGCTGCTAAGGTATTGAGGTCCCAGTCTTTTCCTCTCAAAGTCTCCTAAAGATCTCTTTAAGAACTCTGGGGTGTGCCTGAATTCTGCCTTCTGGCTCCAAGATCTCAATAGTACCCAAATGGCTTCTTAGGACAGAAAGGACAATGTCTATTCCTGCTAACCACAAATTCCAAGATATTAATTGGTTCTCAAAGCCATATTTACACCTTTGAGTAGCCAGAAGAATCTGGGGCCCCATACGCTC
Source organism: Bettongia penicillata ogilbyi (assembly GCA_023548195.1). Classification (NCBI taxonomy): domain Eukaryota; kingdom Metazoa; phylum Chordata; class Mammalia; order Diprotodontia; family Potoroidae; genus Bettongia; species Bettongia penicillata. Next base: position 2,338,523 of record JAJHZJ010000066.1, on the reverse strand, counting down.
TCAGGACCAGCTCTTGCTATACTTAAGACTTAAATATAATCAATTTTAGTTAGAACCAACTATTAAAATTCTCCTTCCAGTTTGCTAGTATGGCACAGGTATAATTCCAATTTCCTCATTTTAAGGACTTCCGTGCTTTGCATGTAATGGTGCAATTAGAATAGACTTTCCTGGTTAATCTTTAGAGAACTCACATTACTACTGGTCCATATTCTTTGAACCTTATTATCTCACTTGTGCTGGGTCCCAGAAATACCTTAGAATTTGTACTACCTTTTGCTTGGAAGAGGTGGTTGAAGGAAAAAGCTTTGCTACCTGAATGACCTGATTAGAAAGAAGAGGTTCTACCTTTACCCAGGAATGCACTGGAGAAAGCTCTAATAAGCCAGTTGTTAAATTTTCAGCATAAGCATTTATACCCCAGAATTGGAGATTGCTACAAATCAGGGTCTGACTCATGGTTTGGATTGCCTAAACTTAAGCAAGTGTTAATAATGCAGATAAAGAACCCATACTTTTTTTTTTCCCACCCAGAAAACTAGGTGGTTAAACATTTACTAGCACACCTCTGCCTTTACCTTGCCCTATGCTGAGAAGGGCTCATCTGGTGCAGCCAGGGGAGCAGATCTGGAAAAACCCTGCAGATCTTAGGTATAAGGAAACTGATTTAATGCTGATAGCATTTAATGATTCCTTGTAGCCTATCTAGCCAAGAAAGCTGACTTGGAAAATCAACTACTTTGACATCTCCTAAAGGTCTAATTCTGTTGTAGTGTGGTAGATGTGATACCCACCTACATTTCCCTCAAGAGAAATAAGAAAAGAAAATTAATGATGACCTTGAAAAATATCACAAATTATCATAATCAGAGTCTAAAGAAATGTGACAAAAGAGGGTTGATATAAAATTTCCTATTTGAAAATTTTATTTGTGAGGAATTAAGTTGATGGCCTTCTCAATTTTCAGAGGTGACTCCCCTCTTTACTGATCCTTTAAAGTATAGTTATCCCTTCCACATCTTGAGGATTAGGAGCATGGTACCTTCAAGATCTGGAAAATCCTCATAAAATTTTCCTCCCTTTGTTCCAGATAGAGGTTCCTAAGCTTGTTTGGCCTAATGCCCCCTATTTTAAAAAAAATTACTCAGTGCCCCCCTCCCCAGATATACTTTCCTTAACTCTTTAATGTTTTTTTTCAAATGTGTCATTTCAAAAAAAAAAAAAAAAAGCTGGCCCCTCCTGTATCCTTCTAACACCCCCAGGGGGCAGTATCACCTACTTTGGGAACCTATAGACCCCAAAAAGAAGTTCGATTTTTTTTCTTTTTCTTTTGTGGGGTGTTTATAGCACCTTATTGTAAAATTTAGGTTAAATATTTGGTTATAGACTCTGTATCATCTGTCTGACCTTCCAGTGTCACCTGTGGCTTCCACAAAACTCCCCCCAAATTCCCATTTAAATTCTTATGCTGACCCATGATATATTGAAATCTTGATGGAGAAAGTCGTGATGTGGAAGGGATAACTACATAGCCTGCTTTATAAAGACCACCAGGGGCATGGCTTATCCTTTGGCCAGTTCCTCTATGCCAGCTTTGTAACCTGAATAACCAGAATGCCCACAGCATTTGGATGAAGGGAAATTCCTTCCTCCCTTCTACAAAAAGAGAGAGGTTGATTCCTCCCAGACCCCACCAGTCTCCTTACAAAGAATTCCATCCTCCAGCCCAGACTAAGTAACACAGTTATCCCTTCCACATCAAGACTTTCCCCATCTTAGATTTGATCACTGGTCAGCATAAGAAATTAAATGGAATTTTGGGGGAGTTTTGCAGAAGCCTCAGACAACATGCAAAGGCCAGCAGACAACACAGAAAAAGTTTAGAAACTCAGAAATGCATAAAAATATGTATAATATTGTATAACATCAAGAAAAAAGAGAAGGAAATCCGTGAAGCCAGAAGACTTCTTCTCCGGTATGAAGGGAGGACCCAACATTTTTACCTGAATTTTTCAGATCATGAGGACACCACACCTAACCCCTGTGAGGTGGAAGGGATAACTATACAGTCTCTTCTAGGTCTAGGAGGGACCATAGTTCTCTTGAATAATAAATTCCAGAGTCCTTCCTAAGAGTTCTATCACTATATCCTCTGTGAGAGCCTCAGCATTTCCTCCTTCTCAGGATAGAGTCTGCTTGTGTAAGGAACCAGCTATTGCCTTCATCTGTCTGAGTGTTCTATGATAGAGTTTTAAAATAGAAATAACTCTATTTCTCTTATTTTTATCTTTACCAAAATAATCTTTGGGGAAGCAAGGTGACCCAGTGGATAGAGTGCTGGGCCGAGAATCAGGAAGACTCATCTTCCTGAGTTGAAATTCAGCCTCTGATTCTTATTAGTTGGGTGACATTTGACCAGGTCATTTAACCTTGTTTGCCTCAATTTCCTCATCTGTAAAATGAGCTGGGAAGGAAATGGTAAACCACTGCAATACCTTAGTCAAGAAAATCCCAGATGAGGTCATAAAGAGTTGAATGTGACTTAAATGTCTTACTAACAACCACGAAATAGTCTCTATTGCACTTCTGCTTTCAGAGTTGGGGGTTTTCCATGCAGGGTCATATCTTCTTCATATACTATAAAAACTCTCAGAAACTTGATTTTCAAATTTAAAAAGAAATTCACTTAGAAAAAATTAGAAAGTTAATAACTTTAAACCAGTTGAAGTGCAAAGATAACTTCTAGTTTAACCAATATCAGAATTTAGCATTTCCTTAACTTTCAGACTAATTAGCTAATTCCAATATCTATAGAATGTTGTCTACAAATATAGGTCTGAATTCCAGTATTACCTCTTTATTCATACAGTATCTCTAGACCCTTTTTTCCTTCTCAAGATACAATAAATCCTTTTCTCTTACCCATGATTATTTGCTCTTTTTCTTTGCTGACTGAATCTGTCACTTCATCTGTGTAGGGAACTCTCAGTAAGGAACTTCTGTATATCAGGAGTTATAATTCTGCTCTGATATCATAGTCTTAAAGAGTTACCTGAGGTCACTGAGAGGTTAAGTGGGTCACACACACATCATAGGCAATACTTGAGACCAGCTCTTTTGGACCTGGAGGTCCATTCTTTATCCTTTATAACACCATGTGTTTCAATGATTCAAATCAACCCAGTGCCATAGTTCCAGACATCTTGCCCTTTGGGACTTTGACTCCCTTATTCCCAAAAGCTAGTTTTCATTCTCAGAATCCAGCCAAAGGAAGCCTCATTCTTTTGGTGTAGCCCTATGATTAAAACATACTTGCAGTTGCTTTTGTCCTGATGGAGGAAGTACCTGTAATTGAAAGAAGTTCCTCATTTCTAATTTCTTTCAACATTCAGGAGGCCTAGAGAAATTTTTTTCTCCATTTCTCAGGCATCCTGGGCCCAGTTCCTTATTTTTTCTCCAGTTGTGTTTCCAATTGTTCAAATTGTCCCAAATTTGTTATGTGTTCAAAATGTTCCAATCTGAAGACTGCATTGATGATACAAAAAATATTCAGGTATTCACTGGTACTTTTTTTTAAAACTGTTGCAGAGTGGAGGGAGATAGCCTTTCAGTAAAGATTTAGATTGAGAATATAGAGTTGGAAGCTAGATGAGTATAATATCTTTATTGAAGATTTCTCTACCTCTGCCGCTTTTCCCCCTTCCCATGCCTGTGATGAGGATCTAACTATTTGTATAAGAAGATACCTCTTATCTGAAAGTTAGCAGAAGAGGCAGCAACTTTCCAGTGCTGCTAAACTATACTGGCTAGTCTCCAGTTTTTCAAAGTTGTAACTTACATAATCTATTTCTGAGTTCTGAACTGACACAGACCTAAGTTCCATCCTGGGGTTACTTGATAATTAGAACTATGCTGCTCTTATTCAATTTCTCTCTAGAGAAAAAGCAGAATCTGCCTCATTTCTAGCTCTTTCCTAGGGGTAATTTCAACTTCTGTCCTATAAGGAAACAATCAGTATTTAAAAACAGACTATTCAAGACAGTAAGAAACAATTGACGAGGCTAGTATTCCAATCCTTTTATCAAGAGATTAAGAAATTAAGGATTTCTTAAGAAATGACACTCATCCAGAGGTGAGATATATTATTACTGTAAATGGGGACTGGCAAGTCATGGGGAGCCTCTGAACGTGTCTTTCCACATGGAAAGGCTGAGAAGACTGCTTCTGGCTGGGAGAGTCATGATGACATGTAATGAAAGTGACTTGGATATAGATGCATAAGATGCATTGGATATAGATGAATTACATAGATGCATTAACATTCTGGTTCTGGCCAGCTGAGTAGGAGATTTTTTGCAGAGGCTTTAAAAGGGTCTAGCAGATCAGAGATTCTGACTTTTTTTCGTCTTTAGCTTTTTGTTTTTGTCTTGACTCCTTTGCTGATGGCATTCACATGTTCAGGGCATTCAGACCAGTAGGTATACCACTGTTGGTGTAATCAGTTTTTAGGACCCACCCTTCCTGGAAAGATAGTTGTAAAGAGAGAGAACTTGGGCCTTTTCCCTGCTGAGGTTGACATGTGGCCCTATAAAAATATGCTTTGCACTGGTTCAACCATTCTGGAAAGCATTTTGGAACTATGTCCAAAAAGCTATTAAATCATGCATACCCTTTGATCCAGCAATATCTGTACCTCAAAGAAATAAAATAAAAAGGACCCATATGTAACAAAAATATTTATAACAACTCTTTCTGTGGTGGCAGAGTTGGAAACTGAGGGGTTGCCCATCCACTGGGGAATGGTTGAACAAGTTATGGTATATGAATGCACAGAATGCTATAGTATGGTAAGAAAGGATGAAGGAAAACAATCTACAGAGTAACATAAATATTGTAAAGATAATCAACTGGGGGAAAATTTAATAACTCTCATCAATACAGTGATCCACCCCACTCTCAAAGGACTCATATCTACCTCTAGAGGGATAACTGAGAGTCCTAAAGTACAGATTGAGGCATTTTTTCCTTTTGTAATTTTTTTTGCTTAATGCAAACATAATGCATTAATTAATTAAAACATTAATGCTTAATGCATTAACATAATACAGAAATATGTTTTGCATAATTTCATATATATCATGGCTATTGTATTTCTTGCCTTCTCAATGCATGGGGAGAGAGAGAACTTGGAATGAAAAATAAAAATTAAATTGAAAAGAATTTCTCCAGGATGGATGTCCTGAAAACTGATTACACAAACAGTGGAACACCCAATAGCCTGGAAGTCATGACATCTCTGTTGCTACCACCTGAATCTTTAACATATTCTAAAGATCCATTGATACTGCTCTTAGAAAGATCTCTTCATTTCTAAACTGAGGACATGATATAGAAACTTTTCTACACATCTCATATTGCATCTTCCTCTTTTCTTTTTCCTCTTCCCAATGTTTCCTACTTTCCTAAGCAACGCCTTCTAAGCTTAGCGCACTCTGTGAACTGGAATCTTTCCCCACTATCATCATGTCTTGCTACACACTTTGCGTGTATCCTTCTGCCTCTTCCCCTGCTCTTATGAGAAGACAAAGAAAAGGGGTTAAGAAAGGTCAAAGTTATTTTTGCCTGCTCGTGGGCTTTTCTGAGATCCTGTTCTCCTATTCAGCAGGGAATCTAATTCCCCTGTGGACAATTGTAGAGCCCCAATCATTTCTTGGAGCTATTTTGAAGAATGACAAATTGTCCAGACTTTTCTCTCCTTTACATGGGATAGGTTTCCACTGCTCTGTTATTTTGTGTTTCTCCTGGACCACAAGGCTTCATATCATTATTCTATGCCCTGGATAGGATTCCAAACAGCAAAACAAACATTGTAGCCTTGTTCATTCCTCTATGTCTCTGAGTTGAGATTATAGGTGAGGGACTGATCTCAGCTCATCTCTCAATGCATTGATTGTGAGTTGTTATATCCACACCGTCCTTGGAGACTCCAAAGGATAGGTCAATAGGCAGCCACGATTCACGGCTAAACCTGTTGTAAAGCTTGTGTAGTTACAGTTTGATGACCTTATGGGCAAACAAAAGAAAGGCCACATATAGAATCAGTTAAGACTTCTTCTTGGGTCTCAATATCCCCAGTTTGTTCAGTAGAATGCAATTAAAATACCTTGGTTAATGGGCTTCCATGCTTACTGATGATCTGCTACTGTTAGAACTTTACTCATGGTCTTTCTCTCTCCTCCTAGGGACATGATGGCAATGTGTATCAGATCCAAAAGTTTTCTACTGCTTATGCTTTTCCAGTAAGCAGTTCTCTCCTTTACATGCTATATGCACAAGACTCACATTGTCATACGTATATCTGATGCTTCCTAGGACCAGTAGGATATTTTCTGCACTAGCTCAAGAAATTTCTTCTAGGTCAAATATCCAAAACCCTTGCAGAGAATTCTCATGTATTTGAACCTGGAGGCTTTTGGAGGTTTTATCAAACCTCATGTAGTACTGCTGACAATGTGGCAATGTACCACCATGTCAAAGTTCCAACTGTCTCAGTATTAAAATGTTGTCAAGAGAGTGAAGCTTAAATCTCTGAGAATTACATTCCTCTTTAATCACTCCCATTCTGCAACTCAGCTTGCCAACAGTTGTTTAGATGGGATGATATTGTGGAACTATGAAGTTCTGGGTTTGAATCCTGCCTCTGACTTGTGACATCATAAGCAAGTAATCTAACTATTCTAAGTATCAGATTCCTCATCTGAAAAATGTAGATAATGATGCTACAGTTTTATAAGGATCTGTTGTGATACTATGTGTCATGCATAATATATTATCACATCTCTGCAAAACTTTCTTTTGCAAAGCATTTTCTTTTTTTAAAAAAATGTATTTGTTTTCAGTTTTCTACAATCACTTCCATAAGTCTTAGATTTTCTCCCCTTCCATCCCCACTTCCTTCCCCCGATGGCATGCAGTCTTTTATGGGTTCTACACATACAGTCTTATTAAACACATTTTCCCACTAGTCATGTTGCATGGAAGAATTAAAATGAATGGGAGAAACCATGAGAAAAAATTCAAACAAAATAAATCATAACACAAGAAAAAATATTCTGCTTCATTTTGCTTTCCAATTTCATAGTTCTTTCTCTGGTTGCAAAGCATTTTTTCTCTCTCTCTCTCTTTCTCCCTCCATATATGTATGTATGTATGTGTGTATATACACACACACACACATACAGACAGACACATTCACACACAGAGTTGTTATTTAGTCATTTTCAGTCATGTCCAACCCCTTTTGGGTTTTCTTTTTTTTCTTGGAAAAGATGTAGGAGCATTTACCCATTTTCTTCTCCAGTTCACTTTACAGATGAGAAAACTGAGGCAAACATGGTTAAGTGACTTGGCCAGAGTCACACAGCTAGTAAGTGTCAAAGAGCCTGAATTTGAACTCAGGTCTCTCTAACCCCAGGTCCAGTATTCTATCCATTGTAAAGCCCGTTGACTCAATTAGATCAAAGCAAAGGTATTTATGAAGATGGAATATCATGGTCAGAAGTAATAAAAGCTCTCCCACCCCACAAACTGGGACTTATTCTTCCACAAAACCATTCAACAATTAGTGAGAAGAGCAGGCCAACATATAGAGTACAGTAGTAGAGAGACATGGTTAGGGATGACAGTGAGGCAAGTCATCCTCTTGTACTACAGGGTCCTGATAGCTTTTTTTCTGATGGTATCTGTGTGCTGCTGCTCCTGGCTGCCATATGTCTGTAGGACATGTTACTTAGCTGGGCTCTTTGGGCCTGCTCCTTTCCACAGTTCTGAAGCTGGACTGTCTTGGCCTGGTCTCTGTTGTCTGTGGTAGAGAGATCCCATACAAGGCAAGTTGCTCTACTGCAACACCCCAATCCTGAAGGGCAGGGGAAGAGAGAGGATTCTCTTCACTCTCTTCCCATGGACTCTAAAAGAGACACAAGGGAAAAGTAATTTTCTCTCAGGATCTGGGTTCTTCCTTAGTGACTAGCACTTTTCTGAACTTCTAGGAATGATTCCTATCTTGGCTGACCCCTTAGGATCTTGTTTTTGAAAAGCCATCAGGGGCATGGCTAATCCTTTGGTCAGCCAATGGCTTGTTCAGGTGTGTCTGACTCTCCATGATCCCATGAGACCATCCCAGGGGTTTTCCTGGCAAAGATACTGGAAATGTTTGCCATTTCCTTCTCCAGTTGGTTAAGGAAAATAGACATTAAGTGACTTGCCCAGGGTTACACCATTAGTGAGGCCAGATTTGAACTCAGGTCTTCTTGTCTCCAGGCCCACTGAGCCACCTAGCTGGCTCCTAGGTATACAGAGGTTAAGTGACTTGCCCAGGGTCACATTGCTAATAAGCATGTGTGTCTGTGTGTGTCTTCATCCTTTGTTGCTGAAGAAGACCATGCCATCAGAGAAATGGTGACATGACTTGCACTTCCAGAACCATCTGAATCCAGTGACCAGATATTCATCAGGATTACTAGAGATGACCCAGGATGAGGCTACTGGGGTTAAGTGACTTGCCCAAGGTCACACAGCTAGTGAATGTCAAGTGTCTGAGATGAGATTTGAACTCAAGTCCTCCTGACTCTTGCGCTGGTGCTCTATCCACTGCATCACCTAGTTGCCCCTATAAGCCTGTGAAGCCAGATTTGAATGAAGTCTTCCTGACTCTAGACCCAACTCGCTATCCACTGAGCCATCTAGCTACCAATGTCAACGGCTAGCCATCATATAATTTCTGCAAGAAGCTAATTTGAAGAATTTCTTCAGATTTCTCCTCCCATAGGAGTAACAAACTATAAATACTTTTTTAAGAACTTAATTTGTAGATTGTCTTCTTTTCCTTGATACTCTCTGTTCCTTAGGTTTTTCTGGTCCTGCTTTCTCCTAGTTCTCTTTCTACCTGTCTAAACACTTTCCCAACCTCCTTTGCTGGAGCATTATCTAGGTCATACCTGCTAACCTAACCATGGATGTCTCATCTCATTTTATATTGTTTTGCTTGGTGATCTTGTCAGTTCCCATGGATTCCATTATCATCTTTAACTAGATGATTCTCAGATCCATTTATCCAGTCCTAATTTCTCTCCTGGTCTTCAATCTCACATCTCAATCTGGTTGTCCCACAGTAATTTTAAACTCTTGTATCCAATCTGTTACCAAAGTCTGTTGGCAATCTCCCTCATATAGCATCACCATCATCTCCAGTCACACAGCCATCACCCTTCCTGTCCTAATGGTTGGTTGGTTGTTGTCCTTCGTCTTCAAAGAGGACCAAAATGACATCATCGTTGTAAAGTGAAATTTCATTGTATCCGACTGTGGCTGATCAGACCAAAACAAGCTCGGTAATACTTCAAGGCTGAATGGTTGTAATGGTCTATGGCCTCCTATGTTCCATCCTCCACTCAGCTGCCAAAATAACATTATTAAACTACAGATCTAACCATATCTTGATCCTACTTAAGAAACTTCAGTAGCTTCTTATTAACTTCCAGGATCAAATATAAAACCCTCTGTTTGATTTTTAAAATCCTTTACAACCTGTCCCCTTCCTACATTTCCTTTCTTCTCATACTTCATTCCCCTCCACATACCCTATGAGTAAGTGACACTGGCCTCCTTGCTCTTTCCCAGTCTAGATATTCCATCTACCAGATCCGAATATTACTGGCTTTTTCCTTTGCTTGGAATTGTATTACTGCTATTTGTGATAGGTCATTTCCATAAATGTCTTTCTTCCCTCAACTTTCAGCTAAAATCTAACCTTCTATAAGAAGCTTTTCCTAATCTCCCTTAATGTCAGTACCTTCTCCCTGAGAAGTTATCTCTCTAATTTAGCACATATACATGTGTGATATATATAGTTATATGTGCATATATATACAAATACACACGTTTATGTATATGTATATATAGTTCTCTAGATAGTCTCCCTAACATATGTATATTATATACACACATACATATGATATATTATATCTATCATTTATCTATTTACATTTACTCTAAGCCATCAGGGCCCAAACAATGAGCAAGTGAGTCTTGGCGTGGGACCTATTGTTGACCAATCCATGAAAGCCAGAATGATTTGGGTTTAAGGCATAATCTTTAAGAAAGAAATCTAGCCCATAAACCCCAAGATATCTTGTGAGGTTTCAGTGATCAAAATTTATATTCCTTAGGTCTTCCTCTCCCAGACTGATTTTTTTAACTAGGTAAAAGAGGTCATTCTTTGCCTCATTTCTTATCTAGTCATAGTCACTGACTAGGCATTGCCTCTGTCAAACTGAGATCTGGGGAAAACCTTAACTTGAAAAGACCGATGTCTCCCACTGAACTAGGGCCATCTCCAGGCGTCCTGATCTATATGTCTTGCCCCTGAACCCAGACCCAAGTCATTTAACCTCATCTTTCTCCTCTGTAAAATGAGGGTAGTTAATATTTGGTCTTGCATTTCTCCCTGACTGTTGTGAGAATAAAATAATAGATGCGAAAGTGTTCTCAAAACAAAGATGTTCTACATAAATTTAGAATGCTATCATTATTAGAATGTTGCCTTCTTTCTCTCAGAGAGAAATTATTTTGGGACTAGAACAGTGTCAAGACTGTCATCTCTGCTTTCTCTACTCCTGGAAGGTGTCCCCTGCTTATATCTAAGTCTGTACTGGATTATCTTGCTGCATCTCATAGGACTATGGATTTAGAACGGGAAGGGACCTTAGAGATCTTTGAGTCTAACCCCCTGATATTGCAAATGAGAAAAACAAAGCTCATACAAGTTAGACAGTTGGCCGAAATAGCTGGAAGGCATCACTAGCAGGACTGGAAAGCAGGTCTTCCTGACCCCAAATTCAGCCTGTTGTCTCCTATGCCATTGTGTCAGGTGGGGAATAATTTTACCACTCAGTCTTACCTGTTGGACCATTGCCTCTGCCCCTCTAGAGGAGCACATGTTTCAGGTGTATAACTTTGAGGTTCTAGGGAACATCCAGAAACAATTGCAAAAGGAGACCTTTGCCATCAAAAGTGAAATGAGATTGCCAGTGGCCCAGTCCAGAACGAGGTCCAGCATAGCCTACTTTCAGCCATCAGATTTCTGATTTCCACGGGTCAGTGTTCAAGATAAACTACTGAGTCTGGAGTCAGAAAGACCTGAGTTCAAATTTGTCCTCAGATACTTCCTAGTTGTGTGACCCTAGGTAAGTCACTTAACCTCTGCTTGCCTTAGTTTCTTTAACTGCAAGATGAAGATAACAATATTGCCGTGAGTTAATATTCATAAAGAGCACTGTAAATATTTGTAAATTTGTGCCTGTCACATAGGAGGTGCATTAATAAATGCTTTCCCTCCTTTCCTATGCCAAACTTAGTATTTTATTCCCTGAAATCTAAGTTTCCCACACTTCTACTAGAAATCATATATACTGGTTCCACATCTTTTGCTATCTTCTCTAGGTTCCATTTTCTGACTCTAAGAACTCTCAACAAATTTACCATAAGAATATCTATACAATCATCTCTGAACTCACCCATCTTGCCTCCCTATAGTACTCAATCAGAGAAAAGTATGGTTTTTGAACATGAGATGTCTCAAGAGGGGTTCAGTGCAGTGTAATCAGGTGAGTTCCTCCCCTTAGGAGGCAAGGAACTGGGGCAAGCTAGATGGTGCAGTAGATAGACCTGAGTCCAAATCCAGTCTCAGACATTTACTAGCTGTGTGACCCTGGGCAGGTCACTTTACCCCAACTACCTCAAAAGAAGAAGGCGAGGGACTCCAGGAAGTGAGAGTAGAGTCACAGGAAAGACTGAATTGTGTTCAGTAAGCTGTCCCTACTGTAAATGGGAAAATTAGCTTCTTTCTTTGCTGATAAGGACTTGGGGTGGGGAATGCCAAATATATTTTCTTTGAAAGATAGAGATGCACTTCACACTTCAATTTTCTTCCCCCTTCTCCCAAGTCTGATGCATTTTTTCTCCCAAGTGGGGCCAGTGCTTGGAGCTGTGGAGAGCTTTGGTTGGTCTGCATGTTTCTTCTTGTAACTCACTGTTGGGATTAAGACTTGAAAAGAAGACAAGGGCATGAATGTTGCTTATCTTGGTAAGGAGAGGCTGAAAGAGAGAAGAGAAACTCGAAGAGAAGTCTGTCATATGTAGGAAAAGAAGGAGGAACAGATGATACAAAGAATGAGGAAAAAGTGAAGCAGTTTTAGATTATTCTATGGAAATGGTCTTTCAGAAGGGGTTCAAAGACTTATCCTTGGGTCCCCTACCTACCAACACACAGGAATAATTGTCATCTTCACCCTGATTTCAAGGAGCTGGGAACAAATAGCTGAGGCTAAAGAGATGGAGGCGAATAATGAAGTGATTGTAAAGGGTGAGGTTCTGGGGTTCTGCTCAAACTGCCTGGTGAGAACATGTTAAGTTTTCAGGATAATCATTTACACCCAGCAAATTAGTAAGCATTACAAATCAGGGCTTGATTTATGACACTGTGGATTGTGTAGACTCAAGAAAGTGATGGGAAAAGTGTTAATGATTAAGCTTTAAAATGCTTCTTGTTTTCAGTACCCACCCACCCACCCATCCTCCAGCCAGTTGCTAAACATTGACCAACATTCCATTGGATGAAGGTCAGGAAGAGGCAGGGGTTCTTCGGGGAAAGGTATTCTATGGAAAATGAGGGAGACAGCTCTGGTGCTTCAGGAAGCTTTGGGGCTACAAGAAAGAAAGTGCTTGCATCTGGTAAGAGATAGGAACTATGATTAATTTTTCTTTTAGAGCCATTCTAGGGGTGGATGTGGAGAGATCATCAGGAGAACATGTGATTTCAGCCACTGTTCAAATCCAAAGTCCTAGGGTGTGAAGCCATTGTTACTGGTAAGCTTGGGGTAGTTGTCTGATTTCTGAAGGGGAAATGATGTTGGTCAAAATAGTTTCGGAGGGCTGGTAATTGGAGGGGCTAGGAAGGGAACCTGTGGCCTCGAGGTCACACGTGGCCTTCGAGGTCCTCAAGTGCAGCCTTTTTACTGAGTCCAAATTTTACAGAACAAATCCTTTTATTAAGGGGATTTAATTAATTAAGGGGATTTGTTCTGTGAAGTTTGGACTTAGTTTGCACTTGAGGCTGCAGGTTCCCCTCTCCTGCTCTAGAACTTTTTGTACACATAAATTCTTGATTCTTTCAGATTTGACTTTGGAGTCCTCCAATTTGATCTCATTATTTACAGTCTCTTTAATTTTTCTTCAGAAATTCTCATGTACCACAGAGGAAAATACTAAATGCTGACTTTGTTGCATAGCTCCAGAAGGCCCCAGTGCTGGCGAGGATGGACCCCAAATCAACTCTAGAGGCAGCTGAATGCCAGGGCCACATGGTGCTCTACTCACTTGCAGTTATTCCTTGTCAGAATCCATTCAGATAGAGTACAGTATTGTATTTTCAGATCTATCAGTCTCTTTTATCCTCATGCAATCATGGCTTCTTCCTCCCAGAATTGTTCCGTTGCTCTCAGTCAGACATCCCTTCCTTCAGTATTCAGGATAATTCAATTTTACTATCAAAGGCAACCTCAACCTTGGCTGATTTCATCAGGTATGTGGAAGTAGAATAAGAAGCTTTGTTGTGCCTACTCACAATTTAGACATTTTCTGTATTCTTTTGTCTATATACAAGGATCACTGGTTTCATCCCTTTCCTCCCATTCTTTTCCCCTCCTACAGACAGAGTATAACAACCTACTGGTTACAAGCTTGACAAATCATTTTTAATGATTTCAAATATGCTCTACTTCCAGGAGAGGAGATGTTTGTGAGAGCCCGGGTAGCCTGTCTTTATGAAAATGATCTGCACATACACAGAATCACAGGATCATAGACTTAGAGCTGGAAAGAACCTTAGAGGTCATCTGGTCCAGCCTCCTCTTTTAACAAATGAGGAAACTGAGGCCCAGAGAAGCTAAGTATCTTACACAGGTGGCAGGGGCAGAACTTGAATTCATGTCCTCGACTCAGAACTAACACTTGTCTGCATAGAATGGTACAAATATTCCAAGAAAGGAGTGGGACTTAGGTATGGGAAGAGTTGCTAACCAGGAAGCAGGATGCCTTGGTATGAGAAGCAGGTTTTGAGGCGCAGGAGCACAGAAAAAGTATTTGTTGGAGTTTTTTGGGGGGAGGCTGCAGGGGAGCCTGAAAAAAGAGGAAATATGGAAGAATTTGTATGAAGTGATACAAAAAAAAATGGCCAAACGAATCCAGCTGTAGACTGTATTTGAAAGGACTAAAGCTCTAGTAAGAGAAATCAGAACAAAAATAGGGAAGCCCTGAGTTGTGGATCAGAACAGACGAAAGGAAAAAAAAAAGCTACTGTGATTAGTTTTGTTAGAGTTTCTCTTCCCTCAGTGTCCCATCCTTCCAAATGACGTTCAGGGAGAGACTAAATATGAAGGTCATTCTCCTCTTCCCCTCATTGTAGGCAGCAGCATTGGGGGGATGGTGCTCATGGCACGCATCACAGCTAGACTGTACAAGGGGAAATTCCTCACCCGCCTATGCCCAGCACCCTCCTTTGATCTATCTGATTTTTCCCCTTTTTCTTCTCTCTCTGTTAAGAACGTTTCTATTGATAAATTTGTCTTACAAACCTTCAGCATATTCTTAATTGAATATCTGCCCCACAACATGTAATTCTTTCCCTCAAACAATTGTAGCACCTAGAAGCATCTCACAGCTTTCAAGGGATTGCCCCAAATAAGTTACCTCAGAACAACTTTGTGGTAAGCTTGAACAGCTTCACAATATAGTTCCTGTGCTCCACCAATGTTTTCACTAGTCAACTGGAATATACAGTTGATTTAAAGCAAAGGTACTCAATGACATTATATAGTAAAGAAATAATAATAAAGTGTTTCCTTCATAATCTTTCATAAATATACCACCTGTGGAGAGAGGTCATGTATAGAACATGTGGAGAGACATGTGGGATACATTTGGCCATGGTGCATATGTTTAGAGAGCATATGGGCAAAATCCTACAGTTCTCTATTAGGGAAAACTTGTGTCCAAAGTCCACAAGTATGTAGGAAATACTTGTGGCCAGGACACACTCATGGAGGAGTAAGTCATGTCTAGAAAGCCAACAATATCTTCTGGTGATATTATTTTACTGATCCCCCTAGGCCTGCTCTCTGGTCATCTTGTATTCCATGCACTTTGTGACAGGTGTTGTTTCTTCTAAACCTTGAAGGGAGCCTTCCAATTGTTGCCAACTCTGCTTCCAGTTTCTAGTTTAATCCAGATTCCTCAACGGAGGGGCTACCTCTTCTTAATAAGAAAGGTATGGGAGTCTGTCAGCTCTCTTGTATTTTAAAGCCCAGAGGCCTAAGCTAGAGCTCTTTTAGAAAGGCAAAGCCCTCACATACCCAAAAATTGGATGGGGAAAAATGCATAGTGACTTCTCTCTCCCATAAGGAGAATCAGTCAGCTCTTACATCCTTGGCGATGACAAATTTTTCATCTTTAAAAGGAGAGATCTTGCTCCAAAATGCAAGCTTTCTGAAAGACAAGTGAGCCAACCAGATAAGTGGTGCTTATAAGTGTCCAGTCTATTTTTTTAAATCTCTCCTTCCTCCAAGGGTAGAAGCTACAATCTGACTTGGATTTGAAATCCTGTGGTGGTGGTGGTGGTGGTGATGCTTGCTGTTGGTCCTTTGTTCTCGAAGCATCAGGAAGCTGGTGCAAATGAACTGGATTGAAGTTGAGGGACCACCATCATCCTGGTCCCCCGATTCACAACCTATGTGTCACCCTCAGTTCCTCACTATCTCTCACAACTCCCTCCCCCCGCCCTACAATATCCAATTTATTGTCAAGGGCTGTGGATTGTACCTTTTCAACATCTCTAGAATATGGTCCTTTCTCTTTTCTGATACCATCACCATTCTGGTGTAAACCCTAATCTACTCAAGCCTCCTCTATTATAATAGCTTCCTGGTTGGTCTCCCTGCCTCAAGTCTCTCCTGTCAACTCTCTATTCAGCTGCCAAAGTGATTTTCCTGAAGCACAGGTATAACCACGTCATTCCACCCCCTTTTCAATAAACTCCAGTGAATTCCTATCATCTCCAGTATCAATAACAACTTAAAAGTGCTGAGAACCACTAAAGATCAGAGAAATGCAAATTAAAACATCTTACATCCAAAAAATTGACAAAGATGATAATAGATGGAAAATTAAATGTTGCTGAGGATATGAGAAAACTAGTATGGTAATTTTCTTTTGGTTAGGCTATGAACTCTTCCAACTATTTTGAAAAACAATTTAAAATTATGCAATATGCAACTGACAAGTAAAGACTTATCTGTAAGACAATATTCATATAGCATTATTGGTAATAATTCTTTAAAAAAGGAAACAGCTCTATTTATTTCCAAACATCAAGGAATGGTTGGGCAAATTGTGGTATATCATGGTACTAGAATATTATTTTACCAAAATTTATGAATATGGCAACTACAAAGAAATACGGAAGAATTTGTATGAAGTGAAACAAAGAAATGATCAAAGTAGAACCAAAGAACAATACACACACACACACACACACACAAAATCATTGCAATTTATATGTGAGGAAAGTCTCAAACTGCAACAAAATGCCAATTAAAAATATTAGACAATACTGGTATTAATATATAAAATATATTCCTGTCCTTTTTTTAATAAACAGAAAATCACTGAAGTTCAGAATTACAATTATAAACATTTGCCCTTTTATGTTATTTTATTTAATTGTGCAGAAAGGGACTCAAAGGCTAGAAAGTTTCGAAGTTACCTACACACACACACACACACACACACACACACATGCACACGCACAGACACGCACACACAAAAGAAAAATAATTTGGAACAAATTCAGTGGAAGGCAATGGCAGTAGCAGCATGATCCTTAGATGGTACAGGGTTATGAGGCAATGGCATTAGCAGCATTACCCACAGAATTTCATCATTTGCTTTTTCCTCCCATGCAAGGTAATTAGGTAGTGCAATGGATAGTGTCAGGTCTGCAGTAAGGAAGAGCTGAGTTAAAATTCCGCATCAGAACCTTACTAGCTGTTTGATGCTGAGGAAATAGAAGGGACACATTTTCATATGAGATGGGCTAAAGGAGGAGTTAGTGACAGAAGGGTAATCTGAGTGATATGAGATAAGGAAGAGAGGGGCCTCTTGGTAAATAGTCTCATTTTAAAAGTAAAATATGAGGCATGGTTTTGAACTGAGAGGGTGATTGTACGGGGAACCATGGGAGATTTAAAAAGAGATGAAAAGGTTTGGAAGATGTTGTGGTGAGTTAATTAGGGAAGTGTAGAAGAATTGCTTTATTTAGAAGTATTGCTTTTTATTTAGATTTAATTTTTATTTAGATTTAACTTAATTTACCTACTATGAAATTAGATCTATTTTATTTATTTATTTTTATTAGGTTTATTTAAAATTATTTATTAAATTAGATTTAATTCTATTTACCGCCTATGAAATATGAAACCCTGTCAACAAATAGTGCTGCTATGCTATGTGTTATTTTATTTTGAGACCTACAAATAGAGGGAAGCGGGAGAGAGACAGAGAGATAGCACATTCCTTACTCTAGAGAGGAAAAGATGATCAAGAGGAGCTGATACAGAGGCTTGGAGTTGTGAGGACAAAGTAGAAGAAAGACAGTAGACTGATCATGTAATGCTGGCATAGGAATTTAGTGTGTAAGTATATCTAGAAATAAATCACATCAGCTTAGCGCAGTGCCTGGCACTTAATGAAGTCTATTGTTAATTGACTAAGTTCTAGTAGCAGTCTGCAAAGAATTGAAATTTGAGTAAGTTTACTCTTGTTTTTCAACTACTTGCTCTCATTCTTGGAAGAACTGAGTTGGAAGAGAAAATCATTACCCTGAGGGAGGAAGGAGCCAAATGGAAGCTCTCACTACCAGGTCTCCACCTCATCAATCACTGCAATAGACTTAGTGTCTTCACTTTCACCAGCTGTGGTAGCCCTCTAGTTTAGTCCTGGGCCATAGAGTACTCACACCTGTGTCTTGTGCTCAGTCAAGCTTCATGTTCTTAGATCTTACTGTTTTGAGATAATTTGGCCCATTCTCTCCCACATGACTGGGGAAGAGTTATGCTTTCAGTCAAATTCTTAAAGAAGAGATTGGCATTGGGAAATGTATATTTTCCAGTACATAGTAGTTTCCTCTTTCCTGTTACATTCACTTACTAATTTCTTCAGTGTTTCTGTTAGTTTTTAACAGTTTAAAAAAAACTTTCCTTCATTATTCTTTCAATTTCTTTGGTGCATTGGTCATAGTTCCTAGGTGGTATGGGGTTATGGGCTTGAACCCAGCCACTCACTTCACCATCTTGTCACAGCTCTTTTTTTCCCTTCTATTTTCATCGTACCTCTTCCTCTTATCACCTTTATTATTTTCATGTTGCTTTTCTTAGTCTTCATAATCTGTTTCTCTGGCCTTTCCCCCCTATTTTCTTCTACATCCTTACTATGTTATTCTTTGTTTCTGCTTCATCGTATATTTCCACCTCTCTCTGGGTCTTAATAATTCTTTCTTTCGAATCGCCTTACTCTACCTAAAAAAATTCCCCCAAAACCATTTTTCCCTCATTCTTACTTTCATTCTGATAAGAGAACAGGGAGAATGTGTAACTTTCACTCATTACAGCCTCCTTAACTCTGACTCTCTCTGCCTCCCTCCCAGCTTGAATTCTTCAAACACCATTACAAAGAGATTATGACTAGCTGATGAATAATGAGGAAGCTGATTTGGACATGGTCCTTCCTGAGTAACAGCTTCTTCTTTTACCTCCTACCTCTTCTGATAAAGTCTGAGAGATTTTATTAGACAAGTGCACCAGTCCTCTTCTTACCTTGAGATCAAATCAATTTTCTCTTCAGTAGGAGGATGAAGATTTGCCCTGGGCTTGTCCTCTTGAGGAGTAAAACATTTTAGTTCATATTCTTTGGCTGTTGATTGAAAGGATATGTGTGAAATATCTCTCACAGTAATGAACCGCTTGGCTTTTCTATTGTGTGTGCATATTTGTGTGAGCATGTAACTCTGGAACCGAGGTGGCGCAATTGACAAAGCCCTTCTGGCAGCACAAGAATTGTTTGTGGTTTACATAGTTGGGCATAAACTTTAAATGGCAGTGTACTGCTTGGTCTTCCCCTTGGGGTTATGTGTCTTTGAGTATGGGACCGAACTTGGCAAGTTAGGGTAAGGATGGGGCATCTATTCTTTTTTCTAACTGTATATAAAGAGGAGTGAGATTATTTTTTCCTCTCCATGTGGCGGTGTAGGCATCAGAGGGAAGCAAGGTAAGCCTTTGATGGATAGGCTGAGAAGGCAGTGGCAAGGCTGGTTAGATTGGGATGAACGTCAGAGATGAGTGACATCTACCACTCCTTAAGGTGAGAGGTGTTTGGCTCACATTACACATCACTATTCACAGGTAGATCTGAATAAATGCTTTGGCAGGAAGGTGGGAATATACCTGGAAATCAAGCACATTAGGAGGGTGGGGAAATTACAGTCTATAGTTCATGAAATGTTAGGCCATGCCCAGGGAGGGTCCTTACATAGACTAGTTTGATAGAAAAGGATATCTTAATGGCTGTACACGGCAAAGTCCCACTTTTCCCCTGCCACTGAGGAAGAGAGCTAATTTGAGGAGTAATGTTCCCTTTAAATAATCTTCATCATCAGGATTAGGGGAAAGGAAAAAGCATTTATTAAGTGCCTCTGATATGCCAGGGCCTTTACAAATATTATCTCATTTAATCCTGGCTACCCTATGAGGTAGGAACTGTTATTACCCCCATTTTACAATTGAGGAAACTGAGGCAAATAGAGGTTAAGTAACTTGCCAAGAAACATACAGATAGCAAGTAACTAAGGTCACATTTGAATTCAAGTTGTCTTGCCTCCAGGCCCAGCCTGTACCACCTAAATGCCTTTATTATTTAAAAGATTACTGAAAAAGTATCCATTTCTTAAAGATGCAATGTGATCCTTACATGATGCCCGAATTTTGGACAGCTTTCCTGTCACCTCCCTACATTGAGGGTAAGAAGCATCACACAAATGAATGCAAGAAGCTCTCTAACTGTGATTCATTGTATTCTTGGTGGAGCTGCCAAGTCCCATACAATATGGATCTGTCTGAGGCTTATCCAAGGGACTGCCCCTGGCCAGCAGGCACACTGCAAGGAGAAGAAAGGTCCAGTCAGCTCCTAGGATAATTCATCCCACACTCCAAAACTTCTTATCTTTCTAGGTATACCTATCTAACCACCAGTTGGCAACTGAGAGCAAGGCAGGTCAAGAAAGCTGTCAGTAACCTTCTGGATCTGTGGCCTTGACTAGGCAAGCCTGAAGAACTCACACCCTTCTCTCTGCACATAGGTGGAAGCTTCATAGTATCACATGAGTTCATTGACTGAGTTCATTGACTAGTCACTGAAAATAGATGGGCAATGAGACAGAGGGTAGGGCTCTGCAGCTTTAATCACTCACAGTGAGATACATTTCATCAGCAAATTATAGGATCTCCAATTCATGCTGCTTGCTTGAAAAAAAGTTAACAAATTCTACACTTTACTTTCAAAACTATCCTGCTTGTTTGTGCTTCCTTCTGAGTTCCAAGCTCTCTATTCTCTTGCCTGTGGATTTCCTTTGTGCAATTCTGCAGAGAAGGATGGCATTGATTATAGTTTCTCATTGTATTTCTTGCTGGAATTGATTGTGGGGGAGCTGAGTTGCCTGCCTCTGGTCAGGAACACTATCTTAACAGTGAGTGCTTCTCTCTGTTCTAAACCTTCTGCAATCTGGCTTCAAACTTTAATCACTCAACTGAAACTATTGTCTTCTAAGTTCAACACAGGGCCTTTTACACAGAGGAATGTTTACTTCAGATGGTATAATCGCAAATATACAAACTTATTTCCCTCCAAGACTTGGGAGGCATAATCCTTTTCCCCCTTGTATCACCTCAATCTCTAAGGAGGGAAGGAAAATTAAATTCAAAGTTTAGATTGCTTCCTCTAGAATACAGTCCAAGTCCTGAGTCCAAAATCTCAGTAAGACTTGAGTCCCAGCCACCCTGGCTTCTTCAGGTTTCCTTGCCAAAGTGGCTCATTATACCACCCCATCTTCAATCCTGGTTCCAAGGTCACCATGGTTTCAATTCCTAGTCCTGCAAGGATTACCTCCAGCACCTGAAACTGGGGACAAACCACTCAGGACAGAGACCAACACTACAGACAAAAGAGAGGAAAACAAGTCACTCTTTTCTCACTAGTTCAGGTAATGGCATCCCTTGGGCAAAGCAGGTAAAGTGATAAAGAAGAACATTTGAAAAGTTGAAAGGTGATGAAAAAAAGAATCAAAGGTTTAGTCTCATTAGTTTTAAACAGTCAGAAAATAAGTTAAAGGAGACTGTGCTCACCCACATGATAAGGGGCCTTAGCAGGTTATTAGCACAGGGCTTGTCTAGAGAATCTTGGGCTACAAAGGTGTCTAGTGATCTCTCATCTTTGAAAAAAGAAAGATTATTATTGATTGTGAACTTGACACAATCACAACTATTTCAATTTTCAAGGAAAAGAATTTTAAACTGACTATATGATACAGGAAATTCTTCTCTCCCACACACAATATACAGCTTAAGTTTTAGGGTTTTTTTGCGGGGAGTGGTAAGTACAACTTAACCTGATAGTTCCAACAGTGGCCTGTTTGTCTATGCCACTTCTGAATTTTATTCTGTTTCTTGAAATGATTTACCAACATTTTTCTTAATTAAAATATAGCCATCACCACCCCTCCCTGACTCTCCCTTACCAAAAAAATGAAAAGTAAAAGCCCAAAAATAAATATGATCAAGAAAAAAACCACAAATTCACACATTAGCCGTGTCTAAAAATATGTCTCATTCTGCACCTCTAGTTCATCATTTCTATGCCGAAAGATGGAAACTGGTTCACCATCAATCTTTCAGAGGTGTAACTGATCATTGTGTTTGTCATTCAAAGTTGTTTTTCTCAAAAATATTGTAGTTCTTTCTAGAGAACTGTTCTTTTCCGCCACTTTATCTGCTTAACCCAAGAGATGCTACGACTTGTAATGCCAATATGATGCCCATAGCAGCTGCTACGAATGTGCATATATATTCCCAGGGTTTGTTTGCAAATTATAACAAACTGTCCTCCAAGACAAAACTGAAATATTTATTTGGAACAAGGCTATTAGGATACTGGAAGGCAGGATTTAGTAGGGTACTCATCACCAATCCAGGGAGTGCCAACATTTTTCTCTTTCAAGACTCCCTGCTGGCAAATTTCCTAGGCAAGTTGCTCCCTCAGCCAGTTCCTCTCTCCACCTGCTTCTCTCTCCATTTACATCTTTGCATCCAAGCAATAATTACTAAATAGTTACTGTTTCTCCTTTACCCTGGAACCCTGAGAGTCTTCCCCTCCCAGTTTGATTTTTTTGTTATTATTTTTTTATTAAAAGGGGCCATACCTTGAGTAACTACCTAAAGAGGCCTATTCATTGAATGGGTATATCTTACTCAAAGTGAGCATCTGATAAGACCTTAGCCTAAAATGGCCAAGGTCTCCCATTGCATCCTGGGCCATCTCCAGTCATGATGAATATCAGGCCACTGGACCCAGATGACTCTGGAGGAGAAAGTGAGGCTGGTGACCTTGCCCAGGTCTCTCTCAAATAACTTTGAGCTCCACTTCACACCTAGTAAATTGTCAAATACGACAATTAATGAAGTGAGAACTGGAGAGGACAGAAACCAGCATGCTATCAGACAAAGAGAGGTAAACTGGAGAAAACAATTCCCCCCTCTCTCCCTGGTTCAGGTCTGTAAGGTCAATGGGATATAAGATCTTCCCCTACCCATTAATGGGACTCACATGGAACCCTGATGCAGAGCCAGTTATGCTCTAGCCCACAGGGATTCCCACATCTTTCCAATTAAGTGCTGATTTCAAAGCTTCTAGGCACTAAACCAATCAAGTGCCTTTGATTGTAAACAGTATATTTTGTTATGTTGTTGTATGTTTGTCCTTCATTTCTCAAAGAGGACCATGATGATGATATGACTTGTAGTTGACTTTGAATTTAAACAACTTACTAATTATTTCTTAATTGCAAAATTTAAATTTCTCAATCCTAAATTTCCTTCCTGTCCCCTCTGAAAGCCTATAGCATTGCTGACCACCTTCTCGTCTGTATTCTCTCTCCCTCTCTCTCTGTGTATGTGTGTGTGTCTCTATGCCTGTGTGTGCATGTCTGTCTGTCTGTCTGTCTCTGTCTCTTGGTTTTCATGATACTGTTATCTTTTGATTGTGTAAGTGTAAGTAAAGTGCGATTTTTTTTCTGGAGTTCACTTTCCTAGTCTCAGGCTAAATTATAAACATCTGAAGGATGAACCTCCTTTGAACCCTGATAATTCACAGCTGTGCTGAGTCATGTAGGTTTCCTGCCTTCTGGCTCTGAGCCAATCAGGGGCTGAGTCTTTTTTATATATTCTAGGAGTTTGGCATTTTACTTTGGAGGCTTGCTCATGAGAAGGACCTTTTGAATCCCTGGACAGGACTCTGCGTAATCCTTTGTTAAGATCTTCCCCACAACTACTCAGTTGTTGGTGTTCTCTCAGTCTGGTGGTATATGTAGGTGGTGGTATTACTTTGTTCAGACAGAGCCCTGTCTGTTGAACCTTCTTGCTAATTTCTCTGCTTGTGTTTTCTTTCTCACTTCTTTTTACTTATCTGTAATTAAAGTAAGATTGTTGACCCCTTTGAAGCTATCTTTCCTTTAGAAAAGCAGATCAAAGAACCTGTACTATCAGGCCATCCTGGTATGCTTTGGTGCTTGCTAATACAGCATGTCTGACTGATCCTTCTCATCTCTCCTTTGTTAGGTCTTCATTCAGGTAATGCTAATTAACTGTGGCTGTTCCTTCCCAAGCTCTGTCCTGGGTCCTCTTTTCCATTTTCTCAATATTCCATTATATGTGGTAAACTCTTCTGCTCCCTCTATATAGATTAAGTGATCATGTCTATGCAAATAATTCCTAAATCTAATATGTGCAGCCCCAGTCTCTCTCCAGAGCTCCAATCCCATGCTACCAACTGCCTATTTGACATTTTGAACTGGCTATCCCATGGCAAACAAACAAGTTGTTTAATCATGATCCAACTCTTTGTGACCCCATTTGGGGTTTCCTTGGCAAAATACTGGAGTGGTTTGCCATTTCTTTTTTCCAGCTTATTTTACAGATAAGGAAACTGAGGCAAATTGGGTTAAGTGACTTGCCCAGGGTCACACGGAAAGTGTCTGAGGTCAGAATTTGAATTCAGAAAGATGAATCTTCCTGACTCTAGGTCTGGTGCTCTATCCGCTGCACTACCTAGCTGCCCCAGATGTCCCAAAGTAATCTCAGATTCAACATGTCTAGAACAGAACATATAATCTTTTTCCCAAAAACCCACTTCTTTTCTGAATTCCCTTTTACGTTTGAGCGCTACAGCCTTCCAGTCACCTACACTTACAATCTCAGTGACATCCTCAACTTGTCATTTTCCTTCATTCTATTTATGTGATCATTTACCAATTGTTGCTTCTTTCTCTACAGTATTTCTTGGATACATTCTCTGATACTCTAATCACATTGCCACCATATTAAACCAAGCCCTTATTACCTTTCTCCTGGGCTATTGCAATAAAATACCTTCTAATTGGTTTCTCTGCCTCAACTCCCTCCTCATACAATCTGTTTTCTAGTCAGCTGCCAAAATGACTTTCCTAAAGTACGGATCTAGCCATGTCATCACGAACCCCAACCCTGCCACCTCCATACTCAATAAACTCCAGAAGCTCCCTACTACCTT
Organism: Bettongia penicillata ogilbyi; assembly: GCA_023548195.1. Taxonomy (NCBI): domain Eukaryota; kingdom Metazoa; phylum Chordata; class Mammalia; order Diprotodontia; family Potoroidae; genus Bettongia; species Bettongia penicillata. The sequence goes on along the minus strand of JAJHZJ010000066.1, from coordinate 2,313,503 downwards.
TAGGGTCAAAGATATACACAGAGAATGTTGCAAAAAATGACATTCACAATTTAGCCCTTTGCAGCAAAGTGAATAGCACACTGACTCTAGAGGTAGGAGGACCTGAGTTCAAATGTGACCTCAAACACTTACTAGCTGTGTGACCCTGGGCAAGTCACTTAATCCTGTTTGCCTCAATGTCCTCATCTGTAAAATGAGCTGGAGAAGGAAATGGCAAATCCCTTTAGTATCTCTACCAAGAAAACCCCAAATGGGGTCACAAAGGAGTCAGATATAACTAATCAGAAAAAAAAATCTTTCTAGTCTTTTTATACATTATTCCCCTTCGTATCCATTCTGCAGTCTAAACATGTGTGGTAAAGCCTCTCTGTCTCCATCTTTGATCTGTTGCTGTCCTCCTTCCTTTCCCTCCTAAGCTTAGCTTCTTAAAATTCCTGTCTTTCTTCAAGACAACTCAAATACTGTTTTTTGCAGAAGATTGTGGTTAATTTTTTCTTGTTTCTGCAATTATTTTGTGTTTTACATATTTATAGATATATTATACCTCTCTTCTGCCTCTTCTTCAGTAGACTATAAACTTATCGAGGGCAGGAAAAATGTTTTGGTTATTTTATTAATCCCAGGGTCCAGCCCTGGGCTACATAGGGCATTTTCTTGAAATATTTGTTGAATTAATTCTAGTTCAACTCCCATGTTGGTACAGAAAGAAACAGTTTCAGAAAGGTGGGTTAACTCCCAGTCAAATAGCTACTAGGCTATCTCATACTGACTTCAGTATTTGTTTTGAAGTATGGGAAAGATTTCAAAATGCTTTTTGTTAAGTTGAAAAATGAGATTCAGTCCTTGGCCTGAATTTAAAGACCTGGGTTCCCTCACCGCCATGCATATCACTTAGTACAATGGTCTCACTTACATTACTCTAGACTCTTAAAACTGAACTGAACCCACCAGTTTACTCCAAACCTCCAATGTCTTGACCACAAGGTCACTTATGCATCCTCTTTTTCATTTCCTTCTTTCTTGAAAGCCAAAGGAAATCATGCATTTTGCCTCACAGCTTCTTGTCTTTTGAGTGGTTTCCAGATAATGCATCTTTGGGGTAGAGAGCCTTGGGGGAGTGGATCTGATGAGGGCTGGAAAGGTGGGAGTGAGACCCTTCCACAACCAGAGTACCAGGGCAGGTTACCTGGAATGAATCTGCAGATTCAAGAATTGTTGAGGTCAAGGTAAAGATTTATTACGCTTTTCAGTGGGCAAGAGTTCCTAGGGAACCTTCAACCTTAGAGGGGTACAGGGAAAGTTTTTATAGGATAGTCTATAGGAAACATGGGCTAAATATGCTAACTAGGTGTTTTGGGGTGGGATTAGGGAGTGGTTAAGGAGTGGTCAGTTCTTAAAGGAACATGCACTTTTGGTATCTACTGTGCAGGCATTTTACACAGAGTTCATCAGGAAATAGCCCAAGATGGGACCTGAAACATTTAGGCCTGAAACATCACTAAGTCAACCAATGGTCAGAGCTGACTCAGGAATAACAGGCTACTCTCATGAATGTCTTCTTAGACAAGATAAATGTAAGGGAGTGCACATATGTCTAAGTCTAGGATACATATGAATATCAGTCAGTGAGCAGTAAATGTCATTATGACCTAGTAAACAGTCAGTACACAGCTAGTTCAGATTAATAAGTTCTATAGATGCAGCTGACTGCTGTAGCAGGAAGAGAGATAATGGTTGTTGCTGGAGCAGGCTGTGTCCTTGGGCTGCAGAGACACTGCCTGGGATGGTGTTTTGAAGCTAGGGAGGAATGTGACTTTTAAAGAGAAATGTGATTTTAGAATTGGCACCCAAGTACCCCATCCGACACACTGAAAGGCCTCCAAAACTCAGAGCCCATATCCTCTGGGAAAAAACAAAAGGGGTTATGGATAGAATATACCAGGAAGGTGGGAAGAGGGGCTAGAAGTCTAACATGGAAGGCAACAGTTGCTGAGAATTGTCATGAGGACCTATCAGAAGATCTGAATCAATCCTTTGATGCCATATAGTGGAAGTGGCAACTCCAGGAAGGGGATAGCAGGCCAAATGAGAGGGTAGTTCTGGGGATACTTTCTACATCATTGAGGTCACTTTCTCCCCTACCCCAGTTAACAGTGGATACAAGCTCATAAGTTCCTTATATATTGCTTTCTATTTAGGTTTTACTCACCCATTCTGAAATTCTGTCAGCTAGCAGTACCGCTATGCAGTGTATGCTTTATTTTTGAAACTTACATGCGCACACACACACACACACACACACACACACACACACACACAGAAAGACTGAGACAAAGAGACAGGGGAGATAGCAGACAGGACGTAATAGGTGCACTGAGCCAAATGAACGATACTTCCTTTCACTAATACTGTAGGAATTAGAGCAAGGAAGAAATCATTATGGGCTGGAGTAGTCAAGGAAGGCCTCATGGAGGATAAGAGGCTTTTGTTCAGCCTTAATAGATGGGATAGACTAGAGGGACAGAAACAAAGACAGAGAGAAAGACAGACACAAAAAGAAACAATCATTAGTAGCCATGAGGACAAAGTAGAAGGGAGGAATTAAATTGTACAATCCTGGCATAGAAACTGTCATTCAAATATGTCTAAAAATAAATTGCAAGCCAAGTGGAGCAGCAGGCTTTGAGGCATCGAGATGTGAACACACGTACTCTTGTTTTTCAACCACCAGTCACCATTCTCAGAAGGACTGGATTTGAGGGAAGAGGCAGCTGAATGAAAGTCAATGCTTCCGAGCCCTTAGCACATTACCCAGTCCCTAGAAAACTTTCTGACTTCACCAGGAGGAAAGGAGCCTTTACCTCCATCCAACCATCCTGCTTCTCCACCCATTGTGGCCAGCAGACTGATCTTCCCAGTTCACAACTCTGATCATACCACTCCCAGATTCAAGATCTTCTAATGGCTCCCCCATTTTTCCATAAAATCACTTTCAAAAGCTTTAGTCTGGCTTTTAAGAATCTTCACAATCTATCCCCAACCTCAAATTCCACCTCTCTGTTCAGACATTCCCTGTACACTAGTCAATCTGGTCTTACTGTCACTGAGAATATCCTCTCACCTCTGTGCCTTTGCTCCTGCAGTTCCCTCTACCTGGATCACCCCATTCTCTTCTTTCTGATTCTCCAAGTAAAACAAAAACTTTGTGAGGTCAGACTATTTTCATTTTTGTTTTTGCCCCAGCACCTAGCAAGTGTCTGACACAGAGCAGGTGCTTAAAAATTATTATTGAATTGAAATGAATTGCATCAGCATCTCTAACCCTCCCTTGAGGCCTTTTATCCTCCTAGAGGCCTTCCTTGACCTCTCCAACCCATTTCAATTTCTTCATTGCTCTAATTCCTACAGAATTGGTAACCCAAAATCAGGGAAGGAAGAAGGAAGCCCCCCTGGGGGGTGTGGAAGGGTTCCTCTCTTCTTGCTCTCAAGTGTCTGTCTCTGTCTCTCTGCCTCTCTCTCTCTCTCTCTCTCTCTCTCTCTCTCTCTCTCTCTCTCTCTCTCTCTCTCTCTCTCTTGCCCACTACTGGACACCACTACCCAGCTCTCCTCAGCAGGTGGGGTTCCCACCACCAAAGCTCCAAGGAGCCTGGAAGGGGGCAGGGCATCAGGGTCTCCCGAAGGTGGTGCAGGAGTCAGGAGGACTTGAATTCAAATCTCACCTCAGACACTTGACACTCACTAGCTGTATGACCTTGGGCAAGTCACTTAGCCCCAATTGCCTCATCCTGGGCCATCATCCTGGTGAATATTTGGTCACTGGATTCAGGTGGCTCTGAAGGAGAAGTGAGACTGGTTACCTGCACAGCCCTCCATCACTCAAAACAAAGTCAAGTGATGTTATGTCATTATTTCTGTGATGCCATGGTCATTGGGAATGAAGGACAAACACACACAGAATTAGTGAAAGTAAGTATCATTTATTTGGCCTGTGGCACATATTGCCTCCTATTGTTAGCTAACTTTCATGTATATTGGTCCTGTCTCCTAGTCTGTAGGGGGCTCAGCCCCCTTGTGGGGGTTGTTAAGGACCATTCCAGTGACTGTGATCTCTAGTAGAATGTAAGGAAGTTCCTTGAAAGTAGGAACTGGACTTCTTTGCTTGTTGATCTCTGTATCCCTAGCATATTGTGCCATTCTTTGTACATTCTTGTTTGTCTTTTTTGGGGGGTGGGGCAGAAGTGGGGAGGATCCAACCTGAGATCAACCTGACTATATGGAAACTCTTTTATCAGCATGGAAACTTCTTCATTTGACATTCAACAAGGGGTCAGCAATTTATAGTTTTAGGAAGTTGTTAATAGTTCAAATAGCTACTGGGTACTGGGAAGAACTTGAACCTAGGACTTCCTAGATTTTCCTCTTTAAGAATCTTTTTGTCAACAACAGCAACAAGAGCTTTATATGTACTTGTTGAGCTGGACTGAATTATTTTGAATGGGATTGAATTGCCAAATAAACCAGAGCTCTGGGTCAGGGGAAAGGAAGTGAGAGCTTGATCCACTTCTCTCCTATGTTCTATGATACATGTGTCAGTAGTAGCTTACCTTGGTGCCCAGCTGTTCTAAGAATGGAGAATGACTAATTCCCCTTTGGGTACTCCTATGACCCTCTACTGCACACACTTTGTGACAGTGACCAGACTCCTAAGTAAGTTACACTATTCTCTGTGCTCACATTGGCTATTATCGATGACCAGGTGCAAAGGTATTCTTGTTGGGAGGCATAGATAGTAGGAAGGGAGAGGATCTGTGAAGTGGAAGCCAGTATTCAGGATTCATTGGGTGAGGGACTATGGTTCCAGCCTCTCTACTGTGTCACCTGAAGCAACTGAACACCACTATGGAGATGAAGAATACGCATATAGCACTTCCTTTTTTAGTGTTTTATCAATAATGCCGTATCTTAATGACATAGTCATTTTTCAGTATTCACCCCAACCCAACACTGAACCACGCTTTGTAAGGACAACAACAAAGCAGCAGCAACAAAACTCCAACAAAGTCAAATAATAAATGTATCTGAAAGGATATGCACTACTGAGCAGAGGGAAGTGTATTTCATTATATATATATATATATATATATATAGGAACAAGTTTTGTCTTACAAAATAGTTTAATTTTGATTGACTTACATTACTGTAGTCCTTTTGTAGCTTATCGCAATTCAGCTTTCATCATCATGCATTGTTTCTGGTAATTTTTCTCTGAATTCTTCATATTTGCTAATCCTTATGGCACAGTGATATTGCATTGCATTAATACAGTGCAATTTGTTTAGCTGTTCTCCCACTGATGGGCCCTACTTTGATTCATGTTTTTTTTTTTTTCCATTACAAAAAGTATAGCTATAACTTTTTTGTGTGTGGGATCTTTCTATCCTCTTGAAGTATGTGCTCAATAGCAAACTTGCTGGTTCAACGGATATGAATAATTTATACATCTTTTACTAATTGGGAGAGTTTCAATTAACAAAAAAAGTATATTTTTAATGAATATAAAAAGTCTCCTTTAGCAGATCATGTGTCTCTATTGTTGATTTAGAAAATATAGACACCATCACTGTGATTCAGGAGGATCTATCTTACTATCTTGGGATAGAGATGGGGAAGCAGCTCCATAATGAAAAGGGGCACCCCATTCCCTTGAAGGAATCAAGAAACTTCCCTTGATGGGACACTGTAAACCTCAACAGCAGCCACGTGAAAATGGCATTTTTCCCTAGTGAATAGATCTTGATTATTTGACCAGAGGCTGAAGCATCACAAACATCTTTCAAAATGTTACCTTTATCTCAGACAATGATTACTACTCAAATGGCTTCTAGGATGTCTTGGGGTGATGTCTGGCTGAAAGTTTCTATGAGCTGAAGAAGCACCCCCTTTGAAAGCTATTTAAGTGGACCTAGATTTTCTGTACCTGTATTTTAGATTAGGAGGTTCAAAAGATGAGAAACCAAGTCAGAGAATTAGAGAATCTCAGAGTTGGCAGAGACCTGAGAGGTCATCTAGTCCTACCCCTACATATATAGGATTCCTTTCTACCACATTCCCAAAAATTGATTATCCAATTGCTTCTTGCATACCTACAGTGGTGGATAACTCACTATCTGCCAAGGCAGCTCATTACACTTTTGGCTACCTATAATTTTTGGCATAGCACCAATGGAGACTATAGTGATGATGGACTCAAGCAGACACTACTCAGAATTCACCAGTTGGTGATAAGATTTAGATTTCTGAGATAGTGGTTTTGACTGGCAGAAAGATGTTGGAAGCTTTTATGAGAAGGCATTCTTATTGCCACCCACCACAGAGGGAGGAAGGCTGGCATATTCAAGGAGAGAATCCAACTTCTGTTTCCCTGATTCCCTCCTCCTTGTTCACTTGAAACTTGAGTAGATAATAGGAATCAGAAACTGAGGTGTAAAGACCATTTTTTCTTTCTCTCTCCCACCAAGAGCAGATGAACTTGCTGATTAGATCAGGGGTTGGGGAACTGCTCTGATCAAGGCAATAAATGATCCATGACAATTCCGAAAGATCCATGATGAAAATGCTACCCATCTCCAGAGAGAGAGGTGATGAACTCTGAGTGAAGACTGAAGCACACTTTTTTAAAACTTTCTTTATTTTTCTTGGAGTTTTTGTGTATTTTCCTTTGTAATATGACTAATATAAAAATATATTTTTTATGACTTTACATGTATAATCAATGTCATATTGCTTGCCCTGTCAAGGGGTGGGGAGATAAAAAAGGGAGAGAATTTGGAACTCAAAAATTTTTTTAAATGAATGCTACATTTTTTTGCATGTAATTGGGAAACATTTAATGAAATAAACATTTTTTTAAACCAGTGGAAAGGGGAAAACTCTTGAGTTCCATTCCATTCTGGATCTGTCCTGTTCACATTGAAATTTCTAAGACAAAAATCACACAAAATCGGGGGCGGAGCCAAGATGGCGGAGTAGAAGGATGCACGTTTACGAGCTCCGAAACCAAAAGCCCATAGAATTAATGTAAAAAGAGTCCCCCATAACTTCTGGGTCAATACAAGGTGTGCAGAAGCAGAGTGGAAGAGATTTCCGTTCCAGGGAGCCCTGAAGACCCGTCCCCAGGGTCCGGCGCACCCCGGAAAGTGGACCCAACCCCCAGCGCTGCCCTGGCCGAGGCCCCAGAGAAGCTGATCCGAGCAGGCTTCAGAGACGGAAGCTCCGGCAGCCGGGAAAGTCCCTCCGCCCACAGAAGCTACAGGTCAGTGAGAAAGAAGGCCGGGCTGGAGGAGAGGGGAAGCGGGGCATCTCCATGACTCAGGCCCCCTCGGGAGGAAGTGGCGGCGGCAGGGACGGGGGCAGGAAGCGGCGGAGGCAGAGGTGTGGGCGGCGGCTGAGGCGGCAGCGGCCCAAGACTCAGGAATCCCCCAACAGCAGGCAGGATCTTCATTACAGAAGATTCCCACATAAAACCTGACGGAGCTGAGCCTGGGAGACGGCCCTGCCCCCACCCCGCTCTGTTACTGAAGGCTTCTGCTTAAAGCCCCCAAGGGAGCGGGGTTTGGGAGGCAGGGCCCCCCACCCCACCCGCTCCATTCCTGAAAGTCTCTGCATAAAGCCCCCGAGGGATCAGAGTCTCAGAGGCAGCCCTGGCCCCACCCCAGCACCTGAACTAAAGCTCACTGATTGACAGCCAGCAGGAGGAAAGCCCATTTAAATCTCAGAGGCCAAGCACTAGCTGGGCGGATCCAGGCGGGGGTGGAAAGGAATCTCAGAAGTCAAGTAACTGGCTGGGAAAATGCCTAGAAAAGGGAAGAAAAATAAGACTTTAGAGAGTTTTTTCCAACAAATGCAAATGATCCCAACCTTCGGATCTGATGATGAGGACGTATCCTTGCCATCAGGGAAAGATGTGGAGGGCGGGGCCTCAGTACCCCAGACACCCCAGGGGGGTGGTGGGTGGGCTCAGGCCCTGGAAGAGCTCAAAAAGGATTTTGAAAAGCAAGTTAGACAGGTGGAGGAAAAACTGGGAAGAGAAATGTCAGAGATGCAACAAAAATATGAAAAACAGGTCAATACCTTGGTAAAGGAGACCCAAAAAAATGCTGAGGAAATTAACACCTTGAAAAATAGGCTCACCCAATTGGCAAAGGAGGTTCAAAAAGCCACTGAGTAGAAGAATGCTTTCAAAAGCAGAATGAGCCAAATGGAAAAAGAGGCTCAAAAGCTCACTGAATTTAATAGTTCTCTCAAAATTAGAATGGAACAGATGGAGTCTAATGACTTTATGAGAAACCAAGAAATCACCAAACAAAACCAAAAGAACGAAAAAATGGAAGAGAATGTGAAATATCTCATGGGAAAAACAACTGACCTGGAAAATAGATCCAGGAGAGACAATTTAAAAATTATGGGACTACCTGAAAGTCATGATCAAAAAAAGAGCCTAGACATCATCTTCCATGAAATTATCAAGGAAAACTGCCCTGACATTCTAGAACCAGAGGGCAAAATAAGTATTGAAAGAATCCATCGATCACCACCTGAAAGAGATCCAAAAAGAGAAACTCCTAGGAACATTGTGGCCAAATTCCAGAACTCCCAGCTCAAGGAGAAAATCTTACAAGCAGCTAGAAAGAAACAATTCCAGTACTGTGGAAATACAATCAGGATAACCCAAGATCTAGCAGCTTCTACATTAAGGGATCGAAGGGCCTGGAATAGGATATTCCAGAAGGCAAAGGAACTAGGACTCAAACCATGAATCACCTACCCAGCAAAACTGAGTATAATACTTCAAGGGAAAATATGGTCTTTCAATGAAACAGAGGACTTTCAATCATTTTTGATGAAAAAACCAGAACTGAAAAGAAAATTTGACTTTCAAACACAAGAATGAGAAGAAGCATGAAAAAGGAAACAGCAAAGAGAAGTCTTAAGGGACTTACCAGAAGTGAACTGTATACACTCATACAGGGAAAGACAATATTTCTAACTCTTAAAACTTTTCAGTATCTGGGTAGTTGGTGGGACCACACACACACATGTACACGCATGCACACACATACACACATGCACACACATACAGAGATAGAGAGCACAGAGGCAGGTAGGAGTTTTTCTTAGTGGAGGGAAAAAGAGGAGAGCTGAGAAAAAAACAAAAAACAAGAAGTTTACCCTCATCACATTTGACTAAATGAAGGAGTGAAATGCACACTCATTGTGGTATGAAAACCTATCTTACAGTATAAGAAAGTGGGGGAGAAAGAGATATTGCGGGGGGGATGATGGAAGGGAGGGCAAAGGGAGGAGGGAGCAATTTGAAGTCAACACTTGGGGAGGGACAGGATCAAAAGACAGAAGAGAAACAAGGAGGGGCAGGTTAGGAGGGATGGTAATCCAGTTAGTCTTACACAACACGACCATCAGGGAGGTCATTTGCCAAACTACACAGATATGGCCTATACTGAATTGCCTGCTGTCCCAAAGGGAATAGGTGGGGAGGGAGGGATGGGGAGAATTCGAAACTCAAAGTTTTAGGAACAACTGTTTAGTATTGTTGTTGCAACTAGGAAAGAAGACATACAGTTAAGGAGGAATAGAAAGTCATCTGGCCCTACAGGAGAAAAGAGAAGATGGAGACAAGAGAAGGGAGGGATGACAGAAGAGAGGGCAGATTGGAGATAGGGAAAATTAGAATGCTTGGGGTATTGGGGTGGGGGGAGGAGATAAAAGGGGAGAAAATTTGGAACCCAAAAATTTGTGAAAATGAATGTAAGAAAATTAAATAAATAAATAAATTTAAAAAAAAAAATCACACAAAATCTATTTATCTTGGTTTGTTTCCTATGACCATGCAACAAGCAAGCTGGTTTTTAATTGGAACTTGTTTTCTATTTCTTTTTGTTTTGTGTGTGTGTGTGTGTGATGATGTTGATAGCTCCACTTTCATCCACATTACTTCACATGAGGTTGGTGTTGGTTTGGGGAGTAAGGTCTGTGTAGAGAATATAAACCAAGAAGATAACTGAGGTCCTGGAGGAAGCCAAAGTCAATGCTATGTGCCAAGAGTGGAAATGAACCAATTTCTTCCTTTTCTTTCTCCACCCTCTTCCGCCCTAGCTGCTTCTGTCAACTTTTTTTTTTTTTGTCATTGTTCCTCCATCTCCTTATTCTGTTTTTTTAGCTGCTGTTTAGAAACAGCTCTGAACCTGGAACATCACAATGGGGCAGACTCCAGCCATAGCTCCACATGCCTTTTTCCTGCTAACAGGTGAGTAAGGGTCCATCAGAACTGGAACAGTAGAAGAAGGTTTCAGATGGAGGGAGAGGTCAGAAATCTTAGGGGCTTGTTGAACTGAGAGGGGAAGCTGAATACTCATAAATAGAAATAGAGAGTAAAGCAAGCAATAGAGGCAGGGGATGCTGGAGTCAGACCTTACTCCAGCCATTGTTAAACTTTCAGCGTGAGCGTTAAATCTTGGAAATAAGAGCTTGATTTATTGTTTTGTTGCTTATCTAGATTTAAGAAAATGATGAAAAAAATGTTAATAATGCAGAGTAAGTTGAAATGTACACTGTGCATACATCTTTAGAGCATTGGTTGTTAGTCATTTACCAGTATACAATAAGAACAGAGAGTGAGGTAAGGAAAGGGACTCTAGATACTGAGAGCTGGTGTAAGGGCAGGGATTAAGGCTTTAAGAACCTGCATGGAAAAGGAATCAAAAAGGGTTTTTTTTTTTACTTTTGTGTGCCATGGACCTCTTTGGCAGTCTAGGGAGGAAAGAGAACAAACATTTATTTAGCATCTATCATATGCCAGGCACTATGCTAATCACTTTAAAAACATTTTCTTATTTGATCTTCACAAAAACCCTGTAAGATAGGTGTATAATAATTTATACTATACTATTCTATAAAACTTATGTAATTTATAATATAATGCAATAGCTTATTAAGATAGAATAATGATTTGTGCTCATTTTGTAGTTCAGGAAATTAAGGCAATTAAAAGTTAAATGACTTGCCCAAGTTCACACAGCTTGTAAGTATCTGAGGCGAGATATGAACTCAAGTCTTTCAGACTCTAGGACCAGAGCTCTATCTACTAAAACCTAAGGACTCCTCAGAATTTTTTTAAAAGTTGAAGGAAAGAAAATGCTAATTTTCAGTTAAAGGTTAAGTAAAAATAAAGATGTAATTTTTCCCCCACGCAAATTCACAGACCCCCAGAAAATCTATCCCCTGACAACTTGGGAATCCATGGACTCTAGGTTAAGAACCCTTGAATAGCACTGAGAGTACACCAAAGTGTTTTTCTATTGTGGTCAATTTATTTTTTCCAGGAGGAGGAGGAGAAGGGCTTGGGGTAGAATTGAATTTTGTTATCTGATTTCTGGAAGAAGAAGGATAGGAGTAAACTAGCTATTTTACTTTCATGTATAATTTCTTTAGGGGAGGAGGAAAATAGCGAAGGGTAAAAGAAAGGAAGAGAACTCTAATTGTTTAATGGGGAAATTACACAATAGAGTAGAAAGAAGAAAACTATATTGGGCAAAGCAATAGACAGAGGAAGGAAAGTCTTCCTACAACTAGAAACCCAAGAGCTAGGAGAAATGGTCCTAACATAACCTTAGAGTGGAGTGGGACTGAGGAAAGAGACAAGCGATGATGGCAAACAGATCTGTCTGTGGAACAACAGAGTAGATCTGGAAAGCAGCAGGTTCTACTGGAGAAGTATACGGGGGAACAAATAGCTCTCCAAATTGTCTCCCACCACTCCCCTCTCCAGGACTCATCTTTTGTCACGGTTTCAATCTGGACACTGAGAATCCAACAGTCTTCAAGGAAAATGGACCTGGGTTTGGGCAGAGTGTGGTTCAGTTCGAGCAAGCTGGGTAAGGACTTCAGTTTCCTCATCTGTAAAATGGGGACCTAGGTGGTGCAACAATGAATAGAGTGCTGGGCCTGAAGTCAGAAAGACTCTTCTTGAGTTGAAATCTGGCCTCAGATGCTTACTAGCAGAGTCACCCTAGGCAGATCACTTAACCCTGTTTGCCTCAGTTCCCTCAACTGCACAATGAGCTGGAGAAGGAAATAGCAAACCATTCCAGTATCTCTGCCAAGAAAATCCCAAATATGATCACAAAGAGTTGGACACGACTGAAAAAACAATTAACCAACCACAATAAAAGGAAGAGATTGAACTAGATGACTTCTAGCATCTCTAAGGTTCCTTTCAATCCTAAATCTATAAGCCTATAACTTGGGAGTTAAGAGGTCTGGAGAAACCTTTGTATACACATCTTTACCCTTCCCTCCACTCCCACCCTTCTCCCGGATCTCAAATGCTTTCTCCATTTCTAACAGTTCAGGAGAAAAGCCACAATCTTCTCTCACTCAGAATCAAGAATTATGCAAAAATTAAATCAAAACTATGGATTATAGTAATTCTTTCTCTATGAAAACCTTTCCCTTCTCTACCCTTGATTATGTGCCTTAACCTTTCCCTTCCCCATTCTTGCTAGAAAATACAGCTTTCTCCTCCATTCTCTACTTCCCCCAAGGAGGAGGTCTTTTGCACACCTTTTCCCCTGTGGTATTAGATTCAACCTTTTCCCCACAGAGTGGTGATTGGGGCACCCCTAGAGAGAATATCACCCAACCAAACAGGAAGAATCTACAAATGTGAATTTGGTACTAGGACCTGTATACCCATTCCCATTACTGGTGAGTAAAAAAATCCCTGACCTGGGAGCCCACCCTGTATTTTTGCTTTCTTTCTACTGCAGGACTTTATATTACCAGAGAAGCCAGCTACCCTGCTCCTCAGCCTCTGCTCTCCCTCACAGATTGAGCTCCCCATCTAGAATTCAGGTTTCCTATTCCCCACCATTTAACTCATCACTTTCCTACCCTTACTATACTTTTCCATCCCTAACCATCAGCCCACTCCACACACCCCGCCCCAAAACATTCCCCAAACCTATACACATAGATATTTTCCCTTGGACTTTCCAGACCCTACCTATTTCTTAGAACTGACGCAACCTCCACTGTAGCTCTCAGCTTAGCTATGCAGAAGCACAAATATTTGACAACACACTCAATGCATGTCTGTGTCTCCCCAGTCCCCCCAGAGGCAGTAAACATGTCCCTAGGACTCACTCTGGCTACTGGAGTAAACCCCTCACAGCTTTTGGTAAGTCAGCCTGAATAAAGGGAGTATCATGAAGTCTAGAAGGCAGGGAAGGGTGGAGGCTGGACAGCAAAATGTCTAACTGTGGAAAAAGTTGATGTTTTGTAGAATTCCCCTCCAATTCCTTCTGCTCCCAGGCCTGTGGTCCTACAGTGCAACGAACATGCAAGGAGAATGCATACATAAACGGCTTGTGCTTCATGCTAGATTCAAACCTGAAACAAGAGCGTAATTTCCCAATATCTCTACAAGGTAAGTCACTGTTAGAGTGCCCAGATTCTTGTGTGGAGGATATGAAAAGAGTAACCACAAGGCTGTGAGTTGAACTGATAAATGTGCGTGTGTGTATGTGTGTGTGCGTGTGTGTATGTATGTGTGTGCGTGTTGAGGGGTCCTGGGAAAGTAAGAATTATTCACCTGATGTGGCATCATATTTAGTATCCATGATATCAGTGATATATATGTATGTGTGTGTGTGTATACATACATATATATGTATATATGCCACTTTCCAATATGGGACACATGATTATGCCAATAGGGGTTGTTAGAAAACTGAAATGCAGTCCTAGAGGATATCAGACAACTCAGGGCCAGGTCAGCACCATCCCAGGTGATCCTTCCTGAGGTCCATAGTGTCCTGAGTCCCAACCAGAACAAAGATTCATTCATTCATTCATTATTTCAATACTATTAAGTGCCTTCTATATATCATATATTTATTCACTCATTCATACATTTTTTTACTATTAAGTGCATACTATGTATTATACACAGGCACTGGGAAGATACAAAGACCATTAAGTCAAAGTCTTTGTTCTCTTGGAGTTAATGCAAATCTACCATATATATAAATCTACCATATGCCTGGATACACAAAGAGTCTGTGATTTTATCAGCACAGGGAACTCCCATCTTGGAAATTCCTTCCACCAATGTACCCATCTATGGCTAAGAGATCTATCCTAGGCAGTAACCTGAAGATTAAATGGCTCTCCCAGGTCACACAGCTAGTAAGCATCAGAGATAAGTCTTGAACTCAAATCTTTATGTCACATTACTTCTTTCTACTGTAACTTTATAAATAAAAAAAAAATGGAATAAGATAAAAGCCCAAGAAGGGTACAAAAGTGTTCTTCCCAGAAAGAAATTATTTCTAACTGGGTGGAGGTGGAGGGAAGTGGTTACTATGGAGGAACAGTAAGACTTCATGAAAATCATGAAGGGTAGCCAAGATGTCAATAAAAGGAGATTGTGACTAAATATAGAAGACCTCGAGTACCAGTTCAAGAAATATGGACTTTAATTGGCAACCAACTGGGAGTCATTGAAAAGTTTTGAGCAGAGGAATGACACAGAAAGATCTGTGCCTTTAAAAAGATGAGTTTAATAGAGGTGTGAAGGATGAACTGGAGGGAGGCTATTGATAGGATGACCAGTTAGGAGTCTACTGGCATGCTATAGGCTAATAGTTTCTCAAACTTTGGGGGTCTCAGGATCCCTTTAAACTCTTAAAAATTATTGGGCATACTGAAGAGCTTTTATTTTTGTGGGTTATTTCTATCAATATTTACCATATTAGAAATTAAAACTGGTCAATTTAAAAATATGTATTGATTCATTCATTTTAAAATGACAATAACAAATCCATTACTTTTTAACATAACAGTTTTATGAAAAAAATAACTGCATTTTCCACAAAAACAAAAAATTATAAAAGTGGCATTAACTTTTTTTTTGCAAATCTCTTCAACATCTGGCTAAAAAAAAGACAGCTAGATTATCATGACTGCTTCTATAGTTCATCTGATGCAATACGTTATTTTGGCTGAAGTTTACAAAGATAATTCAGACACATACACACACACGCACGCATACATGCAGACACAAATACAGCTAGGAGATCCTGTGGATAGAACATTAGGTTTAGAATCAGAAAGACCTGAGTCTTGAGAGCTCTCTGCTGGGCATGTACACCAAACAGGGTCCCACATATAGTAAGGACTTTTTGTAGTAACAAAGAACTGGAAAAATAATAAATGCCCATTAATTGTCAAATGGGTAAGTAGATGGTGGCACGTGAATATAATGAAATAGGATTGTACTCTAAGTTAAATTGAATATGAATAGGTTGTTGGTCATGGAAGTAAGCAGGGAGAGAGCAGAGTTCAGATAGATTTTTGAGATAGAACAATAAGATTTGATTGCTGATAAAATATGGGAGGTAAAAGAGAAGAAAAAATTAAAGAATCAAAGAGAGATTTCAAATATGGAAGACTGGGTGAATGGCTTTGGCATTGGCAGAAATTGGGAAGTCAGGAAGAGATTAGATTTTGGGGGAAAGATAAACTCAGTGTTGGGCATGTTGGGTCCATGATGCCAGAGATTTCAAGCAGAAATGTTCTGTAGAGTGCTAGAAATGCAAATGTGAAAAAACTCTATAGTAAGAACTTAGGGGCTAAGTAACATTGTAGGTAGAGTACTGGACCTGGAGTCAAGAAGACTCATCTTCCTAAATTCAAATCTGGCCTCAGGCATTTACTAGCTGTGTGATTCTGGGCACGTCACTTAACTCTGCCTCAGTTATCTTATCTGTAAAATGGTTTGGAGAAGGAAAATGGCAAATCACTCTAGCATCCTTGCCAAGAAAATTGCAAAGGGTGTCATGAGTCAGGTGCTGAAGAACAAGAACCTAGATTTGAGAGTCATAGATTAATAATTGAAGTCATGAAGATGGAAAGACTTTAAGAAGATTGTGCCAACTTGTGTCAGTCAGTCTAAGGTATGCGGACTTTATTTGGTAAGCTATAGGAAGCCATTGCAGGGTTTTGAATAGCGACATCTTCAAATGTGCCAAGCATTATGCTAAGTATTGGCAGAACAGAAGAATGCTCTGATTAAATTTATCATGTTTCTTCAGTCATTTCAGTCATGTATGACTCTCCATGACCCCATTTGGGGTGTTCTTTGCAAAAATACTGGAATGATTTGCCATTCCCTTCTCCAGTTCATTTTACAGATAAGGAAACTGAGACAAACAGAGTTAAGTAACTTGCCCAGGGTCACACAGCTAGTAAGTGTCTGAGGCCAGATTTGAACTTAGGAAGATGAGTCTTCCTGACTTGAGGCCTGGTATTTAACCACTGCGTCACCTAGCTGCCCCTAGATTTATACTCATGGAAGATTAATTTGCTAACAGTTTAATAACAGATTGGAGGGAAACTAGAGACCTTGCCAAGGACCAGAGCATAAAGAAGACAAGGACAAAAAGGGAGAGAAAGAAATGGAATAAACCTAAGGACATGAAATAGAGTGAGAAAAACTAGAGCTTCTTAACCTTGGTCCTTTGAGCTTGTTTTTCTAATATTTTGAAGACTGTATTTTAATATGATTGGTTGCCTTGCAATCCTATTTATTTTATTTTGTGCCTTGAAAACCTTTAGTCTGAGGAGTCCATAGACTTCACCAAAATGCCAAGGTATCCATGACTCAAAAAAGATTAAGAATCCCTTCAAAAGAGGAAATGTAGGACTGGAGCAGGGGCTGGAGTAAACGTGTTAAGAGTAAAAAATAACAGCATGGATGCTCTCTAGTACCTATGAAATGTAAAAACACCCACAGGAAGGAGCATTGAGTAGTGCTTCTAAGGAACATCTAAAGGAGAACATGGACTGGGGGGACACAGAACTAAAGTCATTGCACAATGGATCGGTGGTCAGGGGACAGCAACAAGAGCAATTCTCCAAAGAAGAATTGTAAGCTATCCACCATCACATGAAAAAGCTCCTAGTTACTAATACTAAGAGAAATGTCAATTAAATAACTCTAAGACTTCATCTCATCCTTAGAAAGTTAGCCAAGATGACAAAAGTTGGTATGTGAATATTGGAAGGATGTGAAAAATCAGAGCACTAATACATTGTTGATGGAACCGTGAATTGGTGCGAACATTCTGGAGGAAATTTTGCAATTATCCTAAAAAAGTGACCAAAATGTCTATATCCTTTGACCCTCCTACTGATGGCATTTATACCAAATAAGTCAATGACAGAAAGAAGGGCCCATAAATATCACTACTTTTTGTAGTAGCAAAGAACTCAAAGCATAGTAGATACCTATCAAAAAATAAGTTGTGGTAATTCATGTAATGAAATATTATTGTATTGTAAGAGAATTTGAATATGATGAACCAATACAAAGAAGCTTTGGATGTCTTACATGAAGTAAATAGAACCAAAAAAAACCAAAATATAAACTGACTACGGCAATGTACATGAAAAGAACAGCAAAATAATTGAAAACGAATGCTGTTGAGATTTAAAAGACCAAAATTGGCCCCCAGTGAAAATATGAGGTAGAATCTTATTTTCTTTGCTGTGATGGGAAACAATGGGCATATAACTGAATGTAAAGTAAAAAAAAATTCGATATATTAAGTTTATTAAACTAGAGATTTTTCCCCTACTCTTTTTTTATTCTTTTTGTAAGGCATGGTTCTCTGGGAGGGGCAAGAGGAGATACCTGGGAAATATTTTTGTTGTCACTGAATCACTTTTCAGTTGTGTTCAGCTCTTTGTGACTCCACTTGGGTTTTGCTGGCAAAGATACTAGAATGATTTGCCATTTACTTCTCCAGCTTACAGATAAGGAAACTCAGGGAGAGTTAAGTGATTTGCCTCAGCTGGGAAATGTCTGAGATCAGATTTCAACTCAAAAAAATGAGTCTTTTTGACTTCAGGCCCAGCACACTCTCCATTGCAACAGCTAGCAGCTCCATTGAGAAATATAGGTGATATTAAAAACAAAATAAATCAATAAAAAAAATTTTCAACTTTTAAAAGCCAAAAACAATAACACAAGAAGAGAACACATGGATAGGTTACATTCTGCACTGATAGAAGAAGTAGCCACATCAATGAAATCTTAGATTCGTCGAACTTTTGAAGTAAAGTTTAGAAACTTATACTCAGAAGGGAAGGAGGTTCAGGGATACAAGTATGCTCAGAGACAATGAACTAAGTTTCTGGGAAAGAAACCAGGTATTTGGGTTCTTGAGTGACAATGAACTAACTTAGGGATTAAGGTTATGGAGATTTAAATGTCCAAAATTTTTTCTTCCAACTCTATTTTTTATGATTATTTAGAAGTAATGTTTCTTTTTCTTGATTTTCGCCAGAGTGTCCAAAGCAAGCAAATGATATTGTCTTCCTTATTGATGGCTCTGGTAGCATTCATCAGCGTCAATTTTACCAGATGAAGAATTTTGTCATAACAGTGATGGATCAGTTCAAGGGAACCAATACGCAGGTGAGCACTGTGAAGTGAATTGCACACACCCAAGTTCTGTTACTAAAAACAAGTAGGAGTGGGAGTAGGGAAAGAGTGCTAAATGACTGGGTGAAAAAAAAGAATTGTGGGGGAGGAGGGCTGGAGAGGCAATAGTTTCCAAAAGTATGATAGGATTGGAGTCAGTATCTAGCCTTTCTGGATAGGGGCTCTGAATAGGGGCACCTTCTCCAGAGTAATCCAAGACATTCTCCCTCACCTCTTGCCAGTTTTCTCTGATGCAGTATTCTGACGACTTCAAAACACATTTCACCTTCAATGATTTCAAGGATGATCCTGCTCCACAAAACTTGGTGAATCCAATTGAACAGCTACGCGGAAGCACACACACGGCCTCAGGCATTAGAAAAGTAGTGTAAGCTCCTGACTTGCAAGTTGGAATAATAATATTTGAGTTTTCAATGACCTTTGAGATCATATAGTCCTACCTCTTATCTCATGTAGAAATCTTTCTTATAGGATCCCTGAAACGTGATCTTCCAGTCTTCATTTATAGATTTCTGACAGAAACATTCCCAAAGAGGACTGTTTCATTGTTGGACAGCCAGTTCTAGTTACTAGTCCTTTCTTAAGGTGAAGCAAAATCTGCTTCCTTGTCACCTCGGGAGGCAGCTTATACAATGCAAAGAATACTGATTTTGAATTCAGAGGACCTGGGATCAAATCTTGCCTTTGACCGTTATTAACTGAGGGACCTTTCTCAATTTCCTCCTCTGCAAAATTAGATGATTGGACTAGATGGTCTCTAACTCTAAATCTATGATTCTGTAATCTTACATGGTTTCATTTAATGATCCTAATCCAATCTCCCAGAATAATGAAAAAACTAGTAGAGTAGCTCTTTTCTATAACAGGAAAGGGAGTTCCTTCTCTTCAGAGTGTAACATCTCTGTGGAGTGTAACTTCTCTGTGGAGTATAACAGGCCTACAGATATTTTAAGATTGATTTGACTCTTACTCTTCTCTTCTGAGTTATTTTATCTGTTCTTTGTATAGTTAGGTAGGTTCAGACCTAGCAGAACAACCCTACCCAAAGATTGTTAATGAATACCTCCTGAGTCTAGGAGATGATTAGTGAGATCCAGTGGGGATCAAATAAGAGATAACACATGTTCTCTTGGAGAACCTTAAAGCAATAATAATAGCATTTAATTATAAGTATTTTATATTATTATTATTTGCTTGTTGATTTATCATCATCATCATCCTCATCTTCTAGTGCAGGGCATCTTAAACTTTTTCCACTTCTGACCCCTTTTCCCATTTCAGGACCAGTGGCCTAAGGGCATGTACAATGCAAAGTGCGCATGATTTGTGCTTAGAACAAAGGCTGCAGTGAAGTTACAAGATGAAACATGGGCAAGTGATGCCAGAAACACCTTGGATTCACTCAGTGTTGGGTTTTGAATTAATTTTGGGTGAACATTCAGAAAGCTTTTACTGTTGCCAATTTTTTGTGGCTTCATATGGAGTCTCAACGCACAGTTTAAATAGCACTAGTAGAGGGCCATGGGATTCTGCCCCAAACCTGGTTTTGTTCAGCATTTTTATCAGTTATTTGGATGAAAGCATCAATTGTATATCTATATACATTTGCACGACACAAAATTGGAGGATAGCTAACATGATGTATGAGGACACTGAGATCCAAAATGAACGTGATAGATGGGAACAATGGGTCATTTGGTATTCAGATGAATACTAAATCACAAAATCTCAGTATTGAAAGGGACCTTAAAGGTCAGATCCAAGACATTTCTGAACAGTAATCATCTCTACAATGTTTCCAAAGTCATACAGCTTTGACTTGAAGACTTCCATTGAAGGAGAGTCCAGTGTCTCCACTGGCACCCAATTCTAATTTTGGATTTCTCTCAGTGTTAAAAAGTCAAGACTAAAACAGCATCAAGGTTTTTTTCCTAGCTACCATATCACACTGTTGAGTCATACTGCACTTGTACAAACCTTAAATGTTTTTCAGACAAGCTATCTGTCCATGTCTTGAACATTTCATATTTGTGAAACTGATTTTTAAGCTGCATGGGACTCCATTCAGCTCTATCAAATTTTCTTTTATTAGATTCTAGCTTGTTAAGATCATGTTAGATAGCTATCCCATCTAACTTTTTACCATCACCAGATTTGTACTAGAATGTAGTGGAGTAAGTGTTTAAGTACCTACCACATGATAGGCATTGTCCTAAGCACTTTTTGAATATTAATTCATTTTTAAAAATTCGCTAAGCATTTTGTGGGTGAGTTTATACCATCCTCATTCACTGTTATGGTCATTAATTGTATATTTCCTTCCATTCTATTCCTTTATATTTTTTCCTTCTCCTTTCCTTTTGCCTCTTTCTTTACAAAGAAGAATGGGTTGAGTTAGGAATGTGTACAGTGAACTATGCTTGATGCAATCTGCTTCTGCTTCTTTACTCCTTTTCTTTTTCTTTCTTTCTTTTTCTTTCTCTTCCTTCCTTCTTCCTAACCCTTCACAACTCACCCTTCAAGGCTTTAGTTTATTTTCATTATGAACAATTCCTCCCTGGATCTGCTCTCTTATTATTATTTTTATATTATATATATATATCTTACATATATAATATTTTATATCATTATATGTTATTCCTTTCTCTCTTCTTTCAGTTTTCTCCTATTTCCCTGTTCATTATAACAATTTCATTTTATTCCCTGTTCAATGTATTCAGCTGACTACATTCAACTCAATGAATGTATTTTATCCCAGACTCTGTGTATGTGTGTTCATGTTCTAATTTCCTTTGACTGGTTCTGATGAATGTGAACACTTTATTGTTATATTGTCCTTTCCAATTGCTCAGACATATTTATTTATTTGTTTCTCTTGATTCCTGTGTTTACTTTTCAAAGTTTCAGATCAGCTGGGGTCTTTTTTTTATCAGAAACACCTGAAGTTTCTTCTATTTCATTAAAGTCTAATTTTCTCTCCACATAATTATACTTAATTTTTCTGGGCAAGCTGCTCTTGATAGTATACTGTATCTTTTAACTTTTAGAACCTCATATTCCAGGATTTGTTTGTTTGTACTTGACAGTGGTAGTTGCCAAAACTTGTGTGATGCTATGATGAGATGATCATCATCTCTGTGAGATGATGATGAAGTCAAAACCAAGTAGTGCAGCTGGTGGGAAATGAAGAGTTGCCTGTGTTCTTGAACTCTCTGTAAAGGAAGACTTTGGGATTTTTTTTTGGTTGAACATGGTTGAAAATAGTTGAACATTTTCTCTAGTTGTTTACAGTATTTTGTCTAAGCTCCAGATATTGCCTGTCATATTCCTGGGCATTTTCATTTTATGTTTCAGGAGGTGACTGGTGGATTTTTTTAAAACAATTTTATTATACAAAAGTCATCATATAATTGGATATTTCTCTACTTTGTACACAATTTTAATTAACTTTCATCTGCACAGAAAGGCTGCTTCTGAACTTTCCTTCTAGTAATGGCAAATACTAAAATTCTGATTTAACAGAATAATAGTAAAAAATGCCCCAGCTGGTCTAAGTTGGAGGCAAAATATTGGCACATGGATCCTGCACCCAATATTAGGAATGTACAAATGACTTTATTCAAAAAAACCCAAAATAAATTATCTTTATCATGGATAATGACAGCAGTAAAACATATATATTCTGTCAACTGAAACCAGTAACTGATGGTAATAGTGATTTTCTTGTACATCAGCCTTTACTTCAGTCCTCTCTCCTACTGACTTCTCCAAAGTTTGTGGAGAACCCTGCCTTGAGACTTGCTTGCATCACAAATCATAATGATAGAGCATTATTCCAGGAAATTAGAACATGCCTCCTCCCATACCACCCATCCTTCCCATGGCAGATTCTATCTCTTCTTTAGGAATTTCAGTAACACAACTTCTGGTGTAGTTAACACAGAAGCTACACCAGTAGCATCCAACAAAGCAGTTTTTACAGCCTTAGTTGGGTCAATTATTCCTTTTTCAACCATATTGACTTAGACTTTCTCCATTTAATGACTGGCTTAGAGTGATTGATTATCAATAGTAACAAATTTCTCTTTCCCTCCAGTTTGATTTAGCTATTTTTTTTTCCCTTTGGCTCATTAAAAGGGCCATTCCCTGACTACTTCTTAAAGAGGCCTATTCACTCAATGGGCATTGCCTCCCTCTAAGTGGGTAGGTGAAAAGTCTCCTCTTGCATCTTGGGCCATCTCCAGTCATCCTGATGAATATCTGGTCACTGGATCCAGATGACTCAGAAGGAGAAGTGAGGCTGGTGACCTTGCACAGCCCTCCCTCACTCAAAACAAAGTCAAATGCAAGTCATGTCATCATTTCTCTGATGGCATGGTCTTCTTCAAAAACAAAGGACGAGTACAAGATGTCCAGTCATGGCATCATAACCTATCTCTGAGGAGCTTTGTTCAATTTTCTCAATTATCAATGAGCCTGCAACACATGCACTCTTAGCAATGGTCATTGCAGGGATTTTCAGTGACTTCTTAATTATTTCTATTCCAAGTTTTTGATCTTCATTAGCTGGAGTTAATGTTCTTAAGGCAAGATTGCATCGAAGCAAGGCACAGCCACCTCCCAGAACTATGCCTTCTTCAACAGCAGCTTTTAAGTGCATCAGTAACTACACTTTTCGTTTCGTTCACTTCTACATCATTTGTTCCACCAACCTTTACTAGAGCTACCCTATCAGAAAGTTTGACCAAACATTCATTTAATTTTTCTTTTTCAGAGTCACCGGTAGTAATCTCTAATTGTTCAATGATTTCTTGAACACTTTTTTCAACCTGGGATTTTTCACCCTTTCCTTTCAAAAGCATGCATCATCTTTTGTCATAATGACCTTTCCAACTTTTCCCAAAGTCATGAGCTTAAATATCTTCAAGATTCAGAACCAATCCCTTTTTTCCAAATACTGTACCACCAGTAGCTATACCCATATCCTTAATATCTTTAATATCCTGATTGTTACCAAATCCTGGTGCTTTTACTGCAATATCCTACAACCCAACTTTTAGCCTGTTCAAAACCAATATACTTAGTGTTTCTCCATCTACATTTTCAGCAATTATGACTAAAGGCTTACAGTGGGCATTTACAATTTCGAGATCTTTTTTTTCACTTAAGAGAACATAGGCATCCTGGAATTCACATTTCTGACCTTTAGCTGCATTGATAAAATATGGAGAAATATATCCTCTGTCAAATATCATGCCTTCAATAATTTCCAACTCATCATCCAATGTTTTTCCGTCCTTTACTGTGATGACACTCTTTTGCTCAAACTTTTTCATTGCATCAGATATTATGTTACCAATTTCTTGATCTCCATTTACAGAAATTGTAGCAACCTGAGCAATTTCTTCAGCAGTTGTGACAGGTTTAGACTTCTCCTTAAACTCAGTAATGTCAGCATCAGCAGCCAACATCCCACCTCTCCTAAACTCCATAGCTCCTTTGCTAATCTTCTCAAGGCCTTCCTTAGCAAAAGATCATGCAAGGATAGTAGCTGTGGTAGTGCCATCCCCAATCTCTTCATTTATGTTTTTGGCAACATCCTAAACTATCCTGGCACCAATGTTTTTATATTTGTCCTTCAAATTAATTGCCTTTGCAACAGCCACATCATCTTTTGTTACCTTGGGACTTCCCCAACTTTGTTCAATGATCATAGTTGTTTCCTTTGGCCCCATAATAACAGCAACTGCATCAGCTTAAAGATCTACACCTTGAAGCATTAAGGCTTGGGCATCTGCTCTGAATCTGACATCTTTAGCATAAGCACATGTCAGGTAGGGGGCCAGTGCCCTAAACACTGGCCTTATCGGGCAAAGGACTGTAAACAACCAGAGCATTTCTGCAGGGGCAGGTGGACAAGCACACAGGGCAGTCTGGTGGATTTTTTCTATTTTTTTCTTCTGTTTCTAATTGATCCAGAAAATTTTCTTTCATAATTCTTTGAAATATCATATCCAAGCTCTTTTGTGGTCATGGCATCCAGGTAACCTAAGGGTTCTTTGACTATTTTTTTCTCCTTGAACTGTTTTCCAGATCTGTTGTTTTTCATATGAGGCATTTTATATTTTTTCTACTTTTTTCAGTCATTTGACTTTGTTTTTACTACTTTTCACTTCCTCATATAGTTCTTAATTTCTGTTTGGTCCATTCTAATATTCAGGGAACCTATTACCTGGGTATTGTTTTGTACTTCTTGTAACAAGATGTTAATCTTTCCTCTAGAGTTCTTATTTCTTTTGTAATTCTTTCCTCACAAAATTTTTTCATTAATAATATGATTTTTAAAAATCTCTTTCCTCATTGCTTCCAAGAATTCTAGTTGACTTTTGTACCAAATTGTGTTTCTCTTTGAAGCTTTATTTTTAAATATTGTGGACTTATTCTCATCATCTGAGTTTTTGCCTTGGGAGTCCCTGACTCCATAATAGATATTCATCATGGGTGTGTCCTTGTTGTAGTTTAGTCTTTTTTTCCAGCCTGCACACTTCTGAAGGGAATCTTGAGGTCTTCTTTACTCCTGATCTTTATTCTGGGACGCTGCTGCTTTCTTGGGGTCTTGAGTGCTGGGTTCTTAGGATCTCTGAGTTGGCTAAGGCTAAGGAACTGCAGATTTCATTGTGTCTCAAGTAATCTAGGGTAAAATCTGATTACCACCTGAACTTATAAATTTCTAATGCAGGTTTAGGTTTGGGTGACATAACAGCAGAGTTGTTCCTGGTTGGGACTCCAATAAACTGATACTTGCATGTTTCTTGCATGTTTCAGGTCACCGTTGGGATGGGATTTGAAAAATGTAGGGGTAGCATCCTTATAAAACATCCTATGAGATCTAAATTGATATTTTTACAAATTATCCTTCTGGCATCTTGAAGTATATGTACTTTTTGCTTTAATATAGTTTTGAAGTATAACAGTTGTATACTTAAGAGAGCTCAATTTTGAGTCCCTCCTTTTGACAGTTCTATGAATCCTTTATATTTCAAGTATGTTATTATTTTTTATACTTCTGGGGAGTTTTCTTTTATAATTTGCTGAAATATAATGGTCAGATTCTTGTGATTCTTAACATTTTGTTCAACCATCGTAACATCTTATTTCTTTATCTGTTCTCCAAATTCACCCCTTCCAACCATGTTATTTTACAGTCTTTTTCCAGTTCCATTATTTTCTGATCTTGCGTTGTCTCACTGGTATCTCCTAGCATTCTGCTCTCCACTATGTTAATTCTGGTTTCATCTGCTTCTATTTTCTTGATATTTTCTTCATGTTGATTTCAAAGTTGCAGAGTTTCACCATTATTTCCTCCTAAGATATAATTGTGTATTTCAGAAAGCCCTATATTGTTTCTTATACAGCAGTGGATTAGCTACTTCAATATACATTTTTCCTGACATTTTTGTCTCTAACTCTTATTCCAAAAGACATTGTCATTGTGTGAGAGCTTTCTTTCATTTTGCTTGCTTATTTTAAATCTTCATGTGAGGATTTCTGAGAATTTAATTTCTTTTCAACATTCCTATTTTTCTTTGTAAAGGAGATCGTGAGAAGGTATACTCTTATACAATCGTCTCTGAGATCTTCCCAGTGTTCTTTTCAAACATTTCCCCTTCACTCAGGTCAAGAAGACTAATTTTTTGTTTGGTGTTTTTTTCAAGTACCTCTAAGTGCCTGGCACAGTGTCTTTTAAAATTAAGGAGGCACTTCATAAGTAATGGTTGGATTAGAACACTGGTAAATGGGCATGATTACCAAGAACTCTCTTATCTCGGGCCTTCCTCCATGCATGCCCCCTCTCAGAACTGATTGTAACTCAGCCCTGTGTTCTATTCATCTTCTGTTCTCCCTCCAAATTAGACACACTTTAGGGTTCAGCTCATGATCTGTCCTGTCCCTAACTCTCTGTATTAGCTAAGCTGCTGGAATATCCCTCTCAAAGTCTGTGACAACTTGATTTAGTAGAAATTGAAAACCATACCCTTTTTTTCTTGGACAGACGAGAACTATTTAAAGAATGGAATGGAGCCCGGAAAGATGCCACCAAGATTCTCATTGTCATCACAGATGGTCAGATACAGGGAGATACTTTGAATTACAGAAATGTCATCCCAGAGGCAGAGAAAGAAGGGGTCATCCGATATGCAATTGGGGTATGGAACAACAAGAACTTCCCCCTGGCTCTTTCTCAAGCAGGATAGCTGTAATTCTTGCTTTTCCTCTCTTGTAATTTCTCTTTTAAGACATAAACACACCCCCTACAGCTCCTTCTGCCCACTCATGAACCCTGTTATCTCCTAACAAAGGGAACAGAGTTGAGATTCTGTTTCCTCAGAAATTTCCAGAAGGTAAATATCTGTTCCCACACTGACTCTGATTCTGCTGCTATACCCTGTTGACAGGTGGGGCGTGCCTTTAGAACTCCATCTGCTCTGCAAGAACTCAGGACCATTGCATCTGCTCCATCACAGGAGCACATCTTTCAGGTGGAGAACTTTGATGCTCTGAAGAACATCCAAAATCAATTGCAGGAGAAGATTTATGCCATTGAAGGTAAGATGGGATTCCCAGTACCGAAGTCCAAGGCTAGTATCTTTCATCCTCACACAATCACATTCCCTCCCACTCACTAGATTTTTGGCTTCCTAGGGCAGTCTAATTCTAAACAACCATTTCTATATCTTGCTCTCCAGATCTTAGTCTCCTTCCTGTTCAACAAAACACAAATCTTTTGATTCCTAACCTCTAATTCTTCTCTAGAGTCCATTCTTCTGAAATAGAGGTGATTGGATCCTCATCCTCTATTTTTCCTTACGTTGCCTTCTCTACCCTCTCTAAATCTTGTCATTTTGTCTCCCATAGGTACCCAATCAGGGAGCAACAGTTCTTTCGAGTATGAGATGTCTCAAGAAGGTTTCAGTAGTGTGTTCACCTCTGTGAGTGGATTTTACACAAGTCCAGGGTGGTAAGGAAATAGGGTAGAAGTGGCATAAACTGGGATAAGATCCAGAGAGAAGGTAGAAAAGTCAGTAGAAATCATTCCTCCTATCTGGATGGGCAGATAGAGTACTTCATCAATTCTTTACACCAGAGGGAAGTGGGATGTGGGCACAGTTCTGCTGAGCGATAAGGATTTCACAAATTATCTCCTCCCTTCTAGTTCTAATACCTTTTTCTCCTAGGATGGGCCTCTACTGGGTACAGTGGGAAGCTTTGGCTGGTCTGGTGGAGCCTTTATATATGATCAAATTGATAAACCCACATTCATCAACATATCCCTGGTGAACTTGAATATGAATGATGCTTACCTGGGTAAGGAAGATACTTCTACGTTGGGGAACATGAGAGCTATGAAGAAGAATCTTCCCTCATTTCAAATGGGATCCACAAGAGAAAATACACTCCTTATTTTGTGGGTTCATTTCTTCAGGTTATTCTGTGGATGTCATTGTTCAAAAAACCAGCCAGAGTCTGGTCATGGGAGCTCCTCGATATCAACACATAGGGATGGTGGCAATGTTCAAAAAGAGCTTTAACACTTGGGAGAAGACAGCTGAGGTCATGGGGAAACAGGTGGGTGATGTGGATAGTGGGTTTAGTATAAGTGCAAAGAGAGGCAGGGCAGAGAGAAAGGATGACAGGATGCTATCGCTTCCTGCTTTCACTGCCTCTTATCTGAAACCATAGAGTTCTTTCCCACAGATATAGCCTCAGGAATATAGCCGCCTCCTCACCTTCATGACAACTTCTTGTGGTCAGTAATTTCCATTTACAGAGTTTCATCCAAGTTCTCTCAAGAATAACAAAAATGAATGTAAGAGTCAAGACTGATAAGGGCCTAAACTATCCATGGGTAAACAATTCAAGGCACACAGAGTGGATAAAAGATAGTACTTTGTGCAACTTGAAAGATGAAACTTTCTTCATGATATTTAAAACTGAAGGAACGGAATTCCTATTCAACCATTGGTTAGCACAATCAGGAAGGCAAGCGAGTTGATCTGTGGAGGCAAGAGAGTGGTAAGTGTTGCCACTAGTCCTGATAAGACCCCCAGCATTTCTCCCACTCTGAGGCCAATTGTAGACAGCTATAAACACTGAAAGCATGTGAGCCTCTCTGACCTGAAGGATGGCCCACTATATTGCTCTGGTCTAGCCCTGTGTCTTAGTTGGGAAAAGAAAGAGCAAGAGAACAATGTAAGACCCAGTCATGGCTGAGCGGGCAGCTGGGGTAGGGGTAGGTGGGTTGGGGATGTGGGGTGGAGATGGGGCTGTTCCTTAAGGAGCTTTCTCTCTTTGTCTCGTGCCGGGATATTTCCCTGGGGAAATCTTGTGTGTCAGGCTATGCTGCAAACTACCTGAATTCACACGCAGAGATAATCCCAGAGGGCTGGCTGATGGTGAGGCCAATACTGCAAGGTCAGTCCCAGCTGCCCCCTCAACAGGACCTTCTAAACTCTTCACTCTGCCTTGAGTCAGATGGCACGGGAGCCTGACATCACCTGAGTGCATTCCATTCTTTCTAAGATCTTGTCCTTAGAAACAAAACACAGAAAGTGAGAAAAGAAAGGGACTTTGGAACTCATATGATCCGAAGGACAGTGTTAGGAGCCCAGTAAAAGGGCACACTAAAGTCCCTGTGGACTTAAGTGACTTAAGTGACTTAATTTGTATCTTCCTCAGATTGGTTCCTATTTTGGGGCAACCTTGTGTGCAGTGGATGTGAATGGAGATAGGAACACTGACCTGATCCTTATTGGGGCTCCTCATTACTATGAACGGAACCAGGGAGGCCAAGTGTCTATCTGCCCCTTACCTAAGCGGGTAAGTAGATTGATGGGAGGCAGGGAATCTGTGTCCTGGGTAGAGATGATACCTGAAGTGAGTGACTGGAAGTGTGGCCCAGGATTTGGAGTCTGTTACAATGTTTGTTTTTTCAGAAGGCTAAATGGAGCTGTGAAGTTGTTCTTCGAGGGCAGCCAGGGCACCCATCCAGTCGTTTTGGGGCAGCCCTGGCTGTGCTGGGGGATCTGAATGGAGATAAGATGATAGATGTGGCTGTCGGGGCACCAGGGGAAGAAGAGAACCGAGGAGCCATCTACTTGTTTCATGGAATGGCTGGATCCAGCATCAACTCTTCCTATAGCCAGGTGAGCCTAGTTATTTCTCCTAACTTGCCATCCTCTGAGTATTTTTTTCTTGGCTTCACTCAAGGTCTGCTTGCAATATTCTCTTTGTGATTCAAAGCATCTCTCCCAAATCATATGAATATTGTAATTGTATCAATTCATACATAAATATAAGCATACCCATTCAATTTAATAAGTAAGCATTTGTCCCACACCTACTATATGCAAACCCTTTGCTTGGAATGGGGATTAGAGATTTAAAAAGACAGTCTTT
This sequence comes from Bettongia penicillata ogilbyi, assembly GCA_023548195.1. Lineage (NCBI taxonomy): Eukaryota > Metazoa > Chordata > Mammalia > Diprotodontia > Potoroidae > Bettongia > Bettongia penicillata. The sequence goes on along the minus strand of JAJHZJ010000066.1, from coordinate 2,283,460 downwards.
GCAATAAAAGTTATTGTAAGTATGAATAATTCTACCTTCCACATTTAGGCATCAGTGACTTTACTCATTCTTAGAGTGGAAATGGATCTCTGAGGCTATCTTCTAAAATCCATAATTGACCAAGAATCCATTCTACAACAGGTCCCACAGTATTGGAAGTTTTTCCTTGTATAGTTGGAGATGGATATGCCATACTTATCAAATTTGCAGATCAGCCTAAGCTGAGAAGGGATACATTCAGTGACAGAATCAGGATTTTAAAAAAATGTTGACAGACTAGAGTAGTTCAAAAGTTGAAATTTCATAGTGATAAAAGTGAATTCTTGTACTTGAATTTTAAAAATCAACTCTAAGAGTGAAGGATGGAAAATATGTCGAATTAGATCAATCAACAAAGATTTATTAATGCCTAACTATGCTGGGAACTAGAGAAACAAATACAAAAACCTAACAGTCCCTACTTTCAAAAGTGTGTTCTGTGTATGTTCTGACAGAGGGAACAATGTGTACATGAGTAAGCATATGTGAAAAATAGATACAAGGCAATTTCAAGGGAGAGACACTAACAGTCAGGCAAGGGATCAGGAAAATCTTCATATAGGAAGTGGCCTTTGAGCTGAACCTTATATGAAACTGGAAGTTATGAGAGAAGATGCAGAGAGAGAGCATTTCAAGGTCTGAGGAAGGATACAGATGACTGAAACCTAGAGTATATAAAGAGAGGTGAGGTATAATGATCCTGGAAAGGGAGGTAAAAACCAGATTGTGAAGAACTTTAATGCCAAACAGAGAAGTTTCTATTTGATGTTAAGAGCCACTGGACCTTCTTGAGCAAGGGAGTGAGCTGGTTAGACCACTTTGGCAGATATGTGGAGCAGTGGTGTCCTACTCACATAGAAATGGAGGTCACTAAACTATACCTAAGGATCCCTATAGACTGCATATTGACTTGGAAAGCCATATATTAACATTATATATGTTCCATTCTATTTCTTTATTTCTTTTGCCAAACATTTCCCAATGGCATTTTAATCTGTTGCATGCCATACGGAGTGTTTCCTGCCAAAATGCAGCCAGCAGACTGTGTGTTTGACAGCTATGGTATAGCAAATGGATGATGCAGGCCAGAGGAGAGGAGTACCTAGAGCGATGGCCATGTGAGTGGAGAGAATGGAATGGATAGGAGATGCTGAAAGAAGCCTATGTTAAAAAAAAAAAAAAGATATAGGAGGTTAATGAAGCACACACGTGCCACGTAAATCAGAAATATGGCAACCAAATGAACAATCACAATCTGATTTTGATAATTCTAGGGATGTGTATCTTGTAGTGTAAACTGTCTCCATCAGTAGAGACTGCAGTACATTCATGCCTTCTCATCCTAGCTATTTTTTATTCATGTGCTTCATAGAGGATCTATCCCCATGAACTAGAGACTTTCAGCTTCTCTGGGTATTTTTTGCAAACCAGTGTAGCACTAGCTACACTGTCCCTCATTCTTGCTACACAATCAATGAACATTTCTTAAGCTCCTGTTTTGTGCCGGGCACTCAACTATAGCTCGCATTCCTTTCCAGTCATCCATGTCCTTAATGTCACCTTCACACCATCAGTAGTAGTACCTCGCACCGTACTTATACACACTGTCTTTCTATTGCCTTTTGGGCCATTTGCAATTTCAGTTCTTCAAAACGGATGGCAAGGTCCCACAATTCAAAGCTCCATAGCTTTATATGCTGTTAAAAAATACGAACTTCATAGTAAAGGACTCTAAAGTTTTCCAGATTTGATCTAATTGAATCTGAAGAACAGTCTTAGAAAACCACCTCCAACCTCCCTTTAAGACTGAAGGGAGAAGTAGAGCCACATTCTGGGGGCCCAATCTGCCAAAGCAAATAGGGCTTGGGGAAGCGAGTTTAAAGTCTCAGCTACACGTGAGGGCTTTCTCTGAGATAAATATAAAACTCCTTACATTTACAGGGACTTGCTGGAGAGATTCTCCACCTAGAACTTTAACAGATTCCCTACTTTTCAAGTGCCATTAGAGAAAAATTAACTGTTTTCTCTCTCTTTTGTTCTAGCCTGTAACTGTACAGTCAGTTTTCCAAAGTGTTTTCCTTATGAGTCAGACCACTTTCTTTGTTATAACTTTTTCTGTCTGAATGCTTAAATAGATGAATGAAACCAATTATCTGTTGTATGTGTTCCCATTAGGAGTATTGAGACTAGAATCAGTATGGATTTTTGCACCCCTAAAACATTAGTACCTAGCAGTTTACCTAGAACACACTATAAATGTTCATAATATGCATATACATGTGTATATATATATACATATGCATATGTATATGTATACTTTTTAAATATATATTTTCCCCAATTACATGTTAAAAACAATTTTTTTTGGTTTTTGGTAATGTTTTTAAAATTTTTTTTAGAAGTTTTGAGTTCCAAATTCTATCCCTCCTTCCTTTCTTCCCTCCCTGAGATGGTAAACAATCAAATACAGATTTTATGTGTGAAATCATGTAAAACATTTCCATATTATACATTTTGTACAAGACCCAAATGAAAGAAAAATAATGAAAGAAAGAAAGTAAAAAATAGTATGCTCTCATTTGTATTCAAATAATATCAATTCTTTTCCTGGAGGTGGATAGTATGCTTCATCATTAGTCCTTTAGGATTGTCTTGGATCATTGCAGTGCTGAGAATAGTTAAGTCATTCACAATTCTTCACTGTGCAGTATGGCTGTTACTGTGTACAAATGTTCTAGTTCTGCTCACTCAACTTTGCATCAGTTCATGTAAATCTTTTCCAGGTTTTTCTGAAACTGTCCTGCTTATTTATCATTTCTTACAGCATAATAATATTCCATCACAATCACATATCACAGCTTGTTTAGCCTTTCCCAATTGATGGGCATCCTTTTGATTTGTAGTTCTTAGCCTGTGGGTATACTTTTAAGCAGACCCAGAATGCTCATCTCATTGTGACATGAGTCCAGACCTTGCTCTGAGTTCCTTGCCAATTGCAGATCTATTGGGTAAGGTCTATATGCAGACCTAGAAACACCAAATGATCCATCCCAAACACTTAATCCCTTCTTTGGGAACCTCACATCTTTATTTAAAGGCTTTTATGAATTTGTTTTCCTTTTTAAGTTAACTTACTTGTCCTAGTGAAGGGTGAATTAGAAATTCCATTTGAATAGTCCTTAAAGTGGCAAGGATCCACTGGGGGAAATTTCAGTTGTCCTTTAGAAGAGACTCAGAGGAAGTCTGAGGTTCACTTATGCTACAGAACTTGGTGAAACTTTGGTGTGTCCTATGTGAAAAGGGACACCTAGAGACTATTCAGACTGTCTTTGGATATCTGATATCCTAATGGAATTATTGACAGTTTTTCACCAAGGACAGTTTGAGATCCCCAGGACACCTGAGGATAAGAAATGACTTTTAGGCAAGCTCGCTCAGATCCTTAATCCCTGTGTGTAGAGTTCTATGCATTCTGGGAGCTCAGAAAGAGTAGGCTTTCCCTTTAAAAAAGGAGGCTTGGTTTTCTTTTACTTTTTAAGTTAGCTCAGAATTAAATCTGACCTGTAGTATGGATCCAGAGGAGAGAAAACATTTTATGGGAAAGGGAAAGTGTGAATTACAGTATCTTCTGGAGCCCTGCTGCTGACTGAGTACCTAACTGAACCTAGAGCAGAAATGCTTCTCAGTGAAAGGGAGAAGACAAAGGCCTCAGTGACCCTTGAAAATAAATGGAGTAGCATTGCTACACAAAAGCCAGAACAAATTTCTCACCTAAATAGAGAGGATATAACTTCTAGTTGACTTCAAGTCCCTAATATCTAATATTGACAAAGCCCTATATGCTCTGGGAGTTCTATTAAGACCCAGGGTTTCCCTCTGAGAAGGGAAGCTTAATTTTTATCTCCTTTTCTGTTTCCCCTATATTTTCTATTTCCTTTTTTTGTTTTCTTTGTTGTTTTTGTTTGAGGGAAGACTTTTTGCAAGGAGTATAAGCATGAGAATTTAGTAAAAATGATGCTTATATGTCAAATTGTATCTCCATGTACTTGGAAGTATGGAAGAATATTTGTTTTTAAATTACACTACTTTGACTTTTTTTTTTTTTTTTTTTTTTGGTCAAGGCACTTGAGGTTAAGTGATTTGCCCAAGATTACACCGATAGTTAAGTGCCAAGTGTCTGAGGCTAGATTTGAACTCAGGTCCTCCTGACTCCAGGGCTAGTGATCTATTCACATGCCACCTACTGGCCCTGCCTTGACTTTTCCTAAACACTTTAGTTGAAGGCAATGGGGAAGGCATTCCAAAAGGAAAATACTGAGTCTCCCTAAGTCACCAGAGAGGTCTCCAGGATTTGGGACTGTGGACTTTGCCAAACACACTCCAGTAGTTTTGCTGAGGATAGAAATAAACTGGGGAGAGTATAAGGGTGGGAGTTTACCTCTCAGAAGGTCTACAATTCTCCATTGATACCATCAATCAATTACCCCCACCCCCAATTAAAGTAATAAGATAGTCTGTACTTCAATACATTTAAAGAGAACTCCCCTTTCAGTCACACAACCAATCAAAGTGTAAATTAGATGTAAACAACCCAGTTAATTGAGTTATAAAGGTACGAAGTGTTCCGAGCCAGTGGATGAAATTAAAAGATCCTAAGTAGAAAGTGTATCAATCATGCCCAACAGGGCTTGAATAGAAGCAACAAGCCAGTTTTGAATCAGATATTCCAATAGTATGTTGGTCAAGGGATGGAGCAATTCTCCAACAACCTCTTGAGAAGGAATTGCCTAGAAGAAGGAAGAACAAATTCTATCTCTTCCCTCCTCTTAACCAATAGAAGACCTATGAATTTTGAAAGGCTAGAAAATCTAGATTTCCCATCAGTAGCAGTGTCCCTGAAACATCAGTGACTGAGACTAGTTTTTGCATCAGAAACTGAGGACAAATTAAACATACTGAGAAAAGGCGTCTTCAGAATTCTACAAGGATCTCAGCAGGAAATCTATGGGGAGCTTCATAAGGATCCCTCAAAGGGAGAAAAGGACCTCTATCCAACCAGAAGCAGTGAGTTACCCCTTTGACATGTCTGCTCTCTTTCCTCTTATCTGCATTTATAGAGAGTATATCCCAAACTTTGGAGGGGAAGGTAGAATCTTATTATACCTCCCTAGTAAACACCCCAACCTGCAAACTAGGTAATCTAGCTGGCAAATTGTTACCAATTGGATGGTCACTGCCAAATATATCGATAAGGGCTCATGAATGCAGTAGGAAACCATCCTGTATCCTCCAGACCCACCTATAGAAACCTGAGGGAAGAAGCAGACATCAGCCCTCTAGGGAACCAATCTGTCCACATAAGTGGGAGGTGAGAAAGTAAACCTCAAGATGGACACACGGCATCTTAAAATGCTTTTAGGATGATCTGGCTTAACCTTCTCAGCACCAGGTTCATTTTCTCCCTCAACTGTGCTTTGCTATTTTTGAGGTCAAACTGCTTGTAATCTTCTGTCATCCTTCCACATAACATTCTGCAAATGAATTGGTACTCTAAACCAAAATAGGCCTTGGATGACATGTATCTTTACCTAGAAAAAAATTTTTTAAGGTTATGCTTGAAATTTTTGCTGAACTCTTTTGTCACTTCATTGTAGTGACTATTTTTCATTGGTTGATAGCGAGCATCATTACTTTTGCCCATTTTTCAGGGCCGACACCTCGTGTATAAGTTGGCGATGGAGCTGCTATAATTGTACATAATGTCTTTTCATCTTTGTCCTGTCTTCTAATATCTATTTGACCTTTGTTTTAATTAAGTGATAATAATCTGATAATTATTATAATTACAATCTATATTTATATATAATCTATAATCAATATATAATTATATATCTATAATTATTATAACTAGGTGCTGAGGTGATGAACTGTGCTAGGGTCCTGTGATTATTCCTAAACAATTCTGAAGGAGAAGAAAGTTGAAACAGTTTGACTGTCTGAGATTTATCCTCAGTCTTAGAAACATGTAAGGAGGTGCTGATACCCAGGCTTTTTCTCTCTAGTTCTTTTGCTCAGGGAGACTATGATAATAAAGTGGTGTGAACAAACTTAATTTGATGAGAATGTCACCTCAGAAACATTTTTACTTTCCCCAAGCTCTGAGCCATAGAAAAACCACTGTGTTAACTGCTCCCTCCCTCTCCCCTTCCTGTATCTAAGCAGGAAGGCCATTTCCTGACTTTCCAATTGTAAATCTGGCACTGGCTACAGTAGTTCCACTGGGCACTGTTGTCTAGAACTCTGCCTTTTCCTTTGCATTTTCTGTTTATTCTTTTTATGATATTGGATATCCAGTACTAGACAAAAGAATTTAGCATATTAACCTGTGTTTGAGTTATTACTTAAGAAAAAGAGTCAGAAACCATTTTTAGTAGGAGATGCATTGATTTACTTTTCCCCAAATCAGGAAGCATGGCAGTAGCAACATAGAATTTTAGCTCCTTGAGGATGGAGACTGTTACGTGTTTGTATCTATCTCTGGTACCTACAGTAGTATCTTGCTCATAGTAAATGCTTCATAAATGCTTGTTGATTGATCAATGGTAAAAGATGACAAGGAGCTGCTCAAAAGCTATCTTGTTTCTCTCTCCAAAAACAATGATTTTTAGATTGAAAAAGACATAACAAAAGTTAAAATTAAAAATAGGGACTTAAAACCCAAGATGAATAAGAAGAGAATGAGGGAATGTTTGCTGCCTTTAAGTTCAAGGCACCAAGCCCAAATTACCTACATCCTGGACTACTGAAAGAACTAGAAGATGGGATTCCTGAGTCTCTGACAGTTATCTCCAAAAAACTCCGGAAAATAGAAAAATTTTTGCAGGATTGGAAAAGAGCTAACATTACAATAATATTCAAATTGGAGAAAAGAACAGAGACTAAAAACTGTAGCTTGATTTTATATTGCTGAGAAAATTCTAAAAGATATATTAGTGAATATCTAGAAAAGGAGGCAACTCCAGTATCTTCTCCAAGAAAACCCCAAATGGGGTCATGGAGTACAACATGATTGAAAACGACTGAACGACAAAGAAAAGGAGCCAATGATCCCAAATGGCCAGCAGACTTCATTAGGAACAGGTCATGCCAAATGAATCATTTGTCTTTTTTGATGGTCTGTTTCCTCATCTATAAAATGAAGATAATAATGGTACACATATCCCAAGACTGTTGTGAGAATGAAAATGAGATGGTGCGGTAAAGTGCAAACCTTAAAGAGCTATTTAGATGTCAACTATTATTATTACTAAGATAGAAGTTCAGAAAAATCTCATGGAAGTATTTGACAAAATCTGCCCTGTTAATTCTTGTGTAAAAGTTGGAGAAATGTGAAAGTGAACAATGAAGCGGATTTACAACTTATTGATTAGCTAGATTCAAAAAGTAGACATTAATTTTTTCCATATCAACTTTGAAGGTCTCCAGTAGAATGCCTCAGGTAGCCATTATGGTTTTATGTCATTTAATATTCTTATCCATGCCTTGGAAAAAGTCATATATTATCATATAACACAAAACTGTGAAAAAGAATTTCGACACTGATTAATAGTTATGATTTAATATCTTTACAAGTTAGACAACTGGGATGAACCTGGTAAGATGGAATTTAATAGGGATAGATATGTATATTACATATATGTATATACGTACATATGTATATAAAGATGTTGCTTCAAAAATACACTTCACAAGTACAAGATAGAGGAGATATAGCTGATAGCAGGTTGTATAAAAAAGAGAAGTGAATTTATTAGCATTTATTAAGCACCCTCAAAGTTAAAGGTCTTATAACAGGGAAAACCACATATAAAAGGAAACTGGGAAGTAGGTGGGGTAGAAGGGTTATGTATATATGTATGTATGTATCCAGCAGCAAAGTTTGGAAGTCAAGAAGTGTGTGCTGACCTGGTTATGGGCAAGATTAGGCAAAAACTCACCTATTGGAACCAAGGGTCCAAGGCGCAGAGCCTGAGTTCTGGTGGAAGAAGGAAGAAGAGGATGGCTAAAGAAAAAGTTGCATGCTTTGGAGGAGTTAAGAGTTTTATTAGATTAAAAGTTCAATGAATCAACAACCAAGAAAGCTAATGAAATCTTAGGTTACCCTAAGAGAGACATCATGTTTAGGACAAGGGAGGACCCCACTGTAGACTCAGATCACATCTGGGACACTGTGTTTAATTTCTGTTGCCACATTTTCTGAAGGACATTGTTAAGCTGATAAAGGGTCCATAGAAGGGCAACCAAGATGGTGAAACTCCATTAGTTATTTCCACATGAAAAATGGTCAAAGAAACTAGAGAAATTTTGCCCATGAGAGAGAAAATGCAGAGGGGACACTATAGTTTTCTCCAAGCATTTGAGGTTCTATGTGGAAGAAAGGTTAAATCTGTCTTGCTTGGACCCAGAGGGCTATACTAACAGCAATGAGTAGAAGTTCCAACTGGGCAAATCTAGTCTCAATGGAAGAAGAAAATTCTAACAATTAGAACTACCAAAAGTAGAATGGAATAAACAGGAGATAGAGATTTCCACTGCAGGTCTTCAAATGAAGGCCAGAATTCAGGAGTGGGGAACCTTCATCCTCAAGGCCACATGTGGCCTCCAGGTCCTGAAGTGAAGCCCTTTGACTCGATCCAAACTTCACAGAACAAATCCTCTTAATAAAAGAATTTGTTCTGTAAAACTTGGAATCAGTCTAAAGACCAAAACCAAGGACCTGGAAGGTCACATGTGGCCTCAAGTTTGCAGGTTCCCCAACCCTGGACTAGATGATGACTCATGAGGTATATTTTAGAAGAGATTAGAAGAGATTCTTGTTAAGAACCTTCTTCAGAATTCTTGCTAAGAATACTCTCCTGGGTGTGGAGCCAAGGTGGTGGAGTAGAAAGATACACACATGCAGGCTCTCCCGACACAGCCCATAAAATACCTGTAGAGAGGGACTCTCAACAAATTCTGGAGCAGTAGAAGTGGAGAACAAAAGAGTGGAGGAGATTTCCAGCCCAGGGTGACCTAAAAGCCCCATAGGAAACATCTGCTGCACCAGATGTAGAGCGGAGCCCAGTCCAGTCTTGGCCATGAGGTGTGGCTCTGGAAGGAGGACGGACACCTTGGGGGTAGAATCTCCAGTCACAGTAGCAGCGAATCCCCAGTTGCAGTAGCAGCGTTTCACAGATCCCTCAACCCATAGGTGCCAAAGGTCAGTGACAGGGTTTTTTCAGCTGGCCAGGAAGGGAGAAGGGCCTTCCCATAGCTCTGGCCTCAGGTAGCAGCCGCAGAGGCCACATCAGGCAGGCAACAGCAGTTCCCACAGGAGCCCACATCCATTGTTGGATCTTAAAACCCCTGGGGACGCTGAGCAGCCCATTCTTACCTCAGCCCTGTGTAGGGGCCCTGAGGCAGCTGATCATTATCTCACACTGAATGGCATCCCTGCCCATGCAGCTTATCGGAATCTCAACCCCCAGTGCTGGCTTGGTGGAACTGGAGGCCAGGTGGCTGTGGAGAGGAAACTGCTAAGATTCTGGGCCCAAAAATCTCTTGTTGCTCCCAGACCATGTACACCCTTGATTGTGCCACTTTGGAGGAACTGAGATCTTACAGATTCCCAGAGTATACCCTATTCTTGACAAAGGACACAAAAGTCAAGTAACTGGTTGAGAAAATGCCCAAAAGGGGGGAAAAAATAAGACTATAGAAGATTACTTTCTTGGTAAACAGGTATCTTCTCCTATCCTTTCTGATGAGGAAGAACAATGCTTACCATCAGGGAAAGACTTAAAACTTAAGGCTTCTGTATCCTAAACATCCAAAATAAATATTCAATGGTCTCAGGCCATAGAAGAGCTCAAAAAGGATTTTGAAAATCAAGTAAGAGAGGTGGAGGAAAAATTGGGAAGAGAAATGAGAGAGATTCAAGAAAAGCATGAAAAGTGGGTCAACACCTTGCTAAAGGAGACCCCAAAAAATACTGAAGAAAATAACATCTTTAAAATAGGCTAACACAATTGGCAAAAGAGATTCAAAAAACCAATGAGGAGAAGAATGCTTTCAAAAGCAGAATTAGCCAAATGGTAAAGGAGGTCCAAAAGCTCACTGAAGAAAATAGTTCTTTAAAAATTAGAATGGAACAGATGGAGGCTAATGACTTTATGAGAAACCAAGAAATCACAAAACTAAACCAAAAGAATGAAAAAAATCGAAGATAATGTGAAATATCTCATTGGAAAAACAACTGACCTGGAAAATGGATCCAGGAGAGACAATTGAAAAATTATGGGACTACCTGAAAGCCATGATCAAAAAAAGAGCCTAGACATCATCTTTCAGGAAATTATCAAGGAAAACTGCCCTGATATTCTAGAACCAGGAAGCAAAATAAATATTGAAAGATTCCACTGATCACCACCAGAAAGAGATTCAAAAAAAGAAACTCCTAGGACCATTGTGGCCAAATTCTAGAGTTCCCAGGTCAGGGAGAAAATATTACAAGCAGTTAGAAAGAAACAATCCAAGTATTGAGGAAATACAATCAGGATAACACAAGATCCAGCAGCTTCTACACTAAGGGATCAAAGGGCATGAAATATGATATTCCAGAAGTCAAAGGAAATAGATCTAAAATCAAGAATCACCTACCCAAAACAATTGAGTATAATACTTCAGGGAAAAAACTGGTCTTTCAACGAAATAGAGGACTTTCAAGCATTCTTGATGAAAAGACCAGAGCTGAAAAGAAAATCTGACTTTCAAACACAAGAATCAAGAGAAGCATGCAAAGGTAAGCAGCAAAGGGAAATCATAAGGGACTTACTAAAGTTGAACTGTTTACATTCCTACATGGAAAGACAATATTTGTAAGTTTACTTTCATCACATTCAGTGAAAGGAAGGAATAAAATACACACTTGTATTGGTATAAAAACCTATCTTACAATACAGGAAAGTCGGGAAGAAGGGAATAAGCGGTGGGGGGGATGATGGAAGGGAGGGCAATGGGAGGAGGGAGCAATTAGACGTCAATGCTCTTGGGGAAGGACAGGGTCAAAAGAGAGAATAGAAGAAATGAGGGGCAGGATAGGAGGGAAATATAGTTAGTTTTACACAACATGATTATTATGGAAGTCATTTGCAAAACTACACAGATATGGCCTATATCGAATTGCTTGCCTTCCCAATGGAGGTGGGTAGGGAGGAAGGGAGGAATAAAAGTTGGAACTCAAAGTTTTCAGAATAACTGTTGAGTATTGTTTTTGCATAGAACTAGGAAATAAGAAATACAGGTAATGGGGTATGGAAATTTATCTTGCCCTACAGGACAAAAAAGAAGATGGGGATAAGGGAAGGGAGGAATGTTAGAAGGGAGGGCAGATTGGTGATAGGGTAATTAGAATGCTTGGTGTTTTGGTGTGGGGGAGGGGATAAATGGGGAGAAAATTTGGAACTCAAAATTTTGTGGAAATGAATGTTGAAAACTTAAATAAATAAAAATTTAAAAAAAAATACTCTCCTGGACAGTCCTTTGAAGTCCTGGAAATCACCTTTCTATGAGTTTGTATCCTATCTTTTAAAGACTCTTCTAGCATAATGCCTATTCTACCAAAATGGAAAGTCTTCAGGTATAATCTTGGTAAAAGACCATCTGCTATCACAATTAGTGGAAGTTTCAGAGAAGCAGATTTGGATTCATTGTGGAAAAAAAAACAAACTTCCTAACACTGACAGCTGTTGAAAAAAATAGAATGAACATTGCAAGGCAAGGAGTGAATTCCTATCCACTAAAAGTTTTCAAGTAGATTATTTGCAGGGATTCTTTATGTGGGTGGAGTTTGGTCTACCTGATCTCCAAGGTCCATTCCAATTCAACAATTCTGTTATTCTAGGACATTCTCGTCATCTGTTATATAAATGTGGGTTTTAAAGATGATAACTTCAAAATGGACCTGAAGCAATTAACTGAGTAAGAGTACTGTAGATAAGCTAGGACAAGGAAGGAGACTTCCGAATATAAAAACAGGATAATATGTTTTAAGGCAAAAAATTAAGTGTACTCCCAAACGGACAAAGCTCATCTTTTAGATGAATAGAACTAAGCTGAGAAGAGATCTATCCCTCAAGAACTGCCAGCTCCCATTGTTCTAATTTTGTACTCACAAAACAACCTTCCCATCTCTAATTTGTTCTCCTGGGTAAGTCTCCCAGGAACCAGAAAAGGAGTTCTGCCAGGTATATCCCCCATTGTAAAGTAACAACTTGGCATTCTTACTTAGAAAGTAGTTTCTTGGGAATGTAATTAGCATGGATTAATTCCTAGAAAAGGGGTCTGATTGGAGTAAATTCTGGCCCAAGAATATAAGAAGAGAAAAGCAGCTCCCATGGGATTCAAGTGACTTCAAAGAATGTATTTTAAATCTGTAATTAGGGAAGCTGAAATAGGTGAATGTAACCAGTGGGTCTGATTTCATTCAAACTTGGACTGAGAGGCAGCAAAATATGCTTATGATAAAGTAGATGAGAACTATAAAGACTAAGTTTGTGTGTTCAAAGCCAAGGCAAGACAAAGTAACCACACTGTGCACTTTTTAAATTCACTTAACTCTCCTTAACAAGATCCCCACACCTTAGTTAAAACTCTCTTTTGCCCTAAATCATGTGTAGATAACACACTATAAAGGGCTAAAGTGAAAACATGAGGCCAGATTCTGTCTTAAAGTTGTTGTCCAGAGAGGAAAGTTTCCCACAATTCTTTAAGGAAGTTGGAAGTAATATCCACTCTGGGTGGTTTAATCACTTTATAACATGCTCCATTCTCAACTGCCTCTCTGACTATTTTTTTTTCTCCTCAGAGGATTGCAGGTTCTCATTTCTCCCCCACACTCCAATATTTTGGACAGTCATTGAGTGGAGGGCAAGACGTCACTCAGGATGGACTCGTGGATGTGGCTGTGGGGGCCAATGGACAGGTGCTGCTGCTCAGGTGAGAATTATGTCTGTTTTTGCTAAGCAACCAAGATATCCTACCCCTTAGTTCCCTTCTTTCTATTGTCTAGAACGCAGGAAACCTATTTCCTACCAAATTTTGTCCTCCTAAACCTCTGTTATTTCTCCATAGGACCCAACCAGTCCTGAGATTGAAAGTGTCCATGCAAATTACTCCCAAAGAGTTGAAAAGATCTGTATTTGAGTGTCGGGAACAGGAGAAAACCAATCAAGACGCTGGAGTCGCCAGAGTCTGTCTCTTTACCCAAAAGAATACAGCAGACCGACTAGGTAAGAATTAGTGATAATATATTCTGTTATTAAAATTCAATATGCTAAATACTTATTAAACATCTAGAGTGTATAAGGTACTGAGCTTGGATTAAGGATTCACAGATGAAAAAGAACCCATTCCTTATTCTCAAGGATCTCACAATATAATTGGGGTCGGAGAGGGCAGATACAACCAGGCTGGTAGAAGAGGAAGTTTACCCAAATTGTTGTAAGAAAAATAAAAAATGAAAGATCATTTTCATCTGGAGGGATCTGGGAAAGTTTCATAAAGAAGGTAGCTCTTGAGATAAGCTTAGAAGGAACTGTTCAAATTCAACAGGTGGAAATGCTGGCATGTGTTTTGCATAAAGGAAGGCTTCCATGAAGTCAGAGTGGAAAGAGGGCTGAACAAAATTGTGAATAGCTAAGGATAACTATCCAGTAAGGCATTAAGCCTTTGCTTGCTTACAAAGTCATCCTGATGAAATTGTTTGGTCATTTCCAGTTATGTTCAGATCTCTGTGACCCCATTTGGGGTTTTTTTCTTTTTTCTTTTTTTTAAATATTTATTTATTTATTTGACTTTTTACATTCATTTTCACAAAATTTGAGGTTCCAAATTTTCTCCCCTTTTATCCCCTCCCCCCACCCCAATACCCCAAGCAATCTAATTTTCCCTATCTCCAATCTGCCCTCTCTTCTGTCATCCCTCCCTTCTCTTGTCTCCATCTTCTCTTTTCTCCTGTAGGGCCAGATGACTTTCTATTCCTCATTAACTGCATGTCTTCTTTCCTAGTAGCAACAACAATACTAAACAGTTGTTCCTAAAACTTTGAGTTCCAAATTCTCCCCATTCCTCCCTCCCCACCCATTCCCTTTGGGAAGGCAGGCAATTCAATATAGGCCATATCTGTGTAGTTTTGCAAATGACTTCCCTGATAATCGTGTTGTGTAAGACTAACTGAATTACCCTCCATCCTATCCTGCCCCTCATTGTTTCTCTTCTGTCTTTTGATCCTGTCCCTCCCCAAGTGTTGACTTCAAATTGCTCCCTCCTCCCTTTGCCCTCCCTTCCATCATCCCCCCCTTGCTTATCTCCTTCTCCCCCACTTTCCTATACTGTAAGATGGGTTTTCATACCAAAATGAGTGTGCATTTTATTCCTTCCTTTAGTGAAATGGGATGAGGGTAAACTTCTTGTTTTTTTTTTTCTCAGCTCTCCTCTTTTTCCCTCCACTAAAAAGTCTCCTACTTGCCTCTTAAATGACATATAATTACCCCATTCCATTTTACCCTCTTTCCTCCCACTACATTTCTCTCTCCCCATTTACCTTAATTTCTTTTTTTTTAAATTTTATTTATTTATTTATTTAATTTTTTACATTCATTTTCACAAATTTTTGGGTTCCAAATTTTCTCCCCTTTTCTCCCCTCCCCCCACCCCAATACCCCAAGCAATCTAATTTTCCCTATCTCCAATCTGCCCTCTCTTCTGTCATCCCTCCCTTCTCTTTTCTCCATCTTCTCTTTTCTCCTATAGGGCCAGATGACTTTCTATTCCTCATTAACTGTAAGTCTTCTTTCCTAGGTACAACAACAATATTAAACAGTTGTTCCTAAAACTTTGAGTTCCAAATTCTCCCCATCCCTCCCTCCCCACCCATTCCCTTTGGGAAGGCAGGCAATTCAATATAGGCCCTATCTGTGTAGTTTTGCAAATGACCTCCCTGATAGTCGTGTTGTATAAGACTAACTGGATTACCATCCCACCTAACCTGCCCCTCATTGTTTCTCTTCTGTCTCTTGATCCTGTCCCTTCCCAAGTGTTGACTTCAAATTGCTCCCTCCTCCCTTTGCCCTCCCCTCCATCATCCCCTCCCTTGCAATACCTCCTTCTCCCCCACTTTCTTATACTGTAAGATAGGTTTTCATACCAAAATGAGTGTGCATTTCACTCCTTCGTTTAGTCAAATGTGATGAGGGTAAACTTCTTGTTTTTTTTTTTTTTTTCTCAGCTCTCCTCTTTTTCCCTCCACTAAGAAAAACTCCTACCTGCCTCTTAAATGACATATAGTTACCCCCTTCCTTTTCCCTCTCTTTCCTCCCCCTACATTTCTCTCTCACCATTTACCTTAGTTTCTTTTAAGGTATGGTCCCATCCTATTCAGTTCAATCTGTGCTCTCTATCTCTGTATGTGTGTGCATGTGTGTATGTGTGTGCATGCGTGTACATGTGTATGTGTGGTCCCACCAACTACCCAGATACTGAAAAGTTTTAAGAGTTAGAAATATTGTCTTTCCCTGTATGAATGTAAACAGTTCACTTCTGGTAAGTCCCTTAAGACTTCTCTTTGCTGTTTCCTTTTTCATGCTTCTTCTCATTCTTGTGTTTGAAAGTCAAATTTTCTTTTCAGCTCTGGTTTTTTCATTAAGAATGATTGAAAGTCCTCTGTTTCATTGAAAGACCATATTTTCCCTTGAAGTATTATACTCAGTTTAGCTGGGTAGGTGATTCTTGGTTTGAGTCCTAGTTCCTTTGCCTTCTGGAATATCCTATTCCACGCCCTTCGGTCCCTTAATGTAGAAGCTGCTAGATCTTGGGTTATCCTGATTGTATTTCCACAGTATTGGAATTGTTTCTTTCTAGCTGCTTGCAAGATTTTTTCCTTGAGCTGGGAGTTCTGGAATTTGGCCACAATGTTCCTAGGAGTTTCTCTTTTTGGATCTCTTTCAGGTGGTGATCGATGGATTCTTTCAATACTTATTTTGCCCTCTGGTTCTAGAATGTCAGGGCAGTTTTCCTTGATAATTTCATGGAAGATGATGTCTAGGCTCTTTTTTTGATCATGGCTTTCAGGTAGTCCCATAATTTTTAAATTGTCTCTCCTGGATCTATTTTCCAGGTCAGTTGTTTTTCCCATGAGATATTTCACATTCTCTTCCATTTTTTCGTTCTTTTGGTTTTGTTTGGTGATTTCTTGGTTTCTCCTAAAGTCATTAGACTCCATCTGTTCCATTCTAATTTTGAGAGAACTATTAAATTCAGTGAGCTTTTGAGCCTCTTTTTCCATTTGGCTCATTCTGCTTTTGAAAGCATTCTTCTCCTCATTGGCTTTTTGAACCTCCTTTGCCAATTGAGTGAGCCTATTTTTCAAGGTGTTAATTTCCTCAGCATTTTTTTGGGTCTCCTTTACCAAGGTATTGACCCGTTTTTCATACTTTTCTTGTATCTCTCTCATTTCTCTTCCCAGTTTTTCCTCCACCTGTCTAACTTGCTTTTCAAAATCCTTTTTGAGCTCTTCCAGGGCCTGAGCCCACCCGCCACCCCCCTGGGGTGTCTGGGGTACTGAGGCCCCGCCCTCCACGTCTTTCCCTGATGGCAAGGATACATCCTCGTCATCAGATCCGAAAGTTGGGATCATTTGCATCTGTTCAAAAAAACTCTCTATAGTCTCATTTTTCTTCCCTTTTCTAGGCATTTTCCCAGCCAGTTACTTGATTTCTGAGATTCCTTTCCACCCCTGCCTAGATCTGCCCAGCTAGTGCTTGGAGTCTGAGATTCAAATGGGCTTTCCGCGGCAGGCGCGGCTGCTATTCAATGTGAGCTTTAGTTCTGGTGCTGGGGTGGGGGCAGGGCCACCTCCCAGGCTCAGTTCCCTCAGGGGCTTTATGCAGAGACCTTCAATAATGGAGCAGGTGGGTCAGGGCCGTCTCCCAGGCTCAGCTCCTTCAGGTTGTTTATGCAGAGACCTTCAGTAATGGAGCGGGTGGGGCAGGGCCGTCTCCCAGGCTCAGCTCCTTCAGGTGGTTTATGCAGAGACTTTCAGTAATGAAGATCCTGCCTGCTGCTGGGGGAGTCCCGGGCCGCCGCCCCCGCCTCTGCCTCCACCGCTTCCTGCCCCCGCCTCTGTTTCCGCCACTTCCTCCTCAGGGGTCCTGAGTCACGGAGACACCCCGCTCCCGTCTCAGCCTGCCCAGCCGTGTCTCTCACTGACCTGTAGCTTCTGTGGGTGGAGGGACCTTCCCAGCCGCCGGAGCTTCTGTCCCTGAAGCCTGCTTGGATCAGCTTCTCTGGGGTCACGGCCAGGGCAGTGCTGGGGTGGGGTCCGCTTTCCGGGGCGCGACAGACCCTGGGGACCGCTCTCCAGGGCTCTCTGGAACGGAAATCTCTTCCACTGTGTTTCTGCACACCCTGCAGTGATCCAGAACTTATGGGGAGCTCTTCTTACATTAAATCTATGGGCTGTGGGTTCGGAGCTCGCATACATGCATCTTTCTACTCCGCCATCTTGACTCTGCCCCTGGGGTTTTTTTTTTGATGAAGATACTAGAATGATGTGCCATTTCCTTCTCTGCTGATGAGGAAACTGAGGCAAACAGGGTTAAGTGACTTGCCCAGGGTCATACAGCTAATAAATGTCGGAGGTCAGATTTGAACTCAGGAAGATGAGTGTTCCTGAGTCTAGGCCTGGCACTCTATATACTGTGCCACTTAGCTGCCCTATCCTGATGAAGATCCATAACCAAAGCCATGTTCTTTTAGCCCAGGAGGAAATCAGAGACATAACCTCAGGCATGGTTACTAAGGGAGGGAAGAGATAAAAAATCATCTGGGGCTCCTGTATACATGAGCACCCTGGAAGCTACCCAAGGTCAAGGAAGTTTGTGGGTAAAAGTCCACTCAAAAATCACAGCTCATGAATCCCCACCCATGTGTATACTTTTACTTGACCAGCCAGAGAATACATTAGTTTAAAGCAAGACTTTTAATCATGTAACATGACAAAATAAGTGCAAACAAAATTTTCTCCCCTATGCACAGGGCTCCTACACTCTTTCACAATTGCCACACAAGTGGGAGAAGAAATCCATTCAGGAAATATACAATTCATGGAAGCGCATACACCTGGGGAATACATATAGCAAAGGAACACATATGGCCAGACACATTCTTAAGGGATGCACATAGCTGGGGAATTCCTGCCTCCCTCCAGTACTGTTGGTGGTGCCATTTCTCTGCTGAGAGTTCCAGCTGAACTTCCTGCTTGGGCATCTCTGCTGCACCATAGTGTCATCAATACTGATCTCACTACTGGGTTTGCTTGCTGTGTTCCTTTTTCACTGAACTGCTGCTGTTGCAGATTTTCAGGGGCACCTTAGCTTCATGGGTGCTGTTCTCTACTGCTAATTACAGGTTTTCAGCTGTGATGAGACTTCTCCATAGCAGGAAGAGTGTTTCCCTCTCATGTTCATACTTTCATGTTTAGGGGCAGCTAGGTGATGCAGTGGATAGAGCACTAGTGCAGGAGTCAGGAAGACCTGAGTTCAAATCTCACCTCAGACACTTGCTACTCACTAGCTGTGTGACCTTGGGCAAGTCACTTAACCAATTGCCTCATCCTGGGTTATCTCCAGTCATCTTGATGAATATCTGGTCACTGGATTCAGATGGCTCTGGAGAAGAAGTGCAGCTGGTGACCTGCACAGCCCTCCCTCACACAAAACAAAGTCAAGTGCAAGTCATGTCATCATTGCTCTGATGGTATGGTCTTCTTCAGCAACACACACTTTCATGTTTATGGTCCTAAGATCATCTCTAAGTATAGGTGATGTAGTCCTCAGTCACCTAGTTAGAGAAACTTTTTGGCATTTTAACGTCTGTCTTTTAAACTGCTTTTCTTCAGTGGCTGCTCTCAATCTCTGTGGTGATCCAAAAATTCATTTTTACTCTTATTATATTATATTATATATATATGTGTGTGTGTGTGTGTGTGTGTATGTGTGTGTGTGTGTATGTATGTGTATGTGTGTGTATGTGTGTGTGTATTCTCAATCCTGGGTTGAGAACTTAAGTCAAGCACCTTAATCATTTCAAACTGTTGCAAGTACTCCACTCAGAAAAACTGCAAAGGTGCTGGGTGGAGCTGTGGTGAAGACTGATTTCAACCCTCATATTTTTTCCTGGTTGCCATAGAAGTCACCTCAGGAAAAAGTGCAAAGGACTGAGTGAAGCTGGTGAAGTTGGTGACCTTCCCACCAACAACCCAAATTACTTTGCTCAGAAGGCCTTTCTGAAGGAGTTCACCTCAGACACTCTCATCTATCCTTCTCTCTGTTTTCTATTCTCCTCCATAAGAACCCAGGGCTCCATTCACACAGTATAAAATAAAGTCTGGTTTTAGGAGAGTGGGGACAGATGATCAAAAGGTGTGATTTCCTGGAATAGGAGTTACTAAGGTAAACATCTACTCACAAGCTGCTCAGATACTCACTTCATTACTGCTTACTGCTCTCCCTAATCACGCATTGTGTGTGTGTGTTTGCGTGTGTGTATATGTGTGCGTATGTGTGCGTGCATGCGTGCATGCATGTATGTGGTCCAAGTATGAACAAAGTGAATAATAAAAATCAATCACTGTCCTAAATAACAGGATGGTATGTGTAAGGCCTATATCAGATTGCACGCCATCTTGGAGAGGGCAAGGAAGAAGGGTGGAAATTTTAGAACTCAAAATCTTATAAAAGAGAATGTTGAAAACTAAGCATAAATAAATAAATTTTAAAAAAAAGAAAAAGAAAAAATCACAGACCTATACTGCAACCCAGGGAATCTTCACTCCCCCTTATCTTAGTGGAGGAGTCAAGAATCTCTCTTCCTTAATTCTTCCATTCCTACCAGGTGAAGTCCAGAGCTCTGTGACATATGACCTCGTTTTGGATCCTGGACGCTCTAAACCTCGAGCCATCTTTGATGAGACAAAGAACCATAGGAGGAGAAAAGTCCTGACCGTTGGCATGAAGAGTATCTGTGAGGAAGTGAAATTACTGTTACCGGTGAGCCTGGTATGAGGGTATTCCCCAACTGCCTCATCCTGGGTCATCTCCAGTCATGCTGATGAGTATCTGGTCACTGGATTCAGATGGCTCTGGAGGAGAAGTGAGGCTGGTGACCTGCACAGCCCTCACTCAAAACAGAGTCAGGTGCAAGCCATGTCATTACGAACACACACACACACACACACACACACACACACATACATACACACATACACATACACATACACACTTAGTATTCATCTTTGAAAAAAATCATAAAGACCAAACTATGTAACAGTCATCCCTTTCTCTCTCCATGCCCCTCCCTTGTGTCACCCCAAAAGTAATACTACTTCTTAAAATGCTCACATCAGTTTTGCTGTACTTTTCCTTTGTACTTTCTCTCCTCCTTTCAATTGTAATTATTCACGTTCTTGTCTTTCTCCCATCATTGTTGTTGCATCAGGAGTGGGGAACCTGGGGCCTTAAGGCCACATATGGCCTCAAGTGCAGCCCTTTGACTGAATCCAAACTTCACAGAACAAATCCCCTTCATAAAAAGATTTGTTCTGTAAAACTTGGACTCAGTCAAAAGGCCACATTCAAGGACCTAGAAGACCACATGTGGCTTTGAGGCCACAGGTTCCCCACCCTTGTATGTTGTCCAGTTGTTTAATTATGTCTGACTCTTCAAGACCCAATGGACGCTAGGACACTAGGCCCTTCTATCTTCCCCCATTTCTTGTAGTCTTTCCAAGCTTAAGCTCTGGCTTCCATTTACATAGGATAATATATTTAGCACTGGAATTGACCAAAAGTCATCTAATCCAACCCCTTCATTTTACATATAAGTAAACTGAGTTCCAAAGACACTTAGTGGCTTGTCTAAAGCTACACAATAGTAACAAAAATGGGATTTGAACCTGGTTCCAAATCTACTGCTCTTTCTACTCCAGCAAACTAAATTTGTTTTAAAATGAATTTTAATTGATACCTTTTATTTTTTTACATTGCTGGAATTTCTTCCAGAGAGCAATCTCATGTAACAAATAATATTTTATAAAGAGAAAAAATAGCAAGAGAAAAAAATCAGCAAAATCTATATTTTGAAAAAGTCTGAAAATATATACAATGTTTACCACAGCCATGAGTCTGCTTCTGCAACAGAGAAGAGTGGTAGTGTCTTCTCATATCTCTTCTTTGGAGCCATGCTTTGTAATTTTTTGTCAAGATTTGTATTCTTTTGTCATTTTGCAATATTCACTTTTAGTTGTTTCCATTTATATTGTGATTGTATATTCTGTTTTCTTGACTCTGCTTACTTTACTTTGCATCAGATGATATAAATTTTTCCAGGTTTCTCTGTATTCCTCCTATTCTTCATTTCTTACAGTACATCAATATTCTATGACATTACCATGTCACTATTTGTGTGGCTATTTCCCAACCTATGGACATCTATTTTGTTTCCAGTTCTTTGCAACTGTATTTCTGAAATTCTGCCTGACGATGTCTTCTCTTTCTACCTCTCTTATTTCTGTACCTGCTCTTTGTCCTTGGTGTAAATTTCAGTTCTTTCAGCATTACCTTTTCCCCAGATTTTTCACTCTCCTCTGGACTCATTTGTAGAAACAAAAATTAGCATTATACATTCTTACAAAAGTATATACAACATTGACCTTCACCTCAAGGTGAATCTTTCTATCTTTGGTATCCCAGTCTTTGGATCTCAAGTGCCAATCAAAGGAACTTGCATCTAGTAGATGTCAGCAGGACATTGAAATCAGGGCAGTGGGATAACATGACCAGATTTCCTAATGCTAATTCTCCTTCAGAAATGTGTAGAGGACTCAGTGAGTCCCCTCATCCTAAGCCTCAACTTCTCTCTGGTGGGACAGCCCATTGCCTTCGCTGGAAACCTCCGACCTGTTCTATCAGAGAATGCTCCAAGGCTCTTCTCAGAAGCTGTGAGTCCTGGGGAAGTGCTGCTGGGGTCTGGGGAAGAGCAGAGATCTGGGGAGCAGAACTTTTGAACTCAGCCTGGGATACACCAGGATGCAGGGTTCCTTTCTGTTACAGCTTCCCTTTGAGAAGAACTGTGGCAATGATAATATCTGCCAAGATGATCTCAGTATCACTTTTAGCTTCCTGAGGTAAGAGGTATTGCTAGTGTCATTCTTTGTTCTTAAAATCTACTCTGTTTCAAATATACAGGCTTCAGCATATCAAGGGCTTCAGCATTATTGTTTTCTTTTTGCATCGTAAATATTTATTTTGTATTTCAGTGAAAACAATGATTTTAATGAGATGAATTGTGTAGTGAACTGCTAAATAAGAGAATTGCCTCTGTACATTTCATTAGCAGATCTTAATAATCATCCTCATACTTTTTTCACATATAAGCTCTTTAACAAGTGTAGAACATCACAAATCATCAAACATTGTTTAACATCTTTTTGGTCTTATTTTTCTGATCATATTCCTCTAGACCTGGGTTTGTGATGTTTACATGAAATAAGCCTGCTGAAACCACCCACAGCTTTCTTTCAATTGCTTCTTAAGCCCCAGAGCAGTATTTGGTCTTGCAAGATTTTAATTTTTTAAATTTTATACTATTTATATATTATTATAATACCTTTATATATATTTATATAAATAAATGTATTTATTTAATTTATTAGATTTGTTATTTATTTTGTTGGGGTATTTATTTAATTTATTTGTTAAGTTTTTTTGAATTCATTATTTATATATTTATGTGTGTAATATATTTATATATTATAAATATAATAATATTTATATATTATAAACATAATATTCACATATTATAAACATAATAATATTCATATATTATGAACATAATATTCATATATTATAAATATGATAATATTTATATATTATAAATGGGATAATATTTATATTTTATAAATATAATAATATTTATATATTACAAATATAATAATGTATTTATATGTTATAAGTATAAGATATTTATATATTATTTATATATTTTATATTATTTTACATTTTAAAACGTTCAGTTCCACAAGCTTTTGAGTTTCAAATTTTCTCTCCCTCCCCTCCTATAGGCTCTGTTATAGCTGCCATTCACATTAAACATATTTTCACATTAGTCATATTGCAAAGAAAAATTATAACCAATCGAATGACCATGAGAAAGAGGAAACGAAACAAAAACTAGATAAAGCAAATAGATGTTTCGATCTGCATTCAGGCTCTGTAATTCTTTCCATCCTGAGTCTTTTGGAGTTGTCTTAGAACTTTTGCAAGATTTTTAAATGTGTGTTGGTTACCATCTGAGCTTCTTTCCAAATCAAACCTTACCCTTACTTTTGCTTTTTCAAGACGCTTACATGAGGTCAAATGTAAATCTTCCTTTTCATCATCAGAAGAGTCCTACTGTGCCTACCCAGTGTCTACTGGGCGCTCCTCGATGCCCAGTGTGATATTTGGCATACTCTAGGGTATGATGTATATCTCTTTTTCCAATCAAGGAAATAGCTGAGTCCTTTGTGGAGATTTCCTTAGAAGCAGTGTTGTGAAAACACTATTAAAAGAAAACAAACAAATGAAAAGGCTGCTAATACTGTAACTGTCTTGAAAAGGGGCCATCTTTGTTTCTCAATGTAATCTCTTTCTTGTTGAATTTTAGGATTTAAACTTTTTCTTTTTAAGACTTTTGGGAATATATAGATGGTTTTGAATTGTTACTTTCTACAATTCTAAATAGTCAAAAGATTATGTTGTAGTTGATCATCTTTCAGTAATAGTTTCTTTTGGCCTAACATAAATGGCTCGTAGCTCTTTCTGGAACTACAGAATTATTCTTCATGTTGTTCTCTTTGAACTTCTCATAACATTGGTCTTTCAAATTTGCTTTTTCCTCATTGTGTGAAGTTAAATAAATATATGTATTACTTGATGAGGGTAACTTGGATTTGTACAAATATTCTTTAATGTCTAGTTGGACTTCAAAATTCT
Source organism: Bettongia penicillata ogilbyi (assembly GCA_023548195.1). Classification (NCBI taxonomy): domain Eukaryota; kingdom Metazoa; phylum Chordata; class Mammalia; order Diprotodontia; family Potoroidae; genus Bettongia; species Bettongia penicillata. The sequence goes on along the minus strand of JAJHZJ010000066.1, from coordinate 2,259,293 downwards.
GGACACATGGTATGACTATTGGCTCAGGTTTTTCCTCCACGGTCACTTTATCTATGTTAATATGTTCTTTTTTGTTTCCAGAGGTTTGATTTTTTCAAAGTAACTTTTGAATGATCTATTTTTGTTCCGTTAGAGCAGCCATGTAGGTCTCCTTTTTATAACCAGTTTTTTCTACTTGTGGCAGTTGCACTAAATTATGGTTTTTTTAGGGCAGCTGAGTGACACAGTGGATAGAGTGCTGGCCTTGGAGTGTGGAGTACCTGAGTTCAAATGTAGACTCAGACACTTATTACCTGTGTGACCCTGGTCAAGTCACTTAACCCTGATTGCCTCATCCCCCCCAAAAAATTATGGTCTTTTCATTCCCTTCTTAATACTAGTTTCATTATTCTTTCTGGTGAATTGTTAAATAGGAACTCTTAGCTACTTTTTCTCAAAGATTTTACTTTTGTTAGACTTTGTTTTCCAACTCTTTTTCTAGAGTCTTGTCATTCATCTTCTCTCAACAAAGATGATCTTCTTTTAATATTATGCAAAGTAAAATATTAACTTTCCAACTTTCTGGTTAGTTCTATATTTCATCAATAACCTCTTGTGACATATTTCTTGGAAAACTTGGAAAAGTTTTATAATTTTGCTTTTCTGAAGGCTTTTCCAGAAATTAATTTAGTCCTCTCAGATCTGAGCTTAAATGATGTTAGGAAGGTTAAATCAACAGGCCTTGGCAACAGATTGGATATTGGGGGCAGGGTGAGGGAATAGAGTTGAGGACAGCACTTAGATTGCAAGCCTGGGTGACTGGGAAGATGACACTTTTCTCCAGCACAGTACAAAAGTACTTTTGATCCAATGACTAAATGACAGCCCCTGCCCTCAAGTTTACATTCTTACTGAGGGAGACAATACACATAGAAAAGTGATAGCCAAGGAAGGTCACTTTAGTCTGGAAAGTAGTTGGGATGGTAAGCAGTGCCACAAATAGATTACAACATTCTTCCACTAACAGAATGGATTTGACCAAAGCTCTAGAACTAGAGGGGAGGAAGGGTTGGTGGCAGGGCATTTGGCATAACTCTCAAAATGATAGGCAGGGACTAGAAAATGAGGTGAAGTGTGACTTCAACCCATGTAAAATAGTGGACTAGGCAAGGGTTCAGTCCCTAACCTGGACAGCAAGGACCTAGGATATAAGTTCTGGAGATGAGAGAATTAAAACTTTCAGGGTGTGCCTACCTTAAGTCTCTTAACTCTCCAGTCCATCCTCCATTCAGTCACCAAAGTGATTTTCCAAAAGTACAAGTCTGACCATGCCACCTCCCTCCATTAAAAAATTCCAATTTATCCTATGTATACATTGTTTGCACGTAGTTGTTTTTCATGTTGTTCTCCCCTAAGTTCTTATTTCCTGACTGCCTCCCTCATTTCCCTTAAAGGTTACAGACCTTGGTGGTGGGCAGTTTCCAAGAACTAAATGTGACAGTGACTGTGGGGAACCAAGGTGAAGACTCCTATGGGACCTTGGTGACTTTGTTATTTCCCCCAGGACTGTCCTTTCGACGAGTAACAGTGATTCAGGTAATTCAACTCTAAGAGTTGGTATTGTCGAGTTTGTGCCCTCCTCAGAGATCTCTGTCTTTGTGGTAAACTTGGCTGCCTCTGCTTTCCTTCCCTCCCACAGAATCAACCATGGTATCGTTCCATGTCAGTGAACTGTGACCCAGGAACAGTTGACAGCAAGACTGAAAGAAGCAACCAGTGTAAAGTTAGTCACCCCATCTTTCGGACAGGAAGTGAGGTCAGCAATACCACTTTTATCTTCTCCTTTCCCCTTTTTTCCTTCATTCCTTCCCTTTCAGTCTCTTCTCACTTTCCTCTTCTCTCCCTACTTAGATAATTTGGAATGCAACATTTGATGTCTCTCCTATGGCTTCCCTTGGAAACAAAATGGTCTTTAAGGCAAATGTGGTCAGGTGAGGTCAATGCCCTTTGATGGAAAACCCTACTTCTTATTGATGGTGGGATTCCACCCTGTGCCTACTGGATGTCCTTGGGCAAAAAAATCTTCCCTGTGGCCTCATCTAGATGGACCTCCCTCTCTTCTCTCTAGTGAGAATAATGCACCCACCACCAACAAGACTTCCTTCCAGTTGGAGTTACCAGTGAAATATGCTATCTACCCAGTGATCAAGAGGTACCAACTCCCTTCATTCCACTCCCCAGAAGGTTGCTGATGCAGATAGCCTTCCTACCATGCTCAGACTGGTCCATAGTTGTACTATTGTGTGACAGTGTGTGCTGTAAGTGTATGTACATATTATCTCCCTGTCTTTAACTTTTACTACTTCTGTATACCATGTCTCTGAATTCTTCATCCTAGAAGAGGCAATATGAGGCAATGGAATGAACACTGACTTTCCAGCCAAAAGACTTGAATTTAAATAATAGCTCTGCCATTTAACCACTTGTGTTAGCTTGGTCAAGTCACTCAACTTTTCTGAAGCTACATTTCCTTGTTTCTAAAATGATGGCACTGAGTTAGATGACCTATGATTTGCCTTCCCGTTCTAAGTCTCTGATCCTATATTCTCTTTCTTGCCCATCACCTACGTCTGGCATTCCAGCTGAGGTATGCTCCACAAGTCTCCCTAATGTGGAGTTCTACACTGCCATTTCATTTATCCAATCAACATATATTTATATAGAGGGTAAGGTACTATAGACAAATACAATAGTGGTTAAGAAACAGCCCGTGCCTTTCAGGAGCTTAAAATTTAGTGGAATTGCTTCCAATCTTGTACCATTTTCTACCTTTTCTTCCATCAGCCATGAAGAATCTACAAAATATCTCAACTTTTCAGACTCAGAAGAGAAGAACAGCCCTGGTTTGAAGCACAAATACCAGGTAGGGGAATGGTGTAGAAGACCATCTGGGAAGAGTTGTAATTAGGAATTCTAACACCTGGGGCAAATGCAATTGAGTGTGCAGAGGTTATGGTGGAGGGGTGCAGATACTGAGGGGAGGGGTATAGAGATGAGGCATAACTTTAAAGGTCTGACCACTACTGTTCATGGTTGATGTAAACTGGAGAAAGGTCATTCTGATCAACTGGAGGATAAAGAAATGACAGGGGCATGGTTTTTGAAGGAGGTAGGTGTTGGAGTGGCACAGCAAACAGATAGTGAATTTCTTGGGAGAATGACCTAGAGGTGCCAGAAAAGGCAGCAGGACTCTGGACAAGAAAGAGAAATTTTTAAAGGAAGTGACTGCAGGGTGATGAAGGTGGAGGGAGAGTCTAAAGATGGCAGTGGGGAACACGGAGTATGCCAAGTCTTTATCTTGGCCCTGTGAGCTAAATGATGTGAGAGAATGAGCCACCACTCTTAGAAATGGTGCCAAGAGGTATGATGTATTCAGGAGAAAACCAGGTTTCAGTGAACACCAGAAAAGGGAAGAACTGTGAGGAAAAGATCTAAGATGAAAGGAATTTTTGCAACAGTTAATCATTCCAGAGTACACAATGAAAAAGAGGGCAGAGGAAGAAAGGATAGAATGGGGAGGGAGTAAGAGAGAAGTAGTTTAGAGGATCAGGACTGAACTGGATAGGAATTAGAATAAAGGGTAACAGGAGAAAGGGGTTTTAAAAGTGGGAAGAAGTTCAACTTTTGGTACAGCCTCTGGAGAATGGATTGCCTGTCCTTTTCCCCTCTCCTCTTCTGACTTTTCCTGTCATTAACCTTACTCTCTTGCCCTCTCCTGAGGCTACCTACTCCTCCCACCCTAATCTCTGCAGCAGAACAAACTGGCAGACAAGCAAGTATCAAACAAGGAGTTCTCCAGACAATAGAAGAGTGTCTCGGTCTCCTGACAGCACTTTCCTGCACTCCAACCAGATGGCCTATGGGACAAAGCCCAAATTGCCTTGCATTAGTTAACAGTTATGCACCTGGGTCCTGAATTCGTGGAAATGAGACAAGAGTTGTCTTCCTAGAAACCATAGTAATTGGTTTTAGAAAAGAGCATGTAGGAGAACATAGGAACTGAACCTTGAAATTCATACCTTCTCTGTGCAGGTGAACAACCTAGGTCAACGGAATATCCCCATCAAAATTGACTTCTGGGTCCCAGTTAAGTTGAACGAGAAAAACATTTGGGAGAATGCTAAAGTCATCCCCCCCGAGGTATTCCTATTCCCACATTTTTACCTATATAATCCTGGCTCAAATGTGAAACTCTCTGTCTTTGTTCCCCCATCTTGGAAATTTGTAGTGTCTCTCAGACTTCTCTTGAATAAAATTCCAGACTCCCTTTCAGACCTAATTCAGTATTTCTCATTTTGACCTCATTTGACAGTCTCTCTCTCTCTCCTTAGAATATCTCATGTACCTCAGAAATAAAAGTTCCCAGTCAGTCTGATTTTCTGGCACAGTTTCGTAAAACATCAATAGTGGTAAGATGGGACCCAAACCCTGGGGATACCTGTATGTCAGAGCTAGAGAAGATCCATTGTTAAATTCAGATGCTCTTACACCATATCAGAGCCAGTTACCTGATTTAGTTAGCTGGATTCAATGGACACTTTCGTGACCTTGGGAAAATCACTTAGCTTCCTCCAGCCTCAGTTTCCTCATCTGTAAATTGGGGTAATCAGGCCTACCTTACATTTGAGTATCAAATGGCATGTTAGCAAGATACTTTGCAAATATTAAAGTGCTACCTAAATGTTAGCTGTTAGGATTATTTTTATTGTCGTGATTGTAACTTAACAGTACCTTATTTTATTTCCTTATCTATGAGCTTCTTTCTCTCTCATCTATCACTCCTTCTTCCTCCTAGAATTGCTCCATTGCTGTCTGTGAAAGAACTAGCTGTGACATCCCCATATTTCACATTCAGGAAAAACTTAACTTCACCATCGAAGGCAACCTGAGCTTTGGCTGGGTCAAACAGGTATGGAGACCATAAGATGAGAGACTCCCATCTCAAACCAGCTATTCTGCCTGCACAAGAATTAGATACATTCCCTAATCTTTGTCTAAACTCAAAGAACTCATTGTTTTAATCCTTTTTCCATGCCACCCCTTTCTCCCCCCACAGACAGAGCGGAACGACCTGTTGGTCAGAAGCTTGGCTGAAGTAACTTTTAATGAATCCCTATATTCCCTACTTCCAGGACAGATGTTTATGAAAGCCCAGGTAACCCATGTTTGTGGGAACTATCTATTGTCACATGGGATCATAGGATCTTAGACTTAGAGCTGGAAAGGACCTTATAAATCATCTAGTCCAGCCTCCTCTTTTAAGAGATAAGAAAACTGAGGTCCTTGGAAGTTAAGTAATTTGTGTAATATCATACAAGTAGCAGAATCAGAATTTGAACTCAGGTCTCTAGTCCCCATTCTGGCACTTTAGCTCTACCCTTTGTAGCAGAGTATAAATATTCCAAGACAGGAGTAGAACCTGGGTTTGGGAAGAGTCTGATCTATGGGACAATGCTCCCAGATGCATTATGTACAAATTTGGGGCTTATTGTTTTAGGAGTCCACAAAAAAAGAGGTTTTGTGTTGGATTAGTTAAGTAGCTTGAATTCAAAGGGAATAAGGTTTCAATAAGAAAATCAGAATTTAGATAAGGAAGTCCTGAGTTCTTGTTTGAAACAGATTTAAGAAAAGTGGGTTTAAAAAGTCAATATGATTACTTTTGTTCATTGGAATTTCTTTTCCCTCAATGTCACCTCTTACCAACCGACCTCCAGGCAGAGACCAAAGTTGAACGATATGAAATTTATTCTCCTGTTCCCCTCATTGTGGGCAGCAGCGTTGGGGGACTGGTGCTCTTAGCACTGATCACAGCTGGACTGTACAAGGTGACATCCATTACTCTACCCTTCTCCCCAACATATCTCTCTGAAAGGTTTTCTTCTTTTTGAACCTCTTTCTTTCTTTAAACAATTTTATTGATTAGATTTTGTTTTCAACATATCACAAAAACCCTCAGCATACTCATTGAATATGATATAATAAATGACTCCCCCAAAACAGTTGTAGCACTTAGAGGAAGTCTCCAACTTCTAGGGTATATGGGTATATAGTACAAGCTATTCTATGAGTGTAGATCAGCTTAAGACCATAGCTCATAAGCCCTACTAAAGTAGAGGAGTGACTTTTACTAGTCAACCAGAAGACATCATTCATTCAAATCATATGCAATTAATGAAAAAGTATAGTAAGAAAGTAGCAATAAAACATTTTCCTCATAAACTTGAGGCATAATCTCACAAGTGGATCAGTGGGGGGAAAATGGATGAGGTGTGCACAGCACAAATGTGTAGAGAGGCATGCATTGAGATACCATCTATAGCATAGATAGACTTCATAGAGGGGCAACTCATATTTCTCATGCAACAAGGCCTACCATTGTTTCTTGTGATGCTATTTTGCTGTTCCCACTTTGGCATGCTCTCTACTGGTCTTGAGCAATGTGCAATTTCTTCCTAATGTTGTTATCTCCAAGATTCAAAGGGATTCTGTTACTTGCTGCCTGGTGTAGCTTTAAGGACTGAGAGAAGTTCTAAAGGGTCTATTCCAGGGATGGGGAACCTGCAGCCTCTAGGCCACATGTAGCCCTCTAGGTTCTTGTGTGCAGCCTTTTGACTGAGTTCATGTTTTACAGAACCAATCCTTTCATTAAGGGGATTTGTTCTGTGAAATTTGGATTCAGTCAAAGGGATGCACTTGAAGACCTAGCAAACCAAGTGTGGCCTGGAAGCCTCAGGTTCCCCACCCCTGGTCTATCCTCTTCCCTACTTCCCTTCCCTATGCTAATCCAATAGCAGATACTGTCATATACTCTTTTGGGGGGTTTCTTTTTATCAAAGTAACTTCCTTTATCCTTAGGTTTACAGTTGGTTATAAAAGCTTGTATTGAATATTGCTATACTTAGTCCATGTCAAGAAAAAGGGAATGAAGGAAAGCAAGAGTCAGCTGAAAATATACACTGTTTAAACTAGAGCTATACCTGAGCAGTTATGATTTAATTAGTAACTTTTCATCTTATATAAATGCCACAAAATAGCAGAGAAATAGGGCCGTCCAGACCTGAAGGTCATTATATTGCCCCTAGACAGTAATTATTGTAATAGCATATGGCTGACTAAATTTTAAGCCTCCAGTTTCAAAGAAAACAAAAAAAAAAGGGAAGAAAAAACAAGGACTTGCAAGAAAGTCACACCCTGAACTGGACTCATGAGAGGAGATAGATATGGCCTGGAAGGATTCAGCTCCAAACACTTCCAAAAAGGAGCAGGCAATAAGCAGTTACCAGTGGTCCACTATTACCTCTCAGAACAACACCCACCAGTTATACCTGCATAGGTTGCTGTGGCTGACTCTTTCATCACATGCTTACACTATTGGTGATGAGTTTCTCTGTACTGACCTAACCTATTCCTGAGAAAACATAATTAGTCTGTGGTTAGGACCATACTCGAAGCCTTTCAAGCATGGTAGAATCTACCAGAGTTTGCATAGCCTTTAAGAACCCAGGATCACTTCCTTGCTATAATGACACATCATAGTAAGACTGATGGATGTGAACTTATTTATCCCTTTGGAATCTATCATGGAATAAGATGCTGTATTGGAAGCTATTGGTCTGGGCCTATTTTGCACCAGACAGCTGAATCATCTTCCCAGTCGTTGAATAAAAAAAAAAATCTTTTCTTTAGTTCTTTGTGTTCTTGGTTAGTGTCATCAATATAGACTAATGCGCTCAGTGAATTTACTGTGAATTTACGAAGTCTTGTCTATTTCATTCATCATTTTTTTTTAGTATCTATCGTACTAGGTAGTTTTGATAATCACTTACAATACAATTTGAGAACTGCTGATGCTAAACCACTTTCATCCCTTTTCATTATTACTTTTTCCAGAACACTGTTTGACTTTTTTGCTCTTTCATAAGAAATCTGGTATTATTTGTCTAATTATTTAAAATATCCTCTTAAAGTTTGATTGGTATAGCACTTAATATGCAGACTAGAATTTAAGTAATATCGTCATTTTTACTGTATTGTTATAGGTTAATTGCCCTCATTTAGGACTTATTTTTGTAAAATTTTGTTTTGTGTTTGTAGTTGTAGTCAAGCCAACATGCATTTAGTACATGCCTACTATGTGCTCATTGAGGATACAAAGAAATGCGAAAATAGTACATACTCTCAAGGAGTTCACATTCTAATAGGGAAGATAGCATGAGAACAAGTATGTACATACAAGGATAAATCCTGGGTAAATTGGAGGTAATTTCAAAGGAAAGGCACCAGCTTTGAGGGTGACCAGGAAAAGCTTCTTGAAAATGTGGAATTCTAGTAGAAACTTAAAGGAAGCCAAGAGTAATCAAATGTGCGCTTTGGTAGCTTAACAACCAGGTATTTGATGTATATTGTTATTATTTTTAATGATTCTTCTTTCTATCTCTTCTTCTTTGTTGTTATTAACATGCAGAAGGGCTAATTAATTTCTGTGGGTTTATTTTATATCTTACTACTTTGCTGAAGTTATTGTCCCCATTTTGATGACAACCATTCTTGAATGGTGGATCTAGAGTCTAGACCTTTTATTAAGGAAATTTATGAAGTTTGGATTCAGTCAAAGGGCCACACTTGAGAACTACACAAGTGGTATGGCCTCAAGACCACAGGTTCCCTACCCCTGGTTCTAGACTTTTCCAAGTAAGCTATTATATTATTGTCAAGTAGAGATAATATTGCTTCCTTTTTGCTAATGTTTATCTTCTTAATTTTTTTTCTTTTAATTGCCATAGTTAGCATTTCTAGTACAATGTAACATAATAATGGTGACAGAAGGCATCCACACTTCAGTCTTGATATTACTGAAAAAGCTTCCAGTCTTTTTCTGTTACAAAGAAAAAAGTATCAATTGGTTTTAGGTAATAAAAAGTCATGTTGAGGAAAGTTATTTTCATGTCTATGCTTTTCAGTATTTTTAATATAAATGAAGGCTGTGCTTTATTGAGGGATTTTATGCATCTTGATATAATCAATCATTTGATTGGAGAGGTCAAATCAGTTAATGGTTTTTCAATTTTGTTACTCTTCAAAAAGGTTCTTTTCTATCTTTTGTTCAATTTTTGTTTTTAATTCAGTTTATCTTACCTTTAATTTTCAGTCTTTTGTGCTTGTTGATTTTCTAACATTTTTAAATCACATGCTTAATTAATTAATTTTTTGTTACTATAAATGTACATGGATATAAATCTTCCTCTAATAACTACCTTTAACTATTATTTCTATGATTTAGTCTTTGACTTCATTTTTAAAGACTTTTTAGTATCAATTTGTCTCTATCTTTTGATAACATTTCTTTTGCTAATTATAATTCTTTTGCTTTATGATCCATGTTGCTTAAGATTTCTGCTTTTTACATTGTGGGGGGGTATCCTTAGCTGGTTTTTATTTTTTGTACCCATATGCAAATGTGTATTTTCTTTAAGATTTCCATTTAGAAGTCTATTAGCTTGTCAAATGCAGCTTTCTAACATTTTAGTCAAACTTTGGGGGCAATGTCGTAGGGTGAAAGAACAATGAATTGAATACATAGAACCTGAGTGTTCAAATCCCAGATCTACCACTTACTACTTATAAGGCCTCAGACAAGTGGCTTACTTTTTCTAGGCCTCATTTTTCACTTTTGTAAAATGAGTGGTTTGATCCTAATATCTTCTTAAGATAATTCCAGCTCTAAACCGAAAATATTGTATTCTTTCTGTTGGATTTTTCAAGGTCTGAGGAGTATCAGGGTCACCACAAATCAATGTCTTACTATCCAGGTCTTTTAAATTTAACTTAACCTTTAAGAGCTTGGTTATTGAACTATTTGATGCATATCTATTCAATATTTGTATTTTCATCATTTATGATTCCTATAATAATAATGTAGTTTCCTTACTTGTCTCTATCTGCTATTGGATTATCCAAAATCAAAAATGCAGCTATTTGTCTTTTTTTTTTTGCATTCCTAATATTTTTTGAATTCAGTGGATTTTGTCCCAGCTTTTTACTTTAAGTCTATATGGATCTCAGTGCTCTAGATATCTTTTTTGTATATAGCAAATTACTGAGTTTTGTTTTTAATCCATTCTGAAATTTGCTTCCTTCTTATTGGTGAATTCAGCCTGTTAACACTCAAAGTAATAATTGTTAAATTTGGCTTTCCCGCCATTTGATTTTATTACATTACTGTCTTCATTTTTATTAGTACAAGATATCTTACTACTTATTTTGTTTTTAACATTCTAATCTTGCTCAAATCCTACTGATATAAACACAGATAAAGTCTATCCTATTTTCCTAGAATCTATTATTAATCACTAGTCACTTCTCCTAAACACACCAAAGACAAGCTCACTTTCTATTTTTATTGATGCAATTTTATTTATTTTTGTTTATTTTGTTTACCCTTCTTCATATAGTCCAGCTGAAAATGTGGAAAATGGATTAGCTTTTTTCCTCTTCCTCCTTCCTCATCTTGTTTAAGTTTCTTTGATTTCAAGAAATATTTTTTTCACTTCTCTCCAAATCTTTCAATCCTCCAGATGACCTTTGTAAAGGGATCTTTTTCCTCAAATTTGCAGCCTTTTTTAATGACCTTTATAGGATCATGAGATCATAACATCATGTGATGTGTGATTTTAAAACAGCAAAAGTCATTTTTTAGAAGAGAAAATTCAGAAATACTATTTATACCATGTGAGTCATTTCAAAGATTGCTTTTGTTAGTAAACATTACACAATATATTTCAACTCACACTTAAAAAGTAATGAATGTGTGAATAATTGAATGCTAAATATTTTAATTTAAAACTAAATTCAAGGATGGATTGTCTTTAAGAACAGAAAGAACAATTTTAGTCCATAGTAAATCAAGTTAATCATTAGACCTCTGTCCAACAGGATGCTCTAAATTGATTCACTGGTTAAAAAGACCTAATTTCAAGAAAGATTGATTTCTGTACAACGAACAACTACAAGAAGTTATTCTATGAGCACTAAATGATCAGTTTCTATGTTAGTTGAGCTTCTTTTCTTTCATGACGATTGCTATAGAAACAACCCCCCATGACATTTGAAAAATACAAATGACACATATGTGAAATATGTAAAATAAAGCAGTAATACCAGCTCCTTAGCCTGAGAACATATGAGAACCATATGAGTTGGGAAAAAGAAAAAGGAAGAAGAAATAAGTTTCCTTTTTTATTCTCCTATCTCACAGAAAATGAAAACAACTAACCAAAAGCAATTCTTGTTACATTCACTTAACACAAAATTATTCTTTACTCCTTACTTGCATTCAATTTCATCTGCTTGGTTAATTTGTATGTCAAAGACCCTTCCTAGTTCTGGATCTATTCATAAGGAAAGATTTAAAATTTCTTGCCTCAGTGAAGAACCATCTTCTTTCTATGATGAATTCCATTCAGTTTTGTAGGAGATCCAGTCTGGGGACACAGACTTCCTTTGCTTTTCAATATGTTGTATTTCAGTCTACTATTTAATTTTTTTTTTGGTCCTCTTTGATCTGTTTTGTGTCATTTGAATTGATGTTTGTAGATATGCAACTTTTTTCCTCTTGGTAGCTTATAACACTTATTTTCTTGACTATGAACCACTGGAACTTAACAACTACAGTTCTGAGTAAGTTAAATTTAGAATTATTCTTGAGTAGTATTCTGAGAATCCTACATATTTTCCTTCTGCCAAATATTTACAATAATTTTTGGTAACTGTCTTAGGTTATGGTATTTGGACTTTTTGTTTCTTCTGGTTTATGCAGATCTGAGATTTTCTACTTTTGACATTAAAAAAATGGCAATTATTTGTTCTTGTATCTCTTCCTCTTTAATTCTGCCTGAGTCATTCTATCATAGCATATATCACTTCACTCAGATTTTCCACTAACTATCCTACTTTCTCAATTCTCACTTAACTTCTTAAATTATTCCTTCAATGATTTTATTTTCAATCATATAGATTCTTTATTTTTTCATATTTTGATTATAAACCATGTTCTTAAAGAATGTTCATTCTCTCTTCTAGAATTATACTTGCTACTTTTGTCATCACTTTTTTTCATTCTGAAGATTCGTCTTTTTTAATTTTTTTGTCATATATATATTGATTGTTATAGACTCTCTTTTGTGTTGACTAATTTCTTTGGTTTTTCTATCAGTTTTCCTGTCTTTTTTTATTTCTTTCTTTTGCTTTGTTTCCTCATTGCTGTTCTTACATTTTACTTGGAGAATTTGCCATAGATTTGGATTAGTACACAGACTTAGTTGACTTAGCACTATCTTACATAACTTTTTTCTTCTCTTTTCATTGTTTTCACCTCTCATCTCTCCTTTCTTCTCATTGTGCTTTTCTTACTCTTTATATGGTGTTCCCCTTCCTATTTTCCCACATCCTTGCCCTATATTTCTTTGTTTCTGCTTCATCTCTCATTTCTACCTCTCTGCATCTTCATAATTTTCTCTTTCCTGATGAGTTTCCCATCATAGAATCCACCTCCTTGATTTTTTCCCTGGTATGAAAATGAGAAACAGGGAAATATCTATGATTTCCATCCCTTTCTCACCAACTCTGTGTCTCTCTACCCTCACAGCTTGGATTCTTCAAACGCCAATACAAAGATATGATGAATAATCCTGGGGAAAATGCACCTGACACAGCTCCTCCTGAATAAGTGCTCCTTCTCTCACCACCAGTCTCTTCTAATGGAGACCAATAGACTTTTGTTAAACAAGTTCTCTTCTTGCCCAGGGGCCAATCCACTTATTTCCTTTAGAAGAAGGGAATGAAGTTTTCAGGTTTTTTTCCCCACATTTGTCCTCTCAAGGAGCAAAATATTTCAGTTGATGCAAGCAGGTCACTGGATGAATGGATATGTGAAAATACCTCTTGGAAATGAACAGTTTGGATTTTCAGCAGAGTGGGTACACTTATATAGGATGTAACTGTCTTAAGTAGAGGTGGCTGCAAGTAGCAAAGCCCCTCTGGTAGGATAAGAACTGTTTGTGGCTCACATATGTGTACATAAAACCTAAAATAGCAGATTACTACCTGTTCTTTCCCTTGAGTGTATGTCTATCCTTGGATATAGGACAGGGAATAGCAAGGTGGGATAAGAAGGGGTCATCTACTCTTTGTTCTAACTGGAAATAAACAGAAGTGAGGTTTTTTTTTCTTTCTCTATGTGAGTGTGTTTTCAGGGAAGCCAAGAGGAGTGTTTGATAGAAAGGTTGAGATGGTAGTAGCAAAGCTGGTGAGATGGGATGAATGTCAGAGGCAGAGTGAGACCTGTGAACACCTTTAAAGGGAGAGTTGTTTGGGTCCCTTTACACATCACCATGTGCAGGTAAGGGATGTATAAGTGTTTTCTCAGGAAGGTAGGAATACACCTGGAAACCAAATACATTTTAAGGGTGAGAAGGTTGCCTGGGAAAAGTGGTTCACTGTTATAAAGTGTGTTACCATGTTCAAGATTCTGATGTATAATAGGAGAATGGGGGGGGCAGGGAAGAAAATGTCCAACTGAGTAGATTAATCAAAGCAAAGTAAATATCAAGATGCTAAATTTACCAAATGAGAACACATCTCACAAGACATGAACAAGGCCCAGACAGCCCCTTGAATCAATCAAAGAATTTCAGTTAGTTACAGAGCAGTTATTCTGCTATGTTAAAGAAGTGGGTCAAACTCTCAAGATCCTGTCCAAAAAAGGAAGAGTTAGTTCATGACAAGAGAAATTTCAAAGGTATGGCAATAGAAAGCAAAGACTATGGGCATCAAGAGTTGAACTGGAAATAAGAAGCACAGACAATCAATGAGAAGAAAGAGAAATTAAGACTGAGCAGAAAAGGAAGAGACAGAGGATGACCACTGGCCCTCAAGATATGCCAGAACAAAACACTCTGCTTGCTCAGGTCGCCAGTTGTGCATGATTCCTCAAGGACTGATGGAAGTTCCAAAAAAGATCTGCTCTTTCTCCACCTCTGGGAACCTTTCTATTCATATGCATTATAATATACTCTGCTGCTTCTTCACCCAAATGTTCCCTGATATTTTACCTGAAATTTTCACAAAGAGACCAGAAATTAGAAAGAAAGAAATATAAGTATAAATTAAGACACAGAAGCACATCTCTGACTAAACACTGAATTTTCCAAGCTGGGGGCTCATTTTGATGGTGATGGTATTTCTAACTTTTTGTAAACTTCCTAAAGCGACAGAGGAAGGAACCAAATGCACCTCAGAGCCCATCATACTGCCTCCAAGTCTTTAAATAAACTACTTATTTTGACATGTTATACTTAAATTGCTAATTCCTTCCTTCCTTTCCCCCCCTCTCTCTATTGCCCTTTCCTTCACCCTATTTCTTTCCCCAGATAAGTTGTCAGAAGTCAATCCTTTCCCCTTAAACTTTGTGACATTTTCTATGTTTTCTTTTACTTTGATTTGGTTACTTTGATTTCTGTTATTATATTTATATGTTACCCCATTTTTACTTTCCCTTTCTATGTTAATAATATTTTTGGTTTTAACAAAACCTTTTTCTACTAAATTTTGCCATTAGACAAGCATGTGATATTTCCCCTAAATACTGAATCATGATCCCAGTCCTACCCTTGCCCTCACCATGATCTCTCACTGCTTCTAAGGCCATCACTGGTTCTATGATATCCCATACCAATTTGATTTTTAGTCCCCGCCATGGAACTACATACCCCTTCTAGCAAGTACCATAACACTTGTTCAGAGAAGAGGGTCTCTTATTATGTCTCTCTCTCTCCCACTCAGACAAGAAATATTACAAGAAATAATACAATAAATATCTGTTACCCATTACTGATATATATCTCTTCCTCTTGGCAATGATCTTCAATCTCCCTTTCTAGGATGAGGATTGCTGACAGTGATGCAAGAAAGTCAAGGAAAAGAGAGTTAACAGTTTAGAAAAGGAGGCACAAAAAATATGGAAGAAAAATAACAACTTAAAGAACATATTAGGCCAAAATGGTAAAAGAGGCACAAAAGTCCACTGAAGAGAAGAACTTCTTAAAAAGCAGAATTGGCCAAATGGAAAAGGAGGTATAAAAAGCTCACTGAGGAAAATAATTCCTTAAAAGTTAAAATTGGGCAAGTGGAAGCTAATGGCTTTATGAGAAATCAAGAAACAATGGAAGAAAATGGAAGAAAAATCCTTCATTGGAAAAGCAACTGACCTGTAAAATACATCCAGGAGAGAAACTTTAAGAATTATTAGATTACCTGAAAGAGCTTAAAGAGTATGGCTGCCAGAAAAAAAGCCATGTGTATCAGGAAGAACTGAGCAAAAGAAAAGCTCATCTGGGGTGCTACTAATATAGAAGGAAAAATGTCTGGGACATCTCAAGGTCTCTACACCATAAAATGACTGAAGGTTACAGGGAGTGGAGAGAAGTAGAGAAAAAACTGAACCAAGGTACCTGGGGCAGGGCAGAGCAGAAGAGGAGCTCATGTGGAATACTGCCTTGGGGGTAAACCTGGAAGGAGGGATATTTTCTAAATTGCCTGGGACAAGGCCCTGATCACCACCACCTTCTTATGAATGTAGTACTTGCCTCAGAATTGCTGTAAGGTTCAAAAGAGGCAATGTAGAATCTAGCATGATCTTTACATATATATGGGAGAAATAAATGGCTACGAAAGAGACTACCATAGAGAGCAAACCACATCATTTGCTATGTTCAGATAAATAATTTTTTTTATTTAGACCAACAAAGAGTAAACACTATGTGATGCCATTTTCTTTACACTGTCTAATCAATTGTATGACTGAGAAGATTTGGTCTCATAAAGAAAATTATTTGCCTTTGCCTTTCTTAGGTTTTCATCAAGCATATCATTGTATACATAGGTCGTTCTCAAATATTTTACAGTGATGAAAAAATAGATAGATCAACAGCCATTTATCAATTTAGTTCAACAAACATTCATTAACACATGAAGCACTGGGGACTGAAGCCAAGATGGTGGAGTAAAGGTAGGGATTTGCCTGAACTCTCCTAAATTCCCCTCCAAACAATTTTAAAATAACACCTCAAACAAATTCTGAAATGGCAGAACCAAGAAAAGGATGGAGTGAAACAATTTTCCAGCCCAAGAGACCTTAGGAGGGAAGCAGGAAAAGTCCATCTCACTGGAATGAGGGCAAAATACTCTCCATTAAAGATCTTGGAGGTAATTGAATCAGCTGTTTCCAGAGCAATCAGCCCACAGACAGTAAAGGGGTTTCACAACAGGTCAAAAGGAGATTACAGGGGTTGTTTTGCTGGTACTAGGTGCATGACTCTATTGTGCTGCCCATATGAGGCTCTGGGTCACAATCCTAGGGTGAGGAGGAGCACTGACACTATAGAGCTTCCAGTTACTGGGGAGCAGGGACCCTGATCACAACTGTAGGACAGAAAAGAGTGCTTGGGGTCACTTACAGACCAGAGCACAGGCCAGGAAAGCAATACATTTCTCCTTAGATTATGCCACTTGGAAAAACTGAAAATTTACAGACACCCCTCCCCCCTGGCAGAATGAGTTCTAAAAATGGCTGCACAAAAACCTTAAAACTTAGGACAGAGCTCCCTCCACTCCAGAAGAAGAACTCAACTTTAACATAGTTAAAAACCAAAAAATAGAATGGGGAAATGAGCAAACAACCAAAAAAAAAAAACCTGACTACAGAAAGTTACTATGGTAATAGGGAAGATCAAAACACAAAACTCAGAAGAAGAAAACAGAGTCAAAACAGCTACAACCAAAACCTCCCAAAAAGAATTCCTGGAAGAGCTCAAAAAGGATTGTAAAAATCAAATAAAAGATACAGAACAAAAACTGGGAAAAGAAATGACAGTAATGCAAGAAAATCTTGGAAAAGAGAGTTAACAGCTTAGAAAAGGAGGCACAAAAAATATAGAAGAAAAATAATACTTTAAAAATATAATAGTCCAAATGGTAAAAGAGGCATAAAAGTTCATGAAGAGAAGAACTCCTTAAAAAGCAGAATGGGCTGAATGGAAAAGGAAGTATAAAAATTCACTGGAGAAAAGCACTCCTTAAAAAGTAGAATTGTGAAGATGGTGAAGTAGAAGGATGAACTTGCTGTAGCTCTCCCCTGATAATCCATAAAATACCTGTAAAAAATTACTCTAAGCAAATTCTAGAGTAGCAGAAGCCACAAAATGACAGAGTGAAAGAGATTTCCAGTCCAAGGCAGCCAGGAAGGCTGACAGGAAAGGTCTATTGCACATAACTCAGAGCAGAGCATAGTCCAGTCCTGGCCCATGGCACGGCAGGGACAGGTCTGAAGCAGGTTTCGAGGCACAGAATCAGCAGCAGCAGCTGTGGTTCCCATATTTCTCAACTCACAAATGCCAAAGACAGCTTCAAAGGTCAGTAAGAAAGCTCTTTCACCTGAGTGAGAAGGGAGCAGGGTCCAGCCCTAGCACTGGGCCCGGGGTGATGGCAGTCACAGTGGCACAGTGTCCATTTTTGGAGCCCTCGGCCTAAAGACCTTGGCGGAATCAAGCTGCTGATATGGGTCTCAATCCTGAGTGGCAGTCCTGGGGTGAAGAGGAGCTCTGGCCTGGTGGAGCTGGTGGAGGCTCTGGAGAGGGAATTCTATTCACAGACCCTGGGCAGAAAAGCTTGTGGTTGCTCACAGATGAGAGCTCAGGGCAGAAGAGGAGCAAACACTTCTCATTTGATTATGCCACCTTGGAGGAACTGAGAACTTACATGTCCCTAGAGTATACCCTCCTCTTGACAAAGGACTCAAAAGTCAAGTAACTGGTTGGGAAAATGCCCAAAAAGGGGGAAAAAAATAAGACTATAGGAGGTTACTTTCTTGGTGAACAGATATCTCCTCCCATCCTTTCAGATGAGGAAAAAAATGCTTACCCTCAGGGAAAGGCATAAAAATCAAGACTTCTGTATCCCAAACATCATTAATAAATATTCAATGGGCTCAGGCCATGGAAGAGCTCAAAAAGGATTCTGAAAATCAAGTTAGAGAGGTGGAGAAAAAATTGGGAAGAGAAATGAAAGCAATGAAAGAAAATTGTGAAATGCAAGTCAACAGCTTACTAAAGGAGACTCAAAAATCGTTGAATAAAATAACACCTTTAAAAATAGACTAACCCAAATGGCAAAAGAGGTCCAAAAAGTCAATGAGGAGAAGAATGCAGAATTAGTCAAATGGAAAAGAAGGTTCAAAAGCTCACTGAAGAAAGTAGTTCTTTAAAAATTAGAATGGAACAGATGGAGGCTAATGACTTTATGAGAAACCAAGAAATCACAAAACAAAACCAAAAGAATGAAAAAAATCGAAGATAATGTGAAATATCTCATTGGAAAAACAACTGACCTGGGAAATAGATCCAGGAGAGACAATTTTAAAATTATGGTACTACCTGAAAGCCATGATCAAAAAAAGAGCCTAGACATCATCGTTTATGAGATTATTAAGGAAAACTGCCTGATATTCTAGAATCAGAGGGTAAAATAAATATTGAAAGAATCCACTGATCACCTCCTGAAAGAAACCCAAAAAAGAAAAACTCCTAGCAATATTATAGCCACATTCCAGAGTTCCCAAGTCAAGGAAAAAATATTACAAGCATCCAGAAAGAAACAATTCATGTATTGTGGAAATACAATCAGGATAACACAAGATCTAGCAGCTTTTACATAAGGAAGGACTTTGAATATGATATTCCAGAAGTCAAAGGAACCAGGATAAAAACCAAGAATGAGAATCACCTACCCAGCAAAACTGAATATAATAACACCTCAGGGGGAAAAAATGGTTATTCAATGAAATAGAGGACTTTCAAGAATTCTTGATGAAAATACCAAAGTTGAATAGAAAATTTGACTTTCAAACTTATGAATTGAGAAGTATGAAAAGGTAAACAGGAAAAAAAATCATAAGGGACTTAATAAAGTTGAACTGTTTACATTCCTACATGGAAAGATAATATTTGTAACTCTTGAAACTTTTCTAAGTATTTGGGTAGTTGGAGGGATTACACACACACACACACACACACACACACACACACACACACGGAGAGAGACAGAGGGCACAGGGTGAGTTGAACAGAAAGGGATAATATCTAAAAAAATAAAATTAAGGGGTGAGAAAGAAGTATATTGGGAGGAGAAAGAGAAATATGGAATGGGGTAAATTATCTCTCATAAAAGAGGCAAGAAAAAGCTTTTTCAATGGAGAGGAAAAGGGGGGAGTGAGAAGGAAAAAGTGAAGCTTACTCTCATCACATTTGGCTTAACAAGAGAATAACATGCACACTCAATTTGGTATGAAAATCTATCTTACACTACAGGAAAGTAGGGGAGAAGGGGATAAGTGGGTATGGGAGGGGATGATAGAAGGGAGAGCTAATGGGAGGTGGGAGTAATTAGGAGTAAACACATTTGGGGAGGGACAAGGTCAAAAGAGAGAGCAGAATAAATGGGGGGCAGGATAGGATGGAGGGAAATATCGTCTTTCACAACATTACTATTATGGAAGTCTTTTGCATAACTACAAATATATAGCCTATATTGAATTGCTTGCCTTCACAGTGGGGATGGATGGGGAGGGAGGAAAGGAGAGAAGTTGAAACACAGAGTTTTAGGAACAAATGTTGAGAATTGTTTTTGCATGCAACTGGGAAATAAGAAATACAGAGGTAATGGAGTATAGAAATCTACCTTGCCCTACAAGAAAAGAGAGAAGATGGGGATAAGGGAAGGGAGAGGTGTGATAGAAGGGAGGGCAGATTGGGGGAAGGGATAATCAGAATGCACGGTTTCTTCAGGTAGGGGGAGGGGAGACATGGGGAGAAAATTTGGAACTCAAAATCTTGTGGAAATGAATGTTTAAAACTTAAAATAAATAAATTTTTTTAAAAAGAAATAAAAAAGAGTAGAATTGGCCAAATGGAGGAGGCACAAAAGCTCACTGAAGAAAATAATGCCTTCAAATTAGAATTGGGAAAGTGGAACCTAATGACTCCATAAGACATCAAGAATCAATCAAACAAAATCAAAAGAATGAAAAAAATAGGAAAAATGTGAAGTCTCTTTGCAAAAAAAGAGACCTACAAAATAGATCCAGGAAAGATACTTTAAGAATTATTGTGTTAAGTTTCAAGGTATGTTCTTGAAAGAATCCACAAATTTAGACCATCTCCAACCCAAGCAAAGTCTTTTATTGAGAATTACACTTCTCAGAAAGTAGGCTTGGCTCCAAGAAGAAACCAGCAACTAGCAAAGCAAGACAGGGATTTTTGTAGAGCAAAACATGCAATTAAAATATAGGAGGTGGTTATTGATATGGGAGGAGTCCTAGCCTTGGTATAGCTGTGCATATAGAATGAATATAGAAAAGCCCACTGGGAATATTTACATGTGATAATGATATTATAATAAGCCTCTCTACCTTATAAGTTCACCTTACGACAGTTGTTTACTCTTACTAGGCAGGCATTCACTTAGGTTGTGATTTAATGGTCAAACATCCTGCTCAATGTCCTATTCGTTCTGCTTTCTGATTGACTGGCTATTGTGGTCCTGCCTGAGGCTGG
The DNA here is from genome assembly GCA_023548195.1 of Bettongia penicillata ogilbyi. Lineage (NCBI taxonomy): Eukaryota > Metazoa > Chordata > Mammalia > Diprotodontia > Potoroidae > Bettongia > Bettongia penicillata. The sequence continues at coordinate 2,238,591 of JAJHZJ010000066.1, read as the reverse complement.
ATGGATGGACTGGCTATTGTGATCCTATCCAAAACTAGATGGATGTGGTGGACATGCCTGCTGTTCTAGCAAAGCAGTAGATCATATGAGAAAGTTGGGATTTTGAGGGCAGTGGCTAGACTCCACCAATTGGACTACCTGAAAGCCATGATAAAAAAAAGACACTAACCCTCATTTCCCAAAAAATCATCAAGGAAAACTGCCCTGATATCCTATAATCAGAGAGTAAAATAAAAATTCATAGAGTCCACCAATTATCTCCTAAAAGAGATCCCAAAATGAAAACTCCCTGGAAATTATAGCCAAATTCCAGAGCTCCCAGGTGAAGGAGGAAATATTGCAAGCAGCCAGAAAGAAACAATTCAAATATTGTAGAGCCATAGTCAGGATAACACCTTCTTTATCACCTTCTACATGAAAGGTTTAGAGGGCTTAGAATGTGATATTCCAGAGGAGAAAGAAGCTAGAATTACAACCAAGAATCACCTGCCCAGAAAAACTGAGTATAGTTTATGGAGAAAAATAGATACTTGAAATAGAATACTTCCGAGTATTCCTGATGGAAAGACCAGAACTGAATAGAAATTTTGACTTTCAAATACAAGAATCCAGAGCAACAAAAAAAGTGAACAGTAAAGAGAAATCCTAAAGGTCAAACTGTTCGCATTCCTACATTGGAAGATGGTACATGTAAGTCCTAAAAACCTTTATCATCATTAGGGCAGTTAGAAGAAGTACACATAAACAGAGGACATGGGTGTCAGTTGACTATAATAGGATGATAGCTTAAAAAAATTAAATTAAGGGGTAAGAAAGAGGGAAGCACTAGGCAAAGGGAGAGGTTGAATGGGGTAAATTATATCACATGAAAGAGATGCAAAAGAGCTTTTATAGGGGAGGTGAAGATAGGATAATAGACAGTAATTGAATCTTACTCAGAATTGGTTTAAAGAGGGAATAACTTACATACTCAGTTGCATACCCTTCATCAAAATAGGAAGGGGAAAAGGTGGGAAAGGTAAGCTGATAGAAAGAATGACAGATTGGAGGAGATAGTGATCAGAAGCAAAACACTTTTGAGGAGGGATAGGGAGGGGAGAGAGAGAGAGGGAGAGAGAGAGAGAGAGAGAGAGAGGGAGAGAGAGAGAGATAAAGAGAGGAATAAATAAAAGTAGGATGGAGAAAAAGCAATCATAACTGTGAAAAAAACTACAAGTTTCTCTGATAAAGACTTCATTTCTCAAATATATGGAGAACTAAATCAATTTCATAAGAATACACATCATTCTCCAATTGATAAATGGTCAAAGGATATGAACAGTTTCCAGATGAAGTCATCAAAGCTATCTATAATATGAAAAAACACTTTGAATTACTGTTGATTAAAGAAATGCAAATTAAAACAACTCTGGGGTACCACCCCACACTTATTAGCTTACATGACAGAAAAGGAAAATGACATATGTTGGAGGGGATGTGGGAAAATTGGGACACTAAAGCAGTGTTGTTGAAGTTGTGAACTGATTCAGCCATTCTGAAGATCAATTTGGAACTATGCCAAAATGACTATAAAACCTTCAATCCAGCAATGCCACTGCTGGGTCTGTATCCCAAAAAGATTTAAAAAAAAAAATGAAAAGAATCTATATGTACAAAAATATTTATAGCAGCTCTTTTTTTGTGGTGGCAAAGAATTGGAAAATAGCTGAACAAGTTGTGGTATATGACTGTCATGGAATACTATTGTGCTATAAAAAAATGAAGAGCAGGACACGTTAAGAAAAAAAAGAAAGACTTACATGAACTGATGCAAAGTGAAGTGAGCAGAACCAGAACAGTGTTCACAGTAATGGCAATATTGTACAATAATCAACCAGGAATGACTTGGCATTCCTCAGCAATATAATGATCCAAGACAGTTCTGAAGGACTTATGATGAAAAATGTCCTCCTCTAGAGAAAGAAGTGATAGAGTCTGAATGAAGATCAAAGTATGCTTTTTTAAAAAACTTTATTTTTGTGGGGTTTTTTGGTCTGTATTTTTTTCACATGACTAATATAGAAATGTTTTGCATGACTATAATGTATAACCTATATCAAATTGCTTGCCTTCTCAATAATAGAGAGAGGAGAATGCAAGAGAGAGAGATTTTGAAGTTCAAATTTTTTTAAAATAGAAATGTTAACATTGTTTTTACATTTAATTAAAAAAAACAAAATATTAACAAAATATATGAGGAACTGCATAGATAGGCGTAGCTAAATCCAATTGTGGTATGAGCATATAATGAAGTGCTACTGTGCTGAAACTGTAGAGAAGCATGGAAAAGTTTATACCATCTGATACAGAGTAAGATAATCAGAGGCAAGGGAACAATGTACAACATACAACATCTTATAGTTACAATAAATAATATACATCTTATATCTACAATATACACCATGACTGAAACAATGTAAATAGAGAGAACAACCACAAAAAGAAATCAAAAGTGAATATTGCAAAGTTACAAAGATTAAGTATGATTCCAAAACAAAAAAAGAATTATGAGAAGATACCCTCCACCCATCATTTGTAGAGGTGGAGACCCCTCCTAAGATTGAGGGGGTCCTAAAGTCTCTTCCCCTTATCTTGGAATACCATAAAACTTCCCCCTTATCCTGGACCACAAAATTCCTTGTCTGTTTCATCCTGGGTCATATACATTTTCCTGTCTCCCTTATCCTATCCTTATAAAAACAAGCTTCTGTCCCTCTGTAAATTGCTAGTACTTTTTCCAGGGCTAGTTACACATTACCACAATTGTGCCACATTACCTATACTTTCTGACTTTTTAGATGTATCAATCAGTTTTGCTAATTGCTTTGTCTCCTTTTCCTCTTTTAAAAAAAAAAAAATATGATTAATTATATGGAATGGCTCTCTGGAAATAGGGAAGTATAGTAGGATAAATTCTGATTAAAAAACCAAAAGATATCAATAAAAATTTATCAAAAAATATGAGGTACTCTTCTTGAAAGTTGGAATACAAAGTCAGAAAGGAACCATTCCCTATCCTCAGAGTTTACATTTTACTGAGATGATGTAACACATAAAGACAGTTCCTGCCTTTGGTAATTTCACATTATGAAAAAGGATTCTGAAAGAAATCTACATTTTAAAAAAAGCACTTATGTCAACTTTACTGTCAGTACTTTGTTTTTCTCTGCCCCTGCCCTTCCTCTTTGCACTCTCTGGCTTTCCACTCTCACCCTCCCCCACTTCCCAAAATAAGCTAAACCCCCCCCCCCCCCCAAGTGACATAAAATGAAGAGCTCCAGGATCAGAGGGCTTGGCTTGAGAACTATAGTTCAGAGAGAAGATACCCTTGCCCACAAGGCCTTGCTTGTCTGTCTTCCCTTCATCCTTGCTGGAGTAGCACATCTGTCCCCACAAAAGCAGCGAACTAGCCCTGGAAGAAGAACTAGCAATTTACAGAGGGACAGAATCTTGTTTTTATAAGGACAGGATAAGGGAGACAGGGTAAAATGTATGACCCAGGATGAGACAGACAAGGAATTTTGTGGTCCACTATAAGGGGGAAGTTTTATGGTATTCCAAGATAAAGGGAAGAGACTTTAGGGCCCCCTCAAGTTTAAAAGGGATCTCACAAAGTACTGGAAAAGCAACCTTTCATATTAACCCTTAGGGCACCTTTGTATCCACATCACTACTGCCAAGTTGTGGAGGTTTGCTTTAGATCCTCTCCAGACTCCCAAGTGGCAGCCCTTCCCCCTTGAGCTCCTTCTCCTTTTCTCTCTTCTCTGTTTCTGGCCACCAGTGTGTCCTTGAACAGGATTCTGGCCACCTCCCTCCACTGTCAAGTGGTCTCCTTCCTGCCACCCTTCCCCACATCCAGATTCTTATTACACATTCTTGAATTAGAGGATGTAAGGGTGAAACCCGTTTTTTGTATGATTTAATCATGGTAAAGAACCTAAAGCTTGAGTAGTTCATTTGCAAGGCCAAATGGAACTAGGAACTTGGTCCAAGGGCAGCACTGGAGGGAAGTAGTAGAAGTGGTGGTTGTTTTCCTTTTAGAATATATTTCCCCTCGGGTAAAGATTGTTTCATACTTTATTTTTGGGTCTCCCAGGACCTAGTATGACACCTGATAAATCAAGTACTCAAACAATAAACATTTATGAAGTACCTATTAAATGCCATTCATTAGCACTGGGGATAAAAATGCAAATGGTCCAAAATGACATCACTATGATAAGGTCAAGCTTTAACGTTTCGGACTGTGGCTGATCAGACCAGTACAAGCTCAGAATGCTCTACCACAGATTGGGCATAGATAGTCTGTGTGAACATTTGGAGTGGATGCACTAAATTTTTGTATCCTGTGTTTCCTTTGAGCTGTTTCAATTCTGTTTTGCTTATAGAACACACACAGCACCTTTTCTGATGTATGCTGTGTGGTCCTGTGCCAGCGTCTCCTGTTTCACCAATCAATTCCAAAGTTCTTGAGAGTGTCCTTATGTTGTCTCTTCTGACCACCATATGATCGCTTCCTCCATGTGAGTTCTTCATAAAGTGGTCTTTTTGGCAAACGTACATTTTGCATTCAAACAATGTGGCCGGCCCATTGGAGTGGCAGTCTCTGAAGCATAGTTTGAATGCTTGGCAGTTTAGGTCAAGTGTCTGGTACCTTATCCTGCCAGGCGAACAGATGAAAACAAAGACAGTTCTTACCCTCAAGTAGTTTATAATCTAATGCAAAGTCAATGTTTGCTGATGGGTTAATATTAATTTATTAGGCCTTTGGTCTTTGGTAAGTATCCAGAATAATACTGTTTGTGGTCTGCTTTGTGAATGCCTGGGTCCCTCACAGGAATTCCCACACAACTCAGGGACACAAAGGCTGAGAATACACAGATACAGAACCCAGGGACATAAAGCCCACCTGACACACCTACACCTCAAGGACACAGACAAAATCCAAGAGATGAACACAGACCTGCCCCAGGGCAAATGTGTAGCTCTTCCACAAGCAGAGTTCAAAGAGGTACTTCAGGGTTCAGTGAATATCTGCTTCTCATTCTACTCAAAAAAATAGTCTCTAGAGACTGAGACTGTGCAGACACCTCACTTAGAAAAAGCCCAACCCTTATTCCAGCTGAAAGGTAGCGCAGTGGAAACAACTCTTTGTAACACGTACACCCCAGCTGACACCAGCCCACAGCATTCAAAACTTTGTGTTGATGCTGGAGACCCCAAAATACCTACACGCCAGATCCTGCTCTAATGAATTCAACTCAAGACTTCTTTAAACCAAAGAAAAACAAAGTTTATTAAAGATTCACCACCTTGGATTGACTTAAGGAGCCTAAGCATTTGTAACGCTTGTATTCACGAGTGGGCCAGATAGAATCTCAGCTAGACAGAGATTGAATTGAATGTGAGCCCTTTGATGGAGGCAAGATGGAACTTAAATACAGAAAAGACTGAGGGAAGCATCCAGGTGTCACCAGGTAAGCTCGGGTCCCAGGGATGGTCTTGCTAGCTAAAACGCAGGGAGAATTCCGATGGGAGTGGCTGGCAGTCCAGACAATCCATAATCTTGGCTGAGCAACTTGGACTTCAAGAGAATGCTAAGTAGTTGGGAATATCAAAAGGACGCTAGAATCAAAGGAAGGGAATGCTAAATGGTGATCAGATAGGGATCAGATCTGAGAGAAATGGAAGGGGAATCCAAGGAGCCCCCCCCAACCAAGGCCAGACTTTCCAGGGCCCTTCAGACAAACGTGACGAAAGTCTTCCTGATCCAAGGGAAAAAGGTCTTGCTTTGGCTTGTACCCCATCATTCCCAGTAGCCATTGAACACAGGACTTTGGACATCCCTTTCTCTCAAGTAACATTCACTATTGTTGATTAAGACAGAAAACATCCATTACAGCAAAGAGATCTATATGAAGATACTATTTCCATGACCTCATAGAAGGCCCATTTTGATACATGAACTCTCCATAATTTATGTAACCCTTAGTCCTGGATTCATGAAGGAATTGCTCCCTGCAATGAAAATACATAAGTATTTGCTGGTTTGCTCAGTTGTGGGGTTTTTTTTGGGGGAGAGGGTCCTGTTTTTGGTTGGTTTGTCAATTTTTTTTATTAATGGAGGATAAAGCATTAGAGTTGTGTGGGACACAGTGGTAATAGTACTGAACTTTGGAGTTAGATATGGAATGTTGTCCCACATTAACATTTACTAGCTGCACAACCCAAATCAACCTCTCTGAATATGCATGTCCTCATCTGTTTAAAAAAATGGAGATAATACATTTGCAAAACTTAATATAATGGATGTGGGGCTATCTCCAGTCCTCCTGGTCTATATCTTAACCACTGGATCCAGATAGTTCCAGAGAAGAGAGTAAGAATGGTGACTTTGCAGAGTCCTGTCTCATTTAAATCCAATTCTTGTGCAAGTCATGGCATCACCTGCCTGATGTCATGGTCTTCTTCAAGAATAAACAGCAACCTGTGAGTAGTACCAGCTGCCCCACTGGAGATCCAACTGGCCAGTTCCATTTGGGCAATGCAGCTTCTTCCTTCATTTCCTTTCTTTCTTTCTTCCTTCCTTCCTTCCTTCCTTCCTTCCTTCCTTCCTTCCTTCCTTCCTTCCTTCCTTTCTTCCCTCCCTCCCTTCCTCCTCTCCCTCTGTCACATAGGGTATCATAACCTTACCTGCAGGTACTCTGCTCAAAGGAATATAAATTTTGATTCCTCAACTTCACAAGATATCTTGGGGTTTACAGGCAAGATTTCTTTCTTAAGGACCATACCTTAAACTCAAATCACTCTGGCTGTCATTGATTGGCCAACAATAGGTCCTAACCCAAGGCTCACTTGGTCATTGTTTGGAATCTGATGGTTCAGAGTGAGTGTAAATTGCAATTGTTTCTGTTTTGACCAGAAATCCTGAGAGTCTTCCCCTCCCAGATAGATTGTTTCGTTTGTTGGTTTTTGAGTAGGTAAAAGAGGTCATTCTTTGCCTCATTTCTTACTCAGCCTCAGCCACTGAATGGGCATCTGAGACATGGGAAAGACCTTAACTTGAAAAAGACTCAGCATCCCTGGTCATCTCTAGATGCCCGATCTAAATCTTGCCACTTAACTCAGATGGTTCTGAGGGAGATGGAAAGCTGATGACTTTGCACTGCCATCCCTCACTTAAGTCCAATTCACTTGCAAGTCATGGCATTACCTTCCTGATGTCACGGACCTCTTGGGGGAACAATAAATCAAACACAACTATATTGCATACAGTGGCTACAGCCCTGGGGTTTAGGTCTCATTAGCATGTATTCAGTTTTTTGGGAAATTCTAAGAAGCCACTAGAGTATAATTTAGTCCTAGGGGTTAACATGTCTTATTCCTCCCCCTACTCAAGGACTTGAGCTAATTATTTTAACATTGTATGCACTTAAACTGTTTGCTCCTTTTCTCTGTCTCTGTCCCCCTTGCCCTTCCCCATCCTCATCTTATTCCTTTCTCCAGATAAGTAAGTTGCCCCTTCCTTCCCCTCCCCAACCTCATAATTTAAATAACATCCTTTTATGGCACCCTTTTCTAAGAAGTTCTCTTTTATTTTGTTACTATTTCTATTTTAGCTTATTCTGAAACCTGTTCTCCCATTCATGGGCTAGTCTATATTTGTTCTTTATTCTTTTTATCCTGTGTTTTCTCTCTTTCCTTCATAAGAAGTAAGGCTTCTAGGGGTAACATTTCCCCTCTTCGTTTACTTGCTTTCTATTATTATAATTGCAGATATTACAAGTCCGAGAGCCAGCTTGACTTCCTGAGTTGAGAACTGCCACACCTGAACTTTAACTCAGCCCCTCCCCATTTTCCTTTGCTGCTACCAATATCTCTGGGTTCCGTTTCCTAGCACTTTTTCCTTCTTTCCTTCCCCTCCCCATTTCTCCATATACCTTAGAATACCCCAATATCTTTTCTCTTACTTACTTTGAATAATGAAAGAGAATATACAAATTCTGTAATAATAAGGTAGGGCAACAAATGTGCATATAAAAGAAATCTACTTAGTCCAGCTACAAGAGTTTCAATTTCTTAAATTAACCCATATCAAAAACAAAACAAAAACACCTTTTCCCAGGCCTTAACTAAGCATTTTGACTCTGCTTTCTCTTCTTTTCTTATGCTTCCACTGCCCCTTTATCTTTATTTAGCACAACTCCCCAATTGCACCTGAGGCTACTACTGCCCCCAGTGTCCACTAGGGGCAGTATCACCCACTTTGACAGCCTATGGACGATAGATTTTAATGGGTATGTGCTCTGAAGACAATACTTTTGGTTTCATGCAGGGAGTTAGCACTGGCAATGATAATGATAGCTAACAAGAATAATAATAACTTGCATTTAGATAATGCTTTAAGATTGGCAAAACTCTTTACAAATATCTTATTTTCTCCTCAAAAACAACCTTCAGAGGCAGGTGCTATTATTATCCCTATTTATTAAGAAAACTGAGGCAGACAGCAATTGAATGATATGGTTACATGATGCAATATTGCATCATCAAAATTTCAATGTAGGAAAAACCCAAAAATTTACAATAAATTATCATATTTAAGCTGCATCTGGTTTTTTTAACTTTATATACTTTCCGAAATGATGCAAATTTCAAAAAAAAAAAAAAAGTTAAAAAGAAAAAAGAGTAGATTTCCAGGGGGCCACAGAGTAATTTTTTTAAAGGGAGTGTTAGGCCAGATAAATTTGAGAACCTCTGCCCTAATATTTCTCCTGGATTTCCTAGGAGAGTTCTGAGCCCTCCAAAGTCTGGAGGGAAAACAAGCAGCCATGCATTCTTCGGTTATCTTAACATTTCTCCAAAAAATATCAGTACATAGGAATTAGTTTTCCAGGTCCTAAATGGGGAGCAGGTGCTTTGATAGAAATATGTGATGAATGAAGGAATGGGAAGAGCTGTTTTTAAAAGTTTGGGGTCAGGAAGAAGTCTAGGAAAAGATAAGAGGTGGAATTCTGACACTGAGGAGCAGTATATTGTATTTCAGTTCTGAGTCCTCCTTAATGACCATCCCCTAGCCTCACCTTTCCAGTCTTCTTACATATTACCTCCCTCTCCCTCCACTTACTCTAAGTAACACTTGCTTTCTTACTGTTCTTGTTCTTAGAGCAAGACATTCCATCTCACCCTATTCATTTTTGCTGACTATACCTCCCCCTGATCCCACCACCCCATGCCCAGAATTCTCTCCCTCCTTGTCTTCATCCACATTTCCTGGCTTCTTTCAACTCTGAACTAAAAACCTGCTTTCTGTGCAATGCCTTTCCAGTCCTCTTTAACTGTAGTGCCTTTCCAATTTATCCTGTAAGTGTATATATGTTTATATGTAAATCTTGTCTCCCCCATTAGTCAGTAAGATTCTTGAGGCCAGGAAATGACTGGTTTTTGCACTTCTTTGTATGTTCGGAGGTGTTTAATAAATGCTTGTAGACTGAGATATCAGGACTCAGATAAGAACCCCAAAAGATAACACTTCAGAGTTCTGGGAATTGAAGGATATCTGATAGAAGATAATAATAGGTGTGGAGGTCACAAAATCAAAGCTCTGGATGGAAAGAGGGAAAAAACAGAGAAAGGGGGAAAGAAAAGTAGCCTTGTCACCTACTTTCTAGGGTAGAAAAGAAGACATACTTTTAAAATGACTCATATTACTGGATTGAAGTAGGAGAAAGCAGACAACATAGGACCTTCAAATACTTCCCAAAGTTCAATTCAACTGAGCATACCTTACCTATTTACATTCCATTTCCTGGACAGAAAACCATAAAATGGTATTTCTTTTGTTTTTCTGGATTTCCCTATCAACTTTTCCCTGTTTATTATGATTGATAATATCAACTAACACAGTTAGGTGGAGTAGTGGATAGAGCACTGGGATTATGAGTTCAAATCCAGCCTCAGATATTTACCAGCTGTATGACCCTGGGCAAGTCATTTTACCTTATTTGCCTCAGTTTCTCATCTGTAAAAATGAGTTGAAGGAAATGGCAAACAACTCTTGTATCTTTACCAAGAAAATCCCAAAATGGGATCATAAAGAGTCAGATGATTGATTGAGTCAGATGATAGAGGCAAATACAGTTTGGTAACTTACCTAGGGCCACACAGTTAGTGTCTGAGGTTGGATATGAACTCATTCCAGCCCAGTACTCTATCCACTGTGCCACCTAGTAGCCTCAAATATCAGCTATAGTTGAATACCCAAAGTCTAAGAATCACCTTTGTTTCTGCTGTAAGGAGGGCTTCATTTAAATCTTGTCAGTCACACCCACAAAGGAAAGATCTAAGTCTGAAACACCCTCTTTGAAGACAAATAATTGATCTGGAAGGTCATTTAACCCCTTACTAATCTATTTTTGGTATTCCTTCTCCGCCTCTACCTCTGAGTCATTAAGAGACTTCCCTTCTTGGCTATTTGTTCTACCAGAACAGTTCTCTTCCTCTATTGTGGTGTCCACTAGTCTTTGTATCATCTGCTAGCCTAGCACTTGGATGAACACTGCAGATATACAACTCCTTTCAGTCTTCCAGCCATGGATTCTGCTGCACTTGTCCTGCTAATGGGTAAGGAACCTTCAATTTTGTGGGTAAAAATACAGGTTCAGCTTGAAGGGAGGGAGGGTTGAGAAGAATCAGTCAATTACCAACTTTGAGAGTGAGAGCTAGCATGTGAGATTCTGGAGATCTGGTTCGTACTTTACATAAAGTATGAATGATGATCTTTGATTCTCAGATTTTGGGTTGTTCAAGAAAGGACAGAGAGAAATGTTACCTGTTCAAAAGAAACCGAAAGTAGACAGAATTGAGCTGCCTTGATTTAAAGTTCTCATTTTCAGAATAGAACTTTTTTTTGAAATGTCCCATTATGATCCTGGGGTGTCACCCTTTTGTTTTATACTTTGTAGGAAAGAATTAAAAGCAGGTGAGGGGAAAGAGGAAGATCAGTGAAAAGAAGAATTAGTTTGTCAAATCAATCAGACATCAATATAGCAACTTATTCTCTGCATCAATAAATGGGCTATATGAAAACTGGGATATATAGAAAAGAGTGAGAAGGCATATGAAGGGACATTTGAGAATGGGAGATGGGGGCACCTCTGGAAATTGGGCCTGAAAGAAAGAGACAAGACCAAGGCTTCTCTTTCTTGCTTCTTCAGTCCCTTCCACTCTGCCTAAAATTATGCACATTTCCCTACATTCCCCAAAAAACAAGAAAAAGAACCACCTTCACTCCAATCTGTTGCCCCTTTATGTTGTCGAGTCATATAGACCTTTCACCCTTTATAACCAAACTCCTCATCTACATTCCCTGATTATACTTTACCCACTCCTCTCTAACTTCTTTTAATTTTACTTCCTTCTCACTACTGAACTGCATCAGCTTTTTTGGAATTCTCACTTCCTCCTCCTTCCCACTACTTTGTTTCATCTACTTTCCTCCCATTTACTGGATTGAATCGTTCTTGGCCTTAAGTAACTTAATCATTAATGGTACCTCCACCAGTTCTCATTTCTTGATCCCTGGGCAGCATTTGACATAATTAGTTGACCAGCCCCTCCTCCTAGATCTTGTCTCTTTCTTTGGTTTCAGAGACACTGAATCCTCCTCAGCTCTTTTCTAACAATGGACCTAGTTGGAAAAATCTTAAAGCATTCGTGATAATGTAGATACACTTTATAGCTGTAAAGGCTATAGAAAAGTGGGTTCAATTCACTGAGACAGTTTCCACGTATACTTCTAATCAATTTATTCTTCTTAGAGACCAAAGAAGAGGAAATAAATGTGATATTTTGTGACTTAATAATAACTAGTATTTATGTAGCTTTAAGGTTTACAAAGCTCTTTGCAAATATTTTCTATTCTATTTTGATCCTTAACAATCCTAGGAGGGACTTACCATTATTATCCTCCTTTTACAAGTGAAAACAACTGAGGTTAACACAAGTTAACATGTGTGTACTGGTGTATATATGTGTGCATGCATATGTATGCATTTGTATGTGTATGTGTGTGTATGAGAAAGAGAGACAGACTGACAGAAAATTAGAAAACGGAACCTAGGTTGCAAGTCCAAGTGACTGGGATGTTGATGGTACTCTCAACAGGGAGGTTAGGAAGGAAGAAGGGTTTGGAGGGGAAAAGATAATGCATTCAGTTTTGTACATATTGAGATTAAAATGCTTATGGGATATCTAGTTCTAGATGTCTAGTAGACAGTTGGAGATTCAAGATTGGAGGACCTTTGCAAGATTAGGGCTGGATAAGTAGACTTGATTCATCAACATAGAAGTGGTAATTGAATCCATAAGAGCTAATAAGATCACCAAGTGAAATCTATGTAGAGGGAGAAGAGAACACACTACCTGAGCACTGTGGAACACCCACAATTAGCAAACGAGAATTAAAACACAGATGAGGAACCTGCGACCTCCCTTCTAAGCCTGGGTGCGTTTTACAGAACAAATCCTTTTATTAAGGGGCTTTGTCCTGTGAATATTTGTTCTGTAGCCTTGAGGCCACAGGTTCCCCACCCCTGACCTAGAGGAATATCCAGAAAAGGAAACTGAGAACTCTCCAGATAGATAGGAAGATGAAGTGGTGTCATGAAAACTGAGAAAGAAGAAAACATCAAGAAGAGGGTGACCAGTAGCATCCAGACTTGTAGAGAAATAAAGAAGATTGAGGATTGAGAAAAGGCCATTAGCTTTGGCAATTAAAAGACAGTTAGTCTGTGAAGAGAACAGTTTTGGTTGGATGATGAGGTCAGAATCCAGACAATGAAATGAAAGGAAGTGGAGACACCTATTGGAGACAGTCTTCAGCCATGAAAGGGAGGAGAGAGGTGGAATAATAGGTAGGTGATGAATCTAATGAAGGTTGAGGATGAGGAAGACTTGGGTATATTTCTAGGCAGTGGGGAAGCAGCCAGTAGAGAAAGAGGGTGAAAATGAGAGCGGGGATGGAAAGGGGGGACAGTTTTGTGGAGAAGGTGAGGTGAAATGGGATCATTTGTGCACAAAGAAGGATGCACCTTGGCAAGAACGACTACTTCATTAGTCAGACAAGGTGGAAGGAGGAGATAGTGGCAGAAGGCATATGGATAACATGAGATGGGGAGGAAAGAAGAGGGACCTCTCATGAATGTTCTTGATTTTTTCTGTGAAACATACAAGGTTCTCAGCTGAAAGTGTTGGGGGAGGGGAAGCCATGGAAGATTTGAGGAAGGATGAAAAGGTTTGGCAAAGCCACCATGTTGATTGGGATAGTGATTCAGTTAGGGAGGCAAGAAGGATTGCCCTGATATGGGGAGGGCCTGGTTGAGGTTTTGTAACAAATTTGACAGTCAGAATGATTTTGTGATGTTTCTTTTAGCAGCATGTGAGCAAAAGTGGCAGATGATGGGAGCGACCCAAGGGTGAGGCTTGGCAGAGCAACATCTGATATGATAAGGGGGACAAGGGATAGGACAGAATAGGACAGAATAGGGTTGAGCTGGCTCACCAAGAGGTTGGGGAAGGGGGAAGAGTGTAACTTGTGCTGGAGCGATGGCCTGGGAAGGAACTGAGGAATCCAAGGATTCTAAGTCATGATGTGGACGAAGAACAGGGTTTGGGGTTTCAAGACAGAGCGAGAGGTGGAATAATATTAGATTGTACTCAGATAAGAGAATTTCTGAGTTCATGAATATGGATTTACCCCCACCAATGCACATTACAGTACAAGCAATATAATGTACCATCCAATAGTTATTTTTTAATAAATCATCTTCCTAAGTAAATTACATAAACTACACAAATTCAGGAAGAGAGTCTTACCTTCAAAACCTAGCAAAGTGTCTTACATATATAATGGACATTTAGTGTTTATTGGGTTGAGTTGAACTGAATTGAGTAGGCTGACCAAGTAAGAGTCAGGAAAATAACTTCCTCTCACTCTCTGGCTGTTCCTTCAACAAGAGACTTCATCTCCCCACTCTGGGCATTTTCATTGGCTCTCCTCCTTCATCCCCCATGACTGCTCTCCTTCTCTAGCTTTACCTCCTGACTTCCTTCAAGTCCCAACTGAAATCCTACCTTCTATAGGAAGTCTCTCCCAAACCCCCTTAACTCCAGTACCTTCCCTCAGTTGATTATTTCTGACCTTTCCTGTTCGTAACTAGTTATTTTCATGTTGTCTCTCCCATTGGACTCTAAGCTCTTTGAGATCAAAGACTGTCTTCTGGTTTTCTTTGTATCACACTTGGGACAGTGCCTGCCACCTGTTTATTGACTCATTGTTTTACCCTCCCCCTTCAGCTTTGGCCTCTTCTAATGGATTCAACCTGGACACAGACCATCCTACAACTTTCCAGTCAGATGCAGCTGAGTTTGGGCACACAGTGGTCCTGTATGAAGGTTCTCGGTAAAGATATAGATATAGTGTTGTCCAGTGGTGAGGGCTGGTCCTGGAATCAGGAAGTCTTCAGTTCAAATCCAGCTTCAGATATTTACTAGATGCATGACCTTGAGCAAGTCACTTAGCCTCTGCCTCAGTTTCCTCAACTGTAAAATGAAGTAAATAATAGCACCTACTTTGTAGGGTTGTTCTGAAGATCAAATGAAATAATCAATATAAAGCCTCTGGAACATAGTAGACACTATATACTTATTCCTCCCTTTCCCCTTCCATATGCCTTCATCCTTCCCCAGTATTCTCTTCTTTCTAAAGTTTTCTCTTATGCTGGGAGGTAAGAAAAAGTCACAAGCAGTTTTGTCTCTATATTGGACTTGGCAACATTCTCAAAGTGATAGCAGGAATTCCTTGTAATTCTCCCCTAAGTATGCAAACTTTATGCCTTGATGTACTCACATCTCTCAGGGTTATGCAGCTTTCTCCTCCAAGGTGTCTACTCCATCTCATCCTCATAATAAGAATTCTGTGATTCTCTCCTGTCCTCATAAGTACCCAGTTTCCACTTCTCCCTGCAGCCTGGTGGTAGGAGCTCCCCTGGAGAGGACATCCCATGAACACTCAGGGCAACTCTACAACTGTGAATATGGCATTGGGAATTGTGAGGCCATCCCCATGCAAAGTGAGTAAAGGCTCCTGTCCTGGGATCATAACCTGGATCCTGCTTTCTGCTTCTAACTCTTTACACGGCTGTCCTCTTCTCCAACCTTTGCTCTGTTTCAGAGACTTGATGCCCCTACTGGAATTCAGGTTTTCTGCTTTCCATTACTTAATTCATCAGCCTCCAAGCCCTGCTGCCTCTGCTCCAACACCCGCCCACACACACACACTCATGGTCCCTTTTTTATTTTAGTTTATTTCATTTTTAATTTATGGAATAAAATATGCATTTCCATAACATAGTATAATAGAAAAGATGATAGCACATGAAAGTGCCATTCTATTATGTACAACTTGTTTTTCCTTTAAATATATAATATAGTTATCATGTAAATTTTTTTTCCTTTCCCCCCCTACCCGCCCTACAGATGGCTACCATTAGACACAAATATGTACATGCAAATATGTACATCCCCTCCACATCACTGAGGTTAGGGGTGTGACTCCCCCTAAAATCCATGTAAAAATTTTGACCCTCCCTTTGTACCAGAGAAGTCTGCATTCTTTTCTTTTTCTTTTAGGAGGTGTTTACAGTACCTTACTGTGAAATTTGGGTTAAGTATTTTTTCATAAGCTCTGTAACATCTTCTGGCCTTCATGTGTCATCTGTAGCTTCTACAAAACTTCCCCAAAATTTCCATTTAATTTCTTATGCCAACCCCCAATATGTAAAAACCATGATGGGAGAAGTCATGCTGTGGAAGAAATCACTGCATATGTCAAATCATTCTACACATACTTCTATTTATTAATTCTTCCTCTGGATGCAGATAGTGTCTTCCTTCGTGTGTCCTTTGGAGTTAATTTGGGTATTTAGAATAGTCAAAATGACTTATCCACTCAAAGTTGTTCTTAAAACAATATTACTGTTGCTTGTACAATGTTCACTTGGTTCTGCTTACTGTCTTTTCTTTGATTTCTCAGACTCTGCACATCTCTCAGGAAGACAGTGTCATAGATTTAGAGATGGAAAAAATGTCTAGTCTTGTCCCCTCATTTTACAGATGAGAAAACTGAAACCCAGGAGAATTTCTTATTCAGAACTTATTCAAGGTCACACAGGTGGCAGAATGGGGATTTGAATGTTTGTACTCCAAATCTACTATGCTTTCTCTGGTACTACACACTATCTTGACCTACAGCTGAAGCATGCTCCACTATAGCTTCCCACAGAGCTATGTGAAACCCAAGGGAGTGCCCCCTCTCAGCCCTACTCACCCATATGTGTGTGACTATGCATGTCTGTATCTCTCCAGTCCCTCTAGAGGCAGTGAATATGTCCCTGGGACTCTCTTTGACAGCTGGTACAAACCCTTCACAGATTCTGGTGAGTTGGCCTTTGTCACAGGAGGGTGATGGGGACCTGGAGGGAAGGAAGAGGTTGAGGCAGGGGACACTATGTCTGCATGAGCAAGAAAGTAGCTGTCTTGGGTTAGAGCTCAGATGGAAGCCCTGGGACCCAGCAGATCCTTGAAATCTTCTTTTGGCTCCTTAGGCCTGTGGACCCACAGTACATCAAACTTGCAAGGTGAACACTTACATGAAAGGTTTCTGCTTTGTGTTGAATTCAAATCTGCAACAACAACAGAAGTTCCCACCAGCCCTGCAAGGTAAGTCACTAGGTGGAGACTGTGTAAGATTCTTTTGTTGAAGATATGAGCCACGATACTTCTGATGGGGAGGGGAATGGGAAGAATCCTCAGATTGTTCATTGATAGAACAAACATTGATTAAGCTCCTACTATGTGCCCTTGTAACACAAATAAACACAGCAGACTTGAAGGCTGCTAGCACAAGGCTCACTCTTGATATTGATAGATTTAATGTCTCCTGATTCAGGAACTTTTCTTCAAAAGAGAAATTCCCTCCTTCCCCTATGAGAGATCTCCTGTCTCTGAAGTTCCTATTTTGCTCTCCTTTTAATCCCTAGAGTTTAACCAGTGTGTCTGCAAAGGTGTATCTAATTTTCTCACAAGGATTTTTGATAACGGAAGCGCAAACTCCTACAGCATTCCCTAAGCAACCTTCTCTCAGGGGCCAATGGGAGGGGTTGTCTCAATGAGGTGCATCAACACAGGCACAACTTGTGTATTCCCCTAAATTCCCTCAGGCCTCAATGGGGGCTGGTTGGGGAAAACACAGATTCCCCCTAAGTCTTGATGGGGGTTGATCAAGGCATGCACTGCATTCCATCTTGTGCATTCAACCCTAAGGTTTCCCCAAGCCTCACAAGTTTACATCACCTTCTCCCTGTGTCTCACGGCGCAGTCATAGTGGATGTTTACAGTTGAAGTGGAAATGTTTCAAACCACAATCCTGAGAACTCATATCTAATACGTGGGAACAAAAGATTGTTATGGCCATGGATCCTGGGAAACCAAACTCTAAGAAATAATGACAAAAATCTACTTTACTCACAGCCCTATGCTCTACATGAAGTTCTCAGGACAAATGACAAAAAACAAGGCAGTCCTTATCCTCAAGGAGCTTAGATTCTATTGAGGAGAAACATGCACAGTTAAGTAAATAGTCAATATGGACAAAATGAATACTGTGTAATTTCCAGGGAGGGGATAGCACGCTCACAACCAGGTGATCAGAGTGGGCCTCAGGTTGGAGGGGATACCTGATCTGAGCCTTGAAAGAAAGCTGGGAGGTCATCAAGGCAGAGATTAGAAAGGAGTACCTTCCAGGCATAGGGGAGAGACTCTACAAAGGCATAGAGAAGAGGGGTGGAATGTCTTGTTTGGGGAGTCATAAACACTCAGTCAGCAGACATTCATTAAGCCCTTACTATGTGTCAGATCCTGTGCTAAAGGCTGGCGAAGCAAAGGCAAAAATGAGCTCACATTAGAACGGGGGAGAAAGCGAACAAAGAACACTATACATACAAGATACATACCGAGTGAATGGAAGGCAATTTCAGAGAGAAGAGAGAGAGAGGGAGGGAACAAATATTTATTAAGCACCTAATGTGTGTCAAGAGCTTTGCAGATATTATCTCATTTGATGCTCATACCAACCTTGTGAGGTGGGTGTTATCATGACTCCCATTTTACAATTGAGGAAACTGAGGCAGACAAGTTAAGTGACTTGCCCAGGATCACATAGCTAGTAATTTTCTGAGGCTTGATTTGAATTCAGGTCTTCCTGTCTCCAGGCACAGCACTCTCTCCATTGTGCCACCCTACCTGCCTGGAGGAGAGGGAGGGGATAGAACTGAAAGATAGGATTTAACCTGAGGCTGGAACAAAAAGGCCGATTTGACTGGAACATAAATTATATGAAGATCATCTTTCTGGATGAATGGGACTGTGTGACGATAGAGAGGGAATACTCGGAGAGTAGGAGTTACTTGCTTGAAGCTCGATTAAATTTCACCAGATTGCTGTGTAATTCAGATGGACTGGGCAGCATCTGGTAGGGATGGTGTTCAGTCCGAGTCTGACCCTTCAAGACTCCATGGAGCACAGCATGGCAGGCCCTTCTATCCTCCATTATCTCTCCAAGTCTGTTCAAGTTTATGTTCATTGTTTCCCTGACACTATCTATCCATTTCATCCTCTTTTCTTTTTCCTTCAAACTTTCCCATTATCATCTAATTATGTGACCAAAATATTTAAACTTCATCTTCAGTATTTGACTTTTCAATGAATAGCCTAAACTAATTCTTTAAATATTAACTAATTGACTTCTTGGTTGGGTGTGAAGATTGGAGAATATGTGTGTCTATAAGGATGGGGAGGGAGCAAAGCAAGCTGTTGCAGTAGCAATGTGCCAATCCAGATGGAAGTGGACCTCCATTCACCCTTCATGAAACACAGATCATAGATTTAAAGCTTAAAGGGACCTTAGAGGCTGATCTGTCATTTTATAGGACATGACCCTTACACTTAATATACATGTCACAGACTGATAAGAACAAGTTATTTCTAGGTTCAACATCCAACTATGGGAATATACAGGTATCCAATCAGATTTGGGAGAATCAATCAAAATAGAGTTCCTGACAAGCTGTGGTCTCATCCTCACTATCTTGAGCCCCAGTCAAATTACAGAGAATGTACTTTTCATGATTTGGAATGTTTTCCACTTAAGAATTCATCCCGTCTAATGTCAAGGAAGCCTTTGGTACCGCCAGGGAATATGAATTATTTGAGTTTGTTTTCCTACTCAGAATCTGCCTAGCACAGTGTTTCACATATGGTGGGGCCTTGAAGAAAGAAAAGGAACCCCTTCCACTGTGATGAGGAGGGTTCCCCTTGTGCTTTGGAAAGGGCTGAAGGACCCCTGCTTTGAGGAGAGGCAAGGAGCAGAGAATGGAGCAGGTCCCTGGATTTGGAAGGGTGAGAAGGGCTCTGAAATTGAAAGGAGAAGCTACAGGGCCATATTGTGGGTGTTTAGAGAATATCTACTTGTTGGTAGGGAGAAGAAGAAATCCTGAAAGAGAAATGAGGGAGCTAAAGTGGAAAACTGGACTAGATTTGGCATTAGAGGACCTAGGTCCTCTGAAGTTGAAGCTCTGACACTACCTATGAGATCATGGAATAAGTGATTTTCTTTGGAATTTTTACTTCATCTGAAAAACGTAGGAGTTGAAGGCCTCTTCAATCTACGATCCTATATTCTACAATCTTATATTTTTTTTTCTGACAGGGATTTAGAAGGACCTGGAGAATGTATTCTAGGGCTAGTGTGAAAGAAGGCAAGCGAGTGTTGCTGCTCAGTGTGTCCTACTCTTCATGACCCCAATTTTTTATGGATTTTTCTTGGCAAAGATACTGGAGTGGTTTGCCATTTCCTTCTCCAGGGCCCCCATTTTATAGCTGAGGAAATTGAAGCAAGCAGAGGTTAAGTGACTTTCCCGGGGTCACCCAGCTAAGAAGTGTCTGAGGCTGGATTTGAACTCAGGTCTTCCTGATTCTGGATCCACTGCGCCACCTAGCTAGGATGTAGTTTGGGTAGCTCCAATGAAAATGGGCGTGATGATAATGATGATGATCCAATACTAGCGTACATTTATTTGGCACTTTAAGGGATACAAAGTGTTATCTCATCTGATACTTTCTTACCATTCTTCTCTCTTCCAGAGTGCCCCAAACAAGCTGTTGATATTGCTTTCCTGATTGACGGCTCTGGCAGCATTTCTGAGTCTGACTTCAGGAAGATGAAAAACTTTGTGAAAGCTGTGATGAGCCAGTTTGAAAAGCCAGACACCCAGGTGAGCAGGTGGAACAGATTACCTGGGTTTGGCTACGTGTGGGGAAAGCCAGGAACACAAGTTAGGAAGCATATTAGGTAGACAGGTATTGAAATATGTTGGGAGACCTTTCTTCTCAGCTTTCTATTCAGCTGTTGGCACCATGAGGGTGATCACTGCTGACTCAATACATCCACACATATGCACCCCTCAAACCTGGTCTTGGGGCTCTTCTCCTGCCAATCAGACCACTCCTTAGTCTTTGCTGGATCCTCATTCAGATCCTGCCCTCTAACCATAGGTGGACCACTGGAGTCTGTCCTGGATTCTCTTCCCTTTTCTTCTCCTTTTATACTACTCTGTTTGGGATCTTATCAGCTCCCGTGGATTTAATTACTATTATCCCCATGCTGATAATTCTCAAATCAACCTATCTTCCCCAATTTAATTTCATATCTCCAGTTGGCCTTTCAGACATCTCAAACTAGATGTCCAGTAGACATTTTCAACTCAACACATCAAAAACCAAACTAATTATGAATCTCCCTAAATGGTCCCCTTTCCCCATACCTTTCCTATTACTATTAAGGGCAACACAGTCTTTCTAGTCCTTTAGACTGGCAACCTAGGTGTCATCTCTCACTGCTCCCCACCCCATCCAATCTGTTGCCAAGGACTACTGATTTCACTTTTGCAACATTTCTCAAATACACTCCTTTCTCTCTTCTGACATTGTTATTAACGCTCTGGTACAGGCCCTTGTACGCTGTATCCAAGGTACCTTGGTACCTTGTACCTTGTAGCTGGAGTGCTGCAATAGCGTGCTGGTGAGTCAGCCTGCCTTAAGTCTCTCCCCACTTCAATCTATCCCTCTACTCAGCCACCAAAGTGATTTTCCTAAATCACAGGTCCCACTATGTCATTGCCTCAATAAACTTGGATCCAGCAAAGAAGACTGAGGAGTGGTCTGATTGAAAAGAGGGATCCCCAAGACAAGGTTTGGGGAGTATATATGTATAGATGTACTGAGTCAGCAGTGACTCATTCTAGTACCTCCAGGACCAAATTCAAAATCCTTTTTGGAGGGGTTAAAAACCCTATACAGCCTAGCCCTCTCCTACCTTTCCAACCTTCTTACACCTAACTTCCCATCATGTATTCATCTAGAACATGTTCAATGACAAAGCTCTACTTGCTGTTCCATGAACAAGATACCCCATTTCTCAGCTCCAGGAATTTTCTCTGGCTGTCTCTAGAATGCCTAGAGACATCTCATCTCTTCCTATTGCCTTCCTGTGTTCCTTTAAGACCCAACTAAAATCCCATCTTCTACTGGAAGCCTTTCCCAAAACCTTTTTTAAAATTATTTCCTATTTCTCATATATAGCATGTTGGTGTGTATTTGCTTATTGTCCATTACGTTGTAACAACAAGGACTGTCTTTTGCCTCTTTTTGTATCTCCAGTGTTTAGCACAGTGTCTGGCACATAGTAGACACTTAATCAAAATCGCCTAACTGATCCAACTCTATTTCCTTCACCATCCAATTTTCTTGTGAGAATAGTGAACAGAGATGATCATTGTTGACTTAAGACACATACACACACACACACACACACACACACACACACACACACACTGCCAGCCTCATCATCCTGCTTCCCTAAGGGAATTTCAAATAGAGAGTGATCTCAGGGGCTTTTTCCCCACAGTTTTCCCTGATGCAGTTTGCATCCAATTTCTGGATACATTTCACCTTTGACATATTCAAGAAGAGTCGTGATCCTGCAAAACTGGTGGATAATATTTTTCAAATGAGAGGAGTGACAAAAACTGCCACAGGCATCCAAAAAGTGGTGTAAGTCCCCTTCTTCTGACACATCAAGCCTAACTGTTCTAGCATGGGTGCCTCGTTCTCTGCTGAGGCAAAGGGGGGACACATTACAGGGAGAGATGTCCATGTCTTGATAGGAAGGATCAGTGTTGGGAGAGAAGGGGGGAGAGACAAAAAAGACCACTTCTCTAAGAGTATTTCTGGCTCCCTTCCTGAACCGTAGCTTCTTACTGAACCCTTATTCAGGACCAGATCTCTTTCATTTCGTTTAAGAGGAGCTGAATGATTCAGCCTCAGGTATACAAATAGTTTATTATTGGCTTTCAGTCTTGGTTATGTTTCAGAGCTGAATTATATATACTTGGCCTCTGTCTCTTCCCTTTCTGCTCATTCTTCCCATGGGGCCAGCTATGTTTTTGGACCTAATGAGTTTCCTTTCCCAGTCAGTCTCAGTGGGGATGAATTCCGAGAAACTTCATCCCTCTTTCTTCCCCGAGCAGAAAAGAACTCTTTCAAAAATCAAGTGGAGCACGAGAAGATGCAACCAAGATCCTCATCGTCATCACAGATGGGGAGAAATATCAAGACCCGCTGCAATACAGAGATGTCATCCCCCAGGCAGAGAGAGCAGGAATAATCCGATATGCAATTGGGGTACAGAGGGGCCTCAATCTTCTCCCCAGTTTCTTTTCTATCCAGTCATAAGTAGCTTCTCCCTCACAGTTTTCCCCCAAAAAAGGGGGCAATATCTTCCTCTCTGCATATGGTAATGTCCTCCCTCAAGCACAACTTCCCCTTCATCTCTCTCCCGTCCTTCTTGCTCTCAATCTTGTCCTGACTTGGAAGACAATAAGCCTCTTTCTCCTCAGAACTTCCTGGGGTAAGTACATTTTCCATGCAGCTCTAACCGTCCTTTTCCTTATTGAAGGTGGGAACAGCTTTTGACAGTTGGGTATCCAAAGAAGAACTCAATGAAATAGCATCAAAGCCTTCCAAGGATCATGTATTTTGGGTTGACAACTTTGGAGCACTCAGCGGTATTCAAAATCAGCTGAAAGAGAAGATCTTTGCCATTGAGGGTAAGTCAGAACCACAGTCCTGAGCCCTTAAAATGTTTCACTCCCCAAACCTATCTCCCACGATGTAGGAAACCTGTCTCCAGTTCAAGTTTCCTCCGTAGGCAAGTAGGTGACACAGCAATAGAGTAATAATTCTGGAATCAGGAAGACCTGAATTCAAATCTAGCCTCAGGCATTTACTAGCTGTGTGACCCTAGGCAAGTCATTTAACTTCTGTTTGATTCGATTTCCTCAACAATAAAATGGAGAACATAATAGCACCTGTTTCCCAGGATTCTTGTAAGGATGAGATGCGATACTTGTAAAGTGCCTAGTACAGTTTCTAGAACAGAGTTAATAAATAGAGCTTAATAGAGCTTACTAAATGCTCATTTCATTCTGTCCCTACAAAACACATAAACATAACTGCATTTCCTGTTCTAGCTATTATACTCTGATTACTCACAAAGTTCATGCCCTTCTCTCTTGACTATCCAATCTCTTTCTTTCAACCAAAAACTGAAGTATCTATTCTTCACAGGTACCAAATCTAGGGACACTATCTCCTTCGAGAAAGAAATGTCTCAGGAGGGCTTCAGTGCTGCATTTACATCTGTAAGTGGATCCCTCACTAGGGCAGGGTGACATAGAGGAGAGGGGAGGGAGAAGGGAAAAGAGGAACGGAGGTCAAAGCCCAGAAGAAAGCTGTCAAATCAGTGACAGGCACTTCTGTTTGGGATGCCACTTTCTCCAAATATCCCTAGCTCTGAAAAGTTTTCCCCCAGGAAGGGCCAGCCCTTGGAGCCGTGGGGACCTATGACTGGTCAGGTGGTGTCTTCTTGTACTCCACAACTGGAAGTGCCATCTTTATCAAGACATCCAATATAGATAAGGACATGAACGATGCTTACCTGGGTACGTACATAAGGAGGGGCTGGGAAGGAGAAGGGAGCAAAGGGTAAGGGAGTGGGGATGGGAAGTCTCTTGTGTCTGGGAAAGGATTGGTTTGGGGAAGAATGTCAAGAAAGCAGAAGGTGAGAGACATAAGGTAAAGACTGAGATCCACTGGGGCTTTGTCTTTTCAGGCTACTCTACTGAGGCATTCACTTGGAATGGGGCTCAAAGTCTTGTTCTGGGAGCTCCTCGATACCAACACATTGGGAAGGTCGTGATCTTCGTGAATAGGCATAGAACCTGGGTGCAGAAGGCTGAGGTCAAAGGGACACAGGTAAAAAACTAAGAACCTGGGATTGTAAAGAAGAAAGGGCAGTTCTGGGAAAAAAGAAACAGTGTCTGAAAGAGAGCACTCTGGGTATTGAGAGGGGCCCTAAAGAAGACTTTTGTACCTGGGGTACAAAGGGATTATACTTGCTTCTTTCCTTGAGGGTAGGAGGGAAATGTGATTTCAGATTCTGTCTTCTTAGATTGGCTCCTATTTTGGGGCAACACTCTGCCCTGTGGATCTTAACAGGGATAGCAACACTGACCTGATCCTCATTGGAGCTCCCCATTACTATGAACAGAATCATGGAGGCCAGGTGTCCGTCTGCTCACTACGTTGGCAGGTAAGGAGGTTTAGGGATGGTTTGGGAGTATAGTTAGGAGAGTGATCTGAAGAGGTCTCTAAAGAGACTAAATTCATACAGACTAAATAAACTGAATTCACAGAGAAAAATTCATCAGAAAAACTTAGATTTTAAAATAAGGCAGGGGCCTCCAAGATTATTGTCAGGAGAGTTAAATCTGAGAATGAACCTGAAGTAGCTAGGATATAGTGCTCTGTCTGTCTGTCTCTACATACATATATGCATATAATATATATGTGTGTATATACACACTCACATTTGTGTATGTATATGTGTATATACATGTGTACATATGTGCATATGTGTATATATGTCATCCTAAACTTATGTAGTCATATATACGCATACACACATGTATGTATGTATGCATACACATGCATTGGAGAAAAGAGGAGAACCAACGAAAGTCTAGTTTGTGATAGATGGGATGGTAATATTAAACTGTGGAGAGAAGGGGAAAACTACTTGAATCACATATGATGTCAGCTTTCTTGCCCAACAAAAATAATCTTTGTCCTGGAGAAGACACAACAAAAATGGCTAATAGAGAGTTAAAAACAAGTAAGGAGGTAAGAAAAGAGTACTTAGCTGTTCTGAATGAGTTTTAGCCACCAGATTCAGGCAGGTTACATTCCAGTGTAAAATGTTACATGTTGACAGGAAGCAAAGTTAGCTGTGGTCATTCCCCTGTGGCTAGATCTAGTTCCTTTTCTGAGAGTGGGTTATTTAAGATGTATATCTAGTTTTCTGCTAGTTAGGTATATCATATTTTTGAAGGCATTCCTCTATTTCTTTTGTGTGCTCAGTTTTTGTTGACAGTTTTTGCAGCATATAACTATGCATGATAGATTCTGATTATTCTTTTATAATTTCTTCTGCTTTTGTTGTGATTTTACCTTGCTCATTTTCTATTATATTGATTTTATTTTCTGCTTTCTTTTCAATTAGATTAGCTAAATGTTTATCAATTTCAAAGAACCAGGTTTTAGTTTTATTTATCATTTCAACAGTTTTTGTTTCCAACTAATCTGTTTCTCCTCTAATTTTTAATATCTCCTTTCATGCTTATTCTGCATTTGCTTGTTTGTTGGCTTTCTAAGTTTTAAAATGCATATTCAATTCATAAATTCTTTCTTTTCTATTTTGTTAATGTATATTTATTAACTTTCTATTCTTTCCTCTCCCTCCTACTGGGTGACCTTACTATTAATGTTCTTTGAAAGATGATAGAAAATAAGAGAGGCTCTGTGGACTGGAAGAGGATAAGCATCCCTATTTTTGAAAGGGGAGAGGGAAGTCTGCAAATTATAGACCAGTGAATCTGATTTCAATTCCTGCCAAAATTCTAGAATGAATTAATAAAGGGATGAATAGGAACTTTCTAGAAAAAGAAGTGGTGATCATAAAGAACTCACACGGTTTCATCACAGATTCATCCCATTTCCGTCTATGAACAGCGCTACTAGACTGTTGGATCAAGGGGATCCTATTTACTTTGACTTCAGCAAAGCATCCAACAAAGCGTCTCCTGCCATTCTCATGGAAAATAATGGAAAGATGTGGGCTAGATGACAGTGGGATAGCTCAATTCACTAAATTTGAAATTGGCTGAATTGCTGGAACCAGAGTAATCATTAATGAGCCAGTGACAACCTGAAAATAGCTCTTAAAGTGCCTCAGGAATGTGTCTATAGTTCTGTACTGCTTACCATTTTTATCTATGACTTAATAATAATAGTTAGCATTTCTGTAGTGCCTAGTACGTGCCAGACACTGCTAATTACTTTACAAATATCTCATTTTATCTTCACAACAACTCTGAGAGGTAGATGCTATTATTATCCCCATTTTATAGATGAAGAAACTGAGGTAGTAAGAGGTTAGGTGACTTGCCCAAAGTTACACAGCTAGTAAGTGTCTGAGGCTGGATTTGAACTCAAGTTCTCCTGATTTCAGGCCTTGCTCTCTAGCTATATAAAGGAATAGAGGTCATGCTAATAAGTGACAGATAACACAAAGATGGGAGCGATAGTGAATAACCCTGGAGAACAAAGTTGATAATACAAAAATTTCTGGACAGATTGGAATATTGGACTGAATGATGAACTGACTCATGTTGGATGGCAGAAATGAGATCCCAAAAGACCTCCATAGACTAAAATATTGGGACAAAACTAACACAACGGAAGTTAATAGGCATAAATACAGTGGTATGCACACACACATCAATGTCAAAAGTACAAAATGGAGAAAGTCTAAGAGCTTTAGTGGATTGCACACTTGATATGAGTATAATAAGGAGCCAAAAACCAAAATAAATAAACAAAACTAACATGACCTTAGACTGTATTAAGAAAAGGATAGTGTCTAAAATGAAAGAAATTATATTCCCATTATATTATGCTCCAGCCAGGCTATATCTAGAGTATTTTGTCCAGTATCTTAGAAAGGACACTGATAAACTGGAGAAATCTAGTAACCAGAATGGTGCAAAAGTTCATAATTATACCCTAGGAGTTGAACAAACGTTTAGACTGGGGAAGAGGAGAGGGAAGGGAAGGGGAGGGACAGACAATGGGGTGGCTATTTCAAGTATTTAAGATCCATCCAGTGGAAAAGGGATTGAGTTTTGTTCAACTTAGTGCCAGAGGGCAAAATTAGAGAAAAAGGATAGGAGATTCCTGTAGGTTATCTAACAGTTAGAATTATCTGTGTGGAGGGGGCAGTTAGGTGGTGAAGTGAATGCAGCCCCAGCCCCAGAGGTAGGAGGAGTTCAAATGTGACCTCAGACACACTTACTGGTTGTGTGACCTTAGGCAAGTCACTTAACCCCAATTGCCTTGCCTTCCCCCTCCAAAAAAAATTATTAAAAAAGAAAAGAACGGTTTGTATTGAGTGGGTTGCCTCTGGAGGTGGTGGGTTCTCGCTAACTATTGATCTCTGAGCAAAAGCTGTATGAACGCTTGATTTGTTAAAGGGGGCTTCTTAGAATTAGCCTCTGGTCTTCATTCTGGGTTGTATGATTTTGTAAGGTGAAAATCTGGCACAAAGTTGCTTAGCTTTTCAAACCTATCCCAACCTTCTTTTTTTCAGAATGCCAACTGGCAGTGTAACAGCATTCTTAAGGGAGAGCAAGGACACCCCTTTGGCCGTTTTGGGGCAGCTTTGGCTTTACTAGGGGACATAAATGGGGATAAACTACCAGATGTGGCCGTGGGGGCACCAGGGGAGGAAGAAAACCATGGAGCCATCTATTTGTTTCATGGAGTGGCTGGATCAGGCATCAATCCTTCTTATACCCAGGTAAGGTTCTGTTGCAGTCTGGATTAACACAAAGCCTCCAAGCTGATTTACTTTGCTTATAACGTCTCCTGAACTTAAGCCATCCTTCCCTGTATTTCCTAATTCTAATCATGCCTTTCCCCTACTTAGAAAAATCTCCAAGAGTAATAATATCTACCTTGTGTTTCATGGCTATTTTATATTTTATATACATTATCATCTTGAAATTTTACCACTGTGTGAGGTGAGTAGAGTTGTCTAGTGAAATGGTTAAATGGAAAGGACCCTGCATTTGGAGTCAGGAAATTGGCATTTGAATACCAGCTGTGGTACTTAGTGCCTTTGGGACCCTGGGAAAACCATTTAACCTCTCTGGGTCTTAGTTTTCTCATTGGCAAAAAGAGGGGATTGAATTACAATGCCCCTGAGCTCCATATCTATGATCCTAAAATAAAGAAATGGTTCACGGGGCAGAGCCAAGATGACAGAGTACAGGCAGCCATTCAACCAAACTCTCTCAACATTCTCCTCCAAACCACTTTAAAATAACACCTCATATCAAATTCTGAAGCAGGAGAGTCAACAGAAGATTAGTATGAGACATTTTTCAAGCCCAAGACAAATAGGTCAGCAGGAGAGGTCCATGACACAGGAGGCTGGCCCAGGCTTGAGCACATGTCACCAGTGGCAGACCTTGGAGGCAACTGCACCAGCAGAAGCAGAAGCTTCAGGAGCTGGAAGTTGGCCTCTGGTCAGAAAGAGATTACTGGGGACCCTTTGCTGGAACTGGGATTGTAGGATCTTATTGCATTGCCTATACACGGTTCCAAATCACATTTCCCGGGGGAAGAGGAGCAACTAGTGTTGCAGTCACAGGAGAACAGGGTCCTTGGTCAAAAGAGCACTTGTAGTCTTCACAGGGGAGTAGGGCCCATGATCTCATTTCCAAAGCATAAAGGAGCACCAGCATTTGCAGTTATAGGAGAGAAGGAGCCCCAGTCTCAGTTTCAAGACCCAAAAGAATGATTCACTTATGACTGCAGGTGAACAAGATCTCTTCCTGAGTCAGGACCATAGCATAGGCCAGGACCTGTCCTTGGACCATTCCTCTACTTGGATGATACTGCCTTAGAAGCACTGAAAACTTACAGACCCCCAGAACTAGCTCTGAAAAGAGCAGCAAAAAACCCTGAATTTTGGTATAGTGGCCTCCCCACCCTGAGAGTAGAGTCCAACTTTAACATTAAGTTCAAAGTCAAGATATAGACTGGAAAAAATAAGCAAACAAAAAAGAAGACCTAATTATAAAACTCTGTGATGAGAAAGATCAAGACACAAACTCAGAAGACAATGATTTCAAAATAGCTATAAGCAAAGCCTCCAAGAAAATTGTGACTTGGATACAAGCCCAAGAAGAATTTCTGGAAGAATTTAAAATGATTTTAAAAATCAAATAAGAGAGGTAGAGGAAAAATTGGGAAAATTAATGAAAGTGATACAGGAAAATTATGAAAAGAGAATCAATAGTTTGATAAAAGAGGCACAAAAAAATCAGAAGAAAATATTCACTTAAAAATCAGAACTGGCCAAATAATAAAATAGATGAAAATGCAACTGAAAGAACTCCTTAAAAAGCAGAATTGGCCAAATGGAAAGAGAGGTGCAAATGCTTACTGAAGAAAATGATTCTTTAAAAATTATGTTTGGGCAAATGGAAACTAATGACTGAAAGGCATCAAGAAACAATAAAAGAAAGTCAAAAGAATAAAAAAAATAGAATACATCATTGGAAAAAAACAACTGACCTGGAAAATAGATCAAGGAGAGATCATTTTAAGATTGTTAGACTATCTGAAAACCATAATTTTTAAAAAGAGCATAGAAAATAACTTTCAAGAAATTATCAAGGGAAAGTGCCCTGATATCCTACAGTCAAAGGTTAAAACAGAAATTGAAAGAATCCACTGATCACCTCTTAAAAGAGATCCAAAAATCAAAACTCCCAGAAATATTATAATCAAATTCAAGAGCTCCTATAGATCAAGGAGAAAATATGGCAAGCAGTCAGAAAGAAACAATTCAAATATTGTAGGACCACAGTCAAGATCACACAAGATTTAGCAGCTTCCACATTAAAGGAATGGAGAATTTGGAATATTACTATTAGAAGGAGCCTCCATAGATAGAGGGTATGGGTATGAGCTGACTTTGATGGAATGATCTTAAAAAAACAACTAAGGGCTGAAAAAGAGGGTCACACTGAGAAAAAAGGGAGAAGGGAGGATGAAAAAAATTATCTCACATAAAAAAGAAGGGCAAGGAAGAGCTTTTACAGTCAAGGGGAAAATGAAGGGCAACACTTGAATCTCATTCTCACTGGAACTGCCTCAAAGAGGAAATAACTTACACATTCAGTTGGATATAGAAAACTATCTTTCCCAACAGGGAAAGAGGAGGAGACAGGGGATGGGGTTAATAAAAGGGAAGATGGATTAAGAAGGAAAAACAGACTTTTGAGGAGGGACATGGTAAAAAGAGAGAAGGATAAACAGGGAAAAAATAGGATGCAAGAAAATATACAGTAATCATAACCGTGAATGAGATGAACTCACCCATAAAACGAATATGGATAGCCATATGGATTAGAAACCAGAATCCACAATATAGTGTTTACAAGAAATACACTTAAAACAGAGAGATAATGTAGAGTAAAAATAAGGGGCTGGAGCAGAATCTAATGTGCTTTAGCTGAAATGAAGAAAATAGTCAGAGGTAGCAATCATGATCTCAGGCAAAACAAAAGCAAAAATAGACCTAATTAAATGAGACAAGTAGTAAAACTACATTTTGCTGAAAGGTACAATAGACAACGAAGTAATATCAATACTAAATATACATTCACTAAATGGCATAGCATCCAAATCCTTAAAGAAAAAATTAAGTGAATTACAGAAGGAAATAGACAGTAAAACTATACTAGTGATGGACCTCAAGTTCCCCTGTCAGAACTAGATAAGTCTAACCATAAAATAAATAAGAAAGAAGTTAAGGAGATAAATAGAATTTTGAAAAATTAGATAATGATAGATGTCCAGGGAAAACTGAATAGCAATACAAAAGAATATACCTTCTCTGTTGTCCATGACAGGTTCACAAAAATTGACCTTGTATTAGGGCATACCCTTACAACCAAATGTAGAAATATTAAATACATCCTTTTCAGATCATAATTCAACAAAAATTACTTTTTTTCACTTGATTTTCTTTGTTTTTTGCAACATGGGAATATGGAAATATGCTTTTCAGGATTGTACAGATATAATTGATATTACATTTCTTGCCTTCTAAATGGGTGGTAGAGGGTGGGTAGAAGAGAGAATTTAAAACTCAAAAAATGTAAATGAATATTAAAAATAAATGATAAATCAAAAACATATCAATGGTTCATTGGTGACTGGCAGAAGAGAATATTGGCACATTGCCCCTCAGAAAGTCCCTATTCCCCAATACCATCATCGTCCTCATCATAGTATTTATATATAGTTCTTGAAGGTTGCAAATCATTTTAAGGATGTTATCTCATTAACAATGACCTTGTAAAGTCAATGCTATTATTACTCTTCATTTTTCAGATGAGGAACATGAGACTGAGAGAGGTTAAGTGAATTGTCCAGGGTCACACATCTAGTAAGTGTCTGAGGCAAGGCTTCAAACTTGATCCAGGCTCTAAATCCAGCCCTATTCATTATAATACCCAGAAAACTCCAATACATTCTTTTCTCAGGTCATATTTAATCCTTTTGTCCCAATCCCACAACACAAAGTTGTCCTCTACCCTTCTGCCTTTGCTCATTATACATATCTTACCTCCCAGTCTAACATGATTTGTCTTGTGCTCTCTGCCCATACCAATCCTGCACTCTACTCAGCAAGGCCCAGCTCAGAGTAGAGCTTCCTCCATTCACAGTTTGTTCTGTCTCATTCTAACTCACATGGATCTTTCCCATCATGATCAGACTTTTTATAATGTATTATTATTTATTGATGAAGGTTGGAGAGGGGTTCCCCATTTGTTCATGTGGAAAGCTAGTGGACAGATTTCCCTGTGCATTTTTTAGGATTTATTTCATTCCTTTTGCTGGGCAGCTGGTTGGTGCAGTATCAGGAAGACTTGAATTCAAATTCTACCTCTGATACTAGTCAACTGTGTGACCCTGGGCAAGTCACTTAACCCTCTTTACCGCGGTTTCCTTATCTGTAAATGAGCTGGAGAAAGAAATAGCAAACCACTATAATACCTTTGCCTAGAAAACCTCAGATGAGGTCACAGAGTCAGACATGACTGAAACAGTTGAACAACAATTTCTTTACTTTCCAATCATGCCTTTTCTTCCTCTATTATTAAACCAAAGGTACTGCAAGCAAGCATATACTTTATTTATACTTTGCACAACACCTAGAACTATCTTAAGTATACAGAAGTATACTTAATACTTGCTTGATAAATGCTTGATAAATGAACATATGAAAATGTTCCTTCCCTCCTTGTCTCTTACTGATTGCTTTTTCCTTGTCCCCAGCAGTTATTCTTAAAATATCCATTTTTTTCTTTATGGCAGCCCCCTTCCTTCATTGGATTGAGGATTTCCTACAGTCATCCTTGAATAGCCTCTCTCTTCCCCTCTTTTATGACCTGCCTCCCAACATTTCTATGTAGTTAACCCTAGGATCTCTGATTCTACTTTCAATTTCTCCCCAGAGAATCAGTGGCTCCCTCCTTTCGCCCACACTCCAGTATTTTGGGCAGTCACTGAGTGGAGGACAAGACATCACCCAAGATGGACTTGTGGATGTAGCAGTGGGAGCCCAAGGACAGGTACTACTGCTCAGGTGAGTATAGCCTTTCTTCCTACTGTTTTCCTTAAGTCCATATAACTGCCACTTTACAACCCATCCTACTCCAAGAGCATAAGTATGTTGTTCTTAGGCTGTTTTATGCTCTACAGGACGCAGCCAGTGCTGAAAGTTACAGCAACCATCCAGTTTAGGCCAATGGAATTGGCAAGGTCTGTGTTTGAGTGCCAGGAACAGGAAGCCACCAACAGGGAAGCAGGGAGTGCCACCATCTGCCTTATTATCTCCAAAAATATTCGAGACAGGCTAAGTGAGTACCTTACCATCAGACCTAGACATCCCCCATTTATTCTGTGCCATAGAATCCATCATCCCATTACTGAGGGTCCACATCTGACCCAAGAATTTTCATCTCCTCTAAAACGAATGGAACAGTTCCCATTTCTCTCTCTCCTCTTTCTTCCCTTGTTTCACCTCTAGATAATGTGCAAAGTTCTGTGACTTACGACCTGGCCCTGGATCCTGGACGCCTGAATCCTCGTGCTATCTTTGATGAGACAAAAAGTCGAATAATAAAGCGAGTTGAAATCCTGGGATTAGGGAAACACTGTGAGACTGTGAAACTACTGTTACCAGTGAGCATGGGGATGATTGTATGGGTTTCTGAGAAGGGGATAATGCTTGTAAAGGCAATCACCAAGAACCAGTACAGGGTTTGAGCAAGAAGAGAATGAGCTGATGGTAAGCTTGTATTCTGAGAAGACCGTGTGGGTGGATTGGAAGGTTGGAGAACTCAGGGCCAAACTACCTGGTTCTCTTTTATCTTTGCATTCCCAGTAACTATCAGCAGTGCCTTGCACATAGTAGGTGCCTAGTAAAAGCTTTTCAATCAATTCATTCATTGATTGATTCCTGCAGGAATGCGTGGAGGACTCCGTGACTCCCATCATTCTACGCCTCAACTTCACTCTGGAGGGACAGCCCATCCCTTCTTCTGGAAACCTCCGACCTGTTCTAGCTATGGACTCTCAGAACCACTTCACGGGAGCCGTACGTCCCAGTCTTTTGATACTTTGATGATGAGAGGGTGATGGGACTTTAGGAAGTAGAAAGAAGGAAGCTCCAGAATTAAATCCTACTTTCTTCTCTTTCACAGCTCCCTTTTGAAAAGAATTGTGGTGATGACCACATTTGTAAAGATGATCTTAGTGTCACTTTCAGTTTCTCCAGGTGAGATACTTGGCTTTTATCCTCTCTCCAATCCCTACGCGTCCCTCACAAAATCCAGGACATTTATCTCCCACCTCTGTACTTTGACCTTTACTGTTCTCTGATAGTCTGACTCTTTGCCTGGAACCCATGTAACCAGTTATATGTCCCAACGGTCTCCCACCCTTCCACGGCCAAACCCAGCTACAGTTTCAAATGGAAATTTTCCATATTAATTCCCTTCCCTCTTCAGGATTCACACCTTGCTGGTGGGGCACTTCCTCGATCTGGAAATTGAAGTGACAGTGAAGAACGAGGGTGAGGACTCTTACGGTACCATGGTCACCTTTACATATCCCGCAGGACTGGCCTACCGTCGAGTGTCAGTAGCCCAGGTAAACTAGTTCCTTAACAAATAAGGTGTGAAAAGATGAAAAGCAACGGAACAACATTTGTTGAGTACTTGCTATATTCCAGGTACCAAGTTAAGCACTGAGGATACAGAAAAAGGTATATATTCGATACTTTCATAGAACCTACCTTCTCACAGCAAAAACAACACATAAATAATAGTTATATATAAGACACAAAGAGAGTAGAATGAAGGATCATATTCACAGTAGAAATAAATAAAGACAAATGTAAACTCCAAAGTTCAGCTGCATAAATACAGAATGGGGAAGACCTAACTTGTCATGTTTGTGGAGAAAATATCTGATTATGGGTCAGTGCTTCTTTGTTGATCAAATATCATTTTAATGTGCTGTTTTTCCCCCCTTTCTCTCCTCAAAAAGAAATTCCAAGGTTCCTAGAATCATACATTTAGAACCAGAAGAGATCTTTGAAACCATCAAGCCCAACTCCCTTACTTTACCCATACAAAACTGGGGCACAAGGGGTTAAGAGACTTGCTCAGGATCACACAGCTAGTAAGCATCTTCAGTAGGATTCAACCTGAGTCTTCCTAACTCCAAGTCCAGTGTACCATTGCACTACACCATGCTATTTCTTACATACTATTCTTGGGCTTCATAGAGAATAATTGAAGAAGAGAATGAATTAGATCTCCCTCTTCACATTACTTCCTATTTTGAGTGACAATTGCCCACTAATGAATGATTTGTAATAAACTACCACACCCATGGGAGGCAGAAACTGGACACATCCACAAAATTAACAAATCTTAGAGGAGTCTCAAAGGGTATTCCTTGTAGGCAGTAGAGGTTTCAGGATAGGAAAAGACAAATTGAGATGATTCTCAGGCGTATGTTTTGATTTGGGTACCTGAGATTGACAAGGCTTGTGGTCTCAGCTTGGCCAGTGGGCAAAGTAAAAGAATATGAAGAAATTTCAGTCTAACTTCTTTTTTTCCCTTTGGAAACTCTGACTCCTTTTTTTTTTGTAATTACGTAAAACACTTCCATGTTAGTCGTTTTGTACAAGAAGACTCAAATAAAAGAAAAAGAGAAAAAAAGTGAAAAACAGCTTGCTTCAATCTGTATTCAGTCAATATCAGTTCTTTCTCTGGAGGTGGATAGTATGCTTCATCATTAGACCTTTGATATTATCTTGGATCACTGTGGTGCTGCGAATAGCTAAGTCATTTACAATTCTTCATTGAACAATATTGCTGTTACTGTGTACAACATTCTCCTGGTTCTATTCACTTCACTTTGCATCAGTTCATGTAAGTCTTTCCAGGTTTTTCTGAAATCATCTTACTTACCATCTGTTATATCACAATAATATTCCATTACAATCCTATACAACAGTTTGTTCAGCCATTCCCCAACTAATGGGCTTCCTTTGTCAATTCACCCTCTTATAGTATGACTTGCTAAATCTTAACCTACGTTTGCTTCTGAGTCAAAAGACCATGATTCAATAATTTTTTTTTTCCTTCTTGAGAAAGGGTAGATGGCAAACACTAGGAGTTCCAGGAAGGTTGCAACACCAGAGATGAGTCTGTGGACAGCTCAGAGGCTTTCTCAAATCAGCTGGGCATTAGAGGAGAGGAAAAGAGGGGGCAGTGGCAGCTCCAGAGATAACTGGAGGGAGAGGGAGTTGTGACTCAGTGCCCTCTTCCACCCCCTGTTCCCCACCGTCATTTCTGACACTCAGTAAAGATGCTTAGATGTTTTTTAATTTTCAAGGGATTCTAGGACAGTGATTGGCTGAATTGAATGGTGAAGATGGAACTGGAGGAATCCTACTTCCTATCTCTTCTTAGAATTTTTAGTCTTTTAACTATGAAATCTAGAGCATTAAAAAAGGATACTCATTTGTTCGTTGTTCCTTCTCAAAGAGGATCAGTGACATCAGGAGAGAGATGTCTTGACTTTAAGTGAGTTGAATTTAAGTGAGGCAGCCACAACTGGTCAGGACAACTAGAGATGGCCCTGGAAGCAGTGGGAGACCTTGGTCTTCTTAAGCTCAAGTCCTTTCCAGTACTTACTTTGTCTGAGGCAACACTCATTAGTAGTTAAAGGCTAGGTAAGAACTGAGGCAAAAGATGACCTAGTTTACCTTCACAAAAAAATCAGTCTGGGAAGCGAAGATCCTCAGTTTCTGCCCAAAACAGAAACAGTTGCTACTTACACTCTCTCTGAGCCATGAATTTCTAATGAAATATTATTCACTGAGACAGATTAAGAGAAACATGGGAGAACTTATAAAAAACTATGGCAGTGTGAAGTAAGCTGACCTAGGGAAAAAGGTATAAAGTGACAACACCCCAAAGGAAAAACAACTATAAAAACTCTAAGAACCATGATCAACCCAGTGACAAATCATGCCCCCAAAAAACTGACAAGGAATCATTCTTACTACCTCGTGGCAGAGAGCTGACAAAGCAGAACAAAGCATACATTTTCAGATAAAGTGAATGAACATTATCACAGTTTTGAAGATAGATTTTTCCAAATTTAGGGATTTAAGGCAAAATGATGAAATTGCTCAAGGAAGGGAAAGATCGTCAAAGCATCCAAAGGAGGCTTTTTAAAATTTTGTTGTCTCTAACACACTTGAACAAAATCAAGAAAAATGGCATTGGAGCTTACGCCAGAGTCACTGCTCTAAAATGGGATTTCTTAGCCTTTTCCTGTGTGTCATGGACCCTTTTGACAGTCCTGTGAGTTATATGGACCCTCGCTTAGAATAATGTTTTAAAATAATTGGAAAAAAATGCTAAATCTCAATTAGTGACAGGAAAGATTTAATTTTTTTTCCTGTGTAAGTGCATGGATCCCCTGAAATCTATCCCCTAGGACCATGTTCCTTTCAGGCATCCATATACCCCTGGTTAAGAATTCTTGCTTTATAGTTTCAAACTCTATATATAGTTGCTTACCTAGATAGAGGGGAAGGGTAG
Source organism: Bettongia penicillata ogilbyi (assembly GCA_023548195.1). NCBI lineage: Eukaryota > Metazoa > Chordata > Mammalia > Diprotodontia > Potoroidae > Bettongia > Bettongia penicillata. Next base: position 2,200,990 of record JAJHZJ010000066.1, on the reverse strand, counting down.
AGAGACTTCACAAGGATTCTGACCTTAAGGAGGAAAAGGTCTCAATTTATTTACACACACACACACACACACATTTTCTGGTAAGCATTAACAATACATTTACATTCGTGAGAGAAAATTGGTGATCACAATTACATGAATCCTACATAGCAGTTAGGTGATGTAGTGAATAGAATGCTGGGTCTGGAGTCAGGAAGACTCATCTTCCCCAGTTCAAATCTAACCTCAGACTCTTACTAGCTGTGTGACCCTGGGGGGGGGGGGGGTCATTTTAGACCCCGTTTGACCCAGTTTCCTCATCTGTAAAAAATGAACTGGAGAAGAAAATGGCAAAGCACTCCAGTATCTTTGCCAAGAAAACCCCAAATGAAGTCATGAAGAGTTTGGCACAACTGAAAACAATTGAACAGCAGCAAAACAGCAAACACAGTACATACCCTTTAATCCAGTTATATCACTTCCAAAGCTCTATCCCTAAGAGATCATATGGGATGGGAAAAGCACTCACATGTACAAAAATATTTATAGCAGCTCTTTTTGTGGTGGCCAATAATTGGAAATTGAGGGGATGTCCATTAATTGGGGAATGGCTGAACAAGTTGTATATAAATGTAATGGAATGCTACTGTGCTATATGAAATGATGAGCAGCCAGACTTTGGGAAAACCTGGAAAAATTTATGTGAACTGATGCTGAGTGAAATGAGCAGAACCAGGAGAGTATTATACACAGTAACAACCACAGTGTGTGAGGACTCATTTTGATAAACTTGGTCCTTATCAGCAATGCAAGCACCTAAAATATTTCCAAAGGACATGATGCAAAATGCCATCTACGTCCAGAGAAAGAACTGTGCAATTGGAACACAGAATGAAGCAGACTATTTTCCTTTTTGTTGTGTTTCATTGTTTTTTCTTTTGTTTTTCTCATGGTTTCTCCCATTCGTTCTAATTCTTCTATGCAACATAACTGATGTGTAAATGTTTCAGTAGGAATGTATGTGTAGAGCCTATATAAGATTGCCTGCCATCTTGGGAAGGGAGTGGGGAAGAAGAGGGAGAAGATTTAAAATTTATGGAAGTGAATGTTGAAAACTGAAAACAAACAAATAAATTTGAAAAATAAATAAAAGATCTAGAAAACATAGCAAGCACTTCCTCATATACATTATTAACAGGGATATGGAACTGCAGAGACCACATTACGGAAAGCATTGCAGTCATTCGTTCTATTGGCTCTGCTATACAGACTCTGTGTGAAACTGCTACTAAAAGAGATAATTAATAACAATAATTGGCATTTACATGGTGCTTTAAGTCTGCATAATCGCATTTGAGCCTTTTAGCAACCCTGTATACTAGGTTTTCATTATCCTCCGAGAGCTGAGCCTCTAAGAAGTGACTTGCGCACGGTCACAAAGTTAACTAGTGAGTGTCAGAGGCAGTTTTTCCTACTCTAGCTCTAAGGCTCTGTGCACTAAGCTGTGGTTTCTCTCCATATAATCTTAGGCTCAGCTATTTGATGCATATGTGGTAGTGGTGGTGGTTCAATCACTTCAATTGCATCTGACTTTCTGGGACTTCATTTGTAGTGTTCTTGGCAAAGATGCTAGAGTGGTTTGCCATTTCCTTCTCTAGTTCATTTTGCAGATGAAGAAACTGAAGCAAATAGGGTTAAGGGACTTGCCCAGAGTCATATAGCTAGTAAGTGTCTGAATCCTGATTTGAACTCAGTTCCCCTGGATGCCAGGGCGAGCGCACCATCCCTTGTGCCACCTAGCTGCTCCTGATGCAAACGCAGAGTCCAAAAAGAGAGAAAAATAATAGTCCTGTGTTCCTCTGGGCCTATTAGACCCTCCCCAGAATATTGAATTCAATTCTGGAAGTCACAATTTAAGTATGACAATGAAAAATCATTGCCTACAGAGAATGACAACCAGGAGAATGAAGAATTTAGAAACAATAGGTAAATGACCCCAAAATCTCAGACTTTCTTACTTCTTTCTACTCCCCACAGTACATTAATTTAATGCCATATAAGAAAGTAGAAGAAACTCAAGACAATGTGAAAAAGAGATTATGGAGAGACATGCTAGTTATCTTCAACTGTGTATGTGGAGGGCGGGGGTGAGATGGGGAAGGGAGATTACACTGACTCTGTGATGCTCCAAAGAGCAGAACTGGCACCAATGAGTAGAAACAGAAGACAGCTCTTGGCCCAATAAAAGAAAGAACTTTCTGGCAAAAATACAAACAAACCATACTTGTGAGGTAGTGATGTCTCCCCTCATTTGGGAACATTCAAGAGGTGCCCTAGGGAAGGGAAGGAGGGAAGAGGGGAATGAGCATTTATGTAGCATTGAGTGTGCGAAACCCTTTCGCATATATTTCTCATTTAAATCTCCCTAACCCTGAAAACTAGATTCTGTTATTATTCCCATTTTATAAGTAAAAAAACAGGCTAAATGACTTGCCCAGGGTCACACAATCAGTGTCCGAGGTTGGATTTGAACTAGGTCTTCATGACTCTAGGGCCTGTGCTCTCTCCACTGCACTACCTAGCAGCCCCTGGAAGGGGTTCCTTTCATGGAGTAGAAGGCTAAAGTCAATAACCTCTAAATGTCCCTTCCAACTTTAAGGCTGTATGTTTCTTTAATAGCTGGAGTCCTCACAGACCCTCCTTATATCTTTACTTTATTCTCAACTGATGGATTAGATTTCTTATACCTCTCTTTCCCCTATCTAGACTTCCAGGTATCAGATGTATGTCCCACGTCTGGCTTGTGATTCAGCAGAAGCCTCAGAGTTGAATTTGAGAAACAGCAGATGTAGCATCAACCACCCAATCTTCCGTATGGGAGCCAAGGTCAGCATCTTCATGTGCCAGCTTGTCCTCTCGCTACTCTTTCGTATTTCATTCATCCCATGACTTTCTACCTTCTGTTTCAGGTCACTTTCATAATGGCATTTCATGTGTCTCCTACAGCCGACTTTGGAGACCAGATGCTCATCAAAGCCACTGTGAGCAGGTGAGACCAAAGTACATGAAAACTTGCTCATTCATTCAGGAAACATTTACTAAACTCCTACCATATGCTGTGTGCTGAGACATATAGTATTTAGCATACTAAGAAGCCTTTCCTGGTACCCCTTAATTCTAGGGCCTTATCTCCAAATGATGCTGTGCATATCTTGTTCATGCATAGCTGTTTTGTGTCTTCTCCCCCCTTAGATTATCAGCTCCATGAGGGTAAGGATTGCTTTTGCCTTTCTTTGTATCCCCTGAGCTCAGTACAGTGCCTGGCATACAGAGGAACTAGAGAAATATTTCTTAACTTGACTTGAGGTTAGCTTATCCTACCCAAAGCATGAAAGCCTTCTCCTCTGGGGTCCCTTCCCAGATGAATTCCCTTCTCTTTTTTTCCAGTGAGAATAACACACCTATGACCAGTAAAAACATCTTCCAGCTGAAACTACCAGTGAAATATGCCATCTACACAGTGATCAACAGGTACCATGCTCTGTTCTGTAACACTCAGTCATCCCCAGGAGCCTCCTTCATAAGACCTCTAAGAGCAGAACTTTTATGTTAATGTGATTTTGATACTGTCCTTCATATTAGAATATCGAGGCCCTGAGGATGCCCAGTAGATAGTATGCTGGGCCTGGAGTCAAAAAGGTTCATCTTCCTGAATTCACATCTGGCCTCAGACAACCTACTAGCTGCGTGACCCTGGGCAAGAAAGTTAACATTATTTGACTCAGTTCCCTCCTCTGTAAAATGAACTGGGAAGGAAATTTCAAACCACTATGATGTCTTTGCCAAGAAAAGTCCAAAATGGAGTCATAAAGAGTCAAACATGACTTCAAAAAAAATTAAGATATCATGCTAATCGTGACAGCCTGAGTGCCAGAAATAGCACTGCCTCTCACATTTATAGATTTCCTTCTATGTGAAGCACTTTCATATAAAGATGATATTTATTTAGAACTAAAGTTATACAAAATACATCATCTCACTGCATTTTCCCAATAGTTGTGTGAGGGAAGTAGCATCTGTTATTATTCCCATTTAATAAATAAGGACATTGAGCCTTACACACATAAGTGGTAAAACCAGGACCCAAACCCAGGCTCTGGTGGTTCCAAATCCAGGCCTCTTTCCATAATTAGTTTGACTCATTTCTATTGAGACTAACAACACAAGGAAAAGACATAATCCCTGCCCTTACTTTCATTACTTTTACAAACTTGTGGTGGAAATAACACTTATGACCAAGAAACAGAAAAAGACAAGATAATCAAGTGTTAATTCCTTAATTCCCATTCTCTAAGAGTTCTAGGAAGGAACAAGTCAGTCTACATCTTGGATGACCTCACAGAGTGATTTTACAGAAAAGATGAGACTTGACCTGGGTCTTGAACAATGGACACATTGAAGAAAAAGAAAACATGGTGTTTTCAGAGGGCAGTGAAGAGACCAGTTGGGTTGGAAATGAGGGGCTCTGAATGAAGAGTTTTAAGAATAGTAAAAGTTAAGGGGTGAGGCAGGTGAATATTTATATAGTACTAGGTACATTTTAAGTATTATCTGATCCTTACCACAACCATGGGAAGTGGGTGCTCTTATCACCTCCATTTTACAGATGAGGAAATTGAGATTAACCATTTTGCCCAAGGTCACACAGCTGTTAAGGATCAGGACTGTATTTAAACTCAGGTGTTCTGACTGCTTGCCTAGCACTCGCTATACTGCACCACATGCTTCCTGAATGTTTGCCTAGTGCTCATTATACTGCACCACATAGCTGCTAGGGCCTGCTAGGGACTTTGGAAGTCAGATAGAAAACTTTTTAAAAAGATGTTAGTTAATAGGGAGCCATGGAAAGTTGTTGAGCAAAGGAATGACAACAACAAATCAAATAAAGTCAACAAAACTTTTTTGAACACCTGCATTGTGTCCTTGAGGACATGTTTCTCTTTGGATCCTTGTGAACTGCAGTTTTATTTAATGTGATTTGTTATTGCCCTTCATCTTAGAATATCGAGGCCCCTAGGTTGCCCAGTAAATAGTATGCTGGCCTGGAGTCAAAAAGATTTATCTTCCTGGGTTCAAATGTGGCCTCAGACACTTACAAGCTGTGTGACCCTGGGCAAGTCAGTTAACCCTGTTTGCATTAGTTTCCTCCTCTGTAAAAATGAGCTGGAAGGGAAATGGAAAACCACCACAATGCCTTTTACATATATTTCATGTTTGTCTTTGGATCCCTAGCCACTGTGAGCAGATGAGACCAAAGTACATGAAAACTCACTCAGGAAACATTTAGTAAGCACCTACTCATCACCTATATGTGCTGAGACATATAGTCCCGAAACCTTCTGGCTTTTTTGATTGGTTTGGGGGTTTTTTTGGACTGTACTTGTTATCTTTTCAGTATAAGAAATTCCTATTCCTAATGCAGACCAGCATCTATTCTGAAACTGATAATCTAATAGAAAACTCCTGAGGCACTAAGATTGAGTGATAGATCAAGGGTGAATTCAGGTCTTTCTGACTACAAGGTCAGCTGTCCGTCACTTCCATACACATTGTTGAAAGTGATGGGCGCTGTGACTGGTCATTTCCTTTGGCCATAGGACATTGGCAGTGAGCATTCAGAGCTCAATCCTGAAGTCAAATTGAGTTCATCATCCTGTCATGCACTTTGGACAAGCTTGCTATGCTCCCAAGGGGTCTCTGAAATGTGAATGTAGCAGTTAATAACGACTGACCTTTTCTAAAGGCTCTTTTGTTTGAGGTGAGAGGTAAACCAGAGGAGGATGTGGCCAGTGGTTCGAGTTTGCAGAAGGAAAGCAGTGCTAGATCTAAGGGCTGGGGAGCAGAGGTGTGAGCAGCTCCAGGAAGGGTGATTAACTGCAGGGAGTGAGCAACAGCATGGGGTCAGAGGCTTTAAAAAGATCTACTCTTCTGAAAAACTGAAAAATGCTATCCATCTCCAGAGAAAGAAGTGGTAGAGTCTGAATGCAATTTGAAGCACACTTTAAAATTTTGGTTACTACTCTTGGATGTTTTTGAGGAGGTCTCCATTTTCTTTTGCCACATGGCTAGTATGGAAATGTTTTTGCACAGCTACTTGTATATAATTTATATCAAATTGCTTACTTTTCAAGGAAGGAAGAACGGAAGAAGGGAGGGAGTATGGAATTCAATTTTTGAAAAAAAACAAATGTTAAACTTTTTAAACAAATGTTTTAGAATTGTATGTTTACATGTAATTGAGAAAAATAAAATGTATAAAAAGAGAAATCATAAGAGAAATCAAAATTTGCTCATTTTACAGACGAGTAAACTGAGACCCACCAAGGTTAAGTGATGTAACCCAAGGTTAAATGGGTAGTAAACAGTAAAATAAGAGTTAGAACCTAGGACACCTGATTCCACATCCAGCGTTCTTAGCAGAGAGAGGGAATGCTAGAAATACTTTCAAATTTAATCTGCAATTTTGTCTCTCACTGGGCAGAAGGGAATGTATGCTTCCTTTCTGCTCACCTCTGTCCTCCCCACCCTCCCCAGAGACATTCACATCATCCTCAGTGCCCTTGCCAGCATCACCCTCAGCACCAGAGCAATGAGTGGGGCAAGGCCCAAACCCAGACCACAAAGGCCAAGATATTTGAAATTTTCCAGAGGAAGAGATTTTGACATCAGAAGCAGGAGTATTTTATGGTTTGAGTTACTAATCTAAACTAGGATTTTTCTAAGCTAAGTGGCCTTGTGTGGCACAGGACACGGATGGCTGGACTCAGAGTCAGGAAAACCCAAGTTCATATCCCAACTCTGACCCTTAGCAGCTAAGAAATTCTGAGCATGCCCCTAATCTTTCTGAGGATAATATCCATCTTGCAGGCTGCATGAGAGTTTCAAATAAGACAGTGCACAGGAAGTAAAAATGACTAATCTGGAATCAGGAAGGCCTGAGTTCAAATCCAGCCCTATTTACAGACACTTACTAGTTGTGTGACTCTGGGCAAGTCACTTTATCAGCCTGCTTCAGTTTCCTAAGTTGTAAAATAGGGGGTCATAGTAGCACCTACTTCCTAGGCTTGTTGTGAGAATCAAATGAGACAATATTTGTAAAGCACTTAGCACAGTATCTGTCACAGAGTAAACACTGTATAAAGTGTTAATTATTACTGAAGTTTAAAAAGTCAATTGTTGATAACTAAATATATATTATATATGTGTATATATTAATATATGTGTATTGTGTATACATATTAATTTATGTATGTGTATAGATTATATATATACATACACATGTATGCATGTGTGTGTGTTTTTGTCATGGCCTCTTGGGATCCTAGAACTGATGCCTGGAAGTTACATTAGAGAAGGTATAGTTTAACTCCTTGCTCTTACAGAGTAGGAAACTGAGAACCTAAGAGGAGAAATGAACTTGGCCAAGACCACATAGCAAGTTAGTGGTCATCTGGATTAGAGTGCAAGTCACCTGATTCCCAGTGTGGTACTTTCTGCTAAACCTAATATATTGTTGCTTGGGGCAGCTAGGTGGTAAAGTGGATAGAGCACCAGTGCAGGAGTCAGGAGGACCTGAGTTCAAATCTCACCTCAGACACTTGACACTCATTAGCTGTATGACCTTGGGCAAGTCACTTAACCCCAATTGCCTCATCCTAGGTCATCTCCAGTCATCCTGATGAATATCTGATCACTGGATTCAGATGGCTCTGGAGGAGAAGTGAGGCTGGTGACCTGCACAGCCCTCCCTCACTCAAAACAAAGTCAAATGCAAGTCATGTCATTATTTCTGATGGCATAGTCTTCTTTGGCAATGAAGGATGAACACACACACAATATATTGTTTGCTAGTTGTTCAGTGATGCCTGACTCTACATGACCCCATGGACATTGTCCATAGGCTTTTCTTGGCAAAGACACTGGAGTAGTTTGCCACTTCTTTCTCCAGTATGCTCCCATTTTTCAGATGAGGAACTGAGGCAAATAGGGATTAAGTGATTTGCCCAGGGTCACACAGTTAGTGTCTAAGGCTGAATTTGAACTCAGATCTTCCTGACTGAACTCCCAGTGCAGCGGCAAGCATTTCGAGTTAGGGTTATCCCCTGCACCAGCTGGCTGTCCTACACATGCCCTTTTGTACCTGCTATACCCTAGTATACCTTCATTCATTTCCTCAGGCAGTGGTTTCCCAGGTGTGCAGGTGATTAGAGCATCTAAAACACTCCAAACTCCAAAGCCACAATAGAATTTCTTTTCCCAAACAACTACTCTTTCCATTGTCTTTACTTGAGCAATTGTCTCTTTGTCCCAGTTCACAACAGGGCCCCTTTCATCCCAGCATCACAGTTGTGTATCTTTGGCCAAGTCACTTCCTCTAGACTAGCTGATCTCTAAGGACCTTCACTCTGCAAATTCTGTGTATATGCTGTCTAACTAATCTCAAAACTGATCCTGTTTGTTCAACTTGAAGCTTATTCAGGGCTTCTCTGTGGTGTTGCTTTATTACATTAACACTTTCTCTTTTTCCACTAGCGTTGAAGACTCCACCAAATATCTCAACTTCTCAGTTTCAGAAGAGAAGCAAATTAACATGACTGAACACAGATACCGAGTGAGGGAGGAGGGGCCAAAACCCCTGGGGTTCTGGGGAAAGACATAGTGACTAAGAAGCCAAAACTAGAATGGAAAAAATGGGGCTTTACCCTACGGCACAGACATGGGGTGGGGGTTCTTCCTTGCCTCATAGTCCTCCAGAGGCACAGAGAAAAATTACCCCCTGCTCCCACTTCCAGGGTAGCAGCCCTCACCCTTGTGTCCCAACCTTCTATGACGGGGTCAAGTCCCTCTGGAGCATGGGATACTTACCATCTCTCAACCTAAACTTATCAGTGGTAGGTCTGTCTTATAGGCCACCATGGTCCACATTGCCCCTCCCCCCCACTGAATTTGCCACAGAGTCAATTTCAATGGGTTTGTTTGTACTTGGGTGTGAAATGTATGGCTTGGGAATGGAAATAGAATCTAGCGTTAAGTTGAGGGAGAGCCAAGGAGAGGACAGGATTTGAAACATTGTTTTTGCATCCTTTCTTCAGATAAATAACCTGGGACAGAGGGCTCTACCTGTCCACATAGACTTCTGGGTCCCTGGGGAATTGAACAAGGAATCTGTGTGGAATCTGACTGAGGTTACTTACCCCCAGGTAATCTTGAATCAAGTGCAAGAGTTAACTCTCCCATGTCCCTTCTTTGAATTGCACCATAGCTTCCCTGTTCTTCCAACAAATCTTCCACCTCCTATTTCACACTACAGACCTTGTCTCTTTGCCTGATTTTCCTCTCCCTAGGATTCATCAATCCAATGTGCCATAGAGAGAAAAGAACCCAGTCACTCTGACTTCCTGACCCACATCCAGAAGAGCCCAGTGCTGGTGAGGATGGACTCCAGAATTATCCCCAATTTATGAAGAGAACATAAAAGTTCAACGTTAAGTTCAGTGGTTGTTATTTTACCTCAGAGATACCTCTGTCTCATACTGTCCCTACTCTCTCACCTCAAACTAAATGGAGGTCAATGTTATTTTGAGCCCTGAACCGTAAACCTGACTCCTTCAGAAACTAGTCTTCTCTCCTCCCCAGAACTGCTCCATTGCTGTCTGCTGGAGAATTGGCTGTGATATCCCCACCTTCAAAATCCAGGAGGAAATCAACTTCATCATTAAAGGCAATTTCAGCTTTGGCTGGGTCAGCCAGGTATGTGAGGACAGATGGGGAGGATGTAGAAGTATGGCTTTAGAACTGGAAGAGATGACAAAGGATGTCTGCGACCAATGCCCTTATTTTACAGATGAGATAACTGAGACCCTGGGAGGTCACACAGGTAGCAATCATTAGAGAAGAGGTTCGCACCTACATCTTCTAGGGGTTCTTAACCTGGGGTCCATAAACTTGTTCTTTAATGGATTTTTTTAATATTTTGGTAACCACATTCCAATATAATTAGTTTCCTTTGTAATCTTATGTATTTTATGCATTTAAAAACATCATTCTAAGAAATGGTTCATAGGTTTCACCAGACTGACAAAGGAGTCCATGACACACAAAAAAAGAGGTTAAGTACCCCTAACCTGGTGTCTGTGCTCTTCTCATAGCCCTTGGCTTCCTCCCAAGGGTCCTATGTCCAAATCAGCTGTGTGGTCTTCATTTTCAGATGCTGCTATTCCCCACCCCTATTTTCAATGCACTGTCACTTCCCCAGAACCAGTTATTTCAGCCTTCTTTTCTTTCTTTGGCAGACTCTGCAGAAGAAGCTGTTGTTTGTGAGTTCAGCTAAAATAAGTTTTGATGAATTAAAGTATTCCCAGCTTCCAGGACAAGATTCCTTTTTGAGAACTCAGGTAATTGACCATGGAGTCAGTAAGCTCATTTTCTTGGTATAATATAAGTTGGTATTTAGTGGACTTTCTGGGTTAAGACTGAGAACACACAATTAAAAGTGAATTGCTCCATAGGTCTTCAGATGCTTTTATATAGGGGCAGGTCCCTGGAGTCCCAGAATAAAAATGGCTGGGGACTCAGGTGGTGTACTGGACCTAGAGTCAGGGAGACCTGAGTTCAGACAAGACACTTAACCTTAGTTACTGTCTTAGTGTCCTCATCTGTAAAATGGGGATAATGAAAGCCTTTACCTCTCTGGCTTGTTGTAAGGCTCAAATGAGATACTTTTGTAAAGCATTATATAAATGCTAGCTATAATTATTAACTAAGATAATAGTGAGATTTACAAAAAAATCTGATCCTTTCAAATGGAAATGACTTGCTTAGCATAGTGTCTGGCATGTAATTGGCATTTAATAAATGTTGATTGATTGATGGGGTCTCTTCCAAATCAGATAGAGACAGTGGTGGAACAGAATGAAATCCATAACCCCATCCCCCTCATCTTGGGCAGCACTGTGGGGGGGCTTCTGCTGCTGGCGCTCATCACCACTGGACTGTACAAGGTAAGACTCCTCCTCCCCAGCCCCACCATCCCCCTTCTCCCATGCTTTTAAGTTCCTTCCTGACTTGTCCTTCCTGATTTTACTTCCTTTTTGTGCCACCCACAGCTTGGTTTCTTCAAACGTCGGTATAAGGACATGATGGAAAATAAAGCCCAAGAGAATGATGTGATAAATGAAGACTCTCAGGTTCCCAACTCCTGATGCAGCCATCCTACTTTCCTAGAGTGCAGTCATCCCACTTTCCTAGAATACAGCCATCTCATTTTCCTAGGGCCTGTTCTCATAGCAGTGGAATCTCTGCCTTCCCTTTCCCTGGACAAAGTTAGGTCTGACATGAGAACCGTTTGTCAGGATGTTTCTGTAAACTCTTCTTCATCAGACCAGGAATGGAACTGAGTCCTTCATATGATACAACCACAGGATGTGCAAAACCTATCACAATTCCTGGGAAATGCTGTCATTTTGGCATGTTTGAATATACTCTCTTGCCCTTGAGTCAAGCCATCTCTTTGTTAGCCTTGGCACTTCCCTTTTGGGGCTGGCAGTCTGGAGGGCTGGGGGACTATTATTTTGATTTTGGGTAAATGGAATCAATCTCCTCCCTTCCCTTTCTAATGGGAAATAAATTAGAGTGACATAGTGCCTGAATGTAAGTTGGTCCTGTCAGTGTTGAGGATCAAGCATAGAAAAAGGTAGAGTCACCAGGCACAAGGTTCCCAGCACTGGGTACCAGAAATCTTTGTTTCATACAGGGATAAAGGTATTAGTTATCTCCCTGTTCCCTTCATTGCCACAAAATTGTCATTACTCCTAACTCACAGTTTTCATTGGAAACTTATAACAAAGAAACAGTAACAAAAATGGGTACATGTATCTAAGAAGTAGAAACAGTGAATATAGTTCCCAGCAAAGGTTGAGAAACACTGACAAACACCCACCGGGGATTGTCTATTCTGGGATTAGAAGGGTTTTTTTTTTTAAATCAGCCTCAAAGTGGGAACAAGCTGTTTTTTCACACCAGCTACCCAAAGTGAGAAGGGGGGAGGGAAGGGAAAAAAAGTTAAGGGCACTGTGTTGGGCTGTCAGCATCAATGGTGATTTCCCATACATAGTCCTCTATCCCATCCCCCAGGGAAGGAGAGCGCTGAGAATAACCTTTCATCTGGTCCCCAAAGATCAGGTCAGTGGACTAGGGAGAAGAGAATAAGAAGAGATCAGTCCTTTATTTGTTTTCTTCTTTCTAAAGGTCCTTCCACCATATTCCACTTTAGACTACGTAGAGATCATTAGACAAGTCCAATTCTTTTCTTAAATGTTATTTATTTATTTTTAGTTTACAATATTCAGTTCCACAAGCTTCTGAGTTGCAAATTTTCCCCCCCTCCCTCTCTTTCCCTTAACCCCTTCCCTAAAACGGCATGCAATCTGACATAGGTTCTATCTATATACATTCACATTAAACTTATTTTCACATTAGTCATGTTGCAAAGAAGAATTAAAACCAATGGAATGAATTACAAGAAAGAAAAAAACAAAACAAAAAAGGGAAAGAGCAAATAGTATACTTCAATCTGCATTCAGGCGCCATAATTCTTTCTCTGAACTTGGGTAGTGTTTTCTATCATGAGTCTTTTGGAATTGCCTTAGAACCTTGCATTGCTGAAAAGAGCCAAGTTGATCAAAGTTAGTTATCGTACAGTGTGGCAGTAACTGTGTACAATGTTCTCCTGGTTCTACTCCCCTCACTCAGCATCAGTTCATATAAGTCTTTCTAGGTTTTTCTGAAGTCTGCCTGCTCATCATTTCTTATAGCACAATAGTATTCATTACATTCATATACCACAACTTTTTCAGTCATTCCCCAATTGATGGGCATCCCCTCAATTTCTAGTTCTTGGCCACCACAAAAAGAGCTGCTATAAATATTTTTGTACATGTGGGATCTTTTACCATTTGTGTGATCTCTTTGGGATATAGTCCTAGAAACAGCATTGTTGGGTCAAAAGGGACAAGTCCAATTCTTAAAAGTTATCAGATGAGAGGATCCTAGATTCAGAGTTGGAAGGAACCTTGGAGGCCATTATATCTAATTCTCTCATTTTACATATGCACAGGAAACTGAGGCAGAGAGAAGCTAAATGGTTTGCCCAGGGTTTCACAACCATAAGGGTCTGAGGTGGGATTTGAATGGAGATTTTCCTGCCTCCTATTTCAGATCCATGATGCCCTAATGCCTCAATATTTTTCCCTGCCCTTTGTGAATGAGCTTGTTCTAGACTTTCTGAATTTAAATCCCCAATGAAACACTTCACCCCGATGTGAGAGGGATGACTTTATTGCTTCTTGGGCCCCCATAATCTTACCTGTCTACCCAAAATCATGGAGTCAAAGGAAACACATAATTCTTGCTTGAAGTGTCCACATTCTGTATGGGTTTATTCTATACATATTTCTCTGTTAGAATAAAAGCTCCCCGAGGACAGGGATTATTGCACTTTTGTCTTTGCATCACTAGGCATGTTTTCTTTTTAAACCTAGATTTATGAACTTTTTTTTTCCCTTAATATTGGGATGACAATTTCAATATAATGGGATTCCTTTGCAATCCTACGTATTTTATTTTATGCTTTTAAAAACATTATTCTGAGAAGAGACTCATAGGCTTCAATAGACAGCCCAAATGTTAAGAATCCCTGTCCTAGAGCTTTATTACAGTGCATGGCACATGGTAGTCTTTAATAAATGCTTGTCGATTGATTGAATAATAAGAATAGCCATAATTGTGTGATGCTTCTAATTTAATCCACAAACAATACCTTTACAACTAAGCAAACCAAGATTCAGAGGGAAGATAGGTTTACACTTCCATTCAACTGTATGAGTAAGAAAAGATTTTGGTTACAATCAGGAGCAGTCTTGCAAATAAGTTCCATGACTTGAAGGATGCTGGATGCCAGGAGTGATCCACATCTCTCCTACCCTGCCTATCAAGGTGCTTGGAATTCCACTTAGACATTTAATCCTTTAAGTTTTGAAGGCCATTGGGTCCTATTCATCCCCTGTTAAAATATGAATATTAAGCCATTTTTGTTTTCATTTTTCATTCCATTTTCAGTTCTGATGGGGGCAATGAGAGAAGGTTTACTGGTCATGGGTACAAATTGAACTCTAAAATGGTATTGGGGAGGATCAGGGTCACGATGGTAGAGAAAAAGCAGGGATTCACCTGAGCTCTCTCAGATTCTCCTCTAAACAACTTTAAATAATGACTCAAAACAAATTCTGGAGTGACAGGACCCACAGAAAGATGATGTGAAATAATTTTCCAGTTATTGCACCAGGGTGGGAGTAGAATGCAGCCCAGCACAGGCCACACCAATGCAAGTCAGGCCCCACAAATCAATAATGGGCCATGGGCAGGGGGTGACTGAATCAGCAGGAGCAATGTTTTCTAGAGCTTCTGGGGGTTGAACAACTGGTCATAAGGGGATTACAGCCTTTTGCTGGCACTGAGTACAAGACCCTGTTGCATTGCCCATACTCATACTGCGTCACAGTCCTGGGTTGCAGTCCCAGAGCAAGGAGGAGCATTAGCACACGAGAACTTGCAGCTGAATGAGAGTGAGGACCCTGGTCACCGTTTCAGGGCAGAAAAGAATGCTTATGGTCACTCACAGACTAGAGCACAGGCCAGGAGAGTAGCAAACACACTTCTCCTTAGATCACACCACCTTGGAAGAACTGAAAAATTACAAACCCTGAGAACTAGGTCTGAAAACAGCTATACAAAACTCCTGAAGCTTGGGACAGTGCCTCTTCCACCTTGGGAGCAGAGCCCAACTTTAGCATATGAAGTTAAAAATCAAGAAATAGGATGGAAAAATAAACAAACAGCAAAAAGACCCTGGCCATAGAAAGTTATTATGGTAACAAGGAGAATCGAAATACAAACTCAGAAGACAAGAATGTCAAAAACTGCTACATACAAACCCTTGAAGAAAATGTGAATTGGCATTAGGACCAAAAAGAATTCCAGGAAGAGATCCCAAAAAAATTAAATGAAAGAAGTAGATGAAAAATTGGAAAAAGAAATGACGGTTACGCAAGAAAATCATGACAAAAGAGTCAACAGGTTGGTAAAGGAGACACAAAAGATACTGAAGAAAATATGTCAAGTAGCATACTACTAACAGCCACTTGTTTTCACAGAAAAGGTAAGCAAATTTGGGAGACCTTTTTTTATTAAAAGTTCAAAAACTCTTTGAAGTACTTTATCAAGAAATATAACCAGTGAACTTTTGTAGAGACTATTTTGGTATATGTAAATTTGGGTGGGAGGAAGTATTTAAAGGTTATTTTATTTGTTTGCTTTGGTAGCACTTATCAAACAAATACTTTCTTTGAAAAAAATGGTATTGAGCATATCACAATAAAAATGGTATTAAGGGAAATATGAGCTTTAAAAAAAGACACCTCATATTATTTAGATAAAGGTGACAAAAATGGGGAGTGCCATTGTTGGAGCAACTGTTGAGAGACAGACACACTAATATACTGCTGGTGGAACTGCAAATGAGTCCAACCATTCTGTATAACAAGTTGGAATTACAAAAGAAAAGTGATTAAGCTATTCAATAAAACTATAATGTGCATTCTGCAGCCCTTGAAGCACTGCTTCCACCACTGGGCATATATATTCCCAAGGTCCAATATATGACAAAATATTACTAGCAATATACTATCACATAATATATGACAAAATATTACTTTATGTAGTAGGAAATGGCTGGAATATGGTATATATGGGTAATGGAATATTGTTATTCAACAAGAAGTGAAAAATGAAGAATTACGATAAACTCAAAGATGTGTGTGAAGATGAAGAGTGAATAAGTTGTCCTAAGAGAAAGTGACTACAACAAGGTAATTGAAAAAATTTCTAAAAGGAAGCCAAACTGAGCAATTGAAAAACTAGCAATGGTGCTCAAAGACAGGTAATGAAACCTACTTCTCTCTTCTCAGAAGAAAAGGGGCCATCAGGATAGAATGTTGCATACATTCCCAAATGGTCTCTCTGCTTCGGTTGCTTTTGCTCTATTGATTATTTTTCTTTATATTGTTTTTCCTTATTACAAGGGACAGTTCAATTGGGAGGAGACAAGAAGGACATTTCCAGAAATTTTTCCACTACAAAATCAAAAGGCATCAATTAGCCATATGTCTATTTGTTTTTTAATAATGGAATTGGGATCGTGTCAAGTTTCATCCTCCACTCCTTCTTCCCTTTTTCTCTTCTCTTTAAACAAGCCCTGCTCAGAGCTACACATGAGTCCTGATCAAATTGTGGGGGCTGGTAGGAGAACGAAACAAAATGCTAGGGTTCTGGCAAGGAGCCACGACTGTTGTAGGAGACAGCAGTTCATTGGTTGCAAAGTGTGCTCCTTTAGCCTGCTTCTGCTCTATGATTAACCCGAGTTCTTCGCCCCCATTTGCAGCTGAGTAATTTACTGAGTTAACCCCCATCAAACCCTTGTCAGCAATCTACTTCCGTCCTTCCCTTTCTCCTATGCCATTTCACCCTGCACTACTTGGTTCCTAGGACGCAGCTCCAAAAGCACTCCAGCTATGGCATCTGGTGCTGTGTTCCTGATCACAGGTGAGTGGAGGCCTCTTTCCTTGGAACTGGGAAGGGAAGTGAGGTGATTGGGTAGAAAGAGCAAGCAAGTGCCCATCTAAAAGTCTATGCATTGGAGCTCTGAGAAGGAAAAAAGGACTGATGGAAAGAAAGAAGTGGAGAAGACCAGAGTAGAGCCCCAGGGTTGGAGGTGAGGTGGAGTAGTGGCATAGGGGTGATAGAGTGAATAAGAAAATTGACTCGATGAAGACGAAAAGGTGCAAACTATAGCCAAGCAAATGTAGTAAGTTCCATAGACTCAGCTCAAAAGGCACCTTCTCTATGAAGTTTCCCCTGATCTTCCCTAGTTACAAGTAACCTCTCCCTCATCAGCTCTCATGGCATATTTTCTACTCCTTTTAAGGGATAGTCGTGTGTTAAGAGGAAACGGACTTGGACTCAGGAGACTATTGATTCTCACAATACTTTATAACTGTGTGATTCTAAGCTAAGATATTTAAGCTCTCTGAATCCTAGTTTAAGGAAAATGTAAAATGGGAATAATAATGTTTGGCCTACCTCCCTACTAGCACTATTGTGAGGAAAGCAGTTTTGTAAATAATAAATGTGAGTTTGTAATATTATGGACTTGTGTTCCAATTCACATTATATTCATCTGGATCTCTCCCTACTGGATGATAAACTCTATTACAGCAGAAACCATGTTTCTTTGATAATGGTATCTACCACAGCACTAAGGACAGTGCATTACTCCCAGGAGATGCTTGATAAATGTCTGAGAGAGGAAAAGAAAGTGTTTACTGTCCTCTACCCACCAAAAGGTACTACAGACCTGAGGTTGCTGCTTGCCATTCATTTTCAAAGAGAGTCATGACATCAGGGAGGTGATGCCACTGGATTTAAGTGAGGAAGGGCTGTACAAAGTCACCAGCCTCACTTTGTCCTCCAGAGTCATCTGGGTCCAGTGGCCAGATATAAATCGGAATAATTGGAGATAGTCCAGGATATGGTGGGGGACCTTGGTCTTAAGACCTGAAACACCCTGACAGTATCGGGGTGGAAGGTAAGAGTAGAACAGAGAAGAGATGGGTATAAACACTACTTTGGTGTGTAGAGGTTAGAAGACAGAGAAGCATTGACTCTTAGGCACAACAATGGAGGGGCCCCCAGAGTCCAGCTCTTGGATATTACACTAATGTCTTAGTTCTTTCTAGGTTTCAGGTGTCCCATTCCCAGAATGATCTTTACCCCATCATTTTCCTGTTCTGCTTAAGCCCCATCTCTTTCCTCCCCAGATTCCCTGCGCTTCTTGCTATTAGACTGAGCTTTCTCACACTAAGGGAAAAGGGGTGTCTTAGAGTTCTATAGGCAAGAGAAGTCAGGTTATCTGAGAGGGTTAGGGTGAGTAGGGAAGCATATGAAATTTCTCATGGCTCTTCTCCCTCTTAATTACTGGGGGAAATAAAGAAAAGTGCACTTTCCTGGCCCTTGTCCTGACTCTGTTATTGATGGATTGGTATAGACCAGGAAACTATAGTCCATGGAGTTTGAGCAATCTATTTAAAGTTAAGGAACATGGGACAGTGAAGAGCATTATGTCCCTGTGATATGAAGATTGGTTGAGGAAACTGGGAATGCTTAGGCTGGAAAAAAGAAGACATCACAGTTGTCTTCAAGTTAAGGAACCTCAAACAGACCACTTAACCTCTGTGGGCCATATTTTCTGATCTGTATGAATTAGTAAGTGTTTATTAAACATTTTCTATGTGCCAGGTATGTGTGGGTGATAGAGAGAGAAAAAACAAAACCATCCTGAAGGGGCTTACATTCTGAGGAGGTCCAGAGGAGGACAACATGTATGCATGTGAATATATACACTAATATATACAAAATGAAATTGAGCCAGGGCTAGATGATCTCTAAAGTTTGCCAAGCCTCAAGAGTCAATGATTCTTCTGCTTTAATCTCTGAAGTAAGTTACTTAGTGTCTCAGAGTCTTCCATGAAAACTCTAAGGTTAAAAGTTGTATTGGTCTTCTCAGATGTTCCTAAGTCAATGAAGTGTGGGAAAAGAAGTACGGTGGAATTTTCTATAAACTTTGAATTTGAATATACAAATGAACATCTAGGGAATTAACATTAACATCTAGGGAATAGGTATCATTTTGGGACATATCTAATGCAGTAGGATTTTGTTTTGTTTTTAAAAAACCCTAAGGAAGATTAATTTCTAAGAAAGTTGTAGTTAGTCGTAGTTGTATATATGTATATATTTGCAAATATACATAAACACATATATCCTCTAGGTAGAGCAGTGCATAGGATGCTGGGTCTGGAGTCAGGGAGTCTCCTCTTTCTGAGTTCAAATCTGGCCTCAGACACTTCCTAGCTGTGTGACCCTGGGCAAGTCAGTGAACCCTGTTTGCATCAGTTTCCTCATCTGTAAAACAAGCTGGAAAGGAAATGGTAAATCACTCCAGGATTTTTGCCAAGAAAATCCCAAATGGGATTATGAAGAGTCTTCATGGCTAACAAATGATTCAGCAACATATGTGTGTATTATATGCACACATATATGTATGTGTATGTGCATATTATAACATAATCAAAGTGTCAACCCCTGGGAATATCTGGGCCCTTGCCCTCCTCTGAACTAACTGCCCTCAGGAAGACATTCCCCACCCCCCATCCCCAGCCTCCATACCTCAGCAGTTTCTAATTGCCCATATTTCTGAACAGAGATAGTTCCAAGAACATTTCTTATAATCTCTCAATACCTTCAACACTCCCTGAAGTTCAGCTGTTCTGTGTATCCAAACTATAAATCATTCTGCTATTTCCCACAACTGTGCACAATAAGAATCTCCTTCTTGCCTTCTTCCTTAGGTATCCCTTGCTGAATAAGGCAACCTGTTGTCCCGATTTGCAAATCCTCAACCCTGAATAAATGCCTCAGTTTATTTACTGATCACCAAGTTGGTCTGTTTGGGTTTATTTTCTCAATTTGACAAAGGTCAAGGATCATGTCTTCTATTTTGTTTGGAATTCCCAACATAGCTTAATCATTCAGGGTTCCTGTGGGGCACTTAGTAAATGGCATTGAATGACAGCACATAAGATGCTGCCAAAAGAGCTAATCTGATCATGGGATGCATTTAAGAGAGGCAGAGCTTCCAGGAACAAGGAAGTGATTGTCCTTTCATTCTCTGCCCTGATCAAATCACATCTGGAGCATCATGTTCAGATTTTGATGCCGCCATTTAAGAAGGACAAAAATGAGTAGCCAGAGATGAAGAGCATTGATTCCATGTCATATAAAGATTGGTTGAGGGAACTAGAGAGGCTTACCTTGGAGAAGAGAAGACACAGAAGGAATGATAATTGTCTCCAAGCAGTTTGAAAACTGGAATATAGAAGACAATTATTAGCCTTGTAAAGTTTGGCACCGGGGGAGGGGGGGCAGAAATAGGAGCACTGGGTGAATGAATGGATGAATGAATGAAAAAAAATATTTATTAAATTCTTACAAGGAAGATGCAAAAGGCAAATGGAGTCTCAATGTCAAGAAAAATTTCCTGGGAATCAAGATGGTGGGAAAAAAGCAGGAATTCTCCTAGGCTCTCTCAAATTCCCCTCCAATCAACTTTACATAATACTTCAAAATGAATTTTGAAGTAACAGAACCTACAAGCGGATGGGATGAAACAATTTTTCCATCCCAAGACAACTTAGAGGCTTGGTAGCAAATGTCTGTTGCACTGGGGTGAGAGTAGAGTTCAGGCAAAGCCCCAGCAAGACAGCCTTGGGGACAACTAAACTGGAAACATTGGTTTCCAGAGCTCTCAGCCCACAGATGGTAAGGGGGGTTGAACAACTAATCAGAAGGAGATTACAAGGGTCCCTTTGCTGGCACTGTGTGCAGGGCTCTGTTGCCTTTATGTAGATCTGGGTTGCAGTCCCAGGGCAAAGAGGAGTCCGAGCATACCAGAGCTTGTGGGTATAGGGAAGTAGGTGACCCTGGTCAAAGTCCCAGGGTGAAAAGGAGTACTTGTGGTTGCTCACAGACCAGAGCACAGGCCAAGGAGAGTAGCAAACACACCTCCTCTTAAATTATAACACCTTGGAAGAACTGAAAACTTATAGACTCCCAGAACTAGTTCTGAAAACAACTGCACAAAAACCTGAAGCTTGAGATAGTGCACTCTCCACCCTTGAAGCAGTGCCCAACTTTAATATAAAGTTAAAAGTCAAGGAATGGGATGGAAAAATGAACAAACAAAAACAACAACAAAAAGACCCTAACCATAAAAAGTTACTATAGTGACAGGGAAGGGCAAAACACAAACTCAGAAAAAGAAAACAAAGGCAAAACTGCTAAATCTAAAGTCTCAAAGAAAATGGGAATTGGTCTCAGGTCCAAATAGCTGGAAAAGTTCAAACAAAAAATCAGATAAAAGAAGTAAATGAAAAATTGGGAAAATAAATGACAGTGGTGCAAGCAAATCATGAAATAAAGAGGTAATATCCAGGGAAAACAAGGCAAAAAAAAATGGAAGAGAAATAACACCTTGAAAACCAGAATAGGCCAAATGATAAAGATGTCATTATCCAATGTAGAAAAGAAAGCCTTGAAAAGCAAAATTGGTCAAATAAAAAAGATATACAAAAATTCACTGAAGAGAAGAGCTCCTTAAAAAGTGGAAATGGTCAAATGAAAAAGGAGGCACAAAAGCTCACTGGAGAAAACAATTCCTTAAAAATTAGAATTAGATAAGTAAAACCTAATGATTTCATGAGACATCAAGAAACAATAAAACAAAATCAAAAGAATAAAAAAAAATCTGAAATACACTATTGGAAAAACAAATGGCCTAGAAAACAGATCAAGGAGAAATAATTTAAGAATTATTGAACTACCTGAAAGCCATGATCAAAAACATTCTACAACCAGAGAATAAAATAGAAACTGAAAGAATCCACCAATCGGCTCCTGAAAGAGATCCTAAAATGAAAACTCACAAGAGTATTATAACCAAATTCCAGAGCTTCCAGGTCAAGGAGAAAATATTATAATCAACTAGAAAGAAACAATTCCAGTATCGTGTGTTCAACAGTCAGGATAACACAAAATTTAGCAGTTTTTTTTTAAATATAAATTTATTTATTTAACTTTTTACATTCATTTTCACAAAATTTTGAGTTCCAAATTATCTCCCCATTTATCCCCTCCCCCCACTCCAATACACTGAGCATTCTAATTTTCCCTATCACCAATCTGCCCTCTCTTCTATCATCCCTCCCTTCTCTTGTCCCCATCTTTTCTTTTGTCCTGTAGGGCCAGATTAACTGTATTTCTTATTTCCTAGTAGCAAGAACAATACTCAACAGTTGTTCCTAAAACTTTGAGTTCCAAATTCTCCCCATCCCTCCCTCCCCACCCATTCCCTTTGGGAAGGCAGGCAATTCAGTATAGGCCATATGTGTGTAGTTTTGCAAATGACTTAGATAACAGTCATGTTGTGTTAAGACTAACTGTATATCCCTCCATCCTATTCTGCCCCCCATTGTTTCTATTCTGGCTTTTGATCCTGTCCATCCCCAAATGTTGACTTCAAATTGCTCCCTTCTCCCATTGCCCTCCCTTCCATCATCCCTCCCTCCCTGCTTATCTCCTTCCCCCCGACTTTCCTGTACTGTAAGATAGGTTTTCATACCAAAATGAGTGTGCATTTTATTCCTTCCTTTAGTCAAATGTGACAAGGGTAAACTTCTTGTTTTTTTCTCAGCTCTCCTCTTTTTCCCTCCACTAAAAAGTCTCCTGCTTGCCTCTTGAGTGAGATATAATTTACCCTATTCCATTTCACCCTCTCTCCTCCCATTACATTTCTCTCTCACCATTTACCTTAATTTCTTTTAAGATATGATCCCATCCTATTCAATTCACTCTGTGCTATGTGTGTATGTGTGTGTACATGCACGCATGTACATGTGTGTGTGCATGTGTGTGTGTGTGTGTACGTCTGTGTGTGATCCCACCAACTACCCAGATACTGAAAAGTTTTAAGAGTTACAAATATTGTCTTTCCATGTAGGAATGTAAACAGTTCACCTTTGGTAAGTCCCTTCTGACTTCTCTTTGCTGTTTACTTTTTCATGCTTCTTCTCATTCTTGTGTTTGAAAGTCAAATTTTCTTTTCAGCTCTGGTCTTTTCATCAAGAATGCTTGAAAGTCCTCTGTTTCATTGAAAGACCATATTTTCCCCTGAAGTATTATACTCAATTTTGCTGGGTAGGTGATTCTTGGTTTGAGCCCTAGTTCCTTTGACTTCTGGAATATCCTATTCCATGCCCTTCGATCCCTTAATGTAGAAGCTGCTAGATCTTGTGTTATCCTGATTGTATTTCCACAATACTAGAATTGTTTCTTTCTAGCTGCTTGCAATATTTTCTCTTTGACCAGGGAATTCTGGAATTTGGCCACAATGTTCCTAGGAGTTTCTCTTTTTGGATCTCTCTCAGGCGGTGATCGATGGATTCCTTCAATACTTATTTTGCCCTCTGGTTCTAGAATCTCAGGGCAGTTTTCCTTGATAATTTCATGAAAGATGATGTCTAGGCTCTTGTTTTGATCATGGCTTTCAGGTAGTCCCATAATTTTTAAATTGTCTCTCCTGGATCTATTTTCCAGGTCAGTTGTTTTTCCAGTGAGATATTTCACATTCTCTTCCATTTTTTCATTCTTTTGATTTTGTTTTATGATTTCTTGGTTCCTCAGAAAGTCATTAGACTCCATCTGTTCCATTCTAATCTTGAGAGAACTGTTTTCTTCAGTGAGCTTTTGAACCTCTTTTTCCATTTGGCTAATTTTGCTTTTGAAAGCATTCTTCTCCTCATTGGCTTTTTGAACCTCTTTTGCCAATTGAGTGAGCCTATTTTTCAAGGTGTTATTTTCTTCAGCATTTTTTGGGGTCTCCTTTACCAAGGTATTGACCCATTTTTCATGCTTTTCTTGCATCTCTCTCATTTATCTTCCCAGTTTTTCCTCCACCTGTCTAACTCGACTTTCAAAATCCTTTTTGAACTCTTCCATGTCCTGAGCCCACCAGACATCCAACTCGGATGTCTGGGATAGAGAAGCCCTGACCTCCATGTCTTTCCCTGATGACAAGCATTGCACTTCCTCATCAGAAATGAAAGGAGGAAGGAACATCTCTCCCCCAAGAAAGTAGCTTTCTATGGTCTTATTTTTCTTCCTTTTTCTGGGCATTTTCCCAGCCAGTTACTTGACTTCTGAGATTCCTCTCCACCCGCTCCTAGATCTGCCCAGCTAGTGCTTGGGGTCTGAGATTCGAATACTGCTTCCCAGCCTCAGGGCTTTCTGTGGCGGGAGCGGCTGCTATTCAATGTGAGCTTAAGTTCTGGTGCTTAGGTGGGGGCAGGGCCGCCTCCCAGGCTCAGTTCCCTCAGGGGGTTTATGCAGAGACCTTCAGTAATGGCCCTGAGCCCCTGCCTGCTCCGGGAGTCCCAGGCACTGCCGCTGCCTCCTGAGGGGGCCCAAGCCACGGAGACACCCCGCTCCCCTCTCGGCCAGCCCAGAAGTCTTTCTCACTGACCTGGAGCGCCTATGGGTGGAGGGACCTTCTCCGCTGCTGGAGGTTCCGTCCCTGAAGCCTGTTCGGATCTGCTCCTCTGGGGCTGCGCTGCCAGGGCAGTCCGGGGGCGGGGGGGGGGGGCTCCGCTGTCTGGAGCATGACAGATCCCTGGGGATGGCTTTCCAGGGCTCTCTGGAATGGAAATCTCTTCCACTGTGTTTCTGCGCAGCTTGCAGTGCTCCAGAATGTGTGGCGAGTTCTTTTTACAGGAAATTTATGGGCTGTGGATTCAGAGCTAGCATACATGAGTCTTTCTGCTCCGCCATCCAATTTAGCAGTTTCTACATGAAAGGTTTGACAGGTTTAGAATGTGATATTCCAGTGGAGAAATGAACTAAGATTACAACCAAGAATCACATACCCAGCAAAACTGAGTATAATACTTCATGGGGAAAAAAATAGACATTTAATGAAATAAAAGACTTTCAAACATTCCTGATAGAAAGACTAGAGTTGAATAAAAATTTGACTTTCAAATACAAGATTCAAGAGAAGCATAAAAAAGTAAACAGGAAAGAGAAATCATAAGGGATTCAATAAGGTTTACATTTCCTTATGGAAAGATGTTATTTGTAGCTCCTAAGAACTGTCTCCTTATTAGAGCAGTCAGAAGGAGTCTACATAGACAGAGGGCATGAGTATGAGTTGAATATGATGGGATGATATCTAAAAAATAAAATTTTTTATCTAAATATCTAAAAAAATAAAACAGATGAGAAAGAGGAATGCAATGAGAGAAGGGGAAAGGAGGTAGACTGGGGTAAATTATCTCACATAAAAGAGACACAAAGGGGTTTTTACAGTGGAGAGGAAAATGGGGGGGGTGATGGAAAGCACATGAACCTTACTCTCATTGGAATTGGCTTAAAGAGGGAATAACATTCACACTGAACTGGGCATAGAAATCTATCTTGCCCTATAGAAAAAACAGGAGCAGAAATGAATAAGAGAAGGGGGAGAGGTAGATGATAGAAAGGAGGACCGATTGAGGTAAGCAGTAGACAGAAGCAAAATACTTTTGAGGATGGAAAGGGCAAAAGGAGAAAGAGAAAGTAGTATAAAAAGCAAAAGAAATAGGATGGAGGAAAATACACAGTAATCATAACTGCAAAAAAAAGTTCTACAGCAAATTTCTCTGATAAAGACCTCATTTTCCAAACATATAGAGAACTGAGGCAAGTTATAAAGATAAAGGCCGTTCCCCAATTGATAAATGTTCAAAGTATACGAGCAAGTAGCTTTCAGATGAAGCAATCAAAGGTATCTCTAGTCATATGAAAAAGTGATCTAAATCACTATTGAATAGAGAAATGCAAATTAAAAATAACTCTGAGGTACCACTTCACACCTATCAGACTGACTAATATGATAGAAAAAGAAAATGACAAATGTTGAGGGGATGTGGAAAAACTGAGACCCTAATACATTGTTGATGAAGCTATGAACTGATTCAGCCCTTCTGGAGAGCAATCTGGAACTATGCCTAAAGAGTTATAAAACTGTGCATGTCCTTTGACCCAGCAATATCACTACTAGATACTGGGTATCTCAAAGAGATTTTAAAAAGAAAAAAAGGAAAAGGACTTATATTCCAAAAATATTTCTAGCAGCTATTTTTGTGGTGACATAAAATTGGAAATTGAAAGGGATGCCCATCACTTGAGGAATGGCTGAATAAGTTGTGGTATATGATTGTGATGGAATACTATTGTGCTATAAGAAATGAAGAGCAGGATGCTCTGAACTAAACCTGACAAAACTTATATAAACTGATGCAAAGTGAAATGAGCAGAACCAGTGGAACATCATGCACAGTAACACCAATATTGTATGATGATCAACTGTGAATGATTTAGCTATTCTCAGCCATACAATGATCCAAAACAATTTTGTAGGACTTTTGATGAAAAATGCTATCCACCTCCAGAGAGAGAACTGATGGAGTCTGAATATAGATTGAATTATACCTTTTTGCACTATATTTTTCCTGGATTTTTGTATTGCTATTGTTCTGTGTTTTCTTTTATAACTTGACTGATATGTAAATATGTTTTTCATTGAAAACATATGTATAACCCATACCAAATTGCTTGCCTTATCAATGAGATAGGAAAGAGGAAGGAAAAGACAGAGGAAGAGAATTTGGAAATCAAAATTTCTTTAATGAATCTTTAAAATAGCTTCCACTTGTAATTAGGAAAAAATGAAATTTTAAAGAAAAATTTCTCCAACAGAGCTGTAAAAAAAATGATATGGATAATGGGTACCTCCTCATTGGAAGTCTTTAAGCAGAGAACAGATGACCACTTTGGGGGAGATCTTATTTTAGGTATGCAGTAGACTAGTTGGTGGCTGAGGTCCTGCCCAACTCCAAAATTCTATAATTACATGATTTTGACTACTACCTATAACTTCCCTTTGCCTCCCTTTGGACCCAAAGTTTGCTTTTTTAAAAGGAAGAAGCAAGACTGAATTATTGCCCTTAGAAAAATTAAGTAAACAAAAAGATTAAGTAAACAAAGTTGGTAGAAAAATGAGATTCTGGGTGAGTAACAGGAAATTTGCATTCTGGGAAGAAATAAAAGGCTTTAAGGGAAAATTAGAAGATCAAGAGGGGATGGTGCCTATAATAGAAAGAATAGTAGCTCTGGAGTCATTGGTTGTTGGTTAGTCATTTTCAGTCATGTCTAATTCTTCATGACCCTATTGGGAATTTGCTTGACAAAGATACAGACGTGATTTACCATTTCCTTCTCCAGTTCATTTTTTTAATAAGAAAATTGAAGCAGAGGGTTAAATGACTTGTTCAGGGTCACAGAGCTAGTATGTGTCCAGGAAGATGAGTCTTCCTAATTCTAGGCCCAGTACTCTATCCACTGTGCCACCTAGCTGCCCATTGAAATCATAGGACCTGTGTTCAAATCCCACCTCTGATGCTGACTCCCAGTATAGCCTTAGGCAAGTCATTTACCCCTCTGGGCTTCAGTTTCCTTATCTGTCAAGTGAAAGAGTTGGACAAGATAGCCTTTGAGGTCCCTTCCAATCCTAGACATATAATCCTATGATTAATCAAAATATATATACACATACATGCATGTATGTATGTATATTCCCAGCACTGGCCTCTTGTCATGGATTCAACCTGGACATCAAACATCCCATTGTCTTCCAGAACGATGTAGCTGGTTTTGGGCAGAGTGTGGTCCAGTTTAAAGAATCTCGGTAAGTACTGCTAGATACTGCACTTGTAGAAGCCTTTTCCCTTCCTGGTTTTCTGGGCTCAAGTACGTCCCCATGAGCAGAGCTGGGAGTTGTGTAAGAACAGAGGAGCATGATTTTCCTCCTTTCACCAGGGATACCTCAAGACTATCCTTTGTTGACAAAGTGAAACTATCCTCAAATGCTCAGCACCATCATTCCAGGACAGCTCTATGTGGTATTCTGTGGGGCTGGTTATGAGAGTAAATGGGAAAGGGCAGGGGATGGGTCACATGTTGAACCTGAAGGTCAAACTTTACCCCCACTGGCAGCTCTCCTACCAACTGAAAAATAATGCACAGGGGAAACGGAACAACTGCACCAACCTACTTCCCTACTTCCCCTTTTTTTTGGCTCAATTCTTAACACTGACCCTTCCTAAGAAAAAACCATGAACTGTAATAATGCTTTTTTATCTTTGTGCATGAGTGCTAATATTTTAATCATTTTGTCCTCTATGGATATCTTATCTTTTTTCCTTTCAACTTCTGATTACATGCCAATATTCCCTCTATGTCCCCAGGCTTGTGGTGGGAGCTCCCTTGGTGAGGGTTTCTGCCAACCAAACAGGGAGACTGTATGAGTGTAAATATAGTACTAGAAGATGTCTGCCCATCCCTTTACAGAGTGAGTACCTGTCACCCTTGTTTTCAATTCTCACCTTTTCCATTGTTAACTGATGTCTGATGACTCCCTACCCCATCCATATCCCATTCTTGGTTTCCTACTCCAGACTACTAAGTGATGGCTTTTTGCTGACTTTTGGGGGTTACCTGTATGTCTAGGTGAATTTCTCTTATTTTATGAAGCTATGAGAATATTGTCCTCTTTTTTGTTGTATTTTCTTGTCTTATCCTTGGTTGTTAGAAGGGAAATAAAAGATTTATTAGGTAGAATTGTTAGCATAACCAATCAAAAGACTGCAGTGCAATCAGGAAGCTTTCTGATTGACTGAGAGTGAGCCCAAGAGTGAATCCAATGAGTTCAATCCAAAGTGTTTACTTGGGCAAATCCCAAATTGACATGGGAGCTCAGTATTCAAGACTTAGAATGGATCATGAACCAACATCAGCTCTAAAGACTGGCCAGAAAGAAGAGTTTCAAAATTAAGTACCACTGAGACTAGGAGTATTTTGTTTTCTTTGACATATGCTTCTAATTACCTCTGCCTAGTTTCTTATTTCCAAATCTGTACATTTTCTTTGCCCTTGTAAAAAAAATCCTAGAAAACATGTTCATGTGGTCTGAAGAGTGTGGCCATAGGTGATAGAAGGGAAGAGAATTCCAAAGTTAGGCATCCCTAACTTGTGATGACTGTAGTAGGAGAGGGGAGAGATATATCCACCCTTCTTCCCTATTTCTTGGGAGGGCACCACTGTCCCTCCCATCCCCCAGAGGCAAAACCTCAGAGTCATCCTCATATCTTCACTTTCTGTCACCCTATTTATCCAGTTAATGGCCAAGTCTCAACATTATGTCTCCACAACATCTACTGCATCTTGTCCCTAAACTCTCCTCACATGACCGCCACTCTATGTCAGTCCCTCATCACCTCTCAATTTGGATTATTCCAGTGCAGTAGCCTCCTCATTGGTCTCCCTACTACAAGTCCCCCTATTCTAATCCTCCACTCAGCTGCCTAAGTCAGTGACATGCACAGATCTGACCATGCCATTTTCTTGCTCAATAAACTAGAGTAGTTCCCTACCAGCTCTAAAATCAAATTCAGACTCCTCTGTCATTCAAGGCCCTCACAGTTTGACTCCAGCCTATGTTTTTCAGGCTTATTACACATAACTCCCCTTCAGACCTTCTTCAGTCCAGTCAAACTAGTCTTTTGGATGTATAACATGGTGCTCTATCTCCATGCGCTCCATGGTCTGTGCTTTTGCACACTGGCTATCCCCCTATGTCTGAAATATATTTCCTTACTTCTGCCTGTTAGAATCCCTAATTTCCTTCAAAATTCAATTTAAGAACCACCTTCTCAGATCAGAACCCTTTCCTGATCTACCTTCCCCCAAAATGTATCTTTATGAACATGTATATATGTGTACTCTCATTTGGGCAGCTAGGTGGCCATAGCAGATAAAGACCTTGGCCTGGAGTCAGGAAAACTCATCTCTCTAAGTTTAAATCTAATCTCAGATGCTTACTAGGTCTGTGATGCTGGGCAAGTCATTTAACCCCATTTGTCTCGGTTTCCTCATCTGCAAAATGAGCTGAAGAAGGAAATGACAAACCACTCCACTATCTTTGCCAAGAAAACCCCAGATGGGCTGACAAAGAGTCAGACACACTGAAACAACTGAACAATAACAAGTTGTTCCATGAAAGCAAGGACTGTTCATTTTTTTCTTTGCATACCCAGCACCTCAACCAATGTCTGGCGTGTAGTGGATACTTAAGGAATTCTCGTTAGTTGATCGATTTCATCCAGCAGATCTCTGCACTCAGCACGCTAAGTTGGGTTAGGGACTTGGAACATCAGGAGTTCTGGTTTGGATTGAGGTTTAGAGTTCAGGAAAGAACAAGGAAATAATGAAAATTAAAATCCTGGAGTCAGAAACAAGGACTTAGATTGATTCTGAGAAGAAACTAAACTCTCCACAAAGTGACCCAGCTCAGTGAATCCTAAGGCTCAGAGCTAGATACTTCTTATGGCACTCTTCCTTGTGGATGAGAGGTTAACCCTCTTGTTAAGTTCCCCAACTCCCTCCTTAAAATGAAGTTCCTCATCCACTTAGCTCCCTACACCCTCTTTATATGGGTGACTGTGCATATTTGACCATTATGCATATCTGTGTCTCCCCAGTCCCCCCAGAGGCAGTGAATATGTCCCTGGGGCTCTCTCTGACTGCTGATATAGACTCCTCACAACTACTGGTAAGTTTGCCTGGGTCATGGGACAACTAGAGTTCTATAGGGTGGGAGGAAAGGGGAACCAAACAACTAGGGTTCTGTAGAGTGGGAGGGATGGGGAACCAAAAGATACAATATCTGGATGAGGAAGAAATTGGTAAATGGGAAAAGAGTTAAGTCAACTCAACGATCATTTATGAAGTACCTATTATGTGTCAAGTGCTGTACTAAGCACTGGGAACCAGAAAAAAAAAAACCCTCCTCTCAAAGAACTCAGCCATGTAGAAGACAACATGCCAAGAATTATGTACAACCAGGCATAAATAGGATAAATTGGAGTTAATCTCAGAGGGAAAGCACTAAGATTAAGGAGGCCTGGGAAAGACTTCTTGCTAGAGCTTGGGTGAAATACCTTGACACCACGGGTCAGTCTCTCCGCCTCAAATCCATCTCCTCCCAGGCCTGTGGACCTACAGTACACCAAACCTGCGGGAAGAATATATACATGAAGGGTTTCTGTTTTGTGCTGGATTCAGAGGTACAACAATGTAAGACAATTCCAATAGCCCTACAGGGTAAGTCATAGTAAGGGTGACCACATTCCCTTTGCTTTCCAAAAGCAAAAATTGTGACATGTTTTCTAATCAAAGATTTTCTTTCTGTAGTATCTCATTACAAATGCCTTTTCTTGAAACTGGGACCATTGTGGAAAATTGGAGATCTATGGTCACTGTATATATGAGAGGCACAAACTATTTATGCACTCTTTATTAAAATATGAGACACCTAAGTGTTTTGGCAAAGAGCCCTGGGTTACAAGGAGTTCAATTATTGGATTAACCTGTCTATATGTGTGGTTATCCTAGGACTCATCAAACCTAACTCTAGGGATCCTGACAGAGACTCATAGAGTCCT
The DNA here is from genome assembly GCA_023548195.1 of Bettongia penicillata ogilbyi. Taxonomy (NCBI): domain Eukaryota; kingdom Metazoa; phylum Chordata; class Mammalia; order Diprotodontia; family Potoroidae; genus Bettongia; species Bettongia penicillata. The sequence goes on along the minus strand of JAJHZJ010000066.1, from coordinate 2,169,629 downwards.
GGGTCAAAGACCAGACCCAAACTCTTCATTAACATGAGTGGAAGGGAATCTAATATACTGATGTCATGATGGGGGAACTGGTATAGTATGAGGAAGCAGGGACTAGGTAAATGAATAGGAACTCTTTCCACTGAACTACAAGTACTTATCCTCAAGAGTGAAGGTTCTGCTTTGGTTAGTGTTGAATAGTCCCTACTCTAGAGGATCTATTGATGATTTGAAGAGCTGAAGCAGTAGGTGTATACAAAGGCAAGTAGAACATTCCTGCACAGGGTGGGAGGTTGGTCTACGTTACCTCTAAGGTTCCTTCCACTTCAAGCTTCTATTCGGAAAGAAAAATTTCTATCAGGAGACTTCACTATCAGTTTATGACCCTTACGTTTCTCTCTCTTTTCATACTCACAGAGTGCCCAAAGCAAGAAAATGATATTGTCTTTTTGATTGATGGTTCTGCCAGTATTGATTCCCACGACTTTCAGCAAATGAAGAGTTTTGTCAGAGCTGTGATTGACCAGTTCAAAGAAACCAACACACAGGTGAGAACCTGGAAGGGCAAGTCTGGTTTCCACTATCTGCAGGTCACAGGTGACATGGCAGCTAAGTTTCATTTTACTAGGGGAATGGAGATTTTAGTTGGTTGGATGGAGGGTGAATGAATGACTTTCTGGATTGGGACTGGAGAGCTGTGGTGGCCACCACCACCTTTCCAACAGTCTCCTCTTGGTTTTTCCAGTTCTCATTGATGCAGTATTCAAATCTACTTAAAGTTCATTTTACTTTTGCGGACTTCCAAAAGAGCACCAACTGGGGAAAGCTGGTGGACCCAATTTTGCAACTGAAGGGTTTGACCTACACTGCCACCGCCATCAGAAAAGTAGTGTGAGTTCCCTCACATATTCCTTTCACTGGGACTACTTGTATCTCAGTGACTCACTAACTGCTTTACTCTCTCCCTAAACTCAGTCAGTATTGTTCTATCTGCCTTGTCACTCTCCCAGTAGAAGACACCTGGGGCCTGCTAAGAAAGAGTGGGACTGGGAAACAGTGAAGGCAACTGAGGCAACTTTAACTACCGTGTTCTCCTATGTCTTTCTGGTGTAGGAATTAACCACCACCTCGAAGTGTTTTACCTTCCCATGATGCAGGAGGAGCTGAATCACGACTAAACCCCAAACTAGGACTCAGCTTTGAACATGGACCTCAGGCAATGAGAGGACAGTTATTCTCTCAAAAATATAATCCAATAGCATTTAATAATAATAATAAAATAACTTTTCTATATTGACTATGTGCCAGGCACTACACTAAGGGCTTTACAATTATAATTTCATTGATCCCCATAACAGCTCTGGGAAGTAGTTGCTATTATCTCCATTTTACAAATGAGAAAACAGAGGCAAACAGAAGTTAAATGACTTGTTTGAGATCACACAGTTAGTAAATGTCTGAGGCTAGATTTGAACTCAGGTCTTCCTGATACCAGGACCAGAACTCTTTCCACTGTACCACATATGACTTGCCTAGAAATTAAGGTCCATGGGGATAAAAAAAGAAGAAAATACAGTTTCTGTCCTAAAGAAGTTACCCTTAAAATGCCACAGAACACAAAATAATGTCAAAGCTGGACATTTCTTGGGACAGCCTGTGCTCACTACCTTTCCTGTGCCCCTGAACCAGCCCTGGTTCACTTTTATAGTCAGATATTCTGGTACCCCTCTCCAGAATCATCTCTTACTTTGTTACTTTTTCTTCCCAACAAAAGTCATATCTTTGTTCAATAGAAAAAAAAATCTCCAAGAAGGTTTGTTCCTTTTTTTTACTTTGGGTAGAACTGAGTTATTTCAAAGCTGGAATGGAGCTCGGAAGAATTCCACTAAGATCCTCATTGTAATCACGGATGGAGAGAAATACAAAGATAAGCTACAATATGAAGATGTCATCCCCCAGGCAGACCAGGCAGGAGTCATCCGATATGCAATTGGGGTATGGGCCCCATTTTTCCCACCCATTGCTTTTCCCCCAAACAGGATACTCACTCCCCTTTTAGAGAGAGGTACATCTTCTCCCTCCCTTTGGTTCCTGGGATTGCTATCCCTGCCCCTTCCTGGCAGACAGCAATCCATTTTTCAGCTATGAAGGTCTATCCCCATCAGACTCTGCCACTGTTTGCTGGTAGCAGGTGGGAGATGCTTTTGAGCATGTCAGTGCCCGGGAGGAACTGAACATAATTGGATCAAAACCTGCGAGTGAACATGTGTTCCGGGTGAATAACTTCAGTGCTCTAAAGAACATCCAGGAGCAACTGCAAGAGAAGATCTTTGCCATCGAGGGTAGGTTATAACCCTGGCTCACTGATACAATGTACTAACATTATCCTGATCCCACTTCTGACTCCAAATTCCATTTCCCTTTTTGACACCTAAAACTTTTCTACCTCCTTTCAACCTAGTGTATCCCCTTCTTGAATCCTATGGACCAGCCAAAATGGCCTTCTTGATGTTCCTCATATATGACAATACAGCTCCCATTTCTATACTTTTACCCATACCTGGAATGAACTCCCTCCTCATTTCTGCCCCTTAGAATCCCTAGTTTTTTTCAAATCTCAGCTCAAGTTCCATAACCTTACAAGAGACTTTTTCTGAGCCCTCCATGTACCAGTGACTCCCCCCTCCAAAAAATTGTCTTGCGTTAATTTTGTATAAGTTATATGATAGCAGAAATTGTCTGATTTCTGCCATTGTATCCTCAAAACCTCGTACTGTGTCTGGCACTTAATTGGTACCTAATATGTGTTACTAATTGATTTATTGCTCCAGTACCAATCCCCTAGCCTTGCCAGATTTCTTGTCATTACCTTTCCTCTGGTGAGAAATTGGAAATAGTATTCACAACATTTGCTCCTAAGAATGAAGTACCAGCTGTCAGCTTTGAAGCTTGTCCTCCCCATTCAGGCTCTCCCAGAATCACGTATGTCATATCCCCACAGGTACACAGTCTGGAAGCAGTATCTCCTTCCAGCATGAGATGTCTCAGGCAGGCTTCAGTTCAGCCCTTACATCTGTGAGTCCCCCTCCCACACACACACTTACGTGGAGATGGGAAAGGGGGGGGGGATTACAAGCAGATAAGGGGGAGATTTAAAAAAAAACAAAACTCATGGCCATAATAGCTACTTCTTTTGGGAATGGAGTCTTTCCATTATCTCTACATCTCTAGATCTAACATGTTTTCTGGTCTCAGATGGGACCAGTCCTAGGAGCTATAGGGAGTTTCGACTGGTCCGGAGGTGTCTTTTTCTATCCCTCAAATCAAGACCCTATCTTTATCAAGACATCCAAAGAGGACATGAATGATGCTTATCTGGGTAAGGAAAAAAGGAGAGAGAATGTGGAATGTAAGGAGGGAAGAAAAAGTTCTTGTGCCTGGGAAGAAAATTGCTTCCCTGGATGTCTCCTCCCCATCCCATCAGGAGAGAAGAACACAAAAGTCATGAGGGAACTGTAGGGATCCACAGGGGCTTTGTCTCTTCAGGTTACTCTGCTATGGTAGCCACTTGGAATGGAGTTCAGAGAATTGTCCTGGGGGCTCCCAGATACCAGCACATAGGAAAGATTATAGTCTTCACCAATGTTGATGACATCTGGGAGCAGGAGGCTGAAGTCAAAGGGACACAGGTAAAGAACTAAGAGTCTGAAGTTAGGAGGAAGGAGCAGAGGGAGGAGACTGAGAGACAGAGAGGAAGCATGAGAGAGAGGGAGAGCCAGAGATGGAGTGTGGGTATGAATATGTGAATATGTGTGGTTTCTCGCAATTAAATGGTCTTTGGAGCTCCAAGGAAGAAGGTTCTTGAATCTTGGGGAAACAGAAGGATCCTAGTGTCTCTTTTCTTTGGAAGATAGTGGGCAATATGACTTCAGAATCTGTCATCTCAGGTAGGATCCTATTTTGGGGCAACCATATGTCCCATTGATGTGAACAGAGATAACAACACTGACCTGATCCTCATTGGAGCCCCCTATTACTATGAACAAAACCGAGGAGGCCAGGTGTCCATTTGTCCCATACCTCAGCAGGTAAGGCAGTTGATGGAGGGATAGGGAGTCTGGTTCCTGGATGGGAATGAATGTCTAAAGTACATGGTTTGAAGGTTACTTGAGTTTCAGAGCTTGTCACAATTTTCATTTTCCAGAGGGCCAAATGGAACTGTGAAGTTGTTCTCCGTGGGCAGCAGGGGTATCCCTTCAGTCGTTTTGGGGCAGCACTGGCTGTAGCAGGAGACACAAATGGAGACGAAATGACAGATGTAGTGGTGGGGGCACCTGGGGAGGAAGAAAACCAGGGAGCCATCTATTTGTTTCATGGTGTGCCTGGATCTGGTGTCAATCCTTCTTATAGCCAGGTAAGAACTGGGAGGGGCTTTTAAGGTCAAAGAGTCACCTTCATCTAAGACTTCATCCAAGTCATTGACAAAACTGTCCAGCAAAACAGATAGATCAAAACTCTGGGCATTTGATTAGAGACATCATTAATTCAGTTTGATTCAACAAACATTATGCATTATATATTATGAACTGTATTTGTTGGGCAAAAAGAATTCAGGAGAAAAAAAGAACTAAGCAGGTCCTATCTTCAAGGAGCTTACCTTCTACTAGGGAAAAATCAACACTCTTCTGATCTGAACACATATAATTTCAGTTGATTAAAAAATTATTAATTCACTATTATGTTGAAGGAACTCTGCTAGGTACTAGGAGTACATTAAAAATTACATAGTTCCTTCCCTTAGGGAGTTTATGTTCTATGACTAGGAATATTGCATGGATAAGTGTATTACATGATCCAAACGGATTTGGTAAAGAAGAAGCCATTTTCAGCTGCAGGAATTAGGAAAGACTCCCTGGAGGAGGTGGCATCTAAGCTAAGCATAGAAGAAAAAAAAAGAATTCCAAGAGGCCAAAGTGAAGGCATGGGAGAGCACCTATGCATATGTGCAGAAACAGAAGCAACATATCAAGTTAAGGGAATTGCTAATAATCTAGCTTAGTTGTAATGGAGAATAGGAAAAGGAGGATGAATATGAAATGAGTCTGAAAAGGTCAGTTGGAGTCAGATTATAGAGGATCACCAAACTTCCCATGATCTCTGATCCTATTTCAATTTCAATCTCAGAGAATCAGTGGCTCCATCCTTTCCCCTTCACTTCAATATTTTGGGCAGTCACTGAGTGGGGGACAAGACCTCACCCAGGATGGACTTGTGGATGTGACTGTGGGAGCCCAGGGACAAGTACTGCTGCTCAGGTGAGAAAAGCCTCTATCCCTTCCCTTCTGTCTCCCAGTCATCCATATATTGCTTCTGGACACTTTACTCTTCTTCCAGAACCCATATGTTCTGTTCTCAGTTCTTGTTTTATATCCCACAGGACATGCCCGGTGCTGAGAGTTGAAGTGTCCATAACATTCACACCTCCAGAGTTGGCAAGATCTGTATTTGAGTGTTGGAGATGGGAAGCCACCAACCAGGAAGCAGGGACTGCTATAATCTGCCTTAATATTTACAAGAGTACTCCAGACCATCTGGGTGAGTCTTCTCCCAACAGATCTAACAATCTCAATCTCTCTTGTACTATCACTCTCTTGTACTATCACTCACTAACACAGGAATCCTTCTCTAGACTGGGGAGTTCCGGGTTCAGTTATCTCTACTTCCTGATTTCACTTTCAGGCAATGTCCAAAGCTCTGTGGCTTATGACCTTGCTCTGGATGCTGGACGCCGGAGTCCTCGTGCCATATTTGATGAGACAAAGAAATGGACACTAAATCGAATTAAAACTCTGGGACTGGGGAATCACTGTGAGAATGTGAAACTGCTGCTACCAGTGAGTCTAGAGTAGAATATCTGGGTTTTGGAAGGAAATGGAAGTGTTGATTGAGGAAAGCACATTAGAGGACCAAAACATTTGCACTCTGATTGGACGGTGGGTGAAGGTGGTAAAAGATGGAGATTAGGCAAAGGGATAAAAGGTCAGAATACCTGGCACCCAAGGCTTGGAATAGCAGAGATGATGACCTCATATGCATAAGAAAGAATGAAATGGAGATCATGACTCCATCAGAAAAGAGAGTGAGGGCAAAGGAGAGATCAATAGACTGGGGGTCAATGTACCTCAATTCACTGATGTTCATTCTTTCTCAGTATTGTGTGGAGGACTCAGTGACCCCCATCAGTCTGCGACTCAACTTCTCTCTGATGGGACAACACATCCCCTCATCTGGAAACCTCAGACCCATTCTAGATGTGGGGTCCCAGGACCTGTTTATCTCCCATGTGAGTCTTTAATATATGCTATTCTCCCCCTCAAGCATCTACAGTGGTTCATTTTTGCCTATCTACTGAATCAACTCCAAATTCCTTTGCCTGTTATTTAAGATTTTCCATAATCTCTTCTCCACCCTACACAGTCAAACTTACTTCCTGCTATTCTCTAAAGTAGATTCATATGTCAGTCTCAACGTCCTCGATGTGCCATCATGCGCTTCTCTCCTGGTATGCCCTTCCTACCTTTTCTGGCTGTCTAAATCCCACCCATTCTTCAAAATCTAGCTATTTCCCCCCAACAACTCTAGCCTATATTGATTTCTCCCTCCTCTGAAATCCTGTTTCACAAAAATTAAGCACCAAACTACTTAACACTAGTTCTCTATTGTTTTCAGTATCTGTCAGTCTTTTCTTCCAGTTACAAAATTTTTGTCATAATTAGGGATAGACCAATGGGACTTGGTACCAGTCTGCCAATATCTTGAAGTGGATGTTCCTTCATGTCATTTGGCTTGCTGGCTCAGAACTTCATAGTCTTCACAGACCCTCTGCCATGAAGTTCCATGAAGGTTCTGCCCCTCTGCCATTCCATTGCCATACTTCACACCTTCCCCCTCCTTCTCCTCTTCCCAATTCAAATCCTGGGTGAGGGGCTCAACAAGAGATTGCTTGGTGGAACTCCTCAGTACACCCACTTTGGGGACTTTTTACAATCACCACACCACACATACACACACACACACACACACACACACACACACACACACTGATGTCTCTCTCTCGAGTCAATGCTATTGCATCATGGATACCCTCTTCTTCCAACTCCATTGTCAGCCACCTCCACTATCCTACACCTTCTTCCTAGGATTAAAACTTTTTCCTAAATTTGTCCCAGACACTAGAATTCCTAATGCCAGTTCTGCTTGTTCTAGTTTTCCTTTGAATATCCCCCAGTGTAGACCATAGAGTAGGTATTCAATAAATCCTTGTTCATTGACATAGCCAGAATTTTTAGGTTCTGGAGGGGCTAGTCAAAAAATTGGAGATCAAGATGCTGAATATGAAAAGATTAGGAAGGCATTTTTCTTGCAGTTTCCCTTTGAGAAGAACTGTGGGACAGACAACCTCTGTGAGGATGACCTTAGCATTACCTTCAGTTTCTCTGGGTAAGTAAACTATTTTATTTGTCCTCCAGGTCCTTCACTTTAAACTCCGTTACTTTTCCAACCCTTTTCCAGTTCTTCTTCCATTTCCATCATGAATGCTACCATTGTTTTTTAATGTATTCTGCTACCAATTCTTAAGTTAATTTCCTATTTTTGCCGCTAATCTATAAACTTTGCTTTATAAACCTTAAAATAAGAGATAAATACTAGTCCATATTGTTGTTGTTATTGTAAGATCATCACCTTGTCCCAATATGCCTTGGGTGTACCCATTTCCCCTTTATTTTTGTCAATTTTTTTCCTGATTTAACTTTTCCTTTAATTCCGTCAGTGTGTCTATTATCAATTTTATTGTGTTCTACGGTGAAAAAGGCAAGACAATTGGTCCATAAGTCATGAAGGCAGTAAATGTTGCCAAAAAGTTTGAAAAGGGCAACTATGTCACTCAGAGGAGGTCTGAAGCCAGTCTATATAAAGCACTCTTATCCAAACATCTAGATCAGAGGTTCTAAACTGGCTCTCCCACTGCTGAGGCAACTTGGTCAGGAGGGAGAGCCAAGGCAGCAGAAAGAACTGCATTCTTGGATATGCCTTCTGTATTCTCTTACATTTGCCTGTGCCAAATGTTGCAAGATTCTGGCAACTGGAGTTTGTAGTACCCTGACATTTTTATTTTGAGGGATTTTTAATTTTGTTTCTCATGCAACTATTGACATCATTTCAGTACATCATTGTTCTAATGTTTTGGCCCCTGATTCTTTTATTTTATAGTATATTTTTCCATTTTAAATGAGTGCTTTTTCCATGCTATCATTATTTTTAATGGTCTTAAATTTTCTTAAAAGGATTTCAGATAGTTTTGCTTCTTTGGGGCATTTCTATTGTTATTTCTGTGCAGGGTTATGAGGAGGTACACTCTCTTATGACTGGTTACTTGACCATCTTTCTGGGGCCTTGCCTTACATACAGAAATCAGATATTCCAGCTCTGAAATCACTTCTCAAGGAACCAATATGCCAATGCCTCTTGTTCTTTCCACAACAATACTTCAACTCTCATTGGAAAATTCTAAATTTCTTATGTCAGGTCAAAGAGAGGCAAGAAGCATTTATTAAGCACCTATTGTGTGCCAGGAAAAGAAAGGCAAAAATAGTCTCTTCTCTGAAGGAGAATTCACAATCTGTTGGGGGAAGACAATATACAAAGAACTGTGTATAAGCCAGATATATACACATAATAAATTGGAGATAATCTAAGAGGGAATACACTAATATTGACAGAGATCAAAAGTTCTTACAGAAGATGAAATTTTGGCTAAGACTTAAAGGAAGCCAAGAGGCAAAGATGAGGAGAGAAGGAGTTCTACACAAGAGGGAAAGTCAATGAAAATGCCTGGAATAGGGAGATAGAGTGCCATGTACAAGGAACAACAAGGAGGCTGTATATTCTCACAACCTTTGGCCCCTTATTTCCATGTTCTTTTTCAGAAATCAGCCCCCAAATTTAATCATGACCCCTAATCCTAACCTTTTCTCCCTGTAGCCTGCAAACCCTGATGGTTGGGAGTGATCTGGAGTTGAATGTGACAGTGACAGTGACAAATCAGGGGGAAGACTCTTACAGGACCATGGTTACCTTCTTACATCCCCCAGGACTGTCCTATCGACGAGTGTCAATGATCCAGGTAAACATCACATTAGTATGATAGTATCTTCCTAGTGCCTCTCCCCTCCCCCAAGTTTCCTTCTCTCTCTGCATTATCTTCTTTATGCATTATGTCTCTTTTTTTGTCTCTTACAACCCACCAGAACTGGCATCCTCAGCAATCTGTTCGTCTAGCATGTGAGGTAGCAGTGCCAGAGACGGAGGCCCTGAGGGGTACCGCCTGCAACCTCAATCATCCCATCTTCCAGGAAGGAGCTAAGGTCAATACCTCTCTCTCTCTCTCTCTCTCTCTCTGTCTCTCTCTCTCTCTGTCTCTCTCTCTGTCTCTCTCTCTCTGTCTCTCTCTCTCTCTCTCTCTCTCTCTCTCTCTCTCTCTTTCTCTCTCTCTCTCTCTTTCTCTCTCTCTTTCTCTCTTTCTTCCTCTTCTCTCCCTCCCTCCCTCCCTTCCTCCTTCCCTCTCTCTCCGTTTCTTTTCTATTCCTTTCTGTCTTTCTTTTCTCCTTCCTCATTTTCTTCTCTTCCCCTTACTTCATGGTCCTCTGTCCTGCTGCTTCTTTCTCATCTGTGTGTGTGTGTATGTGTGTGATATAGAACCCTACTCTTATAGATTCCAATTTAATAATAAATAATGTTTATTTAATATTTGTTCAATCTACAGAAAATCCACACTTACAAAATTAGGTTAATTAAGGACAATTCTTCATATCACAAAGGAATTCTTCCCCCTCCAGGTTCTTTTAAATGGAAAACTCCCCTATTACCTTCAAAATATGACTACAGTAATTAAAATATGATTTTATAATGGGCTTACCCCATAAAGCTATGTGTACCTCTGTAGTGACTATACATACGTGTATACTAGGGAATTGTGTTTTATAGGATGTTACTTGAAATCAATGAGCTATCAGCTGAAATTGGGAAATGTCCCCATTACACAAAGCTTTACATTGTAATTATAACAGCAGTTTGGACCCTCAAACCAAAAACAAAGTTCACTTTGGTGGCTTCTCTCAATAATAATCTCTCTAGTTTACTTTTACCTCATCCAGGAGCAACAGGATTTGGCTCAAGACATCAGGTGCAGGATATGTTTTATTTAATCCCAAACACACATACACACACACACACACACACACACACACACAATGCAAAATGAAATTATACGTGAATCCTTCTTCATGAACACTTTTTTCTCATTTTAAAAAATAATTTCTAGCGATACTTTCTTCTGATGGGTGCCACCTTCCCTTTGGATCTATAGTCCACGTGACTCACAGGATCAACAATGGGCTAGGCTGAATTGTTCTTCAGAACAAATGCCCTGCTTTGCTAGTCCTTATGTTTTAGTTTTGTGGACCTCTCTTCAGATTGAGCATCTCTATTTTGTCTCCTTCCAAGTTACCATCTAGTGCCAGACTTTAAATGCACAAAATTCCTTATAGAGGCCAAGTGGAAATATGACCTTCTCTGTAGTTCTATGTACAGCCCTGTATATATGTATATACATTTCTCCCCTTTCCACCAACTCCGTTGGAGGACCCCTCTGAAGAGTCTGGTGTCTTTTGTCTTAGTAGGACCTCTCTTTTCTCTGACATTTTTTATTCTCCATCTGATGGCTCCTCGTCTCCTTTTAAAATCCAACTCCAAGGGCATGTGGAACTTTATGAACAGTAACATCAGGTCAGTAACACTCACTGGAATGTTCCATGAGACAAAAGTCAGTGAGTCAATGAGAACCCAAGTCTAGAACAATTCACCTCATTCTGAAAACTGTGGAGGAAAGATGACAGAAAAACAGTTACCTCTGGGAACATACTCACTCCCTACATAATGGTATAACCAGATTTAACTGTTACTGCATTTCAGTTCAGTGAGTCTGAAATAAGCACTTGCTATGTGCTTAATGTCCTAGGCACCTATGGGGAATTCAAAAGAAGCAGAGGATATGAAGAATTTATCTAGTGATTTCCTGTTCCTTCCTCCCTTAGGTCACTTTTGTAGCAACATTTCATGTCTCTCCCACTGCCACCTTTGGAGACAAGATGTTCATGAAAACGAAAGTGAGCAGGTGAGCCCAGGACGCATGGAACTTCCTTCCTCCCAGTTCATTCTTACCTCCAAACCACTCCTTCTCTGAAACCCATCCCCAGATATTTCCATTCAATTTAACAAGTATTAATTAAGCACACACTAGGTACCACACCCTGTGCTGGGTGCTAGTGACACAAATGTTTTGGTTTTTTTTAAATAGTCCTTTCCTTCAAGGAATTCACATTCTACTGGGAGTGAAACAACATATAAAAGGATAAGTAAATACAAAACGATTTGGAACTGAAGAAATCAGAAAATGATTCTTATGGGAGATGGCACTAGAGGGTGAGGCCACAGAATGTGCAGATAAAAAGTAAAAGCATTCCAGGCATAGGGGAATATGTGCAAAGAGGAACATGGGTAGGCTGGAATGACCTACCTTCTCTTTTCCTCCAGTGAAAATAACACACCAAAGTCCAACAAGACCACCTTCCAGCTGGAGATACCAGTGAAGTATGCTGTCTACTTAGTAATCAGCAGGTATCAGTTCTGTTGGTTGTTGGCAAGACACGTGCCTTGGCATCAACTCGCACTTTATACTCATACTTTTCTTTTGGCATGAAACCACTGCTCCCTTGTACTTGTGTAAATCTCAAGGTAGATTTACTCATTTAAGATCAGGAATTTTCTGAACTATCTGATGTGGGATGCTCATACCCCCAAGTAGGATGTGGCCTGAAGCCACCCAGAGGAAAGAAAAGAATAGGGTTCCTGTGAAACTAAGAGGCAGCAAGAAATGTTAGTACTATCAGGGAGGTCACAAAAAAAAAAAGGCAAAGCCTCGGAACAGAGATAAATTATATCAAACAGCTGTGGCTAACTGATTCTGGGACTGATATTCCAGATAAAAGGAAGTAACAGAGAGAGAGCCAAACAGACTGTGAAAGGAACTGAGAACCCAGAAAGAGTTGAAAGAAAAACTATTTTTAAAACCAACATACTAGACCAGAGATGAGTCAATACTGTCAAGTGACATAGGCTGGTATTGCCAATCTGTCTATTTCAGGAAGGCAGGGAACTAAAAAGATTACTAGTCTGGTTAGCTTTCTGAAATTTGGGTGTTGGGGCTTCTTTTTTGAGGGACTATCTATCTGGTTTGGGCTGTAAGGGATATTGGGGTTCTCATGAGTGAGAAGAGGAGAATTGGGAATGACTTGGAGAGATTGTAGTGTAGAGTAAAGAAGAAAACAAAATTGCAGAATTTTTGTCATCCATATAGCTAAGCGGGACACCAAGGTAGTACAGTGGATAAAGCAACATACCTGGAATCAGGAGTTCAAATCTGGTCTCAGATACTTACTAGCTGTATGACTTTGGGCAAGTCATTTTACCCTGTTTGCTTCAGTTTTCTAATCTATAAAATGGCTGGAGAAGGAAATGGCAAACCACTCCAGTACCTTTGTCAAGAAAACCCCAAATGGAGTCATGACCAAACAACACCAGCACTTTTTGAACTTTTTTGTAAGGCTGGTCTTGGTTAATTATCCATCTATGAAGGAGCACTGGGCAAGTTCCTCACCACTCTAAAATTCCAGTTCCTCAGCCACACACTGAAGAGGTGGGTTTAAATAATCTCCAAACTCTCTTCCAGTCCTGATAATCAGGATTCTAGGCTTCATACTGAACACTGATTCACATCTACATATTTCTATGAATACACCAGTAAAAGGATTGTTTTTCACACCAATAGCTTCCCTCTTCAGTTGCACTACTTACAATCTATGTCCATATTGCATGCTTGTTCCCAAATCACATTAAGTACTCAGAGCTACCCACTGTCCCTAAATACCCAAAGCCTACATTTACCCTTTCCTATGAGAGTCAGCATGGCATAATGGATGATAAAATGCTGAACTTCAAATCTATTAGGAAATTTTGACTTAGAGACCTCCCTTGAACACAACTAGCTATGGGCAAACTACTTAACATTTGGTAGCCTTAATTTTCTCATTTATCAAATGAGGATAATGATTCCTTTAGTACCTATTTCACAGGATCATTGGGAGACTCAGATGAGGCAATGTAGTAAAATGCTTTGGAAACCTTAGAGGGCCACGTCAATGGCCATTATTATTTGTGGTGGGACTCTTGCTCCATATTGGCATGAACACATTTTGCATGTTTCTGTTTTCAGAACCAACAGTTTAATACCCACAGGACTGTGTGTTAATCCAATGTGTAGACACACTGTCAGGGGAACAATTGAGGGCTTCCTCAAGACCTGCTTTTTACCAATAGTTCCTCTCTCTCCAGCAAAGAAGAATCCACTAAGTACTTAAATTTCTCTACTTCTGAGGAGAAGAAAAGCCAAGAGGTCAAGCACAGATACCAAGTGAGAGAATGGGGAATACAGCTTCCAGTTCTGAATGGGGAATGAAAAAAGCCAGTAGTCAGTGGGGAAGGATTGGGAAAGAGTAACCAAGTGACTGGGCAGGACTGAGATGGAGAAAGGATTTGGGATGGAGGAATGAGAATCTACTATTGGTCATATTGAGTTTATTTCTTCTTTTGGCAGGTGAACAACCTGAGTAAGCAGAATCTGCCTAGCAGCATTAACTTCTGGGTCCCTGTGGAGCTAAATAGGATGATTGTGTGGAATGTGACCACAGTCAGTTCCTCCCAGGTGCCTCAACATTAATTCCAGTGGTTCTTGCCTCCCATCCCAGAGTTTATCCCAGAGTAATCATGTATCTTTGCCCTCAAACCAACCAAGTGTCCACTATACTCTATCACCAGTGGTTCATTCTCTCTCTCTCTCTCTCTCTCTCTCTCTCTCTCTCTCTCTCTCTCTCTCTCTCTCTCTCTCTCTCTCTCTCTCTTCTCTCCAGAAAATTCCATGTGTCTCAGAGAGGACCCATCCCAGTCATTCTGACTTCCAAACCCAGATTCAGACAAGCCCTGTGCTGGTAAGAATTAATCCTAGGATCTGCCCCCAGAACTAGCTGCCCACAGTGGAGGTTGAGGAGGGAAGAATAAGGAAAGATAAAGAAAAAATTGGATTTCTCAATTTCAGAGTCAGAATCATAGCATTGTGACAGTGTGTAGTAATATAATATTGACCTTCAAACACTCACTACACTTCAAATCAGACAAATCTGTATTTTACCTACCTCAAACAAGCCTTGCTTGCTTCCTCCCTTCCAGGACTGTTCCATTGCAGTCTGTCTCAAAATTAGATGTGATATCTCCTCTTTTGGTGTCCAAGAAAAACTTGACTTCATTCTCAAAGGCAACCTCAGCTTTGGCTGGGTCAGTCAAGTAAGTAGGGGTTGGACATGAAAATTTTATCCAAGGTTAGTTGTTCTTCCTACCTCAGAACCCAGGCACATTTCCTGTGTTTTGTGGCTGCCCCCAGAACCAGTAATTCCAACCTCTCTTTGGCAGACTCTGCAGAAGAAGCTGCTAGTCAGAAGCTCAGCTGAAATAATTTTTAATGAATTGATATATTTCCAATTTCAAGGACAGGAGGCCTTTTTGAAATCCCAGGTATGTGTAAGTCAGACGGTGGTGAACTCTGTTCTTGGTATAAGATTCAATAGTGCTATCATGATAGGTGTCTAACCTGCCAGTTGACGGTAGGAGTGGGACCTGGAGAAGTTCCCCTACTTGGAAGATGTTAGGGATGGTGGGAAGGGAAAAGTTAGAAATATGGGCTCAAGGTCTGAGGTGGCAATGAGGTTTGTTGGCAAGATGTCTGATCTCTCTTAATGGGTTCTTCCATGAAATTAGACAGAAACAATCCTGGAGCAATATGAAATTCACAACCCCATCCCTCTTATTGCTGGCAGTACAGTGGGGGGACTTCTGTTGCTGGTGCTCATAACAGCTGGGCTCTCCAAGGTAAGATTACCCACTGCATCCCATGCTATCTATCTTTTCTGACAAGGATCCCTGTTCCCCCTTTTCCATCTATCCCTTCTTTTCAACTTCTTTTTCCTTCACCTCCCCTCTTCCCCTGTTACCACCTTTTCTCCACTTCCCAACATTTCTGCAATAAACCATTTTCTTTCTTTTTTCCATGATGTCCTGATTACTGACTTTCTTTTTATGTCCCCCCCCCCTTTCCCCCAGCTTGGCTTCTTCAAACGTCACTACAAAGAAATGATAGAGGAAAACATCCAGAGTAACCACTTCAGCAAAGAGGTTTCCAACTCCTTGACAGATGATTTACCTACCCCAGAGTAACTGCTTCTCTGGTCAATCAATCTTCCTATATGAGGGCTATGTATATATAACTCCATTCTCATTTGGATAGACTCAGAAAGGATGTCAAACATGCAGGGTAATTCTGTTTTCCTGTCATGTGCTTTTGCTTTCCCCAATGAGTAATAGAAATTTTGCATTTCCATATATGTCTATCCATTTTTTTTTTACAAAGGAAGGAACACATGTATGAAATTTCTTGTATGCAAATAGCTGCCAACTTCCATGTTTGTTCATGCCACATTACTACCTGCCATATTAAATGAGAGTGTGAATGTATGCTTTCCACTGTGAGTTTTCTTTTCATGTGTCAAATATCTTATAGTAGGAGTGTAAACTTTCCTTGTGCAAATAAAACTGTTTCTCTGTGTGACTGAAAATGCATAAGAAACTCTAATTTATTAAAAAGTCTCTTTCGTACAGACTATACTGCTATTATATCATTAAGACTGGAAATGACAGTGAAGAAGAGTTAGTATCACCTGCTTTGCCACTGCACCCTAAGCACCATGGGAACTTTCCATCTGACTTGCATCTGAAACCTTCCATATATTTTACCTCCTCCATTAGAATGTGGGGTGATTTAACAGCATGAATTGTCTTACTTTTCTATTTCTATTTACTTTCCCAATGCTTATAACAGAACATATTAAATGTTTAACAAATGCTTTATTCATTCATTTAAGAAAGAATAGAATGTTGGGGAGTTAAACCTTAATGCATTCTGGAAGGAATCCACTGTCGTGGTCAGAGTGAGATTTTGTGAGACACAGAGAGAAAGGACCAAGAAAACTTCTTTCCTGAGAAACTAAGCTAATTGTCAAAGATAAAGAGTCTATAGAAACAATTTTGAGGTGGATGGGTTTAATTCTTACCATGTATAGAAGATAGACTGTAGAGAAAATGCCCTGAAGAGAATTCTTGAGAGACTTTGACTGCCATTCTGAGGGAGCTCAATGATGAAATTATAGTTCCAGTAAACTGTACTGTGAAGAAGTTAGTAGTTACAATTGAAAGTTAAGATTACTCTTGCTTGGATTTTTCTCACAACCTAGATATTGTTGAAATATTTAAGTATGTCTTTGTATTGTTTGTTACAATGTTAAGCTGTATCACCAGTTACATTGGTGCTTATTTAGGCCTATGAGACTAGACAGAGGAGTGGGCAACCATATGTGGCCTTCTAGGTCCTTGGGTGTGGCCTTTTGTCTAAGTCCAAGATTTACAGAATAAATCTTTTTATTAAGGGGATTCAGTCAAAGGGCTGAACTTGAGGACCTAGAGGGTCACATGTGGCCTCAAGGCCTCAGGTTCCCCACCCTTGAAAGGGATTGTTATTGAGAAAGAAGAGCAAAAATTTATGAGGCAAAAATCTATCTCTAGATGGTTTATAAATTGGGGGCCCAGAGCAATTTAATTACTGAGATTGCATTTCTATGAATGGTCAATTCCCTTAGAACTCAGGATGAGAATTAATAAGAAAATGAACCAAGAAGCAGGTAGACAGAAGAGAAGTTGGTGTAATTATCAACCATATGACCCTCCCACCTTACTAACCATGGAAATGAGAGGGTTTTCTCTTCCTACGAGAGAAAATAGGCATTTAGTGTTTTTTCCTCTTTTTGTGTTGGAGAGCAAATGAGGTAAAGATAAATAATTCTGCTTTTAAGAGAAAAGGGAGGATAGTAGACCCCCTAGTTAGGGGCAATGCAACCCATTAGAACAGTCTGAGGTGGTCACAGACAATGGTCTGGGAGAACAGACCACTTATCTGTGGCCTTGGACAGTAAAAACCTCTCAGCATCCCTGGTCAACTCTCAGAAATTATAAATTACAGTGTATTTGCATCTGTGGAGGGAATTTCCGCACTGAATTTCTTACACCAGATGAGCAGTGTGAGTGTGCAAAAGTACTGGCTCTGCCCTTACAGGACTTGTCCCCACCCTCAAGGAGATTTGGCATCAGATTTCACCTCTCCTCCTGCCTGTTGTAACCCCGGGCAATTCATTAACCTTTCTGGGCTGTTTATGCTTAATTGAAAAATGAGAGGTCTCTTCCAGATCCCATAAATCACAGGACCTGGCAGGACCCCCAAAGTCATACAAACTTTAGTACTGTCTACTTGCACTCATAGCATGGAGGAAATGTTTTCTAAACTTCTGTTTCTCTAGAGCCGAACGATTTCATTTTAAAATCGTTTGGAGTGCGGGCGACCTGACCCCTCCGTAAGGCATGCCAGTCCGTACCCCTACATACTAAGTAATGTAGAGTGAAAGTCAATGCCCTGAGTAATGGGATGAGGGTGAGAGGTGCCTCCGAAAGCGGGGTGGGGGGGCACTTTAGGGTACGCATTCCAAAGCTCTGCCTCACTTCTTGAACTTGGGTCACTGTAGTAGCTCGCCCCCCTCAGCCCCCTCCCCAGCTTCACCTCTTTCTCCACAGCCCACCCACCCCCCCTCGCCCGCCCGCCCGCCCCTCACCTCCACACTGGACATGCGCGTTGAAAATTTTTAAAAACCATGCACTTGTAGGTTCTCCCTGGGGGCCATGGTTGGCCAGTCTTTATTAAGCTTCTAGGGCGCCCCGGACTGATCAGGGGTGTTCATAGCCCGTGGGAAGAGCGTTCATGTGGGGATTGTGGAACAAGGTATGGTTACCATCACCCCAAGAATAAGGCTGTGGATAAAGAGTCAAAGAAACAGAATTTGAACTCAATTTAAAAAATGAATCTTAAAAATAAATTAACAGATGACTGGGTTTTTTAAAGCCCTGTGGCTCTGTCCTTGGTTCTCGCTAGCCTCTTCCAAGTCCCAGGGGTCCTGTCCTGCCTCCTACTGCAGCTATCGCCTCCCCCGACCTCCCGGCCTCGGGGTCTCCACATGTCCCTCCCCCATCCCTCATCTCCGCCCCCCACCCAGGGGCTCCTACGCTACCTTGGTGCGGATGCGGAGGTGATGATAGGGAATGAACTTGGGCGGTTCGCGGTGACCTGAGTGGAGCCAGGAGTTGAGGGTGCAAACAGCCACGGCTGGGAGAGCGAGCCCGAAGGTCAGCAAACGCCAGGTTTTCGCTAATCAGACAGGGCAAGAGCAGAAAAGAAGGGGAGCGGGGCAGAAGTGAGGGACAGACGGCCACGATAAACGGGAAACACAACAGAATTCACTTGGGAGAAGTGACGACTTGGGTGCCTGGGTACCGCGAATGGAATGGAAGTTGGGAGGTCGGACAGGGAAAGGGAGAGTAAAAAGCACGATGCCAACGTGTGCCCCTCACGACTCACCCCCTGCTCCTCCATGCTCTTGCTTGGCCTCAGTAGCCAGTCCCCTGCTCAAAGACCTCAAACGTAGAGCCATCATTTTGGCTAGTGAGAGAAACTGAGGAACAGACAGTGCACTGCCCTTTGAGTCTCCTTCACGGAGTCCCACATTCCCCCTCTCCCTGGGCCAATCACCTGTTAGGTCTCAGACATGGGGTAGCTATTTTTAGAGAAGTATCTATATTTAGGGGGTTGTGCTGGCTCTTCTGGGAAAGTACAGGGAGCCAAAATGTTCCTCCTGTGCCCCCATCACAATTATGTTGTAGCACTTACTTTGGCATGAGGACATTTCAGCTGCAATACAGCACTTTCCTTCTTAATTTTACAGTGCTAAAACAGTTTAGCAAATGTTCCCTGTTCCTCTTTTGCGGGAAGGATATTTTGTTTCTCATCCTATTTGTTTCCATTTAAGGGGTGTGAAGGTTTCACAAAGGGGCGAGGTAAACAAGAGGAACTGATACCACCAAAGAATGCAGGAGATGCAGAAAAAATTGGAATTTCATGTAATTCAAAGGGGAAGTATGACAAATGAATAAGTGAGACTGATTGGTTTAGGACAAATACTTAAAGAGTTCACAGAATCGGAGTAGAAGGGGATTTTAAAGATGATCCAGTCCAACTATCCACTTAATGAAAGAATCACTTATAGAAACTTCACAAGCGCTAATCCAGTCTCTGCTTGAATACCTCCAGTTATAGGAGAAAATCTCATTACCATACAAGTCAATTCATTATAGCTCTTTTTTTATTTTTTCATATAGGATCTTTTCCTCTTTCATTAGTTTCTTTGGGGTATAAACCTAGAAGTGGGGTAGCTGTGTCAAAGCACTATTTAGTAACTTTTTTGTATATAATTCCTGTTAGCTTTCCAGTGGTTGGACCCATTCATAGTTCCACCTACAGTGCATCAGCCAGTACCTGTTTTCCCACAGCTTCCCCAACATTTGTCATTTTCACTTTCTATTTGCCAACCCTGAAGTTTGTGAGGAAGAATCTCAGAATTGACTCTAATATACATTTCTCTAATTAGTAGTGATTTGGAGAATTATTTTATATCAGTTGAGATAGTCTGGCTTTTCTTACCTTGAGAATTGCCCATTCATATCCTTAGAAAATTTTTACCAATTGGAGAATGGTTATTTTTCTTATAGGGTATGAACTTTTCTTATAAATTTGGATCTTGGTAATTGAACCTTTGTCAGAGAAACTTACTACAAAGATCTTTTCCCCAGTTAGTTATTTCACTTTAAATTTTAGTTTTATTGAATTTCCTTATGCAAACACTTTTAAATTTTATGTAATCAAAATTACCTCTTTTATTTTCCGTGATCCTCTCTATCCTTTAATTGGTCATAAACTTTCCCTCTGTCCATAGGCGTAACCGGTAATTTTTTTCCTTGTTTCTCTAATTTGTTCATGATATGATCTTTTATATTTCGTTCACATATCCCCTTGAAGCTTATCTTGGCATAAGATGTGAGGTGTTGTTGTAAATCTATTTTTCCCATACCACTGTCCAATTTTTTACCAGTAATTTTTATAGATTAGTGAGTCCTTCTTCCAGTAGCTGGGGTCTTTGGGTTTATCAGATAAAAGTAGGCTTTGCTTCTATATGCTGTATACCTAATCTGTTCATTGTTCAATCTTTACTTTTCAACCATTACCAAATTGTTTTGAGAATGACTGCTTTGCATCATAGTTTGAGATCTGGTACTACTAAGTCTCCTTCATTCTTACCTTTTTTTCATCATTTCCATTGAGGTTATTGTCCCTTTTGCCATTCTATAAATTTGTTATTACTTTGTTTATAACAAAATACTTTAGTATTTTCAGAACTGTATAGGGCAGTTACTGAGGTCTGGGGAAGGAAGGAGTTCCAGATTAAAAGAGCTGTGACCTGTACTTTGAGATATTTTCAGAAGATATGCAATCACTTCTGATCAGAAGTTGCAGATTTATTATTCTTAAAATGTCAAGAGCTAATATTTTATTCACATATTACAGAAATAGAGCTGCTCCAGATTCTTGCCCACGCCTATCAAACACACTGTTCATATTCCTTTCTACATTTCTGGATTGTATAAATAAGAGAATATTAATGTCCTCTGTATAAAAAGATGACACTATTTGATTATAGTTATTAGAACATGCAATTTTAAAAGAGTCTGTTTTCATATATTGTTGCTCAATTACACTTATAACCAATGTAAGTCAGTTGGGCAGGGCTTTTGTTTATAGAGCTAGAACTGAGTTTGCAGCTATCTTGTAGCATTAATCCTAAAATCATGGCCTTGTTTTCACAATCCTGTAACCAAGGGAGGTAACTAACCTAGACTGTACACAAGGTGGCACTAAAGTGCTGAATTATTCATTTTGGAGTATTTTCCTTTTACAGAAACTGATGATGATTATTGACAGTATTCAGGGTTCCAATTAAGAGGTGGACATGAAAAAGGATGGAGAATATTAGGTCTCCCAAATACTCTACCAATGACCTAAAGGACACAAGACAGAAAAATATCAAGAAATTACAAAGGAAACATTAATAAGCTCTTTCATTCAGCCCAAGACTGAACAAAAAGACTGAAAAGTCACAACGCTGAAAGATAGGTGCCAAACAGGAAAACTAGGAAGAGCTCAGTTGAACAAGCTAACGGTCTGTCAATGCTTTGACCCAGGAAGCACCAGAAAGAAACAGAAAACCACAGTAGCACCCTGGCCTGAGACAGCCAACCTCAGAACTGACTGAGACTACATAAGTATGAGCTCCCTTGAGCCCAGAACAAATGGGGAAGTGAAAACCAGCAGCAGAACCTCAAGAAATTGAGGTTAAAATCAAATAGCACCTAACCACCCCAACCAAGAATGCAGAAGAGGATGCTATGGCATTGGCACAATGCTCTAAATAAAAACTCAGGCTAGAGATATGAATAAACATAAGAAGATACTGAACACTATGAAGAAATGGTGTGAGTTGAGTCATCTAAATAGAAAATCCAAAAAAGAGTAACTCTATAAGAAATATAAGCAAAGGGGGGAGAGGGGAATGGCTTGGCCACAAGAGTGTCCCCAGTAAATAAAGCAAAAGATAAATAACGGCTGGCCTGGCCGAGAGGGGGAGCGGGGTGTCTCTGTGACTCAGGCCCCCTCAGGAGGAAGCAGCAGCGGCAGAGGCGGGGGCAGGAAGCAGCAGAGGCAGAGGCAGGGGCAGCGGCAGAGGCAGCAGCTGCGGCGGCAGCCTGGGACTCCCCCAGCAGCAGGCAGGATCTTCATTACTGAGAGTCTCTGCATAAATCCCCTGAGGGAGCTCAGCCTGGAAGGCGGCCCTGCCCCCACCCGCTCCGTTACTGAAGGTCTCTGCATAAAGCCCCTGAGGGAGCTGAGCCTGGGAGGCGGCCCTGCCCCCACCCCAGCACCAGAACTAAAGCTCACGTTGATTAGCAGCCGGGCAGCGCGGAAAGCCCATTTGAATCTCAGACCCCAAGCACTACCTGGGCGGATCTAGGCGGGGGTGGACAGGAATCTCAGAAGTCAAGTAACTGGCTGGGAAAATGCCTAGAAAAGGGAAGAAAAATAAGACTATAGACAGTTTTTTCCAACAAATGCAAATGATCCCGACCTTCGGATCTGATGACAAGGACGTATTCTTGCCATCAGGGAAAGACATGGAGGGCGGGGCCTCAGTACCCCAGACACCCCAGGGGGATGTCAGGTGGGCTCAGGCCTTGGAAGAGCTCAAAAAGGATTTTGAAAAGCAAGTTAGACAGGTGGAGGAAAAACTGGGAAGAGAAATGAGAGAGATGCAAGAAAAGTATGAAAAATGGGTCAATACCTTGGTAAAGGAGACCCAAAAAAATGCTGAAGAAAATAACACCTTGAAAAATAGGCTCACTCAATTGGCAAAAGAGGTTCAAAAAGCCAATGAGGAGAAGAATGCTTTAAAAAGCAGAATTAGCCACATGGAAAAAGAAGTTCAAAAGCTCACTGAAGAGAATAGTTCTCTCAAAATTAGAATGGAACAGATGGAGTCTAATGACTTTACGAGAAACCAAGAAATCACCAAACAAAACCAAAATAATGAAAAAATGGAAGAGAATGTGAAATATCTCACTGGAAAAACAACTGACCTGGAAAATAGATCCAGGAGAAACAATTTAAAAATTATGGGACTACCTGAAAGTCATGATCAAAAAAAGAGCCTAGATATCATCTTCCATGAAATTATCAAGGAAAACTGCCCTGATATTCTACAACCAGAGGGCAAAATAAGTATTGAAGGAATCCATTGATCATCGCCTGAAAGAGATCCAAAAAGAGAAACTCCTAGGAACATTGTGGCCAAATTCCAGAACTCCCAGCTCAAGGAGAAAATCTTACAAGCAGCTAGAAAGAAACAATTCCAGTATTATGGAAATAAAATCAGGATAACTCAAGATCTAGCAGCTTCTACATTAAGGGATCAAAGGGCGTGGAATAGGATATTCCAGAAGTTAAAGGAACTAGGACTTAAACCAAGAATCACCTACCCAGCTAAACTGAGTATAATACTTCAGGGGAAAATATGGTCTTTCAATGAAACAGAGGACTTTAATCATTCTTGATGAAAAGACCGGAGCTGAAAAGAAAATTTGACTTTCAAACACAAGAATGAGAAGAAGCATGAAAAAGTAAACAGCAAAGAGAAGTCTTAAGGGACTTACCAGAAGTGAACTGTTTACATTCCTACATGGAAAGACAATATTTGTAACTCTTAAAACTTTTCAGTACCTGGGTAGTTGGTGGGTCCATACACACACATGTACACGTATGCATGCACACACACATATACACATGCACACACATATGGAGACAGAGAGCACAGATTGAATTGAATAGGATGGGACCATATCTTAAAAGAAATTAAGGTAAATGGTGAGAGAGAAATGTAGTGGGAGGAAAGAGGGTGAAATGGAATGGGGTAATTATATGTCATTTAAGAGGCAAGTAGGAGACTTTTTAGTGGAGGGAAAAAGAGGAGAGCTGAGAAAAAAAAAAACACAAGAAGTTTACCCTCATCACATTCGACTAAAGGAAGGAATAAAATGCACACTCATTTTGGTATGAAAACCTATCTTACAGTATAGGAAAGTGGGGGAGAAGGAGACAAGCAAGAGGGGGGGGATGATGAAAGGGAGGGCAAAGGGAGGAGGGAGAAATTTGAAGTCAACACTTGGGGAGGGACAGGATCAAAAGACAGAAGAGAAACAATGAGGGGCAGGTTAGGATGGAGGGTAATTCAGTTAGTCTTATACAACACGACTATCAGGGAAGTCATTTGCAAAACTACACAGATATGGCCTATATTGAATTGCCTGCCTTCCCAAAGGGAATGGGTGGGGAGGGAGGGATGGGGAGAATTTGGAACTCAAAGTTTTAGGAACAACTGTTGAGTATTGTTGTTGCTACTAGGAAAGAAGACATACAGCACATCCGAAAACTGTCAGAGCAATGCACAAGGCTACAGAGATTCCTGAGACAGCTTTGGGGGCAGTACAGGGTCAGGTTTCACCTCTTTGCTGATGGAGGGACTCTCTGTTGACTATGGCAAGAAGTCCAAGCTGGAGTTTGCCAATCATCTACCCACCCCCACAGGTATCCATAGCTGTAGTGTTGCCCTGTAACTCCATCCTAACCACTCATACCACACTGAAGCACTCAGACTGTGCCTTCACGGTAGACAATGAAGCAATCTATGACATCTGCCACCAGAACCTGGACATTGAGCAGCCAACATACTGCCTCTCTGTGCTTTGATAGTGCCCTCAATGTAGACCTCATGGAATTCCAGATCACCCTGGTACCTTATCCTCGAACCCACTTCCTCCTCGTTACCTATTCACCCATCATCTCTCCTGAAAAGGCCTATCATGAATAGCTCTCTGTAGCAGAGATCTCCAATGCCTGCTTTGACCCCTCCAACCAGATGGCAAAGTGCGACCCATGTCATGGCAAGGACATGGCCTATTGCATGCTGTACCAAGGTGATGTGACATCCAAGGATGTCAATGCCACCATTGCCAAAATGAAGACCAAGAGAAGCATTCAGTTTGTAGACTAGTGTCCCACTGGCTTTAAGGTTGGTACCTGGTGGAGCTCTGGCTAAAGTACAGAGGGTCTTATGCATGCTGAGTAACACAATAGCCATTGCAGAAGCATGGACCCATCTAGATCACAAGTTTGACCTTATGTATGCCAAGTGGGCATTTGTGCACTGGTATGTGGGCAAAGGCATGGAGGAAGGAGGCTCAGGAAGATTTGGCTGCTCTGGAGAAGGATTATGAGGAAGCAGGCACATTCTCCATAGAGGACAAAGATGAAAGTGAGGAATTCCAGAAAGCATCCAGCAAAAAAGCTATCTGTCCATCCAGCTTTTTTTTTATCTTTCTTTTTTCCTACTACCCCAAATAAAATCTTTTCTTACTTGCAATCAAAAAACAAAAATTCCATGGAAAACAAGTCAAAGAGATAATGTAAGAATCTTTGCACTCCCTGAAAACCATGATAAAAAAAAAGTTCAAACACTATCATTCAAGTAATCACAAATGATTCATAAAACAATTTTAAATGAAAACCACCCATATCTATTAGAACCAAAGGGAAAAATATAGAAAGAATCTACCAATCAATTCCTGAAAGGAACCCCAAAAGGAAAGTCCAAGGAATGTCATAGACAAAATATAAAGCTCCAGTATGAAAAGAAAAAATACTCTAAGCATCCAGAAAGATACAGTTCAAGCCAGGAACCATAGCCTGGAGTGCACCAAACTTGGAAACCTAAACTATAAATGAGAAAAGATCTTGGCATAAAATATTCCAGAAAGTAAAAGGGAGAGCCTCATAACCAAGATCAACATACCCTACAAAACTGAGTTGAGTCCTACAGGGAAAGAACAGGCCTTATAGAATGAGGACTGTCAAACATCTCTGATGAAAAGATCTAAGTTGAATGGGAACTTGGAAATACAAACATTAAGAGTCCAGAGAAGCCAAGAAAGGTAAATCTCTTTGCACAATTGAAAGAGGCTGTAGGATGATGTAGTATTAACTTTCTAATATAGAAGAAGAATTTTAATGCCTTCAACAGACATGGAGGGAGTTAAATAGGAAAAAAATAGTAGTACTAAGGGTAGATTTTTTCTGTCCTGAGGGCCTGAAGAAAGGAAATAGAAGGGAAAGTAAGAGGAATATATTAATGTAGAAAGGAGGGAGAAGGGTATGTGAGGGGGTGGGGGTGGGGGACCTTGCTATTTATCACAATTCTGTTGCTTAAGAAGAATAGACAAACTCTGTTGAGATTTTCCCCTTGGTGAGAAATCTAAACATAATCTTTTAGCATTCCATCTTTCCCTGTGCCTTACTATTGCAATCCTAGTCTTCATCTTCACCACAACTACCTCTCAGTCACCCCTGCTCATAATTCCCAATCCCAGTGCCTTGGTGAACTACCCTCTATTCTTAAATCTCTAGCCTTGCCAAACCTCAACCATAAAGTATTCCTACAATTCTCTTTTACTCCTATGCATGTGCTATGTCAAGAAGTAGGATGGAAGAGTGAACAATGAAAAAAGAACTTGATCATAAAACGCTACTATAATGACAGTGAAGGTCAAGACACAAATAGAGAAGATAATGACTTGAAAACATCTACAAACAAAGCCTCAAAGAAAAATGTAGATTGGACATAAGCCCAACAAGAATTCCTAGAAGAGTTAACTAAAAACTATTTTTAAAAAAACGATTTCAAAATCAAATTATAGTAGTGGAAGATAAATTGGGATGAGAAATTAGAGTTATGTAATAAAGTTATGAAAGAGGATGAACAGCTTGGTAAAAGAAGTACAAAAAATGCTGAAAAAACTCTTTAAAAATCAGAATTGGCCAAATGGCAAAGAGGTTCAAAACCTCACTGAAGAAAATAACTCCTTGAAAGTTAGAATTGGTCAAATGGGAGCTAATGATTCCATGAGACATCAAGAAACAATAAAACAACATTAAAAGACTGGGAAAAAATATGAACTATCTCATAGGAAAAAAAATGACCTAGAAAATAAATCAAGGAGAAGTCATTTAAGAATCATTGTACCAGGGAAAGTTTATTTGTCAGATTTATGGAGAATGGAGAAATTTATGACCAAACAAGAGATGCAGAACATTATGAAATGCAAAATGGATAATTTTGATTACATTAAATTGAAAAGTTTTTGCACAAACAAAGTCAATGCAGCCAAGATTAGAAGGGAAGCAGAAAACTGGGAAAGTCCTCATTTCTAAAAGATATAGAGAACTGAGTCAAATTTACAAGAACACAAGTCATTCCCCAATTGATAAATGGTCAAAGGATATAAGCAGGCAGTTTTCAGAGGAAGAAATTAAAACTATCTATAGTCATATGAAAAAAATGCTCTAAATCGCTATTGATTAGAGATGCAAATCAAAACAATTCTGAGGTACCATATCACACCTATCAGATTGGCTAACATGACAAAACAGGAAGATGATAAATGTTGGACATGGGGGAGAACTGGAACACTAATTCATTATTGGTGGAACTGTGAGTTGATCCAACCATTCTGGAGAGCAATTTGGAACTATGCTCAAAGGGCTATAAAAATGTGCAAACCCTTTGACCCAGCAATACCCCTTCTATGGCTGTATCCCAAAGAAATCATAAAAATGGAAAAAAGGACCCATATGTACAAAAATATTTATTGTAGCTCTTTTTGTGGTGGCCAAGAACTGGAAATTGAGGGAATGCCCATCAATTGGGGAATGGCTGAACAAGTTGTGGGTATATGAATGTAATGGAATACTATTGTGCTATAAGAAATGATGAATAGGTGGACTTCAGAAAAACCTGGAAAAACTTATATGAACTGATGCTGAATGAAATGAGCAGGACCAGGAGAACAATATATACAGTAAGAGCCTCAGTGTGTAAGGACTGTTTCTGATAGACTTAGCCCTACAGCAAGGAAAGGACCTAAAACATTCCCAAAGGACTCTTGCTGCAAAATGCCATCCATATCCAGAGAAAGAACTATGGAATCAGAACGCAAAATGAAGCAGACTATTTTTTCTTTTGTTATTTTGGTTTGGTTTGGTTTTTCCCATGGTTTCTCCCCTTCATTTTAATTCTTCTATGCAACATGACTAATAGGAAAATGTATTTAATAAAAATGTATGTGTAGAACCCATATAAATTGCATGCCATTTCTGGGAAGGATGGGGAAGGGAGAAGAAGAAAATTTAAAACTTATGGAAGTGATTGTTGAAAACTGAAAACAGATTAATTAAATTTTTAAAAAGAATACAAAAATTATTTTTAAAAGCTGCATAACCAATAATTTAAAAGAATTGGACTTGATAGATTACTGTTCAATAAAGTCAAAAACAAGAAAAAAAGAATCATTGTACTACTAGATATCATATTCCAAGAAATTTTTTAATTTCCTTTATAGGAAAACTGTCTAGACATCTTAGAATTAGAGGGCAGAGTAGAAATTGATAGAATCCACCACTGACCTCCTAAAAGAAATCCCAAAATAAAAACTCCCAAAAATATTACAGCCAAAATCCAGAACTCCCAAGTCAAGGTAAAAATACTGAAAGTGGTCAGAAAGAATTCAAATGCCATGTAGCCACAGTCAGGATTACACAAAATTTAGAAGCTACCATTCTAAAGAAGGGAAGGGCTTGGAATAGAGAAAGCATTTTCTTCAGTGGGGACAAACTAGAAGTCTTTGCAATAAGATCAGTGATGAAGCAAGGATGTATATTATTACCATTATTATTCATTATTGTTTAGAAGTACTAGTTATACTAGTATAAGTGATAAGACCAGAAAAAGTAATTGAAGGAATAAGCATAGGTGATGAGGAAACAAAGCTATCACTTTTTAGCAGATGACATGATGATATACTTAGAGAACCCTAGAGAGTCAACTAAAAACTAGTCAAAACAATCATCATCGTGTCTATATGTTACCAACAAGAAGTTACTAGCAAGAAGAAATAAAAAGAAAAATTCTATTTAAAATTATAAAGTATAAAATACTTGGAAGTCTAACTGGCAAGACAAATCTAGGATCTATATGAACACAACTACACAATTACAAAGGAATCAATACAAATAAAAACACATCTAAATGACTGGAGAAATACTTCATTACTTATGGGTAGGCCAAAGTAATATAATAAAAAAGACAATACTATCTAAATAAATTTACTTATTCAGTGTTGTACTAATCAAACTACCAAGGAATTACTTTACGAAGCTAGAAAAAATAATAACAAAATTCATCTGGAAGAATAAAAAGTCAAGTTTATCAAGGGAATCAATGAAAAAATTTGAAGGGAAGAGGCTAGTATCAGATCTCAAACTATACTACAAAGCTATAGTCATCAAAATAATTTGGTACTAAATAAGAAATAGAGTGGAGCAGCTAGAGGGAACAGTGGATAGAGTGCCAGGTCTAGAGTCAGGAAGACTCATCTTCCTGAATTCAAATCTGACCTCAGGCACTTAGCTGTATGATCCTGGGCAAGTCACTTAACCCTGTGGGCCTCAGTTCCCTCCTCTGTAAAATGAGCTGGAGAAGGAAACTGCAAACCGCTCCAGTGTCTTTGCCAAGAAAACCCTCAAAAGGGATCACAAAGAGCCAAACATGACTGAAACAACTAAACAACAACCAGCAAGCAACAGAGTGGTTGATCAATGGAATAGATTAGGTACACAATATATAGAAGTAAATGAGCACAGTAATCTAGTATTTGATAAACCCAAAGATCTCAGCTATTGGCATAAAAACTCACTATTGGACAAAAACTTCTAGGAAACCAGAAAACAGACTGGCAGAAACTGGACATATGCCACTATCTATTTTACACTATATATCAAGATAAGTTCAAAATGGGTACATGATTTAGACGTAAAGGGGAATATCAGCAAATTAGTGGAGCACAGATGAAATTACCCATCAGTTCTATGGATAGAGGAAGAGTTCATGATCAAACTAAGAGACAGAGAGTTTCGTGGGAGGTAAAATTAATAATTGTAATTACATAAAATTATAAATATTTTGTACAAAGAAAGATAATGCAACCAAAAATAGAAGAAAAGAGGGAAACTGGGGTTGGGGGGACAGGGAAGGGAATTGAAGCAGGTTTTTCTGATAAAGGTCTCATTTCTCAAATATATAGGGAGCTAAGCCAAATTCATGAGAATAAGAGCCATTCTCCAACTGATGAATGGTCAAAGGATATGAACAGGTAATTTTCAGAAGAAGAATCAAAGCTATCATTAATCATATGAAAAAAATACTCTAATAATTAGAGAAATGCAAATTAAAGAAACTCTGAGATACCATCGCCTACCCTTCAGATTGGCTAACATGACAGAAAAAGAAAATGGCAAATGCTAGAAGGGGTGTGGGGAAATAGGCAGAGCTATGAATTAGTCCAATCATTCTGGAAAATAATTTAGAAATATGTCTCAAGGCTATAAAACTGTCCATACACCAATAATAGCACTACTAGGTCTCTGTCCCAAAGAAATCAAAGGAAATAGACCCATATGTACAAAAATATTTCTAGCACCCTTTTTTGTGAGGGCAAAAGAATTGGAAATTGAGGGGATGGCCATTAACTGGGAAATGATTGAATAAATTGTGATATATGATTATGATGGAATACTGTTGTGCAATAAGAAATGACAAAGGAGATGGTTTTAGAAAAACCTGGGAATACTTATATGAACTGATACAAAGTGAAGTGGGCAGAACCAGAACAATTTAAACAGTAATAACAATATTGTAAAGATAATGAACTGTGAAAAATTTAGTAACTCTGATCAATACAATGATTCACCACCATTCCAAAAGACTCATGAATGAAAGATACTACCCACCACCTCTAGAGAGAGAATTGAAGAACTGAGTGAAGAATGAAGCATATTTTTTCTTTCTCTCTTCCTTTCTTTCTTTCTTCCTTCCTTTCTTTCTTTGGAACATGACTAATGCAGAAATGTTTTGTATCACTTCACATGTATAATTAATATTTCATTTCTTGACTTCTCATTGTGGGAAGGGATAGGGTTAAGGTAGAGAATTTGAAACTGAAAATAAAATAAACTTCAATATTAAAAAACCCAATATTTTATTTTGCTGATTTTTTAAAAAGCCAAAGGAGAAATTAATCAAAATGACTTCGCCTGGACACTATTCCAGGCGGTACTCTTGCACGGGGCTCCCCCCGTGCCTTCGCCCAGATACGGAGGCACCCCTTACCCCCAGACTTCGCTTGGGAATCTTACCCTTTCCCGGGTCTTCGGACGTCTCCGGCCCCCTGCCCTGCGACCCTACGGCCTAGCTGCGCGACAGGGCTATCCCCTCCTCCACGGAGGGAACAATGACTACACACGCACCCGAGGATGTCAGTGCTCTTCACTTTATTGATGGCGTCCTTCTACATCTCTCTCTTGCTTACATCTCCCCTTGATCCCTCCCCGGACAGCTCCTTATATCCCCAGCCAGAGCCCCGCCCATGTTCCTCCCTGAGGGCAGAGCCAGCTCCCTGAGGGTGGAGGCAGCTCCCCAAGGCCAGTCCGGAGCTTGGCCCCTAACAGGGAAAAACCTGATATTAATGTATTCAGTCATTTCAATCTTATCTGACTTTTCCTGACCTCATTTGGGGTTTTCTTGACAAAGATACTGGAGTGGTTTGCCATTTCCTTCTCCAGATCATTTTACAGATAAGAAAGCTGAGGCAAACAACAGTTAAGTGACTTGCCCAGTCACACAGCTAGTTAAGTGTCTGAGGCTGAATCTGAACTGAACTCTTCCTGAGTCCAAACCCAGAGCTCTATCCACTGCAACACCTAGTTTTCCCATACAGTATGGAAATTAAGATTAGCAAAGAACCGGGTGCTTTTCCCCACCTCTATACTAATAAGACTTCTCCCTCATAACTGGAAGTTTTGGAATAGGTTTGCTTCCTGACTCAAGCTATTACCAAAGTTGAAGAAAGGGCATATACCTGAACACCATGGTAATACACCTAATCCTAAAAATTCTTCTCACACTCAGGACAGATCTGACTGAACCCTCATGTGTGCTTCCTGAGGCGAAAGCAGGATGATGACTGCCAAGCTCTTGCCACACTTGAGGGCTTCAACCCTAAGCCAAGTTCTTTTCCATGTAGATTCTCAGTACTCTCTAAATGATGACCTGGAAGCAAAACCTTTCTCATCTCCTACAGGAAGCCTTCTACAGTCTCTCTTAATTCTAGTGCCTTCTCTCTGTTATTTCCTATATATAGCGCACTTTGCATAAGATGGTTTGTATCATCTCCCCTATTAGATGGCAAGCTCTTTGAGGGCAGGGATTGTCTTTTGCCTCTTTTTATATCCCCAGACCTTGGTACAATGACTATTGTTAATAAATGTTTATTGAATGGAATAGAATTGCTGCCAAATGGTAGGGCACATGCCTTCTTGGTGGATGCTGGTTCAAGTTGAAGCTCTGACTGAAATATTTTCTGTGTTTGGAAAGGGTAGGTAGACTTCACAATAGCATGACTGCAATAGTGATGGTCAAGGATTAACGCCTGAAAACTTTTTGCCTTTCTCAAATTAATTGTGGGGTCTCTCACTTGCGATAGGTTTCCCATGGCCTGTGGATTTCTTGTCTAGGGGCTATTTCTACCTAGTTCTCTTCTGCCCATAAAAGTGTTCCTTCAGATTTCTTAAGTCTAAGACACTGGGAAATGTTCGCTGGTGGTTTCTACTGTAGGCTTTATTGTGGAATTAGATGCCAGGAGTAACCATCACAGCAACCAGACCAAGTAAACTGCTCTCCAAAGTTTGCAGGACCTGTGACATTTAAAATGGTGATGAAGATCCTGGGAGGAAGGATATGGACAGAATCTGTTGGCTGAGTTATATGGATAAGCTGGAGAATGCCTGGAGCTGGAATGAGAGAAGCTAAGAAATCAGAGAAGCCAGAGGCAGTCAGAAACCGATGGACATGTCAGGTGACACTGAATGCCCAGGGCAGGCTGGACTCTGCTTCTTCTCCCTTCCTACTAAAGGAAGCTCAGTAATAAAACTCCTATCTGCAGCTCAACTGTGGGATGATTACGGCCTATTTCATTTCTGCTTTGTAAAGAGAGAGTGCAGGGAAAACAGTATGCCTCTCTTGTAGTAGCCCCAATTTATATCTATACTTTGTGCCCCCCTTACTCATTTGCATTATTATGCATTTTTGTCTGATCTAAAAACATGTGCCCATTAAAATCACCTAGATTAATGTGTTTCATATACTAGTTTGGAGCAATATTGGGAAAGAGAAGTTTTGCTTTTAGTAAGACAGGAAACACTCCTCTCATTTGGTTGAAGTTAAGATGGAGGGGAAAGGTCTCTCTGAATTTCCCACCTGACAGAAAGGCAAGAATCATAGTCTTTGCATCTAAAAGAGGTAAAGGAAACAAAAGCCTGAAGGAGGGTTGGTGGACCTGACATTAAAATTTCTAGGACTTTCTGACATTTTAGCCTGAGGCCCCAGTGTAGTGACTGTTATGATGCACCGAGGCTACTGGACTGAGCTATTGTGGAAGTCCAGTGTGAAATTAGGTGTAATTTTCATTTCCCCTTCTTACAGTAGAAAGATTTCTAGAACTATGAACCCAGACCTCCTATTTTACCTCACAAGTGAGTCTAAATATACTATAGTCATTATTATTTTAATTTTTATTTTATTATTTATTATTTTTATTATTATATCATTATTAAGTTTCCCTTTATGTCACTTTTCAGCATTTATGCTGTTTTAAAAAATATCACATTTATTTTCAAATACATCTCTCCCCTTCTTTACACAGTAAACCATCCCTTACAGCAGTTTTAACAGGGATCTGGCATCGTGCAAAACCTATCAACTTGCTAAGGCAGCACATCCAAATGGACAATTCAAGGTAACACAAGGACTGAAATATGTATGCATATGTACATATTTCATAACTCGGCCTACCATGTAATTAGGGGTGCCTTTTTACTATTGGTTGCATAGCCAGAACTACAGACATCTTCAAAAGCGACTGGGTCACAGCTGTCCATGTCTTTTGCTGTATTCATAGCTAAGGGGTAAATGACTTCTTCATTCAAGGCCTATGAGGATGAAGCAAGGGAAGAGGGCCTTTGGGCCTCCTCCTTCTTCGAGACCCTGGAAGAGACAGGCCCAGGCCCTTGGCCCTCTTTCAATCATTCTCTTCCTGGGCAAGTGCAGGAAGTTGAGTCCTCAACCTGGAATTTCAAAATCTGAGAGTGCAATCCACAGAAATCTGGGAGTCAAGGAATACAGTCTGGGAATTTCAAGTGATCAATCATCAGTAATTATCTGTGGTACTCTAACCCAACAGACGCCAACAGCAGTGCTGCTTTGGGTCATGAAATTAGTATGACCAATGCTATTGAAACTGGGTCAAATTGTGAGGCAAATCTTCCATCTCCAGATACTGAGGTGGTATGGGAAGGATTACGCTCCTAAAGTAATGGGGGAAATGTTTCTGACTTGGTTTAGGCTTGCTGGGAACCTCAAAAATGTCAGGGTATGAGGTGGAGTTGCCTGGAAGAAATTCACACACTCAAATGTCTTCCAGCAAAGTTTATTATAATAGAAGCAGGTGAAGTTCCTTAGGGAACTTGCAAATTAATGAGGATGGGGCTGATGCTTATATACAAAAGGGATAGTGAAAAGATCTGGGTGGGATTAAGGAGTCTGGGGTGGGCTAGGTGCTACAGTGAAAGGAATGCCAAGTAAACTAATTAAGTGATCCAGGTGGGATTAAAGAGTTGTAGGTATATTTGTGTAGTCTGGGGTGTGCCCGGTGCCTTCATGGAGGCACCAGTGATCTGGCCTGCTGGAATGTATGGGAAAATTCGGAGACTGGACTGTTTCCAAAGACATGTTTCCTTTTTTCCTTTAAGGGTCCAGGTTCCATCACCTCATCATTTCTACATTTGGTTCTTGCTCTATCTTTGAAGCAAATCTCCTTCATAAAAGCCTTCCAATGTTGTGGTTAAATGAAACTGAGGTGCTAGATACTGGCTTTCTAAAAATGAGGCTGGAACCAATAGCAGAGAAAAGAGACACCTCAGTCCTCTCAGGATACCTGAAAATGCTGGGGAGGGAGGTTTAACAGAGTTGGTCCTGCAAGAGTTGGGGGCAAAGGCAGTTCAGCAGTATTAACCATATCAGACCACTTGTGACAGTATATGCAATATTTCACATACACAGTTCCCCCCTCTTTCCCCCTTCAATGAAAGAAGGAAGGCACATTTTCTCAGCTCTCCTCCAGGACCAAGCTTGGTCACCTGGCACTTAGCTGCTGTGTTGTTTCTTGAGAATCCTCAAGATCAAAACTCAAAGTATTGCTCTAAGGCAAAGGTTCCGAAACTCATTTGCCCTACCACCTCCTTTAAAAAAAAATTACTCAGTGCCCTCCCTGGAAATCTACTTTCCCTTTAATGTTTTTTTTTAAAAAAACCAATTTTTAAAATGATATATCTTAAATTTTAAATTTTATTGTAAATTTGTGAGGGTTTTCCTGCATTGAAATTTTGATGCAAAATTGCATCATGTAACTGTGTAATATATTGTACACAAGTCATTACACATATTCCTGCATGTGCAACCAATAACCGGTCAACAATTGCTTGTTGTCAGTGAACTTGACCACTGGTTGTGACTTGCATTTTATGTATTTATTTGGAAAATAATATGATCACTACGACTTTAACTCTGTTACACAACGGATGAAACTTGCACGGTTTTTCAAAATTTTTTTCTCTTCTCTCCTTATGCTTCCACCACCCCTTATTTTTATTAGACACCCCCCCAATTGCACCTGAGGCTATTACCACCCCCCTGAATTGGTCCAACACTGTCCAAGGGACAGCATCACCCACTGTGGGAACCTCCCACATCTGAGGTTCTCCATTAATGGGCCCTTCATGAAGGTACCAATTTTTCTCATTTTCCCTCTTGGAGTCTATGGAAGGAAAGATTTTCAATTTCCCATACAGTATACCTCCTTGCCTTCAAAAAGGAAAAAGAAATTTGAGAAGGTATTATAAAATGGTACTAAAACTCTGCCATTGCTCACCAGAAATGTGCTTACACTTTTGGTGGTGCAGTGGATAAGAGTGTGAACTTAAAGAGTCAGGAAGACCAGAGTCTGAATCCTATGTCAGACAAAAGCTGTGTGATCCTGGATGAGTCACTTACCCTCTCTGATCCTCAGTTTCTCATCTAAAAAAATGAGTATAAAAATAGCCCCTACCTCACAGGGTTACTGTGAGGAGCAAATGAGATAACACATATAAAGTGTTTTGCAAACCTTGAAAGGTTATATAGATACCATCTATTATTTTAAAATTAATGTAAATTTATTATCAATATTATCTTAAGACTTTTAATTTATTTAAAAAATCAACTACGATTATAAGAACATAAAAGTCCTACAAGTTACCATCTGAATCCTGAATGAATGCAAATCATGAGGTTATACAAATTACCCTGAGTTCATTCTGTATATACATATGTGTGTGCTATTATTCCAGATAAAATATAAAGTCCTTGAGGGTAAGGGCTGTTTATTTTTGTCTTTTTAAGCTCAGTTTCTGGCACAACACTTGGCATATGGTAGGCACTTAATACTTATTCATTGATCCATACGAATGCCGAATGCCTGGACAGAGAATACCAGAAGAAAAGACTGAGTTAGCAGAGAGCATTCTTAAAGTCTTGGTTAATATGATCAGCAGAAAGTAGCTGTTCCAAACAGAAATGATTTAATGATTTACCATATACAAGTTGGGAAGGGTTTGCAATTTTGCTTTCAAAAAACCATTCAAATAAGTTTTAAATTCAAAAGATCTCAATAATTCAGCTTCCTGGGAGCAGAGTTGATCATAGGTACAAGGACATATTCCAATTACAGTACTTAAATATGAATAATTCATTCAACTTCAAGTGTTTCTTTGACTTCAGGTGAAGTATTTTAGATTAAATCTTAACTGCAGCAGAAGCCCTGAGGGGTGTCTCTGGTAACGCAAATGAGAGAATAAGGTTGCCAAGTTTCTTAAGTCCAATTTTTGCACACGCAATGCAAACCCTGGACTCTTGGTTAATTTAGAACTCTTACATCCTTAAGATTTGCTCTTTGAAAAAAACTAAGGCAATCTTATCTCTAAACTGCCCTATATTGGTTAGAATCAAGAAAAAGTTAAGTCTTGTGCTTCAACTCTATCAACTTTCAGGAAACAGTCATTTCTCAAGCATTCTCACAGAATAACTTTTTTAGAAGAATGGAGTATTCCATATACTCTGTGGAACATAAAAACATTTTTGAACTTTTTAACTATTTTATATAAAATCTAAAATGTAACATCCTAATGTAGTAACACTTTAGAAGATCTGTGATCACTTTGATAACCCAGGATAATCTTGTAAGGTAGATGATGTTAGTATTGTCATGTTCCTCAGTTCAGAGGTGAAAAATCCCCAAGGGTTTCTATAAAATTGTGTGTCAAAGCTGTTTCTTGTTCTGGTCCCCGCTACCACTCACTCCTTTTCTACTTAGTGTAGTACGTTTATAAGTGGTCAGTATAAAGTAAAATTACAAGGGGGAACCTAGAAGTCACAAACAAACTATCCCAAAGATCAAAGGAGCATAATTTACAAATTGTATCATATTCATCAAAAATTATGTCCTGGTCATAGGCACTGAATCAGGGGAAAGCACGAAGGTGCTGCTGCAGGGATTTCTGGTCCTATGATACGTAAATCTCAGATCACTTTCAGGCACCCACAGCAAGACCAGCAGAAAACCAAAGGGTACTGCTAACTCTGAGATGACCAACTTTGAGATTTGGTTATGTCAGTGCACTAACCCCAAGGTAGCACAGATAAGAGTCTGTTCCCCCCAAAACCTACAAAAACGAGACCTATAACTCCTGCCCTTCCCCCGCAGCACTCATCCATCTCCATCAGGGTCATGCTGCCCAGTACCCCCAACTCTAATCCATGGTTACCTGATTGCACCTCTCCCCTCCCCCTCCTCTTCCTTTCTGCCTTCCTTCACTGCCCAATTCTTGTCCTTGTGCCATCTGCCTCTGTACCGCTTTTCACTGCTTGTTCCTGTACTTCCTCTACCTGTTTGCTCCTATATCCTCTGTGCCTTATTATAGTGCGGTTGCAGTCTCATTTTCTACTTCCTTCATGGTCTTTCCTGGTGAGTAGTCAAAGAACTGGGTGTGCCTCTCCATTTCATAAATTATCAATTTATACTGGATACTGGGGCTGAAGTGGTATGGAGCAGCTACTGTGAAATCAGAGGCTGAGTGTAAATTATGGTGGCCAACCCCATTTTTTAACCACCAGGCATCTGTCCCTATCCGAAGCCTCCTTCCTCTGATCCATGACGGGTAGCCAAGAAAGGCTTCTTCACCTTGAGTCTCAAGGACCAGCTGCCAGGTGCCAGACTGGGTGCTGTTCTATGATGCTCTTCAGTAATCTCCCCACTGTTCAAATGAGCCCCCACCTCCATCACCTACCATTCCAGAGGCCCATTCTCTTTCAAAAAAACCAAGGACATTTGGGCTCTAAGACAGACATCTCATCCTTGCTTCCCAGATCTTTCTGCTACTGCTAGGAAGGGAGATTATGCCCAAAGCTGGTACCCATTCCAATTCAATTTTTTCCAGTAAAGTCTTTTACTCCCTATGGGTTATCAATAGAAAAATGAAGAAAAAGTGACACAGAAAGCTGCTCTAGAAACTAAATGATAAGGAACTGCTAGGAATGTCTTATAAGGGTTATGCCTGGGACACTCAACTAGAGAAAGATGAGAAAAAGAACCACAGGGGATTTCACTGAGAAAACTTCTTACCTAACCAAAGCTCCAGGAGCCAAAGAACTATGACTTGTCTCCAAGCTCCTCAAAGTAAAAAATAAAACAAACAAAAAAACCCTAACATGGGGGAAATCCCTTTCTAGGAGCTATGTCTAACACCCTAATCCCTGTTCTAAATGTGGCAAAGGTTTCCACCAAAGCTCCCATTTGATACACTAACAGTATAGTCACAGTGCTGAAAAGTCATGCTGCTGTTATATGGACAGTGTGGGTATCTCGGCAGCCAGAGTTCCCTGTAGACCTTTTAAGAGAGCAGTTATAAAGAGGAATGGCACTACCTCTGCCCTGACTAGGAGCAACTTCAGCCAAAACTCCAATCTCATCCTGTACTTTCATATTCACAAAGGTGAGAAGCCCCACCCCAGTCCTATCGCAAAGATTTCCGGCCTCAGTTCCCACCTGATCCAATGTACCCACAGTGGTGAGCATCCCTATGCCCTGATATCCCTTGGTAGGACCTAAAGAAAGTATCTAGGACTCACTGCAAAATCAAAAGACATTCAAGGTTCTCAGGCTATGGGAACTTGATCATGTAGGACAGTGCTGAGTGAGAAAACCAGGGAAATGGGGAGTAGAAGACTCAGCAGGAACTAGACCTATTGGTTCATTAGACTTTCAAGGAGATGGAAAGGTGGAAGGATTTATGTGAAGAGCTAGCTGGGGGCAGATAAGGGTACCAGACTGGCCCAGGATTACCACTGCCCCACTTACACTTTGGCTGCTGCTCAGCATAAGAAGCCCTTTGACCATGACTTGTGGCTGGAACTTAGGGCAGAAAAAAATCTGACAAGCAGCCTTTACTTGCCCTGACCAAAGTTACAATTTTGCTGTCAGCTCCAAATTGGTCAACCACGATGGTGAACATTACTACCCTTGCCTGTGTGGACAGTTTTAGCCAGAATAAGAATCAGATTCAGAAACAGTGGCTGCATCATGTTCCCTATGGCATGCGTAAGACATTGCCCTTTCCTGTCAAGGTTACTTCTCAAATTTACCTGTTGTGCCCTAACCTCACACCCTCTCCTCTCATACCTTCCCTACTACTGTAGAGGGTAACAGTAACCTCTCAACCAGCTCAGGCTCATTACCTCCCATTCCTCCCAACCCCCACCTCCCATCAGTTACCAAGGCTTGTTGATTTGAAACATCTCTCCAATATATTCCCGTCTCTCCTCTGATACTGTCACCACCCTGGTACAGGGTCTTATCACCTCAGGCTTTATTACAATAGCCTGCTTGTTAGTATGCCTGCCTCAAGTCTCTCCCCACTGACACTGAAAATACATTTTTCTCTCAAGGTGTATCACAGCTTTATTTGCATTCACATCAAATCTGTTTTAAAAAGAGAACTTGAAAATATTAGAGTAGCATAACATTTTAACTTTATTAAAGAAAAAAACAATCTACCAGGAGACTCTCTGTCTCCAAATTGAGTGTTGAATGTACATTATTTATGTGTAATTTAATGGATGTGTAAATTATTGATGTATTTTAATAGGCTTCAAATTTAATGTTGGCAATTTTAAGAAAGGAATGGAATGACCTAACTCAGCTTTACATCTAAGCACAAGTAAGCATGTAATATACAAGATACTTAAAATGTTTTTACTATTGGAGAGGAAATTCTCAAGTCTTGCCACAGAAGTTATTTAATTAAAGCTGGTTGGTTCACAGGGCAATAATTATAACACCTCCCTAATGACTTGGTCCTTGAAAAAATTAAGGTTCACAAGTAATAGAGGTTTCTGAATAATCTGCATGTGGAATTCACTGGACAGTGAAGTATGCACTACTCACCTACAGATGTGCTAATGTTTTTCA
The DNA here is from genome assembly GCA_023548195.1 of Bettongia penicillata ogilbyi. Classification (NCBI taxonomy): domain Eukaryota; kingdom Metazoa; phylum Chordata; class Mammalia; order Diprotodontia; family Potoroidae; genus Bettongia; species Bettongia penicillata. The sequence continues at coordinate 2,129,039 of JAJHZJ010000066.1, read as the reverse complement.
TTTTATTCCTTAAAATTACAGAATAGAAAGTAGTTCAAGATTGACCTAAATTTGGAAGTGTAGATTTTTGTTTTACTGTTAAATGATTGCAGCATATGCTTTTAATATCTCAATGAAAAAAACAACACTGGATTTCGAGTCAAGAGGACCAGGGTCCAAATTCCTATTCCATCAACACTAGTCAAAGGCTTTTTCCATAGTATCAATTTAATGGAAACAATATTTATTTGCCTGTCAAGGCAGGGGACTGGATTAGTAAAACGTGTTCCAAAGTACTTGATAAATAACAGAATATTATTCTGCTATAAGAAACAATATAATGAAATATGAGTAAGCACAGGAAACCTCATACAAACTGATACAAAGTAAAGCCAATACAGAACCAAGAAAATAACGTAAAGCAACAATGTAAATACAAAAAAACCAGCAGAAACTTCTGACCAAGCTCAGCCCCAGAAAGATGAGAAGCCACCCCTCACCCCCGTTTGCAAAGGTGAGGGATCATGGGGATGGAAGGATATAAATGTCAGACTTTGTTTGATGTTAGTTTTACTGAAGTTTTTTCTTTTCATTCTAAGGGACAGCCTTCTGGGAGGGTGAGGGTGATAACAGTGGGAACGTAGATGAAGTAGAAGCAAAAGAAATCAATACATAATTATTTTTTTACACACTTGGTTAACGTGCTATAATTCTTTGAAAAGGTAAATAAATGTGCAAAGCACTAACCATTAGATCAATTTTATTTTTCAAAAAGCCTTTTATTAACTTTCAAAAGAAAATTATCAGAATAAGTCCCCATGGGACTTTATAACCTTTTATAAAGCTTAACAAAGGATAAAGATAAGCGGCTATTTCTCTAGAAGAATTCCAGAATAGTGGTCTCCAGTACCAGCACTAGGACTTGTCTTATGTAACTTTTCTACCTTAATAAACCAGAAGAGGATGTGAACAGTTAAGGCCCTCAGGTCTGTAGACTAACCGCTAGCTTAGGGCAAAAAGCCCTAGACTTAGAGTCACAAATGGCTCTGGCACTTACTGTTTGTATGACGAGAAACACATACTGCTTGTGTGTGACAAAATACAGCTTCTCTAGCCCTCAGTTTCTTCATTTATAAAATGAAGGTCTTGGACAAGATAACCTACTAAGATCCCCTCTTTAACTCTAAATAGTATTATGCCGAAGGTCTGCCAGCTAGTAAAATCTAAGGTAACAGAAACAATATACGGAAAAATCAGAAAGCTGAAAAAGTGACAGGTAGGTCAGTGTTCATCAATGTAGTTTGGATAATTCCTGAAGATAAAATCAGAACTTTGTTGTTACTGTAGACATCACCATGTCAGATGACTAAATAGAGGGAATGGGATACAAAAAAGGAATGATTTCCTGTCCTTCAGTGAAATGAGACACCTGCATCTGGAGTACTTTATCCCCTTCTCATCTGCATATCTCACAGGGAAGCATCTTAGAACTTGAAAATCTCCAGAGGAAGAAGTCCAGGGATGAAGTCTGGTGTCAGGAAAGCTGTTATGAGATCAAATTTTTAAACATTAAAAAGATAAATAAGTGAGAATCTCACTGCCTGGCACATATGTTTGCTTATTGGATGCAAAATTCTCTAAATTAATAAAAGCTAAAATGATGTGTGTGCTAAATCTTGGAATACCAAATTTAAAACTATCTTGATGCTTAAAGGTCATTGTAAGAAAATTAAAAAAACATCCTGCTTTACATAGTTTTATGGAAGCTTATTTCATGGGAGAGTAAAGAATAAAAATACAAGTTAAACATAGGTTTACATTTTAATTATTATATAATAGGTCTTTAATAGGTGGTTTGAGGTTCAACTTTATTTTTGAGGTTGGTATCAATGAGAAAAACTACTTGCCCACCCCACTTCCCACCCACCTTTCCCCTATACAAAATTCTGGGTTAGAGAAACTCTTAACATTGTCTTATGTGGTGATTACATTTGCATGAATCCCAAGCCTTACTTTACAGGGGCCTAATCACATAGAATTTCAGACTCATGTCATACTCCTGTCCTCCCAAGAAGACATGGAGGGAAAGAAAGACCCTTATTCTACAAAACATTGAAGGAGATATTTCACCTCCCTCTAATCCTTTACTTTCCATAATTTGCCAATTCTGTTAAGAGTTTACCTATTAAACCTAAAACCTTACTATGCAAATTAAATGGTTTCTCTTCTCTAAGAAGAAAAGGACGTTTAATTATCTATTTAAAAGACAGTAAAGTAGTCCTGGTTACGAACTGTTTATTTTCCAAGTTAAATAATTCTGGTGCCAAATGATTTTTCCTTTCCTCAGAGGTATGGTCTTCCTAGTTAGTACCCATAGTTCTACAAAATAAAGGAGAATGTCTGCCCTGAGAAAATACAATGTGAAATCCCTATGAGTAGCATAAGTATTATACAACTAAGATTAAAGTATATAGCACTTTATGCTTTTCAATTAATGTACATTAACATTCAAGGTCGATCCTCTGAGGATCCCATTTGATGATACCTGAGGAAGGGAGGTATAGATTGTCCCCCATTTAAGGAAACAGGATCAGAGAGGTTATGACTTCCTTAAAGTTAGAGGAAGTCTGGAATTCAGAGCAGACTCCCAATCTTGTACTTTTTCCATAACTATACCACTTTCAACTAAGGAATATGATTTGTCCAAACACTAAGCAAACAGCTCTAGCCTCCCCAACTCCACAATGGAGACATGACTCCTTCCCACTGAGCTCCTGGAAGGGTAAGTCAAATATCCTAAGTGAAAAAGTTCTGTGGCAAAAGGCTTTTAATGAGACTGGAGAGCAGGGAGGTAGCAGTAACCATAAACACCCCTTTCCTGTCTTACAGGGATATGTCCACTGAGGTCAGGGAAGAAAATTGGAATATCCTGACCTACTCACACGTTTTGTTGGAGGGAGAATCCTCTGGAGGAAAACAGAACAGGATGAGAGAGTCTGAAGGAAGAATAATGACTCACAGATACCATCTTTACTGGGGACTAAGGCTGGAACCAACGTTTGCACTTTCTCTGAGAACCAAACGTTCCAACACCTCCAAAGGTCCCCCCAACCCGACCTTCCCAACACCCAGGAATCCTGGGATCTCTTTTTCTTGTGCTAGGGCGACAGCCCGGAGCTACGTTCTGTAGCAAAAGATGGATCCCATTCACTCCAGGTCTCCCAAGGAGAAGGCCTCTGTGTAGGCTTATCAAAGGAAATAATAAGCCCCAGTGCAACCAGCCCTTTCCCCAAGACACAGAGCGCCTGCACAGGAATTGGTGATGGAGGTGAAAAGAACTAGGAAGAGACTGGATACAGCCGGAAGCTCTGGAAATAATTCTCCACCAAGCCCCTAAATCTCTCTCATTCCAAGATTAAATTCCATCATTAGCAATGAATTCCTCTGAATTAAACACTATTCTTCCCCAGGCTCTAGACCCACTCCTTGAGGACAAAACACAAAATGCCCAACATCTTAGTGTGATGAAGCATAAATATCTTCTTCTTCTCATGACTGGGGAGCAACATAAGAACCCTGGAAGGACACACTACTAGTAAAAACAAGTTTCATGTAGTTTAGCCAAGGGACACTAGGTGGGAACATTCCAAGTTGCCCATATTCCCTTAGCTCCAAGAATATCTCCCTAAGGCTTCAGGACTCACGTGCTGAGGCCATGAGAACTATCTCACCCACTCTCTGCCCTCTGTCATTGGGCCTAGGTACCTTCCCACAGAATCAGTGACCCCTCCTGATATCTAAGCTTGGCCCTAAAATGTGTCCTATCAACCCAACACAGCCTTAGAACCACAGGATCACAAGGTGGAAAAGAACTTATAGGTAATCTATTCCAACCTCTCTTCTAATATTGAATCCACTCTATGATACTTCAGATAGATAAATCACCAAGTATCTGGAGAAGGCAAGTTAAAGTTCTAACTACCTCAGATCCACTTCAAAAACAGACAGCTTTCTGCCACCAGAAGCTACACTAAATGAGTCTGTATGCTTTTCTACATTATACCTTTTAACATTTCTGATCGATAACTACAATGTTCCCTCAGTCTTTTTTTTCAGTCCCATCTGCTTTAATCCTTAAAGTATACCCATGAAACAAATGAAAAGTCCAACAGGGAGGGAAGAATGGTGGAAACCTTTATATTTGAAACTCAAAATCTATGTCCCTATCCCAAAAGAGGAAGTATGTTCCAGGATACAGATGACACCCCCAAGACCCAAAGTTCACATCCCAAAGTTTATCTGACCTGGGCTCTGTCACTTTTAGTGGCTAGGGGTCAGAGGAAGCCAGCTCCTGAAGAGCTTCCAAGGTCCTGAACAAATTCATGACCAAGGCCAAAGTTCTGACCAAAGGTAGGATATTTATAGGGACGCCCACCCTGATGGGTCCTCTGGTGCTGGACCAGGTTAGAACTTCGGGCAAAAGCCTTCCCACACTCAAGACAAACATAAGGCTTTTCACCACTATGGGCTGCCTGGTGGATAAGCAGGTGTGAACTCTGACTGAATCCCTTTCCACAGACACTACAAGTATATGGCTTCTCCCCAATGTGGGTCCGTTGGTGCCGAAGGAGATTTGAACTATCCACAAAGCTCTTGCCACATTCAGGACACTTGTAGGGCTTTTCTCCTGTGTGAGAACGCTGGTGCTTGATAAGTTTAGAGCTGTGGTAGAAGCTCTTGCCACAGTCTGCACAGGAATAAGGCCGTTCCCCTGTGTGGATTCGCTGGTGGTCTGTGAATTGGGAACGCTCACTGAAGCCTCTACCACAATCGGGGCACTTGAAGGGCTTCTCACCATTGTGGGTCCGCTGATGGCGTAGACAGTCAGAGCTGTTAGTGAAGCTCTTGCCACATTCACAGCAATTATAGGGCTTCTCACCTGTGTGAGAACGCTGGTGTTTGAGCAGATAAGAGCTTCGGCCAAAGCTGTCCCCACACCAAGCACACTTATAGGGCTTCTCCCCAGTATGTGATCTCCTATGCTGCAGAAGGTTAGAGCTCAGACTGAAGCTCTTTCCACAATCTGCACACTTATATGGCTTCTCTCCTGTGTGAGTTCGCTGGTGTTGGATAAGGTTGGAGCTGACACTGAAGTTCTTACCACACTCAGAGCAAGTGTATGGTTTCTCACCCGTATGGACCCTTTGGTGTTTCACTAAGTCTGAGCTTCGTCCAAAGCCCTCACCACAGTCAGGGCATTTGTGGGGCCGGTGGCCCGTGTGTGATCTTCGGTGCTGGATCAGGTTGGAGCTAAGGCTGAAACAACGGCCACAGTCTGGGCAGGGGTAAGGCTTTTCCCCAGTGTGCACACGGTGGTGCTTCACTAGGTCTGAGCCCCTGCGGAACTCTTTCCCACACTCAGGACACCTGTATGGCTTCTCCCCTGGGTGGGTTCCCTGGTGGTGAATCAGATCGGGGAGACAAGCTACAGTCAGTCCACACTGGAGGCAACTAAAAGGCTTGGACCCTGGGAGGGCTGTCCTGAGACCTATTCCAACCAGTTTCTCCTCCCTCTGGCCCTGGCCTGCTCCACACAACCTCTGGAGCCCCAGCATCATTTCACAGGAAGCTGGCTGGCCTGGCCAGACGAGAAAGGGCCTTTCAGAAGGGGGTCCCGAAGGGAGCTTGAACACAGGGCTGGGGGGCAGGTGTCCAGAAGCCAGGCCTGGAGCTCTCTCATCCTCCAGAAGTCCTGGCTGAAGAGTGGCATCTTCCCCATCTCTCTGCCCCAAGGGGAGAAAAGGGCATTCTAGGCCCCTTCTGGGGCTCAGGGGTCCCAGCCCTCCGACCCCTACTTGTTCCTCTCCTCCATCCCGGGAATCGTCACTTCTCAGACCCTCTTCTTCGTGTGCCTGGGGCCCTGGGTCCCCCGGCTCCAACCCTCCCTCCATCCTGGAGAGGAGAGAGGAGAAAGGAAAGGAAGGGAGGAAAGGGACCGTCCTTTCTTATGGGAAAGCTGGTGGACAGGAGGGACCAGGGAACCACGGGGCTGGAGGTCGCCCCGTGCACCGACCAGAGCCGGAGTGGGCCACTAAGCTTCCAGGTGTCCGAGCACCGGAACCGGAAGCCCCCCTAGCCTGTCCGCTCTAGGACCTAGATCCTAGCGATCCTCTGTGGGCTTAACCCTTTAACTCACCGCGTCGAGAAAAAAAGGTAGAGGCTTGCCAGTCCTCTCGGCCCAGACCAAGCTGGACAGGCCCGCGGGCCCGCCGCTGCCGTGAACCCGGGGGGTGGGACCCCTGGGGCCGGCGCTGCGACCCTGGAGCCCACAAGGGCGTGTCTGAGGGACAGCCGGCTCCAGAGGGAGCAGCGGCGTCCGAGAATGCCAGAGGGCCGGGGCCGCTCTGGGAAGCGCGACGTCCAGGGCACCGGGAACCGCGTAGTCCTGAGACTCCATAGTCGGACGCCTGGGTTCTCCAGGGGAAGGGGAGGCGCGCTGTCCCCTGGGAGCGGGAGTTCTCCGCTCGTCCCACGATAGGCTGTACATGATAATAACAGACTACGTATCCCAGCGTCCACCGCGCCCCTGTCTCCACTACAGAGAATCCGACAAAGAACTACCACTCCCGTCATGCCTCGCGTGCTTCGAACGGCCGTTGGTCATAGCCCACTATCCACGTGATCAGGAGTCTCGCAGGAAGTGGAGTCGGGGAGGTGTGAACTACAATTCCCAGTGTGCATCACAGCGACGGGGCCATTTAAAAGGCGTCCTCCAGAAGCCGTGCACAGTTACGCCCCATCCTTCCAGTCCTGTTCTTTGCGGAGCCACGAAGAAGGGGGGTGGGGCCTAAGGCCCAGGCCAAGATGGCGGCGGCGAAACCGACCCCCACCGACTCGCTCTCGTTCTGCCTCGCGCAGCTCACAGCAGCGGCCGTGGAGGGGCCGGGTGGGGGAAAGGACTCGGCAGCCAACGAAGCCCCCTTGAGCCGCGCGCTCCTAGCCCTCCGCACGCGCCACGTCAAGGCGGCGGGGGATATTGAGCGTTTCCGGGCGCGCGGTGGGCTCCGCCCCCTGCTCGCTCTGCTGCGGCGCACGGCAGCAGTGGCGGCGGGACCCGCCCCGCCCCCAGCAGGCCCCGGCCCCGCCCCCTTACCGGCCACGTCGACGGGCTCTGCCGATCCCGCCCCTTCCTCGGGTCCCGCCCCCTCGGCTCCTACGTCAGCGCCTGCGCGCTTACGTAGAACGCTCGATTTGGCCCTCAGCATCCTAGCCAACTGCTGCACCGAGGGGGCGTGCCGGACTGAAGTGCGCAGACTCGGCGGTATTCTCCCACTTGGTGAGTGTCCAGCTGTTCCGTCCTCTGCCCTTCGCGCCGACTCGGTTTTGCCCCTTTGCTGTTTTCCCTCTGAGGACGGACTTAAAGCCACAGGACCTCTGAGGCCCCGGACATGTGGGGAACGTCGCTGTGTAGGGATGACCACGCCTTCGTAGAAGAAGATGGGGATTGTGACGTCACAGGGTCTTCTGTGACATCACCACATCTTGTATGATGCAACAGCCCCCTTAGTATTGCAGTTTCTCCTCCCCCTGTGATGTCATTCTTTCCATACTCGGCCTGCCAACCGCCCCCCCCTCCCCCGTGGTCCTGTTTTCAGCTCACATGGGTGGAATAAAATGGGGGAGGGGGTGATGAACTCAACTTGGCCTTCCGATATTAGACCCAAATGATGTTTTTAGATTGCTGATATTACTGAAATGAAAACCCCCGCGGTCGTGGAGGTGATGCCCAAGTCACCCAGACTTGATCCGTTTCTGGGAGTTGGCCCAAAATGATTGTCAGCTCTCTGGTTCTTTATCCTGTACCCCATCTGATGTTTCCTTGAACAGTCTCCAAATAGAATAGGTGTAACTTGTTTCTGAGATGTAGATAAAAGGAATGCCCAACTGTCATGCAAATCCTTAAAGTAGTATGGGTGTCACGTATGGGATAGTCTTTATTTAAAATAAAAATGCACAACATGCAAATGATTCATAAGAACCCATAAAAAACATGCAGAAAACATATAAGGCATTCACAGGACTCTGATATATGCCCCACCATTCTGGAAACACAGGTTCAAACATAACAGCTCCCGTGAAAGGAGACTGGTCTATTGCTCACCTTCCTTGGCTGGCAGAGAAAAAGCTCTTTTGATAAAAGCTCACTCTTCTGAGTCCCAGCCAGATGTCTTGGGGGACAACTCCAGTCATTGGAAGCCAATGAGAAGTTGTCAGTCATCTTCTTAACAAGGCGCAAGTGTCAGTATTCCATAGTGGAAAAGATGAAAGACTCATATTGAATAGGCATTGCTACCAACTCCAGGGACTTTTGTAATATTTTTGTTCTCATCTGTGTTTCTGTAGGGTTGAGATTGTAAGAAGAGTTCATATTATCCCTACTTGACAAATAGAAAAATCAGTACTCAAAAGGGCCGTGGAACTTAGCAAAAGTCACACAGCAAGTCACTGGTAAAATTGGGACTCTGAAGTACAAAAGATTTTCATCCTCAAATTGAAGAAATTTAGTTAAACATAAGTGCATGTTTATGCATATTACTATACTTGGTCTGAGCTGGAGGAATGAGAACACAAAGTTTAGGTAAGACTTAGTCTGTGTTGTTAATAGTGTACTAAGAAATGAAGTGTGTCTTCTCTGTTTTCACCCTTAGTAAGCATCCTACAGTGCGTGAGGACTGACAGCATACAGAACCGGACAGCCCGAGCCTTAGGGAACCTGGCTATGGAGACGGAGAGCTGTGGAGACATCCACAGAGCCGGTAAGAGCTTGAGGGGAAAGGGGCATGGGAATGGGAGTAAGGGAGTGCCTAGATTTCTCTTTTTGTAGAAAGAGAAAACAGGAGTGCAGAATTAGAACCCTTCCCTGTCTTCTACATCCCTCTGTCTAGGTGCTGTGCCACTGCTGGTTGAAATCCTCACTGCCTCTCAGGATTCCCAGTGTCTCCAGAGCGTTGTCCGTGCCCTCCGCAACTTGGCTGATTCACCTCAGCACCGCCTGGCCCTAGCCCAGCAGGGGGCAGTTCGGCCCCTGGCAGAGCTACTGGCTACAACCTCTGACCCTGCCCTGACTTCAGCCCTGGCTCGAGCCCTGTTGGAACTAAGCCGAGGCTGTTCACGGGCCTGTGCTGAACAGCTGAGCCTGGGTGGTGGACTGGGACCCCTAGTGAGCCTGGCCACTCACCCCAAGCGGACGGTACGTGATGCAGCCATCCTGACTCTGGCCAATCTGTGTGCCCAGGGCTTGGTGCGTCCTGCTTTGGGCAATGCTGGTGGTGTAGAAGTACTCCTCAGTGAGCTCCGGAGGAGAAGGGGACCCAGTGGGGCAGGTCCAGTGTCTCAGCAAGCCCTGGTCCGGGCTGTCTGTCTTCTGTGCCGTGAGGCCATTAACCGAGCACGACTAAGGGATGCTGGGGGTCTGGAACTGCTCATGTCCCTTCTGAGAGACCCACGGGCAGAGGCCTTCCATCCTCGTGTAGTAGCAGCACTTGTTGGCTTCCTGTATGACACTGGGGCCCTAGGAAGACTGCAGGCACTAGGGCTCGTGCCATTGCTGGCAGGGCAGCTAAGTGGTGAAGTTGGAGAAGAGGAAGAAGAGGGCCGTGAGGCTGCTTCCTGTGACTTCCCTGAGGAGCGGACCCCAGGACCAACAGAGGCTGGGAGCTTCAGGAGCCTCAGGTAAACCAGCATCTTGAGCAGTCTCTCTAGATCTTCAATTCCTGATCACATATTTCCTGACTCTATCTCTCTTTTCCAGTTCTTATATTCCCTAATATAATAGCACAGCAATAAAGCACTGGACTTGAAATCAGGAAGTCCTGAGTTCAAATCCAGATTCAGACACTTACAAGCTGTATGAACTTGGATAATCTACTTAACCTTTGTCTGCCTCAGTTTCTGAATCTGCTAAGTAATGGCACCTATTTACCAGGGTTGTTGTTTTAATGTGGTATATAAATACTGGCTGTTATTAGTCAGTGATTAAACTAAGTACCTTTTATGTACCTAGGCACTGTGATAAACACTTTTCAAACATAACTGGTTAGGTCTGATCGGAACACTAAATACCTTTCTCTTTGATATCTAGGTCATGGCTGATATCAGAAGGCTATGTGGTGGCACCTGGAGATATCTCTCCTGATTGGTCCCCTGAACACTGCTCCCTGCCAGAGCTTCCCTCAGTCCCAGTCAGACCCCTCCAGCAGCAATGCTTACAGGACAGCCTTTCCTTCTCCACAGTGTCTCATTCCCCCCCAACCTCTGCTCCAAACCCTGCAACTCTAGGCTTGGAGACCCCAAGCACCTCACAACTAGAGACTCCCAGCCACTCAGGCGACATCCCAAACCCTTCACCACCCCCACTGAGGATATCTGGTCGGACTGAAGAATTGTGGGGACGGGAAGGGCCAGCACTCTTACTGTTGTCACGCTTCTCACAGGCCCCAGATCCCAGTGGGGCACTAGTGACTGGCCCAGCACTACAAGGCTTGCTAGGCTATGTGACTGGGGCCCCTGGTCCCCCAAATCCCAGGGCGCTTCGAATTCTGACCCGCCTCACCTGCAACCCTGCTTGCCTAGAAGCCTTTGTCCGAAGCTACGGTGCTGCACTCATCCGGGCCTGGCTAGTGTTGGGTGTTGCTCCAGATGATTGGCGGACCTCAAAGCCATCCCGGGCTCGAGCAGGAGATCGAAAACATAGAGAACTAGGTGAGTGACCCATTTCTTCTTTCAGGTATGCAAACATGGTTTTCCTGTCCCTTATTTTCCTTTAGAACCCAGAAATTCTTTCTTCTTATTACCCAGATCTCTGTGCTGCCCATACTTAATTTCCTTGAATCCATGTGACCTCTCTCCCTATAATTTTATCCCTCAAGAACCCAGGCATCTTAAACCTTCTTTGCCAGTCCTCTCCACCTCATCAGTTCTGCTACCTTAAGTGATCCAGTACCCTGACCTGACCCTTCTACTCCTAGGTGAAATGCTGCTCCAGAACCTGACAGTCCAGGCTGAGTCTCCCTTCGGGGTGGGAGCACTCACTCACTTGCTTCTCTCTGGGACCCCAGAAGACCGAGTTGCCTGTGCACTGACTCTGCCCTTCATCAGCAGGTATGTTATTTTAGGAACCAGGGGAGGACCCTGACAGGAGCGAATGGCTCCTGAGGCTGTAGGGATAGGATGGGAGGGCAGAGAACAGAAGTCTGTAAGAGACCCATATGGGAGAAGACTTTGCTCCCTCCCTTGGGCTGCTTGCTTGTTCAAGTTCTCTTAGTATTCATCCTCCCTCCTTTTGACTCTACAGCCAGTCCCCAAATTCCTGTCCTAGCCTTAGCGTCTCTATTTTTCTCTTCTCTTTGACTCAACCTCGCATCTTCCCTACCACCTTTTTCTTCCCTCCCTTAGCTCTGTTCTTTCTGTCTCTGTGTCCTAAAGAGATCCATTGTAAGTTTACAGGAATAGGCAAGGTTGTAAGCCTGTTTATTTCAGGGGTACCCAGAGTATATGGCCCCCGGTGTTTCTGGCAGGGATTTGTACTACTTTCTCTTATTACGTAAGAAGCCTGTGTTTGTCTCAAGTGCCCTCACTGACTCTTGTGCCTTCCCCTCTGTCTTTCAGGAAACCAGCCCTCTGGAGGCGTTTACTTCTGGACCAAGGTGGTCTCCGCCTTCTTCTGACAGCACTTTCTCGTCCAGCCCCTCACCCACTTTTCCTCTTTTTTGCTGCTGATTCCCTCTCCTGCCTTCGATGCCTAATCTCCCCATCAGTGGATTCTACCCAACCTTCTGTGGATTCTTCTCCAACCTCCCCTTGCCTCTATGGGCAATTGCTGGGCCCTACTCCATCCCTAGTCCCTGACCTCCACTTCCTGCTGGACTCAGGCCTCCGCCTACCTGCCATTCGGGCCTCTGCAGCTGATGCTTCCCCCTTCTTCAGAGCCTTGCTCTCAGGAGGCTTTGCCGAGGCTCATTTGAGCCTGGTACCACTGAGGGGCTTGTCCCCAGGGGCTGCTTGGCCTATTCTACACCATGTCCATGGCTGCCGGGGCTGTGGGGCTGCCTTACAGCCCATTCCACCTCCAGGCCAACCCCTCCTGGGCTCTGAGGCAGAAGCTGCCTTAGAGGCAGCTGGCCGATTTCTGCTGCCCATTCTAGAGGAAGAACTGGAAGAGGCCGTGGGAAGTGTTCACCTCAGGCCTTGTGGTCCCCCTGAAGCAGTGGGCGAGGTATTCCGCCTTGGTGGAACCCGTCTAGCTGCAAAATGTGCCCACTGGACCCTGGGACCTGGCCGAAGCCCACAAGCCCGGGCAACAGCCCTGGCTGGACTGGTAGAGGCAGCAGGCGAGGAGGGCGGGCCCCTGACAGAGGCCCTTTTGGGGGCTGTGATGGGGATGAGAGGGAGGCTGTGACTAGGGCCACAGCCCCAGGACTCTGAGGGGCCCTGGCACCAGGACAGAGGAGATGCCCTGTAGGACCTTAGCCTGGTCCCAGGGACCAGAAAAGGAGGATTCTCTGGAAAAGGAGAACTGTTGCCTGGGGGGACATGGGGGGAGGAGGGAGGGAGAGGGCAGATTCCAGGGAAGAGGAGCCTTGGAAAAAGTACAAGAAACTAGAGGGGGAGGTAGGATAGAGGGTGAAGAATGAGGATGACCTGGGAAAGCAAAATGGCACTTGGCCAGAAGTTTCAAGAATGAGATATGAAAAGTACAGACCTACAAGGACTAGATGTGAAGAAGGCCCTTGGCACCCAAAAGGAGCCCCATGCAGAGACCATACTGAAATTAAAGGCTCCAAAGTTGATTACCTCATGTAGTGTGTGGTTCTTTTTTGTCTCAAAAGAATCTTTCCTCAAATTTTCCCTTACCTCCACCCAGTGTCCAGTTCCCATTTCCATCCTTATTTCAGCTGAGTAGATCTAAAGACTTAAGTTACATACCCAGGGATGGGTGAGATAATAAATCTAGGCTGACATGTGGGATTGCTGTATATTGCTAGATATAATAAGGTTGTGGTTAACCTGATACCTCTCCCACACACCCAGAGCAGATCTCTATGAAGGACCTAGGGGATTCACCCAAGTATCTGGGCCTAATTTTCTTTCTTTATAAAGGGCGTGGGCATGCTGAATGATGATGGGGGAGGAGGGGGGAAATTCATCAGGGGGGTGACTTTATTATGTTTTTTTAATGGTTTTGCACAATCCAAGGCAAAGCAAACATTGACTTCATAAAGCCCTGCCTTGAATGAGGGAGTTGGGTCTTCTGTAGGTAGCCTGGGAGTTTAGGAGTGTATACTGTCAGGGTTCTGCATCTCTATCCCTTAAGAAGCGCTTTGTGAATGAGTATCTCCATCCCTCTCGATCTGTCTTCCTCTGAGTTTTTATTTCCATTTCCGTGTGTCTGAATAGGCTGTTCTCTGGAGGTGCTTCCGTAGTCCAGGGAAGGTTTCCTTGGGCTTCTGTCTCTCAGATTGCAGACTGCTGTCACGCCGGCTTTCTCCTTTGTGGTTGCTTCTCAGTTCCAAGCCTAAGCTCCCACCGCTCTGGAGTGTTTAGCTGGGGTGTGGCTGTTGTGAGGGTGTGTCCCGCCATCCCTATTCCTGTCTGTCACCCCCTCCGGCTCCCCTCAGGCCCCCTTCTCCAGCCTCTCTCCCCGCTAATTCCCATCTCCCGCCCCCCATCCCATCTGGTCCCCGCTTCCTTACATGGTCACGGCCGGGGCCTCCCTCTCCCGGACGTCCCCCCCTCCCCCCCGCTGTCTCCCGCCCCCCCAACCGGACACAGCCCCCGCCCTGCTGCTACCCCTCAGCCAGCCAGCCGGGCACCCCAGCCATGGAGGACCTGGGTGAGTGGGGCTAGAAGCCCCGGGACCACGAGCCCCAACTTCTAGCCCGAGATGTCTCCATCTGCCTCCCCCAACCCCATCACACTGTCCCTTCTCCCTGGAGCTCGTTTTCTGCTTCCCTGCACCGCACCTCCACCCTTGTCTCTCCTCACTTCTATTCATCTTTGCTTCTTCTGCCTTCTGCTCTCTTCCTTTCATTTCTCCATTTCTCAGTTCTCTCTCCTGGGCCACTCCCCGCTTCTCATTGCTTCTTTCCCTCTTTCTCTTTTCCCTTCTCTTTCTCCCTTTTTCTCTTCCCCTCCCTCTCTTCCTCCTGCCCAGCTCCACGTCTCCCTTCCTGCCTCTCCCTTCCTGCATTTTTCTCCAATCCTTTCCCCCTTCTCTCCCGAGGAACTGAGGTCGAAAGGCTGGAGGGACCAAGGGTTGGAGCAGAGGAACTAGATACCTGGGTTCTGAGGGGAGCAGAGGGGAGGCGTTGGGTTGGTAGCAGAGAGGATTCCTGGGTGTGGGTCTGCAGAAGAAAGCTTCGAGCAGGAGGGCAAGATACCTGGGTCATAGGGGAAAGGCGGGACTGGAGGAGGGAGAGGGATTAGGAGGGGGAGTCAGGCCACCAGGAGGTACACTTCTCCCCCGGTGACCCTACCAGGTGACTCCACCTCCCCCTTATCCCCTCTTGGACCACGTATTGTGGTCTTTGGTAGGTAACCCAATGCAGGGGTCCTAGTTGGGGGAAACAGCTAATAAGAGTGTGGGAGTCTGGCAGATTACTTAACGAGGGGGCTTGAGAAGAAGGATAAGAGGTCCCTCTGAAAAGGTTTGGAAGAAGGGCCATAGATCAACCAATTGGAAATTGAGGTCAGGAGTCTAAATGTTAAAATGTGAGAAAGGACCAATTGTAAAGTTGTTGGACAAGATGCAATCTGACAATAATCTGAAAGAGCCAATAAAGTATCCAAGAAAAAGACTTAGTGTCTAGGTAACACCTGCAACACTGCAATTCTAGACACACATTTACCTCATAGTGTCATAGGTTTAGAGCCAGAAGGGACCTTGGAGGCTCTTTATTTTTACATATAATGAAACTGGCCCAGAGAGGTTAAGTGATTTTCTGAGTTGGGATTTGAACTCAGCTGTTCTCAACTCCAAGCCTGTGACTTAGCCATCACACAAAATTGCCCCTCTAATTTCCACTTGTTTCTTTTGTGAATAATAGATCCACAATTGGAAGGTCTCTCAGAGACCATCTGATCCTATCCCCTCATTTTACAGATGAGGAAACAGGCTTAAGGAATATAAACTGACTTGACCAAGGTCACCTAGCTAGTAAGTATCAGAGGTGGATTTGAAGCTAAATCTTCTGACTCTAAGGAGCACAGCAAGGTGGGGAAGTGAATGGAGCATGGGGCTTGGAATCAGGAGGACTTATCGTCCTGAGTTCAAATCTGGTATCACCGAATCTGGTGATACCTGGTACCTAGCAAGGTGACCCTTGGCAAGTCACTTAACCCTGTTTGTCTTAGTTTCCTAGTCCAGAATCTTTGCCAGAAAAACAAACAAAACAGATGGGGTCACCAAGGCAAGACTGAACAGCAAAACCAGTCAGAATCTTAACTATTACTACTGCCTGCCTGACCTTTGACCAATCACTACCTCTTTGAGCTTATTTCCTCCATCTATCAGATGGTAATAACTGCACTAGGGTCTTGTTATGAAGGCTAAATGAGATGACTGGAAAATGTTTTACAAATCGTGAGATGTTCTATGAATGTCAACTATCATCACTAACTTTCTGGGCTTCAGTTTTCTACTCTGTAAAATGAGTAGGTTGGGATATATAACAAGGGGATTAGATGATCTATAATGTCTGTTACAGTTTATAATCCTATGACCTCATAGAAGTTGTTTTAAGGATTAGATGACACAATTGCTATACAAATACAAAGACTTGCATGATTGGAAGAAAACACCCAACCTGGCACAGCTCCCAGGATTGGCCAAGGATGAAACAGCTTGGCCATATTGTGGTGCTCGCAGCTTTACCCTTGTATGGTTTCCCTGCAGTCTCTTTGACACTGTGATTGTCTAAGTTTGGGTTTCTGACCCCAACTCTGACTTCAGATCCCTTTCAAACATTTGCCTTCTCTAACCCAGACCAATTCAGCCCCTTAACCTCGAAGTAACCCTCTAGTTCACTCATTCAGAGTCTTCTCACAGATGCTCTTTTGTCTGACCTGGAGTCTACAACATCCCACATTCCCCGGACTGGGGCTCTTAGGGACCAGCCCCAAGAAGCCAACACTGCTCCTCCTCATAGTCAGCAGCAGCAGGTAAGAAAAGCAGAGCTAAGGTTCTAGGTTTCCTGGTTTGGGGAAGGGGTTGTATTCTCGAAGAGCTTCTCCAACCTTTGCTTTCCTCTGTAGAAGGTGACCAGGGAAACCTCTGGGGCCCCAGGAGACAAAGACCATCTATACAGGTGAAGGGACTGGGAATGTCCTTTAGAAGCTGGTGGGACTGAAGCTTACCCCTCTCCAGGTCCAAAGGGCTTGCTCCCTCCATGCCACTTGGGCTCTGGTCTGAATCTTTTTTATTTCTGATTTCTCCCCCCATTCTCCCTCTCTGCTCTAGCACTGTGTGTAAGCCTCGTTCCCCCAAGCCATCGGCACCCCCATTTTCCTCCAGTGGTGTCCTTGGTGCTGGGCTTTGTGAGCTAGACCGCCTGCTGCAGGAGCTCAATGCCACTCAATTCAATATCACAGGTAAGAGGGAGAATTGAGGACAAGGGGAAGAGGCAGGAAAAGGCAAGTAATAGTACTGAGACTAACAACCCCTCCTTCCAACCAGATGAAATCATGTCCCAGTTCCCATCCAGCAAGGCAGCTGATGGGAAACGAAAGGAAGAGCAATCTGAGGAAAAGAAAAGGCCCACCACGTGAGGCTCTTGGAGACAGGGTTGGAAGGGCTACAGCCTGGTAGCTGGATTCCCAGGTCGGGGGTAGAAGTAGAAAGCATGCAGATCCAGATGCCTGCATTCTTTGGGGTTGAGGGTCTGGTAAGAGGGAGGACTGAGAGCTAGGGTTCTTGGGTCTGAGACCTGGAAGGACTAAGAAATGGGGGAAGCTGTTGATCCAAACTATCTCCCTGCAGCCCCCCTAACCCGACGCCGCAACTGCCAAAACCTTCAGCCACCTCAGCTACCCTGGAATTGGACAAGTTGATGGCTTCTCTTTCTGATTTCCGTGTCCAGAACCATGTGAGCTGAAAGGGTCAAGGATCTCCAGGGAGGAGGGTATTGGCTCTGATTAGTCCCAGCCACTGTGATCCTTGGCCTCACCTAACTGTGAGAGGTCATCCCAACTCTTCCCGTCTCCAGGCCTACCCCCTTCAGCTAAGTGACAGATGGGAGCCAAAAGCAGGTACCTCTATTTTATACCCTAATAGCTTCCTGCTTCTGGGCCTACCCCAAAGCCAGAGCTGAGCTCAGTGAGTGACAGCACACCACCGCCCACCTCGGGATCCACCACAGAGGGCAGCCTGGACACCATGCTGGGGTTGCTGCAGTCAGACCTCAGTCGACAGGGAGTCCCCACCCAGGCAAAGGGCCTTTGTGGTTCCTGCAATAAACCAATTGCTGGGCAGGTGAGTAAGGACCCCAAAGCAGAAGAGGGAAGGAGGGAGGAAAGACAGATACATAGACAACAGGACATACACAACAAACTAGGCTATGGATTTCTGTTATAGTTATAAAAGTGTTAAATTTGTTAATTATAGACATGTTGTGCAACCTTAGCCAAGGCCTCACTACTGTTCAGCAAATCTTTTATGTATCATTTATGGACTACTTTCCCACTCCACACAACTCTTGTTCTAGACCTCACACATCCTTTGACACCCCAACTTCTCCATACTTTCAGCAGATGATCTCACCTCCTGTTTCACTGAGATCAGGTTGTTCTCAACTCAAAACATGTCTTTAGGGGCAGGATGTGTAGGCCAGTGTTATACTTTGGAATCAGGAAGTATTGGGTTCCAGTCTTACTTCAGACACTTCCTACCAGTGTGAGCCAGGGCAAGTCACAACCCAAATTTCAGTTTCCTCATCTGTCAAGTGGAGGTCATAATAGCATTTACCTCACAGAGTGGTTGTGAGGATAAAAATGAGATAATAGATGGAAAGTGCTTTTCTGAGCTTAAAGAGCTATATAAATATTAGCTGTTATTAACTTTCTGCCCTTATGAGACTGGGACAAGCTGTTATTCTAACTAAGGCTGCCCTCTCTATCTGGGATCCTGATTCCATTCCTTCTAGGATATAACTTCATTAATAATCTATTCTCTTGAATTTTATATATTTTCTATATGTGTATGTGTGTATATATATGTATATATAAAAGTTTTGTGATATACAGCTTCCACCTCATTAATATACATATATTTCTCTCTTTCTGTCTCTGTCTCGCTCTCTCACACACACAGGCACACAATGTTCTAAAAACATCTCAATGTAGTTTTAAGCTTTAATAGCTTAATAGTTTCTGTCACACACACACATATATATATATATACATATATATATATATATACATACCTATTTCATATATATTTTATGAGATAGAGCTATATGTGCCCAAAACTTTTGGAACCCTGTATATTCTCATATCATTCCTAAAAATTAAAAAAAAAATTCCTTTGACCCTTTCCCCTTAAGCTGTCATCCTTCTCTCTTCCCTCTTTCATTGCCACAAAAGTAAACAGTCTGCATTCTTTGCCTTCCCTTCCTCATCCCCCACTCAGCTTTCAGCCGCTTCCATTTTGACTGTGTTCCCACCACTCTACTGAAACTCTCCTCTCAAAGGCCACAAATTGACCACATTTTTTGGTCGTCAAATCTAATGGACTTCCTTCAGTTCTCCTTTTCCTTGTAACTGACCATGAAATCACGATCTGCAGGACCCTTGCAGAAAGGGAGATCTCAGACCCATCGAGTATTACTGTACACAGAAAACATTGGGAGAAGAGTCGGTTTAGATAAAATATAACATTTGTCTTCCTAGAACTTACAGACTAGTAAGGAAGATGTGACACATAACCTTAATATAAAATACCTTATGAAGTTTTTTAGAAGTGCTAAGAAAGGGTATTATCGTAGGGGAGTGGGAAAGAAATAAGGAAATGACATGACCAAATCTTTGTGCAGGAAAGATGATTCTGTCAGTAGTGTGAAGGATGGAGGGAGGAAGGGAGGAAAGGACTGGTTATTGTGAAGTCCAGAAGGACCCATGCAACACTAGATGGATGGTGATGGGGTCCTGTACCCGGGTAACAGTATTATATTGGGGGGAACTGGCAAAGAAAAGGTGGTATTGAGAGGTATTTGGTGGATATGAGAGCTGAAAGTGAGAGGGTGGAGTCGAGGTTTCTAACCCATTAAACTAAGAAACCGTGTTAAGTCAGAATGAATGAGCTGCTACACACAAAAGGTGTTAAGTCAGAAGGAGGAACGTGTTTAGGAGGAAAGATTATTAACCTTTAAGTAACTTATTATAAAATGAGCAGGCTGGGATAAATAAAGGTCCATTTTAGCTGTAATCCTGTATTGCTACAAAATTTGAGGCATAGGGAGTTTGGGGTGCTCGGAGGGGACCAGGGACTTGGTAAATGAACAGAGACACACGCTAGGCTCTGATGTGTCTGTGTGACCATGACCGACTTCTTCCTTGCAGGTAGTGACAGCTCTAGGCCGGACCTGGCACCCAGAGCACTTTTTATGCGGAGGGTGCTCCGTGGCTCTGGGAGGTAGCAGCTTCTTTGAAAAGGACGGTGCCCCTTACTGCCCCGAATGCTACTTCGAGCGCTTCTCCCCGCGCTGTGGTCTCTGCAATCAGCCCATTCGCCACGTGAGCCGTGGAGCGCCCAAGCGCCCTTCCCCCACCCCTCACCCTCGCCCAGTCTCTCTTGCGCTCCTCTACTCCCTCTCTGACGCCCCCCTCCACTCCGGAAGTCTTAGAACTCTAGGAAGCCCTATACTTCCTGACACCTGAGCCCCTTCCCTTCCCTTCCCTTCATTCACGCCACCTCCCTTCAGGTAGTATATATAAAGCACTTTGCAAACCTTAAAACTGTTCCAGAAACGTGCATTGTTATTATTACAGAAGATGGTCACCGCCCTGGACACCCATTGGCATCCTGAACATTTTTGCTGCGTCAGCTGCGGGGAGCCCTTCGGGGAAGAGGGTGAGAAAGGCTCCCGGGGTACCTATCATCAAGCAGCCCGTTCCCCCACACCCCTAGGCCCACCTCTCAGCCATTTCCCCCTCGTCCTGCTCTCCCGCCACCTTTCGTCGTGATTCCACCCATTAGTCACCTCTCCCCTCCCAGGCTGCCCCACATTCCACCTTTTGGGCACCCACCGCCGATCCTTCCCCTGATTCCACCCCACTCTGCCGGGACCTGCAGGGTTCCACGAGCGGGAGGGCCGCCCGTATTGCCGCCGAGATTTCCTGCAGCTGTTCGCCCCTCGCTGCCAAGGTTGCCAGGGGCCCATCCTGGAGAACTACATCTCGGCACTGAGCGCGCTCTGGCACCCAGACTGCTTCGTGTGCAGGGTGAGAGGGGGGCTCGAGAAGGGCTGGGGCGAGCCTGGGAGGAGGAGATGAACCCGGGCACCGCAGTCCGCTAAGCTGCCGCGTGGGTTCGCGTCCTGTCCTCCAGGAGTGCTTCACGCCCTTCTCCGGAGGCAGCTTCTTCGAGCACGAGGGACGGCCGCTCTGCGAGAGCCACTTCCACGCTCGGCGCGGCTCCCTGTGCGCCACCTGCGGGCTCCCGGTCACCGGCCGCTGTGTTTCCGCGCTGGGGCGCCGCTTCCACCCGGATCATTTCACCTGCACCTTCTGCCTGCGCCCGCTCACCAAGGGCTCCTTCCAGGAGCGCGCCGACAAGCCGTACTGCCAGCCCTGCTTCCTCAAGCTCTTCGGATGAGCCCCCGCCCCCCACGAGACGGTCCCGCCGCAAGTTTAGAACCCCGTTCCAAGACAGGCCTCACCCCTTCAAAAGAGCCCGGTACGAGGAGAGATCGCACAGCTGGGGAAGTCCTCCCCTCCCCTTCTACAAAACCCGGGTCCCCGGTGAGGCCCAAAGAGAGGTCCTTTCCCTCCTCGAGAGCCTGACTCAAGAATGCAACGCATCCCCAGCGCACTTGGCCTTGCAGTGAGAGTCCAGGGCCAGCAGGCTCCCCGCCCCTTAACTGGACTCCAGAGTCCAAAGAGAAGTTCGGCCCGTTCGTGAACCTGTTAACAGGATTTTACGGAGCCAGTTCCTATCCTGAGAGTGATGAAACAGCAGGCTAGAGTCAAAATGCTAGCAATCACGTAGCCAGTTAATTAATTCGTTTCATAATGAAGGACGGATTTGCAAATCTGGAATTCTGATCAGAATTTCACCTTGCTGAAGTGAAGATAGAGAGTGGCACAGTAAGATGCTGTTAAAAGGTTCAAGAATGGAGCACGTGTCCAGGTGCCCATTAAATAGAGCCCGTCCCTGAAGGTCCACACCTAGCACACAGTGGCAAGATCTCAAGGGAGATGTTCTCCACCTTTCAAAAAAAAAAAAAACAACAAGACTTCCTAGAGGAGAGTTCCTTCCCCAAAGCAGCCCAACAACTATCCCTGAAGCTCCTTCCTTCTGGGCAATGTGAAAAGGAAAAGGAGTGTATAGTGAATTAGTGCTTCCCCTCATGGGAAAGAGATGGTGGGGTGGAAGTGGAGTCTTAACCTTATCTACAGGAATAGACTTTCAGGGGATATTTCAACTTAGTGTAGGGGGCTCTTGTCTAGGTTTCCCCAAATGTGGGTAATAGAATCCCTCTCTAGGTTTTAAAAGCACTTGCATTTTACTGAGAAAACGAAGAGCTTAATGGGAATGAGACCAGATCCAAGAAAATTGAGGATCCAGATTCTGCCTCAGGGTACTTTCTGAGTGTCCTGGGTTTTCCTCACTGCTGTCCTCACCTATCTCTATATAAACACATTATTTCACAAACTAGCTTCCTGTGTTTGTGATTTAGCAAGGAAAGCCAGGAACCTGGCCTTCCAGCCTTTGCCAATTCTGATTCTTTTACTTCTGGGACACACACCCTTAATTTTGAACTCGGAAACACAAAGCTTTGTTCTGCCGTGGAGATGGAAGGACCCTTTTGCTGTCTCTCTCTCTCTCTCTCTCTCTCTCTCTCTCTCTCTCTCTCTCTCTCTCTCTCTCTCTCTCTCACCTCTAGATCTTAGGTTCTATGTGGTTCTATGGAACCACTGAGCCCAGAAAGGGCCCTAGTGAATTAGACAATAAAAATTCATTAAATACTATCCTGGCCACATTTTTTTTTTTAACAAGGGAAGAAGCAGATGCAGAAAAGAAGGGATTTACCCAAGGCCACACTGAGTTGGTGGCAGAGCTGAAAATCGAACCCAGTTCTCTATCTCCTGGCTTTCTGCCTATCCATTTCATTAATTCAGCACATTTCTGAGCACTCACTATATGCTAGAAGTCGATGGCTCTTAGTCATTGTTCAATTAGGATGCTCTGTGGTTGAAGAAATGAAGGAAAGGATTGGTTACTGAAGAACCCTAATTATATATGTAGAGCATGTGATACAGGCCATTAGTTTATCTCTCAGGTGCTCTTAGCAACCTCCCCACCCCAGACTGCTCAGTCTCTTCAGGTTCAAAGCAGTCTATTGGTTTTTTTTAATTATCAAAATTGCAGAAACTCTGTCTACCCCACCCCACAGAAATCTTTTCTCCCATCACCTAATTCCCTTCTCTCAAACCACAAATTTATAGGCTTAGAAAAATCACTGTTGTTGGCCATGTAATTTATTATCATTATCAAATAATAAACACTTAAAACAAGGCTGCAATAGAGATTGAAGCCAGTCATTTCTGTGCTCTGGGAATACAGGAGAAAGACGAAATGTGCTAAGTAGAATTGCTGGTTTGGTGTAGTCCAGGGGTAGGGAACCTGTAGCCTCAAGGTCACATGGGGTCTTCTAGATCCTCAAGTTCAGCCTTTTAACGGAGTCCAAGTTTTACAGAACAAATCCTTTTATGAAGGGGATTTGTTCTGTGAAGTTTGGATTCAGTCAAAGGGCCGCACTTGAGGACCTAGAGGGCCACATGTGGCCTTGAGGCCAAAGGTTTCCCACACTTGGTGTATATAGTCTCAGTGCCTGGCATCCACTCCTCTGCTATATCTTTATACAGGGTTGCTGGTTCCCCACATTTATTTGCATCTTGCTCTCACCCTTCCACTTCCTTGAGTATTGTCCCCTCAAACTTTGCAGAAAATCTCTCAGTGCCACTGGAACCCCAAAACAAACACCTCTCCTCAGACTTCCTGTTTAGCCCAAAGATTTTTCCTTCCTGGGAAGTTCTCCAGAGTCTCTGTGATCCTATTGATGATCCTAGATCTCAGTAACCCATAAGTGTAATCCATAGCCTAGCTCCTCAAACTGGGTACTTACACATACTTAGTTTAATTTTGGGGTCTGGTCCCCAAAACGGTCAGTTTCTCTCTTTGGCTCCACCTGGAGTTAATCCACGATCATCTTTAATCCATGGTTGTCTTAAAAAATAAAATATAGGTTTCCCTAAATGTGGATGTCATCCCTGACTCACACACAGACACTCATTGTACAATTTGTGTATGTGACAGCCTTTATTTCACCTCACAGAAAATGTGTAACCTGTAAAGGTCTCTTTGGAGCCTAAGCACCCAAATGGCTTATCAGTTCTCCCTGGAAAGGAACTGAACTTGGGGATTACTGCCAGAATAATTCTCTTCTTCCAGTAAGTCGCTGTTTCCCACAGAGTCCTATTATCCAAAGACTTATAGTG
Organism: Bettongia penicillata ogilbyi; assembly: GCA_023548195.1. Classification (NCBI taxonomy): domain Eukaryota; kingdom Metazoa; phylum Chordata; class Mammalia; order Diprotodontia; family Potoroidae; genus Bettongia; species Bettongia penicillata. Next base: position 2,105,288 of record JAJHZJ010000066.1, on the reverse strand, counting down.
CCATCCTATGGTTTAGATTTTCACCTGTCTCACTACCCACCCCCGCCCCCAACCCCCAAGGTAAACCAGTAAAATTTCTTTCCAGTTTTCTGTGAACAAGTAAATCCCAGGCTTCCACCACATCCCCTCTCAGCCTGGGTCTTTTCAGTCTGAGGAGCTGGCTTCATATGGCATATGTCTTCCAAAGCAATTCCTAGAATGACTTTCTTTAGTTCCTCCAGCTCTAGGATGTCTCCTCTAAGGTATACAAGGAATTCCTGGTGTACCATCTGTTTTGTCTTCAACCCTTTTTGCATTGATGGTTAAGATTTTGTTTGGGGGGATGGGGTTTTTTTTGGGGGGAGGCCAAGGTGGTATTTTTGTGTGACTATCTTGAGGCTGACAATAAGTCCCAGAAGCCTTCATTGCTAGCTCTAAATCCAATACCCTTCATTTTCCCAATGGACCAAGAAGCTTGAGTTAGAAGAAGCTGGCAGTGAAATGGACGGAGTAAGTAATTCACAGGTAAGAGTCAATTCGGAATTTTGGGAGCGTCTTTATTAGTCAAGCTGGCGGCTGCCTCATGGAGAAACCCAGAGGAGACAGCCTCGAACTAAGGTAGGTGTGTGCATTTTAAGCATTTCAGCGCTTCTTGGTACAGCCTTGTAGTTTCTACAACAAACATTTCTCTGACAGGGCCCAACAGAAAGTAGTTGCCAGGAAAGGGACCCAATCAGAGAACGGTTGTCAGGAAGGGGGGTGCCCAGCAGAAGGTAGTTGCCTGGCAAAGGGGGTCTAACAGGAACAGTTCTGGCAGGGGGGTACAAGTTGTTGCCAGGCAAGGGGGAATAACATGACAGGAGCCCAACAGAAATGCTGCTGCTAGGCAAGGTTATCCAACCCTGCCCAGCAAGCTAACAGATATCTCCCAAACTAGGGGCCCCAGGGAGGAATAATGTCCACTTCAGCTGCAAAGATCTTCATCTTTTGGAAGGAGAAATAGGTTGAAGACTTGAGAATAGCTAGAAAGCTTAAGTATCAACTGATCTGGTACCAGATAATTTTCTTTTGCAAACACTTCTAATTACTTTTTTCCCCAGCATGTTATTTCTGAGTATGTATATTCTCTTTTCTCTGATGAATAAATTGTAAAATGTGAACTTGGCTTGGAGTGTATGGCAGACAGGAATAAAAAGAGAAAAAGAAGCAGTAGCAAGGAAAGAAAGAGAGGCAAATAGGCATCAAGTATAGCAGATCTCTGATTTAAAAAGGAAACAAAGAATTCAGGAAACAATGCCTCAGATTATAGGCACCTAGGTGGCCAGTTAGACAGATCACCCTGGCCTGGAGTCATTCATCTTCCTGAGTTCAAATTTGCTCAGACATTGGCTAGCTGTATTACCCTTGGCAAGGTCACTTAACCCTGTTTGCTTCAGTTTCCTCATCAGTAAAATGAGCTGGAGAAAGAAATGGCAAAACATCATAATATCTTTGCTTTAAAAAAAATAGGGTCACAGAGAGTCATAACTGAGCAACAAAGTGCCTCAGATTAGGGGCATGATAATCAATGAAGATTTAGAAAGTAGTAGAAAAAGAAAGCACTGGAGCTGGTAAGTTCTTCCAGACAGAGCCATAACTAAGCTAGGCTGTTTAGGGCTTTGGTCAAGAGTGCTAAATTTAAAGGGCACAAAGTTAATAAGATGTTACCAACACCTTCAGTCCCTGAATGTCACAGAAACCATAGAGCTCAGCACGTAGTCAGTAATAGGAAAACATGAGCTAAGATTAACTTTTGGGGCTTTTGGGGTTTTTTTTGTTTTGTTTTGTTTTTTGCTACTTGCCTTCGTCTGAGGCTCCATGATTCCAAGTTAAAAAATATGCCTCTAGGAGGACCTGGAATCCCTATGAAACTGACAGAGAAGCAAAGCCTAAAGCCCAGTCAGATCCTTTATTCTCACAAATCTTTATCTTCATCAATAGCCTCCCTACAGAGTTAGAGTTGTTCATTCTGAAGCATCACCTAGAAACATTCTTCTACACATTTTAGTCACTTTATTTACATATTTCTAAATTACTTTCCAAAATGGTTGTATCATTTCACAGCTCCACCAATAATGTATTAGTTTACCTCTTTCCACAGTTTTTCCAACATTGACTGTTAACTATTTTTTATTTTTTTCAATTTGCACGATATAAGGTGATATCAAAGCTGTTTTGATTTGCATTTCTCTTATTATAAGTGATATGCAGCACTCTTTCCTGGGTTGTGACTACTTTGCACTTTTTTTTGACCACTCAATAGTTATGACTTGCATTTTGTGTGTTGGGAAAAATAATGTAATCACTATGACTTTACTTCTGTTACACAACAGATGAAAAGTCTATGAACGGTTTTTCAAAATTTTCTTCTCTTCCTTATTCTTCCACTGCCCCCTTACTTCTATTCAATGACCTCCAATTGCACCTGTGGCTACTACTACCCCCTTGGATTGTTACAGTGCCCCCCAGGAGGCAGTATCACCCACTTTAGGAACCTCTTTTGATCATATATCTATTGGGGAATGACAATTACTCATATGTGTGTGTGTATATATATATATATATATATATATATATATATATTTATGGATTGTTTATGTCTTCTATACCAAACCCTTATCAGAAAAATTTTATACTCAGATTTTCCCCCCATTTAAGCACTTCCCTTCTTATCCTAAATGCATTAAGGTTGTCTCTGCCGAAGTTTTTCAGTTTCAAGTATTCTAAGTTATCCATTTTATCTTTTGTAATTGCTTCTGTCTCTCATTTGATTAAGTATATATTTATCTCCTACCAATGGAGTGTGGTACAAAATGTTAGTCTAAGACTGACTTCTGCCAGACTGTTTTTCAGTTTTCCCAGCAGCTTTTATCACCATATTAAAGTTTACAAAGCACTCTCACACAACCACATAATGTGATCTATACAATGTAAACTATACAGGACATAGAAAGATGAATACCAATAGAGTCATCAGTAAATAATAATAATCAATAAACATTTATTAAGTACCTACTATGTTCCAGGCACTGTGCTTAGTGTTCAGGATACAAATATAATAAAAGGAGAGACAATCCCTGTACTGAAGGAGCTTCACATCAAAACACAAAAGTAAGCTGAAAAGGATGACTGGAGAAGGTACCTGCCTTGGGGCTTGGTGGAAAAGTCAGAAAGGTCCCAGAGTAATGTAGCCAGGTAAGAAGTGAAGTCATCCAGATTTAGAAAATCCAAGAATGGAAGCAGCATTAAAACCCATAACCCCAGATATGGATACAAAGAAGCACAAAGTATGAGTAAAATTCAAGGTGAACTGATAAAAGTTCTAAAAAAAATTCTAAAATATATAAAATTAGTTACAAATTTTATGGATTCTACCTATATAATATCATGCAGCCAGTGAATGAAATGAGGCTCTCTTATAGATGGTGAAACAGAGTTTCTGACACATTAAGTGATCTGCCCAGGATCACACTGTTACACCACGCCCATCTCTATGTTACCACTGACATCAGCTGATTTACTTTGAGGCTTTTCATCACCACCAGCATGGAATATTTCAATATATCCTTTTTCACTGATATCTTTTACTTTATATATCACATTTCTGAATACATTCTTCCCCTCTCCCTACTTGTAACAAAGATATTTTTAAGAAACAAAGAAAAGAAAACCAGCTCAACAAAACTAACCATCTGACGGAATTTGGCAACATGTACAATATTCCATATCCATGGTCCCCCACCCCTGCAGTAAAGGAATTGGAGGTATGTCTTCTCTGAAGTCAAGCTCGAATTACACAGCATTTGGGGTTTGGCTGTTATTCTTGAGAGAATACTCATTTGCTCAGCAAAATAGGAGGCAAGGTCATGGCAGAGCCAGCATTTTAATTGTCTGACTCTAAATTTATTGCAGTCTCTGTCAGTCAAGTGGGGCAGGGTACAAACCCAGGAACAAAGGTAGCCTGAACAAAGTTATGGCAACTGACTAGCGTAATATGTTTTTGGAGTACAGTAAGGTGAACGACTTTTATGTAATGTGGGAGTATTTGTAAAAGGTAGAAATAGTAGTTGAAGGTTGAACTATGGAAGGCTTTGAAAGCTAAGCAGCTTAGACTGGTTTTTTTTTTTAGCAGATAATAAATATATTAGCTAACATAATAAATGTAATAGCTAACATTTTAAGGTTTGCCAAGTGTTTTACAGATATTTCATTTGACCTGCACAATAACCTTGTGACATAAGTGTTATATCAATATCATTTCCATTTTACAAAAGAGAAAGAGGTTAAAGACTTGCCTAGGGTCCCACAATTGGTGTCAAGGTAGGATTAGAATTCAAATCTTCCTAACTCCAAGTCCAGTGCTCTCTCCCTATATCACCTAACTGCCCATTGAAGAAGAAACCACTGAAGTCTCCCCAGCAAGGGCAGACATGATAAGAGATGCGCTTTAGAAGGACTTAACGAGGCAGTGGTTGTAGGAAACTTTGGGGAAGAGATTGGAAGAAGGAAAACCAATTAGGAAGCTATTAGAATAATTCACGTAGTAATGATGAAGATTGGGATTAGGCTCCTATCCATGGAAAGAAAATGAAAGAGACGATGTGAGAGACATTAGAAACAAGGTGAGAGATATTAATGATGTAGAATCAACAGAATGGAAGGACTGAATGTATGTGTGGGATGACGAATCAGATTTCAACTAAAAACTGAAAAGATGTGTGGCCGACAGGTAGAAGGAAGTGAGGAGGACAAGATGAACTTTGGTTATGATGGATTTTAAGAGTGACTGGAATGGAGAGAAGTCCATATTGTCTCTCCTGCTAGACAAAGACTGAGGTTGACAGTTTAAATCCTCTCTGAGTCTCTCAAGTGATCTACATACAAGTGACCTTCATGGGAGCTCAATAAAGGTCTGTCAAATACACACATGAATTTATGAGGCAGTCTTTTGAAACAAAAATCTGATGCCTTTTGTTTTTACATCAGTCATTTTCAGAAAATCTATCTCTTTCCCACCTTAGTGACCTTCTAACAAAGCAAGGTGGGGTAGGGATGGGGGTGAAATCAGTTAAACAAAACCAACTGATGCATCAACCCAACACAGCTAGGTGGCCCAGTGGATAGGGTGCCAGGCCTGAAGTCAGGAAGATTCATCTTCCTGAGTTCAAATCTGGCCTCAGACACTTACTAACTGTGTGATCCTGGGCAAGTCACTTTGCCTCAGTTTCCTCATGTGTAAAATGAGCTGGAGAAGGAAACTGCAAACCCCTCCATTACCTTCACCTAGAAAACCCCAAAAGCCATCACACATGACTGAAACAACTAAATATCAACCCATAAGAGAACATATATAGTATGTTCACCCATATTCACTCCCCACCTTCCTAGTGAAAGAAGGGAGGTGAATTTCCACATTGTTTTCAGGGACTGAGATTAGTCATTGTAATTACATGTTATTCCTTTTATTTACATCATTACAGTCATTTTGTATATTGTTTTCCTGGTTCTGCTTACTTTACTCTGCAGCAGTTTCTATCTACCCATGTTTCTCTAAATTCCTCAAATTTGTTGTTTCTTAAGGTACATTAGCATTCCATTACACTCATACACCACAATTTGTTTAGCTATTCTCCAGTTGATGGACAACCACTTAGTTCCCAGTTTTTTGCATGACCCAATCTTCTTTGTAGATCCAGCTTGTACTTACCTGTTAATCTCCTCTCCAGAATCAGTCATCAACATGAATCTCACCCTACAATATCCTGGCCCTTATTTACTACTGGGCATGAGGACCTCTTACCCAAGGTAAGGGTAGGGGTACTGGGTATCTGAGAGTGCCAAGTGGGGACTTCTCGGCTCAGTGCCCACCAAGGTAACCATTAAACCTTTGGAGGGTGGAGTCCCCTCTCCTGGAGTTAGGGGGAGGCCAGTGGTCAGAAAGGACTAGAGGCAGAGCTGAGGCATCATGGAGCAGAGCACGGCAGACTCCAGGAACTTCATTGACAACCCAGCAGACATCATTGTCATCGCTGTCTACTTCCTTTTGGTCATCGGGGTCGGTCTGTGGGTGAGGCCAAAGGGCTAAGTCTTGAGCTCAGGCTAGGTGGAGGAGAACAGAGGAAGGAGAGGGCTAATGGGAGGGGGCAAGAAAGAGGACACCTGGTGTCTTAGAAAACTAGAATGTCAGTGCTGGAAAGGCCCCAAAAGGTCATCCAGTTCAACCTTTAGTAGAGGAAACTGAAGGCCAGAAAGATGTGACCTGCCCAAGGTTATAGAACAAATTAACAGGACAGCCAGAATTTAGATTCTCATCTTTTGACTTCCAATCCAATGTATTAAAGAAGCCTGTGTCTCTGAAGGAGAAAGACACAGAATGGGAGCTGGAAGTCTGCCTTCCAGAATCAGGGGCATCTGGGTAGGAGCTGGGCAGGGAATATGATATAGAAAAAATGGTCAGAAAATCCTCTGGATTTGGAACTAAAGGACCTAAGTTCAAATCCTGGCTTTGTCACTTACTGTGTGACCCTGGGCCAGTCATTAGACCTCCATGGATTTCATTTTCCTCTTCTGTAAAATCAGTCTGGATCTCTAAGGTCTGTTTCAGAACTAATGTCTTGTGCTTCTAAGATCATGTGACTAGGGCTGAAGGCTAGAATAGGAGTTAATATTCAGACTGAGACAAGACTGAGGAATGTGATGAGGACGCTAATGAGTTACAAATAGATGATCCCATTAGCTCAACCCCTGCCCCCATCCCTATCCTCACTCCCCACCCCTTTTAATGGAGTCCCCTTGACTGGTCTTCATGTTCTACTCAGTTATTAACCCCAACCCCTCAGAGTTAGCTGCAGCCCTCTCCCCACTTTCTCTCTTAGTCCATGTGCCGGACAAATCGGGGGACCATCGGAGGATACTTCTTGGCTGGGAGGAGCATGATATGGTGGCCGGTAAGGAGGGGCTTTGGAAAAGGAATAGGGCATCATGGGAAAGTGTTTGGGAAGAATGTGAAGGTGAATGGGGGAAGGTGGGGGTTATTCACCTTGTCTAAGGCTCCCTCCCATCTCAATTCTTGCAGGTTGGGGCCTCTCTCTTTGCCAGCAACATTGGGAGTGGACATTTTGTGGGCCTGGCTGGGACAGGTGCAGCAAGTGGACTAGCTGTGGCAGGATTTGAGTGGAATGTGAGTTTCACTCCCTCTTCTTCTCCAGTCTCACTATCTTCTAGGGATTACCAGTCCTACAGCCCTGTGGGAACCACCTTCTGTATCTCTGTGGAAGACTGATTCCCAGAGATGGAGGTAAAAGCAAGTAGCCTAAACGTTAGATCTGAGATATAACTTCTAATCTGGAAGTTAAGGGCACAGGAAGAAATGAGTGAAGACGGGGAAGGCTTCTCTTTCCTTGAGGATCTCCAAAATGAAAACTTCTGATTGTGAAGGGTATTCTTTCACAGAGGAAGGTGGATAGACAAGATAACCTATGTAGGCCTTGGAAAAGTACAGAATTGCTGTCCAGCATCCTCTTGACCCTCTTTCCTCCCCCTTTAGAAGGGGGAGACTCTACTCATCACACTATCCACATAAGGCTCTGCTAGCCTATTACCAGAACAATCCCTCGACTGAACTCAATTCTTATCACACCCTGGATCTGAATCTTTTCCTTCCAGAAAGCCCTGGACAACCCTCCAGCTTGCTACAGTTGTAGTGTCAAAAGTCAAATAGAAATATCCCAGGAGGTCACAAGTTGAGTTAGAAAACCACAAATTAACATTATCTAAATTGTGTTATATTTATATTTATTCTTTTAAACATTTCCCAATTGCATTTTAATCTGGTTCAGGTAGCAAGTTTGACCACTCACTCCTCAGAACCGTTTCTCCAACCCCTCTACTAACAACCCTGAATCTGCCATCCCCAGGCCCTCTTTGTGGTGCTGCTCCTGGGCTGGCTATTTGCACCTGTGTACCTGACGGCTGGAGTCATCACTATGCCCCAGTATCTGAGGAAGCGCTTTGGGGGTCATCGAATCCGCCTCTACCTTTCAGTGCTGTCCCTCTTCCTCTACATCTTCACCAAAATCTCTGTAGGAGTCAACCATATAGAAGTGGGGAGTGGGATGGGAGGCATTGTGTCTGTCATGTTGAGAAGTTAATGAAGGATATGACATCTGTAACCTGTGGGGAATGGAATGGGAGAGAGGAAGCCTTCTAAGGGTGGAAAACCAATAGCCTTGAGGCCGCATATGGCCCTCTAGATCCTCAAGTGCATCCCTTTGACTGAATCCACACTTCACAGAACAAATGCCCTTAATAAAAGGATTTGTTCTGTAAAACTTGAACTCAGTCAAAAGGTCACACCCAAGCACCTAGAAGGCCACATGAGACCTTGAGGCCTTAGGGTCCCCACCTCTGCAAGTAGACCCCGGAGGACAGATTCCTAAATCCTCATGTTTCTCCTAGTGATCTGACGTTCCCTGCCCCTCCCCTCTATAGGTAGACATGTTCTCTGGGGCTGTGTTCATTCAGCAGGCTCTGGGCTGGAACATCTATGCCTCTGTTATTGCTCTCCTGGTCATCACCATGATCTACACAGTGACAGGTAGGTAAGGCAGCCTGCTAATAGGAGTAGGGCCTCAGAAAGAGAGGTGGGATCAAGGGAGAGCCACCTCACCTTTTTAATTTAGGATTTGACCCACATGTGGCCAGCCTAAGTGGTTTTCTCCTCATTGGTTGTCTTGGGTGGCAGGGCAGGCTCATTCATCCCTGTTGGGTGGATTCCATACAAGGAGGCAAATATTCCAAACTCATTGGCTTGTGGTGCTGTGAGAAGTGGCACCAAGGTTTATGGATTATAGTATTGGAAGGGTTCTCAGATGAGGAAAATGAGGCCTAGAAATGAGTTACACAAGAGCTGGTAAGTAGCATTCAGGATTCAAACTCCAGATCCAACACGACAACTCACTGAAGCAAAAAGGGTCATGATCTCGTATAAAATGGCATGCCAGTGATCTAGAACAAAAGGGAGGCCATATGGTTCAGTGGTAAAAACAAAATTAGCAAAAAAGGCAAAAGTCTTTTGTGCCAGCCTTGGCTTTGTTGCATGGCCTTGGGCAAAGCACCTCCCTCAGCCTCAGAATCTTAAATGAGAAAGTATATCAAGAACCCCTGTTCCAGGGGTTCTTAATCAGGTGTCATTTCTTTTTTTATAATTGCTCTCCTTTGCAATCATGTATATTTTATGCTTTTAAAAACATTAATCTGTGTGAAAGGATCCAGAAGTGTGACCAGACTGCCAAAGGAATCCGACACACACAGAATAGCTTAAGAATTGGAACCGAGTCCAGAGTCCTCTACCAGAATGGGAATTATTTCCTCAGCTAATATCCTGAAGTATTCATACACTCTTATCTCAAAGACTTTCAGTTGCAGGAATCTTTCATGAGACAGCTTTGATCATTAGGTTCTTCCTTAATTTAGTCCAAATCTTCTCTATAACTTCTCCCATTGCTCCTAGTACTGAGCTCTAGGAATCAAATCAAATAGCTCTGCCCTAATCCAGCCATCTAAATATTCAGACTTAATCATGTTTCTTCATCTTACCTTTTTTGTGCTAAACATTCCCAGTTCTGTGAAGCATCGGGAAGATTCTTAGTTCCTTCACTGTTCTTATTCACATTTACCTGGTCAAAGTCCTTGGAAAGCTTGTCTTCTGACCCCACTCTCCTTCCAGGGGGCCTGGCTGCACTGATGTACACAGATACAGTCCAGACTTTCGTCATTCTTGGGGGAGCATTCATTCTCATGGGCTATGGTATGGCAGAGCAGAACCCTGAATTCTGGGGGGTAGGCAGGATGGGAAACTAGAGGCTGGATGACAGAATACCTCAATTTTTCCAAAAGGGAGGGAACTTTTAAGGGGAAAAGGAAGCTTGAGGCCCTCAAAAAGAAGAATCTAGATCCCTGGGAAGAAGTAAATCTGTGTGTCAGGATTTGTGACTGTCCTCTGTCTCTATGCCAGCCTTCAATGAGGTGGGCGGGTATACAGGCCTCTTTAACAAGTACTTGGAAGCCAAGACCACACAAATCTTTTCTGAGGACCCCAAGGTGGGCAACATCTCTTCCTCCTGCTACCAGCCCCGTGCTGACTCCTTTCACCTTCTCCGGGACCCAGTGGCTGGGGATCTGCCTTGGCCAGCCCTGATAGTGGGGCTCACCATTGTCTCTGGCTGGTACTGGTGCAGTGACCAGGTAGGAAGATGAAGTTATGGTGAGGTGGATGTGAACGCTGGGGTCTGAGAACTGGATCTGACCAAGGGATCTCCTTCATGTTTCAGGTTATTGTACAGAGATGCCTGGCAGGAAAAAACTTGACCCACATTAAGGCTGGCTGTATCCTGTGTGGGTACCTAAAGCTGCTGCCCATGTTCCTTATGGTCATGCCAGGAATGATTAGCCGAATTCTCTTCCCAGGTAATGCTCCCTCAACTCCCTCTGATCCACGTCCTTATCCTTGGACTTTGCTTCCTATCCCAAACCCAGGCATGGAGATGCTCAACTTTCCTGTCTGCCAGGATCTGGTCTTCTCCAGCTTTGTTTGATCTTCTCCTAGATAAGGTGGCATGTGTGGTTCCAGAAGTGTGTAAGCAGATCTGCGGTACAGAGGTTGGCTGTTCCAACATTGCCTATCCCCTACTGGTGGTGAAACTCATGCCCAATGGTGAGCTGGGAAGTGGGAAATGGAGGAGACATCTGTTAGTCATAGGGCTATGAGAGCTGTAGGGGTCCTTGGAAATCAGGCCCAGGCCCCTTTTACAGAAGAGGAGACTGAAGCCCAGAAAGGGAAGGTTGTTTACCTAGAGCAACTGGAGCTAGTGGAGCAACTGGAGCACAACCATGGCCTCCTGTTGGGGGAGGGCTCTTTCCTCTAGATCCCTACCTGCCCTCTCATGTCCTCCCTGCCTAGGTCTCCGGGGACTAATGCTGGCCGTCATGCTGGCTGCTCTCATGAGCTCCCTGGCCTCCATCTTCAACAGCAGCAGCACACTCTTCACTATGGATATCTACACCAGGATCCGACCCCGAGCTGGAGACAAAGAGCTGCTGCTGGTGGGCCGGTGAGGACCCAGCCTTAGCCCCTCCTGACACAAGGATTCTAGGGTACACTTTCCCTGGCAACCAACACCTGAGTCTGAGCAGGGTCCACAGTCCTGACCTTTCTGTTCTCTTCCCTAGGCTCTGGGTGCTATTTATTGTTGCAGTCTCAATTGCCTGGCTCCCCGTGGTCCAGGCTGCCCAAGGTGGTCAGCTCTTTGACTACATCCAAGCTGTATCCAGCTACCTGGCGCCACCAGTCTCAGCAGTCTTCATTCTTGCCCTCTTTGTGCCCAGGGTGAATGAACCAGTAAGCCCCTAAAACCCATACTGAGAGGGAACTGAGGGGGCAGGACATCTACGTCTAAGAAAGGGAACCTGGGGGGAGGGCTCCTGGGATTCAGGGTCACATTTAAGAGTGATCATTCCTCTCTTCACCAGGGTGCCTTCTGGGGGCTAATTGGGGGCCTCCTGATAGGGCTAGCCCGCATCATCCCAGAGTTCTCCTTTGGCACTGGCAGCTGTGTCCAGCCCTCCTCCTGCCCAAGTCTCTTCTGTAGAGTTCACTACCTCTACTTTGCCATTGTGCTTTTCGTCTGCTCCTGTATCATAATTCTCACCGTATCCTTCTGCACAACACCCATCCCCCAAAAACATGTAAGTGGACTAGAGTCTGGATGTTACTGTAATACCCTCTTCCCTCATGGACTGAATGCTTTATAGGAAGGAACTGAGTCTAAATAGTATCAGTATTCCCCATGATGCCCTGAATTTGGTGAGTGCCAACTGAATCCAATGAACAAATGAATTTACAGGCCCATCTTCTCTTAGCTCTACCGCCTTGTGTTCAGCCTCCGTCACAGTAAAGAAGAACGGGAGGACCTGGACATGGATGAGCGGGAAGCAGGGCCCCCTGAATTCCCTGTGCAGAATGGCCAGTTGGAACATGCAGTAGAGATGGATGGTAGGCCACTGGGAAAAGGGGACCAGCAGCCCTGTCTGCAAATATGGGGGAGAAGGGCTGATTTTTCTTTCTTTGGGTGGGAGGCTCAGGGGGCTCCAACTGTTGAACACTGAGTCTTCTTTTCCTTCAGAACCCCCACCTACAGCCCCAGGCCTACTCCACCGCTGCCTGCTCTGGTTCTGTGGGATGACTGGAAGTGACCCAAACAGCCCCTCACCTCGCACAGCTGAGGAAATAACAGCCCAGCAATTGGAAGACATTACTGAGGACCCACGCTGGGCTCGATTTGTCAATCTTAACGCACTATTCATGATGATGGTGGCAGTCTTCTTCTGGGGCTTTTATGCCTGAGAACACTGGTAATCCAGTGTCAGCCTGGGGCTCTCTATTGGTGGGGGGTGGGGGGAGAAAGAGCAGGGAAGCTGGGCTACTTCAGCACTGACACAACTGGAGTCTAGGACTAGCCCTTAGGGAGGATCTCTGGACCCACAGATCTAGAGGAGTAAAAAGGAACCCCAACATGAAGACTGGCTCATTTTTATTGGCATCAGCTTTATCACTCATCAACTACATGCCATCACTGTACTTAATGAACACAAACATTATTTATATACTATTGTGTCGGTTAAAAATGTGCCTGCTTTGGAATTAAAAATAAAACTTATCACAGATCTGGAGAGTAAAATGTCATTTTTAAAAAGGTAGCACAGGGAAGGCTCTCCCACACAAAGGAAGTGGAGAAGGTGCTGACAAGGAAGAAGCTTCTCCCACTGAGAGCTCACTCTCTGGAATCCGCATTCCCTTATCCACATTCCTTTGGTCCAATTCCAGAGCCTCCCTGGTCCCTGTCTAGCCTGGTCTAGGTCCAGGTGATGACACTGGCCCTCATAAAATCTTCTTCTCCCCATGAGGCCATGCCGCTCGCCACTCGTCCACCTCCAGTAGATGGTGCTCCGTCTCCCAGCCTACAGCTTGAAGCTCTGGTGGGAAAGTGTCCTTCATAATCCACTGAAAGGCCCTTACTCTGATCCACACCCCACCCCTTCCCACTTTGCAGCCAAGGAAGCAAATTCAGAAAAAAGAAGTGATTTGCCATGGTCACATAACGAGTAAGTGGAAGAGCTCAGATTACAAAACAGTATTCTCACATTCTCAGTTCAATGCAGGATGGTTAAAGGAAGGAGTATGGATCTCATTACCTTTCAAGAACTTGGGGTAGAGTCTATCAAGGATCTGGTAAGTTTCCTTGACAATGGTCCAACTGTCTCCTTCAGGGACTGTGGGACCAAAAGAATAACTGGGGTCAGCACTAAGAACGAGCCTTCTCTCCTCCTGCTGTCCCCGTCATTGCCCCACCCCACGGCCCCCACATAAACCCTCAGCTCTCACCTGCCCTGATTTGGGCCCTCAAGGTTTCCATCTCTTCCGTGAGAGGTACATCCTCCAACAGTGCTGCCAGCAAAAGTCCATGTGTCGCTGCCCTCAGAATGAGCCCAGCACTTACTTCCTGGCCCAACGTCACTTGTATCTGGCCTAGAGAGATTCATCTAACAAGTTAATACTAGGTGGGCAGAGTGGTCTCATCTCTCCTGGAACGCCTTTTCTTCTTCTCTGCTCATCCCTCAAGGCTTTACTTAGATCCTACATCCTTTGTGAATGCTCCCTGACTGCCTTAGCTCACATTCTACTCTCCCTTCTTTGAACTCCAGGAACATTTACTGTCTATCTCACTATTTGGTCTTTAGCTTACATTTTCTGGTATTGTTAGGTTTGTTTCTCTGTGTACATATCCAACCTCCCCAAACATCTGTAAGCTCCTTGAGGACAGGGATATGATTTACACCAGTGTTCCTAGCACACAACCTCCTCATATAGGTGCTTAATAAATATTTTTCAATTGTATGTCTGATAATGATTGAAAAGGATCCTTGGAAGAATGACAGAAATCTTGAGGGGAGAAAAAGGGAAGTGAGTGACTGCTATGAGACTAGAAGAATTAGGCTTCTTCCATCTGGAAAGATGAATATTGAGAGGGGATATGATGAAAGCCAATTAATTCATAATGGAAAAGGCAAATTTCTTTTCCAAATCCTTGACTATAATGGAGAAGAGTCCTACTGAGAGCTCTGAAGTCTATAAAAAGATAACATATAATCTACATAACGGAGTAAATTCACAGAATTTGTAACAGTAAGATGACGAAAGCCAGGAAATGTGTGTGTGTGTGTGTGTGTGTGTGTGTGTGTGTGTGTGTGTGTGTGTCTGTGTGTGTCTGTGTGTCTGTGTTGACCTCATAATGGCTGTTGACACATTCCTGTCAAACTTCTGGTCAACTAAAATCTTCAGATCTTTTTTACATAAACTGCTGTCAAGTAAGGTCCCCCTAACCTTGTCCTTGTGCAGTTTAGGTCTTTACATCTATTCTCATTTCCTTTCTTCTGTTTCAGTTACTCCTACAGCTCTGGGTCACTAACAGTCTTTGACAATCACTCAGAGGGCAAGAGAGAGCAAGTGAGAAGGAGCAGGTTATAACATATGGCAAATAAGGAACTCTGAAGAAGAGTAGGAACAAAGCATATCACTGGGGAATTTATGACTGGAAAAAAAGAGACTGACTGATCACCTAATGAATCTCCTGTTTGCTCTACTGGCACACTCTTGAGGCAGGAAGAAAGTAAAGAAGGTTCTTAGCACATTGGTTGGGGCTCAATGTAACAATCTTACATGGAAGGACATGGCCAAGAACAACTCAGGATAGACAGGCTGCTATCTACATGATGGAGGAAACATCCACATTGACGTCACAAAGTCATTTGAGTATTGCTGTTTTAGCCCATTTTTCAATAAAAATTGAAGTCTTTTGAATTTTGCTTGTCATCCAAAAAAGCTGTCTTCCTTGGCTTGACAAAAATCACCTAATGTGATGTAGTTGTTATTTAGTCATTTTCAGTTGGGTCAGACTCTTTATTTCCCCATTTGGGCTTTTCTTGGCAGAGATACTGGAGTGGTCTGTCATTTCCTTCTCCAGTTCATTTTACAGATGAGGAAACTGAGGCACAAGGTTAAGTGACTTGCCCAGGGTCACACATCTAGTAAATGTCTGAGGCCAGATTTGAACTCAGGAAGATGAGTCTTCCTGACTCCAGGCCTGACACTCTATCCACTGAGTCACTCAGCTGTTTATGTAATGTCTGCCCTATATACTTCATCCAAGTTGAAGATAAAAATATTGATTAGATTAGAAGGCCCTGTGGCTACTAGACCATCCAGGTTAACATTGATCTTACAATTCTCTGGGATCAACTGTTCAACTAGATCTACCTAGTTACATCATGTAGTCAACATTCCAATTTTGTCTGACAAAGCTATTACTAAAGAGAGTTGAGGAATTTTCATGTTCTTATACATGTCTTCTTATACATGTTCTAAACAGTCTAAAAGGAAAAGGAAGTGAAAGAAATTATTCACAAGGCTTCATTCCACCACCTTTCCTCTTCCTCCCCTAACCTACTGCTTTCTACCCTTCTCACCTCGGCAACGGTCCCAGCGCAGGAGGTAAGGCTGTTGGTGCCCCTCACTCACTTGCTGCAGTTCAAAGGTGCTAGGGAAAGAGACAAAATGTGGGGGTACATGGGATAGAGAAGGTGGCAGTGGTAGACTTGCTGTGGGTGAGAGATGTGGCTGAGCAGGAAACCCAAAGGAGAGGGGCCAGGGCCTTTAGGAAGTACTTATGGGGTTAATAGGTGCCCAGAGAATGCATGGGTGAAGGCAAGGAAAGAGAGAGAGAAGGGTGTCATTTACCTTGAGACCAGGCTGTGCAGGGGTACACCCAGGGACAGAGACAGGGCAGGGTGGCAACCTGCAGGGAGCCAGGGTCAGGATGATCAGCAGGAACTAGGCTTAGGGTAGGGTGGGGAACCTGGAGCCTAAAGGCCACACGTGACCTCTAGGCTGCAGGTCCTAGGTTTCTAGGTCTTCAGGTGTGGCCCTTTGACTGAACCCAAACTGGTTCCATGAAGTTTGGATTCAGTCAAAGGACAGCCCCTGAGGTCATATGTGGCCTCAAGGCTGTAGGTCCCCCACCGCTGGTTTAGGGTATGTAGGAGACTAAGAAGGAGGGGCAGTGTCACCTGTCCACAGTGGTTCCATACGATTGGCTAAGGGGGGTGTTAAGACCTTTCCCCACTAAATGAAGTGCTTTAGGACAAGGTAAAGTCGAGCTTCATTGAATGTTTCCATGATGACAGCCCGAACTGCTCGGAAGTTGGCATAGAGATGGAGGACGGTGAAAAGGAAGAAGGCAGCAAGACTGAGACTACGGAAAAGAAAATGAGATCAGAGGTAGAAGGCAAGGAATTCACAACCCCTCCTTCATGACTTCCCCTGAAATCTCACCTTTGCCGTTCAGATAGTAGAGGAAGCAGTAAAAGACTGACCAGCAGCCCTGCCAAGTTGACTAGAGTCTCCTGCATTGGGACAGAAGTTGGCAGAAAGGAAAAGTCAGGCCAACATTTCTGACATCACAGAGATACTGCCAGATTAATCTTTCTAAAGCAGAGCTTTCACCATGTCATTCCCCAATTCAAGAAGCTCCCATGGTTCTCCATTTCCTACAGAATACAGTTCAAATTTCTTAACCTGCAATTCAAGATCTTTAAAAATCGGGCCAGAAGTTGCCTTCCCAGCTCTATCGCCCATTTAAATGTGCCTCTTGAAGACACCTTCCAGTTCTAAATTTATGACTCTCTACCTCAATCAATTCCTCCATTAGGTCAATTCCAATATAAGAAGGAAGATGATAAATTTTTCATAAAATCCTAAGTTAAGACAACTCAAACCCCCAAAAAGCACAATAAAGAAGCATGTACAGGAGTTTTTTGGGTGCCAAATGAAGGCTGCTACAAGAGTATTGTCTGGAGCAGTTTCACACCTGGATGGGTCCTCAGTTTATCCTCAAACTCCACTAATACTAGGGAGAAGGGACTCTCATCCCTAAGTTTCCAACTTTAGTCCTAACATGAATTCCATCCCTCTCCTCCACCTTCCCCCTATCTTCACAGGGGAAAAAGTTAGGGAGGACAAGCTGTTAATCTGCTAGGTGGTACCTCTAAGTCAGTGAAAGAAACCACCATGTTTGGCTATGTCTAGATTAGCTTATCAGACCTACTCACAGCCACTGTGCTATCTACTTAAATGCTGCTCCTCCTCAAAGGAGGGTAGGTTATCTTTCCACAGATTCCCCAACTCAGCCCTTGCTATTCCAGATCAACTCCAGTCTTGCCCTTCGCCTTGACCCCATAACTCTTCTCAAGACTCTCACCTGGCTTCCATCTTTGGCTGAAACATCAGCCATGTTGTCTCTCCTGGCCTGGTGCATGGTCAGTGCTGCCCGGGTGGCTCCCCCTGCTACTCCTACAATGCACTAAGAGTGAAATATGACAGAAGAAAAGCTCAGCACCCAATATAACAATGTCATGTTCTTCAGACTAATTATTGTACATTTCGATCAAATTCTGTTCAATCGTTTTGCAGTTGTGTCTGATTCTTCATGACCCCATTTGCAGTTTTCTTGGCAAAGATACTGGAGGGGTTTGTCATTTTCTTCTCCAGCTCATTTTACAGAGGAAGAAACTGAGGCAAATACAAGGAAGTGACTTGCCCAAGGTCACAAAGCTAGTAAGTGTCTGAGGCCAGATTTGAACTCAGGAAAAAGAGTCTTCCTGACTCCAGGCCTGGTCCTCTATCCACTATACTACCACTTCATTTTAATCAATGAAACAGAAGTGATACGATTTGCTCAGTCACATAGTCGGTGGCAGAAATGGGACTAGAACCCAAGTTTTCTGACTCCCAGTCCATGACTATTCAAATACACCATGCTGTCTCCATGCTGAACTCTGATAATCCTTATGAACTATATTTCTCTTATTTTAATACTTTAAGATTCAGAGGTATCAGTACTCTCTCCACTGAGGCAATAATTCCACCACACCTCAGTCTGTGGTTTCATACTCTAAATTCAAAGTCACTACTTGTTGGCCAACCTCTTCCTGGGGAGCCTTTCTGCAGGTGCCGCTGCTAGTTCTTGGGTAACACCTAATCATCAGGCTCCTGTATGAAGCCAGTGTGGCAGATCCTGCAAAAAAATGTCTCCTTCCCTAGCACTGACATAGAAAATTCCGAGTCACCTCGATACCACAATGAGGCATCAGGTTATACTACTTATATGGTATCTATTGCACAGTCATTTTTACTTAAACTTTCAAGTCTATATGCTTTACTGCTTCTGCTGGACTCCACCAGGGTGTACGTCTTATGCATTTCTTAATCTTCCAAGGAACATATGCCCACAATAAGCTATAAGCAAATGATTGTGAACTGAGTGGCCCCCCATTTCTTCTGAAGGTGAGTACCTTGGCCAAGCTGCTGACACAAACAATGAGAGTAAAGCAGGATGGGAATGCTGGGGCCACAATCTCTAAGAACATGGCTGCATCATTTAGAACATCAGCGAAGAGCCTGGATCAGAGGTTAGAGGTTAGGGGTCCTGAATTTCCATAATAAAAGATTCACCCTGTGCCTTCCAACCTCCACCAGCTCAGTGCCTACCCACTGTACACTCATTACCTCCACTTCTTGGCCTCACAATCCAGTCTGCTCCTGTAGGAAAGAAGTTAGCTTGCATTGGAACCAAGAAGAAAGCATTCACTGTTTCATGTGATAACCAGCTTCGCATATAGGCAAAGCATACAGTGTGATTTGAAGGGACCTACAAAGACCCTCTCTTCCCCAAAATATCTCTTATCTGACTCATCATTGATGTCTAAACCCCCAACATTAGAGATCTAGTCCTCTGATTTAAGCATTGCCTTCTCTAGGCTTTTTTTTTTTGAAATTCAAGCAGTACTGGGAGAAGAACATTTGGTCCCTAACACCTTAACACATTTAATACTATCATATCTTTTCTCCCCTGACAAGAGAGATGAGACAACATATGACAATACAGTGTGGTGGAGAGAACCATGAACTAGTCATCTAGTCCTAGCTCTATCATTAACTATCTGTGGCTTTTGAGTAGTGCTCCTCTGAGCTCAGTTTCCTCTTCTAAGGTTCTCTTATCTCCAGGTTCTAACATTCTTAAGAAACTGAATGGTTAGAGTAGTTTAGAGAAAGGAGAAAGAAAAGGGACATAGAAAAAGGGATGCTGATATTGCAATTGATATCAAGGAATACTGATTCATTAATTGAAAAAAAGATGGAGGAAATGGGAAGCTACCAAAATTAAACTTCACAATTTGGGTAAGAGCCAGCCCTGCCATGTTACTGAAGTCTAGCCAGAGTTAAAAGACACAGTGATTAATCCCATGAAAGCTCTTGACTTAATCAAAAGAAGGATGAACTCACCCCATCAACCAAGCAAAACCAATTCGCCCCAGCATGCCAGTTCCATCTGCAGTAGAAGAGAGGGCAAAGAATCTCTGAATTCAATGTTTGTTCATTCATTCATTCAGAAAGTTCTCATCTAGTATGTGTAAACTGCTAGGGGGTGGGGTGGGTAGGAAGGGAGAAGATACAAAAATAATTAAAACATGATCACTGCTCTCATGAAACAGTCTAACAGATAAGATAAGCAACTTACAAATAACTATTGCAAAAGGTAAAAAGTAATAAACACCTTAGGAGCAGTACATACAAGGCTATGGGAATATGGAAAAAAGAGGGATGACTTTTGGCTGGTGGTTATCTAAGGATTTTCAACAGGTGTAAACAGTGGTAGAAGGTATGCAAACTCCTTATGGGCTCTGTCTAATTTATCTTTGCCCCTCCTTTAACACTGAGTGCAATGCCTTGGATGCTGTAGATAATTAATGCATACTGAACTGAATTCCAGGTGGAGTAAAATATATAAGGAAAAAATGGGAATGAATGTCAGGTATTGCTAGAAGGTAGGTGCAATGAATAGGATCAGTCAGAATAGCCAAATTGGATTGGTGGGGGTTTGGAAGTTTTGAGCCATAGATTAGAATATCATCCTAAATCAGAGGCTCTAAACCAGGGGTCTTCCAATGTATGCATTTAAAAACATTACTCTGAAACGGGCTTCATAGTTTCACCAGACTTCCAAAAGGGTTCCTAACACACAAAAAGGTTAAGAACCCATGCCTTGAGGGCAGTCAGGAGATACAAGTTTCTGAATAAGACTGGGCATGACAGAGTCAGAATTATGCATGAGAACGACTAGCTTGATAGAGCTGTGCAGAATGGATTAGAAGGAGGAATCTTATAGCAGAATGAGTTCCTTTCCTTAGTGACCAGAATCCAGAATGCCAGGTGGAGAAAGGGACTCAATGAAAAGGGAAATATGGTAGGCATTTGGTGCAGGAAGGAGAAAAGGAACCAATGACTTGGGAACACAAGGGATGAAAAGTAAAGGCCATTTGGGGCTGGCATAGAGATCATAGCTCACCTTTTAAGAGCCAAGTGATGGTGGCAGCTGAGACAGAAGCAGCTGCATCCCCCACCCCAACCCCCTGAAGGACTGCTTGGGTTGCCAAGGAGCCGGTGAGGCTGGAGGCAAAAGCCTGGATGATGAAAGGATATTTGGTAAGAGAAATGTCATAGTTCTCCCAGCTTGGAATTTGTCTTAACATGGTTTAAATGGACCTTAGAGATCATTTAGTCAAATCCCCTCCCTTTACAGATGGAGACCAGGAGTGATCAGGGCAAACCTAAAACTAGAGCAGGTCTTCTGACTTACAGCCCAGGGCTTGCTCCACTACACCAGGCTGCCAGTCCTGTCATAACGCCCCAAAGTAAAGAATGGAAAGAACACTGGGGAAAGAAAGAGACCTGGATTCAAGTGGGCCAGTTTGGGGGTTCAAATTCCTCCTCTGTAAAAAGAGAAGCCTGACCTAGATGACCTCCAGACTTCCACCAGCCTTCCTCCCTCCCCCTTGCGGGGCTTCGTAATGACCTGCACGGTGTCCCACAGCTGGTAAGGCAGGTAGTCTGGGCTGACGCTGTCAGGGAAGCCGTGAGGCAGGAACACCGCCTGAGAGGGGGCGAAGGAGAGTGAGTTCAAGAGGGCCCGGACCTCACTTCTATGCCCACCACGGACTGACCTCACAGGACCCTTATGGCTTTATTTGGTAGATCTTGTGTCTAAGTCTCCCTGGGGGGTCTTTACCTCTCTTCTTGGGAGGGGACTGCCTCTCTCTATTCATGGTACTATTACGTATAGATCTCTCCCCTCCCCACCCCGCCCCTTGTGGGAGGAGGGGTCTCTCCCCTCTCTCCAGGTCTACTTCTTTCGGGGGGGGGTTCTCTACACCCCCTCCACGGGCACTCCCTCCTGGAGGGGTTCTTCCCACTTTCCTCCTCCCGGGGGTCTCCCCCTCCCGGGGGTTCTCCCCCTCCCGGGGGGGGTCTCCTCCTCCCGGGGGGTCTCCCCCGCGTCCGTCACCGTGAGAGCGGCTCGCAGGCCTTGCCCGGGCCCGCCCCCAGCCTCCCAGCTCAGGCTCCCGTCGGGGGCTGCGGTGCAGCTGCGGGGCCTCCCGGAGCCGAAGCGCTCCCAGCACTGCGGGACCACTGGCCCCCTGCTGCCCGACATCTTGGTGCGCAGATGCCTGCGTCTAAGCTCCCCGCTGGGAGCAGCGGTAAAATCGAGTGGATTCGGGAGGAGCTGTTGGGACCGATGACCTCTAACCCCGCACATCCGCCCGGCCCGCTGGCGTGGTTCCGGCGTGGGCCCTGAGCCGGAGGCTTGGCACGGATAGAATCTACGGCGACTCCCGAAGGACATAACATACTTAAAGGCGAAGCCCGAGAGTTCCCTCCCAGAACCCCCGCGTGCTCTACCTCTCCTTTCCTTTCAGAGCTCCTGGGGATCCAAGCGTAGGGGCGTACAGAGTTAAAGGGTGGGAGCAGTGATAGAGCACGGGATCTCTCCTAAGGAAAATGGGGTTCCGATCCGCTCTCAGACGCTTCCTAAGCCCCGGTTCGCCCGCAGTTTCCTCCCTTCTATAAAATGCGGATAATGGCAGCACTTACTCGCCGGGCTCTTAGGAGGAAAGCTCTTTGCAAACCTAAATGCGTTTACATCAGATTGTAACAAACGCTTACTTGTATTCTCTATGAGCAAATCACTTAATCTTCTCCAGTTTCATTTTACCTGTTTCTAAAATGAAGATACTAAGACCCGCTTCGCAGTGCCGTTGTGAAACTCAAACGAGATCATGTTTGTGAGCTTTTGGTGTAAACTTTAAAGTACAATATAAATAACTTAATAAAGGGAGCTCTAGATTTTTACAGATGTTGGTTTAGAGAATGGCTAAGAGCTTTAGTGGCTTTTGACTTTCAACTTCGATTTAAGAGAGGCTTTGTGATATAATGGAGAGTGATTTGCTGAATTCAGAAAACCCCATCACTTAAGTTTTTTAGGGTTGTTCCCATTTACCTAAGTTTTCTACCGCTCTCCATCCTCAGTACCTTACCGCTTCATCTTTCTTTTAGACTTAGTTTAAAAAAATTGATAGCTTTTATCACCTAAAATTTCCCCTCTCCCTCCTTCCCCCACCTCCTGTAACAAAGAATATTTTTACACAAAAAGAGGAAAAAAAGGCAATTAACAAAACTTATTGATACATTGAAAAAAGTCTGAAAATATATACAATGTTCCACACCTTCCACCTATGCAACAAAGTGGCAGGTGATCTCTCACATTTCTTCTTTAAAGTCACGCTTGTTCTTTGTAATTTTGCAACATTTACTTTTGATTGTTTTGTGGTTCTTCCATTTATCTTATTATGGTTACTAGGTATATTGTTTTGTTGGCTCTACTTCTCCCTGCATTAGTTTATGTGTATCTTCTCATGTTTCTCTGTATTCATCACATTCATCATTTCTTGCAGCATAGAAACATTGTCATTCTCCAATGAGTGGACATCTACTTTGTTTCTAGCTCTTTGCTATGCCCAAAGTACTACTATATTTTGGTATATATGGGACTTTCTCGTTATCAACGACCTCATTGTATGTAACTAGAAGTGAAATCTCTGGGTCAAAGGAAAGAGTATGGACATTTTAGTCACTTTATTTGCATAATTCCAAATTGTTTTCTAAGATGGTTGAACTAAATCACAGCTCCACCAACAATACACTAGTGTGAATATCAGGCTTGCACAACATACAGGCCGAAGGCTTCTTGAAGCCTGACAAAGCAGCCAGAAGGCAGGATATTGTGCAGGCCTGTTTTACATAATCTATATTTTTCTCAGGCAATCGTTCGGCAACCACAAGCCGCTTCTGGCTGTAAGCAGCCCAAGTTGTGCAGACCTGTTTGCATCCTCTTCATTTATCCCAAACTGCCCAACATCCTTTGGAGGGCAGCTCTCTGGCCACAAGCAATCTGTGATGTTGTGCAGGCCTAATGTATATCTTCCCATAACCTATCCACTATGGACCATTCTTATCTTTTGTCAACTTTGCCAGCTTTTCAGATTTTGAAAATTCAGGATTGTCTTGATTTGCTTTTTTCTTATTGTTCATGTTCTGGAGCATTCTTTCATATGGTGGTTAATATCTTGCTGTTCTTTTGAGAACTGTTCATATCTACATATATATATGGACATGGTTTTACATATATACGTGTGTGTGTGTGTATCTTGGATACCCAACCCTCATCTGAGAAATTTGACACAAAGATTTTACCCCAGTCGATTGCTTCCGTTCTTATTCTATAATCTTGGATTTTGTTTGTGCAGAATTTTTCAAATTTCACATAATAAAAATTATCCGTTTTATCTTTTGTAATTTCCTCTATCCCTTGTTTAGCTAAAATAGACTCAGTTTTAACGAAAGTCTCTGTGATAGCACCAGGGTTCCCTCATTTCAAAATGATAAGAGTTGGTTTTCCCTAAAAGGCAACAAAACTGTTTCAGAAGTTCAAACAGACACCTGCTGGGTCACTGAAGGGATGTTTCCTGTGTGGTCTAGTAGAGTCAAGCTGAGTATCATAGGTTTACAGGACTTGTATGGTGTTAGATAAATGTATTAAAGCATCCAGATGGGGATTGCCCTTTGTCCCTTTTTAAGTGGCTGTAGTGGGGAGTTACTTGCACATGGTCCCTTAAATGTTAACCTTCAGCACAGCCAGCACAGATGGGAATCTGCCAGGGAAAGGATCGAAGTTCCTAAAGGAAATGAGCTTGATAGATTGGATTTATATATATTGCTTCCCTGACCCCCCCCCCCCACCTCCCCTTGACCTGCCACACCCTATGACTAGCCCTCTGGGGAAATTAGATTCTGACTTCTGAGTAAAGGCTCAGCAGAATATATTCAGACTTTAGCTATTCATCTCTAATCATAGAATTACACAGGTGCAAGCTGATCAATTAAAATTTGAACAAGATATTGGGACAGCTATGATTTTGCAAATGCTGCTGTTAATGGGAATAGGCACTCTGAGAATGTGGGAAGGAGTCACAGAGCCCTACTAGGTGGGCAGAGAGCAAGGACTCTCTCTCTCTCTCTGTCTATCTCTGTCTTTCTCTCTCGAGGGATCTTTGGGTGTGGTTCCTAAAATATGGGCCCTGCCCATCATGGTGCTTATAAGATTGTACAAAAAAAAAATTCATCACCGGGACGCTAAAAGCCTTTTAGCCATACCCAAGCCTAAACTCTCCTCTAAAGGTCCATTTGGGTCATTCAGGGAAGGCTACAGAGGACAAACCATGGAGGGAAAGGTATCACAGTCTCTTGGGAATAAGTATTTGTATAGGCTCTTTCATTATCCTCTATATATTCTATTGTAGGTATGGCTAAATTGAAACTCTTAGTTATCCAAACTCCCTCATTTAGTTAGCACCAACCAATATCAAATCCTCAGAAGGGGTGAAAGATATTTCTTCTCTAGTGATGGAGATGAAGGAAGCTAGAGTACTTCATTATACAAATACCCCCTACAGCATTTCTATCTCTTGAGGAAGATTAATGGCACCTGGCAGTTTATGGTGGACTGCACAGAGCTAAACCAAGTCATTATAACCACCAATACAGCTGATCCTGACCTCATCAATGTTGTAGATCAGGAAACCCAGGCAGCCTAGACCTAGAGTGAGTGACGTGGGGTTATTGACTTCATTAGTGCTAGTTTCTCTGTTCCTGTGGCTGAGACTAGTCAGGAATAGTCTGTTTTGACCTGGGAAGGCACCCAGTATACCTTCATCATCCTTCCCCACACATGCCTACCTGAAATCTTTCTCCTACTGCCACATTAGGGTAGGCAGAGACTGTCCTTTCATGAAAGCATTAGTTTACACCACTACAATGATGACATAATGTTAACCGGACGTTTCACTGGTAAACACACAGGTAACACCAATTAAGCCAAGTGTCAGATGACACAGGAGGGCTGCTAGCAGGTATCCTAGCACAGGTTCACTCTTGATCCAGGCAGACAGGAAGACAGGAATGGAGTCATAATAAAGAGTTAAATAAGCTTACTTTGTTCCAGTTTATTCTTCTCAAAGGGAGTTTGCTGATAATGGGAGCACCAACTCCTATAGCATTCCCTAATCACCCTTCTCACAGTGGTTGGCAAGAAAGGGAGATGGCTAGCCATATGTTTTGAAGGGATCAGTCGAGACAGGCACAGCATTCCAACTTGTGCACTCCCCTAAATCCTCCAAGCCTCAGTAGGGGCCTGTTGAGGCAGGTATGTGCATTCGTCTATGCATTACCCAAATCACAACTTCCTACTTACTAGTCAGTGCCCACTTGCTTTATAGGGTAACAGACAAAGAAGGTATATTGCCAGCAATAGCCTCACAGATTAACTTTAGCAATATTGTCATTCAGTGCAAGCATAGTAAGTATCACATTATGTCATTCCCATCTCTCACTGCACAGTCAAAGTGTGGAGATGTTTACAATTCATAAGCCTGAGAAATATTATCTAACACCTGTGAACTAGAAGCTGTTCTGGCCATAGAGCCTGGGAAATAAACCCTAAAAAGGAATAACAAAAATCCACCTTACATACACACAAAAATTCACCTTACTTATACTGGACCAGATGAGAACATGTTGACAAAGGCCCTAGATCAGTTGGTGACTCATATGAAGGACAAGGGATGGAAATCAACCCTAAGAAAATCCTAGCTCCAGCCTACTCAGTCAAGTTTTTGGGAATATGGTAGAAAAGAGTAAAGTGTAAAAAGATTGAGAAGATAGGAAGGAACCAGGCTGTAAAGACTTCAAGTGACAGAGAACAAATTAGTTTTCTTTTGTGAAGTTTGGATTCAGTCAAAGGATCACCTAGAGGGCCACATGTGACCTTGAGGTCACAGGCTTCCCCAACCCTGCACTAGAGTTTATTAGTGGTAGGCATGTGTGTGACATGATCACATCTGTGCTTCACTTGGGTAGCTAAGTGGAAGAAAGATTGGAGCATGGAGAGACTTGAGCCAGGGTGGCCAGTTAGAAGGTATTGCAATATTCCAGATGATTGCTGAACACCTGAACTTGGGTGGTGACTTTGTGAATGGAGAAAAGGTGTCATATATGAGAGATGTCAGTGTAGAAGTCACAAGATTTGACAATAGACTGGATGCATAGGATAAAAAAGAGTATGGAGTTGAGGATGACACTGAGGTCAGTAACCGGACTAACTGAAAGGTTGGTGATGTTCCCTATAATAATAAGGGAGTTTGGAAGAAGGAAGGGTTTCAGAGAGGAAGGTAATGAATATTGTTTTGTACATGTGGATTTTGAGATAATTATCCAGGATGAAATGCCAAAAAGTTAGTGATGCAGGACTGGAGCGCAGTAGAGAGACTGGAGCTGGATATATAGACCTAGGAATCATCTTCACAGAGATGATAATTGCATCCTGTAACCCTGCATCTCCAAGTAGATTAATACTGTAGGATTTTAGAGTAAGAAAGAACCTCAGAGAGCAGAGAGCCTTTGAGGCCAGGGACTTAACAGCTCTTTGTTTCCCTGGTTCTAGTCCGTTATCTTCCTCACAACAGTTCCTCGATGTCTATTTGTTATCATTAAGGATAACAATATTATGGCACCAAAATCTATGTGATGGCCATCTCAGAATAAGGCAATTTACTGATGAGCAACAAGAATGTGCTTATAGTACATACAGATCCCAACCATAGTGTAGCTTTATTGTAACCATCAAGAGCTCTCTGCAGGAAGGTACTATAGAAAGCCAATAGTTAAATAAGCAGAGTATTAATCACATGTAATTACTCAATTTTCCTTTCCATGATGAATATGCCAGCATTATGCTTGACCACTGGTTTTTCCTCTCCTGAATTATTCATCTTGGTATTGGTGATGAATATTAAATAAAATGCTCTTGGCTCTGAGGAGAGAAATATTAATACCTGGGTATAATGTTGCCAGTTGTGCAATGATCAAAGACAGAAGAATAGGATACAACTTAATCTCTATGTTTTTCCCTCTCCCTTTGCTCCTGCCCCAAATCCTCACTTTGTCAATGTTGTACAGAAGAAAAAGTTCTAGATTTGGAGTCTAAGGACTTGAGTTCAAATTCTTACAACCTGTCTGACCAAACAACTTCTCTTTGCCTCAGTTTCCTCAGCTGTAACACAAGAGGATTATTGGACTACATGACCACAGAGGTCCCTTATGTCTCTGAATTCAGAATCCTGTGATCCTATTTGTAGCTCAAAGCATTTACTCTTCAAAGCATTTCCTCATTCTTTTACTGCTTTCTTAACATGAACAGACTACAACAGGATTCCTGGAATACAGGGCAGATCCTCTAGAATCTACTCCAGAAGTTAGCAAGAGGCTAGAAGGAAAGTTGGGAACCAGGTCCTTGGAGAGGTTACATAAGAGTTTGGGAAATAAACCCTTGAGCTTTGGAAAGTACAGATGCTCAACTCTTAGAGGGGAGTCATCATTGAAAGGGAGAAAGCAAAGATTATGGGGAAAATTACAGCTGAATTTGAGGAAGATGGTAGGGGGCTGTCTTAATTTCACCCAGGTGCCTTGTCTGCCCCATTGGGTTGTTTCTGTACAATCTTCTATCTCTCCTGGCTCAGGAAAGACCCACCCTTTTTCTCCTCCCTCTTTCTTAACTTATCATTATAGTTCATGGGTTGAATTCAGACTGCCACCCCACTTTGGATGCCTCCTCCCTTCAAATTCTTTCTTTGCCCTTCCTATTCTTGCTCAGATACACAGACTGAACTGGAGAAAGCAAGGTGAGACACCCAGAATACAGCCAAAGCCTGAAGTCCTAGTGAAGAGGCTCCCCTTAGAGAGAAATCACCAGGGATTGATGAGAGGTGGAGGGCAATAAATTCGTGGGATTTGAAGAAGAGACAAGGTGGTGGAGGTGTTTAGGGGTGGGGAGCAGAGGTCGAGGGGAAAAGTGGCCTGAGCTTACCCTCTTTCTTCAAGCAGGGAGATGGCTCTTCTCCAGTCAAACCAGGATGTCATTTCCTCAGCATTGCAGGAGTTTAGGAAATTGCTGAATCAGCAGGTGAGAGGGATCCTATCTTAAGGACCAAGGGATACAAGATACCTTGACTTTTGGAAGAAAAGAGGGGGTTTGATGGAAAAATTAAGGGATAGGAAATGCAGCTTCTGGGAGGCATGCAGTGACTGATGGGAAGGTTGAGTGCCTGGAGGTCAGGACATTGGAATAGTAACTTCATTTCTCTCTCCTTGCCAGGTTTTCACGGAACCTGTAATCTCTGAAGAAAACATGCTCACCATCGTGGATGACTGGATAAAGTTCTACCTTTCATACTTCTCTAAAAAGATGATGGGGGATCAGCAGGAGCAGGAGAGAGCCATGCAAAAACTGCAAGAGGAGCTTCAGACTTCTTCCAACCCCTTTTTGGACAAGTACAGAGCCTTCCTAAAAGCCCTTTGAGTTCCCATGTCTCCCATCCCTGTTCTAGGCTTTCATTTCTAGTATATCTCCTAAGCTGAGCACCTCTGCTAATATTTTCCTCTGGCACCCTGTTGTATCTTGATTTCCCCTGACCCTAAAATTTATACCTCAATAAATATACACATGGGAATATCTGACGTTAGCATTCTTCTTTCAACATGTCTATCCCCTAGATCTATGCATAGTTCTATGGATGGGATTTAGGAGAGCAGGGCAGTATAAAGATTAGTCTCATTTCTATGTCTTCTCGGAAGTCTAATGGACTTCCATGGGTTCATTTTTCCAAAAATGAGACGATGTCTTCAGTACTTTCAGCCCTTCCCTCCTTTCCCATTACTCCCCTCACCTAGGTCTCCCCAGGATCATGCCTCCATCCTTTCCCCTTTTCTTCTGTTGGATTTCCTGGTGCACAGCTTGGATTTTTCTTCTTCTGGACTCTACCTAGGTCAGAGTCAGCCATATTCTGTGATCATAACAGCAGGCATCAGGCAGACAGGAAATGGAAGACCAAGGAGGAATGAGGGTGATCAGAAGGGAGAGAGAAAGAAAGGGAGAGGAAAGATGTCTAGGGTGGGTAGGTGGGAATAGGAGAAGAGGTAGTAGTTTGTACATCCAGGAGGAGTAGCTGGCCTTGAACTGCCTCAGTTAGCTTATCTTCTTTACAATGTAACTAGCAGAGTTCATTTTGTAACTGGTGACATTCCACTCAGGCTGAGCAAAGAGGCTCTTCTCTGCCAATGCCCATGCTAAGCCCAGGAGGTCCTGCTCCCTCAACACTTTTTACCTGGATGCCCAATTCATAGATCATAGAATGTCAGAGCTATAAGGAAGCTTAGAAATTATCTGTTCCCATTTACCCCATCCTATTAAGGATAAGGAAATTGAATCCCAGAGAGGGGGACTGACTTGCTCAGAAATATAATTGGGCATGGGGGCAATGATTAACAAACAGGAAGGAATGTTGTTTCCCCATTAGTGGCTGCCAGTGAAAAGGTTTCCCAAAGGGTTCTTATCGGATGGTCTTAGAAATCTAGGGTGCCTGGTAATGAGTGTTACCCTCCGTCATTTCAGCCTTGGTCTTTTTTTTTTAAATCTGAAACAGACATATGGAATCTAGCATTTACTATGTGAAATTACAGATACTTTAAAGACTATGTACAACAGTGGAAAGTTGAGGTGTTGGAAGAACTGAGCTCCAGTCCAGAATCTGCCACTAGACAACAGTGTGCTCTTGCACACTGTGCAAGTCACTGTGTCCCTCTACCCACCTCCTCAACTCACTCCCAAATTCTGGTTGTCAGAATGATTTTGCATATGAACAGACCAGGTTCTTTTGTTCTTCTGCTGAAAATTCTCCAGTAATATTACGGATTAAGGAATATTCAAATTCATTTGCTTGACCTGTTGTATCTTGACATCACTTTTACCTTTCCATCCTTATTTAACCCTATTTTTCTTCAGATATTCCATATTCCAATGACAATGGAGTATCCTCTGCCCCCTGGGCTGAAGGTACTTCTCTGCTTTGATTTGAGCGTTTCCTTTGTTTGGGTAAAGTGGGAATGTCCTCCCTCTACTCCTTGATGTATTGAATGTCTACCATCCCTCTAAGTCCAAAATGCTGCTGTTCTTGGGATCCCCAGGTCTAAGAAGACCTTCCTTCTTGGATCAAAGGTGAATTTATTGAGAGCAGATACTGGGGTTTTTGGCCATTTTTTTTTTGTGTCCTCACTTAGTACCTGACACAGTGGGCACTACATAATAGTCACTGATTGACTGATAATTTTCATTTTGTATCTCTCCAGCGTACTTACTACTTAAAACCCCCATAATCTGACAACTGACTACCTTTCCACATACTTCATATCACTCTCATGTACATCTTAGTGATGGGGAGCAAGGAGAGAGGGATGGGGAAAAGAATAACGGGCTAGGGGCAAAGTCTAGAAGAGGATCATTTGGCATTTAGACATTGTGGAAGGAGGTCCAAGAGACTGGAGTAGCAGGTAAAAAAGGAGGAAAATATTAATTTAGATGGGAAATGACCAAGAAGGAACTTAATAATGAAAATGAAAAAGAAGGGATAGTGTTAGAGAGGAAGAAGTGGGGGATCTTATCAGTCATTGTAGGGTTCCCTAAGATCAGAGGGTGTCATGTTCCACACAACCACCAGATGGTGAAGCAAGACCATAGTTGAACCCTCAGACAACCACTAGAAAGGAGGGAGGGTACTAAACTTCATAGAAATTTAGGACATTAGTGCTAACAGGAAATTTAAAGGTCATGTAATACAACTTTCTCATTTTATAAGGCTAGAGTACTGAGGTCATTAACTTGCCCAAGATCATACACCCGATTAGTAACAGAGACTTTGATTGCATTCTCTGTAAAATGAATTCTTAGGGATAGAATAGCAGAGACAATGTAGTATATAATATGATGAGCACTGGGTTTGGAGCCAGAAGACTAAGCTTTAATCATAGCCCTGTCCAGGCCTCTATTTCCTCATATGTAAAATGGATGCATTGTGCTAAGTATTTCAAAAGTCCCTTCCAGATCCTAGGGTCTTGTGGAATGCACAAATAAAGTAACGCAAAATAGACCATGATAAGAACAAGGGAGAGATCCATACAAAGTGCTGTAAGACAACTTTGGCACAGCAAAGCATTATAGCTAGGGTGATGGTGAAGGTATCATGGAAGAGGAGGTAGTTGAGCTGGACTTTTAAGGACAAGAAGGATTAGAACAGGTCAGAATGTGGGACAAGATCATGTAGAGTATATGGAGGAACATGGTATATAAAATAAGACCAGAGAGGTAGGCTGGTAGGTTGGAGCATCATTCTCTCAGTTTCTCTCTATGCCTCCTTTTCCCCAAGTATCTGCAAGTGGAGGTCAGACAAGATGTAACTAAGAATTTTTTCATCTGAGGCAAAAGAAATTGGGGAGTGGGAGATGGGGAGAAGGAATATCGTGGCAGTATTGAGGACAGGATAACCAAGGGAAGTCTTGTGCTTCCAAGAGATTGCAGTCCCATCTGAAGTCTGTTCTGCCTCATCTGTGATGACAAGGAATCAGACTTAATTACCTAGGAAGGTGGAATTCCAGGGTATGTGACCTGTTGAGGGAGGTAGGATCCTAACCCAGTTACAACCATTTTCCATGTGCAGTTGGTGTGACAGTATGAGTTTGGACTGGCACCTTTATCCCACCATTTCTTCTTCATAGGGCAGATGGTGAATGCTCTGCACTTTGACATGTTGCGAAGGAGGTTCTCTAAATTTCTTTAGGTTATAAGGTCTAGGAATAAGGGAGAAAATGGGAAGTAGGGTACCTGGGTTGTGAAGGATCCTGCCTTGCATGACTTGGTCTCCTCTCCTCCATCCCTCTCCTGCCCACAACTGGACTATAAGTACCTTGAGTTTCCTCCAAGGGTTTGTATCCCATTTCATGTATCTACAAAGCCTAGCACAGCATCTGTACCTAACAAGTGCTTAATAAACATTGAATTAAATTGGTCATCAACTTTCTTTGACTGTTTACTTATCTCCATTGTCTTTGGTTCTGTGGACATAATGGGGCCTTCTCATCAAACTCAGTTTAACTCAGTTCAGTTAGATAAACATTTATTAAGCTCGTAATACTTGCAAGGTGCTTTCCTGGGTGCTGAGGAATTTTTTCCTCAAAAAAAAATTTTTTTATTAAAAAAAAATAGTCCCTGCCCTCAGGGAGTTTACATTCCCCTGAATCTGGGACTATTTGGTATCTATAACCTGATATTCCCTTGCATCCTATTACTTCTCTTTGGCCTTTCTCTACGACCACCCTGACTCTTCAGAACCCCTAATAGTAAAGTCATCTGCATCCCCCCTGCTCCCTCCATAGTTCTCTTTTTCTTTGGTCCTACTTCAATGTGACATCTTGGACATTCATTGGCAAGAACCATTTCTTTACATGAGATAGGGATGAAGAGAGAGTGTAAAAAGGCATTGCAGTGATGTGAGATGAGGAGGGGAGAAGAGGAGCTCTTGGCGAATGACCTCGATATTTTTAAGTGAAGTACAAGCTGAGAAAGTGGGTAAAGAAGAAGCCATGGCAGATTTAAGGATGGATGGAAAGGTTTGGAAAAGCCACTGTGGTAATTGGGATAGTGATTCAATTACAGAGGCATAAAAGGATTGCTTTGCTACAGTGAGATCTCGGTTGGAATGATGCAACAAATTTATGGTTGGACTCAATCAGCTGGAGAAGAAAATGGCAAGCTATTTCAGTATCTTTGCCAAAAAAAAAAAACCCAAATTGGGTCACGAGAGTTGGATATAACAATAGTCTGCATGGTTTTGTGATTTTTCTCCAGCTTGTTGTTTAGCCATGTCCAATTCTTCACGATCCCATTTAAGAATTTCTCATCAAAGATACTGGGAATAGTTTGCCATTTCCTTCTCCAGCTCATTTTACAAGTGAAGAACTGAAGTAAATAAGGTTAAGGCTCACACAGCTAGTAAGTGTCTGAGGCAGGTTTGAACTCAGGTCTTCCTGATTCCAGGGCTGGTGTCTATCCACTGTGCCACCTAGATACCCCCTAACTAACTTTAATTAGCTTTTTTTCAGCAGTGTGTGATTAGGAACAAAGGTAGAGGATATTGGAAGTAATTCAAGGATGAGGCTTGGCAAATTAAGATTGGTGATAGGATAAAGAGGTAAGGGACTGTATCACCAAGGCAATGATGGTGACTATGAATATGCAAGCATAGTTCTGAATCACAAAGTATAGCAGACTCTCCAAATAGGAGGCAAAAGAAAAACATTTATTGAGACACCAGAAAGCCTAATCCATCATAATAACCAAGATGTCAATACACATTTGCAGAGGACAAAGGCATTCCCAAGCCTTACCCCTACCCCCAAATGAACAAACACTCACAAGCCTAGCTATCTGCTTACCTGCGTCCCCTCCTCCCTCTGCTCTAACTGCTTTGCTCAACTTTCTCCCAGTTCTACTCCACCCTTCCTGTTCTACCCCTTCAGCAAGCTCCTCCCATTATATGCGACTTAGGCTTCATGTTATTTAAGCAGGTCACATGGACCCGTTAATGGATGGGGAAGATCTTCCCATTAAATTACCATTACAAGAACTTGAGAGAAGAAGACAATGTAGCATTAAACTGGTTCATCAAGGGGTCAATATGAGAAAGGAAGGAAAATATAGCCAGTGCCTGAGTGAAGGCACAGGAAAGAACTGAGAGGGGAAAGGATTAGGGGTCATGATGAGAATGGAGAATAGAGTTTGGGGTTACAGTACAGAGGGAGAAACAGAATGACAATAGATTGTGATCAGATAAGGGAATTTCAGAGTACATGAATGTGAAAGTAGACCCAAAATATTTGTGGATAGTTTTCTAGGGCTCAATGAACTTGAATGGGAAAAACTTACATTTTAATTTTCATTAACCTCTAACTGAAATTTAATCATTTCTTTCCATTATGAGTTTTTTAAAAATTATTCTGAAAAGAGGTTCATGGTTTTACCAGATTACCGAAGCAGTTCATGACACACACAAAAAGGAGAAAACTCCCTGCTTTTGGACCTGGAGACTGGTTCAGGAGATCTGAGCTGAATCAGAAATTCAGGCCATGACCAAACTTCAGCACCTATATTCCTTGTATAAGCTCATAGTTACCTGTGCAGAAGAGTTTCTCATCCTCTAATTAAGGCCATGAGAGTCAAGGTCTCTACTTTTATGAGAAAAGACCCAAAGTCAGACATGGGAATAAGTCATACTGTCTTCCCCTTTTCCTTTCTCTCTTCTTTGTTCCCTAATCCAATTACAATATTCAAAGATGGCAACACATAGGCCAATCAAGAAGAGATATCCAATTCACCAAAGATGGGACCTTAGCTAGAAAAGAAGGTCTTTTTCTATATAATAGGGGAGAGTTAGCAGGTCATCTTTATGAACAGCAACTCCCCCCTCCCCAACTTCCTCCTCTTTGTGCATGTGTAGGCAGGCGTGCATGCTCACACACATACACACACACACACACACATATTGTGCTGGACACAGACTTGAAAATTTGTAGCTCCTCTATCTCTACACCTCCTGACACCTAAGGTTGGATACAGAAAAATAACCTTAAATGAAATGAATGGGTTGAACTAGCTAGCTTCTTGGGTCTCCTCCAGATCTAGATTTATGATTTCATTTGGATAAATAAGTTTTGTGTGTCAGATCTCTTTGCCCTTTTCCAGAAACATTCATTTGGAGAGACATCTGCCAACAAATATAGGAATTCGAATGAATAGGACTTGATCAATTCTTCTGTTCCTTTTCGCATAGTATCCCTCCTGAAGAGACCAGACAGAGCTGGGACTCAGACAGACATGAAGTTTTGGTCTTGGCTAGCTTCTAGGGTTCAAGCTGGCTTTGAGAAACCTAATGAAGACCAGTGACTTGACTTTGAGGGTGATAGAGAATGTAGCAATTGGAGGGAGAGCAACATCCTTATGCTGAACTTTTCTTTAGTCATTTGAGCTATAGGCTAATGGCTACTCAATGAAGGGAGCCTGAAGAGCCCTGTGGTATAGGAATTCCAGGGTCTCCTGGCATCTCTGTAAGATGTAAGATCAGAATTTGTTGGTGAGGCTGACTTGGAATTTCACACACACGCATGCACACATGCACACACACACATACACACCAAGCCTCCCAGTCTTGTTAGGAGTTTACTTCCCAATCATTTCTTTCATCTACTCTCTTTCTTAATTTACCTCTTCCCTAGTGGATAGGATAAAATGGAAATTGGTCATTTTATTTCTTTTTCCAATAAACCCCTCTGCTGAGAGGAGTCCTTCTTCCCAATCCCACTGTTATCTCTTTACACAGTATTGTTTTAACGTTTTTTTCAGTATTCATGGGAAACTATATTAACATAAGAAAAGTGTCCCAGTGAGACTTCAACAAAAGCTTAAGTTCTACAGAGACTATAAAAGACAGACTTTGAAAGGTGAAGAAGAAAGCCTTCAGATACAACCTAAATATTTCCCAACCTAGACAGTGTCTGAGAGGTCAGCAAAAAAATGAAATGTGCCTCTAGGTCAGTGAACTATGGCCAAGAGCCAATTAGGCCTAATGCCTTTTTTTGCACAGCGAGAAATTAATTTTTCCTTTTTTTTTTTCATTTTAAAATACAATAAAACTTTACTTAATAATGTAAAAAATTTCTTAGCTTGGGGAACTATACAAAAAACAGGCATCAGGTCAGATTTGGCCATGGGACATAATTTACTGACCTTTGTACCAGAGGAATAGACTTAATTCACCTCTTTGTCCCTTACCCCCACCTCACAGGTATATATATATACACACACACACGCATACATGTATGCATATATGCACACACATGTATATGCATGTATATATGCACATACATGTGTGTTCATGTGTGCACACACATACATATATGCACATATGATTCCCAAAGGCATCTAGGAAGTAAAAAAAATGACAAATTAAAGTTAATTGCCCTAAGGCATCATAGAATGTCATAAGAAGGGAAGGAAATTTTGATGAGGAAGAATTTGCTGAAAGGAGAGGCAAGCCTCTCATCTCCTGCCTAGAGAGGAAAGACAACTTCAGAACTGAGGCTCTAGAAGAGACAAAGGAAAGAAGGTTCTCTCAGTTCTGTTCTAAGGGTGGCTGCCCCAGCTGAAAGAGACAGGTAACAGTAGCTGAAGAGAGTTCCAGTCCAGTCAGTGGCTGAAGGGTAAGTTGTTCATTGCAAAACAAGGCTATAAGTGTTTTGTGAGGACTCTCTGAAGAGAGAAAGGAGATGGAGGCCCAGTAGTACTAGAGTCCTTTAGTTGCCTTGGCCATGTTATTCCCCTCCGTGTAATGCCTCACTTAACATTGTATTTTTAAGTTGCTGGTACTGGTCTCTAGGTGTGTTAGTGGGAGATTTGTGTCCTTTAAGGGAAATACTTTATAACTGCTGTGTTCGTTATGGCCTCTTGAGAAAATGCAAAGAATTGAGTCTACTGGCTAATTAAGGGGCAGTCCATGGGCTGGGGCTTAAGAACTAGTATTTAGCAGGATAGCTACCCACAGGGTTATCCCAATTTAAATATGTATTAGTTCTATAATTGAATGTGAAAGGTGAGACTAAGTGATTAGGGAGAACAAACACAGAAAAGAAGCAGATTTAAATTATAGAGGCTTTAGAAACTCAGTTTGAGTTGTCAATGCAAACTGGTCAGAAGTGTGAGCCACATAATTAACTGAAATTACAATGCATTAGGAGAAACGCTATCAGGGCCAGATTTCTCCTGAGAGGGGAGACTGGTAATAAACCTGCCAGTAGGAAAAGTGTGGACAGTTTTTACTTTCCGTTTCAAATCTTTGTGTTACTTTTAAGGGTGGAGTAGAGACGGAAGGAAAACAAAGTTCCTCCCCACCCTTCCGGTGGGAGTGAGTTAATGGGAAAATGAAAGCCAAGAGGCTGAGGTAGGAATGAACTAAAAGTCTGGTCTCAGTCAGGGGGGGTGGGAGGTTCTTTTTGAGAGGTAGTTAAGCCTGGGCCAACCTGTGGGCTTACCTAAAGGCAAAAAACTAATGGAAGATATGCCCCTTTGTAATAGGGACATTTTGATTGCTAGAAGGGGGAGGGGAAATGAACATTTGTGTGAAGACAAAATCTGCTTGAGAAGAAATAAAGCCCCTTAGATAAAAAGATTTGAGGAAAGTCACAGAATAGTCTGAGAACCTGAGAGAAGGCATTCCTCCCATAACTGCACTAAGTTGTGTGTGATTGTCCTTCATTGCCGAAGAAGACCATGCCATCAGAGAAATAATGACATGACTTGCACTTGACTTTGAGTGAGGCAGGGCTGTGCAGGTCACTAGCCTCACTTCTCCTCCAGAGCCATCTGAATCCAGTGACCAGATACTCATCAGGATGACTGGAGATGACCCAGGATGAGGCAATGGGGTTAAGTGACTTGCCTAAGGTCACACACCTTGTGAGTATCAAGTGTTTGAGATGAGATTTGAACTCAAGTCCTCCTGACTCCTGCACTAGTGCTCTATCCACTGTACCACCTAGCTGCCCAAATGCACTAAGTTAGAACTTGTTTGAAAGCAGAGCATTGACTGAATAAAGACTTAAAGCTGAGCATTGTGGTCCATCTGTTTTGAATATTAATTATAATTATAGGATATTTAGGTGATCTGAGTTCAAATCCAAGAAAAAAGTGAAGAGAGTGAAAATAGTATGCTTCCATCTCCAATTAGACTTCATCAGTTTTTTCTCTGGATATGGATAGCATTTTCTATCATGAATTCTTCAAAATTATCATGGATCATTGTATTGCTGAGAAGAGCTAACTATTCATAGTTAACCACTGTATAATGTTGCTGTTACTGTGTATGATGTAATCCTGGTTCTGTTTATTTCACTTTGATTCAGTTCATGTCTTTCCAATTTTTTCTGAAATCCACTTGCTCATCATTTCTTGTAGCACAATAGTATTCCATTATATTCATATACAACAACTTGTTTAGTCATTCCCCAATTAATGGGCATTCCTTCAATTTCAAATTTGTCACTACAAAAAGAGCTACTATAAATATTTTTGTAGATGTAGGACCTTTTCCCTTTTTTATGACCTCTTTGGAATAGCAGAATTGCCAGATCAAAGGGTATGTATGCACAGTTTGATTGTCCTTTAGGAACAGTTCCAAATTACATTCCAGAATTGTTAGATCAGTTCACAACCCCACCAACAGTCTTGCAATTGTTTTGCAGGAACTGTGCAAATACTTTTGCTAAACAAGCATATTTTCTGAGCATCCTGTCAAATCTGATCATCTGTTAAAAAGAATTTGACACTGCTTTAGTGACCCAAGAGTAGCAAAGAAACGACTTTGCCCAGGACAATAGTTTCAAAAAATAAAAAGGGAACAGCCAACAGAGAAATAGTTTTGCTCAGTAGGTGTTGTGTAAATGCACTGTTCCCTAAAGGGATACAGGTCGTCAAGGCATACTGCCCAAAGTCATGAGTTGCCCCAGGCACATGAGTCCACCTGTATATGTGCCAACTCTCCCCTCTGGACATTCTGTGTGTTGCTGGGAGAATGTGATCCAGGTTTGTGAATAGACTGTTATCTTTGGATTATCCTCACTGTTGGCTTTTATTGAGTAAATGTTATGATTATTTACTGTTATTTTTCTCATTTAGTAAGCATCTCCTATTTAAGAGCCAATGGTGTTCTTAAGACTTACTTTATGCAAATGGAAGGAAGACTAATGAGGGCTAAGCAACTATCATGATGAGTAGTAAGAAGGTCTTCACAACAAAGTTACCCTTAGTCCCTGCCCCTGAAAGTGAATGTAGCAATGTAGTGGAGGCCATGGCTAACTTTAATTTAATTTTAATTTTATTTAATTCCATTAAAACAATAAAGATTCCTAACTCTGGGAAAACAAAACAAAAATCTGCCAGTATAAAAACATACTGCGATGAGGGAGCAATCACAGAAAGAGAGTGTGGATGCCATTACAGTGAAAACCTAAAGAAATAGTACTAATTCACTGGTCTTATTTAGACTATAGCCTATTTCAAAAATGCAAGCCTTTCTTATTTTTTCTGTGTCACCCTGGCACTTGGCATAGTATTTTGCATAGTAAGTATTCAATAATGTTTTTAAATTCATTTATTCATATCATGGACATCCAACTTAATGTTGAACATAAAATCACAGATCTAGAGCTGGAAGAAATCTTAGAAGGCCATCTAATCCAATTTCTTAATTTTACTAATAAGAAAATTTGGGCTCTGGAAGAAATAGTCAAATGATCCAAGTTACACAGATAAGTAACAAGAGGGGGTATTTGAACTTGGAGCTTTTGAATCCAAAGTCATTTTCCCCCCTATTGTACCACATTGCTTCCATTTATATTATATTTAGCACAAAAAAATTAGCTATCAATTCCTTTTAGAGCAAAAACCCAGCCTGTTATCCCTGCTCCCTAATACTGTCCAATAGCTGTTGCCCCTAGCTGAATTAACCCTATCGTGGAAAATCCACCCACTAGGGTTGTAACAGCAAGCATCCTCACACCCAGAATGGCCTGCTAGCACAGGTTCTTAGATGTGCTTTTCTAAAAGGGAAGCAATTTTTGAGGGGTCAACAACCTTCTTTAATTACATTTCCCAACAGAGAAAATATAAGCAGAGAACTAAAGACTGACAGGGCCTCTAAACTGTCTGATCATAAGCAATACATATATCACAGATCAGCACAGAGATCCAGCTGTCTGACCATTACATACGCACAGTTACAAGAGAGAGAAGCACCAACATTTGGGTTTTCAAAGTAGGGGGTGTGTGGCATGCACGGCGGGTGTGGGGGGTGATGGTGGGTGGTGCAGAGAGGGGTGCTTCTTAAAGGCAAACCAGTGTCTCTCTTCTGGCACATGATCCTTCTTCCAAACAGTAAACACGCAAAGAAAAACCTCACCTCAGAGTATATATACACTTTTCAGAGCCAGAGGGCATCATGACCCTTGTGACCCAGTGCCTCATTAGAAATTAACAAAAGATGTGGGCCTTCCTACAAAACAGGTCTTCCCTAATCAAGCTTCCCAAGCAGGTCCATTAATGGGCAGGGAAGATCTTTTACTCTCATTAACATAGTTAACATTACATAGGTTTGACTCTTCCTTAGTAAAGCTCTTTCGCATCTGTTTCTCATAATAGCCTTGTGAAGTGGATAGGAAAGGGATCCTCATTTATCAGATGAGAAAAATAAAGAGCCTTGCTTAAGGTAATATAGTTGGTTAATGACAGAGATGGGACTTAAAACTGGGTCTTTTGACTCCAAATCCACTGTTCTGTCCAACATACTTTGCTCCCCCCTTGAAAGAGGCACATTCTGGCCTCCCTACATTCTACTCTAGTGCCAGAGAGAAGGGACTAGGAGGGTTCTCTGGCAGTAACACTCCTCCCTTCTACGTAGGCATTGTTCTCCCTGTAATTTGGTCCATCATCTTCGTCTTTTCTCTCTCTTCAATGGCCATTCTGCTTTCATCCATTGTGGATTTCATTCATACTACAGTGAGCTAAATGCTCACTGCTCTCTCAGTAATGAAATTTAGCCTGGGGTTTTATCTGGTCTAGGTTAGCTATGATCAATAAATTTCCCTGGGGTGCAAAATAGTATCCTGTTTGCTTTAGACTGGGATTTGGGGGCTCTATCTTGTCCTTTCAGGAATCATTTAGATCTGACCAAGTGCTGCTAGATGCCAGGTGGACAATCCAAACATTCCTAGTCAGGGCCAAGACCTATCTAGCCTAAGGGAGTGGGGCTGATACAGGACACTGTTCTGTGGCCAGTCTCTGAGGACAGGTGAAATCATTGCCTCCTGAGTTGGGAACGAAGCGTGTAGTTGTGGAGTCCAGGGAAGACCTAACCTAGAAAGGACATAAAATCATTAACAGACTACACAGGCCCATGAAATAGGTCCAAAGCCACCATATCCTGTGTGGCCTAAGCACTGTTTCCTCCAACTAGGTCAGTAAATCTACTTGCGAGGTCAAATATCTAACAATATCCTAGACACCACCCTTGTTTAACCTCATTAAACAAGTCAGATGTGGTAGTCCAAAGGGCTAATACTTCATTGCTCTTTCTCCCTCCCTCTTTCCTTCTACTTGGTTTCTAAGGTTCATTCATCATCCTTGAGAAGGGGTTTTTCCTCTTCCTCTTTAGGAACGTTTTCCCTACCTTTGGCATTACCCACAGCAGCCCCAATGCCAGCCCCAATACTACCTCCAACCACTGTGGCACCCACAGTGGCCCCTGTGACTGTAGCTATGGCCTCCACAGTCAAAGCAGTGGCTACCACAGTCATTCCCACTGCACCACCAGCCACTGCCAGGATTCCAGCCCCAACGCATCCACCCAGGGCAGTAGTATAGCCACAGAAACGCTTTTTATAGGAATCCTGGAAGTCCTTAATTATCTTCTGAATCTCTTCCTCAAAAGTTTTCATGACCTGATTCTTCCCTGGGCTCTTCAAAGTCTCTTTGAGATGATTTAAGATTGTATCTTTCTTAGTTGAGAGACATTTCTGCATCTTTGCAGGAAGAGTCTTCATAGTAGCAATCATGGACTTTGTGGAAGTATCCTGAAAGTGTGGAAGAGGAAACTGTGACTGCTGGCTGAACACCTAGGTACTCTCTCCCTGAGCCTAAGCCTTTGCTGTTCAGGTAGCTTTGATTCAGGCCTCCTTCACCCTAGTACCAGCTGCTACTCCAGATGAACTCAAGCATGTTTTTTTTAAGTGTTATTGTTTCTTATGTATGTATGTATGTGTATATATACATATCTGTATCTACCTATCATTTCGTTTTTACAAATATGCCCCTCCCCTGGCACCCAACATACAATGTCATCTGACAGCATATGTAATATTCTACACCTATACTTCCCAATGTCTTCGGTGAAAGGTGGAAGCCAAGTTTGGTCATTACAACTGTAGGCAAGAATTCATCCTGGGTAGATGGAAACCACTGACTTTATGTCCTTAGCCTGCCTTTGCTTCAAATTCATTTGAAGCTAAGCCAGAGAGGACGTGTTCAATTGTCTGAACCTGAAGCTAGATAACTATCTAATGATTAATCTAGATATTAATTATAATTAGCAGAAAGCTTTGGTTCCCAGTCCATGAGGTCCAAAAATAAAGGCTTAGTTTTTAAAATTTTAACTTCAATAGTCTTCTTGGCTTTTGTTACCTGTTTGTGGTGGCTAGTCAAAAGTAATGATTAAAGAGCTATTGGTCAGGCTTTAGGAGGCAGAAGATTTGACCACTACACCGTAGTAGACTTAACTTGAAGTAGCTGAGCTGGCTCTGAAGAAATGAGGTTACCAGTGGAGACTAGAAACCTAGTGAAGGAGTGCCCATGGGAAAGAACTCTGGCTCAGTGAATCCAGTGAAATTCACCAGTGGACATCAGTGATCAATTTGGAATAAATATAGAAAGGCAATTAACTGCCTCTGATAATTTAGGACCTTTGATATCCCCTGGTGGGTTCATGTATAAAAATAAAATAGCTGTGAGCATATGGTAGTATATATATTTGTAGAATAAAATACCCTACATTCATGTTCAGAACATTCAGTTCTATTACAAATCTTATAACTCCACTATTTATTAAGCACCTTTGCTTTGAACTAATTGTATCCTCTGAATGACTAGAGAAAAAGTAGAAAAATCAGTGGGAATTTATGAATTGCTGTGAGTGGATGTGAACCCACAGAGTATCTTGAACCTAGGGTAGTTCTTCTGGGTATCTCATCCATGAGAAGGAAAATGAAAAGTCTGAGGGCTCACCTGTTCCTTCACAAAGTCCTCTAACTCTTTTCTAGCAGCTTCAATCATCCTCAGATCATGGAGTTCAGTAACCACCTGTCCAAAGAGAAAAAGACCCGTTATCATGTTGTCCTTCACACTCTTCATTTTGGAATTCTGTCCTAAACCACCCACCCATCTCCTCTTCCTACTTAACCCTAATGTAACCACAAATTCCCTCGAAGACAGATGTTTTGATTCTCTGGACCTAGTTCTCTACCCAGGACTAAGTTCTT
Source organism: Bettongia penicillata ogilbyi (assembly GCA_023548195.1). NCBI lineage: Eukaryota > Metazoa > Chordata > Mammalia > Diprotodontia > Potoroidae > Bettongia > Bettongia penicillata. Next base: position 2,061,625 of record JAJHZJ010000066.1, on the reverse strand, counting down.
TCCCAGAACTATTAGCCAGGACTATACCGAATCAAACGAGAATGAAAATCCAAATTCTTTCTTCTTTAACAGGTCAAAGAGTTTCTGCAGATAAATTGAAAGGGATAATTAGAGGTCATAGGATAATAGACAGTTAGGTATAAGATTCATGGAAGTTAGGGAAGTTTCCTATACCGTGATGCTCTCAGCTAATTCCTTCCCAGTGAGAATATGTCCATCTGAGTGCCTTTTCACATGCTGGGGGGCTGAGTTGCAAACATCAGTGATGTAGTCATGTAGATATTGATAGAAATCTTCGTCCATGTCTGAGGAAGAGAAAATCCATGATCCTGAGAAATCTGAGTAGTGGGGGGTAGGGTGACTAGAGTATAGAAGGGAAGTGGGAAAGTTGAGAAGGGATTATAGGGACTTATGGACAGAGGGACTGTCACCTTCTGGATTTCCATCGCTGCTAATTGCCACTTTTTTCCCAGGAAATGGCAAGAGGTAGCAAGAGGCCTGCTCATTCTTGAGAGTCTTCTGAATCCTGGGATATCTATCAGATATTTTCTGAGGGGAGAGCAAGACCTCAGGATGGACTACTTCTGGTGGTAGCTTCTTTCTCGCACCCAGTATTTCTGTGGCCCTCTCCCACTTTGAATGTCCACACTCCAGGACTACCTTTCTTTCCTCCCTGAGCCCAGGCCTCATGTCCTTCTTTCCTGCCACCCTCCAAACAGTTGCCAAATCAATATCCTTAAAGTATAGGTTCTATAAGTCAGTCCTCTCCTCAAGAAGCTTAAATGGCTTTTTATTGCCTCTGGAATTAAATATAAATTTGTTTCGTTTCTACAATCCCTCCTCACACTCTCCAGCCTACCTGGCCAAGTTCATTACACTGCTCTCTTCATATACTCTATGACCTAGCCAAACTGACCTACTGCTTGTTCCTCCCTGAATTTGCCCTGTCTTTCCCTTTTTAACCCCAACTCAAAGCTCACCTCAAATGACTCTTGCTAAAGGAAGCCTTTTCTAAATCTCCCCAGTCATTAGTGCCTTCCTCACAAATGATTTTATATATGCTTATACTCATACCCGTTGTCACCTCCACCACCAAAAAAGTTAAGTTCTTTGAGGACAGACTGTCTTGCTTTAGACTCAGCATTCCCAGGGCCTAACACAATCTCCGCTCAGTAATAGGTATTTAATTAATGCTTATTGAATGAATGAATAAATAAATCAAATCAATGTTCCCACTTGCCTTAATCACATCGATCATGTGTTTTTGGCCTGCCTGCTTTCCAAATGTAGCTGGATAAAACCAGTCACGAACTAAGAGATCCAGATGCTGTACAAGAAGGAAAGGGTAAAAAAACCTTGACAAATGGATTCTGGAAGGGGTCAGAGTCTCAGGGCAAATGTATTGGGCAAAAATAGTGCCTCACCTGTATTGGTTCCAGCTTAAAATATTCTCCTATCTCTTCAGCAATGTGGAGGAACATCTGATAAGAAGATATAAATTAAGACTCTTGTCACAGGACCAAGATATGTTTAATACATTCTCTCTCTCTCTCTCTCTCTCTCTCTCTCTCTGTCACACACACACACACACACACACACACACACACACATGCACGCACACACACATACACACACACTCCAGGTTCCTTACACTCTACTAGAGAAACCAGAGATCTTTTTCTTCCATAGCTACTTGTTCTCATGGCCACACTCTGAAACCAAACATTTTCCATCCCAAACTTATTCCTTTTTCTCATACCACTTCTCTTCCCCCCAGTTCCCAGGTCCCCCAATTCAAGTATCTGCTCACCTCCAGAAGCTCCAGATCCGTTTCCTTCAGCATCCGAGAGACATTGAGAATCTAGGGAACAAGAAAGACAGGGAACTGGGAAGGGGAACAGGGTAGAAGAGCCTAGGAAACTTGATCATTGAGCATCTCAGAAAGTATGAACCTTTCTTTTGAGTAGAGGCACAGTCTCAGAATAGGATTATTACATTTTATGAGAGGAAGAGCACAATTTGCAAAGTAGTTTCAAGAACCTTATGGTCTGTCTCTCTGGACTTCTGTGCAGAAATCAAACCTAATAGAATCAGGAGTTGAGGTGAAGGTGAAGCAAATTTTCTAAACTATTGCCTCAGGAACTACTTAGGGCTACAATAGTAGCTGATCCAGATTCATTTGCATTGGTCTAGAAATCTCATTCTTTTTTGGGGGAGGGGTAGTTTTACACAGCATATATTCCATCAATACAGTGATTCAGAAATACAAATCACATCCACTTTAAATCCTATGATCTTATAGATTTTTTTCAACAACTACTCACTGTTCCTTCCCTAGTACAATAATATCAATAGTAGTCCTATGCCATTGAGGTACTGCATTGAGATGCCCTTTTGCAAAAGATGCAAAGGATTTTCACCATTCCTCTTTGGTTCAACTCCTGAGTGATAATTCAAATCTGGCCTTAGAAATCCTACAGTAAGCTGGAAGGGAAGCTGTCTCAGAGAAAGAACCCACAGTCTAGAGAACAAAACACCTGGGCCTGGGCTATCACCTGATGAGAGCTGAGTAGCATGCTGAAGGCCACGAGCTTGGCATTCGCTTCCTTGTCCTGTTCTAGACTTAAGGCCCCTTCTGTGTCCATAAGAAACACAGCCACCTGGAGGAGAGAGGAGAAAGCCAGAGCATGAGGTCAGAGCTTTCCCTTGGTCGTCTTATCGTTCTGCCCCTTCTTTCCTCAGAACTTCCTCAATTCTTCTAATCTAACCTTTCACCTACCTTCTCTCTTTTATTTTCCTTATCCCCTATATGAACCCTTCTTTCTCTTTTCCATTGTCTACCCCTTTCCTCCCTGCCTTTTGCCCTCCACTTTCCAGTCTCCCTATCTATCTCCCCTGCTCTGGACTCTTACCTTCTTCCCATCCTTCTCCAGAATAAATGGCTGACTCCATAGCCACAGTCCCTTGGTGATGCTTTTGGCTCCTGGTTCACACTTGAACCCTGAAAGACCTCTTTCTCCTCTCATCCACTGGGAATCCTTGGACCCCTAAAGGAGGTAGAATTAGTTCTTTCTCCCCAGGATACAGATATCATCTATATAAAATCTTTCCTTTAGAATTTATTTACTCTCTTCTCAAAATCCAAGTCTGAGCCTCGAGTCTTGAGATCCCATCAGAACTTTTGGCCCCAACTCATTTCTTTTCTCCCAGGGTTCCTGTCCTTCCCTCCCCTCCACCATAGAATCCCAGCCCCAGGCCTTACCAGACCCTGCATTCCACGGATTAGATAGTTGAGAAGGAAAGACTTCCCTGTTCTCTGCTCCCCCTGGACAGAGATGAGACAGACTGGATTGTTCTCAGCTTGAGGGTGATTCAGACACTGAGTTAGAACCTCTGGAAAGAGGGTGAAATCCCCTCTGGAGTCAGTTTGAACCAGTTGCTTTGCCTTTGCCTTGCAAACACCATAGGGCTTTTGAGGAGAAGAAGGAAAGATACTGTAAACTTCCCAGTCTTGGATCAGACCTTGGAGTACCCACCACTATTAAGTATAAAGAAGGAATTCCCCATCTTTCTATCTAATCTTTCTAGATTTAACCCAAAGTTCACAATCTCCTCCTGAATCAGGCAAAACACAATGTACTAAATGCTTTCTATATACTAGGCACTAGGCTAGTTAGACCCAGAAAATCATTTTTTCCTTCTCTACATGAGACTGTGAATCCTCAATCCCTGACCTGGTTTGAGTTTGTGTTCTGCTGAAGCAAATTCATATTCTCCAACAGACTTTGGAGCCGGGTGTCTGGAACTAGTCGCCTCCTATCACAACTCCTCCGGCACTCAGGGCAGCAAGGGGGTTGGGAACCTGGAACACCTGAGTCCCAATGGCAGGTGATGCACTGAGCACAGAAATTGTGGCCACATTCAAGGGAGACAGGTCTCTGAAGCAACTCCCAGCAGATGGAGCAGGTAAGGTCAGACTTCAGCAAATCCAATTTGTGAACTGAAGCACTCGGTGAGGGGCTTCTTGGAAGGGAGCTGGATCTAAAGATGCAGAACAAGGTGTTGGAGAGAAAGATGTCTAGATCTGAGAAGGGCAGCAAGGAAATTAATGGGGGGAGTTGGGATTTGGTGGCCAGGATGCTTCATTTAAGAGGAGAAGGGTACAGGAGTGGGGACAAAACGTAAGTAGGTTACTTTGATATATAATTTCTTTTTTAAAATATCTCTTTGTGCAACAGTTTATCTGTGGATCACGGTGGGAAGGAGAGACTGCTAAAGAAGTAGGGAGGGGGATTTTTATTCCTTTTGATCCCAGACTGATTTATTTATTATAAAATCTTAGAATTTGAAGGAATATCATAGATTTTCCAGTTTAAATTGTCACCCAAAGCAGGAGTGCCTCCTAGCATCACTATATGAATGCTTACAGTGATGAGGAATTTTCTACAGGTTGAAGTAGAGCCAGGAGTGGGGAAGCTGTGGCCCTCTAGGTCCTCAAGTGTGGCCCTTTGACTGAATCCAGACCTAGTTTGGTTCCCCACCCCTGAAGTAGAATATTCTCTTGTTGGATAGCACTAATTTTTTTTGAAAATTTCTCCTATATAGAGCTGAAATCTCTGCTTTACTATAAATTTCTCTACTGGTGGTAATTTTGCCCTCTTCCCCACAATATCTTTTCAGATATTAAAAGCTAGCTATCATGTCCCCTCTAAGTCTAGACTTCTCTAGAAGGCTTAGACTTCTCTAAATCTTTCTAACTTGAACTCATGCTTGGATAGTAACCATCACTTCTACTTACAAATGGTCATTTCTGTTTTCCATCAAGAAGGATTTTTATGTCCTTGAGAAGATGAAATAAAAAAGTGACAGAGAGAACACAGTTAGTGCTGGACCTTTGCACCCCACACTCTTCTCATCTCTGTTCCTTTCTTATCTACTTGTCCTCTCCTCAACCTCAGTTCTTCCCCCTTTCAAATATCTTCCTTCTATTGCTATTTCATTTACCGTTTTTCTCTTCAACTCTATTTACCCTCCACTTTCTACCAGGCAGCTAGTAGATACATACAGTGGATAGAGTGCTGAGCCTGGAATCAGGAAGATCTGAGTTCAAATCCAGCTTCAGATACTTACTGTGTATTACTTTGGGCAAATCATTTAACTTCTGCCTGCTTCAGTTTCCTCAATGTAAAATGAAGATAATAATAGTATCTACTGCCCAAGACTGTTGTGAAGTGCTTTGATCAGTGTCTGGCACGTAGCTGGCCCTTAATAAATGTTTGCTTACTCCTTCCCCCTTCACTGTTCTCCTTAGACTTATCCCGTTGTCCTCTCCTCAGCCCTAGTTCCTATTCTTTCCCACTCTGGTGTGCTCAACTCTCTTGCTCTCCTCCCTCACTATCTTCCCTAGTTGTATTTCTTTCCAACTCTCAGTGTTGCACCTTCTCAGCCCTTGGCCCCTATACTTCCGACTGTCATCACCTTAGCACTAGTTTCCTTCTATATTATTGTTCTCCCCCACCCAGAGCCATTCCCTTCCCATCCCACAATCATCCCCTCCTTCCCATCCCACTGTCCTCCCTTCAGCCCCATTCTCCTCCCATCCTTCAATTCTCCCCTCATCCCCCTTCTCCTCCCATTCTACTGTCCCCACTCTATTCCCATTATCCTCCCTCCAGACCTATTCCTCTTCCTTTAAGTACAAGGCCTTGTCAGGTCAACAAACGTGAAATAAATGGGGTAAACAAGTTCTGTTGCTGGGAGTTTCTGGGGGAGGAGATTGAGGGTGGGCATGAAGCCAGGAAAGAGTCGGGATGCAGGGAGAAAGGAAAAGACCAGACACTAAGGGAATATATTTACCTGTCTTAGGGGTATACCTGCTATGAAAAAGGGATCGATGAAGGCTCTCACTTCAGTCTTCAATCAGCTTCGGTTCAAGGAGGAAAATGAAAGTACTGTGGGCTGCGTTGGAGGAGGAGTCTTTAACCAGGAAATAGAAAGAAGAAAGTGATAGGCTCAAAATCCAGGGAAGAGGCAGGGAGACCAGGCAGAAACAGAATTCTGCCCTGCTGGAAATGATCCTTGAACAAGAAAAGTGAAAATAGAAAGGAAGACATGGTTAAGCAAATGAAAACACAGCAAGTTACTTCACTTATTCATTCAATGGACAGGCCTTTTCAGTAAGAAATTAATTTAATTTTCAGTAAGAAAATAATTGCAAACATATGCAAAGCATTTAACATATGTTATCTCATTTGATTCTCACACACATATGTAATCCTAGAAGTAATATTGTTCCCACTCTATCAGAGAGAAGAAAAGCCTTGACCATAGTTATACAGTTAATATGAAGGTAGATTCCCAACCCAGCTTTCTCCTGACTCCATCTCCAAATGCCTTTGTGCTTTGATACCTGTGATGTTCAAGGCTCTTTGCTAGGAGCTATGGGGAAAGAGAAATAAATAAAACCTCAAAAGGGCTTGCAATTAGCTGGGAAAGTGAAAACAAATATTTATAGTTTCCTCTCTCAGTTATTTCCATCATGGTTTGTAGTTTGGTTCCCTAGAGGATGATACCCCAGGTTCAAAGTACTGTGTGGGGCTACACCCTAAAATAATAACCCATGTATCCCCATAAATGTGTTTACCCTAAATAATCTGCCAGAGGACACAATAAGCTTAAAACAAAAGTATTTATTAAATGACATAACATGAACAGTTGTAACAAAATATTCCCTCCATAAACCTGGGGCACTCTCTCTCCCAAATGCACACATCATCAATAGCGAAGACTGGGCACAAACATAGAGTTCACTAGCACAGGCACAAATAAAGAAAATAAACATGGTCAAGGCAATTTGCAGCTCCAGAACTTCAGAGCCCCTGTGTCTTTTCTCTCTCACATTTCCCCACATCCCATCCTCTCCTCACTTGATGCAGCCCTTGTATCCAACGGGCAGGTCTCGCCACTGAGTTCCTTGGGCCTACTCTTTGTAACAGCTCAACTCCAAATCATAGATAGTCTCTGGTGCTATTTTCTGTGGGGCCAGGTGTGTCCTCCTGGATGAGAAGCTCTACTAAAAGATCTGTATTCCCCAGGTGGAGAGAGGGTGCTCAACGGAGAGAACCCCTCCCCCTTCCACTCTGGAAGAGGCACAGAGAAATAGGCAACAGGGCTCTCTTTTTGTTGCACGCCTTTGTTTTAACTTTTTAAAAGTAGACATTTAATAAATTGTTGTCATCTTTGTCCTTCATTTTTGGAGAAGACCAAACCATCAGGGAGAGGATGACATGACTTGCAGTTGACTTTGATTTGAGTAAGAAAGGGCTATTCAAGGTCACCAGTCTCACTTTCTCTTCCAAAACTATCTAGGTCCAGTGACCAGATATTCATTAGGATGACTTGAGATGTCCCAGGATGCAATGGGAGACCCTGACCCTTTCAGGTTCTTACTTGAGTGAGGGGATGAAGGTATATTGGAGAAATACTTCTTTCTGTTAAGATTATAATTTGTTCTTAATTAATACTGGGGATTAAAAAAATACTAGGGATAGCAGGACCAAATTCAACTTGTGCAAGATAAATATTTGCATACTTGTTTCCTTGTACGTGGTTTTATTTCAAGCACTACACAGGCTAGAAAAACCACATTCTTCACTTTTAGAAAGTTAGTATTTTAACATAGACACCTATGCAAGGTGTCTCAAAAGCCTGAGTGAAGTCTGAAGCTGTCTTTAAACTGCCTTAAAAAAAGATACAGAAATGATGAACAGATCAAGGCCCATCTGAATTCTCCCAACATTGCCCTCCAAACAACTTTAAAATAATTCCTCCAATCAAACTGTGGAATGGCAAAGCCAATAACAGATTAAGGAGACATTTTTCTAGCCTAAGACAATTTAGAAGGTCCACAGGAGAGATCTGTAACAGCAGAGGGCACAGGCCTAGAGCCCAGCAACAGCATGAATGGTGAGCCTTGGAGGCAGCCAAGACAGCAGTAACAGTGGGTTCTAGAGCTCTCAACCAAGAGATGGTAAGGGATTTGAATAGCTGGTCAGAAAGAAACTCTAGAGGACCCTATGATTGCACTGGGTGTAGCTGCGCTGATTGGACACTCTATTGTGCATAAGCAGTTCTAGATCACAGTTCTAGGCCCAAGAAGAGCAGTAGTGTGAGTAGTGCAAAGGATCAGTGCCCTTTCTATGTAAAGATCATAGCAAAGACCAGAAGAGCAGTTACCATGCCTTTCTCAAATAATACCATCTTGGAAGCAACTTGCAGAACCCCCCCAGAATTAGCAACACAAAAAAAGCCTGAAGCTTGGCACAGTGCCTCCTCATCCCCACGTGAGCAGAACCCACTTTAACATAAAGTTCAAAGTCAAAAAATAGACTGGGAAAATGAACAAATAACAAAAAAAGAACTTGACCATAAAAAATTACTGTGCTAGTAGAGAAGAGTAAGACATTACCTTAGGAAAAGACAACAGTGTGAAAATAGCTATAAGCAAAGCCTCAAAGAAAAATGCTCATTGGAGCCCAGGCCAGCAAGAATTCTTGGAAGACTTAAAGAAAGAGATGAGTGATAGAGGAAAAATTGGGGGAAAGATAGTGCAAGAAAATTGGAGGGATGGTGGTGGAAGAATTAACAGTTTGGTAGAAGCTCAAAAATATACTGATAAAAATATCACCTTAAAAAGTAGAATTGGCCTAATGGTTAAAGAGACATGAAAGTTCACTGGGAAGACAACTCCTTAAAAATTAGAATTGAGTGAGTGAAAGCTAATGACTCTATTAGACTTTAAGAAACAAAAAATAAAGCCAAAGAATGAAAAAACAGAAGAAAAGTGAATTATCTCAGAAAAAATAACTTACCTCGGAAATGGATCAAGGAGTGATAATTTAAGAATTATTGGACTACTGAAAGCCTTGATTAAAAAGAAGAGCCTAGAAATCCAATTTCAAGAAATTGTGAAAGAAAACTTCCCCCAATATCTTAGGCCCAAAAGGTAAAGTAGAAAATGAAAGAATCCACTGATCACCTTCTGAAAGAAATCCCAAAATTATAAGTCCCAGGAATATTAAAATCAAATTCCAAAATTGCCATGTCAAGGAGTAAATATTGCAAACAGCTAGAAAGAAGCAATCCAAATATCACAGAGGCACAGTCAGGTCACATAAGATTTAGCAGCTTCCACATTAAAAGAATGGAAGACTTGGAATATGATGTTCCAGAATCCAAAAGAACTGGAATTACAACCAAGAATCACCTGCCTGCAAAACTGAATATAATCCTTTGGGGGAAGAAGGGATATTGAATTAAATAGAGAACTTTCAAGCACTCCTGATGAAAAGACAAGAGCTGAATAGAAAATTTGATATTCAAACAGAAGACTCAAGAGAAGCATAAAATGGTAAACATGAGTCATCGTAAGAGTCTCAGTGGAGTAAAATTGTATATATTCCTATATGGGAAGATGGTACATGTAACTCCTAAGAACTTTGTCATTATTAGAGCAGTTAGAAGGAATCTACATAGACAGAGGGCATGGGTGTGAGTTGATTATGCAGGGATGATCTCCCAAAAAAAGAACATAAGGATGAGAAAGAAGGATGCACTGGAAGAAGGGGGGAGGGAAAAGTACAATGAGGCATATTTTTTCATAAAGAAAAGGAAGAAATTTCTCATATAAAAGAGGAAAAATATCTTATTATTACAAACAATTTATGTAAAATTAGACTTAATTGTCCTTTGAATCACAGTTATACTTATTACAATATTTTTTTCTTTGATTTATCAACTCTAAATTTTGGTTATGGTATTCTTTAAGGAGAATACCTGAGGATTCCTTTTATTTTCCTTTTGACCTCTGGTTCAAATTTATTTATGCAATTTTCTTTTGTGATTTCTTATAATATTATGTAATGTAATATATGGTTATGGTTTTCAAGTAGCCTGGTAATTCTTTTCTCTAGGTCAGTTGCTTTTGATAGCAGGTATCGTACAGTTGTTTGTGTTTCTTTTCCACTTGTTTGACTTAGTCATTGAATTCTGTTCATTCCATTCTTTTTATTTGTCATTAACTTAAAATGATTCATGTCTTCTGCTTTCTGTTTTCCTTTTGATTTTTTTCTTCCTGGTTTCTCATTTCAATTTAATTTTTAAAATTTTCCACTTGATCTCTTCCAGTCAATCCTGTATGCCTTGTGGCCAAGATATTTTTCTTCTGAGTTCTTTGTATAATTGTTGTGAAATTACTTTCTTCTTCTTTCTTCTCTTGGACTTTTATTTCCTCATATTATGTCTTTTGTTGACTTATATTTTGAGCCTAAGTTCTTATACTGTGATAATGTGTTCATATCAGGCCCCTCGGATGTCCTTAGATGGGCATCATGTGGTTGGGCCTTTTAAAGCCTTTAGATGACCAGGAAGCCCCCAGGAAATCTGAGGGAAACACATTTGAATAGGGGCTCAAGTTAATAGCATTACAAAAAGATATTCCCAATTCTTAGGGTACCCCCTAGCACTCTGAGAGCTGATATGGCCAATCTTGCTCTGGAAAGATTAGTCTGAATTTAGTGTTAGTTTTAATTAATTCTTTTAATGTCTGATAGCATTAACTTATAAATCCATTTGGTACTGGATTTTCTTCTCCTGATTTGGAAATTCAATTATGACTTATTCAAGCTTTTCTCTCTGATATTGGAAATCCTCTCTTCTTTTGTTAATATAGGCATTTTACATTTTTGTAAATACATATCATTTGATGTCAAAATTATTGGTAAATAATTGGGCAAAATAGTTTCTAATAATTTCCTTTATTTTCTCTTGTGAATTCTCCTTTCTCATTTTTGATATTTGTAATTTCATTTGTCTCTCTCTTTTTACAAAACCAAATTAGCTCAAAAACCAGATTTTAGTTTTATTATTATTTTTTGCTTTGAATTTTGTTAATGTCTTTGATTTTAAGAATTTCTATTTTTGTGTTTAAGTGAGTTTTTTTGTTAGGGGTTTTTTAATTATGTTCCCAGTTCATTGTTCTGTTCTTTCTTTTGTTGATTAAATTGTAATGATATAAATTTTCACTCAAGAACTCCTTTCTGTGAGTTCCAAAACATTTGGCATATTGCCTCTTTGTTATCACTTTGAAGAAATTTCTTTTGTTTCTATGATTTGTTCTTTGACTTACCCATTCTTTAGGCTTAAGTTATTTAGTCTACATTTAAATTTGAGTCCTTTCTTCAAATATTCTCTATTGATTGTACTTTCTATTTCATTGTGATCATGAAATTGTATATTGTCTTTTTCTGTATTTGTTTCAGGGGTTTTTATGCTCTATCACACAGTCTATTTTTGTTATAGTTCCATGCACAGCTGAGAAATGTGTTTACTCTTTTCCCATTTAGTAATTTGTGTTAAAGTTCAGCTCTGTTCCTGGAGTCCAGGGGGAACTATCCCAAGCTTTAAGTTTTTCATAATGATGTTTTCAGAGCTAATTCTGGGGATCTAAAAGTTTTCAGTTCTTTCAAGGTGGTATGATGTAAGGAGAGGTGTGGTCACTGCTCTCCTGGTCTGTGCTCTAGCCGATGAGCCTCCACAAGCAATCCTCTAAGACCCAGAATCACAACCAGCGGCCATGCTCCCCTGTGATCATGAGAGTTTTCACTCCTTCTATCCTGTAAATGCAATTCAGGCAAGTGATCTTCACCTTAGACTTGAGACAAGGGCACTAGCTCTCTTTTGAGTGACCAGAAGCATTCCTCTCTGCCCTGGAACTGTGACAGGGGCTTCCCCAGGCAAGTACCAGTGCTAGCTGGGACCATGCCTCTGAACTGTGTGTGGACAATATAGCAGGGTCTTGCACCCAGTGCTAGCAAAGGGTTCCCAGTAATTTCCTTCTGACAGTAGGTCCAATCCCACTTTGGTCTGTGTACTGAAAGTTCCCAAAGCTGTTGCCTCATCAATATCAATTCAATGCCTGGCCTGCAGAGCTGCTGGGAACCACCACCTCTCTGGTGAGACAGATATTTTCTGCCAACCTCCTAAGTTGTTTTGGGCTGGAAAATTGTTTCACCCCATCCTTTTGCTGGTTCTACCACTCCAAAATTCAATTTGAGGCATTATTTTAAAGTTGTGGGGAGGGGAATTTGGGAGAGTTCAAGTGAGTTCCTGTTACTCCACCATCTTGGGTCTGCCTCTCCCCTCATTTGGTAATTCAAAGAGATCTTTTATATCTAATTTTTCTATAGTTCTATTCAGGTCCCTAACTTCTTTCTTGTTTATTTTTTGATTAAATTTGTCTAGATCTCAGAAAGAAACATTAAAGACTCTTCTAGTTATAGTTCTACTTAATCTTCCTCCCTGTAATTTCATTAACTTTTCTTTTAAATACATAAATGCTACACCATTGGGTACATGTTTTAAGAATTGATATTTTATTATCTATGGTGCATTCAGTGTATACTGAACGTTAAGTACTGCTGTTAGTCCACTGTTTTATGTGTAATATGCTTTTCCCTGTTTATAGCTTTTAATTGTGTATTTTTTTCACTGCTTCCTTGTCTGAGATTATGATTGGGACTCTCACCTTTTGAGTTTACCTGAAACACAATTGATTCTGCTCTAGCCTCTCATTTTTAATTCTATGCAAATCTTTCTATTTCAAGTATGTTACTTATAAACAACACATTGTTGAATTCTGCTTTGTAATGCACCTTGCTACCCTATACTGTTGTTCCTGGATGAGTTCACATTTGTGGTTATGATAGACAATTGTGTATTTCCTTCCATTATTTTGTATACTTTTCTTTCTTTGCTATGGCCTCCATTTTTACATATGAGAAGAAAGCAGTGAGGGTGAAAGAGAAGGGATGTAATTAACATTAGCAATCTTTAGCTGAAGGCAGGTAAGTGCTGCAGGGGATAGAGCACTGGACTTGGAGTCAGGAAGTGACCTGAGTTCAAATTTGGTCTCGGATACTTACTAACTATATGAATCTGAACAAGTCACTTAACCCTGTTTGCCTCAGTTTCCTCATCTGTAAAATGAACTGGAGAAGGAAATGGCAAACCACTCCAGTATCTTTTCCACAAAAAGCCCAAAAGGGGTCATGAAGACTCACAGATTTAGAGCTAAAAAGGACTTCAGAAGTCATCTAGTCCATCCTCACTTCTTATATGAAGAAACTGAGGCACAGAGATCTAGTCTCTGATGCTTACTATCCAGTCAAACCACTCACCCTCTCTGAGACTTAACTTCCTCATCTATAAAAATGAAGTAGTGTACTAGTTGACCTCTGAAGTCTTCCAGCTCTGGACTTATGATACTGTGATCCCATGTGCATAGATTTGGGGCATCAAGGCAGAGATTTAGGAGAAGGGTGTTTGGATTCTGATAAGGATATGGAGATGAGGATAATGTAATACTCACCATTTCTTCCCTTCCACAAATGTTCAGCACAAACCAGGAAGTCATGTTATTCCTCCAGAGGAATTTGTAGTCCCCTGGCAAATAACTGATTTAATACTAATGGGAGAATTTCCTCTTCCTGTTTTAAAAGATTAAATTGCAGTCACCCCACCCTGTATGATCTTCCTTCACAAATCCAAGACTATTGTTTCCCCAAGTCAACTACCTTCCCCTCCCAGGCTCTAGTTGCCAAGAGTTCTTTCCTCCCCATACATAGCTCACTTCCCTTACTGATCTGGCTTCTGGATAACTCCCCTTTTTTGGCCCTTACTTGGATGATTTTCGTTTTTTAAGTAACTGACCCCAGATGTGAAAAATATTCACTCAAAAGATTGAGGCTCTGGTGACTGATGTCCTCCATGTACCATTTATAGATTATATAGACTGACAAATCAACAGGCACTAACTTTTCCAAGACGTCCTAGACCTTACCCAACTCTCTTTAAACCTAGCCCTTCTCAAAGCCCAGATATAGGATCTCCCAAGTCCTGAATTTCTCCACTTATCCTCACCTATCACATTTCTTTTCCTTTCCAAAATCTTTGCTCCTCCTTCCAGCCCCAGTGAAAATGTCCCTGGATGAGACCAGGGATCAGTGGAGCATCTTAACAGGTACAAAAAGTACTCTGAGCCCCAAGTAATGAGGAGGTCAGGAGACAAGGTAGAAAGAAGGAAGAAGGGCAGAAGGTGGGGCCTCATTGAGGTGTGCCCTTAGGGAGGGTCCAAACTGGGATACATCTTCAGAGACCTGACCTTAGCAAGCTGGTTTTAGGGAGTAGCAAAGAATGGAGCACCAGTGGAGAGCATCTTTGAGAGTGGTTCTGGATAGGTGTCATGGCTCCCACCACCTTTTTCTTTTCGTGAGAGGTAGGGTGATTTGCCCAGGGTCACACAGCTGGTAAATATCAAGTGTCTGAGGATGGATTTGAACTCAAGTCCTCCTGACTCTGGGGCTGGTGCACTATCCACTGCACCACCTAGCTTTCCCTCCCATCTCTTTTCTTTAGGACCAGAAGCCCTTGTCTCTTCAGAGCAAGTCCTCTCTCCCTTTCTCATGGCCCCTGAGCCCTTACTTTTCTCCTATATCCCTCTCCTACCAGTTTCCCCAACCTTGAATGTTATCTTCTCCGAAGCTGTCTTCCTCAAGTTCAGTAGCCGGTATGGTAGTTAGTGGTTTCAGCTCCCACCAAAAGAGTGAGTCATGCAGCAGGTGACGGAATGAATATGGGAAAAGGATAATTCTCATGACATTTTCTCCTTTACAGGGACCATGGCCATTTTAGTGACTACTTCCCCTCATATAGGTACTAGACCCCACAATGACTCTCTCATCCTCACAGCCACCAAAGAACAGAAGTCCCTCTGGAATTCCAGTAAAACAATGTGACTAGATTGGGAAAGGATCAGGAATCCATAGATAAGAGGTGGAAAATAGAGAGCCAGACAGCCTGGGGTTTTGGATGGGAGGACCTAGCTTTATAGGACAGAATTTCTCTGAAGGAGAAGAGGGAAGAAGGGGGTGATTTAGAGTCTGGAGGGGAGCTCTCAAATATGGCCAAATATATATTTGGATTCTGTATGTATTTGTCACTGAATGTTGACATATTTGAGACCTGTCCCAATTCTTCTCCACCACCCCTTTCCAACTCCCCCAGTCTGTGACTAACCTCCCCTTTCTCTCTGGGTAGTTGGGGGTGAGGATGCTAGGAAGGGCACATGGCTCTGAAATGACAGTCTCTGATGGTTAAAACACCACATCTGCAGTGCCACCCTAATCTCCCACAACTGGCTGCTCACTGCTGCCCATTGTATTTCCAGGTAAGTCCCAGAAGGAGCTGCTCTGGGAAGATGATATAGAAAGAGATGGGGATAGTATAGGAAAAGTAGGGAGAAAGGGATCCATTGAAATTGGGGATTAAAGGAACAAGAAAAGAAGACAGGAGTTTTTAAAATGTGGCAAGAGGGAGGGCTGGTACAGGAAGTCACAGTTATTTAGCCTGACTTCTCAAACTTTTTCACTTTCAACCTCTTCTGCACTTAGTTTCTGGGAAATTCTTAAGAGAAGAAAAAAAAGAACAGAAAATGCTGAGGTCTTATTTGTAATTTGCACGTGCAATTTGGAATAAAAATTCACTCATCAGAATATAAAATATGCTGAGCCCTGGCTGTTGAGGTTTCAACTCTGCCCACCCAAGGACAACAAAAACCATTGTGGTTTCATGTTGTGTTGTGGTAGAACGGTCTCAAAGAATTCGGTCAGACCACCTCTCATCCAAATATAGGCATTTATTGAGATGACATCTCTCATGAAGCAGGCTAAGTTCCAAGAGGAACCAGCAACTTCAGAGAAAGCAAGATGGATTTTTATACAGTAAAGATGCAATTACATAACAGAAATTATGAATATTAAAAAGGCAGGAGGAGTTTGTTAAGGGATTAGGTAATAAGGAAATGGAACTGTGCACAATGGAACTGTGTATGCAATTACCCATAATGCATACAGCAAAAGTCATTTGAGGGGGCTTGCATGTAGGACAATTATATTATAATAAGCTCCTCTATGTCACAAATTTACCTAAAGGACAGTTTTTGCTATTATTGCGCAGGTGCGTACTTAGGAAAAGTCCCTTCTATTGGTTTGGGGTCCAAGCCCTGCTTGTTGGTGCTGCTTTCTGATTGGCTGAATATGTGATCCTTTCCGAGTCTAGATGGATGTGGTCATGATTGAGTTTCTGTGGGAAATGTAAGGAATGGGTCTGGAGGCAGTGGCTAGCTGGAGGCAGTGGCTGGGATCCCACCACATGGACATGCTTGCTGCTCTGTGGGAAATATGAGTCCATGGACACACCTATTGTTCTAGTGAGCAGTAAGGCCTATATGGAGAAGTTAAGATATTGAATTTTGAGGGGCAGAGGTGAGTGGCTAGGTAGGTACAGTGAGCCTGCAACTCAGTGGGACCTATGAGGAAGTTAGAATATTGGGGCTGGAGGCAGCTTTCTTAGGATTCCATCATTAGTCAAGTGGCTAACTTTGGTTATCTAGCTGTCTCCTTTCTTGACAGCTGCCTGAATGCCTCCCCATTCTCAGTCCTCCTGGGTTCTCACCATCTGAACTCCCCAAGTCCCCATGCCTTGGAGCAAGGAGTAAGGCATATCATCTGGCATCCTGCATACACCAGCCTGGATGAGTCTGGTGGTGACATAGCTCTGGTCAGCTTAACCTGCCTGTGCCCTTCTCTGGGAACATCCTGCCCATTTGTCTCCCCAGAGCCTCTTCCTCAGTTCTTTCTGGAACACCCTGTTGGGTGACAGGCTGGGAAAACATTAAAGAAGGAGGTAAGGAAGGCTGTGAGAAGTTCAGATCACTATACTTGCTACCTCCCTATCCTGGCCTCTCCACACATATCTTTAATCCGAGCTCCCTCTCCAATCCACACAAGCATTACTTTAAACCTAGGTATGCTCAATTCTGTCTCCAAGTCCTAATCTGCAATTTACACTCCAGTTCTTTCCGGGTTACCTCTGAACACTCCCCATGATCTAAACTTCATGGTCTTCATAGGTCTATCTCAGGGCATCTCTCCTAATCACTTCCCACCATTCAATCTCTTCTTAGTTCCTCTCCCAGCTCCCCAAACCCTTCAGCAGGCCAATGTTTCTCTCCTATCCTGGGAGACCTGGGAGACCCTCTACCACCAGGACTCAATCCATCCTCTTAAAGTCTCTGTCATTGAGCATGACATGATCTGTGCCAGCAGTGCAGAGGGCACTGCAGATTCCTGCCAAGTGAGGAAAAAATCTCTTCACTTTTTGTCCTCCTCCATCAACTTGGTTCCCCTTGGGGTTGTTACCCTTCCCCCCAGAACCAGCCACGTGTCAATGATGTATTCTCTTCCAGAGTGATTCTGGAGGCCCTTTGTCTTGCCATTTGAAGGATTGATCGGTGTTAGGAGGCATAGTAAGCTAGGAGGAGGTGTGTGGAGCCCCCCCGCTGTCCTGGAGTCTATGCCAGGGTGGCTGCCTTCACCCCTTGGATCATCACCCTTGCTCCTGAAGTACAGCAGAACATTATTCCTTCCTCTGTCTCATTTGCTGGCCATCCTGGATCATCCATTCTTCTTGGTCCATTCCTAGCAATAGCAGAGTTTCTGCTTGTAGGGCTATAAATAGGAGGGAAGAGAGGGGAAAGATTCTCTTCTTAAGAGAAAGTTGCTTGGTCTAGGGAAGACAGGTTAAAAGGGAGAATTCAACTTCATTCAACAATCATCTATGAAACACTCATTCTGTGCAAGGTAGTGGTGTAGGTTCTGGGAATGAAGAAGCAAAAATGAAGCAGTCCTTTCCTCAAGGACCTGAGATACAGTGCTGGACTTGGAGAGAGAGAGACAGACAGACAGACAACAGACAGACCTTGGTCTAAAACCTGTGTTAGACACTTATTAGCTGTGATTCTCCTGGCAAATGATTTAATATCTCTAAGCCTCAGTTTACTCCTCTGTAAAATTGTATATGAAGTATGTAAATGAATATAATATAATGTATATAAAATGCTTTTCAAAACTTGAAGTGCTAGATGTGCTAAATGTAGCACATTTAGCTCTCCTGTGAGGAGAGTGGAGAGGTTTGATGAGAGGATCAATAGATATATAGATAGAGCCTTTATTAAGCACTTACTATGTGCCAGGCACTGTGCTCAGTGCTGAGATATAAATGCAAGTAAACAATATGATTCTGCCCTCAAGGAGTTTAAATTCCAATGGGAAAAGGCAACACATAAAAAGGAAACTAGAAGGAGGGTTCCTATGGTAGCAAAGCTGGAAAGCGGGACAGGAAGTGGCAGGGAAGCCTGTTCCCCACCGCCAATATAAAGTTCATCTCTCAGAGCCAAGGGACTCAAGGGCAAAACCAAGTGACCTGTGGAAAGGAAATAGAGATGATGGTCTGAATAAGGAAAGCATGGCATGGAGCAAGCCTGGATCACCAATGCAATATGAGCAGTTGCTATGAATATAAATGGATAGATAGATAGATAGATAGATAGATAGATAGATAGATAGATAGATGATAGATATAGATATTTTTTAAGGATAGAATCACATAGTATAAACATTCTTCACTCAAAACTAAACCAACTAACCAACTAAATCATTTATCCTGCACACTAGGACAAGACAAAATTTCATAATAGAAATAGGGAAAAACAAAGCTCAACAGAGTAAGAGATATATTTACACACATCACCAGACTGGGGAGCACCGACATCTGAAGTGTCCTTCCTGTAAATAAGTCCCCTCCCCCCAGCAAGCCTCTGTAAGCAAGCCCCCAAGGCAATATGAATCTCCTTGAATATATACAGTTTTCAAAGAAAGACTCAGCACCTGATTGGCTCAATGCCAAAGGGTTCAAAAGTCTATTTGTGGCTCATTGCTTAATTACCTCTGTGTGACACAGTACAGGATGTGTTACAGCTGTGGACTGGGCCAGAGTTCAAAGGAGTAAGCTATCTTGATTGGCAAGACAAAATACCTGTGTACCTTTACACCTGGGAACATGACCCCTGTTTCAAGGAGTAAAAGGGAACACATAGGCCTATAAACGTACAGGAAAGATCTTTATATTCCATTTACCCTTCATTCGGCCCCAAGATCTTACATTACACAGGTTGAAGGGACTTTTAGGGGCAACCATATCTGGATAGAAAATCATACCAATGATGATTAGTATAGTTAGCAATTGCTGATTCTTCATTAACATCTCTTAAGAAATAAGTAAAGATATATCAGAGAAGGTAAAGAAGTGGTTATCCAAAAATGACTAGCATCATCCACTGGTTCAGGTCAACACCCTGAAAGTGGAGAAAATCAATTGTTAACAAGCAGCCTGAAACATAGAGAAATTAGAAACAAAGTACAAGGTTATATCACAGAGATTGATGAGTGATCCAATAGATAGTGTTCCAAGTGTCTAGTGATCTTAATACAGTCATATGAAAAATGAATATTATAATAATGATCAACATAATTCCCATAATAATACAAAAGGAATAACATAAAATAAACACATCACAAGAGTACTTTATAGTGCCTACATAATGAGTATCTTAAGGCTGGGGTCTAAGCATAAACTCCCTATCATTCCCCCCTCAAGAAAATGGGAGCCAAAACTTTTTGGGGTACAGGATTTTGGCTTCTGAAACTACTTCTAAGACTGGACATAGAGCTGTCCCTGACTCAAGAGGTCTCATTCAAGGGGTTGGTTCTTTAACCAGTATCCAGAGCTTGGCCAATGCCAGCTCCAGTGGTGATGTGTCATGGTGTTGGCTGGAGGATGATATCCATCCTGAGTGATCATCTGCAAGTGGAGGGCACTAAGCCTAGAGGAGACAAATCTAACAAGAAGGTTACCAGTGCCAGTCATGCTCCTGGAGTCCATGAATCCACTATTATCCAGTATCCAAGTAAAATAATATCTAAAAGAGCCTTATTCATGATAAAATATTTGAGTTAAGGGCACAATTTCTTAATCATCTTTTCCTGAATAAACAACAGCTACAGTATTTTCTTTTCTATGTACTATAATTTCTGCAGTCTTTGGAGCCCATACTTTATCTCCCAAATTTATTTTTTCATATGTTGTATCCGTAGAACCAAACCCTTCAGTTCCTCTGATAGTTATTTCAGAAAGGTCAGTTTTTGCAAAGATATCATTTTACAAAGAATAACAATCATTTGAACTATTTTAGCATTTTTATAAAATTGTATAGATTCTCCACCTAAATTTGAGTACCACAATAATTTCTCCTTGATAGTTAGAGTTTATTACTCCAGCTAACACATGTATTCCTCAAGCTGCTAATCCTGATTTAGGTAATATTCCACCCAAAATTATTTTTATGGATTTTCATGCATATCCTGGTAGGGATTTTCCTTATTCCTTCCCTATCCAACCAAAAGTTCTCCAAGCAATGTAAATCACATCCAGATGAACCAGGTGTTCCATCTTGTCCTACAGTCCAATACTCAATATTTGGAATCTTATGTGATTGCTGTTGTCTAATTTGTAGATCTGAGGTCATCATTCTAGCTAGCAGTGTACTTTCTCCCAACAGTCTATTATTAAAATTATGTAAATCAGTGGTCAAATTATCTTTCCAATGTTGATAAGAATGATTAGAACTTAACTTCCTTAACTATTCTTTTAATAACCCATTCATTTTTTCAACTAATCCAAGTGCTTGTGAATAATATGGAATATGATATATCCATTTTATATTATTTAATATACAATATCTCTTCATTTCATTACCTTTAAAATGTGACCCATTATCACTTTGGATTTGCATTGAAATTCCATAATGTAAACTGATGATATCTAGAGTTCTACAGGTATTTTTCTGGGTCTCTTTCTTACAGGGATAAGTTATTAATACACCTGAATAGGTGTCAATGTAAGTACATATAAATTTGCATCTTCTACCTTGGGGTAGAAACCCACTATAACCTATTTGTCAGGCTTGCATTGGGAGCTTCCCCCTTGCTATCTCCACAAATACTACCTGAGGAACAGTTCATTCCTTTTTCAGTTGACATATATGACATCCCACTGCTACCTGTTTTAGCAATGAATGTGAGATAATAATACCTCGATCTTGCGCTAATCTGTGTGTGGCCTGGACTCCTAAATGGCTGGCCATTTGATGGACCCATTTTGCTAGTGTTGGATCATCAGTTGGTGTCAGAGTAAGGACAATATGTTGAGTGCCGATCTTTGCTAGCCAATCAGCATATGCATTGTACTCACATTCTGGTTTAGTGAGGGCCACAGGAGCTTCTATGTGAAAAACTGACAAGTTAGTACCCAAAGGCATATTCCATATATCTTCCCATAATTCTTTGCCCCAGACTTGTTAACCATGAATTTCCCAATTTTCATTTTTCTACATGGGCATCCATGTAGCTAACCCATTAGCTACAGCCCATGAATCAGTAAATATATGACACTGTCCTCTTTGTTCTGTTTTAATAGTCATAAGTTTAGCATATTGACTACTTCTACCCATTGCAATACTTTCCAATAGTACATGGGTTATAGGCTACAGCTTTCCAATGTCTTTTATGGCCTAAATATTTTGTTGTCCCATCAGTAAACCATGCATATCTCTTTTATTCCTCAGTTAATCTGTCATATCCTCCATTCCATTTTACCAAGGACTGTACCAACTTGCTTTGGTTCAATGAGTGTGTTATTTCCCTCAGTATCTATTCATGGTATAATTTCATGTGAAAGAGAAACTCCACTTTTACCTGTTTTAGATGTGTTTTGAATGTATCATTTCCATTTAATTATACTAACCTCTTGTGCATGTCCAGTTTTGTGGGAAGCTGAGTCTCACTACCTAGGTCATAATTGGGATTCCAGGCTTTCAATATTACTTCATGATTCGGAGTTAATTGCTAGTCTCTAGCAAGGCCCAGTATGCAGCTAATAACTGCTTTTCAAAAGGGGTATATTGAACTCCAGATGAGGGGAGTTTCCTACACCAAAATCTTAAGAGTACATTTCAGTCTTGCTGTTTTTGCCACAAATTCCAGTTTGCATATTCATCCTGTGGAGTCACTTTTAATTCCACCCCAGCCACTTTGCATAAGCCATAAATCTAGTGGCCTTTGCTTCTTCAAAAGCTTTACTCTGCTCAGATCCCCAATCAAATTCATATTTCTTTCTAATAACCTTATATAAGGGTTTTAGAATCTGTCCTAAATGAGGTATATAATGTCTCCAAGACCCTAAAAGTCTTATAAACTTATTGGGCCTCTTTTTTATTAATAGAGACACAAAAATCCCAAATCTTTTGTCGGGCTTGTGGAAAAATCTCTCATAGCCCCTTATTCCATTGTATACCTAAGAATTTTACTATACTGGTCCTTTACCTTTGCAGGGTTAATTTCCAACCCTTTATTTTTCATATGTTGAATTAAAATTAGCATCAAACTTCTCTCCACTTCTTCTACATTTTTTCCTTGTAGCATAATATCATCTACATGAGTAAATTATATATCAGAGAGTTCTAATTTATCCAAATGTTCAGACACATTTCTATGACAAATAGTAGGGTTATGCAAATATCCTTGTGGCAAGCAGGTGAAAATGTACTTTCCACCCTGCCAAATAAAAGCAAACTGGTCCCATTGTTTAGAAGTTATTGGGATAGTAAAGAAAGCATTGGCTAAATCAATAACTACATTTCAAGCCCCACCATATCTCTGAATCCTTTTTATTAAGGTAATGGTATCTGGAACAGCAGTGTACAAGGAGGAAGTCACTTTATTCAACTGTCTATAGTCCACTGTCATTCTCCACATTCCATCTGACTTTTATACTGGTCAGACAGGATTATTCCATTGAGTGGTTGTAGGGATCAACCTCCTGCCTCAATATATTCCTTCTTAGGTAGTTTCCCAATTCTCATCATTAATTTAACTTGTCTACTAGTATTTAAGCCCTTCCTAGTCCTGTTATAGTAATAGGGATCCCATTTTAAATATGGTTTCCATTCCTAAGACAGACCTCTGCCCCAGTATGTATTAATGCTCTAGCTAAAGTAGTTGATCCATTTTTCCAATATATAATTAAACTGATAAAATGTCTGTAATCCCATCTGTGTACTTCTTTAATCTGAACTGGAGTGTGGTCCATTTTCTATTCCCCCTTTAGTTATAACAAACTTGGGTACAATGCTTCAGGAGGAACTGTAGGGAAAGTTTTTACTTCTCTATGCTGTCTAGTATTAAGTCCCTTTTTGCAGTACATTTTGTGTAATTCGTTAGTTGGAACACCATCTATTTTTCCCTTATCTATCCCTGCTTTCAATAAAGCAGTAAACAATTCTCTACTTGGTAATCTGACTTTGAATCTGCTGGCTATTTTCTTTTTCCTCTTGAGGAAATTATCGAGGAAAACTGCCCTGACATTCTAGAACCAGAGGGCAAAATAAGTATTGAAAGAATCCATCGATCACCACCTGAAAGAGATCCAAAAAGAGAAACTCCTAGGAACATTGTGGCCAAATTCCAGAACTCCCAGCTCAAGGAGAAAATCTTGCAAGCAGCTAGAAAGAAACAATTTCAGTACTGTGGAAATACAATCAGGATAACCCAAGATCTAGCAGTTTCTACATTAAGGGATCGAAGGGCGTGGAATAGGATATTCCAGAAGGCAAAGGAACTAGGACTCAAACCAAGAATCACCTACCCAGCTAAACTGAGTATAATACTTCAGGGGAAAATATGGTCTTTCAATGAAACAGAGGACTTTCAATCATTCTTGATGAAAAGACCAGAACTGAAAAGAAAATTTGACTTCCAAACACAAGAATGAGAAGAAGCATGAAAAAGTAAACAGCAAAGAGAAGTCTTAAGGGACTTACCAGAAGTGAACTGTTTACATTCCTACATGGAAAGACAATATTTGTAACTCTTAAAACTTTTCAGTATCTGGGTAGTTGGTGGGACCACACACACACATGTACACGCATGCACGCGCACACACATACACACATACACACACACAGAGACAGAGAGCACAGAGTGAATTGAATAGGATGGGACCATAGCTTAAAAGAAATTAAGGTAAATGGTGAGAGAGAAATGTAGTGGGAGGAAAGAGGGTGAAATGGAATGGGGTAATTATATGTCATTTAAGAGGCAAGTAGGAGATTTTTTAGTGGAGGGATAAAGAGGAGAGCTGAGAAAAAAAAAAAACAATTAGTTTACCCTCATCACATTTGACTAAAGGAAGGAATAAAATGCACACTCATTTTGGTATGAAAACCTATCTTACAGTATAGGAAAGTGGGGGGGAAGGAGATAAGCAGGGGGGGGGATGGTGGAAGGGAGGGCAATGGGAGGAGGGAGCAATTTGAAGTCAACACTTGGGGAGGGACAGGATCAAAAGATAGAAGAGAAACAATGAGGGACAGAATAGGATGGAGGGTAATTCAGTTAGTCTTACACAACACGATTATCAGGGAAGTCATTTGCAAAACTACACAGATATGGCCTATATTGAATTGCCTGCCTTCCCAAAGGGAATGGGTGGGGAGGGAGGGATGGGGAGAATTTGGAACTCAAAGTTTTAGGAACAACTGTTTAGTATTGTTGTTGTAACTAGGAAAGAAGACATACAGTTAATGAGGAATAGAAAGTCATCTGGCCCTACAGGAGAAAAGAGAAAATGGAGACAAGAGAAGGGAGGGATGACAGAAGAGAGGGCAGATTGGAGATAGGGAAAATTAGATTGCTTGGGGTATTGGGGTGGGGAGAGGGGATAAAAGGGAAGAAAATTTGGAACCCAAAATTTTGTGAAAATGAATGTAAAAAGTTAAATAAAGAAATAAATAAGTGAGTGGATAAGTGAATGGATAAGTAAATAAATAAATGAATGAATAAATAAATAAATAAATAAATGGATGAATAAATAAATAAATAAAAAGGAATTATTTGGTCCAATGATTCTTAATCTTTTTCGTGTCATGAATGCCTCTTGAAGTCTATGGGTTCCTCAGAATTATATTTTTAAATGAATTAAAATAAATTAAAAATTAAAATTAAAAAAATAAATTAAATTATATCGGACTACAAAGCTGTAGACCTCCTTAAGGGAAGGGACTATGCCTCATTTATCTCTGAATTCTTCACTAGCACAATTCAATAAATGTCTGTGAATTAAAGGAATTAAGGTAATATTCAGAGAGCAGTGATACACTGGGGTCTAGGACTCAAGTTTTGAGAATCCCCAGGTCAGCTTTTTCTCTACTCCACCACACCACTCTTCTGGTGCTAGAGCCTAGGTAGGAGGTGGTTGCTTCTTAGAGTATCCAAATGGTCTGTTGATATTTTTTTCTTGAATTCCCATAGGGTAGAGAACTCAAATGATGTGGGAAAATGCAGACAATAGAAATTGATCTTTCATAGATCAACAATTGATTAATCAATAATTATTTCTGGAGACACCATTACGTTCTGGGCCTGTGCTAAGCTTTGGGGCAATAGTATCAAATAGAAACAACGTCTCTAAATTACATATAAATATCTCTGTGGCTACGTATTGATTTAGAAAACCATTTTTATTTAGATATTTCTTTCTTTACTAATACACCAACACATAAAAATCAGATATATTTTAATTTGGTTCAGGCTGCATTAGGGAGTGTTGGCAGTCCCTTGCATGCAGCCAATGAATCAAATGTTTGATGCCTTTGCTCTGGGGATACAAGTTCAAGAATGAAGTCATCCCTACTTGCCATGAGTTTACATTTTAACCAGGGAGACAATAAGTATGTGTGAAAAGATATACAGTGTCACTAAAAGGTTCATAAATGCAAATAAGTATAAAGTAGTCACATACAAAGTAGTCTGAGAGGAAGATCCCTAGTAATTGGGGCATGAGGAATAGCTTTATGCAGAAGTTGGTGCCTAAGCTAAATCTCAGAGGAAGAGAGGAACTCTGAGATGAAGGCAAGAAATTGGATAGGGAAATAGGACAGAATCACATTAGAAAATTCACAGAGCAATAACCTAAAGAATAGCCTTGCCTGAGTCCCTCCTCAGTCCCCAAATGTGCACATGATTCCCACTAGCTTACGTGATAAATGATTGTCCCTAGCAATTCTTGGGCTTAGGCAAGTAACATAAAAACTATCAAGAGAAAAGAAGTAAAATTCAAATTACTTTAGGGTAAGGAGGGACACCAACCTTGGGGAGAGACTACAAATGTTATGACAAGGATCTGCTGGTGGAGAGATTTTGATACACCAGACTTTGTGTTTGGCGGGGAGAGGAGAAGAGAGAGGGTGGGAGGAGACTGGTTGAGAAGAAGCTCCCCTGGGGTACAGGTTTTGAGGAACCCTACAACTATCATCCTTTTTTAACTAATGGTTATTGCTAATTAGAAACTTAACTCCCCTCTTTGTACTACTTAAAAGAATACCATTTAAGTCCTGTACTCTACATTTCAGTGCCTTGGAGCAAAGCCCCAGTCATTCTGCCCTTGCTACAGCTCTGAGGATAAAAACTGGATCCAGTATCCAGGTGGAGTACATCAGGAAGTAGTTGAAAATAAAAGATTGGTAGTGGTTAGATATAGGCATATTGTTTGGGAGTTATCTTTAGTCTATTTTATTTTCAGTTTCGTATTTTCTCCCTTCCACTTCCCCTTCCCACACCCACTGACAAAGAAAAAAAGAAAAAACTCTTGTGGCTTCAGCTGACACCTTTGTACAGATAACTGCCAGATACACCTGGAAACACTCTATGAATTGATGCAAAGTGAAGTGAGCAGAACTCAGAGAACATTTTATACAGTAATAGTAGTATTGTAACGATGGGTTTGTCCTTCATTGCCAAAGAAGACCATGCCATCAGAGATACGATGACATGCCTTGCATTTGACTTTGCTTTGAGTGAGGGAGCGCTGTGCAGGTCACCAGTCTCACTTTTTCCTCCTGAGCCATCTGAATCCAGTGACCAGATACTCATCAGGATGAGGCAATTGGGGTTAAGTGACTTGCCCAGGGTCACACAGCTAGTGAGTGTCAAGTGTCCGAGGTGAGATTTGAACTCAGGTCCTCCTGACCACTGGTACTCTATCCACTGCACCACCTAGCAGCTCTATTGTAAAGATAAACATCTTTGAAAGGCTTAGGACTTCTGATCAGCACAATCACCAATTGGAATCACAATTCCAAAAGACTCATGAAATATTCCATCTACTCACAGAAAGAGAACTGATAGACTCAGAGGGCAGGTTGAAGCATATTTTCTTTTCTTTCTTTCTTTTTAGACATGGCAAATGTAGACATTTGATTTGCTTAACACAGTTGTAATGAGTTTTTTCTTTTTTTTTTCTTTGTCAGTGGTGTGGGAAGAGAAAGTGGAAAGGAGAAAATACAAAACTGAAAATAAAATAAAATTAACTAAAGGATCATAAGATGGTCACCTGCTCATGTTGGACAAGAGTGAGTGACCTGGGGGGCGGAGCCAAGATGGCGGAGTAGAAGGACGCATGTTTACGAGCTCCGAAACCAAAAGCCCATAGAATTAATGTAAAAAGAGTCCCCCATAACTTCTGGGTGAATACAAGGTGTGCAGAAGCAGAGTGGAAGAGATTTCCGTTCCAGGGAGCCCTGAAGACCCATCCCCAGGGTCCGGCGCACCCCGGAAAGTGGACCCCACCCCCAGCGCTGCCCTGGCCGCGACCCAGAGAAGCTGACCCGAGCAGGCTTCAGACACGGAAGCTCCGGCAGCCGGGAAAGTCCCTCCACCCACAGAAGCTACAGGTCAGTGAGAGAGAAGGCCGGGCTGGAGGAGGGGAGCGGAACGTCTCCGTGACTTGGGCCCCCTCGGGAGGAAGCGGCGGCGGCAGAGACGGGGGCAGGAAGCGTCGGAGGCAGAGGTGTGGGCGGCGGCTGAGGCGGCAGCGGCCCAGGACTCAGGAATCCCCCAACAGCAGGCAGGATCTTCATTACAGAAGATTCCCGCATAAAACCTGACGGAGCTGAGCCTGGGAGACGGCCCTGCCCCCACCCCACTCTATTACTGAAGGCTTCTGCTCAAAACCCCCAAGGGATCAGAGTCTGGGAGGCGGCCCTGCCCCCACCCCAGCACCTGAACTAAAGCTCACTGATTGACAGCCAGCAGGAGGAAAGCCCATTTAAATCTCAGAGGCCAAGCACTAGCTGGGCGGATCCAGGCGGGGGTGGAAAGGAATCTCAGAAGTCAAGTAACTGGCTGGGGAAATGCCTAGAAAAGGGAAGAAAAATAAGACTATAGAGAGTTTTTTCCAACAAATGCAAATGATCCCGACCTTCGGATCTGATGACGAGGACGTAGCCTTGCCATCAGGGAAAGACGTGGAGGGCGGGGCCTCAGTACCCCAGACACCCCAGGGGGGTGTCGGGTGGGCTCAGGCCCTGGAACAGCTCAAAAAGGATTTTGAAAAGCAAGTTAGACAGGTGGAGGAAAAACTGGGAAGAGAAATGAGAGAGATACAAGAAAAGTATGAAAATCGGGTCAATACCTTGGTAAAGGAGACCCAAAAAAATGCTGAGGAAATTAACACCTTGAAAAATAGGCTCACTCAATTGGCAAAGGAGGTTCAAAAAGCCAATGAGGAGAAGAATGCTTTCAAAAGCAGAATGAGCCAAATGGAAAAAGAGGCTCAAAAGCTCACTGAAGAGAATAGTTCTCTCAAAATTAGAATGGAACAGATGGAGTCTAATGACTTTACGAGAAACCAAGAAATCACCAAACAAAACCAAAAGAACGAAAAAATGGAAGAGAATGTGAAATATCTCATGGGAAAAACAACTGACCTGGAAAATAGATCCAGGAGAGACAATTTAAAAATTATGGGACTACCTGAAACTCATGATCAAAAAAAGAGCCTAGACATCATCTTCCATGAAATTATCAAGGAAAACTGCCCTGACATTCTAGAACCAGAGGGCAAAATAAGTATTGAAAGAATCCATCGATCACCACCTGAAAGAGATCCAAAAAGAGAAACTCCTAGGAACATTGTGGCCAAATTCCAGAACTCCCAGCTCAAGGAAAAAATCTTGCAAGCAGCTAGAAAGAAACAATTCCAGTACTATGGAAATACAATCAGGATAACCCAAGATCTAGCAGCTTCTACATTAAGGGATCGAAGGGCATGGAATAGGATATTCCAGAAGGCAAAGGAACTAGGACTCAAACCAAGAATCACCTACCCAGCTAAACTGAGTATAATACTTCAAGGGAAAATATGGTCTTTCAATGAAACAGAGGACTTTCAATCATTCTTAATGAAAAAACCAGAGCTAAAAAGAAAATTTGACTTTCAAACACAAGAATGAGAAGAAGCATGAAAAAGTAAACAGCAAAGAGAAGTCTTAAGGGACTTACCAGAAGTGAACTGTTTATATTCATACAGGGAAAGACAATATTTCTAACTCTTAAAACTTTTCAGTATCTGGGTAGTTGGTGGGACCACACATACACATGTACATGCATGCACACACATACACACATGCACACACATACAGAGATAGAGAGCACAGATTGAACTGAATAGGATGGGACCATACCTTAAAAGAAACTAAGGTAAATGGTGAGAGAGAAAGGTAGGGGGAGGAAAGAGAGGGAAAGGGAAGGGGTTAACTATATGTCATTTAAGAGGCAGGTAGGAGTTTTTCTTAGTGGAGGGAAACAGAGGAGAGCTGAGAAAAACAAAACAAAACAAAACAAGAAGTTTACCCTCATCACATTTGACTAAACGAAGGAGTGAAATGCACATTCATTTTGGTATGAAATCCTATCTTACAGTATAAGAAAGTGGGGGAGAAGGAGACAAGCAAGGGGGGGGATGATGGAAGGGAGGGCAAAGGGAGGAGGGAGCAATTTGAAGTCAGCACTTGGGGAGGGACAGGATCAAAAGACAGAAGAGAAACAATGAGGGGCAGGTTAGGAGGGATGGTAATCCAGTTAGTCTTACACAACATGACTATCAGGGAAGTCATTTGCAAAACTACACAGATAGGGCCTAAATTGAATTGCCTGCCGTCCCAAAGGGAATGGGTGGGGAGGGAGGGATGGGGAGAATTTGGAACTCAAAGTTTTAGGAGCAACTGTTTAATATTGTTGTTGTAACTAGGAAAGAAGACATACAGTTAATGAGGAATAGAAAGTCATCTGGCCCTACAGGAGAAAAGAGAAGATGGAGACAAGAGAAGGGAGGGATGACAGAAGAGAGGGCAGACTGGAGATAGGGAAAATTAGATTGCTTGGGGTATTGGGGTGGGGGAGGTGATAAAAGCGGAGAAAACTGGGAACCCAAAAATTTGTGAAAATGAACGTAAAAAATTAAATAAATAAATAAATAAATAAGTAAATAAATAAATAAATAAATAGGAAAAAAAAAAAAGAGTGAGTGACCTGGAAGTACAAAAGTAAGTCAGGAGACCTTCCAAAGAATCAAGGCATCCACCCTAGGTTTGGACATGAAATTGAGCAACACAGGATGGAGATATCTTTGTCAGCATTCTTGTGGTCATGCAAGTAAGTTTCATAAGTGATAAACAAGAAGTGAACATTAAATTAAAGTCTGAGGCTTGCTATAAAGGCATAAAATTATCTAATTATCTCTACATGATTTATGTAAAATATCAAACTGACTACTGATTGGAATAGAGTAGGGGTGCTAATGAATCATATCTCACAAAACACAACATGAAACGTACTATCTTTTCTCCTAAACAAGTTCTCCAGACTGACTTCACTTTCTACCTGTGGCATCATTATTCATTCAGCCGCCTATATTTGTAATATCATGGACTATATTCTCATCCAGTCATTTGCCTATGTTTTTATTGAGTCTAAGTCTTCAACATTTCTTGAAATCATCCCTTCTGTTTCCATCACCACCAGCCTGGTACAGGGTCTCTTTTCACCTTTCACCTTGATTATTATAATAGACTCCTTTTTTTTTTAACATTTACTTTTCATTTTGAGTTCTAAATTCTCTCTGTCCCTCCAGCCCCTTCCTTATCCATTGAAGAGGCAAGTAATATAATTCCCATTATACATGTCAAGTCATATGCAACATTTTAATTTTATTATTCATTTATATAGTAGATTCCTAATGGATGAATTCTCACTTTCACTCTTTCTCCACTCCAGTTCTACTATATGCAAGGCATTGTGCTAGACACTATGGATATAAGGACAAAACAAGACAAAAACCAATTCTTGTCCTTAAGGAGTTTATAGTCTACTGAGAAGATGCAACAAAGAAACAGATAATTAAATACATGAAAATTTGAAAAGGGAGAGAGCCCTAACAAGTAAAGGGATAAGGAAAGGCTTCCCGTAGGAGATGACACATCAGTTGAGCCTGGAAGAAAACCAGAGATTCTGAGAAATAAGAGTGAGGAGAGATTTATTCCAGTTCTGGAGAACACCTATAAAATAGGTTATTTTATATACATATATGTGTGTGTATGTATGTATATATATGTACACACATATACATACACAAACACATACATATACGTCCTGTGTAAAAGCATGGAGAGGTAGGAGCTGCAAGGAAGTTGGGCTGAAACATCGAGCACATAAGGGAGAGGAATGGGCCATGAGCCTGAAAAACTAGGCTAGAGCAAGTTACTGAGCTAAGGATCTTGCTCTGATAGGCAATGAGAACACACTGATGTATCTTGGTTATTTACCTCATTGTTCTCATGGGTTCAATGATCATGTCTACGCAAATATCCTGAGGTATATCTCAGTCTCTAATTGCTTTTCTGAACTCTAGGTACATATGAACAACTGCCTTTTGAACCTCTCCAACTGACAACATTTCAAATATATCCAAAACAGAACTCATTACTGTAAGAAATATACTCACTCTAAACAAAGGATAATATTTGTTGTGAAATCAGGAAAGCTTTTATTAATTTTTATGTTCATTGCCTCCTGAATGAATGCTCCTAATGGATTGATATATTTGTTTAGACCGATGCAGGCCTTTTTATGCCCTGTTTCCAATTCTAATGTCCCATCTGCCTCCCATTGGCCAGCATTCCAGAGTTCACCCCACCCCACGTGGGCCCCATTCCTCATTTTCTTTATAGAATGACAGGTTATAAATTCTTTTAAAGGAATTCCCTTAATCAAACCCTGTTTAGGTTCCTTCACCATTTACATAAGAAGAGTAATGAAATTCTTCCCTGGCCTTTGAAGTTGTAGATTGTAAAGAGCTGGCCTTTAGATATGTTAATAAGCAGTCAACCACATCCTTGTAGATTTCTAATTTCTAATTCATTTGTTCCCCAGCCTTCCCAGCAAATACAAGACTTCTAGTATATTTAATATTTTCTTGTGGAAACAGAAGTTCGATTCTTTTTTTACATTACCTTTCTCCCTAAAGCTGGCCTTCTTCCAAACTCCTGTATTTCTTTGAGGGTAACACCATCTTGCATCTAATCTTTTGCTCTATCATATCCATTCTGCCTCAGTAGAATCTTTCACATCAGTCCCCAGTTTTGCCACTTGCCTGACCCCCATCTTAATACAGGTACTTCTCACTTGGACTATTACAATGACTTCATAGAGTATCTGTCTTTTCCTTGGTTTGTCCTCTGCAGCTAGGTGGTACAATGGGGAGAGTGTTTGGCCTAGAGCCAGGAGCTCAAATCCAGCCTCAGACACTAGTTGTGTGACCCTGGGCAAGTTCTTCTGCCTCAGTTTTCTCATTTTTAAAATGGGAATATTAATAGTAGCACCTATATCTCAGGGTTGTTGTGATGATAAAATGTGAAAACATCTGCAAAGTGCTTAGCACAGTGTAGCACATAGTAGGCACTTAATCAGTTCCTTCCTTCTTTCCTTCCTTTTTTCCTCTCCAAACTGCCTTTCGCAGAGTTGACAAAATAATCTTTTTAAAGCACAAATCTGACTGTGCCACTTCAGTGGCTCTCTAATGCCTTCAGGATGAAATGAATGCTTCTCATTTGGCCATATTAATCATTTGTATGTATAGCCATAGTAATGTTACCACTCTGCTCAAACATCTGGCTCTCTAGTAAATTTCAAAGGTGGTAAACAATTTAGATGGAATTTGGAACATTCCCTCCTTCATCTGGTAATTTCAGAATCACTATACACAAATGTGAAACTGGGTGAAGTTAATACAAGTCATGATTTACAACCTCTTATCAGTTTGACAAGCCCTTTAAAAAAAAACAAAAACTTCTTACTTCTCAAGATTGAGGAGTGTCTGAAGTTATAGAAAGGAAAATTCATTCTTTCCAGTTAAAGTCTTAGAACAAATCTGGTAAAGAAATTATCATGTATAAATTACTCTCATTTTTTTCTGGATCTATGATTTTACTATAGGGAGAACTCCTGGTAAGGAAACTCCCTCCAGTGGCGCAGATTGGCAGTTCTATAATATATAATTTTGGAGAGTTGTTTAGGGCACTGGGAGGTTAAAAGCTTTTAATAAGGTCAGTGCAACTTTGATTGCTGCAATGCTTTCCTTAACGTTTTGCCTCCATAGCTCTATACCTCTGTTTATAAGATATAATAAGCACATCTGGTTTTTAGTACTTTTGTAACTTTAAGTGTCAGACTTTGTGAGTCAACCAACATTAAATTTAAATGAATTGGTGTTAATTGTTAGAAAATGTATATCATATGCATATACATTTTTATATAGCTATATTGGCAAATTGAGGGTTTTTCTCCTTAATATTAAAATCTTGGTGAAGCCACACCTCTTCCCCTCCACCTAGATTAGTATTTATATGTAGAATCCAAAGGGAAAGTTGTAAGCAAAGGCTCCATTGTTCTCTGCCACTGAGTATGCTCCACACTCATTTCCCTTGGCACTGGAAAAGGGTATTTAGAAAAAAAGAAAACTCCTTAGAATTATTCAATTATTAACTATGTAGTTTACTCCAATTTCATTATTTGGCCCTATGACTCTAAAGTATGGGGAAGATCCCTCTCCTGTTTCCAAAATTGTGATGGCTGAGCTCAACTCACATGAAATAGGATGTTTTGTTTTCTTTCTTCTTTTTTTTCTTTTCTTCCTTCCTTCCTTCCTTTCTCACTTTCTTTGCTTTATTTTTTTGGAGTGTTGTAGGGGTTTTTTGTAGTATTTTTGTATCTGTAGATAACAGATCCTAAGTAGAGGAGCCATACTCAACGCCTTTCCAGCCTGGTAGAACCTTTCATGGTGATTGTTTTTTGAAGAGGACAAAAATGACGTCACTATATCAGGGTCAAGGTAGAGTGTGTCTCACTATGACTGATACGACTAGTATGAGCTGGGAAGGCTCTATCACGGGTCAGGCACAAATAGTCGACATGGACAATTGGAGTGAAGATATCTCTAATTTTGTGCATCTCACATTTTTTTCTTTGAGCTACTGCAATTCTGCTTTGTTCCTAAAGTACAATGCCTTCTTTGATTTGGACACACCATACTAGGTAGTCCTGTGCCAATGTCTCCCATTTCTCACATTTGATTCCGAAGTTCTTCAGAGAGATCTTGAGAGCATGCTTGTATTGTTTCTTCTCACCTCCATATGAATACTTGCCTTGTGTGAGTCCTCTGTAAAGTAGTCTTTTAGGCACATGTTGGTTTGGCATTCAAATAATATGGCCAGCCCATTGGATTTGCACTCTCTGAAGTAGAGTTTGAATGCTTGCCGGTTCAGCTTGAGAAAGGACCTCAGTGTCTGGTACCTTATCTTGCCAGGTGATCTTCAAAATCTTCCTAAGACAATTCAAATGGAAGTGATTCAATTTCCTGGCACAGAGCTGCTATACTGTCCAGATTTCAAAGGCATACCACAGTGAGGTCCGCCCAACAGCTCTGTAGACATTCATTTTGGTTGATAGTCTAATACTTCTTTCCCACACTTTCTTCTGGAGCCTCCCAAACACTGAGCTAACTCTGGCAATGCCTGTGTCAACCTCATCATCTCTGTGTACTTCCCTGGAAAGTATCCTGCTAAAGTAAGTGACCTGATCCACAACATTCAAAATTTCCCCCTTTGCTGTAACCAATGGTTCCACATATGGATGGTGTGACACTGGCTGGTGGAGAACCTCTATTTTCTTGGTATTAATTGTCAGGCCAAAATTAGCACAAATGACAAAGAATTAATCCATACTTTGTTGCAAATCAGCCTCAGGGGCTGCATTGAGTGCACAATGATCTGTGAACAAAAAATCACGAAACAATTTTTCCTCCATTTTAGTCTTGGCTTGGAGCCTTTTCAAGTTAAATATTTTACCATCAGTGCAGTAGCTGACCTTGATGCTGTTTTTATCCTTCTGGAAGGCATCTGACAATACTGCTGAAAACATCATGCTAAAAAGCCTGGGAGCCTCTTCCGTAATCACCACCACTATTCCCAGAGTGACTCCCCCCCAGTCAGATTGCAAGTGGGAGAATCCACCATCCACCACCGTACTGAACTTTACAGTAGACCAGATTCTGGCCATCACGGACAAAAAGGCCAATATCAGAAATATGTCTGTAGTAGTAGCTCATGTGGATCATGGCAAGTCAACCTTCACAGATTCCCTGGTTTGCAAAGCTGGTAGTATTGCTTCAGCCTCTGCTTGTGAGACATGGTTCACTAACGCAAGAAAATGAACAGGAATGTTGTATCACTATTAAGTCAACTGCTATCTCCCTCTGCTGTGAGCTGTCAGAAAATGATTTGAACTTCATCAAGCAGAGTAAATATGGTTCTGACTTCCTTATCAATGTCACTGACTCACCTGGACATGTTGACTTCTCATCAGAAGTAACAACTGCACTACGTATTACTGATGGTACTTTGGTTGTGGTTGACTGTGTATCTAGTGGGTGTGTTCATACTGTACTTTACCAGGCCATTGCTGAGAGAATCAACCCTGTCCTGATGATAAATAAGATGAACCAAGCCATACCTGAGTTGCAGCTGGAGCCAGAGGAACTGTATCAGACATTTCAGCAAATTGTAGAGAACGTGAATGTTATCATCTCCACCTATCTAGAGGGCAAGAGTGGTCCAAGGGGGAAACATCATGACTGATGTAGTCCTTGGGACTGTTGGGTTTGCCTCTGGGCTTCATGGTTGGGTCTGTACTCTGAAGCAATTTGCAGAGATGTATGTGGCTAAATTCTCTGCCAAAGGTGAAAGTCAGCTGGGACCAGCAGAACAGGCCAAGAAAATAGAGGACATGATGAAAAAATTTGGGGGTGACTGCTATTTTGATCCTGCTAATGAGAAATTTAGCAAATCTACTATTAGCCCTGATAGAAAGAAATTGCCTAGAACTTTCTGCCAACTCATTCTAGACTCAGTCTTCAAGGTATTTGATACAATTATGACCTTTATGAAAGAGGAGACTGCAAAACTGATGGAAAAACTTGACATCAAAACTTGGATAGTAAGGATAAAGACAAAGAGGGAAAACCACTTCTGAAGGTTGTGATGAAACATTGGCTGTCTGCTGGAGATGCACTTCTCTAAATGATAACCACCCACCTGCCTTCCCTCTGTAACTGCTCAGAAATACTACTATGAACTGTTATATGAGGGTCCCCCTGATAATGAGGTTGCTATGGGTATTAAAAGCTGTGACTCCAAAGGTCCCTTGATGATGTGCATCTCCAAAGTGGTACCAACTTTGGACAAAGGCAGATTCTGTTTTTGGCTGCCATAGGACCCAGTTATATTCCTGGGAAGAAGGAAGATGTCTACCTGACACAAATTCAGAGGACAATTCTGATGATGTGCTGATATGTTGAACCCATTGAAAATGTGCCTTGTGATAACATTGTTGGTCTGGTTGGTGTGGATCAGTTCCTTATGAAGATGAGTACCATGACTACCTTTCAGTATGCCTACTACACGAGGGTGATAAAGGTGCCCTGTCGTGCAAGAAACTGTTGAAGCCAAGAATCTGCCCAAACTAGTGGAAGGACTGAAGTGTCTGGCCAAACCTGACCCTATGGTCCAGTGTATCACTGAGGAATCTGGAGACCGTATTATTGCTGGTACAGGGGAGTTGCATCTGGAGATCTACCTAAAAGATCTTGAAGAAGATCACGCATGCATTCCCATCAAGAAATAGGACCCTGTTGTCTCCCACTGTGAGACAGTCAGTGAAGAGTCAAATGTTCTCTCCCTTTCCAAATCTCCCAATAAGCACAATAGGCTGTACGTGAATGTTGCACCCTTCCCTGATGGCCTGGCTGAAGATATTGATGACAAAGGCAAAATTTCTGCAGGTCAGGAGCTCAAGCAAAGGTCTTGGTACCTGACTGAGAAGTATGAGTGGAATGTGACTGAGGCCGTATGATCTGGAGCTTTGGCCTTGCTGCAACTGGGCCCAACGTTCTCACAGATATCACCAAGGAAGGATAATACCTTAAGGAGATCAAGGACAGCATGGTGGCTGGATTCCAGTGGATTACCAAGGAGGGAGGACTACATGAAGAGAACATGTGGGCAGTCCGTTTTGATGTGTATGATGTAATCCTGCATGTTTTGGCCACATGGTGGTGGCCAAATCATCCCCACAGCTCAGCGCTACCTTTACACCTGTATGTTGACTGCTCAGCTCCATCTTAGAGAACTCTTCTATCTTGTGGAGATTCATTGCCCAGAACAAGTGGTTGGGGCATTTATGGTGTCCTGGAAAGGAAGCGAGGGCATGTGTTTGAGGAGTCCCACGTTGCTGGCACCCCCATGTTTGTTACGAAAGCCTATCTGCCTGTCAACGAATCTTTTGGTTTTATAGCTGACTTGAGATCTAATACAGGTGGCCAAGCCTTCCTGTTGAGGGCCAGGGTGGAGTGCTATTGACAAGATCAGGAAAGACCTTCTGGGAAACTGTTCTTGGAGACTGTGCTCATTATCATCCGGAATGGCTCTCCATGCCCCCCAGATGTTGCTGTCTCCGTGAGACAAACATGGGAACTACAGAAAACAAGGGATATGTAAAATAGATGTCCTCTCGGCTAATAGCCTTTTAAAGACAATAAGTCTGGCCAAATCACTGGGACAGGAGACCAGCAGAATGTCACGTAGACTTGCAGATTCTGTCTATATAAACCCTAACCCTCAGATCAATAAACGGAACTGGTCTATCTTTTCCCGCCTCCCGTGTCTCTTTTCTCTCAACCACATCACCGAGCTGTGTAGGGACGCTGGCCGTCCGCTACACTGGTAGATACTGCCTAGAAACCCCTTTGACAGCACTAGCCACCCTTGCCAAGTTGTGGCAGAGACCCACAAACACAAAAGGCTGAAGGAAAGTATCCCAGCTCTGGACAACTTCTTAGACAAATCATAAAAGCTCTTTCCAACAGCAGTTCAGATTCTGGTAGGACTCTAGCATAACACCAATGCAGCAAATTGTTAAAACTGCAGTTACATCTCTTTGCATATATTTAATCAGTTCATAGCAATGTGAGACTTTCAAACCACATTGATATTCAGCCCTATAGGTTTCTGTGTTGCACATGACACATTTGGGGCTCACCTGGTACCACAACTTGAAACATTTCCAGTTGATGCAACCCTGTTTCCAAATTTATAAGTCTTCAAAGAGGGCAGAAAAAGTGTCCTCTTTGCAGGGTATATTTGGCCAGGGGCACGGATTGCGATAGGTATCTAACATTTTTTTTTCCATTTTTCAAAGGGAAACATAGTGCATTAAGAGGTTTTGCTTGGGTAAATGGCCTGTAGTGGATCTTCAGGAAAGGTAAGGGGAAAGTTAAGGAGATATTTTCTAGTTAGCCAGAAACTAGAAGATAAGAAAATTTTGTAATCTAATACAGATGTATTCGAGCCATTGGAATAATAAATTTGTTATGGTGAAGAATATAAAAAAATGTAAAAAAATTTTTTTAATAAATTAAATAATGTTTTTTTTAAAGTATGACAACAAGCACTTAACCCTGCTTCACTCCACTGATGACTGAGAAAGTACAAGAGCATCCTCCATTTTACAGAACCCATTCAAGCATGCTGTCACAGAACCGGCATACAAAACTGAGGCAACCAAATTTTGCCATGATCAAGACCTCATGAGTGACAGTATCAAAGGCTTTGGTCAGATTAACAAACGTTGTAGACAGACTTCTGTTCTGCTCCTAGCATTTCTTCTGCAGTTGTTAGGCAGCAAAGCCTGTTCCTCAGTCCTTTCTTTTTTTTCTAATTAAATTTGTTTTCAATATTCATTTCCACAAAATTTTGGATTTCAAATTTTCTCCCCATCTCCTCCCTCCCCCTACCCCAGGACAGTGTGTATTCTGATTACCCTTTCCTCCAATCTGCTCTCCCTTCTATCACTCTCCCCCCTTCTCTTATCCCCTTGCCTTCTATTTTCCTTTTGGGCAAGATAGAGTTCTATACCCCATTGTCCTTGGCCCTTTCGTAAGCCACATTGACTCTCAGATTTGGAAGGCATAGAGATTTGCTGACTAAACTAAATTTGAGTGTGAAACCTGTGCCAGCTTCATGGTATTTCCCATCACTGCAGCCACTCTAGAAAAACATATTTCTAGCTCCAACTTTGAAAAGCTGGCCTTCGTTTGGCTGACCTTATTTCACTCAGGCTGCTATTTGGATGTGATACCTGTTGAGTTCTCTCTCAGCAAAAGCTGTTTATCTTTCAGGTCTATTGCCATGTGGTTCACAAGTGTGCACACATTCCTTGTATCAGTGATGAGTGGAATCATCTTTGGAAAAGTTTTTGTACTTTTTCTGTGTTTCAACAGGAGGGTAGGATTTTTACCTACAGTGATAAGCCGGCCAAGGTGAGGTTAGGTGAAGCAGACAATCTTTAGGGCACCTTTTCTAGCCATTTCCTCATGCCAGGAAGTAAGCAGTACAGTCCTTAAAACAGGCTGCTCAAGCACCTGCTGCTTCAGTCCACTGACACGATGACCCTATGGCCTGCACCACTTGTGTGCAGGGTTTTGACCATAGCTCCAAGTGTACCCATACCTGCTGCTTTGTCACTTGCCCATTGCCATAAGAATTACAGGTGGGTAAAAATGGTAAAAATGGAAGGGGTGATATCTTTTCACTTCTCTATAAATTGGGTTTAAATGAGACAGTGTTGCTTGAAGTCATCAACCTCACTCTCTCTTCCAGAGTTACCAGAGTCCGGAGTCAAGACAAAAGTCAAGAGGACTGGTGATGGCTCAAGATACCATGGATGACCTTGTCATCTTTGATGTCTTTTTAAACTCTAAGTTCTCCACAGAGCCTGCTTTTGCTGCCTTCATGGTCCTTGGAACAAATTATTCAATATCCATCTGTTCTGCCAGGGGAAATCTTCACATGCTTGGGGTAGACACTGACCTAACTCCTCAATGGGCCCCTAGGTTACCCTCAATCTGGTTTAGTCCATCCACTGAAACTATTTGCTGGGATGTGGTCACAGGTTCTTGAGCCACATGTGAGAGTTGGGGGCCAGGTGATGAGCAACCCTGAGAAGGGCTCAGCCAGCCCTCACAGTGGAGGTGCTCCCTGAGCATCTGTATACCTCATAGTTTTAGGGCATTTAAGGTGAACTCTATACCAGAATGAGATACCTTAGTAGGATTTTGTGGAGTTGGTCAGTACCCTTCTTAAAGTATGGCACCAAGAACTGATCACAATACTCCAGATATTGTCTGATTAATGAAAATTTAAATTGGAATGTCATTTCCTCTCTTCTGAATGTTTTGTTTTTACCATTGCAGTCCAAGGTAGAATTAGCCTTTTTGAATGCTATGTCCTCCTGTTTGCTCATATTGAACCTGTAGTCTCCTTAAAAAAAAAACCAAAAAAACCCCACAAAACCAAATAATATCAAAAAAAAAAAAACTGTTGTCTAACCCAGTGGCCTCCAGTTTCATCATTATAAGAAGAAATTGTTTGAGTATGCATTTCCAGTGTATGTATTGATAATGTCTAATATAAAATTTTGGAATAATCTTTTTATTCTCTCTGAAGCAAACTCAGAGAATGCCTCTTCCTATTTCAACAAAAGCCAGCCAAGGCTGACTTAATGTTCCTTAAGAGACCTTTAACCTAAGACACTATCTTGAATAATGGGACTTTTTCCATATCTTAATATCTATAGACATATACTATGTTATGACATGTTAATGGTAAAGAAAATACAGACATCTTAGGTCGTAATTTCTATTTGAACTTTGTTTACCCTTTCCTATGTCAGCTATTTTGAATATCTGTTTAGGACAGGAAGTCTGCCACTCACTAGTGGTGGGATTTCCTTTCTTGTTGTATGTCACCAAGATATATGTTTACCCAGCCTGGAATCACAAGGCTCAAGTGACATTGCCCTATGTCTTGTTTTACTGAATTTATGATTTGTTTAATTAAGAGAGTTCCTTTCTCATGGCAAAATGCATATAAGCCAGAAGATTTCTGTACTGGGTAGTCAGAACATTTTTCTGGCTCCATAATGCATTATGTTACCATTTTCTTTAATAAGGAATTGATTAATTAATTAATTAAATCATAAAATGTATGCATTTAGCCTGCTGCCTTTTCTTTAACCAAGTTTTCAGGTTAACAGTATATTTGTTTATTTGTAAACTATATGTATAGCAATCATATTATTCTGATGGTAGTGAGCAGACAGGCATGGCTGTCAGTCACTCCTATTCTCCAACCTTCCTGTGGTCTGGCCTAAGCTTCACTTTTGGGAATGACTTTCTCTTTAGCCACTTCCTTGAACCCTCCCCTCTGGAAAAATGGTTTTCCTTCCAAATCAGGTCACTGTAATGGCAAAGGATTGTCTCAATGCTCTGCCCAGCCAGTTAGCTTCTTAGTATTGCCCAGAGAGTTCCTGGTGAATTTACTTTATCTGCCCCAGGAATTTGTAAAACTTAATCAATAACTGTGTCTTTTTATCTCCAAGTTCGCCATCAGAAACCTCACACTGTCTCATGCAGCACTTTCCAATCTTCCTTCTGGGATGTCTCCAAATC
Source organism: Bettongia penicillata ogilbyi (assembly GCA_023548195.1). NCBI lineage: Eukaryota > Metazoa > Chordata > Mammalia > Diprotodontia > Potoroidae > Bettongia > Bettongia penicillata. The sequence continues at coordinate 2,019,601 of JAJHZJ010000066.1, read as the reverse complement.
ACCCCTCTCAGTGCTGCTGCTGAGGTACAAGCCCAAGCCAAGACCTTTTTCCCTTGGATCAGAAGGGCTTTTGTCCCATTTGTCTGAAGGGCCCCCAGAAAGTCTGGCCTTGGGGGGGGGGCTCCTTGGATTCCCCTTCCATTTCTCCCATACTCTCTATCTTCTATTTAGCATTCTTTTGATATTCCTCCCTTTGATCCTGTTACCAGTCACTCCCATCAAGATCCTCCCTAGAGTCTATCTGTATTCACCCCAGGGTACCAGTCATTCCTATACTGCCCCATCAAGACCATTCCTGGGGCCCCAGACTAGTTGGCATTCTTCCCTCAGTCTTTTTCTGTATTTAAGGTCCATCTTGCCTCCATGACTCTGTCCAGCTGAGATTCTTATCTGGCTGGCATGTGAATACAAGCATTACAAATGCTTAGGTTCCTTAAGAATCAACCCAAGGTGGCAAATCTTTAATAAACTCTTTTTCTTTGGCTGTAAGGAGGCTTGTATGAATTCATTCAAACAGGACCCAGCATGTTGATATTTTGGGGTCCCTAGCACCCCTGAACCTTGTCACTGCTTTCAAGGAAAAGCACACAAAGTTTAGCATTTTTTGACCAATACCTTTATCACACTTGGCTTTAAAAACAAAACTAACTTTTAAATACAAAAGAATGAGCAAACTTTTAAGGAACAAGGATAATTTCTCATGTTCTAGAGGAGCATAAGATTTGGAGGTAAATAGCCTCTCAGGAGAGATAAGGGAAGGAAAGAAATTAGGGAAATGAAGATCATTGACCTTGGTCTACATTTTTTAAATCAATTTTCTTTTCAATCCTGAATTCTCTCCCTCCCACTTCCCCTTCCAATCAATTCTATGCAAAGACAGTTTTCAACATTCATTTTTTGCAAGATTTTGAGTTTCTAATTTTTCTCCTTTCCTCCCATTCCCTCTCCCCCAAGAGTAAAAGCAATCTGATTTATAAGTGTGCACTCATGCTAAACATTTCCACATTAGTCATGTTGCAACAAAAGAAAGCAAAAGAGAAAAGTCATGAAAATTAAAAAACATTAAAAAAAAGTCCAAATTGTATGCTTTCATCTGCATTCAAATTCCACAGATTTTCTCTGGATGTGAATAGCATTTTCCATCATAAGTCTTTTGAAATTGTCTTGAACTACCACACTGCTGAGAAGAGCTAAGTCAATCATAGTTGATCATCTAACAATGTTATTGTTACTGTGTACAGTGTTCTGGTTCTGCTCTCTTCACTCAGCATCAATTCATGTAAGTGTTTCCAGGTTTTTCTGAAATTCACTTCCTCATCATTTCTCATAATACAATAGTATTCCATTACATTCATATACCACAACTTGTTCAGTCATTCTTTAATTAATGGGCATTCTCTCAATTTCTAATTCTTTGCCACCATAAAAAGAGCTCCAAAGCCTCCATTTAAAGAGAACTCCCAAACCAATCAACTCTTCATTTCCCACCACCCACCCTTCTTAGATTGAACTTCATCATGCCCCCTCCAGGTACCTTCTCTCTCTCTCTCTCTCCCCACTAGATTGTAAACTTGGAGTTAGGTACTTTATTTGTCTCATTCATATCCCTAGGGCATAGCACAATGCCTATCAAACAATAGGTGCTTCATAAATTTTATCGATTGCCTGATAAAGGCTTAGTTATCACATCCTCCAAATTTGTCAGTACCCAGGATACTGTTTGATTGGACCTAATTTAAGGAGAAACACACAGGGTGTGTTTTGGAGTACAATGTGATTATGTGTTATTAATGAGGTCGACCCCAAAATACCAATACACCAGGTCCTTTTCGAACGAATTCGACACAAGACTCTTAAAGCCAAAGAAAAGCAAAGTTTATTAAAGATTCCCCATACTGAGTTGACTTTTCAGGAGCCTAAGCATTTGTAATGCTTGTATTCACAAGTGGGCCAGATAGAGTCTCAGCTAGACAGAGTCTTAGCTGGATTTAATCTGAGCCCCTTGATGGAGGCAAGATGGAACTTAAATACAGAAAAAGACTCAGGGAAGCGTCCACATGTTGCCAGGTAGTCTTGGGGTCCTAGGGATGATCTTCATAGATCAACCCCAGGGAGGATCCTGATGGGAGTGGCAGGTAGTCCAGACAATCCACAATCCAGGCTGGGCAACTTGGACTTCAAGAGAATGCTAAGTAGTTGGGAATATGAAAAGGATGCTAAGATCAAAGGAAGAGAATGCTAAATGGTGATAAGAGAGGGAATATCTGGGCTGGGAGAAATGAAAGGGGAGTCCAAAGAGTCCTCCTCTAGGCCAAACTTTCTGGGACCCTTCGTGGTCAAATGTGACAAAAACCCTCCCTATCCAAGGGGAAAAGGTCTTGGCTTGGGCTTGTACCCCATCACTACAAAACCTTGTTCCTGGCTTATGACTTGCCATGATCTTACTATTTAAACCTGGGAAAGTCACCAAACTTCTCTGGGCTTTAATTTCTTTAACTATGATAATAATTAATATAAATTTTTGGACTTTAATAAGAATCAGAACTTGAATTGAGAAAAGCCTGGAGCTAATAGTTTCTTTTGTTCTCTGAAGCAAACTCAGAGAATGCCTCTTCCAATGTCAACAAAGCCAGATGGGACTGAATGGTAAAGAAAACACAGATATCTTGGGTTGTAATTTCAATTGAACCTTTGTCAACTCTGTTAAAAATACCCTTTCCTGTGTCAGCAGTTTCAGGGACATGTTTATGACAGGATGCCTGCCACCAGAGTCTAGGATTTTCCTCCCTATCTTGTGTCACAGAGACATATGTTATACACACATTCTTGAATCACAACATCCAACTGACATGGCTTTGTTAACTGTCTTGCCTCACTAAATTTACACTTGTTCAACTATGAAAGTTCCTTTCTCAAGGTAAAATGTATTTAAGCCTGACTCTTTCTGCACTGAGCAGTCAGGTTCTGATCCTGGCTCCATAGAACTATATAACAATTACTTTAAAGGAAATTTAGAATAAGAATAATAAAAATGTATGCATTTAGCCTGTTGCCTCTACTTTAACCAAACTTTCAGATTGACATCTATACGTAACAATAACAACCAAACCCACTTCTAGGCCCAAGGAGGGCTGGGCACTGAATTTCCCTATCTCCAATAAGGGGCTCCAATTCTAGAATCCATGCATGTTCATGAATTGGGTTTAATATTGGGGCAGCCTGGCCTCTAATGAGAATAACTGGGCCCTCTGTCAAACTGTCTGGTTCATTATACCCCAATATCCAACCCTAGAGAAAATTACTTTGGCTCAAAGATCTCTCCAAGGAGAGAGTAGAAATGTATTCAATGTACAATGTAAATTAGATATAGGACAGTTATTTATTTCCTCCCATACACAAAAGAAACACAAAATACTATGATAGAAGTTTGTGTTGACAGAAAAACTAAACAAGCAGCAATAACTTAGAACTTTGAAAAGATATCACATTCTACTCTCCTGGAAGCTTGGGACTTTAACTTCTGAAATGAAGCAGTTTGTGGGATTGCTGCATCAATATTTCACATACCATTCTGACTCCGTAATGTCCAAAGAATTCCTTCTAGGGATTGGGGGCATCTTCCTCTTGGTGGTCATCCTTTCTAAAGCAGAAACTCCTCCTGCTTTCTGTCATCACCAACAAAGGAACCCTGAAACTCCAAACTCTTGAACTCACAAAGGTGCCTGTCTCCTATAATAATAATATTAATAGTGAACATTTATATAGCACTTATTATATGCCAGGTACTGTGTCAAAGACTTTATAATTCATTATTTAATTTGATACTCACAACAACCCTGGGAAGTAGGTGCTATTAGTACTCCCATCTTACAGATGAGGAAACTGAAGCAAACAGAGGTTAAGTGAGTTGTTCAGGCTCACACAGTTATCTGAAGCCACATTTGAACTCAGATCTTTGTGACTCCAGGCTTGGTGCTCTATCCACCACTTTTCCTAGTTGATATAATCAATAACATATTAGAAAAGAAGAGGAAAAACCTATTCGGAGGATTTTTGTAATTATAGTCCAAGCAGAATATGATATTCTAAAAATAGCCTTCTCTTGACCCTTTCACACTGTCTAGCTACTATACCCCAGATCTCTATTTCCTCAACAACCATTCTTCTCAGTCCCTTCCCTTATCCCCCCTGGGGGTCAGATACTGTGAAAGAATAGATTTTTTCTTATCCTGGGAGCTTCTTCAAGCTTTGCTGGTTATCTAGCAGGTACAGAGCCTCATAGCCCTAGGCTACATACTAAAAGAGCTTCCATTTGCCAGGAGTGGCTCATTAGATGCTACATCCTAGCAGAACAAAGTAGAGAGAAGAAGAAGACTCTGAAAAGCCAATAACTAAAGCCAACTTGTTAGATGGTCAGAGAAGGCAGCCTGGTAAATAACATGATGTGCAGAGATGAGAAGAGATGCAATACACAACACACCCAGCAGAGGGCAGTTTGATGATATCACTAGATAACATCAGCAGCTCTGCAGCAATGGAAGTATGAATGGCCCCAGTCATACCTGAATCCTGGATATATGTCTCTCCATGTTGTTGCTGTTTGTTCTTCTTTCTTGAAGAGGACTATGATATCAGCAAGGTGATGCCATGATATGGAACTGAATTGAATTTAAGTGAGGGAGGGCTGTGCAAAGTCACCAGCCTCACTTTCTCCTCCAAAGCCATCTGGATCCAGTGGCAGGATGTTGATCAGGAGGACTGGAGATGGCCCCTGTATTCTCTCCATGTGTTCTCTGGCTACACACGTTGTGGCACGTGTTCCTCTTTATGTATGTTCTCAGTCACATGCTTCTCCAGGTATGCCCTCTATGTATGTCCCCTGATTGATCTGTAATCTTCCCCACTGGTGATATGGCAGACCATGGGAACATATACAACATGTGTGCATGGGGAAAATCTTTTCTTGTCACTGAAATTTTAAAAAATTATTTTATTTGTTTTCAATTTTCTATAATCACTTCCATTTACCTTAGATTTTCTCCTCTCCCTCCCCACTCCTTCCCCAAGACAGCATGCAATCTTATATAGGTTCTACACATACATTCTTATTAAATACATTTTCACCTTAGTCATGTTGCATAGAAGAATTAAGATGAATGAGAGAAACCATAAAACAAAACAAAACAATACAAGAGAAAATGGTCTGCTTCATTCTGTGATCCAATTTTCATAGTTCTTTCTCTGGATGTGGAAGGCCTTTTGCCTCAAGAGTCCATTGGGAATTTTTTAGGTCCCTGCATTGCTGTGAAGGACAAAGTCTGCCAGAAAATTTCCTTGCACATTGTGGTTGTTGTTATGTACAAAGTTCTCCTGGTTCTGCTCCTTTCACTCAGCATCAGTTCATATAAGTCTTTCCAGGCCTCTCTGAAGTCTTTCTTTTCATCATTTCTTATAGCACAATAACTTTCCATTACATTCATACATCACAACTTGTTCAGCCACTCCCCAGTTGATGGACTTCCCCTTGATTTCCAGTTTTTGGCCACCACAAAGAGAGCTACTATAAATATTTTTGTACATGTGGGGCCCTTTCCCATTTTTATGGTCTCTTTGGGATACAGTCCCAGAAGAGATATTGCTGGGCATGCACATTTTTGTAGCCCTTTGGACATAGTTCCAAATTGCTCTCCAGAATGGCTGGATCAGCTCACAGCTTAATCAGCAATGAATTAGTGTTCCAACTCACCCACATCTTCTCCAACATTTATCATCTTCCTGTTTTGTCATGCTAACCAATCTGATAGGTGTGATGTGGCACCTCAGAGTTGTTTTGATTTGCATCTCTCCAATCAATAGTGATTTAAAGCATTTTTTCATATGACTTCAATTTATAATAGCTTTAATTTCTTCCTCTGAAAACTGCCTGCTTATATCCTTTGACCATTTATCAATTGGGGAATGACTTGTATTCTTGTATATTTGACTCAGTTCTCTATATATTTTAGAAATGAGACCTTTATCACAGACATTAGCTGCAAAAATTCTTTCCCAGTTTTCTACTTCTCTCCTAATCTTGGTTGCATTGGGTTTGTTTGTGCAAAAACTTTTCAATTTAATGTAATCAAAATTATCCATTTTGTACTTCATAATGTTCTCTCTATCTCTTGTTTGGCCAAAAATTTCTCCATTCTCCATAAATCTGACAAATATACTATTCCTTACTCCCCTAATTTGTTTGTAGTATCAGTCTTTATACCTAGATCATATATCCATTTGGACTTTATTCTTGTGTATGGTGTCAGGCATTGGTCTATGCCCAGTTTCTGCCACACTGTTACCCAGTTTTCCCAGCAATTTTTGTCAGACAGTGAGTTCTTATCCCAGAAGCTGAGGTCCTTGGGTTTATCAAACAGTAGATTGCTATATTCATTAACTACTGTCTCGAGTACCTAACCTATTCCACTGGTCTACCCTTCTATTTCTTAGCCAGTACCAAGTTGTTTTGATATTTGCTGCTTTATAATACAATTTGAGACCTGGTAGGGCTAGACCACCTTCCCTAGTATAGTTTTTCATTAGTTCCCTTGATATTCTGGACCTTTTGTTCTTCTGGATGAATTTTTATATTATTTTTTCTAGCTCTAGAAAATAACTATCTGGTTTGATTGGTATTGTCTCAAAATTTTTGAGAGTTTTTTGTTAGTTTGTTTTTGCTTTGAACTTAAGTGTCCTTAAGTGTCTTCTGTTTGACTGGTATAAGAACACTGATGAGGGTTTTGAGCTATGGTTTTCAGTAAGTACTAATTCACAGAGTACATCAAGCCTGGGGCAACTTTCTAGAGGACCCTGTATTAAGGGGGCACTTGGGTGGTATACTTCCTTACGTATAAATATGATGTCTCTCCTCAAAACCCCACTATGGCTCTATGTTGCTTACTGAATCAAAGTTCAGATTTACTAATGTTTATCTACTAGAGTCTTGGAGAGCTGTGGGACTAAATGAAATCTCAACCTCTCCTCTCTATATTTTACCGCAATTAAAATCTGTAATTTTTATTTTACTCTTTGCTACCAATACAGTGCTGCACTTTGGTGAATTACAAAACTTGCCCCTGATATACAGGAAAACCCTAAGATTAAGAAGAGGTCTTTAGAGGGTAATCAGGTTGAATCTTCTCATTTCATAGATGATGAAACAGGTTCAAAGGGATAAGATGCCTTTCCTGAGATAGCTTAGCTAGTATAAGTGACAGTCAGTCCTTAACATCCAGTTCATCTTACTCCAAATCCAGAGAGATGATATCATGATTTAAATCACAATAATATCTGTGACATTCAAAGACTAAGTTTAGAAAAAACAAGATTCTTATAATTAACAAGTACATTTATGAGATCACAAAATTTAGAATCAGAATTTGCCTTTAAAAATTGAAGGTGGGGAGAGAATATGATGGTATGAGATGAGACATGGACAAGCACTATTCAAGTATTTGGAGGACTGTCACTTGGAAGACTCTTCAGTTTGGCCCCAGAGGACTATATCAGGAGCAGAAAGTGGAGATTAACCTTACTGCAAAGAAGGAAATTTAGGCATGATGTAAAGACATAGTTCCCAAGAATCAAAGCTGTTCACATTGCCTCCAAATGTCATGAGTTGACCATTATTACATGTCTTTGAGCAAAAGTTAGATGACCACTTGTCTGATATGGAATGGGATGTAGTGGGTTACTCATCATTTGAAGTCTTAGAGAAAAGGTTGGATGACGAGCGATTACCATTGGTTGTAGAGGGTATTTTTATTCAGGTATACCTTGAAGTAGGGGCTTATGGGGTCACTTCCAACTTTGAGCTTCTGCCTTGGGATGGCCATAGCCTGAAAAGACTCCCCATTCCATCAGTAGAGATTGACTTCTCTCTTCCAGGAAACTGATCCCCATCTCCCCTCCTCAGTTTTAAGGGAGAAAGAAAGGGCAAGAGACATTCTCTCAAAAGGCAATGACATCAGAACCACTGAGGGGGCTGAACAATATTTGTGAGAGATTGCAAGAGAACATGGCCATTGAAAAATGGAGAAACAACGCCCTGGATGGTGTGTGGAGGTAAAGAACCATCTGCCAATTTCTACCACAATCTAAAGCCCAAGAGATTACACTAAAGGGACAAAGAGAGGAAGAATGAGAGAGGACAAGAGTTTACTCAACACTGTTGCCCCAATGGGGGGAAGATAAAAAACTGTAGCTGAGCCAAATGAGACTATCAGGGGCCAATAAAGAATGGTATTATAGATGTCTCCGTTGGTTAAGAAGGACAATGGTAAGATTTCTCTCCCCATTAGGAGAGCATGTATTCATTTGAAGCTTATCTCTCCTTCTTGAGAATATATTTTATATTTCTGTCCACCTAGTCTCTGAAAGCCAGTATTAAGATAAAACTATGATTAACTCAATGCATTACTGGTTGTATTTCATTTGCTCAAAGATAGATGAGAGAAAAACTAGGGTAAAGCTACATAAAGGAGATTCCCCTTCCAACGGATTCCTAGCAACTGGGGGCTCAACATGGCCCAAAGAAGTTAGGGTTTTTTACTGATGGTATATTATTAACCCCTCCCCATGAAAGCAGGTATCAAAATGGATCTGGGCCATCCTGGACTACCCTGGAAAAATGAAACTAGTGTGTTGGGAGGAAGTTGGATGAGTAAAAGGCAGAAATTTCCATTGTTCTCTTTGAACCAGTTTTAAGGCCCCATCCTTCCCCACCATCTTTACCTCAAACCTGGGGTCACTTTAAGATATGATACAGGAAAAAGTGGCTCTCCATACAGGAAGGTGGGGGCATCTAATTTCAGCCAAATGATGAGTCAAGTTCAAACTATTATGACATTCAAGTCCTTTCATAATTTGGTGCCATCCTTCATTTCTCGCTTACTTTCTCTCTGTTTCCCTTAACATTTCCTATGCTCCAGCCAAAGGGGACCATTTGCCATTCTCTGTATGTGTTATAAGTTATCTCACCTCTGTCACTTTGTTCAGACTATCTCCTGTAATCCCATTTTTGCCTGATATCATATCTACCCTTTAAGGCCCAGCTCAAATTTCATTTCTTTCATGAAGTTTTGTCTCGTGTCCCCACCAGTAACTTACTCTTCAGAGCTCCCACAACACTTGTTTTTCATCTCCTATATACTGATTCTATCTCATTTTGTATTAGTTTGTGTATATGGCTTGTCTCTACTAGATTGTGAGTTCCATTACAGTAGGGACTCTGACTCACTTAATTGTGTCTTTCTCAGCACCTAGCATAATGTTCTACCAATTATAGATGCTTAATAAATGTTTGTTGAAGTAAGAGTAGATGGAAAAGGGAGAAGTTAAATGGGGAAAAAATGAGAAGAGAAAAAAAGAATTAGAGAAAAAAGGAAAAGTTAGAACTAGAGAAAAACCTCAGAGATTACCTAAACCAATTTAAAAATTTTACAGTTAGGGAAACTGAGGTACAGAGATTGTGACTTAGTCAGGGTCATTCAACATTAAGTAGAAGAGCTAACATTCAAACTTGGGTTTTATGACTCCAAATCCAGTAGTCTTTCCATTTAAGAAAGAAAAGAGGGGGTAAGGATAGAAGGGAAAAGGGAGATAACCAGCATGACTGTGTTTCCATATATTAACTTACTGTCTTCTTCAGAAAAACCTGTTAAGGGCATTTACCTCTGCTTCTTTAGAGTCTGTTTTGTAAAACCAGTGCTAAGATAAAATTGTGGTTGACTCAGTGCATTACTCCTCTGTATTTCATTTGCTCAAAGGCAAAAGAGGAAGACTATGGTAAACTACAAAGAGGAACCTCTCTTTCCAATTGCTTGGATTCCTAACAGCTGGGCGCTCAAGATAACCAGAAGTTTGGGTTTTTGTTTTCGTTTTTTTATTGATAGCATATTATTAAATTTCCCCAAAGCAAGTGTCAAGATGAATTAGAACCATCTGGTTCTCTGTCTCCAGCCCCTAATCCCATCTTTCCTGGCACACATGCTGCTAGAAGCAGTTGGAAGAGATCTCCTTTATGTAGAGGTTTCTAGGGTTAGGGACTAAAATTTCAGTCTTCTCGTATGACCCTCTTCAAATATTGGTGGGCTGGTCTTTGAACAACAAACATATGGGGTGTCTCAAAAGACTTAGTGTAGCTTTAAGCTTCTGCTGTTGTTTAGGCATGTCTAACTCTTTGTGAGGAAGATGAGAAAATTGAAGCAAACAAGGTTAGGGGACTTGCCCAGAATCGCACAGTTAGTAAGTGAGGCTGGATTTGAACTCAGGTCTTTCTGACTCCAAGTCTGATGTTTTATCCACTGCAGCACCTAGCTGCCCTATGCTTTTAAACCATGAAATCTTAAAACTGCATTAAGCTTGCCAAAGTTTAAAGCTATACTAAGATTTTTGAAGACATGCTCTATCATCAATATCAAAGCCTTTTGTTTTGTTTTATTTTGTTTTGTTTTGTTTTGTTTTGGAGAGACTTATCAGACCATAGCACTTCCCTGGAATAGCTTTTATTTTTTTTTTAAATTAACTATAAAAGCAACATTTGGGTTTTTCAAATTTTGAGTTCCAAAGTCTCTCTCTCCCCTCCCTCTTCCTTGAGAAGGCAAACAACTTGATATAGATTATACATAAGCGGTAATGCAAAACATATTTCCATATTGGCCATGTTGTGAAAGAAAATAAAAGACCAAAGAAAAAGAAAAATTAAAGTTAAAAAATATGCTTCACTCTGCATCCAGAGTCCATCAGTTCTTTCTCTGGAAGTGGATAGCATTTATCATAAATCTTTTGGAATTGTCTTGGATCATTATACTCAAAGTTGTGAAATAGCTTTTAAGAACTCAAGGTCACCACCACACCAGAAATACAGACTTAAAAATAGGACTTTGGTGGAGAAACAGTAGCACAAGTAATTCCAAGTAGGCAAGAGTTCAAAAGCCTTTCATGTTTGATTTTAGGATGAACTATATGATGTTTTGGGCAGCAGCTTTACCTTCCTAATTGTAGCCTGCATTCCCAGAGTCTAGAACAATTGGTGGAAAGATACCATCCTGAAGTAGTCAGCCAGGATTAACAATGTATCCACTCTCCTATGGTCCAAGTATAAAAGACCAAGGAAAAGTAGATTTCTGGGTACGAGAAGACCTCTATTCTCATCTCTCTTTATTTCCTAAAGGCAGTTGTACCACATTTAGCATTTGACATATTAACCCACTCCCCAAATATATCCAGCATTCAAGTATCCATCCAGTGGTTTCAGAAAAACCTGGAAAGTCTTATATGAACTAATACAAAGTGAAGTGAGCAGAACCAGGAAAACAGTGTGTACAGTAACAGTAATATATAGCCAAATGTAGCTGTTTTCAACAATTCAGCAATCCAAGACAATTCCAAAGGACTTATGAAAAATGCTTTCCATCTTCTGAGTAAGAACTGATGGAGTCTGACTGAAAACTGAAGCATACTTTTAACTTTATTTTTCTTGACGGTTTTTTTTTTGGCCTGTGTTTTCTTTCACAACATGGCTAATATGGAAATATGTTTTGCATGACTGCACAAGAATAATCTATATCAAGTTACTTTTCTTTGCAAGGAAGGAGGAGGAGAGGGAGGGAGAAAGAGAATTTGGAACTCAAATTTAAAAAAAAAACCAAATGTTAAAAATTGTGTTTACACATAATTGGAAAAACTTTTTTTTTTTAAATGAAGTTATTACAGAACGCAGCCCTGACTTTCCAGGTGCTTCCTTGGAGTGGATTGCCTTGACTTCTGGTCCCACACTTCATTGTCTTTCTTGGCATGAATCTGCTCACTGCATAGTCTCCAAGATCTGCCTTGAACTTCTGCAGCAGAATCTGGAAGTTCCAGGAAGACTCTTGTTTGGTCTCAACAGTCCTAGTTCCATTTTGAAACTAGCTGAGACCAGTTTTATACAATGGCAACCTCTCATTTTCTGCTATCTTCATCCAGCTCTGCAAACTTGAGACTGCCCTCACTATTCAGACATCAGGTGTCCTCATACATTCTTGCCATATACCACCCCTTGGCTACTTTGCCCTTCAAAAACCAAAAGTTCCTGAAAGCCACGGGGAAGCATGAAAGAGTTCTCTGAGATAAGAAAAACATTCTTAAAATAATTCAGAGGGACCAAGAGACTGAGAGAAAACATGGGAGGGATGAAGACTGATACTGACCTGAGGTGGAAAGAGTGGTAATAAAACAAGTTATCATTATGTATAGAAACAGAGGAATCATGTGAACTGGGATTAACTGGGATAAACTGGGAGAAAAGCCATGAGAGACTGGGCACAGAAAGGAGACGGAGGTGGGGGCTGCTGCTGGCTGGAACTGGGGACAGACAGAGCGGCTGGAGTGGGGACAGAAACTGTGCTCACAGCTCAAAAATGTCCCAGCTTAGCCAGCAAATAAGACTTGGCCCCTTTTACCCCTCCTCATTCACTCTCTAACCTCCTGCAGTCTACTGCCCCTCATCCCATCCTTACCAGGTTCTCAAGAGACAGAGGTAAGTCCTAAAACAGGGATTCACAAATTAAGCATCCTTTCTTTACTCAATCTCCATCCCCTCATATAACCCTGACATCTTATTTCCAGGCTCCAATTGTTTTCCCTTTCTAGAATTCAGGCATATTACCTCAAAATCCTCATTTCTCCCCATCAGACTCCATTCCCTTCCAAAAACCCAGGGGGTAGAAATGACTGATTAAATGCAGATATGAAAAGGAAGAAGAGAAAATAAACAGATGTCTGCAGGGGGAACCACTGGGAAGAAGAGGGATGTGGAGAATTTAAAGGGCTAAAATGGGATGGCTGAGAACAAGAGCGGGAAGTGGGAATTAGGTTGATATGCTGGGAACGAGGAGATCAGAGCATCTCTAACTGGAAAGAAAAGTGGAGTACGACGAGGGAACGCATGGGTTGGGGGGCTAGGACGCTGGGTCCAGCAATGAGTTAACGTCTGCTGTGCTTTTTCTCAGACAGCCAGTAATGAGAGCCAGGTGTCCCACTGGCCCCATTCCCACTCACCCCCACCCCTGACCCCCTCCTCCTTCTAGTGTAAACTGATCCTGTTTCAGTAAGGGACGGGGGAGGGGGAGATTGCAGACAAGGGGGTTGGGGGAGGGATCTGGGAAGACCTGGCTGGTGCTCAGACAAATAACTCTGTCCTGTCCCAGCACTGCAGAGAGAGAACAGCCTTCGAGCTGAGCGGACAACATGAAGGTATTGGGAGAAAAACTTGGCCCCAGAGCAGGGATCTCCTACCAGACAGTCCACTATTATGGCTTAGAATGGATCTGTCACCCAAGGGAGGCGCTTACATAATTAGAAACCTTTATGTGGGTGCAATCAACTGAAAGGATACAGAGGATGCTGGAGGGAGATGAAATTAAGAGTGGCGGGAACTAGTTGTTTCTCCTTATAATTTGGGGTGGAAGGAGGCCTTATCATTTAGGCGCACGGTAAGCTCATCAGGGGCTCCAGTCAAAAGGGAAGAAATTCCTTGGCGGGCGACAATACTACTTCTCAAGCAAGAGTCTTAAAACATTAAATTGAGTAGGGTTGATACTGGAAAGCTCCGGGACCCCGTGTATGTAACCTTTTATATTCTTTCTCCAGCTCTCTCTGCCGCTGCTCTGCCTCTTCCTTCAGACTCCGTACTGCTCCGCCCAGTCTCTTGGAATCCGAGGAGATGGTAAGCTGCTAACCAGGGACGTCCACATCCCAATCCCTTGGGAACAGAAAAGGGGGCAAGAGGGTGCAGGAGAAAGCATTCCTTTGAATCAGAGGGACAGGATGGGTGGAGACAATTGTGAACCAGAGACTTAGAAAGCACCTGGTTAGGGATAGTGGTGGGAGCATTATACGAAGAGCAGGAGTGGACCGTGAGATAGTGCACTGAACTGGCAATTAGGAGACCGAGGTTCGAATCTCAGCTCTGTCACTGACTGGCTGAAGAACTCTATGCCTCAGAAGGTTCAGCGGTAAAATGACAGGTTTGGAAAACATATTCTCTTTCAGCTCTTTGGATCTATATTTTAAAAAAAAAGATTTTCCACTCCCAGAGAAAACCAGGGTCGGGGCTGAAAATTAGCTCAACCCAGAGAACAGCAACTGGTATTTTTTGTTTTCTGTCTCTTAGCTCTGGAAAAGTCTTGTGCTCAGCAGCCCCTGGACTGCGATGACATCTATGCTCAGGGTTACCGAACCGATGGGGTTTACCTTATCTACCCTTCAGGACCCAGTGTTCCTGTGCCAGTCTTCTGTGATATGAGCACTGAGGATGGCAAATGGACGGTAAGACAGACAAGAGAGTTGCTGAGCTGTCACATGGCAGGGAGACTAGAAATGGAGACAGCAGTTCTAAGTTGTGTCATCTCAAGCCAGTCACTTAATTGCTCTGGATCCCTATTCCTTCATCTATAAAAGGAGAATTGTATTAGTTGAGCTCTAAGCTCAGTTCTGGCTCTGACTTTTGGATTCTATAAGAAGGAAGCTCAGGAAAACTAAGTTGAAGAGAGGAAAGTCTTAGAAAGTTGAGGCACTTTATAGGGAGAACAAGATGCTGTTGAGAAGGGAACTGTATGAGAAGAAAAACTTGAATAAAGGAGTTGATTCAAGGAGCACCAGAATCAATTCCAAACAATCCCCATCCTCCCTATCCCTTATCAGGTTTTGCCCAGTCCAACTTTCTACTTTCTTTGCTCCAGGTTTTCCAGAAGAGATTTAATGGCTCTGTCAGCTTCTTCAGGGGCTGGAATGACTACAAGCTGGGCTTTGGACGAGCTGATGGAGAGTACTGGCTGGGTAAGGTGAAAAGGGAACTGGGACCTAAAGGGCAGACGTCTGGGAAGGGCGTGGAGGCTGAGAGACTGCCAGGGACTGATTATTTGAATTCTAGGGTGGGGGCATTGGAAGACTGACTGGTTCCTAAACTCCCTTGGCCTTCTAGGGCTAAAGAACATCCACCTCCTGACTCTGAAGCAAAAGTATGAGCTGCGTGTAGATTTGGAAGACTTTGAGAACAATACAGCCCATGCCAAGTACACAGAATTCTCTATTTCCCCCAATGCTATCAACGCAGAGGAAGATGGCTACACTCTCTATGTAACTGGTTTTGAAGACGGGGGAGCAGGTAACACTCAACCGTGTCTCATTCCTTTTGGTCATTTCCCTGCTATTCCCCAGGGCCCTTGGACAGGAGAGGTGAATAGAAGCTGGCACTACCAGACTGGTCCCCAAGCCTGAGGCCCTTGCATTCCCTCTAAGGTCCCACCCATCTTCCCCTCCCATATCTGGCAGAATCCACAGCTGATCCAGAGCCAAACTTCAGCCTCAGCCTTGGCACCAAAAGGAAGCTATAGTCAGCTTTGCTCCAAGCCTTCTCCTTCCCTCTCCCCCATCATAGAGCAGATGTTTCCCTTAATTTCAGAAGGCACAGTTGTCTAAAATCTGGCAAGGGTGGGGCAGGCAGCTATCTTCCCCTTGCCCTCAGTTTGCCATGTTAGGTAGACCTCATTTTCATATTCTACTATAGTCATCCCCCACCCATATCAATTCAATTTTTACAATCAGTTCCCCAATCTGTGCTCTCCTCTCCTCCCTTCTTCCCAGGTGATTCTCTTTCCTACCACAGTGGCCAGAAATTCTCCACCTTTGACCAGGACCAGGACCAATTTGTGCAGAACTGTGCAGCACTCTCATCTGGAGCCTTCTGGTTCCGGAGCTGTCACTTTGCAAATCTCAATGGCTTCTATCTGGGGGGGACCCATGTTTCCTATGCCAATGGTATCAACTGGGCCCAGTGGAAAGGATTCTATTATTCTCTTAAGCGTACTGAGATGAAGATTCGCCGTATCTAAGGGCAACACCCCTTTTACGATTATAGCCCTCACCCAGCTCTCTATTCAGCTACTGGTTTCTGTGGCTTTTCAGTTTTCTATCGCCTCCCCTACCCTTGTATTTTTGCTCTTATCAGTCACTTAGCTCTTATGCCTGGCTCCTAAGTTAATGGCCTTTGTCTTTTACTCAGCTGTTGTCAGTCCTCCCTAGATCTAATTCACTTGTATGCACAGATATCAATGAGGAGAGTGGTGAATTGGATACAGGGCAACCTTGGAGTTAAGGAGACCTCAGTTCAAATCCTCTAACACATACTACCTAGATTATCCTGATTAAGTCAAGTAACCTGTGTCTAAAGATGACTCTTTCTGATGCAATTAGAGATAAATTATCTATCTACAAGAATAGGATTTTCTTTACAGGAAATTCCCCACATCAGTGAAGGTACAGGTCTAGACCAAAAAACCCAAACCCACCAGAACTTGGCTATTACTCAGATCCTGTAACAGCACCATATCTAACCTAAGGTCCATTATATGTATAGTGTGGCTCACTCTCTCCCTAAAGAGGCTGAATGAACCAACTGTTAACGTCTCGTCATCCAAGTAAAGTTGTTTACTAACTGTGCCCTTGGATTTTTCTAATGAGTTGTGCCCATAGACTATCCAAGAAACCAGCTTGGTTTGGCTATCCTATTAAGCTGTGACTACATACTCACCCCAGAAATGGTTATTCTGCCACTTAAGATTATGATTGTCATTGAGGTCATTAGCTGTGGTCTCTTCAATTCCAACCTGGAGCCAGCTGCCTTTGGCAGTCTTACTCAGTTGTCAATTCTTCACTCCAAGGTCAGCTAATATCATAATGAGCTGTTGCTATGTCCCACTGTGGAGCCAACACCTCTGTGGTTTATATATAATGGCTGCCAACTCTCCTAGTCTAGAACTCTGCTACTGTCATCATATCCTTTCCTGAAATCTTATTCTACTTCAGAGGTGAGTAGTAGAAAGGGCCACACTACAGTACCAACTGTGCCTGACCTCCTTCACTCCCTCAAAGCTAGTTAGTTGCTTTCTGTCCTATTTCCCAGTTTATATTGTACACTCTTGATAAAAATGTGTAAGATCCAGTCATCCCACCTCATCCAATCAAGTGCATTTTAGTGGCATATATAAGGAAGGAGGATGAGAAGGAAATGGCTCATTGTTGGGATGAAACTATCTTACCATGGTATCTTAAGTCTACTCCCAGTAAGAACAAGTACATCTCGTTCAGAGTGCGTTCTTCAGACAGGAGAATAGACTACAACTCTACAGCAGTTTGCTGGGAGCACAAAGTGGAGAAGAGAGAGATAGGATAAGGAGTAGACTAGCTACAGAAACGGCAAAGTGGAAACCACAATTTGTCAATAAACCTACAGGAATACCCAATCTAAAGAACCTGTTTCTTCTGTTGCTGGTTTGAAAGAATTTGCTAGACTTTCAAATGGCTCCTAAGCCCAGGCTTCCTGCTCTCCTAATGTTCGCCCTTTCAAATGTTTCCCTCAATTCCCAAAATGACACTTGGAGACAGAAGTAAGGATCAATCTTATATTTCACTGGTCCCACAATAATAGGAATAAAAAATTAAAAAAAAAAATTCTATACTGAAAGTGGCAGCTCTGAGAAGTGACGGGCAACAGAACTTCCTGGGCCCTCCTAATTTCCCCAGAGTTTTACAAATACTGAGGCTTACACCTAAGGTTGCACAGTGAATATGAGATGAACCTGGAGAATAAAATGGTGTTCCTATTCTCCCCATCAAAACATGGATTCTCAGTCTTTTGGGGCTTTCTTTCTAGACCCTGCCTTTGACCTAAACTGAAGGATCTTGTTCCCTTCTCCCTAGCTTAAGCACAGATTTTAATGCCTGGTCCTCAAGGCTCCTGGAGATCAGGCAGGTCAGCCAGTAGCATAGGAGAGTCCATCTGGATCTCACGTTGTAGAGACTCAATGTCAGCTGGGTTCATCCCATGCCCTTCTAACCAATCAGTAAGCAGAGAGGCTGACAGTGGGGCTGAGTCTGTTTGGCTACAGGAAGAGAAGAGAACAGAGAAGGGAATAGAATTAATTAGCAAGGTCAAGTTGTATCCCATGCTTTAGAGTAAGAGTCCTTAAACTGGGGTTTTTAATATGTTAATGACTTTGTATCAATATAATTGCTTTCCTTTATAATCTTATATATTTTTATTTTACATATACACAGTTCTCACTTCATGGAAGTGAACTGTTTCACAGACCTCTATGTAAATTGATTTTTAGGTAATGTGAATTTGCCCCTACCCACCCACTTCACTTAGTCTATACACAAAATAATATATCTACAAAAATCATAAAGTGCAGACATTAAACACTGTGCCATGATAATAAACAGAATTATGAAACTGAAAGATAAGGCTAATGATAAAGCAAGCTGTAAAGCTAACAACGGTGTGCAGTCTGCTGCTTCTTCCTCACCAATTATACCTAGCCTTTATCACTCGTGGTTGGTTGCACAACTTTTTTAATGATGCTATCGAGAGATGTTTGGACAGTGATTCTTTTTTTTCCTTGTATACTGATAATAGCTAGCAATATTCTCTTCAACTGGTCTTTGAACTTTTAAAAATCTTGAAGTATTTGGATCCATCTTCTCAATACAAGAAAAAATTTCATTCAAATGATGAAATGCTTCTGCCAAAAGTTTTCTCTGTGAACCTTTCTGACTTGACCACAGTTCCGAAGTCTCCCTCTTCTCTTCCACAATCTTAATTGCTCACAGCTCAATCAGATTTTCAACTGACAGTCCTTCTCTATGAAACTCAATCACTCCTTCACATCATTCTCATCCATCTCTAGGTCCAACGCCAATTCTTATGCCAATTTTACAATCCAGTCACTCACCTCTTCAAATCCATAAAACCAGGAATGAATTTGGCTCACACTTTTTTTCCAAACTCTCTTCATACATGTTTTTTTACATTTTCCCATGCCTTAGTAATATTCAGGATTGCATAGTAAATATGATAGGACTTCTAGAAATTTCTCAATGTTAAGTCCTTATCTGCATCCAAAGTTGCAATTGCCTGGGCAAATGTAAGGTAGTGTAAGGGGGAAGATAGACTTCCACATTTAAATTAAAATCATCCAGATGGGGACAGTGACCATTATCCAAAATAAGCAGAATCTCAAAAGGAATACCATTATCAAAACTTCCTGACTTAGAGAAAACTGTTATTCAAAGATGATAGGGGTTATATCTTAGAGTGTCTTAGGGTCAGTGAAATGATGCACAGGGGGGCTGCCTTGCTGATTCAGCCTTCTGGGATTTTCTGAGTAATGCACAACAACTTGCAATTCTCAGATGCAATCTCTCCAAGCAGAAGAGTTCCTCTATTTTTCAAAGCTCTATGCCCTGGCATCATTTTTTCTCCACCAAGATATAGGTTGAAGGAATCTTTCTTTGTTCCATCTACATTAAAGATCTGCTCTAAGCAGGAGGGACTTTCATGTATTATTTTTTGCAAGAATTGTGGGCTCTTCTTTGCTGCTTCAATGTCTGCACTAGCAGCTTCCTGACACTTGTACATTAGGAAATTCTACAATCATGCAAACCAACCACCACTTGTTGTAAATGCCCGTGTTCCTTCAGGTTACTTTACATTTAAATCATCAAAGAAACTTTGAGTCTTAACTTGAATTTTTATCAAGCTCAATGGAATATTCTTCTGAGTGTGGTCTTCTATCCACACAGTTAAGAGTTTCTCCATTTCTTGAAGAGCATCTCTGTTTCAGCAGGTAAGTCAACTTAACTTAACACAAGCATGCCTTTATCCTCAGAGGTATCCTTCACAACTGACACCGAAAGACTAAGGTAATGTGCAATCAAGGACAACTTCTGTCCCTGTTCTTATTTCCTAATTATTTTCACTTCAAGTCTGTTGGCTTATATTTACAAGATGGTTTACTTTTCCCCTCAAAAGCATGTTTGCTGCCAGCCATGATGAATATAGGATGATTACTGATCACAGGGCAAGGCCCAGAATCACTCACTGTCTGCAGACTCACAGGAATTGACTTAAATACTAAGCTTCCCACCACCATTTATGGTGCCCATAATATACAGTGTCTTATTGTACAGCGTCTGTTTTGCATAAGGAATTTTCATAATTTTTGGAATGCAGATTTCTTTCAGAATTCTTTACGTAATATCAAGTTTATGTAATATGAATTTAAGTAAGGTGAGACCTGTATATATTTAAAAACATTATTCTGAGAAAGGATCTACAGCCTCCACTAGACTGTGCAGCAGTCAGTAACACAAAATGGATTAAGAACCCTTGCCGTGGGTTCCCTAATTCTCCAAGATTCCTTCTCTTAGAAGATTCCTTCTCCTTTCTCTCAATTCTCTCTCAAGCCACATCCTCACTCACCTGTCATGAGGCCCATCAGCCACACCCATATCAAAAGATTGATTGAGGAATTCCTCCAAATCAAAGCCAACTCCATAGCCAGCCCCACTGCCCTTTGGGGTTCCCGAGAAAACAGGGGGCAGTAGATCATCCACCTGCAGAGAGAGGGGGAGACAGACAAACTTAAGTTCAGGTGGTTACTATAACCTATTCTCTTTTCAAGACTACTGTGAAGAACCTGTGTCCATCTCCACTCCTGAGCTAGACTATCCAAATCTCTGTAGACATGACCAGTAACTCTTCTTTTATCTTCACTATCATTCCAAGAAAATCCAAAGAAACCCCAAATCCTACCTTCAAATTCAATCCCTTTCAACTAATCTTAAATCGTACTTAAGGTGTGCTGACTTAACTTTGTGGCTATGGCCTTAACCAAGATACTTCTCAATCTCTCTACTTACCTGTGACTTAGATAGCTGTTGAGTCACCAGGTTCACATCTGGTGACTCTGATGTGGAAGCCTGTTGTGATCCCCCTAGATCTGATGGGGGTGGGCCAGATGGAAAGTAAGGCATGGTTCCTGTGGGGGTGGGGCCAGGAAGGCTAGGAGGTGGAACCAGTGGTTGGGGGACTGGAAGGGGTGTAACTGGAGCCTGGAGACCAGATGAGATAGTAGCTGGGAGTGGAGAGGGTCCAAGTTGAGGGGTAGGTCCAGGAGGAGGAGCAGGGGGTGGTGGGGTAGGGGCTGCTGGTCCAGGGGGTGGAGCTGGAGGCTGGGCCATGCGAGTCCAACGTTCTAATAAGCTTCGGTCATTGTCACTCAGCACCAGCCCAGCCAGGGGATCACCAGAGGGACCACCGCCTGCCCCTACACTCCTTTCTTTGCGTTCTCTCTCCTTCTGTCGTTTCTCTCGCTCCTTGGCTCGCTCCTGCCGCCGCCTTCTCTTCTCCTCCCGCTCCCTCTGCCGCTCTTGGGCTGTTACTGGTTTTCGTGGCTCAGGGGCCTCTAGGGGTGCACTGGGACCATCTGCGTGAGAGTAAGGGAAGGAAATGAGGACCTTGCTGCAGTCCAAGAACTATGTATACCCAATACCACCACCAAATTCTGCAACTGATTCTCCCACTCCTATGCTCATTTCTATCCTATTACCCTCCCTCTACCCATGCTTCCTTCTTTCACCTTTAAGCCGGTTTCTTAAGGCAGCCTTGAGAGCAGCTTTGGTATTGTCTGAGATGGCTCCGTCTTTTTTAGGTGGGGCTGGATCTCCAGTGGGTAGAGGAGGCTGAGAGGAGGTCAAGTCTATGGTGTTGGATGTAGGCCCAGGGGGAGGTAGGGCTGGAGGTGGTGACTCCATGGCACAATCTGAACCAGGTCCTCGGGGACTGGCCATCTCTACATCAGGGCAGCATTGCTCTCCAGCCACAGGCTGCAATAAGGGCTGGAAACGGATCTGCTGGCGGATTCCCTCACGTCGGGCATGGAAGTCACCAATCTCAGCCACGATGGCCTCTTTTATTCGTTCACGGGTCAGGGCCTCCCGGTCAAAGGCAAAATCAAAAGGTGGGGCACAGTCTGGCTCATCATCAGGATCATGGTACTTGGCTAGGAATGGGTGGCGCAAGGCAGCTGCAGCTGAGATCCGAGCACCAGGCTCAAAGCGCAGCATGGAACCCAGAAGTGACAGTGCTTGCCTATCAGCACCTGGGTATACTGTCTCCCAGGGCACTGGTTGCCGTGGAGGCAAACTCTGGATGTAGGCACGGACCCGCTCTGCCCCTACAGCCTGGATCACAGATGGTGATGGAGTCCCCAACACTGTCATGATCAGCTGAAGCTGGTGGACATAGTTCTTGCCAGGAAAGAGCTGTCGTCGAGCCAGCATCTCTCCAAAAATGCATCCCACAGACCACAAGTCGATGGCCTGTGTATACTCATGCAGGGAGAGCATGAGCTCAGGGGCACGGTACCATCGTGTGGCAACATATTCAGTCATGAAGTACTGATGCTCAGCTGGAGAAGTGCAAAGGCCCCGAGCCATGCCAAAGTCACCTATTTTCAGCTCACAGTTTTCATTCACCAGCAGATTGGAGGGTTTGAGGTCACGATGGATCACCTGGGCTGAGTGCATATACTTAAGTCCTCTAAGCAGCTGGTACAAGAAGTAGCGAACGTGCTCCAAGGTGAGTGGCTGAGAGGAGTGGATGATCTGGTGTAGGTCACTCTCCATCAAGTCCAGGACAACATAACTGAGACAGAGAGTAAAAAGACTTAGGCACAGCAGCACTTAGCTCTCCTTTCCCAACCCATCATTCTACCTCAGACCTTATCTTCAGGATCAGACTCCCCCAAGAGTAACTATTTCCCCAGTGGACCTGTAGGAGGATCTGCAGTTTTAACTCTTCCTGGGACCATCAAGAACTTGTTCCCTTGGAAAACGCCTCACAGCCTACCACAGCCTACCTGTCTTTTCTAATTGCCATCTCTTATGTTAAGGTGTCCTGCCAACCACCACTCTATGAAACTCACCTACTCATTTAAAACTCAGGTACTATGATCCTCACTTCAAGATACTCTACTGACTTTAACCTCAAAACCCACCCTGCTGTTTCTAGTCCTTACACAGATTTGAATTCCCCATAAGGTACAGTGGGCTTCAGAATGTCCTTGATGGCAATGATATTGTCATGCTTAAAGTGTTTAAGGATCTTCAGCTCCCGGAGGGTCCGCTTGGCATTGGTTACTACATCAAAAGCATTGGGGATCTTCTTGATGGCTACCTGCTGGCCTTGAGAGAGAAAAAGAAAGATCAGCTTTCAATCTCCTATATCTAGATAGGATATATAGAGTCTGATATACCTATAAAGAAGAGGCTAAAGTTCTCTACCAACATTTCTCCATCCAGTGGCCTAGAGAGTCTCTGGTTCAGATACTGATCTTTTTCAGCTAGGTGGCAAAACAGATTGAGCACTGAGTCTGCAGTCAAGAAGACCTCATTTCAAATCCAGCCTTAGACACTTACTAGCTATCACTCTGTGGAAATCACTTGACTCCTGTCTACTTCAATTTCTTCAGCTGTAAGAGGGGATAATAACATCTACAAGGTTATTGTGAAAAACAAATGAAATGATATCTGTAAAGTGCTTAGCACACTCCCTGGCATAGAGCAGGTACTTAATAAAGGCTTATTTCTGTCTTTCCTTCCTTTTCCCCATTATCCTAGGTTTCCACCTTCTTCAACGGTTTACACCGTGAGGTAAGAGTTAGGAGACCTCTCCTCTGGTTCCTGAGTTGCTGCTTACCAGATGTGATCTCCAGAGAAGTCACATTTCTCTGGAAATCATCAGGGGATAGCTATTTAAATACACACACACACATATGTGTGTGTGTATGTATGTGTACATTACGTTATAGCTATTACTATGTGTGTATACGTAATATTTATATGCATGTTACATATATACACATAACGTACACACATCATGTGGGCACATGCATTATACACATGTAAACCTACACATGTGCACACACGTCTAGGTACATATCTGTACATGTATGCATATACATACACAGATACAAACACATCTTGCTTACTTCAAAGGATATTATGAAGAAAACCAGAGAAAGCTCTGAGAAGTGGAAAGAGCTAAATAAGCTGGCCAGGAATAAATCTATCATTTCATTGGTTCATTCTACAGGCACACAATTCATCAAGCACTGCAGAAGGCATGGGGAGTGGGGTGGGGGAGATAGAATACAATGACAAATACAAAACAGTCCAGGGTTCTCCAGGATCTCATATTCCAAAGGCTGAAAGGGAGTAGCATATATACTCAAATAAAATAAAATATATGGAATAAGTTCCCCAAAGCTAAGATTCTCATAGAATTTCTGGGAAATTAAATATGCAGGACCACTTCCCCTAGGGATGAGTAGATGAAGGGATGGATAATAGATGGTTGGTGATGGTGAATGGAAGGTTGGTGGGTGGATGGATGAAGGACGGATGGATGGACAGACCAGGGGGTTGGACGGGTGGCACGGACGGATGGGCGATGGGGGAGGGGCCAACTCCCCGTGACGGGCTCACCGGTGAGGCGGCGGCGGGCGGAGGAGACCACCCCATAGGCTCCGGTCCCGATGGTCTCGATGATCTCGTACTCGTCCCCCACCTCGAACGTCACGTCGAAGGAGCGGGCTTTGAGCAGCGCCAGGTTCTTGGCCACCACTGAGGCCGCCGGGTGGGGAGGCTCCGCCTTCCCGGCCTCAGGGCGACCCCCGGCGCCCCCCTCCTCGTCCTCCTCCTCCTCCTCCTTCCGGGGCTCGGCCATGGCGGCCCAGGGTCAGGGCTGAAGAGGCAGAGAAAATAAGGAAGGGGGCGGGGCAGGAGCGCCCCGGGCCGGGGGGCGAGCGCACACGAGAGGGGGAAGAGCCGCGAGCGCGGGGGGCGGGGGCCAGGGCTGGGGGAGAGCGGGCCGCGCCCCCCTCCCCACCCGCCACCTCCGCGCTCTCCCGGGGCTGTTGGATTCCTAACACCCCCAGATCCTCAGTTAAGGGGGGACGCAGCGGCTGGGGTGGGCTGGGAAAAAAGTTTACCTGGGGTCACCGCTCACTCACTCTCCGCAGCCGCCACCTCAGGGCCGAGCTCCTTCCCCACCCCCTCTGGCCACGCCCATTCGCTTACACCCAATCGAAGGCCCGCCCTCCCCATGTCCCCACCTCCTAAGGCTCGCTTTATCCTATCGGAGGCCGGTAAAAGAAAAGGGAAGTGGGGCGGAGAACCTGGCTCCCGGAGCGCGCGGGAGGGATCCGCCCCAGGTTCACGCAGCTTCGAATGGGCGCGCTCCCCCAAGACCACTCACCTAAGAGCCCTGCACGGGTCGCTCCGGACCCAGGAATGCGGCTCGAGCTTCTAACAGCCAATCAGAGCTTGTTCTTGGGCCGGAGAGAAGGGAAGGTTCGGGAGGAGGGAAATTGAACAATGTGGCCAGTCCGTCAATCACGGTCTCGGGGCCTGGGGAACCGCTCGGAGGCCTCGGCGCAAAGCCGGGCTAAACCAATCACGAGCTGCTCCCAGAGGCGGATGGGCGGGGCATTAGAGGACTCCAGGGGCGTTCGATCCGTTTCCTTGGCGACTGCTTCAGAAGCCCCGCCTCCTGTTTCTCCTTGGTCGATGAGGACCAGAGCTTGGGGGCGGGGCGAAGGTGAATGAAAAAGCCCGGCGAGTTGTGGAATTGCGAAAAAAAGGAAGGGAAGCGAGCCGGAAGGGAGTAGGCGTGAACGTGGAAAGGAAAGGAAGGGAAGAAGGGTTTTGGTGTTCCGCCGGCTCCTGCGCATGCCCCGTGAGGTTGCTCGAGTTCCCGGCAGCTGGGCTGGTGCCTGGAATGTGCTAGGAGGCAAGGGAGGTTTTTATCCAGAAGGTTTCACCATGAAGTGTCGGATGGGCTTCAGGCCGTAAAGGCCTTTCCCTTTTTCTGGAGCTGGATGCGTCCAGGGGCATTTCCTCCATTTCAGCCTCTCCCCAGTATGAGGTACTAATAAGTAATCTATATGATAGAGCCTAGGACTGGAATGGGGGACACCATAGGCAGCTGGCCAGGTCCATCATTTTACAGATATGGAAACTGAGACCCCAAGAGAGCGCGGGACTTCCCTGAAATCCAACAGCGACAGAGCAGCACCGAAAGCCAAGTCTACTGCGACTCCCAGATAAATGCCCTTTGCGTTGTACCAGGCTGCCTCTCTGCTGGCCTGGTATAGGTGCGTTGGAGTGAGGGGTAAGATGTTTGACAGTGGGCTCCTGCTGTTTGGATAGAGTTGTGCTAGGTGTTGGAAGGGACAGTAAATGAACACAAGGGACGTGGACCCATCCTGAGCTTCCTTCCGAGACCAACCCTCACTTTTCCAAATAGAAGGCTAAAATTGTTGAGGTTGAAGGGTGCTGGGGGCCCCGAAATACCAACACGCTGGTGCTGCTCCAACAAATTCAACACAAGTCTTTAAAAACAAAGTTTATTAAAGATTGGCCATACTGGGTTGACTCTTAAGGTGCCTAAGCATTGGTAATGCTTGGATTCACAAGCCAGCCAGATTGAATCTTACCTAGATAGAGTCTGAGCTGGATTGAATCTGAGAGCCTTCATGGAGACAAAATGGACCTTAAATACAGAAAAAAGCTGAGGGAAGAATCCAGGTGCCGCCAACTAGTCTGGGGCCCCAGGAATGGTCTTGATGGGGCAGTATGGGAATGACTGGTACCCTGGGATAAATACAGATAGACTCTAGAGAGGATCCTGATGGGAGTGGCTGGTAACAGGATCACAGGGAGAAATATCAAAAGAATGTATCTGGCCTGGCAGAAATGGGAGGGGAATCCAAGGAACTCCCCTCTTCCTCCCTCTCCCCCCTCCCCCAAGGCCAGACTTTCTGGGGGCCCTTCAGACAAATGGGACAAAAGCCCTCCAGGTCTTGGCTTGGACCTCATCATTTCCCCCTCAAACAGATAAGACTCAAATTCTTTTGTGGTAAGGGGTGAAGGTCTCAGCTTCTGAAACTGCTTCCTGCTGGCAAGGGGTTGCTTCTCTGGGTCCTGTTCAAGGGGTCAGACTTCAGAACCTGGGTGGTGCCAGGTCCAGTGGACTGGAGACCTTGATTTCAGTTGGAGGTTGGTATATAGCCTGGGCTATCATCTTGAAGTTGATGGCTTGCACTCTGGAAAAGACAGATCTGGCAAGGAATTTAAGAAAGGAGTAAGAATAGGGGCAAGTATAGAAAGAAGCCAGGATTCCCATGAAGAAGAATTGGGGCACTACATTATTATGGTCTGAGTTTGGGTGCCCCAAGGATCAGAATGCTTGCACATTAAGCTCCCAGTTGAGAGGGGTATCTTTCAGGGATCAGTAAGAGTATTGTAACTAGAAGAAACTGTGGCATTGTGCCTTAAACCTACTAGGAGAGTAGGGAGAAGGATGCCGTCAAAGTTGCAAGTAGGGAATGCTCACTGTTCTGGATACACTTGCAGGTGTTGAGAAGGAAAGAGTAGCCCATAGAGGGGTGGCCAACATAAAAGGGGTGGCATAGACCTCTGAGGAAGTCGTATTGGGGAGGGGAACTTTTGCAAAAGCCAACTTCCCCCCTGCCTAATGAGTTTCCCAGTTTGACCAAGGAGTTATCCTCCCACTTTCGGAGGTCAAGTGTATTTAAAGTATCAGGGAAAAGTAGAAAAAGGGTTAACACTATCATTGCCAATTCAAAAGGAAACAGTTTCACAAAAGAGAGAGAAGTAAAAAGAAAAAAAAAATATTTTCACTGGAGGCAATTAAAGACTTATGGCATGGCCAAAACATAGAAAGGCATGTTTGATAGGGGAGTTTTTTTATATCAGATATCCCCTTTCTTTCCAGATTGCTCCATGGGCATATAGAACAAGGAAAACATATTTTGAGTAAATAAAAACATCAACTGGCCTGGGGTCAGGTACTAAGGAATGGGTTAAGACTCCCAAAGCCTGTCCTCTCCTTTTCATCAACATACAGAGTGAAAGGTTTTTGTAGATTGGGAAACTGAGGCCCAGAGAACTTCAGTATCTTGTTGAACACATTCAGCTAGTTAGAAGCAAAGGTGGCATTCAAATCCAGGTGCCCTCTCAAGTCCAACTGTACCCCAAAAATGGGATCTCTGTGGCAGGACCCTGAGACCTGCCCTCGACCTCTGGGCCTAGTCCTTTAAGAGACTACTCCTTCTCATCTCCTCCTCCAGGTTGCAGGATGCTGGGCTCCTGGACCTTTAAGAAGCTGTCCCAGTGGCACCCCAGGCCCGCTGGGGTGGTGGGCAAATTAGTTTTCAGAGTTTCAAAAGCTTTAGCCTGGTCTGAGTCAGTGCCCTGGGTAGGGTCATAAAGGGGTTTAGCAATAAAACCAAAATTAGGAATCCAGAGTATATAAAATTCAGCCTAAAAACACTCCAATTTGTTTCTTAGTGGCTGGCACAGGGATAGACAGGATTGTCCTTTTTCTCTCAGAGGTTAAGGAGTGAGAGGTGGATGTGAGTTCATGGCCCAGATACTTGCCCAAGAAATTAAGGGCTTCTGTGGCAACAGCCAAAGGAGCCTCCTGGGTGTGACTATAAATAAGAATGTCATCCACAGTAGTTTCAGGTCCCTTAAATCCCTTTCCCAAGCCTGGCCAAATAAAGAAAGGTTACATTCAAAGACAAAAATAAATTGCAAGTATTCTCCATCAGGTTTTTTTGCAGGAAGGATTGCAGTGTTGCATGAAGATGAACAAGGGACAAGGATTTTATACTTAAGGAATATTTCAATTAAAGGTTGTAGTCCTTCCCAGGCATCAGACTTAATCAGATACTGGCTGAGATGGGGGAGCACTTTAGGATCTGGGAGGTTAACAAAGGTTGGGGTGGCAGAAGTAGCTTGCCCTGGAATTCCCAGATCCCAAACAATTGGCTCAACTGTCTTCCACACTCTCAAGTGAACATGGGGAGATTTAGTGAACAAAGGGAAAAGGCAGATGGGATGATTAACTAGACAAAATTGACTCCCCAGTTTCCCCATCAGGTCCCTTTCCAGCAAGGGGTTAGGACTAGAGGAGGGCATAAGGATGGAGTGTTTAAACAACAGATCCTCAAGTAGGCTGAGGAGGGGGTATGTCTCTTGACATCCCTTAGTTTTCCCTTCTGTGCCCACAACTCAACAGGTAGAGGGGTGAGTAGGGCCAGAGTAGCTGTTTAAAGCAGAGAACTTAGCCATGTTAAAATGGGTAACCTTAGCATCAGCCTCCGTTTTTGCCCAGGGCTTGGAGAGAGGGATGGAGAAAGTGGGAGCACTGCCAGAACCCAGGCTTTCCCATCATTCCAAGTCTTGAGAAGACTGGAAGACAGGGTACTGCAGGGAGGCTCCACCACTTTTCCAACCTTGGGGACAGTCCTTCCTCCAATGTCCCTCCTGGTCACATGGGCACAGTTCCACAAGGAGTTCATTAGTTCCTGGGACTCCCTGGAGGGGGGCACCCTGGAGGGGCACTCCTTGGACCAGTGACACTCCTTGTGGCATCAAAAGCAGGTTTCCCCACTGCCCAAGTAGCCAGCCTTCCTCTAAGGGGTGCCCTGGAGGGGGTGCTCCCTAGGTCTTTTCCTGGTCATGGCAGCAGCCAAGAATTGGGTGCTCCCTAGGTCTTTTCCTGGTCATGGCAGCAGCCAAGAATTGAGCATGCTCCCTGTCCCTGAGGCCAGAGTGGATATTGTCCTAGGGAGAGGGGCTGCAGAGGGAGGCACCTCAGCAAGACTCATGGCTGGGACTGGAGCAGGGATCGTTGAGAGGGGAGGGGCACCGGGAGGAAATACAGGATAGGAGACATGGAAGGTAAATGAGGCAGGAATCGAGATGGGTTGAGATAGAGGAAAAGGGAAAGGAAACTACGGGAAAGAAGAGATGGCCAGGATTGGGGGAGGTAAGGGAGCAATGGGAGGAGCTGGGGAAGATTGGGGTGGGGATAGGAATTGGGATGGTAGAAATGGAGATGGGGAAGGAGGTGAGGCTGAGGCCCCAAAGTCCAATTCACCCCCATTGCCCTTTTGTGGGGCAGCTGTAGCTACAAGCATCTTACAGTTTTTTCTAAGATTGGAGTTCTCAGAGAGCTTGACAAAGGCCCTTATGTAAAGTATTTCTATCCATTTTCCTTTTTGGTGACAATATAATTCTAACTGTAAAAGAGTAATACATTGTAAGGTCCCCAAAATGGGCCATACTTCATGGTCCTCCAGGTGATACTGGGGTCAAACTGTGTTGCAAAAGAACATCAGCTTTTTCTTTTTAAGTTCTTTAGAGAAGTTAAATTTTTTCTAATTTTGTAAGAGACAACCCAAAGGCGAATTTTTGGGGGCTGAAGAGGATTGATCCATTACAGGCATGGGGCTAGAAGTCCCTCCCTCCGTAAAGGAGGACATGGGACTAAGCCTTGAAAAAAACAAGAGGAAAAAAATTCCCTAATTCCCTAGCACTGAGGGAATTCAGAGAGTTGGTCACATACTTCCTGATACTGGGACCTGAGGTCAGTTCCAAAAACCCCATCCAAGGTGCTTGGAGAGTTAGAAGGGGATAGGGAGAGAGGGAGGCTTACATACCTTCCAGTCTTGGCAGAAGAATTTAAGATGAGCAGTTCTTCCCGCTCAGGAAACCAAAATGTTGAGGTTCAGGGGTGCTGGGGACCCTGAAATACCAACATGCAGAACAAATTTGACATAAGCCTTCTTAAAGACAAAGAAAAACAAAGTTTATTAAGGATTTGCCATACCGAGTTAACTCTTAAGGAGCCTAAGCATTTGTAATTCTTGTATTCACAAGCTAGTCAGAATCTGAGGTAGACAGAGTTTGAGCTGAATTGAATATGAGCACCTTCGTGGAGGCAAGATGGAACTTAAATACAAAAAAAAAAAAAAAAAAAAAAGGACTGAGGGAAGAATGCCAACTGGTCTGGGGCCCCAGGAACGGTCTTGATGGGGCAGTGTGGGAATGACTGGTCCTCTGGGGTGAATACAGATAGACTCTAGGAAGGATCTTGATGCGAGTGGCTAGTAACAGGATCAAAGGGAGGAATATCAAGAGAATGCTAAATAGAAGATAGAGAGTATCTAACCTGGCAGAAATGGAAGGGGAATCCAAGGAGGCCCCCCTCCCCCAAGGCCAGACTTTCTGGGGGCTCTTCAGACAAATGGGACAAAAGCCCTCCTGATCCAAGGGCAAAAGGTCTTGACTTGGCCTTGTACCTCATCAAAACCACAGAAGTTGGGATCCTAGAGAAGCTTGGATGGGACAAATGACGATTTCCTGTTCCAGTCCATATTCTGACTTGCCCTCCTAAACAGTGAAGAGTTCCTGTTGGTTTTGTGCACCTGGGTTCTGGGTTGCCCAACCTGACAGCAACTTAAGGTCAGAAATCCTAAAGCTCAGCTCCAGGACTCCCTCCCTCCCCACATCCCACTCTCCCGTTTTCCAAGCAATTTCTGTCATCCTTCCTTTCTTCCTTCTAAGCTCTAGCTCTCCTGGGTTGGTGAGTACCCCAATGTAGGTGAGGGGCAGGGAAGGGTTCTGGGCTGGGGAAAAGGATATAGGAAACAGAAACATTGAGGGAGATAGGAGAGGGGCCAGATAGCTTTGGATCATCATGGGCTACTCTACCTCAGAAAGAGTTCTTCAGGGGGTCTAGCCAGCATTCTTGTAACTAAAGGAGAACTTGCTAAGTTCAATGGCTTTGGAATTAGGATGTACCTATGGTCTTGTTTCTTGAGTTTCAGTTCACTCCTTGTCTTCAGTATACCATCTGCTAATTGCAACTGCTTGGATCATTTCCTAGGCTTTGATACTTCAAAGCATAATAATTCAGGTCTTATATTCTAATAATTCTTCCCATTCCTGCTCCATTTACTCAATTCAGTTGTTTTCCCACTTTTATTCAAATCTTAGAGGCCCCAGAGTTTTTTATTCCTGTACAAGGTCCTAACTTACATTTTCTTACAGATAGACATCCTAGAGGAAGTGAATCATAGTCTCTTACTACAGAATTCTTTGAACATCCTTCTGAGACAATAAATCCCTTCTCTGATGAGTGGCAATGGGTCCCACCAGCCCCACTCCTCAATAGGCTCCTCCTGCATACTTCCACGCTCAGCCCTATATCTGTAACATCTGTAGGAAAAGCCTCAGCCACTGGTCCAAACTAGTGGTTCACCAGTCATCTCATTCTAATGAGAAGCCTAATATCTGTCCAGAATGTGGAACAATTTCTGGCAGATGTCCACTCTGGTCCAGCACCAGCATATACACACAGGTGAAAAACCCTATAAATGTCCCAACTATCCCCAAACCTTCAGTTGGCACTCCAATCTGGTCCAACCAACAAATTCATAGAGGTAAATGGCCTTACAAGTGTGTGGAATGTCAGAAAACCTTCAGTCTCAACTCCACATTAATCCAACACGAGATCATCCACACAGGTAAGAAGCCCTACAAGAGGGAGGTCTCTGGGAAGTCCTTCAACCAAACTTCTAAACTGATCAACCACCAGTGCGCCATCACTAGTGGTAATGGTAATGTAGGTAAAATAGGCCCATCTCCTATCTCCCTCAATGTTTCTGTTTCCTATATCCTTTACCCCAGCCCAGAACCCTTCCCTGCCCCCCACCTACATTGGGGTACTCACCAACCCAGGAGAGCTAGAGCTTAGAAGGAAGAAAGGAAGGATGACAGAAATTGCTTGGAAAACGGGAGAGTGGGATGTGGGGAGGGAGGGAGTCCTGGAACTGACCCACAAGTGTCCTGACAAGTTCTACCTTGATTCAGCACTGAAGGGGAGAAACCTTACAAGTGCACAGAATGTGGCAAGAGCTTTAGTCTAAACTGTACTCTGATGCAGCACCAGATCACTCACACTGGTGAGAGGCCCTATGAGTATCCTAAGTGTGGGAAATCATACAGCCTGAGCTCTACCTTTCTCCCTAATCAGCACATTCAGATATCTGAGAAATCTCCCAAGTCAGGGGAATCACAACAACTTCCTCAAAGATCTGAGAATTACAGGGTTGAGGATGGTCCTTCAGTTCCTGAAAGACCTAATCAGTCCCTGTCTCCAAAAGGGAACCCCAATCCCAAAGACCCAGATCCTAGTGACTCATAAAGGAACACATCCTCTGGGAA
Organism: Bettongia penicillata ogilbyi; assembly: GCA_023548195.1. NCBI lineage: Eukaryota > Metazoa > Chordata > Mammalia > Diprotodontia > Potoroidae > Bettongia > Bettongia penicillata. The sequence goes on along the minus strand of JAJHZJ010000066.1, from coordinate 1,986,577 downwards.
AATCCCATCTAGATTCCTCCATGTACCCCAATGAGATAAAGCTGCAGACGAAATACTGCAATGGCTCCAAGGGCTTGGAAAAGCCTTATAAGTCCTCTGAGTGTTTGGAAAACCCTAGGATCCCAGAGAAGCCCTACAACTATGAGGTGTGTGGCAGGCATTTTTCTAAGTGTTCAACTAATGGTCATCACCTGACTTACAGAGGTAATAGGCCTTTCAGGTGCTTTGTGTATGGGAAGAACTTCAGTATAGCTTCTTGCTTGATCTAGCACCAGCAAAGCCACCTGACTATCTGGCCCTACAAGTGTAGAACCCATGGGAAGGGGTTTGTGCAGAGATCCCATGTGGCACAGCACTGTCAAAGCCGCATGGGGGAGAAGTCTTATAAGTGTGGGAACTGTGGGAAGGCCTTTAGAGAGCTCTCCAAATTGACTGAACACCAAGGGACACAAAGTAGTGAGAAACTGTTCAAGTGCAAGGAGTGGGTGTCTTCTATAGTTCTGCCCTTGTTCTCCACTGTTTGAGAACAAAAGACAAACCACAACAAAAACAGCAACCAGAGAGTCCACATGGGTGAGAAACCATACTGTTGCCCCCAGTGTTGCAAGGCCTTCAGTTAGGGCTCAGCCCTTGTTCAGCACTGATGCATCCATACAAGGGAGAAACTCCATCATGTTCTGTCTGTGGGACTACCTTTCGATTCTTACTGCAATTCACTCAACACCTTCATGAGGCAGTGACTGGTGCCATTCTCTGATCATCCTTCTTGGGATTCTTGCTGATTGTGAAGAGGGCATTTCTTAAGGAGCCTAGGAAATTATCTTAGGAATATGAGGCATTGATTTAGAGGGTAGATTCTCTTGGGAAAGAAAAGAAGGACAATTTCCCCAAGAGTGAGATATTTGGCATATCACACAAGTAGGAAATTCCCTTAGGCACATCTGGATTTTTCTTTCCTGCAAAGGAAATGAAAGGAAGCAAATTTTCTGGGATGGGGGAAGAGAAATATATTGAACATTTGTTGGAAACTTTGTTCATAAAGAGAAGGCCTTGGGGTAGAGAAAGGGGCAGTTGTAAGAGGGCAGGTACCGTACAGCAAAACACTTAAGCTCATAGCTTCCTGGGTGGGGCAAAAGGATATATTTCTTTTGGGAAAGAAACAGGAATGTAGAATTAAGTAGAGAGCTGAGAGCTAGCTATTAGCTCATTTTAGGCTGATCTGGCATTTAGTGAGAAAAAGAAGAGAGGAAATGACCCAGGGTTCTGTATTCAACTAGGTGTGTCAAGAGACAGAATGTCATAGATTCTACACAAGCTAAAATAAACATAGTGGGTTATCCATGATGACCTAGCTCCAAATCTCCCTCATCTCCCCAGATTTCTCCACCTATTAAAGTCTTGTTGTTATGTGTCTTGTCTTTTCACTGGACTGTCTGATCCCCCCACTTTCCCTCTCTTCATCAGATATGTATAACCTGAATAGGGGACTAGAGAGAAAGATGAATAGATTGTAAGAAAGTAACCCTAACAAATTCTTTAAGGGTGGAAAGAAGCCCCTAAAAAGTATGACAGTTACAAGAGGGGAAATAGTAGATGTCAGAGAATCAGGAAAAGGGGAAGGATCACATTATTGAAGAACAAAGAAAGAGAGGTATCAGACTTTGAAACGGACTTGGAGAAGATTTTCTTGTGGGTTGAGATTCTGAGCAGGATTTGGAGTGGACTGAGTTCAGGATTCAGCATCAGAAACAATGAATTCGGAAAAGACCCTGGAGGTTTCCTTAAGATGATGAAGCACAGAACTTAAGAAGCACAGATGGTTGCATGTGGGAAGAAAGGAGATAGCAAATGTTGGAAAGTAGAATCAGCACAACTTAGCAACTATGTGGATATAGTGGATGAGGAAGATGAAGCAGTCAAATCCACGTGATTTGGAGTTTATGAACTTAGGTAACTGAAAGGATGGTAGTGTCCCCAGAAGATACAGAATGCAGAAGGTTTAAGGTTTGGGGAAAGGATAGGACAGGGAAGGAAAGGAAAGGACAGGGAAGGAAAGGAAAGGAAAGGAAAGGAAAGGAAAGGAAAGGAAAGGAACTGGAAATAGAGATTTGGGGATTATCTGTATAGTTATTATACTTAAACTTAATGAAGATAATGAGGTATCAAAAAATATAGAGCCCTAGGGATCACCCACACTGAAGAATGGAGATTGATATGGGGACCTCACATTAGATGACCTCTGTCTTCTCAGTAAATAACAAAATAAGCACATTTGAGGTAAAGAGATATGAGGGGGTCATATGTAGTCTTTGAGAAGAGAAAGTTTGGAAAAACTATTGAGGAGAGTGGGGCAGAGAGTCAATCAAAGAAGAATAAAAAATTTTTCCTGCAGCAGTGAAGGTAGCCAGTTGTAGTTAGATACTGTGTGCGAGTAGTTGAACTAGTTAGGACAATGATACAGCTTCTTTTAGTAATTCAGGAGAAATCGCAGAAGTTAATCACATTTGAAGATTAGCTGGATATGAATGGTGGTTGGAGGAGAGAGGACGGATTGTAGTTGACTATGATTATAGGGTCAAGACTGAAGAAAGGAATGTAGGCCAGAGCAGAGGTGATGGCTTGTTAGAATAGGGAAGGACAGAGGGACTGAAGGTCACAGTGAGCATAAAGAATAGGTTTAGGAGTGAGGCAGTGGAAGAGATGGAAGGAGAGGTGATCATGAACATAAAGGGATTTCAAAGTGTTAAGACGGTAAAAGTAGCATAGTTCTTGGTAATGGTGAGGTCTAATGTATGACCACTCCTGCATGGGTGAAGTAGAATAAGCTGTAAGTCATGGGACTCGAGAAGGTGATGAATTTGGAGGTTGGAGCTTTAGAGGAGATATCAGTGACTCTATTGAAGTCCCCAATTATGAAGGCAGGGGTTCAACTGGAATGCCCAGGTACTGAGTTAGATACTAAATTCCTCTAAAAGGGAGGGAGATCAAGCTGGAAGCTGGTAGATTATAGCAACAAGGATCTGGATCAGATGAAAACAGATCTAATGAGTTCAAGGAAGAAAATGATAGGGGTAGAGGGATTATCTAGAAGTGATGATAGAGAGAAAGGGATATGCCTATTTCCCTTTTTGATCCATTTGTGATCATAAGATCATAGATTTAGAGCTGGAAGAGTTCTAGGTCATTGAGTCCACCTTCATTTTAGCAATGAGAAAAATCAGATTCAAGTTTAGTGCTTTTTCCATTGTTTGAAGCAGGATTCAGACCTAGGAGTTACTGACTCCAAGTCCATTACCCCATAGCTTCTATGTCAAGCTGACTTAAACCTATTACATTTGAAAAGTAAAGGTAAACTGAGGTTGAGCATGACTAATTTAGTTGGGCTAGCAATAATAAATTGGGTCAATGACTCTCTCAATGACTAAAGACCAGAAGGTAGGACTTACTAGCTTTCATATAGTTTTAGGAAATACAAGAGAAAAAACAACAGTTGATTAGGTGAGGGTAACAATAACGATTGGTTACACAATAGAGAGCATCATGGGAGTGGGGACAATATTACTGGTTAGAAATTGGGGATGAGGGCCTAGCAACAACCCCCTTCTTCGTCCTGTGACTAAGAAATGTTCATTGTTTTAATTCACTTTCAGGGTTAGATATAGTGGATCAGACTTCTTTGGATAACAAACCAGACATCCTTGAAGAATACAGCATGGTGATATAAAGATGCTAGACCAGACTCCCTAATGTCCACCTGCCTCTTTCAAGGGTACTGGATTTCCTTGACACAAGAATAGAAGGGTGATTAACAAGTGAACTAGATTTCTAAACTCTTTACAAGACAGCTAAGTTCAGAGACAAAAAATTGTGACTTAGGCAGTCACAGGACTAAATCAATTAGCTGTAAATAGGATCAATTAAAAAACCAGAACCAATCTGATTATTTCAAACCCAAACCCTTTCTCTCCCAGTATTTCTGGGACTGCGTAGTTCCTGATAATTCCACGTCTGTCTCCTATACGTGGTTACAGTTACAAGCCTAGTCCTACATCCTTCTGCCATCTGGTGGCCCATATACAATATAACACTCTTGGACTGGGCTCCACAGCATCTTCTGGCCACAGGGCACAGTATCTGATGGAGACCTACTGGTACCTTTCACAGGGGTTCGCACACAGCAGGCATTCAGCAACTGTGGAAGGAATGGAACAGAACAGTATAGAACAATACAAATCTGGGCTTGAGGGCATCCATTATTTGAGTATAAGGCCTAACTTTAGAAATATTAGGGGTCCAACATGCTGACCAGCACCCCTCCATTTCCACCAGCAAGGGCCTTAACCCAACTGCCTTGGGCACCAGGTAGGCATCAGTCTTAGATGATTGCCTGAAGAATGGAGAAGTCCAGTCTCTTTCTGTTTGCAAGTAGTCTGTAATTAATAATCAGAGACTCTACAGCTCAGCCCCCACTCTTGTCCTCAAACTATAGTACAGAGGTAAATGATAATGCTAATTGGGCATTTCTATGTTTCACCCTGGCTTTGACTGTCCACTCCAAAAGCCCAATTTCAGTCATCTTCTTTCTATTGACTGCCCTGTGATGTAGAAGCTTGCATTGCTGCTAGCCTATTTCCACTGATGCTGAAACCACAATTAACTGCTCCTGTGTACCCTACCTTCTAAAGGACTCCAGTTGCTGACCTCATGGACATTTTGAATTCACAAAGTTACCTGTTCAAGGAAAGGAAACAGAAAAGAAGGGAAGTCTAACACCAGGTTCAAACTTGCACTAGATGTGTACTCATGGCCACATAGAGACCAAGTGTTAGAAAGGTGCAATCTTTTCCTTACTTGACTCTTGAGATGCAGTTCAAAATAATTCCAACGATGGAAAAAAAAGAGGTGGAAAAGCAGGTCAATCCTTTTTGTACATCCACAATTAAAAGCCCCTTTAGCTCAGCAGTCAATTAGAGAACTCTTCATAATGTCAGAGATTAAGCCTATTAAACCTGAGTCATATATGGTCAGAAGCCATCCCCAAAATTCCTTTGTGATCAGACAAAAGCAAGTGGGGGCTATGTGAACGTTCTGTAAAACTCACATTACACTAGCATTCAAGATCCTCCAAGATTTGACTTTTATCTATTCAACCCTATTTCTCACTATTCTTCTGTGTTTACCCTGTTGCTCATAGGACACAGAAGAGGAACAAAGAACAGTATTGTAGAGAGACCTGAAATAAATTCAGATGTTTCCAACACTGGAGTTCCTACACACTGAGTCAAGACATCAACCATTACTGAAGGTCTACGAAGAATGAACCCTGAGTGTTTGCATGCACCTGTACGTGTGCAACACACACACACACATAACATACACACACAGACATATACAGAAATTATTCTTACCCAAGGGCTCACAAACAGTCCAAAATGTTTTATCCTCTCAGGAAGCACCTTTTTTTAGACATCTATAACATCATTGTATATTGAGTGATTCCCAAGTGTTGAGGCCTCCCCCAGGTAAGAAAAGAACAGGAGAGTTGCCCTTTCCTCCCCTGGACTTGCATGGTCTATATGACTCACAATACTAGAGAACAGAATGATTTCACCTGGCTTCTCCATGTCATGTCTCTGTACCTGAAAACCTTCCTATACTCCCGTTACACTAATTTTTCTTCCCCCTTTGTCGCTCCATCTCTCTGTTGCTGCTACTGGGTTGTTACTCTCTCCAGTCTCTGTGTGACTTTGCAATGTGCCATGCTCTTGCTCCTGAGTTTCATTTGTTTTGCTGTTTCAGCTATTTTTCCCACTGACATTGCCCTTCATTTCTCCTTCTTCAAGAGAGTGCTATACCTCTTAATGAGAGAACAGCATGCTGGGCTGGTTAACAGGTTTCTTGGGGATTTTTTGGTTTAAATTAAAGCCATGACTTACTTGATCAACCAACAAAAAAAGCTGCAAAATCCTCCTGACTTATCGATCTCAACCAACAATCCCATGTCTCTATTTCTTCTTCAAATTAAAGTGACTGAATTTCATCGACCTCTTCTTCACCTCAAGGTACAGAACTTGTGTTCCACACATCTTCCCTTGAGCCTTTTTGAGTGTGAGAAAAATCATTCATGCCCTTTTCCATTTACCTTGTCAATTTCCATTCTCTTTCCCCAATCTCCATACCAGTTGCTAAAGCCAGGTCATGCAAATTAAAGTGAGGTATAAAGAAGCTTCATTAAATCACTAGAAGCACCAGAAGAGGAGGTGTGACTGCTACTGCTGGTAATCCTGCTCCAAGACTAACAAAGTTTTGGGATTTTGTGACATTTTTGTAGGAAAAGTGTCTAGAAGAGTAGACAGTTCAAAATTGTGGAGAACCTTAAATGCCAGGCTAAGGAATCTGCATTATAATGGTGAAAGTCAATGGTGAAATATCAATGCTTTCTGAGCAGCAGAGTAGCACATTCAAAGTAATGCTTTAGGGATGCTTAGCTGACAATAATGTTTGGATGAATTGGGTAAGGGAGGGACTGGAAGTGAGAAGATGGGTTAGGAGGAAAGATATTAGAGTAGTCCAGACAAGGGGAAATGAGGTACTAAACTAAGATTATAGCCCTGGAAAAGCAAAGGAAAATGCACAAGGGAAGGATATTACAAAGAAAGAATTCACTGAACTTGTAAATTGATTGGAATAGAGCAGAGGTTCCCAAAATTATTTGGTCAACTGCCCTTTAAAAAAAAAACTACACAGTGCCTCCCTGGAAATTTTTCTTTAAACTTTTAGCTGTTTTTTTGAAATTTGTGTCATTCAAAAAAATAAAACATTTTTAAATGATGCACCATAAATTTAATAATTTGTTGTAAATTTGTAGGGATATTCCTTCATTGAAATTTTGATGACACAATATTGTTCCATGTAACTATGTAGCATCGTATTCATTGCCTGCACATATTCCTGCCCATGCATGCTAGACTTCCCCACAATGAAGGATATGCTGCCCAGCCAATACTTGCTTGTTAAAACTAGTGGGCAGATCATTGATGGGATATAACTTTTATTTTGTGAGTTTCTTTGGAAAATAATGTAATCGCTATGACTTTAAATCTCTTACACAACAGATGAAACATGTATGAACACATTATCAAAATTTTTTTCTCTTCTTTCCTTATGTTTCTACCCCAGTCTTATTTTTATTCAACTCCCCCAACTGCACCCAAGGCTACTATTACCCCCCTCCATTGTTCCAGCGCTGCTCAGGGGATGATATTATCTACTTTGGGAACCTTTGGATAGGGAAATGGTGAAGAAAGAGGGAGTAATCAAAGATAATAGACTGAGATTTTGAGCATAAGTGGCTGGAAGAAAGGAGGAGGATCTTAAATAATCAACACTCTGACTTTACATATTACATATTACCCAGGATGGAAAGTCAGGTTCCACTATAGTCTTTTTGGCTCATGCTCACAGGATTTTCCCCCAAGGAATATCAGGATTTGACTCAGCTCTAGATCTCCACAACAACTCTCCTCTCTCTTCTCTCCCTCTTATACATAGGGAATCACACCCTTACTTGTTGGTGCTCTGCTCAAAGAAATATAAATTTTGATCACAGAAACTTTGTAAGATATCCTGGTATTTATGGGGTAGATTTCTTTTTTTTTCTCTTCCCTACTTATTTTATTTAATTGGGACAATTAGCTCATTTGCCCCATATAGTTTCATTTATGATTTCTTGAAATACAGCATTGGAGGGGTAGAACCTGGATGTAGAATAGAAAGACGGACCTGTAAAAGCTCTCCCTCATATCTCATAAAATACTTGTAAAAAATGACTCTAAACAAACTATAGAGCAGCCGAAGCCACAAAATGACAAAAGAAAAGAGATTTTCACCCCAAAGCAACCTGGAAGGCTGACAGGAGCAGGGCGTAGCCCAGTGTGCCACGTGACACTACAGGAACAGGACCTGGAACAGGCTTCAGGGAGCCACCAGCAACAGTAGTTCCCAGATTGCTCAACCTTCAAATGCCAAAGACAACTTCAAAAGTCAGTGAGAAAGTTCTTTCACCCAGAAGAGGGGAACTCAGTCTGGACCACTGGCAGCAGCCACTGCAGCAGCAGCATACATTTTTGGAGCCCTCTGCTTGAAGTCTCTGGGGAAATTGAGCAACTGATATGGATCTCTGCCCTGAGTGGCTCTCCTGAGTTGAGGAAGGGTGCTGATGTGGTGCAGCTGGAGGCAGTTGTAGAGAGGGAACTGTACTTGCAGACCCTGGGCAGAACAGTGTGCTTGTGGTTGCTCACAGACAAGAGCACAGGCCATGAGAGGAGTAAACTCCTCTTCCTTGATTGTGCCACGTTGGAGGAACTGAGAACTTACAGGTCCCCAGAATCTAGCCTCCTCCTGACAAAGGACTCAAAAGATGAGTGGCTGACTGGGAAAATGTCCAAAAAAGGAAAAAAATAAGACTGTAGAAGGCTACTTTCTTGGTGAACAGGTATTTTCTTCCATCTTTTCAGATGAGGAAGACCAATGCATACCATCAGAGGAAATTGAGACTTCTGCATCAAAAACCTCCAAAATAAACATGCAATGATCTCAGGCCATGGGAGAATTCAAAAAGGATTTTGAAAAACAAAAAAGAGAGGTGGAGGAAAAATTGGGAAGAGAAATGAGAGAAATGCAAGAAAATCATGAAAAGTGAGTCAACAACTTACTAAAGGAGGCCCAAAAAAATGCTGAAGAAAATAATACCTTTAAAAATAGGCTAACTCAATTGGCAAAAGAGGTCCAAAAAGCCAATGAGGAGAAGAATGCTTTCAAAAGCAGAATTAGTCAAATGGAAAAGAAGGTTCAAAAGCTCACTGAAGAAAATAGTTCTTTAAAAATTGGAATGGAACAGATGGAAGCTAATGACTTTATGAGAAACCAAGAAATTACAAAACAAAACCAAAAGAATGAAAAAAATAGAAGATAATGTGAAATATCTCATTGGAAAAACAACTGATCTGGAAAATAGATCCAAGGGAGACAGTTTAAAAATTATGTGACAACCCGAAAACCATGATCAAAAAAGAGCCTAGACATGAACTTTCATGAAATTATCAAGGAAAACTGCCCTGAGATTCTAGAACCAGGGGGCAAATAAATATTGAAAGAATCCACTGATTATCTCCTGAAAGACATCCAAAAAGAGAAACTCCTACGAATATTGTGGCCAAATTCCAGAGTTCCCAGGTCAAGGAGAAAATATTACAAGGAGCTAGAAAGAAACAATTCAAGTATTGTGGAAATACAATCAGGATAACACAAGATCTAGCAGCTTCTATATTAAGGGATGGAAGGGTTAGAATAGGATATTCCAGAAGTCAAAGGAACTAGGATTAAAACCAAGAATCACCTACCAGCAAAGCTAAGTATAATACTTCAGGGGGGAAATGGTCATTCAATGAAATCGAGGACTTTCAAGCATTCTTGATGAAAATACCAGAGCTAAATAGAAAATTTGACTTTCAAACACAAGAATCCAGAAAAGCACAAAAAAGTAAACAGGAAAGAGATAACATAAGCGACTTACTAAAGTTGAACTGTTTACATTCCTACATGAAAAGATAATAATTTTAACTCTTGAGACTTTTCTCAGTATGTGGATAGTTGGAGGGATTATATACATATAGACTGAGAGCACAGGGTGAGTTGAATAGGAAGGGGACATATCTAAAAATATAAAATTAAGGGGTGAGAGAAAGGGAGAAATGGAATGGGTCAAATCATCTCTCATAGAAGAGGCAAGAAAAAACCTTTTCAATGGAGGGGAAAAGGGGTGAGGTGAGAGGGAAAAAAGTGAATTAAGGAGGAAATAACATGCTCACTCAATTTGGTATGAAAATTTATCTTACACTACAGGAAAGTAGGGGAGAAGGGGAGAAGTAGGGTGGGGGTGATGATAGAAGGGAGGCAAATGGGAGGAGGGAATAATTAGAAGTAAACACTTTTGGGCAGGGACAAGGTCAAAAGAGAGACTAGAATAAATGAGTGGCAGGATGGGACAGAGGGAAATATAATTAGTCTTACACAACATGACTATTATGGAAGTCTTTAGCAAAACTACACTTATATAGCCTATATTGAATTGCTTGCCTTCTCAGTGGGGATGGGTGGGGAGGAAGAAAGTGAGAGAAGGTGGAACTCAAAGTCTTAGGAACTAATGTTGAGAATTGGTTTTTGCATATAACTGAGAAATAAGAAATACAGGTAATGGGGTATAGAAATCTACCTTGCCCTACAAGAAAAGAAAGAAATGGGGATAAGGGAAGGCAGCAGTGTGATAGAAGGGAGGGCATATTGAGGGAAAGGGTAATCAGAATGCATGGTGTTTTAGGATCGGGGGAGGGAAGAGATGGGGAGAAAATTTGAAATTCAAAATTTTGTGGAAATGAATATTGAAAACTAAAAATAAATAAACATAAACAAATGAAAAAAATAGAAAAAAATCTGAATTTATGAAAGAAAGGAAGAAAGAAAGGAAGAAAGGAAGAAAGGAAGAAAGGAAGAAAGGAAGAAAGGAAGAAAGGAAGAAAGGAAGAAAGGAAGAAAGGAAGAAAGGAAGAAAGGAAGAAAGAAAGAAAGAAAGAAAGAAAGAAAGAAAGAAAGAAAGAAAGAAAGAAAGAAAGAAAAAGAAAGAAAGAAAGAAAGAAAGAATTAGAAAACCAGGCTTTGATAAAGCCCATTGGGATTCAAATGTACCTACTTGACCATGCCTTAAACCCAAATCATTCTGGTTCTCATTGATCGGTCAACAAGGTATCCCAGCCTAAGCCTTACTTGGTCATTATTTGGGTTTTGGTGGCTAAGAGTATGTGTAAATAGCAATTGTTTCTGTTTTGGATGGAAACTATGATTGTTTTTTTTTTTTAAACTAGGTAAAAGAGGCCATTTTTTTCTTTTTTTGCCTCATGGGCATTGCCTCAGACAAACGGACCTGAGAAAGACCTTACTTTTAAAAGGCCAACATCTCCCACTGCATTCAAGGCCATCTCCAGTTGTCCTGATTTATATCTTGCCCCTGGACCCAGATGGCTCCAGATGACTTTGCACAGCCCTGCCTCACTTAAATCCAACTCACTTGTAAATTAAGATCTCACCTTCCTGAGGTTACTGGTTCTCTTTGAGAACCAATAACAAAATAACAACAAAAGGAAAAGAATCTGAGTTCTATGCAAGCACTCAGGCTAACAATAAACCAAACACTGGACAGTGTTTTTTTGTATTTAAATTTATTTATTTAAGTTTTCAACATTCATTTCCACAAAATTTTGGGTTCCAAGCTTTCTCCCCATTTCTCCCCTCCCTCACCCCAAAACACCAAGCATTCTAATCACCCCTATCACCAATCTGCCCTCCCTTCTAACATCCCTCCCTTCCCTTATCCCCATGTTCTCTTTTGTCCTGTATAGCAAGATAACTTTCTATACCCCATTACCTGTATTTCTTATTTCCTAGTTGCAAGAACAATACTCAACAGTTGTTCTAAAACTTTGAGTTTCAACTTCTCTTCCTCCCTCCCTCCCCACCCATTCCCTTTGGGAAAGCAAGCAATTCAATATAGGCCATATCTGTGTAGTTTTGCAAATGACTTCCATAATAGTTGTGTTGTGTAAGACTAACTATATTTCCCTTCATCCTATCCTGCACCCCATTTCTTCTATTCTTTCTTTTGATCCCATCCCTGCCCAAGAGTGTTGACTTCTAATTGTTCCCTCCTCTCACTGCCCTCCCTTCCATCATCCCCCCCCCACCCTGCTTATCCCCTTCTCCTCCACTTTCCTGTATTGTAAGATAGGTTTTCATACCAAAATGAGTGTGCATTTTATTCCTTCCTTTAGTCGAATGTGAGGAGAGTAAACTTCATGTTTTTTCTCTCACTTCCCCTCTTTTCCGCTCCATTAAAAAGTCACCTACCTGCCTCTTCTATGAGAGATAATTTGCTCTATTCCATTTCTCCCTTTCTCCTCCCAATATATTTCTCTCTCACCCCTTAATTTCATTTTTTTAAAAAATATGATTCCATCCTATTCAATTCACCCTGTGATCTCTGTGTGTGTGTGTGTGTGTGTGTGTGTGTGTGTGTGTGTATAATCCCACCAAATACCCACATACTTAAAAAAGTTTTCAAGAGTTACAAATATTATCTTTCCATGTAGGAATGTAAATAGTTCAACTTTAGTAACTCCCTTATGATTTCTCTTTGCTGTTTTCCTTTTCATGCTTCTCTTCATTCTTGTGTTTGAAAGTCAAATTTTCTTTTCAGCTCTGGTCTTTTCATCAAGAATGCTTGAAAGTCCTCTATTTCATTAAAAGACCGTTTTTTCCCCTAAAGTATTATATTCAGTTTTTCTGTGTAGGTGATTCTTGGTTTTAGTCCTAGTTCCTTTGCCTCCTGGAATATCATATTTCATGCCCTTCAATCCCTTAATGTAGGAGCTGCTAGAACTTGTGTTATCCTGATTGTATTTCTACAATACTTGAACTGTTTCTTTCTAGCTCCTTGCAATATTTTCTCCTTGACCAGGGAGCTCTGGAATTTAGCCACAATGTTCCTAGGAGTTTCTCCTTTTGGATGTCTTTCAGGAGATGATCAGTAGATTCTTTCAATATTTATTTTGCCCTCTGATTCTAGAATCTCAGGGCAGTTTTCCTTGATAATTTCATGAAAGATGAGGTGTAGGCTCTTTTTTTGATCATGACTTTCAGGTAGACCCCTAAATTTTTTTTTTTCAGATTGCAAGGCTTTTTATTTCCTGTATTGTTTTTTTTTTAAATAAAAATTTATTGATTTAACTTTTTACATTCATTTTCACAAAATTTTGGGTTCCAAATTTTCTCCCCTTTTCTCCCCTACTCCCACCCCAATACACCGAGCATTCTAATTTTCCCTATCACCAATCTGCCCGCTCTTCTATCATCCCTCCCTTCTCTTGTCCCCATCTTCTCTTTTGTCCTGTAGGGCCAGATGACTTTCTATTCCCCATTAACTGTATGTCTTCTTTCATAGTAGCAACAACAATACTAAACAGTTGTTCCTAAAACTTTGAGTTCCAAATTCTCCCCATCCCTCCCTCCCCACCCATTCCCTTTGGGAAGGCAGGCAATTCAATATAGGCCCTATCTCTGTAGTTTTGCAAATGACTTCAATAACAGTCATGTTGTGTAAGACTAACTGTATATCCCTCCATCCTATTCTGCCCCCCATTGTTTCTATTCTGTCTTTTGATCCTGTCCCTCCCCAAGTGTTGACTTCAAATTGCTCCCTTCTCCCATTGCCATCCCTTCCATCATCCCTCCCTCCCTGCTTATCTCCTTCTCCCCCACTTTCCTGTGTTGTAAGATAGGTTTTCATACCAAAATGAGTGTGCATTTTATTCCTTCCTTTAGTCGAATGTGATGAGGGTAAACTTCTTGGTTTTTTTTTTCTCAGCTTTCCTCTTTTTCCCTCTACTAAAAAGTCTCCTGCTTGCGTCGTGAATGAGATATAATTTACCCCATTCCATTTCACCCTCTCTCCTCCCACTACATTTCTCTCTCACCATTTACCTTAATTTCTTTTAAGATATGGTCCCATCCTATTCAATTCACTCTGTGCTCTCTGTCTCTGTATGTGCGTGCATGTGTGTATGTGTGTGTGCGTGCACACGTGTACGTGTGTGTATGTGTATGTGTGTGTGTATAATCCCACCAACTACCCAGATACTGAAAAGTTTTAAGAGTTACAAATATTGGGGGCGGAGCCAAGATGGCGGAATAGAAGGATGCACGTTTATGAGCTTCGAAACCAAAGCCCATAGAATTAATGTAAAAAGAGACCCCCATAACTTCTGGGTCAATACAAGGTGTGCAGAAACGGAGTGGAAGAGATTTCCGTGCCAGAGAGCCTGAAGAAAAGTCCCCAGGGTCTGTCGCACCCCGGAAAGCGGACCCCACCAACAGTGCTGCCCTGGCCACGGCCCCAGAGAAGCTGACCCGAGCAGGCTTCAGGGATGGAAGCTCCGGCAGCCGGGAAAGTCCCTCCGCCCACAGAAGCTACAGGTCAGTGAGAGAGGCTGGGCTGAAGGAGGGGAGCGGAGCGTCTCCGTGGCTCGGGCCCCCTCGGGAGGAAGCGGCGGCGGCAGAGAAAGTGGCGGCGGCAGAGACGGGGCAGGAAGCGGCGGAGGCAGAGGCATGGGCGGCGGCTGAGGCGGCAGTGGCCCAGGACTCAGGAATCCCCCAGCAGCAGGCAGGATCTTCATTACGGAAGGTCTCTGCATGAACGGCCTGAGGGGGCTGAGCCTGGGAGACGGCCTTGCCCCACCCGCTCCATTCCTGAAGGTCTCTGCATAAAGCCCCTGAGGGAGCTGAGCCTGGGAGGCGGCCCTGCCCCCACCCCAGCACCTGAACTAAAGCTCACTGATTGACAGCCGGCAGGAAGAAAGCCCATTTGAATCTCAGACCCCAAACACTAGCTGGGCGGATTCAGGTGGGGGTGGAAAGGAATCTCAGAAGTCAAGTAACTGACTGGGAAAATGCCCAGAAAAGGGAAGAAAAATAAGACTATAGAGAGTTTTTTCCAACAAATGCAAATGATCCCGACCTTTGGATCTGACGAAGCTGAGGACGTATTCTTGCCATCAGGGAAAGATGTGCAGGGCGGGGCCTCAGTACCCCACACACCCCAGGGGGGTGTCAGGTGGGTTCAGGCCTTGGAAGAGCTCAAAAAGGATTTTGAAAAGCAAGTTAGACAGGTGGAGGAAAAACTGGGAAAAGAAATGACAGAGATGCAAGAAAAGTATGAAAAACGGGTCAATGCCTTGGTAAAGGAGACCCAAAAAAATGCTAAGGAAATTAACACCTTGAAAAATAGGCTCACTCAATTGGCAAAAGAGATTCAAAAAGCCAATGAGGAAAAGAATGCTTTTAAAAGCAGAATGAGCCAAATGGAAAAAGAGGTTCAAAAGCTCACTGAATTTAATAGTTCTCTCAAAATTAGAATGGAACAGATGGAGTCTAATGACTTTACAAGAAACCAAGAAATCACCAAACAAAACCAAAAGAACGAAAAAATGGAAGAGAATGTGAAATATCTCATGGGAAAAACAACTGACCTGGAAAATAGATCCAGGAGAGACAATTTAAAAATTATGGGACTACCTGAAACTCACAATCAGAAAAAGAGCCTAGACATCATCTTCCATGAAATTATCAAGGAAAACTGCCCTGACATTCTACAACCAGAGGGCAAAATAAGTATTGAAAGAATCCATCGATCACCACCTGAAAGAGATCCAAAAAGAGAAACTCCCAGGAACATTGTGGCCAAATTCCAGAACTCCCAGCTCAAGGAAAAAATCTTGCAAGCAGCTAGAAAGAAACAATTCCAGTATTGTGGAAATACAATCAGGATAACTCAAGATCTAGCAGCTTCTACATTAAGGGATCGAAGGGCATGGAATAGGATATTCCAGAAGGCAAAGGAACTAGGACTCAAACCAAGAATCACCTACCCAGCTAAACTGAGTATAATACTTCAAGGGAAAATATGGTCTTTCAATGAAACAGAGGACTTTCAATCATTCTTAATGAAAAGACCAGAGCTGAAAAGAAAATTTGACTCTCAAACACAAGAACGAGAAGCATGAAAAAGTAAACAGCAAAGAGAAGTATTAAGGGACTTACCAGAAGTGAACTGTTTACATTCCTACAGGGAAAGACAATATTTCTAACTCTTAAAACTTTTCAGTATCTGGGTAGTTGGTAGGACCACACATACACATGTACATGCATGCACACACATACACACATGCACACACATACAGAGACAGAGAGCACAGAGTGAACTGAATAGGATGGGACCATACCTTAAAAGAAATTAAGGTAAATGGTGAGAGAGAAATGTAGTGGGAGGAAAGAGGGGGAAATGGAAGGGGGTAACTATATGTCATTTAAGAGGCAAGTAGGAGATTTTTTTAGTGGAGGGAAAAAGAGGAGAGCTGAGGAAAAAAAAACCAAGAAGTTTACCTTCATCACATCTGACTAAATGAAGGAGTGAAATGCACACTCATTTTGGTATGAAAACCTATCTTACAGTATAAGAACGTGGGGGAGAAGGAGATATTGCAAGGGGGGGGATGATGGAAGGGAGGGAAAAGGGAGGAGGGAGCAATTTGAAGTCAACACGTGGAGAGGGACAAGATCAAAAGACAGAAGAGAAACAATGAGGGGCAGGTTAGGAGGGATGGTAATCCAGGTAGTCTTACACAACACGACTATCAGGGAGGTCATTTGCAAAACTACACAGATATGGCCTATATTGAATTGCCTGCCATCCCAAAGGGAATGGGTGGGGAGGGAGGGATGGGGAGAATTTGGAACTCAAAGTTTTAGGAACAACTGTTTAGTATTGTTGTTGCAACTAGGAAAGAAGACATACAGTTAATGAGGAATAGAAAGTCATCTGGCCCTACAGGAGAAAAGAGAAGATGGAGACAAGAGAAGGGAGGAATGACAGAAGAGAGGGCAGATTGGAGACAGGGAAAATTAGATTGCTTGGGGTATTGGGGTGGGGGGAGGGGAGAAAAGGGGAGAAAATTTGGAACCCAAAATTTTGTGAAAATGAATGTAAAAAGTTAAATAAATTAATTAATTTTTAAAAAAAGAGTTACAAATATTGTCTTTCCATGTAGGAATGTAAACAGTTCACTTTTGGTAAGTCCCTTATGACTTCTCTTTGCTCTTTACTTTTTCTTGCTTCTTCTCATTCTTGTGTTTGAAAGTCAAATTTTCTTTTCAGCTCTGGTCTTTTCATCAAGAATGCTTCAAAGTCCTCTGTTTCATTGAAAGACCATATTTTCCCCTCAAGTATTATACTCAGTTTTGCTGGGTAGGTGATTCTTGGTTTGAGTCCTAGTTCCTTTGACTTCTGGAATATCCTATTCCACACCCTTTGATCCCTTAATGTAGAAGCTGCTAGATCTTGTGTCATCCTGATTGTATTTCCACAATACTGGAATTGTTTCTTTCTAGCTGCTTGCAATATTTCTCCTTGACCTGGGAACTCTGGAATTTGGCCACAATGTTCCTAGGAGTTTCTCTTTTTGGATCTCTTTCAGGTGGTGATCAATGGATTCTTTCAATACTTATTTTGCCCTCTGGTTGTAGAATGTCAGGGCAGTTTTCCTTGATAATTTCATGCAAGATGATGTCTAGGCTCTTTTTTTGATCATGACTTTCAGGTAGTCCCATAATTTTTAAATTGTCTCTCCTGGATGTATTTTCCAGATCAGTTGTTTTTCCCATGAGATATTTCACATTCTCTTCCACTTTTTCATTCTTTTGGTTTTGTTTTGTGATTTCTTGGTGTCTCGTAAAGTCATTAGACTCCATCTGTTCCATTCTAATCTTGAGAGAACTATTATCTTCAGTGAGCTTTTGAATCTCTTTTTCCATTTGGTTAATTCTGCTTTTGAAAGCATTCTTCTCCTCATTGGCTTTTTGAACCTCTTTTGCCAATTGAGTGAACCTATTTTTCAAGGTCTCCTTTACCAAGGCCTTGACCCGTTTTTTATGCTCCTCTTGCATCTCTCTCATTTCTCTTCCCAGTTTTTCCTCCACCTGTCTAACTTGATTTTCAAAATCCTTTTTGAGCTCTTCCATGGCCTGAGCCCACCAGACATCCACCTGGGATGTTTGGGATACAGAGGCCCCAACCTCCATGTCTTTCCCTGATGGTAAGAATAGTTCCTCGTCATCAGAATTGAAAGGTGGGAACATCTGTACCCTCTCAAAGTATCTCTGTATAGTCTTATTTTTCTTCCCTTTTCTGGGCATTTTCCCAGTCAGTTACTTGAGTTCTGAGATTCCTGTCCACCCCCGCCTAGATCCGCCCAGCTAGTGCTTGGGGTCTGAGATTCAAATGGGCTTTCCACGGCAGCCGCGGCTGCTATTCAATGTGAGCTTAAGTTCTGGTGCTCAGGCGGGGGCAGGGCCACCTCCCAGGCTCAGTTCCCTCAGGGTGTTTGTGCAGAGACTTTCGGTAATGACCCTGAACTTCTCCCTGCCTGCTTGGGGAGTCCCGGGCTGCCGCTGCTGCCTCTGCCACTGACTCTGCTGCTCCCTCTGTAGCTTCCTTCCGAGGGGGCCCAAGCCACGGAGACACCCCGCTCCCCTCGGCCAGCCCAGACGTCTCTCTCACTGACCTGTAGTACCTGTGGGCAGTGGGACCTTCATGGCCACTGGAGATTCTGTCCCTGAAGACTGCTCAGATCTGCTCCTCTGGGGCAACCTGGCCAGGGCAGCTCAGGTGTGGGCTCCGCTTTTCAGGGCACAACGGACCCTGGGGATGGCTCTCCAGGGCTCTCTGGAACAGAAATCTTTCCCACTGTGTTTCTGTGTACCTTGCAGTGCTCCAGAATTCGTGGAGAGTTCTTCTTGCAGGAAATATATGGGCTGTGGGTTCGGAGCTAGCATACATGAGTCTTTCTACTCTGCCATCTCGGCTCCACCTATATCTCCCCTAATTTTTAAATTGTGTCTCCTGGATCTATTTTTCAGGTCAGTTGTTTTTCCAGTGAGCCATTTCACATTACCTTCTATTTTTTTTCATTCTTTTGGTTTTGTTTTGTGATTTCTTGGTTTCTCATAAAGTCATTAGACTCCATCTGTTCCATTCCAATTTTGAAAGAACTATTTTCTATAGTGAGCTTTTGAACCCCCTTTTTCATTTGGCTAATTCTGCTTTTTAAAGCATTTTTCTCCTTATTGGCTTTTTGAACCTCTTTTGCCAATTGAGTTAGCCTATTTTTAAAGGTATTATTTTCTTCAGCATTTTTTGGGTCTCCTTTAGCAAGGTGTTGACCCACTTTTCATGCTTTTCTTGCATCTCTCTCATTTCTCTTCCCAGTTTTTCCTTCACCTCTCTTACTTGACTTTCAAAATCCTTCTTGAGCTCTTCCATGGCCTGAGACCATTGAATATTTATTTTGGATGTTTGGGATACACAAACCTTGACTTTTATATCTTTCTCTGATGGTAAGCATTGTTCTTCCTTATCTGAAAGGATGGGAGAAGATATCTGTTCACCAAGAAAGCAACCTTCTATAGTCTTATTTTTTTCCCCTTTTTTGGGCATTTTCCCAACCAGTTACTTGACTTTTGGGTCCTTTGTCAAGAGTAGGGTATACTCTGGGGATCCATAAGATCTCAGTTCCTCCAAGGTGGCCCAATCAAGCATGTACTGATCTGGGCACAGGAGGGATTTTTGTGCCCAGAATCTTAGCAGTTTCCTCTCCTCAGGCACCTAGCCTCCAGTTCTGCCAAGTCAGCACTGGGGGCTGATTTTCAGATAAGCTCGATGGGTTAGGGCCACCATTCAGTGTGAGGTAAAGAGCAGCTCCCTCAGGGCCTCTCCACAGGGCCAAGGCAAGAATAAGCTCCTTGGTGCCCCCAGGGGTTTTATGCTCCAACAATGGATGAGGCTGCTGTAGGGGCTGTGGTAGGAACTGCTGCCACCTGCTGATGTGGCCTCTGTGACGCTGCCTAAGGCCAGAGCTATGGGAAGGCCCTTTTCCCTTCCCAGCCAGCTGAAAAACCCCTGTCACTGACCTTTGGTGCCTGTGAGTTGGGGGATCTGTGAACCTACTGCTACTGGGACTGGGGATTCCACGACTGGAGATTCTGCCCCCAAGGGCTGTTTTTGAGCAGCGTGCAGCATGGTCAAAGCTGGGCTCTGCTCCATGTCCAGTGCAACAGATGTTTCCTGTGGTCCTTTCAGGTCACTCTGGGCTGGAAATCTCCACTCTGTTTTTCTCCACTTCTGCTGCTGCAAAATTTGTTGAAAGTCCCTCTCTATGGGTATTTTATGGGCTGTGTGGGGACAGCCTGCCTTTGTATGTTTTCTACTCCTCCATCTTGGCTCCACCCCCCTGCACAGTTTTAAATGTAGAAGACTCACCTGAGCCCATTAACAGCTAAAACAACTCTCCTTCCCTTTTTGATGAGTCTCACTCTCCCCAAAGACCTATACAGTCATACATATTTATATTCCTTCTCTGAGATTAAGCCTTTCCTTCAAGAGGGAGAGAAAGGACTTGGGCTTGCTAAAGCCAAGAAGTCCACACCTTCAGGGAGTCTTACTTCTCCAGAGATTCAGAGTACACTAGGCTTATAGTACTGCCCTTATGTTGAAGCCTCCCTGCAAGAAGAAAGTGCTCAGCATTTATCTGCAGAGACCACAGAATTCATAGCACCAGTGAATGGTATATTCCAGGTTTGCTTCTCCACACTGTGGTTCAGTCCCATACTATTCTATCCTGGCTCCTACTCTGTCCCTATATACCACTGCTATTCCACCACTGTCATTCTGCTGTTTCTTCTCCTGGGCACAGGCTCTCCTTCCAGGGAATTAATCTGAATCTATGTAAAGTCCTTCCTTTCACTCCATCTCTCTCAACTTTGGTTCTATCCATCTATCTATCTCTGGAAATCATGTATAAGGATGGAGTTCAGGGTGGATTATGAGTAAATTATTTATCCTGAATGTGATGTTAAAGGGGCAAGGGAAGTAAGCAGGGTAGGTCAGTTCATACTTTATTAAAGAACTAAACTTATGAAAGGAAATTAACACTTATGATAGGAATAGTGGATTAAGGGAGGGATTCGTTCTAAGCAAAGTGAACTCTAAGAATATACAGAAATCGCTATAACTCTTTTCAAGATGGCAAAGGATGGGAATATGAGAGGTACCCATAAATTGGGAAGTTAATAAACAACTTAAAATACAAATTATGACTAAATTTTCTTTGAATTTCTATCAGCATAATGGCCAATTAGGATTCCGTAAAATTAATGATGAGACCTGCTACCCACTCCCTTTTAGAGAGGTAAAGAACTCAGCATGTAGAATGAGACAAATATTTTTTGGCATGGCCAATGTAGACATTTGTTTTGATTGACTATACTTGTTTGTAACAGTTTTGCTTTTCTTTTGTTCTCAGTTTCAGGAAGGAGTGGGGGCAAGATTGGGATGGATGATTGAGAAGGTAAATCTTGGCTGATTAAAATAAATAAAATATATACATATATTTTTAAAAGTCATTATAGAGACATAAAGGAAATTCATAAGGGCCTTGCCAGTGGATATACCTACCACATAAATGTTAAGGTGGAATTGGAATCCCCTACCCTATTGTAATTAAATGACCAAACTGGGTGAGAGGATGTCTCAATCAGTCAATCACATGTGGTCTTTAAGACTAAAGGGGAAGGAGCCTTTGCAAGTCATTAGATGAAGTAAAATAAGTAGATGAGAAATCTGTTCCAATTGTGTTACATTTTGGGGATTTTGTTATGCCCTCTAGGGCCTATATAAAAACATCAAGTTTGATATCTGGAAAAGGATTTGTAGAGATTGGAGTGTGTGGCTTTTCAACCTATACTTGAGGAAGAATCGCTCCTCTCCTCCCCTCTCCTCACCTTTGACCAGAGAAAGACCTTTTAAGCTGTGGAAGATATTGGACTTCCCATAGTCCCATCAGTATTCTTCTTTTCCCATTATCAAAGCTAATACTCTATGCCTAAGGGAAACTTCTCAAGCAGCCCCTCAAATGGGAAAAAAGAACTTCCAGTCACCAAGAACTGAGTTACTCCTTCCACATATTGTCTTTGAGTTTGATCTTACTTTCCCCTGGACTCTGTATATATTTGTGGGAGAGTACATCATAGACATTTAGGGAGACATGTTATCCCAACTATTCTTATTGGGCTAACTTAGTAAATATTCTTTACTTAAAGCTGGTTGGCTAAAGTTTATTCTCAAATCATAACATTAGGGGATTAAGCCTGCTGGTCCAAGCTTAAGCCAGTGGCATTAATCACCCCCAACCTCTCAGGGTTACCCCTTAGAACCTTCAGAGGAAAGTATAGTTAGCCAAGCTCTGTGTACCTGACTCATCAGTGGAAGTGGAAATTAAGATCAAGATACTCTGTGCTTATGTGGCTATATATCTAATTTGGGAAGCACCATTACCCAAAGATAGTGGTCTATCCCTCTGAACTTTAACCCCATAGAACATAGAATTTAGATACTAAAAAATTTTTTTTAAAGAATGTTAATTTCTTTTTGTCTAGGAAATATACAGAGTGCCAATAGTGTAAGGAATGGATAGAAAACAGAAGGGAGAAAGGGAGAGGCAGGAAAGTATCCAAATCTTACATCAGCAAAGGATCAGAATTAGAAGAGGAACTATCTGTTCCTTTCATCTCTCCCTGCTTTGCGTATTGTTCTAGCAATAGGGAGATGGTACTGTGGTTGCTGTCTGTTGGAGGGTGGGGTGGCAAGACAGGAACAATTGTGCAAGAAACATTTTGTCTTCACCATCACCATCACCATCACCACCTCCCTTTTCAGCACTCTAACTGTTCAGGCATCCAAGGCCCTCATGTGTCTGGCTTTATTCCCAGATTCCCAGGATCTCCCCCTGGGAGTGTTATTGAGCTTCTCCTTCTGAACAGTGCCTTCTACTTTGGAATTTTCCTGACTGATTATCCTCACTAACACTTTGAATCACAGAAGAGCCCTTAGAAGCCATCAATGCATCCTACAAAATTTTACAAAGAAGGAACCAGAAACCCAGAGAAGGAAATTTATTTTCCCAGATCACACAGCTAGTTATAACCATGGTCAAGTTGTTTAACCACGGAACTTTAGCAGTGTTATTGAAATGTGGGTTAGATCAGTGCCTGGAGCAGAGAAGGCATTAAAGTGCTTGTATATTGGTTGTTGGGGCAGGGGAGGTGGCCCAGTGGATAGAATGCCAGGCCTGGAGTCAGAATGACTCACCTTCCTGAGTTCAAATCCAGCCTCAGATACTTACTTACTAGCTGGGTGACCCTGGACAAGGCACTTTACTCTCTTTGCCTCAGTTTCCTCATCTGTAAAAGAAATGGCAAACCACTCCAGTGTCTCTGCCAAGATCAAAAGGGATCATGAAGAGTTCAACATGACTGAAGTAACTGAACGATAGCATTGGTTGTTACTGACAGGCAGCATGATCTAGGATATGACCATGGACAAATGCTATATAAAATTCAACTATCATTATTATGTGGCAGAACTGAGACTAGGAATCTAGTCCCCCAATATCCAGTCTAATGACGTTACATATTCTATGATCCATTTTCTTAGGACCTTGTAAAGTAACAGAATCTAATCTGAGAAACTAATTCAAGACGATAATGGTTAATGCATCCTGGTTGCATCTACTTGGTAAGATAGGGATAGAAAAAACTAGGATAGTAACAAAACCTGTGATTTGATTGGTATAGTAAGTTCCAGGTGAGGAACCACATCTACCAATTTAGGTGAGTAACTGCTCTGACATTTATAGTCTTTGAAAGTTGTCTTGAGCACTGAGGTCAAATGATTTGTCCAGCATCACACAGTCTGTATTCATTAGAGGGTTGGATCTGAATCCAATTCCTGACTCCATATACTATCCCATACTACCTAAAGTTCTCTTTAAGGGAACTTCCTGGAGACAATGTCTTGTCTTCTGTGAAAAAATTACTTTATATATGTTTTGAATATTATTATATTCTACTTAAAATGGTTACATAAATTTTCTTTTAAAATACTGCTTTACAGGACAACTGTGAAAGTAATATGTTAAATTAGTATTTTTTTTTTTTTTTTTTTTTAGAGCAACCTCTATGATAATAGAGTTTGGGTAGTGAGGTGGCACAGTAGATAGAGCTCAGACCTGGAGTCAGGAAGACCTGAATTCAAATGTGACCTTAGACACTTAACTGGCTGTGTGACTCTGGGCAAGTTACTTTATCCTGTTTGCCTCAGTTTCCTCATCTGTAAAATGAGCTGGAGAAGGAAATGTAAACCATTCTAGTATCTTTCCCAAGAAAACCCCAAATGGGAACACAAAGAGTCACACATGACTAAAATGACTGAACAACAAAATATTAGATGTTTGTGTTTTCTTGCATAATCCTTTTTTGTTTTACTTTGTATATGGAATATAGTCTCTCCTTTTTTATGTTCATTAAATCCAGAATAAAAAAATAAAATTTAGAAAATAGTGTTTCAAAATGTGTATCATAGATTTATATGTATTAATTCACCTTTCTAATAAATGTTATGCTTTAATAGAGTTCTATTTGGGGAGAAAAAAACTTAAAGCAAAATTTAGGCAACTCACCCAACTTCTCTGGGATTCAATTTTCTCATTAATAAAATGAGGGGGTTGAACTAGATGAGTTGCAAGGTCACTTTCAGCTCTTACATTCAAAGTTACTATTTCAGTCAGAGTTTTTGGACTTAGTTCTCCCAATCCACATGGAAAACAGCTGGTTGTTTCACCAGATGCTGGCTACATCTTCTGCTTAAGATTCTAGGGTATTCCTGAAGGGCAGTATAGTTTTCTTTAATGCCATTGTCCCCAGCACCCATTTTGATGTGTTCTCTTCAATGCCAACTGCCCCTGATATCATTTAACTCCAATTAGCATCAGCTATCTCCAAAGGGATATTTGTTAAGAAGCTATAACATGAATAATACCAAACATTCCCTTGGACTGAGGCCATACCTACTCCCCCTCACCTCTTTCTCTGGCAAGAGCAAGCTCAAGTTTAAAGCAATTCCTATAGATCTTTTGCTCCACCAGGTTCACTTCTGAATGCAGCACAGCTGCTAGATGAGTACTGTCCTTGCCTACCTTTGGGCTACCTCCTACTGGCACCTCATCCAGCTTGACTATGAGCAAAAGCTGACATGGATTCTGGATGCTGAGCCTCTGACAGCTTGTCATTCTAAGCTTTTGAAACCCACAAGGTTATAGTGATCTCTAAGATTTATTCATCTAAAATGAAAGGTCAAAAGCAGAAAGAAGCCATGTATTCAGAGACTACATGTTGTCCCAGAAACTGGATCTCTCCAATTACTCAGAAGGTTGTAGCAATCTTCCTCACTTGAAAATCAGGGAAAGGGGAGGAATGAAGCTTACTTTGGTCAGTTAGTACCTTTTGAATGGACCTTAGTCCTAATTGAGTAGCCACTCAACAGGCTGTCCCTTTACCACATTGTTAGTGAACCAAAAACAGTTAAAAAAATCTTTGTGTATTTTACAAAGTCCCCTTGGGAATTACATCTGCCAGTACTCATAAGGGCTGGGTTTGGTATATTTCATTACACTATGCTTTTTCTTTTTCAACTAAATACACATATGGAAAGCACAGCTGTTTGGACCATGAAACCATAGCCCACACAGCATGTTTACCAGGTGACAGCTAACCTAGACTGGGCAAAGAACCATGATTAAAAAAATACCAGAAATAATCACCTTACAAATCTGAAGTGATAAATCATGTTTGCTTGCCCAAGTTATCCACCTAGTTTGGTGGCTGGTAATTATTTTTGTATTTTTTTCAAAATACTCAACTCATTTGGACATCTTTGGAATGGTGGCTGAATGTGATGGGATGAATTGAGAAGTACTTTACTATAATGATAGGAAGAGTACTTGATTTGTTTACTTGTTTAGTGCTTAGGGGAAATTTTGTATCTAAACACTTTCATCTACAAAAGGGAGAAAGAAAAGAGGGAAAAGTAGACATGCAACAAAAAACTTAGAAAAGTAATAAAAGAGAAACAAATAAAAGCAAAAAAAAATTCTGCATGAGCCATTTCCTAGGAGTTTCTAAAAATAAAAAGCCATGTACTGGCATAAGGATCAGCTCATTTTTTTTTTTAAACTTTTGGGATAACTGGAGAATAGTCTCACCCAATACACCACAATAAGCTCTAAATGAATACACATCCTAGATAGAAAGGTCAAATTAAAAACAACTTAAAGGAAACAAAGAAGGATATACATTCTGTAGCTTGTGACTAAAGAAAGAATAGGGAGAATCACAGAAAAGAAAATGGATTGTTTTGATTATTTAAATTGAGAAGCACAAATAAAATCAATGTGATTAAAATGAGAGGGAAAACAGTTAAATCTCCACTAAGCTATTAAAGGTTTTTAATTTCATTTTTATTTTCAGTTCCAAATTCTCTCTCTCCCTCTACCTCACCTTACCCTTTGAGAAAGTAAGAAATATGATACCCATTATACATTACAAAACATTTTTGGCATTAGCTAAAAGAAAAAGAAAAAAAGCAAAAAAATAAGGAAAGGAAAATATTCTTCAGTCTGTGCTCTGAGTCCATCAGTTCTCTCTCTGGAGGTGGATAGCATTTCACATCATGAGTCCTCTAGAATTAAGGTGGATCACTGTATTGATCAGTTACTAAGTCCTTGACAATTGATTATCTTTACAATATTGCTGTTACTATATAGATTTTTCTCCTGGTTCTGTTCACTTCACTTTGCACCAGTTAATGTAAGTCATCTCAAGTTTTTCTGAAACCATCCACTTCATCATTTCTTACAGCACAATAGTATTCCATCATATTCATATGCCATAATTTGTTCAATCACTCCCTAGTTGCTGAGCATCCCCTCAATTTCCAATTCTTTGCCACCATGAAAAAAATTGCTAGGAATGTTTTTTGTATATATGGGGTTTTTTTCCTTTTTCTTTGATCTCCCTGAGGAATAGGCCTAGTAGTGGTATTACTGGGTCAAAGGGTATGCATAGCTTCACTGTGCTTTTAGGATAGTTCTGAATTGTTCTCCAGAATGGTAGAACTAGTTTATAGCTCCATCAATAGTATTGGCGTACCTATTTTCCCTCATCTCCTCTAGTATTTATCATTTTCCTTTTCTGTCATTTTAGCCAATCTGATGAGAATGAGGTGATACCTCAGATGAGTTTTTAAAGCTTAAATCTGTACTAAGAATTTTTGGGCCACATATAAAAAAAGAGACATTCTCCAATAAATAAGGATATGAATAGAAAGTTCTCAAAAAAAGAAATCCAATTTATCAAAAGTCATGAGGAAAAAAATGCTCAAAATCTAATAAGAGAAATGAAGAAAAAATAATTCCAAGGTCAAGCTTTACCTGAATCAGATTGACAAAGATGACAAAAAAGAAAAGTGACAATTGTTGGAAAAGTTTTGAGAATATAGGCATCAGGTACACTGTTAACAAAATTGGTGAATTTTAAATAGGTCCCCAACTTGAACCACTTGCCTGGCCTGCATCAAGTCTCACCTACAATATTAATAGGATTTGAAGCTGGGATTTCTGGTCTTCATTCTCCTGTCATTTCCTCAGGAACCAGTACATTCCTTGCTGTCTTTTTGCTGTTTGTGGAAGGGGGGGGGGCGGGGTTGTTGGCTGATTGGTTGGTTTGGTTTGGTTTTTTAAATCTCTTTCATTGCTGTATATTCTAGGTTTCCCATATCCTCAAGTCAGGGTTATTCAGTAATAGTCCTAAGGCTACTTAAGTGGTGAAAGGTTCTCTAGAAGACCTCTACTTGCAATGTCGTAATGTATCATAGAAGAGACATCTACCCCGTGTAGACTAGGATAGTTTGTCCATATAAGGTATTGTAAGTGTCCTTGAAACTTAATTGGTCCAAAGGGCTAAAGTTAAAACCACTGATATAACCTTGCAGTGATCTAAGTATAAAAGTCATCATGGGGTGATGACAGACAGTTGGGAGGATGAGGAGTCAGTAGTGCCTCCCTCTGGCTTCACAAAAGCATCTGACTAGCATGCCAGTATGGTCAAAATAGAGGTAGAAAAGCCATGTTAAAATAAATCAAAGTTCCTTCCCTGATGTATATTCTTTCTATGCTATGACTAAGTAGACTTCTTTGTGTTGACTGTTGATGCGCTACAGGTATCTCATTTTATTACAGTCCAGAACGTGAACCACAGCACCGGCCTGATTCAGGCCTGGCCTACTTACATGGTTGAGTTTTCCTCTTGTGGGAGATACTCCACATATAGCTTCCCATTGCTCAGGGAACTCTTCTCATATTTACCCTATTAAGTAGAGATGAGGTATTATTGTTAATGGTAGCATTTCAAGTATTAGGAACAGTCTGGTTGCTAATATCTTGAGTCAAGATGGCCTCCCAAATGCCTCTCATTTCAAACCATTAGGCCTGCTTAACCTTTAAACATGGCCAATCCTTCAGCTTGCATAATATAAATGATGTTCTCTTGACACCAGATGGCCATGAATCATGGTGTTTCAGCCACTGTCTGTCCTATCTGCCACCCAAAACTTCAACACAAGAAATACTTCAACAATTAGGACTTCTAGGACAATCATTTGATGGAATGAATTGCGGTATTTCCACTGTAACTGTAAGCCACCCTCGGCTGGGACTAAGGAGACCTAAGAATTTAATCTTGATTTTGCTTCTAATTGGTTGTGTGACATTGGGTAGGTCTCTTACTTTCTCTGGGACTCAGTTTCCTCATCTGGAAAATGAGTTGGAAAAGGAAATGGCAAACCACTCTAGTATCTTTGCCAAGAAAACCACAAATAAAAAGTCATAAAGAGTTGGACATAACTGAAATGTTGTTCAAACAACTGTGATTTAGAGGCAGCTATGTAATACAGTGACTAGTGTGCTGAGTCTGAAACCAGGAAAATTCATCTTCTTGAGTTCAAATCTGCTTTCAGATAATTATTAGCTGTGTGACCCTGAGCAAGTCACTCAACCCTGTTTGCCTCAGTTTCCTCATCTGTGAAATGAGCTGGAGAAGGAAATGGCAACCCACTCCAGCATCTTTGCCAAGAAAACCCTAAATGGGGTCATGAAGAGTTGGACATGACTCAAACAACTAAATTACAACAATACGGGAATCAACAGCTTCTCCTAAGGGCCCCATGAAATAATTCATGGAAATACTTTGTAACAGTAGAACTACAGAAATATCAAGTTGTTATTAGAATTTCAGTGATACAATGACTACAACATAAATGGAATTTAAAAAAAAACTGAAAATGGATGCTGTATAATTATAATTAAGCTTGGCCCTAAAGAAAAGATGAAATAAATGCATCTCCCCTCTTTGTAGTGTTGGGGGACTATGGTGTGGAATATTGCTTATGCTTCAGACTCAGTTGATGTTTTGGTTACTTTTGCTTAAACGCCTTTTCCCCCCTTTAAAAAAAAGAGTTTTATTAATGTCTTTTAAACCTATGTTTTCCCCTATATCCTTTCCATTTTCCTTTTAGAGATCTGTCTCTTACAGCAAAGATATTAAGGAGAGAGACAGAGAAAGAGACAGACAAAGAGAGAGAGAGAGAGAGAGAGAGAGAGAGAGAGAGAGAGAGACAGAAAGAGACAGAGACAGAGAAAGAGAGAGACAGAGAGAGACAGAGGGAGAGAGAGAAAGAGGGAGAGAGAGAAAGAGAGAGAGAGAGAGAGAGAGAGAGAGAGAGAGAGGGAGAGAGAGAGAGAGAGAGAGAGAGAGAAGGAGAGAGAGGGGAATAAGGGAGGGAATCAACATAAATCAATCAACACATTGGAAAAACAGTGTTTTCCCAATGTGTTGTAAAATGTTCCACACTCATGAATGCCAACCTCAGCCAAAGAAGGAGGGTTAGGATGGAAGAAGTATCTTCTTATATATTTTCTTTATAACTTAACTGAGTTTTAACTGAATTTAATTTGTTTTGTGGTGGTTGTTCTTCCTATCCACATTTAGTCATTGTGTATATTGTTTTCCCTGCTCTGCTTTCCTCACTTTTTATCAGTTCATGTAAGTGTATCCATGCTTCTTGATATTCTCCATGTTCATCATTTCTTATGGCACAGAAATATCTTTTTCACATTAAGATACCATAATTTGTTTAGCCATTTCCCATTCTCTTCTCTTTTTATTTCTTTGCTACAAAGGATGGTTTGCCGTGGAGAAGAAAGGAAAAAGTCATATTTAGAAATGAAGGTAATGTAAAAACAAGATATCAATGAAAATTTTTTAAAAAGTATTTCAGGACAATAATCATGCCATCCATGGAACATAGTAGATTCTTTAAAAATAAAGTCTTGCTGGTTGTTATATCCTAGTAACATCTGGGCTAGCTTATTTGCATGGCAATGATTCACTTCCCTGATACCAGCATAAGCCCCTTGCCACACATTGGTTGAGTGTGTCTTTTGTGGTGGGTACATTAAGGATCCTGACAAAGAAATGGTTTTGTCTGCATGCACGAACACTGGGTGTGGTCAGCTGATCTCAGAGCCAGATGGCTCAGGTTTGGGCACCATTTGTGTTTTCCTCCATGTTCCCCCTCTTTTTCCATTAATGAGTACCAGCTTTAGTTGTGGGAAGAACCAACACTGTATGGTTTTGAAAAGTGCCAAAAGTCTGTCCAGT
This sequence comes from Bettongia penicillata ogilbyi, assembly GCA_023548195.1. Classification (NCBI taxonomy): domain Eukaryota; kingdom Metazoa; phylum Chordata; class Mammalia; order Diprotodontia; family Potoroidae; genus Bettongia; species Bettongia penicillata. Next base: position 1,956,250 of record JAJHZJ010000066.1, on the reverse strand, counting down.
CTCCACCCAAAATTGTCTCCCCCACTTCCTGTCATGGTGCCCAAGATTTCATCATTATATCTGTCAGACAAAATAGCCCAGAAGACTTTTCAGCTTCCTAGAGTCTTTTGCTATAATACAAAAACCCCTTGAGCTACTATGAGCTAAAAATCATGTAGCGGATATTAACTAGCTTCATCACAAATTCACTGAATGATCACTATAACAACAATCTTAACTCATATCATGTACCTGTGCTTTATGTATGTGTCACCAGATAATCCTGATATTAGTATCTTCATTTCTAAGAAAAGGAGACTGAAGTACAGAGTAAGGGATCTAAGTAGCCAAAGGTCATCCAGCTGCTTAGGAGCAAAGCCAGGACTAGAGAGAATTCAGATCTCATGACTCTGTCCTTTCTGGGACACTACACTTCTGAAGAGTTGGTAAAGTTATGGGCATTGCTGACCAGAGTTGCTGGGTGGCCAGCTGAAGTGGGATGCCTGAAGGCAGTGACTGGGAGAAGAAACAATGCAGGAAGAAGAAAGACCTTATTTTTGAAGCCTTGACCAAAGAATCTGGGGTCATCCAGAGGTAGTTTGCTAGCTAAGACTCAATTTTAGTCTATTTTGTTCCAAAGTGTCAGTTATTGAAAGCGTACCTGCTTCAGTCAGGAGGTTGTCTATGTGAATGAGAGGTACAGTAATGCTGTGGATAGGGTACTGACCTCAAAGTCAGTACCTGGATACAGTTTCTTGTGTCCAAGGGTTATAGCCAAATTATTAAAGCTTTCTTCATGTGTAAAATGAAAGTAATAAAATGGGAGAAAAATCCCTCCCTTGTAAATTGTAAATAAAATTATGTACATAAAGTACTTTGCAAATTTAAACTTCCATATACATATTAATTATTATTATTTCTAGTTCTGTCATAAACTAGCTATGTTGCCTTAGGCAAGTCCCTTCATCTCTCAGAGACTGAGTTTTTTCATCTTTAAGTGAGGCGAATAGATGAGATATTCCATTCAGCCAGTCTGAACTGATAGTGAATAGAAAACTTTAGGGCCTCTCTCAGGAACAAATTTCGGGACAAAGTCAGGAAATGTCACACTGTGAAACTGAAGCTAATACGAACAAACAAAAAAGAATAGGATCGGTAAGCCATAGAAGACACCCACCATTGGAAAAGTTTGTGAATAAGCGTAAGAATAGGGTTCTTTCCAAATGTAGGGGGTCTGTTAAATCCCACCAAGGATTAGATACCAGTTTGCATGTACTTAATATAAAACAAAATGTAATCTTGGAAAAAGTAAGGTGGGGGTGTGGGTGGACTGCAAGTAGTCTAGAAGAGGGAAAGTCAAGGAGTAAGAATTTGTCAGTGTGTGTCCAACACTGTTCAGGGGACCCGAGAACTGATTGTCTAAGCATAAGGAGAGGAAGCTTGGATTTTAATCTTAACCCTATTTAGCAATTGACTATGGAATAGCCCCCCAACCTTTTCACAGTCTCAGTCTCTTCATCTGAAAAAAGGATTCTAAGTTTGCTTTCAGGCTGGTTGTGGGTGGGTGGAGAGAGTAGGGGGTTACTTAGCAGAACTTGGCTCTTGTTTTAGGTGAGGGGGGAGGTATGACAAGGTTATAAGTCTCCAGAAACCAGCTGGGAGTCATTTGAATCACCATGGCTAGGACCCAGTCATGACTATCTGGACATGCAATCATGGTCCTCCCTGGCCTCCACCCTTGCTTAGTACTTACTTCCTTATTTTAATTCAGTTTGGAACATCAGGCTGTCAGAGCTTCACTTAACAGCATGCCCAGAGAACGGGAGCTAAAGATGACTGTCAGCTGTAGCTGTGGTACCCCCCAGTACCCTCCAAACTTGGCACAGTACCTAATGCATATTATTTCATAAATGCATGTTATTTGATTGATTGAGTGAGTGAGTGAATGAGTGTGGGAGAGTACTATCATTTTTCATTCACTGCTGGTCTTCAATCTTGGCCCAACCTGGTGACTTGGTCCCAAGATTTGTCTTACATATACAAAGACTGAGAGACGGTGGTTGATGTTGTGTGGTTTGAGAAAGGCCACTCTGCCTTAGAATATTTCTCATATCAGCTTACCACAAAGCCAGAAATTTTATTATTCTTCTTTTCTCACCATTTAAAGCCTTTTTTCTCCCAAAGATTGTACCCCTCCCAGAGGCAGATTGGATGTGAAACCTCATAAGCCTTTTTTTAGCTAAAATCTGAGAAGGGGAAATTACTTGATAAATACCTGAAAGCAAGACCCAGGAAAAACAACTCAAGATGGCGAAGAGCAAGTACCTACCACAGGTGAGGATCTGAAAGGAGAAGCAAGTCATTTCGTCTCTCTGGGTCTCAGTTTTTTCATCAGTGAAGTGGTGAAGGTTGGAGCAAATGATCTTTAAGGTCCTATAGGAAAGGGAGTATCAGTAACAAACTTTTTCAGTTTCTCTTATCTGTCTGGGCATTTACATGATGATATTTCTGAAGTCTTCATGGTATAGTGAAAAGAACTGGATTAAGTGACCTGAGGTGGCAAAGTGGATAGACCTCTGGGCCTAGAGTCAGGAAAACAAGAGTTCAAATCCAGCTTCAGACTCTTATTAGCTGTGTGTTATTGGGCAAGTCACTTAACCTCTGTCTGCCCCAGTTCCTTCACCTATAAAATAGAGATGATAATAGCACCTACCTCCCAGGATCAAATGACCTGATCAAGTGCTTAGCATGTGCCTAGCACATAGTAGGAGCTTTATAAATGCTAGCTATTATTTATAATAGCTATTTATAAATGCTAGCTATTGTTATTACTGAGTTCTAATCCCCATTCTGTCACTAATTCACTATAGATCCCTGTCCAAATAACTTATACTCCCTGAACCTAGTTCACTGATTTATAAAATGGGAAAAACAATCCCTCAGAACAATAATCCTGCCTCCCTCAAATAGTTGTGAGAATCAAATGAAATCCTATATTTAAACACACTTTGAAGTTTATCAGTCTAATGAATATGTCACATGTAATATAAGGGGTTATGTCTTGGATTATTGTTCAACGACTCAGGGTATGAGTCAAGGGGCTGGTGGTAGAATGTAGTAGAGTACCCTGTACCTTGAGTCTGTGTAAATTACCAGTCCAATATCAAATCACCCAAGGTCAATCAGGTGCCCTCTAGCTCTTTTCCCGAAGTCCCACCAACCAGTTAGCATATTGCTTAAAGGAGTACTAAAGAAAGACATTCTACGGTCATTATTATGATGCCAAGTGGTTAATCTGATTATTGACATGGCCCCAAGTACATGTCTAGGAGCAGGACCAAGGATGGGGAAAGTATAAACACAAAAGTGGTGGCAGGACTTCTCTGAGGACTCTATTTCTTTAACCTCCCTTGTGAGGGACAGTCCCCCTCTAGGTAACCACAGACCTGGCTCTGAAGGCCTTTAGGTAGCATGAAAACACATTGCATGAGTTTACACAAAATTACCCAGTTCAAAACATGATTGAAAGAAAGTAGACTTAGCAAAACTATGTCAATTTCAGAATTTGAAAGAATATATTCTTCAAAGTGTCTTTATGAGGTCTCCTTCTTTCTTTCCACAGTAAATTCCTCCGATCCTCAAAGAAAGTACAAAACTACTCAATAATTCTGATGACCATAGTCTTCAAACCAAAAACTATGTTGCCTGTTCTAAGAATTTTGCTTTTAAATGTCCAACCACCAGGGGGAATTCACGAGCAAGGAGAGCATCATCTAACCCCAAGCAAGGCTCCTTGTCCTGACAGATGATGGTACCAAAAGTTAACAACTTGGGCACCGGTAGAGCCACTGGAACTGGCACTTGGCGCATTTGAGCTCTCCAGAATAGGTCAAGAGGCTACGCACCTTAGTGTCTCGACTCTCCTCAATTCCCTCTCCCCTCTCCCACCCCTACCTCCCTTTTTTCCCTAATTAGCTATTTCTTTCAGATAGCCAAGCAGCTTTTCTTAGCTCCACAGAATGGCTTTCCAGTCTCATTGTCTGGAGGTATTTCTATGAGTTTCAGGTGGTGACTTTGCAAGGTTCATGTGCACCCTGAAAGATTTAATAAAATAATTTAATAAATAAAATAAGCTTTCTTTCTCCCTCTCTCTTTGCCTCCCTCTTCCTTCTCCCATTTTCTCTCTTTCCTTCCTCCTCCTTCTTCTCCTGTCCCCTTCTTTCCCCCTCTCTTCTTTCCCTCCAACCCTTCTCTTCCCCCTTCCCACGAAGTCAGGATTGATTGAATAAAAAATATCTCCCATCTTTAGGAATGGAATTTTCATTATCTCTTTGAATAATCTTTCTCATTATCTCTTTGAATATTGTATAACTTTGTTGGTCAACAAGTTATTTATAAATAACCTGTTAAATAGTGTTAGAATGAAATTAAAGGAGGACTTAAAAAGTTGTAGTATTGGATGAAACAGCCAATAAGAGACAAAGGGGAGGGACATGGTAAGGGAAGGATTGACTGAAAAATAGGACGGAGAAAAGAAGATGGAGAAAGTCACAGTTTCATCCACTTTGCTCATGATTGGTCACCAATGCAAGTCCAGTACAACCCCTAACTCATACTCAGTGCTTCACAGTAACCAGTTCGATGCTGACCTGACCCTCTGTTGACTCTGAAGGCTTCTACTTCAACTACCAGCAATGTTTTCTCCTCTTTTGTCCCAGAAATCTACCAAGGTCAGGGGTAAGACACTGAGACAGGGACAATCTTGGGTAAATAATCTGGTCAGCAGGCAAGTAAGTCTCTTTTTCCGAAGGCTTCCATGGTCGTGCCAAAAGGTGGCCGATGTTCCTCCCTAAGGTCAGAAATGTTGAAGTTCCTTGAAAAGTTGGCTAAAGTATAACTGAAATCTACAAATATATGAAACAAGAATCAACACTCAAAATTTATCAGTACTCAAAATAACAAGAATTATTACCCCAGCATTCCCAATATTCCTCTCACAATGCCATTCATAGATAATATACATCATAGCACAAGGTAAAGCTGTTACTAAAAATCTAAATTATATGTTATATATACATATCAAAATAGTGCATGCATATTTGTAATGAAAAGCATATTTTATACATATATATATATACATATATCAGCAAAAACAATGCAATGCAAAGCAGTACAATATCAACAGGCCTACAAAGTGACAAAACATATAAGTCTTATCATATACACAAAGAGCAACACAATGCATAATTAGCAGAGTGGCATAGCTACAGTTGTTGTGGTTCAGTTATTTCCAACTCTTCACTGCCCCATTTGATAGCTAACCCAACATTCTCATGTTATTGGTGAGGAAAAAGGCCCAGAGAAGTTATGTGACTTGCCAAAAGTTATCCAGGTAGTCAAAGGCAAGATTCGCACCCAGGGCTTTTCCTACTACCTTTCGTGACCTTTAACTTTTCATCTTTTTTCAATATTTTCTTTGCCTGACTGAAGCATGCTACTGTGAAGAGCTACTAAAACTTTTTATGGGAAATCATTATCTGATTGAGTTAATTTTCCATTTTTGATAAACAGTGATTTGCATATTTTCCTTTGGGCTAAGATGTCATAGAATCAAAATTTGAAGGGAGACTAGAAATCATCTAGTCACATTTTAGAAAGAATATTGATAAACTAGAAAGCAACCAATGAGGCAACCAGGATGGTGCAAAATCTTTCATATGGGTACCATATGGGAACAAGATTCTAATAAAAATAATATTCGAATAAGTAAGAGTAACTTTTAGCTTAGCCTGAGAATAAGATTCAGAGGGTAAATGAAATGAATATCATTTCTGTGGCAGAGGGCTTAAACTCATTCTGACTTCTCCAGAGGGAGAAAACATTGTAAGAGAAAAAAGGCTTCCTAACAAATGAAGCTACTCAAAGGTGGAATGGGCTTCATTGGGTTGTAGTGACTGATAGGGGATGGAACCTAGACCCCTAAAGGAAAAGACTCTTTGCCCCTGAACTTTCCCACACAAATCTACCTAAATACTCAATAATATCTTTAATTGTCCTTTCACTATGACCCAGACCACTTAATGCCTTTCATTGTTTGAACCTAGCCCACCCAAGGCTATCCTTAATCTCATCCAAATCTTTCCACAGTCTTTTTCTGTATAAAAGTACCAATCTTATCCCCATTAAATTGTGCAGTCTCATTAGCAATCTGATTGCTTCTTTTGGCGACAATAAAATTTGCTACTCTGACTGCAAGAAGGCTTGAGTAGTCAAGTTCTTTCAATGCAAAACCGTCCTTTATTCTTGCATTTGGGGGTTCCCAGCACCTCAAATTGCAACAATGACTTCTCTCTCACTAGAGGACTTCCAGTGAAAGCTAGATGACCACTTGTTGGGAATTTTGTGAATTCTTGTTCAGGGTTGGCCTCGAGTAAGTAAATGACCTAAAAGCCTGACATTCTGTGTGATCTATAGCCATGCAGGAATCCTCTCTACAACATTCCTTATAGGAGGCCACACAACAGTCACTTAAAAGTCTCCAGTGAGAGGGAGCCACTTTGCTTTCTGGGATGGCCCATTCCACTTTTGGACATCTCTTATTTGAGAAAGCTTTTTCCGTATGGTGAGCTAATCGGCTTCTCTGTTCCCTGGGCCTTGGCTCCTAGTTCTATCTTCTGGGGCCTGGCAGAACAAGTCTAGTCCCTCTTTCATATGAGCATCTTTCTAATTCTTGAAGAGTGGGATCAGATCCCTACTCCTGGTGAAATATCCCTATTTCCTTCTCTTGGTAGACATATGGCACGGCCTCTAGTTCCCACATAATTCTGTCAGTTTCATAAAATTACATTCCTATTTTCAAAGAAGGACCTACATAGTGAGAGTTATTGAACAATTTGCTTAGATAGATAAAAGATCCTAAACCATGAGATTCTTTGAATATGTTTAGGAGAAATACATGTTCATGAAAGGAGGCTCAGTAATAAGCTGCCATAAGGCAGCTCCCAAGTCAAGTCAGGAAGATTCATCTTCTTGAGTTCAAATCTGGCCTCAGACACTTATTAGCTGTGTGACCCTGGGCAAGTCACTTAATGCTATTTGCCTCAGTTCCTCATCTGTAAAATGAGCTGGAGAAGGAAATGAAAACCATTTTTGCCAAGAAAACCCCAAATGGGGTCACAAAGAGTCAGACACAACAGAAATAACTGAATGACAACAGATAAGCCTTGTAATAGAGGAAAGGGGAAAAGACTTTCCCAAGCTGTATTCACATCTTTACCACTGACATTCTGTATGACCTTGAACTAGTCTGCAGGTCTCAGACTTTTCATCTATGTAATGAGGGGGCTAGACCAAATAAATGGTCTCTAAGGTCCCTTCCACTTTCTGTGTCTCTGACTATATGTCCTCCCCCACAGGAAAGTGGTCTTTCTCCTCTTTTCAAGAGAGTTTCTCAGTTCTCCTTTTTGTTTCTCTAACTCCCAGTGACGTAGAGCCTGCCCAAGGGAGGATGGGTGGGGCAATGAAAAGGGTACACACAATACAAAGGGAGTCAGACCAAAAAAAGAGGCAAGATTTGTGGTGAAACAAAGAGATATGGGACCTGTACCGTATGCACTCATGTTGGCGTGGCTGCTATTGTTGCTGTCGTCAGGTATGGGAGCTGGGCAGGGTGAAAATGGGTGACGAGTATGGGACCCTGAGGGGCAAGATGCTGGAGCACGTGGAAAGGAAACTGAGTTTAGCAGAAGGCTGATGCTAAGGACCCTGCCAGCAGAAAGGGGATTATATTAGATATGCTGGGGTCTAAGGATCAGAACCCTTGAACTTTCAGAGTTCACAATCTTGTTTGAGAGTCAGATTCACATTTAAATTGGGAATGAACTCAATTTTCCTGTGGGGTCCTGTAGGAGAAGTAAGGTAGGAATATAGAGAAAGCGTAATAGAAAGCCCTGTAATCCAGTGAACAGAATACTGGACCTGGAATCAAGAAGACCTGAGTTAAAATCTGACCTCAAACATATACTAGCTGTGTGAGCTTGGCTTAGTGACTTAATTTCTACCTGCCTCAGTTTCTTCGTGAGGATAATAATAAATGTACTTCTCAAGTGTGAAGATCAAATGGGAGTGGAGAAACAGACAGACAGAAAGACACAGAGAGAAACAGGGAGACACAGACACACAGAGAGACAGACTAGAAAAAAAGAGGAGTGAGAGAGAAAAGAGAGAGGAGAGGAAACAGAGAAAGGAAAGACAGCAAGAGAGAAGAGAGAGAGTGAGAGAGGAGAGAAGACAGAGGAGAGACAGGAGAAAGAGAAGGGGAGGGGAGGGGGGAGGGGAGGGGAGGGGAGGGGAAGAGAGACAAGGGGGAGAGGAGTGGAGAGAAGACAGAAACCTACAGAGCTTTGCAAACCTTCAATTGTAGCCATCCAGGAAAAAGAGCACTGGTCTTAGAATTGGGAGAATTAGTTTCAAATCTCACCTCAGACATTTCCTAGCTGTGTGATCACAGAGAAGACACAACCTCTCTGGGACTCATTTTACTCATTTCTATTAAGGAGAAAGTGATACTCTCAGGGTTTGCTCTGCAAACTGTAAAGTACCCTATCAATGTGACTTCTTCTCAAAGGGTAGAAAGAGAGGAGAAGCAGAGCCTGTTTATGTTTGAGTGAGAGGAGTTGGCTATGATTCTGAGGATTCTGCCTAGGGATTTTGGTGGAAAACTAGAGTTTTGTGCCAGATATTCCTATGCAATTCCACAGAAATTCCCAGGGATTTCTGCTTTCCCTAAGGGCGATATCTGCCTGGAATGTTTTGGTCTGATCCCACCTCTTTTCTCCATGATCACTTTCCCCATATAGTATTAGCTATTCACATTCATGCAATGTTTTACCATTTATAAATTGCTTTCCTAACAATAGTCCTAAAAAGTAGGTAGAGCAAGGATTTCATCTTCATTGAATAGCTGTGAAAATAGATTTGGATTTTTTTTAAGGAGACAAACCAAAACTCAAAGAGGAGAAATAATTTGTCCAAGACCTTTATAATATAATGCCCAGTGATGAACTCAGGATGAAGATTGATACTTTTTTTTTTTAACATGGTCAGCATGGGAATTTGCTTTGTTTGAGTATGTATATTTGTCGCAAGTGTTTTGCTTTTCTGTTTTCCAATTAGAGCTAGGGAGAGGTGGAAGGGAAAGAAGATGGATTTTCATTAATTAAAAAATTTTTTAAAATTTACTTATAAATGTGATTGCTGAACAGAATGTATGTAAATGGCCATCTCTTTAATTGAAAAAAAAATGAACCTTAGAAAATGAGAAAAAAGAATATATCAGAAAAGAAAATTGAGGATTCTGTTTAAAACTATCTAATATCTAGATTTTTGCCATAAATCTCCTTTCTACTCTTGCTGTCTCCAGAGTCTCTTATCTCTATTCCATTTTTATCAACCTCAACCACATTATGCATGATCTCTGCCTTTGACAATTTAGGGATCAAGTTATTTATTATCCAAAGTCACAAAATAGAAAGAGAGGGTGTTTGAAACCAGGCCTTCCTAATTTCATGTCCAGTACTCTATCCACTGCATCATGATTACCATCAGATGAATTCTCCCAAAGTGTCACGCCCCTCTTCAGAAACTATCAATCCTGCAGTTCAACATTGTCAGTTTGAATAAAGTCCAAATATATCCTCCTGTCACTCAAGGTCCTCCACAGCCCCTGCGAAAAACCATTCTTATTTCCTCTTCTTGTACAAACATACTGTTTCAGCAAAGTTCACCTACTCCTCATCCTTAAAGCACATCTTGTGATTTCTGTCTCCATGCCCTGTCTCATCTTCTTCTCCTGACTGAAATACTCTCCCCTTCTTTTCCCATCTCCACATACAGAAATTCTATATCCCCAGATGCTCATCTTAAATTCTTACTTTTCTGTGAAGTTTTCTTGACTGCCCTGGCCCTCAATCATTTGACCTCTTATGATATATAATGTGTGTACTTTTCATTTGCCCTTATTTGGTATGTTACCAGTGTATTTATACCTATGTGCCCTTTCGCCCCAAGTAAATTACACATTCCTAAAGGCAAGAATATATCTTATACACTGTATATTCCCTACAGCACTTAGCGTGAGGCTATGCAGCATAGATGCTTATAGAATGTTTGAATTTATTTATCCCAAGGCCTAGGGACCAGACTCCAAAAGCCTCTCTCCTCAGGTGTCCAAGACCCAGTCCCCTAAAGGCTTTATTCCTAAATCAGCTGGAAGACAGCTTTTCTCAAGTTCCCTCCTCAAGCACCTAAGCAGTAGATCCCCTAATGCCTTCTTCTTTCTGGATCAGGATATGTTCCCACTGAAGCTCTTATCAAGAACAGTCCCAGTTCATGGCCCTGGCTAGCCAGCATTTTCCTGGATGCTAGGTACCGCTGTGAAGGAACCCTCATCTCTTCAGAATGGGTGATCACTATAATCAACTGTTTTGGAAGGTGAGTGCCAAGGAGATGGTTAGAAAAGAAAACTGGGTGTGAATCTTCATTTGGCTGATCACGGTTGCTCCCTCAACAGCCAGTTACAACAGCCATTTTAGCCCTAGCATCAAGTCTTACCAGAGTCTTCTGGGTGTAGATGGAAGGAAGCAAGGAAAGAAGGGAGAGAGGGAGCAGGGGAGTCAGACCTCCCCAGTGATAGGACAGCCAACTAAAAGACTACTGTAATAGTTCACAAGAAAGATGATGAGCACCTGAACCAGTGCCATGAGTTGAAAGGAGATATGCAAGAGATGTTGGGGAAGTGGAGTAGACAAGACTGGGCAACTGACTGCATAAAAGGGACAGAGTAAGAGTGAAAAGTCAAGGATGACTGAGGTTGTGAGCCTGCAGAACTGGGAGAATGGCAGTACCGTCAACAGAAGTCAGAAGGAGGGGTGGGCTTAGAGGGACTTTGGGCAGCATCACTGTTCTCTCTACCTGTTTTTGTGGCTACCCTATTCCTGGTTAAATTGCCTTTTTCAACACTTGTCTCTCCTTCATAGCTTCCCTCTTTCCCATTTCACGGTGGGTCTGGGTCACCGACGGCTGAATTTGCAGAATGCTGAAGTCTTGTCTCTTGTTGAGGAACTGATCCCGATCCCCAGGAGCCATGTGGATAGTAGGCCTGGAAGTCTGGTTCTAGTGAAGTTAGCACAGCCTCCTTCCATCAACAGTTCTGTCTACCCCATATCCCTCACTCAGGCCTCCATTTTATTCCTTTGGAAGAAGACCTGCTGGGCTCAGGGCTTTAAACCAGATTTTGGTAAGGACCATTGATGAGGCCAAGAGATCACATGATCAAAATATTGGAGTTGGATGGCAGGGGTTGGGACCAAATTGGAACCCCAAAAGGGAGGAGAGTGTAAGGGGAAGATAACAGCCAGTTCTAGCATTGGTTTCACATATAGTGAAAAGAGCACAAGATTGGGCACTAGGAGACGGGTTCTTGTCTCACTCTACCATTACTAATTCACTGTGTGACTCTGGACAAATCATTTGTCCTTTCTCAGTCTCAGTTTCTTTATCTGTAAGATGTGAGTATTGAACTGATTAATTTATAAAGTCTCTTTCAGTTTGTCTTTGAGCAAATCTCTCATGGGCCTTGTTTTTTTCTAAAATAAGGGTAAATGCCTTATAGAATTGTGATGAAAATTAAATGAGATAATGGATGTAAAGTACTTTGAAAAAGTATAAAATATTGTATGAATATAAGATAACCTTATTATCAGGGAGCTAGCCAAGTCACATGGTATAGAAACTGAAACTAAAAGTAAGGGAAGAATGGTCTAGAGAAAGTGTACTCTAGATAGCCCTAGGAGTGTCAGTAACTTCAAAAGTAAGGTGGGACTCAAGCTGGTGAGATGTGGCTGTCAAAATGGGAGTTAGTGTCACTCAGCAGGAACTTCTAGATCACACCCTCCTCTTTTGACCACACCATGTCTACACTGTGAAAGTAGAAAGGTAGAAGCATAGTGAACCCAAGGTCAAACCCAAACCCTACTTCTCAGAGGTCTTCCTGACCAATCTGGAAGTGAGGGATTATTCAACTTCTCCCTCTCTCCTTCCATCTCTCCTTAAAGATGTTGGGAACTGGACTTGAAGGGTGGGAGCTGAAATCATTCTTTTTTCCTTACAGACCCCTTCCAACCCTAATCCTAGGCTAAAAGAAAAAGGGGTCAGCCTCCTCTCTTCTTTTACCCTCCCCCAGACCCCTATGTACCACCTGAAGAGCTGTGGGGTGCTAGGATGCCTCTCATGCCTCAAACCAATTGTCAAGCCATCTTCCAGCTCCAATCTGACTGTTCCAGTCCAGAGATAAACATGCCAAATGGGACCCTATGCACTGGCCCTCCTGTCAGTTCTCCAGAGATCACGGTGAGGACTCTCTGCCTGGATCTGTCTCTCCTCCACTTGTGCGGGCTCAAAGACTGGTATTTGTCTCCCCTCACTTCCACCCATTCCCCTATGCTTGCTGTACTTTGACTCGGTGACTTTCCTTTCTCCTTTTAGGTGGCAGATGGCAGTCCTCTCCTTTGTTTTTATGCTGGACAATGGGTACTGATAGGGGTGATGACTTGGGGGCCTTGCTCTTCTAATGGCCTCCCTGAAATTTACATCCCAATTCATCCCATCACCGCTTGGATCCAGGCCAATTTTCCTAATGTCAGAGTTGTCAAGGGTTTTTCTAAGGCCAAGTTGAAAAGCAAGTGAAGGTTTTTAGTAATTCTTCTCACTGGTACATCCTCTCTCAGGCTCCCCCTCATGCTTCTCCTATTGAACTGTCCCACATGGGCCTGTCCTTCCATCCCATGTTCTCCTTCCCTCTGGCCACTCAGGTTTGTTATTACCAGATTCTACCTTTCCATAATCTAAATCTTCATGACTCCAAGCCTATCATCATTCTATGCACTATGCCACACTACCCATGGTAGAATCATAGAACCATATACTACAACACAAAGTTTCTGAGGCAGAACTTGAACCCACATCTACCTGGCTTCTGCCTCTGGCACTTACTAGCTATATAAATATGGACAAATCACTTAACTTATACTATATCTCATCTTCTAAGGAGCAGGCAAGCTTTCCACAGTCATTGTCAACCTAATCTGATAAATTTATTCATGCTAATAGGATTATGGGAAAGAGCTGGAAACACTTGTTCTCCTTCTAGTTCATAAAAAATTACATTTTCTCTCTAGAAAGAAAGTTTCTGCCTCTTGCTATATGAGCAGATGGTTACTGTGACCATGGAAATGTCCAGTTACCTGGTAAGGTAGGGTAGTTTCTAGCAGGACCCCTTAACTCCTACTATGTGGATGGCCTCTTATACCTATGTATGGTGACAGACCTGAGTCCACTCCTTTTCAGTCTTCCAGCTTGCTTGGTTTTCTGCTTATCTTTGAAAGTCTCTAGATGCTCAAGGACAGGACCCCAGAAAAGCTAGAGTCACCAGAAGAGGATGTTGAACTATTCACCAGCCCCCCATTCCAACTATTCACCTTAGGTGTTAATCCCCACCCCACCCCAATATAAGAAGAAACCTTTTGCATCTCTACATCTGTATTTATTCAAGCAAATAAAACATTTTTTCTAAGGTCATTGGAGCATTATTTGAAAAGCCCTTGGAAGAAAAGAATGATACAGAGATATCTAGCATAGTTGAAAAATGATCACATTGATGTCAAAACAGGAAATATCAAGGGGTCACTGAAATTTTCCTAAGCTCAAAATAAATCTCATTCAAATAGAATTGTAGAATCATATAACTTCAGATGAATGTAACTTAGACACATAGAATCCTTTGTTTTTTTAATAAAGTTGTTTTCAATTAACAAATATTTTCTCTCCTTCCCACCTCCCCCATTGAAAAGAAAAACAAAACCTTTGTTATAAATATGAATCAGAAATCTATAGTCTTAGGTGCACAAAACAATAGAACCTTAGCATAGAACTTAGAGCCTTGGGATCATAGAGCCATAGATTATTCTAACAATTTTATCATTCAGTCTATCATGGAGAGTGTTGTATAGTTCACTGAGTGTTAGACTTGGAATCAGGAATATCTGTATTTGAGTCCTACCCCTGACACCAGTAGCTATGCAACCCTATGCAAGCCAGTTATACTTTCTGGGCCTCCGTTTCCTTATCTGTAAAAAAGGGGAAAATAATGCCTATGGCAATTTACAAGGTTTATAGAAAATGCTTTCCAAACCTTAAAATATCAGTAATGATTGACTATAATGCTCTAGCCTGAGTCAACAAGATACTCAGAGTCTACAGATTAGGTATGGGAAAGAAAAGAGGAATCAAATAAGGTTTCCAGGGTTTAAGACTGGGAAACTGGTGGTCCCACTGACCAAAATAGGAAAGGACATTTACTTAAGAGAAATAAGATTAATTTTGGATATGTTCAGTTTGAAGTAGAGCAGGATGTCTAAGTGAATGTATTGGCATAGACCCTGTCAACCCTCCCATGTTTCTGCCAATGGTGAATCATCAAATTGGAGGGGAGAAAAATGGCATGATGTAGTGGATGGAATCAGGAAGACCTGGACCAAAATCTGCCTCGGGTACTTGTTAGCTATGTAAAACATAGTGTACTAAGGAGAATATAGTATAGACATATTGAGTTATAGACTTGGGGTCAGGAAGAGTTGAGTACAAAACCTACCTCTGACTCTGACTAGTTATTTGACCCTGGACTAGTCACTTATCCTTTTGGGGCCTCAGGGGGTTGGATTCAAGGATCTCTAAGGTCCCTCCTAAATCTATGATCCTATAAGAACAGGATAAAGGCCTCAGGATTCATACCTAGGCTTTCAAGGAACTCTTACTCTTCCAATTCCCTACCAGGCAGCTAGAAGGAACTTAGGGGTCATGGAATACATCCCCCTTAGTTTAGGAGATGATGAAATTGAGGTCTATTGAAGGGAAGAGGAGTGGTACAAGATCACACAGTTAATGAGTGATCAACCCACAAGGAATAAGAATCACTTTCATTCATTTACAAAGTTTTTGTTTTTTGGTCACAAAAATCCCATAAAGGTAGGTATTATAAATGCAGTATTGTAATCCTCACTACAGATGAGGAAACTAAATTTCAATAAGGTAAAATGATTTGCCTATAGTCACAATTAGTGCCAGAGCCAGGCATCAAGCCCCCAAATCCCAACTTCTGATTCAATATTCTTTCCACTATAACAAAATGTCAACATTTATTACATACCTACTATTGTTTTAGCAGAGGCAGCTAGATTGCTTAGTGGATAGAGCAGATCTGGTCTTGGAGTCAGGAAGACCTGAATTCAAATTTGGCCTCAGACACTAGCTACGTGACCCTAGGCATGTCACTTAACCTCTGTTTGAATAATCCACTGGAGAAGGAAATGGCAAATCATGCCAGTATCCTTGCCAAGAAAACCCCATGGATAGTATTGCAGGCTGTGATCTATGGGGTCACAAAGAGTCTGACAAGACTGAAAGACTGAACAACACTATAATTATATGATGGAGAGATGGGACCTGGACCCCTAAAAGGAAAACCATGTCTTTGAAAGGAACCCAGTCCCTGAATTTTCCCACACATTTCAGCAGCCCAGATCACTGGTGTTTCACCCAAAACATCATACCTCTGCCAGGCATCTAGCTACTTGATAGTCCTTTCACCGTGGCTTTTGACCTACCAGGACTACTTTACTCCTTTCACTATTGTACCTGGCCCACCACAGGCTACTTACCACTCTTTAATCCCATTTAGATCTTTTCACTGTCCTTTTTTAGTAAATAAGTATCAATCTTACTCCCCTTAACTTGCAGACTCATTAGGAATCTAGCCCACTCTATCGGTATTACAATAAACCTTGCCACTTTGACTGGAAGATGGTGTGAGTGCTTGAATTCTTTCCAGGCAGACCCTCCTGTTTCCTGATATTTGGGGTTCCCAGCAGCCTCAAACCACATCAAGCAAAGAACTGGGGTGAATCTCCTTGCTAAGTAGTGCCATAGTTCACAGAGAGCTGGGTATGGAGTCAGAAAGACCTGAGTTCAAATCTAGCCTCTGACACTAGTTATGTGACCTTGGGCAACTCACTTGAACTTTGTTTGCCTCATTTTCCTCATCTGTAAAATAGAGATAATAATAGCACCTCCCTCTCAGAATTGTTACAAGGATCAAGTGTACAGAGCTTAGCATAGTACCTGGAACATAGTAAGTGCTATATAAATGTTAGCTATTATTGTTAAGTCTCCATCCTTGGCCTTCTAATTATCTTACTATCTCTTTACTTTGGAAAGGCAGCATGGTATGGCAAAAAGAGCGCTAGACTGTATGGATTTGCTTTAACTGTTTACATTTATTGCGAGAGAGGGCTTTAAATTGAGGGGAATGGAGAGGAGTGAGTAGGTAATGATAATGATGCAAAAAAGAATAAAACATTTAAAAATTACACAGAAGAGAGCAGAAAGATGTACAGAAGAAGCCACAGTTGAGAAGGACAGCATTGGCACTTTCATATTAAATTTAATACTCAGAGTGTCCCAAAAGTCTTAGTGAAGTCTGTGGCTTAAAACTTTGGAACACCCCTTACACTTTTTAAAAATCAGTCTGCATATAATAGATTCACAGTTTCATGTACAGTCCTCTTTTCCAGCATCTTGCATGTTGAAATCCTCACGATTGTTGATAGCTGCTAAATTCAGAACAAAAAAATTTTTTTAATTAAAAGAAAGAGTAAATATTGTATTTGGAGGCCAAACAATCTGATTTAAAATCCTGGCCTTAGTACTTACAACACAGGCAAGGTATTTCACCTCTTTGAGCTTCAGTTTCTCAAATTTAAAATGGGAAGGGTTCATTTATTCATTCAACAAGGATGTATGAAGTGTTCAAGGCTCTATACTAAATACTGGAAGATAAAAAAGATCCAAAGAAAAATATTTCCTGCTCTCAAGGAGTTCATATTCTATTGGGGAAAGCGATATGCACACAGAAAAAGTAGACACAAAAATATATACAAATAAAAGCAAGTAGGGGAGAAAGCATTAGAAACTAGGGGTATAATTGTGTTCCCTATTCCTTTAATCAAATGAGTTAGGGTTCCTTTTAGAGTATTTCCTTTTGGAAATGACTGAAAAGGGGAAGTGCTCAGATTCTCTCATCTATATTACTTTCTGGCTTTAGCAATGATTGTGTCTAAATAAATTATTTTGTAATAAACTAAAGTTCATATCCAGGCAAGAAAGAAGGAAAAAAACATTTAGTAATTGCTGACTCTGTGCCAAACACTATGCTAAGTATGGGAGATAAAAACAGAGAAGGAATATTTTTCCTGCTCTCAAGGATCTTACACTCAAATTGGAAGAGACAGCACATATAGGAAAGTTTAGCTGTAGGATAGATCAAGGACCCACAGATTCTTAAGGATTCATCAGCAGGGCAGATGGCAAGGCCCCAGTATCTTTAGAGTGCATTTGGATGTTTGGCCCTCAGGACAAAGAATCTGGAAGGAATTAGCCCACTACTATTGGACAAGAGGAAGTAAGAAGGCTAAACAGCCAGAACAGAGGGGGGAACTCTTGAGTTCTCTCTAGTGGATGTGGGAATGGAGATGATGGGATGGGTGGGGTATCAGTCTCTAGCTAGGAGGGGAGAAAGGAAGGATTGGCAAGAAGGTAGTTTTGGGGACCATAAGGTGCAGATGGGAGAAGGTCTAGAGGATATAGCTTAGTGCCAGTTAGGTCCTGGCACCCTCTAGGTAAAACAAAATATAATTTAGTTATCTCATGCAGGAGGGCTGGACATGGTAAGACTGAATTGGTGAGCCAAGTAGGGTTTTGCCCAGTCAGGTCTTCATCAACTATCTCAGTTTAGTTAGTGGGGGAGGGTGGTGGTGGTGATGGCAGATTCTTCCTACCTATCTGACGCTGGGCACGTCATTTAATCATGGGAAAAGGAATAAACATTTATATAATAGGTTCCAAGCTCTTTGCTATGCACTTTACAATTATCTCATTTGATCCTCCAACAAGTCTTCAAGGCAGGTGCTATTGTTATCTCCACTTTAGAGTTGAAGAAACTCAGACAAACAAAAGTTAAGTGACTTACCTATGGTCACAGACTTAGTATCTCTAAGACTGGATTGGAACTCAGATCTCCTTGACTCCAGTTCCAGGGCATTCTCCACTGTACCACCTAGCTGCCTCGACATCTCTACACTCTTACATCCACCACTTTTGTTCAGGCTCTCATCTTCCTTTACTCTAAGTTATTGTAGCCGTTTCCTAATTGTTCTTCCTTCCTCAAGTTTCTCACCACTCCAGTCCATGTTACACTGCTGTTCATGTGACTTGCCCATTTAATCAGTTCTAGTGGTTTCCTATTGCTGCTGTAATAAAATATACTCTTCTGTCTAGCTTTTAAAATCTATCATAACTTGGCCACAACATGTCTTTCCAGTCTCATTGAACATTATGCCGCCTCCCACAATTCAGACCAACTAGCCTTCTCTCTGCTCTTCATACAAAATGCTCCATCTCTAGTTTTTGTGCTTTTAAACTGGCCATCCCATATGCCTGACAATCCCTCCTTCCTTCAACTTTACAGCTTTCTTCCTCTAAGACATGGCAGAAGCACCCTCTTCTGGATGAAGTATGCTCTGATCCCCTCCCCCAAAACTGCTGATAACCTCCCTCCCAAACTACCTTATATTTAATTACGTTGTCTTTATTTGTATTTATTCATTTTATGTTATGCTTTGTTAACTTATATTTGTGCTTGTTTTCTTTCTCATTAGGATGCATACAGAGAGAAGGACTACCAGAGCAGGTGCTTTGTAACATTACCTTTGTAACACATATTTCTTACACATTTGCCTCACTACTATTGTGGTCTAAGTGGATTTGTGGATTTATCTTCCCTGTGTGTATTTGTGGAAAGAAGTGAATCAAGTTTTTAGGAGAATGTTTTGTATTAACTGTCTTTACAATTTCATCCGAGAGTAGTAGTAGCCATCTTCTTTTCCTTCTCTTCCTTTTCCTTCTATCATCAAATAGAATTTGGGGGGCAGATTTTTTCATTTCTTAAATTTATTATTATTTTTCTCAAAAAACTGGGGCAATTTACTTTTGCCCTGTTCTGTTTTCATTTATGATTTCTTGAAGTATAACTGAAAAAACAGGCTTTAAAACATCATTGTGCTTCAAATGGAACTAGGTTTCCATTAGAACAGACTAAGCCTCTGTTTAAATCCAAATCACTCTGGAATTCACTGAATGGCCACTAATAACTCTTGGCCCATCTAATACTTAGAATGAATGTTCTGTCCAGAAACTCCTTTCTCAGACTGTTATTTTTGTAATAATAAATTGAGCCATCTTTTGTCTCAATTCTTACATAGCCCTTAGTCATTGAATGGGTGTTTTCTCAGACAAACTGAAACCTGAGAAATTTAATTTAAAAAGGCCACAGTACCCACTGCAGTCTGAGCCATTGCTAGTGTCTTGACTTTTTCCTTGCATTTGGATTTCAATTGTAGAAGTTTAGGGTTGTGTGGGAACCCCAAAATACTGACACACCAGGTCTTGGTCAAATGAATCTGACACAAACCTTCTTAAAACCAAAGAAAAATGAAGTTTATTAAAGATTCTAAGCATTTGTAGTGCTTGTATTAACAAGTGGGTCAGATGGAATCTCAGCTAGACAGAGTTTGAGCTGGATTGAATCTGAATGCCTTCATGGAGGTGAGATGGAACTTCAACACAGAAAAAGACTGTTGAAGGGATCTGGGTCTGATAGTCTAGTGTGATGGGAGGAGGGGTTTAGGGAGAGTCTTGAGGAGAAGTCCAAGGAGGACCTCATGAGACTGGGGTTACTGTCAAGGGCTGAAAACAGCTGGAGGCAATCACAAGATATCAAACAATGGAGGGCTTGAGTGGGAAGCAGGTGGGGCAATCCACAGGTAACAGACCTAGGCCAAGGGCCACAGATTTGAGTATGAAAGGCCAGGTTAAGTGGAAAGATTTAAGGGGAGTTCAGGGAAGTTCCCAGAGTCTGAACTCGATCATTATGACTCTGGAGGAGAGAGAGAGTGAGACTGCTGACTTCCTGTAGCTCTATCCCACTTAAATCTACTTCATTCCCAAGTTAAGATTTTATCCCCATAAAGTCATTGGTCCTCCTTGAGAACTAAGGATGAACAAGGATGCAAGTACTTTGAGAGCAGGAAGTATTTCATTATTTATACCTGTATTCCTGGTACCTATCACAGGTCTTGGCACATAGCAGGTATTTAATAAACACTTGTTGATTGATTGGTATATGAACAAATAAATTCTCTAGCAAGTGAAGCATTCCACTGGGCTCAGTCTCCAAACCCTCACTCACATTGGCTTGTTGGGTCCCCAGAGAGGGGATGACTAGTTTCTCTCTCAGGATTCTATCATTGCTTATTCTTGAGGGGTTGAGATATTATAATACTACTATTTATGATCCCCTATTTGGTATGTTTCCCCAATATTAATCAATCAGTTGATAACAATTAGTTTTTATAAAGGGATATTTACTGAGGAGATACAGCAAATAAACATCTTCCCAAGTGGGGACAAAGGGAACACTTTATTCTCAGCACTTACCTGGACCCTGAAGACAGTGGGCTCAAGCATGAAGCACAAAGGTACCGAAATAGTCCAATTGAGAACATCTTGAGGACTTGACATTTTTGGCCCTGGGAATCTTTTCCTCTCATCACAGAGTCTTCACTAAGTTTGCTGCAGATGTAGGAGCAGCTCCCCTTGCTCAGTTGCCTGGCTCCTTACAGGATGCAGTGTCCTGGTTGATGATGAGTCATTCCACCTGCTACACTTCTAGCAGGGTGCCTCCTCACCAGAGTCAGTCACTGTTACTACTGACTCTAGGACTTGGGTTGCTGATGGGTCCAAGAACTATTTTGCTACATCTCCTGGTGTCACCATTTGCCTGGGTGCTAATACTACCATTCCCTCAGGGATTCATGGTAACCCACCTGACAGTTCACAGCTAGCAAGCCTCCTCACTTGAAATCCACCAGGAAACACAGTGACATGTCTCTTGGTGAACCTTTTGTATAAAAGGCTTTTTTTGTCATCATGCATTAAACTGAGAGTAAACAGAACATTTGTGAATACTGTGAAGGGAAGGAGAAGGTCCCTACAATTATGCATATCTGAAAATCAATAGACAGAGAATATTGCTCATGTATAATACATGAGAAATGCATATTCTAAGAACTAGGACCTCACTGACCAATCCTCAATTATACAAGCAATATTAGTTTGTTTACATCCACAGAAAAGGGATTGTACTTCCAGTTCTAAGAATTCTAAATAGCCAACATGTCCTTCTATACATTATGGAAAAGTTTATGCAAACTAGACATTATGGAATACATTGTGGCAGCCAAAGTTTAGTTGGCACTAAAACAGGGTATCAGGATAAGCTGTTTGATAGAAACAGGGTTTTGTACAAAATTAGATTCTAAGCATTGGGGGTGCAAAGGGAGTGGATTCCAGGCAAGGATAGCCTCTGTAGAGACCCAGAGGCAGGAGATGAAATTCTGAGTTCTGGGAACACCAAGTAAGCTTATTTAATTAGAACAGAGACTAAATAAAGGAGTAATTAGTATAAAATACCTCCAAAAGCAAACTGGAGCCAGATCATTAATGACTTTAAACTCCAAAAAGAGAGTTTGTATTTTATCCTACAGACAAGAGGGAGTCACTGGAGCTTCATGAACAGAGAACTGGTGTGATAAGACCTATATTTTAGGAATAGTAATTTAGGGGGCCATGTGGAAAATAGATTAGAGAGGGGAGAGACTGAATGCAGGGAGAAAAAACCAGGAGGTTATTATAATATTTCAGGTGAGAAGGAATGAGGTCCTGAATTAAGAAAGTGGTCATGAAAGCAGGGAGAAGGGGACAAATATGAAAGATACTGGGGAGATAAATTTGACAAGATTGACAACTCACTGGAAAACAGGAAAAAGGCAAAGATGACCATACATATGAATAGCACATTTCATCATTTAACTAGTATGTACATGTGGGAAACAAAGGAAGGAGTTCTGTTTCCACAGGATTAAAACTCCTCCTAGCTTTGAGTAATAGCAATTAATTTGAGTTGTGATCTAGCACGGTCAGGTAAAAGGTAAAAAACTTGTGTGCAGGCTTGACAAGCTGTTTGAGGGGAAGCCTATCAGAGAGAACATGAAGTCACGAGGCCAATAGGTGGTGTGGTGGGAAGTCCAACAGTATGAAGAGACAAATTGTGGTCTTCCTGTAGCTTTACTTGAGAGCTACCCATTCATTCAAGGGGGATGAACACAGAAGTTTAATGAAAGTTTTCCTGATTTGATAACAAGTATTGTTTTTTATTTAAAGTGAGCATGTGTGTCACAGTTGGGGGATTATTGTTGGGTTCATTTCTCACAATTGGGGGTTCGTCCGGGATATCTCTAGCATCTGAAGAAAGGAAACTTGCTGTGGGGGATAGGAAGTGCTCCCATTGGTTTTCAATGGCCCAGTCATCCACTAACAAATTTCCTCTCTTCTGACTGCTAACTTTGCTGAGGCTGTTTGGAATCATTGTGAACCCAGGAACGCAGGTAAAACAATAATGGATTGAATGACTTGAGATATCATAAATCAGGGACCTGAGTAACTGCAGAAAAATATCAGTGGTTAAGTACTTCTTTGTCTGTCTTGGGATCCTACGTTGATAAGTGGGGTTTGCCTAGCATCGGAAGTGAGCATTCTTCTATGTAGGACCATCCCAGTCCAGGATGGGGGCCATTGGAGGGAGGTCTTAGCATAGGGAATCTTGAGCACAACCAGTCCATTGGAGACCTTCTGAGTATAAGACCTAAGATGGGAAATGAGCACTCTTAAGATAATGGTACCAGGAAGGGGATAAAGAATCCTCTGAGTATTCCTTCGGAAGCCTATTTGAAGGAATGCTGGCTGTATTTCTTCCCCGTGTACTCCCAAAAGAGAGCAGAGAGGAGGAGAGGAGAGGAGGGAGAATCTAGATTCTTGGAAGGAAATTGGCTAGAAATCGGTCAGAGTAAATAACAACTCTGAGTTTTTGAGCAATCTGAATTCGCATTTGAAATTGGTGTGCACTCTACAATGCTTTGTCAAACGTTTTGTCTGTGTGTGTCTGTGAAGTGTTTCTTGTGTGTGTTGTAAATGCAGCTAGCAAGCAAGGAATGTCTTCCTCTCTATCTTCCCATTCTTTCATCTCTCCCCTTTATCGTCTAGAGAGAGAGAGAGAGAGAGAGAGAGAGAGAGAGAGAGAGAGAGAGAGAGAGAGAGAGAGGGATTTTACTGTTTGGCTTGGTGTGGTTGCAGGAATGATGTTAATAGAAAGTTTGAAAACATTTTTTAAAGTTGTTGGGGAAAAAAATCTTTCTTTCTGCATTCTAAAGTCTGGCCAAGTTTTTGACTGTGAAAAGAAAGATAAATGAACTAGAGAAATCTTTTTTCCAGAAGATAGGGGAGGGGCAGGCCAACCCATTAACTGGCTATTTCCTGCCTCACCTAAAGGAGAGGTTTTTCTGTCATGGGAATTAGCAAGTAAAAGAAAAATCTCAGGCAAGCAGCCTGGAGTGAAAAGTTGGTTTTTGAATTTAGATTTAATGAAATCTCAAGGCTGAAATTTGTACTTTATGTTCAAATTAAATAAAAATATCTGATACCAGACAATGTGTTTAAAATTGCAAAAAAATGTCTTTTGAGACATTTCACTCAGAGCTTTCCTATTATATAGCCTTACATGTAATTCACTTTAGAATTTCAGTGATTTCTTTTAGATGTACATTAAGCATTAACTCTCTCCAGATTCTGAAAGATGAAGACAAGGAGGGTGAGTACATAGGCAGTCAATTATTTAATCTTTATCTTTGGATACTACGGAGGCTCCTGCCTGGGGAAACTGGCAACACCCTGTCAACATTAAATTAAGTTGTTTAGGTCTCTGCCTGCACCAAAAACCTAGTCTTAGAATACTGGCATATTTTAAGCTAACCTGAGGAGAAGAGGTGTGATTTCACAGAGCAGTATCTGAGAGTGCTCTTCCTATCAGGATTAAGCAGAAAAAAATATGGTTATTTGGCATTTATGAATGTAAAGTGCTTGACACAAGGAAGGGCATATGTTAGATGCAACATTAATCTAATGTAATTCTTACACAATTTTTAAATTTGGACTTTGTTATATATGGATTGGGGTTTTTAAAAGATGTGATAAAAATTAGATAGTTTGGAACTATTATGTTTGATTATAATGTAAGAATGTTCTTACTGTTTGATATGATGGTAAATTTTCAATTTGAAATCTTGGCTATTATGAAAAAGTGGATACAGTGGTTTAGTTAGGGGTGATAGTATGTGTCCACATGTTGGTGAGGAGATGAATTTCTGTGTAAGGTGATGTGGAAATGCATTCACCTGAATGGACAGTTGCTTCAAGTTTTAAATATGTAATAAGGTACATTGTTGAAGAAGTAATTTATCTAAATGTTTGTTATATTAGGAACTGTATTGTTAAAAATGATGAATGGATTAAGAAGCTGTTTGTTATGAATTCTATATGAGTTTCTGTGTTGTAGAATTCCTATTGAGAAAATGATAATCCTTGAATGTGTGTGTGTGTGTGTGTGTGTGTGTGTGTGTGTGTGTGTGTGATTTTCAAGCCTGTTTCATCTAAGGATTAGTAAGTATGTTAAAAAAGTTTATTTCTGCCATTAAGAAGGAAGTTTTAGCTAAAATTGATTTTGGTTATAAATCAGGCATTTATAAAAGTATGTTTGTGAATAAAAACTTGGTAATTAAGTAAAAGCTTTGGTTTTAGATCTTTTCTTGTAAATTTTGTCAATCAGGTTCAAGGGGGTTTTGTGATAAATTTTTAAGAAAGGGAAATTTTTTTTTATATGAAGAAATGTTTTGTAAAATCTTTTGTATGATTTTTGGAAGGCTTACCGAATTTATATTTGTAAGCTAATTTGTTCTATAGAAGTTTTATGGGGATTGAAAGATAAGGGACAAGGGAGATAAGGAATTTTGTGACTCCAGGAAGTTCTGTGATATTTTCAGACAAAGAGCCTCAAGGCAATCCTTTCATTCACTTTCAAAGTCCAGTCATTATTACAGAAGGACTTCCTAAGATCTAATCTAAACTCAGAGCTGCCCAGATAAGTCTGGGAAGATGTTGACCCTTTCCAATTATTGAAGGAAAGGAGCACCTTAGGGGCACCCTGGACCCTAAGGCTGGAAAGTCCTGGAAACATCACCCAAATGGCAGAAAGCTAGAAAGCAGCAGCTCCTCAGACTTGGGTAAACTTGCTTTGTTAAAGTTGTAGTCTCTATATAAAGTTTATCCAACAAAATTGAAGTGTATCAAATTGGTAACTTTTGTACCTGAAGTTCCTAATCAAGGAATTGATCATTTGCAAATGATCTCTAGTGAATGGCTTTTAGGACAAATTTAAGATGTAAGTCCTGGTAAAATTTTTGATTAGTGAAACCAGCCATTTGATGTAAATGCCTCTGGGAACCATAAAAAATTGTGTTCTGCTACTCAGAGGAGAATGTGACTGTTAGTGGCAGAGGTTTGCCTCAGCCTGAGATGGGATCCTTCTGGCTCAGTTTTATCATTGGATTCCTCTGAAATGGAATATTTCCCCACATGACTATTCCTGAATCTGGTTATAACGTGGAGATAATATCTAATTAGGTATTTGCTTTTCATCTTTATGGCATGTTTCTGTAATCAAAACATGTAGTTTAAAATGTAAGCACAATGCAAGTAGTGGAATCTTGCTGTTTTCAACCAAATAACTGGGTAAATTGGTACTTTTGTATAGTCTCATGAAAGATAAAATCCCAGGAATAGGACATCCTTTCTAAATGTTATGGGAATAATTAGATAAAGGAAAGGAAATAAAAGTATAAATGTGATGTTGAATCATTGTTCCATAGAACAAGAATGGGATTTAAAGTTAACTGTAATAAAGGTGTATCTGTATAGAATTGTTGAAGTTAGGGGTGCTTGGGATCCCAAAATAGCAATACACTGGATCCTGCTCAAATGAATTCAACCCAAGCCTTCTTTCAGCCAAAGAAAATCTGAGCATCTGTATCTCTAATGATTGAAGCTTTAATTTTTATAATGCTAATATAAGTAGCTCGATAGAGTCTGAGCACTTTCATGGAAACAAGATGGATCTTATTTACAGAGGGACTGAGGGAGTTTAGGGATGGCCAGGTGGTCTGGGGGTTCCAGGGATGATCTCGATGGGAATGACCAGAAGGCTGGAGAATTGAATTGATAGGATTAAGGGTAGGAAGTAGAACAGAGATTTGGGCATAGCAATAAGGAAAAGTTTATGGGCCTTAAGAGAGCCAGATAAGTGGGGAAGTCCAAGGAGTTTTCAAGGTGAGGTTTCCCAGGGTCTTTAGACAAATGGGACTAAAACTCTTTTGGGGTGGGGGACAGGGGTCCTGACTTGGGCCCATACTCCATTGGAATAAGGTCCTTGCAGTCTTCAAAGTGATGTAGGAGCAAATGGGTATTAATAAAATTGATTGAATCAATTACTGAGACTAGATCAGAGACATCTTCAGATTGGGGGAAAGGATTTCAATCTAAGTTTCTCAGAGACGGGTAACCTCCGGTAATATTTTGCATTGATAGAAAAGTTAAATGTTTATGTTTTGATCCGAATTCATTTCATGAACATAAGTTGAAATTAGTGTTTGAATTTATAAAATGTATGACTCATTCTTTTAGACTTGGCATGGTTAGAAAGGGAAGAGAAGCTTGGGAAACAGATGTAAATTTATTAGAGCAATACCTTATGATTTTAATGGTAAATTTGATTTTATGCTTGCTATTCAATCAGGAACTAGAACAAATATAGAAAGACATGCAAGCTACTTAAGACTTGCTTTAAAGATGTTGCTCAGTCAATGTGAAATTATAGTCATAAATGAAACTGATATTGGGGCTTGCTATTTTAAGATTTTATGGGATTATTAACTGACTGTTTTTCTGAGTCTAACTCCAGGTGTGGATATTAAGGAAGGCTGTCTGAGCCACTGATCAATGATGCCAGTGAGCCTATAAGATGCTGATATGAACTGCAAAAAGGTGATCTCATGAGGTTGGGAGAATGACTCATGAACTGAGTAGGATTCTCCTGACTCAATTTCCCCACTGACATCTGGCCAATTTTAAGCCTGGCTAAAATGCCAGTTGACAATCTATACAACCTTTTTTATGTAGCCATTGGGAGCTTTATTGACACGAAAGCAGTAGGCCCAAGATTTAGCAAGGGAGCTAAACAAAGGCAATGATATAGGAAAAGGACCACCCTTATATAGGATGATTTTAGGGTTTCCTTATGGGGGATGGAGATCTAGGATAAGTCTTGCAAAATAAAGAAGTCCAGTGAGATAAAAACACTGGGTAAGGACATGAATGATACAAGATAAGGGAGATAAGGAATTCCCATTTCCCAGGATGAGGGTGGGGTCAAGGAATTTTATGGTCCCCCCAGGATAAGGGGAAGTTTTGTGGTAAGGGGAGATTTTAAGACACCTTCAGGTTAGAAACTAAACCCAGGGCTTCACAAAGTCAATCCTTAATATTATTTTTAACTCTTAGGGCACTGTTTCTATCAACATCATTTCCCCACTCAACCACTAGGTAGGAGAATTCTTTCCCGGAAAGGAACAAAGGTCATTTTCCTCAGTAGCTGCTTCCTACTGAACATGGGCAGAGTCCACTTCAGGGGCCAGAATAGCTTGGGGGGAGAGGTTGAACAGTGTGGAGTGCAGAATGCAGTGCCATCTGAGTCCAGGGTGAAGAGAGGCAAACCACTCGAGGTCATTGAGGGAAGGGGCTGGTATCCGAAAAGTTGCTGCGGGCCAGAAGACACAAATGGAACCTGGAGTTTAAACAAGCACAGATGAAGTGTAAGAATGAGTAAAATGATGAATAATAGGCTCACAATGGGGGAAAGAAGGGAGAGAAACTATGACCCCCAGGAGGAGGTAGGGAGAGATACCAGGCTAGAGTGGATGACTTACATCCAAGAAGCTGCCTGTAATATCCTTTGAGTGCTCAAAGGAAAAATTCCACTCAGGGTCTTCAGGAAAGGGGGGAGAGATATGGGGAGTAAGCTAGTATCCTGGGCATGATGGTGACATACCCAGCAATCATGTACTGTGCCCACCCTACAGAGTTCCCTATTTGAATTAAGGCATTAGATTTCCAGAGAATCGGGTGGGCTAGGAGCAGAAGTGGTTCAAGGTGGGGCCCAGAACACACCTAGAAAGCACACAGGCAAGTCCCCAAGGTGAGAGGCTTCAATGCATAGTCTTCTTTGATTGCTTTTCTGGCTAGTCACGCCCTGCATCTTGTCTCGGAGACCTGCTTCACCATCTACCCAAAAACTTTTGGGAGAGAGACAAAGGAACTGTCCCCGCCTGAGTGGGGGTGGGAAGGAGAGCAAAAGGAAGCTGAAGCAGCATCCAGGGAATGAGGAGAGTATTGAACAGGTACCGTTGTTGCATAACCTGCAGGTGGACAGCACAGTCTAGGAGACACAAACCTGACAAACACAAATTCAATATGCAGGCCCCAAATAGAAGGAACATTAAAAGTGATGTCAGAAAAGAGGAAAAACAAAGAAAGAAATCAAGAGCCCCATGATATTATTATTTACTTTTGACATACAGGATTTTCTGATCTTGTTATTTTCTCAAAAGTTTCCACTGTTATTCCAATTCTTTTAGGAGGATCAGATGCCATTGAGGATCCAACGCTATACGTGTAAATATAAGTAATAACACTTTGTATGTAGAAGCTTTCTACCCTTGAGTTCAAATAGTTACACAGTTGAATTTACTTATAAGAAACTGACTTTTAACTCCAGTTATCATAAAAGACTTGGG
Source organism: Bettongia penicillata ogilbyi (assembly GCA_023548195.1). Classification (NCBI taxonomy): domain Eukaryota; kingdom Metazoa; phylum Chordata; class Mammalia; order Diprotodontia; family Potoroidae; genus Bettongia; species Bettongia penicillata. The sequence goes on along the minus strand of JAJHZJ010000066.1, from coordinate 1,927,247 downwards.
AGGATTCATAAGTAATTAATTCCAAAACAGTGCATATCAATAAGTTGCTTATAATAAAACATGTTTGTACTACAGAACACACAGTATAAATAGGGATTATTTTCACAATAGAAACAAACTTTGAATGAAGTTGACTTTCCCATTAATACAAAAATATTCACAAATTTCTTTTGTCTAATTTAGACAAATTATTATTAGACAAATTTCTGTCTAATTATTTCCATGTCATTCAGAAAGAATATTCTATTCCAGGAATTTAATCTTTCACATAGCTGTGCAGGAGTACTAATTTACCCAACTGGGGTATAAAATAACTATCCCTCCAGATTGACCACTTGCTTTGATTACAGAAATTTGTCATAAAAAGAAAAAGTAAGGACATGACTAGATAAAACATCACAGTTTTATGAACACGTATTATCAATTCCACCTAACAGCCAGACTCAGGAATATTCAGGTGGGAAATATTCCTTTTCAAAGGAACACAATGGGGAAACTGAGCCAAGAGGACCCCATCCTACGCAGAGGCTAGAACTGCCCCCTCAGCTGTTGTAGTGACCTGGAATAGTCACATTTTCTCTGAGTAGTTCATGGATTTCTCTCAGATGGTGGATTACTGACCATTGATGGATTTTTATGATCCATCAGATAACTCAAAACATAGTTCATTATAGTCCCAAGAGCTTTTATCTCAGATGGTAAGTTTCACTAATCAAAAGTTTATCAGGACTCACATCTCAAATTTTAAATTTGTCCTTGTGCAGAAGCCAATTACTAGAGATCATCTCTATACATTTTCAAATTCTTGCCAAAGCAAATTCCTTCTTTAGGAACTCCATGACTCAAACAAGCTCCTTAGAGTTGCTGGGACTGTACTTTCTGACTAGCCCATAGGACTGTTCCTTTTTACACATATACACACAGTGTACCAGCTTTAGGTTTTAGCATTAAAACTGTTACCAGCAAACTTAAAATTTTCATAAGTGATAACCAAATTGTTTTAGCTGTAAACACAAACAATAAACTTCAGATGACACCGATTGCATTTCCAGATCATATAAAAGTTCTCGACAGAAGTCAGGTTGGTTTCTTTATCTTGGCACATCCCCCTTCACCCTTTCCCCAGGGCTGTGGGTGTGTGCTGAACCTGGATACTTTCAGGCTTCCCCATTCCCCCTCCTTTCTTTTTCCAGTTGGGGGAAGTTGAATTTGCACAAGGGGGAAATTACACAACTTTTGCGTGTTGTTCCCTTTCTCCAGCTGTGTCCCCACTCTTAATGGCAAATTCCTATAATCAAAAGTTTTGCAAGCATAATACTAGATCTATTAAATAATAGGTTGGTAGGGGAACATCTCAGGCTAGGATGTAAATCTAAGGGATTTTAGACCAACAACAATAAGTTAGGGTTCTTGAATTCTTAGTAATAGCATGGAGACAGGTCGAGAGCTTGTGAAGTTAGCATACTTGGTTAATATTATTCTTGTCTCAGCTGATTAATGTTAAAAGAAGAATGGTTTGTGGTCTATCCTGTAAATGCTTTAAAAGAAGCATCACATGACCAGAAGTTGGAATTGTTTTTATGACATGTACTGTATTTTAAAAAATGATTACTTATTATATTTATATATGTACTGGAGCCTGTTATTAATTCTTTAGTGAAATCTCATCCTCCTGATGGGAGAATGAATAGTGAATCAATGTAAAATCTAGATGTAAAATGTAAAATCTAATGTGAATTTCTTAAACATGATAATTGGCTAAAGTTCCATTTTTGATTTTGTAAGCATGATAAGGGTATAAGATTTAGGAATGCTAATCTAAAATTGTATCAAGGTCAGTTTTGTAGGAGAATGGACATCAGGATTTCTACAGGAAAATAAAGGGAAGGAGATTCTGAGATGCTGTGCTGAAGACAGGTTCTTTTACCTTTCTTTCTTTCTCTGTATCTGTATTTATAGAAGTTGACTGTCCCCTTGTAATTTGTCAATGAGTCGATCCACTTTGCTTCCTTCTCATATTCACATAAAGGGAAGATAGATAAAGGGAAGAATTCATATGGGAAAGAAAGTGAGGAGGTATTGACTGGGTTTAGGTGTGGAAACAAAAAATGTTAATAAAAAAGGGAGGGAGCTTGTGGGAAACAAAGGAAGGAGTTCTGTTTCCACAGGGTTAAAACTCCTCCTATCTTTAAGTGATAGCAGTTAATCAGAGTTGTGACCTGACCTAGCATGGTCAGATATAAGGTCAGAAACTTGTGCTCAGGCTTGACAAGCTGCTTGAGGGGAAGCCTATCAGAGCTGAATATGAAGTCACAAGGCCAATAGATGGTGTGGCAGGAAGTCCAACAGTATAAAGAACCTGCATTGGTCTGAACAAATTGTGGTCTTCCTGTATCCTTACTTGGGAAGCACCCACTCATTCAAGGGAGATGCACATAGAAGATTAATAAAAGCTTTCCTGATTTCACAAGTATTGTTTGTTTAAGGTGAGCATGTTTCTCATAGTCGGGGGCTTGTTGTTGGGCTCATTTCTCACATACACTTGGAGAATTTGTTGTTTTTATTCATGTTTTTTATTCATCAAGGAAATGAAAACTCAACAATTTTACAATTTGTAACAACAATTACAATTGCAATTGTTGTAACAACAGTGTTAAAATTGTTTGAACAACAATTTGTTGTTCAGTTGTTTTTTCAGTTATGTCCAACTTCGTGACTCCATTTGGGGGTTTTCTTGGCAATACTGGTGTGCTTTGCCATTTCCTTCTTTAGCTCATTTTACAGATGAGGAAGTTGAGGCAAACAGGCTTAAGTGACTTGCCCAGGGTCACACAACTATTAAGTGTCTGAGACTGGATTTGAACTTAGAAAGGTGAGTCTTCCTGACTTCAAGGCCAGCACTCTGTTCACTGCACCATGTAGCTGCCCCTAACTTTAAAAAAGAAACAAAACACTACCTTTTTTGGAGATATCAGGGCTCCCCCAACACTATGTGCACACCTGCGAAGATGACTCTGAGATTGTAAACCTGAGTAATTGGATGCCTCCCCCTCCCCCCAATAAGAAATAGAAAAGTTAATAAAAGGAGAGGGTTTGGGTAAAAAAGATAATGAATTTCATCTTGGATATGTGGAGTTTGAAATTTCTATGTGACATCCAGTTAGAAATATCCAGTAGGTGATGAAGAACTAGAGTTCAGAAGAGAGACTAGAGTGCGTTATATGGATCCGGTAAGTAAACTATAACTTTTCTAAATCCATGATCCTATGAGCTGTAATTTCTCTTTCAACCCTAAATCTATGATCTGGTGATTTTATCTATTCCCTTGGGATTAATTATCACCTTGGTAAGGATGACTCAAAAATCTGTATCTAGATTTATGTCTCTAAATCTTCATCTCAATATTATTTTGAGGAGCTAGGTGATCCAGTGGATAGAGCACTCTGCCAGGATGTTAAAGTTTAAACCCAGGGACACCAAAAACTGTTGAGGTTTCATGATGTCTTGTGGTGGAACTGTCTCAAAGCATTCAGAGTCAGACCCCCTCTAATCCAAGTATAGCATGTATTGAGATTGATACCTCTCATGAAGTGGGCTAAGTTCTAAGAGGAACCAGTAACTTCAGAGAAAACAAGATGGATTTTTATAGGGTAAAGATGCAATCACATAACAGAAATTTACGTAGAATATAGGGATATGATTAATATTAAAAAGGCAAGAGGAGTTTGTTGAACGATTAGGTCATGGGGGAGGGGTCCCATCTATGGTTTGGTGGTTAAACATTCTGACCATACTGCCCTCCAATTGGTTAGCTATTGTGGTCCTATCTGGTCAGGATAGATAGTTAGGTATTGTGGTCCTGTCTTGGGCTAGATGGATGATGTAATTGTGATTAACTACGAAAACATACATAATGAAGTCAGTGGCAGAGTCAGGAATGGGCCTGGGAATCATGGCTAGGTAGAGGCAGTGGGTGGGTTCCCACACCTGCTGTTTCTGTGAGAGTTTTATGAGTTTTAGGGACTGTTGTTCTAATGAGCAGTGAGGCATATAAGAATAACTTAAGACATTGGTGGGGAGGCTAGGTAGGTACAGTGGGCCTGTTATGAAGTTAGACTATTGGAGCTGGGAACAGTTCTATTAGGACTCCATCAAGGAGAAAGGAAGACTCATCTTCCTGAGTTCAAATTTGGTCTTGATGAGGATACAAACAGTGCTCTAAGGGTTAAAATATTAAGGGTTGCTTTTCCAGTACCCTAAAGTCCTTACCTCCCCTTTATCATGAACCTGTACCAAAAGAATTGCTTTTTTCTCCCTTATATTGTGTTCCCTGGGTCCTTTAATTTTTTATCTGTATCCTCCTGCCCTGTACTTAAACCATAAAACTTACCTCTTATCCTGGACCATAAAATTCCTTGTCTCTCCCCATCCTGGGTCATAAAATTTCCCCTGTCTCCCTTACCTTGTGTCTCCTGTCCTGTCATCCGTCTTCCTCATCCTGTCCCTAATCTTCAACCTCTAAAACTACATAATCATTCCGAAACCTCTGTATAAGCTTAACTCCCCCAAATATTGGCGTCTCACTTAGCTTTCTTGCTAAGAGACCCATGCTGCATTTTTAGCATAAAATAAAGCTCCCAGTGGCTACCAGAAGATCTAAGTGGATTCTTTTACATCTGAACTTGCTTTACCAACGCTAAACTTCCTCAGCCTGAGACAATTATTAGCTATGTGACCCTGGGCAAGTCACTTAAAATTGTTTGTTTCAGTTTCTTCATCTGTAAAATGTACTGGAGAAAGAAATGGCAAACTATCCCAGTATCTTTGCCAAGAAAACCACAAATAGGGTCACAAAAAGTTGGATACAACTGAAAAATGACTCAGAAACCCAACACCACCTTGATGCTGCACCAATACCTCAAACATATCTAGAACTCAGAGCTGTAAAAGACTTTAGAGATCATCTAATTTTATCCTCTCATTTTACAGGGAAAGGAATTGTGGCTCAGAGAGGGAAGTGACTTGTCACACAGTGAAGTCAGCAGTAGAGTCAGAACTAGAAGCCATTTCCTCAGATTTTCCATCCAGGGCTCCTTCTAATAATCTATTATTGCTGAATGAATATTGGACTTTGTTGAGATGATCTATAATCCGTTGTTCTGTAAAACAGACACTGATTCTGCACCTCAGAGGACCTGGGTCCTATTCTGCCTCTGATGCCTAACTCCTGGGTGATTTTGGGCAAGTCACAACGTTTCTGGGATTCAGTTTCCTCATCAATAAAATGAGAGTATTGGATTAAATGGCCTCTCAGATCTCTTATGGTTCTAGATTCATGATTCCACAACTTTCCTTTTCCCTCTGGAACCAAGTAGTGGTCTTCCTTGAGGTTCCCGCCCCTCCCCCCCCATTTTAAGGGACACAAAGAATTTCTTTGACATTTCTTTGACGTAAGTTAAGCATTAGAGTAACACAGTTTAGTTCAGGGGTTGCAGTATTTAGTACCTTATCCTGCCAAATGATCCTCAGAATCTTCCTAAGACAGTTCAAATGGAAGCAATTCAGTTTCATGGCATGGGGCAGGTAGACTGTTCATACAACAATGAGGTTAGCACAACAGCTCTGTAGACCTTCAATTTGGTAGTCAGTATAATACCTCTTTTCTCCCAAACTTTTCTTCAGTCTCCCAAACACTGAGCTAGCTCTGGCAAAGTGTGTGTCAACCTCATTGTCAATGTGTATGGTACATGAACTTATCCACAGCATTCAAAACTTCTCCATTTGTTGTATCTGATGGTTCCACGGTATGGTGGTGGCTGATGAAGCACCTGTATTTTTTTGGTGTTCATTATTACGCCAAAATTAGCACAGACAGCAGAGAATTGATCCACACTTTGTTGCCTCTCAGCTTCAGAGGCTGCAATGAGTGCAAAATCATCTGCAAACAGAAAATGATGCACCAACACTCCCTCCACTGCTGTCTTGACTTGTAGCCTTTTCAAACTGAAGAACTTACCATCAGTACAGCAGTTGACCTTGATGCCGTGTTCATCCTCACTGAAAGCTTTTGACAACATGGCTGAAAACATCATGCTAAAAAGCATGGGAGCAAGCACCCAGCCGTTTCACTCCATTGGTGACTAGGAAAGCACAAGAGCTTTGTCCACTATCCAGAACCTGGGCAAACATGCCATCATGAAATTGACATACAATACTGACAAACTTCTCTCCGCAACCAAATTTCGACATAATTTTCCATAAACCCTTATAACTAACAGTGTCAAAGGCCTTGGTCAGATCCACAAACGTTGTGTACAAACCTCTGTTCTGCTCTTGGCATTTCTCCTTGGCATTTCTCCTGCAGTTATCAGGCAGTAAATACCATATTGACTGTTCTTCAGCCCTTTCTGAAGTCACACTGGCTCTCAGGTAAATGACCATTTTCCAGGTGAAGGATCAGACTATTAAGGAGGACTCTAGCAAGAATCTTGCCAGCAATGACTAAGAGAGAGACCCTCCTATGATAGTTGCAGGACAATCTATTCCGTTTACCTTTATACAGATGGACAACGGAAGCATCCTTGAACTTTGCTTCAGAGAGTACAATTCTGATGGGCTGACCATGGTGTTAGAATGCAAAATGTATGCTTGCCAAAAAGACTATTTTATGGAAAACAGGTGATGGGGCAGCAGATCACATGGCAGTCAGAAGAAGCGATAGAAGGACACTCTCAAGGTCTCTCTGAAGAACTTTGGATTTGACTGTGGGACGTGGGAGACACTGGCACAGGACGTTTCAGCATGGTGTGCCCACATCTACGAGCAAAGCAGAATTGAGACAGCATAAAGTAAAGGCAGGATGTGCAAATTTGGGATATCCACCTCCGGCGTTCACACGGACTGTCTGTGCCCAGACTGCAGTAAAGCACTCCCACCGGGTAGGTCTGATCAGTCACAGTCGGACACGTTGGGACGTGACTTTACCACGGTGATGTCATGGTCCTGGTCCAGGACAGGACCACAGCCAGGGTAAGAGTTCCTTTAAAACAGCCTTTTGCTATTATCTCACTTGATCCCCATAACAACCCAGGCAGACAGGGCGCTAGCATTATCCCTATTTTACAGCTGAGGAAACTGAGGCCAGTAGGGATTTTTTTTTTTAGTGAGTTACTCAGAGTCCCACAGGTGAGCGGTATCAGGCTGCATTTGAACTCGGGTCTTTCAGTGTACAACCAGCGTGCTATCCGATGCACCACCAAGCCGGTCTATATAAACGTGGCATAAATGTAGACCACTAGAAGGGATTAAGAGGCTTTCCCGCTGCCCAAGAGGCCCAGGACCCGGTACAGGCCAAGCGCCCCCGGCTCTAGGGCACTGCCCCGGCCTCTCCTCCCTCCTCCCGCAGGCCCCGCAAGAGGAACAACTGCGCATGCTCCAGCCTAGCTCGCTCCGGAAACTGGACCGCCGGGAGCCCTGCGAGGCGCGAAGGCCGCATTCCAGGGAAGATTGTCCCGCCCGCCGCGCCGTCGGTATCCAGGGGGCGTTCGAGAGACTCTTAGCAACTCAGGCTGCGCGCGGACCCCCGGGGAGCCATGTCTACAACCAACCCCACCGTCTTTCTGATAATGGTGAATGGGCAAGTGGAGAGCGGCCAGGTGAGGGGGCCCCGGTGACGGGTTGGCCGCCGGCCCGGAGGGGCGGGAGGAGGGCTGGAAGCGAGGCCTCGTGGCCACGCCCCCAGGCCTCCGGGAGGCGCCCCGGTCACGGTCGCGGTCCGGCCCACCCGAATTTGTACTCGCACGGGTGCCTCACGCACGTGCACACACACGCTCCCCGCCAAAGGGGATTCGGGCACACCGCCTAGGCCGCCCCACTTTTCTCCCAAGTTGGAAGCCACTCCCCTCCTTTCTCTGCGGGGGACACATCCCCGCCCCACCCCCCAGCTGGACCAGGACCTGCCCTCCCCTCACAGCTTCCCCTCCTACTTGCAGGACCCGCCTCCTTCTGTAACTTCTAAACGGGAGCCGTGGGATCGTAGGCCTAGAGCTGGAGCGGCCGTGGGGGTCAGGCCGGACGACCCCCTGGGGATGGAAGGGCTGGATTAGAGTTCAGGGCCTTTGCTGCCCCCTTGAGGAGGCGGAAGAGAGCGCAGCCTCCCCCTCGGCCCCGGCCCCGCCCTCGGGGCCCAGATGTGGCTTTATTCTCAGCCCCGCCCCTCTCTTGTCTCGGGCGGATCACGTCATCCCCTGAGAAGTCAGCTTCCTTCCCTGTAAAAGAGGCCGTGGGGCTTGGTAATCCTGGCATCCAACTTGGAATGAAAGAAAGTCTGTCCGTCCCCTTCGCCGTGTGGCGCTCCTGGAAGCACAGCTTCCCGATCTGGAACGAGGTACCTAGAACCTCGTCTCCAGCCTCTGCGCTACTGCCCGGTACTCACTGCAGCCACTTGCCTTCCCTTGTCCAAAATGAGGTTGGACCAGAGATTTTAATGCTCTTCTAGCCCTAAATCCTTTCCCCTTCTGTCACATCCGTATATGGGGGAACTATTCCCCCAGGGGTTAGCTCATCTCTGTTCCCATTCTCAAATGAAATAATTTTCTCCATTTCCATCCCTATCCTTTTTTTTTATTTCAACCATATAACATGATCAACCTATCCACATTCATCAGAATAAGATTATTCTTCATTCCAATATGGGTCATCCTCTTGTATTACTAAATCTGGCCACCTACCCAGCTCTTGCTCTTGTGCCTTGTAAGGTTTCGCTTCCCATCAGTTTATATGGATATTCCTGTGCTTCTGTATATTCATTACATCCATTCATGTTTACAGCACAGTGACCGTGTTTTACATTCCTGGACCACAACTTTTTTTTGGCTCTCAACTCTGAGAAAAAGGATATTTTAAGCCTGTAGCATCCTAACTTTAAAAATTGTTTTTGCCTATTATTAGAAAAATTTTAAATTAGGATGCTCCTCCTTCATATGTATATTATTTACCTGTTTGTAATATATATATTACTGTGCTAATAGTTATGTACAATTTAAATCTTACACAAAAGTAGGAATTTAAAAACCAGATTAAAAACATAAATAATATTTGATCCTAGAGTCAATAAGGAACTGCTAAAGTTTACTGACAGTTACTCTAGAAAAATAATTTTGGTATCTTTGTGAAAAATGGAATAGGTACTTGAAGTAAAGAGACCAGTTAAGAGGCTGTTTCCATAGAGATGATAAAGTTGAAACAGGTGAGATATAAAAGTAGAAACGGCAAGATTTAGCAACTAATGACTATGTGGTATAAGGGAAAATGGAGATCGAAAGGTAATGCCAAGATTGCAGATCTTGATTATTGTAAAGATGATGTTGTCCTCAACAGAAATAGGGATTTTCAGAAGAGGAGTGAGTTTTGGACATGTTTGAGATCATCAGGTTTAAAATTTCCAATTGATGGTATGAGACTGGAGGTCAGGAGGAGATTGGACTAGATATGTAGTTAGGTAGGCATCTGCATTAAGGGCCTCCTGTGCCTGGGTCAGGTTATAACCTCAGAGTGGCCCACAACCCAGGAGACTGATAGTAGGAGATGGCCCAGTAGGGCAGTGTGGAAAGAGGTTGGATGATTGTATTGGAGAAAAGTCCAAGACTGGCTGTGGTGGGGTCTCTGATTGGTTGGTAACACACCTTTTAGGGTTAGTCCCCTTTCAGAAACAGCCCTGATTTTGGAAATACTGGTCTAGAGTAAACTATATGTTTGACTCTGAGCTAGGTGATCTAAAATCTCTCAATTTCATATTAATTCTATAATCAGCCTTTTTGGCAGTCCATAGAATATAGAAGGGAAATGTTGGATTGAAATAAAGCACCTGTTTGTTTCTTTTTAAAGTTTCCTGAATTCAATGACCTCTACTGCAAGTATTGTTTCGTTTATGGCCAAGACTGGGTACCAACATCTGTAAGTTGAACTGTAAAGCTTTTTTTAGTTCTGTTATTTTTTTTGTCACTTTCCCCTTCTTATATTCCTCCCCACCCCCCTCCCCTGACCTGTAAAAAGATAAACCGTCTAGATTTTATACCCTAACATGACATGGTTAAAAATGGGCCTTTTATTAACAGTTAATATTTATTAGAGGAGCAACCACATGGGGCAGTGAATAGAGTGCCAGGCCTGAAATCAGGAAGACTCATCTTTCTGAGTTCAGATCTGGCTTCAGACACTTAGTAGCTCTGTGACCTTGAACAAGTCACAGACCCTGTTTGTCTCAGTCTCTTATCTATAAAATGAGCTGGAGACGGAAATCTTTCCCAAGGTGTCTTTGCCAAGAAAACCCCAAATGGGGGCATGAGGAGTCCAAGATGACTGCAATGACCCAACAACAACAGATATTTATTAGGCACCCGTATGCTCAGGGTTCTGTTCATGAAATGACCAGAAATGGTGAACCTATCACCCACAAATCTGATCCACCCAGCTTAATTTCATCAAACTCTCAGTGCAAGTACTAAGAATCATTTATCCCATAATTGCAAAAATGCAATGTAGTTTAAAATGTTCTTTTTGCTGGTTTCTTTTGTTTTTATATCACTTCCAAGAAATCTATCCTTTTAGGCAAAGAATAAGAAAAGACCAGTTCAGTAAAACTAACTGACACATTGGACAGGTCTGACATACGCACCATGCACTTGGGTAGTGAAATGGTTAGATACCTTCTCATATCATTTTGGGGCCAAATTTGGTCATAATTTCACAGTATTCTGTTTTAATTCTTTTGTTGTTTATATTCTTTCCACTTAATGATTATAGTTATTGTATATATTACTTTTTTGGTTTTACTTACTTCACTTCCCATCAGTTTATATGAATATTCCCATGCTTCTGTATATTCATTCCAGCCTTCTTGTTACAGCACAATGGCCATATTTTACATTTCTGGACCACGACTTTTTTAACCATTCCCTAATACTTGCTACTACAGAAACTGCTGCTATGTATATTTTGCATAAGGGGCCTTTGATGTTATCATCGACCTTCTTGGAATATATGCCTCCCAAGAGGATCTCTGGGCCAAAGGGTGTGGACATTTTGGTCATTTCCTTACCATAATTCCAAATCACTTTTCAAAATGGTTGGAAATTCACAGTTCCGCTTTCAGTACACTGATATGCCTGTGTTTGCAACCTCTGCCATCTTTTGTCACCTCCAGTTTGCTTTATATGAGGGAGAATTTCAAATTTATTTAAAATTATATTTCTCTTATTATTAGTGATTGTTATATGACCTTTAATGTTCAGGTAGTATCTCCATTTTGAGCTTATTATTTTAAGTAGTATGAGATGTTGGTATAAAACTAAATTCTCCAAGCAATTTTAATTTTCCCAATAATTTTTATCTGATAAGGAGTTCTTTCCCCCGTAATTTATGTTTTGGAGGTTTCCTGAACTCTGAATTATCTAGTTCAGTTATTTCTGATTTTTTTGTCTAGTATGTTCCTCTAATCCACTGATTACTGTTTGGGTTTGACCAATTAGTCACATTTTATTATGACCTAGCTCATATTTTTCTACCTTTTCCTCAAGAGTAGAATGTGAAGCTTTGTTAAAATCTAGGCAGACTTACATCTCTGATCTCCCAGTTTAGATCAAAAAAAGTCATAACATTAGTTTTGAATGACTTTTTTAAAATTAGTACCAAAGTTTTATGGTTACTGCTTTATAGGATAATTAGAAGTCTAGAAGTACTATTCCTCCCACCTTTATTCCTACTTATTTTCATTGTTTTCCATGATATTCTAGATCTTTGTTCCTCCAAATGAACATTGTTTTTATTTTGACTATTTCTGTAAAGTATCCCCTTGGTAGTTTGATTGGTATAGCACTAAATTTGTAAATTGCTATTTTTTTTCCTAGGGCTTAGAAGAGGGAATATCTCAAATTACTTCTAAAAGTCAAGATATACATCGAACCTTGGTGTGGAACTTCCCTATTGATATCACCTTTAAAAGTACTAATCCTTATGGCTGTAAGTAAATGTGGGAATTGAAGCAAGATATTAAAACTGGCTTTAGAATGTAGAGTTTTAGAACTTTTAGGCTGATGCCCTCAAGTGAAGTCTGGAGTGACTTGAACTGGATAGAATCTTGTCATGTCTCCAGTCCTCAGAATTGAATATGTAAGACGCAGGAGCTCAGCAACATGACTCCACAAGGAAGAACAGGAGTTTGAATATCGAATTGAAGTTTTTAACTATTGAATGGGAGTTTTTTACCTTAAAATGCTATCATTCCATCAGTTAAAAAAAAAAGTAGGGGATGTTGAGTTGGGGATGTACTGGAAGATTTCTCAGCTGTGCCTGCTAGGTCTAGTGTTCTTAGATACGTTGGGTAAATTGATATTAGATCCTGTTTGGGTTTTTTTTTTTAATAACAAAAGCAGTATAGTCTAATGGAAGTAAAACTGGACTAAGAGTCCAGTGGTCTCTTTTAGTTCTGGCTCTGCCAGCCACCTGAATTCTGTGCTTTCAATTTTCTCGTCTGAGAAAATGGGACTAGTAATGACTCATGCCTTACCTGCTGTCTTGTCAGACTCAAATGGGATAATAAATGCAGAAGCAGTTTGTAAACTCTCAAATGCTGTGCAAATATATGTAAATTATGATAATAATTATATTCTAGTTCCCTTTTATAAGGTGCTTTTCCCCACTGTGCTGTTAATTAGTTTTCTAGTTTTTAACATTTCTCATGCAATGGTTTGGAAATGTTTTGTTACAGTCTATAATTTCAGGCTTTCTTTTATGAAACAATAGAATTTGTGACTTTAGAATTCTTTTGGGGGCTATACATGCATAAAATCTTTTAATTTTCCTCAGGAAAATATTTCTCTAAAAACAATGGGAGTTTCTTAGCACAACTTACTTAACAAAAGGTACTTTAAAATAGTAGTGTTTTTATAATAGGTTAATTTTTAATAAATTTGTTTATAGTAGAGGTGGGGAACCACTGACCTTTGACTTTGTCATCCTTGTCCTGCTGGGCAAGTAGCAAAAAGTAGTATGTGTTCATAGTTGGGAATAAAACATAGTTTTTAGAATTCTTAGTGGCAGTGTTCTAAAAATCCACAAGATGGGGATATTGCATGAAAATCTGTGTCGGGATGTTTTTGTGTGTGTGTGTGTGTGTGTGTGTGTCTGTGTCTCACTGTTTTTCTGTCTCCTCCCACTATTATTTCATGCCACATTTCCCTTTGTTCCTATGTATATAATGCTGTACCGCTTTGTCTTTGTGTATATATTTCCTCTGTATGTGCCTAAATATCTGGGTTTCTCTGTATTTCCTTCTGTGTCTAAGAAATGGTCTATGTAAATTTCTGTCTCTGCTTACTACCCATTTGCCTTGGGCAAGTCACTTCCCTAGGCCTTAGTTTTCACATCTCTAAAATGAGGGGGTTGGACTAGATAGTGAGATACTCTCATCTTTCAGGCCATGATCCTAAGAGGGTGTGATTACTGTCATCCTCCAAGGTTCAGATCTGGATCATTAAATACTGAGGAATAGGAATACAAGGAAAAGGTCTCACCTAAAACCAGATATTAGTGGGTTAGCTGGGCAAGTTATTCCTAAAGGGTAGGTTACAGCATTCTCGGTAGAGGGTAGGACATGACACAAGGCATAGTTAACCTAGCAAGGGACTAAGACTAGGATCCAAAGTCAGAAACTTACCCAGCTAGCAGGGAGAGTGCTGTGGAGGCAGGGGGATGTTACTGCACCAAGAATATGCAGAGAGAATAATTGCTCTGAAATCTGTTCTGTGAAGCTCTGTGCTTGCCCTGTCAGCCACTCTTACCCCCTCCCCTACCACCAAACAGAAGCTTCTGGCCTTAAAGGGATGTGGCTGCTATAAAAACTCAGGACTTCTTAAAGGGAAATAGTCCTCTTTTTTACTAGATTGGGGGTTTAGCTAACTATGGGAAATCAGCATCTGGGTTGGTGCATTGGAGGTGATCACTTTTCCCTGTGACTTAGTAGCTCTTTAGGCTAGGAACAGAGGTCTTGTACACCAGAGTCTTATGAGGTAGAGAACACTAAGCCATTAGCAAATGTATTAATGAAGGCCATAGGAGATAATACCTAAAACTTTTTAAGCCCAAAGTTTGAATGTGGCTGCTAGAGGCTTTGGGCAGACTGAGGAACCACTTTAGGTAAGAATATTAAAAACTTTTCTTGGTATCTTAAAAATAATTTTAAGGAGTGAGAGAGGAATATATTGAGAGGAGAAAGGGAGAAATAGAATGGGGTAAATTATCTCTCACATAAAAGAGGCAAGAAAAAACTTTTTCAATGGAAGGGAAGAGAGGGGAGATGAGAGGGGAAAAAGTGAACCTTACTCTCAACACATTTGACTTAAGGAGGGAATAATATGCTATGAAAATCCATTTTGCACTATAGGAAACTAGGCGAAAAGGGGATAAGCAGGGTGGGGGAATGATAGAAGAGAGGGCAAAGGAGAGAAGAGATTAATTAGAAGTAAACACTTTTGAGGAAGAATAGGGTCAAAAGAGAATAGAATAAATGGGGAGGGAAATATATTTAGTCCTTTACAACATGACTTTCATGGAAGTGTTTTACCTAACTACACATACATATATAAAATTGCTTGCATTCTCAATGGGGATGGGTAGGGAGGGAAGAAGGGAGAGGCGTTGGAGTTCAAAGTTTTAAAAACGAATATTTAAAATAGTTTTTACATGCAACCGGGAAATAAGATATACAGGTAATGGGGTATAGAAATATATCTTACCTTACAGGAAAATAGAGATGAGGATAAGGGAAAGGAGAGGTGTGATAGAGGGGTGGGCAGATTGGGGGGATAGGGTAATAAGAATGCACACTATCTTCGGGTGGGCAGAGGGGAAAGATGGGGAGAAAATTTGAAACTCAAAATCTTGTGGAAATGAATGTTGAAAAACAAAAATAAAAAGAATGACCTCAAAAGGATTAAAAAAAAAGCTTTTCTTGGAGTTGCAAGCCAAGATTTGATTAAGTTGTGCTTGGTAACAAGTGGAGTTTAGAGAAGAGGTACCGATATTTCTTTAAGTGTTGCTTTAAGTGATATTTTCTCTGAAATTTTCACGAAGATACTGCTGCAATTACTTAATTAGGAAAAAATATATATTTAAGCAGGGAAATATAGGGCTTCCACGTGTTAGAAGAAAGACTTCCATGGTTGAAAAAGAGCCTCTTGACATGAGTCAAAAGTCTGTAAGTCAAGGCACCAATACATGTAGCGGAATATGTTAACATAAAATTCAGTAGGATGTGAGCTGCTTGTGGGCAAGGACCATTTCAGGTTTTGTTTTTATGACCTTAGCACCTAGCATAGTGCTTTTTTGTGTTGCTTGATAAATGTTTTATGGCAGATACTATGCACAGAAGGAATTAAGCATCAATTAAGGAGCATGCCTTGTGAATTCAGTCTCATTTCAAAAACAGTTGTCATCCTGGAGTTTCTTGCTGTCCTTTATCATGTATATATCATTACATATATAGGTATAGCTAAAAATAATTACTTATTAGAAGTTTATACTTCCTGCTTGATTTTAAAAATAGAAGCAATGTTTTATATTTTTCTCCTCTTACTTATCCCCAAATCAAACCAAAAAATAAATTTCATATGATTTTTATGGCCCTTGATTGGTTTAGGATTCTTTTTCCTATGCTTCAATTACTTTCAATAGAAAAGAGCTTCTCTGTTCCTAGTTTATAAAAGCCTTAGTTAAATCCATTGTCTACTGATGTGCTTGACATGAATTGATTGATAGTTGTTGAAAACAATTACCAGGCACCATTGGTTCTTATAAAATAGGTACTGTAATATTTAGGCCATCTTCATCAACTGCATTTCCTTCCAGACCAACTTCATTCATGGGCTTACAAAACACATACCTCTTTTTACCTAGTGTGGCTGACAATTGTATTTTTTTCAAGGGCCACAAATAGTGATAAGTGTGTATGGACCTGACATTTTTGGAAATGACGTGGTTCGAGGTTATGGAGCTGTACACGTGCCTTTCGTTCCTGGCCGGTAGGTCTCTTCCTGTTACATTTATTCACTTTGTTTGTCAGTCATTTTTTTCTGGAAGAAACTTCATTTCTATTCTTTCAGTGGTATATCTCTTAAGATCTGTGCTGGCCCAATGTCACACATTCTAAATTTCACAGAGTATCATATTGCCATCAAAAGTAGTATCAAGAGTTTTATTACACTCTCAGTTTAATGACTGCCACCATTTAAACTAGATGCTACAAACTGTGCCGCCATGCAAGATAGTTTTGATTGATATAGCTGTCTTTAGTAGAACAATGAACTTAGCAAATTTTGTCTGTGGAGCCCTTATACTTCCTCTATCAGTGCCTCCCCAACATCTTTAAAAACAAACAAACAAACTGGAACTAGCCTTAACCCTCAGATATACCTCTAGCTCTTGTCACCCTGTCTCCCTTTCTCTTCCCTTAGGTACATATTCTTCCTTTCATCTGCCAGCTATTGCCACCTACTCTACCACCCCCCAGGATATTATCTGACAGTGTATTAGGCCTAAATTATAAACCCTTTCTTCCATGTTTGCATTTTTAAAGGGGATTCATGCCATATCCTCCTGCCTCAGAGTGAGTAAAAATTTGACATATCACCTCTGAAGGGTCACTGATCCCCAGTTTAAATCGTGTGGCATATTGATTGATTTGACTGTTGTTGGAATAAAGATCACTGTTTAGTTGGCAGATCAGATTGTTCAGAATTTTTATTAAACAGATAGTTGAGAGACAGCTTCTGCAAAACTGTTTAGAGTGAGTAAAGTAAGATCTGAGTATAGAAATTCCAACAGAATTGCTGAAGTGCAGGGGAAAGAAGTAGGCATTTGCTGAGGCAAAGATAGGTACCTAAAGATTATTTGAGCGTCACTGAGATTAGGCAAGCTTATACAGTTGGCTAACCGCTTCCTATGCTCACAAAATTAGAACAATTTGTGATTACCACAGAAAAGCAACTTGTGATTACAGAGGCAAGGGAGAGTATATACACCCTCCAGGGTATATACTCTCTTTTCAAACTGAGGGAGGACAGTTTTCAAAATATAGGTCCTTAATTTTAAGCTAGCTCCTGCCTGATGTTATAGAAACAATGGATTATAGTGATTGAAATCCCCAGATTTCTTATGGGATGAAGCCAGGACTTATATAGATGACTGGTTAAAAAAAAATTACTTAATCTGTGATTTCATTGATTGGGAACTTCCTTTACCAACTTACATTGTCACCTTCTCTGCAGTTTATACCATTAGTGCCTGGTGCACTAAGAAATTAAGTAATTTGCCCAGGATCATATAGCCTGTATGACCTATCTTCTGTGCCAGGCTACCTCTGTGGGTGGAAATAAGTACTCAGTAATGCAAGCCTTTTATGATAGGCTTTCATTAGGTTTGAAATATATCTCGTGAATTTTGGTATCTCACTATTGACAAATTTCTGTTCCAGTGATAAAAGAGAATAGAGGGAGGGGGGCCAAAGGTTGTTGTAATTAGAATGTAACAGCCTAAAGACTTTTGGTACTACTTCCTACTTAAAGGTCCCAGGTCTGGACTCATGCAGACCAGGTTCAGTTCTTATAAAGGGAGGAGTCGAGCTGTTTTTGCCCCTCTCATCTCTGGCTTATTACACCCCCACTCTAGAATAGAACTCTAAGGAAAATATCTTAAACAAAGCTTAGTTTTGGGACATGTCCAAGGTTTCTCTAAAAGGGGTTAACAGAACCCCTTCTAGAAAAATATTCAGTGTACAAAATAGTTTTAGTATAGGACAACTATTTACTTCCTCTACTGCAAAAGAAAGTCTTAAAATAAAAAGACTCATAAGAGCACAGCACATTGATAAATACTTAAAACATGAAAAAGTTTCCTGTAATTCTATTTATACTTTTGTGGGAAGTTGCTACTCCCTGGAGATTATTCATCTTCTAAGGCTCTACCCCCATCTAAACTAGGCTAATTTTTCTCTCAAAGATATTGAAATAACTTCAAGATTTAATTGGCTTAGGGGACTAAAGAGCCAAGATGATGGAGTAGGAGCAGGGACGTGCTTGAGCTTTCCCCCCAAACCCCTTAACCTGTAAAAAAAATGACTCTAAGCAAATTCTGGAGCAGCAAAAGCCACAAAATGACAGACTGAAGCAAATTTCTAGCCCAAGACAGTCTGGAAGGTCAACAGGAAGGGTCTATCACACCAGACTGAGTGGTGGCATGGAACACACTAGCTGGAGCAGGCCTTAGGTGACTGAATCATTGTCGGCGACAGTGGTTTTCAGACTTCTCAACACACAAATGCCAAAGACAATTTCAAAGGTCAGTGGGAAGAGTGTCTTACCTGACTGAGAGGGGTGCATGGTCTAGTCCCAGCTCCAATCCCAACCTTGGCCCCAGGCCCAGGGAAAAGGCAGCCACTGCCTAAGCAGGGCTTCTGGAGCCCTTCACTTAACAAAGAGCTCAAAAGTCAAGTAATTGACTGGGAAAATGAGTCAACAGGGGGAAGAGAAAACAGACTATAGATTTTTACTTTCTTGGTGAAAAGATATTTTCTTACGTCATTGGTGACGAGGAAGGTCAAAACATACAACCAGAAGAAGACAACAAAGTCAAAGCTCCTGCATCCAAAGCCTCCAAGAAAAATATGAATTGTTCTCAATCCATGGAAGAGCTCAAAAAAAATTTTGAAAATCAAGAGAAGTAGAAGAAAAATTGGGAAGAGAAATGAGTGATGCAAGGAAATCATGAAAAACAAGTCAACAGCTTGCTAAAGGAGACCCAAAAAAATGCTGAAGAAAATAACACCTTTAAAATTAGACTAATCCAAATGGCAAAAGAGGTCCAGAAAGCCAAAGCAGAATGGGCCAAATGGAAAAAGAGGTCCAAAAGCTCATTGAAAAAGATAATTCCTTAAAAATTAGAATGGAGCAAATAGAAGCTAATGACTTTATGAGAAATCAAGAAATTATAAAACAAAATCAAAAGAATGAAAAAAATAGAAGGCAATGTGAAGTATCTCATTGGAAAAACAGCTGACCTGGAAAATGAATTCAGGAGACATAATTTTAAAATTATTGGACTACCTGAAAGTCATGATAAATAAAAAAGAACCTAGACATCATCTTTCAAGAAATTATAAAGGAAAATTGCCCTGACATTCTAGAACCAGAGGGGAAAATAGAAATGGAAAGAATACACTGATCACCTCCTGAAAGAGATCCCAAAAGGAAAACTCCTAGAAATACTGTAGCCAAATTTCAGAGTTCAAGAAGAAAATATTGCAAGCAGCCAGAAAGAAACAATTCAAGTATTGTGGAAACACAATCAGGATAACACAAGATTTATCAACTTCCACACTAAGGAATTGGAGGGCTTGGAATATGATCTTCCAGAAGTCAAAGGAGGTAGAATTAAAACCAAGAATCACCTACCCAAAAAAACTGAGTATAAAATTCAATGAAATAGAGGACTTCCAAGCATTCTTGTTGGAAAAAACCAGAGCTGAATGGAAAATTTGACTTTCAAATACAAGAATCAAAAGAATCGTGAAAAGGTAAATAGAAAAGAAAAAATATAAGGGACTTAATAAAGGATAACTGTTTACATTTCTACATGGAAAGATGATATTTGTAATGCATGATACTTTCTCAATACTTCTCAATTGAAAAAATATTTTCAATACTTTCTCAGTGTTAGAGTAGTTGAAGGGAATATATGTGCGTGAATGTATGTGTATATATGTATGTTTGTGTGTGTATATGTACGTAGAGAGCGCACACAGGGTGAGCTGAATATGAAGGGATGATATCTAAAAAAACAAAATTAAGTGTTAAGAGGAATGTATGGGGAGAAAGAGAGAGGTAGAATATAGTGTATCATCTCACATAAAAGAGGCAAGAAAGAGCTTTTACAATAGAGGAGAATGGGGGGAGCCTTACTTTCATTGGATTTGGCTTCCGGAGGGAATAACGTACACATTCTCTTGGGTATGGAAGCTTATCTTACCCTTCCCGAAAGCAAGGGGAAGGGGATAAGAGATGGGGTATAATAGAAGAGATAGCAGATTGGGGAAAGGGGTAATCTGAAGCAAACACTTTTGTAGAGGGACGGATCCAAGGAGAGAATACAATAAATGGAGGATGGGACAGGATAGAGGAAAATATAGTTAGTCTTTCACAACATGAGTGTTATAGAAATGTTTTGCATGATTACCATGTGTAACCTATATCAATTTGCTTGCCTTTTCAATGGGAGGTGGGTGGGAAAGGGGAAAGGGAGAGAATGTGTAACTCAAAGCTTTAAAAATGAAAGTTAAAAATTATGTTTACATGCAACTAGGAAATAAGATATATAGGCATTGGGGTATAGAAATCTGTCTTGCCCTGCAGGAAAATAGAAGGGAAGGGGATGGGGGGTTGCTAATAGAAGGGAGGACAGATTGGAGGAAAGGGTTATCAGAATACATGCTGTCCTGGGGTGGAGGGAGGGGGAAGATGGGGAGAAAATTTGAAATTCAAAATTTTTTGGAAGTGTAAAAACTGAAAATAAGTAAATTTAATTAGAAAGAAAAAAAAGGTTTAAGCAGTTGACATATCTTCCTGGTAGACTAGATACAAAAAAGCTCCTTCTTCTGTCTTCTGACTAGTAGATCACCTTGGACAGGTACTTCCTCTCTCTGTACAAAGTTATGAAAAGCCAACAAACAAAGGCAGCTAAGTGGTATAGTGGAAAGAATGCCAGACCTGGAGACAGGAATACTTTGAGTTCAAATCCAGCATCAGACACTTTCTAGCTGTGTGACCCTGGGCAAGTCACTTATTTCTGTTTGCCTGTTTCCTCATCTGTAAAATGACCTGGAGAAGAAAATGGCAAACCACTCCAGTATCTTTGCCAAAACTCCAAATGATGTCATGAAGATCAATCAGGCTGAATGATACCAAAAACTAAGAAGAGAAAAAAGGAAATGGAAAAAAATGACCTCCCTCTCAGAACAAAAGTCTAGTCCCAAAGGAGCTCCTGGGCATATTGTAGCTCTCCCCACAAGGATTTATGATGGGAAATCTCCCCTCCCCCCAGTGAGAAACTAAACTGCCTCCTCATGATAATCCTTCTATGGATTCTTACAGGACATAGAGCAACCTAGAATAAAGTCCAGATAAAATCTCTCCGAGGTTCCTGCAGCATACCTCACTTTTCTCCAAGGAGTTCATTACTCTGTAAAAAGCACTTCTGATGGAGATTTGAACTTATCTGATGTGAAGATGAATAGGTTTAGCTCAAAAAAAGACAAACTCAGATGAGTACTGTGTGGGGTTTCCCAAAAGGGATTAAGCACTAAGAGTTAATTAGACTTATGCCCTGGCTTACTCCAAGACAAGGACCTTGAGTGAGTTATTCAAACAATGCAGAACCAAGATAAAAGTTTCCATTCAGCAGTCCCACAGTGTTTCATCTTCTAATATTTTAAATATTTACCTGTCTGTAGAGTATAAATGAAGTTATGGATTACTGTTTCATGTTTAAAGTATGTCAGCATATGTTTAAATTAGTCTTTTGTGTTTTAGGCATTTCTTTTACAGTAAAGAAAATAAATAGCTGTCTTATACCTGATCTGCTTGGCATTCTGAGTACTTTTTAGATGAGACTATGCTAATCCTTTTTGGGAAAACTCAAGAGATGAGCCATTTTTAAACTTAGTTTAAATTATACCTCTCAGAATTCTACTTTAGTAAGGGAGTACATTGAGCTAAACGAGACAGTTTAAAAAAAAAAAACCTCAGAGTCCATCACCTCTGAGGTTAGAAAGGAAGAGGCCTCAGTGGGAGTCTCAGCCTCTTGGCCACAGGTTGTTACAAGAAATAAGAATATTTGCAGTTTTAAGGTTTTGCCTCTTTCAGAAAGTTGGAGTTTGTACTTTCCAATTTTATTTGTTGAGCTGCTTTCCTTTTAGTTTAACGCAATTTAACCATTTAAATCTTAAGCAGTCAGAATTAATGATTTTTGTGCCCTTGGCAAATAGTAAGAAATATATCTGTAATTAGTAGTGGTAGCAAAGAGGTGAGCAAAGAGAGTGGGGCAAGAACCGGGGTGGCCAGCTAGGGGATCTAGGGTAGAGCTTATCTTGGGGAAGAGAGAAAGAAGATGTTATCCGATAGCATTTTATTTTGCTGAAGTCCTGAAAGTAGTGACCTAGACCCTCATTTAGAGGGAAGGGAGAAATTTAAGAGTTCAAGGAGGATAGCATTTGGCCTATATTCCTTGTCAGAGTGCTTTAACTAGCACTATTTAACTTTTCCCAACATGAAAGTCTAGATTCTGTCATATATAAAGCCAGTTGAATTTATATAATACCTTGGTGAACTTCTGGTTTTCTGTTTATGCAGAGTTTTGCTGTATCGATATTTGTCACTTAAAATCACTTTGTGTTGCCTCTAATGTGAAACTGTGAACTAGGAGGTAAGGCCTCCTGGTGGAGTGGGAAAAGCTCGTATTTGAATTTGAATCCCATTCTGCCACTCACTGGTTAGGTTGTTGTATTTTTCTGGGCCTCAGTTTTCTCACCTTTAAAATAAGGGAATTGGACTCGAAGACCTATAGGTTCCCTTTCGAGTCTAAAATCCTATGAGTCTAAGTCTTTATAGTTGAAATTAAAAGTCTCTCTTCCTGGCTGTTCTTCCCTTGTTAAAAACCTGACCACTGATAGTCTTAGTGTTTTTCCTTTCAGGAGTATTTGCATTTCAAAATTCTCTAGGGCTGAAGGAGAAACTCCAGGCTTGAGTAGGACCAGGGTTACTTGAGTGTAAAAAGTAAAATAGGATATTCTGGCCTCTAATTATCTACCATGATCATGTATATTTCTCTAATTATGTTTTCCTTTTGTATTTGTTAATCAATTATATTAACAATACTGAGCATATTTATTAAATTTGTGTTCAAATGTATATTTCAGACACAAAAGAACCATCCCTATGTTTGTACCAGAATCGACATCTAAGCTGCAAAAATTGACAAGGTAATTGCAATACACTTCACAAAAAAACAGGTTTTCTTAACCTGGAGTCCATGCACTTAAAAAAAATATATTTTGGTAACTATATTTTAACATAATTGATTTCCTTTGTATTCTTGCATCTTATTTTATGCATTTAAAAGCATTCTGAGAAGGGATCTTTAGGTTTCATCAGAATGTCAAAGGGATCTGTGACACACAAAAAAAAGTCAAGAAGCTTTGTTTTAGAAGATAGGATTGGCAAACTTGTCCCAGAATAAATAAGAAAGTACACATCTCTTCTTTCTATGCAGAAGATGTGCATGTGGAACACTATATGTGCTGTCATACTCAGTTAATAAATTGGTTCATTTTACTGAACCTTTTTTTTTCTTCTTTGTTGCAGTGGATGGCTCATAGCTCACTTGGTAAGGAAGGAGGGAAGGATATATTTGCAAACGAAGAGATATAAAAACTGAATAAATCATTAAATTTTAAAGATGTCTAAAGAGAGACCATATGATGCAGTAGATAGATAAAGACATGAGTTGTGCCCTTCCACAGTCAACTGACTGTGTAACCCTGGGCAAGTCATATAACCTCTTATTATTCTATATAACATTCAAAGATTATAAATTGCATAAAAGGTGCTTACCTGAACTGGTAGAGGAAGATTCTCAACGGGAACTTCCTCTACAAATGAAATTACAGCTACAGTCCCTATCCTTATTTTAAAAAAAGAATTAAGGTCAGAAATGAAACCAAATTCTTGATGCCATTGACAGTAATCTTTTTTACTTCAGCCTTTTTACTTCTGCCTTTTAGCATTTTAAAACCCTCAGTAATTAATTTCTGTCGAAAGGTCATTGTATCAAAAAGAAATTAATATCATTAAAATAATAATAAGTTATATTTGAAATTACTATTACCATCTCCTTGAAGTCCTAGAACTTCATATGCAAATTGTAACTATGGAATTATGACTCCATCTGCTCTACCAGCACATACCTATAAACCCTGACCCAGCCATACAACAGACAATATGAACAAAAGGCAGAGAGCAGGAAATCTTTTTCTGAAAATCATAACTCAAGTAGATATCTTCCTCCTCAAGGCTCTTCGCAGCATCCCCTTCCTTCACAATCTCAAATCAAGTCCTTGTCTCATATCATACTGAAAAATTCAGCTAGAGCACTCTCTTTTCCCTTCCACCTTATGTCACAATGCTTCATCCTCATCTCCTCAATATCTTCCCTTGACATTTCTTCCTTTCTTTCGGTCTCACATAAAGAGAGGACCCTTCTCTCCAGGACCAACTTTGAGCTCATCCCTTCCTATCTTTCTTTTTTAGCAGAATTCCTTCATTATCATCCATACTCTCTCTTTAATCTCTCCCTATCAGTTCCTTTCCTGCTATCTACAAACAAACCCAAGTGTCTGTCATCCTTAAAAACCTCTCCAAGTCACATGATACCTAATAAGTATCATGCACTATCTCTCCTCCCTTTCTCAGCCAAACACCTTGAAAAAAATGCCACTGCTTTTCCTCTCAGACTCTTTTTAACCCCTTGCAGTCTGGCTTTCAAGCTTATCAATCAATTTTGGTGAGCTTATTCTCACCAAAATTACAAATAATCTCTTATTGCCAAAGCTAATGGCCTCTTTTCTCTTAAAAAAAATTCTGAACTCAGAAATCACTAAATAATATGGGCTTTCTATATACAAAGTATAACAGAAGAGGATTTTATGTGCAATTACAGGTGTCTATAATGTACAACTTGAGTTTCTCAATGTACAACTTTCATAGCGGTTTTGTTTGTCTGAGATTCTTTCTGGCCTTCTCATTTCTTGTCTACATTTTTAAAGAAAAAATGCTTTAGTGATTCTCTCTCTCTCTTTTTTTTTTTTACTACCTTATCACTATTCTTCTTTACCCTCCCATCCCCACCCCCATTGGAAAAAAGGAAAACAAAGTTCCTATAATAAATGTACAAAGTTAAGCAAAACAAACTCCTACATTCACTGTGTCCAAAAATGCATATCTTCTTCTGTATCTTGGGTCCATTGCCTCTCTGTCAGTATATTTGTAGCATGTTTCATCATTAGTCCTTCAGAATTATGGTTAGGCATGTAGCTTCATGTACAATACTTTTCTTCAGATAGATGAATAAATAGATAGCTGGATCTATTGTTCTCAGGTTTTTCAGAGTTGTCTTCTGTTATAATGTTATAAGTATAATCAGTTCATACAAATATTCCCAGGTTTCTCTGAAACTGTCACTTTTGTTAATTCTTATCGCACAAAAATATTTTGTTATGCTCATATATCATAATTTGTTTCACTGATAATTCCCAATAGATATTCCCTTGAATTTCCAGGTCTTTGCTATAATAAAAAGAGCTGCTATAAATATTTTTTTATATATGATTCTTTTTCCTCTTTCATTTATCTCTTTAGAGTATAGGCTTAGTAGTGGTATTGCTGGATATGCATAGTTTAATGACTTTTGGGGCTTTGTTCCAGATTGCTTTCCATATCAGGTAGGCCAGTTTACAACTACACAAACAAGTCATTGATGTGTTTAGTTAGTGAGTCAACAAATATTTTTTAAGCACTAATGGTGTGCTGGGCAGGGCAGCTGGGTTGCACAGTGGATAAAGCACTGGCCTTAGAATTAGGAGAACTCGTATTCATGAGTTCAATTCCAGTCTCAGACATTTACTTAACCCTGTTTGCCTCAGTTTTTCATCTGTAAAATGAGCTGGAGAAGGAAAAGGCAAAACCACTCCAGTATCTGCCAAGAAAACCCCAGATGGGGTCATGAAGAATTGGACATGGTTGAAACAACTGAGCAATAGCAGCAACATGTGTTCCAGGCACTTTGCTGAATGATGGGGATACAAAGAAAGATACCATGCAAACTACTATGTGCGCATTTCCATGTGTGTGTGCATACATACATACGTGTGTATGTGTATGGAAGGCAATCTCCAAAGAAAGACACTAGTATTATGAAAATAGACTGAAAAAGACTTCTTGCAGAAAATGGGATTTGAGCTGAGGCTTCAGGGAAGGCAAGAGACAGAGACAAGAGGGAAGAGTATTCCAGGCATGAAGGATAACCAGGAATATATATGGAATTGAAACATCAAGTGTCCTATTTGAAGAACAAGGAGGCCAATGTCACTGTATCACTCAGAATGTAGAAAGGTTTAGTGTGAGAAGACTGGCTTTAAAATTTTAAATTAAAAACAATTTTTTTTTCCAAAGAAAGATATTTGCCAAAGTTTCAAAACCTAAAGATGCTCGCCAAAACTTCTTTTACCAGTGCCATTAACTGAAATGACACATTTTCCCCCAGGAAATATTTTATATTTGAATCAGACTTGAAAACTAATACTAGTTTATATAATTAAGAAAGCCACTTATATATGGAGTGTTTCACAATTACTGAAGTGAGCAGCCTGGATTACAAAGTGATCTAGGATGGGTCTCTGTTAACCTACCAGAAGTAATCTTACTGATAGTCATTTGGCAAGCTAACACTGTCATTTTCATATCATTGTTAGTGTAGGTGACTGTGATGCAAGGTGCATATATATTTGGTGAGTTTCCCGGGCGGGCACTTGGGGCCCTGCAGCAGCATTAGCCTCTTTTTGGGATAGTCTTTCTGTGTTTTTGTGAAACTATCCTCTTCTAGTTTTTCTCCTAGCCATCTGACTATTCCTTCACAATCTCTGTTGCTGGATCATCATGCCCACTAACTAGGTGTTCCCCAAAACCCTGTCCTCTTCTCTTTTCTTTCTACAGTTTTGCACTTGGTGACTTCATCAGCCTCATGGGTTCATTTATTATCTCGGTCCATATAATTCCAAATCTGTATTTCTAGTTTTAGTCCATGATCTCCAGTTACTTATTAGACATTTCAAACTTGATGTCCCAGAGGCATCTCAGATTCAACACATCCAAAACAAAATTTGTTGTTTTCCCTCAACCCCATCCCTCTTCTTAAATTCTCTGTTACCATGTAGGTACCACCTTCCTTCTAGCCACTGATTCTTGAAACCTCCATCTCACCTACTCCACATATCCAATCAGTTGCCCAGTCATATTACTTCTATCTGTACAACATTTCATGAATATCCCATCCCTTTCATTCACTAGCTCATCAGTTCATTGTCTTCCACCTGGACTATGGCAATAGCATTCTGTTATGTCTCCCTACTTCAGTCTTCTCTCTCTTGCAATCCATCCTCCATATCATCAAAACCCTTTTCCTAAAGTGCAAGTCTGCCCCACATCCATTCTTCCCCCTTGCCCTCCAAACTTCACAACCTCCATGCACTTACTGACCATAGAACTCAGCTGTACCTGTCTATGAACTTTTTTTTAAAAAACAATGTTCCATCTTCCTTCTCTAGCCTTTGAATGGTGAACTCCCATTCTTGTTTTGTCCTCCCTTCTCGTCTCCCCATCTTGGAACCCCAGTTTCCTTCAGCACACGGCTCATGGGCCACCTTCTCCATAAAGCCGTACTAATGTTCCCCCCACAGATTATCTTCATTCACTCTGTATGTATCTTGTATATGGTATTTATAGAGATGTTTTTGTCTCCATTAGAATGTAAGCTTCTTGTTTTTGCTTTTTCTTTGTATTTCAGCACTTAATGCACAATAAGTGCTTAATCATGGTTGATTGATTGCTTGATTGACTTTGGACCAGACTCTTCTCCTCTCTGGGCCTTCCCTGTAAAATGAGGGTGTTAGACAACATGATTTTTAAGGTCCTTTTCTAATTCTCAAATCTTCAGACTAAATGGTCAACTAAAACTGTTTATGAAATATTAATTTATCTTCTATTAATGCATAGGGTTGACGTTGGTACAGTATTTGTCTACTATAGTTTCCTTACATACAAAATGGTGAAATTGTAACCAGTCTACTATGTAAAGATAGCTGGCACATAGTAGGCACTTAGTATTTACTAACCGCATTAAGAGAGACTTAGTTTAGCATTCAGAATTAGGTAGGTCATAGGCCTACTTTACACCACTCTAGGCAGACCACATCTGGAGTATTATTTTCAGGTCTGGGAGCCACATTTTAGGAAGGACGTTGATCAGCTGGAGGGCGTCCAGAGGAAGGTGACCAGGGTGGCAAAGGGCCTGTCTAGCCTGAAAAAGTAAAGATGGGCTGGGAGAAAGGGAGAGGATGTGATAGTCATTTTCAAATATGTGTTAGTTGTAATGTGGAAGATGAATTAGACTCGTTTTGTTTAACCCCAGGTGGTTGAACTAGGAGCAGTGAGTAGAAGTTGCAGGGTAAAGAATAACTTCCTAACAACTGGAGCCGTGTGTGGAAGTAGAAGTTGGAAGGGAGGGAGTTCTCCTTCACTAGAGGTCTTTATATCCGGACTGGAGAACCTTGAAGGCCTTCTTCCTCATCTTTGTGATCCCGTCCAGCTCTGAGAGTCTGAGTTTTGATTTCTGAGAAATAGTTGCTATGACTGATAACAACAAACTTGTATGAAATTTTGAAGAATAAGGATGCTTTAAAAAAAAGACCTGATATTTTTCACCTTGATTCACAAAAAAAAAAATTTTTGTAAGTTTACAAAGTACTTTGAGACAACAACCCTGTGAGGGTTATGATACTTTAAGTATTGTGTTATCTGTAAGTGTAGTAAAGGAGGCAGGTAAGGCTTTAATAACATGTAGAAGTGTTATATTACATGAAACTTAGAAAGGTTAGATTAGTTTGTTCCTGGTCACACAAGTTAGCAATTTGTGTGTATCCCCAAAGTCTCGTGCAGTTTTAAGCTATTTGAAAGCAATCTATATAAGAGGCAGGAATGAATGTATATCTTTCTGACGTTTAAGTTCAGTGTGCTTTGGTATTTGTTTTCTGAACCAAGTAGAAAACAAAAAAGTTGAAAAAAGAACACTGGATTGGAGAATAGCAAACTTGGTTTCTGGTTTCATTTCAAGGAGGCTAGACTACATATTCTATAAAGTTTCATATTATGTGTTTAACTTCCTGGGTAAGTTACTTGAATTCTTGGGTAAAAAACAATATCTCTGATCTGGTTTTCTCATCTGGAAAAAAAGAGCTTGGACAGATTAAAAATTGAATAGTTTTTTTCTAACCCTAAAAATTGATAGTTCAGCAAAATCTCAGGATTATATCTGAATATATTTAAAACCTTACTTTGCAAAGTACATTTACAAACTAGTTAGACTTGCTTTACTTACCATTATACAGTAATAATAACAGTTTGACAATTTTTAGTGTACTAACACCATGCAAGAGTAGTTGGAGGCAATGAGAATTTAAAACATGTATAATAAACATTTTGTTTTCATTATCTTCCTTTTATTTTTGTCTGCTAAACATCTGAACATAAAATTGTTACCACTAAACAGTTTTGCTTTCCAGAAGTCAAGGACTTAAATATGTGAGCATTATAATTATCAAACTAACCTTGTTTGCAATTTAGAGTAAAAAAAGTACTAAATAATTGTCTAAAAGACAGTCTAATGTGATTTTTAAAACTAATTTTTAAGAATCAGTAATGAGATAATTCCAGATAAGTCACCTAAATGATAAAGATCATTTGGAGTTAAAAGGATATGGACTTATGTCTCTTACATTTACTGACTTTGTGGACCTGGACAAGTCTTTTCACCTCTTAAATCTTAATTTCCTTACTCTTAAAATGAGGTTAATAATATTTGCACTATCTTTCTTAGAGGATAGTGGTAAAGAAAGTATTTTATAAATTTAAAGTGCTATATAAAGTGTATCCATATTATTATTAACAGTTAAAAAATGAGTGAAAACTTTTAAAGTGACAGTTTTGCTTTTAATATATGCTTTTAATATGAAACCAATTAATTAAAATTGGTTTCTTAGTTATGGTATTTTCTCCTTGAATAATAACATCTTTAAATTAACCTATTATATCCATTGAGTTTAATAGCATATGCAGTATTCCATAACTTTAGCCTTTCATTCTGCAAGGAAGGGCTGGAATGCAATCAAATTTGACGTACTTAGACTCCTTGAAACTAGATTAAAGTCTCTATAGGCGGTGTCTACTGTGAAATACGATGCCTCCCCAAAGTCTTAGGGCATTTTTAATCAATTAAAGCCTAAAACTCTATCAGGTCTTTTGAGATACTCCATAGTATGGACTGTTGTAGAACAGGACTTTTTAGTAAATAAAATATTGCTGAGCCTGGCTTACTCATATAAAAACGTGAGATAATTATAGACTTGTGAATCCAAACTTTTTACTAAGTACTATAATCAAGGCAAAAATCTTTATTTAAAAAATTATCCAGTAAAGCAGAAGACTGAAAAGATAGTCATACAACAGATTAACATGAGGTTCAGGATCTCATAGTATAGTACAAGGAAATGCTGAATACAAGACAGATTTAGAGAAAAAACAAAGCAAACCAGCTTAATTGAGAGGGAAATACAGTGACAAAGGACAGTAGTCAGGAAGGTGGAAGCACATCCACTGGAGACCTAGGTATACTAACCCAAGTAAAATTTGGTGGACTTTTATAGGATTATCTGGGTTAGTGGGCCCAAGCATTGGGGGGAGGGAGAGATAAGCCTGGGCCTGGAGACTGGTGCTGATTCAGGGGTGCTGGGGGTAGCGGGGAAAACATCTGAGGAATTGGCAGCTAGTTGTTATTCAGACTCCCTGCCCATAGGAAAAGGGAATTTCGGTCATTACTAGGCTTTACTTTCACAGGATGATTCAGGATATGAGCTTCCTGTCAGTTTGCTTCTTTATTGGGGTGGGAGGATACTAAGTCCTTACACACAGTTAATGAATCTAATAGTTCTTCTGTTTTATTTGACCTCATGCTCAGATGAAAGGAAATACCTACATTTGGGAATTTCTAGAAATTTGGTGCTTAGAAATATGTTAACAGTCACAGCCTTTATTATTACATAGTGCAATAAACAGATAAATAAAACATACATACACTTCCACACTATGGTGTAATATAAACAGACAGAGGTTCATTCCCATAGATGCAGGAAACTCATCCCACATAGGAGGAGATGTGGCAGGGAAAAAATACTCTCAAAATTGGGGTTCAGGTGAATTTGGTAAGAATAGATCATCAGTGCCAGATGTAGGAGGGGGCATTCCTAATCAGAAATAGATGTGGTAAAAAAAAGTTCTTGGGGTCCCTTATTGATTATAGGTAGAGGGAATTTCCTTATTGGGACTTCAAACTGGTGAAAGGATCTAACATTAAGTATCTCTACGGCAGCAGGAGAAGAGTGACTCAAAATGAGCTCATCCACTCAGAAACTATAAGCCTTATTTCTGACAAAAATTAACAGTGGAAAAGTATAGACTTGTCTATTTTGCCTATATGCTTCTGTGGTGGTTAGGGCAACTTAGCATAAATGACTCCTTATTGGCTTCTTATCATTATGAATATAACTTCAAACTATAACATCGAACTATATAAAGTTTACAATAATCACATCTTCCTACATAACACAGTTAGCTGGTGTTCAGTCTTTATATATGTATATTTTATTCTGTACTTAACACCAAAAAAAGATAGAAATTTCCATATATAATTATAGCAGAAAAGGATATGTGAAAGTGTGAATCTCCACTATACTCTTTTTAGAATTATATAATAAATTCAGTATTACTTTCATAGCTATCCTACTTGTCCATATTTCTTTTTTAATTTCTTGATTACTTGAATTTTTTAAAATGCTTCAGTGAATCATTTTTCTTAACTTATTCTTTTGGGGGCAATATTATTGCTAGTTAGTGCTATATAAATTATTTTCTTGTTTCTGCATCAGATAACATAGTTCTTCCCAGGTTTCTGTGAAATTGTCCCTTTATGTTACCACAGTTAGTTCAGTCATTCCCTAGCTGATGGGTACCTCCTTTGTTTCCATTTCTTTGCTTCATCAAAATTGCTGCTATACACATTTTTGTACATATATGCCCTTTTCCTTCTTTGATTTCTTTGTAGTGGTATTGCTGAGTCAAAGGATATGGAGAGTTTAGTGACTTCTTGCTAGTAGTTCCAAATTGCTTTCCAGAATGGCCTCACCAATTCAGTTTCATGAACAGCATACCTGTCTTCCAGGAGCCTCACCATCAGTTGTCATTTTTCTGTTTTTTGTCATCTTTGCCAATATAATAGGTTTGAAGTGGATTCTTAAAGTATTTTTTAATTTGCATTTAATTTGGATTTTTTCCTTTGAAAATTTTCTGTTCATGTTCTTTGACCATTTACCGGTTGGAGAATGACTCTTTATATGTATTTAGTCAGTTCTCTCTACATCTTGAATATTAGACCTTTACCAGAGAAACTTACTGCAAAGATTTTTTTCCTAGTTAGCTATTTTGTTTCTAATATTAACTTCATTGATTTTGTTTATGCAAAAACTTTGTCAATTTTATGAAATCAAAATTGTCCATTTTTTCGTCTAGGACTCTTTCTGTAACCCTTGTGTAGTCATGAACTTCCCTCCCCCATCTGTAGTTCTAAAGAATATTTTCTTCCTTTATCCTCTAATTTGTTTAGAATGTGATCCTTTATATCTAAGTCTTATATCCATTTGGAGTTTGCTATCGTATATGTTGAGAGTCTAAATCTCATCTCTGCCATGCTGCTTTACAGTTTTCCTAGCAGTTTTTACTGAGTGGTGAGTCCTTACCCCAGAGCTTGGAATTTTTGAATTTACTGAACACCTTGTTGTTTTGTTTGCTTGCTTTTCTATATTGTGTACATAATCTGTTCAATGATGAACTTTTCTTTCTTTTTTTAAACTAATGTTAGTGATTAGTGCTTTGTCATATGTAACTTTTTAAATAATGTTTTTTTGATAGCTGTAATTAGTCTTAGCTCTTTCGTAGAACCTACAATTTTTCCCCATTAGTTGTTGTCAGCCTCCAAGTATCAGTGGGATGCAGTTATAACTGCTTTTTGGTACTATATGATAAATTTTTCTGGCTTCTGGGAAATCCAAATGGGATGTGTGTTCATCCCTCCCCTGAAAGGGAATTGAAAACAGAATAATTTCTCCTTCTTTAAAAGAGTCAAAAACTTTTCCCAAATTTCTGTCCCAGCTGGTATTATTCAAGGATGTAGTTGGCTACCAGGGTTATCATTTATAATCAGACACGTAGACATACAAGATCACACAAGAGCAGAAAGTTAACAATGTAAATAAGTATTAGCAGTTTGGGGTAGTGATAAAGAGGATCAAAACTCTGTCTCTCCTGTATCTTCCTTGACTGAGCAGGGTGCAGTTTTGGGGCCGTAATCTTAGCTAACATCCAGCAGCTCTGAATGTCAGTGCATCTGACACACGAGTTGAGGGAGGAGAATTGGAATATTCTTTGTTCCTCATTACTACTTCAAGGTTCTTTCGCTGCCACCATCACTCAGTAATTTCTCCTTTGAGGTTGTTGTAGTCATATCCATTTTTCCCGTGTTCTGCTTTCTTCACTTTCCATGCTTTTCTGTATTCATCATTTATTTTTGTTTTCTATCTCATGGTGATACTCCATTGAGTTTAGGTACTATCCCTTGTTTAGCCTTTCTCCCTTTGAGGGACATCTAATTTGTTTTCACTAATTTGCTTCTACAAAAAGTGTGGCTGCCAATATTTTGGTCTCTGGGACCATTCCTCTTGTTTTTGACTTCCTCTCTTGCAGTAGAATCTCTAGAATGAAGAGTATGGGCACTCTGGTCACTGTTTTGCGCAGTTTCAAATTGACTGCTAGAATGGTAGGATCAATTCACAGTCCCTCCAGCATTGACTGTCCCCATCTTTGTCATCTGAGAGTTTGCTACTGTTATTCCAATTTTACAAGATAAGGAAACTGAGGCTCAGAGAGATTAAGTGACTTGCCCAGCGTCACACAGCTATTTTGTCTGAGACAGGATTTGAATCAAAGTCTTACTGATTCCAAAGTCTAGAGCTTTATCCATTACACCAGGTCACTTTATGTAGGCAGTTCTATGCAGAAGGTAATCAGAGAATTAATTTTAACAAACTTGCACGTTACTTTTAACTGCTTCTCTCTCCTTTACCTCTCATACTGATTTAGTTACCCAGGCCTATCTATTCCACCTCTGTAACATTTGTCTCATCTGCCCCTTCCTTTCATTTCTACTCCTCCCATTACAGTAGCTGCCCTATATTCAGTTTCTTTTCTAGATGTTGCCAGAGTCATTTTCCTTATGTACATGTCTGATTACATTATCTTTTCTCCAAAATAAGACATCTGCAGTTGTCCCCCCATCGCCTTCAGAATAAAACCCCAAACTTTTCCTTCAGCATTTCAAGCTCTCTGTGGCCCCAATCTGCCTTTTTAGACTTATCTACCGCTACTCCTCTGTATGTATCCCAAATTCTAACCAAATTGTACTGTTCTTTGTCCATAAGCATTGTTTATGATGAGCAGGATTTTCTGCTGCAAACGTCCTTTCCTTTTACCCCAAGGTCCTACGTATCTTTCAAAGCCCATTTCAACCTTTATGAAGTCTTCTCTCATCTCCATCTTCTACGCAGAGTCCCCACTTCCTCCTTTTCTTTTCTAGAGCCCTCTACACTTTTCTTGTGACACTTTCCTTGAATTTTTCTAACTTGAATTGAAATTATTTTTGTACTTGCTTGTTTTCTTTCACTAGATTTTAAGCTTTTTAAGGGTAGGTAAGGCATGTATCTTCTTCAACTTTGTACCTTCCTTAAAATGTAATAATAGATAGTCAATGAATGTTAATTGAATTTGAGTGATGCTTTCTATACTGTTGTAGTGGATAATCTTACAAAGTTGCTTTCCATTGGCAAAAAGTGTTTTGTTTTTTCCCTCCATGTTTACTTCCTCCAAATAGTGTATTTTCCTTTGTCATTGTAGAAATAGCAATGGCTTCTTTTGGTATTTGAAAATCCTTTGGAGTCATCCTTGATTATTCACATGAAAGGGAGTCAGAAGTATGGTATATCTAAAATGGTATATTAATCAGGTATATTTGGAGTTTGAAACGTGTATTTGAATTTAGTTATGTCTGATGTTTTAGGAGTTCACTTCAAACAGAGTGCTGAAGTCATGATTCATTCAGGAGGAGCCAGGAAACTAGATGATTTCTCCATTCTGCCTCTGCTTCATTGCTCCTTAATTAAGCTAGGGAGGTAGTGGAGGCAGCCTGGACTAGAAGGTGCATGTAAAGCCATTCACGGAAGAGTGTCCATGAAGCACATAATATTCCAAAACGTAAAACTTGATTTAAACTTAAATCAAGATTTACTCTGGAGTCATTCTCACTTTTTGGATAATCCAGAAAGCTGAATTATTGTTGGACATTTTCTCTTCTAGAATTCTACGCATCTTAAGCTGGAATGTAAGGAAAAGAAGCCATTGCAGAAGAGCTATTTTGCCTCAGAGAAGTTGTCATTAGAATTTGGACATTTTTATTGAAAGTCATACTATTAAAACCCTCTTCCTTTCCTCCTACTTTCATTCTCCAGTTTCCTAAATTTCCAGTAGCTATCAGACTAAGGTCACCCAAAACTGCTGTCTGCTCTAGTAAATACTCTCAAAAAATTATTGAACATTGCTTCACTTAACACACACACACACACACAAACATTTGGAAAAATCAATTGGAAAAAAAATTCTTTAGATGCTTACAGAGGAAGAACTTTTATAAATGTAAATGTGTTATTCCATAAGAGACTTTAAAGGTTTGCCAGGAAGGATTTATTTTACTTCTGTTATACGTCAGGCTCAAGCCTAGAACTGTGATTTCATTGGCAGAGGGAACTTCAGGACTACTGCCTGAGTAGTGGGCAGGCTGGAGCCTTCTCTGTGGTACAGAGCCCCTCAGAGCGACTTGCAGCACAGAGCTTTGTTCTGTGTCACATAGCCAGATGGGTCAGAGGCAGCACTTGAACCCGGGGCTTCCTGGACACAACACTGGCTCTCTGTCAGCCATTACATGCTGCCTTTCATTTCACTCATACCAGCTTTAATTTTCCTCTGGACACTTTTGAAGACAGAGTTTTTTGTTTGTTTTAAATCAAGAAGTACATACCAGCTTCATTATGATGAAATTTCATTACTTCAGAATATAAGACTTAAGTATGTGTGTTTAATGAGTCATTTTATTTCTTTTATTCTTTTGTTTTCCTAGTTGGTTTATGGGACGACGGCCTGAATACACAGACCCCAAGATAGTGGCTCAGGGAGAAGGAAGAGAAGGTAAAATTCAGTCTCTGTAACAAGCAAAATCAGCAAGTTTACTTATACTAAACTCAGCTTTCATTCCATATGTACACTATAAGTGCTGGATGAATGAATTTGAATATGTAAATACAATATATGCTGATCAGTAACTAAAAGATGCTATAGAAATCTCCTTAATTATGGGCATGCTAATGATTATTTGTTGCCCAATGACCAGTCTGGCTAAGTGAAGAGAGCCTTACCACCAAAAAATTGAAACTTTGTTCACAACAACTCACAAAACATAGAGGGATTGTGATCTGCATTAGTGGATTTAGTACCTACTCAGATGAAATCACAGATCATTCAAGCAAAATATCAGACCAACAAGTATGCCAGATTACACATCTCCAGAAAACATCCAAGAGGATGAACATAGTTTGGATAAAAGATGTTTTTGGCATCAGACATAGACTGAACTTTGAGAAGGCAGTGAATGAGTAAGTCTAAGTGACAAGATCCCCCAACATGTAATTGCGTCTTTCATGTCGTAGGAGACTGACAGAAGGGTTATATTTGTGAGGTATTCTCACATCTCTTGGCTTGTAGCTTCTACCCCAGAAACCTGGGGAGAAATGTATGCAAGTTCTTCTCAGTCTAGGAAGACAGCCTCTGCACTTGCAAGCAAGCATATAGTTTATGCTGTTACAGAGGAGTTTTTTTTAGAGTAGGAAAACAAAGTCAAGATCCTTGAATTAGGCCTAGACATGTATGTAGATCAGAATCATAGTCTCAAATAGGAGGTAGATTTAGGGCTTAGAAGGAACTTAAAGGTCATGTAGTCCAGTTCCATTTTGTAGAGGAGGAAACTGAGCTCAGGGATGATGATAGTAAGGAAGAAAGCCAGGGTTTGAACCTAGATCATCTGATTGAAAATTGTCATGGAGGTGATGGTACAGGAGGTATAGCTGCCCTTTCTTCTTCAGCTTCCTGCCTTTCTTTATAGTTTTCTGAAGCTCTTTTTGCAGTGTCTCAGACAAGACCAAAAAAAAAAAATCTTGTAAGTTTCTCCAGTCTTTAGATGCCATGTGACTGCTGTAAAATTAAAGTAGTGCCCTCTTCCTTTTGTCCGGTACCACTGATCACCTCTCATTAGCATTTTTCCCCACTGTCTGTCACCTACAACCCTGTTACCATTCCTGCTTTCAGGGGGACACCCATTTATTTTTATCAATACCAAATGATAGGGAAAATGAAAACTGTCTCATCAACTGTTTGAAGATGATTTCAGTGTAGCAGTTAATTTTTTAAATGAATAATCATTGGTTCAATCAGAATATCACTTCCTTTTTCACTTTGCTGTCTGTTTTGAAGTTTATTGGAGGAAGCTGCTTTTTGGTTATAAACAGCAAGCATGTTATTTGTGGGTGTCAGTTCATTCATTCAGTGTAATAGGCTAAATGCCTATTCTGGATGTAAAATTGTTTTGCTTTACTGTAATTTAAGTGTACATGAACGGCCTCAATTTCTTTAGAAACCATTTTCCTTATGGTTAGGCAGTAGAATGTTCTATCTGGAGAACAAAGTAAATATTTTCAGTGGAATTCTGTTTGTTGGAGTTACACCTTACATTGCAAACAGTATTTGGGGCCTTTGGTCTAAGTCTCTAATGAAAGTGTATAAATTTTCTGCTGAACAACAGAAATTAGTTTAACATCTTTCAAAATAATTTTTGGCCCCAAAACAAATACAGTATACAACAAACTGGGAAATTAAAATTTTCTATTATGAAACTTATAAATTAGGGAATAAATTGACCATACATGAAGTTAACTTTATTGAATTTTAAAACTGCCCTAAAACTTTACTCTTCCTTTAAGACTCTCTGTGTTTCAAATCTCATTTGCCTCCAGAGGCAATTAGGTGACAGTGAATAGAGCAGTAGACCAGGAATCAGCAAGGCCTGAGTTCAAATATGACCCTGGCAAGTCTGTTGACCTTATTTTTCTTAGCTATAAAATGGGGATCATAATAGCACCCACCTCCCAAGGTTATTGTAAGGCTCAAATGAGATCATATTTTTAAAGTACTAAGTACAGTGCCTGTCACACAGGAGGTGCTTAATAAATGCTTGATTCCTTCCTCTCATCTTCTGCTTTGGTCTCAGACAAAGAAAATACTCATCGTTAGCAGCTGACAAAAAGCTATGTCTTTTTTCCAAAAGACAGATGGAAAGTTCCAGAAGGGTTACTTCAGAATATCAAAATAACTGTTTCTTATCAAAATAACTTTTAAAAAATGTTTTTTAGATCAGTGGACACTTGTCTTCCTGTTTTACAGACAGAGAGAACGTAGGCAGAGAAGGGTTAAGAGGCCCATCTATATGCTGCAGAGCCTCTACAATATGAATAATTAAATTGGCTAAGATTTTTTAAAAAACACAATTCAATAACATCACCAGGAATCATTAAACAAATTGGAATTAAGCGAAAAGAGAGGACAGTTAGAAACATCATGTGAACTATTTCCTTTCGGGAAGATCCAGTCAGCAGATATCCCTGATGAGGTGGAACTCAGAGGAAGAATACTGTACCTTCCCCCGCACCCCACCCCTGCTCCCTCCAGAAGTACTTTTCTAGCCCATTCTTCCTCTCAATTCCTCCCTGAAAGGTATTCTGTACTTTAATAAAACTCAAACTAACCAGACCTGGGAGAGACCTGGAAACTGATGATCCTTTAGGCAGAGGCATCCATAATTCTGTAATCATCGTATTCCCCTGTCCCTTTTAAATGCTTAGGGACAGTGAATGGAAACAATAAAAATATGTAATTCTTTTATGAGAAAGTACAGTAAGTACACTATTTAGTAGGGAACAAATAGAAGAGAGTCTGACATTTTGAGAGGCTAGAAAGAAAGGAACTTTATTATTTTTTCCTCTTTTTCCCCCACCCTCTATTGAAAATTAACCCTGTTAGTGAGATGCTTTGGGACCCACCATTTGTTGGATGGATGTTATAAAAACCTTTTTTCTGGTGAGATACTTTGCTGTTGGTTGAATAAATTTAAGGTTTTTAGAAAATCAAAAAGGTACATTAAGAGCCCAGCAGCATTTTTTAGCAGAGTAGTAAGGCCAGATCTAAGGACTAGACAGGACCAGGGACCATGGGCTGGGTAACTGTTCAGGACTCTGCCTCCTCATAGCACAATGACCATCCCATAGATCTTGGAGAGAGGTCTAAACTGGGGAGGCCTGTGGTCTTTGTATTAACAAGTCAGGGTAAGGGCATATATCCCAGAGCAACTGTACCTGATCCAATAAAAGGATATTATGGAAAGGAATTTGAAACATTAGTCAAGAAAATAAAAAGCAACTTATCTGTGGGCTTCTGGTTATCCCTAATAAATGAAGTAAAGAAATAATTTAATTCTAGTTCTCATCTCAAACAAAGCTTCAAGGGACATGCCCACTTTTTAAGATGGTCTTCAAGGAACCATTACTTATATCATTTATTTAGTTCATTCAGTGATTCAGTAATATTTTTATTGTCTGTTAAGCCAAGCTCTGAATAAGACTCAATTCCTCTCCTTAAGGAAGTTTATAACCTAGATGTCACTCTTTTTGAAGCTAGAAAATAGTAGAAAATTTCCTATGTGGTTCATTACATTCTTGATAAGAATTGTAGTGTTTGAATCTTGTTTATGAACCAGAATTTGTAATCGAATCACATTTCCTTCTCAAGGTCAAGTGGGAGTTATTGGCATTGCTGTTTCCACGATGATGCAGCTCTCAGATTTGATTTCTGGCTTCTTGAGCTATGAAAGTGCTGTGTTCAGCCCATGGCTTAAAGAGTTATGTCAGCATGGATCCAGCTGGCCAACCCAAAAATGTGAAAATAGTCTTTAGGCAGCATTTGTGCCTTAAGCTGGTCTTGCAGAGATTGCGGGATTTGAGGCTCCACTCTGGGTGATGTTTCCCTATAGTCTAATGCCGTGGTTTCTTCCCACTTTTAGTTACAAGAGTTCGCTCCCAGGGCTTTGTTACCCTTTTGTTGAATGTGGTAACGAAGGATATGAAGAAACTAGGCTATGATACCAGCACTTTGGACCTGCACACTTCTTCGGTGATAGACCTGTCAGAAGGCATCCTGAAGTAATTTTGAAATATTACTGATATCCTTTAAGATAAATAGCATTTACTTTTCAATATGTTTATAGCCAGCCTCTTTATAAGCCAAACTACTGGCGTATACTAAATTTACCGTCATGTTATGTTTATTTACTGAAGTATCATCATATCCACATCACTTTGAAGCAATAGCTTTGATAGCCAAATATTTTTATATAATAAATCATCGTATTATTGGAGAACTAAGTCTTTCCATAGTTGTTCTTCTAAGTTCAGTGTATTCATTACCTTGAAACTTTGGTGCAGACTTAAAACACATTCTCTTTATTTTAACAGTGGCAGTTAGGACTATAAACCAGACTGTCATTTTACATATTTTCATATTTTTCATATTACATATTTTGTGCAAGGTTAGTTTAACCTTTTGTTGAAAATGGACCAAGACTAGGAGTCAAAAGACTTGGATTCTAGACCAATTTATGACACTAACTGTGTGATCTCAGGCAATTACTAAGGTCCCTTTCATTCATTAAGTTGCTTCTGCGTAAAGAATACTGCTGGACACTGAGGAGATACCAAGATTAAATAAGGAATAATTCCTGCCTTCTTGAAGTATGCTGTAATAGGAAAACAGAATATGTTGACAAATAGTTGTCATGTAATAGAAAGTAACTTATAATAGATATATAAGAAAAAGTCCTACTCTGGTGCTTTCTTGTAGTGTAGAGGGAACCCTCT
The DNA here is from genome assembly GCA_023548195.1 of Bettongia penicillata ogilbyi. Taxonomy (NCBI): domain Eukaryota; kingdom Metazoa; phylum Chordata; class Mammalia; order Diprotodontia; family Potoroidae; genus Bettongia; species Bettongia penicillata. Next base: position 1,886,086 of record JAJHZJ010000066.1, on the reverse strand, counting down.
GTTTTCAAAGGCTTGCTAGTAGAACATAAGCTCTAATGGAATTTAGCATACAAGAAAAATGTTGCGTATCATCTCAGCAACAGGCTTCGTTCACTTTCTGAGGATCAGCCTAGGTATTGAGAGGCTCCTTACTAGTTGGTTGGCCACTGTGTGATGAATTCTATGGTTGTGACAACTCATGATACAAATCCCCAGTGGCTCCCTTCCACTTCTGTAGCCATTGTGTCAGAGTACCTAAAAAAGCTGGAAGAGGGTACTATTTTTAGATTGTTTATAAATATTAACTGTTGGTATTCTAAATGTAAGATTCTTGTGAGATTTTTGAGTCAACATACTCTTGGGACAGCAAAAGATATGTTATAAAACATTTCTAAAAATCAGGAAACTAGAGGGGAAGGGTTCATGAACTTCACTGAAGTCTCACTCCTGCATATTAATAGTTTTTTTTTTTAAAGAATAAGATAATTTGGAAGGTCCTAGACCTGGTGAATAACATCACAACAAAATGAAATTAACTACATCTTTACAATTGGTTGGAAACTGTTGGTTATTGGTAGATTTGAAAGTTATTTCTGAATTGTCAATCAATTAATAGGACTAGAATTTAAAATCAAGTCCCAACCCGCTGTCCACCCAGGAAAAACCAAGTGGATGAAGAATGGCTATTATTCAGACTGATACATAGTTGGATAGATAACTCATGGATCTAGTTTATCAATACATTTATCTTGTGAAGACATTGGAAATGGACCATAAATTAGGCCCATAACTTAATAGGAGGAAGAGTGTTCACATGTAGGAAACTGCATAATCATTATTATGCCATAATGCATTCTCCCTGAAATAAAAACTCATGAAAATATAGTTAGTATTCTTCTGGTGATGTCATAATGTTGTAAATCATGTGATACCAACATCTTTGAAGAATCAAAATCAAAATTGACCCAAAGAGCAATGGAGAAGTGTGTGGTGATGTAATACAGTATCAATTTTAAATAATATGCAAAATGATGCATATAAGATGAAGATATATGACTAAAATATGGTTGAGCCTTGTAGTGAGAATGAGGATATTGGATGGCTGCATTGGTACTTGTGGGGTGTATGGGGTGTTTGGGGAGGACTAGCATGTCTGGCGTAAGAGTTTGCCAAGCCCCTTTCAGGGCTGTTCATCTGCCTTTATTGTCCACTTGTCAACCATCTCTCACCTATTGCTCTAAAAAACTAGTATGCACAGGGACTGTACCCTGGTAAAACTATCTTGGCAGGTGGGATAAACCAAGTTGAGGGTAACCAATAGGCCTCAAACTCATCTATGAGTTAGAGGGATGTCTACCCTAAGCACGTGAAGACTTCTTTCTGAGGAAAGAGTGGATGAGAATAATTTGTTCTGATGGTCATGAAGGCAGCTCAAACAGGCACTGTAGAGCTTGGTCAGACACTGAAGATGCCAAGGCCATCATCCACTGCATCCCAGGCCATCTCCAGTCATCCTGACTTTTATCTTGCCACTGAACTTTGAGGACTGGAAGAGAGAGTGAGGCTGAGGACTTGGTGCAACGCTGCCTCCCTTAAAATCAATTCAAGCACAAGTCAAGACATCACCCTGTGATGTCATTGGACTTCTTTGAAAATGAGGGACAAATAAAATAACAACATTAGAACTTAGTGAATTTCATGAGCTGAAGCAGGAGGTCCCCAGAACATTGGATAGACGTCCTGGAGAATTTCCAAGAGGACATGGACAAGAATGGCCGAGGATAAGATGGCCTGGGCGGATTTGACCTAATCTGTTGGAGAAATGATCTCAATAGTGAGGAGACGAAGACTCCAGATACACTGAAGTCCGACTGAGGATCGTTGAATTTAGAGTTAGAAAGCTGACAGATGAGCATCTCCAACCCTCTCATTTTACAGATGTGGAAATTGAGTCCCATCAAGATAAATTGCTCAAGGTCATTGCAAGTGACCCAATGCTTCTCACCTACAGTTCTCTCTGTAGATATAAGCTGTATATGTGGGTGTGAGTGGTCGGAGAGGTACTCCTGCATGAGGGGGCCTAGGAGCATAGATCTGGTGCAAACTGAAACTGAGGACATCCGCGCCTGCCCTTGTCTGATGCCTTTAACCAATGTTCTGTATGATCGCTAATGGCCCCCTGACTGCTTCTGCCTTCAGCTAGCATACCAGTGAGTAGGCTGAGTAAACTTAGCAACCAGACCCAAGAAAGAGCAGCACCACCATTCTTGGTCCTGAAAGTCATGCACCAATATTTTTTTGTCACCTCCCTGCCACAGCTGTGTGTTGACGCTCCTGTAACCCTCTCTTACGCTATTCTTAGCATAGAAGAGGGGAAACCTTAGATGGAGGATCATTGTGAAATGTCAAGTCAGCTGGTCCCCACAGAGAAATTAGTGGCTCCATACATTCTCACTTGAATGAGGGCCTTTGTCTGAACACACAAAGTTTTAATCCCAAGGAAATTTCAAGCATAGAAGAGATGGTTTGAGAATTCGGTGATATTTTTGTACCAGTTGGGGCTTAGATTGTACCGTCAGAACTATTGCCCAGGCACTGTACCTCAAAGAGAGAATGACGGTTGGGGAGAGAGCCCCACACACTCTACTACACAGTCACAAGTAGCTATTCCCAGAGGATAGGGTCAGCCCCTTTCACCTCTTGGAGTCCTTGACTTTCGCTTCCCCCCATTTGGGATTGGGACAAGAAGCCCAAAATTTCTTATTCCCAGGCAGGGGGTCTTGAATAGGCAGAATGTATTTAGGGACCAGAAGGATCTCGGCTTAAACAAGGTAGATATGGCTATATTGTCTTCTGTCGTACATGGGGAAATAATTTCTTCAAAAGATAGGTTAGACTGAAAACAGAAATTAGTACATTATAAGGGAATTCCTTGGAGGACATAACTTTATTAATAAGTAATTAGGGAAAGCTGGGCTATTTGGGGACATTGTTAGTTTTATTTAACATTGTTACCCAGGAGGACTTCCTTAGCAGGCATCCACTACTTGCTACTTCACAGAATTGGGAAGGCCCTTGGAGGCTTTCTGTTCCAACCGGTTTCTGAACAGAAAAGCGGCACCCCCAACAACTCTGCTTAATGAAGGGGAACCCATGACCTTCCAGGATGGCTTATTCCAATTTTGGGTGGGTCTAAAAGTGAGGAACTTTTTCCTTACATCTAGCCTAAATATTCCTCCTTACAATTTCCATCTGTTACCCTTAGCTCCACCCCAGTCTTCTCTAGGCCATACATCCCAGTTTCTTTAACCTATATTCCTGACATAGTCTCAAGTTCATCAAGCATGCTAGTAGATCTCTGGACACGATTGTCAAAGTCCTTCCTAAAATGTAGCATCCAAAACTGAACACAGTAACTCAGATATAGTCTGACCAGGGCAGAGCGCAGCAGTAGTATCACCTCATTTAGATCCTATGCCTCAGCCAATGCAACTCAGGATAACATTAGTTCTTCCAGCTGTCATCTTTAACTATTGACTGATAAGTGAACCTGCAAGTTTACTAAAATATACATAGGGACTGTTGTCTAATCATGTTTTATGCACCCTTTATTTAGTTAATTGATTTTTTTGCACTCAAATTCAGGACTTTATTCTTATAAAGGTCCTTATTAGATTCAATACATATTTTAGCCTTTTGAGATATTTTTGGATCATGACTCTGTCATCCATGTTAATTATCCCTACCAGTTTCTGTCATCTACAGATTTCATAATTATTCCATCTATGCCTTAGTTTAAGTGATTGACAAAAATATTGAATAGCACAGAGCCAAAGAGAAACCTGGAGCATCTCCCTGCAATCTGACATCGGTCCATTAATTACTGCTCTCTGGGGTCAAATGAAATAATTAGCATAAAGTTGTAAACTGCTACAGAAATGTTAGATATAATATTACCATTTGGCCCCAGTCACTTGACCAGTTCTGAATCTATCCCATTTATTGTTATCTAGTCCATCTCTCTCCATACTGTCCTCAAGAAGAACATAAGAGACTTTGTCAGATACTTTGCTTAAATCTTATTATGGCATGTGGCACCCCCCAGACATACCAATTTAGTTAATTGTCAAATAAGGAAATGGAAGTAACCTGGCATGACCTAGTCTTGATGAACCCCTGCTAATTCTCATTGATCAGTGCTTCTAAATGCTCTAAAATTTTAGGAATTTAAATCAAGCATATTAACCTGTAGTTTGCAGACTTCACCTTTTTCTCTTTCTTTGACTATCAGGACATTTGCCAGTCTCTAACAGAACCTCTTCAGTTATTTTCTAAAGCCAACAATGGCTGAGCGCACGAGGTATCTTAGTCCCTTCAGATGTCCCTGGGAGGGAGCTGTCCACTGACCACTGCATACTGTACTGGTAACGTGGAAGAACCTTGTCAGTTCCAGCTTAGAGTAAGCAAAGTACAACAGTGCACTTTTCCTGTCATGTGCTCTGGCCATAGTACTTTCCTAAAGCACAGAGCTGATTGTTTCTCCCCACCCATTAAACTCCAATGACTACTAATTTCCTCTAGAATAAAATCTAAATAAATAAATAAATTTTATTTAAATAAAAATAAAAACTTTTATTTAAATAAATAAATTTTAATGAAAATTTAAGCCTCTTCATAACCTGGGTTCTTCCCCTCTTTCCATTCACTACGTTGTATGCACACCATGGTCCAGCCATTCTTCTACTTGGTATTCTATTCACATTTCCCACCTGCCATCTCTGCACCTTTGTCCTGATCGTTCCCCATGCTTGGAATGTTCCTTCTTTCCTCCGCCTTTTAGGATGGATATCTTTCTTCCAGACTTAGCTCAAGCACTACTTTTTTGAAGGAGAGTTTTTCTGGTTTCCCTAGCTATTATTGCCTTCTTTAATGTTGCCTTTCATCTACTCTGTATGTGACTTGCGTGTGTCTATTTATTACGTACATGTCATCTTCCCTGAAAGAACGTAAGTTCCTTGAGAGCAAGGTTTTTTCTTTGTATCTCTAGTATGAACACAAATGCTTAAGAAATGTTTGTTGTTGATTCAATAAATATTTTTAAAAATGTATCTTCTTCAGGAGATGGCTCTTAAAAGTCACATAACATTCAAATTTGTCTTTGATGTCTGAATGTTACTAGGTTTGTCAGCACCCTAACATCTCACTGAGAAGATCTGTATTTGGCCAGAAATAGGACAACCACAGAGTGCAAGGCTGTCACAATAGAATACCTGATCACTGAGGGCTTTCTTTCCTTTACACTGCCCTTCTCTTACTTCAACCGTGAATTCAGTCACTCAGTTATCCCATGTGGCTATATCAAATGTTTTAGGTCAGGTCCAACTGAGGTAGGTCTGGTGGACTGTAAAGAAAAGAGACACAGGTAGGCCACAGCATTTAACAAAAAGAAGCTTACTTCTTAGTATTGTGGGAAAGACATTCAGCAAAGATACATCATTGATTCAATTTAGCACAGCTCTCCTAGGTCCATCTTTGCCATAGTGCCACATTCAGTCAACAGGGTGGGTCAGATCTAAGGAATCCCCACACCTTGTGCACTGAGATTTTATACTTAAAGGACCAGAAAGCTATATCAACAGTTTGAACCTTAGTTCTGAACAGTTAAGTCTCGAGGACAATTTCATTGCCTGTTAGGGAAAAGTTAACCTACCTTATATCGCCTTTTCTTATGACAAAAGAGCATGAAATTAAGTAACTTTTTTTTGCATAATTCCAAATTGATTTACAGAATTGATAGACCAATTCTCTTAGCTCTTGAGGTGATAATACATTTTCATTTAATATTTATTGATTTGGTGCATTTTTCATGTAATTAATAGCTTATGTTTCTGATTTCTGTTTTTTAAAACTTCATATCCTCCAGTTGTGTTGAGTAATGACTTGAGTCCTATAAATTGGGACAATTCCTTATGGATATTGAATATTAGTTTTCCAGAGATGTTCAGTGCCAAGATTTTTACCTCCATTTCATAACCTTTCCTCTTGAGTTTATTGATGCAAATACTTTTGAATTCTATGTAATTTTAATGGTCTATTTTATCTTTTTTTTACAAGTTGCCTATGCTATGTCAAATTATTGATGTTTTGCCCATATATATTATTAATATTTGTCAAATACACACCCTTCCAGTCTCCAATTTTTTAATCATGTAACCTTTTGCATATGGAATGAATTATATTGTATTATGTAAAATACTGAGCTGAAGCTATTTTCTGCTAGATGTTTTTTCAGTTTTCTAAGCCATTTTTATTTAATAAAGAGTCTTCTCTAGCAGTTTGTATACTTGGGTATATTGAACACGAAGCTGCCATGCTCCTCCTTGCTTTAGGGTCTCATCTATCTAGTCTGTTCTGCTTTTCTGTTTTTTCTTTATCAATGCAGAAATGATTTTGGTAGTGAATTCTTTATGATATCATGTAAGTGTTACTAATGATTCCTTCTTTGCAAAAAAAATCTCCCTTGAAATTTTTGACCTGTTCTTTCATCTGAATTTTTTATTACTTTCCATGTAAAATACCTGTTTATCTCCTGATTGTTATAGCACTAAATATATATATGTATATATATATATTAATTTAGTGGTTATTTAATAATATTATCATTTTTATTTATGTTGGCGTAGTCTATTGAGCTTCTTGCCAGTTATTTAGGTCTTTCTTAATTTCTATTAATTATGTTTCATAATTGTATTTATCACAATCCTGCGTATGTCTAATTATTCTAAATTCCAGCAATTTTTGTATATAACAGTTATTTTAAATAGAATTTTCTCTGCTTTTCCTTTTGACTTTTGTTAGTATAATATAGAAATGCTGGTGAATTCTTGTATGCTTTTTTGTATACTGCTACTTTGCTGAAATTATTAATCATCTTGTTTAATTTCTTGATTTTTTTTTTATTTTCTAAGCATACTGCCCACAGAATTATGTCACTTATAAATAGCAATAATTTTACTTTTCTGCTGATGTTTATTCCTTTGAGGGTCAAATCATAGTGGAAAGAGGGAGTATCCTTGCTTTTGCCCTGAAATATTTGTGTAAGCTTCCAATATTTCTCCATTACATAGATATTTTAGCTCTTGGTTTTGGGTAAATTCTCTTGAGCATATTAAAAGTAAAATCTTTTGTACTCTCTGGGTTTTGAGGTCGAAAGGCTAAGGGAAAGGGAGGAATGCTTACTCTCTCCTCTGGTCCCCCCCTTTGGAATGTTGGCACTTGTGGCAGGATCCCTTTACTCCCTTTCTCCTCCCACCAGGCCATTCCTACTCCATTTATCGCTGCCCTTGTTCCACCCCAAAGTAGGGATGTGTTTTGAGCACTCACAAAAAGCAAAGTAGAAGACAACTTGACCAGCAGTATCTATTCCCCTAACCAGATAGCAGTGGGCATCTGTGGATAAGAAAACCTGTGGACCCAGCTTTGCTTTGGAAAGTTTAATAAATATCAATAATTCAGCCATCATTGGGATGCTTTCTTAATTTTCTCAGAGCTCCCAGCTAGAATAATAATTCTTAAAAACCCCTGACAATTGAGACATAAGTAAAATTATAACTTCGAAAGCCAAATGTTAAATTTTGACATTTTCTTGGATTATCTGGACTTAAGAAAATGATAAAAAATATGTTAATTAAACTTAAAAGTGTGTTGTGCTACCCTGAGGGGGAGGGTTAGGAGGAGAGTGGAGAACCAGTTGTTAGCTCTTTTTCTTATTGACCTACTCTTCAGTCACTGTCTTTCTGTCTCTGGTGACTTCCTCCACTTTGCAAATAAGGAGATAGACTCTTAAAACGCAATGCTAAATGATCTTAATTTTGGCACAATTGGGCTGGCCCTAAAACTAAGAGTTAAGAACTAACTTAAAGAACCAACAATGCCTAAATCCCTGTAACCTTGGCAGGAGAGAGGAGGAGGGGGCTTAAAACAAGTCATCACGCTTCTTACATCTCCGGAGAGACAGTGTGACTGTCCCCTGTCTCTCCTCAGACCCCTAACAGGCCGAGGCAGCAGCCAGATGGAGCTAAGCTAACTCGATGCTGGGTCACTGATTCCTTGATCCTTCCATTCCCTTCCTGCATCGTGTCTCTCACTATCCCTTTATCTTCTGTCAGTTCAAACTCATGGTTTGGGAAACTCCTCAGCTCCCATTTAAACTGCCAGACCGTGAGGGAATTAAAACAGCAAGTGGCCGTGAGAATTGAGTGACCCACACTGACTCTGTCTCAAGCTCATCGGAAGCTAGCCTTCAGTTAGGAGCCTAGTCGAGTCTCTGTCTTATGAGAAACCTTATTCAATTGTGGGACCTGAAGGAAAATGTTATTGTATTGTATGAACTCAGCCCGGCATGGCTGGAAGCTAGACCATTTCCACCTGCTGCTTCAAGGCCTTTAACTAAGGACCTAGGTTTTGCTGACCAGAAACACAGTCAGATCTGAACACTGATGCAAGGAATTTTCTCACAATTAGACATCTCCATCACCCATATATTTTAACTGAAAACTGGCCCTGCATTGTTGATTCAGTTATTGTTTTCAGGTACCTTCTTTGATTGAATATAGACACTTAGGTATCTATACCACTTTTTTTTCTGATTTCAGGGAATTGTAGTTGTTTGCTCTCCTTTTTCAAACTTGGAAAGTCCTTTATCTTTCCTCTAGTTAGAAATAAGATTACCTAATTTTGTATCCTGGTTACTTGTTTTCTTTTAATTAATTGATCTTATTTGAATAATTGTTTTTAATGCACAAAATCTGTCTTCCCCTGTGTTCAGGGTCCAGTGCCAAAGCTAAGGAGAACTGGTCCTGATTTGTTATGCAGTTAGCATGCATTGCTTAATAAATTGATATGCTTGAAAGCTCAAACCTTGTTTCCTCATTCATTTCATCTTTCATTCGCCACAGATTAAAGCCTCTTGGACTTTCATTCAGACTTCACGTCTAGAGTCTGAAGCCCCAGTCTGAACTCCTGTCATTTGTCTTGACACTGCAGACAGTTTAAAACTTGTCATGTCTCTCAGTCTCTCCCAGGACCAGAAGAAATCAACAATATCTGTTTGGGAGTAGTAGTTTAGACAAATAAATCTGAGGATATTCTTCAAGTGATACCAACATTTACCTTGATACCTACTGATTTCATTGAGAAGGTAGGTTGAAAAATGTGGTTTGGGATCAAGAAATTAAAGAGGCTAAAAGTTTGTTGATGAGACAAAAGTGTCATGCCTGTATATATTCTATGTTTTCTTCAAGAAGAGACCATTCAAGGTGCTCAAATTCAATCCAGCTCTGACTATCTAGCTGAGATTCTGTCTGACCTGCTTATTAATACAAGCATTACAAATGCCTAGGCTCCTTAAGAGTCAACCCAGTATGGTGAATCTTTAATAAACCTTGTTTTTCTTTAATTTAAAAAAAAAAAAAAGACCATTCAAGAAGATGCTTGGCATGGTGAGTACTGAAAAATACCATAAAAAATAAATTTAATTCTATATTAAGAGACAGAAAACAACCAATTGCCAATGTAGGGGTCATTTTGGAATCAGATATTTGCATCAAAATAGAAGTAAGGGCAAAGAGGAGAAGACAACATTGCATTCAGTTACAGCAGGTCCAACCAAATCTATTCAAACAATCAATTGATTGAAAAACAGGAAATGCACAAAAATAAAAGCATTGACTAAAAACATTTCTTAGAAAAAGTTTAACCATTGTGGGAACTACAGTGTGGAAGCCGAAAGACCCCAGAAATCATTTAACCAGAAAACATCTGGCTTTATCGCTAAGGAGAGAGACATAGCAGCCAAGTGCCCAGCTTTCCAAAACATTAAGGAAAATTATGACAGAAAATTATGAGCAGTATTGTCTCACAAACAGCTAAATGTGATGAAGAGGGGGAAAGCTTTCAGAGAGGTAGGTGTGAGTGAGACGCAACTACTAAACCATATCACTTTGAAGCATCTGTAGATTAAGCTGGAAGAGCAATGTATGGATTTGAAATGGAACTGATCTCTTGTTGCTGTCTTCCCCTCAGGGAGACTCAGTTATCCATGAGGAAGTAGCAGTGGCATTAAATAGATTGAGTCAGGAAGGGCAGCTGGACCTGATACATGTGGGAGACACCCATGTTCAGGGTGATACAATTTTAAAGGAACTTGAGATTGTTTTTTCAAATTCCCAAAGATTGGGAAGTTCCAAATGAATGGAAAAGATCAATGATGGGACTTGTACCATTTATACCATTTCATTTATATAGAACTTTAAAATTTACAAAGTGCTTTCTTCACAACAAGAATGACCCATAGGATGTATTGTTATCCCTGTTTATAGATGAGGAAAGAGTCTCTGAGTCACCCACTTAGTAAATGTCCAATGTGGGATCTGACACCAATTCAAACACCCTTTCCACCACACCTCACTGTCTATCTGATTACCAAATCCACATGCCTACTTCCTCATCTCTGTAAAATCTTTATTGGAGAGTTTAGTACCCATTAATGACGTTCTTAACAAAAACACAAGAGAACAGGCAAGTTTTCATAGACAATTTTCTAGAGTAGACCACATTTTCAAGAATACGCAATTGACAGGTGTAGAGAATTTAAGAACTTTGATATCTGCTTTCTGTTGATAATAAAAAAAAAAGCTTCTAACTTGGGAAATCAAAGTACAAGTCTTAAAGGATCTCTTTAAATAACATGTATCCCAAGCTTAAGTTAGTATAACTTTATATTTCATTACAGATAGGATTTGTCCCGGTAGGTTCTTAGCACTGGCTTGTGGGCTGTTTAGGCTACTTTATCACTGAAGTAATTAGCCCTCTTGCCCTTTGAGCTGGGAAAATATTCCTAAACTATTTAGGGGAGAAGGGGACATTACTGAACAGTGTAGTGAGAGTACAGGAGAGGCAAGGAGTCAGGACCCATGAAGTCTGCAGATGGACAGCTGGTCTCAGAATGATCCGGATGGAGATCATTTGGGTTGAAGTCCTGATGAAGAGGAAATCAATTTTGGGCACCCATTACAGAGTATAAAACGAATACATTAGTGCCCCAATGTGTAAGAAATCTGGGTATAGGCAGAAGAAAGGGTTAACTGAAGCAGTTTTCCCTTTTTTTCCCTTGTTACCTCATTACTTGAGGTACCAAGGAACAGAGACTACCATAGTGCTTGCTTACTCCCTTGGAGCAAGGAGACAACTCCAAGCACTCTGAATCATGCAGAGGCCTAGAGTTGTCGGTAAGTAGACTTGTAAGGCATTATCTCCACAGGAGAGGGCAGGACAGAGCGTTTGGGAGTAGCAGCAAGTCAAGCAGAAGTATCCAGTGCATTCAGTCAGTTGCCAGTCTATGATGCTCTGAGGATAATGGAGGAGGATTTAACCCATTTAGCGCACGGTTATGTGTTGACTCAGGCCTTTTTTCAGATTAAACTGTCCAGGCATGCTAAAGGCATGGGTGGGAAGAGGTATTGGACTTTTTTCCTGAGGGCAGAACCAGAAGTATTAAATGGAAATTGCAGAAATGATTTTAGCTTGATAAAAGAAAAACTAAGTAATCAAAACTAACATTTATATAGTTCTTAAAATTTAAGGTTTGCAAAATGCTTTTATAAATGTGTATGTATGCACACACATTAATAACTAACATTTACATTGTGTTTAATATGTGCCCGGCACTGTGCTTATCAGGGCTTTACAGTTATTTGAACCTTACAACCCTGGGAAGTGTTATTACCTCCTTTTACAGATGAGGAAACTAAGGCAGATGGAGAAGGTAAGTGGCTTGCCTAGGGTTGTATGTCAAGTATCTCAGGAAAGATTCAGATTCAGGCTTTTTGATGCCAAGCACAGCACTCTTATTACCTAAGCTACCTAGCTACCAGTTAGAGCTTTCAAAAACCTCAACTCCTGCAACAGCTTCTATGGTCCCCTCGTCAATCCATCCTCCACGCAGCTGTCAAAGCTGTCTGATTATTCAAGAAACACCAGAGGCTCCCTCATATTGATTGCCAAGATAAAATATAAACTGTTGTTCTTGCGACCTTATATGGGGTTCTCTTGGCAAAGATATTGGAGTAGTTTGCTATTTCCTTCTCCGGTTCATTTTACAAAAGAGCAAACTGAGGCAAACAGGGTGAGGTGACTTGCTCAGGGTCACACAGCTAGTAAGTATCTGAAGACAGATTTGAACTCAGGAAACTGAGTCTCTCTGAGTCCAGGCCCAGCATGCTATCCACTGCTCCCAAAATATATAAACTACTCTTTCATTTGAAGCCTTTCACAACCTAACCTCAGCCTACCTTTCTGGCTATGTATTTTCAGGTACTTATTGGTCCTCATAAATGCTATTCCATTTCCCAAATCCCATGGCCGTCCCCTATGCCCAGGAAGAATAGAATTCCTGGCTTCCTTCAAGTCTCAACTGCCCCTTTTACACAGTCTTTCCTGATCACTTCCTCCCCCACCCCACAGCTGTTAAGTTTCTTTCTCTGCCAAATCACCTTGTATCTACTTTTTATGTACCTACTTGTGTACATGTTGTCTCCCTGATATAATATTAATTTGTTTCACTTACGTTTTTATATACCCTGTATCTAGTACAGTGTGCCTGGCATATAGTACATGCTTAATAAATGTTGATTTGCTGAAAATAGTAGAATACTATCCTCTCAAAGGGATCCAAAGCAACTAGAAGACTCACAGTAGGCACAAAGCAGCCATACAGATGGCCCATGATGACTTCCACCTGAGGGCTATAAGACATTGTCAAGGACATGCCCATCATGTAATGAAAATAAAGCATAACAGATGGATAGTCTTACATGCATGGCTACAAGCTATAAAACCTCTGTAGAGTATATGTGAAAAGATACAGGAAAGAATTGCCAAGGAGGAGAATCCATGGGATAGGTTTCCATCTGCACTAGTGGAAAGGGTGCCCACACTTCTGAGAATGGGAATTCATCGAAGTCTATAAAGTCTTTTAACTGGGGCTCTTGGGAGAACATCAAACATTTGAAGACTCAGAGTAGGGAAGTTTGAATGGTGGGATTTGAGGTGCCATGACAAAAAACTGGGGAAGATGACCTTGAGGTTTTTTCAGGGCTTCTGAAATTGCTAACTCTATGTAGCCTAAGCCCTACTGAGGAAAAGATGATTCTTATTTTAGGCAGAACTCTTGAAGCTAACTTCAATTTAGAACATCTAAAATTGGAGTCTGAGATCATCAGTGTTTGCATTCCAAAAATTATTGGTTGATAGAAGGTAAGGGGGGAGGTGGGAAAGGTCCATCTAGCAGTTATCTTCCTGTCTCCTTCTGCTTCACATCAGTTTGAGAATTATTCAGGCATAGTTGGATTATTCTACTTGTATATTTTCTCTGACTAGTCCTCACTATTGAGCATTGGAGATGCGATGGGCTTTGGACTCAGATATGTACCTCTGAGTTGGAAACCACTACCATCTTCCTCCTCGGCTTCACCCAAACCTTTCTTATTGCCACAGCTCAAGTACTGTTTTTGGTTCTCTAGGACCATGGGACTGAACTGGTCAACAGAAGAGGTTCAGAACTGGGAGTCAGGGGACGTAGGATCTGTTCCTGTCTTTGTCTATCGATAGTTACATGAAATTGGAAAAGTCCCAACTTTTCTGGGCCTCCATTTCATCTGTAAAATGGGGTTAATCTCCCTTAGAGGACTGTTAATGAGAAGCAGATGGGGTGGTAAAAAGCAATAGAAAATCAATGAATTTATAAAGCACTTTGAGGTTTGCAAAGTGCTTTACAAAATATCTTCATTTTGTCCTCCCAACAAGCTGGGGAGATAGGTGTTGTTATTATCCCCATTTTATAGATGAAGAGACTAAGGTAAACAGAGTCCATGTGACCTACCCAGGGTCACACAGCTGGTCTGAGGCAGAATTTGAACTCATGTCTTTCTGGTTGCATGTCCAGCACTCTATCCCCTGCGCCACCGAGATGCCTAATGGCTATAAAAGTATGGCAGCGCATGATAGTGAAAGGAATACTGAAGGCAGAAGATTAGGGTCTAGTCCTAGCCCTCCACTTCTAAGAGATCAAATTCCACTAGTGAAGTAACCAAGTTTAACTGAGGCTCATCTGCCAGTGGAAATTGTAACCCTACGTCCTACCAACCTCATGGGATTATTGGAAGAATTAAGGATGTGTATGAAGTGACTTAAAACCATAAAACTCTAATAAGGATGAATTGTTAGAATTACAGAATAGAGCCGGGAGAGGGCTGACCTTGGAGATTTCTGGCCCAATCCCTTCATTTCACACTGAGGCCCAGATGGGGTGGGTTATTTGCCCAGACCCACACAGCCAATAAGAATTAGGTAATCATGCATTTTTAGAACTGTCACTACAGATGAAGTTTTTTAGAAGGAATTCTAATCTATGGGTGTGCTCTCTAGATATTATCAAAGGTCTTAAGGTCGTTTAAAATAAGAATGATAGCAAGCATTTACATAGCACTTTCTGTGTACTAGGCATTGTACTAAATGCTTTGTAAGCATTATCTCATTTGATCCTTGCAACTCTGGGAAGTAGGTGCTATCATTATCCCTGTTTTACACTTGAAGAAACTTTAGATAGATGTTGAGTGACTTGCCCAGGGTCACATACTACTAAGTGCCTAAGGCTGGATTTGAACTCAGGTCTTCCTGACTCTGGGCCTAGTACTTCACCACCTAACTGCCGGTCTATATGCCATCCAGTAAAAGTATCAGAATGGAGAGAATGGGCTCAATGCCCAGAGTGTTAATGTTACGCGCATATTGGTTCTTTTGGCTTAAGCATCTCTTATCTAAGGTGTGTGGGCAGGAGTAACCAAGACAAGCTGTTTTTAACTCCACGTTATAATACTGCTGGGCTCAGGGAATGCAATCTTTTCCCAAGCTGAACAGAAGAGTCAGTCCCATTTAGTGATGGCATGAAGTCAATATCCAGGCAACTCTCTAAATCCTGGCACAGAGGACCCATTCATTTGCTTAATGCTATTTAAATGTTACCTCTGCCTCACTGGAAACACAGAGGCAGGGTGGCATAATGGAAATAGGGCTGGCTGCCCTTCAAATCAGGATTACTCCCATTCAGGTTCTACCTGTGACATATACTAGCTGTGTGACCCTAGACAGGTTACTGAACCTCTCAGTGACTCCATAAATTCTAAGACGAAGTTGCAGGACAGTAGGTCTGTAATGGCACATCACTGTTCCTCATCAAGGAGTTCCTTCCACCTATGAAGTCCTAGGTCTGGCCCCTTAAAACTCTCCCCATAATGTAGGTCTGCATTGGGAAGCAGGGGACATACTGCCACAGAAACTAATTCTCTAATACTAACCATTCCTGATGAAAAGGAAAGAAACACCTGTTGCCCAAGCTCTGACTCAGGATTGCACCCAACCCCCACATACTCAAAGGGGGAGATTCTCAGTCTCTTTTCCCTCTCATCCTCCTTTACAGAGGCAGTAAGATAATCTTTCATCATACAGTTCCCCTGTTCAGAAATTAGTAAATAGCATTTATACAGCACCTACTATGTGCTAAGAACTTTAAAATCATTATCAAATTTGATCCTCAACAATCCTGGGAGGTAGGTGCTATAATATATGTTCCCTTTACAGTTGACGAAACAGGCAGACAGACTTGTCCAAGATCACATATCTAGCAAGAGTCTGAGGATGGATTTGAACTCATCTTCCTGATTCCAGGGGCAGCCTTCTGCCCAGTGTACACCCTGGATGACAAGATTTAAACCTGGACTAGACCTTGGAGGTCATTTAGTCTAGCCTTCCTCCTTCTGCAGATGAGGAAACCAGGGCCCCGAGAAGGTAAATGACTTGCACAGGATCACACAGGTGGTAAGTGACACAGGGGGGATGATTATGCCCGTCATCTTGAGAGCTCACACGCTGAATAGGATTTAAGGACAGTTCCAAAACAGGTTCTAAGCTCCAATACCTGAAGATGACAAAGGCAACACCACTCAGCAATGTAAGCAATACAATTTTAATTCTGACCAGTGCAGCTACAGGCCCTCTTCTTTCCACTGTTCTGCTGGCATTAAACATGTCAGTATGACATCTTCAGGGTAAAAAAAAATGACACACAGATACATAACATTATGATACAAATGATAAATTATATTTATACAGTAAATAGTGTCAATAGTCAGCACAAATTCAAAAAAGCAGCCTGCTCCAGGATTATGAAAACAGTTTGGTAAATATTTCAGTTGTAACACTTGTAAAAAGTAAGCAAGGTTTGTGTGAGATTCCACTTGTGAAAAATAAACCATATATTTTTTCCACAATCTGTGCAATATTAATACATACAGTACACATTAGAAATAGTAACAGCAAAAGGGAAGATGGAGAATATCATGAGCTGTACTTTGCATGAGCTCAGAAAGACTGTAACCAGCACAAGATGGAACCCACCCACCCAAAGCCCCCCCGACCGGCGGGGTTCCCTTCCCTTCCCCCTCCTGTCCCAGGCCTCCTCCAGCACATACTGTGGTTAACTATAGAGTATAAAACTGACCAAATAAATAACCGACCACACTTCAGGGTTTAAAGTCATACCAAGGTTTTTTTTTTTTTGCTTTTGGTTTTTTTATATAAAAGAATTGCTAACACCATTTGAATTTGGGTCAATTTGACCAGTAAGGCTATTTTTGGGTCCCTAACATATCTGACCAAAGCACCTTATTGGGAAAGTTAAAATCCAAGAGGGGAAGAGACAAACAAAACAAAAATTTCTTTTAATAAAAAAGGGAGTGGGAAGGTGGTTAAAGGAGAGGAAAAGGGAGAACTCACTTACATGATGGCCCATCAGAGGAGAATAGCATAAGATTCTGAAATGGCTTTAAAACTTGAATAAGATAGACTTTTTTTTACATCAGCTAATGCTGCCCAGCTCTGGTAAATACTAAGCACATGAGCTGAATCTTTTCCACAGCCTATTTCTTAACAGCCAGAGGTTGCTCCAGGTTGGAAATGAAATCAGGCCCCAGGAACATGTAGGGAGAATCTTGTTTCCCCTCTATCCTCACCCCAAATTGGCTTCCGAGAAGCTCACAAACACTGCCTGACATAATTGCTTAAGTAATTAAGAAGTGTGATTTTTGTTTTCCCAAGAGAGAAAGAAAGTGGTAGAGAGTATTTAAAGTGGCTTGGTTGAATGGTTTCAATTAAGAGCATGCAAGTTATTCTCGCAGACCCCACAGCCATACCATGCCATGATGGTGTTTACTATTCTCAGCTGTAAAGATCACTTACTCTCCCTGATCCCAAGAGAAAGTTATTTTGAAAAGAAAAAAAAATCTCTAATACTCTAACAAATATTATGTGACTAAAGATCCACTGAACCTGTAATGACATCTTAAAACTTTGTATATACTAGCAGAATTTTTTAAAATGAGAAATTAATTTATGAATAACCAAACCCAAAGAATAAACAGGATGAACCTTCTTGCCACAGCTCAACTGGAAAGTGCATTTTTCATATGCCAATACCAAGGCCTAGAAAATTCCTATCCTTAGAAGTGAGTTGCTTCTGGTCTATAATACCTAACTTCAAAAAAACATTTTTTTAAAAATGAAAGTGGGGAATAGTACGATGGGGCATAAGCAACATTAATGCATTTTTGTGGATCACATGCTGAAATTTTTTTCTCCTGTAAAATCTCAGATGATCATTCTTAAATCTGCCTTTCTGCATTCAAGATGAACAGGGAGAAGGATCAGCATATGTTAACATCTCAATTTGTAGTATTTTGAGGACTCTGAAGTTAACTTCAACCTGTAGGTCTGACATCAGTGACTAGTAAAGTTTGGACTATTTTCTGAACCTCGGCTAAAGGGCACAACTCAATTCCCTAGTTGTTTACTGTACTTTCCTTCTGTGTCATGCTATTTTAGGTTATTTCAATATATACAGTAAGAGCACAGCTGCAAATCTAGTTCTGACATCCCCTTGCCTCCCTTCCCAACAGACATTAGCTCATTTCAGCAATGTTCTGACAAGAGACTTAGTTGGGTTCAGAACTCTTAAACATGCACCTTTGAGTGTAACTTGTGGAGTTTTGGAAGGTGGGGAGTGAAAATAAAATCTTTAGGGGAAAAAAGGCTGCCCACAGTGGAGAAAGTCAGTTTTGTGTACAAATGATACTAAATCATCTTTAACTCAAGGATTAAAATAGATGAAATCAAACTCACGTAGAGTTAAAGATGTGTTGTTCAACTTACAATTCAAGTTGTAAAGAGAACTAATTATTAACCTGGAAAGTGCCTTTTGTAAAAAATAATTAGTTGATAAAAATTTAGAGTCACATTCATACATCAGAATTTTTAAAATTTCAAGATGTTGATATTATAGTAAGAAAAATAGCCTCTCTCATGATCTACCTACAAAGGCTAAAAGTCGGTTCAGTTTGGAAAACTACCAAAAAGGGGAAGAAAGGAAAAGGCAACTTGAGGCTGTTTCTTTTTTTAAATAAATGTCATCTTAGTAAGTGTAATCAAATTTTCATCTTTTTTTATAAAGTCTCAAGAATTTGCTTTCATTTTTTTCATTATGAATTGTTGTTCAAAGTGTTTTAGTGTTTTTCTTTCCTTTAAAATTCCCTTACAGAAACAGAGCTAAAAACCATAAATAAGACAGCATTTTAAACCATAAAAATGACACCTGCCAATATTTTAATTTCAGCCAGACCTGATAAAATTCTATCAAAACTAGACAGTTAAATAAGAACCACATTATAAAAATGTTAGCAAAAAGGACTATTAGATAATTTTGCAAACTCAAATATGAAACTGTACTAAAAACAAAATATGTGCAAAAGTATACAAGAATAACTGCATATAGCAAGGTTAAGCCTGAATTAGTTTTAAAGCTTGCCCTAGTGAATTTAATTCAAGAGTTGTTCCACTGTATTTTTTTCTTTCAGCTCACATGGTAAGTCAAATAAAAACAAAACACACACAACAGCTTTCAAAGAGTCACTACTGGACAAGCACAGAGCGGGAGCCTCGTTTGGCACGAGGGCAGCACGCCATCCCCAGAAGATCACTAAGAGTCCCCATGGAGTAGTGTATAAGGTTAACACTGCAGACGTGTCTTATGCTCAACAGTGTAAGAACTCTCAAGTGAAGTTCTGGAGCAAACCTGCTTACCGCATCCAAAGTTATGAGAAGAAAGTGGCATGATGTTGTGTTGCAAGGTTTGATGTATGAATCTGCTCTTCTGTATGCCCAACTATTCTCCTAATAATAAGGACTATGGGTGAACCAACAGTCAGCAACTGTATAGTTATGTGCAAAAAGCAGTCACTAGCACTCTGTCTTATATCTCCAATGACTAAGAGAAATGACTAATGCAGGGGACAATTTCAGAATACAGCACATTGTTCTGACATCTGCAAAAGAGTATAGAGGGAGCTGAAATGGCAGGCTTCTCCCAAGAAGGTACTGATAACCAATACAGACAGACCAATTTCACTTCTGGGTCATCAGAACATTTGAAGAAATGCCTGATGAACTGAAGTTAGGGACTATCTGCCAAGACTAGCGTTAGATGAACCAGTAGAGGCCAACTCTTCTCCAAGTCATTACTGTAAACCACAAATTCATGTTCAAATCTCTTGCACATCATTCAGTCCAAACAGAGTTTTGTTCATTTTACTCCAACAAAGACTTCAATCTGCAAAATGTTCTGGAAAGGAAGCTCTGTTCATCTGGGATGTTATAAGAGGAAAGGATTGGTTGTACTTGTGGACTGGGATGCAGGTGGAGGAATTCCTGTACTATGAAGAGGTTGGGACATAGATCCTGAAATGGCTATCCCTTGGCCCATTCTAGTCAGAGATGTCACATTGCCCAAAGATGGTATTGGTGCCATTCCAACAGCTACTGGTGCCATGGAAGGCAGAGGTATTGGCTCCATGCTCACTGATGACATAGTACTGAAAGAAGGACTTGTTCCCATGATGGGGCTTGCTCTCATCTGGTTTAATGTCAAGGGTTGAGGCTGATTCACCTGGAAAGGATTGATCGGAGTTGGTGCTGTAGAAGAACCTATTAAAATGGAAGAAGTCCATAATTAGTAACTTTAAAGCAATCCAGAGATCTGGAATCATAAATATGTAACTTGGAAAACTATGTCTTATGAGAAAGTAGATACAAGATCCCTCATGCATGGTAATTCTTGCTACTAGGAAAGCTAAGGTAGTTGACTGAGTTTGGCAGTTTTGAATGCAGAACTAAGTCTGGCACTGATACAGTGAGCCCATGGGAACTGGAGGGCCATCATGCTAAGGAGAGGCAAGCAGCCCAGATTAGAGGCAGAGAAGGCCTCATGTCAATCAGCAGTGGGATCAGAACCGCAGTGGGATCAGAACCAGAGGGGTCACTATATTTCCAGCTTGAGATAGGGAGACCCAGTCCCCCCCCAAAAAAAAACAGCCAAGCAAAAACAACCAACCCAACCCCACCCCCCCAGCTACACCAGGACTTAACCCAAAATGAGTTTTTTCTTCAAAGAAAACACCTTAGATGTTACAAGACTGGCAAGGCTAAAAAGATATTCATAAACCCTGGAACTGGGAAAGGTCCTCAGAGGCCATTTTATCAACCCACACCTTAATAAGAAACTCTTCTACAGTATCTCCAGCAAGTGGTCATTCATCTTTTGCTTTGATATTTTTCATGATGGAAAATTCGCCTCCTCTGGAGACGGTCCATTCCACTGCAGCTATCTGTTAGTTTCTCCTTCTATTAAGCATAATGTGCCTCACTGCTGCTTCCCTTGTTGATCCTGGTTCTACCCTCTAATCTGTGACATCCCTACATCAAATACATGAAAACAGCCATCCTTCCCCTTTCACTCTTCTCTTTTCCAGTTCCTTGAACCTGATCCTTTCATGGCATAATCTAGAGGTCTTTTAACCAGCTCAGCTGCTTTCCTCTAGCTATTCTCTAGTTTATCCATATCCTCCCTAAAAACGTGGCATCTAGAATTGAACATAATACTCTAGCTGTCATCTAACAAGGTCAGAGTACAGCTGGATTTTACCATCACTCTAGTCTGCCCTGAAGATTATATTCAAATCTTCTAAATTTCTGCTCAATTACTTAAAAATTAGTTTACAAACCACAGAAGAAATGCTCTCATTATTCCATAGCTATGTTTTTTGGGGGGTGATAAACAGAGAAGGAGAGAAGAGACAGAAAATGAGCTTAATGAGAAGGAAATCAGGTAGGTGACGTGGGGGGTTTGTCCTAGAGAGATGGGGAAATACCACATCTTTACAGAGCAGGGCACAGGGGGAATGATGACATACAAGTGCTGCAACTGCCCTAGGGATCCTTATGTACAGATTAGTGGCAACCTAGATGGTGAAGGGCCGTGAGTCCTTCTCACATGAAGAACTGGGCATGTGCAGCCTAGAGAAGACTGGGGAGAGGGAAAGAAGGATGAGAGCTATGTTCAAGTATCTGCAGGCCTATCATGTGGTAGAGGGATCAGACTTTTTCTGTTTGATCATAAAAAGTAGAAGCAGACAAGTAAACGCGTGAAAGCTGTAAAGAAGAACCTTTAGAGTAGATGTCAAGAAAATCTTAACAACTGGAGTGATCCAAAAGTGAAATGGGCTGCCAGGAAGAAGTGATGGGTTCCCTGTCCTGGAAGATTGGATATAACTTCTCAGTTATGTTATAATAGGGATTGCTTTTGTCAATGGGCTGAACCAGATTTTGCTGAGCTCCCTCATAACTGTCAGATTTTATGATTCCATGATAGGATTCCCCCAACCCAATGTCAAAAACTACCTTCGAATAGCTTTTGGCTTTTTCAAAAATATTCTCAAAAAGAAAGGAAGGAAAGAAGGAATAATGTTGCAATAATCTAGCATAGTCTTCTCTACCTCAAACTACCAGAACCCTAGCTCAGGCCTTCACCAGGACTGTCCCAGTCACCTGACCAACAGCTCTGTGCTTCCTGGGCTCCTCTACCTTCTACAGAGGTACCAAAAATTCTTCTGAAACTACAGGTGCCATCTCACTCTGCCTTGAAAACTTTCAATGTCTTCCTACTACTTACAGAATAAAATATAAACTTCTGGCTTTTAAAATCTTCCACAATCTGGCTCCAAGCTATCTTTCCCATTGTACATTCCCACATGCAGAATGGAAGCTGTCCTCTTCTCTGCCTTATGGAGTCCTCAGTTAAGCCTGCTCTCATCCCCCCAATAGTTAATACTCTTCTACCTCAAGCTTCCTTAGTATCTATCCATAGATAGATAGCAATCTATGTATGTACTACGCATTCCAATAGAATTTCATTCCTTAAATGTAGAGAGATTGGGTTGCTTTTGTCTTTATACTGATCTAGCACTTACCACAGTGCCTTGCATACAAAGAATGCCTAAAAAAATTGTTGACCTAAAAACTGTGTCTAAAATGTCATTCCAAAATTTGTGAATGTGACAGTCTAAGTATGTATGAGACCTTCAAGGGAACTGCTTTGAAGAATAACACTTATTTGAAAGGACAGAGAAAATATTTGGCATACCTGTTTTAAATAAAAGTCTACTTTCTAGTCACACCTCATATATTCCACTACCTATATTCCTGGGAGAGATAGCACTCATCTACATGAATAAATTCTAATATGTTTGCTTAAAAACCAGAAAAACAATACAATACAAACTATTTTAGTTTATGTCATCCTCCCTCCAGGTACCGATGGTCCACACCATTACAGAGCAGGGCACAGGGGAAATATGGAAAGATGGCATATAGGAGCCACACTGCTCCAGCTTGCTTTCTTCCTTAGTAGAAAAAAATGGTGGAGAAGTAGATGGGAACATCAGTGGACAACCAAGCTGAGAAAGCAGAGGGTCTGCTTCACCTAAAAGAGGCTCATCTGCTGAAGTAACCACATGGGGAGAAATGCATAAGCAGAAATTGTCAAAGGCGTCAGAAGGAAGCTGAGATCATTTGCTTGAAATTTTCTCTTTTTTTTTTTTTTTTTTAAAGAGCAACAAATAACCTACAGGCACTATGGAGTGTAGTGATTCTAAACCTAACATACAGTAGGTATTTTTAATAAATATTTATTGACTTATGTCTTTTAATATAAATCAAATCTTCTAAGCACTTGATCAAATTTTACATATTATTACAATATAGCTCTACTGGATGCTGCAAACTCTTTCCCAAACCCACAATCATCTTCACTGGCACTGATGTTTAAATATCTATTTGCCTCAGCTCTATGGAGAATTTATAACTCAAATTTCCAATTTTTAGTGAGACTAGAAAATTTAAGGGAAAATTTTCCAAGCATTTAAGTAACTGGCCAGCATCACCATTTAATACTTTGGATGATTAGACATAGTAGAACAGCTCAGGAGCTCTTGATGTTTCTTAGCTGAGAAGAAAAATACTTCTTATCTTTGATCTGTTTCTATTGACTGCTTTCCTGCTCCTAGGAACACGTTCAAATCTCCTCCATCCCTTAAAATTTTACTTGAGCCTAAAGTCCTTCAAACTATCATCCCACATCTTCTCCTCCCTTTCACTGCCAAACTGCTAGAAAAACTGTGTTCTCTTACTGCTTCTGCCTTCTTACTACACACTCCCTTTTCAACTCCTTACAATCTGACTTGAGTCCTTCAATCTACTAAAACTTCTTTCTCCAAAGCTCTCAATGATCTCTAAAACAAAACATTAAATTGTACTGGCTTAAAAAAAAAAATTATCCCTTTAATTTCCAAGTATATTGTTTCCCCTTTTCCTCTTCTCAGCAAAATGTTTATTTTACCAAAAAACTTTTTTTAAGTTTTTTCAAAGCAGTTCAGTAAAACCAACTATCCATGATATATTCATGATATCTTACAGTATATAAAATATTTCACTTCGAATTCCCTCTATTTATATAAAGAAGGCAGGGAGACACATTTTCTCAATTTTTCTCTGGAGTTAAGCTTAAGTTATTATAATTAGGAAACGTTCCATTTTTTGGTTATGTTTACATTGTTGTAGTCACTGTTTTTTTCCCTTGTTCAATTTAAGTTCGCTGTCAGTTCATTTAAATCTTCTTTTGCTTCTCTGAATTCTACATGTTCATTCCAAAAACTCATGATGGAGAGTGCTGTTCACACTCAGAAGAACAACTACAGAGTCTAAGTGCAGCCTGAAGCATGTTATTTGCTCTATTATTTTTGGTTTGTTTCTTCTTTCTCATGGTTTCTCCTGTTGGTTCTAATTCTTCTCTACAACATGACTAATGTAAAAATAGGTTCAATATAAATATATGTGTAGAACCTTTATCAAATTACACACTATCTTGGGGTTGGGGGAGGGGAGAGATGGGGAGAAAATCTGGAACTCAAAATCTGAAGGAAGTGAATGCTGAAAACTAAGAAAAAGCAAATAAATTCTGCACATTCATCATTTCTTACAGAATTATTCCATTACATTCACGTGCCTGCTGCTGATAAATCAGTGACCTTTTTCAAGTCTTCACTGTTCCTGTTCTCTTGGCCGCCTCTGACACCCTTTACCATCCCCGCCTCCTGGCTGCCCTGCTGGTCTTTGGTTTTTGTGACACTGTCCTTTCCTGGTTCTTCTCCTACCTCTGACTACTTTTTAGGCTCTTTGGCTGGTTTATCCCTCCGTCACCCTTGCTTCCTCCAAGGCAATGTCCCTGTGCCCTTTTATCTTCTCTCTGTACTTCTTCCCTTTGGAAACTCATCAATTCTTATGGATTCAATTATCATCTCCATGCAGATCACTCAATCTCAAGTGTATCTATCTAGCCCTTTCCCAAACTCCAGTTTCAATATGCCAGCTGCATTTAGGCAGCTAGGTAGTACAGTGCATAGAGTACTAGGGTCTGGAGTCAGGAAGAATGGAATTCAAATCCAGCCTCAGACACTCACTATGTGACCCCTAGGTAACATCAACAAACTCTGTTTGTCTCAGTTTCCTGAATGGGCTAATTAATAGCACCTACTTTGCACGGTTGTTGTGTGGATCAAATGAGATAGTATTTGTAAGGTCCTTTTTACAGTGCTTGGCACATAGTAGGCTCTACATAAATATTTATTCCTCCCTCCCTCATTACCCTCCAATCTGTCTAAATTAGAATTCTTCATTTGACTTATAAATATGTCCCTTCTCCTAACTTGCCTATGCTGGCACAAGGTCTTTCCTTGGTTCACAAATTTGGGCACTACAAGTAATCTGGGTTCATAAATTTAAAGTCATCCTTGATTCACTCCTCTCCATCTCAACAGTGAAGTCTGAATGCTACGCCACCTTCCTACCTCCAACTCCTGGGGAGTCGCTTTGCACATTAAGAAACACACATGTTTTTTTAACTGAATTCCTGTAGTTTAATGCTACCTGACTACTAGACTAACAACTCATGTAGTCATTTCCCCAAGAATTTTCAAAAATGGAGAAAAAGATACAAATCTGAGCTTTGAATTGCCACTAGGTAAGTTCAGATCAAACTTAAATATATATCTGGAAACTCAGGGAAATTAACTGTGAAAATTTCAATGCCTGTTTTCAAGAAAGATAAATCACACATCATCACTACAACAAAGAAGAGCAGAAACGTCAGATTTCTCTTGAGCTTTGCCCTTTAGCTCATAAAAGCTCGGCTTATTCTCAGCAACGCAATGATTCAAGATAATTCCGAAGGACTCATGATGAAAACGTGTAATCCACTTTCAGAGAAAGAACCTATCAAGTGTAGATGCAGATTGAAGCACACTACTTTTCCCTTTCTTTATTTTTCCATGGTTTTTTGTCTATTTTCTTTCACATGACTAATATGGAAATACATTTTTTGCACGACTGCACATGTATAATTTATATCAAATTTCTTACTGTCTCAGAAAAGGGAAAGGAAAAGGAGGGAAAGAGAATTTGGAACTCAAAATTTAAAAAATGAACGTTAAAAATTTTTACATGTCATTGGGGGAAAATGTAAAATATTATTTTTAAAAAAGATAAGAGCTCAGCTTTGATGCCTTGGCCCACTAATACAAAATTTTCATGCACTCAGCAATTATTGTCATGGTTACAATTTCTTGTAGAATCCCTTGTAGGTGAATTTGCTTCATTTTAACTTGGGAAATATTTCTCCAATGACATAACAAAATCAAAATAATGTATGGCTTCTAGACAACTGAGATTACAATATGTTTGAGGAAGGGATGCATAACTTCTTGGCTAGAAACAAGAATGGGGAACCATGGTCTACATCCATGTGGTCTGAGAGGTAAGTATCTATGTCCTGAATGTCAAATCTATCTTTAACAGTAATATACCAAAAGGCCTCCAGATGGGGATGTGGGTCCATCAAGGTATAACCTTTTCAAGGGGGGGAAAAAAAAAGAGATGCCACTATAAATCATAGGACTGTGAACTGGAAAGGACCACAAAGATTATCTAACTCAAGCTCCGCATTTTTTAAGATGTGGAAATTGAGGCTCCAAGAGGTGAAGTGACTCACCTCATGTTAGGAGAACTGAGATTCAAACTCAGATCCTCTGATTCCCAATCCTGTATTTGTTCCACTGCATCAGGAGCATGTAGCTTTTTAAAGAAAGCGTAAAAAGATCTGGACAATGTCTATGTTTGTACACTTTAGGCAGGAATCAAAACACCTTTTAAGAAATTCTAGCAGTATTTGTCTTTTTAAAACAAATCTTAAGGTTTCCAAAAAATTTCTCTTAAAACTATACCAAGCATTTGATTCCATGGTTTATGGATCATGGTCACTAAAAGAAAAAAAGGCTTCCCCACCTACTAAAATTAAGACTTTGTTTGCTCTTCAGCAGCTGATAACACAGGAATGTTGAGCTGGCATGCTGTCAATTTTTTAGAAGCAAAGCAACGAAGAAAGTAAGGAGAAAGTCACTCAGGAAAGAAGAAAATACATTTGAAAAACTGGATTCAAAACTGTGTGTGCATCTGTGTGTGTGTGTGAGTGTGTGTCTGTGTGTGCCTGTGTACACACATATACATACTGATACATCTGCCATTTAAGGACTAAGACATACATACCTGGAGCTAAGAATGGATTCAGTGACGGAACAGGTTGTGATGGCTTGGTAATTAGAGAGTCCAGATTCACTAAGGCTGCGTTGGGGCCCAAGAAGGACTCAGGTGTTTTCCGAGCTCCACTATGTTTGCCTGAGGCCAAATTCACAGGTTGAGAATCAAAGAGATCCGGACTTGATGTACCGTTGTTTTGTGATGGTAGAGAAGAAATGGATTCAGCTAAAAAATGGAAAGAAAAATTGAAATGCTTAGGTACTAACTAGAAGATATACATATATAACTTAAAAATATTGCCAGTATCATTTATAGAGCCTTCATAAATTGTGAAGACAAATGACTGAGAAACTACTACAATAAACTTCAAAACTAGTTTTTCATTACTTCACATTTAAATTTAACATAACACAGAACTTTTATTAAGTCAGAAATTAGTCTATAAAAACCACTTGAAAATATTTTTAAAATATCCTCCCACCCTCCAAAGAGCAGAACTTCCATATAAATGACCTAATTTATCCTGACTGTGAAAACCCTAGTTTACAAAATGCTCACAGATGTTCTGCTGGGGCAGAGGGTAAGGGGGATTAGGGGAGAAGGGAACACAAAGAAAGGAGAAAGAAAATGCAGAAGTGGGAGTGATGGGGACAGAAAGGATGGAGGGAAACAGACACAGAAAAAAGGAACACAAGGTGAGAAGTGCTAAGGATTATTACAACACTATGGTACCTCAGATACCATGCAATGGCAACTGCCCTAAGTTGCCTGTTCCTGAAAAAAATGAATGATATTTCTAATAAAGACTATACCAGCTTCTTTTCTGATGTAGGATACTAATACAAAACTATCTTTATGAGACACTTTTGGGCTTTTTGAGTTTTTACTTATTACCTGTGTGCTTAATAAAGTCTTCATTCTTCCTTTCTCAACTTCATTCTCTCTTCTCCTTTCCCTTCCTTTCTCTGTTTTTCAAACTCATCTTCCACTAGAGACATAACTAATGTCCCTATCACATATGTACATGGATCCTCCTCCTTTGACCAACCCTGGAGTTGGCAGCAGTCGCTGCCTCTTTTGTGAGAAGTTATGGTCTTGGGTCTACAAAAGAAGGTACTGCAGTGACAGGTCATGCTAGGACATGGCTGGGTAAAAGTGTTTGCTGGGCAGTACAAGGTCAAAGAAGGCAGAAATATCTTATCCATGGGCAGAAGAAAGTTAGGGAAACCACAGCAGGTTAGTTAATTTTTGGAAAATTTTATTTGGGTAATGTGAACCCAAGTGTTAGTCTTCTGTTAAAACACAAACCACTTTCTTTTTTGAAACAGAAGCTGGGGAAGGAGGGGAACAGTTAGGATTTCTACCTGAGCCACTATTTGCCAAAGTGGCCTCATAGGTGTTGTAGAAGGTCTTGGTGGCAGCCAGAAATTTTGAGTTAAAGGGAACAGTTCTGGAGGAAAGTCTACTCAGATCTCAAAGGTTTCAGGTGGTTAACAAGGCCCTGGTACATGTGAACAAGGAGATTCTGCAGTACTAGAAGAGAGGGTCCATTGCTGGGCACAAGGGAGAGCATAGCTTCCATGTTTTTCAGGTGGGTTTGGGTTACTGCAATCATGAGTGGGGAAAGGAAGAGGAAAGAAATGAGGGCCAGCATAGGCAGCAGAGAGATCAGTGAGTTAATCTGCCCTATCCTTTTTTTACTTTGGATATGGTTTTATTAGGTGGCCTAATTAATCACTCTAATTTTTATGGATTCTGTTTGCCTAAAGAGGCCAATAGAGGCTTCTCTCCAGGGTACCATGAAACAGGTGATGGAAGAGATGAGAGAAAATGGTACTTTATACAAATAGTTCAGGGCCTGGAATAGGTATGATCTGTGGTTTGGTCTTAGGAAGGATGAGGCGGGAAAACCTGAACAATGCTTCTCTAAGCTGGAGCTCACACCTCCTAAAAATACTGAATACAAGTCAGGCAATTCTTGCTGAGTAGAAGGCTGAGTGACTGGGATAGAAAAAAAGATATCTTTTGGCACCTAAAATTGACAATTTTGTCTGAATAGGTAAGAATAGTAAGTAGTAATATATTTATGTAGCACTTCAAGGTATGAAAAGAGCTTTCCTTACAAAAATTCAGTAAAGTGGGTAGTATAATATTACTCCAAAGTATGAAGAATAAGTTTAGTAGTTATATGACTTGCCCTTGTTAGATGAGGATTAGAACTAGGAGTAAAACCAGGTCTTTGCCAACTCTTTCCACCACACCATACAGTTTCTCAAAGAAAAAGTCTTCTTAGATATGTGGCCTAAGTAAGAACCTAAGAATGTCACTGGTGCATTTGTCATGGGCAAAACAAGCTAGAGAAGAAAAAGAAGAAATTTCTGAGGCAGACAATGCAGGGACATTTTTCTGACTCAATGAAATGTCATGTGGAAACTACAGGAAGAATCTATAAAAGCATCAAAGAGTACAGAAATAAAATGCAGATGTAAATAGTAAATAATTGTGACCTGTTACAAAGCTATCGAAAGCATTAAAGGAAATGCCATACTCCAGATACTTTTGATACGTTGCATATGACTTCCTAGAATTAGAAGTCATATCCTTGAGACAAAAATGTGAAGTATACAAAGCTAAAAAGTATGAAATACTTCCTTCTGAACTCTGAATTTTATTCTGTAACTACAAATGAAATTAGTTATTGAATCTATTATTGAGGGAGAAAGAAAAGAAACTAACCCTATGTCCATCACTGTGTTACATACCTGTCTTTTTAGAAGTTCGGAGGTTGTCAAATTCAGAAAAGTCATCTTTAAGTGTACCATTCAAGTTACTGAAGAGATCAAAAGATCCTACATTAAAGAAAAGAAACTGGTAACTAAATATACAACAATGGGATAAAGTCACTTTACTTTTCTATGTCTCAGTTTGCCTATCTCTAAGACTTTTCTCTACAGCTAGGTCAGGGCTGATCTTGCTTATGAGCAGAGTGAAGTAACTGCTTGTATGGTATGCTTTAATAGACTTGGAAAAGCCTGCCCCCAAATACTGCCCTGCCAACAGCTCCTGCAAGTAAGGCACCTGGGTTTTGGGGAAGGTGTGAGTGCGAGGAGAAAAAGGAAAGAAACAATAAAAAAAAAAAAGATAAGGGGCAAGAGACACTACTGAGTTAAGAAGAACAGGCAAATGTGACTTGTAGTAGGCAGGAGGGGAGTAATGGGATTCCCTGGGCAGCCAAGAGAGAGCATGAAAGCAATGGATCCCTAGTAGAAATTAAAGACAACGAACCTTATATAATATGCCTATAGGCCCAGTCTTGGGTCAGATTATCAACACATGCTCATTCCTTTCTTCACTTGGATGTTGAAAGAATTAATGAGAATATTTATGAAACATACTAAGCTTCTGGGAAAGAAGGTGTTTTATAAACAGAAAGGGTGGTGACATCACTATAAATGAGTGCCAAAATGTGGCAGGTTGTGAAAGACAGACATGGAACTCTGCTCGTCTAGGTTATATGCCATTCACTGTAAATAATAAGCAGGTGAACCAAATTTAGGAAACCAACTGTGTTTAGACTCCAAGGAATAGTTCAAATTTAAAATTATCATTAAATTATCTTCCTTAACATTTCAATTTGGCAGCTGTGCGGAAAAACAAGCCAAATACAAGCATAATGTCTTACCAGAAGTGGAAATAGTTTTGTTAGTAGATGTTGGTCCCCAAGGATCTGTGGTAGACTTTGCTATTCCACTAGCTGACTGGGAAGGTACCCATGGATCTGTGTTCTTTGGAAGTGACTGAGTAGAGGACCCAGCAGACGCCCTCCATGGGTCAACAGAGACAGCAGGATTGGCACCTGAGGAAAGAAAGCATTGCATGAATTCAGAGACTCCTTCTCCTGAAACCTTAAAGCCCCTGGAGCTATATAATTAAATGTCTGTTCTATGTTGTGAATAAAATAACATAACATGTTCCAAGGCTGTTACAAAAAAGAATATTAAGTAGCTTATTAGAAAAGTTAAACTGCCATCTTCTCTCCCACTGGAACATAAGCTGTTTGAGGGCAGGACCTGTCTTTACCTTTGTCTCCTTGTAACCTAGAGAGTTCAGTTCAATCAAGTACATAGGTGCTTAATGCCTACTGAGTGAATGACATTACCATACTATTCCAACTGTATCCCCAAAATAAGTAAAACTCCACATTGCTCTTGAAGATTTCCTAACTCTAACAGCAGCAGCTTGTGAATGTAAAAAACCAAGTTATTTTTCAAATTGCCTGGTCCAATGCTTTGGAATTAGAGCAACAGGTTAAAATCCTGTCACATGTGTGACTTTGGGTAATTTGCTTAGCTTTCCTGGGCCTCAGTTTACTCCTGTGACATAAGGGAGTTGGATCACAAGGCTTCTGAGATCCCTTGAAGCTCTAGATCTAAGATTATTTCAGTGAGTAATTCCTTTTATTATGCAAAATCTGCACTGAGAGAAGTGTCTTGGGACAATGAAATCATAGCATGTCTAAATTTACAAGGGAAGAGTATTTGCTAAAGGAATCAACAGCTTTTTAGAGGTAACATATTAAGTCTTTTTTTATTCAAGACTAGGAGGGGAAGAGTGGGGTACCATGATGGCAGCAACTCAATTCAGTTCCTGAGAAACCAGAGAAATAATTTCCTGAGTCTTGGGCTTCTGCCAGTATAACAAATTGTCAATAACGAGAAGCATGGTCAGGGCTGGTGCACCGCCCCAGAAACATCCACATTACTGCCTGTCTTCTTACCCCCGGGGTCATGAAGTTATTATGGCATCAAAGATTCTGTCTCTGAAAATGCTGAATGCAGCAGGGAAGGAGCTGGTAATCCCTTAAATTTTTGTCAGCTGACTCCTTAATTGTCAGTGTGGATACCTCAGCAGGGATTGACAACCAGCTGAGGGCAAGAATGGGACAAAGGAAAAATGCATTTTCATGGTGGAGAGGAAAAGGCAGAAGGAAGAAAGGGGCCTGAGTGTAGAGGGTTACAAAGGCAAACTTCAATTTGTGATTTTGCCCATTTTTGCCACCTTTGGCACACTTGCACCAAGCTATAAGAAATTAACATCACAGACGAACTAGAAATAGGCCAGTAGAGAAACACTGCCTTAGCTTAAAATTAACCAAAAATGTATTTTCAGTTATTTTCTTCATCAAAAACACATCCTTAATTTTTTTTAATCATGCAATCTTTCTTCAGTTCCCTCTCCTCTTACAGTAAAATCCTATTTGTCCTCATAAGCGTAAAGAAGGAATAGTTTTATCTTTCATCCTTTTCTGCTCTATTACATCTTTCGAAATTCTTCTAAATTCTTTAAAATCTTTCCATCTGGTTCTTTCAAGGCCCTCCCTTCAGAAATATTACTGCCTTTCAAGGTCAAGAATTCTTCCCAATTCCCTCTGGTGCATTTAAAAACAAAAATAAAAATATCTAGAGTTTCAGAACCCACATTTTTAAAACCACAATTTCATACTATTAAATCTGTTTGAGCCTATTTACATCTTAATGCTCTAAATTTACATTTAAAGTAAATCTCCCTCCAACAAAAAGTGTAATGACAGAACAGAGCACTGGGGTAACATGGTGGAGCCTTGGGTTTCAATTTCAATTTATCGCTGACTAGTTTTGTGGCCAAAGCAAAGTGCTTATCATTAAGTTATCTTAGCTGTTGGTCATGACGTCTAAGACTTTTACTTTCCAATTCCAATGTACTAAGAAATCTCATATTCAGTTTCCTTTCTTTTGGAAGTTTGGAAGATTCAAATACTCTCTGGAATTCTTTATTTTGTAGAGAAAGTTTTCCTAAACAAAGAATAAACAGTATCACTCTAAAAAAGACACATTTCCCTCCATCAACCTTAGGATTTCCCTGCGGAGAACCATAAAATCTCAAGAGTTGGAAAGGACCCTTAGAAGTCATCTAGTACAATTTTCTACCAGCATAAGAATCCTTAAAAACATGCTTGAGCTCAACCAGAATTTTTTTGGAATAGCTAACTTCTGATGAGAAACCAGCTATGAATCTAGATCTGCACTTATTCTAATCTTACAGATCAGGGGTAACTAAGAATTGATCTGCCTAAGGTTTTATGGCCAGAGTTCGTACTGGAGGTGAGACTATAATCTGGCTCTTCTGGGCCTTGAGGTAAATCTTTATCCACTACACAACACTGTCACATTCCAATTACCACAATAAATCTAAGGAAATATCTAATTCCAGTGCCAAAAAAAAAACCCTAATCTTATATGCAAAGATTATATAAATAGGAACTCTTGAATTTCATAGTTTTAATGCATAGATTTGCCTTCCAAGTGCTAGCCACTGAAATATAATTTCAATATTCAAGACTTAGCTTACAATATACTACTACTGGTCATTCCAGTTTTTTGAATCCCCTCCTTCCTGCATTTCTAGCACTTACGTTCACAATATGGTGTGCTGGAAAGAACACTGGACATGGAGTAAGGAAGAATTGGTTCAAATGTTTTTTGCTTTTTAAGATTATCTATACTGTATTTTTATTGATTTTGTTTAACATTTCCCAATTACATTTAATGTGATTTGCAGCACTCAGGGTGAGTTAGATACCTCTGGACTGAATTACACATTTTAGGTGATTATATATTTAGGTAGATATTAAACTCGTTTAATGACTAGATCCAGAGAGTAGTCATTAACAAGCTGATGTCAATTTGGGGTGAGGGGTGCGAAGGGGGAAGGTTTCAAGTCAAGTTGCTGTATCCTAACCTTAAGTTAGTAGTAACTCTGGAATAAAAGGGCCTGGGTTCAAATTTTACCTTCAATAATGACTGTGTGACCTTCCTGATCCCCAGTCTCCTCATTTTTAAAATAAGTAGGTTGAACTAAATGACCTAAGTTCCCTTCCTGCTCTAGATGTGATTTTATATAGGAAGAGCCAAGAATTAACAGAGGGACAGCCCAAATTGTTGCAATCTGTATCCACATGTTAAAAATCCTAGAAAAAGCACTGTGGAAAATTAAATGGATTTATGGGAAGCAGGTAATATCCATATTGATTAACATCATGAATTCACCTAAGCATGAATCAATAATCAACAGGCTTTAGGGAACCACTGAAGGTAATGACTAAATTAGAGCTGTGCTTAAAAGGAGGATTTATCTGGCAGTATACTCAGGATGGATTAAGAAATCCATCAAGTTCTAGTGGACACTAGGTAGAGCTTTTACAACAGTAATAGGTAATGAAGCCTTGAAATAGTTTGCTTCTATGTGGTTGTCAAAGAAGGTATGGGGAGAATTGAGAAAAAAATTGGGGAAAAATTTTTTTTAACTAAAAACAAAACAAGTCAGATCTGGGTTCATTTCCCAATCCTGCCACTAACTCACATAGTCTTGGGCAAATCACATCCCCTTCTCCTAAGCCTATTTCCTCACTTTTAAAAGGTTGGAATAGAGGAGGGTTTCTTCATCCTTTTTGTCAGTCTGTTGAAGTCTATGGACCCTTTCTCCAAATAATATTTTCAAATCATTTAAGAAAATGCTACATTTCAATTAGAGGATGATGAAAAAATAAAGATGTATTTTTTTCCTTTTCTGATTCAAGTCTACAGAGAACTTTCCACCAGTGAAAGGAGCCCAGATTAAGAACCCTTGCTCTAGAAGGTCTCTTAAGAGCACCTAGTAGCCACTAGCTTTCCACAGCTCAAGTAGGTGGAAAGGGTGGAAAGTACTTGAGGGTTTTACTTACATTTTACTTACAGTGAGTCCCATCCCCACCCCCATTACCCCAGAGAGATAGGAGGGTTAGCTAGGATTATAGAATTTAGAGCTCAAATTACAGATTATAGAATTTAGAGCTCTTCAAATTACATAAGAAATTGAGACTCAAGGAAACAGGAGTGGCCCCACAATTGTGGGGTCCTACAATAACTAGCAAATGGCAGAGATGAACACTTTGGCCTAGAGCAAGGTTCTGGGAGGCTGAGCTGGGGTGGCCATTACTTTCTTCTGGATGTTCCCCAGCAAAAACGGCTTGACACTTTGGGGCCCATTAGCCATATAACTGGTTAAGTCACTTTCTCTTCTCTGAAACTAAGTCAACGAATACTTTCAGTGGGTCTAATTTTGTATACAATGTCACATGTAATGATTCTTTGGTTGCTTGTATGAGGCAGCTAGCTGGTGTGCCAGCCTTGGAGTCAGTAACTTTGGTTCCAGTCTTGTCTCAGATACTAACCTCCCTTCCTTCTCATCTCTTACTCCCCACTCTCTGATCCAGTGACACCGGCCTCTTTGGCTGTTCCATAAACACCACACTCCATCTCTCGGCTTTGGGCATTTTTTCCATCTTCCATGCCTGGAATACTCTCCTTCTTCCACTCC
The DNA here is from genome assembly GCA_023548195.1 of Bettongia penicillata ogilbyi. Classification (NCBI taxonomy): domain Eukaryota; kingdom Metazoa; phylum Chordata; class Mammalia; order Diprotodontia; family Potoroidae; genus Bettongia; species Bettongia penicillata. The sequence continues at coordinate 1,850,566 of JAJHZJ010000066.1, read as the reverse complement.
AACTACTGAACTCCCTGTCTTCCTTTAAGTCCCAATTAAACGCTTTATCTTCTATAGGGAGCCCTCCCTAGTCCTTCTTAACTGCAGTGCCTTCCCTGTTAACTATTTCCTATTTATCCTGTATATAACTTGCTTCATACATGTTTGTTCTCTTATTTCCCCCATTAAATTGTGATTTGTTGAGGATAGAGACTATCTTCTGTGCTTAATGCAATGCCTGGCACATGGTAGGTGCTTAATGCTTACTGTGACTGACTTACTAGGGCCGTGTAACCCCAGGCAAGTCACTTAAATGTCTCTTAGCCTATTTCATCATTTGTAAAATGGAGATAATAATGGCAACTGCCTCACAGGAAACTGCCTCTTATGGAAAGATCAAACAAAATAAAATGTTACATTCTGCAAACTGCAAAGTGAATCTTAAAGCCAACACATAAATTTGGGCTATTATTATGTACAAATACCCAGGCTCACCTATTTATTTTAACCTGCTGCAATCTAAGGTTGCTGGGCAAAACATGAATAACCAAACTGATAAAAGTTCAATAACCTTGACTTTACAAGCAATAAAACTAAGCAAACATTCTCTGTAACTTCCCACAACAAAACACCTTCCCTGATTCCCACTCCTTTATATACTTTTGTATTCTATCCCCAGAATTTGATTTTCATTTACCTTGATCTGACTTTGATTCCACATCTCTCCCACAGCTTTGAGATAAGATTCCCTACCCAACCATTCATTTCTAAGGGCTGAGTTTAAAGGTGATTAAAGTAGCTGGAAATCTGGGTGCTAGAAAGGTAAGAAATGACTGTTTCTTTCATTAGTCTGTCAATTCTAAAGGCAGGGAATAGTAGAATGGTTTGCTTTTGTATCCTCTGCAGTGCAGTAGTAAGTATATGCAAAAACTGCTTACTGAAGGGACTCTCCCTATTGAACTTTTGGGTCTGGATTCCCACCCCCAAAAAAACCCTCCAAAGCAGCAGCGATCTACTCATAAAGGAATGCTTTTCTCTACTGCATCTCTCTTTGAACCACTTTTTATCTTCATAGTTATATATTTATGGAAACAAAGAAAGGCATAAAAGAAGGAGAAACTCATAGAAAGCAGTAAGTCCAAGAAATGGGAATCAATGCAAGAGGTCACTAACAAGTAAATAGGACCACCTGCTGCATACGAGGCTGAAAATGGCCCTCTGTGCTATTTTCTTGAAGAAGGATGGTAAGGCAAGGGGGAGGGAGCAGATGAGAAATGGGAAGAAGTTCATGTGTTTTGCTCAACAGGAAGGAGGACCGGAACTAGCCAAAGACCTTCTGAATCACTTTGTTGTTAGCTCACTTAACAGCTGGAGGCTTTGCATTTCCAGAATAGAAAAGGAAATGCCACAATGACCTGGCTGACTCTGACTTCCCTTATTCCAGCCCTTAGAATTTCTTTCAACTGCATTGGAGTTGAGTTATCTTCAATGATGTAATGCAAAAAAATGCTAATGATCCTTGTCACAAATGGTAGCTTTGAAAACATCTTTTGTTCTTTCATGAGTAGAGAGGAAAGCCAGAACAGTACAACTAAAATCATTTAGGAAGAGTCCCACTAATCTTTATAATTTACTGTATCACAGAAAAATGAAGAGCACTAAAAAAAGCTCAATGGTGGATCTGTCATTATTTAAACACAGAAATCCAACATCACAACCTCTTAGGCCACTTAACATAACTGATGAGATGGAACAAAGGATTATTATGTGTTATAAACATGAATATGGGAGCCATTATAAGACTGCCATTGATGATTTTTACTACTTTAAGGTTATTATGTAATTTTACAATTAAAAAAATACTTTAAAATCAGTCCCAAAATTCCACAATTTCAGGTAGCCTTAGCAAATGAATTAGAATTCTGAAGCAGCTTGGCATTGTGAAATGTACACTGGACTAAACTCATGAAAACAGGGCTCCAAGTACTGGTGTGCTATTATTTGCTTATTTAACTGCAATAATGATAATGCCCAAAGAGAGTCAGCCACAGCTTAAGGGCATGAATAACTCAGAAAGTACACACATGAGGGAAACAATTAGAGGCTTTGAGTCCTTATCATCAGAGAACACCGTGACTACTGTCTTTACCTGTTTTTTATCAAACTTGTTCTCTTTGGTTCAAGAGGTCAGATCCAGTAACAGTGGGTAAAAACTGCAAAGATTCAGAGTTAGCCCCGTGCCAGGAAAAACTTCATAACAAGTAATGTGGAACAGACACTTCAGGAGGTGGTGAGGTTCCTCCTCAAAGAAAGTTTTTAAGGGTGAATGACCGCTTTATGGCTAGGTTATACTGAGAGATTCCTTTTCGGTATGGGTTGGACTAAGTGGTTACTGAAGTCCCATCCAACTACAATCCTGTGAATCTCCTTTCTATTTATTTAGGTGCATGCATGATTTCCCCAAAAGAATTTAAGCTTCTTATAAGGCAGGAATTGTTCTAGTTTTGTCTATCCCTAGCTCAGTGGCTGGAACACAGTAATTGTTTATTAAGTGCTTGCTTGATATAATGTTCAAATGAGAGTTTTAAAATGTGAAAGCACTTTGCAAAATATAAGTTGCTACATACGTTATAAAACTGATCAGAATTAAAGATGGATTTTCATGAGGGCGCTCAAGAATTAAGTAAAGGTGAATTACTCTATACTGTGCAAAGTATAAAACAAGTAGGTAGGAAGAGTACAGTATTTTTGCCAGGCATGAGTAGCTATACTGTAAGCAGTAAACACAGTTATCTTAGTGTACCTTTAATAAAGAATATCTGTTCTCATCTGCTGGGCCCAGCTGAGTTCTTGAGGAAGAAATGGGGCACCCTCTCCCCAGCTAGTAAAGTCTAATTTTTTTTAAGAGTTCTTATCTGAGGCTAGGCAGTACCAGACCTCCCAGGCAAGGGAGTGAAGAGCGTGGACCTGAGAAATGGGTACTTCATGAGAGACACTAATGGGATGAGGAAAGATTTCTAGGGAATTGGAACTTAGGTGATATTCAAACTCTGCCTTGGCAGGAAAAGGCTGGGAAATTGCTACTGATTTTATTCACTCAGGGTGATTCACTTTCCCTAGCAGGGTTTTTTGAGCTTCCCTCAGACTTCTTCGTTTAATGGGATAGGGAAGCAACTGGGGTCATTACAACAGACATGGCATTTCACTAATAATAACTCATAGTTATGTAATGTTTTAAGGTTTGCCAAGTGCATCCCTCAAAAGATCTAAATGAGGTAGTTAAAACAGGTATTATTATCCCCATTATATAGATGAGAAAAACAAGGCTCTGAAAAATTTACTGCTTTGTCTATGATGATATAGCTAATAAATATCAGAGAGGGGATTTAAACCCAGGTCTCAGGAGTCAAGATCCAAAACTCTAACCCCTCTCCCATGTGGACTCTCTCTGGAGGCCTCACTCCTGGTGCCCTCTTCACACAGGCCATCCCTCCAGAACGACACCAACTTTCTTCAATTCATTTTCCTTCTGCCTCTGTAGTTTTTTATTTCGACTCTTTCAATTCTTCCCGCGCCCCCCCCCCCCCCAAAAAAAAACTGATGGTTTGAGATAGTGTCTGTCCTTGTTTTAAATTATTTACCTTCTTGTTACATTGACTGATTTCCTCCTTGAAAGCTCTAATTTCTATCATTTCTTTTATCTTCTTTTATGGCTATTTTGAAAAAATTACTGCTATTGTGGAAAATTCTTGGAGCTGTGGCAAGAAACTGGAAGCTAAAAGAGTTCTCATCAATTAGGGAATGGCTGAAAAAATTAAGGTATATTAATATAATGGAATATTATTGTGATGTAAGAAGTTATGCTAGGAATGGTATCAGAAACCTAGGAATATGTATGAACTGATGTGGAGGTCAGTAAGCAGAACAGAGAGAACTATTTCTATAATAACAGCAACACTGTAAAGACCAACAACTCTCAAAGATTTAAAAGTGGTAAAAACAATGCCTCACCACTGTTCCAAAGGACTACACCTGACAGAACAGTGATGTATTCAAGATAAAGAATGAGTCATTTTTTTCTTGGACATGACTAATGTAGGGCTTGGTTTCTGCCTTATTATACATACATATTTATTACAAAGGTTTTGGGTTTTTTCCTCTAATGGGGAAGGGGGCCACATGGTGAGAAGAGGAGAAAATACATTTTGGTAACTAAAAAATTAAACTGAAAAAGAAAGTTAAAAAAAAAAAATCTGCTGTCTTAGGCACACATTCCTGAGAAGATAGAACACTGGTGCTTCCTGAAGCAACAAAGGAAATTTAATGAAATCACAGAATTTTGATTCTTGAAAGAGTAATTTAACTTATGCCTTATGTAGGATTTCCTCCTCAGCATACCTGACCGGGGTGGGGGAGAAAATACAATTTCTGCTGGAATATTTCTATTGACAGGACAGGAGCTAACTATTTTGCAAGGCAGTGTACTTCGTGACTGAATAGTTCTGTTAACAACTTCTTTCTTAGGACATTTTCATTCCTATTATATACATGAAGAAACTGAGTTTCAGAGACACTGAGTAACTTCCCACGTGGCTAGTAAGAGATGTTGCTAGGAACAGAACTCAGGTATTGCAACTACTTGTACGATGCTCTTTGCATTATACATACACAAAGTTGCATGAATTTTATTAGTAGTCATAGCATGCTGATTCATAATGAACTTGTAGATAACTAAACTCCCCAGGTCTTTTTTACATGAAGTATCAAATGAAGGTCCCCCTAGATTTATGTTACCTACAAATGTGGCATGTGACTTTCTACACCTTTATCCAAGGTGCTAATAAAAATGAGTCAAGACTCCAGGATCAAAGACAAAATCCTATACTGCGCCATTACAGACCTTTGTGTTATCTCTAGGATCAAATATAAAATCTTGCATTTGCCTTTTAAAGCCCTTAATAACCTTCCTCCTTCCCACTTTTCCACTCTTCTTATACCATACCTTCCCCATATACTTTCTGATTCAGTGACACTGGCCTTCTTGCTGTACCTCACACAAGACATCCTTCTCCCAATTCTGGGCATTTTCACTGGCTACTCCCCTGCCTGGAACTCTCCTCCCTCTTCTTCACTATTTCCTGGTTTCCTTCAAGTTTCACTAAGTATCACCTTCAGAAAAGTCTTTTCTGGTCCAGGTCCTGAAGCTTAGTACCTTCCCTTTAAGAAATATCTCAAATTATCTTGTGTATATCATTTGTACAACTGTGTGTACGCTGTCTCCCTCAGAATGAGTGCAGGGAATGTCTTTTTACCTTCTTTTGTACATAGTACAAAAGAAAGTACTATACTAGTACATAGTACTATACTAGTACTATACTAGTACTATAGTACATAGTACTATACTAGTACTATTTCTAGTACATAGAAAGCACTTTCTATAAATGCCTACAGACTTGACTTCACTTATAAGTTAACAATGATCATTAATAACTGGGGGTAAGCCTGTTGAATCAGTTTAATAACTATGTTCATAGCTGTCTTTACTGCATCCACAAGGACATCATAAGACATTTAGTCAAGTATTTTGTTGAAATTAAAATCTAATTTATCCAGAAACACCTGGTGGCTCAATAGACAGAACAGTAGGCCAGAGGTCAGGAAGACATGAGTTCAAATTTGGCCTTAAATATGTACTAGCTCTGACCCAGAGCAAATCACTTCATCTGTCTCAACTGTGAAATGAGAATAATAGTAGCACCTAGTGTGAAGGAATATTCTGAAGATAAATAAGGTGATACTTATCCAAAGTGCTGAGCGCAGGGGCTGGCTCGTAAGTATGGACAATATACATATAGTTACACACACGCACACATACATGCACACATACACGTGTGCACACATACACACACACACACACACAATATACAGTCTCTTATTCTGTCTGTAAAATACTTCTAAATAATGCTTCCTGATTTGTCTACTTCAGTAACTCTTATCAAAAGAAGAAATTAGTTAGGTTACCCATGCTAATGTGCAGTAATCCCCACCTCTTTTGGCTTCAGTGCTTACAAACTATTTAATAATCTTTAAAAAAAACTTATTTAAAATTGATCTTGATGCACTGGGTCAATAACAACAACAAAAAGCATTTGTCATGTTTAAAACTGAATGATAACATTCAGGTTGGGAGGCCACTTGTCAAGAAAAGATACAACTTTTAGGGTAGGTCAAAAACTCACCTAATAACTTCGTAAGACTGCAAAACATACCTAAATACAATACAATGAATCATATCATACTAAGCCATGGGTAATTATTTTTGTAAATTTTCTATTTAAATACAAAGGTTGTGCAAAAATGATCGAATCTAGGGTTATCTATGAATCCAAGAGAACGCCTGTCACAAGGAGGAATGAGAGTTCAACTAAACTGTGTGCTCTACTCTTCTGAGGTTGAGTATAATAAGCTTCCTGAAGTAGAAGAACCCAGTAAGGAAGGAACTTTATTCACTGGTCTTATCTGAAATAGAAAAGTCAGGTAATATAATTTCTATAACAAATGAGAAACATTTGAGAAGAGTTTTATGGTGATAATCATCAAAGACAAATGGATAAAATGGTGTTGCTAAGAACTACAGGTTGTAAAGAAAATACTAGACCGTATCACACCTATCAGACTGGCTAACATGACAAAACAGAGGTTGGAGGAGACGTGGGAGAGTTGGAACACTAACTCACTGTTGGTGGAGCTGTGAGCTGATTCAGCCATTCTGGAGAGAAATTTGGAACTCTGCCCAAAGGGCTACAAAAATGTGCACACCCTTTGACGCAGCAACATCACTTCTAGGGCTGCATCCCAAAGACATCATAAAAATGGGAAACGGTTCCATATGTACAAAAGTATTTATAGCAGCTCTTTTTGTGATGGCCAAGAACTGGGAATCAAGGGAATGCCCATTAATTGGGGAATGGCTGAACAAGTAGTGATATACGAATGTAATAGAAAACTATTGTGCTATAAGAAATGACCAACAGCCAGACTTCAGAAAAACCTGGAAAAACTTATAAAAATGAACTGATGGTAAGTGAAATGAGCAGAACCAGGAGAAGGTTGTACACAGTAACAGCCACAGAGTTCAAGGGCTGTTTCCGATAGACTAAGCCCTTCAGAGCAATGCAAGGACCTAAAACATTCTCAAAGGACTCTTGAGACAAAATGTCATCCACATCCAGAGAAAGAATTATGGAATTGGAATGCAGAATGAAGCAGACTATTTTCTCTTGTGTTATGTTTTGTTTTGTTTTTTTCTCATGGTTTCTCCCATTCGTTTTAATTCTTCTATGCAACATGATTAATGTGAAAATGTGTTTAATAAGAATGTATTTGTAGAACCCATACAAGAGTGCAAGCTGTCTCAGGAAGGGAGGGGAGAAAGAGGGGGAGAAAATTTAAGACTTATGGAAGTGATTGTTGAAATCTGAAAACAAATAAATTACATTTTTTTTTAAAAAAAGAAAATACTAGAAAACAAATGTTTACCTTTATGAGGTTCAAATATACTAAATCTGATGTTAAATACGCACAGTCAACTGTAATACTGCTTCCAAAACAGGTAACCAACTTTTTAAACCAATTAAAGTGATTGAGTATTGATTTTAACAATAATGAATAATTAGAGCTAATATGCCCCTATTCATTAGTAACATTAACTATGTGATTTTCAGCAAACTATAGCAATGATTCAGATGCCTAGTACTGTTACAATTTACACATAACTTTATAATCTTTATCTAAATTGCTGGTTGAAACAACTGAGATAGATGAGACAGGAGGGAAACTGTGGAAAAGAATTATAAACAAAGTCATTACTTCCACCTGTGGTATTATAAATAACTAAAAGAAGACTATTCAAAAGGTAAAGATATAAATTTTGAAAATTATAGTAAATGTAACTAGTGTTTCTTTATTTCACAGTAACTGACTAGATAACTTCCAAAATATTAATCATGGACCACCAAGCCGGTTAAGAAATTATGAATAAACTAAGCCAATTATGAAATAAGAAAATATGAAATATGAAAAAAGAAACTCTATAAAAACCCAAGCCCTTTTTAGTGTACAATTACCAACTATGGTTAAAGAATTTTTTACCAAATGATTGCCAAGGGTCAGATGTAGTCGATGTAGTTGCAGTTCCTCCCCAGGGGTCCGACTGGTTAGTTACAGTTGATGCTCCCCATGGCTCTTCTTTCTGAGAGGCAGCAGCTGAGTTGGGTAGGGCATCCATCAAATCCAAAAGAGTATTATGCTGTGGGGGAGGGGAAACAATGCTTTTAGAGCAAACCAAAACCCCCTCAAAAAACAAGCAAAAAACTAAATGAAACAAAACAAAAATAACCCCCAAAACACACCATTGGTAAAGCTTTTGCTAGTTTCAAGCTCCATTAAAGTATCTGACTCTTGTTTACTCTTGCTTGGGCCTTGCAGCTAAATATTTCTTGAATGAAGACAACACTATAATACCTAAAATGAAATTCTACTAAAACCCAATGCACTATACTAAATTCAGGTTACTTTAGAAAACAATTATATAACTTTGCTAAAAGTCAGAACCAAATGAGAATGTATACAGAGGATACTGTCACTGTTATTTTTACCTCTTTCTTTCTTGGAATTTTAACAGTGTCTCTACGACTTTCTTCCAGGGCCATTTGTAACCTTAGATCATCTCCACGTCTGAGACGTTCTTCCTGAAATGGATAAGGGCATTTGGAACTGAATTTATTACAATAATAAATAACATTTAAGATTTTTTTTTTAAAAAAGCTATCCATGTGAAGTTTCATTTGTGTAATCTTTCAAAATAAAAATCTGAAAAAAGTGACATTTCTTTAGCAAAGAGGTGATAAGGACCATGTATTTTTACCCCCCAGAATTATAATGACTTCGAAAAGAGGCTTGGATGTTCACTGTGATACACCAATCTATCATCAGTGATTTTGATTCCACTAGTTCAGGGATGGCTCTAGGGAATATTAAAATAGTTTAAGTTTGTTTTTGGCATCCTCCTGCCATTCCTTTTGTACCCTTGCCCCTCACCTCTACTCCATTTAACTTCCCCACATAGACCCTATGCCCCATTTGACAGATCTTCCTGTCCAATATAGCTGAAAAGATTTCTGGCTAAGGATCAATTAAATAAAGAACAAATCTGTCTTACAGAACTAAAGAGTGCTGATGTGATGCCATGAGCATTCTCTAGTGCCTATCCAGGATATTACTATCCAGGATATTAATGTATTCAATGTATTGAATTGCACTCATTTAGAATGTGGTGGTCAGAGACAATATTGATGGCATACCTCTATTTTAAAATGCAGACTCATGGAGATATGCCTAGTATCTGTATTACATTTAACTGAATAAACAAATGAATCATTTAATGGAGCCACCCTCTAATTCCCTTGAAAATCTACCCTTGTACAAGGGAACTTTTTTGGGGGGAAAAAGGTGTTAACCTTTTAGAAGTCAATAGTTTTTGTAACAACGTTTCCAAAATATGGTTTTGAATGTTTTTTGCCCCTTCCTCCCTTAGGGCTTACTCACAATTCTCACTTAAACACTACCCCACCCCACCCCCCAAGACAATTTCCATACAGTGAGGCTGTGGGAGGTAGGAACTGAGGGCAAATAGAAACCAGCTCATAAATGAATCCTAAAACTCCTTCAGAACAGAAGCTGTCAGCCCCTTCCTTTGTAATCTCACACTGTCTAGAATACTCTAATGTGCTCAAAGAGCACTTAAAAACTTTAGGGTGATTCTGACAGGCCTGCTGCATAAATAAAAAGCTACCCAGGTAACTGACCTGCTCTGCAACTTCTCTGCTCATTGCTAATGCAAGCTGTAGCTGAAGTTCTTCTTCTCCACTTGTCTGAGGTCGAGCCTGTTCCAGCTCTGAAGAAACACGAGGGGAGGTAGCTGTTGAAGCAAAGAGACAACAGTTATATGCAAAAGACCGTAAGACAATTTAATGCAACTTGTTATTTGTTTGTCCCCAGGCCAAGAGATTTGCCAAATCTTTACAAAATAGGTACATTTATAAATAAAGTTATAATGAATCTTAAAAAGATAACAGATATAGATAACAGTTGAATGTGGATGTATGTAAAGTATCTAGCAAAGGATTAAAGGAAAAGTTATTTTTAAGATCATTAATCTTCACAATAAATAACAGCCATAATGGGGTTTGAAGGGGAATTGCACACCTTCAAAAAGATTAAGTGCATTAACTATAATAAAATACATCCCCTGAAAGGATGGATCAAGCAATTAGCAAGCATTAATAAAAAGGAATCTACTACGTACCAGGAACTACTTTAGGCTCTAGGGATACAAAGACAAAATCTGAACAACTTCTGCCCTCAGTGAGCTTACATTCCATCAGGTGAGACAATGTGTACGTATAAATAAAGAATAAATACAAAATAAATAGAAGGTGATTTAAATAGGGCAGTGAGCAGGTGGGGAAGTGTCAGCAAAATATTTATGAAGAAAGGGATGCTTGATTTGAGTCCAGGGAAAACAAGCTATTCTATGAAGCACAGGAAGAAGTATATTCCAGGCATGGAACAGATAGGGAAAAGGCACAAAGATGGAACATGGAGCATTGTAAGAAACAGCAAGGAAGCCAGTGTGGTTAGACTGAAGGGTATAAGAAAGGGGAAAACGTAGAAAGAGGTTAGAAAGGTATATTGGGATCAGGCTGTAAATAACTTTATGTGTCAAACGGAGGAGTTTATATTTTTTCCTTCACAGAGATAACTAGATCCACAGGAGCTGAAGAGGTCACCAAGTGAGAGTATAGAGGGAAGAGAAAAAGATTCAGTAAGAGCCTCGGGATACACCCAGACTTAGAAGGTATGATACTAATAAGCCAGAAAAGGAGAATAAGAAGAGGTCAGTCATGTAGGAGGATAACCAGGAAAAAGGCAGCATCATAAAACCTCAGAGAAGATGGACTATCCAGAGAGCGGTCAATAACATCAAATACACCAGAAAAAGCAAGGATGACTGAGAAAAGACCAGATTCAGCAATTAAGATCATAAACAGAGCAATTTCACCTGAGTGATAAGACTGGAAGCCAGTTTACAAAGCGCAGACATATTTCATTTTAACATACATATGGCATTTAAGAAACAAGAACAATGCAAATGCATTCATACCCTAAACTTTTCTGATCTGTGAAGATAATGCCTATGGAGAATGCAGACTACTTTAAATATCATGGAAATGCGATGACACTATCACAACTTATTAAATACTTTTTAAATGCAACACTATATACTTCTAAAAATATGTAGGTAGAGGTTTTTGTTATAATCTTGGATGCTTAAGTAATCCTCTTTGTACAGTACTTAATAACACTTCATAGGACTTTTGTGAGGATCAAAACAAATTATGTCTGTAAGGTGCTTTGGAAATCTTAAAGCCTCTACATAAATGCTCAGTATTATTAACATAACTGTCCAGGACTGAAGATACAGTTGGAGTCTCCTACACATTCTTACTGTATAGGAAAGTGAGTTACATTTGTACCAACTTCTAGGCACCACCCAGAAGATTTTCATTATTATTATTAAACACTAAACTCTTGATTTGAGCTTATTTCCTAAGACTTGCCTTTTTTATGATAAAATATCAAAATAATTTGGTTAACTGTCAACTAATGCAGGTTTCATATAAATACTATCTTGGTAAAGATAGACAATAAAAAGAATATAAATTTTCTCTTCACACAGTAAACTGTGAATAAACTATAAAATAATCTTTCTTCTGCCTCGTAAATGTGAGTATCCTGAAAGATGTAGTCCTCTAACTTCTGCTGCTCTCTTCTCTACCTGAGCTCAGTTGAAGAAACATAGCAACGAGACAAACAGGAGGTGGAACGTTTCTGGCAGGCCAAACCACTACCTACCACACATCCCCTTGGTGGCTGCAGTCCAAGACATTACGTCCCCCAAATCCCAGGAAATAATAATACCCCATACCCATCAACCCTACTTTCAGTTTGGCCCAGCAGTCAGCAATTTCCATCAAGACAGAACTGGACAACTGCCACTCTGCAGGTGCTACAGCTGCTCCCTCCTCAACAACCTCGGTCATTATTATTCCTATTAAAATCCTTGGAACTGGTAAATGGATCAACATCATGGTTTTACCAATAGAAATGACACTTTAAAATGCATAATCATTTGCCTCACAGCTTAATTCTAATATATGTGTTATCTTTATTTATTATTTATGTGTTATCCTTGAGAACGGGGACTATCTTGCTCTTCCATTTGTAACCCCAGCACTTGGCATACTACTTCATAAGCATGGTAAGCACTTAACAAATGCTTTTGTATTCATTAACTATATTTACGCTTGATCCACTGAGAATTCATATGCTTTATGACTTTAACACCTCTACTGTCAACAACTCTCAAATCCCTACCCCCAGAATTTGCTCCTCCACTCCAATTTATAACAAGTAACAGAACTTCTCCAATTTGGATATTCTGCCATCATCTCACAGTCAATATCATTAAAATCATTCATTTTTCTCATAAACTATAACTCATAAACTAAGCCAACTTTCCCATTTTTCTCAGTTACCACTATTTTTTGGGTTTCTTCCCTATCCTGAAATCAAGCTTCTTTACTCTCCTTAATTTTCTGTCACATGACTGAATCTAAACTTCACACTAAAATCCCCTTAATAAAAGGATTTATTCTGTAAAATTTAACCTAAGGACCTAAAATGCCACGTGGCCTTGATCAACCCTTGGTCTATGATTATTACTAAGTCATATTATTTCACTTGAAATGTCTCATGAAATAACCTATGCTAATAGTGAACCACACCTTATTATGTATGATTTCATTCAACCCAGATAATCACAGAATCCTACGTTACCTGCTACCTCTCTCAATTCTGGTCCATTTGGCATGTCACTGTTGGAGATAAAGATTGTATCTTGTCACTACTCCCATTTAAGGTACCTAACACATAAATTCTTTTCTTCTCTTGAAAGTCCCCATGCTTGGACTTTTTATTCAAGTCAAACTGTTCTTATTATCCCTCTCACAATCTTTCAATATTTTTGCAATTTTTTCCTCCATCTCTTTTCTTATTCTATTTTTTCCTGTCTTGAATGGAGTACTAGAATTCAAATTAGGAGAAACCTAGGTTTCTGCTTCTGCCACTTGCCAAATGTGTGACCATGCACAAGTGACTTAAATTAATTTTGACTGTTAAAATACAAATTTTACAGTTTCTTCAAGGCTTAGGTCAGACCCTCCATAAAATTTCCCAAGCTAACCCAGTAGCTATAGCTCACTGGTTATTATTTTTTTTTTGCCTCTTATAGTTGAATGTCCCACCTCAAAGAAGCTGTATGTTGTGACAAAAGAGTACTAACCTAGCAGTGTGAAGGATCCTCCACTCCAGAGGTTTCTTAAATCTAGGCGATAGGAAAGTCTTACTTGAGAAAAATGACCTACTTTTGGACATAGATTTGGTTGACCTCTTCCATACTTTTGGGCCTTGAGATTTTTGCCCTGTCAGAAGGTTCTAGACTACTTGGGGAAATGGTTCAGCTTCTCCTTAATTGGCAAGTATACTCCCCCTCGGAATGGGAGTCAGAGAACCCCTTCCAAAAAAAGACTTGGGTAAGTAAGGGGCGGAATTATTGAGAGGTATGACTGTCTTCGAATAATCATGGCAATGTTGACTCACCTAGAAAAAAAGTCCCTTACTTGATTTTGGGGCAAGCCTGAGTCCTCAGATGAAGATGACAAGTAGTCTTCATTCAGCCCTTGCAGGAGAGAGAAGCTCCTCAGCAGAGGCCTCAAGAAGCACAACTTGGCATCATCTCCCTGACAGGGCTCCCAGGGAAAGGAAGGTCTTGGCTGTGAACCAGCTAATACTAAGGTGTCAGTAAGGGGTGAGTCTCAGTAAAAACAGAGATGCAAGAAGAGGTTGCAGGTAAGAGACTCACGATCTCTCTTGGCTACCCTACTACAGACGACCGTGACTCTTGATGGAGATTGGTAAGCATGTTGCAGTCTGTGTCATTATTGCTGTGGCCCTAATATTTCTGATGCTGCCCCTGTTCCCTACTGCTGTTTCCACAGAAAGGTTTCATGTCTATATTGTCTACCACCAGCTACACTGCATTTGGACTTCTTTGAACTTCCTAGCTGACCTCCTAACAACACCAGAGATACGTTCCTGAATCAGACCTATGGGCCACCCAGCCTAAGGCTTTGCTTTTAAACAAGGGTTCACAAAGGTATCATTTGGTGTTTCCATCTGTGGTTTTGCTTAGTTTGTATCCAGGAAAAATCATGCCTTCCCCCAAGATGAAGCTGATCACCTGAAATCTTACCACCATGCAAACTAACTTAGCTTTTGATATTCAACACCACCTCAACTCCTTCAGTGGCCTGACTGGAAAGAGGGCTCAAGGGTAGAGCAATAAACTCTTCCTCCCAAAGCCTTCCTTTACAGAGGGATCAAAACTTTCTGGGTTAACTCTCCATTTTCCAATAGTGACTCTGCTTGGTTTGGACTCCATAAAACACCATGCCCCATTGCAAGGTACCCCTTTACTGGACTCCTCCCTAGCCCTCCCTCCCCACTTTCAGCATCCTTTTGTGTATTGTCTTATCCCATTTGATTGAAAGGTTCTTGAGGATAGGCACTCTCCTTCTTTTTCTTATTTGTATCTGCAGCACCAAGCACAATGCCTTTGTATTCTTATACTTCCTGGTTGGTTGTTGTCCGTTTTCGAAGAGGATCAAAATGACAGAACTATGCTAGGCTAGAGTCAAGGTACAGTGTGTCCAACTGTGCATTATCAGACCAATATGAGCTCGTAATGTTCTACTACAGGTTGGGCACAAATAGCCCATGTGAATATTTGGGGTGGATTCTCTAAATTTGCGCATCTTCCGTTTCTTTGGAGCTATTTCAATTCTGCTTTGCTCACACAGCACACACAGCACCTTCTCTGATGAGGGACCTGAGTGGTCCTGTGCCAGTGTCTCCCATGTCACACAATCAATTCCAAAGTTCTTAAGAAAGACCTTGAGAGTATCCTTGTATCGCTTCTTCTGACCACTATGTGAGCACTTGCCCTGTGCAAGTTCTCCATAAAATAGTCTTTCTGGCAAGTGTATGTTTTGCATTCGAACAACGCAGTCAGCCCATTGGAGCTGCACTTTGAGAAGCATAGTCTGAATGCTTGGCAGTTTTTAGTTCAAGAAAGGACCTCAGTGTCTGGTACCATGTGATCTTCAGAATCTTCCTAAGACAATTCAAATGGAAGTGATTCAGTTTCCTGGCATGACGCTGGTAGACTGTCCAACGTTTCACAGTCATACAACAATGAGGTCAGCACAACGGCTCTGTAGCCTTTCCGTTTGGTAGTCAGTCTAATACCTCTTCTCTCCCACATTTTTCTTCAGTCTCGCAAACACTGAGCTAGCTCTAGCAATACATACATCAAACTCATTATCAATCTGTACATCCCTGGAAAGTACACTATCAAACTAAGTGAATTTATCCATAGCTCTCAAAACTTCTCCATTTGCTGTAACTAATGGTTCCATGTATATATACTTAATATATATATTTAACTAATCCAGTATTGCTGCCCTCGTGAATGCAAAAGCAGAAGAAAGTAGCATCTACTGTATATTTAGTAACTATATCTTTTAAAATCCTTTTTTACAATTAAGCTTTTTTTTATTGAATTTTTTGGCCCATGAACATTTTATTTCATTGCTTTTCAATCTCAAGCCTGAATCACTGGCTTCAATTAAACCTGGCTCGGAATAGAGCTCTGTAAAGACTATGTATTTCTTCTATTTATTTGTTTTCCCCTATAGCACCTGAAAAGTCCAGGACACAAAACTAGTATTTAGCAAACGCTTTTCAAAAAAACAAATAAAAATCTATTTATCTATCTATCTATACAACCTATGTTGCAGAACTGAGAACAAACATAATATGATTCCTCTTTTCCCCCTTTCCCCTCTTCCCCCACCTGACAGAACTTCTCACTATTTAAATATATGAAGAAAAGGGCAAGCCAGTGATTCTTAGCAATTCCTTAACATGAACCACACAGAACAAAACCATCACACTCTGCAAATTGGCAAAGATGACAAAATATAGAAAGTCAATATTGGAAGGGTTGTAGAAAGCCACACTGGTGCACTGTTGGTAGAACTGTGAAGCTGGAATTATCATTTAGAAAAGAAATCTGGAATTGTGCAAATAAAGTAAGTAAAATATCCATACCCTTTCACCTAGAGATTCTATAATTCCCCCAAGGTAATGGAATTATTATTCTTCTTACCCCAAGGAAGCCCATCGATATGAGTCCCAATAACACCAAAATATTTAGCATAGCACTTTTTGTGTTAGCAAAGAAACAAAGTAGAGACCCATTAACTGGAGAATGGTTAAACAAATTAGGGTACATGAATAAAATGGAATATTACTGTACTCACTATAAGAAATGATGAATACACAGAAACACAGAAAAATCTACAAAGAGTGAAGTAAGCAGAGCCAAAAAAGCAACAGGCACAATGACTACAACAATGTAAACATAAAGAATAACCACATGGTGAAGGTTGCAAAATTATCAAGTATAAGCATGGCTTAAAGAGATATTAGAAGACACTCCTTACACTTCCATTGAAGAGTAGAAGGTCCACAAGTGCTGCACCCAAAACATATTTTCAAACTTTTTTTGGTGTATTGATAAATTACAGTGATTCCCCTCCCCCTTATTCCCCTCTTTAAAAAAAAAACAAAAAAACTGTTATATGGGATGGCTCTCTGGGAGTAAGAAGGGAAAGGAAAAAGTTTATAGTAATATATAGAAAAAGAAATAAATAAAAAATTATTTTAAAAGATCAATAGGGACACTAAACACTTTTATAATTCTTCTTACTGGAAAGTTCAAGACAGGTGAAATACTTCAATTTGGGAGTTCTGTGCTACAAAAGGGCTAAAGCCAATTGGGTATATCTTCACAAAGTCTAGCACCAATCTGGCGGTCTCCCACTAAAACACAGAGGGTAGAGAATGGGGAGGGCCTCAGGTTAAGGAAGGACAAACCCACATTGGGCAGAAATGGAGGTCAAAATCTGGGTGTATATCAAAGTTCAGTGGAGCCCATAAATGGCTGAAGAATTTCCAGCAAGGGTGAAATAGGGAGACCCCAGTCTTTAAGCAAAAAAGGAGGGAAGGAGAAAATAAGTCAGGGGCAGGAAAAGAGAAAAGGAGTTAAGAGGGAGGGCAAAGTTGGGAAAGTAATAGTCACACACAAAAAAACCCTTCAGCTATGGAGGACAGATGAGAAAGGGAGCATTAAGAGAAGGAAAGGCTAAAACTCAGCAA
The DNA here is from genome assembly GCA_023548195.1 of Bettongia penicillata ogilbyi. Taxonomy (NCBI): domain Eukaryota; kingdom Metazoa; phylum Chordata; class Mammalia; order Diprotodontia; family Potoroidae; genus Bettongia; species Bettongia penicillata. Next base: position 1,833,124 of record JAJHZJ010000066.1, on the reverse strand, counting down.
TTTAAAAATCTGAGGTGGGTAAAGGAAACGCAAAAAAGTAGTTATAGCTTATTCCAATAGGTAGTACTAGTCCTAATTTCTTTCACTTTTTTTCCCTATAATTTGAGGAGGGAAAGAAAGGAAACATTATAACAATTCATATGGTGCAAGAAAAAAACATAACCAATAATCATAACTATGAATGTGAATAAGATGAACTCATTCATGAAAACGGAAGAATCCAATAAAATGCTGTTTACAAGAAATCCACTTGAAACGTAAGGACTCACAGAGAGTTAAGATGAGGAGCTAGAAGAGAACTGATGAATTTGAAGGTAAATCCAAAAAAAAGTAGGTGTGATGACCACAATCTCAGACAAGGCAACAGTAAAATAGATGGCAAAAAAGAGTCAAGCAGGGAAACTACATTATGTTTGTGGTTGAGCTTAGTTCTTTGTTCTCAAAGATGATAACAACATCAAAAAGGTGATGGCACAACTTGCACGTCAACTGGATTTAAGGGAAGGAGGGTTGTACAAAGTCACAAGTCTCCCTTTCTCCTCCAGAGGCATCCGGATCCAGTGGCCAGATACAGATCAGAATAACTGAAGATGGCCCAGCATGCTATATTTAAAAATACCATAAGTAGTAAAATAATATCAACATTAAATATGGGTATGTATGTGTACATATATGTATATGTATGCATATATATATATATTACACACACACACACAGATATACACCAAATGACACAGCTTCTGAATAAAGGAAAAGTGAAATAAACCACAGGGAGAAATAGACCATAAAATATCAACTTTTCTTTCAGATCTAGATAAATCTAACCAAGAAGTTAAAGTGCTTACTATGTGCCAGGCACTGTGCTAAATACAAATACAAGCATGAGAAGACAACAGATAAGCTGGAAAAGGAGGGGGTCAATACGTCAGTGTGGAAAGGGTCTGGAATTGGAATGGAATGCAAATTTGGGGTGGGTGGGAAATCATGGCCAGATTATAGAAAACATGATGAAGAAGTTTAACTATGTTAGCTCTCTGGCAATTAGTGAATGGGAATCAAAAGGATTATACATATTTCTCAGCACGTTTTCAAAATCTGAAGTATCTTTTATTAGTCACAACACAATAAAATTATCAATAATTTGAAGAAAAAAATTCATACTTAAATGAAGACTAAACAGAATAATCCTGTGAGAGTTACAGAATTATAAAAACAGAAAATTACATCAAAGAAAATTATGATATACCAAATCTTGTAGGATGAAGTCAAAGCAGTACTTAGTGATAAATTTTTCTCTCTAAAAAAATTTAATAACACACAAAAGATTAATGAATTAGGCATTCAACTTTTTAAAAAAGGGAAAAAACCACCAACAAATCAAGAAGCCCCAAAAGATAAAAATTGAAATGGTAAAAATAAAAAAGTAATAAATATAACCAGGAGTTGTTTTTAAGGACTAATTAAATAAGCAAACTATTAGCTAATTTCATTTTTTAAAGAGGATGACCAAATTACAAAAAAAAAAAAAAATGAAAACAAAAATCACAACAGATGAAGGAGAAAAGAAAGACAAAGAACTGAGTAGAGCTTTATATTGTTTTGTTTAAAAGAGTAAAGAAAAAAGAGGGGAAGTGGAATTTTTATAGGAAATGACTAAAATTTCAGTTCCACATTCCCAAGTGCCTTGAAAAATCATGATCTTTCTCCTCCAGGAAATACATTACTTCACTGTTTCCTACTGTAACTAGCATTCAGCAATTTCAGGAATTGCACAAGATTCTGAATAGAATCGTGCTAGACAAATGAGATCTCTTATCTTCTAGGCTTATCAGCAATCCTGAATTAACTTTAAATATTTTTAAAGTATTCCACTCCTGATAACAAAATTAATTACATTTAAAAAATGCTTAGAACCATACCATAAATGGCCCACTATATTAAAACAGAATTTTAGTAAACTAAAAGACATCTTTAAATTTCAGTCATCAGTATTCACAGCGACCAATTCTCATACATCAGCTGAGCACTACACAACGTGTCTTAGTGGCAAAGATTCTAGCATAAAGGTTATTGCCTTAGTAACAGTATCTTTATCACACAAAGAACCTCTTATGCCATTGCACATGACAGTTAACTCAGATGTTTATGTAAGATGGGCCTGAATAGATCAATTCTGACCTATTAAGCCCAGCTTTGTAATTGCTTTTAAGAATTTTGAGGTTGATTACTCTCTAGGTTACATTGGAAAGAATAGTTTAGGATAGTGGTTACTACAGGAATAAATGTTATTGGCCTGATTTCTCCTTAAACCATTCTCTGAGAAGTAAAGAAATCATTTCCAACTTCAATTAACCACTAAAGGATTCAATCCTCTCATCTCTTTCTGCTACCAGTTATGTCATCTTCTATACAATATTTACTGATACTACATTTTGGCATGACTCAAAATCGCCTGGAAAATGTTAAAGGTTTCATTTTCTATAGTTAGAGAATCATACTTAAAAAACAGACTATTTTTACTATTTACAGTTTAAGAATTGAAAGAAAAAATCTAAAAGCCTAATTTTTCCACTAACATTCATTTATTTGGCAATAAAAGACTTCCAAAATTATATTAAGACATTTTTCATATTCAGGAAGATTTTCTTCTATCTACCCTTCAAGTCTTCATATTTACTTAAACTAGCTCACTTACTTGCCTACCTATACATTAGATATTTACTTCCAGGATCAATAAATTCATTATTAAGAACATTATATTCACTGATAAGAGAATATAATTCTCTGTACCTTAATGGGAGTTTTTTTTTCTCTCTAAACCTTAGTAGTTTTTGTGAGCTGATGCAGACCAGGTGAGTTATATGCGTGCATACACATATGTATTTATACATATCTGTGTACGTATACACAAATACATAGATGAAGATATTCAGATAGATAGACAGATAGATAGATAGATAGATAGATCACCTGGTGTCTAGTCTCCTAATAATAAGCTCCTGTAGATTTGGCTACACTGATCTTCAAAAACAGACTCACTATCTCTGGGTCTGAACCTTTTTGAGCTTTACTTGAACCCATTAGAACTTGTGTTTTGCTGACAAACCCTTTGAAAACCCAAAATTATCTCTATTCCCACAAAATGAGACACTGGGGTGGGAATTCAACTGATTTCAAACTACATTTAAAGACTATTAATCTTGTGGACTGAAGTGGCCTTACTCCTTACCAAGGCTAACCCTCTACTTATTCAAGTAATCCCATTCCTTCCAACAGATCATTCCCTCTGTCACCCCTATTTTTTTCACTTATTTTCAATCTCTCCCTCTCTATCTCTCTCCCTACCATTTACAAACTTACTCATATCTCCTCATCCTGAAAAAAAAAAACAAAAAAAAAACCCTTTACTTGATCATTCTATTCCCACTAACTATATAGTCCAATATCTTCTGTCCTTTGTAGTTAAACTTCTCCAAAAGGTCATCTCTTCTCCTCTCTCTCTTCTTAAATCCTTACAGTCTGGCTTTTGACCCCATCAGTCCACCAAAACTATTCTCTCCAAATTACTAGTGATCTCTTAGTTGGCAGGCCCAATAGACGTTTTAATCAGTTCTCATTCTCCTTTCACCTTTCTTCAGTCCTTAACACTAGAGAGTTGCTCACTCTCTCCTCCTTGATATTCTCTTCTCCAGGTTTTTGGGACATTTCTCTTCTCTACTGGTTCTCCTCTGAATCATTCCTTGAGTCTAATTTGCTGGATCCTCTTCCAGAACACATACTCACCATAAGTGTCCCTCAGAGCTCCATCCTGGTTCCTCTTTTCTTCTCCCACTGTACTACTTCACTTGGGTGATCTTATCAGCTTTAATTAAAATCTCTATTCTGATGATTCTCAAATCTACTTATCCTGCCCCCAAATCCCTGCTGATCTCCAATCTCACAACTTCAACTGCCTTTCAGATATCTTGAACCAGATGTCCAGTAGACACCTTAAACTCACTATGTCCAAAATGGAACTCATTTTTCCTCCCTAAACCTTACCTATTACTGTAGAGGACAACATCATCCTCCCAGTCCCTTGGGCTCCAAACCTAGGAGTCATCCTGGAATCCTATCTCTCACTCTCATATACAATCTATTGCAAAGGCTTGTCAATTTCACTTTTGCAACACCTCTTGAATGCACCCCCTTCTCTCTTCTGACACCGCCCGCCTCTAGAGTTTATAGCCTCATGCCTGGATTATTGCAATAGTCTCCTAATGGGTCTGTCTGCCTCAAGTCTCTACTCTAATCCATCCTTCAATTCAGCCACTAAAGTCATTTTCCTAGTATAGATCTGATCAACCCCTACTCAATAAATTCCAATGGTTCTTGTAGCATTCAAAGACCTTTTATAACCTAGCCCCCTCTTACCAGTCTGTTTTTTTTACACCTTCCTGTTATGTACTCTTTGATCCAGTGACACTGATTTTCTGGTTGTTCCAAGAACAAGACACTCCATCGTTCAACTCCAGGCATTTTCTCTGTCTCCCCACATCCCCATGCCTGGAATACTCTCTCTTCTCTATTCTGCCTATTCACCTCCCAAAAAATTCCATTTTTTTATTAGAAGCCCTCCTAAAGTCCCTTTAATTCTAGTGCTTTCCCTCTGTTAATTATTTCCTATTTATCCTGTATACACTGTTTTGTATATATGTTTGTGTGCTGTCTCTCTCCCTAGACTTAAGGGTAGGGGCTGTTTTTTGCCTCTTTTTGTATCTCTAACACTTTGCATAGTGTCTGGCACAGCTGGTGCTTAATAAATGTTTACTGATCAATGGATTAATAAGGTCCCAAAACAAAACTTGTAACTCAGCTTAAGATTAACAAAACACTTTCTCTACAATAAGCCTGAGAGACAGTGGCAGTACTTCTCCCTTTTTATAGGTAAGAAAATGAACCCTCAAAGGGGTTAGCTAATTTGTCCACAGCTAGTTAGTAACGGAAGCTAGGATACAAATCCAAGTTTTCATACTTTAAATTTACTACTCTTTTACTGTGTCACGTTGATTCTCAGTTCCTCTCTGTGGAATGTTTAATCAACTTTAGCTAATTCTCCATTAACAAAAAAAAAAAAAACAGTAAAGGTGAGAGAAAATTTGATTTTCTCCTTTTCTATGTTTGGTAATTTCCCCATAATGTGGTTGACTACCATTTCTTACTCATGTAACAGTAAAGAGGATACCTGAGGATGTGACTTCAGTCATCTAAACATTGTTATCTCTCCCAGTACCTAGAATTGTGTTCCACACACAGTAATCTCTTAATATATGTGTACTAAATTAAAAAATTAACCAATTTTGAATGAAAACACTTCTATTAAAATGGAATTGTAGGTATGGACTAAACCTGGAAAAAAACTTAGAGGAAATGAATTAAAACAACATTTAAAAAGCATGTAAAATCCAAAATATAAAATACTTTATTTGAATTTTTTCTAGCATTTCCATATAATAAAACCTGTTGTCTATATAGTTCTCCCTTTAATCTGTGCTCCAATAAAGTGAGGCTGATAATACACATTTTACAAAATTCTTTATGAAATCAAAGATAAGGAAGATTTTAAAAGTTTGAATCCAACTTAATAAAAAAAATAACAGCAATACCATTCCCACACAGGTAAGTGGTCAAAGGATATGAACAAACAGTTCTCAAAAGAAGAAATGCAAAGTATTCACAATCACATGAAACAATGCTTCAAATCACTAATAAGAGAAACATAAATCAAGACAATCCTGAGGTTTCACCTCACACCCTACAAAGAGTCAACAGTCAATATTGGAGCAGTTGTGTAATGACAGGCACACTAATACTTTGTTAGAAGAGTTATAAAATGGTACAATCATTTTGACCAAAAAGTTACTTTATTTGCATAATTCCAAACTACTTTCCAAAATATGTTAGTGCATATGGGGACTTTCTTCATATCAATGGCTTCCTTGGGTCTCTTATGGGATACCTGATCCCATAACAATGGGACATTCAAGCAGGTCATTGATCATTGCTTTAGAGTTAGAAGAGACCTTAGAGGTCATCTAGTCATCTCTTTAAACCTTTTGGGAAAGGCAGCATAGTACAGTGGATAGAAAGTTAATCTCAGAGTCAGGAAGACTTGGGCTTAAAAGTCTTTTCTCTGCCATATAACAAGCCACTTAATTCAGTTGAACTAGATTCCCAATAAGAGGTAGCCCAAGGAAAGCCAATGACATGAAGAAAGTCCCCATATACATCAAAATATTTATAGCAGCACTTTGGGTGATACCTAAGAACTGGAAACAAAGTAGATGCCCTTCAACTGAAGAAACAAACTAAATAAATTGTGGCACCTGAATGTAATGAAATACTACTGTACTGTAAGAAAAGAGTATATGATGAATACAGAGAATCATGAAAAGATCTATATGAAATGATGCAAAGTGAAGTAAGGTCAAGACAAAAATATTCACAGAACTACAACAATGTAAACAGAAAGAACTGAATACCAAAAAATCAAAAGTAAATATAACAAAATTACAAAGTTCAAATAGGACTTGAATAAAGTCCCCTTTGCGGAGGCTGGGAGGTCCACAGGTGCACAATACATGTTTTCAGACTCAACGTAATGATCAGTTGTGTTGATTTTTTTCTCTAAAAAAAGACAATTTGTTATATAGGATGGCTCTCTGGGAGGGGAAGAAGGAGGGGTACCTGGAGTAAATATAAAGATGGAATAATCAGAAAATACCAATGAAAACTTATTTAAAAAAACAGCAATACAGTTAGATTAAAGTGTCAGGGAGATAAGATTAATTCATCAAAAGTAGTGCTGAGTGGGCATTTATACAAAATACAGTACTAAATAATTTGCATAGAAGTCACACATATAGAGAACCCATATGACCTAAGCATTACATGTAGGTAATGGACACATGTGATTAGGTACTGATATGGCCTGGGAAACTCATATCTTCTAACAGACAGAGTTGCTGGTGAATTCTGGTGATGCCATTATACTCCCTCCTCTGAATGTGCCTTCTTATTAAATACTTTAATAATTATTATAATAAGTAGTAAAGGGTTTTATAAACCTTAAAACACTTTATAAATAATATAAATAAAATGAAATGTGAATTTTAGGTATGTAAAATATATATATATAACAGTAACCAGCATTTATAAGGTGTTTTGATAACTGATAAATAATAAATTTATATTAATTAAATTAAAATGGATTTAATAATAAGTACTTTACAATTTTAAAAAAGTCAGGAAGAGAATTTTCCTAATGGGCATTGTTTTTTTTCTACCTCTCTTCCAGTGTGTTGTATTAGTCTCTGAATGACCTACTGCAGCTAAAATGTTAAACATCTTTATTTTATCTAAGAAGCAGACGCAGCAATTAGATATCACATGTAACTTTGTACTGAGTATTTTCAGTGCAATGATAAGACTGGAAGATGAATTTTAAAGGGTTAAGAAGAGAGTGAGAAGAGAGAAATCTACTAGAGACAGCCTTTTTGAGATTACATTATGATAACCTTTGATATTCTATTCTTTTATGGATAGTTATTTAAACTAGTAGAAGCCCCTCTAATTTATAACAAGAAATAAATTGAGAATTAAAAATAAAGTCCAAAATACTGCATTTTTTTAATGGATCCTGTGATTACATCAATATAGGGGGTTCCCAGGGAGGAACTTTCTCCTTCAACACAAACTAGCACTTTCTCTGCCCACTTAACAGAGCCATCTGGAGCACTGAGAAACTAAACTGAGTTAAGTGGGTTGTGCAGGAGTCACACAGACAATATATGGCAGAGAAAGACTTTTAAGTCCAAGTTTTTCCGACTCTGAGGTCACCTCTCTATCCATTATACCATGCTGCCATTCCTAAAAGGTTTAAAAAGATGACTAGATGACCTCTAAAGTCTCTTCTAGTTCTAAAGCAATGATCAATGACCTGAATGTCCTATTGTTATTAAAAAACAATGCCAAGTCAATTCATCTCTAAATGAGCTTCCCTGTCCCAGTAAAAGATAATTTAGTTAAAGCATTAAATACCTACTGCACCCAAGGCTCAGTGGCTAGGGAATAGAGGTAGTATGTTTGCTACAGTGGAAAGAACACTGAGTCTGCGGTAACAGGACCTAGGAATCACCTGTGTGAACTTAGGCATACCACGGAACCTCCCTTGGCTGCCTCATCTGTAAAATGAAGAGACTGGATTGAACAGCTTCTGAGGTTCTTTCCAGTTGCACCACAATCACACTGCTCCCAAGGCTGGAAAGTTTGGAACTATCTGTGACTTTTCTCCCCATCCCCCACCAGCCCAGATCTCCCCTTTACAGGACATTCCACTGCTACTATTCTAGTCTTAGTCACTGAGTAGAACAGTTTTCTGTTCTTTTCTCCATTCCTGTATTATTCCTGATACTGGCTGTCAGACTGATTCTCCTTAAATAGTGCTCTTACTACGATTCCAAGCCAAACTCCCCAAGCCATGCTTCTAAATTCTATCCTCTTACCCAGCCGTAGAGATCCAATCCTGCTCCTTTCTAATCCTCATCTCTCACTAGTATTACTAATTTCTGATTGTGTTAGATTATTAGCAATAATAAGTGACCTTCAGGATCATCTAATAAACCTGTACCTAAGAATGCTTTTTCTGTCCCTTCAAATGGTCATCTAGTCTCTGGCTGAAGACTTCAATGAAGGGAAACCCACTTCTTCCTAAGGCAGTCTACGGCATTTTAGTTGACAATTCTAATTTTAGGAAGTTGTTCCTCACAACAAGCCTAAAGTTGCTTCTCTGCAAATTCCACTCAGTGCTTCTAATTCTGCCCTTTGGAGCCAAACACAAGTCTAATCCCCCTTCCACAGGACAGCCCTTCAAGTACTTGTTCAATCTAAATATTCTTTTCCTAGTTCCTTTAACCAAATCTCCTATGAGCACCTGCACTGCTCTCACCATCCTAGCTGACCTCTTTTGGGCACTTTCCAGCTAAGGCTCTCTCTTTCCTAAAGTGTACAAATAAGTATTCTAAATGTGGGCAAGCACAGTTCTGTCCTATTATCTTCTTTGTCCTATACATTTAAGTCTCTAAATTTAGCCTATGTTAGAATTGGCTTCTTTTGGCTTCCATATCATACTCACATCTCATATGACTCAAATTCCTACACCTTTTTTCAAAAAACTGCTGCCTAGTCACGCCTCCTGTATCCTATATTTGTGACGCTGATTTTTGGAATGCAAGGGGAGAAAAAGAGTACCAAAACTGAAAGGGACCTCAGATGTCATTTAGTCTAACCCATACCTGAATAAGAATTCCTTCCATAACAGAGGCAACAAATCCAGTCTGAGAACCCACTACCTCCTGAACTTCATGTTTCTATTAAATGTCACCTTATTCAATTCAATCTTTCACCAATTCAAAAAATCCACTGGAATTTTGGTTGTTATTTTTTTAATCTGGACTTTACTACTCATTTCTTTGGCTTTCCCTCCAACCCTTACACTGTGTGCATAACGAACAAGTCATCTCTACGCCTTTATTTAATTAAGTCTGGGACGGATCCCTAAGGCATTCTCCTAGACGCCTACCTTCCAAGACTGGCAGACAATGAATGAGGACAATTTTTTGGGTCTAGTTACCAATCAATAAGTATTTATTAAGCACCTACTATGTGTAAAGAGGAGCATCTTGTGGTGCAAAGGACAGAGTGCTACACTTAGAGTGGAGAAGATCTGATCCAGTCTCAGACACTTATTAGCTTTGTGACTCTAGGCAAGTCACTTACTTAACCCTGTTTGTCTCGGTTACCTCATCTGTAAAGGAGCTAGAGAAGGAAATGGCAAACTACTCCAATATCTTTGTGTAGAAAACCTCAAAAGGCATCACAAAGAGCCAAACACTAGCGAAGCATTACAAAACAAAAAAAGTGTACGTTTCATATCCACACAACTGTACCTAGCTCATATTTTATATTTCCATTTTTCCCACAAGTATTTTACAGGAAAGATGTCACATTTTGCTTCAATCTAATTATACTTTTTCTATACCAGTGGTATCAAATTTGATTGAAATAAGTTCCCTGCACAACCACATACTGACTTAGAAAACCATAAATTAGCATTATCTGTTGTAGTGTGTTTTTATTTACTTTGTTAACCATTTCCCAATTGTGTTTTAATCCAACTGTACCACAATAGACTTCTGTCCTCTAGTATCCCTCTGATAAGTCTGTGGCTCTCTCTATCTATACTTGCAAATGTCCTGATGAGGAAATCCCCTCTACTGAGGCAGATCAGCACCTTCTCTGAAAATGAAAAGGTTAAGTGACTTGCCTAGAAACATACAATGTATGTAAGGGAATAGTGGACCTGAACCCAACTGAATTTTTCTCACTCTGAAGCTGGTTTTCTTCTATTCTTACTAATTACCCAGTTTAGTTGCCCCATGAATAAAGGAAATTAGCTTAGCCTATCATGGTTAGGTTTTTTTTTAAAGCCTTGATAGATTTTCGTGATCCTTTGTTGATCAATGCTCAAAAACTACTCTCTTAATAATGTTTTGGAATTCTGACAAACGAAAATTAAGCTCACTGGTCTACAGCTCACAGACTCTATCTACCTACTTCCTTTAAAAAAAAATTTAGGGCAACATTTGCCCTTCTCCAGTTCTGTGGCATCTCTCCCATTTTCTAAGATCTTTCAGAGATCATGAACAATGGCTTAGCAATCACATTTGCCAGCTCTTTCAGGACTCTAGGATGTAGGTCATTTGAGACTGGTGACTTGAATTCATTGAGGGCACTTAGATGCTAACACATTCTCTTGACTTACCTTGGTTTTTGCTCCCTGCTAACCATTTTGTTGGTTCCTTTTTAGCCCAACGATTATTCTCTTTGGAAAAGACAGTAGCAAAATTTTAAAAAACACAATGAAGTCTTCTTACTGTGGTACACAAAAAAGGAATTGTTTCCACAAGGTTAAAACTCCTCCCAGCTTTAAGAGATAGTAGTTAATGGCATGATCAAGTAAAAAGTCAGGAACTTGTACACAGGCTTGACAAGCTGTTTGAGGGGAAACATATAATCAGAGAGGAAAACATGAAGTGAGGTGTTCAGGAAGCTTCTTTTGGCCAACAGATGGCATGACAGGAAGTTTAAACGTGGAACAGTATAAAAAAAGGTCTTGCATTGGTCTGACCAAATTGTAGTTTTCCTCTAGCACTCCCCTAGGAGCTATCTGTTCATTCAAAGGGAATGAAGATAAAAATTAATACAAGTTTTCCTGATTTCACAACACATATTCTTCTTGGTTTAAGGTGAGCACATTTCTCTCAGGGACTTGTTGAGCTAGTTTTTCACATTACCATTCTATTGCACACACCTTAAGCAGTAGTCCTATTCTTTGTCTGAGTCTTTTCTTCTTCCCCTTGTAGCTTAAAAAAAACCAAGGTTTTTTTTTGTCATCTTTAGCATTTATCACTAGTTTCAGCTCATTCTGCTTTTTAGAGTTCCTAACATAATTCTTACAGTAGGGTGCTACACTTTTGTATTTATTCTCAATTACTGCTATTGGTCTAATCTTCTACATTTGTATTTTTAAAATCTAAGTTTCTAGATCAGTTCCCTGTACCTCAATCTCTATAATCAGCTCTCTTTTTTCCTCCTCACTGGAATCACTGCTGCTTCTATCTTCAAAATGTCATTCCTGAGAGCTTTCTATTCCTCTTGGGCCAATTCTCCCTGCAAAATAATAAGGTAACTGAATCCTTATTCTTTCTTTGACTCCTTGGGAAATAGGCTCTGCTCAAATATAAAGTCTATGTCAGGCCACACAGTTTCCCTTTCCTCATCACAAACTCTATGATGGAATAATCATTCGTTTCCAAAGTTCATCATGTTTCTATTTTAGTAATTAGCAACTCCCCTTTTGTCAGGATCAAGTCTAGAATAGCATTCTCCTTGTCATTTTAAAGGATTAAATTAACATGGAGAGAAGACAAAGTCATTATATCTTTGATTTTATATTTGTATCCAGAGCATTTAGTACAGATCTTGACACAGAGTAAATACTTAATAAGTACCTTTGCATTTAATTGATTAATTTGTTCTTTCATTCATTACAGGCTCTACTTTTGGGAAAAAAATGCCAGCAGATGTGTGGAAAATAATAGCTAAAACTAATACAGCTTTTTGGAATCTGGAAATGGTTTTACAAATATCTCATTTGATCCACACAACAACTCTAGGAAGTAGGTACTATCATATTTCCATTTTACATAAGCAAACTGAGGTAGACAGAAGTTAATGATTTGCCCAGGGTAATGAGTAAGTGTCTGAGGTCACATCTGAACTCAGATTCCCCAACTCTGATCCAGTGATATGTCCCTGGATAGATGGGAATCCCTTATCACTATAATATCATTGCCGCCATGCCAGATTTTTCATGTTTCCCACAATTCATCTAATGTAGAACTGGAACACTTTTTAGAGTTCAAGTAAGTGGCATCTAAGTGATACAATAAATAGGTGGAGGAATAGGGCAGGAGTCAAGACCTTGTTAGTCAAAATCCTGCTTCATCCATTTACTAGCTATGTGACCTTGGGCAAGTCACTTAACCTCTGTTGGCCTTGGCTTCCTCATCTCTAAAACAGGAATAATTATAGCACCTACCTCTCAAGATTACTGTGAAAAGCAAGTAAGATAATATTTGTAAAGTGCTTAGCATGGTGCTAGGCATGTAGTAGCACTATATAAATGCTAGATATTAGTATTATAATACCTTAATTTTATAGATAAGGAGACCTTGGGCAAGTCACTTAACCTCAATTGCCTCATTCTGGGTCATCTCTAGTAATCCTGATGAATATCTGGTCACTGAATTCAGATGGCTCTGGAGAAGCGAGGCTGGTGACCTGCACAGCTCTCCCTCACTCAAAACAAAGTCAAGTGCAAGTCATGTCATTATTTCTCTGATGGCATGGTCTTCTTTGGCAACAAAGGACAAACACACATACAGATAAGGCTACTGAAGCCCAGAGAGGTTAAAATATTTACCCAACATCAGACAATCAGTAAGTAGCAAAACCAATGTCCCCTTAATGGTTGTTCCCCTGATCTATAACACCAATCTTTTCTCCTATTTGAATTCTATCTATCCTTCAGGCCATATTCAAAGTCCTACCTTCTAGGAGAACTTTCCTGAAAAAGAAACTGCCCCTCAACAATTTGTGCCTTCTCTAAATGATTCTTGAGTAAAAATAGTCTCATCCACAGCACTTTGAAAATATAATGGTACTACCATTATTTACTGCTCTGCAACTGTTTGTTTTGTAGCTCTGAAACTGAAGCTCCTCTAGAGACAATAATTTATATTGCTCTCATAATGTCTATCCAAAGTGTCTAGCACAGTGTGGATGGCTCAATGAAAATAACCTACTGACTGCCTGACTGGCAAGGAGAGTTCATTTCCTGTCCCTAGACTATTTACATACTTGCCAAAGTGAAACTTCTACCTTGAGTTCCTGGGCAAGTCAAAGGGGCAACTCTTATCAGGGAACAGTATAATAAAAGACAGAGACATGGAATTATCAAAATTTCCTGCTTAGCAGAATCTAATTTTATTAGTAAAATTAGTGTAAAAACTAATATTAAAATAACAAAAGAAAACTAGAACTTAAAGAGTTTTAGAATAATCTCCACTAAATCTTCTATAATAAAAAAAGATAAATATGAACACTTAGTGGGACAAATGTTCATGTACCTTCCAATCCTATGACATTTTTTTGAATGAAGAATACTTTGAAATGCTAAGGAATAAAAGAAACAACCTAATCTTTACCTCCTTCATAATGATTTCACAGGATTTTCTTTGAGAATACGCTTTAAGAATCAATAAGATTTCCTCTTAAAAAAGATTGTTTTTTGGGGGGAGACTGGGTCTGCTTACAGAGTGGTCACTCAATTACCCGACCCACCTGATCAGCATAAGTTCTCATCTGCTCCATTTCCTGGGAGGCTCACTATATTGGGGCCAGACTTAGTGCTTTAGCCCTACTGCAACTTAAAAAACTCTCTCATTCACCAGCCTGAGCCTCCTGAGTAGCACGGATTACAGGCATGCATCTCCACATTGATTCTCCCTTAAATTTTAAATCTCTGCTAGTGAAATCCAGGTCTACTTTCAGCATTCAGAGCAGTAGTTGTTAACTGTTTTGTGTATAATGGCCCCCCCTTTGGCAGACTGGTGAAGCCTATGGAGTCATCAAAACATTATTTTTAATTAAATGCAGAGGCCTAAAAAGGAAACAATTTACAACAAAATTGTTATCAAAATTAAAGTCCTCAAAAATTTTTAAAAACAAGTTCACAAACTCCAGTTTAAGCATCCCTGAGTTAGGAGAACACTGTACACAGTAGCAGCAACACTGTGACAACCAACTTTGTTAGACTTAGCCCTTCTGAGCAATGCAATGATCAATAACGATTCCAAGAGACTCATGATAAAAAATGCTATCCACATCCAGAGAAAGAATATGGAGTCTGAATGCAGATGAAAACATACTATTTTTGGTTTTTGTTTTTTTCTTTCTCGTGGTTTTTCTCTTTTGTTCTGATTCTTCTTGAACAATATGACTAATGTGGAAATACATTTCCACAGGATCATTCACATATAGCCTATATCAAATTGCATGTCTTCTTAGGGAAGAGGGTGTGGAGGGAGGAAGGAAAATTAAGAATTCAAGATCTTATAAAAGTGAATGCTGAAAAGTAAAAATAAATTGATAAATTTAAAAAGCAAAAAAGAACCCCTGAATTAGAGAGAAATTAAACCCTTTCTTTTTAATACAATTCTCCATTTACTTTGATTACTCATGAACCCTTCTTAATAACAGTAACTTCAATAACTAAAAGTTATCTAATAGATTATGTTACCATAATGACTACTTTAAATAATACTTTAAGGTTTACAAAGCTCTTCCCCTTCACAAAAGCCCGGGGATTTGTAATATGTCATCCTCTTCTCTTCTCCCTCTATGTTTCACTTGGTGATACTGGGTTCTCCCAGGCTTCGTTAAGTGCCAACTAAAATCCAACTTTCTACAAGAAGACTTCTTTAATCTTTCTTAATTCTAGTGCCTTCCCTTTGTTAATTATTTCCTAGTTATTTTATTTAGCTTGCTTTATATATATTTGATTGCATATTTGTCTTTCCCATTAGATTTGTAAGTTTCTTTAGGGAAAAGAACTGTCTTGTGCCTCTTTTTGTACCCCCACCACTTAGCATAGTGCCTGGAGCACAGCAGGCACTTAACAAATGTTTACTGAATGCTACCCTATTTGCTTATAAAGAAAGAGGGGTTAAATGATGTTGGCTATCAAATGACAAACTATGAAACAGCTAGATGTTATGTTTTGGTTTTTTTTAATGCTATTTTATTTGGAAACAAGAGCTATTTCGCAAACATTCAAAGCATCATTCCTTAAAAATGTAAGCACAACTGCTTAAGAGTGATGAAGCAACAATTCATATCACTTTTGACTTTTGTAGCTTAGTCTGTTAATACAGTGGAGTCATCACTTACTGATTTAGGTCCTAATTTCAAAGTTAATCTTTGAAATACTTTTTACTTTGAATTACTCTTTTCTCAAGTTGAAGAACTTCTGGCAAACTGGAAAAAGGTAAACAAGACCAGTAACAACAGGATAAGAACAGGGTTTAAGGCAGAGGTGGGAACCTGCAGTCTTCAGGTCATGTTTTCCAGAACAGATCCTTTTATTAAAGGGATTTGTTCTGTGATGTTTGGGTGCAGTCAGAGGGCCAGTAGAGCACCTGGTTCCCCACCTCTGCTTTAAGGACAGACCTGCTGGCTCCTCCCTATTCCCATTTTGTGAGGGAAACTAGAGGAGAGCGGTGTCAGTGGGTCCTGCAATGGGGCACTTGTCTCATCTCAAACTCACTCAGAGGTATAGGTTCATTAAATGGAATGGCATGTATTACTGAATCTAAGTTAAATTCATGTATGATAGAAACTCCACTTTATAAAGGATATATACTCTTAACTTGGTGCCAGTACCATTCATTGTATCAACTGTTTTGTTGCCATTGAGTTTTATCTCAATTTGCACTGCAATGGTCATTGGATACATCATTCTTATTTTTATGTATCACTTCTAACAATTTTTCCCATGTTTCTGTCTCATTTTAATTGTTCCTTATGATGCAAGAGTATTCTATTACATTTTGATGTAAAATTTGATAAGCTATTCTCTAATCACTTAATACATTCTGTATCATGCTTTTTTGTTTGAGGGTGTTTTTTTGACACACCTTACAGAATGTGAACAATCATATTCCTCCAAAAGAGAAATAGGATCACTGGGCCAAAGCTGACCATGTTTAAGATTTAAGATGAGATGAGAAGAAATATCTTCCAGCTTTCACCAATCTGTCCTTCCTATTACTGCCAAAATAATCTTTGTATATGGATCTAGTTGTACAAATCTTGTTACTTTTTCCATTCTTTGCTTGATTTTCAAGCTCTTCCAACATCTGGAGTTTCCCTACCATTCTAGACATATCTCATATTATTTCCCTCTATGTAGTCCCATGCTTCAACCAAAGTGGACTAGTTTCTTTCGTGCATTACATATGCCTTTGCTTATGGCATCTCCTATGCCTGGAATGTTCTCTTTCTCTCCATCCTACTGCCTTTGTAATTCTATCACACCCTTTAAAGGTTCAACTCAAATCCTACTGTTCATTCCACATGAAACTTTCCTTTCACAACTATCTTTCCTGGTAGACTGCACATAACATTTTTTGGTGGTTTCAATAACTGTTGTTTTATGTAAATTTTCTATCTCCCCTCTTAATCAATAAGCATTTATCAGGCACCGTGCAAGTAACGGGATACAAAGACAAAGGAGCTTATACTCTAATGGGGGGATAACATGCGTATGTATACATACATACATATATGGAGAAGTTCATATACGATACATATTAATGGAAGATAACCTTAGAGAGAAGGCATTAGCAGCTGGAGGGGGTGAGAAAGACTTCTTTTAGAAGGTGGTACTTGAACTGAGCTTTGAAGGAAGCCAGGGATTCTAAGAGGTGGAGATGGAGAAGGAAGACTATTCTAAGCAAGGGGAACAGATGGAGGAGCAAATAGGCCAGTAAGGTTAGACCGTAGATAAGGGTAGTAATATGTAAGAAGAGTGGAAAGGTAGGAAATAACCAAGTTGTGAAGAGTTTTAAATGCCAAAGTCAAGTCAAAACATATTTAATAAGTACCTACTACAATGCCAGACACTGAGGAAACAAAAAAAGATGAAAAATAATCCCTGATCTCAAGGAGTTCATAGTCTAATAGCAAAGACAACATGCAAACACAGCTATCGACAGAATAATTTGGAGACAATCAACAAAGGGGAAAGCACTAGCATTAAGGTGATAAGATATTTCAGCTGTCACCTGAAAGAATTCAGGAAAGGAGGAGAGAGGTGGGGGCTAAAAGGAGACCAGGTTATAAAGAGCTTTGAATGCCAAATATAGAATTTTATATCTGATCTTCCTAAAGTACAGGGCTTACCTTGTAACCTCCCTTTCCCCTCTATTTTCAGAACTAAGTGGAAAATGAAATAGAGTGGGGAAGACATGAGGGAGACCTACCAACAGGGGTTTAAAACTGAAGAACAACATTGTGTTCCACAAACAGGTGATTATGAGTAAGTTGGCAGAGATATATTAAACAATTCTGTTTTTCATCCAAAAGACAACAAACTATAAGAAGTGTATAAGGCTGGGACAATACATAAAGTTAAAAAAGTTATTTCTGCCTGAGGTTTACATGTAAGTGAGAAAGTTTTTTCTCTTTCCGCTTTTAAATCAACCGTTAACAGGATTAGCAGCTGGAGAAGGTGGGAGTAGAGTATTAATCCAAAAAATTAAGCAATTTCCTCATTTATTATTTCCCAGAGGATTATGCTGCTCTTATTCATTCATTGTGAGGCAATAAAAGTTAGAACCTGTACTTTTCAAAAAGTAATTTGATATGTCTCTGACAACACAAAAGGTAAAAGAAGATTTATCTTCATCCTCAGACATTCCACCCTCTCCCCGCCACCCCTGTCCCTATACCACAATGGCCTCATCAACAAAAGAAATGTGTCTCCGGCTCATAAATATACCCTTAAAGAAGAGATAAGGAGAAACCACTGAATTTCACTTGGCTCTCCCTGACAGAAGGGAAATGGGCAAAGCAAGAATCAATTTTACCTTGTGGAAGTCCATTTCAAATGAAATACTAACTTGGACATGTATATAAGATACATGTTTTAAAAAATTTTTATCTTAAAAAAAAACGTTATCATTAACTACATTTTTCCCCATGGAAATCAGCCAGAAATCTAAGTAATGTAGGTAAATGCCAATTTTATAGCTTATAACAATATTAAAAATTACTTGTAAAGTCAGGAGATACCAATATAAATGTTTTTTGGAACTCTCAGTAAAATTGCCATCTTCAAATTAAAAGAAGGCTTTGCAAACAATGACATCTGATGTCGTTTCCAGCTCAGATTCTATGAAATGTCAACACTGACATTTAAAAATAAAAAGTTCTGCTGGAGGATTACTCCAAATTTACAACAATGGTCTGTAACTTCTCAGGGTACATAAAAAATAAAGTGCTTCTTGTGAAGCTGTGTGCAACTCAAGCAATCAGAATCAAAAGAACAATTTATAAGACGGGAAGAATGAACACAAAAATATAAAGGAAAATATTTTAAGACAAAAGAAATTAGGGTCAATGAGAACCATAAATGAGGAATGAAAAGTGGGACCAAGCTTTACTCCAGAGGACTCATAACAGTGATGCATACAGGTACAGAATGAGGCACGTGCTGTCAGACAGGACTGATGTGTTGGTTTTGCTTAACTGCATTTCTTTGTTATCTGAGAGTTCTTAGGGAAAGCAAGTACTTTAGGGAAAGCAATTTTTAAAAAAGCATCGTACATGTAGCACAATGTCAATGTTACCTGGTTTTGCCAAACTGCTTTTCTTTGTTTTATTTTTAAATCTTTATTATCAAGGACTACAAGTTTGTTAAATGGTACTTTGTCATAAGGAACTATACAGGTATATATATTAAGAAATTGAGTGCAAAGATAAAAAAGTATCAATAACAATAAGACAAAATTTTAAAAATAAGGTAAGCACAATTATTCACCTGAAAAGGAGAATAATAGATCATTCATTAAATTCTGTCAGTCAACAAATATTAAAAAATTACTATACATCAAGCACTCTACTTAGTGCTGGGGATAAAGGTAAAAAATAGTCCCTGTCCTCGAGAAAACATGGAAACAACCACATACATACAAAACATAAAAAGAAATAGATGGATTTGTAATCTCAGAGAAATGGGACTATCCTTAATAGGGTTCCAGGGAATGGCATACTATAAAAGATGATGTTTTAGCTGAAACTGGAAAGAGACAAAAGAACATTCTAGGTATGGGGGACAGCCAGTGAAAACGCACAGAATCTGGATATCAATTGTCTGGTGTGAGAAGAGCCAAGGGGCCAATATTCCCTGGTTCACAGTATGTAGTAAGGTATAAAAGAAGACTTGGAAGGCAGGAAGGGACTAGGTTAGGGATGGGAACCTGCAGCCTTGAGGCCACAAGTAGAACTCTAAGTCCCTCAAGGGTGGCCCTTTGACTGAACCCAAACTTCACAGAACAAATCTCCTCAAAAAAATGATTCATTTTATAAAACTTGTACTCAGTAAAAAGGCTGTACGCAAGGATGTAGAAGGCCACAAGTGGCCTCATGGCTGCAGGTTCTGCACCCCTGGGCTAGGTTATTTATAAAGGGCTTTCTTTGAAAGCCAAATAGAATTTTATATGCAATGATGGAGGCTAATAGGGAGCTACTACTTTAGTTTACTGACTGGGAGAAGGATATGTATATGTGACATGGTCAGACCTGCACTTTAGTAAGATCACTTTAATAGCTGAAGAGTAGGGATGGACAGGAACATGGAAAGATTTGAGCCAGGAAACTCAAACAGAAGGCTATTGCAATAGTTACTACACTGATATTACAAAGATAGACTCATTAAGGCAACAGATTGGTTATGGGGAGTGAGACAGAG
Organism: Bettongia penicillata ogilbyi; assembly: GCA_023548195.1. NCBI lineage: Eukaryota > Metazoa > Chordata > Mammalia > Diprotodontia > Potoroidae > Bettongia > Bettongia penicillata. The sequence goes on along the minus strand of JAJHZJ010000066.1, from coordinate 1,812,930 downwards.
TAAGAGTCGAGGATAACATACCTAGGTTGTCAGTCTGGATGATTAAGAGGATGGTAAAACTTAAGAGGATGGGAAGTTAAGAAGAGGGGATAGTTTGGGGGCAAAAATAATGAGTTCAGTTCTGGACATGGTGAATTCAAGATGTATAACAGACATCCAGTTTAAGATATTCAATAAGCATCAAGAGATATGAGAGACTAAAGGTAAGCAGAAAGGTTTTTTGTTTTCATTTAGTGGTGTCCAACTCTTTGTGACACCATATGGGGTTTTCTTGATAAGGATACCAAAGTGGTTTGCCATTTCCTTCTCCAGCTCATTTTACAGATGAAGAACTTAGGTAAATTTAGGTAAACAGGGTTAAGTCACACAGTTAGTAAGTGTCTAAGGCCAGATTTTAACTCAGGAAGATGAGTCTTCCTGACTTCAGGCCCAGTGCTCTATCCACTGCTAGATAAGAGAGGTTAGGCATAGATAAGTAAATGTGTGAATCATCAGCACAGAAATAATAACTGAATCCATGGAGGTGAAGATTAATAAGTGAAATAGAGGTAGAAGAAAAGAGGGCCCAGGACAAAATACTGTGAGACACTCCCTTTTAGCAAAGGTGGATCTGGATTAAGATCCGGCAAAAGAGACTGAGAACAAGTGATTAGTTAGTCAGGAGAATAAGCAGCAGGAAAGAGAAAAGTCATGGAAACCTAGAGAGAAGAAAACCTCAAAGAGAAGAGGGTCAGTGGCACAAGCTGCAGAGAGGTCAAGAAGGATGAAGACTGAAAAAATGCAGCTTAGATTCAGCAATTAAGATCATCATTCATAACTTAGAAATAAAAAGTTTTGGTGAATGAGACTGGAAGCAAGAACGTAGGGTTAAGAGGATAAGGGAAAAGGAAATAGAACCATCTATTGTAGACAGTTTTCTCAAGGAGTTTACGCCACCGAAAGAAAGAGAAACAGGATGATGCCTATTGGGGCTGGATGGACCTAGTGAGGATTTTTTGAGGATGGGGAAATTGGGGGACTTATTTATAGATAGCAGGAAAACAACCAGTAGACAGGGAGAGATTAAAAAGTACTGAGAGTGGGGATGAGATTACTTATTCCTCCTAGGCAGGTTTGCCTTAGCAAAAAAGGGCACCTCTTAATATGGAGAAGAGGGAAGCAAAAAGCATCCAAGTGATGTGAAATGAGGAGTAGAAAGGAAGGAGCTCTCAGTTAAGTACCTCAACTTTTTTCAGTAAAATATGAGGCAAGGTTCTGGGGGGCAGGGAGGAAGATGCCAAAGGAGGTCTGAAGAATGATGAAAAGATTTAGGATAGTGAACTGATTCGGGAGTTATAAAAGGATTGCCCTGCAGGAGGAAAGGCTCAGTTGACACTATGCAACATAAATTTGTCATGATACTATTCAGTTTGGTTCTGAGATTTTTCTCCTGCTCCATTCAACATCATAAAAGTAAACTGGAAGCCCACTGGTGGTGGAAGTAACCCAAGATTGGGGTTTTGCAAAATGTGCTATGTGATAAAATAAGGGAGCAAGGGATTTGAAAGTAAAGACTGTATAATTTAACTGGTTTAATCAAATGGTCAAGATGATGAACAGAGAAAAGTAGAGCCAGTGCAAGGGTGATGGCCCGATAAAGAACTAAAGGGTGGAAAGTTTAGAAGTCAATTTGAGAATTTAGGATTCAGGTTCTAGGGACAATAATGCTAAGGGAAAGATGGAATAATAAAATATTGTTAGATAAAGGAATTTCAGAGTTCATAATGCCCTTCATGGGATAAAAAATAAGTCATGGGAAATGAGTAAACTTGAAGAACTAAGAAATTAGGGTGTTTGAGGAAGCCATATGTTGAGTTCCCCTAGAATGAAGGCAGGGGTTGAGGAGAATTGAAAGACTACACTATCAGGAACTGCTTCTTGAGGAAGGAAGGAGAATATCTTTAGGAAAGGTGGTCAGCAGCTACCAGAATTTTGACTGAGTGATAAATTCAGATTGAATGAACTCCAGGACCAATACTCTCTCTCTCTTACAACATCCACAGAATGTTAGGGGTTACATGTAAAAGGCAGTACTAAATTGACCTCAGACACTTGACACTCACTAGCTATGTGACCTTGGGTAAGTCAACCCCAATTGCCTCATCCTGGGTCATCTCCAGTCATCTTGATGAATATGTGGTCACTGGATTCCGATGGCTCTGGAGAAGTGAGGCTGGTGACCTGCACAGCCCTCCCTCACTCAAAACAAAATCAAGTCATCATTTCTCTCATGGCATTGTCTTCTTTGGCAATGAAGGATGAACACACACACAAGTACTAAATTGCAGATGTGTGAAGCTTTAAAAAAAAATTAGGGCCATTCTAATTTTTTAAGAAGTTCTTTTTGTAGTCTGAATTAAAAGTATGCAGAATTAATACTATGGTAATTAGGTACTCAGGAAAGGCAGAAGAGTATGGTCAAAAATATTTCAGAGATAAAAATAGGAAGCATATACTCAAATACCTTCACTGAGTATGAATCAAACAAATTAGTAATATCAATGAATTTATAGCTGTCTTTAGGACCGAAAAAATGTTTGCTTATTACATTTTCATGAAAATGTCCTCTTTTGTAGTATCTTCTAAAACAAAGAGAATGAGAGGGATTTTTATCTGTAGTAGTTAATTGGAACTGATGGCAAAATTATACCGAAAGAATCTTCTAGGTTTAGTTACACAACAGTGAAATCATCAGTTCTTAACATCACCTGGTAGGTTCAGACCAAGATGTATTATTAATTAGTTGGTCAAAAGAACAGATGCATTTGTCATCAACTGACCCTATCTCTAATGAATGTGACCTAGAATTTTTAGCACAGCTAACTCTCAATTATCCATACTAATCAAGGATAAAGAGGAAGTAAAACAGGTCATTGAAATCTACAAGTAAACTAAAAAAACACTAATTTTATCTTCACAAAGTTACCTGTAACACAGATGACAATATATATTTAAAGCACATCTACTATGCACCTAGCACTATAGTAGTAAGAAACCTAAACTTTAAATTTCCTGTTTAAAAACAATTCAAGTATTTTAATATGCCAAACTTCACACAGGTTTCTGGAAAACATAGGATTTTAGAACTGAACAGGACCCTAAAGATCCCAGTCCAAATCCCTAAACAGAAGTTAACAAACTCATATAGCATCCACTGACAAAATGGAACTAGAAACCAGGTTCTTCTGAATCCTACTCCAGTGCTGAAAAACAAGAATATAGTTAACTCCTGTTTTTCCACAGTAATGGAGATCAGGACAAAATGTATATAATCCAAACAATTCTTCTCCAATTAAACCTTAACCAGAGCTCCTAATAAGTAATATCTGAACATGTTTCATTTTCCAGTGGTGCTAACAATTAGCAAAATGGCCAAATCCAGGAAATAGAAGGGAAAAGAAAAGCAAAAGGGCCTAAATAATTCCCAAATCACACATTCTACCTCTGAATAATAGAGAGTTGGCTGTACTTAAAAGATGTGCATAAGACTAGCAAATGTCCTGATCACTTTTACTGGAACAAATAAAGTTAACAGCCATACCACCTTGGGCTGTGAGATCACAAGTTAAGCAGGATTGGGACCAGTCATTATTTGGATGGGAAGAAAACTCAAAGTGCTGCAGGAAGTGATGGTGGTGATTCAGTTGATGGAGCTCCTCATTTTGATTCAATAGGGCACCTGCACGGTGCTGGGAACACAGTGCAGCTTCAGGTGCTGTCATTCAGTTCACACACACACAGAGATACAAAAAGAAAAATGTGATTAGAGATCCCATGGCAGTTCTTGAAAAAGAAGGGAATTCATGGTCGGCCAATTAGACTTTAAACCTAAACTCACCTCCTCCAGCCTGTACTTCATTTGGAAACTGTTTTAAACTCAATTTAAACTCCATAAAAATAACAATTTTATTTTGATGGCTAATCAAACATTTTTAAACTTGAAATGCCCTTGGAGAGCATCAAGTTCCACCCTTTCATTTTGTATGTGAGGAAACGAGGTCCCAACAAAGAGCGAGTCGTCCTAGTACTCTTTCTGCTGCGCATGCTGCCTCTTTTTAGCTAGGATATAGTTAGTTTCACAAACATTTCAGGAAAAACAAGTCTTTTAATGTTTTCATTTTGTGTCCTATGAGTCCTTTACAGAAAGGAAAATTCTCAGAGTTCTACCAGAAATAGGCATTAATCAATCAGATTTAACAATTAAGAACAAATTAGGACTCGGGTAAATCTCAAGACAGAGGAAAAAATTACAAAGAGCTTCTGCTTCTTATTACCTTTAATTTTTAGATATTTATTTATATGAATGTCATAGCTCCCTCTCTGAAGTTATATGTAAAGATTAGCAGAAAAATTTCAAGTGGTTAATAAGCTACTATTTTTGCTTAAATACCACTGTTCAGATGAAAAGGGACAAAATTATAGTACCTGAAGTAAGAAGATATAATATGATTTGAATATGCTAATTCAAAATTCCTAAATACATGAATACATACATCCAAACCATTCCCTTTATACAAAGGAACTAGATTAAAAATTATATCTGCTGAGCTATCCAACCATGTTATCTAGAAGATGGAGATTACTACTTGTAAAGATATGTATGGGCATAATGCTATATGGATGAGAACATTCACATATTGTCTAATGACATCTATCTGTGCAAACTAGTGCCACTTTATTAGCATTGTCTCAAAGTAACTTAATTCTATTAGAAACTTAATTCTACTTTCATTCTTTCCTGCATTCTATTTACAAAGCAACACTGCTTTAGCAGGGAGAGGAGGTATAAAGCCAAAATTGTTCAAATGTGCAAATTGAAAAAACGCTTCAGTGTTCACATTTCAAACCAGAAATGAACTGAAATTGCCACAATATTTTCAATGTATATAAAAAAATTACTTTCTAAAACAGAATGTTTAGTCATTTCTTATGCAAAAATTAGAAAACATCTGTGTCCATTGTGATAATGAAACAAAATAAAGAAGCATCAAGGAGATCTATTACATCTTACATGACTAGAAAAACTAACTCCATTCAAGAAGAAACCCAATCTTTAAAACTTAGCAATTTTGTCCATAATTACAAGAAAGTAAATTCTCAATCTGCCTAGGGAGGGAGATTATGCATTTTCTTATGGCAAATCCATTTTGTGGGAACTGGGATGCCAGGCTTTCCTTTCAACTTTTGTTGACATTACCACTACCTTCATTTACTCTTAGAGTTCCTGAAATAAACTAGAAAGAAGTTCTGCTCATAAGTAAGCTTCAGAAAAAGACTTTTAAACAAAAAACTATATACTGAGTCTTCTGAGAAGACATGAACTCGATCTAGTCACATTCCATGTTCAGTAAAAACAGAAATAGCTATACTCGGTTGATGGTATGTAACAACACTTTTAGAGATGCTATTATGTGCCCCCAGCTGCAGGGTCTGGGGCTGAATAAAGAAGATGAACCCTCTTCTAACTCCTCAAGAATCAATTCTTCACTGCACTTTCACAACTGTTCAGTGTTACAAAGTCAGATTAAAATCTTTACAAAACAAATCCTAAATCAAATATAAAATGACTTTCAGATTATATACTGCTTTGGATGACTGCCACTACTTCAATTTAACATAAAAAAATTAATTTCAAATATTATCAATAGTTATTTATAGTTTTGTAGACTAAAGTCACATTCTTTACACGAAGATAGACTACAGTACTTACAGCCATGATAAGATGCTGGGGAACCTCCAGACTTGCCGTATTCTTGTTCAGAGTAGCTAGTTGATAAGTTGGGCTGACTGGAACCTCTACCAAAGGTAATCTGGTTACTACCGACCCCAGTGGCCACCTGAGCCATTCGCTCTTTGGTCTTCAGGGCTTGGGCCCTCTCAATTTTAAGTCGCTCATCATCCTTCAGAAGGGATACCAGCTGCTTAGACTTCTCCCTTACATTAATGCCTTGATCTTTGCCATCTCGATCAATATACTGGAAATCTTTTAGTGTCTGGATAGCAAATATATTTTCTTTACACTGCTGTGCTACTCGTTCTGAGCCAGTTTTAATCAGGTAATCCAGAAGCGTCAGGGCCTTATACACATGTCTCCAGTTCTTTCCATGGTCATTCAGCCGTTTCCAGATCATACTCATGATTTCAGAAAATGCCACCACATTGTAAGTCAGATCTGCTATCTCAGTCATTAAAGAGCTAGAAGGACCCCAAGGGTCGTTGGAGGTTGCTTCTCGAACTTTAATTTCAGCCTCTGAATAATTGTTCACAATATTTTTCATCTGCCGTCTTATAGACGAAGTCGTCATTTTTATATTGTTATATTTTTAAAGCCCTTCAAAAAGAAGCTATTTGGTAGTCAGCAAGTTTATGTACTATGAAAGTTCTATTTCAGTGAATGATGTGAAGCAAAGACCTTATAAAATCATTTTCTTCTGAGTCTCAGAGGCAAAAAACTGGAAGCCATGACCTAGAGAAAGAATCAAAATTATTAGTTTTAACATTTCTATAACTGTTAAAAATCTTCTTTTATTAACATTTTAAACAAATACTAGGTGCTTATACATGTCATTCTTTCCAGGTTCAAAGTCATTGAAGTTTACTTAAATTAACATGTACAATATTAGCAGTATGACACAGTGAAAAGAGTACTACTGGTTTTGAAGTCAGAGGATCCAGGTTCAAATACAACCTTCGGTGTTTACAACTTCTATGATCTCAGGCCATTAACTTAACCTCCCTGGGTCTCGGTTTTCTTATCTGTAAAGTGATGAGTTTGGACTGATAGTTCTGGCAATCCTTTCTAAGCTCTAGATCTGTGCTCCCAGAAAAAAGTTAAATACTTAGTGGAAATTAAGAAACTATCAATACTGCTATCTCATTCTATTACTAAGAATTTCAGACATGATTAAACTAAATTTTGTATTCAGTAAATAATATTCATAAAATCATAAAATTTTAGAATTGGAAGCCTTATGGATCACCTGGTCTAACAGACTATTTTAAAAAAACCTCTCTCACTGAGAAAGTGAAATGACTTACCAAGAGCATGGGCCAGTTCTAGAACCTGGGTCTATGTTATTTATTTGCATCATGATTCTTGCAAGGTTCAATATAAAAATATTCGCTAAGTACAATGCCGCTTGTCTGTGATGAACACCAGATAAGAATTTAACAAATTTTGATTGATTGTGAATTAACTAGGCTGCTGACACAAAATGAAGATATTAGACTAAGTGAACAGATCCAGGAAATCAATTTATACAGATAGAAACATGATATAAAACCAACTTTTAAAGACTTAAGAACTTGATCACTGGAATGACCATTGATGTCTGAAGACCAATGATGAGCCATGTTACTACCTATCTCCTGACAGAAAGGTGACAGACAAAAGATACAGAGTTATGCATCTTTGGACACTATGTAGGCTTGTTCTATTTGACTATGACTGTTTTAAGATTTTTTTTCTTCCTTCTTCTAGTTTAATGGAGGCAGGGATTAATAGAAAGAGGGTGGATTAACAATAGTGCAGTCAAAATAGAAGGGCCAAGTCCACTAACAGGTCTTAACAAGCAAGTGTTGGCAGGAGAGCATGTTGAGCATTGTCAGAAAGTCCAGCATGCATCATCTATGTGCATCATCAAAATCTCAATGCAGGAAAAAAGCCACAGATTAACAATAAATTATTAAATTCAAGATGTAAATACTTTTTAAGTGCTGCAAATTTTAAAAATTGTCAAATGGTTAAAGAAAGTAGATTTCTAGGGGGTGCTAGGTAATTTTTTTAAGGGTGATAGGCCAAATAAGTTTGGGACCCTCTGATCTAGACCAACCCTCTCATATAAATTGAGGAAATTGGAGCCTGGAGAAGGGAAGAGAAGTAACTATGTTATGAGGACTCTACAGAACATTGCTAAAGTCATTTGTAATACTTTTCTTCACTGCTGTCCGTTAAAGAAAAGAGATTTGTCAGTTTTGGGAAGAGAGTAAATGGTTAAGAAGATCTTTATCTTCTCTGCTGCATTTGATACTGTTGACTACTTTATCCTAAATACTCTTGTCTCTGGGTTTTCAGGATGGTTTTCTTTTTCCTAGTTCTTCACGTATCCCTGGTCATCTTCGGACTTTGAAATGTTTGTGTTTGTTGAGGATTTTAGGTTCACAATAAAAAAGTTTTAAGGTTATAATCTAAGCTAAAGAGGTAAGATGAATAAAAGTGAAACAATTAGGTGCTAAAATGTATGGCATAGCCTGCTATAATGTCGCATATAAGGTAAGAGAAGAAACTGTGGAACTGAATTGGGGACTGGAACAGGTCCCTAATGAAAGGGAAGGGGAAGATGGCATTTCCATATACAATGCAAAACACAAAGAATCTCTGAAAATAAATCTCCATTTCATATCTTTTAAGTGTATATAATAAACTCTACATTTTTTACCATTGTTTGTCTGTGCTTCCTTATAATCTTCTGTGCTCTGTGTATTTTCAAAAATGTTTCGGTGGCCCAGGAATAAAGCTGAAAATCCCTTCTACAGATATTTCCCTACAAAATTATACAGTGGGCCAAGTTTATTACTGGGGAGTCTTGTATTATGGAAATGGCACTGGCTTGGGAGTCAGAAAACCAAAAAGTACTATTCCCAAACATTGTCACTAGATAGCAATCTGGCTATGGGTAAATAATTTTCCTTCCCTGAGCTGGTGGCCTCTACTCATTCATCATCCTTCCTGACCTCTGTATAACATGGGACATCACTGCCCACTCTTTCTTCCTGAATACTCTCTTCTCTCTAGGATGTAGGGATACAACACTTGCTCATGTTCTCTGCTCTCTCTGTCTCTTTCACATGTGTGCATGTGTGCGTGTGTGTGTTTTCTCCTCCTACCTATCTGAATAGGTTGCCAAATCTTTCCACTTCTACCTCTACAACCTCTCATGTGCATGCATTTCTTTTAACTCATATTCTAGTTCAGGTCTTCATCAACTCTCATTTGACTCATGCCTCTTAATTAATTTCTCTGATTCCCATCTCCCTGATTCCAACCCAGCCTGTACCTTAGACCATAGGGATTTTCCAACAGTGCAGTTCTCATCATGTCACTCCACTCTCCTACTCCAACTCTAGTGGTTCCCTTTTACCACCTTTAAGATCAAATATAAACTCTGCCTGGCATTCAAAGTTCTTTACAGCCTGGCCTCAACTTATCTTTCCATATTTCTTATACATATCTTATACATTACTTCCCCCAATGAACTCCAAAAGTGTAAGTATAGTGGGCTTCTCACTGTTCTTCAGAAAAGACACTCCATTTCCTTCCCGTCTCTATGTCTTTGCACCGGTTGTCCTAATGCCTGAAATGCACTTCCCTCTTACCTCTGACTCTTTAGAATCAATCTCTGACTTCAGGACTTAGCTCAAGTCAAAATGAGCACACGATTTTGACACAAAGGGTGACACTATCAGCAGAGCGTTTGCCTGTCAGATCTATGGAGAAAGGAAGAATTTATGACCAAGAGATAAAGAAAGTTATGAAGTGCAAAGTGGGTAATTCTGATTACAGTAAACTAAAAAGGTTTTGCACAAACAAGGCTAATGCAGCCAATATTAGAAGGGAAGCAGAAAGCTGGGAAAAAATTTTTACAGCCAGTGTCTCTGATAAAGGCCTCATTTCTAAAATATATAGAGAAGTGAGTCAAATCTATAAGAATACAATCATTTCCCAATTGATAAATGGTCAAAGGATATGAACAGGCAGTTTTCAGGAAAAGAAATTAAAGCTATCTAGTCATATGAAAAAATGCTCTAAATCACTACTGATTAAAGAAACGCAAATTAAAACAACTATGAGGTACCACATTAGACTGGCTAACATGACAAAACAGGAAAATGATAAATGCTGGAGAAGACAGGGGAAAATTGGAACATTAATGCACTGACGGTGGAATTGTGAACTGATTCAACCATTCTGAAGAGTAATTTGGAATTATCCCCAAAGAGTTATCAAACTGTGCATACTCTTTGATCTAGCAATACCACTGTATCTCAAAGACATCATAAAAAAGGGAAAATGATCCACATGTACAAAAATACTTAAAGCAGCTCTTTTTGTGGTGGCCAAGAATTGGAAATTGAGGGGATACCCATTAATTGGGGAATGGCTGAACAAGCTGTGGTATATGAATGTATAACATTAGTGAGGAGGCAGACTTCAGAAAGACCTAGAAAGACTTGCATGAACTGATGCTGAGTGAAGTGAGCGGAACCAGAACACTATACACAGTAACAGCAACGTTGCGTGATAGCCAGCTTTGTTAGACTTAGCTCTTCTGAGCAATGCAATGATCTAAGACAACTCCAAAAAAATCATGATGGAAAATGCTATCCACATCCTCATTGTTGAGGTAAATCCAGAAAGATACAATTACAAAAATGAAAGCTTTATCTATGGTTTTTCCCTTTTGTTCTGACTTTTCTTTCACAACATGATTAATGTGGAAATACGTTTAATATGATCACACCAGACTGCACCCTGTCTTTGGGAAGAGGGAAATATATAGAATTCAAAAATCTTATTAAAGTGAATGTTGAAAACTAAAAATTAATTTTTTTAAAAAAAGGTTTAGCTCAAGTATCGCTTCACATCAAGTCAACAAGTCAACAAGTGTTTGTTAAGCACGTTCTGTGTATCAGGCGCTGTCCTAAGTACTGGGAATACAAGAAAGGCAAAAACAATCTCTGTACTCAGTGAACTTCCAATCTGGCGAAAAGCTCGTAACTCAACGCAGGTCTTCCTAAAAACCTCATTAGTACATTTCCCCTCAAAATTTTGCTTTGTGGTTATTACCCATATACCTATATTTGTATGGAATGTAAATTCCTAGAGGAAACAATCTATTTCATTTGTATCTTTTATTTCTAATGCCTAGCTTAGTCCCTGGAGAATGAATGCTCCATCATTAATTATATGTAAAATGAAAGATGATAGATTAGATGGTCTCTTAGGTCCCTCCAACTTCTAAAATTCTATGATTCTATGAGTATTGAACCCTCCCTCCTATCAAACACTCCTCACAGATGACAAGATATTTAAAAGAATGTCAATATTTTCACCTAAAATAACGCATCAACTCCTCCAGAGGAAAGAAAAATAAGCATCACTAGCTAAAAGTACTGCCTTTCACTTCAGAAAATGAAAGAGGCAGCTACAAACTGCTATCTTATTATCATTAGCACATACCAATATTTGCTGAGCATCTTGTGTATGTAGGATCCTGTAAAAGGTGCTGTTTTGTCCCCAAATGCTTAATTTTAAAATCAGCACCTACAAACTCTTTTCCAATAAAATATGATGCTTAATTGTATCTATTCCTAAAAGGACCCTAAACTTAATGTACTCATTTGAGCAATACAACAGCTTGAAGAGGAGGCAGACAGCAGGTCTTTCACATACATATTCCAGGGAAAACCCTGAGTAAATAATGATGAAGAGATCTAGTGGAAAACTATAGTAAATGACTTCTTCCACTCCAGCACAAGAAGTCAGTGAGAAGCTAAAGGGCAAAATTTCCATTAAGTGTGCACATCTGGGCTATGGGAGTGCTTTGCTCAGGCTCTTTTCTTTATAAATATCTGCCCTTTTTCTTCTGACCTCTACCATCCCCACTTGCCCAGGGCACCTGGCTTAGGTGTCAGCCAGAAACCAAAAGACAATAGGAGAAGAAGGCCTGCCAGCTTCCCAGGGGGACATGGATGGCCAGCAAGGCTCCTTGTCTATGAGCATCAAGAAAAGGAGGGGCTGTACTAAGAAAGTCCCCAGGAAGCTACTTTAGAAGCCTAGGGGGGAGTGGCAACCCACTGAAACCTCCACAGCCTTCACACCATATAGCTCAAAGCCTAAGGGCTCTGAGACCTATAATGCTGTCCTGAGATGCATATAAAGTCTAGAAGATTCAGTACTCTGAACCTCAAAGGTAAGGGATCTAACCCTGGAAAGTGGTAATCAGTGCAAGAACTAAGAAAATTCCAGAAAAGACCACACAAAAGTACTGGAGAGCTCTGGCACAAAGACCTAATTCAAGAACTAAGGCTGGAGATAACAGTAAATCATGTGCCATGAGGACTACAATTAGCTACAAGAAATGAAGAGAGATAAAAAATGAAATAAAAGCACCAGAGGAAAACTGAAAAGAAAAGTAGTTTAAAAAGACGATAACATTACCCAAGAATTATCCTCCCTGAAAATAATAAAACAAACAGAAATCAATGACTGTCAGCAAGAAATATTTGAACAAAAACAAAAGACTGAAAAGGTAATTTAAGAAACGCTGGACCATAATAAAATCATAATAAAAATCCTGGAAACTATATTTCAAGAAATTATACTAAATTAACTAAACATCAAGAAATCATAAATAAAAACTGCCATGAGCTATTTTAGAACTAGAGGAAATCCACCAAAAATCGGAAAGGAACCCCAAAAGTCCCACGAATGTCAGTCAAAAGTCAAGACATCCCACATCAAATGAAACATACACAAAGGAATTACGATCATATAAATTATTTTTAAATATATAATTCAATAATTATATAACAATAATTTAATATTTATATATTTATACATTATTTATATAATAATAATGCACATTATTTACAATATATTATTATGTACAATATAATAATGTACATTTACATTTTTATTTATTATATTTATATATTATATATTTATGTAAAATATATATTATTATATAATAATTAATTAAATATTTTAAATGTACTGTGATATTAATGTGATGGAAGATTATTTTATTATAAGAAATGACAAACGTTATTTCAGAGAATCTTGGACAGCATCAACTGATGCAAAGTGATCAAGTATCAAAATTTATAAGAGGACAGCAAACACTACAAAGGAAAACAACTCCAAAGGAAGGCCAAACCATGTCTCCAGATTAAGCAACTTCTGATAGAGAGAGGTGACGGACACAAAGTGAAAAAGACAGGCATTTTTGGACATGGCTAATGTGTGGATTCATTTTGCTTGACTAAGCTTGTTACATGGGCTTTGTTTTCTCTTCAAAAAACAAAGTATCAAAAATAAAGTCACCAAGTATCAAGTTTCTACTATATGACCAGCACTGTGATAGATGCAAAGATGAGAGAAAGGTACATTTTCTTTTCAGAGCCAAACCTGGTCATTTAGTTACACAATGTTGTTTCATACTTTTGTTCTTTGTATTACATTACAATTACAGTGTTCAGTTTCTTTTTTTTAATCTTTCTATTAACACTGTTGTATTCATTTGTGTATATTGTTCTCCTAGTTCTTTACAGTGGTAGAGTACAAGGAACCTGGAACACTGAATATACCATTATACTTGGCTGTTGTTTTAGTACTACTGAACTGCTTGCCCACCTCCTTTCTTTGTTACAAGGAATAGCTCACGAAGCAAGAGAGCAGGGAGGGATATATTCAGAAATGAAGGCTATATAAAAACAAATCATGTTAATAAAAATTTTAAAAATAATTTGTCTGAACTAAAAAACTAGATGAAACTAAAATATAAAAGTAGGCACACTTCAATTCAAAACTTAATGTCTGTATTACTCAATTCATTAAACATTTGTTAAATACTATGTGAAAATTATTCTAAATGCTAAGAATAAAAAGAGATTAGAGAAATCTTGCTCTCCATATATAATCTGATGGCTAATGATGCAGGGGAAGAATCAAAACTTCACATTAATACTGAAGAAGTTGGGTCCCCTGAGAAGACTGTACAGTCTTAATATTGGTCCCTTATGAAAATAAGGCAAATGAAAGAAATTCATGTGTTAGCATAGTAAAGACAATAAGCATTTAAAAATTTTCATTTAGTTTGTAGTAACTTATAATACTATAAACTACTATAATTCGCTGTCCCTCAAGTGGGGGATATCAGAAGATTCTGACATGAAACTATCAAATGGAAACCAAGTTGTACCTAGAACTGGGGACACATTTGAAAAAAAACTCATAAAAATGGTCATGCAAACAGATAGTAAACAAAAACCATTTGGGACAAAATGTAATATGGATAGGTCAACACTAATCTTAGACAATAGGATAATGTTGAATATAATGCCTGAGGGAGTATGCATTCTAAATCAACAGAGGAGAAAACACTCAACTGAGGTATGAATAGAGCTTTCATTTTTTTGTACTTAATAGTATTTAATTTTTTTCCAATTGCATGTAAAAATAGTTTTCAACATTCATTTTTGTAATATTTTGAGTTCCCATTTTTCCTTCCTCCCCAAGACAGCAACCTGATATAGGTTATACATGTACAATCATGTTAAACGTATTTCCACATTAGTCATGTTGTGAAAGAAGAATCAGAACAAAAGGGAAAAGCCATAAGAAAGAAGCAAAAAACAATTAAAAAAATTTTTTTTAATTGTATGCTTCCATCTGTATTCAGACTCCACAGTTCTTTCTCTGGATGTGGATACAGCTTTCATTTTTGTAATTGTATCTTTCTGGATTAACTTCAAAAATGAAGAGTAAAGTATTACTTTTGTTTGGATCTGAGACTGTGTTATACAGTCCTTCAGGTTTGTGTAAGCCATGGCCCCAAGACTCAGGTTTAAGTTAATATGGCCTTCATATTAACTGTTCTTCAAACTCTTCAAACCTGAAGACTTTCTCATGAAGATCTTTTCCGCTCATGCTCTCACTCAAGGTTTCCACTAGGAACTTCAAACTCTGTTTCCTGTATTATAGATCTCCACAACCAAAGAAATGGACCTTCCCTTATCCAGTTAAGGCTAATAAAATATTGAATGTAGAACACCAGCAACAACAACATTTAAAGGACATCCCCCAACGTCTCAAAATAGAGGAAATACCTCTTTTTCCCTTTCTAGTGAGCCCACTTCCCAGAGGATCTATGATGTCTTCCAAACTTATAGAACCACTCTGAAATTGAGGTCTCCCAAAAGAAAGCTAGAACTAGAGGACAGTTAGAAAGTAAAGTTCTTCTCTCATACCTGTATAGTTCACATTACTTACAACATTAGTCAAAGGCAAAAGTTCAGTTTGCTCTTCCACAATTATAGCTCTGCATCATGGTATTCTTCCAGCCAAGTTTCTACTTTATTTAAGAACTTGGTCCAAGAATTCCTCTTTCACTTTGTCATACTTTTGTGAGCTCAACTGCCTTTGATTCTCGGTTTGTCCTACGAATTTCAAGTCACTCTACAGGCTAACTTCATCGACTACCATATCTTAGTCCATCTAATTCCCTGAACAGACCCTCAAAGATGCACACTTGTCCAAACATTAGCTCTTCTCTTCAGGCTACATATTTCTGCTCTCACCTTTAAAGCCAAAGTCCAAGAGTATAGTCCAATTTTATGAACTAGTCTTGAATCCATCAATCATCTTCAACATGGTATCAAATCCTATTCGCATGCTTCTGAATGGAGCTGAAGAACATGCAGGACCTAACTGACAGAATGGGCTACAAATTTATGCTACTTAATGTCAACTGGGCTGTCACTGCAGCAAAGCAATCCTTTTACACTCCCTAATCAATTCACTATCCTCACTCACTACAGCGGCTTTTTAAAATCTTTACCCCCCCTTCAAACCCTCTGATGGCTCTTCCTTTCTTAATACCCCTCAACAAACCTTGCTTCATATTTAAATGAAAAAAATGAGGCTTTAGGTTAAGGGCTCTCTCTTTCTTCCCCCCTCCTCCTCATATCACATCACTCAGAAGACTTCTGTTACCCATCTCTTCACACAAAGAGGTGATCCTTTTTCTTGGTAAGGCAAAACCATTCTACAGGCACAAATGGTTCAGTTCCACCCCATGTTCTCTTTTAGATTACTCCTTATATCTTCCTCACTCTCATTAATTTCAAATCTCTGTCTACTCTCAGCTTCCCTGACGCCTACAAACAAGCCCATTTCATCCCCATCCTAAAAGACTCTCACTTGATCCAACCAACAGCAACAGATATCCTCTGTCTTCTCTTTTGTAGCTAAACTCCTTTAGAAAAACTGCCTATAATGAATACACTCCAATTCCATTCCTCTCACTCTCTTCTTAACTCTTGGCAGTCTGGCTTCTGACCTCATCATTCAGCTGAACTTATTCTTTCCAGAGTTACCAATGATCTCTGAATTGTCAAATGTAATAACTTTTTCTCAAACCTCATCCTTTCTTGACTTTTCTGCAGTATGACGTTATTGATCACCCTCTTTTCTCTGATACTCTTTTCTATGTTACCATGACCCTGCTCTCTCCTGATTCACCTCCTACCTGTCAGACTGTTCTTTTGCAGTCTCATTATCCAGATATTACCTGTTAAAACTGGGTGTCCAATAGGGCTTTGTCCTAAGCCTTCTACTATTTTGCTTGGTGATTTCACCAGATCTTGTGGATTCAATTATTGTCTCTATAAAGATGATTCTCAGATATATTTATCCAGTCCCAATCTGCTGACCTCCATAAAGTCTCACATCTCCAACTACCTCCTAAACATCTCAACCTGGTTGTCTTTAAGTCATCTTAAACTCAACATATCCAAAACTAAACCCATTAATTTTTCCCCAAAACCCTCTCCTCTTCCTGACTTTCCTTTTACTGCTAAGGGCACTATCATCCTCCTAGTTACCTAAATTGGCAGGTGTCATTCTTGACTCCTCTCACTCTATCTCACTTCCTACATCCAAGCATGTTGCCAAGTTCTTTTGACTCTATCTTTGTAACATCTTTTACTTCCCCTTCTCTCCTGTGACACTCCAATCCCCTTATTGCAAGCCAGTATCATCTCAAGCCTGAACTACTGCAATAGTCTTCTGTTTGAGCTCCTTGCCTCAAATTTCTCCAAACTCCAATCCATTTAGCTTTTAAAGTGATCTTACCAAAGTGCAGTTCTGATCATGTCACAAACACACAGTCCTCCTCCACCCAGCAAACTAAAGTAGTTCCCTATTTTCTACAGCATCATATATAAAATACTTTATTTAGTTTTCAAGGAAAGTCCTTCATAAATAACCCAGCCCCTTCCTGTCTTTCCAGTCTTCTTTTATATCTTACTATCTTCCACTTACTCTATGATCCAGCAACACCAGCCCCTTGGCTGTTCCTCACACAAGACAATTTATCTCCAGACTCTATGCATTTTCACTGTCCTCCAAACTTGGAATGTTCTCCCTCCATCTCCTGGTTTCCTACAAGTATCAACTAAACCTCACTTTATGAAAAGGTGCTCTTGAATATGCACTTCCTGCCCCCAATGCTAGTCCCTTCCCTCTAATATTATCTTCTGTCCATCTCACTTTTATCTTTCATGTAGGTAGTTGTTTCAATGTTTTCTCCACCATTAGACTGTGAGATCCTCGAGGGAAGAAACTAGGGACTTTTAAAAAAATCTTTATTTGTATCCCTAGAACTAAGCACAGCATGCCTGGTACCATAGTTGCCATTTGGTAGCCCTGCAGAATTTACTTGGTATTTGTGCTGTTTGTTAGAGAGCCAAGAAAACTCACACTTTATCAAGGAGCTGATCAAGGACTCTAACAGTTCCTTACAGGGATACAGAAGGGATTCTTAAAGAGAATACCCTCTATGTTTGTTGGGTTTTTGTCTATTACTGATCATTACTTATAAAAGATATACAGTAATACTTCTATTAATAAAGATTATTAATACATTTCTTTGTGACAGACTGTATTATGAAGGCTATGCTTTATTTGAAACATTATATTTGAATGCATACCTCCATTAGGAGAGGGTACACCATAAAAAAGTGCTAAAAAACATTTTTAAGAACAGGCAATTGCAGGATGTTATTAGAGACTGGAGAGGGCCTTAAAGTTATCTAGTCCAGCAGTGTCAAACTCAAATAGAAACTGGAAGCTGCTGAACTATACATAAGGTTTCCTATGCTATGTTCAATTGTATTTTTACTTTGTTAAATATTTCTGGAGGCACCTGGGTCTGCTGTACCTATTTGATGCCTCTGATCTAGTCCAACTTTCTCCATTTTTTCAGATGAAGACAACATACTTGACAGACAGTGTGCCTTACATGAACTAATGCAATAAAAGAAAAAGGGGATGGTAGCAGAAAGATCTGATGGACTGCAGCTTGTCACACTGACCCATGCTAGAACAGAAAATCTTCCAAATTCTGGAAGAATTTAGTAAAAGGGGGAAGATATACTTTCTAACCCCAATAGCTGTAAGAGTAGATCTCTCTCCAAGGTCTAGTATTATCCATAACTAAGGGGCAAGTCCCTGACATGTTTACCCCAGATAAGTGGGGTATAAAAAACATAAATGACTAACATCAGATGCTTTTATTCTCTTTTGATCAGGGGTAGAAATTAAGAGAATAGGAGAGCACTGGATACCTAAAATAGTAGACAGTTTTTCACTCAGCCAGGAGCAGAGCTAAGAGGGAGCTGGTTTGAATAATTAAGATAATTGTCATCAACTTACCAATTTTGCCTAAGGTTGGTCCCACTTTTTTCCACTGCTTAGAAGCAAACCTTATATCTCTCTTCACAAAGGTTATTTTTGATGTGTGAAGTTCCAGTTGGCAGGAACATTACGGTTGAGGCATATGTCATACCCACTCTGCTTCAAAAGTTTTTTTTAATCCCATCACTAACAACTTTATAAAGAAGTTGTGAAGAGGAGACGATATAAAAAAGGAAGGAACAGTCAACAGTAACAAATGCACAGAAACCCAAAAGGAATGAAGACAGGAAAATAACTGGATTTAGTAAGAAAGGGTTCCTCAATGAGTTGAAGAGAGTAGTTTCAGCAGTGATGGGGACAGAAAAAAGATTGCAAAGAGCAACGGAATGAATGGGTAGTGAGAAAACAGAAGTAGAGAATGAAAACCACTTTTTCTAGAAGTCTGGCAGTGAAGGGGAGATGAGAGATAAGCACTAACAACTCAGCAAGTGTATGTTGTTAATCAGGATTCTGTTGTCAGGGGGCAATAACAAGGTCCTTTAGTCTCCACTTCTAGGTCAGAGGAAATAGAATGGTAGAACAAACCAGTCAGCAAGCTATATACACACTCTTTCATAGATCATAGCTAGAAGCTGTCTCACAGGCACCTGGTCCAAGTCCCTGAATTTACATTTGAGGAAAGCAAGACTAATGAAAATTAAGTGATCTGCCAACGGCCATATATGTATTAAGTATAGGATGCAAGATTTGAAACGTGATCCTCTGACTCCAGAGCGATGCTCATTCTACTGTATCATGTATTAAATAGCTTTGGCAAAATACTTAATATTCTGTTGCCTCTGTTTCTTTATCCATAAAATGATGACACTTCCTGTCCTATTACTTCTCTGTATCTGAGATTTGCCTATCTCAGCACTACTGTAGAATCAAAAAATTAGCACTTTGCTCTGTCTTACATTTTAAAAGGCATTTTGTTAAATATCTACTGAAATAAAGTATCATTTATCACCAACCACACCAATTAAAATATGCTGGGGTTGTTTTTTGTTTTTTTTTGTTAAAGTCTACAAGGTCCTCAGTAATAGGAGGTCTCAAACTAGTGAAAAGTCTTAAATGTACAAGTATCTCAGTAAGGTATGTAAGTGACACTACTAATGTCCTATACAAAGGAGTCCTGCATACTAATTAATAAACATTTGAAAAGTAGGTATTTGCTGTTTGTAAGCAAATAGGGTTTTATTACAGTACTTTCAAGTGCTTTAAAAATATTTAATATTACTATAAAAAAACTTAGAAGAGAAGATCTTATATCTCAGACAGCTACAGGTACAAGACATTTCTTGTAACCACACAAGGGACAGAGGCAATTAAAAAATATTAAAATGGGTAACTTTGATAATATGAAACTGAAAAACTTCTGCACAAACAAAATTAATGTGCCAAGGGGGAAAAAAAAGAAATCGTTGAAATGGGGGGAAAAAAATCTTTTCATCAAGTTTCTGATAAGGGTCCATTTTCCAAGCTATATATATACAATTAACAGATTACAGAGAACCAAAAGCTATTCCCTAGGAAATAAGTGGTCAAAGGATATGAACAAAATCATCTCAAAAGAAATGCAAACTATTAATAACTATAAGAAAAAATTTCATAATAAGAGATACACAATTCAAAACAATGCTTAAGTATCACCTCACACCCTGCAAATTGGCAAAGATGACAAAAGATGGGAATAAAAGTACATTACATTCTTGGTCAGTGGTGAATCAATACACTCACATTAGAAAGTAATTTAAATAATCAAAATGTCCCTTTCCTTTGACTCAGGGATTCCATCTTGTTTTACACTTCCCAAAAAAGCTACAGATACAAAAAAGTCCCCACATAAACCAAAATATTTATAGTAACACTTCTTTGTAAAAGCAAAGAACTGGAAACTAGATAAATGCCCATTGAGGATAGCTAAACAAATTGTGGCACATGAATATAATGAAATATTACTGTGGTGTAAAAGAAATCACATATATGAGGTATGCAGAAAAACATGGAAAGAATTTACAAAGAAAAGGTATTAGAAGACACTCTTGTACAAACCATCCCTTTACAGAGGTGGGGAAGTTCCAAAGTATAGTATGTATTTGCACATATCTTCTCCTCTTTTTTCAGCCTTTAAAAAACATACTTGTTATATAGAATGGATCTCTAGTGAGGAGGGGAAAGAAAGAATTTGCAGGGGAATTATGGTGATATTACAAAATTTGCATCAATTTTTAGAAATCTAAAGTTCTTTTTTTTCCTTTGCTCAGGTCAATCTATTATGGACTCCCATTCCTTCTTATCTCCTTTGAAAAAGATCTAAAGGTTTCAGTGGCTCTATTATTTATTACTCTCACCTTTTATGCAAAATACTGTGCTATAAAATTAAAAACAACCCCAGCTCTTATGAAGCTCACATTCCACTGAAAAATACAAACAAATAAGTATGAGTTAGTTTAAGAAGGGAGAGACCATGAACAGCTAGGGAATGGGTTATGGAGGGAGAGGAGAGGGTCAAGAAAGGCATCTGAAAGGAGGTTAACACCTGAGTTGAGTTTTAAAGCTAGCTAAAGAATTCTAAGCAACACAAATGATGAGAGTATAAATCCAGGCAAAAGCCATGGAGGCAAGAGATGCAATGATCCCTGAACTGGGCTGAAATAGGAAGTAGGCCATTCTGGCTAGAACACAGACTACACAAAGGGAGTAAAGTGAATGAAGTCTAGAAAACCAAATTGTGAAGGCCTTTAAATGAGAAGTAGGGAAGTGAGACGACATGGTCAGATAAGTCATGGTAGATAAGAAAACTAATTCAATCTTAGACTGCATTGAGAAGGCACATGTATCTAGAACTAGGAAGGTGAGAGTCCAGAGCCCAAGATTTAGAAAAGGCAAAGACACAGACAAGCTGGAGCACTTCCTGAGGTGAGCAACCAGATCAGTGATCACCAGCTTCAGCCTGGAGAAAAGATTACTTCAGGGGACATAATAGGTTGTCCTCAAAGGGCAAAGAGGTTAGCTTTGTCTACTTGAGCCCATAAAACAGTACTAGCAAAAGTGGAAGCTACATACAAACAAGCAAATTTAGGCTGGTTGTGAGGGAAAACTTGTTAATTAAAGCTAATCAAATGTGGCGAGAGCTTACCCTAAGGAGGTAGAAAGTGGCATGGGCTGCCTAAGTGGGTGGGTAAGTTTTCCCTTACTGAAGATCTTTAAGCAAAAGCTGAAAGATTTCTTTCACATGTGTATGTCTATAGGAGAGAATCCTGTTCTGGTACTGGTTGGACTAGATGATCTCCGAGGTCCCTTTTGACTCTTAAGCTTCTATTGCCTTGCTACCATGATCATCTCTCTTCTCTGTAGCATGTTCAATTGATCCTTCTACCTTCAAACATTTTTCAGACGTCTTTAAAAAAAAAAAAAAAAAGGTGCTTGGCCTTGTTATCCTTTCTATCACTCAACTTCCTATATTTCAATGCCAAATTTATCAAACTTGGTCTGCCCTGTTTCCACGACGCATTCATACATTTACCTTCTTAATTTTCTGCAATATGGCTTCCGTTCCCACCACTGGAAGAGGTATTAGGTTCCATTCTGACCTCTGTCACTTCCTACCTATGACCTTGGGCAAGTAAGTTCTTTAAATTTTCAGGGTATCAGTTTCCTCCTCATCGTAAATGAGAGTGTTGGAATAAATGTCTCTATGGTTCCTTTCAGTTCTAAATCTAGGTTCCCCAAGGCTCAATTCCCTGTCTTCATCTCTCAATACTCTGCCTCCATGGGCTTATTCATGACTTCAGCTACAACCTCCCAAATCTCTATCTATGTCTTAACCTTATACTACAAGTCCTATATTTTCACCTGCCAAAAGACCCTTCCAAATTGTATGTATCCTGTTAGCACAAATTCATCATTCCCAAATTTGAATTTTATTCTCTTATGATCACTCCATTCCTGTTAGAAGTACCACCATTCTTCTGGTCTCCCATGCTGAAAACTTTGAAGTCATCTTTGATGCTCCCTCATCTCCTAAATCACCATGTAATCAATCTAGCCCCAAATGTTATTTCTGCCTCTGAAATACAATTTTGGATTTTACTTTTCCCCTGTGTTTTTTCACTGCAGACCTTTTTATAATTTTATGCTTAAATTAATACAATAGCATCCTAGTTGATCTGACTCTAGTCCTTCCCCCTCCAATAAATTCTTTCCGAGTCACCAGAAGGTCCTAAAACACCATTTTCATTATTCTTTTGCTAACTGAAAGTAGATTTTTTTAATGTTTTAATTTTTTAATTTAATTTTTTAACATTTTAATTGTGTTACTGATATTCTTTCACACTACTGTCACTTCCCAATGATTCTCCTCCACCAACATCACCCCCTTATAGTCAATAGTCAAGGAAAACAAATGAACAGGCATCAGCCAACTCCGAAAATTTGTGCCTCATTCTGAACCTATAAGATCACCAATTTTCTAACCTAAAGCAGCTGTTTTCAAGGTCCACTGTCTATCCCTAGTCCAGTGAGACAACTAAGTAATTATGTCCAGCAAGCATTTGGTGACTTGCAATTAGAGCTCAGGGAAGAGATAAGGGCAGGATGGATAGATTTGTGAGTCGTCATCTGCAGATATGATCACTGAACCCAGGGGAATTTATGTGATCACCAAGATAGTGTAAAAATAGAAGAGTGACCAATATAGAGCACTGGGATATGGCCAGGCATAAAGGGCAGGGCGAAGGAGATGATCCAGCAAAGGTAATCACAACATACAGTCAGCAGGTAGGAAGAGAATCTGGAGATAACATAAATAATGCCCAGGGAAGAAGAGTGTTTCCAGAAGGAGGAGTTGGAAGTCAATGCTTCAGAGGTCAAGAAAGATAATGACTGAGAAAAAGCTATGAGATTTAGTAATTAAGAGAACTAAGCAGTTTCAATCTAGTCCTAGGGACACAAGGCAGAGGGTTTAAAAAAATGAAGACTTGAGGGTAAGGGGAAAAGTGGAGGCTAACAACAGGATAGCAAAAAAAAAAAAAAAAAAAGTTCACTGAAGCATTTTAGTCAAATGAACAGGAGAACAGAAAGACAAAAAAAGACAACTTTGATAGCTACTTTGAACAAAAGGAAAAGCTTGTTTTATATGAAAGAGATTCATAGTTTCATGTATAATCCTTTTTTGGTTTGACTTTGTATGTGAAAATGTTTGGTGTTTCTTAAGTGTAGCATTTTTTTTTAAAAACCACTTTAAGAGAGGCCTTTCCTAGAAGTCTGGTTTCAAAAGGAACAAGAGATACAGGATGGTAGCTTGAGAGGATGTCAAAGGCAAATCAAGTGGTTTTGTTTTTTAAAGAATGAAGGAGATACAGAGCTGCTTGTAGACAGTAGATAAAGAGATCGGGAGGGGAAAGTGTGCAGCAAGTAATCAAAGGGGTAAATAAAATAAACTCCAGGGGATGGGATCAACAAGCACAGGGGTTGGCCTGGACAAGAAGAAAGTTCACCTCTTCCTCGGAGAATAGAAAAAAGGAGAGAATAAAAAAGATTCTCAAGGAATTGGAGGTGTAGAATTAGGGAGGAAGGTCAAGACAGATATGCTCCACCTAATCAATCAAGCGCGATGAGAGGAAGAGCAAAATAATTGTCTAGGTCACAGGTGGGGAACCTGTGGCCTAGAGACCACATTCAGCCTTCTAGCGCCCTGAGTTGCGGTCTTCTGAGTCCAAGTTTTACAGAACAAACCCCTTAATTACTATTAATTATTTTCAATTTAACAATCATTTATTAATTAGTTCTGTAAGGAGGCGGAGCCAAGATGGCGGAGTAGAAGGACGCACGTTTACGAGCTCTGAAACCAAAGCCCATAGAATTAATGTAAAAAGAGTCCCCCATAGCTTCTGGGTGAATACAAGGTGTGCAGAAGCAGAGTGGAAGAGATTTCCGTTCCAGGGAGCCCTGAAGACCCGTCCCCAGGGTCCGGCGCGCCCCGGAAAGTAAACCCGACCCCCAGCGCTGCCCTGGCCGAGGCCGCAGAGAAGCTGATCCGAGCAGGCTTCAGAGACGGAAGCTCCGGCAGCCGGGAAAGTCCCTCCGCCCACAGAAGCTACAGGTCAGTGAGAAAGAAAGCCGGGCTGAAGGAGAGGGGAAGCGGGGCGTCTCCGTGACGCGGGCCCCCTCGGGAGGAAGCGGCGGCGGCAGGGACGGGGGCAGGAAGCGGCGGAGGCAGAGGTGTGGGCGGCGGCTGAGGCGGCAGCGGCCCAAGACTCAGGAATCCCCCAACAGCAGGCAGGATCTTCATTACGGAAGATTCCCGCATAAAACCGGACGGAGCTGAGCCTGGGAGACGGCCCTGCCCCCACCCCGCTCTGTTACTGAAGGCTCCTGCTTAAAGCCCCCAAAGGAGCGGGATTTGGGAGGCAGGCCCCCCACCCTGCCCCCACCCGTTCCATTCCTGAAAGTCTCTGCATAAAGCCCCCGAGGGATCAGTCTCGGAGGCAGCCCTGGCCCCACCCCAGCACCTGAACTAAAGCTCACTGACTGACAGTCGGCAGGAGGAAAGCCCATTTAAATCTCAGAGGCCAAGCACTAGCTGGGCGGATCCAGGCGGGGGTGGAAAGGAATCTCAGAAGTCAAGTAACTGACTGGGAAAATGCCTAGAAAAGGGAAGAAAAATAAGACTTTAGAGAGTTTTTTCCAACAAATGCAAATGATCCCGACCTTCGGATCTGACGAAGATGAGGACGTATTCTTGCCATCAGGGAAAGACGTGGAGGGCGGGGCCTCAGTACCCCAGACACCCCAGGGGGGTGGTGGGTGGGCTCAGGCCCTGGAAGAGCTCAAAAAGGATTTTGAAAAGCAAGTTAGACAGGTGGAGGAAAAACTGGGAAGAGAAATGTCAGAGATGCAACAAAAGTATGAAAAACAGGTCAATACCTTGGTAAAGGAGACCCAAAAAAATGCTGAGGAAATTAACACCTTGAAAAAATAATTAGTTCTGTAAGACTTGGACTCAATCAAAAGACAACTCAGGGACCTAGAAGGCTGAGGCTGCTTTGAGGCTGCAGGTTCCCCACCCCTGGATTAGTGATTTGAGGAGAGGTTTGGAACATAGTCTATATATGGAGAGGGAGTGAGTTTTTTGTCTCTTCAACTAGAGGATAAGCTTTTTGAGGGTAGAAACCATTGTCTTGGTCTTCTATTATGAAATCAGCACAGTGTGGGAACATTACTAATAGGCACTCAAATATTTGATGCCTGAAAAATGTGGGGTTTAGTTTTGTCAATTTCTACTCCCTACTATTATTTCTCCTCCACTTAATGTTTAACCTTTTTTTTTTGCTATCATGTATTTATTCTCCTCTGGGTTTCTGAAGAGGTTATAAAATTACATTTACAACACCCTGGTGGTTATAGCTACAGCGTAATGGTAGGTATTAAATGACTGGTTATTTTTAAATGACCATTATTTTTATTTATATACCTTTAGGCAACTTTCAATCTATTCAAAGATAGTCACATCCCAATTATTTTGTAAGACTAGCTTAAACAGTATGTTTCAATTTGCATATTCAGCATTTTCTTCATTTTCCACTGAAGTAAAAATGTCTAATTTTAGCATTAGAAAATAACTAAAATAGCATTCAATATTTATCCTTAAAAAAAGGACATTATAAATACCATAACTTCTCCACTGCAAAGAAAAGCACATGATATCTGCCCCTGAAGTACACTATGTTAAAACTATGCAAAAACCTTCTACTAGTCACCTGTCAATTCACTTCATGCAAGTTATCTGCACAACTCATATCTATAGCATGTATAGTAGCTATTTATCATTCAGAAAAAACAAACAACCAAACATTTACCACCAAAAATAATATCAATCTAGACTGCAGGAATGAAGAGTTCCTGGGATTACCTCTATTATGTACTAAATTGCCATACACTACACCTCCTGCCTTCATAGCACAGATCTTCAAAGCATAAATTTTTTGCTTCAAGAAGACCATCAGTACAAGTTTTAAAACAAATTGTTTTTAATTTATTAGATTCCAATGTAATGCTGATTAGGGAATATAATTTTAAGAAGAACACTAGAAAATTGAAAAATACCTTATGAATTTGCTTTTCAATTTACAAAATTACGTCTAGCTTTGTGAGAATCACAAACTGATTTTCAACACACTCTTGCATTTACAATCTATCTTTAAAGAGCAGAGGTTTCCTACAATTTCCTTCAGTAAATCAGATTGGGGGGGAAAAAAATGAACAAACCTTGATACTTGTGACTAGTCAAAATTATAATTGGAAAATACTATAACTAAATCCTCTTTGCGAAATCAAATTTCATTCCTAAGTTTGTTAATCAATTTCAGAGCAGTAATATAGTTTTACTATGCCATATTCATCACTGTAATGTTTGCTTTGGAAGAAGCAGAGACAGAACCTGCACTCAAAAGCAAATACAGCTTAATTACAGACAGTTTTAAGCAGACAGCTTTCACTCTAATCAATAATCTCTCAGGATAAAGCCGATTTTGCCCTTATCTATTTATCATTAATGTACTCTCAAAAAGCAATACATGTATTCCATTCCTTGACTAGTACAGGCTGCTAGGTAGAGCCCAGTGGAGTGGTTTACTTATAATCAGATCTGAGTTCAAATCCTGCCTCAGAAAGTTGCTTGTGACCCTGAGGAAGTCAATCTTTCCAAGTCTCAGTTTCCTCATCTGTAAAATGGGAATAATAAGCATTCACCACACAGAACTTTTACTTTTTTTGAGATTAAAATGAAATGACATACAAAGTACTTTACAAGTCTTAAAATCCTATATAAATATAAAATAATAAATTATCATTATTAATGCACTAAGTCACCTACTTTCTAGAACATTTTAAGACAACATTCTTCAATATTACATACCCTGCCCTACACTAATATTAATGGCTAACAACATAGTGCTTACTATGTGTGACACTGTGCTAACTAAGCATTTTACAATTATTTGATTCTCACAACAACACTGGGAGACAGGTGTTGTTATTATTACCCCTATTTTATAGCTAAGTAGACTGAGACAAACAGAGGTTAAGTGATGTACCCAGGGTCACACAGCTAGTAAGCATCAGAGGCTAGATTTGAATTCAGGTCTTCTTGGCTCAAGGCCTGATGCTCTCTCCACTTCACCACCTAGCTGCCTCTCATAACAAACAGGTACAGTGAAGGCAGCTATGAAATATTTTATAGGCAGCAAAAAAATCCCCTATACCTGTTTGCTAAGTGGCATAGCAACTTGATCTCTAACTGCACTCTGAGTAGAAGAGTCTGAGTTTAAGTCCTGCTTACAACACATTAGCTAGGTAAACTAGATAAGCCTTTAACCACTCTCAGCTTTAGCTTACTGATCTGTAAAATGGGGATAATAGTAACTACTTTTATAAAGTTGAAAAAAATCAAATGAGGTAAAATATGTAAGGTGCTTTGCAAACCTTAAAAGTGCTATACAAAACCAGTAGTAATTATTTATTATTGTTTTGAATGAATCCCTAAGAAAAGTAAGGCAAAGTTGTTAGCTTTTTAGCATGGGTACAGATCTGAACTGAAAGAGGCTAATGGTTTTGGTCCACATCTGTGATTTCATTGGTATAATGAGTTCCAAATGAGAAAACTCCTTTCATACACTCAGAAAAGCCACTGTCATGTAACTTGCTATCTATCTTACAGAGGACTCTAGAGCACTAAGAGGTTAAGTGGCTATCCCTGAGTGGCACAGGCAACAGGTATGTGTCCAGAGTTAATGCTTAAACCTAGATTTTTTTTTTAAACTCTGCAGTCTGCCAACCTGTTGCTCTATTTCACAATGCTGTTATCTCCTCAAATTGATTCTTAAAATATGCCTTTTCAATATTAACCTAACTGCTCCTCATTTGGAGTTTCATTTGCCTGTCAGCTGCCAGAGACCCATTTAATTCTGGCCATCCAATTCACAATTTATGATCTTAAACTTCTAAATTATTCCCACTGAAATGACTATGACTATTCCCACCGAAATCCAGGCTGTTTGGTACAGGGGTGAAAGGGCTTGGTTTACAGTCTAAGACCCTAGTAGCTCTAAACATATGGAACAATGCAAATATGATAAAATACATGTCCTATACTTTTTTATTTTGGTCATAGCCTCAGGTTAAAGTTCTCAGAAATGGTTTATCCACATAGCTGGAGGAATTTCAATGATGAAACAGCTATTACTAAAGATTATGTTTTAGAATTTAAAATTCTACCCTTGAAGAGCAAAGACGGTGGGGTCATCAAGCCTGGGCATTATTAGTTCCAGCACTGTTCCCATCTATGTGAAACTCATCTATAAAATGAAGGAAGTAGACCAGATAAACTCTCAGATGCCTTCCAGGTCTGAAATTCTAAGATTTTATTACTCTAAGCTGCCTTAGGACACTTGCAAGGCAGCCTTTAACACTTAATAGCCTGGTGACCAGGACAAGTCATTAGCCCTAAGCAATACTCAGAAGCTAAATTACAGAGGAGTTTTCAATCTTCATTTTTCATGGGTGAAGACAGTTCCCTATGCTAAAGGAAATCAAAAGATCACAGAACTGGAGATGGAAGGGGCTGGTACACTATTTTAATCCCTTACTTAAGAAAGGGACTGAGGTCCAGAGGTTAAATAATTTGATCTCACAGAGATAACCCCAGTTCTCTCTCTGCTATACCATGAAGCAAACACAGGTGCAGACCTTCCCATTCCCTTCACTCCCAAAACAATAAAATGGATACAGACTTTGTGTAGTTGAAATTTATACTTCCCCTTATGAAACGTTACAAATGCTTCATTTAATGTCAGAATAGCAAAATGTTTAATATGATAAAGTGAAAAAATTTTAAAAACCATTTGAACTATTTATCATTCATTACATTAATGAAGTCATAACACTAAAATACTTGATTTGCCACAGAAGACACTATTATATAAAAAGTAAATCTATCTCTACAAAGGAGACATTTTCCAGATTTAAATGACGTCAGATTTTATGATTTTTTTAAAGTTTTAAATATGTTCTAATACTTCAAGTAGTTGGGCCTAACTAATCTCCTTACAAGATACTTACAAAAAAGATACTTGGCTTTGCAGAGCAGTATGCACTTCATAAATCTTTGCCAATGAATGAAACTGACGTTCCATTTCTCAATGGCAGGGAAAATTAAAACTTTAAGAGCAAAACAACTCTCTACAAAGCTCTACCGAAAACTGTAGAATGACAAATTTACCCAGTAGATTCAATTCATGACTTCTATGACAAAATCCCCCAAAGAACAGCCACTTACTGCATTCAATGGTATACAGATTATAATCAGATTTTCTCTTGGATGAGTAAGAATTTATAAGAAATTTGAGAATCAATATTTAAACCAGGTCAACGTTGAGTCAAACACAGATGAAAACTTCATTAGCAATACAAACCGATAAAAACGATACAGAAATTTTCCGGGTCGTTTAGATCCCATTTATCACTGTGATAGAGTTTCTGAATAACTTCCGTTATCTGGTGGTAAATGGGGAAGCAGAGATTGTATAAACTCAATCCCCCTCTCACCCCCACCAAGAGTCCAACCCTCACTTGACCAATAGTTTCCATCGTTTGCCTTTCAGAGCCAGCTGTGAACAGATGAAAACCATGGTTCTCACCTTTTTCTACGCACCTTTTGTAGAAATGCTAAAGACACCTGAGTAACCATTCCCTGAACAAGAATTTCGTATAAAACGCACGCAGCAAACACAAACCCAGTAATTACAACACCTAACATTTACATAGTATCTTCAAGGTTTGCAAAACTCTTTCCGTCTCAAATCATTTGATCTTGAGCACTAGTGTAAGGTACCAACTCGAAAGGCTACCATGTGGCCATAAACTGTTAGCTTTCAATGCCTGGATGAAGAAGAATCTGCTTGGAGAGAGCCGTGGAGACGCAAAGTCACATACAGAAAAACTTTGGGCAGGGAACGACCCAAAAAAGGGTTCAAAAAAACCCCCAAAATCTGCTGGCACCTCTTGCGCTCTACAGGAGACGGACCAGCCAGCCTTCTCCAACAGTCCTAGCTCACCTTAGAGCCTGGGCTGCCATGATCTGCCAAAAAGGGAAGGAAAACACGGAGCCCCGGGGTCCCTTGGGGAGGGAAGGGGACCCCCGAAAGATGACCGAACCCAAGGCGGGCAGTCCCGGACCCCGACCGGGCTCGCTCTCACACCCACACTAGGAACAAAAGGCCGCCTCCACCCCGGGGCTGGAGGGTGACTCTAAGCTTAGGGGAGGGATCAGGGCTGGGGAAGCGGCCCCGGAGCAGCCCCAGAGGCGGCCCGGCCCCGGAGCACCGGAGATGCGAGGGGAGGTAAGGGGGGGTGCAGGAGGGAGGGGCACCCCTCCCACGCCCCCACCGTCGCCCCGCGTGGGGGAGGGGCTCGGGCCTGCCGGGCTGCCCCGTCCTGCCCACCCCTGGTTAGGCTGAGGGCGTTGGCGGCTCCTCGAGGTCGGCCCCCGCAGCGGCCAAGCACCGGCTCCGAGGCTCGGCTCCCGCTCCGCTCCCGGAGAAGGAGACAGCCGAAAACCTCCCCGCCTCCCCCTCCTCCATCGCCGCCCAAAGCTCACCTTCTTCTCTTCTCCTCCTCCTCCTCCGGTCCCCCCCCGCGCCGGAAGCCCGGGGGCCCTCAAGTACAGGGCGCAGGGGGAGGAGGGGACGAAGGGAGGGAGCCGGAGCCTAGTGGGGGGCCACCCGCCCAGCTCGCTCGCAGCGACGGCGTCTGCTCAGGTTTGACACCCACACACCATCCAACATGGCGGCCGGGAGGGGGCGCGCCTGCCTGCGTGCGCGCATCCGTGCGTTCCGCGCCCCCTCCCCCCGCCTCCCCCGCTCCCCACCCGCCCCCTCGAGCAAAGCGAGTGGAGCGGATTCGCGCGCCGGGCGTGCGCGCGCCTGCGCCAGGACGCGCTCCCTTCCCCCCGCCCCCGGCCCCCCAACCCCAACCGCCCGGGTCGGGCCCCCTCCCGCCTCCTCCTCGCGGGGGGTGGAGGGGCGCGGTGCTCGGAGCCCCGCCTCTCTCCCCTCCAGAGTCCTGCCCAAGCCGCTCCCGGGCCGGGGCCGGCTGACACCGCGACACGCTGACGTCCGAGGAAAAGGACCCCCCCATCCCACTCCCCCCAGCCTCCTCCCACGACTTGGCTTTTAGCCGCTGGGACGCAGCTGCGTCCGCCCCGGCAGACACCACCCCTTTAGCCGAGGTCGTGCCTCCCTCCGCGGGGCTGACGGGGGCAGTGGGGGGGCTCCTTTCTGGTTTGGTTCCCACGCCCCACGCCCATTTCCCTGGCCGGGAAGCTGAGGCATGGCCCCAAAGAGGAAGCGGCTCCCCCAGATCCGAAGGCAAGTCCCAGGCAGTGCCAGGCGTCCGCCCCGCTCCCTCTAACCTGCGTGACCCTAGGATCGCCCGTGGTCTTTTCCCCATTGCATTTCCTCCGCGGCCCCGAACTGACCGAGCTTTCGTTATCAGAGGAAGGAGCCTCTCACTCCGATCTGGCCCTCCGGACCGGGCTCCCGGCACTTGACTTCCTCCGGCCTCAGTTTCCTCGTCTTTAAAAGGAGCTCGGATTAGCTTCGGTCCCAGGCCCCCAGGGGCTCCAAATTCATCGAGAATTCATTAATTAAGCACTTACTGAGTGCTGAGCATTGGGGACACAGTACCCCCCTAAAAGCTATACACGCCTTTGAGTAGCGTTGATTTCACTAGGGACTTTGTTGTATTAAGGTGTGGGGCGCTGAGGAGTGTTGATTAGGCATGTGCTCAGATAAATAGGAATACAAAGTAGCATATGTCAAACGATTCCAGGCGCTCCACACAAAGTATCCAGATGAGTTCAGACGAGGAAGGGTAGGTCTAACGGCTGGGGCAATTGGGGAAATCTGGCAGGAGCTGTCCGTCTTATATTGGTGGAAAAAGGGGAAAAGCAACCTCTCTCCCCTCTTTTCCGCCCCAGCTCTTTGCCCACAGTGCCTAAGAGCCATTTGTGTTCCCCCCGCCAAAACCCAAGGGTTAGTAGTATTTCATAGTGATGATGATAATCCGACTGACTTTATAAGGTGCCTTATAAGAATATGTAATATTCTCCCTCGACTCTAACAACAATCTTGTAGCGTGCTATTATTGTCTCTATTATGCAAATGAGGAAACTAAATGGTTAAGTGATTTACCCTAGGTGTTGCCTAGGTAAGTATCTGGATCAAGTTAGCAACCTGGCTCTTCCCGATTCTAGTGGTCTTCTACATCGCACTGCCTCTCAAAGGTGAAAGCACCTCTTCTCTGGCAGATCACATATACCTGTCTGTCAGCTGCCACCTTGACAGTCTCTTCGACAGCAAGATTTTGGTCTTATCTATATTTCCTCTGAGGCAGCTAGGTGACAGACTGGATAAAGTACCCAGCCTGGAGTCAGGAAGATTCACTTTCCTTCATGTGAATCTGACCTCAGATACCTACTACTGTGTGACCCTGAGCAAGTCACTTAACCCTATTTGTCTTAGTTCCTCATCTGTAAAATGATCTGGAAAAGAAAATGGTAAATCACTCTTTGCCAAGAAAACTCCAAATGAGGTCACAAAGAGTCAGACATGACAACAAATACTTTCTACTCCCTAATAATGCTGTCAATTAATATCCCAGAGAAGCTACACTATCCAAAGCAATGAGTTAGGCTGAGGAGGATATAGAGAAACCTGCTCTCTACAAATGTGCAACTTAAATGTGGAGATAATAGGCAGGAAATTCTAGGAACCCAAAGAGATAATAAGGATTGTAGAAACTAAGAGAACAGAATGATACTGTTGGGTCAAGGTGGTTAGAATAAGTTTCAATTAAATGCATTAATTCTGTCAACAAGTATAGATCTAACCGCCTTCTATGTACAAGGCACTATGTTCAGCTGAATAGAATACAAAGAGAATTAAGTCCCTGCTTTTAAGGAGTTTACAGTGAAGTGGGGTACAAGGAGAAAAGCTATATGAAAATAATTGTAGTTCAAGGCAGGATATGTTAAACACTGTCAGAATGTTATGAGATTTCAAAAGAAAGAAAAAAAAATCACTTCTGGCAGTGGGTCAAAGAAGTTCTCCTGGAGAGAACAGGCCTTGGTGGATGGGCCATTACAAAAGTAGAGAAGAAGAGGGGTGGGGGCATTCCAGACTGATAAGTCAAAATAATTCACATTTATATAGAATGTTAAGATTTTCAAAGTATTTTACATACATTATCTCATACGAATCTTACAAATGTCCTTACTTTAAAGTTGAGGAGAAAGGTTTAAGGGAATTAGAGGTAAGGAAGGGCTGGAAAGGTATATTGGAGATCATGTTAAGGGAAAGACTTTCAATTCCAAGATTTTATGAAGTCCGATGAATAAAGAACCACTGAAAATTTTTAAACTAGAAGTAAGATTGCATGATGAGGGCTCTGCATTTCTGAAGTTTCCCTAAGCCTCTGGGCTGGGAAGTGCCATTTTGAGGGAAATTAACTATGAGCTGGTAGATAAGTGCCTTTGAATGTTCTAAAAACATTTAATAAGAATACCATCAATCTGAAAGTATGTGTACTATTCTTAAATATCCGAATGTAATCCATCTAAAATCTGGGGGTCCTTATCCCAACTCACAACCACATTTTTGAGTTGGTTGTCTAGAGGACCAGCCACATCTTCCCCCTTCAGGCCTGTAGGAATAACCATAAAGGATATGGGGTATCCTAACACTATCAGTTTGAGCCTGCATTCTAGTGTGTTATTTCTAACATCAATTACCAGTACCAATTAATATCTTTTCAACATTAATTCCATTGATTATTGGTGCAATATCACTTAACATCATCATCAATTAGCTTTAATATAGAGACATTAGCTAAGAAGACGTAGCAAGCAAGAAGCATAGAAGTTACAAATACCTCTTCCTGAACCAAGGCCATGTTTTCCACTATATCACCCCAGTCTCACTACAAAGCATTCATCCCACCCAGTTTACTTCTAAATGTTTAAAGTTACTCCTTTACTTGCCAAATAACCCTTGAGCGTGACATCAGTCCACTTTCTGGGCTGGGACTTTCAAGTCATTCCTCAGGGTTGTATACTTCACTAGAGTTAGCTTGCCAGCAAAATTTGTAATGTTCCTGGACCTCTTTCTAGAGGCTCATTCTTCTGATCTTTCAAAACTAACAACATCAAAGGTATCTATGATAGTATCACCTAAGCTGAAAAAATAGATCTAATAGAGATAGAATTTACAAAAGGACTAGATGCTTACAGGCCACAGCCTGGATGAGAGAGGTCCCACAGCTCTTGCCACCACAGCAGAAAGAGGTCCATTTAGTTGCTCAGTGCCTTTTTGTATGCACATTCAGTTCCAGCTCAGCAGTTGTTAGGGGTTCATCTGACACCAGTACCACATTAGTTGTTTCAGTATTAGGATGCAAGAAGGCATTTGTAAGTCATTGAATGGTTAACAAAAGGAGGTTTTCTTAGACCTGATATAACAAGGATATGTACCTTGTAGTGCTCAGCTACTACAGATGTGGCCCCCTTCCCAATGTCCTTATGATCTACAGGGAAGTTGTGGTTAGTCTTTTGGTCTTCAGAACTGTACCAAATCAGAAAGGTCCCCTCATTGAGTGGGTTGGGGAGAGGAAAGGAGCTTTTATTCCCCTTGGTGACCAGGAAGCCAAGCCAACACAGCCAGAGGCCATTGGGAAGCTGGATCAATGGAAGCAGAGCTTGAGCTTTGCCCCGCTCCTGAGACAATCAAGTCTTAGCTTTGTCCCTTTTTCCTAGTCAAGTTAGGCGAGGGTATGGGGAACCTTGGTAGACATTGGACCTATCACAACAGCCCATCAAAAGGCCCTCTTTGCCACATAATAAGTGGACAAGAAACATCCTTAGAAGACCTTGGAGTACTTCACATGAAAGATTACATCATGCAGAGCATACTGTGCAAGTTCGTAAGGACTAAGATCTTACTGACTGGCCCCTTCTTAGGCTAACTTCCAAGGAACAGTCTGCACATTATGGGAATGTTGTCAAATACATAAAGAACTAGAAATCTAAAGCAACAAATGAAGTATTTAATTTACCTCCCTCTTTTTTGTGTCACTCTTCCTTATCATGTGTGTAACAATAAAGACTGATGTTGGGGCACTTACATCTTTGATCTCTAATAAGGTGCTTTATCCATTCTAGACACGGTCATGCATAAACCAGGTTTGGTCCTGGGGCAATCCCAAGCCATTACAGATAAGAATCAAGCTCTTTCTTGAACTCTCAAGATCTTTACATAGCCACTCTGGAACCTGGGGCGGGGTGGGAAGGAATCACTTAAAATAGGTCTAGTTAGTGATTCATCTACATGAACTGACGCAGAGTGAAGTAAGTAAAGCCAAGAAAATATATACAGTGACTACAACAATGTAAAAAGAAAGAGCAAAGGCATACACATTAAAATCAAAAGCAAATGTTGGAAAATTATAAAGAAAAGCATCAAAGCAGATATGACAAGACATTCCCACCCCACTCTTTTCTTCACAAGTGTGTACACTGCATGTATTTTCAGACTTATTCAATGATCAATAAACCAGTTATGCTGGCTTTATTTCTCTTCTTTTTTCTTTGTCTTTAAAAAAGGCTATTTGTTCACAGAATTGAGTCTTGAAGAAAATGAAAAGGTTAGGTTGGTAAGAAGGGTAGAAAAATGTGTGGGGCATAACATACATGAACAAAAGTGTAAAAGACACTCTTGCCTGACCATTTTGTTGAAGTGAGGAAGGTGTTTTCCCCTTGTCCAATTTTAACCTAGAAAGACCAAAATAATGTTTGTCCAATCAAATATTTGTGGCTAGACAGTTACTGATATTTCCAGACCAGGATAGTTTTTCAAATAGAAGGCAAGAAAGGAAGCCATGAAGACCCAGATATGAATGCTATTATAACTTCTTATGGCTACCATTCTCTAAATTCTGTTTCTGGTTGGATTGGAAGGGTAAGAGTGATTGTAGAAAACTGAGAGAAGTGCCCCAACCATCACTTCTGTGAACCTCTTGACTCTTTCAACTGGAGGCAACATGTCATAGGAGAAAAAAAACTGAGGAATGAAGAGACTAGGATTATTCCCCTTCTTACTAAAAGCAAGCTAAGTGACCTTGGGCAGGTCACTTTCCCTCCTTTGGGCTTGGTTTCTTCCTCTGTGAATTGAGGGGCTCATTAAGATTCCCTTTGGGGTTCCTTCCAGTATGTGATTCCTAAAAAGTCTCTTGAATCTTAAATGTCCTGGTCTTGGTAATACTAGAACCAGTCTTCCTGGTATTATGAGATCTGATTCAAATTGCTTCAAGGCAGATTTGGGTACCATAGGTCATTTCAATTGTTTGACAGATCAGACTCAGATTTTAGGTCATAGATTATCAAATCTATATCTAATATCTAATATCAAATCTTTATCTAACAGCACATGGTAGCTAGCATTGGGTAAAGTCAATTTCAATTTACCAGTTTATTAAATAGGGTGTCACTTGTCATACATGTGGTAAGATCATATAAGTGAGATGATATTAGAAAAGCTTTCCATACTGCTTGATAAAGGAATTTCTAGACCAGATCAAACGAAGGACTTCCTTTAGATCAGAGATTCTTGAATTTTTGAGTTCATGTCAGAACATGTCATGTCAGTTCTTTGTCAGACTGGTGAAGTCTATGAAATCCTCAGAATACCATCCTTTAAATAATTGCAGTAGATGCTAAATTTCAGTTAGAGCTTAATGAAAATATATATTTTTCCCATTCAAGTTAATGGAACCTCGACCCCTTAGACAACCTTGAAAATCAGGTTAAGAAACCCTGATTTAGGAAGGTCATCAATTCCATTTTCAAATAGCTCCTGGTAACTGTTTTATAATACCTTTGGGCTTTTGTAGTTATAGTGTTAATTAAATTGATTATTAATAATTATAATTAGTATTTACAATAGTACTTTCTGAAATAATTCAGAACATCCTGTAAATGGTATCTCATTTATCCTAAGCTTTCTCATCATTTCTCCCTGGGGCATTATTTATTACATGTAAAAACATTAAAATCCACTTAAATGCCTTCTCTAAAGTTTCTCTGATGGTTCCCCATCCTAGCAGGAAGACAACCCAGGGTTCTTGAAGGCAACGCAAGAACATGAGCTTTGACAGGTTCCATCAAACAGAAAAAGATTTGTATGTGACCTTATCAGGGGTTTTACATGTGCCACCTGAGGAAGGACCAGCTGATACACCATGTTGGGCTCCAGGGTAATGAATTACTTAGACACAGCAATTCTCAAAGACAGGCACAAAAGGGTTCTGCATTGGTGGGGAGAGTACTCACACCAATGAAATTACAGCTCCATGAAGTATTCATGTATTAACATATAACTTCTAATCTCATAAATAATTTCTATTCCTTCCTGGTGAAAAGTGTTTAGATTTTTTCTATTGTTTTGAATGTAGTAAATAAGCCAAACCATTTCTCCATCACCCATTCGTATCATAATCAAATTCCTACTAAAAAATATGGAACTATCGCCAGAAATAATGATAGTAAAATTATGAGTATTCCTGAAGCAAGTACAAATCAAATTATTTTTAATAGTATTTTATCTTTTCCAACTGCATGTGAAAACAAATTTTAACTTTTTTTTTTAATTTGAGTTTCAAATTTTTCTCCCTCCCTAAGAAGGTAAGCAATTTTATGGATAGTATATGTGCAATTATGTAAAACACGTTTCCCTATTGGTCATGTTATGAAAGAAAAAACAAGCTAAAAATGAAAAAAATGAAAATAGTATGCTTCAATCTGCATTCAGACTCTCTCAGTTCTTTCTCTAGATGTGGATAGCAATTTTCATCATGAGTCCTTTGGAATTGTCTTGGATCACTATACTGTTGAGGATAGCTCATAGTCGATCATCATACAATTCATAATTGATCATCATACAAAGTTGATGTTACTGTGTATAATGTTCTCTTCTACTTACTTCGCTTGGCAAAATCAAAATTTTTTCAAGTTAATCCTATTTTAAATGTACAAGGAAGCTCCTTCTCATAGGAATGTTACAGCAATTACTTTTATAAAACTAAGGATAATTGTAATAAAGCAAATCACCACTCCATAATTTTTTTTTAATCTGAATTTTCATATACTATTTTGAGTTTTGCTAAAGGAAGGTATACATGTATCTGGTGGTGTGCTAGTAACAACTGGATTTCTGGGGAAAATTCAATTCAATAAACATTTATTAAGAGCCTACATATGCCAAGCAATGATGAAGGGGGGAAGAAAAGAATATAAATAAAAAACAGAGTCTCTCTGCTCAAGGAGTTTAAAATCTAATGGGAATATAATACACAAGGATGGAAAGGGGATGAGGGTAGGGAGCTAGGGAATCAAAGGATATGATGTTTTGTGGAGCTGAAATCTAGGCAAGCTGCCGATAGAAAATGGGGATTTAACCTGGAATATTCAGATTGGAGCCTTATATAAAGGAAGGCTTTGGGAATTTTGTTACTCCACCTTCCAGGCTTTGAATCAGAGAGTAGAGGCACCTGAGGAAGTTGCAAAAGTGTTAAATATAAAACAAAAAAATCAAGTCAATCAGAATGATGAGATTTTAGGTGATCACTTTATCCTGGATGAGGCATTATGTTCTGTGTAGTCAAACCAAGCAGAATTGCTGTTGGAAAATGGAGAGTAATCATTCAAAAATTCAACTCAATAAATATTAAGTGCTTACTTGTGCCAGGCACTGTGCAAGACACACTTTTAATTTTAATCTTCAATTTTAACATTTTCTTCATCACTTTCTCATCTTCAGACAATTAACAAAACAATAAAGTCAAGCCCTGATTGTCAGTTTCTGAGGTGTAAATGCTCACATCAAAAATTTAACAACCTACTTTCTAGTTCTAGCTGGTTCCAGCAGACACCTGTGTACTGACCAACACTTTCCTTTAAATTTTGCTGAGTTCCATTTAATTTTTTACTTCACCCTAATAAATGAGGTCTTCTTTCCCACTTCCATACTTGCAATTCTACATTTTGCTTGTTTTGAATCAATTTTCTGTAGTCAACAAACTGACAAATTCCCAACTCAAATCTCTATCAGTTATTTCCTCCAGGGCTTGGCTCAGGTGACACTTCCTTAATTCAGTTGAATTTGACAAGTGACTATTTGAAGCAAGACACTATGCTAAATAATGAATATATGAAAATGAACATCAAAAATTTCCTTCCCTCATGGAATTTACATCTTAACATTAGAGAAGGCAGGATGTAACATGTACACATATAAGTAAACACAAAAGTAATTTGAGAAAGGAGAAGAGACTAACAGAGGCAAGAAAAGCTTAATGGAGGAGGTGGTCCCTCACTTGAGCCTTAATGGAAGAAACAGGCAGAGTTGAAGAAGGATTTCATTCTAAGAACAGTTTTTCTGAATGCCTGGGGGCAAGAGTTGGAATGTCTAGATTGGGAACTGCTACAAAAGTAATTTGGTTTGGAAAATAAAGTGCATGAAAAAGAACAGAGTAAAGCTAAACTGGAAAGGGAAAATGGATGTAGGTTGTGGAAAGTTTTAAATGCCAAGCTAAAGAGTTTGCATTTTATCCTAGATAAAATAGAAAACCACTAAAGATTTTTGGGTATGGATGTGACATGGTCATATTTGCATCTTGGGAAGATTGTTTTGACAGCTTGTGGAAGATGGATTGGATAGGAGGAAGTCTGGAGTCTGACAGACCAAATAAAAGCCCATTATAATAGGCCAAAGAGGTTGTGATAAGGGCTTGAATTATGATAATGGCAGTGCCATGAGAGGCCTTGTGGAAATTGCTTCCCCAAATGGAAATAATCTCCCTGCTTCTCAGGTCACCCAATCTTTTTTTTGTACCTCTATTATAGATATTCCAATTTGCATTATAGTTATTTGTGAGCCTGTTTTGTTTCTCCAACTATATTGTAAGTTCCTTGTGGGTAAGAATATTATATTATTTATTACCTTTACATCCCCAGTTCCTAACATAGGACACTGTACATAATACATTTTTATTAAATATTTAAGTAGCAGACACAGCTGAAATGGGGAGCAGATTGCATTTCCCATGAGATTCCCATGAGACAGTGAACACTCATTTAATAGTTAATATATGTATAATGCTTTAGAGTTTGGTGGAAGCTTTATATTTGTAACTTACTTGTTGGCCTTGCCCACAAGAAACAGGCAGTCTCAGGAGTCTTGAGATAGGGGACCTCATGTTAGCTGTGAGAGTTTAGACTACATTCTCAAAGTTCCTGGGGTCTTCACTCTTGACCTTGAACTGGAGCAGGCTTGTCAGAAGAAGAAAAAGGATGCCAGGAAGTCATAACAGCTTGGCTGCTGCAGAAAAGCCATAGGAACTGATTTCCAGGGGACAAGGGAGACATTCCAAGCGTGAAGTCTGGATTAAACAAGTCTGTATTGCTGATCAAATATGGACAGAAAAGGCAAGACAGTGACTCCTCCCTTCTTTTCTCTCTCTCAAGAAAGATGTTTTACTTCCCCTTTGACTAGTCATTCCTTTTTACTTCTAGCTTCCATTGTCCCTTCTCATCTTTTGACTAGCAGCCAGCATTTAGAAGCTTTGTTCTTATCCTAAAGAGTTCACTTTCATTCTTAATCCAGTAATCTAGGCTAAGTGTTAGCCAACAAAAATCAGGCTGTTTTGCTGTGTTTATTAAAGGCACAGTACAAGAGAACAACTTCCTTTAAAAGAGATGAGACAATTTTTGCTCTACAGAAGCTGAAATGGGATAGAGTCAGAAAGAGTTTATCTTCCATAGGATGCATGGGACCCAATTTTGCTTATTAAAAAAAAAATAGGCAAGAGTGTGTTGGTAGGGGTAGAGTCAAGATGACAGAGTAAAAGCAGGGACTTCCCTGAGCTCTTGCCCAAATCCCTCTTTAAATACCTGTAAAAAAATGACTCTGAACAAATTCTAGAACTACGGAATCCACAAAATGACAGAGTGAAATAAATCCTCAAGACAACCTGGAAAGTCTACAGTAAGGATTTATTACACTGGGCAGGGAGCAGACTACAATCCTGTGTGCACCACACCAGCACAGATGTGTCAGAGCAGACCTCAGGGGACTGAATCATTGTCAGCTATGGCAGTTTCCAAACTTCTTAACCCACAAACACCAAAAAGGTCAGTGGGAAAACTCTGTGGGACCTGGGTAAAAGAGAAGTGCCACATCTATCCAGTCTGGTCACAGCCCTAGGGCGGTGGGGGTGGGCAGCAATAGCAGTCTCAGAGGCCACTTTCAGAGATCTGGGTCCAAGACAGTGAGGAATAGAGCAGCTGATACAAAATCTCTGAAGTTTGGGACAGTATAGCCACCCTCCCACCCCTCCCGACTGGAAGCAGAGTCCTACCCTAACAAAAAGTTAGAAAGTCAAGTATTTGACTGGGAACATGAGCAAACACCATAAAAGACCTCAGACTATAGATTCTTACTTTAGTGACCAAGAAGATAAAAACATACAACCAGAAAACAACAAAGTCAAAGCTCCTACATCAAAAACCTCCAAGAAAAATATGAATTGGTCACAGGGCATGGAAGAGCTCAAAAAGGGTTTTGAAAATCAAGTAAGAGAAGTAGAGGAAAAATTGGAAAAAGAAATGAAAGTGATGCAAGAAAACCATGACAACTGAGTCAATAGCTTGCTAAAGGTGATCCTGAAAAATACTAAAGAAAATAACACCTCAAAAAATAGACTAGCCCAAATGACAAAAGAAGTCCAAAAAGCCAATGAGTTGAAGAATGCCTTAAAAAGCAAAACTGGCCATATAGAAAAGGAGGTCCAAAAGCTCTCTGAGGAGAATAATTCTTTCAAAATTAGAATGGAGCAAATGGAAGCTAATCACTATGATAAATCAAGAAATTATAAAATAGAACCAAAAAAAAAGAAGGCAATGTGAAATATCTCATCATAAAAAACACTGACCTAGAAAGTAGATATAGGAGAGATAATTTAAAAATTATTGAACTGCCTGAAAGCCACAATCAAAAAAAAGAGCCTAGACATCATCTTTCAAGAAATTATCAAGGAAAACTTCCCTGATATTCTAGAACCAGAGGGTCAAATAGAAATTGAAAGAATGCACCAATTGCCTCCTGAAAGAGATCCCAAAAATAAAACTCCTAGGAATATTGTAGTCAAATTCAGAGTTCCCAGGTCAAGAAGAAAATAAGCAGCTAGAAAGAAACAATTCAAGTATTGTGGAAGTACAATCAGGATGACACAAGATCTAACAGCTTCTACATTAAGGGATAGAAGGGCTTAGAATATGATATTCCAGAGGTCAAAGGAGCTAGGATTAAAACCAAGAATCACCTACCCAGCAAAACTAAGTATAATCCTTCAGGGAAAAAAAATGGAAATTCAATGAAATAGAAGACTTTCAAGAATTCTTGATGAAAAGACCAGACCTGAATAGAAAATTTGACTTTCAAATACAAGAATCAAGAAAAACATGAAAAGATAAACAGGAAAGGAAAATCATAAGAGATTTATTAAAGTTGAACTTTACATTCCTACATGGAAAGATTATATTTGTAACTCATGAGACCTTTCTCAGTATTAAGGTAGTTGGAGGAGATTAGACAGATAGACAGATAGACAGATGGCACAGGATGAGTTGAATATGAAGGGATGATATTTAAAAAATAAATTAAGGGATAAGAGAGGAATGTATTGGAAGAAGGAGAAAGAGAGAGATAGAATGGGGTAAATTATCTCACATAAAAGAGGTAAGAAAAAGGTTTCACAATGAAGGGGAAGAGATGAGAAGGAATGAGTGAAGCTTACTCTCATTGGATTTGGCTTAAGGAGAGAATAACATACACACTCAGTTGGGTATCTTACCCTCCAGGAAAGTAAGGGAGAAAGGGATAAGAGGGAGGAATGATTGAGGGGAGGGCAGATTTGGGGAGGGGGTAGTCAGAAGCAAACACTTTTGAAAAGAGACAGGGTCAAAGGAGAAAATAGAATAATTGAGGGACAGAATAAGATGGAGGGAAATACAGTTAGTTTTTCACAACATGAGTATTATGGAAGTGTTTTGCATAACTACACATGTATATGAGGGTGGGTGGGGAAGGAAGAAAGGAGAGAATTTGGAACTCAAAGTTTTAAAAACAAATGTTAAAGAATTGTTTTTACATGAAATTGGGAAATAAGATATATAGATAATGGGGTATAGAACTTTATCTTGCCCTTCTATAAAGTAAAGGGGATAAGAGAGAGGGATGATAAAAGGGAGGGCAGACTTGGGGAAGGGATAATCAGAATGCATTCCATCTCAGGGGAGAGGGGAGGGAAAGAGAGAGATGGGGAGGAAATTTAGAACTCAAAATCTTGCGGAAATGAATGTTGAAAACTAAAAATAAATTAAAAAATTAAAAATATTAGAATAGGCAAGCAGAAAAAAAATTAGTAGATTATGAGAAGAAAAAAGCCACTATCACTTAAGTCTGAGAGGCTTTGGGTTAAAGTTGGACTTACAGTTGGGTGACATTGATTTTTGTAGACAGTCTGTTTAGTACATTTATAACTGGTATATGGATGCAGTTTATTGTAATTGTTGCACAGCTATTAATTTGAAATCATTTTTATATTAAATTTTCATTGTGACTTTTTTATTGCATTAGTACTAAATTGCCACATTTTAATGCTCACATTAAACAATCTCTTGAAAAGAAATGATTGATTTGGTTGGAATATACCGTCATGTTATGGGTGGCAAAATCCATAGAAGCTTTTTGATATTAGGAGTGGACGTAGTTGGTAACAATAAGAACTCTGTAAGAGTGTTGAAAAGAAAGATGAAAGAGCTGGGGAATGGTAAGGAAATTCATAGCAAGTTCAGGTCTGAGGAGACTACTCAGGAAATACTCAATGAATCATCTGATCAATTTGATCATTCAAAAATACTTGATACCTGATATATATACAGTACAAGACAGGAAATTTTAT
The DNA here is from genome assembly GCA_023548195.1 of Bettongia penicillata ogilbyi. Lineage (NCBI taxonomy): Eukaryota > Metazoa > Chordata > Mammalia > Diprotodontia > Potoroidae > Bettongia > Bettongia penicillata. Next base: position 1,768,244 of record JAJHZJ010000066.1, on the reverse strand, counting down.
TATTCCTGTTTTACAGATAGGGAAACTGAGACTGAGAGGTTAAGTTATGTGCCCATGGTCACACTGCTTATAAGTAATTAGAGGTAGGATCTAAATCCTATAGTTCTGAAGCCTGCAGAGTCAAGATCTTTTTTACTCCAAGTTCTATATCTACTAAACTAAACCATTGGAGAGCCTGCCTAAGATTTCATTTGCTAAAGGAATGTGGACTTGCAATCCAAGGAAATTTTATGTGTTGGTATGGATCCTGGTTGTTGTAAGAAGACTTCTGGGACTATAGAGAGAACTGGAAGCAGAGCCATCTTACTGGAAATCATACAAAGTCCTGAGTCATTAGGCTAACTTGTTGACTATATATATATATATATATATATATATAACAGTGGAACTGCAGAAGCTGCTGTAATTAGGTATAAACAGCAGACCCTCTGTTATACTCTTGCTAGAGAACACACTACAAAGTGCTGAGCCTGCAATCAGTCATTTGCAGGAAACCATGTGGCTCACTGCTAAAAGGACCTGGTGCTTTGTTACAATGAAACAAACCCTGAGTAGTTCCCTGTTCCTCACCCTGCCACATAACAGCAGCAAGAGAACTGACTGCTGTATTAATTAAGAGGACAGACAGTCCTCATCTCACTTTTTCTTCCCATCTCCTGCAGCAACTGACTTTTCCTTCCTGAGTAGCACCCTTTTCCCTATCCTAGCAGCATAGCAGCTAATGCAGGGACTTGGCTAGGTAAGGCAGGCCTTGACCTTCACCTCCTGACTGCCGTTTCTATTTTGTTTCTTTTTGAGCATAGGTTACTTAAACAGTAATCCCGAGATTTCTACCTTCAGAGTCAACCTTGTGAGTTTGACAAATCAGCGTGCCTAGTCAGAATTGATTGACATCAGGAAGCTAAGCCCAACTTCAGCCTACCTTGTCCAGAAGCATGAACCTACAGGGAATTTTTGTACTGTTCTGAGCTGAAGTGAAATCTCAGCATCTATGCATAGGTTTCCAAAGCTGGCTATCCCTCGGGGGTGGTGCTGGGGGTAGTAATAGCCTCAGGTGCAGTTGGGGGGCATTGAATAAAAGTAAGGGGGTGATAGAAGCATGAGGAAAGAAGAGAAGAAAATTTTGATGTAGGAGCTTTGACTTTATTGTCTTCTTCTGGTTGTATGTTTTGATCTTTTTGTCACCAAAGTAAGATTCTATAGTCTGAATTTTTTTTTTTACACCGTTTGCTCATGTTCTTAGCCAAATACTTGACTTTCTAGCTCTTTGTCAAGGAAGGACTCTGCTTCCAGTGGGGTGGGTGTGGGTGTACTGTCCCAGGCTTCAGGGGGTTTGTATCAACCACTTAATCCCCTACTATTTGTGGACCCAGAGCTCCAGAACCAGCAGCTGTTGCTGTTTCCTCCTCTGCCCTGAGTCTGGGGCCGGACTCCAGCCAGACCAAGTTCCACAAATTTTTACCACTGACTTCTGTGCTGTCTTTGGTGTTTGTGGGTTGAGAAGTGTGAAAACTACCATAGCTGCCAATGATTCAGTCCTGAGGCTTTCTCCAACCCTGTCTGTTCTGGTGTGATCCATACTGGACTTGGCTCTGCTCCGCTCCACTCCACTCCACTCCTAGCCTGGTGTAATAGACACATCCTGTCAACCTGCCAGACTGTCTTGGTCTGGAGATTTGTTTCACTGCATTGTTTTGTGGGTTCTGCAGCTTTAGAATTTGTTTAGAGTCATTTTTACATGTATTTGCAGGGATTTGCAGGGAGAACTCAAGGAAGACCCTGCTTTTACTCCACCATCTTGACCCCAACCCTGAGAAGAAAATTTTGAAAAACTGTTCATACGTATTTCATCTGTTGTGTATCAGAGTTAAAATTATAATGATTATATTATTTTCCAAATAGACGTATGAATTTCAAGTCATAACCTATTAGTGGTCAAGTCTGCCAACAGGTCTTAACAAGCAAGTGTTGGCAGGCGAGCATATCTCGAGTTGTCAGAAGTTGAGCATGCGTTGGCAGGAATACATGCATGTAATGACTTGTTTACATATGGTCATTTCATCAAACTTTCAATGCAAGGAAAAAATCCACAAATTCACAATAAATTATTAAATTTAAGATGTAGCATTGTAAAAAATTATAGTTTTTGAAATGACACAAATTTTTAAAGAACTGTTAAAGTGTTGAAAAAAGTAGATTTCCAAGGGAGTGCTGAGTAAATCTTTTTAAAAGGGAGTGGTAAGCCAAATAAATTTGGTGTGAGAGAGCAAAAGTTTAGTTTCCATAGTAAGTTATTGTTAACTAATGAAGTCATTAAGAATAAGTTAGATAATAAGAAGGCCAGCAGACTTCAGGTGAACTCAACCAATCAAAAGACAGACAATGGCCTTCAGAAAATGACAGTTTTTGACAAAGGAATCAAATCTACAGCTAGCTGGAACTAGCTAAGAAAAATGATCTAGAGTTATCTGGAGAAGGCTTTTCTTCACTGCACTTGCTTAATGAACCTCATGCATATGCACCCTGCACAAAATTATCCCTCCATTTTCTGATCACGGGTCCTGTGTTAAAGTGTGTTTGGGAGGGGGAAATCACACTAAGGGGGGGTGTTGGGCTTGTAGAGAACATGATGTAGAGATCATTTTCAATGGAGAATGGACCAATCTATCTCCTGGTGGGAAGATCTGTCTTGAACTAACAGTATATAACTCATCTCTCCTCTGTATTCAGTGCACCCTCCTCCTGAAAAGAGGATGAGGGGCCTGCTTTGGCCAAAGTGTTCAATTCCTTTGAACTCTGCGGTAATAAATTTTCTTTGATACCTTTTTAGTGTCAAGAGTGTTTAACATTTGGGAACCTCTGATCTGTAGGAAATCTTTCCCAATTCCTCTTAATTTTAGGACTTTCCCTCTGTTATTTCCTATTAATCCTGTAGACAGTTTTTTGGTATGTTTTTGGTTTTTTTCTCAACTCTTGAATTAGATTGTGAGCTCCTCGAAGGCAAGGACTGTCTTTTGCCTCTTTGTATCCCCAGTACTTAGCAAGTGAATAGCACTTAATATAGGCACTTAAATGCTTACTGACTGACTAAAATGTGAAAAGCTGATTCCCTTTCAAACTTTTTTGTGTTTTAATGTCTAGGTAACTCAGCTCCTGGGAGAATATAATGGTTAAGTTATTGCTTCTTGTTTAAGTTCTTCTATCAATGCATACTTGTGAATCTTTTATATTTCACATTTCTTTTGTGCGTAAAGGAAATAAGTAGATGCCTTGTGGCTGATGTACATTGTACATTGAATACCTTTTTTTTTTTAATCCCTTTTTAGAGAATCCCTAGACAATAAGAAAACCTAAAATTATTTGTTTTTCTTTGTTATCTGTCCCACCTGTCTCCCTTTACCCCACTGAACAATTAAAAAACTCAAAAACAAAACCCTCACAGCAAACACATAGTCCAGAAAAGTAAGTTTCATGATTGACTGAGTCCAAAAATACATGCTTCATTCTGGATTTTAATTCTATCACTTCTCTGGCAGGTTAACTTTATTCATCTTTATTCTACTGGACTCATGGTTCATTGTGGTACTAACTGTAGCTCTAAAGTTTTTCAAAGTTAAAACCTAAATTTTAAATAATTTTCCCAGGGCTAGGAGACAAGAGCGTAAAGAGTCAGACTTCAAAAAATAAAAATAAAAAAAAATCTGACATTTCTTTAGGGCCAAAAATCTACCAGGACTGAAACCACTCTGTATGTACCTGACTGAGATGGCCATCCCTTGGACCTACTAGTACCAGTTCAATTCTTTATTAAAAATCGTGGTACTCTCACAATGACAATTTTTCCAATTGCACTGATCATTTTGGGGCTTTTTTCTAGAAATCCCTCTCCTTAATGCTATCAGAAACTTGGGGTCCTATGGCATGCCTTCTTGCAGATTCTCTCCTTATTTCCCATCATTGTAGAGGCAACTGCAAGGGGATGGAGAAGTATGTGTTTGCCTTTCTAGAGAGGTTATTTGGGTCCACTAGGAAATAGACTCAGTGCTGGCATGTGTCAATTGGTGGTTTGGGATGATGGCCTGGAAAGTACGAGCATGCTAGCATAAAAGGAAAATCAGATGTTGTGATGAGTGTATTAGGGCGTGCATTTGCATGAGATTAGAATGTTAAGAGATTTGGAGCAGGGGAGATGCTTGGAGCAGGGGAGAAATTAAAAATAATTTCTGGGAGTCTATGTTTTGAATTGACTTGAGAAAGAATTAGGGCAGGTGATCCCCAATATGTGAAGCAGATAAGTCTAGGGATGAAGAAACCTTGGTACCATAAAATTTTGCACAGCCCCTTCCCCTGTCTTACCATCCCAGTGTGGGCAAGGGGCCTGGGTTTATGACCTGTTTGTCAGTACTCCCCACACAATTTGCACCAGCATGTCATAGGTAAAAATAAAGGGCTGCAAGATGGAATTCTGTCTAGTAAGAACATATCACAATCATGGTTTCTTGAACTTTTCCAGGTTTGTATTGGAGAACAATACCCAGTGGTTACAGAATATCCCCATGTGAAATGATATAAGTAGAATTCTTGAGGTAATCATTAAGATCTCTTGTTCTTTGGACCCCTTTGAGATCTATAAAAATCATTTTTTTTAAACAGGCTGTCTCTGCTCCCTCCTTCCTGGAACAATTATTCCACCCCTTCTCTAGAACCTTCCTTACATGCAGTCTTTTTTTCTGGAAACTTCTAAGACCCATGATGGGAGGAGATGGGGGAGGTTGGAGAGTTGGACATTCTCTAACTGCTCCGAAGCATTTTTCTTTCTGTAATATCAGAGATGAGACTCCAGTAAGAAGTACCTGCTAGGGGCCCTGTCCCCTTGCTAAAAGAAAAAACAAAGAAAACTTTCTCTCTCAGAACTCAGGCATCCTTATACCAAACTGACAAGCTTAGAATATCTTAAGTGAGCCAAAAAGCAGAGTTTCTTCTCTGTCCTCAACCCCCTTCCTCCTCCTCCTTCTATGACCTGAAGATCATAGCACACAAGTTCTCGTAATCCCCCAGCCCTCCACAATAGAGACCCAGCTTTATCCCTGTCCCTCCCAGGATTAAGATCTAGATGCATTCTTTGTCCTGAATCAGTCTTGCCCTTGGATATCTGAAGTTAGGTGTAATGCTGTCCTTTGGATGAGTTAAAAATAAAGGTCTCTATTGCTTTTAGCATCACTGGCCTGAGGAGGAAAGCTTCCAAGTTCCAAATCAGCTGCAGTGGCCTGGATTGACTCTAAAGCAGCTTGTAGGATTCAGCCACAAGCACCCAGGACACACTGGGAGAAAACACATATGCCACCTGCTTTCTTCATTGTATTCCCATAAGAGTTGTTGTCCCAGGGAAGGAGATAAGGGAGTAAGTCTTTATATAGTGCTTATCATGTGCCAAATTAGGTAGCTAGGAGACCCAGAAGATAGACTGAACTCTTCCTGAGTTCAAATCTGGCCTCTGGGCAAGTCACAATCTGTTTGCCTCAATTTCCTTATCTGTAAAACGATCTGGAGAAGGAATATTCCAATTCCATTCCAATATCTTTGCCAAGAAAACCCCAATTGAGGTCACGAAGAATCAGATATGACTGAAACAGCCAAACATGTGTCAGACCCTGCAAAATACTTTGCAAGTATCTCATTTGTTCTTCCCAGCACCTTTGAAAAGTAGGTACTGTTATTATCCCCATTTTACAGTTCAGGAAACTGAAGAAAATAGAAATTAAGTGACTTGTCCAGGGTTATACAGTTAGTTTCTATAGTTGGATTCAAACTTCGGTCTTCCTGACTCCAGGCCCAGCGCTCTATCCACCACACCACCTAGCTGGAAAGCCCATCGACACACACGGAAAATGGCAGAAACCCAGGGCCCTAAGGTATTCACAATTGCACTGCCTTGCCAACACCTAAGAGTCATACTGCTTTCATTCTCCCTTTCCCTTTGCTCAATATCAGTTTGTATCCAAAGATGAGGGCTACTCTCAAAATACAGCAGCCATGCGTGCATTCTTTCCTCTCAAATACCTACCTAGCTATAATCCCCAGGTGGATGGGCACATGCGGGAGCTCTCCCCACCTGCCCTCCTTCTGCCTCTGCAGTTCAGTAGTGTTGTCTTCCACACTGCACCAAGTCAGAACAATATTTTACTTTGTTTTGTAGTTCAATTCATCAGCCACAGAATAACTATATGAAAAGTCCAGTGCTTTAACAAAAAACAAGAACTGATTTTATTGATTTTTTTTTTTGTTTAAGTGTATCTTTCTCTGAGCCACTAGGCAGTCAAATGAGACCAAAATAATTCTTAAATACTCCTCATATGGAACAGCATTTGCTGAACCTCCCACATTGTCAGACAAATCCTGGGATAAGCATATGGAGCCAATAGGATAGTCTCCCGGTACAATGGAAAGAGTTTGTGATTTAAAGTTAAAGTATCTGGGTTCAGATCCCAACCCTGCCACTTACTACATATGTGACCTCGGGCAATTGATTTAACTTGTCCAGGCATCAATTTTCTCATCATAAAATGAAGAAACTAGATGAATAGTGTGATCTTGTACTGTTGTTGGGTTGTTTCGTCCCGTCTGACTCTTTATGATCCCTTTTGAGGCTTTCTTGACAAAGATACCGAAGTACTCTGCCCTTTTCAGCTCATTTTACAGATGAGGAAACTGAGGCAAACAGGTTTAAGTGACTTGCCCAGGGTCACCGTTAGTAAGCTTCTGAAACGGAATGTGAATTTATTAAGCTGAGTCTTCCTGATTCCAAACCTAGTGCTCTATCCACTGCACCACCTACCTGCCCTTGTACCAGATGAACTATAGATCTGTGACACTCTGAACTATGCCAGTCAACTAAGCTGGTAGGAAACCAAGAGGACGGTGAGCAAGATCTTTCCAGGGAAATGTCTAATCCCCATGCCACCCAGATTCAAGTTTATGTGCCTAGCACTAGAAGCACCTAAGCTACAAATTCCTATAGCTGGAGAGGCCATGCTGATGGTTAGGATCGCTAGAGCAACCAAGCTAATTATTCCAGATTTAAACGTTGCTCCCCAAGGACAGACAGTACTATCACTGGAGTGCTTTATTTTTCCTTTCTTTGCATCTCTAGTGGCTAGAGAAGTGCCTGGTTTCTAACAGGTACTTAATGCCTTTTGACTTGTCTTAAATTTACATTTGTAGTAATTAAAATATTATACCTCTGTGATATTGATTTTAAGAGAAAATATACTGATACTGCTGAAACTAGTGGAAGAAAAAAACAACAGAAGCAGTTTAACTGTAAGAACACAATGTAAAATGTCCAAAATAGAGAAAGTATAATCCATTAAGAAAATGAAAAAAAAATCTTTCCATTTTGGATTGGTCATAGATTTAGAGCTGGAAGAGTGTACAAGCCATCACGTTCAAACCCTCATTTTACAGAAGAGGAATATGGAGCTCAGAAAGGTTAAATGACTTACCCAGAGTCACACAACTAAGCATCTGAAGTAAGATTTCAATCCAAGTTTTCCAGACATGAAATCCAGTGCACCTTCTCTACCAACATCTCCACCTGCAAGGAGCACCACCAGTACTTAAAGATGCTCATTTGAATAAGTAGCACCTGACTCAACAGTCCTGCTTGATTGTCCTAAACCTTTTCCTTTGTGGAATCCTGGCCTCTTTCTTTGTTGATTGCCCTCACTTTTTCTCTTCCACTTGGCTACTCACAGCCCAGAGGGTTCTCCTCTTGTTTAGACTGTCAGAATTTTTAAAGGTATCTAGAAGATTGTTTGTCTTGTAGCTTTACTCCTTTTCTAATTCACCTAAGGGAATTGTTTGCGTCAATTAAAGCATCACTCAGTTGGACTGCATTTTTACAATTAGCTTAATACATCATTATTGGCTCGTTTTCTGTGATTAGGTCCCTTAATGCCAGGTGAATAAAGAAATGTCTAGCTCACCAAATAATGTGATACAAATTTCACTATCATCATGGTTAAATCAAATGAGATATAAAGTGCACATACAGTACTTTTGCAAACCTTAAAGCACGATATAAATGATCAGTATTATCGCAGTTGAAAAAGAATTATTAGTAGCAATACCATCAATGATAACATTAATAATTACATTAATAATGATTTTATGTTGTAAATATGAAACTTACAAAAGGCTTTAATTTTGTGTAATTTTTATTACATATTTAAATTTTGTGTCTACAATTGCAATAAAGTCTTTATTTTAATAAAATATGAGTTAAGAAAATTATATCTGTAGATGACTTTGTGAAAAGTGGGGGACTTTGGCACAGAGATTCTATTACTGGGCATATACCTCAAGGATATTAGAGAAAGTATGATCCCATATATACCAAAATATTCATAGCTGCACTTTTTGTGGTAGCAAAGAATTGTAAACAAAGAAGTTACCCATCAATTAGGGGAAAGATAAGCAAATTGTAGGGTACATGAATGTAAGAGAATATTATTGTGCTATAAGAAATGTTGAAGATGAAGGTTTCAGAGGAACATAGGAACATTTGCATGAACCGATATAAAGTAAAGGAAACAGAATGACAGTAACACAGTAACTACAGCAATGCAGCTGGGGAGAGAACCAAAACCAAACCAAAACAAAAGGCAGTTCAGGTATTGGTTGGTTTTTGCCGAACTTTTTTTCTTATTTTTTATTCTTTGTTACTAGGGATGGCTCTGTGGTTAGGGAGAGGAGAGAAATATATTTGAAAAACCAACCAATACATCAACTGCATCTGCTAGAATATGCAATACTTTCTACACAGAATCCCTTGCCTCTGCAAAAAAAAAAAAAAAAAAAAATAGAGGGAGGTACATTTTCTCAAATTTTCTCTGGGGCCAAACTTGGTCATTATAATTACATAGTATTCATTTATTATTAATATTATGACTACTTACTACTATTATTACTATTTCCACTTACATTATTGTAATAAGTATATAGAGAGGTTAAGGTCAAACAAGGTAAAAGCTGGAATTCGAATGCAGGTTCTCTGACTCTAAATTCAATGTTTTTCCCTCTGTGTCATAATGCCTTTCCTCCCAATCCCCCAACACAATAACAAGAATAACAACAGTTATTAATTGCCTAAGGGATGTAGAACATTATGTTAGGTACCATGAGTTACATAATACTGAATTCTAGAAATGAGTTGAAAATTCAGATTTTACCAGATATTCAAGCTGTTTGGATACTGTTACTATGTTTTAGTTTCATTTTCACTGAAGTAAATGTAATTTAATCTATATTCTGACTGACTGAATTCTTTGAGAGTCTACACTGAGAAGAAAAGTGAGGCTGGATTCCAGGTGGATGAGGGCATGAGACAAATGAGAATTATGAGATGTTATTGTCAATCCATAAATTTAAGATACAGAAGCTGGTAGTACTGGAAGAAAAGAGCTGGGATGGTGAAGTATTTTCTGTGCATGCATTGTCGGAAATAAGTTGGGACAGCAAACTTTGAACAGCACCTTATTGTCAAGACATAGCTGTAATACCCCAAGTTGCTCGAAACCTAGGAACCCTGCCTCCATGGGGCCAGACTGCCCTTTGAGGGCAAAAGTTTAACATACTCTACAGGTATTATTTAGTCATTTCTGACTCTTTTCAACCCCAGTTGGAGTTTTCTTGATAGATATACTGGAGTGTTTTGTCAATCTTTCTCTTGCTTATTTTACAGGCGAGAAATTAAGGGAAACATAGTTGAGTTGCCCAAGGTCACACAGTTATTAAGTGTCTGAGACCAGATTTGAACTCAAGAACATGAGTCTTCCTGAATCCGAGTTGGACGCACTATCCACTGTACCACGTAGCTCTTCCCCTCCCCCAATTCTATAATGGTGTGTGTATGTGCTCACCACTATCTGTACTGTCTTCTCTCTCTACTAGACTGTCAATTCCCTGAGGACAACCACCATATCTTATCTAAGCTTAGTAACTTGAATTCCCAACACAATACTTTGCATGCAACTGACACATTAGTTGCATTTGTTTCATGTTGTTAATTAGTTAAACAAAGTGGTCGGCAGCTCGGAGGAGTGGGAGGAGCCCTAGATTTGCAGTCCCGGGCCTGGGTTCAAACACAGCTCTGTTGGGCAAGTGATTTCAACTCTCTGGGCCTCAGTGTCCGTCTATAAAATGAAGAAGTTGGACTATATGACCTCTGAGGTCCTTTCTAGTTCCATATCTAAAATTCTCTAATCCTGTGATTTCACCGATCTGTAACTTCCTCTGCAGACAGAGCATGATGACCTTGCTTAACCACAGTAACTAGAATCGACAAGCTGGATGACAGAATCAGACTCTGGCAAGATCATAACAGTCTGGAAGATGAAGTGAATTTAATATGTCAAAATGTAATGGAGATAAGTATAATGACCTACATATGGGGCTTAAAAATGAATTGTGAAATAACTAGCATTTATATATCGCTTTAAAATTTGCAGATTGCTTTACAAATATGATCTCATTTAATATTCACAACAACCCTGTAAGGAAGTGCTGTTGTTATCCCCATTTTACAGATGGGGAAAGCGAGGATGAAAGGTTAAGTGACTTGCCCAAGTCATAAAGCCAGTTAAGTATCTGAGGCTAGATTTGAACCGAACTTTTTCTGATTCTAAATCCAGCACTTTATCCATTCCAGTAGGAGATGTACATGGCTAGACTCATGCTTCAAAGATATGGGAGTTATAGAGACCTACAATTTCAGTATGAATCAACACTGTAACATGGAAGCCAAGAGAAATAATTCAGTCTTAGGCTACATTAATAGAAGTGTACACAAGGGTGGTGATAATACTGTTGTACTCTGCCCTGGTCAGACTACATACTGGGGTATTCCTATGGGAAGGAAGGACATCTTAGAAAGCACACTGACAAAATAAATCCCACTTATGGGAAGGAAGCCAGTATAATGGGCAGAATCAAAGCCATGCCTTTCAAGGATAAGGTAAAGAACCTGGGATGTTTAGTATGAAGAAAGAAAAGACTGGAGAGGACTATCAATGGTCTTTAAGTATTTGAAAAAAGAGGGATCAGACTTGTTCTCCTAGTGGCAACAGGTGAAAGGTACAGGGATAAAGAAAAGCTTCTTAAATAATCTTTCCTGTACAAAATAGGATGGGGTACATGAGGTAATAAATTCCCCATCACTCAGCGTGTTCAGTTGGACGCTGGAAGATTATATATTGGGGGTATTGTAAGAGGAGATTCCTGTTCAGATTACAGTTGACAGTAATCTCTGAGATCACTGCCATGTCCATGATTCTGTCTTTCTGGATCCCATGGCTGCTTCCTGTACCCCTTGCTTCACACCTCTCCCCACTTCCGAACATATCCTCCTTCCACAAAACTGGTCTAGCCTAAGGTTGTGTTAGGATAAGAACAGAGACTGAACTGTAATTTTACTGTATTAGGAAATTATCAGGGGAAGAAACTCCCTCTACCAAAGCACGTTGCCTCCTTCTCTGAAATTTATAATCTTAGAGTTGTCTAGAGGACCCGAGAAGCTGTCAAGTCAAGAAGCATTAATTAATTGCTTATTATGTTCCAGGCATTGAGTGAGCAATGGTGATACAAATACGAACAAAAACAAAGACAGTCTCTGTTTTCAAGGAGCTTGTATTTTAACAGGGAAAGACAATGCAAAGGAGCTAAAAACCAGAGGGAAGTGGGGGTGGCATGGTGTCAAGGGTCAAAAGAATGAAAGTTTTCTGTACCGAACTCACCAGTGGGAGAAGGGGAGCTAAAGCATTGTGGCAAGGTCCAGAGAGTGAAGCTTGGCTGTGACTTGCCCAGGGTCATACAACCAATATGTATGAGAGGTCGGATATGAACCCAGGACTTCCTGGTGTTGAGTCTGACTCTCTATCTACCATACCTCTGTGTCTCTAGAGATTTTGTTACACCTCATTAATTTCTGTTCTGGTGACTTATATTGAACATAGTCAACTAAAATTCCCAGATCTTTTTCAGTAGAACTACCCTCAAGCCAGATTTCACTAGTCCTGCCTGCATTTATTAATTACATTTTTTAAAATATACATTAAAAGGGAGCAGAGCCTGCTCTCATGAAGGGCTAGGGCTGTGAACTCTTTTGGAGTGCACTGAAGGTGGGGGCTAACTCCAAAATTTGGGTGAAGTGGTGGGGAGTTCAGGCTTGTCTCTTATTAACTCTGTGGCTCTTTATGCCCTCACCCTAAAGTGATTCTGGGGAAATTTCCGAAGCAAAGCTGCTGTATAGCTCCTACCTAAAGTCTCCCCTCCTAAAATCACTACTAGGAAAGTTACTCTGTTGATGACAAGGGCATCAGGTATAGGAAAGCTTTTTATTTCATCCATCACAGAAATTGCTTGAGATTAAAAAAAAATGACCTTACGACATTAACATATACAGAAAACATAAAACCATAATAACCTGCTACACTCATTATACTCTTCCAGGAAGTAAGATGACTTCTTTGACTATTTCACCTTCACATCTAATCTGCACTGTCCAAGCAACTGACAAGGCTCAGATGCCCTGACTGGCCAGACATAGCTGTTTTTAGTATTCTGTGGTTCAGAATGGTCCTGTCAATGATCACCTTCTCCTCAAAGATGCATGGTATTATGGGAATCACCTCCCTATTGGCAATTAGTATTAGACTCTAGAATTTCCAGACTCTTAAATAACTAAAGTAGCTGTTTAAGCTGGAAATAATTCATTTTCAAGAGCACTATTTGCAGACCTGGCCTCAGAAATAGAAAGGCAGAAGAACTGTAGCCTCCTATTGGATTAATAGTTGGCATAGGCTTTTAGGAGTAAATTTTCCACAACCTAGAAAGAGGCTGAACTATTGGGAAATCCAAGCTGAGTGAGGAAGTGAATGGAAGACCCTGCACCTAGTGAATGAGCATAGTCAGCTATATAGTCTTTCCTTGCTGGCTGGTCTACTTAAGGAAGAAGATACTTGAAAAAAAACGAATTGTAGTCCCAAAAGGATGTCGAGATCTGGTGAAATCCTTCCTCTTACTCAGGAAAACTTTATTGTTGCAGGGCAAATCAGCATAACTTTGTTTTCTTTTGTTCCGTTAAATTTTATTTACTTGATATTTATACTTTAATGATTGGCTTTGACCCAGGTAAAGATAAGATCATTTTAATTGCCTTTGCCACAGAAGATGTGGCGTGAGGGGGAAGGAAGCCAGCTATGAAGAAGGTCCATGTCAGGTATTCTGGGGTAGGCCCCTGTTCAATATTGAAACAAAATGAGACACTATTAGGTCATTCAATAAGTTACCAAAAGATTTATTTAGTCTTAGAAAGGACGTAAATATTCAGCAAGGAATTGTTCAATTCAATTCAACTAAGTGAAGTCCCCTTGCCTAAGTTACCCATCATTTTCCACCAGTAAAATTTCAAAACTTTCCTGGAGCTCCTACTATGGCTGTTACATTCTCAGGAGACTAGAAGTGAGGTCAGGAGCCTGAGCTCTTAGTCCCTGGAGATAATCAAGTTTCTATGAATACAATACCTTTGAAAGAAAAACCAGCCTAACTTGCCTGGGGGCAGGGGTTAGGATATTGCTTCCCACCACCCTCCCTGATTCTATGGTAAGGTCCTTAAGGTCCAGAGGACTTTCCACCATTTAAATGACCACAGTGCAGCAATAAAGGAGAAAAAGAAAAACTAAAATGAACACAGCACAAACAAAACAAAACAAATCCTGTAAAACCACCCAGAAGGAGTGGCTGAATATGATCAAACAAAGACCGGAAATCCTAGGCTTCCTTATGCCCCACCCCACTTTTGGAAGAATAAAGTCTCCATGTCTAAAAGATCAGGTTCTTGTGGTAAGTGATGCCAAATCTCTGTAGTTCAAAGTGAGTCTCTCCATGTAAGGAGAAGACCATGAGGAGGGAACCACCAGGAACATCAGGGCAGCAGTAGAGATGATGACACTTCCTGAGGAGCTACGAACTGTATCACATTACTTGACAGCAATGTACTGGCTGCAGTGTGGAAGGGTCAGTTGTTTTTTTTTCTAGATTACAATAGGCAGTGGTTTACAGTGGGCCTTCGTGCCTTCTGCTGCTGTCCATGCCAGTGACCACTCTTATATACTGGGTTGCCTCTGTTACTGGGGCCAGTTTGACTGTTGGGGCTGCTGGACCCCACATCTCTGTTTACTTATACCTGGCCTAGGTCTCTATTTATTGCTCCCTGGCCACCATGGCTGAGGTCAGTGTCTCTGTCATTACCCCTTGGCCACTACCTCTGGGACCTATCCCACTGCCAGTCTCCCAGGGTGAATTGCTATTTCCCTATACCTTGCATGAACATTGTCTTGGGTGTTGCCACTGGCCCCGTGTTGAGGCAGGACAACAGTCACCAATGGGACTGGAGCCCTGTTCTGTAGCAAGCATTGCCTTTCTATGCTGGGGCCTGATTCTGTACTCTTATTTTGGGGCACCCACCCTATATTGAGGCCTGAGTCTGACTGACTGAATTGAAGACCTGTGCTGCCATAGGTCTCTAAGGAGCTTTGTGGGAATTGGAGTGTGTGTATTGGGAGCAGGGGTTATGGACTGCCTCTGGCTGGTCTACAATAGTTGATGAAGTCAGGAACTGACACATGGGATAACTCTCAAAAAAGAATTATGGACTTTCATGCCAGGGCTTGGGCTCCCTTCTTGTTAGTGGTCATCTACTCCAATTCAAAAAATTCCTTCTGCTTCCAGTCTACTGAGTGATCCAGGAGCTCCTATCTCAAATTCACAACTGACACAAAGGCTAGAAATGTCTAGCTCAGGATCACCCAGCTATCTGAAATGGAAGAGGGCTCCTGAGGTTCTGAATTTTGCTAGGGTCCGCCACTGGAAGCTCCAGAGAAATTTCCAATTCAAAGCTCATAGTTTAAGGGACAATGGCAACTTTTAAAACTGATGAGCACCTTTGCCTGTCCTCAGCAAATTAACTGGGATACAACTAACACTTCTTCAGCCTCCCCTTCCCTGAATTCTAGAAATGTCTCGGGACTCCTGAGGAGAATTGCACGTTGTCTATTTAAGTGCATCCCAAAGGCTTACATCAACCAATCATAGCAATGGTCACATGGTACAATTTCAGTTGGCTTCTCAAATGCCAAGTAAACATAAAAAACCTCCAAATTTTTCCTTCCACAAAACTAGAAAAATTGAAATTTCTGGGGATATGTCAGTGTTGGGCATTCCTCATGCCTTTACTAAATGACTATGTTCATTTACAATGACATGATGAAGAGTGCTTGTTCAGCAGCAATGTCATTTCCAAAAAGCTATTCAAAACCAAAAAGTTCTTTCTTTCCCCCAGTAGCACACAAATATAATTAAGCTGGGAAAGTAGACCTCCCAGGGGCAATTAGGTAACCAAGACTATTAGGGAACAAAAGGTATCCAGTCCTAGCCAGGGGAAAGCTCTGGCTCATTCTTACATACCTTTTTTTCTTTTTCTTTTTGGTAAAGAAAATATCCCTTTTAATCCCTCCTGGATGTTTTGAAGGCAAACAGAACTCTGAAGAAATTCACCAGTAGAAATATGGAGAATATAAATTGCCAGTGTCCATGCCTAGAAGGCCTAGTGACCACACAGCCCCTGAGCCTAAAAGATATTTTACTGCAATTTTCTTCAAAAGACAGTCCTTAAAGTAGAGCACATTCTCTTCAATCTCACCTTGATGGATAGCTACAGGTTGTTGACTTTTTATTTCATAAAGAGAGCGGTAAACTGGTGGTATAAAACTCAAACAGAAATGGAGCCCCTAACCAGTACTTAAGGATCCCTGAGGGTCCACATATTAACAATTTCTATGTTATATTGTATTTTTATTTATTTTGTTAAATATTTTCCAATTACATTTTAATCTGATTTGGGCAGCACTGGGGAGCTTTGCATTCCCCAAAGCAACCCATGATGTGTGACCTCTGGGGTAAGCCACTACCTTGTCTAGAGGAAGTACCAAAAGCAGGAAGATTGATTCTGGCCCATTTTCCTCTGCTTTGCCCATCCCCTACTACAACAAGATGTATAATGCCCAGCTTTACTCTCTCCCCACTCAACTATGCCCATTATTCTGGATTGGGATGGACTTGGGACAGTCCTCTGATAGTTTACGTTCAATATTAGGGGAAAAAAAGTGAGATAGTCATAGGTCATTCAACGGTGAACAGCCATAGTTAGAGATGGCTATTCCATAAGGACATACATTGAAGACGGCTGGATTTGATTCAGTTGATTGGCTTTGCTTTGGTTGCCCATCATTTTCTAGCTTCCAATTGTCAGTCATTGTGGGTTTTTTTTGTTCTCAGGTGACCAGAAAATGATGTCAACAGCAGAGCCTTTAGCCCTCTCAGTCAATCAAGTCTTGAGAATGAGTTCCACATCTTCAAGGAGAAAACTACTTTAATTTGCTTAGGAGCAGGGGCTCCCATCACTCCCCATAATTTCATCAGATGGATTGTGGCAACTCAGTTGATCAGGGTTCTCTTAATCAACTACCTCCTCTCTACCTCTATATGACTTTTTTTTTTAAGTTCAAATACTGAATTTTCAAAGCTCCTTTCTCCCTCATAATGATCTATTATAATGTGCCTGCTCAAATCTTTCACTCCAGACTCTTATGGGCTCCATTCTGACTCAGACCCATCTCCTTTAGGTTATATTTGATACCAGAAGGAAATGAAACTTCTGTAGAAAACCTGGAAATTAACCAAAGGAGATTTACTTAACCATAGCAAGTGGGTTATTCAGCTGAGCAAAATTTCCTTGCTTCTTTGTTGCCCATGGGGTCCACAAATCAAGTATCAAGGATGAACTGAAGCTGTTCATGGCTTTTTGTATTCAGGTGAACATGAAGTCTGAGTCTTTAGCCATCTGATCCAATAAATCCTCAAGGATGGTTTTGATACACTTTAAAGAATTAGTCCAGTCCACATGGTGCGAGATTCTGATAGCTATTCCACCTAAATACATTTCCTTCTTGGGATTTCAGTGACTCTGGGACTCTCTGATATGCAGGATCAGCCCTTATCTCCTTGTCTGAGGAAATTATCCATATCCAGGTCATAGAAAGTATGATCACCCACAGGCATGATTTGAGGGTGCCAGAAAAATCTCCCTCTATATATGTTCTCCCTCACACAGACAACCATACACTTAGGTGTCACAATGCCAATTCTATCTTTACTATTATGTCCCTCTTCTAAACTTCTCTTTTAAATTGAATTAAATCCTCCTTAAAGTATTCTTAAGACAGGGAGGCATTGTAGTATAGTATACATATCCACAGTGTATATATAGTATATATATCCACAGTGTAGATGAATTTCTCAACCGTTTTCCTCCCTAAAGGGTGTGACCAAGGCAACACAAGGTACCCAGTGGGGCCTGGGTAGAGGGAGGGTTGCGATAGGGTGGGAGAGGAACTTAGAGGGTAAATGGGTACAGAAAAGGGAGGGCAGATCCCTGATGACATATTTTACTTCCTTCCCCCTTTTCATCAAAGGTCCACAGGGTGTGGCCAGTCAGGTGGCTCTTCTAAACTCCCAGGAAGCAGCTGAGAATTGTTTTGTATCTCTATCCTTCTAGACCCCAGAGAAAGCTCCATTTGGTTTGGGGGAGGTAGGTATTCAGCACTTGGACTAGGCTTGCTTAGCCCAGCAAGAACAGTCTGTCTTTGCTGGAGGGAATGAACAGACCTGGAATGCTCTTGTATGAGCTCCCTGTCCCACTGCCACCCCAGGCCAGGAAACAACTCCCTCCCCCCACCCTGGGGACAGTGCATGCTAAGAATACTGAGTGACAGCTGCAGCGGGACCCAGGCTAAGACAGAAGGCCTTAGTGCTCCATCTGGTCTGGGCTCTCTTTCTTTCCCTCTCCCTCATTCCATATTTTCCTTCATGAATTGTTTATTTCAGGGCTTAGAGCCTGTGGGGCTCTTTCTTTTTGCTCTCCCTTCCCTCCCCTTCACTGCCCCCCCCCCCCGCCCCGTGTTTCCTAAAGAACTTGGCCTTCATCCATCCATCAGCTTCCGCTTGCTCTCAGTTTGACCCTCTTGGAGGTGAAGAAGGTGGTTGCACAATTATGTGGTGTGGCTAGAGGAACTTTAAGAGTTCTTTTTGGCCCCCTTAATCATTTTCCTGCAAGACCTAAAATCTCACTATTGGTGAGTGAGTTGTTGGTGAAGGCATTGAAGACTTCTGTTAAAATACAAACAAGTAGAATCTCAGAGTTGGATGGGACCTTTACTATTATCTAGTTCAATTCTTTCATTTTAAAGAGGAAGATACAGGTCCAGGGAGGGTAAGTTGTCACCACCTAATTAACAGTTAATATCAGAATCCTAGTTTTCTGAGTCCGAGTCCAGTGCTCTTTATAGGGGCCTGGGACCAGGGACCAGGCAGGATCCTTTGTTGCACAGACTGTTGCTAAGTTGAGAGTCAGATGATGCCTACTGAGCATGGCAGCAAGAGGGAGAAGTCAATATCTCTTTTTTTCTTTAGATTCACGATGCTAGAAATGTACTTCTCTATCTCTGGACTCTGAGATCAGGTTAAATGCTGATCTTTGTGGGGTTTTTTGCTTAAAGGAATATGTGACTTTATCTGAATCCTTCTTCCAGAGTCAGTGAAAAGGCTATAGGAAGAAATACTGAAAGAACTGAAAGTGAGATGTGGTAGAAGGACTCTGGACTGGGAGCCAGGATGGCAAATTCTCTTCTTGGCTCAGTCACTCTTTGACCTTGAACAAGTCACTTTACCTCTTTAGGCCTCAGTTTCCTCTTCTGTAACATGAAGGAGATGGACTAGAGAAGATGATCTCTAAAGTCCTGTCCACCTCTGACATGCTAAGATTCTGTTACTGCTTTCTTTAGGGGCTTGCAGCTATGATGTTGGGTAAATGAGACACAGGACAGCTTGAGAGCATTGCAGGCAAACAGAACCAGAAGGGAGTTCCTAGTGAATGAGCAATATTGAATGAAACTAAGGACTCATGGGGAGCCTCAACTGTTGGTGACAAAGCAGTTGATGGGAAGGACGGAATACTCGTTTTCTTCCTTGCTATCCCTTCCCCCATAAGCCCCTACCCCAGAAGAAAACAAATACTGTATATGTCCTAGGGGCAGGGAAGGATTGGTACAGTGGATCGAGCACCAGTGCAGGAGTTAGGAGTATCTGAGTTCAAATCTCACTTCAGACACTTGACACTCACTAGCTGTGTGACCTTGGGCAAATCACTTAATCTCAATTGCCTCATCCTGGGTCATCTCTAGTCATCCTGATGAATATCTGGTCACTGGATTCAGATGGCTCTGGAGGAGAAGTGAGGCTGGTGACCTGCACAGCCCTCCCTCACTCAAAAACAAAGTCAAGTGCAAGTCATGTCATTATTTCTCTGATGACATGGTCTTCTTTGGCAACGAAGGACGAACACACATGTATCTTTATCCTCTCCAATATAAATTCTTTTTATGTCCTTACAAATAGATAACACTATTTTGTTTATGTCCTTACATGTAGATAACACTATTTTCTTTCACGACTCTGAGTCCATTCAACGGTCCAGGGGTCATGCTTGCACATTGTGCAAGGCCAGAAGGCATTGAAGGCCTTAGAATCATACCACCAAGACTGATATTGACTCCACTTATATCTAGGGCCTATGAAGAACTGTCTTCTTATGATGACTGCTTTAGCGTTAGGTCTATGGTAGATACTCAAATAAGGCCTTCAACCTTATAGCTGGGTCCAAGAGGTTAGGCAATCGAATTGTTTTCCTTGAGGATTTTAGTCTCTTCTCTTGCCTGATGTGGACAGATTTCCTTAGAACAAAAAGTGCCACAGCAACAGGAATCAGTCATTTCTGGGAATATCTTCTCTCCTGACCTTTGCTCCTTCACAACTGAACCATCCCTTGTAATAAAACAAAATATCTAAACCATCAAGCAAAAACCTCTAATACGGTGACCTCTCTTATAATAATGTATATAACAATTTTTTAAAGGAAGATTCAACATTTATTTAATTTGCATTTCTCCAATCAATAGTGAGTTAGAATACTTTTTCATATGACTTTACTTTATCTGAAAACTGATTAATATTTTCAGTACTTATCAATTGAGAAATGGCTCTTATTTTTATAAATTTGACACCATTTTCTATCTGTTAGAGAAATGAGGACTTTATCAGAGAAATTTTCTTCAAAAATTTGTTTTTACAGTTACTATTCCTAACTGTATTTCCTTTCATCCTATCCTGCCCCCTTCCCCCGTTTATTCTATTCTCTTCTTTCACCATGTCCCTCCTCAAAAGAGTTTGCTTCTTATAACCCCTTGTCCCTTCTATCATCATTACCCCTTACTTTCCTGTAGGGTAAGATAGATTTCTATACCCAGTTGAGTATATATGTTGTTCCCTCTTTGAGCCAATTCTGATGAGAGGAAGGTTCATTCATTCCCCCTCATCTCCCCCCTCTTCCCCTCCACTGTAAATTTATTTCACTCTGTCATTTTGTGGGTTCTGCCGCTCTAGAATTTGTCTAGTCATTTTTTACAGGTATTTGGAGGGCTTTGGGGGAGAGCTGACATCTTGACTCTGCCCCTCAAGACTCAGCATTTAGCCACCTTTAGTGTGAAGGGCACAGTGTTAGGTGCCTTTATAGTATACTTTCTTAGAGGAGGCAAGATGTGTTTCATTATCTGTTCTCCAGAATTGGTATTAATTTTACAGTTAGAGTTCAAATTCCTTCTAGTAATCTTTTCATTTACATTGTTTTAGTCATTATGTATATTATTCTTCTAGTTCTACTTATCTCTGCATATGTTGATTCAAAATTTTCCAAGTTTCCCTGGATTCCTTATATTTGTCATTTACTACACAATAATTTTGCATTATATTTTATTTTCTGTTTTGTTTGTCAGTTCATCCATCATTTAGCATCTATGTTTCCAGTTCTTTGCCACTGCAAAAAATGTTATAAATATTTTGTTATATATTGAACTTTTTTTCTCCCTTTGACCACCTTTGATTCATTCCCCATAGTATGACTTTGGGATCAAAAGTAGTAGATGTTTTAGTCACTTTCTTGTCATTATTCTAAATTGACATCCATAAAAGTTGATCCAATTCACAGTTCATTAACAACATATAAAGGTGCCTCGAGGCCATATGTGGCCTTTTAGGTCCTTGGGTGTGGTCTTTTGACTGAGTCCGAAATTTTACAGAACAAATTCTTTTATTAAGGGGATTTGTTCTTTGGATTCAATCAAAAGGCTACACTTGAGTTTCTAGAGGGTCACACATGTGGCCTCAAGGCTATAGGTTCCCTACCTCTGTGTCCAAAATATTTATAACAGTATTTTTTGTAGTAACAAAAAAATGGGGAAACCTTGGAGACACCAACTAGCTGGTGAATGGTTTATTGTTACATTGATCATAATTCTAAAGTCTTTCAGAGATGTTTTTCCCTATAATGTTATTAATGTTATAATAATAATAATTATTCCTTATAATGTTATTGTAAACACTGTTCTCCTCACTTTATTCTGCATCAGTTCATAGAGACCTTCCCAGTTTTCTCTGAACATACATATATACACACATCTTTTTCCTCTTTCTTTGAGATGTAAATTGAGTACAGATGGGTGAAAGGACATGTAACTTTATGGGTCTAGTTCCAAATTGTTTTCCAGAATGGCTGTACCAATTCACAGTTGAGAGTACACTCAGCTTTATTTCAGTTTCTACATAGTTTGGACCAAATTCAAGTCCAAATGCAGCATAGCTGCTGGACAAGACCAATTTTCTTTCTTTCTTTTTTTTCTTTTTTCTCTTTTTTTAAATTAAATTATTTTATTGGTTTTCAGTGTCCAACAATCACTTGCATATATCTTAGGTTTTTCCCCTCCCTTCCCCCCATTACCCCTTCCCTCCTCACTCCTTCCCTGAGACGGCATACAATCTTATATAGGTTCTACATGTACATTCCTATTAAATACATGTTGCATAGATGAGTTAAAATGAATGGGAGAAACCATAAAACAAAACAAAATAACATAAAAGAAAATAATCTGTTTCTATCTGCGATCCAATTCCACAGTTCTTTCTCTGGATGCGGAAGGTTTCTTACCTCAAGAGTCCATTGGAAATTTTTTAAGTCCATGCATTGCAATGAAGTACTAAGTCTACCAGAAAAATTTCTCATACACTGTGATTGTTGCTGTGTATAAAGTTCTCCTGTATCTGCTCCTTTCACTCAGCATCAATTCATGTAAGTTTGTCCAGGCTTCTCTGAAGTCTTCTTGTCCATCGTTTCTCATAGCACAATAGTATTCCATTACATTCATATACCACAACTTGTTCAGCCATTCTCCAATTGATAGTCATCCTTTTGATTTCCAGTTTTTGGCCACCACAAAGAGAGCTGCTATAAATATTTTTTATTTATAAATATTTATAAATATTATAAATATTTTACACGTGAGACCCTTTCCCATTTCTATGATCTCTTTGGGATAGAGTCCCAGAAGCAATATTGCTGGGTCAAAGGGTATGCGCAATTTTGTAGCCCTTTGGGCATAGTTTCAAATTGTTCTCCAGAATGGTTGGATCAGCTCACAGCTCCACTGACAATGTATTAGTGTTCCAACTCTCCCACATCTTCTCCAACATTTATCATCTTCCTGTTTTGTCATGTTAGCCAATCTGATAGGTGTGATGTGGTACCTCAGAGTTGTTTTGATTCGCATCTCTCTAATCATTAGTGATTTAGAACATTTTTTCATATGATTATAGATAGCTTTAATTTCTTCCTCTGAAAACTCCCTGTTCATATTCTCTGATCATTTATCAATTGGGGACTGACTTATATTCTTACACATTTGAATCAGTTCTCTATATATTTTAGAAATGAGGCCTTTATCACAGACACTAGTTGCAAAAATTCTTTCCCAGTTTTCTGCTTCCCTCCTAATCTTGGTTGAATTGGGTTTGTTTGTGCAAAAACTTTTCAATATAATGTAATCAAAATTATCCATTTTGCACTTCATAATATTCTCTATCTCTTGTTTGGTCATAAATTTCTCCATTCTCCATAAATCTGACAAATACACTATTCCTTGCTCCCCTAATTTGTTTGTAGTATAAATCTTTATACCTAGATCATGGATCCATTTGGACTTTATTCTTGTGTATGGTGTCAGGCATTGGTCTATATCCAGTTTCTGCCACACTGTTATTCAATTTTCCTAACAATTTTTGTCAAACAGTGAGTTCTTATCTCAGAAGCTGGGGTTCTTGGATTTATCAAACAGTAGGTTGCTATATTCATTGCCTACTGTGTCCTGAGTACCTAACCTATTTGACTGATCTACCCACCTGTTTCTTAGCCAGTACCAGGTGGTTTTGATTATTGCTGCTTTATAATACAATTTGAGATCTGGTAGGTCTAGGTCACCTTCCCTAGCATTTCTTTTCATTAGTTCTCTTGATATTCCGAAACTTTTGTTCTTCCAGATGAATTTTGATATTATTTTTTCTAGCACTAGAAAATAATTATCTGGTAGTTTGATTGTTGCGGCACTGAATAAGTAAATTAATTTAGGTAGAATTGCCATTTTTATTATATTAGCTCAGCCTACCCACAAGCAACTGATGTTTTCCCACTTACTTAAATCTGACTTTATTAGTGTGAAAAGTGTTTTGTAATTGTTTTCATATAGTCTCTGGGTTTGTTTTGGCAGGTAGACTTCCAGATATTTTATAGTGTCTACCATAGCTTTAAATGAGATTTCTCTTTCTATCTCTTGCTGTTGGGCTTTGTTAGTAATATATAGAAATGCAGATGATTTATCTGGGTTTATTTTCAAGTACTTTTTCACTTGGTTCTCTGGGATTCTCTAGGTATATCATCATATCATCTGCAAAGAGTGATAACTTCATTTCTTCTTTACCTATTCTAATTCCTTCAATTTCTTTTTCTTCTTTTATTGCTACAACTAGCATTTCTAATACCATATTGAATAACAGTGGTATTTTCTAATATTGAAGCAGCCCTGTTTCAATTCCTGGTATAAATCCTACCTGATCATAGGGTATTATTCTCATGATAAGTTGCTGTATTCTTTTTGCTAATATCTTATTTACAATTTTTGCATCTGTATTCATAGAGAAATTGGTCTATAATTTTCTTTCTCTGTTTTAGCTCTTCCTGATTTAGGTATCAGAACCATATTTGTATCAAAAACAGAATTGTTAGGACTCCTTCAGCAATTTTCTCAGACAGTCTAGATAGTATTAACTGTTCTTTAAATGTTTGATAGAATTCACTTGTAAATCCATCTGGTCCTGAAGACTTTTTCCTAGGGAGTACATTGATGGATTATTCAATTTCTTCTTCTGAGATGGGGCTATTTAATTATTCAGCTTCCTCTTCTGTTAATCTGGGAAATTTATGTTTTTTAAAATAATCATCCATCTCATTTAGATTGTCGAATTTATGGGCATACAACTGAGCAAAATAATTTCTAATTATTGTTTTAATTTCTTCCTCACTGGAGGTTAGTTCTCCCTTTTCACTTTTTTTAAATATAAATTTATTTATTTAACTTTTTACATTCATTTTCACAAAATTTTGGGGTCCAAATTTTCTCCCCATTTATCCCCTCTCCCCACCCCAATACACCAAGCATTCTAATTTCCCCTACCACCAATCTGCCCTCTCTTCTATCCTCCCTCCTTTCTCTTGTCCTCATCTTCTCTTTTGTCCTGTAGGGCCAGATGACTTTCTATTCCCCCTTAAGTGTATTTCTAATTTCCTAGTAGCAACAACAATACTCAACAGTTGTTCCTAAAACTTTGAGTTCCAAATTCTCCCCATCCCTCCCTCCCCACCTGTTCCCTTTGGGAAGGCAGGCAATTCAACATAGGCCATATATGTGTGGTTTTGCAAATGACTTCCATAATAGTAGTGTTGTGTAAGACTAACTGTATTTCCCTCCATCCTATCCTGCCCCCCATTGTTTCTATTCTGTCTTTTGATCCTGTCCCTCCCCAAGTGTTGACTTCAAATTGCTCCCTCCTCCCATTGCCCTCCCTACCATCATCCCCCTACCCTTGCTTATCTCCTTCTCCCCCACTTTCCTGTATTGTAAGATAGGTTTTCATACCAAAATGAGTGTGCATTTTATTCCTTCCTTTAGTCGAATGTGATGAGAGTAAGCTTCATGTTTTTTTCCTCAGCTCTCCTCTTTTTCCCTTCACTAAAAAGTCTTCTGCTTGCCTCTTGAATGAGAGATAATTTACCCCCTTCCATTTCACCCTCTCTCCTCCCACTACATTTCTCTCTTACCATTTACCTTAATTTCTTTTAAGATATGATCCCATCCTATTCAATTCACTCTGTGCTCTCTGTCTCTGTGTGTGTGCATGTGTGTATGTGTGTGTGTGCATGCGCATGCATGTACATGTGTGTGTGCCTGTGTGTGTGTATGTGTGTGTGTAGTCCCACCAACTACCCAGATACTGAAAAGTTTTAAGAGTTACAAATATTGTCTTTCCATGTAGGAATGTAAACAGTTCACCTTTGGTAAGTCCCTTATGACTTCTCTTTGCTGTTTGCTTTTTCATGCTTCTTCTCATTCTTGTGTTTGAAGGTCAAATTTTCTTTTCAGCTCTGGTCTTTTCATCATGCTTGAATGCTTGAAAGTCCTCTGTTTCATTGAAAGACCATATTTTACCCTGAAGTATTATACTCAGTTTTGCTGGGTAGGTGATTCTTGGTTTGAGTCCTAGTTCCTTTGACTTCTGGAATATCCTATTCCACACCCTTCGATCCCTTAATGTAGAAGCTGCTAGATCTTGTGTTATCCTGATTGTATTTCCACAATACTGGAATTGTTTCTTTCTAGCTGCTTGCAATATTTCCTCCTTGACCTGGGAATTCTGGAATTTGGCCACAAGGTTCCTAGGAGTTTCTCTTTTTGGATCTCTTTCAGGTGGTGATCGATGGATTCCTTGAATACTTATTTTGCCCTCTGGTTGTAGAATATCAGGGCAGTTTTCCTTGATAATTTCATGAAAGATGACGTCTAGGCCCTTTTTTGATCATGGCTTTCAGGTAGTCCCATAATTTTTAAATTGTCTCTCCTGGATCTATTTTCCAGGTCAGTTGTTTTTCCCATGAGATATTTCACATTCTCTTCCATTTTTTCATTCTTTTGGTTTTGTTTTGTGATTTCTTGGTTTCTCAGAAAGTCATTAGCCTCCATCTGTTTCATTCTAATTTTGAGAGAACTCTTTTCTTCAGTGAGCTTTTGAACCTCTTTTTCCATTTGGCTAATTCTGCTTTTGAAAGCATTCTTCTCCTCATTGGCTCTTTGAACCTCTTTTGCCAATTGAGCTAGCCTATTTTTCAAGGTGTTATTTTCTTCAGCATTTTTTTGGGTCTCCTTTAGCAAGGTATTGACCCGTTTTTCATGCTTTTCTTGCATCTCTCTTATTTCTCTTCCCAGTTTTTCCTCCACCTGTCTAACTTGATTTTCAAAATCCTTTTTGAGCTCTTCCATGGCCTGAGCCCATTGGATATCTATTTCAGATGTTTGGGATACAGAGGCGTTGGCTTCTATGTCTTTCCCTGATGGTAAGCATTGTACTTCCTCATCAGAAATGAAAAGAGGAAGAAACATCTGTTCCCCCAGAAAGCAGCCTTTTATGGTCTTATTTTTCTTCCCTTTTCTGGGCATTTTCCCAGCCAGTTACTTGACTTCTGAGATTCCTCTCCACCCACGCCTAGATCTGCCCAGCTACTGCTTGGGGTCTGAGATTCAAATGCTGCTCCCCAGTCTCGGGGCTTTCAGTGGCAGGCGTGGCTGGTATTCAATGTGAGCTTAAGTTCTGGTGCTCTGGTGGAGGCAGGGCCACCTCCCAGGCTCAGTTCCCTTAGGGGGTTTATGCAGAGACTTTCAGTAATGGAGCGGAGCTCCTTTCTGCTCCGTGAGTCCCGGGCCTCCGCTGCCTCTGCCGCTGCCTCCTGAGGGGGCCTGAGTCATGGAGACACCCCGCTCCCCTCTTGGCCAGCCCAGAAGTCTCTCTCACCGACCTGTAATGCCTGTGAGTGGAAGGAACTTTGCGGCTGCTGGAGGTTCCATCCCTGAAGCCTGCTCGAATCTGCTCCTCTGGGGCCGTGCAGGCAGGGCTGGGCTCTGCTGTGTGGTGTGCGATGGACCTTTGGGGTCAGTTTTTCAGTGCTCTCTGGAATGGAAGTCTCCTCCACTGCATTGCTGCGTGGCTTGCACTGCTCCAGAATTTGTGGGGAGTTCTTTTTACAGGAAATTTATGGGCTGTGGGTTCGGAGCTAGCATATGTGAGTCTTTCTACTCTGCCATCTTGGCTCCTCCCCCTTCCTTTTCACTTTTGATATTGGTAATTTGGTTTTCTTCTTTTTTAAATCAAATTGACCAATGGTTTATCAATTTTATTGGTTTTTTCATAAAACTAATTCTTAGTTTTATGTATTAGTTCAATAGTTTTCTTAATTTCAATTTTATTAATCTCTCCTTTGGTTTTCAGTATTTCTAACTTGTTATTTACTTGGAGATTTTCAATTTGTTCTTTTTCTAGCTTTTTCAGTTGCATGCCCAATTATTCATGTAGGCATTCAAAGATATAAAACCTCTCCTAAGAACTGCTTTTGCAGTATCCCATAAGATTTGGTAAGTTGTCTCATTATTGTCATTCTCTTGAATGAAGTTGTTGGTTGTTTCTATAATTTGTTGATTGTTTCTATAATTTGTTGTTTAACTCACTCATTCTTTAGGATTAGATTGTTTAGTTCCCAATTAACTTTTAGTTTATGTTTCCATGGCCTTTGATTACATATAATTTTTATTGCATTATGATCTGAGAAGGATGCATTGACTATTTCTGCCTTTCTGCACTGGACTGTGAGGTTTTTATGGCCTAGGACATGGCCAATTTTTGTATATGTGCCAGGTACCACTGAGAAAAAGGTATATTCCTTTCTATTCCCATTTAATTATCTCCAGAGATCTATCATATCTACCTTATCCAGAGTTTTATTCACCTCCTTAACATCTTTCATATTTATTTTGAGGTTAGATTTATTAAGTTCAGAGAGAGGGAGGTTGAGTACAGTTTTGCTATCTATTTCTTCCTGTAACTCCCTTAACTTCTTCTCTAAGAATTTGGATGCTATACCACTTGGAGCATATATGTTTAGTAATGAAATTGCTTCATTGTTTATGGTGCCTTTTAGCAAGATATAGTTTCCTTCCTTATTTCTTTTGATTAGATCTATTTCTGATTTTGCTTTGTCTGAGATTAGGATAGATACCCTTGCTTTTTTTTACATCAGCTGAAGCACAATATATTGTGCTCCAACCTTTTACCTTTACCCTGTGTATATGCCCCTGTTTTAAATGTGTTTCTTGTAAACAACGTATTGTTAGATTATGGTTTTTAATTCATTCTGCTATCCATCTCCGTTGTATGGGAGAGTTCATCCCATTCACATTCACAGTTATGATTACTATCTGCATCTTTCCCTCCATCCTCTTTCTCCCCCAACCCCATTTATACTTTTAGTTCTCCCTTCTCCCTTCCCCTCTATAATAGTTTTAATTTTTGATCACTGCCTCCCTCAGTCTTCCCTCCCTTCTTTCATCTCCCCTCCCTTTTACTCCCCTTTTCCCTTACTACTTCTTCCCTCCCTTTTAGCCTCCCCTCCCTTTTCTTTCCCCCTTCCTCTCCTACTTCCTATAGAGCTAGTTGTATTCCTATACTTTTCTATACTTAACTGAGTTTGTTGTTCCCTCCTTGAATCCAATCAGATGAGAGTACGCTCAAACAATGCTCATCTTCCTCCCCTCTTTCCCTCTACTATAATATATTTTGTGCCTCTTCCTGTGATGTAATTTACCTTTTTTTCTGACTCCTCCTTTTCACATCTTCCTTTGGCTGTCTTAAATCACATTTTTATCATGATATCATTTACTTTATACTACTCCTTCTATCTATGTATATCCCTTTTATATATCATAATAAATATTCAGTTCTCAAGATTAACAAGTACCATCTTCCTCTATAGGGATATAAACAGTTTGCCTATATTGAATAACAAGTCTTTTTCCCCCTGTTTACCTTTTTAGGACTCTCTTGAGACTTATGTTTGAGATTGAATTTTCTATTGAGCTCTGGCCTTTTCATCAGGAAGGCCTGGAAATCCCTTATTTCATTGAATGTCCATCTCCTTGCCTGAAATATTATGCTTTACTTTGCTGGATAACTGATCCTTGGTTGTAGTCCCAGCTCCTTTGCTTTATAGAATATTGTATTCCAACTCCTTCAATATTTTAATGTAGAACCTGCAAGGTCCTGTGTGATCCTGACTGTAGCTCCTCAATATCTGAATTGTTTCCTTCTGACTGCCTGCAGTATTTTCTCCTTCACTTGATAGTTCTGGAATTTGGCAATGATATTCCTTGGTGTTTTAAGTTTGTGTGTCCTTTTCAGGAGGTGAATAGTAGATTCTTTCAGTAACTATCTTACCCTCTGGATCTAGGAGTTCTGGGCAATTTTCCTTGATGATTTCTCTGAAGATATTGTTCAGACTCTTTTTTTTCATCATGGCTTTCTGGTAGACCAATAATCCTTAGATTTTCTCTCTTGGATCTATTTTCCAGGTCAGTTGTTTTTCCAATTAGCTATTTTACATTTTCTTCTATCTTTTCATTCTTTAGATTCTGTTTGACTGATTCTTGATGTCCCATAGAATCATTAGCTTCTCCTTACCCGATTCTAATTTTTATCAAATTGTTTTTTTCAGTTAACTTTTGCATCTTCTTTTCCATCTTTCCAATTGTTCCTTTTAAGGAATTATTTTCTCCAGTTCGGTTTTGTACTTCCTTTTCCACTTGTCCAATTTTCCTTTTAAATTCTTCTGTGATTTCTTTTTTCCTATTTTTAAAATCATCGGTCAGTTTTTATTCTATTGCTCTAATTTAGCTTTTGAAATCCTTTCTGAGTTCTTCCAAGAATGCTCCTTGTGCTTCAGACCAGTTCATATTCCCTTCTGAAGTTTCAGATAGGAGTACAGTCTCAATGATAACCCCTTTGGTATTCATGTTTTGGCCCTTTTCCCCATAGAAAGATTCTCTGGTCTTTTCTGCTTTACTTTTTACTCATGATGATCACCCTTTTCCTGGCTTTTAAAGTAGATCTCTGCATTTGGGGAACAGGGGGCTCTTTCTCACAGTTCTTGTGCCTAAAACTTGGGCTTTGTGTGTTGTGGCCTCTGGTTCTTTCAGCTAGAAGCTAAAATGCTACAACTTACCTGGTGCTGAGCTGGCTGGTATTGGAAAGCAGAAGCCAGGTAAAGTCTTTTTGGGTTTTCCCAGAATTACCCTGGAGCTAGCTGCGTTGTATGGGGGAGGGGTGACCTGGTCACAGGAGGTCTCCTCTGTTGAGCTAGAGCATGGGCAAGCTCCTGTCTGCCCTAGTGTCTTCTCGATTCCTCTAAGGTACTGAGGCACGCCTGGAGTCCTGGTGTTGGCGGTTGTGGGATTCACCCCCCTGGGGCTCAGGATCTTCTCCCGGTTTGCTGAGGTGGAGTGGTCTGGGACAGCTCTGGTCCTGCACTGGTTCCTTCAGCTACAGCAACAGGGACCCTCCTGCTACTCCCACTGTTCCAGGATTTTGAAGGGAAGATATTCTCTGGGCTCTTCAAGGTCAACAAAGGAGGGAGATGGCAATTACCGATCACTCTGCCATCTTGGCTCCTGGAACCAGAAGTCTTCTTTCTTTTTTAAAAAAAGTAATGTTATTTTATTTTTAAAAATTATATGTAAAGACAACTTTCAACATTCATTTTTTGAAAGATTTTGAGTTCCAAATTTTTCTTCCTCTATCCCCTCACACCTACCCAAGATAGCCAGCCATCTGACATAGGTTATACATCTGCAATAATGTAAAACATTTCCACATTTGTCATGTTGTAAAAGAAGTAACAGAACAAAAAGGAAAAAAAAAGCACAGCCCCTCCCCCCAAAAAAGTGTATATAGTATGCTTCTGTCTGCATTTAGACTTCATCAGTTCTTTCTATGGATGTGGATAGAATTTTTCATTGTAAATCTTTTAGAATTGCCTTAGATCATTTGTATTGCTGAGAAGAGCTAAGTTGATCATAGTTGATCATTATACAGGGTTACTGAGAACAATATTCTCCTGGTTCTACTCACCTCACCTAGTATCAGTTCATGTAGGGATAAGACCAATTTTCCATTTCTATGTGTGGCTCAACAAATTATATGATAAGGTTACTCATGGAAATACCTGAATTAACTCCACATCCAAAGTGCTAGCTTTTTAACCTTCTCAGGTCACATAGTTGTTAACTTTTTGTTTCCTTTCCCGCCATCCAGGCTCCACTAACAGCATTCACTGGAGCCTTACTCTGACTTATCCACATTGTTAAGATATTTTCACCCCAGACCTGTTTTTTTCAGAAATATTTAACACAGAAGCTCAAGGATACATTCACTAGATTATATTTCTTGCCTTGATTATTTAGATTTTGAAATTTGAAGTATAATGTGGATATAATGTTAACATGACAATGAATCTGAAAAAACTCCATAACTCCCCTCCCTCCAAAAACCCCCAACTCTGTGACTAGGTATAATCTATGAAGCACAACTGAAAGTCTTTTCATTAATATAGAAATTTACTGAGACATATGGTGCCAAATCATCACTGTATTTTGAATTTTACTTATTAGACAGTTTATGTTGATAACTTTAGATTGAAATAAATTGTTTGTATTAAATATTATTCTTGTCAACATTAAGAGACAAGGCTGCCAGTATTGATGTAGGCTATTTAATAAGCACCAAAGCCTCGCCTTTCTTTGTAAACTTCAAAATTGTTTAATTTATTTTCAGGTAATACTGTTTAGTTCAATAGTGCCATTGTATTCAACAATTTCTTTCTTAGCCTCAGCTCCACATTATTATCTTTTGTTATTATTAGAACCTGATGAGTTGCTTTGAACAGAAATGTTTTTCTCTCTAAGATGTCACTGCAGCATTCCTGTGTAATAGCATGATGAGTAAATTGTAACAACATAGATTATGCTCTTATTAATAAGGTGGTTTTTTTCCTATATATCCATATCCAATTTGGAAAAATCCATAATTTGACAAAAACACATTAAGAAAAAATTTATCTAACAGATTTTAGATTTTGGCTTACTTCTATTAGAGATCATTTTTTTTTGTTTTTGTTTTTTTTTGGTACATGAAGTAACTATACACCTTATAATATCACTTGAAATTAATCTATTAATAACAATTATACAGTAAATAGCCCCCATACATCAACTGTTAAAGAATGTTAGGAGGTTGAAACAAGGGACAAAGGACAAGACACATGATTGAAGTTTGAAACTACTAATGAAAATTACAATAATGATGATGATAGCTAGCATTTACAATGAACCTTAAGGTTTGCAAAGCACACCTACATACATATGTCATCTGCCTCTTTTGAGTTGGTATTATTATCCCCCTGCTACAGATGAGGAAATTGAGTCTCAGAGAGGTTACCTGGTGTTGCTTTGTAAGTCATACATATTTGTGGTTGAGTCAAGTCTGACTCTCTGTGACCCCATTTGGGGTTTTCCTGGCAAGGATGCTGTAGTGGTTTGCCATTTCCTTCTCAGCTCATTTTACAGATGAGGAAACTGAGGGAAACAGGATTAAGTGACTTGTCTAGTATTACACAGCACGTAAATGTCTGAGACTGAATTAGACACCATGAAAATGACTTTTTCTGACTTTAGGCCCAGTACGCTATCCACTGTGCTACCCAGCTGGCCCATCAAACAGAAATCTCAGGAAATGTCAAGTCATATATGTACTTTTAAACATCAAATACCCATCCAGAGACCTTGGTTCTTTATTCTTGAGCTTACCATTTTTTCCATTGGTGTTTGCTTTGAAATGTATTATTAATGGCAGCTATATGGTATATGGTATATATATGGCAACTATATAGTATATATATGGTATATATGGAGTTAGGAAAACCTGAGTTCAAAAC
This sequence comes from Bettongia penicillata ogilbyi, assembly GCA_023548195.1. Classification (NCBI taxonomy): domain Eukaryota; kingdom Metazoa; phylum Chordata; class Mammalia; order Diprotodontia; family Potoroidae; genus Bettongia; species Bettongia penicillata. The sequence continues at coordinate 1,735,048 of JAJHZJ010000066.1, read as the reverse complement.
CCACTTTAGATATTTACTAGGTGTGTGACCCTGGACAAATTATTTAATTTCTCTCAGCCTCAATTTTCTCATCTGTAAAATGGGCATAATTGCACTTATCTCTCAGCGTCATTGTTATAAAGAGAAAATAAGATATTTGTAAAGTGCTTAGCAAACCTTGTATAAATGCTAGCTACTATTATTTTATATGATTATTATTAATAGGTATGTGCAAGGCAGCTCTCAAAGCACAGAAAAACAGGAGTTAAAGTTATTTAAGACAATTGTCATGTTAACACAAGTGATATGACTTTAATGGATACAAAAATATTTTAATGTAATATTATCTAATTATACTACAAATATAAGGCAGGAAAAATGCAGCAGCAAAGTTTTATTATTAATTTATCCCCCTTTTAATACCAGACTTTTTGATTAGATAATATTCTATTTTTTTCCAATTACATGTAAAGATAATTTTCAATGTTAATTTTTTATAAGATTTTGAGTTCCAAATTTTTATCCCTCCCTCCTTTCCCTTTGCCTTCCCCAGACAGCAAGCAATCTGATGTAGGTTATACATGTGTAATCATACAAAATGAATTTCCATATTAGTCGTGTTGTAAAAGAAGAAACAGAATAAAAGGGGGAAACAACCATGAAAAAAACAAAGAAAGTAAAAATAATATACTTCTATCTGCATTTAGAGTCCGTCAGTTCTTTCTCTGTATATGGATAGCATTTTCCATTATGAGTCCTGAAATTATCTTAATACCAGAACTTCTGAAGAAATGAGCAGACTGGCCCAGATCCTATCCTGCCTTGAACAAGGAAAAGACCTATTGCTTTGATCCAAGACTCAGTCTCTTATCTTTTTCCCCATATCCCTCCCCTATCAGTTGGGTGTCTCTACTCAGGTCTCAGAGCTAGATGTGGGCCTGGGTCAGTTGCAGTCTCCATCATAATATGAAAGTATGCCATCTTAGCTTTGTTTTTTTTTTAAATATTGTTTCAGACTCTTTCCCCCAGAAAGGAGATTGTTGTGAGTTACGTCCTGTTTGTTTGAATGTTTGAATTAAAAGGAATTTTTTAAAACTGAAAAAAAAAAAAGCAAAGGACTGGTAGTGTTGATGTTAACTTAAAGATCGTCTACATCCTGTTTCAACTTGGTAGCAGTGGAACTCACCGAGACTCTGCGGTGATTGTAAATCTGACCTATTACTTGTGATCTCAATTTGATCCATGTAATGTGGTTTATGTTGACACATTAGCAGTCTGCTATGCAGGGGGAAATGCCTATAGTCACCCACAAGGAGTTCCACTTAGCACCTCCAAGTACTAAAGCAGTTCTAGGTGGATATGTATTGCTACGAAGGTTGGGGTGATGGTAGTGATAGGAGCTTTTGACATTTTCCTGTTGTTTTCCTTCTCCTATTAAACAGGAAGTCTTCTGCCTTTTAAACTAGTAACCTAGTTATTATATCCCTTAAAGAGGGAAAGTTATGAGATATAGAATAGCTATTCCAAAAAAAGTTTCTGACCTTTCACTCAGGATTAAATAGAGTTAAAGGAATCTTGTCCTTCTTTATATGCCTGTGAGAGGCCAGGATATAAATTTTAGAACCAAGACCTTACTAATGCGATCATTACAAAGCTCGACTTTCCCCCTCTTTCAGGGTGTTCATCTATTATGAGCAATACCTATAACCTTATGTTGTTTCAATATCCCTATATATCTCTGAATCCACAGTGATGGGAATGAAAGGAAAAATGATTCTTGTGTAAGAATAAGTCTCCGTGTGTACTTTTGCTTACTTTACTTTTCTTGAGGTTTTCCTTTCATAAATGACTATTATGGAAATGTTTTGTATGGCTCCACATGCATAACCTATTTTGAATTGCTTGCTTTCTCAGGGAGTTGGGAGTGGAAGAAGGGAGAGAATTTGGAGCTCAAAGTTTTAAAAACAAATATTAAAAATTGTTTTTACATGTAACTGGGAAAAAATAAAATATTAAAGAAAAATAAAAAAAAGAATGTCTTCATTATAGATACTAGTGCTAAGTGATCTCCTGTGCTCAGTGATGGTCATGTAAGTTATGGAGTCCATTAAAAGAACATAGCAGATAAGAGATCACAAGCAGGATGATTTCAGAAAAACATGGAAAAACCTATATGAACTGATATATAATGAAGTGAAGAGAGTCAGGAGAAAATTGTACACAGTAATAGCAATATTGTTCAATGAAGAACTGTGAACGACTTTGCTATTTTCAGCACTATGATGATCCAAGACAATCCCAAAGGACTAATGATGAAACATGCCTTCAGAGAAAGAGATGATATTGTTTGACTACAGACTGAAGCATGCTATTTTCGCTTTCTTTTTCTTTTGAGTTTTCTTATACAAAATGACTAATATAGAAACATTTCATATAATTGCATATAAATAACCTATATCTGATTGCTCACCATCTCAGGGAGGAGGGAGGAGAAAGAAGTATAGAATTTAGAACTCAAAAGTTTTAAATAAAAATGTAAAGAAAAAGACACAGCAGGTGAACCATAGTCTGTGAAACAACCTGGAGAACTCTAAGGCCTGTATCATATAGCAGAACACTTCAGCTCCATACTTTTCTCAGAGCCATAACTTACTCATATGTACCATGAGCAAATGTATGTATATATGCTTATAATTTAAATAACAGAACATTACTTGCATTAAATTTCTTTTTGTATCCTTTCAGTACTGTTCAAACTTCCCCGTCTGTGAGGCAAATTAAAAAGCCTACTAAGGTGAGAAAAAAAAGAAAATCCAGCTAATCTCCTACCATGCAGAATTTCTGTAAACATGTAGACTGATTTTTTTTTCTAATGGTAAGATATTGTTTTTTTAAATATATTTTTAGAAATTTTTATATATTTTATACAAAATTTTGTGTACATTTAAAATTTTATTTATATATATTTAAATATATACTTGTGTATGCTGATACACATAGTCTCCCAAACTCCCATTTGCCCTGCCAGTCTGGGTACCTAGAAGATAGCTATTACTTTGTCACCCAGAGTTTAAGAGTAGCCCTGAGAGATTGGGGGAGAGTTTTTTCTTCTGTAAAGCTAGAATTCATGAGCCCCTACAGATGTTTTCCTTATTAATTATTGATTGATGTTAATTAATCAGTCAGATTTCATTAGCTCATTGTCTTCACTCCTGCAAAATTCTTGATGTACTTTCTCACCAGTACATACAGGGGAGAGTGGGATCAAGTTTAGAGAGAGTACATATGGCATAGCGGCAGCTTACAGCTTTAAGTCCTTTTGCTGGAGTGCTTTGGTATGGTGTAGTTTTTCTGCTTGGCTCTTTGTAGATTTTGACTTTTTCTTCCCTCGTTGTATCCAATTTACCCCCAGCTCCCAATGCAGACACTATCACTGGCTGTTGTCATTCTGGTCATCTTACTAGAATGCTAATGAAAAATCTAAATCTTCTAGTTCTCTGAAATTCACCAGGACCTATTCTAGTCAAAGTGGAGGATGGGAGTAGAGGTGGGAACCAAGACTTGATACCAAGACTCTTCTATTCCTTTCATCCCCTCTCAGCATTAGCTCTCTCCTCCCCACCACCAAACATTTAAATCCCTGGGCTCTGAAAGAATATACTGTTTTATAAACGGCATAGGACATGACCAAGTTTCCTGAATACTTCCTACACAATGTCTATCTAGTTAATTCAGTGGTTTTTAAGGAGGACATCTAAATTAATCAAGATCTTTTTCATACTTAATCTAAAGCCAATGTCTGATTCAAAGAGATCTGTTTCCCTCAGACAAATGCATCAGAACATAACATCTTGTCAATTACATTAAGTAGGGTATGGTGATTTGATTGATTTACTCAATAACTCCCCCCTCTTATATTAATGACAGAGAAGGGAAGATGTCTTGGGGGCTCTTGGAGCTAGAGTATACACACTACACTAAAATTAGGATGAACTGAAGAGTCAATGGAGGAGTCATACCTAAGTCATGATGTCTGAGGGAAATGTAGTATAAGTTAGGTAGTGAGTGCTGGCCTTCTTCTCTCCTGGGGTTATTGCTTTGCACAAGATTGCTGACTCTTCCAGGGCAGTCAGGTCATCAAGAATTTATCAAAGGCTTATTATGTTCCAGGCATTGTGCTAAGGGCTAGATAGATAGGGATAAGTGCAGGAATGGAGTCTCCATTACAACCTTGTTCCCTTACTCTTACTCATTGTTCAAGGCCCTTCCCTGAAGTTTTAATTGGGTAGCTACATATAAGCCTTCCTGTAGGGGTTGAGAAACTTAAGGAAATGTCAAAGTAACATTAATTGAAATCAATTAGTTACTAATTATTAGTACCTTGTTTTCACTTCATAGCCCAAACCAACAGACAACACAGGAGTTGAGTCAGGATACCTGGATTCTAGTTTTATCTGCCAGTCATTTCCTGTGTGACCTGGGGAAAGTAACTTCATTTTTATAGGCCTCAATTTCCTTGTTTTTAAATGAGAGGGTTAAACCAGACATAATACTTCACAAAGTCTGTTTTGGTAGGCAATCTGGTAGTTAGTCCCTAGGGACTGAATTACATACTTAGATTACCCTCTCCTGCCCAGAACTGGTACTGCAATATTTTTGTATATTTCTTATCTTCCTCCCCCATCATCATCTTGCTTTCTCCTCTCCCCCACCCCCCATCACCCTCAGACTTACTATATACAACTTATTGTCAATGTAGACAAACCTAATCTAACAACTGCTTGAGTACTTAACTATGTGTAAGGCATTATGCTAGGTTGTAGAGCTATTAAGACAAAAATCAAACCCTACCTTCAAGTGGCTTATGTTCTAAGTGGATGGGATACATTGTGCACATGTTAAATCAATACCAGGCAATTGCAAGAGAGAGCGAGGATTAACATTTGGAGGAGTCAAGAAAATCTTTGTATAGGAAGTGGCCACTCAGATTGAACCTTGAAGAAAGAGTTTCTAAGAGACAGAGAGGAAGAGGGAGTTCATTCCAGGTATGGGGATCAGCCTGAACGTTACGAAGACAGTAACGTTCAGGCAAAAGTTAACAAGGTAGTTCAGAGGGAATAAAGAATGTGAGATAAGTCTGGAAAGGTAGGTAGGAGTCACATAGCAGAAGGCCTTAAATTCATACACATTTACAAACTTTGGACACCCCTATGCTCAACTCTTATATATGTGTTGCCCCAGCCAAAAATACCCCACACCACAGAATGTTTTATGATCTGCTGCCTGAATAGTCAAGAGAGAAGTTCTGGACACAATAGAAACTGCCTGCTTTAAAAGTTAATTAACCAGGAAAACATTGTACACCGTATCAGCAACATGACCAAAAATGAGTGACTCAGCTCTTCTCAGCAACACAGTGATCTAAGGCAAGTACAAAGGACTCACGAAGGAAAATGCTGTCCACATCCAGACAGAACTGATGGACTGTGGATACAGATCAAAGCATATTTTTTCACTTATTTTATTCTTTTTCGCGTTTTTTTTCCTTTGGATCTTTCTTCTTTCACAACTGTGACTAATATAGAAATATGTTTTTACATGATAGCACATATACAACCTATAGCAAATTGCTGACCATTTTCAGAAGAGGGGGAAGGGGAAAGAAAAATTTGGAACTCAAAATCATATAAATCATATAAAATCATATAAAAGTGAATGCTAAAATTTATCTTGATGTGTCATTGGGGAAAAAATAAAATACTATTTAAAAAAAAATTCATTGTTTGATATTTAGTTTCAAGATGACAAACCAGTCTATATAGCATAGTGAAACAATGTCATATAAAATGTAACCAATGTTATGTGGTAAATGTAACAAAAAGAGAATCAAGGAGTTTGAAGTCAGATTAATTGAATATAGATATAGAAAATTCTGTTGATAAAATATAACATCTATTATGTTAAAAACACTAAAAAAAGTAAAGGAACTAATAGGTTTTTTTTTAATGTGGTAAACAGAATCTAAAATTGAGAGCTAGCATTATCTAAAATGGGGAAAAGCAAAGACTCTCTAATGAGATCAAAGATAAAGTGAGGATGTCTTTTGTCACTATTATTAGTTCTAGAAATGCTAACTATTGCATAAGATAAGATAATTAAATAGAAGGAATAAACATAAGCAAAAAAGGAAATTATTTTTTCAAAATAATTAATCAAAAGATTCAAATAAAAATTATTTCAACCCATAACTTCAGTAAAGTAGCAGGCCATAAAACAAACCCACCAAAAAAATCAACCTTTCTGGATATTATCAACAAGACCCAGCAAGAAGAGATAGTAAAATAAATTTCATTCAAAATATAAAATATATAAAATATCTATAAGTCCAACTACCATAATTCATAAAGTATTTTTTAACATAACAGATGTTATATTTTATCAACAGTATTTTTCATATTTATTGATTTGATGTTGACTTTAATTATTTTTGGTTTATTATATTTATACTTTTTAAAAAATACTAAATCACCGTACTGAGGGAAGGGGTAATCAGAATGCAAGGTGTTATGGGATGGGGGAGGGAAGAGATGGAAAGAAAATTTGGAACTCAAAATTCTGTGAAAATGAATGTTGAAAACTAAAAATAAATGAATAAACATTAAAAAAATACTAAACCAACTTTGCAGTAAGAAATCTTATTACTAATACTTTATAGCTGCCTTTATCGTAACCCTTGCCTGCAATCTGAAATTCTTGCTTAAGACTCAGAATGCCTTCCTGTTGGATTAAAGCTGTCCATAGAGGAATTGGGGAAGAGGTAGGGGTGGAGAGATATTGAGGTCTAATCCAGTTATCAGAGTTCCATATCCAGAGATATGCTACTAGTTTTCCAATTAAAACTAAACGGATTGACCCACAGAAACACTGATATTCATCGTCTGGTGACTTGTTTCCAGGTATTAGGGCCATCTCCAAAATGAATGGGTAGCTAGGATTCAGGAATATGGATTCTTATTGAAGGAGGAACTGTCTTCTCCATGGTCTATAAATATGGGCTAAGAGGATAACTTTCTATCTCTTTTGGACTTCCTTTGCACCTTCCTCTGCTCAGAAGGCAGGCCATTACATAGCAGAGCAGACCTGATTCTCAGGCAGCGCAAAACTATGTTCTTTTTAAATTTCCTCCATCTAAGAACTGGTATTGCACTTGTTGGAGCTGGCCCAAGGGGAGAAATCCAGAGAACAGAATTTTACAGTTTAAATGGTAGCTCACTGAAGCTCTCTGAAGTATTTAGAGGACTGAGAAACTGCCTTACCAGAATCAAATATGTATGTGCCCACTCAGCCTGAGAGGGGAGTTGCTTTGTGTGATCTCACATTGAGAGCACTGATCCTTCAAAAACAAGGGTTCCAAACCTGTTATCAGTTAAACCTCTAAGGGGTCTATGAACTTAGAAAAACCTTACACTTCTATTTTCACTTACCTTGGGCTTCCTTTATATGTTATGCTTATAAAAACTGTTATTCTGAGAAAGGATCCAAAGGCTTTATCAAACTGCTAAAGGGGTTCATGACAGAAGAAAGGTTAAGAACTTGTAGAGGTAGAAGATTGCTTCAAAGAATGCTTGATGAAGGAAGCTTCTACTGATGAAGGAGTAAAACCATATCATTGAGTAAAGCTACATCTAAACTAGGCCCCTAAGGAAGGAATATTTCTAGTTTCTCTCTCTTCTTTCAGTTTCTGAGGCATCACAACAGCCTGTGTAGAAAAGAGAGATCTGGATCTCTGCCATCCCTTGTTATTACCATACATTACTCAGACATTGTAGTTCTGATGGGAAGATTACTGGTTTTTTTAATAGCTCAAAAATATGTAACCTAAACTGTAGTCTAAACCAAGTTTTTTTTTTTACAAAGGTTTGCCCCAATAGTAGGCTCAAGTTCAGTCCCCTTTTGTAGGAAACAGTGGGATATTTAAGCACTTTATATGCATTTTTAATACTAGTTTATTGACTCTTGTGAGTCCTCTGTATTGTTTTCATTATCATACCATATGCAAGTAGGTGGCACGGTGAATCGAACCCTAAACCTGGAGTCAGGAAGACCTAAGACACTTACTAGCTCTGTGACCCTGGGCAAGTCACTGAACCCTGTTTGCTTCAGTTTTCTCATCTGTAAAATGAGCTGGAGAAGGAAATGGCAAACATCTCCAGTATCTTTGCCAAGAGAACCCCAAATGGGTTCAAGAAGAGTTGGACATGACGGAGCAACAGTAACAATGATATCTATATCATTGCCTTTACTGCTTTCACAGGAACTAGGTCCCCTGCTACCCACTTTTGGGGAAATCTAGAGCTACCATGAACACATTTGGGGATTTTTCTGGAGTAATTCCATATAGGGCCAATGAAGAGAGATATTGAACTTTTAAAGTTCAGCATCCAAGGGCAAAACCAGTCCATGAGAGCCCAGAGTGTTGAACCATAGATTATCTGTGGAGACCCTAGGATCAAAGAACTTAGAATTGGAAGGGACCTCATAGGCTCTCTAGTTTTTACAGGTGGGGGTACTGAGGCCCACAGAGTCCTACCACCAATATAACACCATTGTAATTGACAGAGATGGAATTCAAACCCAGATCCTTTGAATCTAAATCTAGTGCTCTTTCCACCTCCCCTGTAGGGGGAGACAAAGGTGTATACAAATGTAACTAGGGGTTGCACAATGATCATAAGAAATTTATTTATAGTTCTGAGAAAAAAAACGAACTCCCAGAGTCTTGGATATTTTATAAGATAGAGTTAAAAGGACTGAACTTTCAGTTCTGGGGGAGGGAAGTTTGGGCTGGAGGAAGCAGCCATAGTGAGGCTTCCAGGGGCTTAACATTTCAGCTTTCTACCACTAATACGATCTGTACCAGTTCTGGAACAAAATAAAGAGTGTCCAAGGTTTCAAGAGACTGAAACACAAAGTTGTTCTGGATGATCTCTAAAATTCCTTTCTGCTCTGTCATTCTATAATCCTATCACTTTGTATCAAGACAGAGAATAAATCTTATTCATTTTTGTGCCTTCCACATGACTTGTATGCAGTAGATGCTCAAAAATAACATTGAATTTTTCCACACATTTCCAAGGTGACTTTGCAGAATCCTTTGTCCCCCTACCTGCTTAGGTCAGGGACTCTTACAAGCAAGAAGATTACAGAGAGGCCCTATGACTCTCTGGCTGATCCATCAAAATGCAGTTATTAAGTGCCCATTAGATGCCAGGGACTGTGTTAGGCGTTGAGAATATAACTACAAAGAGTAAAATAATCTCCACTCTCAAGGAATTTGTAATCTAACCAAGGGAATATTGCATATAGTAACAGCAATATTGTTTCAAGAATGACTTTGAGTGAATATGTTATTTTGACTAGTATAGATACCCAAATTAAGTATGAAGGTAATATGAAGAAAGACACTATCTGTATACAGAGAAAGAACTGATAAATAAAAGTAGGTAGAGAATGTACACATATGTATAAGTGTATGTGTATGTATATGTGTGTGTGTGTGTGTGTGTCTGTGTATATCCAATGGTAGACTTCTCTGGGGGAGGTCAGAAAAAAAAGAAATTTACATGATAATTTTGTTGCATATTTGAAAGGAATAGCAAGTTGTACATAATATATTTACAGTTTCATATACAATCATCTTTTTATTATATTATATTATAGAAATGCTTGCTTTATTCAATAAATTAAAAATAAAATTAAAAAATATAATTTTATTCAACAAACAATTGTATCAAGATTGATGAAGAATAGGAAAGAGAACTGTACAAGGAACTGTAAATTTTCATGTACAATTAAAAATATATCTATAGTGATGGAGATATCTGTAAGCTTAACCAGATAGTAACAAATCGTTCTCTTATTTTACTCCCTTTGCACCTCCCTTGTTTGCACCTTTTAAAGAATTGTGTTCATTATCTTTTTCAAATGTCTGAAACTGTTCATCAGCTCCTTCCTCCCCAGTAGAAATATGTGTAGTTCATCCAAACAAATCAAAATATTGTCCATGTCTCAGAATTCATGTGTAATTCTATGCCTCTATCCATCAATTCTCTATTAAGAGATAGAAGATATGTTTTGTCATCATGCTTTAGAAATCATGTTTGGTGGATACTTTAGTTAGGGTTCTGGGGATTTTCAAATAGGTTTTACCTTACATTATTAGGGTCATCATAAAACTTATTCTCCTGCTTACTTACTGGTTCTCAGTTCATTCAAGACTTTCCATGTTTCTATGTCTATCAGCATCCTAATTTTCCTTTCATCTTTTCACTTTTCTTTTATATTTCCTCATTTTCCTTCATTTTTCTTCCTCATACTTTCAAGTTCTTTGCTACAATCAAAGGTATTGCTACATTCTTGTACACATAGGCTTTTCCCACTACCTTTATACTCCAGGAGCACATAACTTTTAGTATCACTGGGTCAAAGTATATGCACATTTCAGTAATTTTAAAAAATATAATATCAAATCATTTTTCAGAATGGTTAAAAAAAAATTCACAGCTTTACCAACAGTGTAATAGTATATCTGCCCTTATACAACACCTCCAAAAATGACTGTTTTCCTCTTCTTTTCCTCTTTGACAACTCTAAGTGCTCCACATCAATTGCTTCAGCTACTTTTATGGTCCTTGGAACACATTGTTATTGTCCTACCTTCCCACTGGAAAAAGTCTTCACATATTTGAGTAGGCATCCCCCTAACTCATTGACAGGTTTAAGGGCTGTTAGCTCCCCTCAACTTGATTTAGCTGGTTTACTATAATATTAATGGAATGGGAAGATCTTTTCCACCCATTAATCAACCTATATGACCTGCTTTGAGTTCAGACCCAGCTGACTGCTGTGATGGAGCCTGAGTCACATGGCATGGTAGGAGGAGCTTGCTAAACAAATGGAGCAGGAAGTGAGAGTAAGGCAGAGCAGCTAGCCTGAGTGAGAAAGGAAGAAATTTTGCCTAGGGGAGCTTGCTTGTTTGAAAGCCTTGGGGATATCAGTGATCCCTGGATTGGTGATATGTAAAAACTTCTTTGTTACCATAGTGGAACTGACTTTCTAGTATCTTAATAAATGTTTTGGTTTTGTCTTTGAGGAAGAGAGATATTTATATTTTGCAAATTTACCCAGAAAATAGGCATGCATATTCTTAACAGAGTTGAATTAACCTAATTTAAGTGATTTGTTAGTCAATTTGAAATTTCAGTTGTATGTAAAATTTTCAGAGCAATATAAACCTTGAAGCAGATGACAGTTAAACATTTTCTAAATATAATTTTAATTTGTTTAATAAACATGAATATTGGTAACAATCCTTTTCCTTCTTTATAAGATGTTGAAATCAACATTTTTCCTTTAAAAATTTTGGTCCGTTGTTTAAAGAAAACTTGCCTATTTTCACATTCTACTTGTTTTGTATACTTTTAAAAGGAAAAGTCATATACATATGCATATTTTCCAGAATAGTTATATCAAGGTTATGTGTCCTGTTTGTTAAGAAAATAAAAGAAGAAAAGATTCCAAGAGGTGGAGGCATGGAAGGAGACAATACTGTAGTTATCTTCCAGACATGGGGGGCAACCAGTGTAAAAGCATAGAGATGAGTGATGGAGTGCTATGTATGAGGAACAGATAAAAGGCCAATTTAACTGGGCTAAGGAATTTGAGAGGGGAAGATAATGTATAACAAAGTTGGAAAGGTAAGTTGGCTCCAGCTCACAAAGAGTTAAAAAATTAAGCAGAAGAGCAGCCATGTCTCCTAGGGGCAAAGGAGAACCACTGGAGTTTATTAAACAAGGCAGTGACATGGTCTGATCTGTTTAGGTATAGCCTCACTTGGTTTCTGGACCTTGGCGGAGCCACCAGATTTAGGTTTATTCTCAGCTTTGCAGATCCAGAAGTTTAACTTTAACAGTTTTATCAGGGTTATGTTCTAGGGGACACTAAGCAGACTTATGAGAAAATGACTGATAAACCAAGATGCTAATGAATCTCAGTTAGTAATTGGTAAAACAGAAATATAACTTTCTAGTGGCAAGAATAGTCATGTCGATTAGTTACTGCATTCTCTTCAAATCAACTTGGGAATTACAGATCAGAAAGGGGAGAGTGATACTGTGGAAAGAGCACCAACTCTGTGGTCTGAAGACTTTGTTTCAAATCTCACCTCTGAAATTATCTACATGAGTTTTGGCAGTCACTTAACCTCCTTTGACTTCCATACCTGTAAAACAACTGGGTCAAACTAAACATTTCCCAGCTCTAGATATATGATTCCATAATGGGCACAGAGTCACAGTAAAGGTAGCTGGATATTCTTAAGAGATAGTGTCTGAGGTACCTTTCAAATTCCAGCTAAAATACCACCTTCTATAGGAAGCCTTTCCTGATCCCTCATAATTTTAATGCTTACCTTCGGTTGATGATTTCCTATTTATCCTGTGTATAGCCTGTTCATACATGGTTGTTTGCATGTTGGATCATTAAATTGTGACTTCCTTGAGGGCAAGGATTGTCTTTTGCCTTTCTTTGTATCCCCAGCACTTAGCACAGTACCTGGCACATAACAGGTGCTTAAGAAGTTGTTGTGTTACTTATCCTTCATTTTCAAAATGGAGCAAGACATGTTTATTTACTTATTGACCCTTCATTACAGGTATGGATGTCCCTGTCCAGGGTACTGTCAGATCATTTTTTTTTGCCTGCCTGTACTAATAGAAACAGTACAGAAAGACCCATTCTTTTTTTAAAGAAAAAATTTATTTACTTTATTCTGAACTTAAAAACTAAAACAAGCATTTCCATAACATAGTAGAATAGAAAAAAGATGATTGTCCATGAAACTGCAAATCTATTATGTACAACTTGCTATTCCTCTTAAATGTATAATAAAGTCACATAATTTTTTTGTTTCCTCTCCCCATCCAGAGATGGCTACCATTAGACACGATTATATATGTATGTGTATACATACATGCACACAAACATGTAAAATCTCTATACATACTTCTATTTATCAGTTCTTTCTGTGGATGCAGATAGTGTTTTCCTTTATTGGTCTTTTGCTGTTAATTTGGGTATTTATAATAACAAAATGACTTATTTGCTCAAAGTTGTTCTTAAAACAGTATTTGTGTATGATGAGGTGATTCTAAAAAACAAAATTGGGTAGGAAGGTTAAAAGGAGAACTATCTCATAAAAATGGGGCGTGAAAGGAAGAACGAATACAGAGGAAGCAGGTGGGGGTGGAGGTAATATTGGAACCTTACTTTCATCTGGGTTGAAGAGGAAATAACATATATATCTGAAGAGATTGAGAAGTCTCCCAAACTTGTAGAGAGATGAGAAAATTGGGGGTAAACTGGGGGAGGGACTTTTAGAAGGGTGTATTGTGTAAGATTAGGACGGTGAAATAAATAGATAAGGAAAATACATTTTTAGAAGGGAGGGTAAAATAAGGAATAAGAGGTTAAGGGGAAAAGATAAGGTAATAGAGATAGGGTAAAAAGAGAGGTTGAGAAGAAAAATAGTGAGTAAAGTTAAGATGGAGGGAAATTCACAAATAATAACTTTGAATGTTACAGTAATAATGTTGTTAATAATGTTATAATATAACATATGTTCTAGATTGTTTATAGCAGCTCTTTTTGTGGTGGCAAAGAATTGGAAATTGAGGGGATGCCCATCAGTCAGGGAACGGCCAAACAAATTGTGATCTATAATTATGATGGAATACTACTGTGCTATAAAATATGATGAGCTCAATGATTTTAGAAAAACATAAAAAGGCATGAAATAATGAAAAGCAAAATGAACTGAGCCAAGAGAACAGTATACAGTAACAGCAATATTGTTTTAAAAATGACTGAACAAATAAGTTATTTTGTCTATTACAAATACCCAAATTAACTGTAGAAATATGTATAGAATAATTTTACATATATGCACCTATTTATGTATAATGATAGCTATCTCTAGAAGGGGAGGGAAAGGGGAGGAAGAGAAGGAAGAAAAAGAAATTTACATGACAGTTTTGTTGTGTATTTGAAAGGAATAGAAAGTTGTGCGGAGTAGAATTTCATTTTCATGTACAATCAGCTTTTTATTGTGCTATGTTATGGAAATGCTTGTTTTATTCCATAAATTAAGAAGAAAATTTTACTGTCACTGTATACAACCTTCTCTTGGTTCTGCTTATTTCATTCTTCCTTATTTCATGCAAGTCTATCCATATTTTTCTAAGATCAGTGAGTTCATCATTTCCATCACAATCATCTACCACAACTTGTTCAGTCATTTCCCAATCAATGAACATCTCCACAATTTCCATTTCTTTGCCATCACAAAGAGAACTGCAGAGCTTGAAAGACCCATTCATTAGTCTTTGTTCCTCCTTATAGATTATGGAAATGTTACAATTGATAATGACAATAATTCCCTATGTTTGTATCAGACATTATGGTTTACAAAGTGTGTTCTAATCTTCTTAACTTTGTTGTACGTTATTCAACCTCTGAAAATCTTCAGTTGAGCTCTCTTCCTAATATCCAGTACTTCAGCACCCATCTCTATATCTTTGAACTGGCTGCCCTGCAGGAATGTCCTTCCACACTTCTAACTCTTGGAATCTCTCTCATCCTGCAAGATGCAGCTCAAGGCAGGGGAAGAGCTGAATTTATGAGAATAAAAGACAGTACCATGGCTAATAATTCCAAGTAACTCTATAAGTTGGAAGAGTATTATAATACAGGTTAAAGTTTACAGTGTCAAAGAAAAAGTCTTTGATGAATATGCAAGAATTATGTTTTGATTATTTGGGTTTATTTGTTTCACCCATATTTATTCCATTTTTGTAAAATATTCTGAAAACAAGAAGTATCATTTAAGACCATGTATATGACATGACTAATATGGAAATATTTGGCATGATTTCATATAGTTGTGTTTGCCCTTCATTTTCCAAGAGAACTATGACATTAAGATGATGACATAACTTGCAGCTGACTTTGATTTGAATGAAGGAAGGCTGTGCAAGGTCACGAACCTCACTTTCTCCTCCTGAGCCATCTGGTTCCAGGGGCATGATATTCATCAGAACGATTGGATGGCCCAGGATGCAATGGGAGACCCTGGCTCTGTCAGGCTAACACCAGCCTTTATCTTATTTTATGATAGTAACAATAGCACATATTTGTATAGTATTTATTTAGAAAATACTTCTGGTAACCCTTTTGTACAGGGTTACAAGTAAGCTCACTTAACCCTTACAGTCTGGGGCTTACTGCCCAGTGGGAGGGAATGGGGGGGGGGGAGGTGGAATCCAGCAAGAAAGGAGGCTAGGCTTCATGTCATCCTTGTCTGGGTCTCTTTTTTAATGTCCATGTTGCTTTTCTTTCAGGAGAGGATCTCTCCTGATATTAAGTACTTGGGTACATTTTAGGTACCTTTCCCTTCTCTGACTTATTGTGCGGACCCTGGGGAAACCTGAGAATGTCACCATCTGGCATGGCCTTTAAAGGTAGTTATCAACTCCTTTCAAAAGCATTGAGGCTCATAAACCTCAAAACACACACAAACACACAACACAATTTCTACTTACGAGTTCATGGACACAGACAGGACTCATCCAAGTCCATTATAAGAGTTCCAGATACATATCTCTTGCCCAGTGAATGATCCTCCCCCAGATGCCAGTGCAATCTTTGTAATTAACTGCCTTGGGTACGACTTACACAAAATGGGAGGCCAAGGTTTGTTATCTCCATGAAGTTGTTTCTCTCTGGGACCCGCTTTTCAGCATTCTATGATATTTTTCCCAAGGAGCTCTCAGTAGGTACTGGACACTGTTCCACATCATTCTCTGTAGTTTGATGCCTGTAATTTAGCTATGGAAGCACTGTGTCTCTGTATCTTGAAGTTTACTTCTCCAGTTTTTTGCTGACTTCTTACCTTCCACATTACTCAACAATTTCCCTAGAGGATGGGCTTGCTAGCTGCTGGTCCATATAGAATGTCTCTGTTTTGCTCAACTGTATTTTTAGTGTGAAACACCTTGGGGTCAGAGTGCTTCTGTTCCTTTGAATTTCTTCTTTCACATACCTTGGAACCACATTTCCTGCCTTTTCATGATTAAATGTCTCTCAGGGTACTGAGAAAGGCTTGCTTTCTCCCTCCACCGTTCAAACAAGTCTCCCATTCAACTCTCTTCAGTATTATCATGAATTAGTCCCATTTCCTGCTCTTTCCCCAGAGTTCCCCAGCCCAAACAGGAAGCATAACTCAATATCTTTCCCCCAAACCCTCCTCTCTTTCCCTATTATTATTACTTTTCTTTTAAATAGTATTTTATTTTTTGATTACTTGTAAAGACAATTTTTAACATTCATTTAAAAATAATATTTCTGAGTTCCCAGTTTTCTCCCTCCTTCCTTTCCCTTCCTCCTCCCTAAGATAGTAAGTAATTTGACATAGATTATATATGTGCAATCATGTAAAACATGTTTCCATATTAGTCCTGTTATGAAAGAAGAAACAGAACAAATGGAAAAATAAATTAAAAAATAAAGTGAAAATATATGCTTTGATCTCCATTCAGATACCATTAGTTTTTGAGTTTTTTTCTGGATGTGGATAGCGTTTTCCACTGAATCCTTTGGAATTGTCTTGGATCATTGTACTGTGAGCAGAGTTAAAGTCATTCATAGTGTATTATCACACAATGTTGCTGTTACTGAGTACAGTGTTCTCCTGGTTTTGGTTACTTCACTTTCATTAATTTGTGTGAGTCTTCCCAGGTTTTTCTGAAATCTGCCTGCTTGTCATTTCTTATAGCACAATAGTATTCCACTACATTTATATACCATAACTTGTTCAGCCATTCTTCAGCTGATGGGCATACCCTCAGTTTCCAATTCTTTGTCAACACAAAAACAGCTGCTATAAATATTTTTGTACATGTAGGTCCTTTTCCCTTTTTGAATGATCTCTTTGGGATACAAATCTTGTAAGGATATTGCTGGATCAAAGGATATGCATTGTTTGGTTGCCCTTTGGGAATAGTTCCAAATTGTTTTTCAGAATGGGTGCATCAGTTTACAACTCCATGAACAGTGTATTAGTGCCCCAATTTTCCCATATCTTCTCCAATACTCATCGTTTTCCTTTCTGTCACATTAGCCAATCTGATAGGTGTGAAGTATACCTCGGAGTTGTTTTAATTTGCATTTCTCTATTTAGCAGTGATTTAGATCATTTTTTATATGAGTTTAGATAGCTTTAATTTTTTCATCTGAAAACTGCTTGTTCATGTCCTTTGAGCATTTATCAGTTGGAGAATGACTTGTTTTCTTATAAATTTGACTCAATTTTCTACATATTTGAGAAATGAGTACTTTATCAGAGACCCTTGCTGTAAAAATTGTTTCCCACTTTTCTGCTTTCCTTCTAATCTTGGTTGCATTGATTTTGTTTGTGCAAACCTTTTAAAATTTAATATAATCAAAACTATTCATTTTATATCTCATAATGCTCTCTATCTCTTGTTTGGTTATAAATTCTTCCCTTCTCCATATATCTGAAACATAAAAAACCTAATTAGTAATCTTAAAAAACTGTTTTATATTCTTATGAGGTTTAAATATTAGCCAACCAACTGAATGTAACCATAGTGCTAAACTGTCACAAAATTTTATCCTAATAGTTCTGTTAATGTGCTGTTTCTTTTATTTTTATCATTCTTTTTTTTTGAGTAGGAATAAATTACATGTAAACTGCCACACAAACCTTTAAGTGTTACATGGAATCTAGCTATTATTATCTGTCCTATATCCAGTTCATATTATACATTGAAGATCATTGTTATTTCCCCCCCCTTTTGGGGAGCCCTAAATCTGAGACAGAGGTTTTGTGATAATTAATATCATTTCCGGAAGGCAGTAGAGGCATGTTGATGAGCCAATAACTTTTATAATGGGGAGCCTAATCTCCCTAATTATAGGTCAGGTTTCTCAAGCACTGTACTCAGTCTACAAACCCCAATGACTAGATAGAGGACTGAGATAAGTGAGAGTGGCCCAATTGAGCAGTACCTCAAGGCTAGAATGGTATAACTAGGAACCCCAAATATACTACTTTAAAATGACCTTTCTAAATGCTGGCTGCCAAGTTTGTAACTTTCTCCTCTGTGCATCCTCTCCCGACCCCCAAACTTTCCCACTATCTCATGTTTTCTGATGGGACAAGTAAGCACATGGAATGGATTGAAGCATAGAAGAGAGAGTGGGTCTCTACTAACTGGTAATGCCAGGTTAGTCTCACCAGAAGACACTTATTATTTCATATTTGACAGACATTGGAAGATTTCCTGCATATCATTGCCTTCCAGCATTTCGGGTTCCTTTCATTCTACTCAGGGGTGGGCTGCAGTTCTTGGTCAGTGGTTTAACCATAAGCGGAAAAATTCAGCCAATTAAGGTTTTCTCTTGGCTCCTGGGTTTCCTAATAACTACTATTTTCTACCGTCTTCAAAGTCTCAGTTCCTTTTCCTGGGGAACTCCCTTGCTTTCTCCAACCAGAGAAAACTGGAAAGTGCTCTAGCCCCCACAGTCTGTTTAGCTGTCAGATGCCCTATCCTCATTGGCTACTGGTAAGGTTGGAAGTCCTGTGAGGGTGCTGCATTTTTTTTCACGGTCGAGTTGTCCTCTGAAGGGTCTCTAAGGCCCTTTGAAGATATTCATCAAAACAAAGAAATTAAACCACTCAAACCAAACCTTTCACCGACTTCAGCAAAGACTGCTGTCTCTTCTCTCTCAGTCACTGGGAGCCCTTGAGCCAAGGCCACTGCAGGGGAGGAATAAAATTTTTAAATTGGAATAGTCTCAGTAACTGACATAGGCAGGTTGGGGTAGGCTGAGCGGCAGAGATCTCAGGAATGCAGAAAGATCCCAAGGGCCCAGTCAGCTGAGTCATGTGACTGCTTTGTTTGTTTTCACCACAAACAAACATGAGCGCTGCCTTTCTAAGCAGTTCCCTGGGGAAGACACTCAGTCTTTCCAATGTTGTAGTCATTGTTCCCAGAAAGCCCAGAATTCCTTTTTGGGAACTGTTCTCAGAGCCAGGTATGAGCCACTCAAGAAAATCAGTTTCATGGCTATGTGACCATTTGTCCTGGATTTTCTGAGAAAATTCCAATTTTAAAGGTGATTATCTGTGATAATGTCATGGTGACTGTGAGAAATTCTTCTGGCAAGTCAAATGTTTCAATTTTAGCTTTAAAAAATATAGTCCCAAAGAATCTTGTTGGTGATTTAGCCTGGATAACTAAATTGGAGTTATGATACTTAATATGTTGATCAATTCTTTTAAATGTAAATAGTTACTAAGCAAGTTTAATTGTATTGATGTTCAGTGTTGAGTTTCAAATAAGGCATTTGACAAGAAGCTCAAGCAATGTCACCATATTCACAGTCGGTACAGGGTACATGGAAAGAAAGCAGAGTTTGGCATCAGAGGAACTGGGTTTGAACCCAACTTTGGCAGATACTGGCATCTGTGACCTTGAGCAGAGCACTTAGCCTCTGGGCCTTAGTTTCTTTATTTGTAAAGTAAGGGAATTAGGTGTGATGACTGCTGATGAATCTTTCAGCTCTAGTCCAACACATATGCTATGATTTAACTCCTTCTAATAATAACTAATATTACCAAAATAAACTTCAAGTAGAAGATTTAGATATTTTAAATAGGTTTTTACTGATATCTATTTTTGTAACACCTTCATTTCCTCCAGTATTACTCTACTTTCCATAGAGTTCGTATATGACAAATATAAAAAATCACATTAAAAAAAGGAAATACTTTGCACAACTATGGTTAGTGGATGAATTCATAACTAATAAAGGGAGGGAGATCATTTTAAAAGATGAGATGAACAATTTTGATTATATAATATTGAAAAGCTTTTGGTTTTTATATTTTTTTAGTTAATTAAAATGGATTTTTTTCTCCCCATTTCCCTATCATTGAAAAAAGAGGAAAAACTCTTATAAAAATATTCATGGTTAAGAAAAACAAATTATCTCATTGGATGTGTCCAAATGTGTGTTTATTAGTGTTCTTTTCTTACTTTACATCACTCACTTTCTAATGATTTATTCTACTCCATATATGCAACATACACTCACATATAAGACATACACATAAATTTTAAACAGATATATCTACAACATGCATGTACATACACGTCCATGTGTGTGTATGTAGACACACACATATATGTACCCATGCACATGCATACATGTGTGCTTATGTATATACATATATTCATATATACATGTTTGTGTATATACATCTATTCACATATATATATGTGCATGCACATGCAATCCATTATGTCTCTCTTAAAATGTAGGTAGCATGTTTTAGCATCGAGATCCTCTGGAATCATGGCTAGTCATTACCTTACTCAGGGTTTGTATGACCAAAGCTTTTGCATAAAATTGAATAGTTAATTGGCAGAAAATCTTTACAGCAAATATTTAGGATAAGGATCTTATATACAATGAACAGCAAATTGACAAACTATATAAGAGCAAGAATCCTACTTCATTAGATAAAAGGTCAAAGGAGATGAAGAAGTAATTTTGGAAATGCAAGCTATGGAGAAGCATATGAAAGAGTTGTTCCAAATCACAGAAATTAAAACAACTCTAAGGTTTTACCTCATGGCCATTGGAATAGCAAAGAGGGCAAAAGACAAAAATAATTAAATTGTGGAGGGTAAATGGGAAGATTGGCAACCTTATATGCTATTGGTAAAGTTGTGAATTAGTGCAACCAGTCCTTACAACAACTTGGAATTAGACTAAAAAAAAAGTCACTCAGGTGCATATATTCTCTGACCTAATAATACCACAAGTAGATATATATGACCAAGAGGTCAAAGACAGAGGGAAAATTTCCATGTATGTGTATGTGTATGTGTATGTGTATACACACACACACACACACACTCTTCCAAGACCTTCCTGGACCAGTTTATCCTTGTAATCCCAGAAATTCAAAAATGTAACTCCCTGGGAAAATCACCTCTTACATTGGAGGTCAGTCTCCTCTCATCTCATAAGCAGCATGGTATGATGGGATAAACACTGAACTGGGATTCAGAAGATAAGTTCTAATGTTGGCTCAGCTGCTTAGTAACTGTATGACCTTGCCTTGGTCATTTAGCCTCTCAGGACTTCAGTTTCCCCATCTGTAAAACAAGAATACATGCCCTCTTTATCCCACAGGACTATTGTGGGACTAAAAGAGGTTAAAAAATAAGCTCTTATATATCTGAAAGGAACTATTATTATAAGCTCTTACGGCTACTACTCTTATTTCTATCAGAGGGCTCTGAGACCATAGCTTTTAGCAGGCATGGTTGCTTCACAGCCAGGTGATACCTTCCTTTCCCCCATGTAGTGACACAACAGTGGCTTCCTGTTCTCTCTCTGTGAAGGGCAGTTTCCATCTCCTCTTCAAAAGAACACACACACACACACACACACACACACACACACACACACACACACATGAAACTCCTCTTTGTGAGGAAGCAGGAAACCAGTGTTGTTGTCACTGTGGACTGAACCTTTGGGACTGACGTGAGAGGGCATAAAGGGTCCAGAAAGTGGGGATGTTGAAGGGACCCAGACCCTGAAAGCTCCCTTGAATATTTCTGCTGGTCTGAGCCCAGAAGGATTGTGGAGAGGACCTAAGAGCAGTATCCACCAGTGAACAAGTACCTGGCTGCCTGGGATGGAGTCTGTGGCCTTGTATAGCTTCCAGGCCACTGAAAATGATGAGCTGGCCTTTAACAAAGGTGATACCCTAAAGGTAAGGTGACACTTTGGGACTGTGATGGTGGTGGTTTAGAAGTTCTTGGATTCCCATGGGGGAGATGCTTAGGAACTGGGTTAGAGCTGCCAAGACATAACTGAGACTTTTAGGACTTGGGAACATTTGGATTTTGAACATTGCATTGCCGTAACAGTGCAGTAGAAGGAGCCTAAATTTATTCAGGATGTATGGGTTCTGGTACTGACTCTATTGCTAACTGGCCATGAGACCTTCTTTAAGTCACTTCCACTCCTCAGGTCTCTGTGGCTTCATCTATAACGCGGTAGGATTGAACAAGATGGCACCTAAGGTACTTTCCACTTCTGAAATTCTGTGAATCTATAACTCTGGCTGGAGAAAGGAGCTACCACTGGACTAGGGTGTAATATCGGGAGAGACTGTAGAGGACATTCAGTCCAATCTCTTCATTTTACAGATGAGGAAACTAAGGTCTAAGGGAGCAAAAAGATTTACCCAAAGTCCTCTGAGAAGTAAGTGTTAGAGATTTGAAATATTCTCCAGGCCTTAAACTGGAAGGAGGTATATGTCTTCCCTGTTTTTTAGCTCCTTAAGATCAGGGACTATAACTTTTCTATTTGTATTTTTAGTGCTAAATACAGTGCTTTGCAAATAGTATAAGCACTTACTAAATGTCTCGTTCATTAGGTTACTGTTGGTAAGACAGGTGCTAAGAATTGTTCAGTCATTTCAGTCATGTCCAACTCTTTGTGACTCCCTTTGAACTTTTCTTGGCAGAGATACTGGAGTGATTTGCCATTTCCTTGTCCAGTTTATTTTACAGATTGAGGCAAATAGGGTTAAGTGACTTGGCTAAGGTCACACAGCTAATAAGTGTCTGAATCCAGATTTGAACTCAGGAAGATGGGTCTTCCTGACTCCAAGCCCAGTGCTCTATTCATTGCACAACTAGCTGCCCCTGTTAAGAACTAGGACCTAAGTACTAAGCTTAGGTTTTGGGATTCAGTGGAGGATAGGAATTACATTTCAGCAGTGGACTCAAAGATTAGGTTCTGCCCCCAGACTCAGGAGCATCTGGGCCAACCTTGGCTGAACTGCCCAAAGTAAACTGTTGCCTATATCTCTGTCCATGCTGCTGTCACCACTGCTGCCTTCTCTGCCATTTTTGACCCCATTTGCCTTGCAATTCTTAAAGTTTATATAAATGTTAGCCATTACTATTACACATGCCTGAGATCAGAGTCCATGCTCAGAAACTCCTGTCAGTTCTTTCTTTTGTCTTGTCTCTTGCAAGCCTTGCAAACAGCCTTTGATTAAAAGAAATTGCATTTTGGCCTTAATTTTAATATAGAGAAGAGATTTTCATTCCTTAGTGAGAGAAAGTTAATTTTCTCTGGGAGAGAGAGCCTAGTGACTTATTGAGTAGGGTCAAGAATCTTTCCTGAGAGCAAAGTTTGATAAAGTGTGATAAGGACATTTTAGCCAAGATTAAAAGGCTTTACTTTCAAAATTCTACCTTGCTTGGCTCATATAGGATCATAAATTGAACTTGGAAGGATCTCAGAAGTTATTTAGTCCAATTCCTTCTTTATACAGATGAGGAAACTGAAAAGTCAAGTGATTTGCCCAAGGTCACAACGATAGCAAGTAGCAGACTTGGGATCTGAAACCAGTTCCTGGCTCTCCAAATCCCACACTCTTTCCACTATGCTTCCCTACTTTGCCTCCAGCTCTGGTTTCATCTTCATTGTCTTCTGCTCTTGCCTCCCATCAGATACCCAAGGCTGGGGAGAGAGTTGAACTGCTCAGGTAGGGGTTAGATGTGACGACTTCTGAAGTACCTTTCAACTCCAAGATTCTATGAATTTATAATGGTTTCCCCCATTAGGCCTGTGTTCAACACTAAGAAAACCTCTATGGGGAAAATAGAAGCCAGCCTTTCCTAAATGAGGTCTGCCGTGAACATAAACCAGCAGGGAAACAGAAAAAAAAAAAGAAAACTGGGGATATTTATACCATGTGGCCTCCCCCAACTTGGGAAATTGGAGCGAAAGTTAATTTAGAGTTTTCTCATTTCTTGTTAGGTGGAAATTCCCCTCTAGTCTTGCCTATGCAATGAAACAACAGCTCTGTGGGTGGCACTTTTGGGCCACACCTGTGTGCATGAACACACACACTCAGACAAATAGAGACGCACATTCTTGTAAGTATACAGCACAAGAATTTTAGAGTTGGAAGGCATCTTAGCAGCCCTTTAGTCCAACTCGTATAGCAAATGAGTGCTCATGACAGCCTGACAACTGGGTATTGAACCTCTGTCTTCATGAGGGAGACCACACTATTACCTGAGGCAGCTTGTTCCATTTTGGAATGACTAATTTTTTGAAATCATTTCCTCACATCGAGCCTAAATTTTTTTTTTCAATTTTTAGTCATTGCTACTGGCTCTATTATCTGGATAGAGCAGGTCTAGCCTCTGCATTACAACACTTCAAATATTTGAAGGTGCTGTGATAAACTCAGAGGCAGCTACATAGCCTGGTGGATGGAGTATTGAGCCTGGAGTCAGACCTGAGTTCAAACCTGGTTTCAGACACTTACTAGCTGTGTGATCCTGGGCATGTCATTTAACCTCTTTTTGCCTTAATTCACTAGAGAAGGAAATGACAAGTCACTCCAGTAACTTTGTCAAGAAAATCCTATGGACAGTATGGTCCATGAGGTCATGAAGATTCTGACATGGCTGAGTAATAAACAGCAGTAATCATGAGCTCTGTCAGTCTTTTCTTCTCCAGCGTAAACATTTCCAATTCCTTCAATTGATCAATATAGATACACACCCAGACTGGTGTCCATATATTCATATATGGTGCACACATATTCATATACATATATTGACACATACAGATACAAACACACATAGATATATATATCACACATACACAGACATCCTTGCCTTCTCCCTCCCCAACATGTAGCACGTGATCCAACACACCTACGAGGTCTGCCCTGCTATACCCCCACATAAACACTCATACTCTCATATTATTTTTAACAAAGGTCTCAAAGACTAATTAATGCTCTGGTGTACTTTACAATGACTACTTCTCTCCACCCTCTGGTTCCTTTCGGTTCCTGTTTGCCTAACTCTGTCAGCAGAACAATGGAAAATCCATCTGTGAACAGACAAGGCCCTGGCGTGGCCTCAAAGACACGAATCCCTTCCTCTCAGTGACCTGCTGGCTTTATGTTGCACATGAGCAGGGACTTCAATGCCTCAGATTTGTCCCTCAGCTGTGACCCAGTCCTGGCTTCTAACTAGGGCTAAAGAGAGAGTGGGGATAGAATGCTGAACTGGGAGTCATACAGTGCTGAGTATGAATCTTGCCTCTCATGGTTGCTAGCTGTGTGACCCTCAACAAATCACTTAATTTCTCTGAACCTGAGCTTCCTTTCCTATCTGTAAAAGGGGAATAATAATTCCAAACAAACTTCTTATGAAGTTGAAATGAGATAATAGAAACTTTAAAGTATTATATAAATTCAATGGAAAACTATTACATATGGGGTACTGTGCTAGACACTAAAAATACAAAGATAAAAGAGAAACAGTTCCTGAAAGCAGGGGCTTATAGTCTTCTGGGAGGTAGGGGACGATGTACATTTGGAGGTTGCATGTTTTAAAAGAAATGTGAATTGAGCAGATTTAGAGACATGTCTTCTCCAAATGTTTATACAGACTATCGGTGCCCAACCTATGGTAGAACCTTGCTGGCTTATATTGGTCTGAGCAGCCACAGTCAGATACTATACCTTGACCCCATTAACTTGAAAGTTTGGTTAAGAAAAAGCAAACAGGCTAAATGCTGTTTTGGTCTTCAACAACCAACCAACCAGGGGCAGTTTACATTTGCAAGTTATAAGCAATGACTATGAATTGGGAGATATTAGAAAAAGTCTTGTAGCAGGCAGTTCTTAAGCCAACTCTTAAATGAAGCTAGGGATTTTGAGAGACCGAGGTGAGTTGCAAATGGATTACAGTGTGTAAGGCATGGGCCAAGACACAATGACAAGAGATGGAAAAAGCAGGTTATAGAGAAAATGAAGGGGAGAAATAGGAAAGATGTCTGTAAAAATATGTTGGAAGGCTTTAAGAAATGATTGCTATCTTTCGTTTTTAACATTATTTATATTTTTCAATATATTCCCTCTTCTACACCCCCCAGGGAAACATCTTTTTTAAATTTAAATTTAATTTTTAATAGTATTTCTTCCAATTACCTGTAGAGACAAATTTTAACATTCATTTAAAAAAACTTTTTTGAATTTTAAATTCTCTCCTTCAGTCATCTAGAACCATCTTCTATAACAAAGAATTTTTTAAAATTTATTTTTAAATACTAAAATGTAAATAGAAAATAGGAAAAGGAAAAAAAAGCATTGCATGTGAAGAATTTTTAAAAAGAGGTGGAAAGGGGCATTTAGGCGGCGAAGTGAGTAGAATGCCAGACCTGGAGTCAGGAATACTCATGATATCTTTCTGAGTTCAAATCTGACCTCAGACACTGACTTACCAGCTGTATGATCCAGGGCAGGTCATTTAACTTTATTAGCCTCAGTTCCTCATCTATAAAGTGATCTGGAGAAGAAAATGGCAAAAACATGGAGAAAAACAGTTCAGCAAAACTAGCTAACCCACCAACAGAGTCTGAGATTTCAGAGTTCTACACCTGCAATCTCCCACTTCTTCAAAGATGGGAGGGAGGAGGTATTTTCTAATAGGGTGCTTGCCTTGGGGACAAGCTCGGTCATCAGAATTTGACAGCATTTTGTTTCAATTGTTTTATTGTCATTATTTTTTCTGTTTCCATTGCTGTAGGCTTTGTGTATATAGTTTCCCTGGCTCTGCTTAGTTCACTTTGCAATCAATTCAAGCTTCCCCAGCTTCTCATAATCATCATTTCTTAATAGTAACTGTAGTATTTCAATACAATCATAAGCCATAATGTGATTAGTCATTCCCCAATTGATGGGCATCTACTTTGTTTCGAGTTCTTTGCTACTAAAAAAAGTGCTGCTAGTAATTATTTTGGTGGAGATGACACCTTTTTTTTTTTTTTGACACTGACCACTTTGGGGGCAAATACCTTAGCAGAGAAAACTCTGAGATAAAGGGTATGGATTTTTTACTCACTTTCTTAGTATGATTCCAAATTGCTTTCTGGAATGATTGAACCAGTTCACAACTATGTGAAGGATTTTAAAAGCCAAGCAGAGAGACCTCTATGCTTGATCCTACCAGCAACAGAGTCACTGGAATTTTTTGAGTAGGGTAGCGACATGGTTAGACTTGTGTTTCAGGAACGTCAACTTGGTACCTATCTGGAGGCTGAATTAGAGAAGGGAGAGGCTGGAATCTGGGAGTCTAATTAGGAAGCTATTGCAATAGTCTGGGAGAGAAATAAGGAGGGCCTGAACTAGGGTGGTGGCCATGAGAAAAGAGAGAAGGGGAGAGATTTAAGATATGCAATGGAGGTTCTTTAGACAAGACTGCTCACCATCTTTCAAACCCTGCCCCTCCCACCCACCTCCAATCCAACTTGTTGCCAAAGCCTGTTGATTTCACCTTTGTAACATCTCTCAAATTGAAGCATTCTCTCCCCTGATATTCCACCTCTTTGGTTCAGGCTCTCATCACCTCATGCTTGAACTATTGCAATAACCTACTGGAGTGTTTCCTGGCCTCAAGTCTCTTCTCAGTCCAATTCACCCTCCATTTAGCTGCCAAAATAATTTTCCTAAGGAGCAGGAGTGAATAGGGTTTAGATTTAAGGATGACCGGAGTTCGAATTTGGCTTCTGACACTCATTGTGTGACTTCTTAGCAAATCACCTAACTCCTGTCTGCCTCAGTTTCCTCATTAATAATATGGGGATAATAATAGCACCTACCTCCCAGGATTGTTCTGAGGATCAAATGAAATAACATGTGCAATGTGTTTAACACAAGGCTTGGCATATCACAGGTGATTAATAAATGTTTATTTCCTTCTTTCTTTCCTTCCTGGGTCTGTGATTTCATTGATCTAGAGAATTCCTGAGACTTAAGCCCAGGTCTGCTTGACCCCCAAGGTCAGTTCTTTATCACCTGATGCCACTCTTTTGAATTGGGTTAAACAAACAATGTGTTCAAAGAAAACATAGATACCCATGCTGGAATGAGAGGTTGATTAGAGTACAAGGTTAATTAAGTGGCAGGGAGAGATTTGAAAAGACTTGCTGTTCAAATAGTCAAGGAAGGAATCTGAGATGCTAGGGCCAATAGAGAGATAAAATAGCAGGGAGAGAAACTCAGCCTGGACCAGGGAAGAAGCAAATTAGAAGCAGAAAGAGAATCCAGATACCTCAGAGGGTCAGGCAGGAAGAAACTGTAGTCCAATGAGGAGATGTTATATCTAAGCTGACTTTTCCGAGGTCTGAAAATGGATGACATCCTGGTGGCTGCATAGAGATTTTGTCAGAGAAAATTCAATAAGATTTGTCTCCTCACCTGGACCCGGTTGGATTCTGTGACTAGTCCGTTTAACTGGAATTGCAGAGAAGTTTCTTTTGCTTTCAAAGAGAATGGCTTGAGAGCATTGCCAAGTGACTTTCATAGGGAAAGCAAAAATGACTGGGAGGAGAGGGCAAGGGAGATGAATGATAATAGGGGTAGAGAGACTGCATTCCAGAGGCTATCTTCACCGAAGGAGCTCTAAGCTGGGGGTAGGGGTTTGAAAGATGTAGTGGATGGCATAATTGTCAACAACAGACGAGGTCTCCTACCACTGAAGGACTGGGAGGTCTGACCTCAACCTATTGTGGTGAGAATCTTCGATAAGCAAAGGCTTATCACACTACAACTGCAATCACACTATCTCTACAAAGAAGAGATACAACTGAATCTGACAGGTATTTATGAGAGGCAAACTGGCCTGGTAGATAGAGAGCTGGCCCAGATTAAAATGTAATTGGTAAGTGTTTAACAAAATAAACAAAAATACAATATAATATAGATGAAGTTAATTTGTGGTTTTCTAAGTTAGTCTGCCGCCCACAGGAATCTGTTGCTATTTGACTTTGACATCATTGCTCGAAATTCTTAAAGACTAAGTTGCAAAGAAGGTGCTAATTTGCATTCATAGAGGAAGTTTGTTCACCAGGGAATTCCCTATACCAGGGAAAACACAGGTCAAGGGCCTATGCCCTACCTTGTGTCAGCCACTGATGCTGCTAAAAAAACCAAAAAACAAACCACTGGCGATAAAGCAAAAAAGAAAGAAAGAAAAGAAAAGAAACCCACATACAGTAAAACAAATCTTACCACGAACTTGTGAGATGAGCAATTCATCAAGGCTATTCGGGAAATTATAGTCCTCAGTGACGACATGAGGGAGGAAAATAGTGTTCTCGCCCCATTTCTGGGTTTTGAGTTGCTCACAAAGAAGCATTGGTGATTCTCCTTCCTGCTCTGGTTCCATGACATGTATCAATACACATTTTCAGTAGGCCCTGGCCTTTGGCCAACACTGTGACTGGTTTTATGGTCCGGCTTACAGATAGTTAGGATTTAATTTGTATCCTGAGTTAATGACTCTGTGGGCAGCCATTGATCAGTTGATTGAACTGGTGATTTCTGTAGAGAGTCTAGATGTAAGGAAGTATTAATAATTAATCACTAACAATAATTAAACTTAAAAGTGTGTGACTATATTCTTACCCTGTTCCCTTAGTCCAGCTGTTAAACATTTACTAGCACACCTCTGGTGACCCAAGAGTTATCTTCAAGTGTTTCATGGTTATCAGCACAAGAAGGTATGATCAATTGGGGTGTCTGGAGTGTTCAGGGAGGACTAGGACCTCTGAGGGCTGCAGGGTCCTTTTCAGGGCTGCTCATCCACCTTTGGTATCCTGCTGCCCAGCTTTCATGTATGGCTCCTGTCCATAAGATGGGGGGTGGTGACTACCCCAGGTATGTGAAGACTTCCTGGGTGGAATAGGTGGACATGTTTTCTTTCATTGGGCTATGAAGGCAGAGCAGAGGGAGTGGTGAGAAAGCAGGGGCTGGGGTCGCGGGGAGGTGGCACTTAGAATTTAGTTAGACATTAAAGATGCCAAGGTCATCCACTTTATTCAGAGCCACTGCCAGTTGTGTTGACGCTCGATTTCAATGACTCTGGAAGGGACAGAGTGTAGAGCTGACCAACTTTTTGCACCTCTGCCTCATGTAAATCTCATTTCCACTTGAGTCAAAAACAATCAGTAGCTGGATGGACCATTAATTTTCCCTAGGAACTACCCGGTAAATTGATTAGTTAATGAGCATTTATCAATCAATTACTTTGTGCCAGGTGCTGTTTTAAAATTAAAACATTCCTTGACCTCTAGGAGCTAACATTGTAATGGAGAAGACAACAGGTACACATGAAAAGAGGGCATATACATATACAGAGGGCAATGGGACATGAATCCAATGCAGGGAGGGGACATTTATTCTTTGCATTGGGAAATTAGGTTTTCAAAAGGGAAAGGATGCTCGCAGAGGCCTGGGCTCTAGTCCTAAGGGCTAGAAATTACAATGATCATTTGATGCCTGGCTTGCTCTAGGAATACTAACTCCTAGAATTTGCATGAGGCAGGAGAATTATAACATTGAATCATCCAAGAACAGAATTAGAAGGGATTTTAGAAATAACCTAGTCCAATCTCTTCATTTTGCAAAATAAGAAAACTGTGGCAGAGAGGGGCAAAGAGATATATCTTGAGTCACACAAGTCTGTGGCAGGGTCAGAATTGAAACTGTGGTTTCCTGTTTTCCAAGCAAATGCTCTTTCTACTAATATAGTACTTCATCCTCTAAAAAGGACCTCTCATACTAATTCAGCCAAAATAAATGGCCAGGCCATTGGGTTATGTAGCACAGATCTGGGCCTATTGTGGTTGCTATGTCTAACCTTAGGAACCAAGCAGTTGATTGCTTTTAGAGGAACCATCTTATGGGAGATGGGATAAAGTAAAGAGAGGGATTTTCCTCTCTTTACTTTCATGGTTTGTTGTGGGGAGTAGTCTTAAATGACTTCGTAGAGTCAGATTACCCCTAATCCAAGTATAGGCATTTGTTGAGGATTGACTCCCTTTGGAAGCGGGCTGGGTTCCAAGAGGAACCAGCAACTTGGTAAGGCAACACAGGCAAATTTATAGTGTAATAATGCTGATTACACCACAGAAATTAATGAATATTAAAAAGACAGGAGGGATTTATTAAGGTACTTCCTTCCATGGTTTGGTGGTCAAACATCCTGGTTGTACTGCTTTCTCACTGGCTAGCTATTGCAGCCTTGTCTGGTCCAGATGGATAGTTAGGTATCATGGTCCTATCTCGGGCTAACTGGATGATTGTGGTTGAGTACAAGGAGACACCTATTCAAATATGTGAATGGGATCTGGGGGAAGTAGGTAGCTGGGGCAGTGGCTATATTAAGTTTGGGGGCACTGGTTTGACAGAGGCAGTGGCTGTATTGAGTTGGGCCGAGAGGGGAGGGCTGTGGCATGGTTAAAGCCAGATTGTGTGGTCAGATCAGGGTTTACCTGCTGTTCAGTGGAGCCTATAAGGAAGTTAGAATAGGGGGCCTGGGGACAACTTTATTAGGATTCCATCACTGTCACCCTGGAAGAATTATTTTACAAATACAAGGCAATTTAGTTATTCTCTATCAGTTTGTGTTCAAAATTTGGAATTATAAATTTCCCCATAAAAACAATATTATCTATCATGGTTAGGGCCCTAGGTCCTATTTTAACCTATAAAGTGCTTACCTATATATGCTAAGTAAGGAATCAGTAGCATCTGCATTCAAATACTGCTCTTGATACAAGCGTTGTAACCCTGGACAAATGATTTAATGTCCATGAGCCTCAGGTAATTGAGTCTTAATTTCTAAATTACAGATGGGGATGTAATGATAGATGTGTTGAGGAGTTTCCAACCAAAGAAATCACAGCTCTTTTGAAGTGATCCTTATTCCTAAGAGGAAAAGTGTTGGGATAGAAAGAAAGAATCCAAGACTTTTGGAGTCAGGACAGGTTTGGATTCAAATACTGCTCCAACATTTGCTAATTGTGTGAAGTTGAGTAAGTCACTTTATTCTCTGAATATCACTTCTTCGTCTGTAAAATGGAGATAATACCTCTATTTCTCAGGGTTGTTGTTTGGGTAAAATGATTTAATGTATATTAAAAACTTTGTAAATCATATATACATATATATAAATCATATGTATGTGTATATATATGTGTATATATATATACACATATGTGTATGTATGAGTTATTATTATTAGCACTGAACTTGGAGCCTGAAGACATTTATTAGTCATAATGTGACTCCAGGCAAATCACTTAACTTCTCCAAGACTTAGTTTCTTCATTGTAATAAGGGGCAATAATGCTTGCCCTAATTATCTCCCAAGTTATGTAAAGGTGAGGAGTTAGACTGCAGTTAAAAAGTACTGTAGTAACTCTACTATCGAACCTAATCTAACTAGAACAGAGATTTAGAATTACAAAGACCTTCTAATCCAAACTCCTCATTTTAGAGTTTATAGGTAAGCAAACTGACTTGTCCAGGGTCATCCACCATGGAGAGCAAGGTGGCTTTAGGAAAGTTTGTTCATAATTTTTAACCACCTGTACAACAGTGGGAATGGCTACTGTCCTAGCTCGGGAGGAGGATGGAAGGAAGTTATTGGAGGTAGTGAGAGAGAGGAATATTTAAGCAGGATGATTATAATCTATGGTCAGAACTGGAATGAACCTTAGAAATGATCTAGTCTGATCTCATTTTGCAAAACGAGAAAACTGTGGTGGAGAGGAGACATGTCTTGAGTCATCCAAGTCCATGACAGACCAAGAATTGAAACCACTAAATGATAGTACTTTAAAATCATAGATTTAGGGCCACAAGGGACCCTAGAGATCATTTTCAAGAGTTGCTAACTTTTTCGGTGTCGTAGGTACCATTGGCAACATAGTGAAATCTACAGACTCCTCAGAATGTTTTAAAATGCTATAATACAAAAGATTACAAAGAAAACCATTTGTGTTGAAATACAATTATCGAAGTATTTTTTTAAAAGTTCACATAGTTCAGACTAAGAATGCTTGACAGATTAACCCCTTTATTTTATAAGTGAGGACACTGAAGCCCAGAGGCTTACTCTATTTCTCTTAGCACCTAGGGCCTCCTTGCCTTGGAACAACCTAGCATCCTTGTGTCCTGCTCACTCCGGAATATTCTTCCACTTTCTCCCTTTGATTCTTCCCTTCTCCCATTGATGAATTCCTTCTAGAGGAAGGACTTTTTGTGGAAGGTCAGCCTGCCTTCGTTCTCCTAATGGCTCTCCCTGTTCCTGACTTCATAGACTTTAAAACTATGCCTCAAAGTAGCTTACTTTCCCCCCTTCCTCTTTTAACTCCCTTCTGTGTGTTGTCTTCCCTTTTCAGAAAATAAGTTCTTCGAGGGCAAGGACTCTATTTTTTTTGCAAATGAACTTTTAAAAAATTATTTTATTTGTTTTCAGTGTTCACTTCCATATGTCTTAAATTTTTTTCTCCCTCCCTCCCCCATCTTCCCCTCTTCCTCCCCACTCCCTCCCTGAGGCAGTGTGCAATCTTATATAGGTTCTACACATCCATTCCTATTAAATGCATTTTCACCTTAGTTATGTTGCACAGAAGAATTAAAATGAATGGGAGAAACCATAAAACAAAACAAAACATCATACAAAAGAAAATGGTCTGCTTCATTCTGCAATCCAGTTCCATAGTTCTTTCTCTGGATGTGAAGGACTCTATTTTTGCCTCTATTTGTATCCCCAGTGTTCATCACAGTGCCCAGCATATAGTAAGTACTTAATAATAAATGTTTTTTCCTTCCTTTCAGAGAAAAGAAATGATTTGGCCAAGGGCAGGAAGGACAGAGGAACCTAGATATTCTGACTGCAAAATTGATCATATAGGCTCCTGTTGACCATTCCCTCTACCCTGCTGTTCAATCATCCCTTCTCTTTTTCCTAAGGGTTCTAGGGTTTGTTCTGCCTATTTCCTTTTTCGCTGAAATTCCTGCCTTACCAGACTCACTGCTCACTCTTCTCTCCCCTATCACAATTGCTCCTTTCTTTTTATCTTGACACCCTTTGGAACAAGCACAATTTCCCATTCTGCTCTCCCCTCTCGTCCTGTCCCTGAAACAATGTTGTACCCTTCGGAGAGCTTCTTGGTTTTGTTTTTTCACTTGCAGTTTGTTCATCCAGCTTCATCAAGGAAGATTTTGATATGTGTGTAGATTATTTTAAGAAAAATTATATGAGAATTGAAGGTCGGGAATTATTGAGAATCACCCAAAGAACAATGGAGAGGTATGGAGTGGGGCTGAGTGGATTGTCACACAGTATAAACAAGGAATTATGCAGAGGAAATGGTGTAAAGGAAGTTGTCAAAGATACATATGACCCAAAAAAACCCAAAAACCAGAAAGCAGATGAAAGTGAGAGAGTCAGCTGTTAGACAGTCTCTGGGATGTGAAGGGAACTGAAGGAAACTGTTAGGATAATGGGTTGACCTTCAGTGATGTCCTTATGGAAGGATATGACAGAGTCACACAGGATGAGGAAGCGGAGATGGGTTTAGAATATCAATTTGTTAAGAGTAGGGATTTTTTCATTCTTTGTACTTCTATCCCCAGGTGTCTGTCATGTAGTTGGTGCTTAATAACTGCTTAATGATTGGTTGATTGGGATTTACATCACTGGAGGGAATTCCCACATCAATGAGTTCCCAGATTGACTGAAATATTGGAGTATAACTATGTAAGGGGGGTGGAACCTCTCCCTCCAACCTCAGTTGATGTAGGTATAAGTGATGAGGGTTAACGTGTAAACTTCCTGATCCCTTGATGAAGTTTGACAACTAAGTAAATCAAAAAAGGAGTGATAGGAAAACCTTTAAAAGTCAGTTCATTGAGTCTAAGAAAGAGATTCAAAGAGAAACTCACAGGGGTTCTGTGCTCATCTGTGTAAATTCCATGGCGGTTAATGAAGGTAGCGGTGACATAAGTGGTCTGGTTTAAACTTCCCATCTATCCACGTGTTTCCCCTTACAGAATTCAAATTTCTTGGAGCCAAGATGGTGGAGTAAAGGCAGAGATTCGCTTGAGCTTCCCCCCAAACCCCTCCAGATACCTTTAAATAATGACTCTCAACAAATTCTAGAGAGGCAAAGTGCAAACTTCTTGAAGACAGTGATTGTTCCACATATCGGTATCTCCAGAGTATTTGATGTACAGTAGGGGCTTAAAAAATACTTGTTTGATTGATTATTCTGCTTCCTTACCTTGATTATGAACTCCTTGAAAACCTAGAACTGAAAAACTATAACTGACAGGACAGTATCTAGGAGCACAAATTTCCTATGAACAACATAGAACCTGCAATTCCTAATTAAATGTCTCCTCGAATGCCTTCCTCTCTTCTTTTAACTTGTTCAGATAATACCCATTCAGTTACCCATTCTGGCACAGTGGATGAAATAATGGACCTGGAATCAGGAAGACTTGTGTTCAAATGAGGCCTCAGATGTTTCACCTTGTGTCACCTTGGGAGAGTCATTAATTTCAGTCTGCTTTAGTTTTCTCATCTGTAAAATGGGAATAAAAAGAGTATCTACCTCCCAGGCTTGCTGTGAGAATAAAAGAAGACACTATTCATAAAAGCATATTGCAAACATTGAAGTACCATATGAATGCTCGTTGTTGCTACTATTACTATTACGCAAGGCTCAGCTCAAGAGTTCAGGCCTCACTTCCACCATTACGTTCACCTTGACCAGCCCAACACAGCCTACTCTAGGGATTATCCTCCCTGAACTCCTCCAGTACTTATAGCAAAATAGAATCCTTTAGTATCTTGGTGTCCTGCATCATCGTTTCCCTGGTATTAACCTTCCCAAGTGTAATGAGGCTATATCTCCATCTGTCTCCCCCAAAATACCTGATACAGGACTGGGCTCACAGGATGTACTCACCTTGGGACTAAATTGGATCTGGTCTCTTACACACAGATTCTGAACATGGAAGATGACCAGAATTGGTACAAGGCGGAGCTGCATGGTGCTGAAGGCTTCATCCCAAAGAATTACATCCAAGTCAAGCCCCATCCGTAAGTTCATCCCTGGTTGCTCCTCTGCCCCTTTTCTCACCCCTGCTCAAGGCTTCTACAGGGGCCAGCAGTAATATGTTCCAGAGTTTTTATAGGACTCACAATCTAGTGACCTGGGCAAAGAAGACTCACACCAGAAATCAAGTAGAGGACAATGTGTCTTCATTTCCAATGCTTGATTTGTTCTGAGCAACCTCAAATTATAGAAAAATGGATCAAGGGCTGGGAATCCTGGGCTCTGCCTCTAACTCATGGGGGGAACTTAGGCAAGTGATTTTCCTTTTCTTCATGCTAGTTTAGGTGATCTCTAAAGTCCCTTTCAGCCTACCTTTCTAGTGCTTGAATTAACAAATGTCTACTGAGGCAGTCTGTCATAATTGATTGTCATGATTGAGCCTGGAGTCAGAAGATGCAGGTTCAGATTCTGCTTCCCATATTTCCTAGTTATGTGACTGCTGGCAAACCACAATAACCCTTTGAGGTAGGTATTATAGGTATTATCATCATTTACAGATGATCAAACTGAGGCACAGAGAGGTTTAGTCACAGAAGTTGTGTTAGAGAAGGGATTCACACCTAGATATCTCCTGATGTTGGATACCCCTTCAACTAGACTGCACTTCCTTTCCTTAGTCATGTCCCCTAACTTATGGGGAAAATGAAGGAATGGGCTATTTACACAGGAAAAAAAACTCAAAGAACTTCCCAAGTATCCCCTCTACCCTTGCTATGAATACCAGAGAGAAGCTGTTATCTGCTCACTGCAAGAGGGAGATTCACTTTCTATCATTTTGTCTGCTTATTTTAAGCTACCACCTCCAGCTTCCTGTGCCTGATGGGTACTTTCAACACAAATCTCCAGACTCTTTTATCATTGCCTTCCTTCTCTCAGCTTCTTCTGATCACTGTCTCAGGAGCCAATGTCTTATCTGTCCACAGGCTTGAGATAATTTTCCCCTATGTCTCTTTTCTCAGACTGAGACCGAACTCCTCCAAGGGTCTGACAACTAGACCATAGCCAACTAAGGGTGACCCCACGGTGTTGAGTCTGCTGGTTTTATATAGAGAGTCTTAATTCAATGAATAATAGTCACAAGTTGCATTTATGTAATACTTAACAGCATATAAAATACTTTCACACATATTACCTCATCAGATCCTCACAGTAATCCTATGTAGGGCAGTTATTATTATCTTAATTTCACAGAAGAAGATGTGGAAGCACAGAGATAAAAAATAACTTGCCCAAAGTCACATACCCCATTCCTTGGGACTCAAGATCAGGATTTACACGGACTAGATTCAATATTGGGGACTTTTTACTTACCTTTGGCTCCTTTGATTACCCACATTATCCCCTGAGAATTTTGGAATTTGGCTTATATCTAGTTCTCTGGAGGAAAGTTCCCTTGCAAGCACTTGGGCTAACACTATATCCAATATAGGACAGGCTTCATTTCAGGATAGGGACTAAACTTTGTGATTTCACTGATGTGGTAATGTGAATAAGTTTCCTCTACCAATTCAGGTTAGCATCTTCTCTGTCTTCAGGTCTTCATTTGTAAGTCTTCTTTTAATGCAACACAAAATTCAAAGGGCTCATATCCAAGGCCATAAATAGTCAAGTAAACTCTTCTTTCCTTTTCAGTGTGCAACCATTTCCCCATGGGGACCTATATAGTGCTCCAATCTTAAGCTATTCTAATATTGACACTTTCCCCACAAAAAAGAATACTCATAAAGACAAGCAACCTTTTCTTCTAGTGAGCATTACATTTTTTACATTCCCAGGAGCCAACGCAGTCCTTAAGATTTGTAGTATTTAATTGAGGCCTCCCAGAATGAGAGAAGTCAGGGTCAGTTTCCCAGATTTGCACAGTCCCTACAGCTCAATGGCAGTGAAGGACAGAGTCTGGGTTGGTTCTCCGTATCATGGCTCTGTTCTTTGATACTCCTTGGCTTAAGCTTTCACTTGATACAGGCACTCTGCTATCCAGTGAAGGAATTTCTTCATCACTTTGATACTTACATTATCTCTGGGGCTAAGAGGATCCTCCTCCCTAAGAGGAGACTGTCTGGATAGAATTTTCTGCCTGCCCCTCCCTTCTACCCTATGACCCAAGCCCACTCTCCATTGTAGAAGCCCTCTGTCTTTATTTCCTCTCTATGGATTCCAGCTCTCTTTTTAAGGGAAAGTAGCCTAGGAAAATAGCTCAGATGTTAATTTCATCAGTAATTAGGGTAATCTGGCTAATAAGTACCAGTGAACTTCATTAAGTTGTAATCTTGACAAAGAATTAACCATGTAAAGAATCTTGTACTTAAAAAAATGTTTTTAGGAGCTATCTTCAATGTCATAAAAAAAATTCATCAATAGACAATGAGAACTTTTGCACCTTGTACAAAAAAATTTCAAACATTGACAGGAACTAGGGAAGGCTTAGATGGAGACTAGGGTGTGCTGGTATGTTTTATAACCAGTTCTGGGAAGAGGGTGAAATGCCCACACAACACACTTTTAAGTTTAATCTATGCTATTGAAATGTTCTTCATTACTTTCTTAAGTCTAGACAGTCAGGCACACCCTCTACATAAAAAAAAACCAGGTTTCAAATTTACCTTCTCTCCGAAGGGACCATTACAGGTTTTCCCCAGGGGATCTAAATTTAGAGGGCAATGACTACATTTGACCTTCTTATCTGGCTATGGAAAATGTTGAATTTAGGAACAGGCTAACAAAAATTAATTAGTGAAAGTAAGATGCTGCCATATGGTGCTTCCTCCTCCTCCCCTTGTCACTGAGGCAAATCATAAGCGAAGTTTTCCCCGCCCTGTTTCCATTGGCAGCCTTTCAGTGTCCCAGCTTCTCTTTCTCTCCTCAATCTTGCCCCATCTCCTTCACGGGGGAGATTACATTTCAAGGTCCAAGATTTCTCTTCAGGAGTATGCTGGAAACAACTTTAACCAACACTTAGAGAGTTTGCCTACAGCAGAAGCTATGCACTGGAGACTAATAAATAAGATTGGAAAGGTTATCTGGGTCCTAAATGCCAGGCTGAGGATTTTACATGTTATCCTATAAGTAATAGGAAATCTTTGAAGGCCATTGAACAGGGGAGTGATGCTGGCATTCTTAAACCAGGAAATTTCATGTGAAATGTGTTATATTTCATTAGTTTCCCAATCTGTTTTGGGGGATGAGTAAAGGCTGGCAACGTCTGACTTCCTGTCTCTTTGTTGCCTTCTGTCTTCCTATTCTGATATCCTCTTTTTCCTTCCTGAGAAACCTCACAGCTCAGTTCAAGATCTCTTGTCACTTAGTGTCCTGTTCTATTAGTGAGTTTATGTAGCCCATGTGTCCTATCTCATCAGCTACCATGGGGGAAGGAAAGCACAGAGAAGAAGGTATTCCCTGACCTTCCTCTCTTACTGACAGATGAAGGAGATGTAGTAGCATCAGCTGCCAAACTATAGCTTCTTGTTGATATAAAACAGGTATTCTTTAGGTCCCAGAATAGCTCTGAGGGGATCTCCCATCTGTGACTGATTCAACCTGAAACTTTCCCCTGTGGGGCTCCCTGGGGTATGGGGGAAGAGGAGGAGGAAGGATGCAGGCTGGCTCATCACAGACCTAGTCCTGAGCTGACCAACAGTGGAGAAGGGAAAATGTCCCTTTCTTCTTGACACTAACAAATTTGTCCTGTGTGCTCGGAGACATAGGTGAAACTCAGAGCAGGGGAGGCAAAAGAAAATGAAGACAAAGTTATTGTCTCATTGGAAAGGGGAATTATATGCAGAAAACTGATAGCAAACAAGCCTTGTTGGTACAATACAAGGTAGACATTTTTTCACCCAACATCAGAAAACCCTGTGAGGTATGAACTCCAATTGATGAGAAAAAAATCTCAGAGACCTTAACCAAGTTCATACAACTAGCTAGGGATGGGAACAGGACTAAATCTGGGTTTCAAGACTCCCCATCCAGCTCTCTTCTCACTGTACTAGCTACTCTACCTCCTCTCTGTGGGCTTAGTGTTTACCTCCATCAAGGTCAGCCATTTGCATGGACAATTTGCCAGGCAAGAGACTACCTGCTAGTAAAGGGTCTCTGTTTTCTATTCCTGTTGACTGCCTTTGTTTACCCAGGGGTCAAAGCCTCTGGTCCCATCATCTGAGTTTGGGCCTCTAAGGCAGATATGCTGGGAATGTGAAGGAATATGGTATAAAGTCAAGGAACTTGAGAGTCAAGAGGCAAAGGTCCTGGCCCACCTCTTCCACTAATTTACTGCATAACCTCTTTCTCTAGGCCTTGGATTCTTCCTCCTCTCTTAACCAGAGGCTCATCCTAGCCAGCTGATGACCTCTACATTCTCTTCTTATTGTCATATTCCATAGTTCTAGAGGGGGAATCAATGACTTTTATGTTCACAACAGTTTGCTTAGAAGGAATTCCTGGTTCCAAATGCCTGAAGGGTCCTGTTTTTCCTTGGGGGGTAATTTTCCTTTTCTTTATTCTTATCTTCTCATTTGCTCTTTTGGGAACATCAGACCCTTCAGACTATCAGCCCTTCTTTCCACAGGTGGTTTGCAGGCAGAATCTCCAGGCAGTTCGCAGAAGAGATTTTACTCAGACGAAATCACCTGGGAGCCTTCTTGATCCGAGAAAGTGAGAGTTCCCCGGGAGAATTCTCAGTTTCTGTGAAGTAAGTCTTTCTTGTCTATCCCTTCTCTTTCAAATTGACCACTCTTGGGGGGCTCCCACAGGGAGGTAGCTAGAATGGGTTAGTCTGTACTAACAAAGTGAGGAGAATTGAAGGGAAGTTGGTATGGTGATAAATGACTGCTATACACCCAACTCTGTGGGCAAGATGGGAGAAGGCACAGTCTTCGACCTTAAACTACAATACAGTGGAGGTAGATCAGACATATACACAAATGACTATAATACAAAACTGAATGTGATGATGCCTACATAAAGTATCCCACCCAAAAACTAGGGGGTTGCTATAGAGAATCAGAAGAAGGGATGACTTCAAGTTGGGGAAATTAGAGAAGGCTTCATGGGTTCATGTGTGCACATGTGTGCATGCTCATCTGTGTGTGTGTGTGTGTGTGTGTGAGTGTGTAATTGGGCATTGGTGGGATTTCCAGATTTGTAGATGAGAGGGTGAAGGGAATGATAGGAGTCCAGCAAGAGAAACAGGGTAGATATTCTTCTGATTTGTCAGGTAAGGAAACTGAATGCCCGAGTGGTGATGTGACTTATCCAAGGTCACAGAGCTGGGATTGGAACTTAGTTCTCATGACTAGACAAGCTGTTTCATGACAACAAAATGGCACAGTGGATAGAGTGCTGGATGTGGTGCCAGGAAGACCTGTGTTCAAATCTAGCCTCAGATACTTGCTGCCTGTGTGGTCTTGAGTAAGTCACTTAATCTGTTTGCCTCAGTTTCCTTCATCTGTAAAACTGGAATGATAATAATAGCATCTACCATTCAGTGTTGTTGCGAGGATAAAATGAGATACTATTTGTAGAATGCTTTACAAACTTTAAAGCACTGTATAAATACTAGCTATTATTACTAGCTCAAAGACTCTTTCCAAAAGACCTGTACCCCTTAGTTTTTGGTGCCAGCGTGGATAGCACTGTGATTTTGTAATGGATCTGCTATAGGCAAGGATGCTTTTTAGTATCTACCAAGTTCTTTTTTAGCTAGCCTGGAAAAGTCTGCTCTTAAGTATTGCTAAGGAGTTAGGGAAGGAGTCAGGTCTGCTGCTCCTGGCCCCTATAAGCTGATGTGCCATTGGAGAAGGGCTAACAAGTGATGAAACTCATTGCCCTCTAGGCCTCTTCCCAGAAGAATAAGCTGCTAAGGGACCCCACATCCCCTCACATTTGCTCACAACTGCAGAGCCCAAAGTTGGGCCATATGGTACCACACATTTTTTTTAGAATTATGGTTCCTTCCTTGGGAGAAAAAAAGATGTTTCTTCCAAGATAACCCAATCTTGGTCCCTGATAGGTGACTGGCTTAGATTCTGTTTTCAAACCCTCCTTCCTCTGTTGAGGCATCACGTCTGCAGAGCAGAGCACAGCCACAGGTCTAAGGGCCATTACTAGGAGTGAGAGAAGAACCTGGGGTTACCAGGAAGGAACTACTGACCACACTACTTTGAGCTCATTTCCTTCAGGTCACTGCCCTCCTGTTTGCCTGAAAATAAATCCACTTCACGAGCTGCTGGGTTCTCACTTCCACTTTTTTATTTGAATAATCTCCTATCAGGTGACATGAGGGGCCAATTTAACCCAGTGAACTTGTGGCCCCAAGTGGAACAAGGTGAGGGGTAGCCCAGGTGGGGCCCTAGAATTAGACATTTCACTTTTATAGGCCCAGCTATTCAAGGGTGGGGCAGCAGGGAGAAGTTACTTACTCGAATCAGAATATCAGATTTGGAAGGTGTCTTAGAGGTCATTTGGCCCAATGTTCTTGTTTTATAGATGAGGAAACAGACTCAGAGAGGGTTAGAGATACCTGTGCCTAGAGAAGTGCCCAGCCTCAATAGTTCTGGGATAGGGAGTTTTGTGTTTGTTTAGTAACTTCTTGAGCATCCAGGTCTGTGCATTAAGTCCTTTGAACCTCAATGGTGGGAGGTGGGCATGATCTAGTTATCCCTTAAGAACAAAGATAGACAACCCCACCCCCCAACTTCTCAGTCTACCCTGCCAGATATATAGATGGGCTAGACCAGGCGTGGGGAACCTGCAGCCTTGAGGCCACATGTGGCCTTCTAGATCCTTAAGTGCAGCCTTCTGATGGAATCTAAATTTTACAGAGCGAAGTTGTTCTAAAGTTGGGCCAAATCTTTCATTTCTTTGGACTAAATTCTACTTTCTCTGGGCTCCATTTTTACAATGTAAATACTTGGAGAGAGAAGAAGACATAGAAGCCCACTATATCTCAGTAGGAATAGGAATGATTTTATTACTGGATACCAGAGATAAAAATGTAGAGTAATATAACAGCATAACACAACATAATGTAATATATAATATAATTTGATATTAAATATT
Source organism: Bettongia penicillata ogilbyi (assembly GCA_023548195.1). NCBI lineage: Eukaryota > Metazoa > Chordata > Mammalia > Diprotodontia > Potoroidae > Bettongia > Bettongia penicillata. The sequence continues at coordinate 1,691,833 of JAJHZJ010000066.1, read as the reverse complement.
ATAATATAATATGTACAAAATTCTTAGATATTAAAATGTGAGAAGGCTTTTAGTAGAAGAAGGTACTGGATCTGTAAGAGTCAGACTCATGAATTCACAGGATAATGAAATCATAAATTTAGAGCTGGAAGAGATGGTAAAGGTTTTACTCCTTTGGTCTACCAGAATTTCATATTTGAAAGGGACCAAAGCATATCCCACCCCCCCCCCCACCCAAGATACCCAATAAGTGGTAGTCATTCAGGCTTTTCTTTTTTGTCCTTGTTAAGGAGGCAATTAGGGTTAAGTGACTTGCCCAGGATTACACAGCTAGTAAATGTCTGAGGCTGGATTTGAACTCAGGTCCTCCTGATTCCAGAACTGGTGCTCTATTCACTGCACTATTTAGAGGCCCCCATTCATATTTTTCTTAAGAATCTTGGACAAGAAAGAACTCACTAAATTTCAAGGAAGGCCACTGCACTTGCTGATAACTAATTCTTAGGGAGTTTTCCAAACTAATTCTTAGGGAGTTTTCCATAGTATCCCTAAATTTACTTCTTTATCCCTTCCAAACTAGTGCTCTTGATTCTGCCTTCCTAAAAACAAATTCAATGCCTCCTCCACATGACAGCCATTTAGATGCTTGAAGACAGCTTGTCTGTTCCCAGGATTAGCATCTCTAGTTCCTTCTAATTAGCCTCATGGGGTGGCTAGGTGGCACAGTGGATAGAATGCTGTACCTGGAGGCAGGAAGACTCATCTTCCCCAATTTGAATCTGGCCTTAGATATTTGTTAGCTGTGTGACTCTGGGAAAGTCACTTAACCCTGTTTGCCTCAATTTCCTCATCTATAAAATGAGCTTCAGAAGGAGGTGCTAACCACTCCAGTATCTCCAGTATCTTTGTCATGAAAATCCTAAGTAGGGTCACAAGGAGTCTGACATAACTGAAAAACAACTCAATAACATACATGACACATTTTAGTTGGATGGTAGAAGAGTATTAGCTTGCCTGTGGAGGTTGGTGTAACCTCACTAGTGAGCAAAGTGAGTAGTATGGTGTAGGAGAACACTGCAGTGTTCAAATCCTGGCTCAGAGACTTCCTAGTTATGTGTCATTGGGTGAGTCACTTCATTTCCCGATGTCTGTGTTTCTTCTGCAAAATGGGTTTAATACCATTTGCAACCTCATAAGATTGTGTGAAAGCAGCATTTTGTAAAACTGAGAGAGCAATGTAAAGGTTAGTGTTGTCCATCACTGGACATTTGTTGGGGATGTTGTAATAGGGATTCATGATCGGAATAAGGATTGGACTAGATGACCTCTAAGGTCCTTTCAACTTGAAGCCTCTGACACGACAGCTCTTCTCACCTCCACCTGCATATTTTGGGTGTCCAGGACCCTGAGCCATGCAATCTCACAGAAAAAGGAAAATCTAGAGGATTTATCCAGTTGCAAGTCTCCCTCCCTGCCTCCTTCTTCCAACAGAGAGTGATATTAGTCTTCCCTGCTGTGAGAACAGAGATAACCATTTCTGGCCTCTGCATTGGGTTTCTCTGTGTGTATAAGCCTGCTTATAAGGCTTCCCTTTCCTTCGCCGGTGGCCATTCCCAGAAGGCAGAGTCAGATCCTCCATGAAACCTTGTCTGATAAGGGCTCCCATGGGATTGTGCCAGCTTCTTGAAGAAGGGATTTGTGCCACCTCCATTCTCACTTCTAGAGCACTTTGACTTTAGACATTTCTCTGAGCAAATCCTTAACTCTGTCCAGAAGGCACAAGACTCTGTCCTTGTGAAGTGGATTGTCCCAGGAGGACACAAAAAAATCTAATTTTGACTTACCATGAGGCCTATAATACTCTGGACACTTTGCCTTGGATGGATCTTCTGAAGTAGGGGTTGGATTCTCCCAGAAGATAACCAGGCATTTGCCCTGTGCCCTATGAGGACAATAGCAGTCTGCTATCTCTAACACCTTGGTCAAAGTATCATGCGATTTGGCTGGTCTGGCTTGTCCAGTTCTCCGTAAATCTGGTATGGAATCAGCCTCTGAGGCTGATTAGAAGGAACTAGAGATGCTAATCCTGGGAACAGACAAGTAAAGAGGAACATGGTAGCTGTCTTCAAGTATCTAAATGGCTGTCATGTGGAGGAGGCATGGAACATAATATTTTCATAGCTAAAAAAGGGAAGGGTATTTATTAAGCATCTTCTATGTGCCAAACACTGTGCTAAGTGATATAAGGATATTAGTTCATTTTACAGTTGAGGAAACTGAGCAAAACAGAAGTTAAGTGACTTGTCCAGTGTCATATAGCTACAAAGTATCTGAGGCTGAATTTGAATTCTTATCTTGATAACTCAAGACCCCAAGCCTAGCTGCCTAGCTAGAAGGGACCTAGAAATCACTTTATTTTACAGAGGTGGAAACTTGGTGGGTTGTGGTGGGAGGGAACAGAATTGCTTACCTAAGGTAACATAACTAATTATTGGTAGATCTTGTACTAGAACCCTAGTTTCCTGATTCCTTGGGGTCCAAGGAATCTCACCCATCTTTTTTGGCAAATAGATGCCTACTATCTTCTGTGAGAGTGATGAGATAGCATTAAAAGAGATCATCTATGCCTTTGAGCAAGTTACAGTTTCTTTCCTTGGGGAGGTAACATACAGGACATAATATATAGGAAATAGTAAAAAAAAAAACAAACAACCAAACCCTAATGCCAGCCTAAACAGTCCAGATAATAAAAGCTGTCAATACTCCAGGAATAAAGAGTGCAACTTGACTGGGATGTCCAGGAAGGTTTCTTGGAGGATGTGGGGCTTAATACAGACCTTAATGGATAATATCCTTATATCACTTAGCACAGTGTTTGGCACATAGAAGATGCTTAATAAATACCCTTCCCTTTTTTAGCTATGAAATGTTATGTTCAATGCCTCCTCCACATGACAGCCATTTAGATGCTTGAAGACAACTACCATGTTCCTCTTGACTTGTCTGTTCCCAGGATTAGCATCTCTAGTTCCTCCTAATCATCCTCGGAGAGGGGGAAGAAGGATGCCTTTGGGGGATTGGGGAAGGGAAACAGTATGAGCAAAGGCCCAGAGAGAGGAATATCATAGCATCTAGCTGCCAGGTATGAGTATAAGTTACTAATTGGCAGATGTGATTGCTGAACCACAGTCTGATTTTTTTTATTTTAAAATTAAATTTTATTATTTTGAATGAACAAAAATCTGTATTCCCTCCTTCTCATTTTGCCCTCTTCCTGTACTGAGAAAGAAATAAAAACAAAATCCCTGTTAAAATATGTATGTATGATCAAGTAAGACCAATTGCCGTATTGACTATGCTCAAAATAATGTCTCAGTCTGCACTCGGTGGATAGCATATTTCCTCATAGGATCATGGCTAATTATTGGGTTGATCAGAGTTCCCAAGTCTTTTAAAATTGTTTGTCAATGATTTTTGAAACTCTATAGGAGTGGGAAGATGGAAGAAGAGCAAATGTCCCAACTTCCCCCCAAAACAGGAAAAAGATAAATTGTGCAAATTACAGGCAAGTGAGCTTGACTTTTATTCCTGCCAAAATTCTAGAATGTATTTATGACAGGAACCTCTTCACAAATGCCATGGGGGTGGAAAGTGGGAGGGGGGAGAAGATCCTGTTACTCTCAGGAGTAATGAGCCCATATGCTTCCGTTCCTCTGGAAAATCCCTGTTTTCTTTTAGATCCTGCATGTTGTTCATAAATCACCTCAGACACAAGCTTATAGTGAAACAAACAACTTAATTAGATTAGTAAAAGCAGAGTAAAAAACCCAAAGGAATACATCAGAGCCAACTTTCCCATAATCCGTAGCTCAAGGAAGCTGCCTTATTTCTTCCCACCCCCTAGAATGGTAGGTTGTGAACTCCAAATGTGTCCTGCTCCCTCGTCCCATTACTGACCATGAGAAGATGCAGATAGATATATACTTCTGTCTCTCAAGAGAGACAGATTGCTTGGTTACCAGTGGTAATTAACTCTACAGTTTGAGGTAAAAGACACTTGCTGGGTGTTCTCTTTCAAGATCACCTCCCAGCGATGTCCCAGGTAGGCCATCAGTTTCTATTGCTTATACCCATGTCTTTATGCCTCTGCAGGCTATCAGAGTGGGGTATTTCTCAGCCCAACTCTGAATGCTTAGAAACAGAGGATGTTTTTCTTCATGGCTCCCATATTTCCATGTCTGTGTTCTCTGACTCTCTCTCATCCCATGCATGATTCCTATGTTTTGTGCCATGTCCACAAGTTAATTCATCCAATTTTATTATACTTTCCCTAAGGAATTTGGGGAGAATAGGGCAAACAAAGCTATACCAAAATATTAAAGTATGGAAGCACTACTTTTTGCATATTGCTAAAGGGATGGTTAATGAACATCTAGACAAGGAAGCTGTGATCATAGAGGGCCAACATGGCTTCATGAGGAACAAGTCATGGCAGCCTAGCCTCAATTTTTTTTTTTTTGATAGGATAACAATCTTAGTAGGTGAGGGGGAATGCTGTAGATACAGACTACTTTGTTTTTAGCAAAGCATTTGACAAAATCTCATGATGTCCTTGTGGACAAAAAATGGAGAGATGTGGGCTGGATAACAGAATAGTCAGGTGAATTCAGAATTGGTTCGATAACGATACCTAACAATCATTTGTAAAAATGAAAAATAATGGACTTAAGAGTCCATCAATAATAATTAATAACCATGTAAATGTAGAACGAGATATCTAGTAGACCGTGCCAAAGAACTATGCTTGACCCTATGCTTTCTCAACATTTTTATCAAAGATTTTAATCTGATGGCTAACAACTTAATATTATCTTGTATATAACTTGTTCTCTCTCTCTCTCTCTCTCTCTCTCTCTCTCTCTCTCTCTCTCTCTCTCTCTCCATATATATATATAGATAGATAGATAAATTTTTTTTTTGCATGTTGTCTCTTAAAGAGACACATCGCTCTTAAAGACAGGGACTCTCTGTTCCCTTTTGTTTGTATCCTCAGTCTTAGCATAAAACCTGGCACATAGTAGGTACTCAATAACATGTTTATTGCTTGATTGCCTAACTACTTGGATAAAGGACCAAGTGATATGCTGATCAAATTTGCAGGTGACACAAAGTTAACACATTTGATTACAGAGTGAAGATTCAAAACAATATTTACAGGCTAGAATATTGGGCTGAATCCAATAAAATTAAATATAATAGAGGTAAATATAAAATCTCACATTTGGATTAAAAAAAAAACTCAGCAAACTGTAGATGGGAAAGTTATGGCAAAATAGCAATTCTTCTTGGTGTCCAAGAGTCTTAGGAGACTGATAGCTCAACAGGAGTCATAATATAAGAGACAAAAAAAGCAAAGTCACTATGACCTTAATTTGCGTTTAGGGCAGGATGCCCAGTGTGAGAGGCAATAGTTCCATTGTTAGAACTGTAGGGACACATTTTGGGAAGAATATTGATAAATAAGCAGTGTCCAGAGGGATTGGTGAGCAGGACATGATGTCTGTCTTCAAGTCTTTGAAGGGCTGTCGCACGAAAAAAGAATTAGATTTGTGTTGCTTGATTTCTGAAGGGAGAAGTAGAAGTGATAGGAAATTTATTGCAAGCAGCCAGAAAGAAACAATTCTAGTATTGTGGAAACACAATCAGCATAACACAAGATTTAGCAGCTTCTATATGAAGGATCAGAGGGCTTGGAATATGATATTCCAAAGGTCAAAGGAGCTAGGATTAAAACCAAGAATCACCTCCCCAGCAAAACTGAGTAAAATCCTTCAAGGGAAAAATGGATATTGAATGAAATAGAGGACTTTCGAGCATTCTTGATGAAAAGATCAGAGCTGAGTAGAAAATTTGACTTTCACACCCAAGACTCAAAAGAAGCATGAAACGGTAAACAGGAAAGAGAACCCATAAGGGACTTACTGAAGTTGAACTGTTTACATTCCTACATGGAAATATTTGTATTTGTAACTCATGAGACCTTTCTTAGTATTAGGGTAGTTGGAGGGAAAATATATACATATGTACATACATACATATATATGTAGACAGAGGGCACAGGGTGAATTGAATATGAAGGGATGATATCTAAAAAATAAAACTAAGGGGTGAGAGAGAGGAATGTACTAGGAGAAGGAGAAAGGGAGAGGTAGAATGGGGTAAGTTATCTCATATAAAAGAGGCAAGAAAAAGCTTTTTCTATGGAGGGGAAGAAGGGGGAGGTGAGAGGAAATGAGTGAATCTAACTCTCATTGGAATTGGCTTAAGGAGAGAATAACATACACACTCAATTGGTTATGGAAATTTATCTTACCCTACAGGAAAGTAGGGGGAAAGAGAATAAAGGGGAGGCATGATAGAAAGGAAGGAAGATTGGAGGAGGAGGTAATCAGAAGCAAACACTTTTGAGAAGGAACAAGGTCAAAAGAGAGAATAAAATAAACATGGGATGGGATAGGATGGAAGGAAATATAGTTAGTTTTTCACAACATGATTATTATGGAAATGTTTTGTGTGACTACACATGTATAACCTATATCACATCTCTTGCCTTCTCAGTAAGGGGAGAGGAAGGGATAGAATTTGGAACTCAAAGTTTTGAAAACGAATGTTAATTGTTTTTACATGCTACTGGGAAATAAGACATACAGGCAATGGGGTATAGAAATCTACCTTGCCCTACAGGAAAATAGAAGGGGATGAGGATAAAAGAAGGGAGGAAGAGGTAATCAGAATGCATGCTGTCTTGGGGTGGGGGAGGAGAAAGATGGGGAGAAAATTTGGAACCCAAAATCTTGTAGAAGTGAATGTTGAAAACTAAAAATCAGTTAATTAATTAATGTTTTTTTAAAAAGAAGAAGTAATAGGAAATCATAGACTTGCTCAATGGGCAATTTTATTCAAATTTATATAAAGAAAAACTTCCTTACCAATAAAGCCATCCAAAAATGGAATGAATTGACTGAGAAGGTAGTGAGTTCCCCATCACTGGAGGGCTTCAAGGAGAGCCCTAGATGATAATTTGTCAATTATTTTGCAAAGGAGATTCTTGTTTAGGGTTTTGAAGGATGGGTAGCACTTAAGACAAGTATAAGAGATGAAAAGGGACTTTGGAGGCAGGGGAACAAAATGGACTCTGAAGTGCCTTCTGATGGTAAGATTCTGTGATTCACAGTATAAAAAAGGAGTCTGTCTTGGTTACTGTGGTGAGTATATGTATAGAAGCAGTGGGAGGCAAGTCAGGAAAGGTAGAAGTGAAGGATCTTGAAATGATTATTCTGGATGGTATCTAGAGGGCAAACGAAAAGCCATAGAAGGTTGTTGATTGAGGGGCATGACCTCATAAAAAACAGGGTTTTCTGATGATTCATTTGGTGGTAATTTCTCAGAGCTATTCTAATGATTTAGCTAAGGTGCTGCCAGTGGTGAGAGAGAGCATTGACAGGTGAGACCAGGGTGAGTCTGAGGACAAGTTGAACTCCTCTGGATACCCATGTTCCTCCAATAGCAAAGTCCTAGAGTTCCTAGGGGCTTCTTTATGCTAACTGCCTAGCAGCCTGGTTCCCACTTTGACTGATGTCGAATGACAGCTCCCTGCTGAGAATGCTGTCCCTCATACTGCAGTCTTTACAGGTTGAGAACCCCCAAACCTGGAACAGGGACTATTCAGAGAATGGTTAGTTTTGAGGGGGAGAAAAAGTCCTCTGTTCAATCCCTGCTTCCTACAGATCTTGTCAAAAAGCAAGGGGTAGAGTAAGGAGGGAGAGGTCAGGTGGCTTAGAGAGAATGAAGCCAAAAAAGAGCTGACTTTAGGTTGTGCAATGAGAAGTAAGGCCAAGTCTTCCCACGCTCTACTCCTATGAAGGCCAGGCTTTTCTGCAATAGTGGGTCACTGACATTCACATTTCTCATGACAATCCAGTGAAGTAAGTGGTGCAGACAGATAAGGAAACTGAGGCACAAAAAAGTTAATTGACTTGTGTGAGGTCAAAAGCTATTCAGGGTTGAGGGTAAGGACTCAGTCATAGGCTTTCTAATTTGAAAATCAAGGACTGTTTACATTCCACCAAATTGTCCTCCATTAACTGGTGTGTCACCTCAACCACATCAATTTCACTCTCTGGGCCTCAGTTTCCTCTTAGGTAAAAGTGGGTATAGTAATGCCTGGATTAATTACCTCACAGGTATGAAATAAAAAGGTTTAAAAATGCTTTTTGAGTAGCTAGGTAGCTGATAGAGTATGTGGAGTCAGGAAGACCTGAGTTCAAATGTGGTTTCAGACACTTACTAGCCAGGTGACCCTGGACAAATCATTTAATCTCAGCTTGATCTCAGCTTCCTCATTTATAAAATGAGCTGGAGAAGGAAATGGTAAACCACTGTAGTATCTTTTCCAAGAAAACCCAAAGGAGGTCATGAAAAGTTGGACATGACTGAATGCCTGAACTACAAAAAAAAGTGCTTTTTAAAAGATTATAAGCTTTACATAAAAGAAAAAGATCATTACTTGTTATTATTGTCTTAAGGTTATATCTCTCTCCCTCAACTATCTTGCCAAGCGATCAGATGTTAGGGAATTTCTATCTTTAGGAACAAAAGTCCACACTAGGTCAACTCAATGTCAATTTCCCTAAACTCCTTCAGGGGCCCAGTTAGCCAACTTGCAGTGACCACTGCGCTCCATGAGATGGCACCCTTTGCCCACAATGAAGTCTGGCAGTAGACTACCATTGTCTTTCTTCCCTAGTGAGTGAGTGAGCCTAGAAGAGAAGAAAAGGGAAGAGGACAGGAAGGGCAGGACAAGAGAGGAGAGTGGAGGAAAGGACTAGTCTCTAGTTAATTACTGAACCGTATCCTGACCCCATCCTATAACATGCAAAATCTAATGTGGTCTTAATCTGCATGGAGAGGAGTACACACACAGCCCCCCAACGACATACACACACATGCCAAAGCTAGCTTATTCAAACTAGGCATGGAGGATGGTTAGGACCAGATGAGTGTTGGAGCCAACTGACTTGGAAGGGTTGATTGTTAAATTTTCAATGTTAAAATTTCAAAAATTGTAAGCTCTACAAGTGAGGCTTGATTTATCATTTTGTTGATTGTCTAGACTTGAGAAAATAATGGACAAAATGTTAATAATGCAACTTAAATTTTAAAAGTCTGTTCTGCATACTTTTTTTTGTCTGCTAACCATTTATTAACATATATCTGGTTGCGTCTTGGGAATAAAGTATAGACAAGTAGACTGGCCAGAGGCTATTATTGTGATCCTATTAGAAGATGTTATAGTATAGGGGAAAGATTACTGGACTAGGAGTCAGAGATTTGGGTTTCAATTCTACTTCTGCCACCACCTTTGTGACCCTGAGCACTTAAAGTCTCTGGGCCTCAGTTTCCTCATTTTCACAAATAAAGATGTTATATCAGATGATCTGGTCCTTTCTAATTCTAAATCCTTGAGCCTGTAACCACTGGACCAGATATTTTGCCATTTCATAACTTTGTTTCCTTCTCTGTAAAACAAGTGGTTTGGGTGGGGTCCTTCTATTTTTGACATTCTATGTGATGAGTGTATCAGGACAATAAAGGAGGTGTCGATGGCAGTAGACAAGAGAGGACTACTGTGAAAGACATTATGAAGGAAGAATTAACAGAACTTGACAACTGATTGGATGATTCAGAGGTAGGAGGTTGTCATGGAAACCAAGTCAAAGATGAGTCCTGTCTGTAGTCTGAGGGACTGAGAGAATGGCGGTGTCATAACAAAGTAACAAAGGAAGACCTGGTTTTGAGGGGAAAGGAGTTTGGTTTTTGGAAAGCATGAGATCCTACCAGACATGGCATTTGATTTCCTCAGAACGAGAGAAGACTGGAAGATAATACACATTAAGCTAAGAGATCTCAGAAATCATTTAGTTCAACATTTCCATTTTGCAGATGAGAAAATGGAGGCCCATAGAGGTAATAAAGACAACAAGTGGTGAAGTCAAGTCTTCTGGCTTCAGATCCAACACTATCTCTACTGTATTACTACCTTCTTTCATCTTATGACATCCTCCCAGCACCAGGCTAATACTACCAATTCAATTCAATATTTGATAGGCATTTATTAAGCATCTACTATGTGTCAATCATTGTGTTAAATGTTAGGGAGAGAAATCATGAAAATGACTACATACAAATAAGCTGTCTACTGGATATACTGGGTATATTGAGTCCTGGCTTCAGGACAACCAATTGGAAATGTTTAAGATGCAGTCAGACCATATTTCACTCGTAGATGGTAGGATTTCTTCTTTGCCCATTTTTTCAATCAATTTATATAATTGATTGTGTAATTAGAATTGATTGTCCTTTCACTATTTTATGGAATTCCTTTGTGAATCTCTCTTGTCCTATTCCTCCCCCCCAACCCCCGCTTTGTGTTTCTTCTACAGTTTGTTAAGTTTCTTTTCCTGAAATTGGGTTTTTTAAATTTTCTTTCTTATTCATTTAATATGGATAACATATTATGGTAAATATTCATCTACTTCATTTGTTGTCAGTTTTCTTGAGAAATAATTTGTCAAAAAATAGTTTCAAATGATTTCATTTGTTTCTTCTTCATTTGTTATAAACACTCTCTAGGCAAAAATATAGCAAAGTGGATAGAGTACTGAGCCTAGAAGTCAGTAAGACCTGAGTTCAAATCAAATCCAGTCTCAGACATTTATTAGCTGTGTGATCCTGGCTAAAATCACTTAAATTGTCTGTCTCAATTTCCTGAGCTATAAAATAGGGATCATAATAGTGGCTGTTTCTCAAGGATCAATATTTGTAAAGCACTTAGCCTGGGAATATAATAAGATATAAATGCTTGTTCCATTTCCCCCTTTAAAATTTTGTTCATAATGACAGAGCTATCTTCTCTTTCTTTCTCTTTCCCATCAGATTAGCTAACAATTTATCTATTTTGTTAAGTTTATAAAGAACCAGACATTAATTTTATTTACTAATTCAAAGACTTTTAAGGTTTGTTTCCAAATTTATCTTCCTTTGATTTTCAGAATTTCTATCTTTGAGTTTATTGGTATTGATTCATTGCTTTTCTATTTTTTTAGTTACATGACCAATTCATTGATTTGTTCTTTCTCTTTTTTGTTGATGAAAGTGTTTAGAGATTAAAAAAAAATTCTCTATGATTGTTTTGGCTATATCCAAAAAAACCTTGGTTCTTTAATGAAATCGCTAGTTTCTGTGATCTGTTCTTTTGCCCGTCACTTCTTGGAAGCTTAAATTTTAATCTTGTTTTTTGCCTTTCTTTGTATCTCTAGCACTTACAAGTGCCTGGAACACACTTTGTTGGTTATAACTTTTATAGCATTGTGGCTAGTAAAAAGAGTACTTTTTTGCATTTGCTTATGAAATTTTTAATGGTTGACTTTTGTAAAGATTTTGTTTCAAAGTTGGAAAATAGGTATATTTCTTTTTATTTCCATACTGTAATCACTAGAGAGCTACTATATCTAACTCTTCTAAAATCCTATTCAGGATCTATTTGCTGATTTATCTATTTGTGAGATTTGTCTAAGTTTGAAACGTAACATATCAAGGTCCCCAACTATTAGAATTGGCATCTACTTCTTCTTGTAATTCAATTAATTTTTACTTAAAATACTTAGAGCAGGCCTGCCCAGCGTACAGCTCATAGGTCAATTGTGGCCGCCAAAGAATTTTAGGTAGCCTGCAAAAAATGTAGGATTGCCACTGCACATGCTCCTGTCTGTCATATGACTCTGGGCAACCAACCATCTTGGTCTGTTTCTAGTCTAACCTGTTGTCCTAAAGAACTTTAGCCTATTTTAATTTTGACCCCTATCTACTGACAAGTTGTGTAGGTCTGACTTACATGTGGCCTGAAGGCTGCAGGTTCCCTACCCAGGCATAGCATCTGCGTATGATTCAGTCAAAGGGCTGTACTTGAGGACCTAGAGGACCACATGGTCTTGAGGCTGCAAGTTCCCCATCCTTGTCTATGACATTCAAGCATATATATCAAGTATTGATATAATTTCATTATCTATTTTTGAAAAAAATAATGTCCTGAATACTCCCCAAAATATTTCCACGTGCAAACCAGAACAGAACTTATGTGAAATCATATGTGAACCGTGAAGCTCCACTATATTCAGCCCGTTAGTTTCCTACTTATCTGTTTCTCTCTGAACTTCCATCTGTTCTTATCCATGCATTTTAAATGTTGCTTCAATGGCCCTCTTTTCTTTGTAAAGTTACCTCTAGCTCCCTTTTCCTTTCTCAGAAATCCCTCTTTGCTAATAAAAAGTTAAAACACAATCCTTGTATCAAATAAACAAAATCACTCCCCATATTTGCCATATTCAAAAATATGTCTCACACACCCTGGGTCCATCACTCCTCTGTGAGGAGATGGGTAGCCCATTTCTTCACTGATCCTTGGAGTTGTGGTTTGTCATTGCATTGTTAAGAGCCCCTAAGTCTTTCTAAGTTGTTTTTCTTTACAGTGTTATTACAGCGTAAATTGTTCTTCTGGTTCCATTCATTTCCTCTTTCATCAGTTTATATAAATCTTCCCCGATTTCTCTGAAACTATCCCTTTTGTCATTTCTTATGGTACAACAACATTCCATTGCATTCATATACCATAATTTGCTCAGTTACTCCCCAATTGATGGTCACCCCTGCTTTGTTTCTAGTACTTTGCCATGGAGATGCCTGGAATGTTCTCCCTCCCTCCACTCTGACTCCTTACTCCCCAACACGTACTCTTTGAACCAATGACACTGGTCTCCCAGCTGTTCCATGAACAAAACACTTCATCTCTGCCTCCAGGCATTCTCTCTGATGACTGTCCGGCCATGCCTGGAATACTCTCCCTCCTCCACTCTGACTACTGATCTCCCTGGTTTCTTTAAGGCTCAACTAAAAATTCCACCTTCAGGAAGTCTTTCCCAACCCCTTTTAATTCCAGTGCCTTCCCTTTGTTATTATTTTTCTACTTATCCTATATATAGCTTGCTTTGTATATATTTGTTTGCATGTTGTCTCCCCTATTCAATTGTAAGCCCCTTCCTTTTTGCCTCTTTTTGTATCCCCAGAGTTTAGTACAGTGCCTGGAAGATAGTAGGTACTAAATAAATGTTTATTGAATTGAATTGTATATTCTCTTGGCCTTTGTGAAATTTTTTTGAATCATCACTGTAAGGTATAAAATTCCTCTATCAATGCAAATCAACACTTTTCTGCAATTTAAGGTCTTAAAAAGTTGCCTGGGGGCTAAGTGACTTGTCCAGGGTCACATAGCTGGTATTAATACGAGGTAGGATTTGAACGTGGGTCTTCTGGACTTCAAAGCTGTCCTCCATTCACCAGGCCAAACTGCCTCTTGCCCTTGTAAATATATCCTAAAAAAAATACATTCTTATGGTCAAGAGTTTGGAGTTAAGGGAGAGCTCAGGAAAGATAGCCTTTGAGGTGAGCCTTGAAGGAAGCTAGGAATTTGAAGAAACAGACATAAGGAGAAAAAGCATTCCAGGTATGGGAGACAGACTATGAAATGGCACAGAATCACAAAATGGCATGTCATATATGAGGAATGAAAAATAGGCCAGTTTGAAATGTAGAAGGAGTAAGAAAGAGTAACGTAACATCAGTCTAGAAAAAGAGATCGAAGTCAGATTTTGTAAAGGATTTTAAATGCCAAAGACAGGAGTTTATACTTTAGAATTTGTAGAGAAAGCACCAAACCTTCTTGATCAGAGGAATAATAATACAAGCAGACTTCTATCTTTCAGTAATGCCAGTTTAATAGGTATGTGGTGGGTTGGAGAACCAAGAGTCTTGAGGTAAGGAGATCAATTTGGAGGTGAATAGTGATGAACGCCTGAAATAAGGTGATTATGGTGAGAGTGGAGAGAAGGGAGCAGATTGGAGAAATGCTGTGGGGGTAAAATCGATAAGAAATGACAAGTGGTTGATTAGATATGGAAAATGAAGGGTTGGATCTGATTCAGGTTGTGAATCAGGATGACTAGAAAGGTTTCTTTCAATTCAATTTCATCTGTAAATATTAAAGGTCTACTTTGTCACTGTGTCAAGCACTGGGCTACAAAGCAAAAATGAAGTAGTTCCTGCCTTCAGGGAGTTTATATTCCATTGGAGGGATGGTGGTGCTCTCAACAGAAATAGAGAGGTTGGGAAGAGGGGTGGGCTTCTGGAGGAAGAAAATTAGTTCTGTTCTGGACATATTAAACATGAAACACCTATGGGATATCCAGGTGATATGGGACTGGAGCTCAGAAAAGATGAGGGTAGTGTAGATTTGGGAGTCATTTATATGATCTGATTCTCTAATGAGAAGATAAGAAGACCCAGGACAAAGCCTTGGGGTACCCTACTCTCTGAAATGGATGGTGATCTTGCAAAAGAGAAAGAAGAGTGATCAGACAGGTGGTGGCATGTAGTGAAGAATTCTAGCATGAAAACTCAGGAAGGACAGAGTATCCAGAAGGAGTTGGGGTTCAAAAGTGTGAAATGCTGTAGAGAGGTCAAAAAGGCCCTTGGATTTAGGAATTAAGTGATCATTGGTAATACTGAAGAGAAATTTTAATTGAGAAGCATAGAGAAAAAGCAGATCATAAGGTCTTGAGAAAATGAATATTGTGTGAGATGAGGCAGGCTATGAGTGTAGAAAGCTTTTTACAGGGATTTGTCAGTGAATGCAAGGAGAGATTTAAAGTAGTAGCTCAAGAGAGTAGGAGGGCCAAGTAAAAAGTTTTTTTATTGTTTTTTTGTTTTCAGCCCAGAGAAGATCTGGGCATGTGGGTAGGCAGTGTAGACATAATCAGCGAATAAAGACAAATTTAAGGTTAGGAGAGAAATAGAGTGCTGGGTCTGGAGTCAGGAAGACTCGTCTTCCTGAATTGAAATCTGGCTTCAGACATTTACCATCTGGGCAGGTATGTGACCTTTGGCAAGTCAGTTAACTCTCTTTGCTTCAGTTCCCTCATCTGTAAATGGCAAGCCACTTCAATATCTTTGCCAAGAAAACCCCCACGAAGAGTCAGACATGTTTGAAAAATAATAGAAGAAAAAGAAGGAGGGGGAGGAAGGAAGATGATGGAAGATGGAAGATGGAAGAAGAAGAAGAAGAAGAAGAAGAAGAAGAAGAAGAAGAAGAAGAAGAAGAAGAAGAAGAAGAAGAAGAAGAAGGAAGAAGAAGAAGAAGAAGAAGGAAGAAGAAGAAGAAGGAAGAAGAAGAAGAAAAAGAGATGATGAAAGGAACAAATTCCCAGAAGAGGTCAAAGGGATGGAGATCAAGATTATAAATAGAGGGAAAGGTTTTGGCACAGAGAAGGATCATCTTTTCCTCTGAATATGCAGCAAAGGAGAAGATAATGGAAGATGACTTTGAGAGGAGGCAAATTGTAGAATTGAGAAGAAGGAGGTCACAGTGGATGGATTTAATTTTCTTTGTTAAGTTACATTGTCTGATAGTCTGCAAAGAGGGAAGGAATGAGGTAAGGATTAGTGAAAGTGGCTTGAAAAGGGAGGAAAGTCTGTGAGCAGTGCAAAAGGGAGTCCATTAGGGAACAAAAAGGTTGCAGTACAATCCCAAAAACCCAGTTGAGTTTAAGTAAAATAAATTTGTAGGAGACCCCATTAGCACAGTGGTCTGACCTCCCTCAGCAGGCAACAGAGGAGAGAAAAAAGCAGATGGTGGGAATAATCTAAAGCTGGATTTTAGGAAGAGATAAGTAGTGATAGTATAAAGAATCTGAAAGTAGTCTGGTGTCCAAAAATACTCCTTTTCTCTTTAGAAGACTGGATTTCCCCAAACTCTTGAAAAGAAAGGCATCATTTCTTTTTTGTGATAGTGTTGAGAGGTCTTTCTTAATCCATCCTCCAAAAAATGGGGAGTAAAAGACAAAAAAGGTCAACTGTTCAATCTTTTTGGTCTAGAAAATGGGAAGACACAATCATATATCCCAAACAAAGGGTCAACTTATTATAAACTCATCATGTTGATCAGAGAGCTCCTTTGATTTACCCTCCCTACATTTCTGACTCCAACATGATCCTCTAGCTTTGGGATTCCAAGCAATATCCCATGACAACTTCTGTTGGATAATAATAAGCATTTGTTAAGTATCTCCTGTGTGCCAGGCTCTGTTCTAAGTGCTAAGGATACAGATCCAAAGAATATAATCATTCTGATTCTCAAGGTTCTTACATATTATTGGGGAAGGTAATGTGTGCGTATGTGTGCCTATACAATACAACACACATGCACACATGCATGTACATATGTGTACAGAACACATACACATGCATAATGCATGTGTATATACAGAGGTATGTATACAAAATAAAAATGAATAAATAAAAAGTGGTTAAATACACATATGTACATATATGTATGTGTCCATACATGTGTATATATACAAAATAAAGTGAATAAATAAAAGTAAGTTAATATGTATATATACACAATAAAAATCAAGTGCCTAAGTAAAGAGTATAGATACAAGGTATTCTGATGAGGAGAGAACCAGCAACTGGGGATAGAGGGAAGGCTTCCTGCAGAAGGAGAAGCTTGAGGTATGTCTTGAAGTAAGAGAGGGACCATGTGAAGCAGATTCAGTCATGGGAGACAAATAAGTGATATGAAGTGTCATACATGAGGAGCAGAGAGCAGGCCAGTCTGACGGGATTAAGGAGTGCAGGAAGTAGGGTAATGTCCAATGAAGCTGGAAAGATAGGTTGGGGCAAAGTTGTAAAGGGCTTTAAAGCTAAACAGAAGAGCTTCTGTTTTACCCTAGAGGCAACGGGGAGCTACTGCATTTGGCTGAGCAGGGACTGACATGGTTGCATCTGCACTTATGGAATAATCACTTCAGCACTAGTGTGTAGGATGGAATGGGCTAGTGAGAGGTTGAAATCCGGGAACCCAATTAGGAAGCTGTAGCAATAATCTAGGTGAGGTGATGAGAGCCTGAACAAAGGTGGTAACTGTGAGTCTGAGTTGAGAAAAAGGGTTGAATGTGAGAGATGCTGTGAAGGCAGGAGCAGTAAGTAAGACCTGATGACTGATTTGTGGGGTGATGAGGCTAATAATGAGGTCATGACCTTGGGATGCTGAGAGAATGCTGATGCCCTGGACAGTAATAGGAAAGTTCAGAAGAGGGTTGGGTTTGAGGGAAAAGATAACAAGTTGAGTTTTGGGCATGTTGAGGCAAGGCATCTTCTTACCTTCTCTTTGTCACACTCAGAACTAGAAAAAAGGATCAAGCCCTGTACCAAGACCTTATGCTAGGCTAGGTGGAAAGAACTCTGATCTGGGAATCAGCAAAGAGCCAGGTCTAGGGTTAGATAAGGTAGGCCACAGCCTAAAGCCTAATTCCACATAGGAGGTGGAATAAAGGAGAACACTTTATTATTTCCATTTTTAGATGTACACGTTTTTAATGCCAGAAAATTCCACTCTGTATGGTATGCCAGTCTTTATTTTGTGTTATATCCACATGCAAAGTCTAGTAAAGTCTGAGGTAAACAGTACATCATGACAACAGGTACAATTTTCAGATCTTTGTCTAGATCACAGATACACCTTGTCCCAGTTTATAGAGCTATAGACTGTTAGAGTTAGAGAGGACCATAAAAACCATCTGTTTAGGTGAGTACTTGATCTCACTCCACCATCTTGGCTTGGCCCCCTCTCCCTTTCCTTCCCCTTTATTTTATAAAGGAGAAAAGCAACACCCAGAGATTAATCAATCAATCATGCAACAAACATGCAACTTAATTTCATTAAGTTCCTACTGTGTACCAGATACTATCCTAGGCACTAGGGATACAAGTACAAAGAATGGAAATAATCATTACTTGCACAGAGAAGTGACTTGCCCAAGGTCACACAGCTAGTACATATCAGAGCTAACCTGAACTCCTATTTCCTTATTTTCTCCTTACCATCTGGGCCACTATTATATTCCCCTCAGCTCTGTTCAAGGCTAGTCTCAAGTTGCCTTGGGTCAGTTATTGCTTCCTTCTGGACCTCACTTTCTCCATCTGTTCTGTGAAAGCACAAATGAATTAGGTCTAGCCCTTCTAGATCTGATATTTTAGAGTCCCTTCGAGGAGTGTTTGTATTTGAACAGGAAACTATCTTCAGTCAAAGGGAAAAGTTCAAATGATGGAATTTTAGGATGTGTTGAAGAGCTAAAGTGAATCAGGGAGGTGGCTGCCTTTTCGGTGCTGCTCAGGTCTCATGTGCTGTGATGAGATACATAGAGGATGAATGGGAAGATCAGAGCCCAGATAGTATAATGGGAAGAATTCATTTCCAACATGACACCCACAGGTGCAGGTTCAGGACACTCCTCAAGAGCCAAGAATACAGTGTCTTAGGAGAATGATTAGGGGCCTCCCAGATGAAAAGTTCCTTCTTTTCCTTGTATTGCATTTGCTTCTAAACATTTACCCATCCATGTATCCATCTGTCTGTCTGTCTGTCTATCTATCTCTGAACATCTGTTTGTGCTGAAGAAGTTCTCACCTCCCTTACACTTTTATTCCCTAGTCAGTTAATAAGCACTTATTAAGTGCCTACTGTGTACCAAGTACTCTACTAAATACTGGGGATACAAATAAAGTCAAAAGACAGACCTGTCCTCAGGGAGCTCACAATCTAATGGGGGATCCAACATTCAAACAACTATATACAAATAAGCTAGTGGGAAAGCTCTAGAATAAAAAGAGACTGAGGAAGACTAATTGTAGAAGGTGGGATTGTTAGCTAGGACTTAAAAGGAAACCAGGGAAACCAGGAGTTAGGATTCAGGAAAGAGAACATTCCAAGTATGAGGCACATCTAGAGAAAATGTCCAGAGACAAGAGACAGAGTGACTTGTTCAAGGAAGAGAAAGGAGGCCAGTGTCACTAGAGTATGTGTGTATGGGGGGGAAATAAGGCATAAGAAGACTGGAAAAGTAGGTGGGGGCTAGATTACAAAGGGCTTTGAATTCCAAAAAGAGGATTTTGTATTTGATTGTGGAGATAATAGGGAGCCACTGGAGTTTACTGAGTAGTGAGGTGACATGGCCTGATTTACTCTTTAGAAGATCACTTTCCTAGCTGAATGGAGGATGAATTGGAATGGGGAGGGCCTTACGGCAGGCTAACCAACCAGGATCTTTCAATAGTCTAAGAATGAGATAAGGGCCTGCACCAGGATGGTGGCAGTATCAGAGGAGAGAAGTCATATTTGTAAGGGTGAAATTGACAGGTCTTAGCAATACATTGGATAAGGGGGTGGGGTGAGCTATAGTGAGGAGTCTAGGATGATTCCTTCAGTTGTGAGCTTGGAGGACACTGAGAGGATGGTGGTACCCTGAACAGAAATTGGGAAGTTTGGAAGGAGGGAGGGTTAAAGGAGGAGACATGATGAGTTTAGTTTTTGGACATGTTGAGTTTATACTGTCTACTCTCCATTCAGTTCAAGATGTCTGATGGACAGTTGGGGATGTGAGACTGGAGGTCAGTAGAGAGGTCAGGGCAGGCCTAAGTAGATTTGCGAAGCATTATTGTAGAGATGATAATTGAATTTATGAAAGCTGATGAGATCACCAATGAAGTAATGAGTGGGAAAAAGGCTCAGAAAAGAGTCCCATGGGATGCCTACCATTAGTAGGCATGATCTGAATGAAGATTCAGCAAAGAAGACTGGAAAGCAATAGTCAGATAAGTAGGGAAAGAATCAGGAGAGTGTGTCCTGAAAACCTAGAGAGAAGAGAATATGGAGAAGATGGCAGTGGACAGTGTCAAAGGCTACAGAGAGGTCAAGAGGGATAAAGGTTGAGAAAAGGCCACTGGATACTTTGGAGAAAGCAATTTTGCTTGAATGCTGACTTTGGAAACCTGACTGTGGAGAGGAGAGGAAGAGGAGGCATGTACTTTAAAAAGTCTGCTCAAAGAGATTAGCTATAAAAAAAAGCTGCAGAGGAAGCCATGTGACCAACACCCCCATGCTGCTCTTCTGGTGTCTTGTCTTTTGGAGAGTCTCCTGACCTCTCACTACCATTCTCATGCCAATCCCATGCTATTACCTTCTGCATTTCACAGATTCACAGAAACTCAAAATTAGAAGGAATGAGGATACCATTCTGGCTCTTTGTAATCATTCATCACCTTTTTTTTAAAGGCAGTCTTTTATTTTTTTTCTAATTACATGTAAAGATACTTTTCAACTTTCATTTTTTCTAAGAGATTGGGTTCCAAATTTTTCTCCTTTTCTCCCCTCGCCCCTCCCCAAGACTGCAAGCAATCTAACTATACATGTGCCATCGATTAACTTTCTACATTTTCTTTATGTGATATTTTACAGTTGATTTTCCCAATATCCTTGTGAGGTAGCACCTAAGTTCTCCACCTCAGCTTATTTCCGAGGATTTACTATGAGACCATGGTTTAAGGCATGTTAATTATAGGTACTGTTTATTTGTGATCGTAAACCATGATATGTTTGTTTGTGTGCATGTGTGTGTATCTGGGTGCAAATTTAGCTTCTTCATTTGGGGCTACTCCTAAGTCCTAGTTCTCTTCAGAGAGTGCAATTTGCAAGAGAACCTAAAGAAATCTGGGAAGCCAGCAGTGAGGAAGTCATTTCTAGGGATTTGTGTCATACGTTACTTAGGAACCCACAGAAGGGAAATTCAAACTGAGGTCTTCAAGGTGCTTGCTGCTTTTATGGAGTCTGGGACGGTGGATGTGTGGGACAGTGACCGTGTGTAGAAACCTAAAGGGAGCTGGATGGCAGCTCTAAAAGAATTCAAACAGTGAGGGGAAAGGAATCAGTCAGTCAGTGAGGCTATCAGTATTTACTAAGCACTTACTATATGGCAGGCCCTGTTTCAAGGTCTGTGGACACAAAGAGAGGAAAAAATTAGATCCCTGACCTCCAAGAACACGCATACTAAAGGAAATCAGGTGGTGGGACTTCATGAAATAAGGCCACGAAGCCAAATAAAATCAGGTTGAAGGTCTAAAGATGGTCAGACAATTCAGTTCCAGAGTCTGAAGGGGATCAGTTCTTTTCCCTTTCTCAGCCTTCATTTCCTCATTTGAAAAGAGGAGGAGGCTTGATACGATCACTTTTAAGGCCTCTTCCAGCTCAAACATTCTCAGATTTGAAGTTCAAGGAACGTGGTTGGGTTTCTCCCCCTCATCTTTGTTAATGCCACCATTTGGATATCATTAATAGCATTAACTAAATTTATTTAACTTGGCCAGAGTGCCTGTGATTTTTTGCACTTCATGAAGAAATGACAGACTTGTTATGGCTTGTAAAACACCCGCCCCTAATCCCTGGGCTAGTCTCCAGGATATTAGTCAAACTCATGCTATGGATGTTGATATATATGTGTATCTGTGCACACAGAGATGTAAATCAAACTGTCATTGATTTAGCTTCACAGTAGTTTCTGTTTTGAGATAAATATCTGTATCCCAACTACAGGCCACGTATGAGCTGATGGCCACAGGAAAGAAGAGCAAGGAGCAGATTCAAGAAATTTAAACTTCTGTTGTCTAAGACTATCATTCGTTTTTCTTAAGGTGCTTTGCCTTTATTAGACCAACATGAGTCATAGATAAATGAAAATGTACTTGATTTTTTACATTTGAATTTCCATATTTTATCTTCCTCATTTCTTAGATGATGAAAAGAACTCCTTTTACTAGCTAAAATTAAGACAGACATTCACAAATTATGGTTCTTTACAATAGAAATGCAACAGAACATTGATTCATGGATGTGCTAATGATTCTACCTTGTTATTTGTCAAACTACCAGGGCAAGAAGTCTGGGAGAACCACTCATGCTTGGAATGTAAAAGAAACTGGGCAGCTAGACCTTGCAGACCAGTTAGTAGTGTTCGTTATGTTTATTTTTGATTCAGCTCTCTGAATTCTAGAATATTAAGCCTCGTCATTGTGCAGGGGAGGAAACCCAAAGAATGGAACTGCCTTATCCAAAGTCACACAGTGAATTGGTGACAAAGCTGGGGTTGGAACTCAGGTCTCCTTGCTCCCAGTCCAAAGAACTGCAGGCTGGCCTCATCTAGAGTATCCCTCTCCCTCCCCTCTCCTTCTCTCTCTCTCTCTCTCTCTCTCTCTCTCTCTCTCTCTCTCTCTCTCCCTCTCTCCCTCTGTTTCTTTCTCTTTTAATCATAGAATATAAGAAACTAAGAATGTTGGAACTGGGAAAGTCTTTAAAGATCATTTAATCCAACTTCCTCATTATATATTGGGGACAATGAGGCTCTAAGAATTGAAATGACTTGCCCAAGATCACATGGTAAACTAATCTCAAAAAAGCCACTACTAAACCCATCTCCTGATTCCCATTCCAGTGTTCTCCCAACCTCACTGCTGAGATAGTTTAGTAAGGCTGAACAATGTGTCCTCTCTAGTTGGTTCTCGAAATTAGTTGGCCGTGAGAACAGAGAATAACTCTTCCCTAGACAGCCTGTGCGATCCTTTGCCTCTTCCAGCACAGTGTTCTAGGCCAGCAGGATACAAGAAGGGAGACTGTGCCCACTTAACTCCTTGTTTTTTTCCCCTCACCCATTCATGTACCTGCCAGAAAAACCAGCCTGGCAAGCTACATTGCTGATGCAACCTGAGAAAAGTTCAGTGGAACTTTTCTGCTGGGCTCAGCATTCCCCTGACAGCAGCAGCCTGTCCGCCCCAACTCACACAAAGATGCATGCCCTTGGCACTTCCTGTTGAGCATCAATACCTTCAGCTTCTGCCTTTGAGGGGGAAGTCCTTCTGGCCCCATCCCAATCCTGAGCTCATCCATCGTCCATACCCACCATCACCAAGCAAGAAATCCAACCATCAGCGTCTTTATCAATACTTTCTGGAGGCTCAGCAATGCAAGAGAGATAGGGAGAACAGACACTCTCTGTCCTCAGAGACTCACAACCTTGTTAAGGAAGGAATGACAAGATACTTCACAATGCCTGGTAGTGCCAGATGAGTGGGATAGACAGTAAGTGCTATAGGAACTCAGGAGAAGGGGTAAAAGATTATTGTGAGTGAGAGTGGACAGGGAAAAATTCATAGAGGACATAAGAATCAGAGAACAGTGGGGTCTTCAAGGCTGGGTATTAGATATCTAGAGGAGGAGAAAGGACATTTCAAGGAGTTTGGAGATGAGCAAAGATGAAAAGGTGAGAATGAACAATTTGTTTCCTGAAGATGGTGATGAAACCATCCATTCACTAGGATGGGAATGAGATGGGATACTCCCCACAGACACTTTGAATCCCAGGACCACTCCCAGCTTCCAGATAACTAAGCCTGTTAGATTTATATGGAAAATTAGAATGAATAGGTGCTGAGTGAGGGTCTAATGGGCTTTCCAAAGAATAAATTGTATGAATTTTATTGTATGGGCTTTGTTGAATTTTTCTGGTCTGCTTTAAGGCCTCTTTGGATTCCATCTTGGTTTCTTACCTATGCCCCCTGATGGGGGAGGTATTCTTTTGCTAGGCCTTCACTCAGAGGCTAGTGATATCTGAAAATATTTTCAGCTGAACATGTTTTTAATGTGGTTTCCTTCTGAAGCATAGTCCAGGGATGGTAAACCTTTGACTTCAAGGCCAAATGTGGTCCTTTAGGTCCTTTGACTGAATTCAAACTTCCCAGAACAAATTCCTTTAATAATAGAATTTGTTCTGTAAAATTTGGACTCAATCAAAAGGCCACACCCAAAGATCTAGAAGGCCACATGTGGCTTTTCAGTTCCCGGGTTCCTCCTCCCCACCCCACCCCACCCCCACCCCCATAGTCCCTAGGCTCTAAGATAAGAGTATGCTTGGCCTATAGTGATGGACATACCAGCTATACCCTTAGCACAGACCTACTAGGGCCTCCCTAGTTCCATTCAATGCTAACAATCCTCTGTGAACTTTTCATCTTCCATCTGTCCCTTCAGGCGCTGGAGTCATTCAGCTTTATTCAGAGAAGGGAACGTCTGGGCCAGACAGGACGGGAGTTGTCCAGTCCACACCCTTGTTCTTCAGCTAGGGAATAATCCTCCAGCTGCCCACGTGCTAGATTCTGGTCCCATGGATGGGTTACTCAGAGTAGAACAATGCTGCTGGCTCTCTGAATGCTGCTGCTGCTACTGTTGCTGCTGTCTCTAAAGGCCTCTGAGACCTATTGTCTGCAAAGCACTCAGGAAGATTGCCTCATGGGCTGTTGTGGAGCCAGGCGCCTCTCCTGTGGGGAGGCTGTGCGATTGTCTGCACAGTAGGATGAACCAAAATGTGGTGAAAAGATCCATGGCCTGTGAGTCAGGAGACCTAGGTGCTAGTCCTGCGTGCCAGTGAATGCAATACCTTGGGCAAATGATTTCTCCCTTCTGGGTCTCAGTTTCCCCATCTGGTAAAATGAAGGGGCCAGTTTATGTAATTTCTAAGGGCGCTTAACAAATGCCTATTTAGTGATTGATTTAATGTTTGTGTAACTGAATACTGAATATATACATATATATATATAGTGGAATGTTTGTGGAACTGAATATGTGTGTGTGTGTGTATATGTGTGTGTGTGTGTATATATATATATATAACTAATTTTAAAAAAGACACGGTCCCATCAGTGTGCTGGTAAATGTTTAATAATCAGCTCTCCTACTCCTCCCCCACATATGTATATGTGTATGTATATTTTATACACACACACACACACACACACACACCCATGATATACGTTTCTGTTTAACCTGCATTATTTACATTTTCTCAATTACTTTCTTAAGACTAGACAGTCAACAAAACAATACATTGTCCTAATTTGCAGGGTCCAAGTTTGAGCTGGCTCCCACATACCCCTGACGCTCAAATTTAGGTCTGCTGGCTCCAGGTAGATCACTCTCAGCTATGCCATGCCACCTCCAACAATTGTTTCTCATGAATGTAACCGCATAATGCCCTTAGCTGGCCCACTGAATGATGCGTGCTGGTGTCCCAGAATGTTTTCTACTTTGACTAACTCTATTTATTTTTTATTTTTTACTTCCTCTTGTTATTGTTCAGTCATTTTGCTTGTGTCTGACTCTTTGTAACCCTACTTGTGGTTTTCTTGGCAAAGATACTGGAATGGTTTGCCATTTTCTTCTCCAGCTCATTTTACAGAGGAAGAAACTGAGGCAAACTTAGTTAAGTGACTTGCCCAGGGTCATACAGCTAGTAAGTGTCTGAAGCCATATCTGAGCTCAGGAAGATGTCTTTCTGCCTTCAGGCCCAGAATTCTGTCCACTTAACCACCTAGTTGCCCCTGATCTCATCTTAGAGCACAGTTATGTTTGTCCTGTTCAAATCTCTTTATAATTTGAAATGAATTCCAAGTTTTTGGTTCTTGATATGAGATTAGACTGAAATCCACCTTTGCTTGGCAAACCTTCTATGAACCTAGCATATAGCTAACCTTAAGGAACTCATAGCCTTGGAAGGAAGAGAAAGAAGACTTTTCCATGTGAATATTTAGAAGTTTACTCAAGGTTAAGATGATTATTAGTACTAGAAGAGGTTTAGTTGTGTTTGTTGTTTAGTTATGTCTGGCTTTGTGACCCCTTTTGGGGTTTTCTTGGCAAAGATACTAGAGTGGTTTGTCATTTCCTTCCACAGTTCATTTTACAGATGAGGAAATAGAAGTAAATAGGGTTAAGTGACTTGCCCAGGATCACGCAGCTAATAAGTATCTGAGGCTGGATTTGAGCTCAGGAAGAAAAGTCTTGGCACTCTATCCACTGTACCACTTGGCTCCCCAACATTAACATGGGATGGGGGTGTGAGGGAAAGATTCTTGGAAGAGGTTGGTTTAAACTCATGCAGGGGTGGGAACCTGTAGCCTCAAGGTCACATGTGGCTGGAAGAGTCAGCAGAAATTTTAGAGGAAGGGAAGTATGTTCTAGGTGGAGGAGGAGGGAAAGGATAAGCAAACAAGCAAGAGTGGGGATGAGAAGTGTAATCATGTGGATTTATATAACTTTATCTGGAGAACACACTCCTTGTCTGGCTAACGTTCTGGCTAATGAAAGAGCAGACACTGGCATTAGTGATAGTGTAAGTATGGCCAATAAAGGTTTTCTTCCTATCCTCATTTGAGGTGGTATGAGGAGGGCCTCAGTATATCCCTTGGTTCTGTGTCTGCAGAGGAGTCACCAAGTGGAGCTGGTACCACAGACAGACTCATTCTCTTGAGTCATGGGCTTAGACCCCAGTGCAAACGAGGATGATGATGAGAGATGATGCTTCCATAGTGCTTTATGGTTGCCAAATTCTTTCCCTATATTATGTTATGTTATCCTTACAGCTCTGTGAGGTAGATCGTGCATGTATTGTATGTACCTTTATTTTGTAAGTGGAGAAACTGAGGTAAAGAGAATTCCAAAGAATTCTAACTTGCCAAGGCAAGTGTCTTACCGTTAAGACTTCTAAATATTAGAGCCAAGACTCATATCCAGGTCTCTGGACCCTAAACCAGTGCTCGTTCTAATTATGACTAATGTTTATACAACCCTTTAGAGGTATTTCAAAGTGGTAGTCCTATGTTAAACTCCAGACTCTGACACTTAACTGACTTTGACCCAGCGTCCATTTTAATTAACTGTGACTGTGGATAAGTCATTTAATCTCTGTCTCAGTCACCAACTCCCTGTGACTCTGTGACTCAGGTACCTCCCTAGAACTTATAGATGGGTTGCAATAGGCCCCATTGAAGGGAATTACCCTGATAAGGCATTCCCCAGATGAAATCATAGATGTTTTAAGTTTTAGGCTTACAAATCACTTTCAGTCACAACAACTGTCATTTGTTTAGCTATCATTTATCTCACTCTCTAAGGTTTGCAAAACACTTTATATGTACTCATTTTATCCTCACAACAGCCTTTTCAGGTAGGTGATGTTATTATCCTCTTTTTAAAGATGAAGAAACTGGAGCACAGAGAGGATGTGACTTGCCCAGGGTCACACCCTAGAAAGTGGCAGAGTTAGATTCAAACTCAGGTTTCCACACTCCAAGTTGAATGTTCTTTCAGTTATAATACACTACCTGCAAGAACTGTTTCTCAGGAAGCCCTTGCAATGTGGGCAACTAGGTGGCACAGTGCCTAGAGTGTAGGACCTGAGTTCAAATTCAGCCTCAGACACTTATTAGCTGTGTGACCTTGGGCAAGCCACTTAACCCTGTTTGCCCCAGTTCCTTATCTGTAAAATGAGCTGAAAAAGGGAATTGCAAACCACTCCAAATATCTCTACCAAGAAAGCTTGAAATATTGTCCTAGAGAGTTAGACAGGACTGAAATGATTCAGTAACAACTTAGCCCACTGAATGACGAGTTGGTACCCCAAAATATTTTCTAATTTGACCTTCTCTTAGAGCAGTTATAATGGTCCCAACATTTGTAACTAATTCTGAGTTTATGGTTCCTGACACGGGATAAACCTGAAACCCACCTTTGCTTGGCAAACCCTTTCTGCATGATGCAAATTTAAAAGTGTTAAACAAAACTGCTGAGTGAAGGAATTAAAATAAGTGAGATATACAAGAGAATAAAACTATTTTCAAATACCTCAAACCCTTTAGAAGCCCCTATTTATGTACAATTTTATGCCATTTATAAATTGTTATATATTAGACACTTAATATATGTTCCTTGAAGTGAATTAAAGCAGACCCTTTAAGGACTCATTCTAGATAACATTTTTCTAGGCTAGTTACTTTGTTTCTCAATCTAGTTACTTTGTTACATAAATGTAACAAAATATATACCCCTAGAACCTAGTCAGTTAGTAGGCTATTGACTTCTCAAGAATACAGATTCTTTGCCTATCCTTGCTCTCCACTCTTAATCACCCACTTCAGCCTACACTCTTACTTTTTCTTGCTATTGTGACATTTTTCTTTTGTAAAATTAAAAAAAAGTTTATTTAATATTTCTCAATTACATGTAAATTCTTTAAGCATTCATTTTTAAAATTTTTGAGTTCCAAATTCTCTCCCTTCCTCCTCCTCCTCCTCTCTGGTCCCTCAAGAAGACAAACATATGACCTCAGTTACACACATCATGGTATTTTTCCAACAATATGTTAGGTTTTACATCGAATATGGCAGTCAGTATCTTTGACTACTCATATCTCCATCCAAGTTCCGGAGTATGTGTAAGGCCCAGTCTTGGGTTAAAGAGAAAGGGGATTCTCTTCAGGGCAGCCAAGTAAGGTTCAGACAGACAGGCATTTCAAGTCATACTATCTATCTTTCCAGACATTTCACATTACTTCGTACACCGTATGTTGTAGCCAGTGTCCTGCTAACTATTCCCTAAACTCAGAATTTCATGTCTTAACTCCTTCCCTTTGCAAAAGCTGTTCCCCATGCCTGGAATCCATTTCCTCCTCATTTTATCTTCTTTCAAGGTTTAGCTCAGGTGTTCTCTTGCACACAAAACCTTCTTGATCTCCCCCAGTTGTCAGTCTTCTCTCTTCTTCCTCTAATTATCTTATATCAGTAATTCTTAGACTTTTTTGTGTAATGAAGCCCTGCTCAGAATAATTTTTTAAATGGACAGGATGAAATACATAGTATTATGAAGAGAAACCAGGCCACTTGGTGAAATTATGCAGGGCTCAAGATGGGAAAAGTTTCACAGAATTAATCAGTCAATCAAGAGACCAAGTTAGACAAAGTCTTTAGTAAGCTTTGTTATTCAGTTGTTTCAGTGGTGGTCAACTTTTTGTGACCCTATATGGGGCTTTCTTAGCAAAGATACTGGAGTCATTTGCCATTTCCTTCAGCGAATTTTATAGAGGAGGAAACTGAAGAAAACAGTGTTAAACGATTCTCCCAGGGTCACACATCTAGTAAATACCTGAGGCCAGATTTGAACTCATGTTTTCCTGACTCCACAGCTGGCACTCTCTTCTCTACTCCGTCTAGCTGCTAGGAAGCTTAGGCCACTGCTACTTCTTTTTCTCAAAAAAGGTCAAAGAATAGATGTGTACTTGCAAACCACTAGGAAAATGCTGGACTCCTCTTTAGAGGAAGTAGCCACTTTTGTACCAATTCCTGGGAGGCAGATTATTGTGTTTAAAAAAATCAATGAAGCAAGAGGTGCAGAATCTGGATTCAAATCCTGGATCGACTATTTATTATTACATGGATGATCTTGGTTAGTCACTTAGCCTCTCTGGGCCTCAGTTTCCTTATCTCTAAAATGAAAGGATTGGATTAGACCAGAGGTATCCAACACACATGTGGCCCATAGTAGTGTGGCCCTAATCATATTAAAGCATTATTAGGAAATATTTAATACAGCAAATAAAAATACAATAAAACATAGATAATATTACATTTTAAAACTGTCATATATATAGCACTCAGTGATTCTTATGTACAGATTATTACCCCTGTTTCTATTTGAATTTGCTACTACTGTACTAGAAGATCTCTGTGGTCCCTCCTGGAGCTATGATTCCATGACTCTAGGTCATTTTCTTCAAAATTTCCAACCTCAGCATTTTCTACAAATACTTTAGAACTTCCTCAGCTTTGTATATTATTGCCCATGTCAACGTCACTGACAAAAATGATTGTAGTACTAAATCTTTATTAAGTGTCCCATTCGTGATAGAGTCCCACTCTTGGGTAGGGATGGGGAAGATATCAAAGAAGGGGAACTAATAAATCTTCACTAAGCACCTACTGTATGGTTATCCTTGTAGCCCCAGCAGACTTCTAGACATCTGCTACCTTTGTGACCTTGGACAAGTCACTAAGCCTGCTGGGCCTCTGTTTCCTCATCTGTAAAATCAGAGTGTTAGACTGTGTAAAGGTCCTTCCAGTTCTAAAGCTAGAATTGCAGTGCAGGCAACTACAAAACATTGAGACCAGCTACAGAAGAAAAAGGAAGGGAAAGATATCTTCTTTTCCCTGAGCTCATTCCTCCTTACAGGGATGGTGCTTTGTTCCTCTACACTACAAATCCCTCCCTTGTCTTTATGTTCGGGACAACAAGCTTCATTGGGCACCTACTATATATAAGGTTCCTGGGATACAAAAACAAAAATAAAACCATCCTTTCCCACAAGGAAATTATATTCTATGTAAAGAAATACTATTGTTCTGTAAGAGATGGTGAGCAGGCAGATTTCAGAAAAACCTGAAAAGGTTTACATGAACTGATCCTGAGTGAAGTGAGCAGAACCAGGAGAACATTATACACAGTAACAGCAACATTGCATTATGAACAACTTTGGTAGACT
The DNA here is from genome assembly GCA_023548195.1 of Bettongia penicillata ogilbyi. NCBI lineage: Eukaryota > Metazoa > Chordata > Mammalia > Diprotodontia > Potoroidae > Bettongia > Bettongia penicillata. The sequence continues at coordinate 1,661,435 of JAJHZJ010000066.1, read as the reverse complement.
TAGCTCTTCTCAGCAATGTAATGATTTAAGACAATTCCAAAAGACTAAAGATGGAAAATGCTATCCACATCCAGAGAAAGAACTGTGGAGTCTAAATGTGGATTGAAACATACAATTTTCTGCATTTTTTTCTTTCTTGTGGTTTTCCCCTTTGCTTTTGATTCTTCTTTACAACATGACTAATGTAGAAATATATTTAATATGATTTTACTTGTATAACCTATATCAGATTGCAGGTCCATCTTGGGGAGGGAGGAAATGGAGGAATGGGGAAAAAATTTAGAACTCAAAATCTCATAAAAGTGAATGTTGAAAACTAAAGAAACAAAAAAGGAAGTTATACTCTAAAGGGTTTTTGAAGGCTCTGCTTCCCATGACCCCTGGTTATTCAGCCTAAAATATCATTCTTTTCCTTCCTCAGCTATGGCGACCAGGTTCAGCACTTCAAGGTTCTTAGAGAGAACATGGGGAAGTACTTCCTTTGGGAGGAGAAGTTCAATTCGCTCAATGAATTGGTGGACTTCTATCGTACAACTACCATCGCCAAGAAGAAGCAAATCTTTCTGAGAGATGAGGATCCAACACATAAGGTATCAAGAGGCCCCATCAGAACATGGCTTCCAACCCTGGATTAGCATAGTTGACCAATGATGGAACTATAGTCAAGGACTCTATCCTTTGAAGGCCAGGGTGGAATGAGGACACAGAGGCAGGAATCAGAAATCAGGCAGATTTCCAGTTAGGGACCTAGAGGTCCTAATGCAATGTTTAGGATGTAGTAAGGGCTCAACTAATGCTTGCTGACTGACTAAATGACTGGTCACGGTGGCAGGAGAAGAGTTTGAGTAAATATTGGCAACTCCTTGGAACACTAAGAGGGTGGGACATCCCCAGCCTCATCTTTCCTGTCCCTTCTCTCCTAGTTAGTGACTCTCCTGATGAGTACAGACACCGGACAAGGGTATGGAGCCCAAGGGAGAAGGAGGCTCTTGTAGACAGTAGTCTCAGAAGCCTATGGAACCCATAGGAGGGCTGTACCGGAGAAGGCATGGGGGAGAAGGGTCATGGTAGACTAAGGATTAAAGGAATAAATGATGATTTCTAAGAATCTCATACCTCCTGTCTATCTCTGAAGAAGTAGCTATAGGTGTTGTTCTAGGCAGTGTCTCTTCAGTTCCTACCCCTACAACCAGGGAGATTTTTCCAGATAATCAGTGATTCGATCTAAAGGATTTGCTCCAGTGAAGAATGGCAGCATCTGAAAGAGAGATTTTGTGAAATTTCACCATCCTTAGGTAGGAAGTGACTGCCCCAGGGATCTATGGGTGACAATGGATTTTGAAGGCAGGGCAGGAAACTGAGAGTGAGAGAACCTGGGAATTGAGAGTAAAGGGCCAGAAATAGAAATGGTCTGGATGCAGAAAATTACCTAAAAGACAATAAGAAGAAACAGTAGGTCAGGGGGTCAAGGTCATCACAGGTCAGAACAAGGTGGGAACCAAGAGCATATGGATTCCAGGGCTCAAAATAAGTCACTAGATTTCAAAGACGTAAGTAGCCAGCATCCAGGAAATCTGTTGAGACCAGGGAACCAGACAAACTCCAACATCTAGAATCTAGGCAAGCCACTGAAGCTGCTGAGAGACTCCCTCCTAGCAAAGGGAACTGAATGTCTCCTGGTTACCTCTCTCATAAGAGCCAATCCTCAGGAGATGGACATTTCAGAGCAGGAGTTTTTGACCTTTTCTTTCTTTTTGTGGCTTGGACTCTGACAGTTTGATGAAACTTATGGGCCTCTTCTCATAATAATGTTATATGCATTAAATAAAATACATATCCTTTTAAAATGCATAAAATAAATACATGGGATCACAAAGGAAACCAATTATATTGAAATACAGTTATCAAAATATAAAAACAAAAAAAAAATTAGTTCATGAACCCTCAGGTTAAAAATTCCTCTCCTGGAGCCTTTAAGTAAGAGAAGATGAGCCATGCTGGGATGCTGATCAGGAATTTAACCTATGCAAAGTGAGAGTACATGATGGCAGAGCCAGACAGCAGGAACAAAAGTTCAGTCTTCTTTCTCGACTCTTTCATGCCATCTCTCTCAAAATGCAGAAAACCCGCTCTGGGAAAAGGGTTCTGAACCTGGGGTTCATGAAGCTTTTGACTTTTATAAAAAAATTTTGAAAACTGTATTTCAATATATGTGGTTTCCTTTGTAATCCCATGTATTTTATTTTATGCATCTAAAAGCATTATTCTAAGAAGAGTTCTTCAGGCTTCACTGTACTGCCAAAGGTTCTGCAAGCATGACACAGAAAAGGTTAAGAACCTCTGTTTTGAGAACTGCCTACCAACAAGAGAAAACAGCTGTTTGACTGGGTAGATCAAGCTACTGGTCAGCAGCCTTGCAGAGCCAGGCACTGCTGAAGCATCTTCAGAAGATTTAAGGGTAGCAAGGGGAGCCACAAATAAAGCAGCAGAAGACCCACCCAGCGACTTGTCTGGCCTCGTGGTAATTTGGTGGTGTGTTCAGCCCTCTAGGCAGAGGTTGGCTGACTCTTAGTCTACATTCCAGTTTTGCTGGGCTGCAGCATTCAAAGTCCATGACCTAGGCAAGGACAGAACAGGATGGAGCAGGACAGGATGAGAGAATCACTGCTCCTTGGGCAGCTCTTGTTTCCTGCCTGGGTGGAGTGCTGGTATTGCCAAAGGAAAAGTGCAGAAGCCACCCCCAACTGTAGTTGACTTTCATAATAATTGTTATACTTCACAGTAACATAAATGTCCACTTCTGGACCTTTTCATTAGGAGAAAGCTCAACATCCTTTATACCCTCCCTTAATTAAGGCTAATAACGACACCTGTAAAGGTGAAACTTTTATGAAGCTACAGGAGATTTTTGGAATGGTGGGGTAGGGGGAAGAAGTATATTCAGACCCTGAGATACCAGACTACAAAAAGGATTAGAGCAGGGTTTTGTAACTAGAGCCATAGATAGATTTCAAGGAATCTCAATTTGGATGGGGAAAAAAATCACATTTGTTTTCACTAACCTCTATATTTAATATAACCTCTCTATATAGCCTCTATTATTATAACCTCTATCTATCTTCTTATTTTGTGTTGCCTTCAATTATAAATTGAAAACTCCCCAACACATTATCCTGAATGGTCCATTGGTTTTACCAAAATGTCAAAGGAGCCCATGTAACAAAAAAAGTTAAGAATCCCTGATTTCAGTAGTCAACATAATGGGGTGGGGTTTCAGGGCTCTCTGTTTAGGGTCTGGTTGAATCAGAGAGTCAAAGAAATACCCAGATAAGGCCTTTAAAATGTATAAGGGGGATTTGTTCATTTATATGGTTTAATAACTAGCCTGGAGACTCCTCATCATGACTTTCTCTTTCAGCTCTGTCCAGGTTCATAATTCTGTTGGAATAGTTGTCTATTCAAATTCTCCAGCTCTTAGCCCTCACCTATGTAGTTTGTTTTTTTTTAAACCAAGCCAGATGACACACAAATTCAAAGCAAGAAGTGTTTAATGAAACAGAATGGCAAGGTAATAACAGGGAGTTGAACAAGGTATGAAATATTTTCTGTACCCATTCCCAAATCATTGCTACCAGTCTATTTGTGGAAAGATGCTAGGGTGACACCCTAGAAGCTGTCTAGAGAGCATTCGCATCCTGCAAACCAATCAGACAGCATTGTAGAAACTGATGTTGATTTCAATTTGGTTCTGCAACAACATGGGGTAGGCTGACCCATCCCAGTGATTTTTTGCTGACTAGTCCTGGCACTATCTAGATACCTCTCCTATTTCCCCTTATCGCTTGTCTCTTTTCTCATCAGCCTCCTTTGTAAGACTCCCCAACTTTTAAAAACTATGCTTAAAATGCTGAAAGCACACCTAACCATTTTATGGAGCTCCTGAAGGGGTTTCTGACAGGTGTAGTACAAAAGCGGATTTCCTCCAGTGAGCAAGGCTTTGCTGCCAGGCACTGTGGATACACTGGCCTTTGTGTGGACATTTTCCCCAATCCATATGAAAGCAATTTGCATTTTAGGGCCTTAATGGGATTTTAGACAATTAGGTGGTTCAGTGGATAGAGCTCTGGGCCAGCAGTCAGGAAGACCTGAGTTCAAATGGAGACTCAAACACTTGCTAGCTGTTCATTACTGGCCAAGTCACTTGAAAAACAAATGAACAAACTCTGCCTACCTCATTTTCCCTCCCAGGGTGGTTGTGAGGATCATATGAAAAAATGGTAAAGCACGTAGTATAGTCAAATACATAGTAGGTGCTTGATAAATGCTTATATGATCCATCAGAAGAAGAGTTTGCAAATACATATGTGAAAGGATAATGGGGAGGGAGGAGTCCTGAACACAGTCCTGCTGTAATCTCAGAGCTCTAAGAGCTTCCATTCCAGGAGGAATTAATAGGCCATCCCTCAGAAATACTGGTCTTCTGATTAATTCCCTGGATATACCCTTGTCTCTGCCTCCCCCCACCAAGACTGATCCTCTCCCACTTCCCTTTTCTTTTCTTCCATCCAAATATACCTATTCTGGATGGGAGAGGTCCTATTTCATGGTCCTTTTTTTCTTTTTCTCAAAACAGAAGTACGCTGACATAGGGGCCTTTTGAAGTATTAGACTCTATTTTGTCACCTAAACCAATTGTGACTCTAGTAAGAGTCCTTTCGTTAAAGGAGGGGTGACAGAGCAGGACAGGGAAAGTTATCTCAACTGCTTAACTGATCACTGACTTTGCCCATACCTATCACCAAACTTGGTGAATCTCGGGTTCTCCTCCTGCTCCATTTCTTTAGAATGAAATTTATCACTATTTATCTGGGCCCAGAACTCTGGATTCAGGAATGCTACCATCCACTCCTACTTCCACCTATGTTTTCTTAAGAACCTTTTTTCTTCCCTTCCATTAGCACCTTCCCGATTCTAATAATACATTATAATGGCAAGAGAATTGAATTGGCCATTAACATGTGTAGCCTTTTCTCCCAGTCCCAGTTTCCTCATCTATAATGTGAAAGGGTTATACTAAGGGGTCCTTTCTAGGTCTGATCTCCTGTTTAGGTGACAAATTGAAATTTCTCTTTAATTCAACCGCAGACCCAATTCTGCCTCATGTGCCCCACCACCAAGAGTCAGCTGCATCAAACAGTAACCTAAAGTGCAGGCTGGACTGGGCCATAGGATAGATAGCTGTTGAAATCACCCTGCCTCAAGATACTTGGAGTGGTTTGCCATTTTTTACAGATGAGGAAACTGAGGCAAACAAGGCTGAGTGACTTGCCCAGGGTCACACAGCTAGTATCTGAGGTCAGATTTGACCTCAAGGAGATGTGCCTTCCTGACTCCAGGCCCCGTACTCTGTCCATTGTGCCACCTAGCTACCCCATACTAACTCATATCAACTCCTATGGTTCAGTTTTCAGTGTGAGTAATTATACTTGAAAAATCATAGTTACAAATAGGCCTTGTTGATTGTCTCAATTTAAGAAAATATTAACACAAATTCAAATTAAAAGTGTATCCTGTGTTAGAAAAAAAAGAAAGAAATCACCCTGTTTCATGTTGACACCTGCTCTAGGCATTGACCCACTCCTGAGGATATGACTGACAACCATAAGAATGGTAGATACTTAATATATAGTAAATAAATGAATTATATAATAAATGAATGAGAGACCAATAGTACTGAAATGCTGAGATTTCCAGGAGGAGCTTTCTCTGCTTGAACTTCTTTTAGGTAGTTAAGATTTCATTAGGCTACTGCCAAGTCAGTCAGACTGAGTTCTGTTGAGTCCCTATCCCAACCTTAACTTTCTCTGCTCTGTACCTCCCTTTGTCTCAGAAATTCAGAGGCAGAGGTGAGATCAGAGGTTATGGAGAGAGCAGCTTAAACTCATGGCTTCTATACAGACCTCTGGTGGGGAGAAGAAGGGAGATAGTACTCTCTATCCAAGGGAAGAGGCAGCTCTTTCTAGGGAGAGAGTCTTTCCCACCTTTATACTTCAGAGTCTGACCTGAGTCAGCTTACCCTTTGGAAAAATGTTGATGGTGACCATTTCAGCTTCTCTATGGGGAGGTAGGGTGGGGAGTGTCCTCGATTCTCTCCAAACAGAACAGGTTAATTACACCTTCCCTGGGTGGGGACATCCCCTTGAATTGATCCTATCACTGCAATTAACTAAATTCCATAGTCTGGACTCTGGAAGACTAGATTTCCTTCTGATTGGTCAGATAGGTTATCATCCATCTTCTCTACCAGGTTATGCCAACCTGGTCTCAGTCTTCCAGTGACTCTTTGGTGGCTCCTAGGAGATGTTACATGCAGAGCAAGGTAGTCAAGGGAAAGGGTTAGAGAGCAGGATTTTCCCAAGGATGCTAGATGCTGGAAGGATGACTGGGGGTGGTGGTTAGGGAGTAGGAAGAGACAGAGAACAAGAGACTAAACTCCTCCTTTAGGTGAATGGTGAGTGATAGGCCCTATTCATTAAAAAAAAAAATTCCCGATTCTAAGTCTTGTTCTTCATAAGGGTCTGAGATGACCCAGAGCCATGTCCATGGTTGGCATATGGTGTTGGTTCACATGGGACCTGGTGGGACATCAAACCCCCAGATGCCAAACACTCAGTTTTGGGAGCCATAAGATCAGTCTTAGCTTTGGCTGCAGGGACCAGACAGAGGTATTCAGCAGAAAGGTGTGAAGGGGTTGCTTTAAGTCTCTCCAAGCCCCAGCTCAAGTGTAGATGATTCAGACTCTGATCCCAGTGGGGGTGCTGCCTGAGCCTCAGAGAACTTTCTGATAACTGAGAATGGGAAGAGGCAGCATTCTAATGGCTCCCTAGGGGAACCACTACCTTGATCGACAAAACCAAGAGACCCAGATCCTTCAGAAAATGTCCTGGGCTAGGGTCACTTTCAAGAACTTTGGATGAGGCTGAGGGTCAAAGAGAAATCAGATTAAGACGCTAGACTTCAGGAACCAGGACCTATCTCCTAAGTTGGACAGAAGTGTGTACTCTTTGACTTTGCTGACATAGAGAATTTGTGTCCTAAAATTTTCCCTCCAGAGCAAAATGTCCTTGAAACTGCTGCCTAAGGGTGGGGCTCACATCTGAGAAAAGATTCAGATGAGTTTAAGGCTTATAGGAGAGGCTCCAGCCCCAGAAGGAGACCTCCTTCCCTGACCTATTCCTTGAGTATTGGTCGCAGAAGTGCTCACATAGGAACTAAGGTGTTCAACCCACCAACCCAGGATCCTTTGCCTCCCAGGAGGGAGCAGTTAAGGTTATAGCCCTCCTTTTTCTCTAATCCTATCTTTTTCTCCTTTTTCTAGCCACCCAGAGCCAAATTTGCCAAGGCCCAGTTCGACTTCACTGCCCAGAACCTCTCACAGCTCAGCTTCTATCAGGGTGACATCATTGAGGTTCTGGAACAATCTGATCCCAACTGGTGGAAAGGCCAGCTCAGTGGCCGAGTGGGTTTCTTCCCTCGGAACTACGTCCATCTCATCCACATGTGAACTATTACTGGGTCCTCTCCTCTCTCCATCTCTCAGAGTTGCTTTGAATGACCACAGCCTCCAAGACTTTTCTGGATAACCAAGCACCCACAAAGGGGAGGAATCAGTAGTTTCCCAAGAGTACAGAACAGGTTTCTTGCTGTATCCAGAGGGGCCTGAATCAGGTTGGACCTAGGGAGAGTATTTTCTGGAACAATTCAATTCAGCAAATATTGATTAAATACTTACTACATGCAAAGCACTATGGTTATAAAGATGAAAACAGTCCTTTCCCTCAAAGAATTTACATTCTATTAGGAGGATAAAATGTGTACTGGGATGTCATGTTAAATCAAGAAACATTTTTTAAGCACCCGCTGTATCCTGGGCACTGTGCTAAGTGCCAGGCATACAAAAAAAAAGGTGAAAAACAATCCCTGCTTTCAGGGAGCTCATTGTCTAACTGGAAGATAGACCATGCAGACAATTATATACAAACAAGATATATACATGATAAGTTGGGGTAGTCTAAGAGGGAAAGCACTAGCATTAAGGGGGATCAGCTTCTGGTAGAAGGTAGGCTTTTAGCCATGTAGAAGGTAGTTCCTTTCGGCTAGGAGATAGAAGTGGGGAAGGAGAGAATTCCAGGCAATACAAAATTTTTGTAAAGTAATTTGAAGAGGCAGAGTTCTAATAACCATAGATATGCACAAAGCGTGGGTCAGGTGGAGTGACATACCTCTTGGGGAGCATTTCCATTGCTAGTTCCAGGACAGTCATATAGACATGTGTATATGTATGTATGCAATGCATATACACACATGCATGTGTATGTATACACATGTGTATATATTTATATATGCCTATATTTACATATATACTTAATCTCAATGGTTTCTTTTAGAGGGGAGAGACAAGTTATGATTATGAAGAGCCAACATAGCTTCATCAAAAAATGACTAACCTCATTTCTTTTTTTGACAAGATTACTAACCTGGATAAAGTTCACCTGGATGTTAGCAAAGCTTCTGATGTATTTCATCCCAGTCTCAAGTAGGGAATAGATGACCATTTTTTGGGTGTGTCATAGTTGGGGTTCCTTCATGTTTGTATCAGACTACATGGCCACACTTCCTATCCCCAAATTCCCTGATTATATGGGGATAATTTTGACTTACACACTTATCCTCAGTGGGGATTAAAGGGTCTCTCTGGCCCCCCCACCCCAAACTTCACCTAAGCTCCCATTAGAGGGCAAAAATGTCTCAGGCCTCTTCAAGGGCAAAAACTCTTCCTAAATCACACCTGAGGTAGCAACATGAAATCACTTCAGTCAGGATTCAGTGGCCACCAGCATTTTCTTTTTTATAATTAACAATTGAAGTAGCATAGAAATAAAATAGGGTTATCTCTGCTCTTTCTCCCTCTCTCTCTTCCTTCCCTCACTGGGCAGAAAGGAGATCAGGAAATGATTGCCCCGAAGTTCAGAGGAGAATTAGAACCTCTTTAGCAGGCAGGGAGAAGAAGCAAAGACCTGGCTGTCTCTCTTCCCTCCCCTCCCCACTTACTGCCCCCCAGGCAGTGCCGTCTTACCAATATGTATTTCAGTTCCCAGCAGCTTCCATGCCATTCCCTTAAGTTCCTGCTCTCCAATGTCCAAACAGCAACCTGTCTGCCAGCTAAGTCCCAGGGAGCAAGGGATATGGGGGAGGGTCTCAAAAGCAGGATACATCACCTACCCCTCAGTCCCTGTTCTTCCTGTGACTCAGCAAGATAGATGCTCTTTGTGCCATCTTCCTTCTTGCTGTGCTTTCCTTTTTCTCCTTCTCACAAGCCCCTTCAAGATCAAAGTTACAGCTGACCCTGAAACTTGAAAATTTGAGTAAACCACCTGTCCAGAAGATCAATCCCATACACCTGCTGGGTGTATAACCAAAGGTAGGTTACTTTCAAAAAGTCCACAAGCATCTTATCTGTGTCTTGAAGGAAGTTAAGGATTCTGTGAGAGGTAGATGAAAAGGGAGTGCATTGCAACAAAAATGCGCAGACAAAAGTGATAATAAATTCGAATATTCATTAATTGTCTGCAGAACACTGTTCTAGGCATTGGAGGAGATATGAAGTATAAATGAAACTATCCCTGCCCTGACACAGTTTACAAACTAGTCAATAGTTTCCAGACTGAGATGCCAACACATAACTATAATATACAATATAACTGTATTATAGAAGGGCCAGCAAAATATTATGTGAAACCTCACAGGGAAGGCTGTTATTAAATGGGAGCATCAGAAAAGGCTTGGAGGAGAGGGGTAACTTTTGAGTTGAGCTTTAAAGGATAGGTCAGAATTCAGGAGGTGAAGAGGGAGAAGAAAGACATCTTCCACAAAGTCATAGAGTCATGACAGTGTGGTCCATTACTGAAAGAGCAGAGAGGGGACTAACAAGAGAAAAGTCTAGAAAGCAGGATGGTACCATATTAGGCATGGCTTTGAATGATGGGCATTCTGGAAGAATCTGAATTTTGCTTGGTAGGCAAGAAGAAACCACAGTTTTTTGAACCAAGGAATCACATGGCTAGATCTGTACATGAGGAAGATTGTATGTGTGTGTTCATTCTTCGTTGCTAAAGAAGACCATGCCATCAAGAGAAATAATGACATGACTTGCACTTGACTTTGTTTTGAGGGATGTACAGGTCACCAGCCTCACTTTTCCAGAGCCATCTGAATTCAGTGACCAGATATTCATCAGGATGACTGGAGATGACCCAGGATGAGGCAATTGGGGTTAAGTGACTTGCCCAAGGTCACACAGCTAGTGAGTGTCAAGTGTCTGAGGTGACATTTGAACTCAGGTCCTCCTGACTCCTGCACTGGGGCCCTATCCACTGCACCACCTAGCTGCCCATAAGGAAAATTATTTTGACAGAAAATGAGGTTTGTGACCCTCAGTTCTGTCCTTTCCTTGGAGTCACTCAATCCTTGGCCCAGGGACTTGGCTGGGATTTAGGAATTCTTGCCACATCTCTAGAAGGTTGGGGTTCAGTAAGATCCTCTAAGCATCCTGTGTTTTCTATTCCTATGGTGGCCATTGCTCAGGTCAAAAGAAAAACTCTTTACAACTGCCTCTCCAAGTTGTCATCTTTGGTGGTGGGGAAGAGGATATTACAAATGGGTAGGCTTTTCTTCTTCCACTCCCCTTATATCCTTCCCTCTACCCCCTGTCAGGTCTGCTCTTAGCTTCTTTGTCTCTGGTCAATTCCATGACCAGAAGCAGTTAGGTAAGGACACCAGACCTGGAGTCAAGAAGACCTGAGTTCAAATCCTGCTTCAGAAACTTACTAGCTGTGTAGTCCTAGTCAAGTCACTTAAACTCTCTCAACCTCATTTTCCTCCTCTGTAAAAATAGGAATAATAATAGTACCTAACTCACAGGGTTGTTGTGAGGATTCAATGAGATAACATGGACAGTGCTTTGCAAACCTCAAAGTATTATAAAATGCTATAATATCCCCTCCCAAACTCCCTTAACAACCTTAGCAGTTCTGTCTGTACCTTTTTTTAGACCCTGTACAGTAGTTCTACTTCATCCTAGCATGAACTAATCAAATAATTTTCAATGTTAACTGTTAAGCACTCCAAGAGGATGTTCATGAAACAGTCAATAAGGGGCAGTCAAAATCCTTCAAATATAACAAAGTCCCAAATAAAAGCCACCTCCCTATATCCTCATTGAATTGACCAAGCTCTCCTGATCAGCCTCTACAGATGAAGTGGAGGATGGAAAAGTGAAGAAACAGCTGAAGGAGAAATATCTCTACAACAATAGTTGCAATAGTCTGGATCAATAGTGCTAAATTCAAGGAGAGGCAAGGATTGCTAATCCATACATGAAGATCCCTGCAGGCTACATATTTACTTAATTTTAAAATGCAATAATATCTAGGTTTTATTATATTTTTATTTATTTTGGCAAATATTTTCCAATTACATTTTAATCTTATTTGGGCCATACTTGTCAGTATCGTAGGCTTCGTGCAGGCCATGGGCTGTGTGTTTGACACCTGATCTGGGCACATAATAAGTAGGGCCTGTGCTAGTTGGTGACCATGGGAATGGGGAAAGAGAGAGAATCAAGAGGACTTGTTAACTGATGGAATGTGAGAAATGAAAAGTGTAGTCAGATGAGAAGCAGGTTTAGGAAGAAAGATAATGAATTACACTTTAGAACAGACTTATACTCACATCCAGTCCCCTCTATGGACTATGAAATCTAGGCCTCTGACCCTCCAGTACTCAAAACTCCTACTACTCAAACCTCCTAGATATAACTTCTTGCTTCCTTCTCTGCTTACATCCAGATAAAATCCTAGGATGCCAGTACCTCTGAGTGGAGCACCTTGCTTCAAATTTCCCCAGACTATGGACTGCAAGATGTTATTGGGATGGGTAGGTTTTAGCAAGGGATGCTAATTCTTTCCATGACCTTTCCTAGTTCATTTTTAACAGATTAAGATAGATAGTATATTAATTGATAAGGGCCACAAAGTGCTATTCTGAGGAGTCAGACCTGGATTCCGGTCTCAGCTGAATTACTGAATCACTGTGTGACCTTGGGCAAGTCACTAATGGTTCTCCCTTCCCTTTCTCCATACTGTCACCAATGTAGGAAGCATTTCACCGCAAGCTGTACTCCAATATGGCTTGAGTTAATTCTTTCATTCACTCATTCATTAATTTAACATAGATAACCCTGGGACACTCCACCTACCTGGGTATTTATTTGCCTGCCTGATGGGCTTCACACCTCCCTCTTTTCCCCAATCTACTCCTACGGCTACCTGTGGAAGAGGAGGGGCATGGAAAAAATCTAAGGAATGGAAAGAAAAAGAATGGAAATGCAAAGAGGGAGAGGTAAAGGTCATTGGGACCTGAGGCAAATTACCTTCTACCTAATTTTTCTACACAGAGACCTTTATAATGTTGTGAATTAACAGCTCCCCCAAAGTCCAAATGTGTACAGACTCTTGGAGATGCATCAAAGTCTTAATCAGGGAAGAGAAAGATCCTGCCCAGTTGGCCTTTCCTCCAAGTGGAGGTGAAGAAAGTAGCAGGGGAAAGCAACCATGGCTTGACCTTCGATATAATCTGGGTGTGTAGCCTCATTCCTGTTTGAGAAAGGTGTCACCTCTGTCTTCTGCTGAAGATTCCACTGCAGGATGCTACAGCTAGTAAGCCTCTCCCATCTGCTTTTCAGACTTACCTGTCCCTATGGGGGTGGGGGTTGGGGGGAGGAGGAAGTTGAGGCTATAGGGACATGATCACAATATTCAAGTATCTGAAGGGCTATCATGAATAAGCTATAGCAGGGTTTTTCTTTCTTCTGTAATGCTAGAAGTGCAAGAACCACTGGTATGTTACAAGGAGGTAATTTCAGTTCAATATAAGAAAAAAAACTTTGTAATATTTAGGGCTGTTAACACAATGGAATAGGTTATTTCAAGGAATAGTGAACTTCTAATCAAAGGAAATGTTTAAAAACAAAAGCTATCGCCAGTAGATAAGTGGAAAAAGATACAAATAAAAAGTTTTCAAAAGAACTCCAACTATATATGACCTCTTGAAAACATGCTCCACAAATCACTAATAGTAAGAGAAATATAAATTAAAACAATTCTGGAATTTCTTTCTATACTATGAAAATTGGCCAAGATGACAAAAAAAAAGGCAATTGTCAATGTTGGAGGGGCTGTGGGAAAACAGACATACTGATATACCGTTGGTAGAGTTGTGAGATAGTCCAACCTTTCTAGATGCCAGTTTGGAATTATGTAAGAAAAGTGACTAAACTGGACATTTTGACCCAATGATCCCACCAAGGGAGTCAAAGACAGGAACAAAGATCCAATGTATATTACAATATTCTTCACAACACTCTTTGTGATAGCAAAGAACTAGAAACAAAGGCGAGTATCCACCAATTAGATAGTAATGGAAGAAATTATGTTAAATGAATGTAAAAGAATATTATTGTGTGGTGATAAATGACATATATGTGGAATTCAGAGGAACATCAGAAGATTTGTATGAACTGATAAAAAGCAAAATAAACACAACCAGGAGAAAAATACACATAATGACCACAACGATATAAAAAGATAACTAGAATGAAGTTGAACTCTAGTAATGGAAAAACCAAGTAAAGGTCCCAGAAAACAGATAATGAAGCATTCTTTTTCTCTCCTGGTAGAGGTATGGAAGACTGCTAGGATAGAATACTATACACATTGCTAGAAAAAAATCACTGTTATTGGATGTTTTTGTTAAATTGTTTTTCTTTGTCACAGGGAAGAATTCACCTAGGGTGGGACTTGAAATAACTGTGTTGTCAAGACAGAAGGAATAAATAAAGCATATTTTAAAAATAAAGAGAAGTTTGGATAATCACCTGCTAGAACTGTTGCAGAGGGTATTAGTACATTACTTGGGGTAGGGGGAATTAAGGTAGCCTGAGCTTTCTTTGGGTTCACTGTGGTCTAGTGGGGTCTGAAGGAGCTATAGGTTTTCTTCTAACTCTGAAATTCTACTATTCCTTGATATAAAAGGGACAGAGATGCACAAGGGATCTGTCTCACTCTCTGTGACTAGGAGCTCCAACGTGTCTTACTGCCTTTTTAGATAATTGGGTGTTGCCACTCTCAGTGAAATGAATTAGTCATTATGTGCAGGTTTGAGTTTCCTAATTCAATTCAATTCAACAAGATTTAATTGAGCACCCAGTGTGTATCAGACACTGTACTAATGATGAAGATAGAAAGACAAAAACTACAGCTCATGCCCTTCCACTTGGGGTGGGGAGGGAGGTATGGAGCAAAAGTAGAAAGGTAAATATAAAAAATAGAAGCTAATTAGCTTCTCTGCTCTTACTGTGCAGCCACCATGAGGGATAGGAGAGCAAAGAAAGAGGAAAGACCTCTCAAGGAATATTTCTTCTACGATGGGGCCTCAAAAGGCAGGAGGAAAACGAGAAGTTGGGAATGGGGGTGGAGGAAAGGTGATGTGTATTAGAGGAGATAAAGGTTCAGTGACTAGATTTTCCAAACCTGAGATTGGGGTACATGCTCTGACAAAGGATATGCCTTTTTCCCTGCTCTGCCTTATATTAAAAATGTTTCTTTAAATCAGGACTGTCCAGGAAAAACTATAAGCATTGGAGATATAATAAGAGGCTTCCCCCCATACCCCACCAAGTCCTTGGGATTAAGGGATTTAGGAATTTAGTAATGAGGTCAATTTTTGGTAAAGTAGGAAAAAACTGGCTCTGAAGTCAGAGGACCTGGGTTCAGATCCTGCTTCTCATGGATCCCATCTGTGAGATGTTATGCAAACTGCTTACTTTCCCTGGGCCTCAGTTTCCTTAATTGTAAAATAGAGGGTTTGGACTAGGTGGACTCAGAGATAGCTTACAATTCTAAATCTGTGATCCTTTCCTCTCCTAAGGACTCAGAGAAGCTGATGTTTTTTTCTCAGTTTCATGGAGACTTACTGCTTCTCTGAAAGCATTCTTTGAAATATATTATTAATAATTGTTATATATTATATGCTAAATATAACATTTTATAAGTTATATAATTTGTTTATAATTTATTATATTAATAACTATTAATTATATATTATTATTACTATTATAGGCAAACTAGGTGTTTCAGTAGGTAGAGCCCGCGGCCTGGAGTCAGGAAGACTGAGTTCAGATCTGGCCTCAGACACTTCCTAGCTGTGTTACTATTCTGGAGGTAATTAGGACCTCTCTAAAGTGACCTTAATATTGACTTTGGACCCCATGGCTCAGTTTTACAGAACAAATCCTTTTATTAAGGGGATTTATTCTGTGAAGTTTGGATTCAGTCAAAGGGCTGCACTTGAGGGACCTAGAGGGCCACATGTGACCTCGAGGCTGCAGGTTTCCCACCTCTGGGATAGAAAATACCCTATGATAGAACTGGGAGAATCCATGTACCCATTCACCAACAACTCTGTACTGAGGCCTTGAGAGTGCTTGGGCCTGTTTGGTTGGACCTTTGGAATTGGTAAGAAAGGAATGATGTCTACTCCATCAAGAATCCAGGGGAACATCTTCCCCCAGCAGATTGGAAGGGATGATTTTTAAGGTCCCCTCTAGACCTAAAATCTTGTGAACCCTAGGTTAGAGACAAAGGCACACCAGACATCCAATCAAATAAATGTTTATTTCATACCTTTTGAGTGTAAGTCCTGGCCCACACAGACCCAAGAGAAGATTTCACTCCCTGCTCTTAGGGACTTCACAGTCTAGAGAACAGACATGATAATAACAGGCAATATACAATCAGCACCCAATGCATAGAAAGAGGATCTGAGTTCGAGGAGCTGGGTCCAGAAGATGGGGATGATTTAACTATGGGGAGAAACATTTTGAGAAGGGGAGACAGTATGAGGGATGTCCCAGAAATAGGAAGGCCCTACCATTGTTGGAGTCAGGAAGACTTGAGTTTGAACCCTGCCTCCAACATTCACTAGCTGTATGGTCCAGGGCACCTCACTTAACCTCTGTTTCCTTCTCTGTGAAATGGGGGTGACAATAGCACCTTTCCAGGATTGTTGCTGTGAGGACCAGTGTCATAACATATATAATGTGCATTGAAAACTTCAAAGTGCTATATAAATGTTAGCTATCATCATTATCATGGAGGAGATAGTGAAAGAACCAGTGTGAGTAGACCACAAGTTTCATAGAAAGGAAGCATAGGGGATAGGTTAGAAGCATGGCATGGGAAGGCCTTGGGTAGTTTGGACTTTGCCCTACAAGTGACTGGGAGCCAATGATGATTCTTGAGCAGGTGAAAATTGATGAAAATAGAATTTGGGGAAGATGAACTTGGCAGCATGGATGATGAGTCAAGGAGAGACTATAGGCAAAGAGCATGATAGGGAGGCCACTGTAAAGACTCAGGAATGAGGTGATAAGGACACCCAACGAAGCCAATACAATGAGCAGTGTCCAAGGACTTGGGCTACAAGCTGGTACCAAACAGGCACTCAGTTCCATTTCAGAGGAGGAAAGGGGAATGCACAAATGTCATTGTAACAGGTTTGTCCCTCTCCAGGTTCAGCCTATAACTTGAAGCTATCTGATCCTCCAATGACCAGCCCATGTATGCTAAATGCCTAAGAATGATTCCATTGACAACCCTTTACTCCAGAAGCTCTGGGCCCTAGCAGACAGAGACCTAGAGCACATTGGAGTTCTTCAGTGGTGAAAGATCCCTTGGACAGATGAGAAGAATGAGGTGAGGGGTCCAACACCAGGATTCCTATCATCCTCATGAGAGTGAAAGTGTGGTTAACAACACTACCTTTTCCTGGGACTTAGGGAACATTCCTGGTATTAGGAGGGACTGACTCAGAAATGCACATGCCAAGGGGCTCCTGGGAGGCACACCAAACCCTGAGTTGATTTACCTTTGCCTCTAGCTTTATGAACATTGTGGAAGATTTTGGGGTTTGGCTAGAAGCCAAGAGATATAGAGAGGAAGTGCTCCTTTAGGGGCCTGTAATGTCTTTTATGGTACTTGGTTAGCCTCTGCTTCTATCAGATGGTATCCAGAGGCCCATACCACACTATGCTAGTTTGGGCTGAGCAAGGCTATTTGGGCTTTTCCCCAACCACTGCACTCAGACTCATGGCTTCTTAGTCAAACCTCACTGAACTTCAAGGCCCATATGCTTCCCTCTCCCCCATTCCCCACCCAGCTCTCAAAACCAGGGAGTCACTGAGACACAGATTCAAAATATGAGGGAGGGAGGAGCCCATTCTGGAGAAGGAGGACATGTGGAGGGTGCTTTGTGTGGACTAGGCCATAGGCTAGGGATAGGGGAGAAGGGAAGAGTCACAGAATTCATAGAATATTAGACCCCCAAAGAATCTAAGAAATCACCTTATTTAGCTCTGTCACTTAATAGATGAGGAAACTGAGCCCCAGAGAAAAAAAGTGATTTGCTCAAGGTCACACATCTAATTAGTGGCAGAACAAGGTCTCTCTAACATGATAAGTAGGAGCAGGAAGTAGGACTAGAGGTCCAAAGTAGATTAAATCCTATTCCAGGTTCTGGAATCCTCAGGTAGCAGCCTAAACTGAAAGTGTTTCCAAGGATTATAACACAGTGGTGTTTGGTGAAGATGGTGGTAGTTGGTGGTTGTAGTAGGGCATTTGATTGTCAAAGGAGACATATTATTAAAAGAACTTCCTACTGCCCAAATGCTTCTGGACCAGAAAAAGAAAGGAAGCCCAATTTAACAGAAATATCACTGACCTAGAAGTCAGGAGCCTTGGGTTTTAATGTTAGGCCTTCCACCAACAAATTGGGTTAACTTTGGGTAAACCACTTCCCTTCTCAAAGCTCCATCTGTAAAATAAGTGAGTTGGACTAGATGATGCTTCCAGTAGACTCTATGATCCTTCTTTCTCATTAGGACAAATATCTCCTTCATCCCTGAGGCCCTCTCCCATGATCCTCTGGCTTCCTAAAAAATGATCACCATCAGGCAAAATAGGCATAGAAGAATATGTTGACACACAAAAGCAGAATGGCATTGAAGTTGCAGACTTGGGTCCAGAAGAGAGTTCGCTTCTTTCCTGCAGGTGGGGAGAATGGGATGCATGATTCTGAGTGAGCTAGGATGTGTGAGGAACTTGGTGGGGGAGAAGTAGTGTGAGAATGGGAAACTAGGAAAACAATAGTACTCTTGGACCTTAGGGTTTGGTAGGTGGGGACAGTGATGGCTCTTTCTAGTGTTCCACAGGACATCCTCCTGTCTTTGTCCCCGGTGCCTTTCTGCCATGCCAACTATTATCTGAGCATAGCCTAACCTTGAGGTCTCTGGTAAGGAAGGGGATTATAGAGGATAGACCCAAAGGGAGAATGGACTAAGTGGTATGGGAAGGACAACACTATGAGGAGTCTGGCTCTGCCTAGAGTGGTCTAGAGACCCCTAGAGACCACTTACCAACTTTGTCTTCCACATCAAAAGTCTCAGGCAGAGCTTCTAAAAGATTGTCTTTGGAAAGGGTCCACCATGTTAAATTCTTGATCTGTAGGAACCAAAGAGAGGTTTTGAACAGGGGGTGGAAAATAAGGAATGAGGATGGGATGTGATGATATGGGAGACTGTGAAACCAGAAGAGTGGGGTACATGGAAATGAGGGGTATTAGGCCGGAGTATGGGGAATGAAGGATGAGAGAACAAGGAACAGAGGAAACATGGGCATGGGGGGGGGGGAATGAAGAAACAGAGGTAAGGTATGGGGATATAGGGAACTGGAGATTCCTCAAGGGGTAGTCGGGCTGGCCTTGGTTAGGGGGGAGAGTCATCAATTTTGGATGGAGCAGAGAGATAGGGATTAGAAGGTGACTGAGCCCTGTTCATTGACTAGGCTTCCTCAGAATGTGCCTACTCATAGAGCCAATACTTCCTGGTGTAATGTGTGTATGTGTGTGTGGGGGGGGTATAGGGAAGAGGGGTTCAATTAGAACTTGCCAGCTTAGTCCATAGACCATTAGACCTACCCTACCAAGAAATGTCTCCTCACTACATGTACCACAGCACTTGAAATTCTGCCTTTGATTTTTAATTGAAACTCTCTTGCCATCATTTCACTCCTCTCAGAGGAGAGGAAAATTCCCATTTTTGTACTTCAGAGGGTATGAAGCTATCAGAGATGACTGGTGGGCATCTGAGAGGTGAGGAAGAGGTCAGAAAAGGGGGTGAAGGAGACTGCACATAAACTTTGCCTGGGCCAAAACTTTTTATGCTTATTCTAACTTCGCCTCATTGGTTCAGGGGATGCCATCCTGCCTCCATCCAGGAAGAGAGGGATCCTGGGAATATCATTAGAATTAGAACTTTTTGTCATTTAGCCAATTAGTTGTGTCCAACTCTTTGTGACCCCATGGGGGGTTATTTTGGCAAAGATACCAGAGTGGTTTGCCATTTCCTTCTCCAGTCCATTTTACAGATGAGGAAATTGAGGCAAACAGGGTTGAGTGACTTGCCCAGGATCACATGGCTAATAAGTGTCTGAGGTTGGATTCAAATTCAGGTTCTTCTGACTCCAGGCCCAGCACTCTATCCACTGCACCACATGGCTGCCCCCTGAACCCTTAGCACACAGAATAAACTGAGCCTGAGCTGCTTCTGCTGGTGTGCCATCATCAGGACCTAGGACAAAGACTCTATCTAGATAAGGATGACTGTCTTGCCTTTCATCACAGGATCCCACAGACTCCATCTATGAGATAAGATGAATTATGCTTTCCCCACCTCAGTAGACTGGAGCATGTGTGATGAAGTGTTTTCTATGTTGCGGGAGCATTAGTAGTACTACACACACAACTTGAGTTCCAGCACCAATTTTGTTACTAACTCCTTGTGTAATTATTTCTCCTTACTAAGACTCAGTTCATCCATCTATAAAATGAAGTTGTTGGACTGGTTCTGCCACTTGATCTGGGTGCTACTTTGAACAAGTCACTCTGGAACTCAGTTTCCTCATCTGTAAAATGAAAAGGTTGAATTAGATGACCTCTAAAGTCCATAGAGGTCTGCATCTAGGATCCTATAACCCAAAGACTATGTAATTCTCAAGCCTGGGACAGATGGATGTCTTTCCTATCAAGACCAACCCATTGATCAATATCCTGCTCAACCCAGCTGAGTCATGGTTACCATGGAAGCAGTGGAGGGTATTCTTCATTGCGTGGGGTGGGGATAGATTCCTGATGTCCTGTCCAACTCTTGAGAGTCTATGTTATATTTTTCAAAGATTCCGCAAAATGTTTAAAGTTTTTTAAGCTCTATAATTATGTGGATTAGTTAATTAAAGAGAATGAAGTATGGATAATTAGTTCCCTTGCCCTGAAGCAGGTACCTCCTCGTGTTGGTAGTCTTGGCAGGCCCTCTCTCCTTAGCCAAGTAATAGGGGTCTGTGATGGTAGGGTTGGAAAAGACTGAGGAAAGGACTGGTGGATTAGGCCATGGTGCTTTCTTCTAAGTGACAGGACTGATCAAAAGAGCTTAAGAGAGGAGCAAGTAACAAAGTATATGTATGTGTGTGTGCATGTATATATGAATGTATATGTATGGATACATATATACACATATTATATTACGTTATATTATATTATAATCATATAATATCATATTATATCATATTGTGAAAAACTCTGGGCTGGGAATTTGGACACTTGAGTATAGCTACTAGCTAGTTTGTGACTTTGGGAAACTCTCTTACCCTTTTCTGAATCTCAGCTTCTTCTTCTATAAAAATAATACTTAGGGAGATGATCTCTAAGGTTTCTTTCAGGTGTAATATTCCATGGTTCCATGAATGCAAAACAGATTATAAATGTCCTTAGTGGGACAAAGAAAGAAAAAGATGATCAAAGGGATTCTGGATAGGGAATCTAGAAGAGCTGTTAAATTTAGGATTTTTGTATGTCAAAACTTGAACATGGAGCATAGCAAAAAAAAAAAAAAATGCAAAGTTCCAAGGATGAAGGCTAAAGGTCAGCCAGAGGATTCACCAAGGTGGAAATAGTAGAGAGGATTGTGAGAGTCTAAGGAAGAATCATAAAAGACTAAAATAATTTTTAAAGAAGCATAGGTTAAACCATGTCAAGGTTAGTTCAATGACTAAGCTGAGCACTCGTCATTTAATCATTTGTTTATTAATTTTTTTTTAATTTTAGACAATCAGGGTTAAGCGGCTTTGCCCAGAGTCACATAGCTAGTAAGTATCTGAGGCCACATTTGAACTCAGGTCTTCCTGACTCTAAGGTTGGTGCTCTATCCACTACCTCACCTAGCTTCCCTTAGACATTTATTTTTGGTGTCAGAGAGTCTGGGTTCATATATTGGCTCTGCTACCTCTGACCTCGGCAAATCTCTTTGGGCTTCAGTTTCCTCCAGTGTAAAATAATTTGGATAAGATGAACTTAAAGTTTCCTTTTCCCCACTTTATCAGGTTGTTTAATCTGTAAATAAATTATTTCTAGAAGTTTCTTACATTAGATTTTTTTTTCACTCCAAATGATGATAAGCCTATCACTCATTTTGGAGAAATTGGATACAAGATGAATAAATATATGACTGTGATGGTGGCAGAGGTACCAATAGTGAACATGAAAAGTCTTCTGTTTTTATTACATAGCTTTCACTAGGAACAGGTGAAACAAAAAGTGCAGTAGAACTAAGAAAGGGAACCAGGCAGAGACAGACTCGGAGCAGGATGGGGCCGGTCTTAAGGGACTGACTTGACGGATGGAGCCAGAGCTGGAGCTATCTAAGTATGATTTCTCTCCTCAGAGGGATCCATTTAGACTTTGAAACTTTGCTGTGCAACTGTAAAGGCTAATGTGGTTGGTGTGTATCTCTAGTTGTTCTTATATATGCAATACATTAGCCTTTGTGTCGGTCAGAACTGGTCTCCAGATGTTGCTGCTAGGGAGGCTGGTGGAAGAGGGAAAAGTGAGGCATTTTATGGGGACCAGAGCTTCTGGAAGAAGCCCTTCAACTCAGCAGCAGTACATGGAACCATTAGATTGAATGGGAGAAGAGAAGGAGATGCTCATGGCTAGATTTTTGTCACAAGGAACAACAAAAACCATGAGTCCTATAGTGGGAAACAATTATGGATTTAGTAACTAGAAGGAGTAATTCTTTTGGGAATTGTGCTAAGAATGCTTAGCCCATTTTGGGACAAGTGGTAATGAGAATTTTTGGATGCCACTTTCTAGTCTTATCTTCCACACTACCCATCTGGAGGAGGGCAGGTTGGGTTCAGATGACACTCAGGGCACAGACTTTCTAAGAAATGACCCCATTTCTGGGTAACCTCCCTTCCTACATTGTGTGTAAGATTGTGGATCATCAACAGGCTCCTCAGAGTCATCCAGGTCCCTCTGGAAGCTGAAAGTCCAAAGTTTATCAATGACTGCTTCTATTTAAAACTAGGTATATAAAAAAACAATAGAATCTAGAATGAAAATCCAATTAAGGGTAGTCCCATTCTGAGAGATGGCAGGGCCATCTCTCCATTCTAGGGAAATGTTCAGATTATCTGAGAGAGGAGTTAACCTCACCTAGATCCCCTTGGGGGTAGGGTCCAGTTCACCTGGATACCTTGCACCAGCTCACCTGAGACTCATCAGGGGTTGGGGTCAGCAGGCTAACAGCAGCGACTACAGCAACTGTGATGGAGAAGAGCACCACGGAGAAGTGAAGATAGTGCAGGTTGTTGAGTACAGTTGGTCGGTGGTCTGGGAAGCCGCAAGGTGGTTCAGGGTAAACAAATTCCAGGATCATCCGGGTAGCTCCCACTACCAGGCCTATCATCAGGCCCCAGAAGGCCCCCTGCAGGAAAAGGAGATGCAACCATAGGCACTCACTCTCTATCTCTGTCTCTGTCTCTGTCTCTGTCTGTGTCTGTGTCTCTCTGTGTCTCTTTCTGTCTCTGTCTCTCTCACATGTCTCCCCACACACATACAGTATACTACACAGCAGTGCAGAGCTGGAAGGGCCCTTACGAATCAGCTTGTCCAACTCCTCTCTCTATTACTCTCCCTTTTACCCATTTACTCCTCCTCCCCACTACTTCCACACTTTACAGATTAACACCCCCCCAAAAAAACCCAAACTGAAGTGTGGGAGATAATTTACTTAGACAGCAAGCTATGAAGTCAGAACTGTAACCCAGGTCCTCTGAATTTATAATATGGACCCAGGTTACCTTTCTAGGCTTAGAAAGGAACTTACTCTCTTTCACATACTCTATGGGTCAGCCCAACTGGCCTACTTGCTTTTCCTCATACATGACCTTATATTTCCTATTTTTGTGCCTTTGTACATATAGATATAGACACACACACACACACACACACACACACACATATATATATAAGTAGATGTCTATATCTGTCTATCCATCTATTACCCATCTATCATTCATCTATCACCTATCCATCTATCTCCAGACTCTAAATATCATTGAGAGACTTCTTCAAACAATCTAAACTTCCAATTCCTCAATTTACTCATTTCTCATGAACTACTCCTCCAACCTGACCATAGCTACACATAGAGATAGTCTTACCTTTGATCTTGTCTTCACCTAAAAGTCATTCCCTTTCATGTTTATGAACTCTGAAATTCCTTTTATCTGATCATAATTTGTCATTATTCTATCTCTCCCTCTGCCTTGCAACCTAAAGCCCTGTTCTTCCTCCTTAATGTGACCTCTAATCTCTGTATCACTCAGTCCTTTCTTGGGGCATCACTCCTACACTGTTTTCTCTTCCCCATCTTGACCTCTTGCTGAACCAGCTCAACTCTACACTGTCCTCTTCTCTAGGGTCCCTTGTCATGCTAAAACTTGAGCCTTGGATCATTCCCATTAACCACTGCCTTCACTTTAACTCAGGTGCAGCTGAAAAAAAGCTGGAGAAGATCATGAAATCCTGCTGACCAGGTTCACTACAAATTTATATTACATAATCTCAACTGGGTCCTTGTTGCAGCAAGAAGACCCTTTTATGCATCCCTAACCAACTCACTATCCCATTCACTACAGTGCTGTTTCCAAATCTTTGCATCCCTTCTCAAACTTCCTGTAGTTTCTCTTTCTTACCTTGCTTCATATTATACTGAAAAGAAATTGAGGTTATTCACTTAGAACCCTTCCTTTGCCCTTCCTTCTCATCTTACATCACTTAAATACCTTACAACACCATCTCTTCATTCCTATTTCACATGAAGAGGTGAGCCTTCTCCTGAACAAGACAAACCTGTCTACATACACAAGTGATCCCACTCCATCTCCAGCACATTGTCCCTTCTCTCATCCATACCCTCTCACTCATCTTCAGTCTCTCCTGCTCTACTGGCTGCTTGTCTGCTGCCTACGAACACTCCAACACCTCCCCCATCCTCAAGAAACCATTACTTGATCCATCCATCTCTGTTAGCTATCATCCTGTAAGGCTCCTCTCTTGTTATTAACTCCTTGAGAAAGATATGATCAGTACCCTCAACTTTCTTTCCTCTCACTTTCTTAACGCTCTGAAGTTGGGCTTCTGACTTCGTGTAACTGAAACTGCTCTCTTCAAAATCATTAATAATCTCTTAATTGCCCAATCTAATGGCCTTCTCTCAGCCCCTCATCCTTCTTGACCTTTCTGCAGTCTTTGACACTGTTGACTCCCTCTTTTCCTTGATACTTTCTTTTCTCTAGGTTTTCATGACACTATTTCTTTCTTCTTCTACCTCTCTGACAAGCTCTTTATTGTTTGCTGGATCTTCATCCAGGTTGCATTTACCAAACATGGGTTTCCTCCAAGGCTTTCTCCTCATCTCCCCCTACTTCTTGGTGATTTCACCAGGTCCCATTGATTTAATCATCATCTTTATGAAGATAATTCTCAGATCTATTTGTCCAGTCCTAACCTCTCTCATGATGTCCACTCTCCAATTCCAGCTACCTATTGAACAACTCAAACTAGATGTTCCATAGACATCCTAAACTCAAAATATCTAAAATTGAATTAATTATCTTTCCCCCAAAACTCTTTTCTCTTCCTATTTTCCCACTTACTGTAGATACTACTTCTATCCTCCCAGTCACCTAGGTTCACAACCTGGGTAAATTTTTGACTCTTCACTTTCTTTTACCCCTTCCATATCCAATCTGCTACCAAATCCTTTCATTTCTACCTTCATAATCTCTCAAATCTCTCTCTCTCTCTCTGTCTCTTTCTCCCTCTCTGTCTCTGTCTCTCTCTCCCTCTTTCTCTGTCTCTTTGTCTCTCCCTCTTTCTCTGTCTCTTTGTCTCTCCATCTCTCTCTGCCTGTCTGTCTCTCTCTCTCTCCCTGTTCTCCTGTGACACTGCCACAATCCTGGTGCAGATCTTTATCACTTTATACCTGGTATAACAGTCTTCTGATGGATCTTTCTTCCTCAAGCTTCTTCTCTCTACAATCCATCATCTACTTAGCTGACAAATTGATCTTCCTTATGTGCAAGTCTCAACTACATCACCACCCTTCCTATTCTATAAACTCAAGTCGTTCTCTATTGCTTCCAGGATCAAATATAAACCCTCTTGTTTGACTTTTAAAATCTTTCATAACCTGGCCCTTTCTACCTTTCTAGTCTTTTTATACCTTATTCCCTCACCATCCCTCACCCCTACCAACATATATGATCTAATAGTGCTGCCTTCCTTGCTGTTCCTTGAACAAGAAACTCTCCTGACACTATGCATTTTCACTGGCTGTCTCCCATGGGTGGAATAATCTCTTGCCTTACCTTTACCTCCTGGCTTTCCTAGTTTCTTTCACATCTCAGCTAAAGTCCCATTTTTCTGCAGGAGTTTTTTCCCAATCCTCTTTAATCTCAATGTTTTCCTATTAAGATTAACTCTAATTCATTTTTTTCTATATCCTGTGTATATGTGATGTCTTGAGCCCTTAACTGTGAGTTCCTTGAGAGCAAGGACTGTTTTTTGTCTTTTCAAAAAAAATTCCTAGAGCTTAGTGTCTTGCTTGGCATATAATAGGAGCTTATTAAATGCTTATTGACTGACCTCTCAGAATCTTATTCATCATCTATAAAATGAGGCTGGATTTGAGGACCTTTAAGATTCCTTCCAACTCTAAATTGAGAAACCCATGAAGGATAAAAACAAAACAGTCCCTGCCCTCAATGTGCTTGTACTCTATTGCATGTAAACAGCAGTCAGTATTACAGATCATTAAAAATCAAAGTAGATAACAGAATAGTTTCTGCAAGAAGTGTGCAAGCAACTGTGGGCATCAGACAAGGCCTCCTCAGAAAAATGGCACCTAAGTTGAGTTTGAAGGAAGTCATGGATTCCATAAGGCAGAGATGAAGAGGGATTATATTCCAGGTAAGAGGTCAACAAAGGCACAGGGATGGGATAGGAGATGGAATGCCATGCATAGGAAACAGCAAGTAGATCAGTTTATCTGGAATGTGGAATGTTTGAAGGGGAGTAATGTGCAATAAACCTGGAGAGCTACACTGGAGTCTGATTGTGAGGGACTTTAAAAGTCAAATGAAGTTTATATTTTATGCTAGAAGCCAATGATCTGAGAATCATCTTCATCAAGCAATGAAATGATAGGGTCAGACACAGGCTTCTAGAATATCTGTTTAGCAGTTCTGTGGAAGATAGATTGGAAAAGGATGAACCAAGATGGAGGAGACTAATTAGGAGGCTATTGCAATAATTCAGATGAAAGGTGATAAGCCTAAACCAGTCACCAGGCTGAGAAGGGTGGGGGGAGGGTTCCCAAGCCCAGATCTGATCATATCATTGACCTGGGAAATTCCAGTATTCCTTCTTGATTGGTATAAATTATAAACTTTTCTATTTGACCTTTAAAGTCTTTCATGAAGGAGAACAGGAAGTTAAGCATGACACCACGGTTGAGAACCAAGGTTATTGAGAGAGTTGTGTTGCTCTCAATACAAGTAAGGAATAAAAGGAGTATAGAAGGAAAGACAGTAGGTTCTGTTTGAGGCTTGTTGAGTTTGACATGTCTATGAGACTTCTATGAGACAAGTGGAACTATCTAGCAGGCAGGTGGTAAAATGGGACTATAGTTCAGGAGAGAGACTGGGGCTAGATGTATACATCTATTACTTACTTACTTACTTACTTACTTTTCTGCATAAGGATGATAGTTGAACCTGAGGGAGCAGATGAAATCACCAAGATTGTAGAGATGGAAAAATGGACACAAACTTAGCATACTCCTGGGCATAGGTGGAGTTGGACATGAGTGATGATCTAGCAAGGAAGACAGAGAAAGAGCAGCTAGAGAGGAGCCAGAATGATGAGAAAAGAGTGTCAGAAAAACTCATGGAGGAGAAAGTATTCAGAAGAGAGAATGTTCAGCAGTGTCAAATGTTGACAGGAGAAAAAGGACAAAACTTGACAAAAGGCTACTAGAACTCTTGGGTTGCCTTCTCTTTTATCAGCTCCTTATCCATCCACTCTTTCCAGAACCCCAGGGTAGGGTCATTGCCACCACCCATGGAACTTGGCCTTTCGGGGTACTCTGTTCCTTCTAGTGTACAGACCGAGTCATCGTTCTGTTTTCTTTGTCCTGCCCATGTTTTAGCTCAGAAAGAGTTAGAATTTTTCCAAAGGAACTTTTACTGGGAAACTAAGGTATTTCCAAAATCTTGATAGTGAATTGGATATTTTACCAGCATCAGGGTTTGGGTGTTTATTTTTTTAAGCCAAACTGGACAAAAGAGGAGGATCAAAAAAAGCATATTCTTGAACTGCATAGGAGGAAGGAGATTTATTAGCATTTACTATATGTCAGATACTGTGCTAAGTGTTTTATCAATATTATCTCATTTCATCCTCACAACTGTGGAAGTAGGTGATTTTACATTTTACAGTTGTGGAAACAGAGGAAAACAGAGGTTAAGTGACTTGCCCAAGGTCAAATGAAATCAGTAGGTGTCTGAAGGCCAATTTGAACTCAGGTCTTCCTGACTGTAGGACCAGTATTTTATCCACCATATCACCTAACTATATAGGACAATGCTGGCATCAGACAGAAGACAGAGCTTCCCAATTCTTATCTTGCTTCTATTTTCTCTGCCAAGAAGAATGTGCCTGGTACTGGAGATGACCAGTTAAAAATGCCCAAGATAAGTAAGGAAATAGTAAGAAAGCTTCCCTTGTTGAACTAAGATCACCAGGTCTAAGGGAATTGCTTGCTCAGGTACTGAAAGAATGAGCAGGTGTGATTGCTGAACCATTGTCAATGATTTCTGAAAGATCATGGAAAACAGGAGACATGCCACCAGACTAGAGAAGGAGAAATGCCTTAGTTAAAAAAAAGAGTCTGAAAACTGTAAGTCAGTGAGTCTAACTTGGATTCCTTCTTCAATGCCCTCCATTCTAGAAAGGACCATTAAAGGGACAGATGATGAACATCCAAAAAGGAAAGCAGTGATTATAAAGGGCCAACACAACTTCATCAAGAACCCATCGCAAGAGACAAACCTCATTTGTCTTCTCCTTTTTTAAAGATTATTAAGTGAATAGATAAGGACAATGAAGTAGATACAGTTGGATTACTTGGATTTTAGTAAAGCTTTTGATAAATCTCATGCTCTTCTTTGTGGAGAGGACGGGAGACTATGGATTAGATAAGAATACAATTAGATAGACTTAGAATTATTTGGATGGTTGTGCTCAAAGAATGGTTGTTAATGGTTCAGTGTCAGAGATCTGTGCATGGCCTGTGCTATCTAATAGGAGCTGGACGTTGACATTGATGACGTGCTCATCAAACTTGAAGATGACTCAGTGATGAGAAGCAGGGCTAACACATTAGACCGTAGAGTCAAGATTCAAAAGAGTTGTGACAAGCTAGAGCACTGAGCTGAATCTAATAAGATGAAATTCAATGAAAGTTCAATGTAAAATACTACACCTGGGTGCAAAAATGTCAGCTTCAGAAGTTCAAGGTGGGGAAATTGTGGTTTCAAAAAAGACCTGAGGGTTTAAGTGGATTGGAAGAACTATGCGATGTGGCCATCAAAAAATTTCATGCAGTCTTGGACTTTACTAAGTGGAGTATGGCAGACAGGAGCAGGGAAGCAATAGTACTGCTGTACTCTGCCCTCATCAGACCTCATGTGGAGTATTGTGTTCTGTTCTGGGTACCACAGTCAGGGAAGGACTTTGACAAATTAGAGAATAACTAAAGGAGGATAACCGGGATGGTGAGCCCATGTCACATGAGGATCAGATAAAGAGAAGGAGGTGTTCAACTTGTAGGAGAGAAGAAACATTCAAGTATTGGAAGGACTCTGATGTGGAGGAAGGACTAGACAGTCAAAGCAGGAGCAATGAGTGGAAGTTGAAAAGAAAAGGATTTCTTCTTGATGTCTTCTTGATTTCTTCCTGAGTAGAATGGCCTGCTTCAGGAAGCACTGGGTTGCCCTTCCTTGGAGGTCTTTAAGCAGAAGCTGGATAACCACATGCTAGATCTGTTATAGAGAGAATTTCCTTAGTTATGAGCTTAGACTGTATGGTCACTGAGATTCCTTCCAAATCTCACATTCAGTGGCACTGTGAAAGTCCCTCAGTTCTTGGTGAAAGGATGTGGGAAGCTTTTGGCTGGTTTAGCTGCTCCATGTGGTGCTGTAATACCTGTGGGGAAGGAGAGGTCTTCCCAGTCCTTTGAGCTGTAGAAGCACTCGTCTTCCCTGTGTCCTCTCCAATTTGGACTCTCTCCTTATACTCTCCCTGCCCTACTACCCTTAGCCATGATCTCTGAGAGGCGTGCCCCTCCCAGAATTGCGCCATATTGCTTGAGTGATGCCTGGCACACATTTTGGCACCTGGGCTGCCCACCAGTTCCTGAGAAGTAACTGATAGGTCTTGCAAAACATGTGGGCTACCAGAGGAACTGAAACACTTCCTCTAAGAAGTCTGATCAACACTGCCTTGGGAACCTCCAGAAATACACTATTACCAATAACACACACATACTCTCTGTCTCTCTCTCTCATACACACATACATATAAATATATCACTTTGAGGTTTACAAAGTTCTTTCCTCACAATGATCCTATGAAGTAGTTATTGTAAGTATTATAATTCCTACTTTCAAGATTAAGAAAGTGAGGCTTAGAGGATTTAAGGGGACTTCCTCAGTCATACAAGTAGCAAGTTATTAGAACCAGGATTCCTGAAACCAAGTCCAGTGTCATTTCCACTAAGCTACACTGCTTCTATATTTCCTTTAGCTGAGACTGCTTTTATAATCCCCTACCAAACCCAGACTCGGGTTGATATTTTCTAGAGATAAAGAGTATCTTGTTATCTATTGGGTAGCCACTACTCCCCAGCTACTTTTGGGGTATGTTGGCATTGATTTCCCTGGTGACATCACAGTCCTTCCTCTGAGAACTTTGGTATCATGGGAAGTTACCCAACTTTCTGGGCAGAACAATATACTCATTCATCCATTCTTTTATCCCTGCTATTCCCTGGTCAATCCACTTAGAAACCCTTGCCCTTCCTTTTTCTTAAATAGGTACATATGACCCTTCCCCTTGACCCTTACTCATGGCTCTTTACCTACCTGTTCATTAGCCCGATTCCAAAATACTCCTAGGATGAAGACGGCTGTGACTGGGGGTGCCAGGGAACTGGTGACCACCTGCATGTAGATGAAGAGTTGGCCACTTTTGGAGCCCTGGAGAACTGGGATCCAGACTACACTAATGCCAACAAGGACCACAATGACCAGCCTGCAGAAGGAAAGAAGTCATTGTCACCCAGCAGTGAACATGCTATCCTCATTATTTAGGTCCATTGTTCCTCTCAAGCCTCTATACTATGGTAGAGATAGAGAAAGCTAGAGTGAGAATGGTCCTCTACTCTCCAATGACTCCACATTCCCTTTTTCTGTACTTACCACTCTGGCCTTTGTAGGAAATGGGGACAGGAGGAAAGGAATTTAGGACAGTTAGAGTGAGAAGTACACTCTAAGGTGGTCTGCACAGGAAAACTACACACTCCTTATTCCTGAACTCATCCTTAACTTTCAATTTCCCATTTATGATCTTACTATGTGTGTCCCCCAATATTGCCTAGGCTACGGCTGAGGGCACAGTTGGCGTGATGAATTGATTGACTGGCTAACTGGATCCTGGTTACCAGGACTAGGCTAGAGATAAAGACCAACCTAGCAGGGGCATGGCTAGGAATTTTTCCATCTGAGGCAAAAATATTTGACAGGGCAGGTGGGGAATAGAGCTGATATAGATGATGACAGTCCAAGGTATGCTGCCTTACTGTAGCTGTCCTCTTTTCCCCCAGCCATTTGCTGGTCTCAGAGTCTGATCCTGTACCCTCTCCCAAAGAGACATCTCTCCCCATCCTCAAACCCCATAGATGCACTGGCCTGAAGAAGACCTTGATTCACAGGGCTCTAGAATAACAAACTCCAGGGGAGAATTGGACCACTCCGTATCCAGGAGGATTTGCAGCCACTGGTGCCCATGTCAGCATCTTTGAGGAAAGTCCCATCCACTCTGCCCTAGTTATGTTTCCGTTTAGAGAATCATGGAATATTAGAACTAGAAGGGACCTTAGATGTCATTCCATACAATCTTCTCATTTTACACATGATAAACTAAAGTCTAAGGTCACACAGAAACCAGGACTCTCAGTCGAATGATCTGTTCCTAATAGCACATAGGTATGAGGGATAAGGGAAGTGGGAGGTGGGGCCCTGAAATACCAAAATAGAAGCCACAAGGAAGAGTCCCAAACACTTTTGTAGCAGTAAAGATGGAGAGTGGGTAGGGCTCAGGAATTCTAAACCTTCATGTCTCCAATAGAGAACAACCAACTCTGCCCTTTCTAGTCTTTGGGTGGAGAAGAAAGGAGAGGAAAAGGGAAGGAATGAAGGTGACATACTAATTAATACTAATTAACACTTAGATATGACACTTCTCATCTTCAAAGTCTTTTCTAGGCCTTCATTAGCCACTGTTCCCTCTCCATAAACCATAATTTCCCATGTCTGTTGGATGTCTCCTCTTGGATATCTTGTTAAAAACTCATTATTGCCCAAAGCAAAGTTCTTATCTCTTCTCCTGACTTCACTATCTCTGTGCATGGCATCAAGATCTTCCCTGTTACCCAGACTCAAAACTTCTTCCTCACTCCCACATTTAGTTGCCAAGTCCTAGCAATTCTTTTATGGTGATATCTCCCAAACCTCTGTCTTCTTCTCTCCTAACAGACCATCCTAAACTCATACCATTAGCCCTTATCCCCTAATACTTGGATTATTACAACCACCAAACTCTGGTCTCTTTGCCTTCCGTACTAGAGAGTCATGACAATGACAGTTCTCTGCTATCCCTTCTGATTCAGCAGTCCCCTCAATCCCCATAGATCAGGGAAGGTGGGGTTAGGGCACAATCCATTGATTGTATTCCTTTCTCCTTCACCATTATGATACACACTCAAGTAACTGGGATATACACTCAATATACACTCAAAATACACTCAAAAATTTGATAGTTTCTCAGATAAAGGTCTTATATCTCAAATATAAAGAGAACTTGTCGAATTTATAAGATATATGTTATTGCCCAGTTGATAAATGGTCAAAAAGGATATGAACGGCAGCTTTTCAGTGAAGAAATCAAAACTACATATAGACATATAAAAATGCTCTCATCATTACTGACTAGAGAAATGCAAAGGAAAACAGCTTTTAGATACCATCTCACACCTATCAGATTGGCTAAAATGATAGAAGGGGAAAATGACAAATGTTGGAAGGACATGGAAAAATTCAGACATTGATACATTGTTGGTAGAACTTTGAACTGATCCAACCATTTTGGAGAGCAACCTGGAACTATGCTCAAAGAGTTATAAAACTGCATATACTCTTTGATCCAGCAATACCACTATTAGGTGTGTTTCCCAAGGTGATCAGGAAAAAGGAAAAGAATCTACATGTTCTAAAATATAGTAGCTCTCTTTGTGATGGCAAAGAACTGGAAATTGAGGGGATGTCAATCAATTGGGGAATGGCTGAACAAGTTGTGGTATATGATTGATTTGAATACTGCTGTGCTGGAAGAAATGATGAGCTAGTTGATTTTTTTTAAACAGTGCAACAACTTGCATGAAATAATGAAAAGTGAAATGATCACAACCAAGAGAATGTTGTATACAGCAGCAACAGTATTGTTCAAAGAATAATTGTGAACAACATTATTCTGAGTACTACAAATATTCAAATCAACTGCAAAGGACCTTTGAAGATGCTATCCACCTCCAGAGAAAGAGCTGATAAATAGAAATAGGCATAGTATGGTTTTACATATATTTATAAATCCGTGTCAAATAGTGGCTTTCTATAGCATGGGGTAGGGAGGGAGTGAGTTCAAAACTTTAAATGTAACAAAAAAAAATGTAAAAAACAACAAAAAATAAACGTTCACTCAGAACTGCGTCAGCTCAGTTTGTACACCAACCTATCCACCTTACATTACCTCATCCACTAGTCCTGGACTATTCTCTGAGATGTAATTGTCTTGGAGATTTGTATTTGAATCCTGCTTCAGACACTTAGAAGCTGTTTCCTCATCTTTAAAATGGGGGAAAATAATATTTGCACTACCTACTTTAAGGGATCATTATGAGGAAAGAGCTTTATAAGGCTTAAATCACTATACAAATATGAGCTATTGCAATTAGCCTGATATCTCCTCCCTTCAAAAAAAACAACAAAAAGGAGCCCCTTCTATCCACCTAGGCCAGTCACTAACAAGCACCACTCTCACCTCTATTAGCACTTTCACGTTCTCAAAGTACTTTGTATATATTATCTAATTTGATTCTCACAAGCCTGTGAGGTAGGTGCTCTTATTACCCTTGTTTTTACACATGAAGGAAAGGGCTGAAAGAAGCTACCTGACTTGCTCAGGGTTATACTAGGCAGGGGATGAGGGTAGTTGTTGCCTCTCAGGGAACCCAGAGACACAGCATCAGAGATTTGGAGGTAGGTGAACTATATAGGTTTGGTCTCTAATTTTTCCAAGAAGGAAATTGGGATCCAGAGAGATTAAATGACTTGTCCAAAGTCACTTAGCTAGTAAATGCCAGAGACAAGATTTGAACTCAGTTACTCTGTCTCTAAATTTAGTACTTCTCTTTCTACCATACAATGGCATAAAAACAGAAGATTCCTACTTCTCACACCCAGAACAGGTTAATAGCTCTTCCAGTCCGGGGCTTTCATGATCCCTTTTCTAGGAGCCCAAAGCAAGGTTGTGCTGGAGATAGCTCAAGCCTAATAGTTCATGTTCATGAGAGCTGATTGTTAAAATTTCAGGACAAGCATTTACACTTCAGAGATCAGCAAATGCTACAAATCATGCCACAATTTATTGTTCTGTTTATCCC
This sequence comes from Bettongia penicillata ogilbyi, assembly GCA_023548195.1. Lineage (NCBI taxonomy): Eukaryota > Metazoa > Chordata > Mammalia > Diprotodontia > Potoroidae > Bettongia > Bettongia penicillata. Next base: position 1,626,802 of record JAJHZJ010000066.1, on the reverse strand, counting down.
ATAGACTTAAGAAAGGGATGGGAAAATGTTAATAATGCAGATGGAATTTTTTGGAGAGCTGGTTGTAAAACACTGGTCCCAAGAGACAGGGTGGAGAAGGTCAGGCTTGTCCTCTCAGATATCAGCCTCAGAAATTCAAAGCTTCCCTCCTTAAAGAGACTTCCCTCAACACATCATCCTCCATCCATCAAGGATCTGCCACTTGGGAATTTCTCTGGACCTTGACTGAAGCTATGTGGTTTTTGTTTTCAGCCTCAAAAATGATGATGGTGGTAATAATCTCTCACATTTATATGACACTTTGCTTAGGCAAAGACTCACATCTCATCTGGTCCTCCACAAACCTATAATCAACATTTGGCAGGTAAAACCACAGAGCTTCAGAGAAGGGAAGGCTCAGAGAACTTGCCCAGTGTTGCTTGGCAAGTTAATGACAGCCAGGACCAGAACAAGATCTCTTGCCTCCAGAAGTGTGATGGTAAATGTTTAACAATCTGCTTTCTGAAAAGCTTGAGCCACTTTTAAGTTTAATCTGAATTTTTAACATTTCCTTTAACATCATTTTCCTATGTCTAGAAAATCAACAAAATAATTAATCAGGTCTTGATTTGTAGCATTTGCAAATTTCTATAGTGTATATGCTAACAGTGAAAATTTAACAACCAAAACTAATGAGCCAGCATGAACTGGTTCCAGCACACCCCTGGATTTACACGGAATAATGTACATAGTGGCCTACTTCCCCTCCCCATCCTATGACAATCACCATCTTCTTATACTCTGAATTCTGTCTTATTTCAAGAGTCTTGCTGTGTGATAAGGGAAAAGGACTTCAGGTCGTAGGGACTGAGCTTTAGACCCAGTAAAATAAAAGCTCTTTGGAGTCAGGCAGTTATTGCTTAGGCTAGATGATGCAGTGGAGAGGCCCTAGGCCTGGAGTTAGGGGTACTAGAATTCAAATAAGGTTTCTGACAGTTACTAACCGTGTGAATCTGGCCAAGTCACTTAACCTCTGTCTGCCTCAGTTTCCTCATCTGTAAATTGAAAATAATAATAGCACCTACCTCCCAGGGTTGTTATGAGGCCGAATAGTAACAGTGAGAATCAAATGAGATGATATTTGTAGGATGCTTTGCTAATCTTAAAGTGCTACACAAATGCTAACTCATTATTCTTTCACAGATGAGGAAACTGAGGCCTGGAAATAATGGTTAAGCAGCTTGCCCAAGTTCACACAGTAATCAATCAATAAATAATATTTATTAAGTAGTTACTATGTCCCAGAGATTGTATTAAATGCTGGGGATACAAGGAAAAGCCAAAAACAATCCCTGCACTCAAGGAGATGAGATATGGAAAGACATCGTTGAGGGGAAAGAACTAGCAGCTGGAGGAACCAGGAAAGGCCTCCTGCAGAAGGCAGCATTTGAGGTGAGCCTTAAAGGAATGCAGAGGATTCTGATAGGGGATGAAAAGGGAGTGTGTTCCAGGCATGAGAGTTGGCCAGTACAAAGGGACAGGGGTGGGAGATGGAGCTTGGTTGCAAGAAATAGCAAGAAGTTGAATATAGTAGAATTGTGCAGTGGAATTTCAGAGAAGAGTGAGTAATTATTGTAAAAAGGATGCAAATGTAGGAAGGGGCAAGCTTGTGGAGAGCTTTAAATGCCAAAAGAGTTTATATTTCATCCTATAAGTTAATGGAATACCATTGGAGTTTATTGGTAGTGGGGAGTGGGTGATATAGTCAGACCTGTACTTTGGGAAAATTACTCTGGCAGAAGGGTGGATGATGAATTGGAGACAAGAGAGACTTGTGGCATGGAGGTCAATTAGGAGGCCATTATAATATTCCACTCTGCGATAACAGCATGGGGTAGGGTGGTGAGTGTAGGAAGGATGGGAGAGACTTGGACACTTTTCCAGGCAACAGGGAAGGAACCAGGATATAAGGAGACAATAAAATATGTTTTGCATGACTTCATATATTGTGCCATAGGTATTGTATTTCTTGCTTTCTCAATGCGTAGGGGAAGGGTGGAGAGAGAGAGAATTTGAAACTGAAAATAAAAATTTTAAATAAAAAAAAAGAAATTGAAGAAGATGGTGGTGGTGGTGCTAGGGTTATAGTAGGGTTAATTTGATGAAGAAGATAGGAGAGGATAAGATCAAGGACATCTACAGCAGTTGGCCTTGACAAGAAGAACCACTTCTTTATCACAGATTGGAGTGAGGGAAGAGACAGTGGAGGATGACGCCAAAGAAATTTGTGATAAGGAGAAGGAGAGAGGAGGGAGCCCCTGGTGGATGGCCTCAATTTTTTCAGTGAAGTATGAGGGGAAAATCCTCAACTGAAGGACTAGAAAAAGGAGCTACCAAGGGAAGCTTAAGGAGAGAAGGGAAGGTTTGGAAAAGCTGCTTGGATAGAGAACTGACTAGGGAGGGGCAGAAGAATTGTTTTGCTTCAGGGAGGGCCCAGTTGAAGCAAAATAATATAAACTTATTGAAGACTCCATTCAACAAGGTTTTGTGATTTCCTCCCGCTCTGTTCAATAGCACTGGAGTAGGAGGAAAGTAAGTGGCCTCAGTGCCTGAGGGCCATTCCAATGCTGAGAATCTACAATTCTGTACAGGTCACAGTCTCCCTGAACCTCATTCACAAAATCGGATAATAATACTTATACTGTCTAAATAATAAGTAGTGTTTACATCTTTGTTGTCCTTGTTTGTCATTGAATTCTTTCAGTCATATCCTTCACAAATACCTCATTCTCGAAATTCCTCTGGAAAGTAGGTGTTATTATTATACCTAGATGAGGAAACTGAGGCAGACGGAGATGAAATGACTAGTCCAGCGTCATATAACTAGGAAGAGTCTGGGGCAGGATTTGAAGACAGGCCTTCCTGACTCCAGAGCCAACCTGCTGTAGCCACTTAGCCACTTATCTTGTAAGGTTGCCGTGAGAGTCAGATGAGATCTAAAAAGTACTTTGCAAAACTCAATGTACCACATAAATGTCAGTTATTATTATCTCCCACTCACAAGCGAGACAGGCCTCTAACAGGACCAAGAAGTTAACCCTATGGCAGCCCCTGGATTCCCAGCATTATCCAGAACCTGGGTAGCTTGGGTCAGCATAAACCAATTCCAGTCACTGGAATCATACCTAAAGGTTAAAGGGAGAGAGAAGAGTGGGAAGGAGGGACAGGAAGAGAGGAGAATAAGGAGACAGAGGAAGCAAGGAAAGGAAGAAACAGAAGAGGAAGTGAGTAAGGAATGAAGAAGGCAAGAGGTAGGCTGGGTGGTTGATTACGAGTGGCCTGGGATGGACCGGTTGAAGGAAAGAATCCGGAAGTCCCCAGGTTACTGCTGGTAGCCTTGCACCTTTCTAGATATTTCCAATCTAGGGGTCCATGAAGACCTGAGATAGAGAAGAAAAGGATTCCAAGAACAGTTGTGGGACAGAAAGATAGAACCATGAGGGACTGTTTGAAGGAAATCCCGCTTCCAGGATTGTGGAAAGCAATATATTATAAAAGAAAGTTGAGGAAAAGGGCAGGCCTACAATCTAACAGATGTCCAGGACATCTGCAATCTTCCTCATTTTCTGGACAAGGTCTAGCTCAGGGAAGGCACTCTCTCCAGAATAGACCAGACCACAAACAGCTGCCCACAGAGCCTGTGTCGTAGCCCTCATGCTGACCAACTTCAGGAAGGATAAGAAAGCCCTGAATTAACAAGTGAGGGCCAGGAAACCTTTTATCAGAATCTAAGGGTGGTTCAGTGATTCACCTCAAGCCAACGTCAATAATCTTTACCTTGTTCCCTGTGCCAGTTAAGTGGGGGCTGTTTGTTGTTTACCGACTTTGAAGCTGAAATCTGTGGGTTGATTGCTAGTTCTGACTGACAATCATTACAAAGCTTGAGTGGAAGAGAGCTCCCCTGAGGCCCGAGGCCTGGGTGGGTGACCTGAGGATAAAAGGAGCGATTCTTCCTTTGCCCCCACCCCCAAGGTGGATGGGCTGGGACACAGAACCCTGAAGCCGGATCACAGAATGGTCCACATTCATAGAACCTTTGGCAAATAAGGTTTGCGCCACTAGCATTTCTGAAACCCTGTGCAGCCTAAGAGCAACTGATAAACTCATTAAAATGGGGTATAAATGTTTAAAAAAAAAATAGTTCAATCTGCTTGGATTTGGAATTGGAATGGACCTTAGAGATAGATCACCCAATGATTCTAGTCCAGCACTCTCATTTTAACAAGATGTTTGTCTAGTCTCCTGGAGGAGGAGGAAACGAGCCCATAAAAGTTAAGGGACATGTTTATAGTCATGTAGGAAGTTAGCTGTAAAGTAGAGATTCTAGGTCTTCTGACTGTAGGTCCGGTATCCTTTCCCCTATATAATGCTGCCCCCATTGAGACAAGAAATGAAGCAGGAGGAGATTTTAGTGGAGGCAAAAAGGGAAAGAATTCCATTTATATAGCACCTACTATCTGCCAGGAACTGTTAGCATCCCCATTTTACAGCTGAAGAAACTGAGGTAAACAGAGTCACCAGCTAGCATCTGAAGTATATATATATATATATATATATATATATATATATATATGAACCCAGCCCTTCCTGACCACCTAGCAACCTCTTAACAAGAGCTTCTTGGTCTCTAAAATTGCATCCAAAGATAGCTGCCTATTTTACATCTGAGTAGGCTAGTCCTGGAATTTTCTTTCAGGAGTGTTTAGAATCAGGCTCAGAATTATAGAATATTAGCTTTGGAAGGGCAACTCAGAGAACATGTAATCCAATAAAGTCAAGTGGACTTAGAAAACTACTAGTTAATATTGTCTAGGTTACATTATATTTTTATTTATTATAGTAAACATTTTCCAACTATATTTCAATTTGGGCTGCACTAGGGAGTTTTCCTGGCCAACTCAAGTTTGACACCTTAACCCTCTTTTCTTACAGATGGAGAAAGTGATGCCCAGAAAGTGTGAGTGATTCACTGAAGAGCACACAGAAAGTGAATTGTAGGGGAAATCACTTTATACTTACATTAGTGTTTAAAGTGCTTTCACATATAGTCTTCATTTGAGCCTCAGGACATGTTGAGGGCTTAGGAATTATTGCTTCCATTTTACAGATAAAAAAACTGAGGCCCAGAGAGGGCAGCAACTTGCCCAAAGTCATACAGCTAGTTAAATGACAGAGGATAGGTCACAACCCAAGTCTCATGACCCCAAGTTCAGTGTCCTTCCCTGGACTAGTTCAACAGTTCAGTTCAACATTTATTAAGCTCCTACTGTAAAAAAAGCATTGTGCTTATTCTGGGGGTAAAAGGATAAAAAAGGAAAACAGTATCCCCTGCCTTCTGACAGTTCAGATTTTACTGGGTCTAGAACTCAGGAGTTCTGACCTATTGTCTTTCCAATATAGCACAGAGTATGAATAAAATTCTCTGAAATAAGATGGGCTTAAGGTAAGAGAAGAGAATGATTGCTAAGAGAGGGGGAGGGGAAGTAGGCCACCATCTTAATTATTTTCTCTAAATTGAAGGGTATGTTAAAGCCAACTCATATTGGTTCATGAGAGTCAGTTGTTAAATTTTCAGTCTGAGCCTTTTACACCTCAGAAATTGGCAAATGCTACAAATAGGACTTAATGTTTTATTGTCTAGATTTAAGAACATGATAGAGATAATGTTAAGAATGCAGATTAAACTTGAAAGTATGACCTGCATACATTTTTTTGGAGAGTCAGTTAAACATTTATCAATGTAAATCCCAATTTCATGCCATGTTAAGCCTTAGTTCCCAAATGCCACAGCATCCATTTAGAATGGGATGTGTTTCTTTTTTTTTTAATATAAATTTATTTATTTAACTTTTTACATTCATTTTCACAAAATTTTGGGTTCCAAATTTTCTCCCCATTTATCCCCTCCCCCCACACCAATACACCGAGCATTCTAATTTTCCCTATCACCAATCTGCCCTCTCTTCTATCATCCCTCCCTTCTCTTGTTCCCATCTTCTCTTTTGTCCTGTAGGGCCAGATGACTTTCTACACCCCATTAACTGTATTTTTTATTTCCTAGTGGCAACAACAATACTAACCAGTTGTTCCTAAAACTTTGAGTTCCAAATTCTCCCCATCCCTCCCTCCCCACCCCATTCCCTTTGGGAAGGCAGGCAATTCAATATAGGCCATATCTGTGGCCTAGTTTTGCAAGTGACTTCCATAATAGTCGTGTTGTGTAAGACTAACTATATTTCCCTCCATCCTATCCTGCCCCCCATTGTTTCTATTCTGTCTTTTGATCCTGTCCCTCCCCAAAAGTGTTGACTTCAAATTGCTCCCTCCTCCCATTGCCCTCCCTCCCATCATCCCCCCCACCCTGCTTATCTCCTTCTCCCCCACTTTCCTGTATTGTAAGATAGGTTTTCATACCAAAATGAGTGTGCATTTTATTCCTTCCTTTAGTCGAATGTGATGAGGGTGAACTTCATGTTTTTTTCTCAGCTCTCCTCTTTTTCCCTCCACTAAAAAGTCTCCTGCTTGCCTCCTGAATGAGATATAATTTACCCCATTCCATTTCACCCTCTCTCCTTCCACTCCATTTCTCTCTCACCATTTACCTTAATTTCTTTTAAGATATGATCCCATCCTATTCAATTCACTCTGTGCTCTCTGTCTCTGTATGTGCATGCATGTGTGTATGTGTGTGCACGCACGTGTGTACATGTGTGTGTGCGTGTGTACGCGTGTGTGTTTGTGTGTGTGTATATGTGTGTGGTCCTACCAACTACCCAGATACTGAAACGTTTTAAGAGTTACAAATATTGTCTTTCCATGTAGGAATGTAAACAGTTCACTTCTGGTAAGTCCCTTAAGACTTCTCTTTGCTGTTTACTTTTTCATGCTTCTTCTCATTCTTGTGTTTGAAAGTCAAATTTTCTTTTCAGCTCTGGTCTTTTCATCAAGAATGATTGAAAGTCCTCTGTTTCATTGAAAGACCATATTTTCCCCTGAAGTATTATACTCAGTTTTGCTGGGTAGGTGATTCTTGGTTTGAGTCCTAGTTCCTTTGACTTCTGGAATATCCTATTCCACACCCTTCGATCCCTTAATGTAGAAGCTGCTAGATCTTGTGTTATCCTGATTGTATTTCCACAATACTCAAATTGTTTCTTTCTAGCTGCTTGCAATATTTTCTCCTTGACCTGGGAGTTCTGGAATTTGGCCACAATGTTCCTAGGAGTTTCTCTTTTTGGATCTCTTTCAGGTGGTGATCGATGGATTCTTTTCATACTTATTTTGCCCTCTGGTTCTAGAATATCAGGGCAGTTTTCCTCAATAATTTCATGGAAGATGATGTCTAGGCTCTTTTTTTGATCATGGCTTTCAGGTAGTCCCATAATTTTTAAGTTGTTTCTCCTGGATCTATTTTCCAGGTCAGTTGTTTTTCCAATGAAATATTTCACATTCTCTTCCATTTTTTCATTCTTTTGGTTTTGTTTTGTGATTTCTTGGTTTCTCAGAAAGTCATTAGCCTCCATCTGTTCCATTCTAATTTTGAGAGAACTATTTTCTTCAGTGAGCTTTTGAACCTCTTTCTCCATTTGGCTAATTCTGCTTTTGAAAGCATTCTTCTCCTCATTGGCTTTTTGAACCTCTTTTGCCAATTGAGTGAGCCTATTTTTCAAGGTGTTATTTTCTTCAGTATTTTTTGGGGTCTCCTTTACCAAGATATTGACCTGTTTTTCATGCTTTTCTTGCATCTCTCTCATTTCTCTTTCCAGTTTTTCCTCCACCTGTCTAACTTGATTTTCAAAATCCTTTTTGAGCTCTTCCATGGCCTGAGCCCACCGGACATCCACCTCGGATGTCTGGGATATGGAGGCCCTGACCTCCACGTCTTTCCCTGATGGCAAGCATTGTTCTTCCCCATCAGAAATGAAAGGAGGAAACATCTTCTGTTCCCCAAGAAAGTAGCCTTCTATGGTCTTATTTTTCTTCCCTTTTCTGGGCATTTTCCCAGCCAGTTACTTGACTTCTGAGATTCCTCTCCACCCCCATCTAGATCCGCCCAGCTAGTACTTGGGGTCTGAGATTCAAATGCTGCTCCCCAGCCTCAGGGCTTTCCACAACGGGCGCGGCTGCTATTCAATGTGAGCTTTAAGTTCTGGTGCTCTTCAGTACCACCTCCCAGGCTCAGTTCCCTCAGGGGGTTTATGCAGAGACCTTCAGTAATGGAGCGGAGCTCCTGCCTGCTCCGGAAGTCCTGGGCCACCACTGCCTCTGCCGCTGCCTCCCAAGGGGGCCCGAGTCACTGAGACACCCCACTCCCCTCTTGGCCAGCCCAGAAGTCTCTCTCACTGACCTGGAGCACCTGTGGGTGGAGGGACTTTTGTGGCCGCTGGAGGTTCCATCCCTGAAGCCTGCTCAGTTCTGCTCCTCTCGGGCCGCGTGGCCAGGGCAGGGCCGGGGTGGGCTCTGTTGTCCAGTGTGAGACAGACCCCTGGTGACAGCTTTCCAGGGCTCTCTGGAATGGAAATCTCCTCCACTCTGTTGCTGCGTGGGTTTCACTGCTCCAGAATTTGTGGGGAGTTCTTTTTACAGGAAATTTATGGGCTGTGGGCTCGGAGCTAGCATACGTGAGTCTTTCTACTCTGCCATCTTGGCTCCTCTCCCCCCCGGGGTTGTATTTCTTAAAGATAAAAGAAGTCTGACATTGGTCCCTAGCCATTTGTCACTAACTACCTTCTTTTGAGTCACTCAAAAGCAAAGCTTCTAGCTCCAGCAAGATCACCATCCTCCTAACTTGAGATCTGAGATTGGCTAATTTCTTGGACTCTTCTAACTACATTCCCTTTGTCTTTCAAGTGCCCAAATTGGGCAGAGAGAGAACTGTGTTTGGAGTTTTGGAAGGCAGGAGATTATCTATCAGTCAACCACAGAAGGACAGAGATGTGCTGTTGGGAAAAACTACCTCTAGGCCAAGGGTTGGGACTGAATCCCACCACTAGGAGGAGCCTAGTCCAGGTATGGACCCTTAAGGAGTTACCTGCCCAAGGTTATATACAGCAAGTGAGTGGCAGCTCTGGAAGTCAGATTCCTTTGGGTCAGGGATTGTGTCCAACTCCCTTTATACAAGTCTATACACAAATAAGGACTTAATAAGCACATTTTGATGATATGGAGGAGGAAGAAGTGACATATTATAGAGAAAAACTGGTAGTTAGGAGACCGAGGTTATCTAGTCCTGATTCCTGTAGCTACTTTTGCGATTTCAGAGTCTTTCTAAGCCTTAGAGAGTATTTCAGAACATTGACCCTAGATTCTCCATCTGTGCTATCATTTTCCTCATCTAGGTTTCTCTCTTTCTCCCCCTCTCAGTGAATGATGCAATCACTGCCCTATTTCCAAGTTACATTCTCTTTTATCCTCTCATGGTCTTTACTCAGGCAACCATTTGAAAATCTATAAAGTAATTACATTTCACTGAATTTTTTCTAGTACTGCTAAACTAGGGTTACTCCCAAATCCACATAAGATTTTAGGGAAAGGACCTTTTTGGAGGGGCATAGATTTCTTTCCCTCCTTTTGAGACTCTCAAACTGTGGGTATATTCCAAGGCTCTGTCAATGGACTATCACTCTTTCTACTTCTGTCCTGGACCCTTTCTCTCTCTCTCTCTGTCTCTCCCTCTCTGTCTCTCTCTCTCTGTCTCTCTGTCTCTCTCTCTCTGTCTCTCTGTCTCTCTCTCTCTCTCTCTCTCTCATTTGGCAATCTCATGGGTTCCCTTGGGCTCAATGACTCCATCGCAGGTGACTTCAGGGCTATATATCCAGTCCTAGTTTCTCTCTTGAGCTCCAGTCCAACACCACCAATTGCCTGTTGGACATTTCAAGCTGGATGTCCCTTAGGAATCTCAAATTCAATATATCAGAAACAGAACTCATTATTTCTACCCTTCCCCCAAAAAAAACTTTCCCTCTTCTAGTGCCCTGTTTCTGTTGAGGGCACCCAGATTTGCAACCTCTATATCTTAGACTCACAGCTCTCACATACCCCACATACTCTGTCAGTAGTTAAATCTTGTCACTTTTACCTGCATCATATGTATCTCTTTCCTCTGACCCTTTCTCTCTATTCATATGACCACCACCATAGTTCATGCTCTCATTCCCTCTTGCCTCGACTTCAAAATTGGCCTCCCTGCCTTGGTTTTCCCCATTTCAAATCATCCTCCACAAAACCACTGAAGTAATTGTAGAACACAGATCTGATCATGTCACCTCCCCATTCAGTAAATTCTTAGTGACTCTGTTGCTTTTAAGATCAAATACAAATCCTTCTACTTGGCATTTAAGACTCTTGACAACCTAGCCCCATCCTTCCTGAACAACCTTATTTCACACTATTCTCTTCAAACAAGTCTCCTTGCCTTTCCTGACATGTAATACTCCATGACATTTGTCTGGAAGACTCTCCTTCCTCAATTCCACCTCTTGGAACCCCTGTTTTCCTTCAAGATTCAATTCATGCACTACCCTCTGCATGAAACTTTTCCTTGTCTCCCTAGATGCTAATGCCTTTCCACTTCAAGGTTACCTTGAATCTACTTTGTTTGTCTTTTGTATATATTGTTATCTCTCCAATTAGAATGGAAACTTCTGGGGGGCAGGACATATTTCACTTTTGTCTCTGTATCTCCAGCACCTAGTACCATGCCTAACATATAGGCATTTAATAAATGCTTGTTGGAAGAATAGTTTACCTGTCAGATTTATAGAGAAGGGAAATGACCAAACAAGAAACAGAGAACATTATGAAATGCAAAATGGGTAATTTTGACTACATTAAATTAAAAAGGTTTTGCACAAACAAAACAAATGCAACCAAGATTAGAAGGAAAGCAGAAAGCTGGGAAACAATTTTTACAGCAAGTGTTTCTGATACAGGCCTCATTTCTCAAATATATAGAGAACTGAGTCAAATTTATAAGAATACAAGTCATTCCCCAATTGATAAATGGCCAAAGGATATGAACAGGCAGTTTTCAAATGAAGAAATTAAAGCCATCTATAGTCATATAAAAAAATGCCCTAAATCACTATTGACTAGAGAAATGCAAATTAAAACAACTCTGAAGTACCACCTTACACCTATCAGATTGACTAAAATGACAGAAAAAGAAAACGATAAATGTTGGAAAAGATGTGGGAAAATTGGGACACTAATGCATTATTGGTAGAACTGTGAACTTATCCAATCATTTTGGAGAGCAATTTGGAACTATGCCCAAAAGGCTATCAAACTGTGCATACCCTTTGATCCAGCAATAACACTACTAGGTCAGTATCCCAAAGAAATCATAAAAAAGGGAAAATGACCTATACGTACAAAAATATTTATAGCATCTCTTTTTCTGGTGGCAAGGAATTAAAAATTGAAGTGATGCCCATCAATCAGGGAATGGTAGAAAAAGTAGAACATATGAATATAATAAATACTATTGTGCTATAAGAAATGATATGTAGGCAGATTTCAGAAAAACCTGGAAAGATTTATATGAACTGATGCTGAGTGAAGTGAGCAGAACCAGGAGAACGTTGTACATAGTAACATAACATAACATAGTACATAGTAACAGCAACATTGTGTGATGATCAGTGAACTTAGCTCTTCTCAGCAATGAAATGATCCAAGACAATTACAAATGACTCATGACAGAAAATATTATCCATATCCAAAGAAAGAACTATGGAATCTGAATGCAGATTGAAGTATACTATTTTCACTTTTTGGCTTTGTTTTGTTTTTGGTTTTTTTGGTGGCTTTCCCTTTTGTTCTGTTTTTTCTTTCACAACATGACTGATGTGGAAATATGTTTACATGATTGTACATATATAACTTATTTCAGATTGTTTGCTGTCTTGGGGAGGGGGAGAGGAAGGAAAAAGGGAGAAATAGTTTGGAACTCAAAATCTTATAAAAAAATGAATGTTGAAAACTATCTTTATGTGTAATTGAAAAAATAAAATACTGTTTAAAAAAATTTTTTTGAATGCTTGGTTGATTGAGTTAGGAATTAAGGATGATAGAAGACAGATATTGTTTCATTTTATCTTTAAATGCCCAACCACTTTCTTATCTTATATATTGGTTGTTTAATAAGTGTTTGCTGAATTGAATTGAGCTGAGCTTTTCATAACCTGCCCCCTTCTTACCTTTCCAGTTTTCTTATACTCTACTCTCTTCCAACAACACACAGGAATTTCCTCTCCCATGTCCTTTCATGCTTGGAAAGCTGTCCCCTTGCCTCTTGCTTCTTAGGTTCTTAGTTGTGTATATGTTCCCTCCCATTAGAATATAATCTCCTTGAGTTCAGGAACTGTATTTTTGCCTTTCTTTGTACAACCAGCCTTTAGTACAGTGTCCAGCACATACTAAGTCTTAATAAATAGTTGATTTGAGCTCAGGGTGCTGTGTGGCCAGAATAGACAGAGACAAACTCAAGAGAATTTTTCAAACAGAATCCAGGGTCTTCTACTGAGCTGTTTTTCAGTTGACTATATGGAGAGAAGCTTCAACCTGGGACTGAATGAGGAACAAAAGGATCTTGGGCACAGGTAGAAGGAGACTCTACTCCAGCAAACCAAGGAACTAAAAGAAATAACTCCAGCTCTGGACTGGGAGTAAGAGTTAGGGTGAGTCAGGAAAGAGAAGGTGATTCAAAATACAGGGAAATGGGCTGAACCAGAGAATGGGCTAAGAAGGGGGGAAAAATGAACATCTGGGAGATATTTGGCAAGTCTTTCAGCCAAGTCAGACCTGTGAACCCATCACTTACTACACTCACTCCGCGCAGAGTTTGTGCCCTGAGCTCCTCTGCCTACGCTATTTTCTAGTGAGATATCTGATTAGAGGTGCTGCACTACAGGGCAGCAGGTCAGGTACAGAGAAGGCAAGAATGGGGAAAGGTGGAAAGGTTATGATTTCAAGTTTTGGAGGAGAAATCTCCTGGAGGTCTCTCTAGAAAAACCTGTGATTCCGAGGCTGCCTTGTACTGAACTGTATTCTAAGGTCTCTTTTTTTCCTTTTTTTTTTTGATAATAGCAGGAGCTTACTATAGTAGGAAGCATCAGACTGAGGGCTACTGAAGGGTCACTCCTGCAGGATCCATTCCCCGCTCCTCACCTCCCTAGTGTTTACTTCCTCTGTGATCAGCCTCTGACGGATTTCTTGTAAAGTTAATTAAGCTGGATGCAAACAAGGCTGTGGGCTTGCAGGAGATGATTCCATGGCCTCAGCCTACCAGCCACACAACATGTTCCAACAGGTCCTGTGGAACAGGAAGAAGCTCTTGCTTTGCATAGTCCAAGGTAGATATGGGGGTGGGGGCATGGACTCATCAGACTTCTTATTAATAACTTGCCCCTAGATCAAAGTACCAACCTCCTGGTCATTTTTGGCTTTTTGGTGAGCAGTTGGTTGGGAGGCTGGGGGAGTGGGGACAGCAAGGGAATATTTCTTCCTCTGGGCAATCTGGAACATGAGTAAAAGTGTTCACTCAGGTCCCTACCTACTCCTCCTTGCAACCATCTCCTCATTACTATTCCTGTCTCCATCCTTTCCATCCTACACATGTAGTCACTTTAATCTTCCTCATCACATCACTTTCCATCAAAAACCTTTAATGACTCCTTATTAGGTAAAGTCTAACAAAACTCATTAGCCTGACATTTTAGGCCCTCCACAATCTCTGGCCCCAGACTTCCTTTCCATACCTTATTTCCTAATTCCATTTCATACATCCCAGACTCTAGTCAAACAGGACTACAGCTATACACACAACATGTTTTCTTCATTTGGAATGCTCTCTGTACCATCTCTGCCAATTCAATTCTTTTTTTTTTTAAATTAATTAATTTATTTATTTAACTTTTTACATTCATTTTCACAAAATTTTGGGTTCCAAATTTTCTCCCCTTTTATCCCCTCCCCCCACCCCAATACCCCAAGCAATCTAATTTTCCCTATCTCCAATCTGCCCTCTCTTCTGTCATCCCTCCCTTCTCTTGTCTCCATTTTCTCTTTTCTCCTGTAGGGCCAGATGACTTCCTATTCCTCATTAACTGTATGTCTTCTTTCCTAGTAGCAACAACAATACTATACAGTTGTTCCTAAAACTTTGAGTTCCAAATTCTCCCCATCCCTCCCTCCCCACCCATTCCCTTTGGGAAGGCAGGCAATTCCATATAGGCCATTTCTGTGTAGTTTTGCAAATGACTTCCCTGATAGTCGTGTTGTGTAAGACTAACTGAATTACCCTCCATCCTACCCTGCCCCTCATTGTTTCTCTTCTGTCTTTTGATCCTGTCCCTCCCCAAGAGTGTTGACTTCAAATTGCTCACTCCTCCCTTTGCCCTCCCTTTCATCATCCCCCACCTTGCTTATCTCCTTCTCCCCCACTTTCCTACACTGTAAGATAGGTTTTCATACCAGAATGAGTGTGCATTTTATTCCTTCCTTTAGTCAAATGTGATGAGGTTAAACTTCTTGTTTTTTGTTTCTTGTTTTTTTTTCTCAGCTCTCCTCTTTTTCCCTCCACTAAAAAGTCTCCTACTTGCCTCTTAAATGACATATAATTACCCCAATCCATTTCACCCTCTTTCCTCCCACTACATTTCTCTCTCACCATTTACCTTAATTTCTTTTAAGATATGGTCCCATCCTATTCAATTCACTCTGTGTTCTCTGTCTCTGTATGTGTGTGCATGTGGGTATGTGTGTGTGCGTGCATGCGTGTACATGTGTGTGTATGGACTCACCAACTACCCAGATACTGATACTGAAAAGTTTTAAGAGTTACAAATATTGTCTTTCCATGTAGGAATGTAAACAGTTCACTTCTGGTAAGTCCCTTAAGACTTCTCTTTGCTGTTTACTTTTTCATGCTTCTTCTCATTCTTGTGTTTGAAAGTCAAATTTTCTTTTCAGCTCTGGTCTTTTCATCAAGAATGATTGAAAGTCCTCTGTTTCATTGAAAGACCATATTTTCCCCTGAAGTATTAAATACTCAGTTTAGCTGGGTAGGTGATTCTTGCTTTGAGTCCTAGTTCCTTTGACTTCTGGAATATCCTATTCCATGCCCTTCAATCCCTTAATGTAGAAGCTGCTAGATCTTGAGTTATCCTGATTGTATTTCCACAATACTGGAATTGTTTTTTTCTAGCTGCTTGTAAGATTTTCTCCTTGACCTGGGAGTTCTGGAATTTGGCCACAATGTTCCTAGGAGTTTCTCTTTTTGGATCTCTTTCAGGTGGTGATCGATGGATTCTTTCAATACTTATTTTGCCCTCTGGTTCTAGAATGTCAGGGCAGTTTTCCTCGATAATTTCATGGAAGATGATATCTAGGCTCTTTTTTTGATCATGACTTTCAAGTAGTCCCATAATTTTTAAATTGTCTCTCCTGGATCTATTTTCCTGGTCAGTTGTTTTTCCCATGAGATATTTCACATTCTCTTCCATTTTTTCATTCCTTTGGTTTTGTTTTATGATTTCTTGGTTTCTCAGAAAGTCATTAGACTCCATCTGTTCCATTCTAATTTTGAGAGAACTATTCTCTTCAGTGAGCTTTTGGACCTCTTTTTCCATTTGGCTAATTCTGCTTTTGAAAGCATTCTTCTCCTCATTGGCTTTTTGAACCTCTTTTGCCAATTGAGTGAGCCTATTTTTCAAGGTGTTATTTTCTTCGGCATTTTTTTGGGTCTCCTTTACCAAGGTATTGACCCGTTTTTCATACTTTTCTTGCATCTCTCTCAATTCTCTTCCCAGTTTTTCCTCCACCTATCTAGCTTGCTTTTCAAAATCCTTTTTGATCTCTTCCAAGGCCTGAGCCCACCCGACATCCCCCTGGGATGTCTGGGGTACCGAGGCCCCGCCCTCCATGTCTTTCCCTGATGGCAAGGATACGTCCTCCTCGTCAGATCTGAAAGTCGGGATCATTTGCATCTGTTCAAAAAAACTCTCTATAGTCTTATTTTTCTTCCCTTTTCTAGGTATTTTCCCAGCCAGTTACTTGACTTCTGAGATTCCTGTCCACCCCCGCCTAGATCCGCCCATCTAGTGCTTGGGGTTTGAGATTCAAATGGGCTTTCCGCGGCAAGCAGCTGCTAATCAATGTGAGCTTTAGTTCTGGTGCTGGGGTGGGGGCTGGGCCGCCTCCCAGGCTCAGCTCCCTCAGGGGCTTTATGCAGAGACTCTCAGTAATGCAGATCCTGCCTGCTGCTGGGGGAGTCCCGGGTCGCCGCTGCAGCTGCTGCCCCTGCCTCTGCCTCTGCCGCTTCCTCCCGAGGGGGCCCGAGTCACGGAGACACTCCGCTCCCCCTCTCGTCCAGCCCAGCGTCTCTCTCTCACTGACCTGTAGCTTCTGTGGGCGGAGGGACCTTCCCAGCCGCTGGAGCTTCTGTCCCTGAAGCCTGCTCGGATCAGCTTCTCTGGGGCCGCGGCCAGGGCAGCGCTGGGGTGGGGTCCGCTTTCTGGGGCGCAACGGACCCTGGGGACGGCTCTCCAGGGCTCTCTAGAACGGAAATCTCTTCCACTCTGTTTCTGCACACCTTTCAGTGATTCAGAACTTATGGGGATCTCTTTTTACATTAATTCTATGGGCTGTGGGTTCGGAGCTCGTAAACGTGCGTCTTTCTTCTCCGCCATCTTGACTCCGCCCCCCCCAATTCAATTCTTACTTATCCTTCAAGGTCCAACCCACATGCCAGCTCCTCAGTGAGAGTTTCCCTGATCCTGGCTAGAAGGGATCTCTTCCTTATGTGCTCCCACCAACCCCCCTCCTAATTCCCCAGCATGTAATTTGTGACTTTCTCATTGACCCATATAATATTCTGTTTTATATTGAACTTATTAGTACACTTATATAGTACAATTAGTACTTATTAGTTCCTCTATTATTCTCTAAGGTAGCAGTCTTCAAAGTAATACCTTCATGGGAGGAGGGGCTAACAAACCATCTCAGAGGCTGTGGCATGAATCCAAAGAGCATGTGATCAACCAAAAATGAATGGGAAGATAAGTTGTATCTTATCCCATAAGAGTCAGTCTCTAACATAATCACAACTACCCTTCATCCATTACAGCCCAACACTCCCTTATTCCATACCCCCCTGCTATCCTTCAAGCTTCCAGCCCTCCCCTTCCTGCCCTGACAACCCTTGAGGGAAATTATAATCTAACTGCAACCCAGGTGCCCACAATTGCACCTACCCAGCTGTTACTGAGAAAATATCAATCTCCTTTCCAACTCATTTGGTTAGGTATAGACAAATGTGTCATACCACATAATAAGTTTCAAAAGTACACATAATCTAAATATAAACGGTCATATCACAAGCAAATTAGAAATATAGGGAAAGAAATTTCTTTCACAGTTATGAACAGTGAAAAAGTTCTTGACCAAACAAGGGGTAGTGAAGATAACAAGAGAAAAATTGGATAATTTTGAGTACCTAAAATGTTGTTGCACAAACAAAATCAATGCAGTTAGAAGGAAAATCATTAATTGGGGGAAAATCTTTGCAGTAGATTTTTTTCTTATAAAGTTCTGTTATCCAAGGTTTAAAAGGTATGTAAATATATAGTCACCCAAGCAAGAGTTACCCAACAATAAATAAATGATCAATAGTTACGAACAAGCAGTTTTCAAAAGAAGAAAGGCAAGCTATCAATAACCATATGAAAAACTGTTCCAAATCACATACAACTCCACTGTGTGTGTCCATTATGAGGATTAGCAAACTTGACTTTCCTTTTTCTGTTCTAACAGGACCCTGACTGCATACCCATACCTGCCCACCAATAGGAGCTCCTTCTCTCCTGCATGAGGTCTCAGCTTCCTCCAGATGTCCATAGTGAAGAGTGTGCTGCTACTGTTGAAGATGGAGGTCAAGGAGGACATCAAGGCTGCCATCATGACAGCAATCATCAGTCCTCGAAGTCCTAGTAGCATTGAGGAAAAACAGGTTATGGTGACAAGGCAGGTTTTTCACCAACCTCTCCCTACCTTGTACCCCTCCTGTCAAACACAAATGGATCCATCTAGACCCCAGAAAGAACAAGAGGCTATGATCCTAGCCCTGAATTTTCCAGGGACTTACTCTAGGACCATCAGCAAGTCACTCACCTCCCTATACCATCTGTCTATTTAATAAGGATTGGGATAATCTCTAAGGTACCTTCCAGCTCTGATGTTCTGGCATTGTATGCTTTCTTTTCCTCTGAGGCAGGTACATTAGGATCATTTTACAAAGAAAGGCAACCAGAAACCTAGAGAGGGTCTGAGATTTACCAAAAGTCATACATTGGTAAATCAAGATTAGGGGCACAGTTCAGACTCATCTCTAGGCCTAGATTCCTGCCTCCATTATGCTTCACCTCTAGGTCTTAATTTTATATTCACTGCTTGGTGGAAAGACAAAGACCCTCAATGAGTTGGCAAGGTAAGGCAGTAATTCTGTTAAAGAAACCTGAAGAAGGGATCTTCTAAGAAAAAGAGACAATTTATGGGAAGTTTGAGCCAGGCCCAAACAGAAGAGAAGCACAAGAAGAGATGAGATGAGAGGCCAGAGCCTGTGAGAAAAGGGAGGAGGAGGAGGAGGAAGTAAGACCTAAGTCACCAGACAAAAGCCCGAAGGAGAGAAATAGAAAACTGACAGGGAAAGAAAGAGCAAAATTGAGGAACAGCGCAGGATATGGAACTTCCATTTAAGACAGCAAATGTTAAAAGTTCAAGAACTCAACTCTTCTAGCAAATATTTCAACAATGATTTATGAGAATACCAGATGAAACAATGATCAAAAAGACTAAAGAGAAACAAGAGTAAACTCTTTTATATAGCACAGGAGTACACAAGAAGAGGACCAGAAACTTGCAGACCCTCTGAGTCTGGATTTACCAGGAGAGCATAAAGGCAGACAACTCTTCTCGTTTGTAAGGGGAGAATTCAAGAGGCAAGGAGAGGAAAAATTCTAAGAGGATATGATGGAGATAAAAACACAATTAATAGCATAACAATAAATACAAATGGAATGAATGCACTTATAAAATGGAGGAGAGGAACAGAATGATTTAGAAAGCAGAAACCAACAATATGTTCTTTACAAGAAATATAAAGGAGAAGCATAAAGATTTGTAAAGAGTTAAAGGGACTGGAATAGAATTTACTATGCTTCCAGTGATCTGTTTTTTTAAAGCAAGAGTGGTAATAATGATCTCAGAAAGACAACAGTAAAATTAGATGTGGTTAAAGGAGATAAAAAGGGAAACGATATACATAAATGCACAAAAGATAATTAAATAATATCAACATATTAAGATATATGCACCAAATAGTATAGTATGTAAGTACTTGAAAGAAAAGTTAATCACATTACCGGGAGAAATAAATAGCAAAACTAAAATAGTTGGGGACATCACTGTGCCCTTTTCAGACAAATCTAATAAAAAGATGAACAAGAAAGAAGCTGCCCTGAAGACAGCTGTGGAAAAGTTAAATAAAATGTATCAATGGAGGTTACTAAATGGGAATGGAAATGAATATGTGCATAGATATACATATGCATGTATGTACACACATATATATCTTAGCTTCACATAACATTTTTATAAAAATTGACTATGTGTATGGGCATAAATAATTCATACACAAGTTCAGGAAAGCAGAAGCATTAAACATATGGACAAAGGACAACAAAATTAAAATCAGTAAAAGTTTTTTGAATAGAGAAAGAAAGCAGCCTACCAAGTTCCTACTATGAGGGAAATATGGTTCTGACACATGAACCAAGGAGAGATAAAGCAAAGAAAGAAAATTAAAAACATATTTCTAATGAATATCAATGGAAAAATATTGATAGCAAAGAATCTACAGCAATATAGCAAAAACATTATATGCGATGAATAGAATGGATTTATATATGAAAAGCAGAATTGGTTCAATATTAGGAAAATTATAAGCATAATAGACCATATTAATTACAAAAACAATAAGAACTACATAATTGCATCAATAGATGCAGAAAAGCCTTTTGGCAAAATATATTTGCATTAAGAAAATTTTTTTTAAAAATCAGACTAAAAAGAATTTTGTTTAATATTATAAATAGTATCTACCTAAAACCAAGAAGTAATATTATCTGTAATTGAGAAATGCTAGAGGCCTTCCTAAGAAAATCAGGAGTAAAGCAAGAAAAACATTAGTTCCTAAAATACTAGCTGGGACAGCAAGACAAGAAAAAGAAATCAAAGGATTTGTCTATGTTTAATAGACAAAGAAGAAACAAAAATTTTGCTGTTTTATGGATGGTTAGCTTAGAGAACCCTAGACATTAAGTCAAAATTTGGTTGAAATAATAATTTCAGCAAAGTATCTTAATATAGAATAAATACATAAACTCATCAACCTATTTATATATTATCAGTAAAGCCTAGTAGGAAGAGATAAAAAAGATATACCATTGAAAATAATTACCAAATGTATAAATATCTGGGAATCTACTTACACACACACACACACACACACACACACACACACACAGAGGAATTATCTGAATAAAACTACAAAACATCCTTATAGAAATAAAGAAAAAGTTAAATAATTGAAGAGATGTTAATTGCTCATGGTTGAGCATGGCAACATACCAAAAGTACAACATTATCTAAATTAATTTATAGAGTCAGTATTACAAGTACAAAAAAATTACTTTCTAGAACAGACTAAAAAGCAACAAAATTCACCTGCAGAAACAAAAGGTCAAGAATCTCAAGGAAAACAATGACAAAAAGCAGGACAGCAGGGGGCCTACCAGTGCCAGATCTCAAACTATACTACACTGGACACAATCCATTGGGAAATGGCTAAAATTTATAGAATATGAATGTAATAGTCTACATTGCATCATAAAAATGGCTAGAGGGATAGATTGAAAGAAACATAGGAAGAATCATGAACTGACAGGAAATAAAGTGAAAATAACCAGGAGAACAAAATTTCTAGAAATACAATGTAAAAGAAAACAGAAAATAACATAAAGGAAAATAACTTCGAAAGACTTAAGAATTCTGTTTAAAGCAATAACCAATCATGATGACTCTCACAGAATGATGATGAAGCATGCTTCCCCATTCTAGGCAGGGAAATGAATTAGAGATGCAAATGAAAAGTAAATTTTCAAATATATTAAATGTGTGAATTTGAATTTGTTTTGCTTGACTATATGTATTTGTTCCAAGGGAAGGTTTTTATCTGGAGTGGCATAGAGACCTTAGAGGGGTTGAGTACTATAGATAGTGATGCTAAAAAGAAAAAGAAAAAAATCCAAGAACATTCTAAAATATACAAATTAAGGAGACACATAAACATGGCAGAGTTGGTATTACTGTGTTAAATTTACCATGTACTTTAAAAAATAAGCTAGGCATAATAGCGATTCACAATTTCATTCATAATCATTTTTATTTTATATATTAAAATGTTCATATTTGTTAAGTTCATAATAAAAAAGAAAACTTAAAATGAAAAATTAAGAAAAAGAATCTAGGATAGGATTAGGGAAGGCAATGAGTGGCTAAAGATAGGAACCCTAATACTGGGGAAGAACCATAGGTTCCTAGAACTCCAAATCCAATAAATTCCTTAGAGACCTAAGGATCATCTGGCTTAAACCCTTCTTTCAACAGATGAGGAAATTGAGGCCCAGAGAGAGGAAATAACTTGTCCACAGTCATACTGTCAGTTAGTATTAGAACTAGCATTAGAATCTAAGTCTTCTCAAGGTCTAGGGGTGCTAGGGGATTGAACCTATGGTATTTTCCAGGGTTAAATAAACCGAACCTAGTTTACCATATTTTCAGGTCTATAAATGGGATATGCTATACATCAAAATTATTTATTTATTTTTTAGGAGGAGGCAATTGAATTAGCCCAGGATAACATAGTTAATAAGTGTCTAAGGTCACATGTGAAACCAAGTTCTCTGACTCTAAGTCTGGGCCTCTATCTACTGCATAGATATAGGTGCCCCTATATATCACATTTGTTGAGACTAAGAGATGCTTATATATGCTTTGATAGTGCCTAGCACATAGTAGGCATTTCACAAATGTTTATTGACTGGCTAGATTGATGGTGCTGGAAAAGCTGCTCCTAAACTAGGGAGCACATTTCTTATTCTACACCGAGAGGCAGTAAAGCCAGCATGGTCCAGTAACTCACACTGCCATTGAAGTCTGACCCATCCTTATAGGGTAGGCCTAGTGGCATAAAGGCTCTGAAGTATGTGCAGGAACAGAAGGGAGAAAATTGGATATCTAGTTCCAGTAACAATGGTAGAAGAAGGAGGAAATTACCTTTCCTCCTTCTGTTCAATTACCTTTTGTTCAATATGGCAGATCTTGAAATCCAAGGAGCCAAGTAAGCTCCAAGTATTCTGGGACTAAGAAAGTTAGTACTTCTCTAGGGGGTTTAAAAATCAGAGAAGTTTATTCACGTTTAAAGGAGAAAGCTCTAAGGCCATGACTAAGGTGTCCTGGACACCTAGGTGCCTAGGAGCTAGAAGCCCACTGGGATTGACAAGGCCTAATGGCCAGAGCCAGAGGCTTCATAATAACATAGATTCTCCTGTACTTTTTTTTTTGGCTGATCCTATGATTTCATTAACGTGAGTAACACATATACTTCGCTCATAAAAATTGGAAACTTGAGCAAATCGGTCACTTCTTGGGGTCTTCTCTATAAAATGAAGAATATGGATTAGATGGTTTTTAAGGTTCCTCCTAGCTCTAAATCTGTGATCTTAGTAAATGGCAGAGAACTTAACTAGTTGCAACTAGTATACCATATGGACTCAGGGAGCTACGTGAGAACCTGAGAGGGCTATGTGACTCTCCTAGGGCCATATAGCTAAAGTGTGTGTCAGAAGTAGGACTTGAATTCAGTTCTTCCTCACCAAATTCCAGACTTCTATCCACTATGTCATCCTGCCTCTCCATATTGATGCCTAGAATAGAAACTCACAGACTATGGAAGTTTAGAGTGTTAAATCTAAGAGGGCTCCTTAGGGCTCATTTAGTCTAACCTCCCTCTGCAGCATCCCTGATAGGTAAGCATCAAGACTCTGCCTGAATATTTCCAGTGATGGATAGGTTCACTACCTCAAGAGATAAGCAGTCTCATTGTTGAAAAACCCTAATAATTAAGAAATTTCCTGCTTATATAAAGCTGAAATCTACTCCCTTTTTTAACTTCTAATTTCTTCATGAGCAGGGCTGGAAAAGATGATTCCAGCCGCTAAGGGGGATAGGTATGTTATAGGAGGAGAACAACAGATATTTGAGCCTCTGGACCCTCTGGCTAATGGCCTAGTCACCTTGAGAATGACCCTGATAGGCTCAGGGAAGGGCATCTTCTTTTCTAGTCATACTCTACCCACCCTCAACAATAGAGTTGACTTCTTAAGACCATTTTTTTGGCCTTTTTTGTATCCTTAGTACTTAGCACAGTGCCTGGCACATAGTAAAAGCTTGTTAACTGAATGAGTGACCTCACAGTCTACTCTGAGCCAGAATCCCTAGTCTTTTCCCTTCCAACTGGCCAACAGTCCAAATCTGGTACCTCCAGGTGAATGCTAAGGGACCAACTAGCTGTCATGGGGAATCTAAGGAGATCATTGCTAGACAGCAACAGCTACTGAGAGCTCTTTCCAACTGAAACCACAAAAAAACAAGCTGGGGCTAAGGCCATGGCTACAATTAGCCTCTCATCTTCTCAGCAAGCTATAGTCCCTGGAGAATCAATAACAATTCTCTGGTCAGCTTTGGGAAATCATCTAAACTCGGGTCATTTAGGAGACTTGGCAAATGATTTGGTCAGACTGTTGGGACAGTCACAGTGGGTGAGACTCCCACACAGGGGAAGCATAACCTCAGCTCCACCCAGGCCACAAAACAATTAGGTGCTGAGCCAACTGGCCTGGCTTGCTCTGCTGGCTCCACCCGTGGCCGCCTTACCCACAGGCATCAACTCCATCACTAGTTTGGGGTAGGCAATGTTGGAGCAGCCCACTTCAGCACCACAGGCCCTCAGGCACTCAGACGTCACCACACAGCCCACATCATCTGAAAAATAAGGTGATAGAGAAAAACTTAGAGAGCTTAAAAACAGAGAGAAAGAAAAAGTTATCCTATGGCAAGGTTTTGTTCCCAAGACTTAGTATCCCTGATCCAGGGACTGTCTTGGAATTTATTCTTACTTCTAGAGTAGCCATTTTCATCTCAAAATGTAGGAATTCCACATGCTCCTCATTTTCTCTCAATTCTACCGCCTTTCTTCCCCTACTTGCTTATCTCTATTATCTCGCTTCAGATAATTTTTTTTTTATCCTTTTTCTTACCCCTATGCTCTTCGTAGATTAAGTTGGATTAGCCCAACCTAGAAAAATGGCAATTGTATAGTCAGGCTGAGGCTGTAGCATTACCATCAATTTGTGGAAGATACACAAAATGGGTCAGTAGCAGAAAAGCATGAAAAGATAGGTTAAGAAAGCTTGGCAAGTATCATCTTAATATTATGAATTGAGGTGGGTGGGAGAGTAGACAAATGAACCCTCTGAATGGTAAAGATTGTTCCTGTCATGGTTGTGCTGTATGATGCTGATAAAAAACATAAAAATCTGCCAATCAAGAAGGATAATGTTGTTTTTCCCAATGACATCACTCACAAAAAGCAAGCCTCTAGTCTTGTGCCATCATCAAAGTATTATAAATGTCAACCAATAATGCACAATGAAAGAATTACAAGGGACAAGAGAAATCCCTCATAAAGCAGGAATTGTTTGAGGCTCCACATCTGGTAAAGCTTTGTGGAGATTCTTGTGGTCTAGGTATGCAGCTCAGCAAAGCTCATTGTCCATGTGATAACCTTGGGGCTCAAAAGTGAGCCAAACATCCCAGAGTAAATAAGCATTAAGGGGAACTAGAGAGGTTAAATAATCTGTCCTGCAAGGAAGAGAAGAATCCTTCCGATTTGGCAAAGGGATAAAATGAGGATGGGAAAAAGAAGAGGGTTAGCCCCTTTCCCTGTAGAGATCCACAGGCCAGGGGTAAGGACAATTCAGTCCAGAAGCTTCTGGTGTTAGTGTTAGTGCATGACATCATTAGCTGCAAGTGGGGTCTTCATTGATAGCATGTCCCAGAAGGAAAGGTCTTCCCTTGTTATGAATTTCTGCTTAGGCTGCATTTTCTATCTGCAAAATGCTTCATAGTCATTATTAGTCAACTCTCCAAACATCTAAGTCTGGTACTATTTACATAAGAAAAAAGAAGTGTAAAGGCAATGCCCTCCATTTGGCAAAGATGTGAATTATACATCTAACCCTTCTCATCCAGGTTACCCAACTATTAATATATTTGCTTTCCCTCTCAGCTTAGATCTTCTGGTCCCCATAGAGTAGAATCTTCAATGCGTTCTCTGTCAAGAGACTGAATCCCACCACAGTTAGGCAACCCTGGGCAAGGGGCACAGAGTGGAGTTGGGCTGCAAAAAGGTGAATCAGGCTAGGCTGTCTCCATTATTAGATATGATGGACCCAAGGAAGGCCCCAGAATACCTCACCTCCCAATTTGTCACAGTGCCCGAAATTCCACTCTTGAAACTTGATTCCTTATGGTTAAAACTGGAACTATCCAATTCAAAATTCAATCAACATTTACTAAAGCTCCAGTCAGACTCTCCAAGATCTTCCTTGAAAAGGTGACACTCTTCTAGCAAAGGTGACATTTTATTTTTTGGCTCAGACCCTTCAATTTGCATGTGCTTTTCTTGTACTTTTCTCCTTCACTCTTGCAGCTCCCCCGCTTGAGACAACTTTCTTCCATCTTCTTTATCTATCATATCCATTCTTTAAAGCCAAGGTCAAATACTCCTTTTTGCATGAAGCTTTGATCTCCATTGAAAGTGATCTCTCTCTTCTGAACTCTTATAGTGCTGATTGTCCACAATGCTCATTGATTATTCAGTCATTTCCTGCCTTGTACTATTTTTTAACTGTTTCAGATGTAGGAGTCTTGTGCTTTCCAAAAGAATATTCACCTATTAGGCTGGAGACTGCATCTTGCTTGTTAGGAGGTGTACGGTATAGGTGAAATAGTACCAATGAGAATCAGAGGATATGGGTCCAAATCTTGCCTCTACCTGTGTGACCTTGGACAAATCACTTAACCTCTTTGGGTCTCATTTTCCTAGTTTGTAAAGTGAGAGGATTTGGCTAGACAACCTTCTATCTCTATAGCTATCATCACTCACCCACAACTCAACAGATAACCCACCATAATTGACATACAAATACAGCAATATCTGTTTTGCCTGGAGAATTATTCAGGAGAGTAACCTTTTCAAGATACCCCCATTATGTGACACAAAACTCAAAGCAAATCCTGCTAATTAGTGCATCCTCCTTAGGAAAAGATGATATTTCTGACCAGCTATCAGTTTGTGGACTACTTTATCCTTCTCGTCTGTCACTCATCATATCCACCTGGCAGTATGGGAAATAAACAGGATGAGTAAAATGCTTTACCTTTTCTCCCTGGCCTTCCCCAGTCCTCAATGACTAAATGAGACAAGCAAAGGCTAGATCCTGACTTCAGGAGCTCTGCTTCCCATAGTATGATGGAAGGAGGTGAACCACTCAACAGAGAGATTCCAGACAAAAGGGGCAAGATTGATGACCAAGGAAAAAAACCAGATTCATTTAAAGGGAGAGATGACTTCTAAAATCATAAAACCATAATTTTTTTTAGAGCTAAAACCAGGACTGAAACCCAGGAGCAAAGACTTGGCTTCAGCCAAATGAGTCTGAACATTTAAAAAATATATCAATTGTTTCTTGCTCTTTACTTTTTCTTATTAAAAAATTCTTCGTTGAGTGAGATAGCTCTCTAGGAAGAGGAAGGATGCTGTGATGTAAAAAAAGATGTCAGTAAAATTTATTGTAAAAAAAATCAATCAGGAAGCCTGTATTGATAACAGCTGGTGGCATAGTGAACAGAGTACTAGGCTTGGAGTGATTTCCAATCAGGCCTGACACGACTAGCGGGGTGACCTTGAACAAGTCACTTAACCTTTGTTTGCTTCAGTTTCCTCAACTGTAAAATTGGAATAACAATAGTATCTACCAAAAAGGATTGTTGAGATGATCAAATATAATGATGTTTGTAAAAAAACACAGCCCAGTGCTTGCCAAGTAGGTACTTACTTTGTTATCCCATTATGTATAACTCCTTTTGACCCCATTTGAGGTTTTCTTGCCAAAGATACTGGAGTGGTTTGCCATTTCCTTCTCCAGATCAATTTACAGATGAAGAAACTGAGGCAAACAGGGTTAAGTGACTAGCCCAGGGTTACATAGCTAGTAAGTGTCTGAGACCAGATTTGAATTCATGAACTCCAGTCCCAACACTCCATCCCTTCCCCCTGAATACTTTTTGTGACCTAAGACTTGGACATTGCACTGTGGGGTAGAGAAGAGAAAAAAAGTCAATGTTTTCTGCCCTCTTGGGGAGAAGAGTTTGATTTTGGATGTAGGAAGCCATAATAGAGGCTGGAATGTGATTAAGGGAAACAAATTATGTTATAAATTATATAGGCACAAATCAGCAACCACCATTCACCTTTCTTTTTTGACAGAGGAGAGGGAAGAAACACGGAAGTAGAAGTGGGGAGGGGGGAGGAGGAAGAGGAGGAGGAGGAAGAGGAGGGAAAGAGTGAAAAGGGGATGGAATATGCTGAGGAAAGGAGGCAAGGAAGCTGAGTATGTGTGGCACATTGTTAGAGAAACAGTAAACAAGAGCTGAACTGTATATCACCTAGCAAGCCTTCTTGTTCCAGGTGCCTGAGCTTAGCGCAGTGGGTGGAGGCAACTGATTACTGCACCTAACTGGGACACAACCAACCCCTTGGGCCGGGCTCGGTTTCATGGTGTTCACTGGCCCAGCCCTCCCTCAGAGGGAGCAGAGTCATTGGGCATCTGGCTTAGAATCACAGAGTCATTAAATTTTTTAATTTATTTATTCAACCAATTAAAATGTGCCTGGCACAAAACACTGCCTCCTTTATTCTTGTGCTTCGTATTTATTGCTGAACAATGGAAAAAAAATACATTTTTGAATGACAATAATAAACAAATGCATGCAAACACGGAAACTCCCAGTGTCGGACCCAATGGATGGGGAGGGCAGGAGGAGACTTGCTTGGTCCTAAGAATAGAGAGAAGACTGGACTCTGACTAGTGCAGGTCAAGCACTAAGAGGCCAGGACATTGACCTGAGTCTCCTGCATTTCAGAGTGGGATAGTCTTGGTGCCTCAGTTTAGTGCACTGATAAGCTAGAGAGTAACTGGGATGAATAAAAGCTTTGAGACCATGCCACAGAAGGATCAGTTGAAAGAACTGGAAAAGACAAGACACGGAGTGGGCATTACAGCTGTGTTCAACTAATTGAGGACTTGAGAGCTGAAAAAGGGATTAGGTTTGTTTGTTCTGGCTTCTGAGGACAGAACCAGAGGCAATAGGGAAAAGTTGCAAATAGGCAAATTTAGGCTTGATGTCAGGAAAACCTTCCTAACAATTACAAACGCCCAAAAGTGGAAGGAACTACCTGGAGACATGATGGGTTCCCTATCACTGGAGGTCTTCAGTGACCTGAATAGCCACTTGTCAAATGTGTTAGAACAGCAATTCCTCTCTGATAGGAGTTGGACCAAATGGACTACCCTTGATCTTGACCAAATCACATGACCTACCCCTATCCATTTCATTTCCCCCTACATGAATGACCCAGATACTTGGGTTCATAAATGATCATGTATTTAGAACAAGAAGGGACCTTGGAGGTCATCTATTGCAAACCCCTAATTTTATAGTGAGGAAACCAAGGTCCAGAGTGGTCAAGTGACTTGCCCAAGGTCACACAGAGCTAGGATTTGAACTTGGATGTTTCTTCTGTATGACTTCTAAGGCCCCTGTTCCTAATCCCATTTGTGAGCAAGTTTCACTTTAGAGTAAAAGAAGTTTTGACACTCAAACATGGAAATTCTAATAACATAGCTAAAGAATGACCCTAAAATATAGCTGTTACATATGTCAAAGTCACATGGTCTTGTGTGCTGGTATTAGAAACAGCACTCCCACACCTTACCCCCCCAGCTGCCATCTTCAAACCTACTTGGTGTTTAGTTGTCTCAGTCATTTTGTGACTGATTCTTTGTGACCCCCTTTTGGGATTTTCTTGGCAGAGATATTGGAATGGTTTGCTATTTCTTTCTCCAGCTCATTTTGCAGTGTTAAGTGACTTGCCCAGTCAAACACAGTAAGGCCATATTGGAACTCAGGTGTACCTGATTCCAGGTTTAGCACTCTATCCACTGTCCCACCTAGTTGCCCAAAACCAATTTTGAGCCATATATTTGGAGTTGGAAGGAACTTTTGAGATCATCTAGTCCAGGGATGTGGAACCTGTGGTCTCAATACCACATGTGGCCTTCTAGGTCCTCAAGTGTGACCCTTTGAATGAATCCAAACTTCACAGAACAAAGTCTTTTATTAACAGGATTTTCTCTGCAAAACTTGGACTCAGTCAAAAGGCGGCACTGGAGAACCTAGAAGGCTACCTATTGCCTCGAGACCAGAGGTTCCCCACACCTGAATTCTAGTCTAACTCTCGAATTATACAGATAAGGAAACTGAGGCACAGCAAGGTGAAATAACTCATCTATGAACACATAGAGCTAGGATTTGAAACCAGGCTTTTTGATTCAAGTGCCAAATTTTAATTTCTAATATTCCCTTTTGAGGCTTCCAGAAGAGAAGACTGAATATAAAAGACTCATAACATTTTTGAGCTAGACAGGATTATAGCATTTAGAACTGAAAAAAGACCTTTGAGGTCAAATTCAAATCTCTATGCTTACAGATTAGGTATTTGCTTAGAGAGAAGAAGAGACTGTTTAAGCTTGCACAGTCATTTATTGGCATTGTAGGGACAAGATCCCAAGTCTTTTGAGTCCCAGAATCTCAGTCCAGAGCACTGCTCATTTCAGGCAGTACATCAGTTAGTCAATAAAGATTTATTAACCATCTGGTACATGCTAGGCATTGTGCTTAGCATCGGGGATACAAAGAAATGCGAAAGACAGTCCCTGATCTCAAGGAGCTCACAAACAGGAGAGATACCAAGCAAACAAATATTTGCAGGCAAGTACAGGATGAATTAGATATAATCAATAGAGGGAAGGAACTAGAATTAACAGGGATCAGGAAAGGCTTTCTATAGAAGGTGGGGTTTTAGCTGGGACTTACAGGAAACCAAGGAACAGAGAACAAGCCCCACTTTTCCTTTCCTGCTCCCCCTTTTTCATTATATTCCTCACTTTCTGCTCCTTCTTCCATATTGGTGCAGATTCCTGGGAAGGTGGTAATGGGAAGCACATATGTATAAAAAGAAAAGATTCCATTTCCTTCAAGTGATACCTGCTGCTGCCCAAACTCGTTCTGCCTTCTATTTAGGGTCACACTCCCTAAATGGGTGATCAGGCATAATCCCAGGGTTTTCAGGGTTAGGAAAGAAAACAGCAAAGTCATTGGTTAGTCAACCGTTCAATTCTAGGGAGTATTATCAACCGTATTCTCCCTTACCCATCTACCTATTCCTAAGGTTACTAAACAAATAACTAGAATCACAGTGTTAAATCACTGAAGTCTCAGGATCTAAGACAAGATCAAATTGCCCTCCTGGTTCCCTCCTCTTTACAGGTTCAGAAACTGAGTCCCAGAGAGGCAACACTTTTTGATCAAGTTTACACATCAGATAGTGGCAAAACTGGAGTAAACATGCAGGGCTCCTAGACTCATAGTTCAGTACTTTTTTTCACCACAACATACTGCTTATTCACCAAACTTCTAAACCCATCATCAATGCACTTCATAAATCTCTGGGCCTGGCTCCATGTCAGGAGAAGCTAGGAGGAGGTAACATGAGTCCCTGCCCTCTTGAAGCTCATCACATGTAGTTCAATGTCTCCTTCCGAACTAGCTTTGTCATTAGGCTGAAGAGGGACAGCCCAGAAAGCAAGTCCATTTTTTAATGGGCTTTTCTAAGGCTCTGGTCAATTAAACCCCTCCCTGCCCAGGCAGCTGTTTAAAGGAGGCTCTAGCCATCAGATGTGGCAGCTGCACCACCCCATAACCCAGAGCCCCCAAGCTCCAGAGACGCCAAGGCCTCTGTCCAGGTAGCTGAGCTTGTTCTGGAGCTGAGGTAGGCCTGTCCTTAGGGGACCCACCCTCAGAATCTGTTCCCCTTTAAGTGATGGCCTTTAGAGGTCTCCACCAGGGGATCTACCTTCCCTTGTGTAAAGTATATTTGAATAGCAACGGTGAGGGAGTCTGGAGCATCGAAATGATCCTACTGTTTAGTCTTCTTTTCAGTCACGTCTGATTCTTTTGGGGTTTTCTTGGCAAAGCTACTGGAGTAGCTTGCCATTTCCTTCTCCAACTCATTTTACAGAACAGGGTTAAGTGATTCACTGAGGGTCACACAGCTAAGAAGTGCCTGAAACTGAATTTGAACTCAGGTCCAGCACGTTTTTTCACTTCACCATCTAGCTGCCCTAACTGATCCAGTAGCAGCATCTAGAGTTGTTAAACCATAAAACTTCAGAGCTGGAAGGGTTCTTAAGCATCCTCACTCCAATAATCCAATCTCCATTCTACAAATAAAGAAACTGAGGTGGATGAAAGCGGTCTTCTCAAAATACAGTGAGCCAAGCTCAGAACCGGGTTTCCCAACTTGAAAGCCATTGCTCTTTCAACGACACCACTTTTAACTGCCAAAGAGAAATAGCATCACAGACCTACAGCTGGAAGGGATTGTAGAGATTTAGACCAACCCTCTTCACTTTACAGATAAAGAAACAGGGCTAGAGAGGTGAAACAATTTGCCTAGAGTCATCCAGATGGCAAGCAGCAGAAAAAGAATCTGACCTTCTAAGCGGAAGGCGTCCTTTTTCTTGGCTGCAAACCTGGGTAGTTGGCTAACATCCCCATCATTGGGAATTAATGAAAACAGTACAGTCAACCTCTATTGAGGCCCTGCCTCTGGTCCTAGGCTAGGTCCCGTGGGAATGCCAAGACTGGAAGCCCTTAAGAAGTTTATAATCCGGGGAAAATAACACAAAACAATATAGCAGTGGAGTAGTGGGGAGTCCTGGAAGGAGACTTTGGAGGTCTAATCTTGATTTTGTTTGCTACTGCCAAGCTGTATAATTTTGGCTGTCACTTCCTCTCTCTCTGGGCCTCGGTCTTCTTAGCTATAAAATGCCGGGGTTTGGAATTTTCAAATGAGGAAACTGAGGCCCAGAAAGGTTCATTTGCAAACTCCTCTCAACATCTAAGATAAAATTAATCCGCAGGAGGTACTGGGGTCTATAAGCAAGTCTGGACAGTGTGGGGCAGAGGTTAAGCGAAGTGGGCTGGCTGGTCCTCGGCTGGGAAGGCTTGCAGGAGGAGCTGGGATTTGCCAGGTTCCCAGCAGCCATATCAGGCTCCCTCCCCAAAAGTATAGGGGGCTGGGGGAGGAGACAGAGGAGGCCGTTAAGGATGGGTGCCCGGGAGGGACAGCGGAGGAGCCGGGTCGGAAGCTGGGAGGTGTTAGGTGAACTAATCCCCGTGGCTTTCGGGAATGGGGGGGCCTCGGCTTCTCCCCTCCCGTCCCCCGGGAGCTCAGACGCGCCGGGAGACACTGCGGATGATTCAGCTTCCTGGGTCCCGACTCAGGGCAGGATCAAGAAGCACCTGAGAGCGCGCGGCCCCGGCCCGAGGGGGTGGGGCCATGGTGCACGTGACCCCACCCCCCCACCCCTCCGCAGGTGGGGCCGGGCGGGGCCGTGACTCACGCGACTCCCGCCGCCCGCCCCTCCCCTCCCGGCTGCTTCCGACTCGTCCCCTCCCGCCTGTCATTCGCTCCGCTTTACCTGGACTGCAAGAGCTGCCTGCGCTTCGCCGGCCCGGCCGCTGGGACCCAGGCTGCTGGAGAGAGCTGGGGTAAAAAGGAAACCCCCACCTCCCTGTCCTCCTGCCTACCCACCCAAAGGCTCCACCTGCCCCTCTGCCGCGGACTTGCCGGCACTTGGTAGTGCTTGGAGATCCCAGCGGGCCATGCTGGCTCCTGGGAGCATTGTTGGGGGTTTTCTGGGTGTTGGGGGAAGGGAGGAGAGACAAGGCCGGAGGAAGGGGAAAGACTAGGTCCCGGCCCCCGCCACCTACAAACCCCCTTAGACTTCCAACCCGTGTCGCCTAGACTGCCCTTTCTGCAAGCCCTTATTCATATTCCCCGTCTCTTTCCCCAAACAGGTTCCCAATGGGCAGAATGCAGGTGAAGCCTATGCGTGTCAACCACTACCTGTCCTGCTGGGCCATCGCTGGGGAGTCAGGCCTCTGAGCTCCGGATCCAAGGAGCAAGAAAGAAGAGGGGGAGAGAAGAACGCCTTTGGCCTCCGGGAAGCCCTGCAGACTAGAAGCCTGAACCTCCTCCTCCTAACCCCTAGTTTAACTCTGCTCCAGCACCCACCACACTTTCCTCCTTCAGGCCTGACTTGACCAGTGTATGTACCCCTGGCACAGCCATGGCATACTCCCAGGTGCAGTGCCTGGACGATAGCCATGTGAATTGGCGTTCTAGCGAATCGAAACCTGAATTTTTCTATAGTGAGGGGCAGAGGTTGGCCCTAGAAGCCCTTGTGGCCAGGGGCCCCGAGGCCTTCTACGAAGTTCTCAAGAAGGAGAATATCCGGGACTTCTTGTCTGAGTTGGAGCTCAAGAAGATCCTGGAGACAATTGAAGTCTATGACCCAGGGTCTGAGGATCCCCGGGAACAAAGAAGCCTCTGTGAGGGCTCTGGGCCCAATGATAAGGAAGAGAATGGAGAGGGAGGTGGTGATGCTGATGTTGATGCTGATGCTGACCTGGTCCCTTCCTTGGAATACTGGCCACAGAAGTCAGACCGCTCTATTCCACAGCTGGACCTTGGTTGGCCCGATACCATTGCCTACCGTGGAGTGACCCGTGCCAGTGTGTACATGCAGCCTCCCATCGATGGACAAGCTCACATCAAGGAGGTGGTCCGGAAGATGATCAACCAGGCACAGAAGGTGAAAAGGGATGGGGAATCCTGAGGGTGAGGGAAAGGCAATAAGGGCTAACATGTATACAGAGCTTTAAGACTTGCAAAGAGCTTTACAGATATCTCATGTGATCCTCAAAACAACCCTGGGAGGTCGATGCTATTATTACCCCATTTTACAGGTGAGGAAACTGAGGCAGATAGCAGTAAAGTGACTTTTCCAGGGTCACACAGATATTTGAGGCCAAATTTCAACTGGTCTTCCTGAGTCCTGTCCCTGGACTTTGCCACCTAACTGCCTTTCAGGAAAGATAGGATTCCTGGATTTTCTTGCACAGTTCACTATATGTGATTGACAGAAATGTTTCCTTAGAGGTCAGGAGACAGCAGGTTTCAGTTTCAGGGCACTGAGGAGGAGAAGAGACAATGATCTTCAAAACTGAGGGAATGCTTGTTAGACAAAAATGATAGAGAATCTCTTATCTTTGAACTGACTGCTTTCAACTCCTACCTACTCCCCTTTTGCATTAAGATGCCAGAGATGCCTTTTCAAATATCTTTGTTAATTCATATCAGCTTTCTCTTCCTTTCCAAAAAGCCTTCCTGAGAAAGAATTCAGTAGCTGAACATATTTTACCTTTAGGCAATGGCACAGTGTGTGTATGTGTGTTCCTCTATGACATAGTGAAGAGTAAGAAAGCTCCTGCCTACGCCGATGAGTATTTGATGAAACCAGGGTGGGTGTGGGCATGATTCAGATCACTGCAAGGTCTGAATCTAGGATTTGGGACCAGAAATTCCCCTAGTGTGTCCATAAGCATGTGATTAGACTGTAGAGGACAGTTGGAAAATAGACCCATCTCAACTGTGACTAAGATGAACACTGTGGTCTTAGAAAAACAGTATTTTGGACTAAGGGATTGGGTCTAGGTTTAAGTCCTGGGTGATCTGAGGAAATCACTTGACTCCTCTAGTCCTCTATTTCTGCTTGGGTAAGTTTTAAGATACGGAGTAAATTTACAGTCTGCTTCTGGAGTCAGGGGATTTGATGCTGACTTGGCATGGGCAGGCCAACATTTCATTACTGAGCTGAGGACTGGACGAAGGTAGCAAGTTGCTGAGGAGGAAGAGTCAGAGACATCAGCAAAGGATATTTAGGCTGAATTTTTGTAGAAGCTAAGAGTTGAAAGGAACCTGAAAGATAATTTGTCTCCACCTCTGCAAGTAAGGAGGTGTGGAGCATGATACAGACTCAGCTTCCCTTCATTTTTAGTTATACTATCCAGTTCAAAACACAAACTCCTTCAGTTGAGATCTGAGATTTGTTTTCTTTTTTAGCCTTACAGAGGATATTGAGTAGCTTTCAAACCCTGCCTGCACTTTAATTCTCTGTGTGTACGTGTGTATGTATGTATGCATGTGTGTGTGCGTGCGCACACACAAACTTAAGCTACTAAATAGGACTTTCCACTTAAAAGAGATCTTGCTTCAGCCTTGCTTGGCTGTAAAAGAGCTGCTGTTTTGGTCCCATTTGCACTTTGAATGATAGGAAGGAGAGCTCCCAGAGCCCTTCAGGATCACTCAGTCCACTCCCTTTATTTTCACAGATGAGCAAACTGAAGTTCACAGAAGGTCATTCAAGTACTAAGTGGAAAAATGGGGATTTGAACCCAGATTTCCTGATAGCAAATCCAATACTCTTTCTCTCTCCATTCTGGTGCTTTTTAGAGATTGGGGTCATCCTAAGCATAGAACTCCAATGCCTTTAGGATGAATTCACTAATAGAACATCTTGGGGCCAAGGGCCTGATGAGTTTACTCAGGGGTGAAGATTGGTATGTTTTTGGTCTGAGAACTTGGGGTAGAGGAGTACAAAGCCAACTCTGTTGCTTTGACACCATTCTGCTTGACTGAGAGTGAGACTGGGAACAATCTCTGGAAAAGCCTAGAAACTGAGGAGAAGCCAACAGATGAGAAAAGGATGCCCTGCCTCATATTTGTGTCTTGCCTTCAAGCTAGGAGGGCTGGTCGCAGGTTTGGTGATTGTCAGTGGAAAGGTGCTGCAAGGTCCACAGATGCTGATGAATGCTGACAGGGTACATTCCCATGGGGCTCTGGGTATTTGCCAGAACCCTGAAGCTGACATCCTACCTCCTGATGTGCTCTCTGGTTCTTATCTCTTCCCCTTAGCTTAGTTTCCATCATCTGAATCATCAGGTCCTGGCCTCACTCTCCTCCCCACACCCAGTATTCCCCTAATTAGCAGAAGAGACTGGGATGCTGGGTACATCTGAACTAAAAAGTTCCCCTCATAATGTTCTGGATCCCAATACAGTATTGGGGCTAGCAGAGAGTGTGTGTGTGTGTGTGTGTGTGTTTTTCTCAGGGTTCTGATGTCACTTTACCCACCCTTGCTAACTCAAGTGAGTTAGTCCCTGAGTGTCTGTCTAGGTGAGCTGCTGCTGCTTGGGAGTGAGGGATGGGGGGATGACTCATGCCTCTGAGTAGCACCAGAATGGCCTGATACTTCTTAACCCTGTCAGCAGTAGAGCTAAGACATTCCTCCTTCCCCTTCCCTCCCCCCTCTCCATCCAGTCATTCTAGGAATAGGGATGTGATGTAACTGAGACTCATTCTTAACTCTAACAAGGTGGAGGAAAAGTATACTCCACTAGGAACTACCATGGAATCCTTTTCCACCAAGAAGGCCAGTAGCTAGCTAAAGAGAATGATTCTTGGTTTTTTGAGAGAGCAGAGGGCCAAGAATCAGGAAACATGAATCTCTAGCACTAATTGTGTGACTGTGGACAAGTCATTTCATCTCTCTGGGCTTCAATGTCCTCTGGAAATTCAAGGATTTGGATTAGATGCTCTCTAAAGTACTTTCTAGTTCTAACATTCTTTGACTTATCCATAGTGAGAGAAGCAATGGACTTTGTGAATATTTAGGAGACCGGATTTTTGTGTCTACCCAGGGTTGGAATGGGGGTGGGAGCATAGGGCCATAGCCATTTCTTCTGGGTTAAGGCTATCAGTACTTGATTCCAAGGTGTTTGGTCTTTGCTTTTAACTCTCTTGTCCTCCCGCAGTCTCTCTTCATCCCCCCACTACCCTCACCCCACCTTTCCTCCAGGAGCCTGTGATTATGAAACCATGACTTATCAGGGAAAAACCTGTTGGATTTTTACCTACAGCAGCTGGAAATTCCAGCAACATTCCGGGTGACATCCCCATGCTATGTGGCATGTTGTTTCATGTTGGAAGACAACAGAGCCTTGCTCAGAGGCTCCAGCTTCCTCAGAGCCTCAGAAAAATGTGGGTGCATGGCTATCAGGGCTTTGCAAATGAAGCTCACCAACAGGGATGATGGCTGCAATGGCTAGGGATGGGGTACACACCAAGCTCAGAGAGCTGAAAGCAGAAGAGTAAAGTCAGGCTATACATCCCTTAACAAAGATTTACCTTGTGGAGAAAGATATAAATGGAGAGAAGATACCCTGCCCTTTAGGAACTAAAGTTCCCTGACAATATTCATTATTATTCCATCCACCAAATTTCTTAGAGTTTCTTCCATCATAAACCTGTAGGCTGAATTATCCTCAGTCTAGCACACCAGCCAACCAACACCTACAGGTACAGCCCAACATAATATTGTCCCAATCGATGCCAATTCCCAGTATCTTCATTCATACATGGTAACTAAAGTGGTAAAAGGTTATTGGGCTTATCACCCAAACAGTAGAGATAGAAGTCCAATTTTCCCCAAACATAACCTAACACAAATTCATAATGTTGTTTCCATGCAGCTTACTGATCTTGTAACTTTGTTTCACTTGACGTTGTTAGTGATGTTTGCTAGAAGGGATGCCTTTTTTTTTATTGAGCTCTTATTCGTGCCAAGCATTTTTCACTTCTGTTACCTTCAAAGGGTAACAAAAGAAATAGCTCCCTGCCCTCAGGAAGCTCATAGGAAGAATAGGAAGAAATCAGAGCAGATAAGATCCATACAGGTTTCTAAAGTCGTTCTCCATTTAATGCCCTCACAGGAGGGCTCCCTGATAATATCCATTTTATCAATCAAGTTTCTGCTTCACCAGGTAGATTTCTACCATCATAAAACTGTAAGATATATTAGCTTCCATCCAGCCCACCAATCATCTGATTTAAATGGTCTCAACCAATGTTGGAGGTGGAAAGACTCTACTAGTTGTTGAATCAGAGGAGATGAATTTGAATCCTAGCTCAGAGGCATTGGGCCAATTACAGGAGCCTGTTTTATCACCTGTAAAATAAAAGGGTAGGACTAGTCTTTAAGATTTATGTCTTGTTTACAGTCTTCTGATATTGCTGTGTGACTTTAGATATGGAAGAGATCGCTCTGTCTTAGGTTGATGAAGAAGGTTAGACTTCAGGGTTTTGAAGAAAGGGAGGGCTTTTCAGATGAGGAGGAGAAGGGTAAGCAAAGGTTCAGAGGCACAAATGCAGATAGAAACATGCTGTTCTGCCCATTTTCCCTTGTCTTGCCCGGCTTTCCAGAGGATTTCCCACTCTGCCCCAAAATAGGCTCTGAAATCTTCAGATCTCTCCCTTCTCCACCCCATGGCAACTAGCTCTCTTTTCCCAACCTTGTGGAGGAGGGTCTTGGCTTCTCTTTAAGAGCATGACCTCAGAGGCTCTTACAAAGCAGCCTCATGGTGGCTTTCATTGTGTGGTTGCTTAATCAAAGTGAGTGTGCATGTGCCACCACAAAAGCCTGGGACTAGTCTTTCATTTGAGGACAGTCAATTTAGTTTAATAAGACTTCCCCTCCCAAAAAGGATCAACTAATCAAAAACAATTGGCCTGGGATTATAGATGAGTATTTATTGGCAGGCCTCAACAGATCACTAAGCTTCCTGTCCTAGGGGTGTGTTTCATAACTGAAGCAGTAGCTGAGGTTTGTGGTCCTTTGACACTGGCTGTCACCAGGGTGCCTGCTGTTACTTAAGGACACAGGGTGCGTGCGTTGTGGTACAGTGGAAAAAATCCTAAATTTGGCATCAGAAAGTAGTTCAAATCCCACATCTTCCACTTACTGCCTGTATGACCTCTGGGCCTCAGTTTCCTTACCTGTAAAATTCGAATTGGATCAGGCTTCTAAGAAGCCCTCCAGCTCTGAACTTATGACCTGGAGTGAAAACTGTTAGCCAGAGGTCTGATGATTTCATTCTTGGAGTGAGTTGCTTCCTGGTCCTGATACTCCTCAAGAGAGCATTGCAAGATGTCTGTAGCCAGCTGTCTGTAGAAAGAACAAGTCCTGTACCCCCAGGACTTTTGGGGGTATTAGTGGGGGTCTTATGCTGTAATTTTTAGCACTTTAGTACTTCCAGTTTATAAGCTCCATTACTGATGCAGAAGGCCAAGTCTACTACAATTTATAGTCTTATATAGTAACCTGGAACATGGAAAGTTTAAGTGACTTGCTCGTGGTCACATGAGCTCTTGTATGTTGGAAGCAAGGTTTACCTCCTCCCTCCCCCACTCCAGATCATCCTGACTCCAAAGCTAGCTCTTTCAACTTTTCTCTCCCTAAGACTCTTAAAATTAAGAAGAATGGAACTCATTTGATCAACTCTTTTTCAACCTAAGATTGGTGCCAGTGTGTCAGCCTTTCTGATCAGGTGTTGGCATGGGGTGGAACAGAGAAACTGTGCCCCAGTAGGAACTGCTAGGTGAGAAGGAACCAGGAGAAGAGGCACACAACTCAAGAGGATGATTACCTGATCTGTTGTACACAGGGCAACAAGAAATGCTTGATGCAAACCTCTCTCTGGAGGCTTTCCTCTACTTCCAGCTACCTTTCCAGGTTGACTCAATAAAGATAGATGTGGAAAACCAGGAAATGTAGATTGTGGGGCTCCCCCCAGGACCAGCCTGTGCATTCCTAAGTAAACTAGTGATATTTCTACCTTCTTCATGGTCCCTGTTCTAATTGCATAGGATCTTAAAAATTAAGGTTTTGGTTGATAATGACTAAAAATGCTAGGCATTCTGGAGAATCTGTATTTTGAGAGGAGTAACCTGAAAAGCTGAAAGCCTTAGGATTCTTGAATCTTAGAGGTCATTTAGGAGGCTACTAGATGGCTCCATGGATAGAGTGCTGGGCTTGGAGTCTGGAAGATATGAATTCAAATCCTTCCTCAGACATTTGTTAGCTATGTGAATCTGGGGAAAGTCACTTAATATCTGTTTGCCTTAATCCACTGGAAAAGGAAATGGCAAACCACTCCAGTATCTTTGTCAAGAAAACTCCAGGGACAGTATTGGCCCGCTATGGTCCATGGGGTCATAAAGAATTAGACACAAGTGAACAACAAGAGGTCATTCAGTCCATGTTTCCATAACACATATAGAACCTTTCTAAGACAATGCTAATGGGTAGTTTGTCCAACCTCAACTTTAAAGCAAAGTGTGTTGAGTTCACTGTGTCTAGAAACAACTTATCCTATCCTGAGGCAGCTGTCTAAATTGTTACCTTTCTCCCTTATATTGAAATGAAATCTGCATCCTTATAGCTCAGTCACAGTAGTCCCAAACCTAGCCTTTACATCCACAAAGAACAAACTTGCTCCTCCTTTGAAGATAGTTATTAAGCCCCCTGGCTCCTCCAGGTCTTCTTTTCTCCAGAAAGCCTTCCAAAACTTACTCCTCAAGCTGATGGTACAATTTCAGGTTACTATGTCTAGCAGAAAAAAAGAGATTTGGGGTGCAAGAAGCCCTGCCTAATCTGCCTCAGGTCACATTATATAAAGACTTAGCCAGTCTTAGTGTACTACTTAGCCTTGTTCTCTATTTTTCTACCCCTTAACCTAGAATCAAACATTTTGAGCTAGAAGAGACCTTAGAATTCTTCGAGTCTAACTCCTTTATTTTATAGATGAAGAAAAGTGAGACCCATGAAGAACTTTTTTGCCCAGATCACAAAGATAGAAGAGCTGTAATTTGAACTCAGGTCCTCTGCTTCTTAAAGCCATTGCTCTGTCCACTACACCATGCTGCCTTTTTCAGCTTCCTGTCTTTAAGAATGGATTTCCCTTCTGTAGTCCAGAAAATGTGCTCTTAAGAGTTGCCCTCAGAATGCATGTTCTCCAGTTAAACAGAAGTTGAGAGGCAGGCTACACCTTTCCCACTGAAGTAATGAAAGGGTTTCAGGGGTGGGGTTTGGTCGGTGGTATAGGTGAGAGAGGGCCAGATAGAGGATCCCATTCAAGGCAATTATTTACAAGTTAACTTCCTGTTTCAGTCATTAGCTAGAAGAAAGGGCTTTGGATTTCTGGCATCAACTTGGATAACCACTGTTTCTTGGGAAGCAGGAAGTCTATTAGTTACCTCTAGCCAAAATAAGAATTGACTTCAGAGGAGAATAGCTTATGTGTCACTGGAATTCTTCAAGCAGGAAACTGAATGACCACTTCGTAGGGAAGTTAAAGAGGGGGAATTCCTACTCTGGGACAGACTAACTTAGATGACTTTTGGACTTGTAGCCAACCCTGAGATTCTGTGGGACCAACACGTAGACAATGGAGTCAAGAAACTGGGATTTTATGCCTAGTATGTTGTAAACACTTAATAAGCGTTTGTTGATTGACAGACAGCTGGACAAGTTACCTAATCTCTGAGCTTCAGTTTCTTTATCTGTGAAAGACACATAATAAATCTATACTGGGTTGTTATGAAAAATGTGCTTTGTAAAACTTAGAGTTATATAAATGTGAGTTATTATGATTTATTATTACTGTAACTTAATGCTCATAATATCATTTAATTCCAATGTAAATTTAGCTACAACCTTTTTCCAGGGCAGGGTGGGGTAGAAGAAGAGTCAACATTTACTTAAGGTATACACCAGCCACAGGTCCTCTAGGATTTTAACTTTTTATGTGATATGAGTTGCTTTTTGTTCTGTATAACAGGTATGTGACAAGGAGGTGGTCGTCTGGTCCTTGAACAGAGCAATCCTGGCCTAGCAGCCTCGTTAAACAAGTCCCATTTCCTTGTTTGGGCAGGTATTTTTCCCTCTGTGATAATCTGAGCCCCATTTACAGCAGCCATTTACAGATGTAGGAGTTTGGGCCAGGGATTCTCCCATTGTTGGAGGTGAAATTTGGCTCCCCAAGGAGCTAGTAGATTGAGATCCACCTGAGAGCTTCCTGTGTCAGGAACTATAGACTCTTCTTACCTAAGGCCAGACCTTAGTAAGGCTCTCAGTAGGAGGTGGAGTGAAAATACTTCCAAATTTGGGACTTGCAGTCAGATGGGGACTTTCAGAGGAGGCTTCCTTGCCTGCCTATATCCCTAATCTCCTCCTTTTCCCAACATTTTTGCCTGATGACCTTTCCCCCAACCTAGCTCCGATGTCCATCACAGTCCATTTATCTTATCTGCTTTTTGTCTTTAAGAAACTGAGAACATTTCACAGACTTGGTGGCCTTTTTTTTTTTAGTATTCTCATTCTGTACTGAATTGGACACTGCTGCATATCTGTGAAATAGAGACTAGAATTTACTTATATTCCCTGCACTGAGTAAGTAGCCAAGAGCCCGTGTCAGCTGATGTCTAATCCCATGAGTTATATCTAGACCACAAGATGAATTTAACAGTGATGAAGTACAATCTCTGGGCATATTATCATCATCTTCATAACTACTACTACTACTACTACTACTACAACACTATTAGCAGTTGAAGGTTTGCAAAGCACTTCTCATGTTGCCTCCTACTATCCTAACAACAGTCTGTGAAATAGGTACTTTTATTATACTCAGTCTATGAATGAACAAACTAGGGCTGAGGTTAAGTGACTTGCCCAGAGTCAGAACTGGTAAAGTGTCAGAGGCAATGTTCAAACTCAGGTTTTCATGATTCCAAGTCTAGGACTGTCTACTACACTGCCTAGCTGCCTACATGGTCCTAGTGTTGTTCAGGAATTTGCTGCTTTTGTTAATTGTTTTTAATGAAACTTCATTCTTAGTCCCAGAAGGTGAGTGAAGGTTTTGGGACTACTCTTCTGATCTGACTATTTGATTGAGGTCTCAGTCATGGACTCCAGCTTTAAAATGAGTGGGAGAGGGAATATGTATTTAGTTTTTGAAAAGCCCAACCCAGCTAGGAGGAAAAAAACTTTCTCTCTCAGGGATTCCCTCCCAGAAAAAAAAAAAAAAGGTGGGGCACAGGACTATTCCTGGGAGGGTTTCTGATGACTGTCCTACTAACTGTTAAATTAGCATTTCTTGTTTTGTGCATCTTGGGTAGATGAATTGCCTTATGAGGGTGGGGGTGGGGTAAACTGGTTTGGGGAGTGATTGAAGAGTGGAACCTTCTTCTTTTGTGCTGACAGTAGCAGGGTGCTGTTAGCACCTCCCACGGCACCCAGCTTCTGTCACTCACCCTGGAAAAAACATAGAAGCTGCCCCAGTGAGTGTGTTTCTATAGCCCCAGCCAGGCATTGTCTTGTTAATCCTTCTGACGCCACAGAGAAGGAGAAAGATTCTAATATGGCATCAGATTGGTGAGGAAACTGAGGCAGGGTGCCCAGATCTAAGTCCTAGTAATTCAGTCACTTAGCACAGTGCCTGGCACATAGTCACTGTTTAATAAATGCATATTGACTCACTTGCCTGGCCCTGTTGTGGTTCTACCTTCTTTCCTCAGGTGACATGGTCCCCTTGGAAGTCTACTGGGGTAACAAAGTGATTTCACTTATCAGTCATTGTGTGACCTGACTGATGTGGGCTGGGGGCATTTCTTCTCTGCCCCATTGTCCTATAAAATCTGGTCTCTTTACTCAGAAATTCAGTGTGTGTGTGTGTGTGTGTGTGTGTGTGTGTGGTCTAAAGCAACTAAGATGGAACCCAGAATTTCTTGTTTACCAATATGTAGAATCTTCAAGTTTTCAAAGCATTTTATACACATTATTAACTTATTTGAGCCTTACCACAATTTTGGGAAATTGGTAAAACAAGTATTCTTCATCACCTGCTACTGATGAGGAAACAGGTTCAAATTAAAGTGACTTGCCCACAAGTCACACAGCTAGTAAATGTCAGAAGTGAGATTTGAGCCCAGATATTTCTGACTGCATGTACAGAACTTGGTCCCTTAGACCCCATAGCTTCTTATTATTTACTAGACTAGACTCAGTCTCCTTTAAATTTTATGTGTAGGGGTAAAAGGGGAGGGAGAGGGAAAGAGATTCTTTGCATGCAGAATAAAATAAATATGAAATTCTTTGCATTGCTGGGATATAGAGGAGAACACATGTGTCTAACAAGAGAAAAGAGCTGTGCATCCACAAATAGAGCAGAGATGTCTATGTAACAGTGATCTCAGACCTGGTAGGAACCTCAGAAGTTATCTGGCCCAAACTCTACCATGCAGCAGGCTCAAAATGTTCCTGACATATGGTCATCCAGCCCTTGCTTGATTTCCAGTGATGGGGACTCACCATCGATTGAAATCCTTCCTCCCACTTTTGGAGTGCTCAAGTTTATAGCAAGTTTTTCCTTACACTAAGCCAAATTCTGCCTTCAGACAGCTTCTTTCCATTGCTCCTAACTCGTAGGTTTTAGAGCTGAAAGGAATCTTTAGACAGTTCTGCCCTC
Source organism: Bettongia penicillata ogilbyi (assembly GCA_023548195.1). Taxonomy (NCBI): domain Eukaryota; kingdom Metazoa; phylum Chordata; class Mammalia; order Diprotodontia; family Potoroidae; genus Bettongia; species Bettongia penicillata. The sequence continues at coordinate 1,581,907 of JAJHZJ010000066.1, read as the reverse complement.
TACCTAAGTAAAACATGTTGAATCCATGATGATATAATGGAAAGAGTGCTGAATTTGGATTCACAACTGGATTTGAATTGTGGCTTTGCTGTGTACTTCCTAGATGATTGATTACTTGGCCTTTCAGGATCTCACTTTCCTCATTTATCAAATAAGGGGCTTGAGGTAAACAGTGAGGTCCTTTTCCATTCTAAATCTGTAATGATGGCCCTTCAGATACTTGAGGACAGCTATTATGTACTCTCTGCTCTTTTTGCTAGCTAAATATACCCATTTCTTTAAACTGGTCCTTGCGTGATATGGATCCTAATCTGGCCCCCCCTCCTGTAAATATATTTTAGCATATAGATATTCTACTGAGAAAATGACAGCAGTATGGGACACAGAAGTGCAATGATCCAGGTAGAGGCTTTTCTTCTTTTGTGTGTTAGGCTTCTATTAATGCAGCCTGAGATAATAGCTTTTGGAGGTGGGAGGCCACATCTTTTTCACATGCAGTATTCTCTAACTACGTGTTCCCTATCTTGTACTTACATAGTTGATTTTATTTGAATTTGACTATAGACCTTTATATTTGTTCTTACTAAACCTCATCTTTTTATTTTAGATTTGTTCTATCATCCTCCCCTGCTACTATCTCTTCAGACCCTAGTTCTTTCATGCAATTAATAAATCAAGGCTTTATTAAGTGCCTTCTGTGTGGGAAATACTGGGGTAGGGGCCTGAGATGCAAAGATAGTCCCTCCGTCAAGGAACTTTTGTTGGGGGGCCGTGTACAAAATAAGTACAATGAAATTACAAGGTAAATTTTATGAGGAGAGGATGTTAACATCTAAAGCTTGAGCAGGAACAACTTAAGGTAGAAGGTGGTGCTTGAGCAGAGTTTTGTAGGAAACTCAGATTTCCAGAGGCAAAGCTGAGGGGGGATTGCGTTCCAGATCTGAGGGGGAGCCAGGACCGAGGCAGAGAGATGGAGTATCCTGGGTGAGGAAGGCCAGCAAGAAGGTGGAAAGGGGAGTGATGTATAAGATTGGGAATGCAGTAGCTATCCCTCCCAGCTTGGTTTCATTTTAAAAATCGATTATATGTACATTAAAGCAGATCCCTTGTGGTGAATTTACAGGCAGCTGGGGACAGGATGTGTGTATTGTTGAAAGGAATACTAATGTCAGTGAGATACATCCTTCAACGTATATTTTTCCTGCCAAGGTGTGATCCCATTGTTTCTTCTGCCCAGCCTATCAACTGAAATTCTGCCCAAGCTTCAAGGCCTACCTCAAATTTTCTCTGACCGCTCTAGGATTGCTTTTCCCCATTTTTTGAAATACCTGTTACATTCTACATTTGACAGGTACCACTTATGACTTAGTATTATTGTTTCTTGTGTCTGAGACCTGTATTCTGTACTAGACCGTAAGAACCACTGAGGTCAGGGACTGCTTCTTATACCTGTCTGAAATTCTATGATTCTTTGTCCCATGCATCTAGTACAAAAGTAGGTGCTTAGTAAATGACTATGGTGTAATATGCTTGCCATAAAACATTTATTAGTAATAGCAACTTTTGTTTATATAGCATTTTACATACATTATCTATTTAAATGTGTCTGATGCTCTGCTGAGCAAATTATAGGAAGAACTATATAGACGTGGGTCCTGGAACAGACTCTTGGAGATAGAGCCAAAGCCCTTGTCAGACATAAGAAGAGCTGGGACTGCCTTGATGGACTCCCCAAGTAGTGATCTGACTGACCCAAATGCAGCTGGGCTTGGAAGACAGATGGTAGAGGGCAATGTAGAGCATTGGAAAGGGCACTGAACTTGGAGTCAGAGGTTAAAAGCCTACTTCTTCCACTTACTACTTGAGGGTCCACTTCACCTCTCTGACCCTCAGTTTCCTCATCTGTAAAAGGAGGGAGTCAGACCAGATGACCTCCAGGGTCCCTTCCAGCCACAGACCTGAAGATTTATCATTATTAGCACACATATGTGGTATGGAGTGTATTCAGTGAACTCCAAAGGGAGGTGAGGAATAGATAAATAATAGACAAAAAGTTAGAATCATAGTGGGAAGAGACAGAGATTATCTAGTCCAATAAGCACATTTTTATAGAAAACAGAATCTAAGTTCGGAAAGAGGTATGAGGGGTCACTAAAGGTAATACAAGCTCAGCGGATAGAGTGCTAGGCCTGGAGTCAGGAAGACCTGAATTCAGATCCAGCCTTGGATGCTTGCTGTGTGACCCTGGGCAAGACGCTTAATCTCTGTTTGCCTTAACTCACTAAAGAAGAAAATGCCATACCACTCCAGTATCTTTGCAAAGAAGACCCCAGGGGCAATTCATGGGGTCATGAAAAGTCTGAACAGCACCACAGCAAATTAGTAGGTGGGACTCTTGAATAATGATAATGGCTCAATTTTCTATGATATTTTAAGGTAACCCTAGGAGGTAGCTAGTGAAAATATTATTACCATTTTCCGAATGAGAAAACTGAGGCACAGTGCAGGAAGGGAAGAAAAAAGAGACAAGAAAGGAAATGAGCCTTTATTAAATATTCACTGTGTCCCAGGCAATTACCAATATGATCTCATTGGATTATCACAACAACCCTATAAGGCAGGTACTGTTATTACCCCCATTTTACAGTTGAGGAAACTGAGGCTTGCCCAGGGTCATACAGCTAGTAAGTGTCTGGGGCCAGATTGGGAACTGGGTCTTGCTGAATCCTGGCCCAATGCCCTGTTGACTTGGCCAGCTAGTGACCTCTGTTCACTCACTTTTTCAGAAACGTACAACTGGGGAGCAAATTCAGATCTTGTGACTCTTAGCCCACTGCTCTTTTCACTATAAAATGCTGCCTCCCTTTAGTTTCTGTATCTATAATCTCATTGGCCAAAGGGTGAGGACTTCAGTCCTAGACCCCTGTGATAAACCAGACTGGGAAGAGGGGGGACTACTTTAGCTGTGTTCAGATCTTTCCTCTGAAGAGTTACCATTCGTTGCTGGTGATTTTTTAAAAGGTTTTGGGGTAGGATCTCTGCCTAGAACAGTATCTTCTACCTTTTGGGTAGAGTGAGTTTATCGATGATAACTTTGATTGCACTGGTTTAAGGAGCTTTGAATGAGGCAGCTCATTCTACCAGTGTAACTTGTAATCATAGTGAATCTTATATCCTTGCTCGTAATAGGCACTTTAAAAATGTTTGTTGAATCGGATTGAGGCCTTTCACTGTCTGACAAATGCTTATAATCCTACAATGAGTTGGGTTGGAGTCAGTAATGGCTAAGATGGATTTGAGGTGTAGCTAGCTACTCTGTGGATTTTTCTCTGTCCTGTCATTTAAATAAAACCCTGGCATACCTTCATCTTCAGATGGCAGCGAGCCTACGGGATGGAGCATTAGGGGATTTTCAAAGGGTTTTGACCTGACAGGCCATCACCTAGGAAACTAGGCCATTGTTACAGGGTTATAAAACCCAGCCCATATGACATGGAGAGAAGTCAGGCAATGTTGGTTAGGCTTGTATCTCTTCACCTTCCTCTCTGGAAGTGGACAGTTCTGCCAGTGTTCCTTTTCTGGCATGGGGATACCTCACCATTGGGAGTACACTGCTGTCTTCATCCTTGCAGCTGATCCTACTCCAGGCAGTTCATTTCTCTAACTGACCTTTATTGAGTATCTCCTGTTTGCAAAAGCCTGTGCTGTATTTAGTTAGCTCACTTTTTCTCACCTTTAAAATGGAAGTGTTTCTCCATTATCCATTTCCTAAGGACCTAAGTGCCTGGAATTGTGCCAGGGATGCTCATTGGGTCATTAGAGGCCAATTATGGGCTAATACCCTTGGGTGTGCACTGGCAGTCTCTCCTACTTTGCTGAGTTCGGAGAGTTCTCCTCAGTGTTCTGACAGTACTTGACGCAGATCAAGCACACCCAAAATCCCAAAGGGCGACAGCAAAGCAGGACTACCTGCCAGTTTCCCAGACCTTCTTTCTCTACTATAATAATATCATCTGCTCCAGAACCACCCTGGGCTTTGATAGGAGAGTTTGGGGCCAGAACTTTTAGCCTTTTCTTGCTCTGTTGCAGGCTTCTATGTACTTCCTGGGCATCTCCAGCTGTGTGCTCCCCTCCTCAAACTCCCTTATGTACCATCTTCCTCTATTAGAATGTAAGCTGTAATGCAAGGACTATCTTGCTTGTTTGAATATGTATGTTTAGCCACATTGTGCCTGGCATATTTTTGTGGTTCATTTGTTTGACTCTTTGTGACCCCATTTGGGGTTTTCTTGGCAAGGGTACTGGAGTAGTTTGCCTTTTTCTTCTCCAGTATATTTTATAGATGGGGAAACTGAGGCAAACCAGGTGGAGTGACTTACCCTGGTCATAAGTGTCTGAGGTCAGATTTGAACTCAGGAAGATGGATTTTCCTGACTTCAGGCCTGGTACTTTATCCACTGTGCCACTTAGCTGCCACCACCTGGAGCATAATAAGTATTTAATAAATGTTCTTATCTCTCTAGATATTAATAATGAATGTTGGCATTTATATTGTGCTTTAAGGTTTGCAAAGTACTTTCCATATAATCTCATTTGATCCTTCTAGCATTGGGATATAGGTGCTATTATCACCTTCATTTTATAGTTGAGGCCATTGAGGATGAAAGGTTGTTGGCCTTGGCTAACATGACACAGCTAGTAAGTGACTGAAGCAAGATTTATACCCATGAATGATAGCAGCAACCAAAAGAACCTTTAATATTTGCATAGCGCTTAAGGTTTTCAATGGGCTTCCTTCACAGCCCTTTACTTGGAAGGTCCCAGCTTCATTTGCTAGTGGTTGGGGTTGTCCAAATTGTTTCATTCAGAGCACAGGTGTCTTGGTTGAGACCTGACCTACATCATCACATACCTGAAGAAGATTTCCTTACCTGTCTCCCGGAGGAGATTATTAGGGTAGCTGTGGGGGCTGTCTAGAGCAGCTGGTTGGTGCAGTGGATAGAGTGCCAGACCTGGAGTCACTGTCCTCTTCTAACAAGTGTCCTTGCTGTGGGCAGTTTATTCATCTAATAGACTTTTATTGAGCAAATGGCAAATCTGTTTGCAAAACCTTACACTGAAGGTCATAGGAAGATACAAAGAGAAATAAAACATAACAAGGAGCTTGTAGTCCAGTGGGGACAAGAAATTCTTAATCTTAGGTGTCAGCTGAAGCCCTTCATTCTCACCTGAAACACTACCCAGACCAGGCTGGCAGTACCTAGGAGGTAGGCTGCTTTCATAGGCAACTAGGTGATGTACTGCAGAGGTGACAAACACAGAGTTCCTGCTGTCCCAACCAAGTTAAAATGCAATTGATAAATAAATTATAAATTGATAAAATTTAACAAAATAAGATAGATGACATTACTTTTAAAAGCTAAGTCAACATGCATCTCACAGAGGCCCTTACGTACAGTATAGTGGCCTCTGTTTCTATTTGAGTTTGATACCACTTGGGTAGTGGCAGCTGGATTTAAAGTCAGGAAGATCTGCATCTGAATACTGCTTCAGACACTATCTGTGTGTGTCCATGAACCAGTCATTTCAACTCTTTCATTCTCAGTTTCCTCCTCTTGTCAACCGGGGATAATCACAGGGTTATTGTAAGGATCAAATGAAGTAGTGTTATATAAATGCTAGTTATTCTTCTAGGATGTGGCCTCAAGAAAAGTACACCAGTAACTGAATGAAGGGAAGGTCTAAGGTTTCCTTGCGTCTATTCCTTTGACTGTCCCTCCATGACAAATTTAACATAAGGCTAAAAAAGGAGAGGGGGGAGCCAGAGGATGAAGAAACGCGAACTTCTGAACCGCAAGAAATAGGCACTGCTTTTATAAGAGTAAGTCCTTGTTAGGAGTATTATAGGAGGAGCTCTTGATTTGGGGAAAAGGTAAAGGGACCTCAGGGGTCACTTGTAACTCTGTGAGCCTTCTCTAAGTGAGACAGGCCTAGAGGAATTCAGAGGAGCGGTAGAGCATTAAGAAGATTTCATGAAAGAGGTGGCCTCTGAGTTGGGCCTTGAAGAATAGATTCGTAGATATGGATGAAAAGGGCAGCTAAGTGGTGCAGAGGATAGAGTACCGGCCTGGGGTCTAGAAGACTCATTTTCCTGACCTCAGGCATTTACTACCTGTGTGACCTTGGGCCAGTCACTTTAACTCTCTTTACCTCATTTTCCTGTTCTGTAAAATGAACTGGAGATAGAAATGGCAAAGGCAAAGCACCCCAATATCTCTGCCAAGAAAACCCCAAATAGTGTCACTGAGAATCACTGAAAAACAACAGTGGGTGAAAAGGAAGACAGTGCAGACAGAGAGAAAGGCACTAGTGAAAATACAGAGATGGGAAGATGAGAAATGTATGTGAGGAATTTTAAGCAGTCTTGGTGTACTAGAACAGGGATCTACATAGAAAGGACATAGGAGAAGAGATTGTGGCTGTTCCCAGAAAGAGTAGTGAGCCATTCATTCAGATCTGAGGTGTCAATCACATGGGACCAGTCCATGAACCAGGTTAAAATGTAATTGGGTAATAAATAAAAATACAGTAGAACATAGATAATGTTAATAGGTGGTTTTCTTAAGTCAGCATCCAGCCTATAGGGATTCTTACATGTTGTTTAGTGGCTCCTCTTTGTGTTTGAGCTTGTTAATGCCAATCTAGACTGCCAGGACTAGTCAAGATGAGGAAATTCACCTTGTTAATTGTAGAAAGGGAAGAGCAGCCTCTTGCTTAGCTGCCTAAAGCAGTGATTCTTAACTTGGGGGTCTGTGGAATTTAAAAAATATATATTTTGATAATTCAATATAATTCATTTCCTTTCTAATCTTAGTTTTCTAAAGTGCATTTAAGAACATTTTAAGAAAGACTCTGTAGACTTCACTAGATTTCCAAAGGGGTCCATGACACTCAAAAAAAGGTTTTGACCTCCTGGTCTAGGGGCATCTAGATCACAGTGGTTAGTTCACTGGGCCTGGAGTCAGGTAGACCTGAGTTCAAATTCAATCCTAGATACATATTAGTTGTGTGATCCTGGGCAAGTCACTTCACCTTTACCTCAGTTTCCTCAACTATAAAATGGAAAGGATTAAAATGTAAGGATTAAATGAAATATCTGTAAAGCACTTAGCACGGTGTCTGGCACACAATAAGTAGGTAATAAGTGATTGTTCCCTTCCTTTGTCTGAAGCAGTCTCCAGAACATCTGCCATCCCAGGCTCTCATAAGCTCTCATCTGCCATCTCCCATGGCTGCTTTCAGAGAAGGGCACTGTGTCTGTGGGATAACAGTTACAACTGCAGTTCATTCTTATGTGACTTTGGATGTCTCCACTGTGTTGGAACCCATAGATTGGACTGAGATCTCTCTATCTATAGAAAGCTAGCCTGGAGTCCTGTGGGACCCTTTTGTGGTGTTTCTAAAGGGATATGGAGTAAAGGAAGTAGGGGTTAAGGTGTATTTGGAAGGGAATTCTAGAGCTGACCCTACTTTCAGAAAACATGTCCACGCAACTTCAGAATATCATAATTATAGTGTTAACACTAAAATAGCTAACACATAAGAATGCTTTAAGGTTTGCAAAGTGATTTACAATTGATATCTCATGTGGTCCTCATGACAGCTCTTGGAGATAGGTACAGTTAGTATTTCCATTTTACAGAAGAGGAAACTGATACAGATAGAAGTTAAGTGACTTGCCCAGGATCACATAGCAATAAAGTATGAGGCCAGATTTAAACTCAGGTCTTCCTGATTTCAAATCCCAGTGCTCAGTTGTTTGTGCCGCTTTTATGAGCTTTCCATAATATGTCTAATACTTGTCCAGCACCCTATGAGCAAAAGGGCAATGTCCTGAAGGTAGAGGGTGTCCTGTGGCTAGTTTCCCCAGAGGAAGTCTGACCCAGTCCTTATTTTGTGGGGAAGATATGAATGAGGCCTCCTGTTTAATCCTGCTTTGCTCTATGAACTCTGAATTTATAGGCTTACAAGCACCTTGGAGTACAGGAAGGTGACGTGTACACAGCAATGGGTGTGTACCTGGGGATTACGTGAGTCCTGTTAGATCACATCTTGCCCTGGCCCAGGTGAGGAGCTGCCCCAAATTCTCATGAAACAAGTCCCCATCTGTCTTGGGTAGGGTGGGGCAATGGAATGAGCCCCTGACCTACTTTATAGCAGGGCTCTCCCCCATTGATGGAATTAGCATCTGACTGGTCCCTCATGGGGCATGCATTTGTTTATTCTCTTTACTACTGGGGAATATCTGGACAGGTAGTAGATTACCTAAAATGAGACCAGAGAAAAGGTCCCATGAGACTAGAAGTCAACATGACCTCCTCTCTGCCCTCTTTCCATGAAAGGACCAAAACACTTTATATCAGGAAGTGGCAGAGTACATACCTGGATAGGCTGTGACTATTCTTTGCTTTGAAGATAGTTGACCTTAAAGAAGGTTACAGGAAACCTGAGCACTTTCTCAGACCATTTAGTTACTAAATAGTAACTATTTCTCTTTTATCAGGAACCCTGAGGGTCTCCCCCTCCCAGTTTGACTTTTTTAATTAAAATTTTTAATTAAATTATTCAATTAATTATTTAAATTATTAAATTAATTTTTTAATTAAATTTTTAATTTAATCCCTTGAGTTGTTATTTAAAGAAGCCTATTCATTGTATGGGTGTATCTCACTCAAAGTGAGAATCTGTTAAGACTTTAGCCTAAAATGACCAGGATCTCCCATTGCATCCTGGGCCATCCCCAGTCCTCCTGGTGAATATCAGGCCACTGGACCTATATGGCTCAGGAGGAGAAAGTGAGGTTGGTGACCTTGCACAGCCTTCCTTCACTCAAATCAAAGTCAACTGCCAATCATGTCATCATCCTGATGTCATGGTCCTCTTCGAGAATAAGGATAAGTACATCAACTTTCCCAGACATAGTTTCTGACGCTAAAGGATGGAGTATGGCCTGGGACTCAGAGAGCTTGGTGGGATTGGAGGCAAGAGCAAGGCAAGTAAATTGATCAGTTTTCTTAAGTGTGAGTTTATTACCTTCAGGGGCCAAAAGCCTTCCCAGCAAACACCTCTTCAGTTTTATAGTGGAAACCAATGGGAAAATGTTATCTGCCAGGGATCAATTTGCTTCTGGGCTTTAGATTCCTAATCATATGGAGAGTCATTGTCAAGAGCCAAGCCCATCAATTAAGCCAGCTTGAACATGAATACAAGCCTGTATATCCAAAGTGTAGAAGAAAATAAGCCTGAGCCAAATGAAATTCAGGCATTGGGCCATAAAAGAACCTAATCTATATCCTGCTTCTCTTTTCTATTCCCTCTTGGAGTCTGTTTTCCTAAGAATTACATTTCACATTCATAGAAAGAAGTTTTAGATTGACATGGTGCTTTTCCTCAGAGAAGGAGGGTGGGTAAGTACAAGTATTAAAATCCTATTTTATAGATGAGGAAATTGAGACTTAGATTAAATGACTGGGCTGACAAGGGGTATGTAGCCAGGATCCAAAGCCACATCTCTTGATTCTTTTTTTACTGTTCCACCATATAACTGCTTCTCAATGTAGGCTTAGGAGTAAATGCTGCTATATCTAGTTATGACCCTGTCTGTAGTTCATCAACCTGTTGACTTTGGAGAGCAGGAAGAGGAAGAGGGAAAGAAAGAGTTTGAATTATAGAATTTTTGGATCATATAATATCAGAACTGGAAAAGACTTAAATCCAGGGCTGTCAATTCTTGTCTATGCCCTCTCTATGACAACCATAGGGAATCTGAATCTGAATCTAAATCGATCTGGGAATGGTTGTGGGCTCACTCTGGGGCAGTCTCCCTACTCATCGGCATTCTGTCCTCCATCATCAGATGGCTCTCTTTTCTTTTGAAGTACTGGGAATCTGCGACTGTCTTACATTGATGGGCACTTTGCTATGCAACAAGTGCCATTTTGACATGCAAATAAGACATTAGTAAGAACTCTGATTATTAGTCCTGTTGATTTGATCTCAGCAAACTCCCCTGTATCCTTCCGCTTCTGTCCATAGCCACCATCCCTAGGTTATTCCCTCATCACCTCTAGCTCTGCTAGAATAGTCTCCTACTTGGTTTCCCTGCTTTTTGCTCATCCCTTGTCCAGCTAGCCAGTTTCCAAAATCATCTTCTTAAGGCATAGCTCTGATGAGGGGGTACTGAAGCCAGGATTGTCAAAGTTTCTGGGTAAGCATCTATACTCAGAAATCTACAAACTCTACACATCAAGGCTTGATTTACTGTTTTGTTGATTCTTTAGACTTAAGAAAGTGATGGAGAAAATGTTTATAATGCAGCTTAAACTTTGAAGTGTGTCTTGCATACCTTTTAAAGAATATATCTTAACAATTCCAAATGACCCATGACAGAAAAAGATATCCACATCCAGAGAAAGAACTATGGAGTCTGAATGCAGATTGAAGTATATTATTTTCACCTTTTTTGTGGCTTTTCCCTTTTGTTCTGTTTCTTCTTTCACACCATGACTAATGTGGAAATGTTTCTATAATTGCCCATGTATAACCCGTATCAGATTGCTCACTGTCTTGGGGAAGGGGGAGGGAAGAGAGGGAGGGAGAAAAATTTGAAACTCAAAATCTTATAAAAATGAATGTTGAAAACTATTTTTACATGTAATTGGAAATATTTATGTATATAATATTTACTATATATTATATGATATATAATATATTATTATATGATGTTTTATTTATACAATATAAAATATGAATATATCTTAAGAGCCAGTTGTTAAGTATGTACCAACACATCCCTGGTCAGAACATCTGACCATTCCCAAGCTCAGAAACTTTCAGTGACTCCCTGTTTCCCTCAGGTTAAAATATGAACTCCTCAGGCCGGAAGTCAAGACTGGACACTGTGTAGATCTAACCACCTTTCTGCTATTTCTCATATTACTCCTCTTGAACCTTATACAGTTGTGTACAGTTGTGAGGCTCAAATGAAATTACATATATAAAGCTCTTTGCAAACCTTAAAATTCTATATAAATGCTAGCTATTTTTCATCTTCACATAGCCCATGTTCTATCCAAATTAGACTACTTGCCATTCCCTGAATTTCCATTCCTTTGCCCAGACTAGCTGTCTTCTGTGCCATGAATGTATTCCCTCTTTACTGCTCTCTTCGTTTCAGAATCCTGTCTTCTTTCAGGACTCAACTTGGTTGCCACCCTGTGTAGCAAGGTTTTGCTGATTGCTCCACATCAATAGTCATAATAGTTGGAAAAGTCCGTCCAAGGGTTTTTCAGTTCAACCTCTGCCCAAGTATGAATCTTCTCTGCAAATGCTCTTGACAAATAATGATCCACTCTCTAATTGAAGACCTAAGATTAAATGATGCCTAGGATTAAAAGCCTACTCTGGGGTGAGATTGAGGCACCTAGTACTCTTCAGTACAGTTTCAGTTGTTAGGAAATTGTTTTATTTTGAGTCAACATTTGCTTCCCTGTAACTTCTACCCCATGGGCCCTAGTTTGGTTCTTTGGGGCCAAATACAACGTATTTAATCCTTGGTCTAAATGAAAACTGCATATTTGAAGACAGCTATCATGTGGTGTGGTAGAGAGAGTTCTAGATGGGACCTCACAAAATTTGGATTTGAATCCTGGTTCTGACTTGGTTGTTTGGTGTGCTTGTGAGGAAGTCACTTAAACCTAGCCTCTGAGCCTCAGTTTCCTCATCTGTAAAATAAGGGTGCTACTAGCTAACCTCTGAGATTTCTTTCAATTCTCAACAATGAGCCGTTGCCTCCTGTCTAAGTCATCACCTCTGCAAGTTGAATTTCCCTATTTTCTTCAATTAGCCCTCTTAAGACAGTTTCAAAAATAGGAATGCTTAGAAACTCTATTTTTCTTAACAAATTTTCTTCTAAAAACTTTTTAAAGTGATAATTTGTAAAGGCTTGCTGTATTAGTAAGTATGAAATTATTATATCGAAGCAAAAAAAGATTTTTATGCAATTTGTAGTGGAATTCAGTTTGAAGCATAGGATTCCTTTAACAGGAAATAACTTTGGAAAAAGCTATTCTGGAACGCGTTTGTTCTACCTCTGCTGGTCCTGATAGTAACAGGTCCTCTGTGAAAGACCTCATCTGATGTCTCAGTGAGAGATGGAGGTGACCCTAGCTTCCCAAAGATTGTGCCAGTAAAGTACAGGCTCTGGCAGGTCTTACCAAGCTGGAGAACTACAGGAATATGCCCAACAATGAACTAGGATGAACAAGGACGTCTGTTGTTGGAAGCCCAGGATAGTTAAGTTTAGAAAGACATCCCCTGATTGACTGTTGTTATGGTTCAGTTGTTTCAGTCATAGTTGACTCTTCATGAGCCTATTGGAGGTTTTCTTGGCAAAGATACTGGAGTGGTTTGCCATTTTTTTCTCCAGCTCACTTTACAGATGAGGAAACTGAGGCAAACGGGGTTAAATGACTTGCCCAGGGTCACACAGCTTGTAAGTGTCTGAGGTCAGATTTGAACTCAAGTCTTTCTGACTCCAAGCCCAGTACTGTATCTACTTTGACACCTAACTGTTGTTGATTGTGGGGTAGGAAATGTTTCATTCAACAGCTGTGCTTGAAGATCACATAGTAGATTTTAGGAGGTTTTAGATTGTAATCTATGTTGGTTCTTATACTAAAAACTACTGATGTGTTGGAATGTTAAAAATGTCTGTCTCAGAAAATCATTTTCAGGGTCTCTTTACACACACAGTGCCATATTGAGTGTCATACATTCTAATATGTTTGGATAGACCTGACCTCTTGCCCTTTGAGAATTTCTTGTCTAAAAAGGAAATCCTGCTGTGATTCATGCTCTCACAGTCATCCTCAAAGATTGATGAATGGGTGGGTGTCTTGGGTATGAAATCATGGGAAGTTTTGATAAATATTTTAAAAGGGGATCTAGGTGAAAGCCAGGCTTTAAATATTCCACATCCTCCTGTGTTAACATACTATATGCTAGAGTGGGGAGGAAGGTTATCTAGTTCAAATCCATCATTGGAACTGAGACCCAGAAGTACTTGGTGACTTTCCTTCTTGAAGAGGACCATGATACCACGCAAGGGATGCTATGACTTACAAATGAATTGGACTTAAGTGAGGGAAGGCTGTGCAAAGTCATCAGCCTCGCTTTCTCCTCCGGAGTCACCTGGGTCCAGTGGCAAGATACAGATCAAGATGACTGGAGCTGGCCCCCCAAGGTCATAGTTATTTGTTGAGGCAAAATTGGAACTAATATGTTCTTGGCTTCTCTGGAGGGCTCTCCCCACTTGGGGAAGCCAAGTTTGGTGGCAAAATACTGACATGTCTCAGAGGCTACACTCAACCCAATCTTGGGTGAGGACCAACCTGTAAGGGCCTGCTCCCTGGGACAATGTACCCCTGTGCTGAGGCCCAGGTGAGCTCATTTCCGAGAGCGTGCCAACACGCCCAAGAGCAGGCTGCAGTGTTTGTGGCCCAGAGCAATGGATGGGAGGGGTGGTTAGACAGCAAGCAGCCTTATTGGGCTGGGCTTGAGAAAGGGGATGGGGGAAGGAAAAAAAGAGGGAGGAGGTAAGATTGTGGATCTTGAATAGAGTAGTCATGTGGTGACCCACAGTTATGAGTCTTCCACACGCACTTCTGGCCAGAAGAATAATTCACAGCCTTTCTGTGTGGTGTGTTGAAGGGGAAGGATAGGAAGCAAGTGGCATGTTCCTTGTCACCAAGCTTCAGGTGTGACCCACACTGTCACCAAGCTGAAGATAAATATTTAAGCCAGTTGGAAGAGTAGCTATCACACAGGGTGATCAAACTAGTTGGAAGTTAGCTTTGTATTATCTGTTTACTTGGCACAAAGTAACAATAATTCCCCTGATCCAATGCCAGAGCCTCACCTTGCTCACTGCTGAAGTCAGCTAAGCAGACAACAGCCAGTTCTCTGGGTTTTGTGGCTGAAATGGGAATCAGCTTAAGAAGTAGGTACTGACCCATAGAAGTACAGAGATAATGGTCAGCAATCCTGAAAGTGTCTGATATTTGTGGCTGAGATTTGGCACTCAGGCTTTCATCCCCTCTTTTTGTAACCCCTGCTTTCCCCCGTTTTTCTAAGATCTAAGCTCAGAGTCTTAGCATCTGAACCCCTCATTTGACATATAAGTCAGTTGGGACTCAGACAAACTCAGCCATACCTCAAGGTCACACAGATGGTGACTTTCAAAGTTTTGTAGCTTTAGAACTGAAAAGGACATCTCATTCAACCCTCTCATTTTGTAAGAATTTGAGTCCAGGTCCTCTTGACTCTAAACCTAGTGCTTTACCTTTCCCCAGACCTAACAGAGTAGCAGAACCAGATCTAGAACTTGTCTCTCCTCTCCCTACCCAAAGCACAGTACCTAGCACCTAGTTAAGCATTTAAAAAAAATGCTTGTCTTTGCATCCATACTGATTGTATTGGGAACCTGCACCTTTTACATAAAAGGATTTTTTTTTTTACTCCTTCTAGAGCTTTTGCCTCTCCTTGACCAAAATCCTTACAATACAAAGAAATTACTCTCAGATGGTAAAATTCCTGGAATTATGATAATGATATGGTGGGGAGCAGAGCCTTCCTCGTACTTCCAGTCATTTCACATTAACAGCCACCTTCCTTTTTCATGCATAAGACTGGATTTTTCTCCTTATCAGTGAGGAAACTGAAGCAAGTGACCCCTGTGCTCTGATAATAATAAAAATTTACAAAATAATAACAATAGCTAGCATTTATATAGCTCTTAAGGCCTTCTACAAATATTATATATTTTATCCACACAACAGCACTAGGAGGTAGGTGCTTTTGTTATCCCCAGTTTACAGATGAGGAAACTGAGGAAGACAGAAGTTAAGTGACTTGCCCAGGGTCAGACAGCTGGTGAATGTCTAAGGTTAGATTTGAACTCCGGTTTTTTTAACTCAAGGTCCAGCACTTTCATCTGTGTCATTCTTTGTACAATTCTGGATGGTGATCGATGTAGTTTGCTCTGAGCCAAATTTAGTGGCAAATGTTGTAGAAGGTGAAAGCAACTCATTTCTTCCTGGGCCTCAGGGTCCCCATTTCTAAAATGAGATGCTCTTCAAGGTTCTTTCTAGCTCTAAAATGATGCTTTACAATCAAAAGGAAATAGAACAAGTCCTCACTTTCGAACCAAGAGGCAGTGTAGTGCAGTGGAGAGAGTGCTAAATTTGGCATCGGATGACCTCAGGATTCTATCCTAACTCTGCTCCTTACTCATGTGTGTGACCACAGGCAAGTCACTTAATCTCAATGGGCCTCAGTTTTCTCATCTGTAAAGTGAGGGGGTTGGACTAACCTTTAAGGTCCCCTTTTAGCTCTCTTATCCTATCAATTAAGAAAGCACCTTGTGCTAAAATTTATGGTCCTGACTTTCAGTTCAGGAGCATTCAGAGAAAGGAGAGATTTATGTGGACTGGTGTAAGGAGAAGGTTTTGTGAAGTATGTGGCCCAAGAAGCATCATTCCTGGGACATTGTGACTTGTAGCCTCTTATGTGACTGGGTTTATAGAGTCCTAGAATATCTTAAGTGTTCGAAAGAATCTTAGAGAATATAAATGACTTAGTCCCTCAAAGTTCTATCCTTTGGCCCTTGTTTCCTCACTCTTGCTATTCTCTACATTCTTGGTGTTTTCCTCTGCTTCCATGATTTTAATTATCACTTCTTTTTCAGTTGACTCCTAAATCTTTATCTCTACTCTCAACTTGTCCCCAGAGCTGCAGTTCTGAAGCTCTCATGGTCTACTAAATATCTCCATCTGGATGTTCCATAAACACTTTAAACTCAAGGCTGGGGCTAGGGACTCAATCTGATTTCCTTGGCTTAGGAAATTCCCAGATAATGATATTCGCTCCACCAATCCTGATCAACACCTTCTTTGTAAGTTGCAGATTTAGAGAGCTACCTAGAACTTAGAACCGTGTGAGCTAAGGGTCTTTCTTAGGATTTCATAGCCAGTCAGAGGTGGGGCTCAGATGATTAACTGACTGATGGCAGAGCCTCAGTAGGAATCATCTCTTCTCCCTCACAAAGCAGAAAATTCTCTCTGGGACAGGGGTTCTTATCCGGGGGTCCAGGAGTTTGTTTTTTGTAATATTTTAATAACTATTTCAGTAGAATCAATTTCCTTTGTAATACTAAGTATTTTATTTTATGAATTTAACTTCATTCTGAAGAGTCCGTAGGCTCCGCCAGACTGCCAAAAAGGTCCAGGACACACAAAAAGGTTAAGAATCCCTATTCTAGTCAAATCTTCTTGATTTACAGAGGACGAAACTGAGGCTCAGATAAGGAAAAGGCAGTTTTCTGGGCTCCACACAGTGAGCTAGTAATTGAACCACGACTAAAATTCAAGTTTCCTGACTTCTAGCACAGAGCCTTTGATCCCCTAATTAACTGACTGACTAGTGAACCTATGACGGGGAAACTAAGGAAAATCATAATTCCCAGCTGAACTCAGAGTGGAAGAATGTGAATATGGGCTCTTTCAGATTGCCCATACCAAGTGTGGGGTTCAAGAAATCCTTGATGAAGAGTGGATTTTCAAGCCTCCAATAAGTTTAGTAGTCTTACAAAGCGGGAATGAGGAAATTAGGCTGGGAGTCATGGGGAAATAAATAGACTTTGAGTTTATCTTGTGGAAGCCAAGCCCCATCATGAGCTCAGAGGTAACAAGTTGTTTGTTCTTCCTACCACAAGTCCAAAGGCCACGGCCTCTGCTCTTGCTGAGATGGCAGGAAAGCTCAGAGGGCAGACAAACCAGCAGCCCAGAACTACCCAGCCTTTGGTCAGGTCACCCCCAAGCAAGAATCCATGGGCTGAACCAGAAAGGATCAAGCATCTTCCAGCCAGGTGTCGGGACAGTCAAGTTAGGCAAGTTACCTAGCCAGAGTACTTTTTGTACACATTTCTTTTTAATACAAGCACATATTTTTAATGCTAGAAAATTCTGTTCTCTATGGCATCATGATAGTTTATAATGAGATGATGCATTATCTGACAGTGAAGGCTCAAAGGCTACAGTATGTTACCAAAACCAAGGGGTTCAACTTTCAAAATTTAAACATGAAAATGTCCTGTTCCACCTCTTCTCTGTTCCTCAGACCATTTATTGAGACAAGTATTATTGAGCCCTTGGTACGGAAAAAGGCTCGCCCTCTTCTCCCAGGATCCTCACCAGAGGATCACTGCTTAGGTTCACCAGAATCAGTCTTTATTTGAGCTCTGTTATTTGTTGGGTGACCTCAGACAAGTGAATTCCCCCATTTTGGCCTTTGTTTAGTGAAGCATACCTCTCTCTTTGTGACTGGGAGGAGGGAACTACTGGTGGGGGGAAGGATGGAATATAAACATTGTCAGGGTAACAGCTGTTTTTTGCTTGTTTTTCTTTGTTACCAAAAAAAAAGTTTCCAGAAATTACAATGATGTAACAGAATGCATCAACAGTATAAACATTGTCAGATGTGTTCACTGCGTAACAGCTGTTTTTTGGTTGTCTTTGTTGCTAAAAAAAAAAAAGGTTCCAGAAATTTCAATGATATAACAGAATGTATCAACAAAACTTGTCTAACAAATTAAAATAGGCATGGTCTTGTCTGCTTATAATTTCTGCTACTGGAGGAGGTTGAGGCTGGTAGTTCTAGGAGTTCTGAACTGTATTAAGACTTCCAGGAACACACTTAAGTTCAGCACTAATATGGTCAGCCTCTGGGATCAGAGGGCCACCAGGTTGCTTTAAAAGGAATGAACTAGACCAGAGTGGAAACAATGGAGCAGGGTAAAGCTTCCATAGTGGTCATCATCAGGATAGAGCCTGTGAGTAGCAGGATACCCAATCTCAAAAATAACAAAATAAAATAAATTTGGGGGACTTCGAATAGATGTTAGGTTATTTCTCAGGTTCTTTTTCAGCCCTGACATTGTGATCCTGTTCTCTACAACCTAAGAACTTCTGGGGAAACTAGCTACAGTTAAGGCCCTGGCTGAGGGCATATTCTAAAAGTTGCACCAACTTTAACAGGTTTGGGCAGATTGGGATTCACTTGTGCTTTGAGCAGGTTAGGGTCTCACTCTCTTGGCCTCTGCCCTGACAGGTGATCGCTGTGGTCATGGACATGTTCACAGATGTTGACATCTTCAAAGACCTGCTGGATGCTGGCTTTAAGAGGAAGGTGGCTGTGTATATTATTGTGGATGAGGCCAATGTGAAGTATTTCTTGCACATGTGTGAGCGGGCCCAGATGCACACAGGACACCTTAAGGTAAGGCTACCTTTCCATGCAGGAGTGCAGCATCTTGACCAGAGGCTGAAGAACTTCACTTGCAAGTGATAGTCAAAGAATATTAATTCACTGCCTCCTATCTGTGCCTGGTTATAAGAAGGATATGAAGACATGTAAGACATTGCCCCTGGCCTCAACGGCCTTCCAGGAAGGTTGTGAATATGAGACTCCCACATGTGAAAAGGATAACCAACATCCAGGCAATAAGTGAGAGGGAATGGTAGAAGAGCTTACAGGAGGGAGATGCCACTGCGAGCTTGGATGATC
The DNA here is from genome assembly GCA_023548195.1 of Bettongia penicillata ogilbyi. Taxonomy (NCBI): domain Eukaryota; kingdom Metazoa; phylum Chordata; class Mammalia; order Diprotodontia; family Potoroidae; genus Bettongia; species Bettongia penicillata. Next base: position 1,563,226 of record JAJHZJ010000066.1, on the reverse strand, counting down.
AGAGAATGGTAAGGTTTGAGCTGAGCCTAGAAGTATGCATAGGATTTGGAGAAGTGGAGAAGGATATCGGTGCAAAGTCAGGGAGCAACATGAAACAAAATTGAACACTGGGATTTTCAAGAGAACTGAGGCAACTAGCCTACTGGAGTGGAGGGTTTGGAACCAGATGTGGAAGGCCAGGCTAAGGAGTGTGGAAAGAGGCAATGTTATGTAATGGAAAGCGCACTGGCCTAGAAATCAGACTACTAAGGTTCTAGTCGGAATTTTGCTGCTAATTGCATACATGACCTTGAACAGATCACTTTCATTCTCTGAGATTACATTTGTTTCTCTATAAAAATGAAGTTTGAACTAGGTTACCTTTTAGGTTCTTTCCAGCCGTAACATTTTATGATTTTGTTATTTTCTCTTGTAAGCAATGGTGAGAAATCAGTCAGATTTTTATTAAGTCCCTAGTATGTGTAGTGGGGGGGGGGCGGTCTGGCAGAAGGGAAAAAAGCCCTGGGAAATGAAATGAAAAAGGAAGGAGGAACTCTTTCTAGCAAGTCTCACAGAAGGGCCTAGATCCTAATCAGAATGCCAGAATGAATTCATTAACCTGAATAGCCCCAAAAGCATGAACAAGGATTCAGAAATAGGAGAGACTCCAGACATACCTGGTTAACAAGCTACCAAGCTCCAACGCCTGTAATTTAAGTGCATTTTTCCAAGTGTGATTTTTCCCCCCACTCCCAAGCCTGAGCCCTTTCAAGTGGCTTAAGTGAAACAGGAGAGGATATTTCTTCTGAGTTTGCAGATTCCATTGTGCTTGGATCTGACCTACTGGGAGGCTGGCCTGTTGTGATTCCCTGGCTTTATGCCATCTGACCCCCATGTCTGTCCTCCATATAATTAACAAAAGGAATAAAATATGAAAGCTGTAAGACAGTCATATAGAGACTGTCAGATCCAGCTTTATCCTTGTATGGATGAGGAAACTGAACTACCAAAAAATCATCATTGTGCAGTGGAAAAACCAGTGACCTGAGCCTTAGGAAGCCTGGCATCTTGTCCTGGCTTTGTCATTAACTCATTGAATGATCTTACTCAGGTCACTTCATCTCTCTAGGTCACAAGTTTCTCCATCTCAAAAAGTCAAGGGATCAACAGAATTAGTGCTGAAGTCCCTAAAAAAATTCTGATTCTTTTCTAAGTCAATAACCCAAGGCCACATAGCTAAATGTTGCTATTAATTATATTATTTTAACAATAACTTATCACAAATTATGTTGTAACTAATGGTTATCATCTACATAATACTTTAAGGTTTACAAAACTATTTTCACTCATCTCATATGAGGCTCACAACAGTCCTGTGAGCTAGATAATGTAAGTATTATTATCTCCATTTTACATAGTCTAGAATGAAGCCTGTGAATTGGAGAAGGTGAGTTAGGGTGAGAGAAGAGGAAAGCATCTTTGTCTAGAAAGTCCTTCCAAGGACAGTAAGGAAGAGCTTTGGCCATGAGTGAGAAGAGGGATTCTGACTGAGTGAGATAGTCAGCATCTCTATATTATTCATGAGGGCAGGCTAGAAAGGGTTATTAGCTTCTAGACCAGTTCAGTTCAACAAGCACTTAGAATCTATGTCAGTCACCTTGCTAGAGATCAGAGGTGCAAAGAGACCATGGCTTTGCTCTCAAGGAGTCCCATTTTAATGGGACTCCATTTTTTTAGAACATCTTCAGGGTTTTCCAAAGATCCTGCAGGATTGGTGGTGTAAGTGGTCTGGGTGTGGGCACTTTATAAAGGGCTTTTGTTTGTTTACTTTGCTTAAATGGATAACTCTCTCTCTCCCTCACCACTCCATCTCCTATGCCCATCAGAGCGCCCCTGTAATAGCTTGTAAATTTCCTTTTTTCCTGTGACCTCAGAAGTCTAGGCAGCGAGATTTCACAGAGAATAGAGCACTGGAGCTGGAGTCAAGAAGACTGGAGTTCAAACCTGGTCTCAGACACTTATTAACTATGTGACCCTGGGCACTTAACCTCTGTTTGCCTCAGTTTCCTCAACTAGAAAAAGGGGGAAATATTAGCATTTACTTCCCAGGGTTACTGGGAGGATAAAATGAGGTATTTGTAAAATGTTTTGCAAACCTTAAAGCACTATAAATGCTAGCTGTCATCATTATTATTAGCCATAACTTGTAATCAGTGCAACTAAGGGAGGGTTCTATAATAAGGAAAACTTTATTACATTATAAAAACATCTGTGAGCTCCTGCTAACCCCAGAGGAGCCAGATTTAAGGTGTAACTCACCTCTCAGTCAGAGAGAATGTTCTGAGCCCTGATTTCATGAACCTGGCATGGCACCCCTGTTCAAGGCTTCTCATCCTACCCTGATCTAAACTGATCTTTCCTTGTCTTCTCTTGAAGACACAGGCTCTGAGAGCCAGTGATCCAGGAGGAGAACCTGCTCTGGGTCCCAGACTGCTGCACTATATAGTCTTATACTGCATTGGCTCCTTGGTGCACGGGAGTTACTAGGAGTTGATTTCTCCTCACATCTCATCCCCTGCCCCAAACAGTCTGCCATTCTCCTCAAGCTCCTACAGGCCCAGCTCCTGTGAGCTGTCACCTCTACCTGAGGCCCTCTGACTGCCCTGCTCCAAGCTGGCCAGCTCCTAGGCCCCTCCCTTCCCCCAGGTGGGCATAGGCAGGAGCTTGTCCTGAAGAGGCTTTTCCTTGCAATTTCCTTTCTTGGTAATCCCTTGACTGTTTACTATTTTCCTTCATTAAGCAAGTCTATATCATGCCCCTGCGTGTGGTGGGGGATTCAAGAAATGAAGTGGGTCTAACCCACAGAAGCTTCTGATCTAATCAGGGGTGAAGGGGAGGGAAGGAACAAAATATACTCATGAAGAAAAAAAAAGGACCCAAAAGATTGTACATGATGAAGTACTCAGGAGGGTGGCAGTAAGTAAATAGAAATGGGTCTTTCAGCAAGAGGAAGTAGGGTTTGACTTGGGACCTAAAGGACAAGTAACATTTAGCTAGGTGGTGAGGACATTTCAGGCAAGGGGAACCACAGGAAGGGCATGCATGTGTGCTGGAGCACAGTGAGATTGGCCTAGTGGGAGAAGAGGGCTCACGCAGAAGAATTCAGACTTGGGGAATCTAGATTTTATCCTGTAGGTGGTGGGGAAATAGGGGAGGTACATGCTTATCCCTAGTTCTGGCTCAGGGAAACAGCTGTTGTCAGCTCTCTGCATTGCAGGATGTTGACAAGAAAGACTGATAGTAACCTTTTCTGAGAAATGCTTCCTGAGTGTTCTGTCCTTGGCTGAAGGGAGATTGTGAACTCTAGAAGGGAGGGTGGGTAGGAGGAAATGTGTGAAGCCATGCCCACTGCAGGGCTCTAGCAGTATAGGCCCATCCTGGACCATGCAAAAAATTGTGCTAGCTTTGAACTCTCCCGTGTTAGGACCCCCAACCAGTAGCCTGGGAAACTGACCCTTTGTAAGCCAAAGAAGAACAGCCAGTGCTAATGACTTACTACTACTGGACAATTCCCACCTTTTCTGTTTCTGACCTAGGGCAGTCAAATTATTCCTGAGTCAAAATTTTCAGTGCTTTTGAGATTAAGGTTAGGAGAATTTAGTAATTCCCCTGATCCCTGTTATGTCTTCAGAGGCAGTAGAAAGAAAGATTGCTAGACTTGGAGTGAAGAGACCTGGGTTAGAATGCTGCCTCAGGAATTAGCTATGGGACCTTAGAAAAATAATTTCACTTTTTTGGAGTGTGAGTTTCCATATTTTTGAAATGGGTATAAAAATTTGTGTACTGCATTCCTTAAAGTGTTGTTATGAGAAAAGTACTTTAAAGTTTTATATAATTGGGAGTTACTATCATTATCAGTAAATTCTCATAATCCCTCTAGGAGGTAGACTGGGCTGGGATTATCATCCCTATTTTACAAATGATGAAATTGAAACCTAGAATGGGTGACTTTTCTGAGGTCATCAAGACTAGAATCTAAGGCCCAAGCTGCCATGAGTCCCTGAAGGTCTGAAGTAATCCTCTGTAACTTGGCTCATACACAGAACCTTCATCCTGGTCTCTGTCTCGGTACTGTCTGGTTGAGTGCCCCAGTTTTACCTGCCATGGGTAAGTTTCAGTATATGGTTTATGTGCTCTGTTATGGAAGGGCCATAGTGTCCTAATAACTGTCCCCAAGAATGTGTCAGAGACCAGGTGGAGCCCTGCTGCCTGAGAGCCTGCCATCAGAGACAGGAGCTGCCAGTAACTTGACCGGTTAAAACAAAACAAAAAACCAACTCAACTTTATACAGCTAAACTAGAAAAACTGGTAACTGTCCAGTTCAGAGAGAAATTCCTAGGTCCTGATGGTGACAACATAGTTCTGATTTCTTTTTACTTTAGTAGTCATGGAAACAGGAACGTAAAACAGGTTTGTCCTTGCAGAGCAGTGAGACCACCCTGTAGTTCAGACTGATAGTGTAGCCTATTCATGTCTGCTCTTGGTCCCGGCCCTGAGGACATTTACTTTCCGAACTCCTTCCTTTTCTTTCTTTGGCCCACTTTTGAGGATACCTTTCATCTGGATTCTTCTAGTTCTGCTCTCTTGACTTTGCTGCTGCCTCCTAAGCAAAGCTAGCCTGACTTCGAACTCTTTCAGCAAAAGCAGATTGTGACCAAATCCTCTAGCATCCCATTGGATCCATCATTACCATGCTGAAACATCCCCAAATGTCTCTTCTTCCTCTGACTTCTTAATAGGAGTTATCCTAGAATTTAAAGTTGAATGAGATGCTGAGAAACCATCTTTCCCAACCCTGCTCATTTAAAGAAGAGGAAGCAGAAACCCAGAAAGATTCTTTCTTTGTAAGCCAAGCCTCAGGGTCTTTACCTCTCCCAAACATTCTGCTTCACTCATTCTCCTGTTTCTTTGGGCTTACTTGTGTCTCTCTCTGGCTCCCTTCCCCTAAGACACTATCATCTCCAGAATCTTCGACTTTAAATTATAGAACCAAAAGAGCTCCTAGATAACATCTAGTTCAATCCTTATGCTTTATTGCAGAGAAAACCAAGACCCAAAGGACCATGCAATCAGGATTAGGATCCAAGCATCCTGACTCCTAGCCCACGGATCTTTTTTTTATCTCCCCTTGTTATTTCCCTTCTGCTGAGTTCTGTAAGGGAAAATAAGACTATGCCAGAAGTGCTTCTGAGTGCTGAGGCATGTGTGAGGACAGAGGAACTAGAAGGTTGTCAGCTGCTCTCATTGGTTCAGACCATTTCTGAAACAGTGGAACCCCTATGAGGAGCCATTAGGCCAACCTGGCCACAGAAACAAGGAACACTAGCATCATCTTCATTCTGTCTGCGTAGCACCTTTCGTCACAGTGATATTCTTCCCAATACAGCAGGCATTTAATAAACATCTACTATGTGCCAAGCATAGTGCTAAGAGCTGGGAAGACAGAGATAAAAATGAAAACCATTACTGCTCTCAAGGAGTTGACTATCAGTCTGTACCTGCTTCTAATCTTTGTAGACATTGCAACAAGGAGCTCCCTCAGATAGTGGTCTTTTTTTCTGTCTCTGGTCTCATTTCCAGCATGTGGTCTCTTTGATGCCATTATACTTGGTACCCTCAAAGAGCAAATGTCACCTATGCACCCATAATAAGGAATGAGTCCCTTCCCCCACAGGACAATGATGAGAGTCTAGTTACAGAATCATGCCACGTGATGCCCTGGCTCAGGATCCATAACATTAAATCAGGGCCCAGCAGGTTTGGCTTATCTATTACCAGCCCAGATTGTGGTCTCGAGAAGGCATTGTGCCCAGGGTCAATTATGTGTCATGCAAGATATGCAAACTCACTTCCCCCATTTGTCATTCAGCCATTTCTCAGTTGTGTCTAACTCTTTGTGACCTCATTTTTTCTTGGCAAAGATACTGGAATGCTTTGCTGTTTTCTTCTCTAGCTCATTTTACAGATGAGAAAACTGAGGCAAAGAGGGTTATTTGACTTGCCCAGGGTCACACATCAAATACATCTCTGAAACCATATTTGAACCCAGGAAGAGGAGTTTTCCTGACTCTAGGCCTGGAATTTTTCACTGTGCCACTTAGCTGCCCCACTTCCCCCAAATCCAGTCTGTTTTGTTTCTTAGCTACTTGACCTTTGAAAACTCACTTAGCCTTTCTGAGCTTAAGTTTCCCCATTTGACAACAGGAGCTAACAATTCCAGCCTTGTCTCCTGGCAGGGGTCTTGTGAGGAACAAATGGAGTGAGGGGGGTGCCAGCTTTTTATAAATTGTAAACTGTACTGATGATGACGACGATGGTGATGGTGGTGCCAGGGATACACCCTGTCCTCGGAAGAAGGAACAAAAATGGGGACAGCAGCATGAATGGCTAGATGCTTTTTCCCAGAGCCAAGACCATCTCTTGAAACAAAATCATCCAGGCTTTGATGGATGATAGTCTGGCCATTGTACGTCCTGCTCTGAGGGAACGGTTAGTCTCCAGCTTCAGTCATCTGCTCTTTCCTGCCTAGTTGTTCCAGTCAAAAACAAAATAAAGCAAACAAAACCTTTTCAGCCCAGGTTTCTATTGTGTCCCAGTTTCAAATTCCCAGTGTTCTCTAGAGAGATGTCAGGTGAGGGAGAGGAGACTTGCCTTGTGATTCCAAGTTCATCCAGTTGGGACCCTGAGAAGACAAAGTGGGAGGGAACCATGGGCAGCATGTGGAGGGAACTGGATGGTCTCTCCTCATTATCTTCAGTGGACTCGTCATCCCTTTCATGCTCTACAGATTTCTGCTTTGTCATAGTAAGCAGCAAGACAAGCAGAGAGCCTTATGTCTCCCACTGTGTGCCCCCTAAAACCTGGACAGAGCTTTGCATAATGAGGTACTGAGTAAAAGAGCTTTAGCAGAAATAATTGGCACCAGGGGAGCTCTGTCCAGTATTAATTCAAAATCTCTTAGCCTGAACATGTTAATAGGAACCGAACTTGCAGAGAAGACATCTTTCTCAAAAGTGTTTCTCTTTGTCAGTGTTCCCCTAATATGTGGTCACTAGAATTAATTCTGATGCCTATACATCAAACCATAACTCATCTTGTCTGCTTTTCCTAGATTCACAGGAATATACAAGTCTTCAGTTTCTCTTCAGGAACAATACTCTAGCTTTCTTTTCAGATAGTTGGTAAAATTTATTAAGTATAGGCTAGACACTGGGGATACAAAGAAAAAGCAAAACACAGCTTCTGCCCTCAAGAAACTGACATTTTAACAGGGGAGATGCTATCCACATAAAAAGGCACATAAAAGTTAGACATGGAGAAGATGCACATTAACCTTAGATGAAAAGGCAGAATCAGTTTGGAGGACTGGGAAAAGCCTCGTGTGAAAAGCTGGATTTGATTTAAGTCATCCAAGAAAGCCAGGGTTTCTGAGACCTGAAGATGAGGAGGGAAAACATCCCCATAATAGGAATCAGTATGTACTAAGTCACAAAGATGGAGTGTTATTTAAGGAACACCAAGGTGACCGTATGGCAGGACTGAAGAATTCATGGAGGAAAGTAACATATAAGTAGTAGTAAGATAGTGCCAAGTAAGATAGGAAGGTAAATACCAAATAGGAGGTTATATTTCATCTTGGAAGCAATAGGGAGCCGCCAGAGTTTGAGTTGGGGGTGGGGGAAGGGGTGTCAAAGTGGTAATATGGTCAGATCCATGCTGTAAGAGGACCATTTAAGTATCTGGGTGGAAGATAGACTAGAATGAGGAGATTCTTGAGGCAAGAAGACCTGTTAAAAGGCTATTGTAATAATAGCTTAGCTGAGAGGTCATAAGGGATAGTGATATATAGTGATAGCTATGTAAATAGAGAAAAGTGGTTTCTTTTTTTAAAACTTTTTTAACTTTTTATTTTTGGAGGCAATTGGAGTTAAGTGACTTGCCCAGGGTCACACAGCTAGTAAGTGTCTGAGGTCAAATTTGAACTCAAGTCCTCCTGATTTCACTGTACATGATCTATCCACTGCACCACCTAACTGCCTTCTGATATGGTTTCTTTCAACAAAAGTTCTAGGTGGGACCTAAAGGCCTAGGAAGAATTATAATCTCCTCCACTGTCCCCCCCCCCCCACCTTCTTTTCATTATTTAGGTATGTCCTCTTTTTTAGATATCTCTAGGACTAGAGATCTAACAGACAGACTGAAATCAACTTGCCTTCAGAAAGATTGCTTTAAGATTTAAGATTTCTAGAAAATAGTTTACACAGTATATGGAGATGTATAAATCTATATGAAATCCCTTTGGTAATTTTTATAATCTTGGCTGTGGCTTGGGGAAACCACTGACCTAGGCCCTTACATATGAAGCCTCAAATCTTTTAAGACATCCCAACTGGTGAATCTTATGGTAGCTTTTTAGTGAGGTACCACAGTCTCCTTTCACAAGTAGGGAAACCAAAGTATCAGCTGGAGAGAGAACTTACCTTGGGTCACGATGTGAACTGAGAAGATAAGGAAATCTGGATTTATAAATCCTTAATCCTGTGATTCCTGCTAAGTTACTCTGTCCCCTGTTGAGTTACCCCATCTACATTTTACCTCTGGATCAGATAATATTTTTGAGGCTGCTTATGATATAGTACAAGGCAAGGAATCTAAAGGAGATGTCAATTTAGTTGGGTACAAAGAATGTTTGATTCATAGTTCATTGCTTTTAGAAAGCATCCAGGATTGGTCCCTGTTCATACTGGCTCATGTTGATCCGAGTTCTATAAAAGAATATTGGAGGTTGGCAAATTAATGTAACTCATTCTGGATTTTGGGCTCAAGCAAAATTGGCTCAAGCCTTTGACCCAAAGTGATTTAGAATCCTGACCTAGACCCTCAAATAAAACATGGTCTAAAACTGCATTACTCAGGTCAAGATTAAGGCTATGTATTTAGCAAACTGGCACTGAAGGTCTGCATGACCTATCTCTCTTTGTGAATACTGACTACCTTAGGCAGCCCTATATGGAGACAGGAACTCCACCTGTGATTTCACTGATATAAGGAACTCCCAGGGGAGAAAACATCTCTGTAACAGAGAGTTGCCTAGAGCAATAGTGTCATACTCAAGTAGAAATGGATCCCAGAAGGCCCTCATATTGACTTAGAAATCTATAATTTAACATGATTTATATTTTGTGTTTTTATTTATCTAATTTACTGTTGTTTTATTTATTTTGCTAAACATTTCCTAATTATGTTTTAATTTGATTTGGGAGGTTTGGCACCTGTGGCCTAGAGCATTGAAAGTTACTTGACTTGCCCAAGGTCACACACCCCTTGTTTGTGGCAGAGGCAGGTCTTGACTCCAGGTCTCCCTGGCTTTAAAGTCACTAAATACGGTTTTGATAGACAGGGATACAATGGCCTCAAGCTGTTTCTGAGTAGCATGAACACAATAGGTGTGTAGAAAACACCAGTTGGGAATTAGGCAACCTGGATTTTTCTTCCCAGCCACCTGCAGTTAATGAGAAGCCTTTCTGGGCCCCTGCATACACACACCTCTGTGCAATTAGATGTGAATGTCAGCCCTGCCGTCTGCCTGATGCAGATAATTCTACCAGCTCTACTCTTCCAGCCTTGCAGAGGAAGACGAGGCCTACATACTCTGATAATTTGGTATCATTAGTAGTTAGAAGGGGGTGGTTCTTGTCACATTTCCATCCTGCCTTTCCCTATCACAAACACCAAGATCTACCTGTGCCCCACCTCTCCCACGCTCCTGAATTCCGTTGTCCAATCCAGTGTATCTCTCTGCTCCAGAAGGTTAGAATACGGTAACCATTTGAGGTATGTTCTTTCTGTCTTTTTCCCTTTGGGGGAATGGAAGTGTATGTTTGTAAAGGGGAGGGCCTTAGTAGAGAGTCAGCTAGTTTTGTCTCTGATGGTTTCCTTGGATACCTGTTGGTTGGGTGCCTTGTCAGTTGATCATTCTATAATTTTTTTTTTCATGGTAGGGGCCCTTCTTTGGAAAGAAATATGGTTTTTTGGTTTGGGGTTTTTTTGCTTATGTGTATGGTAGAGCTTAACAATACCGCTTTGTACTCCAAGTTTACTTTTTGCTTCCCTTCTTAGAAGCTAGAAGGTTCTGCAGACATTACCTCATTAACCCAGCCAACCTTATGTGGGGAGAGAAGGCAGAGGAGTGACTGACAGGAGAAGGAAGGCTAAGTAAGAGGGTGTTCCAGAAAGTCCCTCTACCACCTGCTCTGTGAGACCTGAAACTCCTTTACCATAGGAAGGAGACTTTCATTCCACAAACACAAGCCTTAAGTGGCAAACCCCCTGGAATAAAATGTGCACGGTGTGTTATTCACTTCGACTCAGAAATAAGTGTCAGCAGATCCCCTGTGAGAGCTGAACTTGATAGGTGGAAGAGAGATCCCCAAAGCCACCAGTGCAGGAAAGGAGGGGAAATGGAGGGAGAGAAAAAGCGAGAAGAGACCGAGACCAAACACCTCCCCATTTTGCCAACGGCCAGCTCTACACAAGTACCTTCCCCTTGTGTGTGTGTGTTTTTTTTTAAGAGGAGAAGCCCATCAGTTCAGAGAAGAGGCTTAGCTCCAAACTCTCCTGCTTCCTGACAGCTTGGGTGTTCTCTTATAGGACAGATATTCAAGAAATGACAGGCAAATGCTGAGTATGACACACAGGAGTCTGTTCTGTGGTTGTAACAGTGGCAGCAACACACGTCTGGTAAATCCCTTCCCAGGTCTGCTTTGTTTCTACTTCCTACCCCTAAGTGTGGTTCCCTGACTGGTACCAAGTCACAAAGCTAATTGCCTTGGATGAAAGCCAGCTAACTCCCTGCCCTGCTCACTCAAAGCCATGGAGGCATGTGAGCTCAGGGAAAACAGGTGCACTTATCTCCATGTCCCTTACAGGGTCACGGGGGTACCCCTTTTGGAATCCACTCGGGAATGTGTTAAGAAACATTTGAGGCAACTAAAGAGAAGAGTCCTGGATACATCTCCTGTATCTGCTAAGCATTATCTGAAGTGGAATTTCACCCTTTGTCTTTCTGACTCCGTATCCATGGCCCTATACACTAGGCAGCACTCTACCCTTTGGTAACTAGCACAGCACATTCCTTTGCATGTAATGAACAGTTGATAAATGTTAAATAATTAAAACACATCATCAGTACTTGACGGCATAACAGCTTCCTAGCACGCGGGTGAGGAGCAGTGTTGAAGGGCTGTCTTGTGGGAAGAGGGATTCAGCTTGTTCTGCTTGGCTCCAGAGGGAGGAGTTAGGAGCACTTGCTAACAGTCGTGCAGAGGTCACATGGGCCTCTTTGCAAGGCAGTGAATTTTTTCTCAATAGCTTGGGCTTGTTGTTTAGACATAGCTAACGTCTAAGGTCCCTCCAGCAGTGAGGTTCTGTGTGATGTTCACAGGAGGGTCATCAGGATGGTGAGGAACCTGGAACTCACGTCATTGGAATATCTTTGAAAGAGCTTGACATAATGCCTAGCCCAGAGTAGGTGCTTAATAAATATCTGTTGATTAACTGATCGATTGATTGAATCTGAAACATTTAGCTTGGAGAAGGGAAGACTTTGGGAAAGCATGCTGGCTGTTCACCTGTGTGGCTAGCTCCCGGTGACAGAGTCAAGGCCCAGATTAGAAATGACAGGAAGGTAGATTTCATAGCCAGATTTGCCTGACCATGGAAGAGAGTACCATGTGGCGCTGATCAGACTTGTATACTAGTTCACCTGAGCATCCTGAGTGTGGAGCACAATACTTTGTACATAGTAAGCATCTAAAACATGTTTCTTGAGTTAAATGGTTGAGCTGACATAGTAAACTCTGTTACATGAATTGTTCGAGCAGAAACTGACCTTTCACATACTGGTGATTACACTGGATGGGAGGTTGGACTCGGTGATTTTGAAGATTTCTTCTTACTTTTAGAATCTAGTTCCATGACACCACAAGAAAGCCCCATCTCTTCTAGGACTAGTCCCACCCTCCCACATTGAGAAGAGTTTCAGAGGAACCCAGGAAGAGCTATTGATCAATGGTGATATTACTCTCTCTGTCTTTCACTATCACCTGGAGTCAGGAGATGATACATCAGTTTTGGAACTAGCCCTATTACTCTTGTATCCCCTCCAGAACCTGAGGACAGCTATTTCCAACCCAAAAAAGGCTTATATCATGTCTGGAATAAACCACAGGGGCCTCTGATGGCCACAGCATCCTATCCCCCAGCAAAGCCACTCTGTAGCACTTAGGCCTCAAGCCCCCTTCAACCCTATAGAAACCTAATAAAAGCTTGATGTTGATTTAACTGATTGTGCCATCAGGTATCCCTGATGGAGAAAGGACATTACCAGTGAACACAAATCCCAGCAGGAGGAACATAGCTGGGTTCTATATTTTGGTCCTGTTACATTCAGCTGCTGTCATATTCTCCCAGACAGAGACCGGTATGCTGACTTTCATTTCCTAGGTAAATAGAAGATAGCTAGCTCCTCCCCAGAAGGAGCTGCATTTCAGTGGTGGGAGTACCCACAGCTACTTGATCCTTCTGGTTGAGAGCATGTGAAGGACCTTTTCAGATGACTGCAGTGTCCTACTTTTTGCCAGCTATTCCTCTGACTTCCCACACAGTGTCTAAACAGTTCTATCTATCTTAAATGGCATAATCATGGATCTAAGTTCAAAGCCTGCCTCATCAGTTTCCTCATCTGTAAAATGGGAGTCAAAATAGCACCCACATCATAGAGTTGTGAGGATCAAATGCAAAAATATATTTAAAGCACTTTGCAAACGTTAAAGCACTGTAGATCTAATTGTATCTTTATGATTTTGAAAGGGCCTATTCAGGGAGGCACTCACAGTGTTTCCGATTCTTTCTCACTTCTTTCTGCTTACCGCATACAGAAGACATTAAAAACAGATATACCTGGAAAGTTGGAGGGCCAGGAAGAGTGGGAAGTGGGCAGATTCCCACTGAGAATGTGCTGCCTTCCCTAAGAACAACATCTTATTCCCTTGTTTCCAGAAAAAGTATGGAGCATGATGAGCCAGAAGATCAGCCATACGATGGGAAATCCAGTGGTACTGGGTATAGGAAGGGCAGACCTTCATTTTGGCATGAGGATACGATGGAGCCTGAAGCATTTGTGCCATACTTGGGAGGCTGGTCCTGCGGATGACATGGTGGAATTGAAAGAGCTAAGACTCTCAAGACCCGAGATCTAGTCTTTGCCCTTCTAGTTACTTCCAGCATTGTGGCTTCATTGTATCACCTCTCTAGGACTGTTTTCTTCTCCCTAAAACAAGGGAGGTAAAATGATTTCTAATGTCCCTTCCAGCTTGAACATCCTGTGATTCTGAGGTTAAAATCCACCCTTCTCTTGTGCTATTATTACCCCCATTTTATAGATGAGGAAACTGAGAGTGAACAGAGGTGAAGTGATTTGTCCAGGGTCACACAGCCAGTAAGTGTCTGAGGCAGGCTTTGAACTCAGGTCCACGATTGTATCTTTTAATTTAGAGATAACTTTTTAGCAGTTGTGTGGGAAGCCAGAGGAAAAGTTGGCAAAAGGCAAGATACTTAGTTACCTATAAGGGTCCTGTGCATACTTTCAACCATGAGTGACAGTCAACACAAGCCAGACCTCGGACATTTCATGTGGATTTATCTGTGCCGTGGAGGACTGGTACAGAAGGGGTCCATCCCCAGCTGAGGAAGGATATACATCATCCCCTATGACGACCTGGGACTAGCAGGAATTTGTTGAAATCCCCAGAGAACCCAGTATTAATTTCAGCTGCCAAATATAAGCCAAGTTGATAATGTAGTGAACTGGTTATTTCTAGTGCTTGCCTCCTCTTTCCCCCTCCTTCTGAAAAGGACTGAAACAGCCCTTTAGTAGACAGCAGAGAAATAGAATGATTAAAGGATGTATTACCTACAGCTGGAATGCCAACCTCCCCTACTCCTGACCTATCCTTCAAGGTCCACCTCAAAGGCCAACTCCTTCATAACATCTGCCCAGCTGGAAGTAATCCCTCCCTCACCTTCTTATCTGATCTCCTAGATCTTTGTTCTTGTCTCATGCACCTATCATAGACCTATTTGTATTGTATTGCATTTCTCTATGTACATATCTTATTCTCCCTAATAAAATGTATGCTTTGTGAGGACAGAAAGCCTTTCTCAGTGCTGTAGAATTGTGTATATTGGTGGGAAAGCAGTATTTTACTTCACTTGAGTATTCCCAAGTTATTACAATATGTGGATAATATTGATGCAGTGGATTATGTATCTTTTTTTAGAAATTAGACTTCTGATTTCATTAATATAAGGAGTTCCCAGTAAGGAACTTAACTCTAATAAGGTATAACATATAGTAGGTGCTTAATAAATGTGGTTTTTTTTTGAATGATTGCATAAAGGAATGAACAAGTGAATTATGGATGAATCTGCCCTTGACTTACTGAGAATTGACATTTTCCCTTCTTTAAATCAATCAGCTGTCTTCAGGGTATGTATTCTAGCTACAAGAACTAACACAAGGGAAACAGAACAATTCAGTTCAAGAACTGAAATAATAGATCAGTACTGGCTGTAGTGAGCAAGGAAGGATTCCTTCAGGTCTTGAGTAGAGTCTTGAAGGATGGGAAAACTTTAGGTAAATAGAAGGAAGAGAAAATATTCTCTGTTGAGAGTCTACTGGCAACAGAAAATCAGAAGTAGAAATGAACGTTGTGTGTTTTAGCCTGTTTAAAACAGGGAGTGAATATCAAGTAGTAGGAGATAAGGTTAGAAAGACAGCGGTTCAGATCCCATCTCTCACACCAGCCAAGGAACCATGGATAAGTCATTTAACCACATACTTACTTACAGCATCTACCTCGCATGGTTCTTGTGAAATTCAAATGAAATCATGTAGGCTGAGCACTTTGCCAACTTCAAATCACCCTATAAATGTCAGTTGCTATTATTATTAATATTGTTATTATTGGAAAGTGGCAACATGGCATATGGGTAGAGGGCTGATCTTGTGACCAGTCAGTCAGCAAACATTTATTATTAAATACTCCTATGTTCCAGCATGTTAGGCATGGGAGATGAAAATGCAAAAACAAGATGGTCCCAACCTCTAGGAGCCTATGTATAGTACCAAGGAGCTGTTCATAGGAAGGTGGTAAGGGTTTGAGTGTGGCTTCTGACACCTTCTGGCAGTGATCGTGAGTGAGGCTCTTTCAGTACCCCAGTCAGCTCTCTGACTGTAAGTTACAGGTGAATTGACAAGCTGTATGTTTTCACTGATACATTGGTGGGGAGATTTTCTAACAATAGTATATAGTTCTTTAAGGTTTGCAAAGTGCTTTACAGATATCTGATTTGATCCTCACAACCGTCCTGGGAGGTAGGTGCTATTACTATTATCCCCATTTGACAGATGAGGAAACTGAGCCTTAAGTGACTTGCCTAGGGTTGTACAGCTAAGTAACTTGAGCAAGATTTGAACTTGGTTCTTCCTAACTCCAGCGCTCTATCTGCTGTACCACATAGCTTCACTAATGAAGTTAAAGGTCCAGAAAAAAAAATTAGGGTGGTAGTTTGGAGTTAGATTGTAGAAGACCTTGAATGCCAGGTAAAGGAGTTTGTACTGTATCCATTGAAGAGCCTTTCTAGGTTTGGGAGCCGAGGAGTGACATTGTAGAAGAGGAATCAGGAACAAATGAACACAGCTGGACTGGCAAGGGAGACACTGGAGGCAGAGGGGTCAGCTAGGAGGCCATTGCAGTAGTACAGGTAGCAGCTGATACTCCGTTTCTTCTTTCTTCTGTCATGGTGTTTGCTGCTGTTCAGCTAACAGTTGCACTGATAGATCAAAGCTAGAAAGCCCTTTTTTGGCTACCCAGCCAAGACAAATGACAGGCACAAGATACCAGCTTGACAGCCTGGTGTCTATGCTGTACCTACTGCTTTTCAAAGCACTTTCATACCAATTCTCCCATTTGATTTGAAGGCCTTTGGGACCATCCAGGTGACCTTTAATTCATCATTTCGGTTTCTGTTTTCTTCCTACAGAACCTGAGAGTCCGGAGCATTGGAGGAACCGAATTTTTCACACGTTCCGCTACCAAGTTCAAGGGAGCCTTGGCCCAGAAATTCATGTTTGTGGATGGTGACCGAGCAATGTGTGGCTCCTACAGGTGGTATTTTCTCTGATTCTTTGAGCCTGCTTCTCACAGAGCTAGTTTTTCAAAACTATAAAAACGTGAGAGGGGATATGAAGATTAGCACTGGAGGTGGGAGTGTCTGCTGACAAGGAGCCTGGGCTGGGGACAGATGAGCTTTCCCATGTCACAGTGACTCCTCCTTGCTCCCTCACTCCCCCTCCCCTCCCCAGGTTCTTTCAGCTTGAGCCCTGACACCAGGCTTTCATTGTACTTTTAATCTGCTCTTGCAACACTCTAGACATTCCTATCCTGGGAAAGTCTCGATGAAGGCATCCCAGTTTCTCAAAGTTGCTGATGTCTGACCTCCACCAGCCAAGCCTGGCTCCTTGACACCCTCTCCAGACATTGATTCTATTTTGTGCTGATCTCATGTCTTCTCTTGAGGAGTCCACCTTCTCTCATCATCTGCACCACATCTCTGGGATATGGGGTGTGGGTTTTGTATTCGGTGTTCTCTCAGATCAATAAGGGTGGAAAGGAAAGTGGAAGTTGTCCTTGTTTTTCTGACCTGTTTGAGGAATGCCTCCCATTTGTGTAGAGACTTATACTTTGGAAATAATTCCACCAACATGGTTAGATAATTATTCCAACAACCCTGTGAAAGAGGCAGGATTTGAACTATTGTCCCTGTTGGACAGACAGATGAAGGAGGGAGGCCCAGAGAACTTACAGTGACCCTCCAGGTTGTACATGCACTGGTGATAGTTCCAGGACTAGAATCCAATTTTCCCTTTGCAGAGTGCTTGCTGTGCTGCATTTAGCTGTATCTGCCGTAGGCAAGGGGCCCAGGAAAGTCAGAGTAGCCCCAGCTAGTCCTTACAGGAATGATCTAGAGCATAGTAAGAGCTGAGGTGTCCTGGCCAGTAATTCACTTTTACAGACAGGATGTTAGCTCACAGTCATCTTGCCAGATCTATTCAAATAGCTTTTGTTCTTGACTGTTCCCTCTGCCATACATAAGACTATGATCATGGACAGGATTTTTATATAAACAGCAGCAAACACTGTGGTAAAGGGAGGCTCTAGAAAGACAAGCTGATGTTCTCATTGACCTTGCACATACAAAAGGACAGAATTCTCCTCCCCTCCCAGCACTGATCTCTCTTTCCCTATAGGAAGTAGCTAAGCAATGTGGTTCAGTGACTTTTAGTCCTGACTCTGCCACAAAGTAGATTTTTGATGAACTTGCAAATCCTTTCCCTTCCCTGGACCTCAGTTTCCTTTCTGTTAAATGAGGGATTTCATTAGTACAGTTCAGGATGGATTTGGAATGAAAGGACTTGGGCCCTGTGTGACATTAGTCAAGTGCTTTCCCCTCTCTTGGCTTCAGTTTTCTTTTCTATAAAATGGTGTTATTTGGGCCATTTCTACTGTTCACTCTGCTCCAGGTACACTGGACTATTTCCTATTTGTCACACTCAATTTTCTGACTCCGAGCATTTATCCTGATTGTCCATCAGGGCAGCCAGCATTGTTCTCACTTCTTAACTCAAACTCTCAGCTTCCTTGGCTTCCCTTAAGACTCAGCTCTGTCCTGGTCTTCCCTTTCTCATCCCATGCTAATACCTTCCCCTGACATGATCTTCCATTTGCACTGTATACCTCCTGTATGTAAGGAGTTGTTTGCACTTTATCCCTTGTGTTAGAACGTGAACTCTTTGAGGGCTGAGGCCATGTTTTTGCCACTTTTGGTGTCTCCAAGACTTAGCAGAGTGTCTGGCACATAGAGAACATTTATTAAATGCTTGTTGACTAACTGGACTAGATAACCTCTAAGGGAACTTCCTATTCTAATAGTGTAGGATCTCAGTATCAAAATAAATTTAAACTGTATTCTTTATTCTTCCCCTAATGTTAACTTATTTTCCCTGAGAGTTATTTGCAAGACAATAACCCTTCTAAGAGAGATTTTTCTCACCATCTCTTGGACTATTTACTGACAAAGGGGTCTTTTGGGACATAGAGAAGGTAGTGAGAGGCAAGACAAAGAAAAGTACAGTGCCTAGCCATTTAGGTATATCTCCATACTGTTAACTAACTGTGTTTCCTTTCCATTCTAGCTTCACATGGTCAGCAGCCAGGACAGACCGGAATGTGATTTCTGTCCTTTCAGGCCAGGTAGTAGAGATGTTTGACAAGCAGTTCCAAGAGCTGTACCTCATGTCTCAAGGGGTCAGCCTTAAAACAGTCCCCATGGAGAAGGAGCCTGAGCCTGAGCCTATCATCCTGCCCTCCGTCATCCCATTGGCTCCATCAGGCACCGTAGCCAAGAAACTCATAAACCCCAAGTATGCTCTCGTGAAGGCCAAGAGTGCAGATGAGATTGCCAAGGCCTCTTCTGAGAAGCAGGAGAGTGGGCTGGGCAAGAAATTTGATGGCAAGGGGAAGGTATTGATGGGGAACCAGCTGGCAGAACGGCCTAATGACTTCCTAGAGCAGCCTCTACCCATCCACCCAGGGCTGCTGAACATGGAACGTGCCAACATGTTTGATTACCTGCCCACATGGGTGGAGCCAGACCCTGAGCCCGGCAGTGACATACTAGGCTACATTAACATCATTGACCCTAATGTGTGGAATCCACAGCCTAGCCAGATGAACCGAATCAAGATCTGTGACTCTTCCTCCCAGGCTGTTGCCCAGTATAAGCTGCTACAAAGGCGGCAGAGCCAGGAGGTAGTTAGCCCTGTAGGTGTCCCACCTCCTGATCCTCCTGCAGCTGTGGAAGAGCCCAAGGACCTACCTGCTTCACCCCATGAAGAGCTCAGCCCAAAAGATGTTCCCACCACATTAGGCAAAGATAGGGACCAAGGGGTCTTTGCCACCTTGGCTGAGAGCTGCCATCTCCGGGATAGACATGATCAAGAAGACACAGAGATCAAGCCCCCAGTCCCTAAGCCTAGGACAGTCCATGTCTTTCTCACCAAGTGCAACTCATATGATGGTGGTCTAGGCTGCCAGACTGGGGAACCCAGGGAAGAAGAGCCACTCCAGCAAGAAGGACCATCAAATGGTACTACATACAGACCTCATGAGAACTCTGGGCACCATCGGCTGCTCCGGCAGCTGTCCGTGGAGGACCAGGACCCACCCTCTCCAGGGACTCCCAATGGGGTCAATATAGAAGAGGATGAGGATGATGATGATGACTATGTGACCATTAGTGACCAGGACAGTTTTTCAGGTGGCTCCACCAACAGCCGCCACCGACAGTCCGCAGCATCCTCTGTGTCAGATGAATACTTTGAGGTGAGGGACAACGTTGCCCAACTCCGGAGGCGCCACTCCGAGCACATCCCCAATGGGGCTGGTCATACACGACCACTATACAGGAAACTGAGTGAGCCCCACATGAGCCGGGGAACCTTCATGAGTCCCCTGAGGAGCTCCCAGTGGCTACAGAGCTCAGGGGTAGAGGATGAGTATGGCAGGAAGAGAAGCAGCGGCAAAGTGGAAATAAAACATGTATTGGGAAGGGGCCCCCAGCGTGACAGCAACAAGGCTTATCCTAGCCCTGCAACCCAGGTAGGATGGTGTCTTCAGGTGCATGAGGAGATGGCCCTAGGGTTCCCAGCTTAGAATTCATCTGTCAGTTTCCTCAGGCCTTTCTTTCCTCACATCCCCAAGGGTTCTGGAGAGTTCCTATGTTCCCCAGATGTTTAAGGCGCACCTCATTTGAAGCTACCTCATCTTAAATAGAACCATTTAAAAGGGGCTGTTTAGGCTTCCCTCCTATCTTTCTCATTCTTTCTGGTTTCTTTTGTGACCTCCATTGAATAAGTAAGAATACTGAGGTAGAGAAGGGAAGTGACCCACCTGCAGTCACACAAATCAGTCTGTTGTCCTGCCCACCTCCAAGGTCCACTGATTCCATACCTTCACTCCATGTCTCTAGCCTGGTACTAGTCACTCCCAACCCAGCAGGGCAGAGTCACAAAAGGAAAAAGGGGATGGTGCCATACCTGGGTATAGTGCCCGACTAATCATGCCTGGCATAATGATGAGGCCCATGGGTAGCATCTTTAAGTAACTGGCAAGGATGGATCCTGCTTTGGCATGGTTCAGGTTCCTGGCAGAAAGGGACCGCTGTACTATGACCTGGGGGGGAAAGTAGGGGAGAAAAGGATGTTGTAGGACATAGGCTGGCATCAAGGACTTGGTCCTTGTAGATAATTCACCCAGACAGAAGAAGAACATGGAGCTCCATCCTAAGATTCAGAAGTCTGCCCCCTTCAGCCCCACCTCCTCCTCACGTTAACATCATAAACCATTGTTCTTTAGCTTCCAAAGGCCCATTGCAGCCTCTGGTGGATTGGCCACAGGGTGACTTTTCCCTGGCACCCACAGAGGCCCCAGCATGCATAAAAGTGAGCATAGGCCATCACTTCGGAGTGCAGAATATATGGTGCTCTGGGGCCTGCCATCTCTGGCAGCCCTGGGGGCCACATCCTAGGGAAAGACACGAAGAGATCACAGCTTATATATATATATAAATGGAAGTTTTCTATCAAAGCAGGCCCTTAAGAAAGCTGCACAGGTCCAAATGTTGCTGCCAGGAAATGGTTGGAAGTTCTCTTTGTGAACAGCCATCAGGGCTTCTCAACAGAAACCCAATCTTGTGACTTCATGACCATGCCTCATTTTGTAATTTTTATTTTTTTACCCCAGATAACAGACATCCATCTTAGTCTCTGGTCGTGGTCTCTAAAGGACTGAGTCCCCAAATCACACATGTCCTCAAAGGTTTAGCTCCAGGGAAGAAGACTTCCAATAATAGCCCCACCCTCAGATTCCTTCTGAGCAAAGGCAGTACAATAAGTGAGCAATCTCTTCAGAAGCCTGTGGTGAAGAATGATTTTCATTTGGATGTAAAATTTGTGATGTTTGTTAAACAATCAGTTCCTTTACTGTCAAGCCTAATATTCTTTAAGTCTTTAGACAGGTGCTCTTAGCTCACCAAAATAGGAGGTTTGGAATAACAAGCCCTGCAGGTCAAATCACCCATTCTAGTATCCTTCAAAGAACTTCACCTTTTTAATGAGCAACACTGAAAGAGCATCATTTGTCAGCCCCTTTGGGTTTTCCCGGCCACTGGCTAATTTAGCAATCATTCTTTGAGTGACCCAAAGTTCTCTGGGCCCAGTATTCAAAGAGAATTCTCTTGCCACCTACTCAACCACCAGTATACTCCTTCAGCTAGGGTATTGACACGTTTCTCCTCAAGGGTACTGGTCGAAAAGATCAAGGACCCAGTCTAGCAAGCTTAAATGATCTAAGAAACAGAAAATTCAGAGGATGACTTTGGGTTGGGTAATACCCTAGAGAAATCAAGGGAAACTAAAGAAGAAACTCATCAAAAACGCTATCTATGGGAAATACCACCAATGCTAGGAAGGTGAGCCTTCGTCAGGATCAGGTTTCAATTTACAAGTAAGGAAGGTGATTGTGACTGTTTGCTGACAGTATCTCAGAAGCATGTGTACATAAGGAAACATGTAGAAAGTGATGGCTAATTTCTAAGGAAGCAGTTCTCAGACTTTTTGGTCTCAGGACTCCTTTACACTCTTATAAATTATTAAAGATTTCAAAGAATTTTTATCTTTGTGGGTTATGCCTATTATCATATTAGACAGTAACTGATAATTATTGAAAACTATTAATAATTTAGTAACAAGCCTGCTACATGTTAACATAAATAATATTTTATGAAAAATAAGTTTATTTTCTAAGACAAAAATATTTAGGTAGGAAAGTGATAGTATTTTATACATTTTTGCAAATCCCTTTCATGTCTGGTTTAATAGAAGACAACTAGATTCTTATTTCCACTTTTGCATTCAGTCTGTTGCAGTCTGTCATCTTGATTGAAGTTTATGAAGGAAATCCAGCCTCACACAGATATATCATTAGAAATGGGGGCAATATTTTAGGAAGCAAATAATGTCTTTACATTATTATGAGAATAGTTTTGACTTTATGGACCCCCGAAAGGATTTTGGCAACTCCCAGGGTTCCTGAGACCACACTAAGAATCGCTGATCTAGGGCAATGTGATGTAGTAGAAAGAACAGAACTTGGGGAGTCAGAGGTCTGGATTTAAATCCCTAAAATGCCACTTACTAGCTGTAGGGCCTTGGCTTTAACCTTCTAGAGCCTCAGTGTCCTTGTAAATAAAATGGGGATGATAATAATGGCTAACAATTACAAAGCACTTTGAAAGTTTGCAAGTGCTGTCCACATAGGATCCTCACAACAGCCCTCACAACATGGTAGGTGCTATTATTATAGATGAAGATTTTAAGGCTGAGAAATGCTCAGGGACACCCAACACTTAAGTATCTGAGGTAGGATTTGAACTCTGACTCGTAGTCCTTCATCCATTATGCAACACTGCTAATGTGATCTGCCCTACTTATCTCAGAACTGCAGGGAGAGATTTTTAAAAACATCTATCAAAGTATTGCCTCAGTAGTGTATGGTATAGTGGAAAGAGCACTGAATTTGGAATTAAGAAACCTGGGTTCAAGCCCTAGCTCAACCCCTTTGCCTTTCTGATCCTCAGTTGTCTTCTCTCATGTGCTTTCAAGGTTGGTGGTAGTGCATGATCCTTGGGTTACAAAAAGAGCAAGATTTTGAAGGGACCTTCCCTCATTTTACAGATGAGGAAATCAAGACCTGAAGAGGATAATTGGCTTACTCATTGTCAGATAGTAGTATGTCACAAAGAGAGGATTCAAATTCAGACCTGTGTGTGATTCCAATTCAGTGCACTTTGTACTATCTCATACAGGTCAGTACGATAAAGTTACTTGTAAACTGCCAAGAGCTATATAAATATAAGCAGTTACTATTATTACCCCCAAGGGGCTAAGGTCAGGTGGAGTTGCAGATGGCAGAAAATACGTAGGAAGTGTCAACACACCTTCTGTTTTGTGATTGTTTCTAACCTGGTTGACTTGGAAAAATTAGAATGTTCGGAACATTAGGCATCTACCCAAGTGTATGAGTGTACATGTCTCATCCAAGTGTTTACTCTCCTCCTCTCCCTGCCTCCCATACTACTAATGCCTCTTTGCTGCTACCTTGGCTTATATCTCCATTAGCCAAACTGTTGGCATGGTGTTCAGTAACATCAGGCAGTATGAAGGTTTATAACCTTTGTTTTATACCTGTCCTAGGAAGTGCTAGGTCCTTCTGAACCCTGGGGGGATCTTGGAGAAAGGGAGCTAGTGAAAACTGCATAGGCCTGGGCCATGAGGTTCAGTTTAGCTACAGTGCATACAGAATACATACTAGACCTGAATTCTAGTTCTGACCTTACCCTAGCTCTCTTTGTGACCTTGGGCAAATCAGCGTCCCCTGATGGCTTCATGTCCTCACCTGTACAATGAGGAGGTTGGACTAGGTCAGGGTTTTTTAATTTGAGATCTGTAAACTTTTTGTAAAAATTTGATGACTACATTTCAATATCATTGTTTTCCTTTGTAATCCTCTGTATTTTATTTTCTACATTTAAAAATAGTATTCTGAGAAGGAATCTATAGGTTTCCCCAGATTTCTGCCAGAACACAAAAGAGGTTGAGAATCCCTGGACTAGATGATTCTGTCCAGCTCTGGAATTCTCTGATTGGTCTGAGACCAATGCTCCCTCTCCTTTGATACCTCACCCTTACTCTAGGCCTTCAATTCTGAAATCCAAGGTTGGAAGGAGTAAGTGAGCTGCCCTAGTTTCAGCCAGATGGAGTCAGTCAGTCTGGTCCCCTAAGCTTTCAGATTCGCAAAGAACCAGAACCAGTGCGTGAGCCTTTCTGTCTCTGAAGCAGTCCTCCCTTGTAGCTGGCCAGGTAGTCAACCCTGAAGGAATGCTGACTCATTTGGCCTCCACGGGAAAATCACCTGAATGAGATTAAACTTAGGCCAGGTTGAGGCCAAGGATCTCAAGGCACATGACAAGATGAGGCATGTTGTGAAATGAGTCAAGTGACCTCTAGGAAAAGTTTGAATCAGACTAGAAACCCGGGTTACCCCCAGACGTCAACTGTTCCTGCTGCCATTTTCTCATTTCATAGACACTACCCAGAGAACTACTTTCTCCTCCTGGTCCATCTCCCACCCATCTAGACTGATCTCTACCCTACCTTGGAAACTCAATTTTTTTTTTGCAGTCAATGCTGTGCCAGATCTAGTCATTGTTACCCTCACACATTCAGGAAAAACTGACTCAAAAGTAGCTAAATGTGAAATTGGAGACAGAAAATACTAGAGCCAGAAGGGACTTCAACAGTTGTTTCATCCAATCTTATTTTACTCATTGGGAAACTGAGTCCCAAAGGGGGAAAGGGACCTGCCCAAACTCACACAGCTACTTAGTGCAGAGTTGAAAATATAATGTGGATTTCCCTCCTCCCAGTCACCCCATTTTACAGCCACAAGAAACTGAGACAGATGGAGGTTTAGTAAGGTGCCTGAGGCCAGGGAGCTGAGAATCAAATCCCTAAAATCAAGGACTCTTTAGCAGGGTCCCTTGACTTAAAAAGTTTCTGATACCTTCATTTCATTATACTTGGTTTCCTTAGTAAACTTATGCATTCAAAAAACATTATTCTGAGAAGGGATCCATAGGCTTTACCACACTGCTGCCAAGAGCCCATGACACATAAAATATTAAGAACTCCAACCTTGAATAGAAACAAAATGCCCAACTACTTTCCCTTAATTGTAAAAATAACAATACACTTAACGTTTACAAAAACACTCTACTTATGGTGACCCTTTCAGGTAGTGGTGGGAATATTGAGGAAATTGAGACTCTCCAGTAGGTTTCATGACTTGCCCAGGGTCTTAAGTATGAGGTAGAAGTTGAACTCTGATCTTTTGACTCCAAAACCAATGCTTTTCCACTCATCACAGTCTTTGAGGTGGAAGGGAGTTTTCTTGCCTTCCCTGAATTTTCTTACAAACTTTCTCTCTTGTTCCTGCTCTCTACCCCTGCCCAGGGCCAGCAGTTCTACCGTTACGGGGATAAGCGACCTGCCCCTGGGACCAGGGACAAGGACAGCTTCCAGCAGTCAGCAAAGAACCCAGAGCTTCCTAAATACCGACGGGATGGCATCCATGCATCGGATGGCTTCCAGCACCCCACCAAGAAGTCCGGGCCAGCAACAGTGGGCTCACGCTATTGGCAGACCAAAGGTGGCCCCCCAGACAGGAACCTGAGGACTGCTAGAACCCCAGGCAGCCCAGCTCAAAGTGGGAGCCGGGAGGAGCTGTCAACCCCATTTGGTATCCCCCTCTCCAAACTATCACAGAACAAAATCCTCAGGAATAGGTCAGGTGGAGGCCCATGGGCCTCTGCCGATTCCCGACGGAGGGCCCCAGGACCCGCAAGCCACAAGGATTAAAGCAAGCCAACTTACTCTCCCTCACTTTGCTCAGCCCAGAGCTGCTTGCTCCTTCATTGGAGCTCTTGAGACTAGACTCTGATAATGCAAGTATTTTTAAACCGTGCTGCTTGGACCTCAGATGGGGGAACTGCATTTGTTGTACATATGACATAAGGGTCAGGAAGAGGGTATATGATGTTTACATTTACCTGATCAGTGCACCAGTACCAAGTGGCCATGATGGTTAGACCAAAGGTCATCCCAGTCCATGGGAGGTCTGCGGTGTGGGGATCTCGGAACATGTGCATGGCGTCAGTCCGGGGCAGGTGGCATGTTGTGTTAGGGATGGTCTTGTTTGGCACCGCCTGTAAGTAAGCCGCCTCCAACTGACCATAACCCCCGATTTGGTCAAAAGCTGAAAGGGAAAATGGGAGATTGGGGAGGGGGAGGGCAAGGGAAAAGAAGAAGCAATGGAGGGAGAGGTTGGCTGATTGGACTGGCCAACGATTCCCCTCCCTCCTGAAACTGACTTCCTGGTGCAACAGTTTTAAAGATTTTTCCTACAACCTTACCTTTTCCACACATACGTCTGGAAAGGAGTTGGGGAGTGAAAAAAAAAATATCTAATTTTATGATTGTATTTTATTTTTATTTAAAGAGAACAAAATTATTAAAAGATAATTTTGCACATTGGAACTACTAGATTCCTGTTACCCTGGAGAGATCTGCTAAACTCATTACCCCGACAATCCCAGAGTGAAGATTTCTTTACTTAGTTTTGTACTGTAAAAATGCAAAAGGTGTGGTTTTTGTTTAAAACCAAGGATCCCATGGTGAGGTTTAAAGTATTAAACTTCTGGGTCCAACAGTTCCATGCTAGGATTGTTACCTGCTGTGGGACCTCTGGCTTTGCTCTATCCTTAGAAAATCAGCTGGAAGGTAATCTGCCTTCTAGGGAAGAGCTCTGACCCTTCATTTTACCCATGAGGGGACTGAAGGTAATCCGGGAAAAACTTCCCTTTTTTTTAAGAGGACCAGAAGTCAGGAGACCTGGGTTCTAATCCTGCCTCTACTCCTAGCCAGTTGTCTAACTTTGGATGAGTCAATTAGCTAGCATTTGTTAAGCACCTGCTATGTGCCAGACATTGGGCTAAGCACTGGGGACATAAAGAAAAGTAATACAACAAAATCATACGTTAAATAAGTCACTTCACTTCTTCAAGGCCTTGATTTCCCTCATGTAAAGTGAAGGTTTAGGGCTAGATAATCTTTAAAATCTCCTAGCCCTAATAGTCTATGATTCTGTCTCCTGATTCCCTGTTCAGTGCTATTTGTAGCACATACTGTGTCTACTAGGTCATCTTCCAACTGGCAGTGCTGAGACTTTTCCCTCAGGAGACAATTTGTCCCACCCACACCTTACTTCGGTGATCATGACTACCTCTATTACATAGGCCTCCATTGAAACCCCTTGTCCCAGGGATGCCTACCCCCCATTCATTCCATCCTTCAGTTCAGCTTTTGAATATGTGAGACTACCTTGACACCCCTTGAAACAGTACAGAAACCTGAATGCAGAACTAAGTCTAGTGGCTACCAGGAAGAAAGGAAAACGACCACTTGCTTTGTTCTGTCTCCATCCTAACCTTCCAAATTGTTTGGATCTGTCCTATCTACCCCTCAAAGGAGAAGAGGAGACCAACATTTCTGGAGCCTACTCTGACTCCAAGGAATAGCTGATTTTCCCTTTGGGTGGGTAAGGGAATGGGGGATAATCTGAGAGGAAATATTGATTACTGTGGGCCAATTGCTTTGCCCTATATTCTTCAGAAAAACTGGGTCTATTCCCTATGGCTACCCTCCTTATTCAAGCAGGAACAAGTCCGGAATCACTCCCCCTTCCCCCCTGAAATTGGGCCTTTGAGGGGACAATATCAGAGATGTCACTAAGTGGCAGAATTATCTCCTTTCTCTGACTCTACCTCAGTGCCTAGGTGTGTGTGTTAGTCCTTCATTGCTGAAGAAGACCATGCCATCAGAGAAATGATGATGTGACTTGCACTTGACTTTGTTTTGAGTGAAGGAGGGCTGTGCAGGTCACCAGCCTCACTTCTCCTCCAGAGCCATCTGAATCCAGTGATCAGATATTCATCAGGATGACTGGAGATGACCCAGGATGAGGCAATTGGGGTTAAGTGACTTGCCCAAGGTCATACAGCTAGCGAGTGTCAAGTGTCTGAGGTGAGATTTGAACTCAGGTCCTCCCGACTCCTGCACTGGTGCTCTATCCACTGCACCACCTAGCTGCCCCCTCAGTGCCTAGGACCAAAGTACTGAAGGGATGAAATATCTTCATGGTAACCAGGTGGTCAAAAACTGAGACGAGACAAGTCCATGGCCTTGGGAAAGGGCCAGGTAGAAAGGAGCCAAGCCCAAACTGGCTCCAAGCTAGGAAACTTGCCCCAGAAATAAGGAAGTTGTTTCACATTGCTCTAACCTCCTGCCCTTTCCCCCTTCCTACACCCCTCACTCTTTACACGTTCATCCATAACTGGGCAAGCAGGCAGGACTCAATGGTCCCTAGATGTTCAGGAAACTCCCTTGACCTCCAAGTTGAAGACCGTTGTTCATATTTTTTTTAAAGAAGGATAATTTATCCCTTCAAATGACCAATGCCTCTGCCCCTTCAAAGCAGTATGTGACGTACTTATTTCAATTCAGCTACTTAAGGTAGAGGCTCCTAGATGGAAGGGACCTTAAAGCTGGCTGTTCCAATGCCCTCATTTTACCCATGAGGAGACAAGCTCAGAAGAGTGAAGTGATTTGACCAAGACCCCACAAGCTATACAGTTAAGTAGCAGAGCTAGTATTGAAACCCAGGTCTTACAACCCCAAGTGCAGTACTCTCCCCTTCGCCATTTTGCAGACATCTTTGGGAGTCTCCAGAGCCAGGTATGTCTGAGCAAAAAAAGACCAATTTTCATGTCTTTCCTTATGTTTTCTACCCAAATAGGATCCCTGGACACTCCCCCAAGTCATTTTTTGGCTCTTTCTAAAAATCAGATCTTCCCTCCAAGAACAAAGATTTGCTGCCATAATAAATATTTTAATGAGCTTATTCAAATAATGAGGGTTTTACATGGCTGTCCATAGAATACAATTTAGAGCTATTATAGACTTTGGGTATTATCTGGCCATAGGAACATAGGTGAGAACTGGGGACCTTAGACATTAACTTTGTCAATGCCTTCAATTTGCAGACGAGAACAGAAGTTCCCTGCCCAGTGTCCTATAGTCGCTGAGCCAGAATTTGAAAAAAGAACCTCTGACTCTCCCTCCAATTTGCTTCCTTAGTGATATTATTTCTGTGAGTGTCAGTCTCCCATGTTTAACACTCCCAATCACTCCCATTAATTCTACCTCAAAAATGTTCCTTATATCTCCCTCCTCCTTCCCCCATTTCTACTGCTACAAGCTTGGCCTATTTTCATTAACACCCTCCTGGAAGGTAGTTTAATAGCTACTCCAGACTCCACTCAGTTCATCACTCCCAACCAACTGCACCACCACCAGACATCTTTTCTTACCCATAAATCTGATCACATTGCTTCTCTGTTCAAAATCCTTCAAAACTCCCTGTTATGTACTATAGAGGTTCTGAGTCCATTGCTTGGCCATTTACAATCTGGTACCACCTTGCTTTTCCAGCCTTGTCTCACTATGTACCCTACACGTTAGCCAAACTTGACATCCCTCCATCCACCCCATATTTCTTTGCCTCCCTGAATTGCTAACACTGTTCCCCTAGAACTGAAATGCTTTTCATTTGGTGCCCAACACCCCTTCCAGAAATCACTTCCTCTCAATCCTGTAGGCTCAGTATGAATCAGTAAGGTGATGAATCAGATGAAAAAGGGAATGTGATCTTAATGTGTACTGCTGCCCCACATTAGAGAAATAATGTTATCACTATATTCTGCAAGTGTCATAATATACCATGTCCAATTCTAGATCCATTTTAAGAGGGATACTGAGAACTTGAAGTTTTCTAGAGGATAGCAAAGAATTAGAAATGGTGCCATGCAAAGCTCAGTTGAAGGAACTTTGGATTTGAACTCTTCCTTTTATAGAAAAGGAGGCAAAAGCCGTAAATGTGATGTGACTTGCCCAAGGTCGTATCACACAATTTCGTAGTTGAAAGGGACTTAACAGTCAACTAGTTCTGCCCATGCCTAGAAAAAAAAACCAATCCTTTACAAACAACCTAACTTCAGGCCTTTACTTGAAAAGGAACTCAACTACCTTAACTACTGGTTAATTCAAATTGGTAGGAAGTTTGGTTTTTTTTTTTGGTCTTCCTAATACCTAGCCTAAATTTGCTTCTGCTACTTCCACCTATTGCTACTAGTTTTGCCCTCTGGGGCCAAACTGAACAGGCTTTCTCTCATATGTCAACCTTCCAAATACTCGATAATAACTATCACATCCAAGACTTCTCTTCTTTACACTAAAGATATCCACTTTCTTCAACCAGTCTTCAAATGGCATGGACTCAAGGTTCTTTGAGTATCCTGGTTACCTTGACAGCTAGTAATCTGAGCTAAGGGCATCTGATGCTTAAGCCAGGGCTGTATGAGTATCCTACTTTTGCAGTTATTTAAGTTCTAGTATATTTGCTGCAGAGGCAGCCAGGTGGCTCAGTGGATAGAGCTCAGGACCTGGAGTCAGGAAAACCTGAGTTCAAATCCAGTCTCGACACTAGCTGTGTGACCCTGGGCAAGTCATTTAAACTCTGTTTGCTTTAATCCACTGGAGAAGTAAATAGCCAACCATGCCAGTATCTTTGCCAAGAAAATTCCATGGATAGCACTGGTATGCTGTGGTCCACGGGGTCACGAAAAGTTGGACGTGACTGAACAACAGTGTTTGCTAAAGGAATAGCATCATTACTTTTTTCCCCCACTTATGCTTCCCCAGAATTTCAAACTTGGAGATTCTACTGGAGTGTTGCACCCCAGTCTCCTCTCCTTCCCTCCATGACTGCCTTCCTCAAAAATGCCTATGACTGCCTCCCTACATTTGATTGAGGGTCAAGGAATCTTTGGAAAGTTCATCCCTCCAAAGACAAGACCAGAGCCTTATCTACATGCAGAATTTCACCTCTCACCCTATCTGGAATAATGAAGAGGGTAAACAAATGACCCTTGAGTCTGATTTTCCATTCACCCTCTATAAATCACCTCCCAGAGTTTGAGTCTCCTTGAAAAACATCTATCAGTAATATGTTTGGGCATGCATGTTTGGGTAGACAGCTGCTGCTGGCAAGTCTGTTAGGTACTCCCTCATGGGAAGATAGGTAATCAAGCATATAGGAGGTTAGAGGTCAGAAGTGAGGCACCATTCCCCTTTTCTTCCCCCTTTTCCTCCCAAATAAAACGGGCTGAGACTTAGAAATCTGCTAGTATTCTTGGAGTCTAAATGAATGCCCACTAGAGCTCACGGTATCCCTAGCAATAAGACTCCAAAGTCATTTGGTTAGTGCTGCAGCAATGGACCATGGGAACCATGGAAGTGACCTTTCCCAGGATAAGCAACCAGCCAGTCAGGACAGTTCCTCAGCTATTAACTAGAAGCTATTTTCTGAAAACTGAACCTGTTTTCTAGTCTGAGAAGATCACCCCTCCCTTTATCCAGGTTTTCCTTACAAATAAATTTCATTTATATAGCACTTAAAAGTTTAAAAAGCATTTTCTTCTTAACAACCTTGTGAGTTAGATAGTACAGTATAGTTTTATTGTCACCCATTTAACAGATAAGGAAAATTAAGCCACTTGCCCAAGGTTACACAGCTAGGAAGCATAGAGATGATTCAAACCAGGATCTCCAGATTTTTCAACTGTGCTACAATTTGGTAACCCTAATGCAGATTCCTTCAGCCCAGGCTGCTACTACTGCCCTAAGGGAGATACTATTCAATTTAAATAACTGTGACTTGTGATTTGAGGTTTCTCAGTTGGATTGAAGCAAGTGAGGATGAGTAGGCCAGCCATTACGATCCTACTACAGCCCTGTAGGCCAGCCATTCTCTCTAGGGAAAGAGTATTTATGATCCTGTTACAGCCCTGTTCTCAGAGGCACTTGGAGCCAACCATGTCTGTAGTTCTCAGACTGGTTAAACAGATATCCTTCTCCTCTCCCTGAGATCTCTGTTGTCTGTAACCTAAGCCAGGCAGAATTTCACCCTGTCCAAACCATCCCCCTTGTCTCTACCTCTTTTTCTCATGTGAAGTGTTATTGTTGAGAATTTATTTTTGTTATTAAACAGATGAGAGCCTCTGGTTGTCTTCTGACCTTAAATGCACTATTTAAAATCCACCTCTGGCTGCACCTCATTGCAAAACACTGAGCTACCAATCAGTGTTTCTTGAGTCTGGGCTAGAGCTGGGAAAACCAACCAGGGAAGGGGAAGCATGGGAAGGGACTTTGAAAGCACATCAGTGTCTTCTGCTGAATTGCTCCTGTCCTCACCTCTGCAGGCCTTTGTTCTCCCAACCAACCTTTGCCAATTCTGCAAGTTCTGTGTTTCTGGGTCATTTTCAAGAACCAGTGGCCATTCTCACAAGGCATGATTCCCCTCCTTACCTGTTACCCTGTATTTATGATCCTACTACCCCACACCTGGTATTTAAAGATACAAAAAAAGTTGTACAGCAGAATCTAAACCCAATAAAAGACTTGAAGTTGGAACAGGTCCCACTCTGGGCATGTGTGTGTGATTGCTGAGCATGGGCAACAAATAGCTCAAGATGGGGTTGGGGTCAACTCCTTACCTTTGATTGTCAGGATGACCGCCCCAATTATCATGATCACTGTCTGCAATGCATCAGTGTAGATGACAGCAGCCAGGCCACCTATGGAAAAAGGGTAACAGTGCTAAGTGCCTGGGCCCTCAGCCTGACTGGGTCAACCCAGGGCCATTATTATGAATGAATGAATGAATGAATGAATGAATGAATGAATGAATGAATGAATGAAACAAATGGTGAGCCAGGCAGTTGGTTACTCTGGGGGAAGGGAGGAAAGCCTATATATCAACCATATTACCTCTCCCAGGGTGGAGTTATCTGTGTTGTCTGTTTGACTCCTCTCTGCTTGGCATCCACTGCCTTCCATACTCTGGCCTAACTCTAAACTCTCCTTTATTTTCTGACTCTCTGCCCCTCCTTTCTTTCCCTCCCTCCAACTCCAATCATTCTCTGAACATGCCCCCCACTTTTCCTCCTTTGTACTTTTGCTCATGCTGATCTGCTCTCCTACTGCTAAAAAACCTCAAGACAAGCCTGTGAGCAGGGTATTACTGCTATTATTTTCTCATTTTACAGATGAGGAAATTGGGTAAGTGACTCATCTGTGATCTCAAACTGTCAGAAATGGCCAAGATGCAGAACCAATTGTTCCTGACTCCAAGTCTAACACCCCAACTCAAAAAATGTATTGGACCTATTGTATGGGAGCCCAGTATTTCTCTCCGATAGGTTTGGAGGTATATGTAAATCTACAGGCAAAGGGTAGGAACCAAGTTAGGAGCTATGTTTTCCCTGTACCATCCTCCTGGTTGCATTGGTGCATGGGGGATGGGAAAGGGAAAGGGAGAGCCTAGAACAGTGAGAGCTTTTGGTTGGATGAAGGTCCACAGCATGGAAAGAAAGGTTACCTTGAAGCATATCCACAGTCTATTTCATTCCATCCCTTACCTGCAACGGTGTAAAGTGCCGTGATCACCAACATTATGACAGTAGACAGGTAAAAATTCCAGCCCAGACAGATGTGCACAAAGAGGGCCCCCGCATACAAGTCAATCTGGAGGGACCACAGGGTCAATGGTCAGTCAACCAATTTGTATTTATTTAACACCTACTGTATATTAGGCAATACGCTATGTTCTAAGAATAAAAACATTTTGATGTGCTCTTAAGGAGTATACTGGCTAATGGAGATACAACATACAAATAGCTATGTGCAAACAAGATATATACAGGATAAATTGAGGATAATCTCACAGGGAGGGCGTTAAGACACTCTGGGGTCATGTAAATGTAACAGAAACACACTGGTCATGTTCCAGGGCTCAGAGTTCAGCAGGCAAACTGAGGCAAGGAGGGTTGAAGTCTAGGGTTACTCAATCCATCCTCACAATGGGGGAAGTGATAAACTAAATAATATAATTTTTAAAATAAAAAATGGTAATAATAGCTAATGTTGCATGTTAAGTTTTGCAAAGCTCTTTACAAATATTCCACCATTTAATTCACCCCACCACTCTGTAATATAAGTGCTATTATTATCCCCATTTTATGGAATAGGAAACTGAGGCTTCATGAAAGGGTAAGTGACTTGTCCAGGGCCACAAAACTATTAAGTTTCTGAGGCAGGATTTGAACTCATGTTTTTCCTGATTCCATATCCAGCACTTCATTGGCTGGGGCTACCTATTTGCCCCTAGTAAATGCTTACTGCTTTCAAGTGTCACAGGGGAATAAACATGAGACTGAGAGAAAAGAAACCAGGGAATCAAATTTATTGTTATCCTGAGACAATGAATCTACAAACATTTATTAAGTGCCAAGGAAGTGTTAAGCACTGACTTGCCCTGGAGGAGTTTACATTCTATTCTGAGAGGTCATTTCCCTTCTCTGGGCCTCAGTTTCCTCATCTGTAAAATGAAGGATTTGGACTCTCTAAGGATCTTCCCAGCTCTAATATTCTAATGATTCATTCAGTTCACTCTGGAAAAGGGCTTCCATTGCCCCACTCCTTCAGGAAACCCTGAGAAGCAGCATAGCATAGAAGAGAGAGGACTGGATTTAGGTGGTCATGGCATCCTAGAACCTGAGTCAAAGGAACATCTGAGCACATATACATATAGCCCAACCTGTCCATCTATGAGAATCCCTTCTGCTGTTCAGTTGTGCCTGACTCTTTGTGACCTTATTTGGGTTTTTCTTGGCAAAGATACTGGAATGGTTTGCTATTACCTTCTGCAGCTCAGTTTACAGATGAGGAAACTGAGGCAAACAGGGTAAAGTGACTTGCCCAGGGTAACACAGCTAGTAGGTGTCTGAGGAAAGATTTGAACTCATGAAGATGAGTCTTCCTGACACTAGACCCGGCGTTCTATCTCCTGCACTACTTAACTGCCCATGAATATTTTCTATAACACATGGTCAACCAGCTTCTGCTTAAGTACCTCTAATAAGAGGGAACCTACTCCCTCCTGAGGCTGCCCATTTCATTTTGGATAGCCCTAATTATAAGGATGCTTTTTCTTATATCAAGCCTAAATCTACTTCTCTGAAACTGTCACTCATTACTACTAGTAACACACCTAACTTTTGCCCTCTGGGGCTAAATGGGGCAAGTCCAATCCTCTTCATACAATCACAGATTTAAAGGTAGAAGGGACCTTAGAGGTTATGTAGTCCATTTACTTTACAGTTGAAGAAACTGAGGCCCAGAGATTAAATAACTTGCCCAGGATCACACAAGTGATCACTGACAGGTCAGGCTAGATTCTCTCATTCTAGCTCCAGCCCTCTTTCCACCGTACAATGCTGCCACACAATAACAATACTTGAGGATGTTTATTGTATTCTCCTACCCAGGTGTCAACTCAGAACCATCTACCAAGAACTAATTGTTAAATTTTCAGTGTGAGCATTTACATTATGGAAATAAGTAGAGGCTAAAATAAGGATTTAATTTATTATTTTATTGGTTGTGTAGGCTTAAAGTGATAGAGAAAATGTTAATAATTTAGATTACACTTAAAAATGTGTCCTGTGTATATTTTCCCCCCCAGAGAGTTAGTTGGTAAAGATTTAACCAGCACAATCCTACCCCCCACCAAGTTTTTTCTTCCCTAGACTAAACATTCCCAGTTTCTTCAGCTGATCCTTATATAGTTTGACTTAAAAACACTTCACCGTCTTCGATGCTTTCCTCTGAACGTTTTCCAACTCACCGGTGCCCTTCCTAAAATGTGATGCCTAGAATACCCCATAATAAAAGATTACTACAGATGGTGATTGTGGCCATGAAATTAAAAGTCACTTGCTCCATGGAAGGAAAGCTATGGCAAATCTGGACAGCATACTAAAAAGCATAGACATCACCTTGATGATAGAGGTCTGAATGCAAAGCTATTGTGAGGATCCCCATGCCAAAACCACCCTCCCTTTTCACTCCTCTCTTTTTACTATTAGGAGACCACCCTGTTTTCCAGAGGTAAAATCCAGCAAACAAGCTGTGCCCTGAACTTGGCATAACAACAGTCCTTTGCACATACCCTCTGGATGAACTCTGCTGTAGCTAAATCACAGAATTGGTTCACACCAGCCCCCCTGGTGATCCCTGAGCTTGGACAAGCATCAGCAGGAGCCATGTTCCAGTCATGAAGCCCTACTATGAAACTTACTTCATTGTTACTGTTACCCATCATGGCCACTGTTACATCTCATTGCTTGTTTCTTTGTCTAGCCACTACCATATATATCAAGAATTAACCTCACTGCTTTAGGATCTCCTCTAGGAGGAGGACATATCTAGTTTCCCTCCTCCAAAGGAAAGATTTTTGCTTATAACCTCTGTGAGCTATTTGGTTTTATTTTATTTTATTTTTCAGAGTTGACAGTAGGTATAAAGTTTTTGTTTTATACCTCTTCATACCAGAGGTTAAACTCTGTGGCTCTTTGGTTATTTATTTTCAGAGTTTGACACTATGATTTTTCCAGTAGTAATGTATGGCTGTGAAAGTTAGATTATAAGGAAAGTTGAGTACGACAGAATTCAATGCTTTTGAATTGTGGTGTTGGAGAAGACTTTTGAGAGTCCTTTGGACAGCAAGGAGGTCAAACCATTCAATACTTACAGAAATTCAGGTTATTCACTGGAAGGTCAAACACCAAAGCTGAAACTTAAATACTTTGGTCATACAAGAAGACAGGAATCATTAGAAAAGACTCTGATATTTGGAAAGATTCAAGGCAAAAGGAAAAGGGGGATGGCAGAGGATGAGATGGATAGATAGTATCATGGAAATGAGAAATGTGAACTTGGACAGACTTTGAGAGATGGTGGAGGATAAAAGAGCCTGGTGTGCTATTATGGTCAATGGGATCACAAAGAGTTGAACACAAGTGCACAACAAAGAACTCCAGATACAGGCTGACCAACCTCCCTCATCCTGGCCACTATATCTGTCTTCACAGAATTTTTTTTTGACTGCTACATCATGTTGCTGACACATTATGGGTCTATAGTCTGCCAAGACCTCCAAGTCTTCTGAAGACAAATTATCACTAGCCATATGTCTCCAATCCTGTACTTATGAAGTCTATTAGACACAGGCACAAATCCTAACTTCCACATTCATTAGGGGTGTGACCATTAGAAAAAACCTTTCACATCTCTGATCCTCAGTTTCCTCATCTGTAAAATATAATCACATACTATCTATCTCACAGGACTGTTATGGGGAAAGTGCTTTATAAACATTAAAGCAACATAGGAATGTGAACTATAAGTAAACTTCGTCAGAATTAGACAAATCACTTTTGGAAAGAAGGATAAGGCACCTTGCTTAATCTTTGGGAAGTTAGAACTTGTAATAATAACTTATTAGATCAGCTAAGACCCAGCAGCAAAATTTAGACAAATATAACCCATGGTCCAGTACACCCGAATTCTGGACATATATTAACTGTATCCAGTCTTAGGGATAGCATGGAAAAATAATCTAGTCTCTAGCTTATATTGCTCCCACTCAGTTTGCATTGGAAAAATCATCTCATATAGCTCAGTTTTATGTTTCTACAGATGTGGCTAAAAAGGTCCCCAGCCCCATACAGCATTCAAGATAACAGACAGTTCTAAACAGCCCACGGAAAATGAGGGAGGCACAAAGGACTCATCTGAGCCCATAAACAAAGTAGAAAAAACAAAAGAGACATATGCAATAATCCACAATCAATATAATTCTTTCTCTCTAGTAGGTCCCACTTTTCCGCAGGGTCATAAGGTTGTCCAGACACAAAGCTACCCACAAACATTCAACCTTCTGATATATAAGGGCCTTCTCTTCCCTTCCCAACAGTCAAGCTGCTCAAGATATTTGCCTTCTCTGGATAGAAGTTTTGGTCCCCAAACTCTTGAACTTGGGTTATTCACAAGGCAATCCTGAGCTTGGTACTACCCAAGAAATCCCCTTTCTCTGCCCAGAAGGCTAGATTTCTGGATTTTGCTACCTAGGAAATCCCCTCTCCTTTATTTAGGAGGAAGGAAGTTTAGGAACATTATCTCCATTCTGCACTCTTAAGTCAAGTAGGCAAACACATTTTTTCCTTTTCTGTGGTCTCTTCAAAACCACCATTATTGGCTCCTGGGAAGGAAGAAGATCAATTCTCACAATGACCACCTGCTAATATAGGAAAAAGTTGATTTCTCACAACAACCTTTATGAGGTGTGGTTTGTTTGTTTTAAAGGATTTATCCAGAAATGTAAATGGAAGAGAAAAGGCCAAGGACAATGTCAACTCCCTTTTACAGGTTAGCACAAAGGTCAGCTCTTCTCATAAAAGTCTATCCTCCCAAGAGTCCAAGCCAATCAATTCATCTTGGGACCAGCTCACATCAGTTAAATCCATTCTCCAGGAGGCCCCAAGCAGCAGTTCCAAACCAAATGATTCAGTTTGGGGCAGCCCCAGTCTCTGAAATCTAATTAGCAAATGCCTTTTGTCCTCTCCACAAGGTGTTAGAGAACATGAACTCCCTCTCTATAAAGAGATATTTTCTCAGAAGTCATGACAAAGAATTGTTACCCCATATGTCCATCAAGTTTATTAGGTAACTCTCTTATTCAGCCCCTATGCAACTTGGATTTTCTATTGTTTACATCATGCCTCCCCAAGCAATCTCGGGCATTCAGGAGAACTGCCTGGTTTTCTCCTTCCTCCAACTGATAAGCATATTTTGGTGAAACTCACTTTGTGGTGCCCAGTTGGTGTAGGGACTTCCCTTTCCTTCATCATGATCATCAATAGTATCACTATATTACAGAACCCAGTTCAGCTGTTCCCACACAAATCAGAAAAGATTTCAAGTCAAGAACCAGTCCAAACTTTATGACTAGAATCACAAAACCTCATGTGGGGTGGGGGTGGAGAACCTCAGAACTCCTCTAACTCTATTCAGTGTAATCTAGTGCCCTGGAGAAAACACTGGCCCTGGAGTGAGGATGGAGTGAGATTTAAATTCTGTTTCTGAAATGTCCTAGTTAGATGACCCTGGGTAAATCATTTACTCTCTTCTGAGCTTCAGTTTCCTCATGTGAAAAAGGAAAATAATAATATATTCACTACCGAGAGCCTAGCAAGTGCTTTTTAAATCTTAAAATAAAAAAAAAAAATTGTCATTATGTAGGAATCCTTGCTTCTATGCCCCAGATAAGTGGTTATCTAATTTCTCCTTGAAAAGTTCCTTAGTGATAGAGAACTTCCCAAGGCAAGGCATTCTACTTTGGGCTAGTCTCAAAAAGTTATCCCACCCCCACCCCCACTTCCTTCTTTATGATCTTGTCCTCATGTCTAATGATGCCCAATCTAGCCAGTTCTATATCCACACCATCTTTCAGACCAGTCCCCATCCTGGTGGCTAACACCCTGGGGTTCAGATTGTTTTCAGTTACTCTCTTGGATCATTGCAATAACTTCTCATTCGATCTCACTGCCCCAGGGCCTCCCACTGCATCCTCCAAGTAACAGCCAAAGTGACATTCCTAAAGCCCGGGTCTACCTGTGTTGTTGTTTCCTTATGCAAAAACATCCAGGGGCGCCCTATTATCTCTAAGATCAAATATAAACCCCTTTGTTTGGTGATTAAAATCATTTGTACTCTGATTCCAGCCTCTCTTTACAGTGTTATTCATAGATTCTACAGTTTAGCAAAACTGGACTATTTGTTGGCCCTCACTTAAAACATTCCATCTCAAGATTGTTCCCCTTGCCTCACTCTCTTCTTATCTCTACTTAAATCCCTTAGAATTCCTTAAAAGGTCAGTTTAAGTGCTACTTCCTAAGGGAAACCTTTCCTAATGCTCTATACTGCCAATCCTCATCAGACTGTAAACACCTTAACCACAGGGACTGTCTTCCACCTTTTTTATATCCCTAGCACTTATCACAGAGCCTGGCACATAGTAGCATCTTAATAAATATTTAATGGGGCAACTAGGTGGAGCGGTGGATAGAATGCCAGGCATAGAGTCAAGGAGAACCTGATTTCAGACATTTCCTAGATGAATGACCATGGGCAAGTCACTTAACCTGTTTGCCTCAGTTTCCTCATCTGTAAAATGGTGATAATAATAGCAGCTGCCTCTCAGGGTTGTTATGAGGATCAATGAGGTAATAGTGACATGGTGTTTAACACAGAACCCAGCACCTAGTAAGTGCTATATAAATGTAAGCTATCATGATTATTTTATTGGTTGTTTTGGATGTGCCTCCCTCCTAAAAAATTACCTAGGATTTACTTTGTGTATATGTATATATAGCTGCATACACATACATATTTATTATTATTATATTTATTTATAATAACAGAATGCTATTATTATTTTATTAATTATAATTCTATGTTTATATATGTATATATTTATACATGTATATATACACATATATATATGCATAGTATATATGAATTGTGCTGCTTATGTTACATGTGTACGATTGCTTCTCCTAATAGAACATAAGTTCCCCGAAGACAAGGACGGTTATGCTTTTGTATTTGTATCCTCAGAAACTACCATAATGCCTGGCATAGAAGGCACTAAGGAAATGATTGATTATTGGCTAATTGATTCTACTTGTTGCTTCTAGTTCTTTCTAAGCCAAACAAGCAAAACAAGTTTAATTCTTCTTCCACATGATTGACCTCCAAATATTTGAAAACAATTATCATGTTGCCCTATCTTTTCTTCAAACTGAACATTCCCAGTCCCTTCAAATGATTCACATATGGTACAGTCTTCAGTTTCCACACAGTCCCAGGTTACACTCTGGACACCTTCACCATAGCTCCACCCATCTCTCTTTCAGCTTCCTTTTATATAGTCTTGTCCTCCATTGGAATGTAGGTTCCTTGGTTAAGGACTGTCTTTCTTTATGCTTATATTTGTATTTTTGGAGCTTAACACAGGGTCTGGTACATAGTAAGTGTTTAATAAATGCTTATTCACTGACTTATGGTCCAGACTTCCCTTATCAGCTCACACTGTAGCTTGTCAAAGCCCTTCCTGCAATGTGACATAAAGGCTGAACTTAATACTTCAAAGTCAGTCTGACCAGGGTCGTGTACAATGTGACTGCCACTTCCCACATTCTGAACACTGTGTTTCTCTGTTGCCTGTGATCACAAGCAAGTCACTTAACTATACTGGGTCTCCTTTCCATCTTCTGTAAAATGAAGAGTTTAGATGAAATGATCCTTCATCTAAGGTTCCTTCCATCTCTAAATCCTATAATCCCATTAATTCAGTCTAAAATAGGATTATATAGTGGCAACATGGTGTAGTATATAGATGATGACCTAAGAGTCAGAAAGATCTGGATTCCTGTCCTGGCTGAGGCATACACTAACTGGGGGTCAGCTGGGTGACCTGAGGCAAATCACTTAATCTCTCAGTGCTCTAGGCAAATCTCAAAGAATGTAAATTGCAGAATACTTACTGACAGGAATAGAGGAAGTTTACTCTCTAGGAATTCCCCACATCAACAGAATCACAAATCTGAACCAAAGAAACCCTCCAGGTAACATTAGCATTATGTCTGCCTTGTCACCCTGGTGACCTTAATATCCCAGGTCTTTTTCATACCTTCTTCCTAGACCTAGCTCCACTTCATTCCACTTGTCTGATTTCCTTTTTTTAAAAAACACAAGTATAGGATGATAATTATTCCTGTGAAAAATGTCATATCATTATATTAGGGTTATTCCATCCTGTGATGACCTTTTCAGATACTAATTCTAATTAATAGCACGGTGATTCCCCCCTAAATTTGGCAGCAAAATAATTCTTCCTCGACAATATCAGTGTACAACTTTGCCATACTACAATGGATTTATGATGTCATCAATTTGAGTTTTCTCTCCAATAATGCAGCTTGAAAGCCCATTGTGTGCCCATTCTGTGGACTTCTATCCATGTTCTTCCATCACTTCACTCCAGAGAGTTGGGGCCCACCCTTGATGTTTTGCAGACTTCTCCAGTATCCCAATGGAACTGTCCATCATTTATCCCTTGCTCTTAACACTGCTCAGTCTATCTTCTTTTTTGGTCTCATAGTTGCTTGACGATATCCTTTACAACACTTTCGTATAATTTTTTGTTTGCAACTTGTTCATGCCCATTATAAATCAAAAAGCACTTATTAAGTGCCTGCTATGTGCCAGGATTCTGTGCTAGGTTCAAATGCAAGGAATGAAACAATGCCTGTTTGAAAGAAACTTGAATTCTATGGGGTAGGGAATGGGGTGAGGAGCAGTATGTCCTTATATAGGTCTATGTAATATATACATACACACACACAGAGAGACACATATATACACAGGTGGAATAAATACAAGGAAGTTGGGAAGGGAGGGCACTCCCAGATGGGAAGATCAGGAAGGGGTCTTAGAAGATGGTATTGAGTTGTCTCTTGAAGGGAGAAAGGGAACCTATGAGGTTAGAGGGAAAGAGGGAAGGCTTTCCAGACTTGAGGGACAACTAGTGCAAATGCAGGTAGGCAGGAAATGGAAAGTGTCATGATTTTCCTATCAGCAAAAACAGAAAGGCCAGTTTGGCTGGACTGGTGAGTGTGGGAAAAGTGGGAAAGTTAGTTTGGAAAGGTAGGTTGAGGTCAGGCTATTCAGGGGTTTTAAATCCTGGAAGTAACAAGAAACCACTGGAGTCTACTGAGGAGGGGAGTGACAAGAGCAAATTTGATTTAAGGAAAATCTCTTTGGCAACTCTATGCAGGATAGAGTGGAGTGGGGAAAGACCAGTTAGGAGGTCATTGCAATAATCCAGATGAAATGTGATGAGGGCTTGAACTAAGGTGCTCTTTTTGCATGTGGAAAAGCAAGAGTCGGTATGGCTGAACTATGGAATGCCTGGAGTGTAATAATGTATAGGAATACTGGAAATTTAGAAAAGGGGCAGGTTATAAAGGAAGGAAACAAACATTTATTAAGCACCTACTATGTGCCAGGTACTGTGCTAATTGCTTTACCTTAGCAGTTTGGTAGCCAGCAGGGAGGAACCAGAAGATAGGGAGAGATTGAAGATGAAAGAAAAAGTCAGGATGATAACTGGGGCAATCAGCTGGAGATGATGAGAGAGGACAGAATGAAGGACACATGTAGAGGACTTGGCCTTGGCAAGCAGAAGGACTGCCTCTTCATCAGAGACTAGAATAAAGGAAGATATGGTGAAAGATATGAGGGAAAGTGAAAGGGAGAAGAGCGAGCTCT
Organism: Bettongia penicillata ogilbyi; assembly: GCA_023548195.1. NCBI lineage: Eukaryota > Metazoa > Chordata > Mammalia > Diprotodontia > Potoroidae > Bettongia > Bettongia penicillata. Next base: position 1,519,979 of record JAJHZJ010000066.1, on the reverse strand, counting down.
TGATAGATGACTTCATTTATTTCTGTGAATTAGAGAGTAAACTTCCTCTATTCCTGTCAGTAAGTATTCTGCAATTTACATTCTTTGAGATTTGCCTAGAGCACTGAGAGATTAAGTGATTTGCCTCAGGTCACCCAGCTGACCCCCAGCTAGTGTATGCCTCAGCCAGGACAGGAATCCAGATCTTTCTGACTCTTAGGTCATCATCTATATACTACACCATGTTGCCACTACATAATCCTATTTTAGACTGAATTAATGGGATCGTAGGATTTAGAGATGGAAGGAACCTTAGAGATCATTTCATCTAAACTCTTCATTTTACAGAAGATGGAAAGGAGACCCAGTATAGTTAAGTGACTTGCTTGTGATCACAGGCAACAGAGAAACACAGTGTTCAGAATGTGGGAAGTGGCAGTCACATTGTACACGACCCTGGTCAGACTGACTTTGAAGTATTAAGTTCAGCCTTTATGTCACATTACAGGAAGGGCTTTGACAAGCTACAGTGTGAGCTGATAAGGGAAGTCTGGACCATAAGTCAGTGAATAAGCATTTATTAAACACTTACTATGTACCAGACCCTGTGTTAAGCTCCAAAAATACAAATATAAGCATAAAGAAAGACAGTCCTTAACCAAGGAACCTACATTCCAATGGAGGACAAGACTATATAAAAGGAAGCTGAAAGAGAGATGGGTGGAGCTATGGTGAAGGTGTCCAGAGTGTAACTTGGGACTGTGTGGAAACTGAAGACTGTACCATATGTGAATCATTTGAAGGGAAGAAAAGATAGGGCAACATGATAATTGTTTTCAAAAACTACCAAAAACCACATGATTATCTCAATAGATGCAGAAAAAGTTTTCGACAAAATACAACCCCCATTCCTATTAAAAACACTGGAGAACATAGGAATAAAGGGAACTTTCCATAAAATAATAAGCAGTATCTATCTAAAACCTTCAGCAAGCATTATATGCAATGGGAATAAGCTAGATGCATTTCCAATAAGATCAGGGATGAAACAAGGATGTCCATTATCACCACTATTATTCAGTATGGTACTAGAAATGTTATACAAGATAAAGAAATTGAAGGAATAAGAATAGGCAAAGAAGAAACTAAGATATCACTCTTTGCAGATGATATGATGATACACTTAGAGAATCCCAGAGACTCAAGTAAAAAACTACGTGAAGTAATAAACCACTTTGGCAAAGTTGCAGATTACAAAATAAACCCGCACAAATCTTCTGCATTCCTATATATTAGCAACAAAGTCCAACACCAAAAGATAGAAAGAGAAATCCCATTTAAAGCTAGGGTAGACACTATAAAATACTTGGGAGTTTACCTGCCAAAACAAACCCAGGGATTATATGAACACAATTACAAAACACTTTTTACACAAATAAAGTCAGATTTAAGTAAGTGTAAAAATACCAGTTGCTCATGGGGCTGAGTTAATATAATAAAAATGACAATTCTACCTAAATTAATTTACTTATTTAGTGCCATACCAATTAAACTATCAGATAATTATTTTCTAGAGCTGGATAAAATAATATCAAAATTCATCTGGGACAACAAAAGGTCCAGAATATCAAAGGGACTAGTGAAAAGAAATGTTAGGGAAGGTCGCCTAGTGCTACCGGATCTCAAATTGTACTATAAAGCAACAATTGTGAAAACTAGTTGGTATTGGCTAAGAAACAGAAGGGTAGACAAGTGGAATATACTTGGCACTCAAGACACAGTAGGGAAGGAATATAGCAACCTCCTGTTTGATAAACCCAAGGACCCCAACTTCTGGGATAAGAACTCACTGACAAAAATTGCTGGGAAAACTGGATAACAGTGTGGTAGAAACTAGGCATAGACCCATGCCTGACACCATACACAAGAATAAAGTTCAAATGCATACATGATCTTGGTATAAAGATTGATACCATACACAAGCTGGAGGAGCAAAGAATAGTATATTTATCAAATTTATGGAGAAGGGAAGAATTTTTTTACAAAAGAAGAGATAGAAAGCATTATGAAATGCAAGATGGATAATTTTCATTACATTAAACTGAAAAGTTTTTGCACAACCAAACCCAATGCAACCAAAGTTAGGAGGGATGTAGTAAATTGTGAAAGAATTTTTACAGCTAATCTCGGGGAAAAAGGTCTCATTTGTAGAATATATAGAAAACTGACTCAAATGTATAACTATACAAGTCATTCCCCAATTGATAAATGGTCAAAGGATATGAACAGGCAGTTTTCAGAGGAAAAAATTAAAGATATCTATAATCATATGAAAAAATGCTCTAAATAACTTTTGATTAGAGAGATGCAAATCAAAACAACTTTAAGGTACCACATCACACCTGCAAGATTGACAAACATGACAGAAGAAGAAAATGATAAATGTTGGAGAGGATGTGGAAGAGTTGGAACACTAATTCATTGTTGGTGGAGCTGTGAGCTCATCCAACCATTCTGGAGAGCACTTTGGAACTATACCCAAAGGGCTACAAAAATGTGCATACCTTTTGACCCAGCAATATCGCTACTAGGACTATATCCCCAAGAGATTATAAAAATAGGAAAGGGTCCCACATGTACAAAAATAATTATAGCAGCACTCTTTGTGGTAGCCAAAAACTGGAAGTCAAGGGGATGCCCATCAATTGGGGAATGGCTGAATAAATTATGGTATATGAATGTAATGAAGTACTATTGTGCCATAAAAATGATGAACAAGAAGACTTCAGGGAGGCCTGGAAGGACTTATAAGATCTGATGCTGAATGAAAGGGGCAGAACCAGGAGAACTTTGTGCACAGCAGTAACCACAGTGTGCAAGAGTTTTTTCTGGTAGACTTGGAACTTCATAATAATGCAAGAACTTAGAAAAAAAAATTCCCAATGGTTTTCTAAGGTAAAATGCCTTCCACACTCAGAGAAAGAACTATGGAATTCAATCACAGAATGTAGCTGATCATGTTTGTGTGTGTGTGTGTGTATTATGTTTTGATTTGTTATATGATTTCTTCCATTTATTTTAGTTTGTCTACATAGCATGACTATAGTGAAAATTTATTTAATAGGAAAGTATATGTAGATCCTATATAGAATTGTATGCCATCTTGAGGAGGGAGGGGGGTGGAGGAGGATAGGTGGGGGGGGTAAAAATCTAAATTTTATGGTAGCGATTGTAGAACATTTAAAAAAATAAAGAAAAGAAAAAAATAGCAGTTACACCAAGAAGAAATCAAATACTGGAGGGAAAAAACCATCTGAGCTGATCAAAATGGATTTGGAAGAACAATGTATTTGGCTAAAGTTCCCCCATCCTTTGTTAGAATTCTTTAAGAGGATTGGAAACAATGATGTGAACAACTTTTCTTTCCAACCTAGAATAGTTTTCTTTGAGCCAGGGAAGTAACCAGCATCCACAATAACTCCATGAGATCTTTCCCTAAGACACTCAAGGCCCAGGTGAGCCACCAACTCTTTTGACTCAACCAACACCAGGGGCCCAATCCCCACAGCTTCCTTTTCTACAATATAAAAAAACCCTCTGATTTGTATGTTTGCTCAGTGGGGGTGGGGAGGTGGGAACAGTCACCCCAGTGTAAGCAGGGAGCCCATGAGTTTCCCCCCGAAGGAAGCTTGTTGGGGTGTCACCACCTGGGAGAGGAGCGAAGAAAGACTCCTTGTCAAGTCAATACAAGTTCTCCCTTCACTTTCCTGAGCTGGCTTGGCTCGCTTGGTTAGAAACAGCTCTTTCATGGGTTGGTATCAGGTGTTCCTGCCCACCTAAAGCTTCCTTCCTACTCGCTGCCTTGTTGATTTCCATGGAAATCCCCAGTCTGCCTGGCAGAGCTCCATGCTGTCACCTTCTCTGCCTAGAATTTCACCTCCCACCTCACCTACTTTACCATTCCCACCCCCACACTCATGATAGATTTCAGAGGTAGAAAGACCCAGATCCCAATATTTCCTTTGTGGTAGGAGTAATATATTCTAGGAGCACAGATAAGTATAAAATGGACTAGCTTTTCCTAACCCTCTCCTCCCAATTAGGCTACTTCTTTTTCTTAAGAGACATGGACACTGTTCTTAAGATCTGATTGACTAAGTGGCCTCTTTCAGGTTGATGACAGGGCTTCCTTGTCACTTGGCAAAAACTTAAGGGGAACTCCAGTTTTTTCTCGCTGAGGCATCTTCCTGTGGATAGACATCTTGACTAATACAGGCAAGTTGTCCTCAACTGAATTAATATGGCATCTTCATTGAATATCCTTGTTGAATATCCTTCTTTTGCTATGGCTAAGTAAACAGGTGGCACAGGGGGTAGAATGCTAGGAGTGAAGTCAGAAGGACTCATTTTCTGAGTTCAAATCTGTCCACAGATACTCAGACACAGCTGTATGACCTTGGGCAAGTCACTTAATCCTGTTTGCCTCATCTGTAAAATGAACTGGAGAAGGAAATGGCAAACCACTCCAGTATCTCTACCAAGAAAACCCCAAATGAGGTCACAAAGAGTTGGACATGACTGAAAGGACTAAACAACCACAAAGTAAACCACTTTTCAGCCCTGGAACTCACTCCTCCTAACTGGTACTCTTTTCCATTCCTCTGCTTGGAGGGTGGAGAAGGAGGCAAGGTCAGCCAGCCATCTCTCCATCTCCCACCTGGCTGCACTACTATGAACTGCTCCATTATGATCCATACCTGGTACCTTTTCCTGGACCCTTCCCCTCTCTTCCCACTCCTTGCTGCTTCCTTTGGCATTCTGTCTTCCTCTATTCAATTGTGAGCTCCTTTAGGGCAGGAGCTCTTTCATCTCTCTTTGTATCCCTAAGCATTTAGCACTGTGCCTGGTACATAGTATGCACTTATTAAATGTTTATTGACTATTTACAACTGAATGATCTAGACTCTCATTTTATTTCACTATTGGAACTAATCTACCAGGGAACCAACCTGAATCAGGCCCAGCCCACCACATCTTCAAATAAATACTCACTACCTGTGTGACCTCAGGGAAGTCACTTAATCTCACTGAGTCTCAATAGTCTCATATGTAAAATGAGGATGATAATACCTGTAGCAACTACTTCATAAGACTGTTGTAGTGATCAAATGAGAGAATGTATGCAAACCACTGCAGATCTCCAAGTGTTGTATAAATGTGAGCTGTTATTTTGTCAATTTCTTGTTCTCATGGAGTTCAGATGGAAAAATACCTCTTTAATGTTTAATGATCTGTAGTCTATTTTGCAGATGGATAAAGGGCCTGTTTTTTGTAAATAAATGAAAATAATGAGATTTTTATCATTATCATTACTCATTTAATTTTAAGCTTTTAAAATGTAGTTCAGATTTTGAAATCCTAGGACAAGTCACTATTCTGCTTCTTTTAATTTTTTTCAATGAACAAAAAATTCATTTTCTCTTCTTCCTTCTTATTACCCCCATTGGAAAAAAAATAAAAACAAAAATCATGTAACAAATGTGTGTAGTCCAGGAAAACAAATTTTCACATTGGTCATGCCCCCAAATTACATCTCATTCTGAATCCTTAGCCCATCACCTCTCCAGTTTTATACTGCTTTTATTTAAATTTCTATAGACTAGGCAAACCTGGACATAAGGACTGCTTTGTTTAGCTCAACAAAAAGTATTGGGATGCAGGCTCTTCTTCAGAGACTCACTGAAATCTTCCTTGGTGCAAAATCATGGGGATGATGCCTGCATGGTTTTTATTTATTCTACTAAGTCTCTAAGTTTGAAAAGTCTAAAGCTGCACTAAATCTTTGGGAACACCTTGTATTTTGAAAGCTTTTCCACACAACTTGGAGATTGTATTTGATATGGCAATATCTATTAAAAATATTGTTTTTAAGATTTTATGAATCAATCTTGATGTCCAGGTAATTATGGTCAAGTCTAGCTTTTGACAATATTTCAGTTCTAGTGTATGTATTAAGTTCTGAGGGATATCCTGAAATCTATATTTGTAATATAGAGAATTTGTTCAATGTTCCATGAAAAATGGTGAGGTCTGATCTTGCTCAGTATTCAGTAGGTGCTGAATTTGTATGGCCTGAGGTGATGGGTAGCAAGGTTTCTGCCATATCCTTGAATAATTCCCAGATTCCTTTTTTTAAAAATAATTATTTTATCTGTTTTTAGTGTTCTGTAGTCACTTCCATTTATCTTAGATTTTTTCCCCTACTTCCCCCCTACCTCTCTACTCCCCACCCAAGATGGCTTGCAGTCTTATATAAGTTCTACACATAAATTCCTGTTAAATACAATTTCACCATAGTCATGTTAAATAGAAGAATTAAAATGAATGGGAGAAACCATAAAACAAAACAAAACAAAATATAATACAAAAGAAAATGGTCTGCTCCATTCTGTCATCCAGTTCCATAGTTCTTTCTCTGGTTATGGAAAGCTTTTTGCCTCAAAAGTCCATTGAGAACTTTTTAGGTCCTTGCATTGCTCTGAAAGACTAAGTCTACCAGAAAAATTCCTCTCACATTGTAGTTGCTGTGTACAAAGTTCTTCTGGTTCTGTGCCTTTCACTCAGCTTCAGTTCATATAAGTCCTTCCATTCCTCTCTGAAGTCTTTCTGTTCATCATTTCTTATAGTGCAAGAGTATTCCATTACATTCATATACCACAACTTGTTCAGCCATTCCCCAACTGATGGGCACTCCCTTGATTCCCAGTTTTGGGCCACCACAAAGAGAGTTGTTATAAATAATTTTGTGCATGTGGGACCCTTTCCCATTTTTATGATCTCTTGGGGATACAGTCCTAGAAGCGATATTGCTGAGTCATAGGGTATGCACGTTTTTGTAGCCCTTGGGCATAGAATGGTTGGATCAGCTCACAGCTCCACCAACAATGAATTAGTGTTCCAACTCTCCCACATCTTCTCCAACATTTATGATCTTCCTGTTTTGTCATGTTGGCCAATCTGATAGGTGTAATGTGGTATCTCAGAGTTGTTTTGATTTGCATCTCTCTAATCAATAGTGATTTAGAGCATTTTTTCATATGACTATAGATAGTTTTAATTTCTTCCTCTGAAAACTGCCTGTTCATATCCTTTGACCACTTATCAATTAATCCCCAGATTCCTTAAAGATAACCCTTCTATAACTTCCTGAAGCGATGACCTGGTCCTGAATTGTCATCACATATCTCTGTTTCTATAGGTCACAGATTATAATTCTGGTCTCCTTGACTCCCAAGTCCACTAAGCTATTTGTTTCATGTTTGGAGTTTAGCTGTTTCGTGGGCTCCATCTATAGGTGGGCTGCTTTCAGTTACACTTGATAAATCCAATGGTGTATACCTATAATCAATCTACCTTTACTATTGCCCAGATATAGGATGATTGCTTATTCCAAAAGTATTTCTATAAGTTTTTTACCTGTTTTTATGTGCTCTGAAACTATCAGTCCTTTTCCTCCTTTTTGACAATGAAATGTTAACCTTTGTGTAGCCACATTGTATTAATGGACCATTTCATTAATTCCTGCAATATGTTTTATATTCACATACAAATATATAATTCATACAACATACACAATACAAATTCATTTAATTAATTCATACAATTATATGAATTCTTGCTAGGATATTTTCCAAATATGTTCTAGTTCATTTTTACAGTTCTGTAAGTCTTATATTAAGAGTAGTGTTGTTTAAGTATTAATTGTTTTAAATGTGTTCTTCCCACTGAGTTTTGCTTTCAGGATGCTAGTAAGCCTCCTAACATATTCAGTCATATCTTTCTCCTTGATAGCTTCATGCTCAATGTATTTTGCCTAGAGGAAATGAAGGTTTTTATAAGTACTGTCTTCTCCCATTGGTTCAATTTATATAATCGTAGAGTATTGTATTGTAAACAAGTCATTACACACACATACTCCTGCTGCTGAATGCTGGACTTCCCCACAACGCACAACAAGCTCACCTGCCAACACTTGCTTGTTAAGATGTGTCATGGACTTGACCACTGATTGGTTATAACTTGCATTTTGTGTGTTTACTTGGAAAATAATATAATCACTATGATTTTCACTCTGTTACACAACAGATGAAACATGTACAAACAGTTTTTCAAAAGAATCTTCTCTTTATTTATACTTCCACCACCCCCTTATTTTTATTCAATGCCCCTCAATTGCCCCCTAGCCTCCCTATCATTCCAGCACCCTCTAGGGAGTAGCATTGCCCAATTTGGAACCTATGTCTAATGGATAGCACTGGGCTGGAGTCAGGAAGGTCTGAGTACAAATTCTGCCTCACACTCTTAGTAGCTGTGTGACCTGGGCAAAACAATGAAACTGCTTGCCTCTGTTTTCTTATCTATAAAGAGGGGATAATAAACCAACTACCTCCTGGGGTTGATGCAACAATAAAATGAGATAATATTTGTTAAGTACTTTGAAAGTCAGTTATTTTTCAGTTGTGTCTGACTCTTTGTGGTCCCTATTTGGGCTTTTCTTGGCAAATGTACTGGAGTGGTTTTCCACTTCCTTCTCCAGCTCATTTTACAGGTGAGGAAACTGAGGCAAACAGGGTTAAGTGATATGCACAGGATCACACAGCTAGCAAGTGTCTGAGGCTGGATTTAAATTCAGGAAGGTGAGTCTTCCTAACTCTAGGCCCCATGCTCTACCCACTGCACCACCTAGTACTATATAACTGCTAGCTATTTTAACTATTATTATTGTAGGGATAGAGCACTCATCACTTCGCAAGTGTTGAGGGCCAGGGTGGAGTGCAGTTGACAAGATCAGGATAGACCTTCAGGGGAAACTGATCTTTGAGACTGTGCTCATTATCATCCGGAATGGCTCTCCATGCCCCATAGACGTTGTTGTCTCTGAGACAAACAGAATTACAGAAAACAAGGGATATGTAAAATAGATGCTCCTAGGCTCATGGTCTGATTTAATCAGAAGACTGATTTAATCATCCTGATTGATTTAATCACTGGAACAGAATAGCAGAATGTCAGGTAGACTTGCAGTACCTTGTCTATAAACCTGAACCCTCAGATCAATAAAGGGAACTGGTCTATCTTTTCCCACCTCCTGTGACTCTTTTCTTTCAACCACATCACTGAGCCACGTAGGGACACAGGGGAGGCCGCTACATCTGGCGCCTGAACCAGGGACCAGGGACCTGATCCAGGACAAGGACTCGTCTTTTGGTGAGTGGCCCCCTTAGAAACGAAGGTAAGGGGGAAGCCTCAAAGAAGTCCAGCAGGGGTGTTTCACTTTGTGTTTGAGGTTCATGCAGGCACAGTAAAATCTCAGCACTTACAGGCTTATGGGGAGAGCTTACTGTGCTAACAGAATCAAAAGGCAGATTCTGTGTATAAGAAATCAGTACTGATAGGTAAATAGCAAAAGTAAAGTTAGTAATGGGTCAGATACTTTTTAAGAGCAGAAACACTCAGGTAGAGGTGGTTGTGGAGAAGGAGGAAGGGGAAGAAGAAGTGGTTTCCTGGTCAGAGGAAGCCTCAGCACTCCTGGAACCCCCAGCTCCCACAGAACCGCTGCCATTCTATACTCCTCCAGAAACCCTAGATCCCAGTAATACAGGAGGAGTTTCAAGAGAATTCACCCCTCTGGATTTTAAATTTTTACAGGAATTAACGCAAGAGGCAATCAATTATGGACCAAGTAATCCTTACATTCAGTCTCTTCTAGACAGCATTTCTCAGACAGCCCTATGCCCCACAGATTGGTGTAACTTAGATAAAATCATTCTTGAAGGAGATTACTTAATGTGGAAATTTGAATTTCACAAAGCATGTTTGGAACAAAGTAAAAGAAATCAAGCCATAGGTCTAATTTTTGACAAACTTTTCTTGGTTTTTTGAATTCTTTCTTATTGTCTGAATATGTATTCTGTATCCATGTTCTGTGTGAGTGTGTTTGTGTGTTAATCTCTATCCCATGTTTTCTCTTTCCCTTGTCCCTTCTCTCTGATGACTGCAGCACCAGGGAGAGTATGGGAGAAAGAAAGAGAAACTAACCTTGTTGCTAAAGGCAGTTTCAGGAATGCATAAAAGTTTTGGAAAGTTGTAAAACTCTCTCTCTCCTTCTTCCTTCTAACCCTGGCCAGGTTGGGATGGTGGAGAGAAAGACAAGAAGAAATCAGGGAAGTTTTTTCCTCTTATTAGAGGCAGGTTGACTAGCATTTTACTTATCTCATGCCTCACCTGAAAGAAGTTTTTGTATAATGGGAAATAACCAGAAAGTAGTAATCAGGTCATATTTTAAGTGAAATATGTCACTCCTAATTGGATGTTTAAAACAGGTCAGAATTTGTTATATTATTTGGCACTAAGGCAAAGTGGAAAAATGCATAGATCTGAAAAAGATACCTCAGAGATAAAGCTTTTGAACTCTCCAGTAGAATGGAGGGGACTTGGTGCCACTGGATAGTTGTCCGGAAGTCTCCCTCACTTCAGCTGATAGTTTCAAAAGCCCTCTCTTTCAAAGAAGTTCTTAAGGAGTGGATAGGGAAGTAAAATTTACCTGAGTAAATGTTAGAATCATTAAGATTGTTTTGCCCTGCAGTCCCAACTCATCAACCAGGTAGGACTGCAGTCAATTGTAACTCTTATCATCCCAGATTAGATCAAGGGAAGAGAATGCTAAAGAATAGTAGGGAATTTAATTTGCCCTTCTGAGGGTAGGGGTTGGGTCACAACAATGAGATCACAAGCCAGCCAGCCCCTATATTTAGTAAGCCCAGTCATCTAATAATATTTATATGTGATAGTTTGGAAATGTAATTAATGACACCTAAGCTTCACTATTTGTGTTACTGTTGTGCTTCTAAAGTGTTACAGTCTTGTAAAAATTGAGCAACCCCTGCAATCCAGAAACAGTGTTAGAGAAACCAATTTCTAATTTGAATTGTTGAAACTAAAAGATGATGAACTATGCCTGGGTAGGGCGAAGCCAGAGGAAACTCTGGTGGAGGTCCGTAGCGGTCCTGACGTGCAAATCGGTCGTCCGACCTGGGTATAGGGGCGAAAGACTAATCGAACCATCTAGTAGCTGGTTCCCTCCGAAGTTTCCCTCAGGATAGCTGGCGCTCTCGCAGGTGGCGCCCAACGTGGGGCTGATGCTAAGAAATCCGCTTGGCCTTCTCTTTTGAGGAGAGGAACTAGACAGCCTCAGGACTAGCCTGGGAAGAGGAAGACATGGGTCAGGGATACAGCGTTCCCTTGATCAAACCCGAGGAGAAGACAGTGCTTGCTTGCCAACTTTATAAGTTGTGCAAGCGGCAGCATATTAAAGCCTGTCCAGCTGCCAGCTCAGGTGCTCTGTCTAGTTATTCCCCTCCCCCACCGGAGGGGCCGGAGACGTCCGAAGACCCAGGAAAGGGTAAGTATAACCAAGCGAAGTCTGGGGATAAGGGATACCGCTTTATCCAGGCGAAGGCTGGGGAGGAGCCCCATGTGAGAGTACCGCCTGGCCTAGTGTCCAGGTGAAGGCCCCCAGAGAGATTACTGTCTGGCCTAGTATCCAGGCGAAGGCTGGGGAATAACCCCTGTGCAGACAGCTTGCATACAGCTTGCTCACATTGACAGTTTTAGAAGCATAGCATTCTCACAACCAATTTCATCAGTTAGCTTCCATGCTTCGAAGTGAATTTCATACTACTAGAGAGCAAGCAAGAAGCATTGTAGTAAAGTCTTGTCCACATTGTATTCCATTTTTGCCAGCTCCATCCAACACATCCATCAATCCTTGAGGATGCAATCCTCTTGAAATATGGCAAATGGATGTCACACATGTCCCAGAATTTGGAAGGAATAAATACCTTCATGTGACTATAGACACATATTCACGTTGTACTATTGCCACCCCACTGACTGGGGAATCAACAAAATTTGTTATTGATCATCTGTTCAGGTGTTTTGTAATTCTAGGTATTCCACAAATTATAAAAACAGACAATGGTCCGGCTTATACTAGTCAAGCCTTTATTAAGTTCTGTCTGTCATACAGAATATAGCATAGAACTGGCATCCCATATAATCCTACTGGTCAAGCCATTGTAGAACGTCACAATCATGACATAAAAACTCTCCTCCAAAAACAAAAGAAAGGGGGAGAAGAAGGCAAAAGGAGAAGAGTTGACATGGTATTGTATACCATTAATTTCCTGACACCAGACAGAGAGGGGCTTATGCCCACTCAAAAGCAATTTCAAGGGAGAAAAGCAGACCTCACTGATTGGAAATAAGGTGAAATGGAACAACACAGACAGACCCATGGGGGCGAGGGTATGTTTCTATTTCCACAGGAAATGGTGAAGTTTTGATCTAGATACCGACCTCTGCCATACATTGGAGAAGATAAGGAACGAGGAAAAGAGGAAAGAAAAAAGGCCAAGACTACAACGAACCTGTCATCGGATCAACAGGACAATAACACTCATTCAGCTTCTGGGCACCCTCCAGCTGACCACTGCACCAGAAGGAACTGATTGAGAAGATAGATGGACTTTTTGCACATAATCACCTTGGGTTAGGTGGTGAAATGGGGAGGGAAAATAGATAATTATGGTAGCATATGGATCTAAGGTTTTTGGGAAACAAATTGATATAGATAGAATTTTTGCTTTTGTGATCGGGAAATGACATGCTTTAATTGTACTATTCACTGAATACATTGGTTTTCATATAGCTAACACTAGTATTATATCTGTAATTATGTGTCCCAGGTTTGCTATAATGCCTATCAAAAGTGAAGGCTGGTATCTGTATCAGATCAAACTTTGAATCAGTTAATGTTGAAAGTAAGACAGAAAAGATGTATAAGTTGCATTATTTTAGGCATTATAAGCTTTGTGGAAGCATTGGCTTCACATACAATTCAACGGATACTTTAAGGGAAACTAGTATGGTGGTGGGAAACAAAATTGATGTTTTTGAAACAAGATTGCTCATAAGATGTGATTGTAGGTTCATTTCCATTGGTGTTACTTCTGTCCATTATAATACCTCTATATATAATTTATAGACCAGGCCTCCAAGGGAAATCTCAACTCCAAGGAAGCTGCAAATGATTTGGGATTATGTTGCTAATACAAATCCCTTTGCATCCCTGTTCCATTGGCTCATATCTATAGTACCTCTATCCCTTTGTTTCTCTGTATGGCCACCCATTCATAGGTGACTTCTCTCATGGGTAAGCTTTTCAAACCTGAGTACCCTATCTCCAGTAACAACAAAAGAAAGGGGGAATTGTTGAGGGCCAGAGTGGAGTGCAGTTGACGAGATCAGGATAGACCCTGGGGCAGGGGGGAGGGGAACTGATCTTTGAGACTGCTCATTATCATCCGGAATGGCTCTCCATGCCCCACAGATGTTGTTGTCTCTGAGACAAACAGAATTACAGAAAACAAGGGATATGTAAAATAGATGCTCCTAGGCTCATGGTCTGATTTAATCAGAAGACTGATTTAATCATCCTGATTGATTTGATCACTGGAACAGAATAGCAGAATGTCACTAGACTTGCAGTACCTTGTCTGTACACCTGAACCCTCAGATCAATAAAGGGAACTGGTCTATCTTTTCCCACCTCCTGTGACTCTTTTCTTTCAACCACATCACTGAGCCATGTAGGGACGCACGGGGTGTCTGCTACACACAAGGCTCTAATCCTTATTAATTTCTGCCTTCTTTGAGCTTCTATAGCACTTAGGCCCCATACCAGAAAATATAATACTTAATTATATGCTGCCAGTGGAATTCCTTCTCATTGTATGTGTGTGAATCTTGTCTCCCTAACCAGACTAGGATTTCCCCAAAGTAAGGGATCATGTCTTGTTAGCCATAAAACTGTGCAATGACAGATTTAGAGATGAAAAGGACCTGAGGGGCCCATCTAGTCAAACCTCATTCTACATATGAGGCCTATGGACTTTAAATAACTTGCCCAAGGTCGTATAGGTCCTAAGACAAAAGAGCAAGAATTCAAACCCAGGTCCTTTGGCTCTAAACCCTAAATCTCTGAGAATAACCTGCCCAAGGAAGGACTGAGTAACAGCCTGCAGATGGAAATCCATTCACCTAAGGCTTTTATGCCCAGACACCTGATTTCCCTGAATCTTGAAAGAGTATCACTTCAACATTGTTTTTCCTCGTTGCCAGTACACAATTCAATTCAGTTTATTTCAACAAACCTTTATTAAGTCTTGACTACACTGGGTGCTGGAGATACTAAAACAAAAAAAATCCCTGCCTTCAGGGAGTTTATAGTCTATTGAAGGTTAGATTTCTGGCTAGATTTCTTTTCTTCCCTTTCCCTCTCCTCCCTTTCCCTCTCCTCCCCTCCCCTCCCCTCCCCTCCCCTCCTCTCCTCTCCTCTCCTCTCCTCTCTTTCTTCCCTCCTCTCCTCACTTTCTTCCCTCCTCTCCTTCCTAAAACCCTTAAACCCAATTCACTCTGAAATCCATAGAATGGACCCCAATAGTCCCTGCCCAAGTGCCACTTAATGACTGTTTTTTGGACCCTCCTGGTTTAGAGTAAATGTCAATGGTAAGTGTTTCTCTTTGGAACAGCAACCCTGAGGGTCTTGCCTTCCCACTTTGATTTTTTTTCTTTCTCTAATGAAAGGGGCCATCCCTTGGACTACTTCTTAAAGAGGCCTATTCACTGAATGGGCATTACCTCACTCTAACTGAATACCTGAAAAGGCCTGAGCTTAAAAGGGCCAGGGTCTCCCATTGCATCCTGGGCCATCTCCAGTCATCCTGGTGAGTATCTGGTTACTGGATCCAGATGGCTCTGGAGGAGAAAGTGAGGCTGGTGACCTTGCACAGCCCTCCCTCCCTCAAATCAAAGTAAAGTGCAAGTCATGTCATCATTTCCCTGATGTCATCATGGTCCTCTTCAAAAATGAAAGACAAATACAACAAGTCTATTGAAGGTTATAGTGACATCAATAAATATAAAATAACTTGAGTTGGGGAGAAATCACAAACTAATGAGGGACCAATAAAGATCCTTATGGCAGGGGCTCATCACCAGGGGTCTCTGAACTTGCTTTAATTTTTTTTGTATTTTGGCAGCTATATTTCATTTCTTTGTAATCCTCAATATTTTGTTTTATTCAATGAAAAACATTTTGAGAAGGGGTTCATAGATTTCATTAAACTGACCATGGGGATCATGACACAAAAAAGTTTGATTCCTTACCTAGTAGGTGGCAATACTAAGACACAGAGAGGAGGAAAGACATCCTAGGCATGGAAAATGAGCATATGGAAAGACACAGAGGCAGGAAATGGAATGTCAAGGTCTGTAGTCCAGTCTGACTGGAACTTGAGCAAAAAGGAAAATGTGATGGCAGCACTACCTGCTGGCATCCCTGCCACACAGGTTAAGACTGCTTTACCTTAAATGCATTGAGACCATTCTTGGGATTGAACTGGTCCAGCAGACTAAAGTTCCAACCATTGGCTCAGGGAGGGCAATTAGGTGAAGTTGTAGATAAGGGCAGAGCTTGGATTCAGAAAGACAAGTTCAAATCCAGCTGAAAATACTAGCTATGTGACCCTGGACAAGTCATTTAACTTCTGCCTCAGTTTCCTCCTCTGTGAATAGGGGTAATAATAGTACCCACCTCCTATGGTTGTTGTGAAGATAAAATGAAATACTTTTAAAACACTTTACAAATCTTAAAATTGCTACATAAATGCTAGTTATGGTTTGCTGATGAAGCCAGGATACAGAGAATCAAGAACTCTAAGCCTGGAAGGTCTATATAGCAAATGTGGAGATAGGGAAAATGGGTCCAACTATCAATGCAGAATCCTTGCTTGGATGAATGCATGGATACCCTTTCCATGCTATATAGCTCAGTACACATCCTTTTATTGACTGTTAGAGAGTTTGAATGTCACATTTGATTCTAATACCAAATCTGACACACCAGACTGACCAGAGTCAGGTCTAGCCTTCCACAAGGAGTAACAGCAAATGTTTGGGAGAGTATCTAGGACTGAGATTGTGGAGGGCCTTCACCAGACTGAGGAGCTTATACTTTCTCACAGTGGCAACAAGAAGAGTCACTGAAGACTTTAGAGAAGGAATGGCATGGTCAGACCTGTGTTATAGGAATATCACTTTAGCAACTGTGTGGAAGATGGATTAGAAAGGGATGAAATGGGCAGCAGGGAGATCAGTTAGGAGGCTTTTACAATTGTCTAGTCAAGGGGTCCTTACCTGAGCTAGGTAGATGGTTGTATGAGTGGAGGGAAGGGGACAAGTGAGAGATGCAGCAGTGGTAAAATCCACAAGATTTAGGAAGTGATTGGATGTGGGGAGGAGGAAGAGGGCAGAGTCAGGGATGACTCCAAGGTTGCAAACCCGAATAACTGGAACATTGTGGTATCCTCACCAAAAGTTGGGAAGTTTATGGGGGGAGATAATGAGTTCTGTTTGGGGTATATTGAATTGGAGATTTCAATGGGACATTCAAGTGGATGTCCTGGTGGCAGAAGGTAAGATTTGGGAAATTACCTGCATAAATGATTTAACCCATGGGACAGTTACACTTAATGGGCAGGAGGGCATGCATTCAGCAAGGAGACTGATTCGAAAGCTAGGAGGAGAATCAGAGGACAGCAGTGTCACAGGACAAAAGGAGGAAAAAGTATTTAAGAGAAAAGAATGGTGGTCAGTATCAAAAGCTACAGAAAAGTCAAGAAAGATGGGGACTGAGAAAGGCCAACAGATTAAGCAATTAATAGATGCTGGTAATGATGGAGAGAGCAGCTTATTTTCCTAACTAATTACAGAGAAAGGAAACTATGGCCCATTGAAGAATTATCTCTCCTACACCTGGAGTGACAACAGAACAGGGAGTTGGGAATCCTAGGTTCTAAATCCTGGTTCCACCATTCTCTTGCTATGTGGCTTTATAGAAATTATTTCATCTTTCTAGGTCTCAGTTTCTTCCCCTGTAAAAACCAAAGGAGTCAGGCTAAGGTTTAAGATTTTAGCTCTCATGGTCTACAAATACACGATTTCAGCTTTGTCTCTGAATTTTCTACCAGCCAAGACTGGATAGAGTTCAGCTTTCTCCAGACTGTCAGCCTGGAGGTAGGAATAGAAAATTGAGTGGGGAGTAAGGTTGGGCCTTTCCTGGTTACCCCTCAGGCAACAGCACCACCTGCTCCCTCTGCCACAGGAGCAGCTGTCTTCCCCTCTTTTACAATTAGGCCCCGGGCAGGAAAGATTCAAGCTTGGCTCTACCTGGTTAGAGACATCAGCCTGCCACCTCATTAAGCTGCTGCCTTAATTGGGAAGGGCTGGCACTGGGCCTTTGAAGTCAATGTTCTCTTGCCGGGGCCTGCTCTGTTCTTGGCCAAACTTCTCCCTGTGGCTCAGAACCAAATTCTAACTAACATCAATTCCTCTCCCTCCCCACCACCATCCCAGTCAGCCCCTCACCAAGCCCTATCCAAGTGGTCCTACCCACCCCCATGCCATCCCCAACAAGAAGGAGGACTTGCCTTCTCCTGCCCAGCAAACCTTTCCTGAGAGGCAAAAACACTAAGGGAATGGGAGGTAAAGGAGGAAAGAGATTGTTGACAATGGTAAGGGACTACCTCTTACACATTTACTGGGGCCACAGAGCTTGACGGAGTTGAGTCACACTGCATGAATGTAAGACAAAAGAATCCATTACAGTCCACTCTCAGTAATTCAGAGGGGTCTTGATCCCTTCTGAGTCTTATATTTTGTCCCAAACTAGGAGAATGTTCTGACTGGAAAGGACAGGATGAGAAAGAGGGCAGAGATTTGAAATGTAAATATCATTCTAAAATCAGATATGTATTTTCTCTTATCTGTTTTTTTGTGTCAAACCTTCTGCTTCACCACACATATTTAATGAGATTCTAAATCTCATTAAGAATAATAACAAAAAGTAATAGCAAACATTTATATAATGCTTTCAAGTTTGCAGAGCATTTTATATGTTCTATTTCTTTAACATCTATACTCTTTTCTCCACTCATACCACAACTGCTAATGCAGGCCGTCATCACTTCTTACCTAGACTACAATAGTAGCCTTCAAATCTCTCCTTTCCTATCTATCCTCCACACAGCTGCCAAAGTGATATTCTTTTTTTAAAATTAATTAATTTATTTTTAGTTTACAACATTAAGTTCCACAGGCTTCTGAGGTCCAAATTCTCTCCCCTTCTCTTCCCTCCCCAAGATGGCATGCAATACGACATAGGCTCTACATATACATTCACATTAAACATATTTTTACATTAGTCAAGTTTCAAAGAAGAATTATAGCCAATGGAATGAACTATGAGAAAGAAGAAGCAAAAATAAAAGAGAGAGAGAGAGAACAAAACAGCATGCTTCCACCTGCATTCAGACCCTAAAGTTCTTTCTCTGTATGTGGATAGCATTTTTCATCCTGAGTCTTTTGGAATTGTCTTAGATCCTCCTTGCATTGCTGAGAAGAGCCAAGTCATCAAATTTAGTCATTGCATAATGTGGCTGTAACTGTGTACAATGTTCTCCTGGCTCTGTTCTACTCACTCAGCATGTGTTCTTTTCAGGTTTTTTTGAAGTCTTCCTGTTCATCATTTCCTGTAGCCCAGTAGTATTCCATTCCATTCATATGCCACAACTTGTTCAGCCAATCCCCATTTGATGGGCATCCCCTCAATGTCCAATTTCTAAAGTGATATTCTTAAAACCTGGGTCTGGTGACATCACTTTCCTGTTCCATCAACTACAGTGACTCCCTGTTACTTCTAGGATCAAACACAGATTCCTCTGTTTGGTATTTAAAGCCTTGGACATCCTGACTCCAACCTACCTTTCTAGGGTTAATGTGCATCATTCCCCTCCATACACTGTATGGTCCAATCATGCTGGCTTTGCTGTTCCTTGCACGTGACATCCCATCTGTCTCTATGCCTGTGCACAAAATGCCCTCCCTAACTGAATGTACCCCCTTCTGCACTTCTGTAGAATCCCCTGGCTTCTAACAGAGCTCAGTTCAAGTGCTCCCATCTCCATAAGGCCTTTCCTGAAGCCCCCAGGCCTAGGGCCAACCTGAATAACCTTATATTAACCTTGTATATATAAATAAGTATATATGCTGTGTGTGTGTGTGTGTGTGTGTGTGTGTGCGTGTGTTGGCCAGCTAGGTGGTACAGTGGTTAGAGTGTCAGACCGGGGAATCAGGAAGACTCATCTTCTTGAGTTCAAATCAGGTCTCAGACGCTGGCTGTGTGACTCTGCACAAGACACTTAACTTTTCCTCACTTTCCTTATCTGTAAAGTGAACTGAAAAAGGAAATGGCAAACCACTCCAGGATCTTTGCCAAGAAAACCCTAAATGGGGTCATGATGAATCAGACATGACTGAAAAACGATTACATATGTGTTCATATTACTCCTGCCCAATAGAATATAAACTCCTTGTGAGGGTAAGGACTGTTCAGTTTTGTTTTTATATCCCTTGTACCTAGCTTAGCACATAGCAGGTGCTTAATAAACTCTATTGAAAGAGAGAAAGAGAAAGACAAAGAAAAACAGAGACAGAGAAGGACAGAAAGAGAAAGGGAATCAATGCTCCGAAAAACCCAGAGAATCTGGGATTGACAGTTATTTTCAAACCAGACCCTCTTTCTTCAAGAGGTAGCATCTCTCCTATGCTAAGGCCAGTACAACCTTTCCCCCAAGCTTCAAGGGAGCCTCTCAGGGTTCAGACTATCCTGCAGTTGTAAGCTAGGGGATTCCTACTGGAAACTCCTGCAGGGGTGTGGGGAAACCTGCAGCCTTGAGGCCACACATGACCCTCTAGGTCCTCAAGTGTGACCCTTTGACTGAATCCAAACTTCACTGAACAAATTCCCTTAATAAAAGGATTTGTTCTGAAAAAGACTCAGTCAAAAGGCTGTACCCAAAGACCTAGAAGGCCACATGTGGTCGCAAGTTCCCTACTCCTGTAGAGGATAAAAACTGAGTCTTCCATGGCTTTGGGATATTCCAACTGCATTTAGTCCAAGGTTCTGCACTCAGGGGATAAACAAGAGAAGTATTTGGCACTGGGCTCTTCTCAGATTTTCTTAGGCAGACAAAATGCCTTGATGTCACTATCCAGATGGGCTGCAACCAAGGCAGTAACCTTAGGGTATAGCAAGATCTGGACAAGATGAGACCAAGGCCTTGTGATGGGGCAGAAGCAGCAAGAACACCTCCTCCACCATCTGAGATGACACCTTTTACCCCAAAGCCATTATTAGGAAATGGTACCTAATGTGAACATATCATCATTCTTGTGCCTTTCATCCCAGCATTTCATTGTGTTTGGTCTACATTTGTTTTAAAATACCAGACAATGATGTCAATATTATTCTCCTCATTTTATAAGTGGGCATAGTGAATCATCTGCTGCCAAACAACTCACTGGAAACAAAGCTAGGGATTGAGGACAAGGAGTCTTCATTCCTTTTTATGTGATGGACCAGTATGGCAGTCTGGTGAAACCTATGGACCCCTTCTCAGGATAATGCTTTAAATGTACAAAATAAAAATCATAGGATTACCAAGGAAACCAATTATGTGGAAATTAAAATGTTTATTTTTAAAAGTTCATGGATCCCCCAGTTAAGAACCCCTGCTATAGATCCTAACCTCAACTATTTTGTTAGAGTCTCTGACCTCAAAATAATATGGGCTACACAGTGAATAGGGAGAAAGGGGTTTCTATTTTCAGAGAGTTCTGGAACATAGCAACTCACTTTTCCATTATTCTTTAAGGTTATAAAGTGCTTTCCCCACAAAAGACATGAGAAATACATAAAGTAGGTATTATTTTTATTTTACAGGTAAAAGAGCCTGAAGCTTAGAGGACTTCAGTGGCTTGCTCAGGATGGGAGACTGGAATGATTTCTCAAGGCAAGTGAGGCAGAAAAAGGTGAAGTGAATCATTTAATGTCTCTCATCAGGTCAATGGCAAAGCTGGGATATATGGCCCAGATCCTAAGTGCAACACCCTCTTTTCTAGATTATGCAAAACAAGCAACTGCCCCAACTCAATCAAACCTCCCACATTTGACCCAAGTGGGCAAATGTGAGGTTGAATGAATAAAGGCCTGGCCCCGAGAATAATTTTCAGGTACATAATGGTGTGGCAGATGAGTGATGCTGCAAGGGCCTGCTTTAATGAATAGAAAAGAAGGGATTCACTTGGTGGTTGATCAATATTTGTTGAATGTCTGTCATTGACATGTAAACAATCACATCTAAAAATGCTTTAAAAATGTGTTTTTAAAATATTTTAACCATTCACCCTGTGTTAATGTAGTTAATTTGTAAAACAATAAAGAAAAGTTTTACTTACAAAGCAAAAATATACACTTCACATTGGCCCCAGTCCAGAAGACCACAAATTTCTCCGTCAGCAAAGTCTATGTTAAGTGTCACGCTCCACCATTGCTCAGAACATCCTAACCACATCCTAGTGTCGGGAACAGACAAAGTTGCTTCAAAAGAATCGGTTGTTTTGGGTATTTTTCTATACCAGTTGGGTACGATGAAGTCATCTGAGCAGCTATTGCTGACACCACCGATTCTTTCTCTCTGTTTCCCTCCCGAATAGTTTCATTCTTTTGCTGCCCAAAAGTTGAATTTAAAGTTAGACGTCCTGGGTTCATGTCCCAGTCCTGCCGCTTTACTAGCTGTATGACTGTGGGCAAATCATTCCTCTTCTCCAAGGCTGTTTTCATATTTGTTAATGAGGATAGTAATAATTGTGCTACCTATTTAACAGGGTTAACAAATACTTAGTAAATCTTAAATAAGTACTTTACTAGAACTCCCCATGGAGGCAGTCCCTCCCAATAGTGCAAGTTGCAACCCATCTACACTTCCCAATCCCATGGGACTCTTATTTATGACTTCTTATAAATTTTCCATAGACAATCTACCTGTGAAATAAAGGAACTCTAGAACCTTGCATAATTATATTCTATCATCACTATAATTATTATTACAATAATTTCTTGTTGCTGTTAAGTTGGAGTTAGGTCCAACTCTTCCTGACTCCATTTTGGGTTTTCTTGGCAAAGATACCAGAGTGGTTTGCCATTCCATATCCAACTCATCTTACAGAAGAGGAAACTGAGGCAAAAGGGTTAAGTGACTTGACTGGGGTCACACTTTATAGGTGTCTGAGATGAGCTTTGAACTCAGGTGTGTCTTCCTGACTCTAGCATTCTGTCCATTTGCCACTTAGCTGCCCTATTCACAATAATAGCTAGCATTTATATGGCACTTTAAAGTTTGTGAACCCTTCTACAGATATTATGTCATTTTTTTCTTTACAGAATCCATACGAAATATGTGCTCTTATTATCCGCATTTTACAGATAATGCAATTTAATCAGATCGAAATTAAGTGACTTGTCCAGGGTCCAGCAATTAAGAGTCCGGTCTTCCTGGCTCTCAATCCAGTGCTCTATTCACTGCACCACCTAGCTATTAGTATTACTACCAGTATTACTCATAGCAATGAGAATAGAATGAAATTTCAAGAGCTTTTCTGAGTCTGAAGGAATGACTCTAATTAATAGGCCAGTCATACCAAAACAGAATCATTTTTAACAACTGATACCTGCTGTAACAATGATAAACAGACACATTCCCCTACAAGAGTTAACAGAGAATATACAATTCTTTCTGGACCTGGAGACAACAGTATATGCTGTGACCATTTCCTCAGTAAAGACCATAGGAAGAAAACTGGAAATATATAGGAATACTCCTAAGAACAAACATCAAACACCATGATGGCATAAGAGCTTTGAAAAAGCTACTGAAGAGCTATAAAAAGACATTAGAAGATTATAACTCTATTGCGCCAATACTACTAGTAGAAAATATGAACACCACATTACCTGACTAAAAGGACAAAAAAGGAAAAATGTGAAATGGAATTCAGAAAATGAAAATATATCAGAAATTCTTAATACCTTTGATCAATAATTGAAAGTAAAAGCCAGAAATTTAAGGTGATATAAAGCCAAAACAGTGTAAAGTATGAAATAAACAATTCAATACCAATTTTTAAAAAGTACACTCTAGAGGTTTGAGAAGCAAAGAAAGTAAAGGCAGCAAAGCCAGCCCTCTTCCACAAAAAGGAAGCATGTGGAAAATTTCTGATCATTGGTGTGGTCAAATGAAGGTCAACACAATGAAAACACCAGTTGTATCAAAGAAGCAGCGGAAGTGAAAGACTAGACATTACATCAAGGAAGATGACGGATATTCTCTCTTGTCTGCGAAATTAGAAAGCAGTTTCTTCAGAAAAGCCAGATAAGATCCATAACTATTGACTCACACATTTCATAGTGGCTCATGAATTGCTAGCAAAGCACTTTAGCAGCTTCCTCTCTGACACAAGACTGATCCCATTAGTCTGAAAAGAAGGCATTATGTATTGGAGATATTTTTTTCCACTTGATAGTATTTTAGTATTTCATTTTTTCCAGTTACATGTAAGCATTAAATATTTGTTGCTAAATGATGAGAATACTAACACACCCTCCAAATATAGGCCAATAATGTATTATATCCTCTATGAAGCAGTCATAGTTTATATTAGTACAAAAATTTATAAACCTTTTTAAAAAATAGTATATTTGTCAAGGAGGAGAGTGTGCCAAAAAATCCAAAGAGATGTAAAAAGCAACTCATTATTGTTTTGAAGACTACTGAACAAGCCTTCTGAAAACACTTTGCTGTTTCCAACATCTTCATTGGTTATCCTAAGGCCTGTGATTTACTTCGACACTCAGGACTTAGTTAAGAACTACAAATACATAAAATA
Source organism: Bettongia penicillata ogilbyi (assembly GCA_023548195.1). Taxonomy (NCBI): domain Eukaryota; kingdom Metazoa; phylum Chordata; class Mammalia; order Diprotodontia; family Potoroidae; genus Bettongia; species Bettongia penicillata. The sequence goes on along the minus strand of JAJHZJ010000066.1, from coordinate 1,496,036 downwards.
AATCTAAGGATAGTAAGAATGTTCCAGTATTTAATGTCTACATGGAACTCTGTGCTCTCTTTAAAACATGCCACCAACATAATTATGTTAAGAACAATTCATTGATATGAAACATGGCATTTTTCAGGAAGACACAGATTAAGTCTGTTTTTGTTCTGCCTCATATTAACTATATTATCATCATTCTTGACTAGAACTAGGCTTTCAAGTCAAAGAAGGAATCATGCCAAGAAAACATACTAATCACTTAATGTACATGGTTGTCATCAAGTTATAAGGCTCTACTGAAAACAAAAATAAGTGTCTACTTCACAATATCAAATGTCGTTTGGGCTAGACAAGTATAAAATTCTTGATGTGTTCTAAGGATGATAAGCAGAGGGCTCTGAGTTTTAAATCTAGAGGTCAAATTGAATCAAAGGAAAAAAGGCAATATTTATAAATACCTTAGGTTTCTTCAGGCAAGCATAAAAATATGAGAAAAGCTGAGGCTTTTCTTATCAAAGACTTATCCATGAGAAAGCTAAGACTGAGTATGTCAGGAGACTGCCTAGCATTCCAAAGTCTAACAGGAAGAATATAGAGTAATGAATTTCATTAACATAGAGTATTAAGTAACACCTGTGCAATCCCAACCTTAACATAAACTTTTGTCTTGGTAAAATGGACAATAAAGTATTTAAAAGGTGTCTAAACAAAAATCCATGCAATATTTATAAAATACAGGACATAGCACTCCACAGTTGCTATAGACAGATTAATACTTCCTTGCCAAAGAAGTGGGAAAAGGATTGATAGATATTCTCAGAACACATGATAAACACATAAAAATGCATGGAATTACTAAGACATCACTTTACAGAGCAAGAGTAAATGCCACTAAATTTGTCAAATGTAACCAAAATTAGTTTATCTCTGCCAGGAACCTGTGAAGTAACTTAGCAAGAGACTCAACTAAGCAAAGACATCCCGAGAGCACTTAAGGATAAAAATGAAAGTAGGACAACAAACACGAAAGAAGAAAAACATGAAAAATGTGCAAAGATTTTTTTTTAAATCACAAATTCTTTGATAGTAGGCAAATCAACAAGACAAGGCAACAAGCATTTATTTAGCACTTATTATATTCCAGGCACTGTATTGAGAGCCATCACACTTGGACTATAACACCTTAATCATGGCTGTGCTTATGAGGAAGTAGAAATGGCACTAAAGTGAATAAAGACAGAAAATGCAGTTGTATCAGATCATTGGATGGACTACTTATGCTGAAAAAGTGGGAAGAAATGTACCTGAGTTGTGCAGGATGGACAAGCATGGGGTGGATTGTCAGCCGCTTTGCTGGAGGAAACATTCACATCAATGAAATTACAAAACCATTTGAGTATTTTGAGTTTTGGAGTATAGGTAAAAGTCCCACACTATGAGAGGATAGGATGGATTATAATCTGTTCTGTTGCAGGAAGTACCCACATCAATGAGAGCAGAAATCCATTGATGTGTCAAAAGCATTAAATTAACCCAGAACCAGGGAACTTTAAAATGAAACTTGGGAAAAAGAAAGTTATTTTTTATTGAGACATTTTATTGAGGATCCTGGAAGAGTGATACTATATAGTTCATAAAATCAGTCAGTCAGCAAGCATTTTATTAAACATCAACTACATGCCAGGCACCGAGCTGAGTATTGAGAATATCAGGAAAGGCAAAAGACAGTCCCTGCTCTCAAGGAGGTCACAATCTAACGGAATCATAAGATTTAGAACTAAAAGCCATCTTAGAAATTATCTCGTCTTAGCGACTTACTTAGTGACTTCAATATTTTGAATGATATCGCTTAAATATTAATCAAGATAGCAAGACATCAATCAAACCAAAACAACTCTGAAGTACCACATCACACCTATCAGACTGACTAACATGACAAAACAGGAAGATGATAAATGTTGGAGAAGATGTGGGAGAGCTGGAACACTAATTCATTGTTGGTGGAGCTGTGAGCTGATCCAACCATTCTGGAGAACAATTTGGAACTATGCCCAAAGGGCTACAAAAATGTGCATACCCTTTGACTCAGTTATATTTCTTCTGGGACTGTATCCCAAAGAGATAACAGAAATGGGAAAGACTCCCACATGTACAAAAATGTTTATAGCAACTCTCTTTGTGGTAGCCAAGAACTAGAAATCAAGGGAATGCCCATCAGTTGGGGAATGGCTGAACAAACTGTGGCATATGAAGAATATTATTGTGCTACAAGAAATGATGAACAGGAAGACTTCAGAGAGATCTGGAGAGACTTATATGAACAGATGCTGAGTGAAAGGGGCAAAACCAGGAGAACTTTGAACACAGCAACAACCACAGTATGAGAGGAATTTTTCTGGTAGACTTAGTACTTCACTGCAATGCGAGGACTTAAAAAATTCCCAGCGGACTCTTGAGGCAAAATGCCTTCCATATCCAGAGAAAGAGCTATGAAATTGGATCACAGAATGAAGCAGACCATTTTCTTTTATATTATGTTTTGTTTTGTTATATAGTTTCTCCCATTCATTTTAATTCTTCTATGCAACATGACTAAGATGAATATTTAATAGGAATGTATGTGTAGAACCTATATAAGATTGTACACCGTCTCAGGGAGGGAGCGAGGAGGGCTGGGGGAAAGAGGAGAGGTAGGGAAAAAAAATCTAAGATACATGGAAGTGATTGTAGAACACTGAAAACAAATAAAATAATTTTAAAAAAAGGTTGTAAGGCATCAAGTTGAGGCAAGAGGTTCTTTATTGCCTCCCCACCCCAAATGTGCCTGGAAAAGTGCTAAACAGGCCAATATCTGTTGGTACTCTTCTGATTCATCACCGCCACCAGACACTCTGCTGCCTGAAGAATCATCTTTATGGGGGTAGGAATGGGGAGTGCATCAGCTGTTACAAGGACCACCTCATAGGGACATAATAGGCCCCATTTATAGAGCACTTCTAGGTTTTATAAAGCACTAATCATATATTATTTCATTGGATCCTCATTATTATGGTTCTGGCAGCAAGGTGGCACAATGGATAGAGTGACAGGTCTGTAGTCAGGAAGACTCAGCTTCCTGAATTCATATCTGACCTCAGACATGTAATAGCCGCATAACCTTGGGCAAGTCACTCAACCCTGTTTACTTCAGTTTCCTCATCTGTAAAAATGAGGTGGAAGAGGAAATGGCAAACCACTCCACCATCTTTACCAGGAAAACCCCCAAATCAGTTCATGAAGACTCGGACACAACTGAAACTACTGAACAACTAAAACATTACTATCCCCATTTTATTGATGAGGAAACTGAGGATAAAAGGAGTCAATTGACTTGCTCAGGGCCCCAGAGCGAGTGAATGCCAGTTTTCCTAACTCCAGGTCCATACTGTCTACTTCCTGGAGCTGCCTTACCCCTCGCATGTCATCAGCTACTCAACTCACATTCCCCCAAACACTGGCCACTCCTTGCTGCTTGTCTCTACTTATCCAGACCCCACCCATGACGTCCCCTCAGGTCATTCATTCCCCATAGCTTGTCTCATGCTGTAGTTGGAGCATGAGAAGCTAGCCCCTATTCTGCCAAAACAACTTTAGCCTTAATGTTCTCCACCTTTGTTGGACACGCCTATTGCCACTGTTCTTCTTTGGGATAGCCAACGACAGGCAGCACAAGTGTGGCTAATTGAAACTGATGCTTAGATCATCAGTTTCAAAGCAGAGAATACTTTTCTTTCCTATCTTGCTTGGGGGAAGGAGGTAGCTTTGAAAAGAGTTGCTCTCCTGGTCTAGTCACTCTTCTCCCACTTGGGAGAAAACTTTAAGGAAAGCCTTCCTTTGTGAAAAAAGACAGCCCTCCACAGAAATTAGTTTTCTTCTAAAATATAGAATGAATCTAATTTCACTCCTTTGTGCACACAAAGACTTCGGTACTTTTGTTTCTCCCTACCAGTCATACTTCAGCAGCTAGGTGGCTCAGTGGGTAGAACACTGGACTTGGAAATTCATCGTCCTTGAGTTCAAATCTGGATTCAAGACATTTCTTAGCTTGTGTGACCCTGGGCAAGTCACTTAACCCTGTTTGCCTCAATTCCCTATCTGTAAAATAAACAAGAAGGGAAATGGCAAACCATTCCAGTAGTGAAGAGTTGGACACAACTGAAATGACCTAATGACAATTCTGGGTGTACAAGAGAAATAAAAGGTGGCAGACTTAGAAAGAAAAGGGGCACCCAGAAACATCAATTCCCCAAAAGAAAGAATATTCTACTTTTCGGGGTCTGCTTAGACACAGAAGGAAAACTCACCCACAGTTGTGTTAATTCAGTAAAACATCATAGATCTAGATCTGGGAAGGAACTCAGAGGCCATGCAGTTCAACCCCCCCTCATTTAACAAATGAGGAGACTGAGGGAATTAATAGAACAGAATCCTAGAGTATTAGAACTAGAACAGACCTTAAATGTCATCTCATTAAAGCCCATCAATCTAGAGATAGGAACCTGAGGCCCAGAGTAAGGAAGTAACTTAATCAAAGTCCTATAGCAGAGAAATGACTTACCCAAGGTAATATAGTAAATTAGTGGCAGAACCAGGATTATCATCTAGCTTTCATGACTGTGCTTTCAAAGACCTTAAAGGCTACAACAGATACATTATTGACATAGGAGACAGACCTCACCTAAACTCTCTAAACCTAAACCTAAAAATAAGTGACTGGGGGCAGAGTGGGGAGCAGTTAAGTGGCTCAAGTGCCTTGGAGTCAGTAGGACCTGAGCTCAAATCTGGCCTCAGACACTTGACACTTACTAGTGACCCTAGACAAGTCATCTAACCACAATTGCCTTGAAAAAATAAATAAGTGATTGCACTTTTTAAGGACAGATTCCTCACCTGGATCTGATCAGCAGAGGAAAATAGCAAAAGGTAAAAATTAAGAAAGAGAGCCAGAGGCAGGAGGATAGGCCTTGCCAGCTGCATCCTTTCTTTTCCTTTCCTTTAGGTTAAATACCATTCAGGTAGCAGCTGTATTATAAAGGCACTGGAAATTTGTTTCTTTTATAAGGTGCAGAGGGACATGCAGAATGGCTAGCTCCACCAGGGAATTTATGTCATATCGATCCAGGCTATTAACCAATCATATTACGAAGCCAAATGCAGGATGTCCTGTCATCGGTCTGTAGCTCTACATGCTGGGCCTGCAATGTCCCCAAGACTTTCAACCCAGAATGTGTCTCAAGGGTCTTCAGATGTAGATAGACGAGAGAACGATTCAGAAGACTTCAAAACACAACTAAAAGATGCTTCCGAGTCAGTAGGGATATTCCTGGTGGGCTGCCAGCCGGAGAAGGATGGGTCAAGCTGCTTTGGGAGCAGAGAAGAGCCGAACCCAGGAGGGACGCAAGTGTTGCAGACTCTGAGCTAATGAGCTAATGAGAGGTGTTTAAGAAACTGCGTAGTATTTCAGCGCCCTCTTGTGTCTCCTTTCTCTAATCTCTCAGTAACATGTTCCTGACCCCAAATTAAGGAAGTCTGGTTATCCTCATCAACTGTGTCAACCCCTCACCCTGGTCACAGACTGAGCCTTACTCACCGCCAGCCCTCTCCCAAAAGCATGCTGTTGTCACAAGGAGAACTAAGAAAGAGTGATCGCCCCCAGGGCGACAGGCACAACTCAGACAAGCTTCCTACTGTGACTTTGAGCATCCTCTTTATGTACTAATGTTGCCCCAAACCTGTGTCCTGGAGAATTTTCCTTCAGGTAAGTAAACTACTAAGATACAAGGAGGGATACAAACTGACCATACAAGTCTCTTACAACCCAGATTCTGTAATCTGCTCTCCTTCCTACGCTCTACAATCTAGTCAAATTGACCTGTGTTCCTCACACACACTCACCTTCTCCTAGCTTTGCACTGGCCACCCCACATAGCTGGAATGCACAACTCTCACGTCATCACTTCAGACACAAAGCTCAAGCACCATTTCTGAGGGAAGCCTTTCGTGATCCCTTTAGCTATTAATACCCTCCCTCCAAATTACCTTATATTCAAAGTACTTTGCATAGGTTTCTATTTATTCACTTTAATATTTATATATGTACTTGTTATCTCCCCCATTATTAGAATGTAAGCAGGTAGGGATTGTTTCATTCTTTGTCCTTGTATTTCGGGCTTAGCACAGTGATTGGCACATAATATGCAATTAACTAGGGCAGCTAGGTGGTGAAATGGATAGACTCATCTTCCTGTATTCTGATCTGGACTCAGACACTTAATAGCTGTGTGCCCTTGGGCAAGTCACATACCTTTGTTTGCCTTACTTTCCTCATCTATAACATGAATTGTAGAAGGAAATAGCAAACTACTCCAGGATCTTTGCCAAGAACACCCGAATGGGGACATGAAAATCAAACATTACGAAAACAACCGAACACCAACAACGCAATTAATTAACAAATGGCTGTTGATTGATTCTAAAAGTCTGAGGACACCCAGCCAAGCTAGACCATCGCAAGCACATGGATACATCAAACTGGAAGGAGTTATTTATTAACAAATAGATGCAAAAAGGAACACATTTACTAGCATTTGCATAGTAATCTAGTCACATCTTTGTTGAATAGTGAAACGATCACATTTCAACTCTACCATCTCTGCCTGGAAGGAAAATGGCATTTGAAAAGATAAAATCAGGAAGTATAACTTGAACAGAACCATTAATACTTGAATGAGCCCACTATTTCACTGGTTTGGGTATACTCTCCATTAGTTCAGATCACAATTCAGCCATCCAGTAACATCCTATGTTATTCTTATCTATGTCTTTCCATAAATTCTGAATAAAGTATCTATCCAAGACACCAAATGGAGGTCTTCCTCAGGAGCTTCCTATATTTTGTAGACACCATTATAACATTTGGCTTTTCCCTATGCTGTTCCTCACTCTTGCTCATGATCTATGAACTCTTTTTCAATTTATACATGTCCTTGGTAATGTCTTTTTTGCTACGTCTTTTATACGTCATTATTGTTATTATGTCTTGGCTTATTTATAGTCACCATGAGTCTCTCCATTGACCTCTGCACCACGTACAATGTGACCCGTGAGGAAATATTTACTTAGGATATTTGTAGTGTATCTGTGATATCATCAATACGAGGATTTCTTTTAGCGCTGCAGATGACAAACCAAGTAAATTTTCTCTTTTTGCATAACTCTTGGCTACCTCTTTTCATCATTCCTTCACAGTAATTCTACCCAATGAGTTTAATCTATACCAGTGGCACTTGGCATTCTAGATTTGTTGGCATTTCATGGATTCCCGTGATGCGTAAGACCTGTCCATCAATTATCCTTCACTTTCACTTTATGATTGTCCCACCTCCTTATCCAATCATATATCTCTCTGATGAAAGCATTTATGCTGTTTGCCCTATGCAATTTATCACGAGTAATAAATATGTTGTTGCTTCCTACTTGAACTAATTACTCTTGCTGCGTTTCTTAACTCCATTGTTTCTATAATACTGAAGGCAAGTGCTGTACTCATTCTAAATTCAGTGTCCTGGGTGGAAGCCCTGATTGCTCCACCCTAGTTCTATCTCTGCCACCTTTCACAGCACTGGCCCCCAGGCAAAAGAATTTCCAAGCGTGGCTACTCCTGAGTTCCAGTTATAGAAAACCAAGTCTAAACTGAAAAGATGATCATGAGAGCATCACTTTGTTAGGCTTAGGCCCTGGGGCTTTGTTAAGGATGGTAAGCAAAGTAGTAAGTCAGAAAAGTAGGTGATGGGCAAAGTAGTAGGTTAATACCAACAGCATAGAGGTAGAGAATGAGGACATGAAGGAGAAGGTATTCTTCAAAAGTACAAAGAGCTATGTGAGTCTAGATCAAGGGTGGGGAACTTGCAGCTTCAGGGCCACATGTGGCCCCCTAGGTCCTCAAGAGCAGCCCTTTGACTGAATCCAAACTTCACAGAACAAATCACCTTAAATTAAAATTGTTCTTAGACTCAGTAAAAAGCCACATCCAAGAATCTAGAAAGTCACATGTGACCTTGAAATCACAGGTTCCCCACCCCTGGTCTAAGTCAAGCACCTCACTTTTATACTGGAGAAAAATAAGTGGAAAAGGGACTCATGCAGAGCATGCTGGTAAATCTTTAACAACAGGGCGGGGTCTGGCTTTGGGGAGAAGAGGATACACTCACACTTTTAAGTTTAATATGCATTATTCTTCAGTCCAGACAATCTACAAAACTATAATCAAGCCCTAATTTGTAGCAAATGCCAATTTCTGAGACATAAATACTCATACTGAAAATTTAACAATTTCTCATATGTCAGGTAGAGCTGACTCTAGCATATCCTTGGGTGTGTGTGTGTGTGTGTGTGTGTGCGTGTGCGTGCGTGTGTGTGTGTAACAGGCAGGGCTGGGACAAGCAATCTCCAAGATGTCAAGAAAAGATTAACTCTCATATAGGATGCCCCAAAGGACTGCACTAACCCAAAAGGCCCCCAAGCCTATCCCAGGTGGTCTGTGCAGGTACCCACACTTGGAAGCACTTTCCTAAGGTACAGACAGGGTCAGTTGTGATATAAGCTGGAAACTCGTGCCCTGGCCTCACTTGGCATGGCCTCCTTCGTGGGGGTCTTTCAACTTTCCTGCCTAGGCCCAGAGGGTCACCCACTGGGACCTACGACTTCAGTTTAAGCTGTGTCACCTTTGCAGGGGTAAGTGAGATCCCCTTCCAGACATCATTCCCAGCTCACTAGATCATTATACCACGGGTCAGAAAACCCCAGAGAAGGGCATCATTCAGCAGCTGCATTCCTTTAAGTCCACCCAAGCAGCCTCAGGAGTTCAGATATGTGTTTAATCCATATTGCTCTGTTCACCATCCTCAGAATATAGCCAAGTCCAGTCCAAGGTCATAAAACTCTGATCCTGCTTTTTCATGGTGTCTTCCACTACATTTTGTAACTAAGTGCAGAGGGTCTGTGTTTTCATCACTTCTTTGCTTTTCTTGACTGACTCAGGTAAACTATAGAGAACTATGGAAGGTTGACATAACAACCGAGAAGCATTCCTGCTCTCTGGACTCCTACTCACTGTACCTTGTACACTGTTTGTGGTACACTGTACCACAAGCTATCTTCAGGGGACTCCACTGTTCCTTCTGTCTTTTCTCCTGAAGCTACATGACTCTCTTCTCATCCTTGTTCATTAAGCTGACCACTTCTACTTGAGGTAACAATTCCAGCACCTTCTGTTTGCAAACTATAGTTTTACTGAGCTGCATATAAATGGTTCATATTTTCTTCTCAAAGCTCTGGATGACCAGGAGGAGTGGCCATAGTCTCAATTAGTTTGCTGGTTTCTCGGTTTTTCCCTTAATTGTAGGTAAAACCGTTTGACTTCCTTTTCTAGATTATCCAAGGTTCCTCCTTGTTTCTGACTCCTCGGTAGGTCTATCATAGCTGTCTGTAGCACCTCCATTTGTCCCACGCGAAGTTTCATATCTATCTCCCACCCACAGAGCTCCATAATCTGTTTCCTCTCTTACCAGACTAGCAGTAGTTTATCTGAAGTGATCTCAAACTTGGTCTGCTCACTGTATTTCTCCAGGTCAGTACAGAGGCTGGTTTTAAAGAAATCGAACTGGGCCTTGAATGGCACTAAAGTTCTTCACCCTGGAGAGGCTGTTGCAACCTTGGAGAGGTTATTGCGAAGGAGGCTCATCATAGCTGCTCCATGGCTATAGTCTTCCTTGAGGATCAGGATCATGTGCTACACCTGACCCCACACTAAACTCAGCTGGTAAAAGGGATATTCTTCTTGGGCTCTTGAACTATTTGCAGTTCCATGAATATGATACTTTATCTCCCACCTCCATGCCTTTGTACTGACTGTGCCCCATGTCTAGAATATTCTTTCATCATCCCTGACTCCCCCTTCCAACTTTCCCACTATCATTCCCACTCTCTCTTTTATATCTATCTACTGGTCCCTTCAGTGCTACCTGCAAAGGCACCCAAGTTGCCCACATCCTTAAAAACTCTGCTGGATTTTACCATTCTAACTAGTTATCATGTCATATCTCTCAGCTGAATTCCTCAAAATTGCTGTCTACATTCAACGCCTACACTACTATTTTCTCTCCTCTCTCTTCCTCCTTAACCCAACAAAACTGCTCTTTACAAAGTTTCCAGTGATTTCTAAACTAATAAATCTGTTGTCCTCTTCTCAGTCCCCATTCTGTTTGGTCATTCTTCAGCATCTGACATTGTCAACCACATTCTCTTATTGAATCTCTGTCATCTCTGGATTGATATAATATTGTTTTTTCCTGGTCCTCTTCGTATATCTTCTAACCACACCTTCTCAGGCTCCTGTGTACATTTGTCATCTTCGTCATACCCACTAACTGTGCATACCCCCTAACTCTCTGTCCTGAGTCTTCTCCTTTATCTCTATACCCTCTGACTTGGTGCTCCCATGTCTGTGCACATGACTCTTAGACTCCATCTATCTGTCTATCTATCTGTCTAACCTTGAGATGGCTAGGTAGCCCAGTGAATAGAACACTGGGCCTAAAGTCAGAAAGACCAGAGTTCAAATTTGACCTCAGACACTTACTAGCTGTGTGACCCTGGGTCAGCTACTTAACCCCTACCTAAAATCAGAGAAGGAAATGGCAAACAACTCCAGTCTCTTTGCCAAGAAAACCCTATGGACAGTTGGTTCACAGAGGCCCAAAGAGTTGGACATGAACGAATGACCAAACAAAAATCTAGCCAGCCTTATGTTCTCTTTGGAGCTCCAGCTCTTTGTTACAAACTGCCTACTGGACATTTTGAATGGTATACTCCCAGCCTCTCAAACGCAACACATCCAAAACAAAACTCATAGTCTTTCCCCCAAAAATTCTATTTGTCTTCCCAATTCCCCTACTACTATCAAGGGTACTACCATTTTTCCAAGTTGATAACTTGGATGTTTTCTTCAGCTCCTCACTCTGATTCACCCCATATACCTACCCAATAATTTGGCAAATCTTGACATTTCTATCTCCACAATATTTCTGGCTTTCATATCTTCATTTCCTCTTATATGGATACCGCCCTAATTCAAGTCTTTATCATCTCTTCTGTAGACTACTGCTTCCTAATTGCTGCTTACCTCAAGCGTCTCCCCTATCCATCCTCCACACAAGTGCCAAAGTGATTCTTCTAAGTGACAGGTCTGACAGTATCATCTGCTTACTCAACAAACTCTAGTGGCTCCCTATTACCCCTAAAATCAAATAGAAATTCATCTGTTCAGTACTTCAAGATCTGTAGTACTTCCAATTAAGATAGTGACATGAATGTTCTTAGAGAAATCCAGCTCTCTCATGTAAGTCCCAACAAATATCTGAAAATGATTTCAGAAAGATTAATGATAAAACCTAAAAGTAATAAGAGTGATAAGCCCCCTCTACCAAGGTGAGAATTAACCAAAAAAAAGGCAGGTAGAGTAGGGTGGGAAGGCAATGTGAATACATATAATCCCAGTAAATGGCAGACACAGCTATGCAAACTCAGGGAAACTAACCAGAAATTAAGGGAGTCATTCCAGGGAAGGTAACAGGGTGGAAAGAAAACAGGTTAGCAATAAAGGCAGAGATGGGAGCCCATAGGGAAGCAGTGTGAACTCTTAAAAACCTACCTAAAACTATCCAGTCAGCACTCTGTGTATGAAAAGGGGACAGAGGTCCATTAGTCACCTCAAGCTCCAGTAGTCAGAGGCCCAAAGCTAAATCCCCACTGTCAGAATCTAAGCAGAGACAGAATCAGTCCCCATAGATAACTACACAGGGAAATAGAACCCAGCCATATTTGCTTCAGAGCAGCCTCAGGAGCCACAGAATGGGACATGGCCAACTCAGCATCTGGATACCAATGCCATGAGGCATGTGCGGGAGATCTGAGAAACTGATCTCCAGGAAGAAAACAATTTCTGATTAGAGATTATGCAAGGAGAAGGCAGAGTCTAGCCAAGGTCAGAACCCACCATGGACCATCTGGAGATTAAGCTAAAAGCCAGAAATTTCAGCAGATGGCAAGGTCTAATACAGCCACCCCATCTGGATCAGCACTGGCACTAATATCCAGACTACAAAGGAGTCAATCGATCAATAAACATTTACTGAGTATCAGCTATGTGCTAGGCACCATGCTAAATGCTAAAGTCAGGCTCAAAGAAGGCTAACTCAACCCATCCAAGAGAGCTGGAAGAGGAAAGGTCTGACCATAAACTGCCTCCTAAGAACTGAGACTGAACATATGAGTAAACAGAACACCAAACACCAAGAATAAATGCCAAGACTTAAGAAAGCTTCAAGAAGTAAACCCATAAAAAGAGAAAAATCCCATAACTTCTCTTTTAAAAATTCCATTTTATTTTATTTTCAGTTCCAAATTCTCTCCCACTTTCCCCCTTCCATTGAGAAGGCAAGACATAAAAATATCCATGACACATATGAAGTCATGCAAAAACATATTTTCTTATTATCCATGTTCCAAGAAGGGGGCAAAAAAAGAAAAGAAAGAAAAAAATGCTTCATTCTACACCCAAAGTCCTAACCTCTTAATTTCTCCAAGAAGAATCACAAACTGAAAAATGGCTTAGCCATAAGGACTGTAAGGAAGACTAGAAGAAATTAAAAGATCAAAATAAAATTGGAAGTTAAGTGAAAGTTGAGGAAGAAAAATTTGAAAGAAGAACAAGTATTTATTAAGCATCTCTAATATGATAAGTTCCAAAGGATATACAAATGAAATGTGCAGTCTAGTGGAAGAAATGCTGGCTTTGTGATTCCAGGAGATGAGTTCAAGTCCTAACCACTTATGTAACCTTAGAAAATGACTATGGAGGCCTCAGTTTCCTTCTATAAAAAATTAAACAGTTAAGTTAGGTAAACACTTAGGTCATTTCCAGTTCTATACCCATGATTCTATGGACTGTATTGTGATCTAAGTAAGGATTAAAAAAAATTTAATGCTTTATAGAATTAAATACCAATGGGAGAGAGAGTAACTGTACCAGAGAAGTCATTTTTAAAATGTCTTGGTCACCAGGGCCATGAGAGTGGCCAGAAGAAATGAAGATAAAAATGAAATTATAACTGAAATTAGAGAACAAGGGAGAAAATAGATAAAATAGGAAACAAAAACTCTTTCCAAGTAGTAGACTCCTTAAAAAACTGAATGAGCAAAATAAAAACAAAAAAACTTTACCAACTTCATGAGAAAATAAACAATATTGGATAGAGTGACAAGATTTTTAAAATAAAAAAGGAAGGTATATACTATCAAAAAGCAATTGTGTTCTGCTGTGTATATGTGAATAGTCTTATTCTGGTGTTTAAGTTCAGAATAAAAAATTAAATTAAAAAACAGAAAAAAACCTCAAGCATAGTCAAGATAAATGTAGAAAGATAAATACATTTGAGTGATTGCAAGGGACTCAGTAATGATAAAGTGTTTACATTCCAATAGCGGGAAAAGACACATGTATTCTATCAGAATCCTAATGACTTTAAGGATCACAGAGGGAATGAAATAAGACAAATACAGGGATTAGGTGTGATTTTGTTATGTTTTGTTGGTTTTAAGAGAGGAAAGAAAAATGAGACCAACATATCAAAACTTTTGCATGAATATGCTTATTCATTATAAGAAGAGGTTTTTTTACTTTTCTTTTTGGGAGGGGACTGAGGAGAGTGGGGGAGTTTTAGTAAAGATTGAAAAAAAGTAAGAAAAAAGTGTCAATGAATCACTTAAAAATAAGCAAAAATATAAGAAGGTTCTGACGGGTTATAGACAATCAAAACAGCTTTGGAACTTCATTATTAAATTTGAATTTTTTTTTTTTTAAATCTTACAGACTGGAAAAAATCAAGCAGTACATAACAGAAGCTAACAGTTTCATATACAATCTCTTTTTTGTTTGTGTTCATTTTGTATATATCATGTGTACATGTACATGTCTGTATACTTATATGTATATCTATATCTGTATCTACCTACCTACCTACCTACCTATCTGTCTGTCTGCCTGCCTATCTATCTATCTATCTATCTATCTATCTATCTATCTATCTATCTATCTATCTACCTATCTGGTGTCTCCTCTGTGAAAATGGAAGATCCTTGAGTTCAGTGACTATTTCACTTTTGTCTTTTTGTCTACAGCTTAGCACAGTGCCTAGTTATATTTAATATTTAATAAATTTATATTTATTTATATTTAATATTTATATTAACTTATATTTATATTTAATAAATATAGTAATATTTAATAAATGCTAGTTGACTAATTGCTTGATGAATATAACAATAAATGTAGAAAAGCATTCAATAAAATATAGCAATCATTTGTTCCCCTTTTCTGAAGAGGTGGGGAACGAGTATGGAATATTATGGATACTCTCTATGTTGGTTAATTTTGCTGAACAACTTTTTTTTCTCCTTTTTCTTTTCTTTGTTATAAGGAAAGTTTTGCTGGGTAAGATAAGAGATAACTAGGAAATATATTCAAGAATAACCCAAAATATATAAGCAATATTTGAATATATTAATAATTAATTAATTGAATGTAAAAAAAAATATAGTATCCATCTACAACACAAAACATTTAGAATAGGAATACAGATATTTTTCTTTGACACAATAAGAAATAAATACATAAAACCCAGAGCTAGAATTTTAGGCAATTGAGAAGCATTAGAAGCATTTCTATTAAAAACACATACATAACAGGGGTGCCCATTTTAACTATTTAAAGCAGTATTAGAAATCCTAACAATTGCCATAGGATAGTAAAAAGAAATTCAAGGCATTCACATTAAAAACAAAATGGCCAAAATAACATTTTTGCAGATGACACTGTTTACCTAAATTCTTAACAAAAAAAAAATTAATTGAGAGGGTAGATAACTTCATCAAACTTATGATATTCAAGGTAAACACAAATCATCTACATTCTTATGTACCACAAGTTAAACCTAAGAACAAAATTTTAATTTTTTTAAAAAAGAAATCCCATTTATAACAAAAAAAATAATAATTAAGTATTTGGAAATTAACTTACTTAGACACTCCTGTGATCAATAAACAAAGATAACCATAAAAATCAAACTGACAGAAATAAGGAAAGACCTAAATACCTGGGTAGAAATTCAGTGTTCATTGATGAATTGTATCAACATTGTAAAAATGCCTATCACCTCTAAATGTATAGATCCGATTCAATGACAATAAGAATTTCTAGTGGTTTTCTTTATAAAACAGAGCTAAAGCATAACAAAATGAATGTAGAACAACCAAAGGATAAGAATAATAAAGGTTAAATTAAAAATTATAACATGTGAAGATTGCCTTTCTGGATTTTATTTTCTTGGTTAGACTTTAAAACCTGCTATAGAACAGTTTGCACCAGAACTATCTAATACTGGGCAAAAAAATTTAGGAAAACGAACCAAAAAAATTGAATCCAAATACCAGAAGCAAACAAAAAATATGGAAAAAAGATCGATGTTTAATGAACCTATAGACAATAACAACTGACTGGTAGCTTCATTATTTAAGAAATGTTGTTGAGAAAACTTGCTAGTAATATGGAAAAAATATATCTTCACCTGACAATATAATCACGATAAATCACACTAGATCATAGAACTAAATATAAGAAAACAAATGATCAAAAAGTTACAAGAGACTTTGATTTAAGATGTCGATGTAAAAATTCATGAAGGAGCCGAGCTCTCTAACCTACCTCTCAGTAAATGTCTAAAAAGATTCCACGAGACTAGCAAAGCAACATATCCATGGAGATTCCCTGCACGCCAGTCACAGGACCAGCAAAGGCTCCATGCCCAGCAGAGAAGCCACACCAGGTGGTTGTGGGTCCAATGAGAGCAGCATAAGCATTGGTGTCCTGCAGCGAGGTGTGAGGGACTTCTCAGGGCTTATTCCCCGTGTGGGTTTCCTCATGCATGATTCCTATGCATGTTTACTCTGTGAAATGATGGTGTATATATTTGAGCCTAGGAGTCACAGAAGCCACTAGAATTTATGAACTGGAAGATGATACGGTCAGATCTGAACTTTTGGAAAATCGCGGTAGCAACTACAAGGGGGATAAATTGGAGGGGTAACTTGAGACAAGAAGACCAATTAGAAAACTGTTATGATAGGCTAGGTGTGAGGGGATCAGATTCTGAAACAGGGTAAGGAGCTGTGTGAGAGGAAAAGAGCAGCATCTGAGAGATATTGTAGAAAGAAAAAGCAAGATGTAGACTCAACTCAAACACCACCTTGGCATAATACCCCTGTCCCTCAGTTTCTAGGGTCTTCCCTGTCCTTCTGCCTGCATTTTTTGTATACATGTTGTGCCCCTCATAGAATGCAAGTTCCTTGGGGCAGGGACAATTTTGCTTTTGCCTTTGTATTTCAGTACCTAGCACAATGCCCAGTACATAATAGGTGTTCCTTGGTTGATGTCACATTTGTGGGAAAATTAAAATAAGGTAAAATAAAATTCATATTGTTTAAAAAATACCTTTATGTTAAAATACACGTTTTCTTAAATGTCTTCTAATGCCCTCAAGCATCATAGAGAGAATTAAACTTTTCTTGAAATAGACTGGACTGGAAAGTCTGGAATATGTATGTATATACACATACGTACATACATACATATGTGTGTGTGTGTGTATATATATATATATATATATATATATATATATATATATATATATATATATATATATATATATATATATATATATATATATATATGCACTGTTCTTATAGACCTAAATGAGGAGATACATAGGTCTGGGGGTTGGGAAAACTGAGTTCTAGTTCCAACTCTGACCTTAATTTAATTTGTGACTTTAGGAAAAAATCTCAGGTTTATCCTCTGGGAACTGAAGGGATTGGAATATATGGTCCCTAAAGACCTTTTATTACTCACGTATACCTTAGCTATTACTTCAGAGAATTTCTGAGTTGGAAAGAACCTCAAAGGCTGGCTAGTCCAACCCATAGCTGTAAAAACAAATCCCCTCTACAAAATGCCCAAGTGGTCAGCACCAGCTCTACACAAGCTTCAGTTGTTAGGAAGCTTTTCCTGAAGTCAAATCATTGTCCTTAGTTCAGCCTTCTGCGGACAAGAAGACTACGTCAGATATCTCTTACACTGGGCAGTCTTTCACATAGCTGAAGACTCTTTTGTGCTTAATTCTCCACCACACCTCAGCCCCAAGACTGCGCATGTCCACATCCTTTAACAACTCCAAATCCCAATTTCGAGTGTACAACAATCTCCTAAGCTTGTGATTCAAGGTGACATCTCTCCTTCATATGGGGGGCTCCCACGCTACAAGATCTTCCTTCCTCTCACTTTAGATCACAAACAACCCAAGCAACAGTTCCCCAGGTACCCAGCCCTTTCATAGGTCTACTCACAGATATCTTAGTGAAAACAGACAGCAGCAGTGACAAGATGGATAAGTACATGCGTATCCTGGACCTTCCGTATCTCTTCTGAAGGTACTCGGGCAAGGTGACAATCTGGAAGGGGGGGGAGACAATCCAGAAAGTCAATATGAAATCCAAACTCTCACTGACCCTCGTATCTTCCCATTCCAACCTTCAGTGAATTCTGACTGCCTTCAACCTATAGTCAGGATCTATCAGATCCACTGACACTTAACTTGTACTGGTTTTTTGCTTGTTTTGTTTTGTTTCATTTTGCTTGAAACAGGGGCTCCCTATCTCACCCAGATTGGAAGTACCTTCCCAATACTGATCAGTATGGAGGCTTGAGTTTGCTTTAGTCTGCCCTTCTTAGGAGGAACTGGAGATCCACCAGCTTCAGCCTCCCCAGGAACAGGGACTACAGGCAAACACCAGCATGCCCAGCGCTTCTACTCTTCTTGTCAAGAATCTAAGCCTACCAAATCCTCCCTGGTGAACCCCAGTTACTGGTACCCATTGCCTAAGTCATGAAGGGTTAGTCCCAAACGAACAAATTATTTTGGAGAAAGCTTCAATCACTGAGACTTAATCAAAAGTTGTTTTGTCATCTTAAGAATGTGCCATATGTTCTGCACAACTTCACATGTATAATTGATATCATATCACTTGTCTTCTGGATGTGTGGGGAAGGAGCTGGTGGGAGGGAGAAAATTGGGAATGGTAAATTTGAAAAATGAGCATGAAGATAAAGTATAATTACTTTTTAAAATCATGCCAATGGGTATGTTCAAACCCTCTATAAGGAGATGCTTTCAACAGTTCCAAATAAAGGTTCATCAAACTTTTTGCATTACTTCCCAGATCAACCTGTTACATGTACATCCTATCCCATGTACCACCATGAGCTTCTGGAAGACAGGAAATAGCTTCTGTAAGCTCCTCTACAATTCTAAATCTAAGAATCTATGCTCTTGTGAGCTTTTCTCCCAGAAGCCACTGGTCAGGAGTAAGCACAAGAAAGACGTACACATATAGAATCACAAATTTAGAGCAAGAAAGGATCTCAGAGTTCATCTAGCCCAATCTGCTCATTTTATAAATGAAGAAATTGAGTCCATTCTAAGCAAGGGGAAGAGACTTGCCCAAGGTCACAGCAGAGCTGGAATTTAAACCCAGGTCCTATGACTATAAATATAGTGCTCTTTGGTTATTGATGGATTAATAATTTTAGTTACCTCCTCACTCTCAATTTAGTCTTGAAAGATGTAGCAAATACAGTTGTTTTACCTATTAAGATTAAAATGAGAGTAGCTTGAAGAAGGGGAAATTAGGCATTATTAATAGCTATAGCATTTATATGGAATTTTAAGGTTCATAAAGTACATAACAAATATCTCATTTTATCTTCACAACAACCTTGGGCAATAGGTACTGATATTATCCCCATTTTACAGATGAGGAAACCGAGACACAGAGACTTCAAATGATTTGCCCGAGATTACACCACTGGAAAGTGTCCAAGGTCAGATTTTAACTCAGGTCTTTCTGACTAGCACTCTATCTACTTTCACCATCTGAAAATAGAGTTGTATGGACAACATAGAACCAACATAAGTGCTAGAGAAGACACACTGGATCTGGAGTCAGAAAATCTCAGTTAGACTCCCTGTTGCATCTGAATGACTAAAAATAGCTTAGTTAACCTCTCTGAGTCTTGGATTTTTCATCTGCAAAATGAGGCTACTTTTACTGTTTATCTCACAGGGCTGTTGTGAGGAAAGTGCTTCAGCTTCTATGTAACGCTAAGTTCTTTGTAATGATCCTGTGATTTATTTTAAGTGATGCCCGGTAGAAATACTGCAGAGGGGACCCACTGCATCTTGGAGGGAATGAAGAGAAGGAGAGAAGAACCTATGAATTCCCAGTGAGGAAATTTCCCTCTATCACTACAGATCAATAACTGTTCATCTCAGAGAGCCATCTGGGGCTTTGAAAGACTATAACTTGCCCAGGGTCACATAGTTAGTATGTATCAGGGATGCGCTCTGCATCTAAATCTTTCTCTCAAGATATGTAAAAGTCTGGAAATTGTGGGCTGAGTTGGTGCCCAACTATATGTGGTGCTGCTGCCCATAGCCATGAAACCATATATCTATTGTTTCATGAAAGCCATGTTGACCTGTTTAGCCCCTTCCCATCATCAGTCCCCTAATGCTCAAGGTTCAAACCCCCATATGTCATTGGTCATCTTGGATGTAGACTCACCTCTGAGGAGATGTAGATAGGCACAAATATCCATGCCAGTGCCAGCAACACATATGTCGCCTAAAGAGTGACAAAGATGGTGTAAGTACCTGCTCCCTCCATGGTCAAGATGCAGTGGAAT
This sequence comes from Bettongia penicillata ogilbyi, assembly GCA_023548195.1. Lineage (NCBI taxonomy): Eukaryota > Metazoa > Chordata > Mammalia > Diprotodontia > Potoroidae > Bettongia > Bettongia penicillata. Next base: position 1,476,094 of record JAJHZJ010000066.1, on the reverse strand, counting down.
GAGCAGAGAGAGGCAGGAGACCTGGGCCCTAGTGCCAGCCTAGCCACTCACTTTCTGGATCCACTCAGCTGAATCAATTTACTCAGGACCTCAGCAAAATGAAGGGGTTATTTCAATTAAACTCTGAGAGTCTCTTCCAGCTTTGAGGTTCAGCATTTTATTTCACAAATCCACAGTCCTGAAGGATCTATTATTGACATTCAGAATTAGGACTCTGAAAAGTCCTCAGTCAGTAACAAAAAACAAGTGAGACTTTGATATGATTTTCTAAGATAGGAAAATGGATTTAGACGCAAAAGCAACTTATTTTGACCAATATTCTGAATCCCAAAAAGTCTGTGGTGGAAGGGCCCTCAGAGAGATCATCTTGCCCAACCTCTGTTTTACTGAAGAGGAAACTGATTCCCAGAAAGAGGATTGATTCATGCAAATTTGCAGAGCCAGGAGGAGAGTTCAGGGGTCTGCGACCTAGCACCACAGGTACCTCCCTAGATTCCCCGAAGCAAGGAAATGCTTTGGAGGTCTAGAGTTGGAAAGAATCTCAGGAGATATCTAGTCCAATACTGTCATTTTATAGTTTAGGAAATTGAGGCCAAGGAAGAGTAAATTATTTAGGCAGGGTCATAGAGGCAGCAAGCAACAGTAGTAGAATTAGATGCTAGGCTCTCTTAATCCAGAGTTGGCTCTCTTTCAGTTAGACCATGCTACCTTAAGCAAGGAAAAATAAAATCAACCAAACCTCATCCCACACACTGTCTTGTTAGTCAAGGTTTAAATTGTTTCAAGTGGGCAAGCTCAGCCAGGGATGCACAGTCACTCCTAAGGATTGTATGAGGCTCTTACCAGAGAATTCCCCTTTTGGCAGGCATAAATAAGAGAAACTGCCAGTTGTCTCCCCTCATCCCTCAATAGGTAAATGCTGGAAATGCCCTAAAAATCTCCCTACTTCCCAGGGATGCCTATCCATCCTCACTCTTGAGAGTTGTGGCCCCATGAGCTGGACAGACTATGGCACTTACATTCCACTCAAAGCCAGCCACAGCCACTCCTCCTGCTGCACCTGACCCAGCCAGTCCAATGAATAGCCCGGATCCTTCGCTGCTGGCAAAGAGAGAGGCTCCAATCTGTAGAACAGAACAGACCTAAGCAAACAATTCCTCAATGCCATCCAATCCCATCTTCTACTGCACTCCCAGGTTCATCAAGTAACCAGATGGGAAACAGAAACCAACATTACACCTCTAGATATATCCCCATTACTTTCTAAAGTAGGAACATAGATTCAGACATGGTAGTGTTTTGGGGACACTACTCTCTCCTGGTTCTCTTTCTTCCCACTTATCTGATCACTCCTTCACCGTCTCTTTTGCTGGATCTTCAATCCAATTCAGGCCAGTTAATATTGGGGCTGAAAAGTGGCTGCCATCTATATTGTGATTATATCGTCCTGATCTTCAGATGTATGGTCTGACAAAAGATAATCCTTTTGCAAAGCCTTTTTCCCCCCTTGAGATAAAAATTGTCCCAGAAAATTCAGAATGTATAATTGCTGTACCCATATGCCAGGGTCCCATGACTCTTGATAGTCAGGTAGGTATGACCTCTGACACAAGAAAGCCTTAGAGACTAGAGAGCTTACAAGGTTTTATGAAGGGTCCTATGAAGGATCCCAGAGTCATCATCATCCAACAATGCCCAAGGTATCAGGTAGCTAGTAGCATAACCCAGGGACACAACCCTAATGCAGAGAGCCCCAAATCTGCACTGGTCTGACACAAACACATCTTACCTGACTGCCCTGCTCTCCCTTTTGTCTATATATTATGTATATAATACATATTATATTGTCTATATATGAGTGTGTATGTATGTGTGTATATATGTGTATGTGTATATATATAATATACATATATATTATATATATGCTCATATCTCTTCATTTTCACAGCTACAGCTTAAGGATAGTTTTAGGAACAGTAGAACAGCAGCTCAGGGCCCTGAGCTCTCCTTTTTTAAAACGACTGCTACCCAAAAGCAATTTCAAAGGGGGGTTACAGGGTTATGCTATTGGCACCAACTGCTGCCTTTCTGCTCCCACAGCTCAATTCCCTTCCCTCCCTGAGTGAATCCCAAGGAAAGGTCATCCGGAACAGGGCTTCATAAACTTTTTCTACTTCTGACCCCTTTAAGAATTTTTAGCCATGTTCCTTGGCATTGCATGGCCCAAGGGCACGCTTAGTGCAAAATGTGCATGCTTTGTGTTCAGAACCAAAACTGCAGTGAAGTTGCTTAATGCAACACATGCAAATGCTGCAAGAAACACCTCCGATTCATTACAAGTTTGATTTTTAGTTAGTTTTTGGTCATTGCATGTTCAGAAACGTCTTTCTGTTGCCAATTTTTTTTTTTACAACCCCTTATGGGGTCAGGACCCACAATTTAAGAAGTGCTGATCTAGAAAATGGAAAATACCCAAACTTCACCTTAGAGCCTCTATATTCCCCCACATCCTTAGTCCTTTTTCTCTACCACAGGCCTAGCTCCCATTCCTAAGGGGAGAAAGGATCTGTCATCCATTCCCATAGCCTCCAAAACCCTCAGTTCCTTGCTATTAAGGAACCTGACATAGGAAACTGAGAGGATGAGGTAAAGTGGGAAGAAATGGGAAGCAAGAAGGAAGTGAGATAGGACCTAGGGTTGAGTGCTGGGGGGTAGCTGAGAGGAGACAGAGGTGCTAACAGAATATGGGGGGCTGAGAAAAGATAAGATTGAGAGTAGGGAAAAGATGATAGAATGAGAAAAGAACTGAGGACAGAGAAGGGAAGGAGGGACTAAAAGGAGAGAGAAGGGACAGTTCAGAATATACTTACTGGCCACCATGTCATGTCCCTTCCTGCAAGGAAGTATCCACTCACTGTGTTTCTGTTGGCTCTGCATGAGGACTGAAAAGACAAACATCCAGAGGTGAAGATATCGACTTCCTCCCTGGGACCAGAGATCCACAACTGTGCTTTCTCACAGTTGGGAGAATTATGTCCAAACCAACTCAAAAGGGATTTATGGGGTGACCAGAGTTACAACCATATCAAGGAGGTGGACTTCTCTAGTAGAAAAGACACAGTAAAGAGTTCTATACCCTACTCTGTTACTAACCAGCTACTGTACAGCCCCATCAAGTGCCCTCTCTGCATCTTGGCTTCCGCATCAATAATTTAGGATAATGAATGATACCTGTGGTCTGCCTCCTTCACAGGAGCATCGTGAGACTTCAAAGGTATCTCAGATGTAGGCTCCAGTGATATCTCAGATATATATTGGAAAGCAAGAGTGCCCCCAAAATGTGAAGGACCATCATCATCCTCATCATCACCTTCAGTCATCACATAGAAACTAAAGAGACTGCCAAGGGATCTCCAACTACTTAATGAGGTCAGGCATTACAAGAGGTAGAGGCCTGCCTAGAATGACCTTAGACTTTTCTGGCACACTGGAAGTAAAAGGAGAATGATGTTGGGCAGTATAAATAAAACACTAAATTTCTAGTACAGACCAGGAATACTGATGAATTTCAGAGGATGTAAGATGTAAGACATGAAGAACGGGTAGAATTTGACCAGGTAGAAGAGAGGGTATTTCAGTTATAAAATATTTTTGTGATACTTCTTTCACAAATATAGACCACAATCCCCCTACAATTTGGTAGATGGTTTTCATTAATAATTCTGGCTAAAAAATTCAGCTCCTACTGACCAACTTGGAATGAGCCTCTTTGACTTTATTAAACTGATCCTTGGAGACATGTATACAGCTCATTTCTGAGTTCATACCTTTCTAGGCTAGAAGCTCTTCCGGCTTGGTAGGTAGAACCTACCAGAGTTTGTACTCTGCATGATGTAGTGGGTAAAAGCTAGGAAGATCTGAATTCAAATCCTGACTCTGACACTTCTTAGCTCTATGATGCCAGGCAAGTCACTTAACTACCCTGAGTCCCAATTTCCTCATCTGTAAAAAGGAGATCATGATACCTAGAACGCCTCACAGGGCTATTGGGAGACTCAAAAAAGAGCTAATGTATATAAAGTACTCTGGGAGCCTTAAAATTTTATGTAAATGTCTCTTGTTATTGTCACTATCCAAGATTTCTTCTATGCCAGCATGAGACAACAGCAGGGAAATAGAGATAATGATACTTTTCCTATAAACCTCAAAGCACAAAAGTAAGATACAGGATAGAATAAGATAAATGAGATAATAGGTAGGAAATCATTTTTAAAAGGTATGTTGCTAGAATTAGATTCAGAAAAAATTCAAATTTTGCCTCAGTCACTTACTAGCTGTGTGACCCCAGAAAATTCATTCAGCCTCAGTTTCTCCCTCTGTAAAATGAGGATATTAGGAGTATCTACCTCACAGGATTGTTGTGGGCATTAAATGAAATAACATAGCTAAAGTGTCTTGCAAGCCTTAAAAGACAATATCAATTCTAACTACTACTACTATTAAAACTATAAAACACAAAAGTAAGGGACAACTAGTATTGTTTATGATTATTACTTACTAGAGATGCAGAGAGCAGCGGTAGATGGAGGACCAGTCTTGGAGTCAGAAAAATCTGAGTTCAAGTCCTACCTTTCAAAAATTATTGGTGTAACCATGGGCTAGTCGTTTAATTTTTAGAGGCACAGGAAACTCTCTGAACTAGGTATTACAGAAAAGGAACCAATCTGCAGCAATTGAGGGATTTTTCAAATTCCTTACCACATAGATGATATAGGTTTAGATCAAAAAGGAAAAAAGAAGTTGCTAGTGTGTAATATCAGTAGATATAACGACTGGCATAATCCAGGAGGTCCTGTGGAGACATTTTTGGATGCTTTCTCCAGTTAAAGCTCAGGATCCATAAGGTTTCCAAATGAGAAATCCTTGTTGGTCAATAGTAAATTAAGTGACACGCAGAGATTTGCAAACAAGAGAAACTGTGAGGCCTTTGTGTTCATTTATTGCCTGACCAACGGACCTTTTCCCCCAAGGTGAGTATTATATTGGCTGCTTGACCAAGGTGATGTGAATTTGCCATTAGTGGCCCAAGATTTATTAAGTATAAGCATGAAAGGGAAGACATTATAGTTCATGAGGGAAGAAACCATAGTTCAGATTTTCCCAGTGCTTTGATAATCAGCATGATAAGCCAGATAAATCAATCTTTGACTCCATGATTCAAAGTACATATATAGTACACATGTAGACATGGTGTAAAGAGGAGAATTTAGTCAGATTCCCCTTTGCTGGAAGTCTTCAGGCAACAGTTGCTGTAGAGAGGCTCCTTGTGCAGGCATGGGTCAGTCTCAGTGTCCTCTAAGGTCACATCCCTCAGATTTGGAGATTCTGGGGGTTCAATTGGAGTTCTCTCAGGTTTAATCCTCTTTCTACATTTTCCCCTCTTACTAAATAATCCCCCAGGAAATGGAAGATAAGGCAAGGCTTACTTTTTGCTAGAGATAACCTCCCTTCTATAATCTTCTATGTTGATAAATGGATATAGACATGTATGTAAATGATTCCTTATGAAACCACAAATCTGAATATAGATATAGATATAGATATAGACATGTATGTAAATGATTCCTTATGATGAAACCACAAATCTGAATATACACATAAAAATGGGTACATGTCAATTATATATGTGTGCATGCACACATCCTCATTTGTGATTTCATTGGGATAAGGAAATATATACACATATGCATTCCTATATCCATATATGCCTACATATATGTACTGATATTTACAGATTTAGATTGGTTGAAGGAGTTTCTCCAAATCTGAATTTATAGAGAGTTTCCTCACTGGGATTGCCTACATGAAAGAAATCATGGAGTTGGCTAATTCTACCGCTAACACTTAACACCTGTGTAACATTGAGTCACAATGGACCTCAACTGAGGACCTCTTTGAACCTCAGTTTTCTCACCTGTAAAATAGAGTAATTAGGAAACTAACCAAGATGGTAGAGTAGGAGGGAGCAGGACATCTCAGCTCCTTGTCATAACAATTCCACAACGACCTAAGAACTATACTAGGCCAAGTCCCGATCCAGATATCCAGGGAAAAATCAGAGGGAGTTCTTTTTCTAAACCAGATCAGCATGCGGGAACAGAGGGCTTGGGACGATGGGGAGAGGTGGATACTTCTTGGCACTGGGACTGAATGAGGCATTGTACTGCGTCCTAGGGCAAGAGACATTTCTGGATCTGTGATGGAGGTTCTTGATGCTGTGCAGGGAGTAGTAACAGGTGCCAACTGGCAGCTCTTTGTGCATATTTCAGAACCATTTATTTTCATTATTTATTTTGAGATTCTTGACCCTTTTTTCTCCTACATGAAATTTATTATTATTCTTTCTAGTTCTATAAAGTAATCCTTTGGTAATTTGATGGGTACAATGTTAAATAAGTAAATTAATTTCACTAATATTGTCATTTTTATTATATTCATTTGTCCTACCCATGAGCAATTAATATTTGCCCAGTTATGTCTATCTTTATTTCTTACTTATAACATCAATATTATAAAGCTGTAAGGCATTTTATATGAAAAATAACTGACCTAGAAAATAGATCAAAGAGAAATCATTTAAGAATCATGGAGCCACTATCCCAAAAAAAGGGCCTACATAGCATATTTTAAAGAATCATGACAGAAAATTGCCCAGATCTATTAGTACCAAAGGGCAAAGTGAAAACAGAAAGAATTCATTAGTCATCTCCTGAAAGAAATCTCAAAATGAAAACTCTAGGTACCAAAGCTAACATCCATACTTTTCAGGCCAAGGAAAAAAAATATTGCAAACAACCAGAAAGAAAGACTTTAAGTACTGAGGAACCACAGGCAGGATCACACAAGATTTAGTGGCCACAATCATAAAGGAGCAGAAAACTTGGAATTTAATATTCTAGAAAGCAAAGGCGGTTAGTAGCATTTCTGCTGGTTCGGTTGCTCAGTTCTCATTGCTCATACATACTCTGCAGTCTCAACTCTTGATTTCAAAGGCTAAGTTACTCTTGAGTTCATAGACAACTTTCTTCTCTCTTCCAGGGGTCCCATCCTTAAAATTATTTCCTCTCTCAAGTAAATGACTTTCCATATCCAAGCCTATCTAGAGTATGTGTATCTTCTTCCTCAATTGTGCCTGGAATTCTCAAAACAGCAATATTTTGAACTATAATATGGGATGTTTCCTGATTTTCTGCCAACTGACGGAGAAAGATAGAGATCACCTCCTTACCCCTCCCCAACAAAGCTCCCCAGTCTACATTCCTGGCTTGATACTCTTTCAAGAGTTAAACTATTTAAAGTCCTACAAAGGCATGTTCAGTTTTTGCTTGTCCAATGAGGTTTCTCCCTTTAATTCCATCACAGAAAGAGTTTACTCTTCATAATCATAAGGGATTACTAAGGTGTAAGGAAAGAGTCAGGAAAGAAAGGAGGAGCCCAGGGACAGCAAAATCTAGTGACTAAATTCCAATATTACCATTACAAGGTGAACAATTTTTTAAAAGTTCTCATTAAAAACGCTTTAGGTTTCTTTTTCTTTTTAGATTATTTTGATCCAGGCTGCCTCATTTACTGAGCAAGTGGAAAGTAGGGACAGGGAGGGAGGTGTGTATGCATGTGCGTGTGTGTATGTGTGTGTATGCATGTGTGTGTATGTGTGTATGTATGTGTCTGTATATGTGTGTGTGTGTGTCTGTGTCTGTGTCTATGTGAAAAGGTAGTGAGGAGACCTTGGGATCCTAGCTGATTCTCATAGGCACCAACAAATACAATGGTTGATTCCTTTATCTGTTTGTGAATGCATTTCATATTTCTATAAAATGCTACCACCTTGTAAATGAAAAATCTAAATTGTACCCATCACTATTTAAGTCTAATAATTTTTAGAATCTAATAGGAAAATTTGATTTTTTTTTTACTAGATTATCTGGAGATGTGAGGAAGTTCAGGGAGGGCACCAAATTCCAATACTGAACTACAGTCCTTTTATTAAAAAGTTTTTCTTAAAATTGCTTTTTTTTTTTAGGTCCCAATCTTTCTTCTTTGGAAAGAAAAGGTGAAGTGGTGGGAATGAGGTACAGACCAGGTCCTGACCACCAGCCAAGAATGAATGGGTTCATTTATTAATCCCTCCCCAGCCAATCCACCTATTCTTTTTTTAAAAATTGTTTTCCCTGTTTTAGACACAGATAGGTTAGTTCCCCTTCTCAGCTAGCATCCCAGTCCTGGCGGCATGCCATGAAAAGTCTGGTGGAAGGTTGAGATTGGGGACCAGGAGGCATTTTTTTTTCAGCAGCAAGCTGGTGAGAGATGCTGCAAAGTATTCACAAATGAAGCCTGAGGCATAAAGTCCCCACTTTTTCATAGTTGGGGAACACTTCCAATTCACATTTCTTGATAACTATTTCTGTTGGACTCTCCTTCCTAGAGCAGATGGAGAATGACCACAGTTTTGCAGTTAGCTGATTACATGATTACTCTTTTCAAATTTCATCATCTAAGACTAAATGCTAACACTCAACCTACTTGGGGGAGAGGAAATCATAATTCTCTCTCACCTTACTTATAGTATTGTAGGTTCAAGCTATGTTAAAAAGAAAAAAGAAAGAAAGAAAAGAGTTTTCTTAGCCTGTCTTTGAGAGAGACAACTCTCTCAACTTATTGGAGATGTTGGAGGAGGATTCTTGCTTGGGTTGGACTCCTTGAGTGATAACATTCCTTTAAATTCTCTGATTCTCATATAATCCTACCAACATTCTTGTTGGGTAGGTAGGGTAGGTCATGGGATAATAGAATTTGGAACTGGGAGGACTGAAAGTGCTTGGTGCAGATTCGCACAACTATTAAGAGGTAGAATTGGGCTTTAAACTAGTGCCCTTTCCACAACCTCCAGCTGCCACTTGTTACTTCCTTTTTTACAAGGAAGGAAACTGAGGCTCAAGAGAGGCTGAAAGATTGCCCAAAGTGCCATTAGCCAGGTCTTCTGACAACCTTTTCCCTTGACTGGAGCCACCTACTATTACACTTCTGTGACTGTGGGGAGGGTTTAGAATAGAGCAGAGAAAGTGAACAGGGCACCTATTGTTTTTCATCCAAGCAGAAAAACTCAACGCAATACCAGGGAACTTTCCTGAGCCAATTTATCTAAATTACATGCAAAACATTGCTGGAAATTTAAAGCACTGAAGCACGGTAGATACAGGGCAGAGTAGGAAACCTACAATGGAGATCTGTCATTTCCAAGGAAAACCTGTCCTGGAAGCCTTCAAGTCCAACACCAGGCATAGAACAGGAGGTTCAATTCTCAGCTAAAATCCCAGCTGCTTAAAGAAGCTTTATCCATTCCTCTTTAATCTTAGTGTCTTCCCTGAGACTATTCCCAATTTATCTGTATATTTTTTGCTAGTATATAGTTGTTACATGTTGTTGTCCCATTAAACATAGATCTTCAAGAGCAGGGATAACTTTTCTCTGTACCCTTAGAGCTTAACACAATGTGTGGCACATTGTAGGTAGTTAATAAATGCTAGTTGACTGAATGATTGTCACCTAAATCTTTCTGTGATGGGATCTAGCTGGTGGGCATCAAATAACCTGCTCATACATAATTGTCTTTTTTTTGTGGGGGTGGGGTAGGGGTAAACTTTGATTTTTCTTATGTAAGACCTCCCATTGAACTTCTTTTTAACTCATGAAACATGCTACCCATCTCCTGACAGAGAGGTGACAGATTCAAGATGCAAAATGGAACATACCTTTTTGGATGTGGGGATTTAACTTATTTGACTGAACATTTGTTACAAGGGTTTTGTTTTTCTTTTTTCTTTTTCCCAATTGGTGGAAAGGGTGGTGAGAGGGAGAGAAAATAAATGTTTAATTGAAAATGAATTTTTTTTTAAAGAACTCTCCCTTACTACATCTGCAGCTTCTAGTCTTAAAGAGTTGCCTTGCCTAATGTCAAACATTACCTGTCTGTCAAAAGCCAAATCTGAATCTACCTCTTCCTGATCCCAAGCCTGGCTCAATCTACCACAAAATACTGTTTCTTGCAACTGGAGTATGATTGTAGCAATAGCAAAAAAAAAAATTACATTTATACAGCACTTTAAGGTTTGTAAAACACCTTATATCCAGTGTTTCATTTGTTCTCCAATCTGTGAGGTAATGTAGGTATCATTCCCATTTTACAGATGAGGAAAATGAGGTTCAAACAGGTCAAATGACTTGCTCAGGGTTACAAACTAGTTATGTGCCAGAGGCAGGATTCAAACCCAGCTCCTAGTTCAGTATACTTTCCAGTATCTCAGGCTTACCCTATCAATTAAAAATCTCTTACATTTGCTTAGCATTCAGTTCATACTTCTGAAAACACTTTTGTATCCTCACAAGCTTATAAAGAAGAGCAGAGAATATTATTAATGTCCCCATTTGACTGATGGGGACATTGCCCAAAGTCACCTGGCTAGGAAGTACTGGACTAGAACTCAAGTCTAGCCATAATCAGTATAAGATCCACGAGGAAATGTGGCAGTGACCTTTTACAACCTTCCCCCTTAGTTACTCAACTCACATCCTCCATAGTACTGAATAACCAAATGATCTGTGAGTTCATTAGAGTAGGGAAACTCTGCAGATTGCAACCCATCCATGAACCTTAGGTCAAGAGATAGCCTTAGAAAATTGCTGGAGGCACATAGAAATTAAAGTTATCCAGGGTTAAGCAGCTTATAAATGTCACAGGCAGGATATGAACCCAGGTTTCCATGTCTAATTTGTTATCCATCATACCATGCTATCACCTCCAGAAACTTAGTAGAAAAAAGTATTACAAGTTTCAAAAAGTCAAATGCAAAAAGTTTCTACTTGTGACTCACCCATATCCCCACAGCCACGTTTAAAGCAAAATACACCACGATGATAATAATATCAGTCACATTGAGCTGTTGCCTGACGAAGTGAGGGTCACTGGTGGAGTTGTCTGCCATGATCTCTTCTGTTTCAGCACTGGACTGAATGAGGGCAAAAAAGGAACAAACCAAATTGTGGTGGGCTTTCTTGTTAGGAATTGATCATTAAACCAACTAGATGATAGAATTTTCAGGCCACAACATGTCTGCGTGGGGTGAGGACAGCTTCAAAGTACAACTCCTTTGGTTTCCTAGCCTCTGCTTAAAAATCATATGACTAGAGACTGCAAGAGATCCAAGACTGCATGTCTACAAAGCAACCTGCCCCTCTGGAGGCACAAAATGCTGCTCTGGATAGCCACAAGAGATGGTCACTGCATCTCAGACTCCTGACCTTAACTGAGGACAAGAGGTTGTGTGAATGCACAGCTGGAGAAAACTAGCTCTCGCATCAAAAGTGTTTTCTCTGTCTTTTGTTGTAGCTTGGAGACTCCCTATCTTAGGGAAGATACCATACAGAGCAAACTTTATTTATCAAAGGGATAGAGAGAAGCATCATGTACTTCCCAAAGCCAAGAGTGACCATTACAAATAATTTTATATGAACTGCCTTTTAGTGACATTTTTATTCACATCATCATAGTCATTATGTATATCGTGGTCTGCTTCTCTTGCCTTGCATCAGTTGATACATATTTTCTGGTGTTTCTTGGAACTCCTTGCATTCATTGTTTCTTACAGCACAATAGTATTCCATTGCATTCATAGTTTTGGGAACTGTTGCTGATTCATGCTGGTGGGGAGGGAGGGGGAAGACTCCTGAGGAATTAGTATGTAGTAATTGATATTACAATGCTCTGCTGGAGGGGAAATGAACTTTTGTCATTACTGATGTCTTATCTGACAAAGTGATTCAGGAACTTGAGTGCCCCTGAGACTTCTCTGTTTAGTGTGGCAGAAGGGTTCTGAAATCTTTACATCTTGCAATCCATGGAAGTGAATAAAAGTAAATGAAAGGAGAATGAAGAAATAAGGGAACAGAAATCTAGAAAGGAATTTATTAAAATGTCCATTTTGCCCATTATTGGCTTTTATTTTAATAATATTTTGGTAAATAATTTTTAAAGAAAAGAATGAGATTAGATTAAAATAGAAAAATATAAGATTTCAGGGAATTGTGAAGTGATACTCCTGACATTTAGGTTTTCCGTTCTTCTCCCCGAATCTGTACCCTGTCCCTGTTTCTGGCAGCCCTGATAGTCTTCTTTTCTTTTTCCCCAGAAACTCTGATGCTCCTTTAAAAAATTTCTTTTGTAATATGGAGAAGAATGAGCTTTTATATTGAAGAGACTGGGGCCAGGTTGTAATCCTCTTTTTCCAGAAGTATGCCTGTATGTAAGACTCCCCACTTTGGGTCAAATCTATACAATGACCATCCTGTTTTGATAACACGTGGATACTTTATGAAGTCATCCTCAGAGATTACAGATGGATCTCAAATGTCTCATGCTATAAATACAAATAATCTTAAAGTACTACATAATTATGATGATTACTAATTTACAATAAAAATCACATACATAGTTGGGGACAGTATGGAGTAGTGGGTAAAATGCTGGACTTGGGGTTCAGGGAAATGTGGTTCACATTTCACTTTTAATATTTGGGATCAATTAGGAAGACTGATCAGAGGATTTAAAGTTTGAAGAGATCTTAGAGATCACTGAGTCCAACACTGTTCCTTTACACATGAGGTAACTGAGTCCCAGAGAGGTGAAGTGAGATGTGTGACCAGGATTAAGTCACTTAAGTTCTCTGGGTCTTAAATTTCCTCAACTGCAAAATGGGATTTAATAATCCAGTAAAGTCTCTGAACCTTAGTAAAGTTTTGTAAACCTTAAAATCTTGAATACTAGTTATTATAATATAAATATGAATAATATAAAATATAATATACATTTATAAGTAAATTTAAACTACTTTTGAACTTATTTTTAACCCATCACTCACCTTAGTTAATACTGTTATAAGTATATATTTACTTGTCCTTAATGACTCTTTCTAGTTTCAAGAAGAAAAGTTTGAAAACGGGGGCCCCTAGTTTAGTATTATGGGACTTGCCACACAGAGTGTATGTTCCTGTTTTTCACTCTCTTCATTTGTTTGTGGACTTCGATCCTTCCCTACTCAATCATAATCCTTCCAAAGTGAAGAGGTATTATCTCGTCTTTTTTAACCCTGTCTTTTCAACCTTGTCCTAGGGCTATAGACATGATGGAAAGTAGATACAATGAGGCTGTGAACTGGTCCAATTCTTGTGGAGATTTATTTGAAATTGTGTGATAAAAGTCACACTGAAATTCTTTGACCTATTACAGGGCATAGAGATCGCTGAAAAAAATGTCATATATACTGAATCATTCAGAGCAGCACATTTTTAGGGGGCTGGAAAACAAAAATCTGGAAAAACATAAACCCATCGAACCTGTTGAGTGGGAAAATGGTCAATGCAATCCCTAGGTCTAAGGCTCCCAGACTGATCCTTTCAATGACTGGTCTTGCTCAACTTAGGTAAGAACTCTATTAAAAAAAACCCTTCAGACTGTTGGTTTTAGTTCCCCTTTCCACTGGATTTCAGTGGAATTGACCTGTTTCCACCCTTCTTCACTGTATCTCCACTCAATAAAAATGTCTTGCTTTACTTTTTCCTATCTTGTTACTTGCTCTGTGTTTCCTAGTACTCCATTTTGGATTCTTAACCATACCAAACCTCTATTAGCACAGTCATCTTTCATTTTCTAAAGACAAAGATCTCAGTTTGGTAAAAAGGGAGACCATCATGTTTGAATTTTCTCATAAGCAGTTGTAGCACAAATGCTCAAGGCATCACAAATTATGATTCCTTTTCAAAATCTCCTTCTTTTACAAAGCCCTCTAATTATTACAGCACTAAGAAAGTCTTTCACCAAGGCTGAAGAATAGGTACTATAGAAATAAAAGCATTCGTATTCCTTTTATTCAAACAAATAAAAAAACCCATTTTTCCCATGGGGTACAAACATATAGGTAGCTAGGTGGCACAGTGGATAGAATGCCAGGCCTGGAGCCAGGAAGACCTGAGTTCAAATTCAGCCTCAGACACTTAGTAGACTCTGGGCAAGTCACCCTCAGTTTACCTGTTTCTTCATGGGTAAGACAGGAATAATAACAGCCCTTACTTAACAGAGTTATTGTGATCAAATGAGATAATTTTAAAGCACTTAGCACAGTGGTACTGGCATACATAGTAGGTGCTATGTAAATGCTAGCTATCATTGCTATCCTCCTCTGTATTATTATTAGTTTCAAATCTCTGAGATCATGATGAAGTGAAAGACTACACGATATTTAGGACCTTAACACACCCTCCCCCAGCCCTCAAATGGTAACAGACGCACCAAAAAGAAGCAAAACTACCCAAAACCCTTAAAAGAAAAATGTTTCTTGGGAAGAACAGAAAATAAGTGAGTGAAAGTAGAGCTGTGACAAAAAAAGAAAGAACAAAGGGCCATAAGAAAGTTGGGTAGTTTTTGAAGGGAGTCATTCGCCCCTGGCTTTTGAAAATTAGGTGACTCACTCTCCCAGTAAAGTAAAAGAACCTGGTATTAAAATAATTCAATTATTTTTGAGATTATTGGGTTCTCTTTTAAAGAACACTAAAAAAGCATATTCATCTCTATTTTCCTGACTATCAGTAAGATCACTTCTGGGTCTCGTTAGCCCTAAGTCTGAGGTTTCCCCACCTTTCTGAGATTATCACCCTGATTTCATTTGATATTAAATTCAGGGCTGTTAGTTGTCCACTTCTGTTTCCAAATCTCACTTCCACTAGCATCACAGTTAAGAGTTGGGAGCTCAGGTATCCTTTAGTTCAACCTCTCTCATTTATCGAATGAGGAAACTGAGGCCCCAAGAGGTTTAGGTTTAGTGACTTGCCCAAGGTTGTACAGGTCTTAACTGACAGAGATGAAATTCAAATAACCCAGTGTACCACACTTCCTCCTTTAAATCATTATTTCAGGCTGGGTCAGGCACTGGCTGCATGTCCAAGTTACAGACAACAAACTTCTTCTCATGTTTTCTGGAGGTGGTTTAATTAGAATTTAACTTGTGCTTTTTTACACTAAGTCTTTCACAAATGTGTTAATATATTAGCCAGGATATCTAGTAACCCAACTAAACTGCAAAACAAACTTCTGTCACACTGTAACTTAGAGGTAGGTTACTTATTACCCCCTATTAATGTATGTCCCTAGAGGGCAGTAAAGAAAACTCTAAATTCCCTTTCTGCCCCCACCCTAAGCCTAATACAAAACATTCAGATTCTACTGATTTGTAACATTTCCTCCAGGGTCACTTCCCCAACCTGTGCTTACACACACAATTGTCTTGCCAGACCTGTGGGTAGTTACTCAGGATACCTCCCCAGTGTGTTTCCCATAAACAAGAAGCCAGTATGCTTAATTAGCTCTTAGCAAAGGCATTTACTCAAATGGCATAGTCAAAAATGTAGTTAAAAAATATTTCATCCTCCAAAAATCACAAATGTACACATTTTGGGGAAGAGGGGCACAGGAATGGACATAAACTTCAAAGCACAGTGGTAGTGAGAGATATGTGTAAGGAACATATTTGGCCAAGGGAATTTGTACCTCCGGAAATAAAGAAGTCTTGATGATCTTTTTCTCTCCAAAAAATTCTTTAATTATATATTCATATTAATTATTGGTTATGGCTGCATTGATCCACTGCTAAGCTGGGCCAGTTTGTCACAGGAAATGGTGTCTCTGTTGGACAGGCTGATCTTCTGGACTCGTGTGCTTGATCTTCAGTGAGTTGTTTTCGCCACCTCCAGACTCAGACTCAATTTGTTACATTTTTTAAAATTACTTTTCAGATTTCTGGTCTCTTCTGTCAGGTCCTCTCCACACCCCAATTTAGAAGGCAAGAATAAATCCTTCATCAAAGTCAAGCCAAACAAATTCCCACATTGGCTACATCTAAAAAAAAGTCCATCTGTATACTGAATACTTCACCTCTCTCTAAGGAGGTGGCAGCATATTTCATCTAGAGACCTCTGGAATTTTGGTGCGTCGCTGGGTTGATCACAGTTCCTAAGTCTTTTAAACTTAAATGTTTACAAAGTTGCTGGTATCATTTAAATCATCTTCCTGGTTCAGCTTACTTTACTCTGCATCAGTTCACATAAGTCTTCTCAGGTGCACCCTTCATCATTTCCATCACATGCTTAACACAATTTGTTCAACCATTCCCTAACTGAAGTAGGTATTCCTACTCCCTCAATGTCCAATTCTTGTCACCCAATCTAGCAGTGGTATTGCTACATATACGAACAGTTTGAGAGCTTAAGGGAATCATTACAAATTTCAACTTGGTACGAACGTGCTCTTTCAGCAAGGGCAAAGATTCTTAGCCTGGAATTGCCATAAGCCTTTCTAGCTCTATTCTTTCAGGGCCTTGACTAGTTTCTAATTTCCCACCTGGAGAAGACGAATTCCAACTTACAGGGGACCATCCCAGTGCATTTCCCAAAATATTCCTCTCTGGTTTGCAAATGAGCAACTGGGAAAAAGATACTGAAGTACTCAATGTCCCGGGGACGAGTTCAATGTCTCTGCTCTTAACCCTAATGACCTTAAACTTTGCTTAAGTCTAAAACGGGAATACTCTACCAAAGTTAATTTACCATTTGTATTTCTCAAGTGCTTCACAATTAATCATTTGCTTTCATTGCTTTTTTTTTTTTTTTTTAACAAATTCCCAGAATTCTATCTAGGGCAAGATAACTAGGAATTTATCTGGGGCACCAAAGTCATGGCTCTGACTGCACTTACCATCTTTCTGCAAAATAGAAAAAGCAGATTTTAGCACCTAGTTAGCTAAATCAGCTAAAATAATAAGGTACCAAATGACAGGCTGGGTGAAACTGCTTCCTTTCATACATATAAACTCTCCCCTGCTCTTAGTGGCCTCCCTAGCAGCTGTCTGTCTTTTCTCCGACAAAACTTGTCCCCACTGCCCTTTTCAACTAGTTTCATTCTACTTATCCCATACAGGATTTGTGGCACTTGCCTCAGGCATAAAAATTCCTGGTTACAATTCTCTTAAGTTCTTATTGTTATCCTTATGTTGTTTATAAAATATTTCAGCTCTTCCATTTTCATTCTCTCCCATTGGGCAGTTAAGGTGGGACAGTGGATTAAGAGCTGGGCCTGGAGCCAGGAAGATTTGAGTTCAAACACTCAGACATTTACTGGCTATGCAACCCTGGACAAGTCACTCAACATCTGTTTGCCTAGTTTCTTCAACTGTAAAATGGGGATGATAATAGCACCCACTTTGAAGGGTTGTTGTGAAGACCAAATGAAATACTTATAAAGTGCTTAGTGCAGTGCCTGGAACTACAGTAGGCACTATATAAAAGTTTATTCCTTTTCCCACTGGCATCATGTTTTCTCCAGGAGACAGCTGGAGATCCTTTGAGAACCCATCCAAATTAAGTGTGCATCTAAAACCAATGGGACTTCTTCGGAACACACCGCCAGAAGAGAGCATCAGGATTTACAAGTACTCGTCTTGAGTCTTTCATATAATTTTTTTCCTTACACCAAAATATCCCAACTACACCTCCTGGATCACAGAACTGAGAGCAGATTTTTGATTCATATGTCTTTAATCCTCACAATAGATTTTTGACTTGGCAGAGAAAGAAAGGGTGCCAGAACTGCTTGTTTAGACAAAAGCACCATGAATGCCAATGAACAAGCTATTTTCAAAAGGCCACTTTCCAAGTGATTGGCTGCAGTCAGTCAACAAGCATTTCAGTGCCAGCTGCTGTGGTGAGCACTAGGGATAGAAAGGCAAAAGGATGGTCCTGCCTTCCAAAATCTCAGATTGCAATGAGAGGCATAATATGCAAAAACATTTAAAATTGGAGACAATCACAGAAAATAGACCTAATGAAATATTCTGGGAACAATCCATACCTCAAAAACCTGGCAAAAAGGGGAAGGAGTGAAGAGAAGACAGGTTGCTCCTGATTTTAAAATTAAATAAAATGTAAATTTTTTTTTAAAAATATATTTTAAAAAACAAAAAAGGGCAGAGGAAACGGAAATAGGTTGGGTCCACTAACATCCAGTGTAATGGAGTACCAATGTCAAGGAAGTCTGGTAGTTTTTTAAAGAGTTCTTAACTTACAAGCAGGAATGCCTGTGAATTTGAGAGGAAAATGAGGCGACAAATAAATTTTAAAACTCTTACTAATTCTAATGAAAATCCCCTGTAAATAAATTGAAAATGTGTGCGTGCTTGTCCGTTGCCAAAGAAGACCATGCCATCAGAGAAATATGACATGACTTGCACTTGACTTTGTTTCTGAGTGAGGGAGGGCTGTGCAGGTCACCAGCCTCACTTCTCCTTCAGAAACACCTGAATCCAGTGACCAGATTTTCATCAGGATGACTGGAGATGACCCAGGATGAGGCAATTGGGGTTAAGTGACTTGCCCAAGGTCACACAGCTAGTGAGTGTCCAGTGTCTGAGGTGAGATTTGAATTCAGGTCCTCCTGACTCCTGCACTGGTGCTCTATTCACTATACCACCTAGCTGTCCCTAAATAAATAGAAAATAGAATAAAAGGAAAGAAAGTGTAAATTTGGAGGAAAGAACATATAACTAAAAGATTCAGTTTAAATAAAATATTTCTAATTTTCAAATAAATTAGTTTGTAGTTATAAACATAAAAATGTTGCTGCTGGCTTACTATGAAACATTATTTAATTAGTTAAACTGTATTTTTCCTATTAATTTTTTTAGTCGTAGAAATAAAGTTTATAGGAAAGATAAAGTCAGAGGCATCTTGTTTTCCATTTTTTGACTTCCCCTATTCTGGGCTTCATTGAAATGACTGCTAAGACCCTTCAAGTGTTAACATTCCAGGATTCTATCAAGGAATAGAAATGCGAAAAGAAAAAAAAAGAAAAGAAAAGAAAAGCCTATCATTAAACCTAGTTTCAGAAAGCTTCAGATTTTTTTTGTTTCCATGAAAGAAAAATGCTGAAAACACTTATCCAATGTTTTACTGTTACAACATGACAAGGTGGAAACATGGCTAGAGTTAGGATTAAGAGATCTAAGTATTAATGTTAGTTAGTTACAACAGTTACTAGCAGCATGACTATGGTGTTGCAACTCTGAATCTCAGTTTCCTTTTCTGTAAGAAAAAAAGAGGGGGAAGGAGGGTGTAGATAATATTTGTACTGCCTGCCTCAGAAGGTTGTTGTGAATAAACCTTGAAGAATTATAAAAATAGAACTTGTCATTTATATAATTGGAGAGCTATATCTTAGTGAGTAAAACAATGGTACAACTCAATAAAAGTTAAAAAAAACTCACACAACAAATTCTTTATTCCTTTTTGTTGCAGAAAATAAATACAGGTGCATATTTCATATGCTTTTCTATAAAAGCATTTCTACAAAATGTCACTGCCTACAACAGTACATAACCTTTTGGTTTTTAAAGGTCAAATACCACACAAATTAATTTATTTTTTATTAACATTTGAATCAAGCAACTTTGGAAAAGGGGTGGTTTATGAACTTAAAAGTATTTTTTTAAATAGTGAACTAAACACTGGATCTTTTTTCTTTTTCTCTTCTTAAACATAAGGAAGTTGGGAATGTGCTTTTTAAAAAAAAGTTACACACAAATGCCCCCTCTCCCCAATCCCACTTAACTTAAAAAATTTGGTCTGTCCTTATAGATAAAAGAAATCGAGAAAAAAAAAAGGGTGGGAAAAGACCCATAACCCTTTCCACCCCCCAAAAAAGGTTCCTTTGAAATATTTAAGATCAAGCATGATATTTCACAGTACATGTTCTATATTTCCAGTTTGGCCCTTGTTAGCTTAAATGAAAAAAACAACAAAAACCCCCACAAAAAACCTCAGTCATCCAAGCCTATATTTCGGAACAGATAAGACATAGATTCTCCATTGTGAATTCGGCGGATGGCTTCAGAAAGGATCATGCTGATATCCACAGTCTTAATTTTGGGGCACTGGAGTTTTTGTATTTCATGTGGAATTGTGTTGGTAACCACTACCTGCCAAGAGAAATAGACCAAATATAAGGCTGAGAAAACTACTTAATTTGCTCGAGTCTTGGTGACAGTGTATCAGCAGCTTCTAATAATGGCTTATTTATATCTTTGTCAAGCTTGCAGTCACTGAACAAGCAGTTTCAGAATATTTTCATTAGATCTTACCTACTAAGGTATACATATTCTTTTTTTTTTCCCAGCAGCTAAGATACACTGAAGGCACATCTAGAATCTCTGTTGGCAGGAGAAAAAAAAATCTTCCCCAACCCTACCCCATAGGAAGTCCTGAGAATATCTCACTAGGAAAACAATTTTCCCAACAAGTAAAGCTTAAAGTTCCAGACTTCAGCACTTTTTGTGGTAGCAAAAAACTGGAAATAAAGTATGTGCCCATTCACTAAGAAACAGCAAAATAAATTGTGCCATAAAAAAAATGAATTACTGCACTGTAAAAAAAACCAACACATTTAAGGAATTCTGAAAAACTGTTAGAAAATTTATATATATTAATCCAGAGAAGAAGGTAGATACAGGAAAACAATACACACAATGATTAAAATAATGTAAAAGAAACCACCATCAAAAGGTAACAAAATACGGACTGAATGCAATGACTAATCTTGTTTCCATAGGACTTATCAGTTCTATGAAGCATACTTCCCTCCTCTCAGTAGAGAGGTGGAGGTCTACAGGTATAGAATGTTGTTCTAAAAAAAGCTGAAAATATTTGCTGTATTGGTATTCCTCACATGTTCTTTCCTCATCCTTATTTCTAAATACCTCTCTCTTTCCTCTCCTATTCAGAGAACCATCACTCACTGAAAAAAAAATTTTTTTAGTGAAACAACAGAACGCAATATAGCGAAACTACCATATAAATATGCATTTTTCCATAACCACAGTCCCCAATCTTTCTAATGTTTCTCAGCTCTGTTTTCTAGACAAGCTTGGTCAATATAAATAAACAAGATTTAGCTCTGTTGTTTTTGTTCTTTCCATCCATGTTCTTAGTCTCTGTTTATATTGTTTTTCCGCTAACTTGTTTCAGTTTGCATCAATTCACATAATCTCATGTTTCTACAAATCCTTCCCATTCATCACAACAGAGTAATAGTCTTATTATACTGATGTACCACCAATCTGTGGTACGCATCTGTTTTGTTTCTATTATTTTGGTGCATGTGGGACTTTTCTTTCTGTCTCTGTTATGTCAGCAATAGGATATTTAGTCAAAATGCGCAATTATTTTAGATATCTTCATTGCATAATTACAAATTGCATTTCAGAACAGTATCCCTTCCTTAACTGTTACTACTAATTTGCTGTGGGTCATCTATAGGAAACCAGATAATCAAACTTGTTAGGGCATCAAAAATTCAGGTAACTATCTGTGGAAGCGCCCAAGTGGCTCTTGTACAAACTCCATTGGTTCTTTCAAATGCAAAGGCTTTGTTCTGTGACAACATATAGTTTAGCTGCTTAGGCCATTAAAAAAAAAAAGGCTTCTCAATCCCATGCTGAACAGGGCTGCCAGATAAGTGAGAAATTCTTAGGAGTCTTTCACCCCATTACCATTGTTTCTCTTTTCATAGTTTTGTGTAATATGCATGTTAGACCAAGGCAAGGTAAGTACTTTCACCAAAAATAACTCTTTCCAATTCTTAAGAGGGAACTTAACCAAAACCTTGAATACAATCTAAATAAGTACAGGGTAATACAGATTTTCCCACCTTACCTCAGTTGAGATTTAGCTTTAACGAAATGCTGGAATGCTATTCTGAATTTGTAAAGCAGATTTATTTACCTCATCAATAGCAGATTCTTCTATTAATCGGGGAGCATCTGAAGATAAGAGACCATGGGTTGCCATCACAAAGATCTTATAAGCTCCTCTTTCCTTCAGTGTTTCTGCCGCTGCAAGAAAGCTGTCAACATCATCAATGATGTCATCCTGTAAAATTACACATAAAACAAAAATAGATTAGTACTTTCTCTAAGATGGAATCAGAGAAACAATTTGGAAATAGCTTGTTTTACAATTATCATAAGACAACAAAATAAAATATTTTGCAATATCTGGACAGCATCCACAGGAGTCTACAACAGAAGTTTAAAAATGAGATGTTTGTAATATATAATAAAGTAAGTGATTTCGTAGCTACTACAGCTCAACATGAACAAAGAAGCACTACTCTGGCTTATGGCAGCATGGCATGTTGACATGCAGAATTCTACATAGGTGATATAATTCAAAGACAGCTTTCCAAGACCTTTACTTTCGCTGACAAAGACAGAACAATGAATCAGTATGTGGTAATTCAAGGGAAAATAATTAATAAACTAGAATTAGTTCAGTTATATTTAGCACTACTAGAACAGAGGTATGATAACAACAGGGGATCAGGGGAGGAGCCAAGATGGCGGAGTAGAAAGACTCATGTATGCTAGCTCTGAAGCCACAGCTCATAAATTTCCTGTAAAAAGAACTCCCCACAAATTCTGGAGCAGCACAAGCTGCACAGCAACGCAGGGGAGGAGATTTCATTCCAGAGACCCTGAAAAACCGGCACCTAAGGTCCGTCGCACACTGGACAGTGGAGCCCTGCCCTGGCCGCGCGGGCCCCAGAGGAGCAGATCCGAGCAGGCCTCAGGGACGGAATCTCCAATCCCTCCACCCACAGGTACTACAGGTCAGTGAGAGAGACTTCTGGGCTGGCCGAGAGTGGAGCGGGGTGTCTCTGTGGCTCGGGCCCCCTTGGGAGGAAGCGGCAGAGGCAGCAGCGGCCAGGAGCTCTTGGAGCAGGAAGGAGTTCAGGGCCATTACTGAAGGTCTCTGCATAAACTCTCTGAGGGAACTGAGCCTAGGAGGTGGCCCTGCCCCCACCTGAGCACCAGAACTTAAGCTCACATTGAACAGCAGCCACACCTGCCCCTGAAAGCCCTGAGGCTGGGGAGCAGCATTTGAATCTCAGACCCCAAGCACTAGCAGGGCGGATATAGGCGGGGGTGGAGAGGAATCTCAGAAGTCAAGTGACTGGCTGGGAAAATGCCCAGAAAAGGGAAAAAAAAATAAGACCATAGAAGGCTACCTTCTTGGGGAACAGATGTTCCCGCCTTTCATTTCTGATGACGAGGAACAATTCTTACCATCAGGGAAAGATGTGGAGGTCGGGGCCTCTGTATCCCAGACATCCAAGGTGGATGTCCGGTGGGCTCCATGGAAGAGCTCAGAAAGGATTTTGAAAATCAAGTCAGACTGGTGGAGGAAAAACTGGGAAGAGAAATGAGAGAGATGCAAGAAAAGCATGAAAAACGGGTCAATACCTTGGTAAAGGAGACCCAAAAAAATGCTGAAGAAAATAACACCTTGAAGAATAGGCTCACTCAACTGGCAAAAGAGGTTCAAAAAGCCAATGAGGAGAAGAATGCTTTCAAAAGCAGAATTAGCCAAATGGAAAAAGAGGTTCAAAAGCTCACTGATAATAACAGGGGAGCAACCTAAACAGCTAGACAATAAGTAAAGGAGAATTTCAAATGGTCCAAAGATGGGATGAAGGTCTAAAGATGTGAGGAATTAAAAAAGAGAACCACTACACAGCATGACTATAATGAAAATGTATTCAACAGGAACGAATGTGTAGATAAAATGAATATATTATAAAAAAAAATTAAAAAAAAAAAGAACCAAAAAGCCAATCACTTTGAATTTTACTCAAGTCAATGTAATATACATAGTTTTTTAATCAAACACCTATATACAAAGACTTATCTGAGCCTATGGAACCTGGCCAACAATGTAGAAAATCTTAAAGGAGATTATAAAACAATGAAATTAATTTTTGAAATCATGTTATTTCATGTTCATGCTATAACATGTTATTTTAAAACTCATTTTTTTTTAAATAATCTGTTTTGGAGTTAAAGTATCTTGAGATTTCAAAAAAGAATATCATTGGTTTACATAAAATCTTTCTCTTGGTAAGAATGACAGAGCAAAACTTAAATTTGTCAGAAATAATCAGTGGGTCTGCTGGATAGTGTAATACCAGCAAAATCACAGCTATATGAATGCTGGTTCCTCATTAGAAATTGTATTAGAAATTATTAGAAATATTAAATATTTTGATCAGTAAATTACAATTATTGCGTTAAAATTTATGAAAATGCCTTCCTCACAACAACTCTGTCAAGTAAACAGTATGTGTATTTTCATCTACGTCCAGAGAACACATGGTAGAATGAAAAGGGAACTTAGATTTGGAAGTCAGGTGAGACCAAGGTTTTAATCCTGACTCCTGACACTCATTAGCTGTATGACCAGGGGCAAATCACCTAACCTCTCTGAGTCTCAGAATCCTCAGATGTAAAATGGGAATTATTAGAGCACATCTCACAAAGGTTTGCTGTCAGGCTCAAATGAGGTAAGATATATAAATCATTTTGCGAACTTTAAAGCAGTAAGTACATGTCACCTATCATTGTAATTACTTTATAGGTGAGTCTCAGAGAGATTAGGTGACTTGCTGAAATTAGTAATAGATAATAACAGATAATAAGCTGGTACTTGACCTCAGATCTTCTACCTAAAACTAGTGCTTTTTTTCCCACTATACCATATTACCTTCCAAAAAGGTCTGTAAAAATAACAACTTCGTACAAAAAAAGTGCGGAGAGAACAGTATCTTTTTCACACACACTCACACACACACACACACACACACACACACACACACACAGTTTAGCTGTTTATTCTTCCTTAAAAACAACAACCACCACCAAAGCTAAGCCAGTGATAAACCTAATCTTGGATTACTGCATTGCAATTATCCAGCAGAGGAATAACCTGGGCCTGCCCAGATGTCCCAGTTTCAAGGAGAGGGGAATTAAAAGTATAGGAATGACAGAGTACCAGCCAGAGATAGAGTATACCAAAGAAAAGTTGTTAAGAATATATCTGTTGGTTGTATTAAAATCTTAACAACTAAGCTTTAAATTAAAAAGCATGGGAAAACACACAGACATAGACACACACACAGACACACACCCTTCTCTAAACTATCGGTCATAAAGTATCTACAATGAAGGAAGAACAGTACTTGAGATACTCATAAGTTCATAGCTGACAAAATCCAAAGGAATCAGTGATATGACTCAATGCTTCTAATGTCTATAAATGTCCAAAGTTTAGGCAATGAAAAACAGGAACCAGAGATCCTAAATCAAGGGGAAAAAATTCCAGCAGCTCAAAAGGTCGACTTACCTGAAGAGACAGATACATGTATGCAACAACAACAAGATTTCTAAAATGATGTAGATAGGATGGAAGCAAGGGCAGGTAACCAGGATGAATATGAATGTGGTTCTGTAAAAACTGTATCAGGATTGCTAAAAGCTCAGAAAAGCTCAACACTGGCAAAGGAAGGTCAGTTTAACAAAAAGGGTGGGTTATTTGGTTGTTTTGGGTTTTGGCTTTTTTTCCCTATATTGGGATAAAGACGGTGATTTAAAAAGAAAGAGATATGACTGCCTCTTAAGTTGGATAGGACAAAAAATTAGATCAGAAACTAGCTAATTTAATGTTATTTGCTTCTTTTTCTCTGCTCAGGAGAATGACCTTCACAATAGAAATAAAAGAACAAAATGCATAATAGGGACCTGGTTGTCCTTGATGAATTCATGAATTCAACTCACCAGGCCCAAATGAACAACATCCTCAGGTACTGAACAAAATGGCAGAGGGGACATGAATTATTGTCAATGACATATGAAAGACCAAAAACATTACCATCCCCTTGCACCCAAAAGGGGATAAAGATAACAAATAATGTCCGACATCTCTATACCATCTTTAATTTCTAGGAAAATTCTGGAGCAGAATGAAGAAATTTAGAAAACAAAACAGTGATTATGTCATGAATAGGTCACTGCAAACCAGTCTTATTTCCTTAAAAAAAAAAAAGAAAAAGGTTACTTAACTAGCAGATAAGAATAATGCCAAAGATAAGTTCATCCAGTTACTCACTATTTGGTGTTATTTTTGTGGAAAAGATGGAAAGGATAGAAAATAACATAATATAGTAGAGAATACAGTACAAGACAGGATAATACAATCTGATGGTTTTGTGCTTTGGTAAACTAGAATAATGTAGTGGTACGGCTGAACCTTGGACAGCTTATGTGCATGAGGAAAGAAAACAATTTTATGATAATGCTGGGAGACAGAAGCTCTGCACCAAATAAACAAAATTTCCTTGCCTCGGCAGCAGACCTGCCAAAGATTAAGTCTGGAGATTCAGATATACAGCATAGAAAGGGCCAAAGGTAGCACAGATGGAACACAGATATAAAAGTAAGAGGGTGCCTATATTTTCAATATATGGTTTCTTTTAAAAAATGGTTATACCATTCCTCCTTCCCCTCCTAGAAAGCCATCTCTTTTGACAAATATTTAAAAGGGGGGAGGGGGGAAGAGTTCAGCAAAACTAATCAACACTTCAAACAAATCTGATAGTCCTCCACATCAAGTTAAGGAGGTGCATTCTCACATCTCTTTTCGGTGGGAGAGGAGAAGTACATACAACAGAGTGTGGTCATTATAATTTCACAGCCTTCAGTTTCCATTTCTTTTGCTGATGTTCTTTCCATTTGCTCTGCTGGAGTCACTGTGTACACTTTTCCCAGTTGTGCTCCTTCACTTTGCATCAGTTCTCATAACTCTTGCCATACTTATCTGTATTCATACAATTATTCCATTACATTCACATACCATAATTTGTTTAGCCATTTTCCAAATGATGAGCATTCACTTCGTTTCTATTTCTTTGCTAGTCTAAAAATATGCTGCTATCAATACTTTGTTGCACTGGGGACATTTCTGTCTGGACGTTCTTGGAATACATACCAAGCAATGGGATTTTTCATCAAAATATAGTTTTAGTAGTCAAACTGTCACATTCCCAACCTGGACATTTTGGTGGTGGATTAACAAGTCCTGGTGACAATGTATTAATTTCTATTTAACTGAAAACAGATGATCCTTTTTTTAAAATCTTATGTAGATAAAGCATGGAAATGAACAATTTTAATAAATTACATCTAAGTATATTTTGACTATTTTTTCTCTTTATTCAGACACTTTTAAAAAGGGATGGTTAACAACTAAACCTTACTCATTTTACAACTTAAAACCATATGAATTCAATGACTGCACAGCAAGCCTGAGGAATGGATGTAGATGTCTACAAAAGGTTATTTTACTACTACCTACTAAGTTTGATGAATTCAGATCAATGAAGTATTTCCCTATAAAAGCAATATGTATCATACTCCATCCATGTGAGAACACTCCCCTAACTCAAACATAAACTCCAATGACTAGGTGATGCAGAGGATAGAGAATTGAGTATGGGGCCAGGAAGATCCAAGTTCAAACATGCCTCAGATACTTACTATCTATGTGACCCTGGGCAAATCACTTAACCTTCATCTACATCAGTTTTCTCAGCTATAAAATGGGGATAATTAATAGCATCTACCTACCTCCCAGGGTGGTGCACAGAGGGTACTTTATAAATGCTTGTTTCTGATCCAACCATTCTGGAGAGCAATTTGGAACTATGCCCAAGGGGCAATCAAACTGTATAAACCCTTTGATCCAGTGATACCATTACTAGGTATGTATCCCAAAGAGATCATAAAAAATGTACAAAAATATTTATAGCAGTTCTTTTTGTGGCAGTCAAGAATTGGAAATTGAAGGGAGGCCCATCAACTGGGGAATGGCTGAACAAGCTGTGGTATATGAATGTAACAGAATACTACTGTGCTATAAAAAATGAAGAGGCAGATTTCAGAAAAACCTGGAAAGACTTACATGAACTGATGCTAAAAGAAGAGACAGCAAAACCAGAACACTGTACACAGTAACAGCAACACTGTGCAATGACCAACTTTGATAGGCTTAGCTCTTCTCATCAATGCAATGATTTAAGACAATTCCAAGGGATCATGACGGAAAATGCTACCAACATCCAGAGAAAGAACTATGGAGTCTGTATGCAAATCGAAGCATATTATTTTCTTTTTTTTCCCTCGTTCTCATAGCTTTCCCCTTTTGTTCTGATTCTTCTTTCACAACATGACTAATATGGAAATATGTTTAGTATTATTGTGCATGGATAGCCTATATGAGATTGCAGGGTTTCTTGGGGAGGGGGGAGGGAAGGAGAAAAATTTTGGAACTCAAAATCTTGTAAAAGTGAATGTTAAAAACTATCTTTCCCCCAATTGATAAATGGTCAAAGGATATGAACAGGCAATTTTCAGGGGAAGAAATTAAAGATATCTATAATCATATGAAAAAGTGCTCTAAATCACTATTGATTAGAGATGCAAATCCAAACAACTCTGAGGTACCACACCACACCTATAAGATTGGCAAACATGACAGAACAAGAAAATGATAAATGCTGGAGAGGATGTGGAAGAGTTGGAACACTAATTCATTGTTGGTGGAGCTGTGAGATCATCCAACCATTCTGGAGAACGGTTTGGAACTATGCCCAAAGGGCTACAAAAATATGCATACCCTTTGACCCAGCAATGTCGCTACCAGGACTGTATCCCCAAGAGATTATAAAAATGGGAAAGGGTCCCACATGTACAAAAATATTTATAGCAGCACTCTTTGTGGTAGCCAAAAACTGGAAGTCAAGGGGATGCCCATCAATTGGGGAATGGCTGAATAAATTATGGTATATGAATGTAATGGAGTACTATTGTGCCATAAGAAATGATGAACAAGAAGACTTCAGGGAGGCCTGGAAGGACTTATATGATCTGATGCTGAGCGAAAGGAGCAGAACCAGGAGAACTTTGTGCACAGCAGTAACCACAGTGTGCAAGAGTTTTTTCTGGTAGACTTGGAACTTTGTAATGACACAAGAACTTACTGAGAAAAAAAAAATCCCAATGTTGGTCTTCTAAGGCAAAATGCCTTCCACATTCAGAGAAAAAAATATGAAAGTCATTCGCAGAATGTAGCAGATCATGTTTGTGTGTGGGTGGGTTTCAGTGTACTATGTTTTGATTTGTTATATGATTTCTTCCATTTATTTTAGTTCGACTACATAGCATGACTATAGTGTAAATGTGCTCAATAGGAAAGTATATGTAGAACCTATACAGAATTGTATGCTGTCATGGGGAGGGAAGGGGGTACTGAGGGGAAGGTGTGGGGGGATAAAATCTTAATTTTAAGGAAGAGATTGTAAAACATTAAAAAAATAAAAAAATAAATTTAATATAAAAAAAAAAAGAGAACTGCAAAGTTTGTACATTAGAAGGACCCAGAAAAGTCATCGGGGACCTAGATAAGTAATCCCCTTCCCACACCTCCCCACCTGAATACAGAGTTAAACTGTTTTCTCTTTGGTTATCTTTTTACTGATTTTTGTATCACAGCCATTTCTGAATATATATGTCCCATCCCTATTTCAATTAGCCTTCAAATGTAAAAAAAAAAATCCAAAACAAACCAGTTAAGGTAATCCAACTAAAATAGCATCTGCAGTGTTCTGTAACCAATATTTCCATCTGTAAAACACTTCTGCAACAGGAGGGAGATTCACTGATTTATCTCTTCCCTAGGATTAAGACTGTTCAATATAATTTCATGGTATTTCTGTTTGCTCATCAATGTAATACATAAAGAAAGTGGAATTAAAGATATATATATATATATATAAAACTATCTTTGCATATAATTGGGAAAAAATAAAATACTATTAAGTGGAAAAAAAAATATAAACACCTGTTTCCTTCCTTCCTACTGCCCCTAGCATCAAATATATGTTTTTTCATCTACCTTTTACCCCTTCACAACCTGAACCCCAGCTATCTTTCTAACACTTTTATGCATGACTCTCCTTTACTTATATTATCCTGCCAAACTGGTTTTCCTTCTGTTGCTCCACCTTCCATCTCTATATTTTTGTACAGGTTACATCCCACACGTAGGATAGACTTCCTCTTTACCTTCACCTCTTAGAATCCTGTTTCCTTCAAATTGTGCTCATGAAGCATTTCTGTCGCCAACAGAATGTAAACTCCTTGGGAATAGGGACTATTTTTTTTTGTCTTAGTATTCACATCAATTCATCAAGAACCCTTCAGTAGTGGACACTTAATAAATATCTATGGATTAAATGTAAAAGATTTGCTAAGATTTAATTAGGAAGCTTTTCATCTTAATGCAGTTAGCAGTTTTTATATATGATTCAGTTATATGGCATATACCAGTGTTGTGAAGATTTGTCTTGTGTTGACCAAGAACAAGTTTAAATGATCTCAAATAGTTTAATTTACATTGAAAAGTTAAATTTAGTAACAGTGAGATTCTAAATGTCAAAATACTCAAGGTGACAGATTACTTTTCCACAGTTATTCACTTCAGTTTGAGTTTATAAAATAAAATCAAAATTAGTTACATTAATTTTTTTTTCACTGAAATGCATTTATTAGAGTAACCTGGGGGTTTGGAAAATTTTAAAGTGAGTGAGGTGTGTGTGTGTGTGTGTGTGTGTGTAAAAGACAGACAAGATTAAAGACAAATAAATAAAGCTTTGGATTTTGAATGTGCTAAAACCTCCACTAAAATAAGTTTCCTTTGTAGATCTAATTCTATTTATTGCTGGTATCATCACTCCCTCAATTACTCAGGCTTCACACCTTGGGTTATCTTTTGTCTTTCTGACAGTCTGACTTTCCTCTTCCCTTCCCCCATCAAATAAGCAAGTTTGTACTGAATTTCCTCTTTAGGACACTAGTGTAGGTCCTTCTCACCTTGCACATACTTGGCTATATCCCCGAGTTCCTTTTCAGTAGGGATTTGTTCATTGTTTGTACTTGTATCCCCAATTCCTAGCACACTGCAAGGAACACAATAGGCACATGTTGATTAATTGATCTCAATGCTGTGAGATCATGGTCAATCTCTGTAAAACACAGTTTACTGCAAGGCATCTCCTTTGATCTAATTTTGATCCCCAATGCTGACAAAGTAAAATTCAAACTCCTTTGCTTTTAACATATTGCTTCCGATTCATCTCTATGAAGGTTACACTCTACAATACACTGTAGATTTCACACACACACACACACACACACATACATTCACTGTCTCTCTCTCTTAAATTTAGATTTACGTTCTTTTAGCATATATAGACCTCCCCTCAGATGTGGTCAAAATGAACTCATTTCTGGAATAGGTTGTACTTATTCTTGTTATTAATTCCCTCATCTTTTTGGGAATGGGTTGTATTAGATGGACACTGAGATCCCTTCTAAGTATAAAATTCGGTGAAGTCTGGAAATATCATCAAACAACTGAGATAATATTTTTTTAGGAGCTTAAGGATACAGACAAATAAATTAGAAACTGAAAGATCCCAAGAGAAGCTTCACCATTTATTTCTTGTTAAATTGACATTCAACTTCAAAGTTCTAAGTAAAGAATACTGGGCTTTTAATCACTGTATCACTGAAGGTTTCATTTCAGCATAATGAAAAAAGAAAGGATACAGTAATCAGATGAGTCAATATGAACAGTGAAGAGAGGATAGAACAGGATAGAAGATGAACAGGAGAGGTAAAAGGAAGATGAGTAAAAGGACTGGCAAACTTACGTCTCTACTATGGCTTCTACCTGCTGGGATAGTTTTAAAGACTTAACTTAAAGTTATCAAGCCAGCTGACAGGTGTGGGTCAATTCCTCTTTTGAGTTTTGCTTCTGTTTCATGACCAAGGCTGTCTTAAGAGAACATTCTTAATCATGACCATCACAATTACATGGAAACTAAAAAATTCAGATTTCACACTACCACCAAAATAAGACAATAATCCAGCAGCAGCTAACAATAAAGTTGAATTATTATTCACATACAAACAAGTTTCAGAAAATACTTTGAGACTGTCCTTAATGAATAATGTTGAAGAGGGTCTTATGGGCAAAGGCAGTTTTTACAGAGCTCTAGAATTTTCAGATAACTATCACCTGTGTTTTATTTTATTTTTTGTAGCGCTTACTACTGTTAGTAACATTCCCACATCAACTTGTCTCTCGTTTCCTACCTTTTTTATGTACTTCTACTTCAACAATATAAGGATTAGTAATTTCATCATTATGGGTACTACCTCTATTGACTGCAATCCACTTATTATTTAACAGATGGCTTTCATGTGTTGGTACGGCCAAAAAATTTCTACATTGAACTGAGTGATAAGCCTCCCCAAATTTAGCTAGGCTAGTCCCCAGACCACACAACACAGAAACTCATGATTGGGTCCCTAACTTTAAGCTTTTCCAGCTTGGTAAGATGTGCCAAAGCCTATACCACAACAGAGTAGCTTGAGCAACTCAACGTTACCTACAACACTCAATAATAAGGCACATGGAGTAGGATGTTACTGAAATATAATTTAATATTTAATTAAGTAAATCTATTATGCATAGACATAATCTTTAATTCTTTAAAGCAATTAGGTTCATCTTAAAAAATTTTAAATTATGAAGGGCCTTCGCCCACATACCACAATAATGGCTATTCTTCCTCCTACATCACCAACAACTGTGATGGGTGGTTTTTCTTTTGGAATCAACACTGATAAAAGAAGAAAATCAAGAATTAAAAGCAGAACTTTAAGGAAAAAACAAAAAACAGAGTGATATACAAATATTAAGTTTTCCTCAAGAAATGTCTGTGCAATTAGAAATTCAGATTTCCTTTTGTATCAGAATTTCAGTTTTACAAAAAGAAATAAGCAATGGTAGAAGCAGTACAATAAACTTTCAAAATCCCCAAATTTTATGGCATTAGAATTTTTTGCTAAGAACATCAACTAATACATAACGTACAATATCTATCCATACATCTATATCTCACAACAGATGTTATTAGAATGAGAAAAAACTTTACAAAACCCAGAAATACTAATTTAATACTCATTCTTTTGATTCAGGTTTCTAGATGCAAAATTCCAAGTTAATTTTCTGACACAGTGTTATCAGAAAATGCAACTTTTTAAAAGAAATAAACTAAGATCAAAACTTAAAACTTAACAAAATTGTTAGAGGAAACTGAAGACTAACTTTGGCCCAGCAAATTAAAAAGGACACAAAATTAATTATTCAAAAGTTTAAGTAAAGTGAGATGTGCACACTGCTATAAATATGTTCTAAGAATAAGGATTTATGCCATAGTTTTGTAATCCCAGTCCTGTACTTAATATGTTCTCATCATTGAGTACATACATTATAATTATAAATACCTGAACTGACATGAAAATATTATTTTTGCTTTTTAAAAAACGATTTGGCAATGAATGAAAAGAGAAGCATATTCATTAAGCATCAAATATATCAGGATATAATTATTTATAAACTGATTTAAACAAGAATATGTTTTCTATTTCTTTATTCTCTTCTCTAATTGATTCTCTACCTATTTCAGCATTATTTTCTTTGCTCAAACTTCCCACCATTTCCTTCCCCCATGTCCTCTCAAGCTGAAGAGCTAGCCTTATGTTTCACCAAAAATAAAATAAAATAAAGATCAAGGCTTTTCATCATAAACTCTTCTTTCCTTTTCTTTATTTTACATCCTTTGAACAAGATCCTCCACTACCTTTTCCTTCCCTAAGGTCTCTTCTTGCCCTCTACAGGGCAGTTAGGTGGCATAGTGGATAGAGTACTGTGCCTGGCATCAGGAAGATTCATCTTCCTTAGTTCAAATCTGACCTCAAATACCTACCAGTTGTGTGACCCTGGGCAAGTCACTTAATCTTATTTGCCTCAGTTTCCTCATCTGTAAAATGAACTGAAGAAAGAAATGGCAAACTACTCAAGTATATCTGCCAAGAAAACCTCAAATGGGGTCAGAAAGAGTCAAACACAGCTAAAATGACAGAACAAAATCCCCTCTACATGTACTATCAAATTAATTTCCTCTTATCTTCTCTATCACACTACCTCCACTATCATCCTATTCCCAATGTCTTTTAACTGTTTCTCCCTACCTACCAGGTTCCTTACTGGCTGCATAGAAAAACTCCCTAAGTCTCTCTCAACTTTTAATAACCCTACTTTACCTCTCCTTCTCAAGTAAACTCCTCAAAAGAGCCATCTATTTGATGCTTTGTCTCCTTTCACTTTCTCCTAAACTCTCTATAATCTCATTTCTGACCTCATCACTCAAATCAAACTTACCAATAATCTTACAACTTATCGAAGTTACCAATTTACCAATAAGTTCTTAATTGATGATTTAATGGTCTTTTCTCAATTTTTACATTTCTCAACCTCTTGAAGTTTCTGACCAACTGCTAGATTCCTCTTCTCTTGTTTTCTTTACCATTCTTTTTAAACAGTCTGATCATGCCTTCTTAGTCTCTTTTGCTGTATTTCCATCCACTGTCCTAAGATTTTGTTTCTAAATCCTCATTTGTTTTTTTCTGTATTCTCTTCCTCAATTACCCTTACTTCCCATGAACTGATGATTTGCAGGTCTATATATCCTGTCATAATCTAGTTTCTAGTGAGCTCCAGTCCTGTATCAACAACTGTGTGCAACATTTTGAACCAGATATCCTACAGGTTTCTCAAATTTAAGATGGTTAAAACAGAACTCACGAGCTCTCCAACCCCAAAATAACATTATTTCCAAACTTACCTACAATTGTGGAAGGCACCACTGTCCTCTCAATAAACCAAGTTTACAACTTTACTGTTATGCCTAACTTCACACACACCCACACATACATATATATATGCATATATATATATGCATATATATATATATATACATATACACACACACATATATATATAAAATCAGTTGACAGATACTGCACCTTCCTTTTCCAGATCTCTCATATCTATCCCCTTATTTTTGCCAACACAAGGAATATTCTGGCTCTTATTAAACCTCTTGAACTCCTCGACTCAAGTCTCTACACACTCTATTCTACCTTCCAAAAAGCTGCCCAAGTGAAAAAGCACAGGTCTAACCACCTCAGTCTCCTAACTTAACAAACTTCAAGGCCTCCTCTAGGATCAACTAAAACACTTGAGGCATTTGAAGCTCTTCACAATCTAGCTTCTTACTGTCTTTCTGGTCTTCTTTCTTATGCATTATTCCCCTCCATATATGTTATGGTCAAGTCATTTTGCAGATCCTCATACATGAAACTCCACCTACCATCTCTGTGCCTTTGTGCTGACTATTCCCATGCCCAGAATGATTTCTTCACCTCAGGTTCATCTCAAAGAATAAATGACCTTTATCAAAACTCAAATTAAAAAAAACAAAACTCTGCAAGAGGCTTTTCCTGGTTTCTCCTAACTGCTAGTTTCTTCCCTGCTTTGATTTTTCTACATATCTCCAGCGTTTAGTACAATTTGACACAGAAGGAGCATTTTACATAACTAAATGCTTGTGAATTGCTGGTGTTTCATCCAATACAACGTAAACTTGACAAAGGCAAAGGCTATTTAATTTGTGACTTTGCACAATGCCCGAAAAACAGAGGGCACTTAACAAATACTTGCTAAGGAAAGAGTGAATGACTGATATATCTTGAATCACTGAAGCCTTTTAAGAATCTCACCCTTGTGGCCCATGAATGTAATGAATTGTCACAGAACTATAAGCAAACTATGAAACTAATGAACACAGAAAAGAATGAAATAACCTACATGAACCAATGCAGAGTGAAGTAAGCAGAAGCAAGAAAACAACATACACTATGACTTCAATACTACAAATGGAAGAATAAAACAAAACTGAAGCTGAATGCTAAGAAATTATAATAACTAAGCTTGTCCTCTAAGAAATGAGAATGTTATCTCCCTCTCTTCTCTGCAGAAGTAGGAGACTGGGTATGGAAACCTGGGTATAATGCCAGATTTGACTGACGTGCTATTTAATTCTGCTAAATTGTTTTTTCTTTCTCCTTTTTATTCTTTGTAATAAGGGATAACTCTCTGGGAAAGAAAGGGGAGGATGGGAAGTTAAGTGAAGAAAAAGCAAACAATATTAAAATAATTTTACAAAAATTATTTTAATAACAATTTAATAAAATTAAACAATAAAAAATTATTCCTTTTTTTAAAATAATTATCCTACATCTGATCTAAAAGGCTGAATTTTTTTGATGTAAAATCTAGGATGTGAAGATCTCTACTTCGTTTTTAAGGTATAGCTACTAGAGTTAAAAAAGAGACAATTTGGGGTTGAAAAAGAAAACAAATTTAGCTAATATTCTTAAGTCAAGAATGTTCAAATAAAGTCATTAAGGGAAGATTTTTGTGCAGGCAAATACAAGAATACTGGTAGTACAAAAAGAAAGAACAGCTTCGTATCATTTATAACATCTGAGAATTTTAGACTCATCAATTCTACTTCTTTAAATAAATCTATTCCAAGTGATTCTTTCAGGCATCTCAGATCATTAATCACAACATGGTATAAATAGTGGAAAAACGACCAAGTCTAGAATCAGAGGATCTGAGTTTGAATCTTGTCTTTGTCACTTACTACTTACTTATGTGGCTCTGCTCAATCAAAGTTGCAGTCGGAAGACCCAAGATCAAATCCTACCTGTTGGGACCTTGGACTTAACCTCTTGAACCAGTTTCCTCAATTGCAAAAGGAGGAGGCTGGTTTGAAGTTTAGAGCAGTAAAGGTGACAAAAAAGAAAAAATAGACACTTGGGTTGGAGGGACTTTGGAAGGAGAGGCTCAAAAATGCAACTTTGATGGAGTAGACAATGGGTCCAACCATTCAGGAAATCAATTTGTAACTCTCTCACCAAATATCATTAAACTGAATGCACCTTTTGACATATTACTACAACCCTAAAGAAATCAAAGTTGGAAAGAAAGGGCCCAAATGTACAAAAGAACTTTTGGTCACTTTCTTTGTTACAGGAAAGAACTGGAACCAAAGTGGATATCCATCATTTGGGAAAGTTAATTTGATAATGTCATGGCATCACTATGTTGGGGTCAATATACAGTGTGTCTGACTGTGGCTGATCAGACTGATACGAGTTCAGAATGCTCTACCACAGGTTGGGCATATGATAGTTCATATGAACATCTGGAGTAGGGATGGCTCTAAATTTGCACACCTCACATTTCTTTTGAGCTACTGCAATTCTGCTTTGCCTATAGAATACAGTGCCTTCTTTGATGTAGACACATTATGCTACATGGTACTATGCCAGTGTAACCTATGTCTTTAGAGTGTCCTTGTATTGCTACTTCTGACCTCTGTATGAGCACCTGACTTCACTCCTACATGTTCCTCTGGAGCCTTCGAATCATCAACTTCATCACCTATGTGTACATCCCTGGAAAGCATACTGCCAATGTAAGTTAACTTATCCACAACAATCAAAACCACTCTATTTACTGTAATCAGTGGTTCCATATATGGATAGTGTGATACTGGCTGGTAAAAAACTTCTGGAAGTCCACCATGGGGAAGGAGCCAAGATGGTGGAATAGAAAGATTCACATATGCTAGCTCTGAATCCACAACCCATCCTGAAAAAAGAACTTCCCACAAAATTTGGAGCAGTGGAAGCCATGCAGCAACACAGTGGAAGAGATTTCCATTCCAGAGAGCCCTGAAAAACCGGCAGCAAAGGTCCATTGTGCACCAGACAGCGGAGCCCAGCCCTGCCCTGGCCACACGGCCCCAAGAGGAGCAGATCTGAGCAGGCTTCAGGGACAGAATCTCTGGGGGCCGCGAAGGTCCCTCCACCCACAGGTGCTACAGGTCAGTGAGAGAGACTTCTGGGCTAGCCGAGAGGGGAGCAGGATGTCTCCGTAGCTCAGACCCCCTCGAGAGGCAGTGGCAGAGGCAGCAGCGGCCAGGAGCACCAGGAGCAGGAAGAAGCTCAGGGCCATTACCTTACCGAAGGTCTCTGCATAAACCCCCTGAGGGAACTGAGCCTGGGAGGTGGCCCGGCCCCAACCTGAGCACCAGAACTTAAGCTCACATTGAATAGCAGCCACGCCTGCCGCAGAAAGCCCTGAGGCTGGGGAGCAGCATTTGAATCTCAGACCCCAAGCACTAGCTGGGCGGATCTAGGGGTGGGGGGGTGGGAGGGGGGGTGGAAAGGAATCTCAGAAGTCAAGTAACTGGCTGGGAAAATGCCCAGAAAAGGGAAGAAAAATAAGACCATAGAGAGCTACTCTCTTGGGGAACAGATGTCCCCGCCTTTCATTTCTGATGAGGAAGTACAATGCTTACCATCAAGGAAAGATGTGGAGGTCAGGGCCTCTGTATCCCAGACATCAGAGGTGGATGTCCGGTGGGCTCAGGCCATTGAAGAGCTCAAAAAGGATTTTGAAAATCAAGTCAGACAGGTGGAGGAAAAACTGGGAAGAGAAATGAGAGAGATGCAAGAAGAGCATGAAAAAAGGGTCAAAAACTTGCTAAAGGAGACCTCAAAAAATGCTGAAGAAAATAACACCTTGAAAAATAGGCTCACTCAATTGGCAAAAGAGGTTCAAAAAGCCAATGAGGAGAAGAATGCTTTCAAAAGCAGAATTAGCCAAATGGAAAAGGAGGTTCAAAAGCTCACTGAAGAAAATAGTTCTCTCAAAATTAGAATGGAACAGATGGAGGCTAATGACTTTCCAAGAAATCACCAAACAAAACCAAAAAGTGAAAAAATGGAAGAGAATGTGAAATATCTCATTGGAAAAACAACTGACCTGGAAAATAGATCCAGGAGAGACAATTTAAAAATTATGGGACTACCTGTAAGCCATGATCAAAAAAAGAGCCTAGACATCATCTTCATGAAATTATCAAGGAAAACTGCCCTGATATTCTAGAACCAGAGGGCAAAATAAGTATTCAAGGAATCCATTGATCACCGCCTAAAAGAGATCCAAAAAGAGAAACTCCTAGGAACATTGTGGCCAAATTCCAGAATTCCCAGGTCAAGGAGAAAATATCGCAAGCAGCTAGAAAGAAATAATTTGAGTATTGTGGAAATACAATCAGGATAACACAAGATCTAGCAGCTTCTACATTAAGGGATCGAAGAGTGTGGAATAGGATATTCCAGAAGTCAAAGGAACTAGGACTCAAACCAAGAATCACCTACCCAGCTAAACTGAGTATAATACTTCAGGGGAAAATATGGTCTTTCAATGAAACAGAGGACTTTCAAGCATTCTTGATGACAAGACCAGAGCTGAAAAGAAAATTTGACTTTCAAACACAAGAATGAGAAGAAGCATGAAAAAGCAAACAGCAAAGGGAAGTCATAAGGGACTTACCAAAGGTGAACTGTTTACATTCCTACATGGAAAGACAATATTTGTAACTCTCAAAACTTTTCAGTATCTGGGTAGTTGGTGGGACTACACACACACACATACACACGCACACACATACACACATGCACACACACAGAGACAGAGAGCACAGAGTGGATTGAATAGGATGGGATCATATCTTAAAAGAAATTAAGGTAAACGGTGAGAGAGAAATATAGTGGGAGGAGAGAGGGTGAAATGGAAGGGGGTAAATAAGGCAAGCAGGAGACTTTTTAGTGGAGGGAAAAAGAGGAGAGCTCAACTACACATATGTAGCCTATATTGAATTGCTTGCCTTCTCAGTGGGGATGGGTGGGGAGGGAAGAAGGAAGAGAAGTTGGAATTCAAAGTTTTAGGAACAAATGTTGACCAGTGTCACAAAAACCAGGAGAAGCAAACATATCCAGGAGGAAATGGGGATCAAGTGTCAAACGCTGCTGAGAGTCAAGAAAGATGAGGGTTGAGAAAAGGTCATGGGATTTAGTAAGTAAAAAGATCACTGGTAGTAACTATGGAGAAAGCAATTTCAGTTGAATATTGAGGTCACAAGCTCGACTGTAGAAGGGTTAGAAAAAAGTTAAGGAGGAGATGGCTTCCTGAAGGAGTTTAGCTGTTATAGAGACACAGGATGACAGCTAATAGGTATGGTAGGATCTACTGAATGGTTTTTAAGGAGAAGGAAGACGTTTGTAGGCAAGAGCAAAGGAGTAGTAGATAAGAGCCTGAAGGTCAGAGAGAACCGAGATGACAGCAGACAATCTCTTGGACAAAATGGGATGAGATCAACGCCTTGGCAAGAAAGCCTCTTCAATGGAGGAGGAAAAAGTGGGGAAAGAAGTCTGAATGATTGAGATGAGAAGAAAGGAAGAACTGGGAGCTTTTGGTGAACAGCCTCAAGTTTTTCAGTGAAAAGGTAAAGTACAAAGTAAGGTCCTCAGCTGAAAGGATCTGGAGAGGGAGGGTCATGGAATGTTTGAGAAGAAGATAAAGGAATAGTTGCTATGAAGAATGAGGTAAGTGAGAGCAAGTGAATTAGAAAAAAGCAAAACTGCCTCTTATTACAATAAAAATGGTTTCCCGACTTTCTCCAGGTCCATGTAGCAAGCAGGTGAGAAGGATGAGTGAAGTCAGAGACACATAGTGAGGAGCTGGTAGAGGGAAGAAAAGGTCTAAAACTACTCACCTGAAGTCAGGAGCCAGGTCATTTGTTGAGAAAAAAAGGAGTTGCAGATGAGAGCTTGAGGAGGCTTGAAAAGCCCATGGTGTGGAATGGGGCAAAGAAATGGAGATGAATAGAAGGAATGCCATGAAATAGTCAAGATCCAATTGTGAGCAGAGAACATACATCTATACTGGACCAAATCAACATGTCTGCCTATTTTCAATAGCTCAAAAAAAAATAAATCTAAAAGATCAGAAGTCCAGAATGCAATTTGCTTTTCCCTTCTCTCAAGATGGTCGACAAAAAGCTCCCAAAGGAACCAAAGAAAAAGAAGGTCAAAAAGGAAAAAAAGAAGAACAAAAAGGAAGATGTGACTGAAAATGTGATGAAAAAGCCTTGAAAGCATTGCAGTTGGAACCCAGTTCTGGCTTGAGGGGGATCAGTAGAAACTCCAAGTCTGAAATGTATTTTCAGAGCGCCATGTACAAGCAGAATATGCTGCACCAAAAAACTCAGACTGAAAGGAAAAAGAAAGAGAAGGTGCCTGTTACTCTCTCAAAGTTAGTTAGTGGTAATAAGAATGGAGGAACCTGTGTGGTAAAGATTTGCAAAATGCCTACGTATTACCCTAATAAGGAGATGCATAGAAAGCTGCTAGGTCATGGCAAAAAACCTTTCAGCCAGCATGTGAGGAGACTTAAAGCTAGCATCACCCCAGGCACTGTTCTGCTCATGATCACTGGCTGCCACAGGGGCACTTGAGTGGTTTTCCTGAAGCAGCTGGCTAGCGGCTTGCTGCTGGACCTCTGACCATCAACTGGCAATCTATTAATGTCCCTCTAAGACGCACCCATCAGAAATCTGTCATTGCCACTTCTACCAGGGTTAATCTTTCAGGTATAAAAATTCCAAATCATCTTAACTCCAAGAAGAGGCTCTGTAAACCTAGATACCAAGAAGGAGACATTTTTGCCAAAGAAAAAGAGAAACACAAGATTATAGAGTAGTTAAGTTGATTGGTAAAACAGTGGACTCTCAGATCCTGCTCCAGATTAAGAAAATTCTTTAGCTCTGTGGCTCCCTGTGTTCTGTATTCTCTCTCTCCAATGGAGTTTATTCTCACAAACTGGTGTTTTAAATGCCTTCCAGGGAATTCTTAATAAAATATTTGGAATAGCAAAAAAGAAGAAAGAAAAGAGAAAGATGATACTTGAAATCTAAACCCCTTGGTATTCAATGTCCTCCATGATCTGAAACAATATGAATCACCCTCTTAATATTCCCCAACATGAAGCCTTAGGTCTTTTCTTCTGTTCTTAGTAGACATCATTTTCCTCATTTTACTGCATCTACCCTTTCTCTTAGCTAATCTAAATCCCAAATGATTCCTTAGAAGTCAGTTCTTCTACATGGGTCACCCCAATAAAGCATTCCTTGACTATTTAATTCCACAACAATTTTTTATTCTCTTAATTTCTCTGACACACAAAGGTTAAACTCTATATATCATCCAGCCAGCAACAGTATGAATACATTGCTTTAAATTGCCCTTTAGTGTGAATTGTATAAATAAAACCTTTTCTTCTGTGCTAAAAGAGGCACTCAAAAGTAGGGAAAACACTGTCTTCATTTCTGTACCCACAAAGGTAGTCACAAAGTAAGCATTAGACAATAAATATACATCAATCTGAAAAAAAAAAGTTCTTATAAGCTTTTCCTTGAAAAGAAAAATTAAATTGTTAAGAAAAAAGGGTGAGAAGGAAATTTCCTTTAACAAGCAACAGGGTAGACAAAGAAGTATTTGGACTTACTGGGAATCTCCAGACTGGGATGTATAGCAGCTATGTTTTTGACTGTAGGTGGGGAATGTCTCCCATCCACCAAATCAGACTCAGCATCCTGAGCTTCCCCATGAATCACAGCAATTCCTAATCTCAGTCTTTCAGCAAAGGACTGTGCCCTAAAAACAGATATTAAGAATAAATTGGAGGTCACTCAGTACCAGCCTACTTTCTGCTAAGGTTTAAGGAAGAAAAGCATTATTTTCATTTTTAAAGAAAATACACATATATATTTATATGTGTACATATATACACATGTATATACATACATACATATATATCTTTAAGGTTTGCAAAGCACTTTACAAATCTTATTTCATTTTTATATTCACAACCACAATTATTATCCTCATTTTACAGATCATGTTCTTCTGCTCTACTGTTCTCATCACCATTCCACAGATGAGGAAATGCAGGGAGACAGAGGTTAAAAGACTTGCTAGTGTCTCGAAAAAGCGTTTTTTTGAAAATCATAAAAAATCAACAGGAAGGAAAGGTATAAAGGATAATCTACTGACCAGAGGATACAAAGGTAAAACAATTTTTTTCTGTATTTCTATTTTATCAAATACTTTATCAGCATAAAGAAATGTCTACTTTCTATAACTCTCAAGTTTTTTTGATGACTAATCATCAGATTTACTATGTTATTCACTCAAAATTATTATTTTTTTAAAAACATCCTTTGAAAGAAAATTTTGAGTTTCCAATTCTCTCCCTCTCTCACTCACTGAGAAGGCAAG
The DNA here is from genome assembly GCA_023548195.1 of Bettongia penicillata ogilbyi. Taxonomy (NCBI): domain Eukaryota; kingdom Metazoa; phylum Chordata; class Mammalia; order Diprotodontia; family Potoroidae; genus Bettongia; species Bettongia penicillata. The sequence continues at coordinate 1,432,823 of JAJHZJ010000066.1, read as the reverse complement.
GAATATGATATCAATAATTCATATGGAAGCATGCAAAACATATTTCCATATTAGATACACTGCAAAAAAAAACCATAGAAAGTTTAAAAAATTATATATCAATTTGCACTCAGAGTTCATCAGTTCTCTCTCTCTGGAGCTGGACAACATTTTTCATTATGATTCCTTCAGAATTGCTTTAGATCACTGTACGCAGAATAGCTAAGTCTTTCACAGTTGATCATCATTACAATATTACTGTTACCGTATACAACGGTATACAATCTTTGGGTTTTGCTCACTTTACTTTGCATCAATTCACAGACATCTTCCTAGGTTTTTCTGAAACCATTTTGCTTATCATTTTTTTATCAGCTAGGGTCTTGAGAACAGATCTGAACTCACATCTCTGTGACTCCAGGTCTAACACTTTATCCACTGTACTAGCTGGCTACCTTAATTAGGCACAGACTAACATGTTACCCAATGTAAACAGAAAAGATCACACACACACACAAAACAAAAGTGAACGTTGCAAAATTATAAAGAACAAGTATGACTTAAAGAGATTAGAAGACATTCCCACCCTTTTGCAGAGGTGTTATATACTGCTCATGTTTTTCTAATGTACTGATCAGTTATGCTAATTTTTAGATTGTTTTTGTCATTATAAAAACACTTTGTTGGATGGGATGAGTGATCTGAGATGGTGAGAAAAGATAAAACTGTACTTATTTGCTGATTAGGTTTATGTTATGAATATTCCAAGATACTGAGACAATTACTACTTTTAGCAAAGTACCAGCCTATAGAAAAAACTTGTAAAAATCAGTAGCATTTCTGTATACCAAAGCTTAGTCAATAACTATACAGTCAATTAAAAGATGCTTCTTAAAGAAAATAAAAAATGACAATGCCACAAAAGTTTACTTATAGATTTAGTGCTACGAAAATCAAGTAGAAAAGGGATATTACAGAGGTAAATCAAATAATAAATTCATCTGGAAACAGAAAAGGTCTATAATATCAAGGGAAATAATGAAAAAAGGTAGGAACTGAGGAGGCCAGGCAAGATGACAGAGAGGAAAGAAGTTTTATAGTTGAACTCTCCCCTACACCTACCGTTGAAAGACTCAAGAAACATGCCAGAGACCAGACCTCACTAAATCCAAGAGAAAAAAAAAAAACAGATTACATTTTTCTTGACTAGACCAGCACAGGGAAAAATAGAGAGGTCTGGGGGGAGGGGCACTAGAGTTGGGGTCTATCCAGAGTGTTCCAGCCCAGGAACTTAATGCAGACTTGCCCACAGTTGTGTACCAAGGAAAGAAGAGATCTCAGATCTAGCAGGAAAGGCACTAACCTTATACAAGGAGCAGGAACATATGCCAACTGGCATTTGTCATTCATTATCCAATGCTGGGACAGATTCCATTCACTGAGGAAGGGACCTGCACCTGAGTTGGGGGTAGGGTGTCCAGGTCAAAGAAAGGTCAAAAGCCCTAGGATGTGAAAAATTAGGCAGTAGCTATGTGGCTCTGATCCAAGGAGTGGGGTTTCAGATCCAGCTCCCAGCCTGGTCTGAAGCCAGTAGTGAAATAAGCACCCCCTCCAAATCTTCCAAAAAATTTATAATAATTGAAATTGTTATTAATATTACACAATAGTTTTGAAGCAAATGTCTATGGGTCTATTTACAGCTCCACTTTATGCTCAGAAGGGATCAATAAAGTAAAAAGATGAAAAGAATCTTTATTTTAATGAGTGTGATGTTAAAGTAACTCTCTCATTTTATAAAGATAAGGAAACCAAATACTACAGAGGTTAAAACTATTTGCCCAAATTTACAGAGGTAGTCAAAAAGAAAGCCAGAATCTGGACTTAGGTCCTCTGATTCCCAGTCAGGTATTCCTTCTTCTATGCTATTCTGCTCTGGGAAATTACTAAGATGAAAGTAATATGTAAATCTTATAGCATGAGTTACTCCTAGTAGCTATAACCAAAGTTCTCAGAAGTTATGAGGAGACTTATCTGGACAAGAAAGACAGCAGAAAGAAGATGCCAGAAATATACTCTACCATTTGTAATTTGAAGTAATTTGGTGGACACACACTAGAATCCTGACATGCCTTTAGGATCTGAAACTCCCTTTTGGCATTTAGTAACTAAACATGGTTAGGATCAAAATTAATTTGACTTAGTTAATTCTACTCTATCATAAATGTTATTAGTGCAAAGTTCCATGGCAAAGGAAGCATTTAACTATAAGATAATTAAAAGCATTTTAAAAAAAAACATGCTAAAAGTTCTTTTCTTTCTCTTTCCACATTGCTGGTTTCACTTTTTTGTTACTGCCTGTCACTAGCATCAACAGTACCACTACTAAATTAAAAGTGTCCTATTAGAAATTAGATACCATTAGTTAAAATGAATTCTATAAGATCCTTTAATTATCAACAGAAAGATATCCGGCCTCCATATAAACACATGCGGCTTCAGCTTTTCATTTTGTATACCTTCTAATAACATAAAAAGCATGTTAACTGTCAGACGTATTTCTACTAATTAAATCAAATTAAGGAAAAGACATTTAAAAGGTCAAGTATATTAAATGTTTTAAATGCCAAAGCTTAAAGCCTACCATCTTGATCCTTAAACAATAAGATACAACTGCATGTAAATTACTAGGGATAAACAATTTTTATATGGTTGTTGGTCATGCATTGGTCACGCATGTGTGACCTAACAGATAAGAGTGCTGGACCTGCAGTCAGGAAGACCTGAGTTCAAATCCAGATTCAGACAATAACTGTGTGACCTTGGAGAAGTCACTTAATCTCTACTTCAATTTCCTTCATTGTAAAACATAATAAAAACACCTACTTTGCAAGGTTGTTGAAAAGATCAAATGAGATAATATCTGTAAAGCTCTTTGCACAGTGCGTGGCACACAGTAGGTACTATACAACTGCTTATTCACTTCTGCTGATATTAGTCTGACTCCAAACATCTGACCTTGGCCAGATGAAACTGAATCAAGCTGGTTTTCCCAGCTTTAGTTAATTATTTTTTAGCAGAGTGCTGCATTCACATTCACGTGTTTCATTCTTCTTGTTGTTTTTAATTCTATAATTTTAAGAATGAAATGTTTCTCCAAAAAAACATGCAAAAAGGTAGAGCTTTTTTAAAGAGCTCACTTCAATGACTGTTAATTGATGACTGACACTGCAATCACTGATAATGTGGGAAGCTGAAACACCTCAAGGATCATTCAAAGTCTATAAGAAACAGGATCAATTGCACTGAAACACAAATGAAGAGGCCATTTGAAACAAAAAAACAAAGACAAGGACTGACAAACTATTGTTGCTTGTGTCTAATTAATTACTGGAAAATGAGCAAAGACATTACAGCTCAGTATTGATTCCTCTAGAGTACAGCATAGGCATCTTGATGCTGGAAGATCATTTTTTTTCAAATGGGAGGGGGGGTCCCTGCTACGGAAGAAAAAAAGGAACGGAAGAAAAAAAGGAACGAAAGAAACATTTGTCATGAGCAAGACACAAAAATTAGAGCATTGAAGATTCACTTTTTCATTTCAAGGCTATACCAAAACAACTGTTAGAAGAAGTCCAGGTGAGCCTATTTGATCTGGGTTATCTTCATGAGAAGACAAATTATCTCCATGCTCCCTTTTGGCACCCCCACAAAAAACAGTTGGAGGAATTTTTTTTCTTTCAAGCCATCCTGTAAGTTTTGTACCCATTGATAATTTTGATATACTAAGAAGCAGAATTACTGGAGAATCACCAAAAATTCCAAATAGAGACTGACTACAACATGACTTTGTACCATGCCACATCTAAAAGAAAGATGAATAAATTTAACCAAGAGATGGAGATAAATAAACATACTTCAATGGTCAGGAGACTTGATTTAAATTTCACTGAAAGCCTATATACAGTCCTAGAAAAATGGACTGTTCAAAAGTATGTTAAATATCCAATATTTTGTGTCATTTTTATGATGAAGGATTAAAGAAAAGATGCTCAAATCCTGTTGACTTGATGCTAATCCATGTAAAACAAGTGACTATAGCAAAAGGAAGATCTACTATATACTCAGTTTTTTTAAAAATGCATGTTAACAAATGTAATTATTTTATTTCATCCCAAGTAATTGGCATACCACTGTATTTGAACTATTAATATCTTCCTTAAGAGAAATTAGAAGATCCTACCTACCTCTTTGCTGAAGCTGGTGATTTGGCTACAATCACTGCATTCCTGTAATCTGGGATCTGTGGCAAATAACAGATTTCATTGTTTACTGCCATGTCAATTATTGATCTGTTCAAGCTAACATCTCAGCAATCAATAAAAATGAATAAAGGATGCTATCTTATTATTTAAAGCTTCACCAAGTATCCTCAGGAATGTAAACATTTGAAATGCATTTTCTCATTTGAAAATGAAGAACATTGTTACCTGAAAAAAAGTCCTACATCTAAAAACATCTTTTAAAAAATAGCATATTCTCAAATTCAGAAGTAGTATGACAACTGGTAAATGGAATTACAAAAAATATGCTGCTCTAGTTCAATACTTTAGCCAGTAATAACAATCCCATTCAAGTCAAAAATCACACTCTGCTATCTTATTTTAGAATTCAATTCTTATGAATTTAGCTCCTTTCTACTTTTTAGAATTTAAAGGCAGGATGAAAAGGTAGATTTGTAACAATCACTCATTTGCTATAGAAGGAAACTGGTCACTGGGTAATTAACAATTTTCTTGTATCCGACAACCAAAAAATCCCACAGACAAAAAGGTCCCTTTCTATATACCATCTAGCAACTGGGAAGAAGAGAGTCAGTAAAGACTAAGAATAAAGATCAGAAAGACAGAGAAGACTTATTTTTACCTACTTAAAATGTCCCTCCTAGTTATTCCCTAAAGAAGCAAAAAGCTTCCCATTAGTGGCTAGGAAAGACTGAAGATACAGGACAACTGTGAAAGACGGGGAGGCAAGGCTGAAGAGGAAAGGAAGGTAAGAGAAGAAAAATTCTATTAACAGCCTCACACCCTTCTCATAGCTTAGTCGAGTCTAAGCTCAAAGTTTTCTAGCTCTGGAATTTCTGCTGTCATTGCTGACGCCAAAAGAATCTCATTCCACTATTGCCAAAAGTTGCTCAAAGCACTAAACTAGCATAAAAGAAGCAAAAGGAATTAGATATATTTAACAGAATATAAGCATTCATCTAGTTAAAGCAAGATTCTTATGCTTTCTAGCAACTGCCAAAACTCCATGTGCAAATCTTATATACCACATATTCTTGACACTCATTTAACTCTATAAGGAAATTCTAACTATTCTAGTATATTCTGAAAAAAATTAAAACAATATACATGTATATGAATAATTTTGTTAATTTTGATATTTCACTAAACATGCATAGGCAAATAAAATACATAAAATGGCAGCCTTTGGGGCACTCAGAGGGTCAAATTAATTTGTACACAGAGTCTCCATGATAGGTAACAACTTACATTTACATTGCTTAAAGTGCTTTCTTCACAGCAATTACGAAACCTAAGAGACCTCCAATAGAGCTATTAATGTAATAATATCTACAGTGTTTCAAAAATTAAAAAAAAACTTTAAGTGGTAACTTCTATATCAAACAGGTTTTATTTAACATTATCTGACACAATCCCTTAAATATATTGCCTGAAACAAACACTGAAGGTCTTCATAATCATGATGATCAGAAGAGAAGTTAAAATGAAGTTGCAAAAACATTTTATAAACTATACCTATATTTTGAGTATTAACAGATTTACTAATAGCAAGTAAATTCGATGATGGCTATACAATGGATAGATAATAACCAGTGTGAAAAAATAAATCCTAGTATATGTTTGTGTGCATATATGTACATATATAGAGTATATAAAGTGTATACACGGTAAAAAGGTATATACTATGTATGTGAACATATAAAATTAGAAACTATGTTAACATCCATATAAACATTTATCTCATATGTATATATACATATGTATGCATGTGTGTATGCAGTCTCCCACCATCCTTGTATACAGCAGGACACTGAGGGACAATGAGAAAATGTCATTAAGATTGTTTTCTCTATCTTTTGTTCAGAACAACACAAAACATTCTGGTAAAAATCAATTTTGTAGTTTGTCACTTGGAATCCACAAATTTAGACTTTCTGCTAACTACTTATATTCAGGCTGGATTGTGTATCATAAAAAAAAAATTCAAGAACTTGAATTTAATCAAAACACTATAATATTAAGACTACTAAATGAGGAAAATAAAGACCTATCCCAAAAGCAAGAGGAAAAGAACCAGGAGTATATTCTGACTACAAATGGTTATATTTACATGTGAATGTATAATTAATAGGGGTCTAAATGGGAATTAGGGTATCACTGATAAGCCGTCACATTTAAAAACTTTATTACTGTAAATCATTTAAGTGCTAATTTTAATAGGTTTTTCTATAAGATTATGTTGTAAAATCAAAATATATTAGAGAATGTTTTTAACTATTTAAGAAAAATTGCTTGAAAAAAACATTTTCAAAACCACTTCAACAGAATCCAGTCACATATAATCAAGATGTTCATCACAAAACATTATTTATTAAAAATAAATCTGGCAAGACTGTGTTAACAGCATATTGTGAAACACTTTCAATTGCATATATTTGAAGGGAAATTATTCCTTTAAATAAAATAAGGTTCTACAACTCATAATTTTTACTAATTAAAATTATTTCACTTCTATTCTAAATTATTAAGTTTCAGAGATTCAGTGCACCATATAATTAGTTTATGAAAAGACTAAATATGATTTCACCAAATATATTTATAAAAGTCAGACCCTGTTAAACAAGAATTTAACTCTACTACACAAATAAATGGAAAGATACAAAACCTCATTTATCCTATATAGTTGGAAATGAATTATTCTACTTAAGAGTCAGTTTATCTGTAAAAGAATGTATCCTTTTATGTGTTAAACTATGTTGAAACTAGAAAATTGTAATAACTAAAATTTTAATAAAATTCTTCCTAAAATGCATTATACAATTCCCTACCTTACACAACATACACCAGATATAATATGATTTTTTTGATGATGCAGGGTCATCCTGGGCTAGGTATGCTGACTAATTTCTGTTAAGTAACAGCAGACTCTTCCTTTGATTCCATTATCCTTAATCAGTATGTCAGCTTCTAAACAGCCCCACATCCTCTCCCTCTTACTGTACTAAAATCAAGGAAGAAGTGAATGAAAAAAGAGGGTTTTATTCCTCTAACTGGGCTTTCTGACATCTGTAATCCCTGATTAAGTCAGGGATTTGATGGGATGTCCTGATTTGACAAAGTACTCTTTAGACAGGTTGAGGAGAAGTAATTACTATGTTAGGGAAAATGTTTTAAGTGATTGCTAACTTAATTAAAAAAAAATTTCCATGTAAAAAAAATCCACCAAATTTTTGCCCTGTTCCTGTAAGATATAAAATATAAAATGTGGTCCCTACATAAAAGGAATTTACAGCATAGGGTGTATGGGGGGTTGTATTTGTAGTTCAACAAAAGGTCTGAACCCTCATTATGCTGGTCTCTTGCTTTTTCTTTCTATTCCCTATCTTTTTCCTATTTCTAATAAGAAATCAATGAAAAGGAACGGAGATGAGAATATCTCAGTAATGAATAAGGTATGGAACCATGTGGAACCAATGATGACATCACTTATACGTAGAATATACGAAAATACATTTTATGCCTCATTTCATATAAATGGACATATATGTATGCATATATGCATGTGTATGTATGTGTATGGACATATTTAATCCTCAGAAAAATTTACAACTCTTCTTCAAAATAACCTTCCAGTTCCTCTTCCTCTTTCCCCCTCCTTCCTTTTTTTTTTGCTTAAAAAAATTTTTTTTTTTTTGGTTATTTAGGATGGCATTTTGTAAAGGAGAAGGTAGGAAGGTCATGGGGAAATCTAAGTGATGTAAAAACCAAAAAATATAATCTAAAAATAGAATAATGTATTTATCTCAAGGAAGGGAGATGACTCATTTTATTAAATAAACAGAAGAGATCATTAAGGACAAAACAGATGGTTTTGATTATATTTTAAAAAACAATATAATTAAGATAAACAGATTGGAAAATATCTGTGGCATATCTGAAAGATTAAAAACATGGCATCTAACTGCTAAAAAAGAAAAAAGACAAACACAATGCTAAATGATAAATGATTCAGGGACATGAGTTTATCCCCCCCAAAGGAAATAAATTGTCAATAATCACTTGAAAAAATGCTTAACATTAAAACATACAAATTAAAACAATGCTGAGGTACTACTACACGCCCACCAAACTACAAATATAAACCTAATGTAGGTAATTTTATAGAATAGTAGAATTATTTAAAAATTAATTTCAAAGTTCATTCTGCATAACTGACAAAAATAATCTTATCCTCAACATATATCTATTGGAAGTATATACACTGAGAGAGGGTTACCAAAAAAAAAAAAAAAGATACCTGTGATAAGTGTGAGGTGATATTATAGCATTGTTTTAATTTGTTTCTCTATTACTCACAAGTCTGAGCACAAAAAAAAAAATTGGCCAATTTATCTGTCATTACAAAAAAACTGGAAGTAATCTAAATGTCCAATAATAGAATGGCCAAATATGCTGTAGAATGTTAACAAGAGTGTAGTATTATAATACAATTATGTTAACACAAGTATAAGAAATACAACCACATGAGGGAAAAAGGAATAAAAAAATGTAATAAGAGAATGAGTAAAAAGTTATGATGCTTCATTCACTGAAATATTTACACATAAATAATTGCAAAAGCAAGTATAATTGGTTGGATGGGTGAGTGTTTAATACTACTTACAATAATTTTAAAAGAAAAATACTACTGTGAGCTACCAATGCCTACCTTCTTTTTAAAAAGAAATTTAAGTAGATACACTTCTAATTTTAGACATGTAAATGCATGAAAACTGAAATATGTAAAACTTGCAAATACTGATTAAAATGAAAAACAAAATAATTACAAAATTCACATATTTCTTTGATTACTAAGCTCTTTTAGGACCTGATAGTAAATTTAAGGCCTTACATGTAAGAGCACATTTATGGATCATTATAACTAAAACAAAATGTTAGGAACCACTATCAAACAGAAATCAGAAATGATGAACAATTTTCAAATTACATATCAGGAAATCTGAGTCAGTTGACAAACTTTTTTTAGAAGCATCGCTATTTGCATTAAGTGTATTAATATATGGTATCTCAAAAATCTTAGCGTTCAGCCTTAATCACTTAAAACTGCACTAGAACTTACGACACTGTATTTCATATTTAGATTAAATGCTGTCTAGCTTGGTAAAATTTTCAAATGATTTTTTCAAGCATCAAACTAATTTATAATTTATTGAAACAGGAACTTGTATAGCCTATAACATCAAAGACAAATTTAAGCTCTGGTCACCTGGTTCAACAACACAAACAACACAGCTTTAATTCAACAAACAGGCTGCACAGAATCTACAAAACAGTAGAAATATTTCTTGCTTCAGAAAAACTTAAAACTGGATTCTGGAAGGTGATTTTTCCACTAATGAGTAATAAGCCCTTTCTTATTAATTTCACCGGGTTCACAAGGCAGACACCAAGAAGTATGATTACTTCCATAACAACTTAGCTTTAAGTGCTCAGCAGTATTACCCAGAAAGGCTACAAGGTGGAGATGCTACTCTATGAAACTGTATCTGGGGAAACAAGTCAGAACGTGTGTCGGGAGATCTATGTTTGATTTATGTTCAAGTCTTGAGTCTGACACTTAAAAGATGTCTAATAACCCGGGGCAAATTATTTATCCTTTCTGAGCCTCAGATTTCTCATCTATCTATAAAACTGGGATAATAATTTTACCAATTCACAGGGCAGTGGTGAGGAAAATATCTTGTAAGCTTTAAAGCACAATATAAATGTGAATTAATGCTGCATGTTTAAGTGGATCTTAATAATTGTTTCTCCTTTTTTCACAAATCTTTCCATCTCTGTCTTTATGTTTTCTTTATATGTCCATCTCTCTCCTAGTATCCTTTTTGTATCCTTCCTTTCCCCTCTGCTAGTGGGTAATAATAAAGAAAAAGAATGTTGCTAATTTTACTTTCCCTTTTATTATGAAAAGTTTAAAGACAAAGCTTTTTTCCCCTCTACCAAAAATCCTAAAATGTTATTCATTTATGAGGCTTTACATTAAATTTTCTCTATGACTTAAATGATTTTACCTTTAATCAGAAACTTGTGAAAAGTTGTGGTCTTAAACATGTTCTCTAAAATTTCACACAAAAATATGACAAAGGATAAAATGGCAAATGAAATGTATAAAATCTAGGATACTCTTTTTTTAAACAAATCAGGCCAAAAGGGTCAATTTTAATGAAAAACTTTAGAACAGAAAAGTAGTCCAACACATGTCAAGTTTTGTTTCCAATAGCTAGTTTAATAACCCATAGAAGGTGAAAATTACCCTTCAAATTTAAAGATATTATTTTTCTAAAAGAATAACGAAGTTTAAGCTAACTCACCTCTTCCTGAATGTACTGTAATAAAAATGGAGAAGCTCTCAGATTATCAACAGGAATATTAAAGAAGCCTTGTATCTCTTTCTGATGTAAATCCATGGTGATAAGGTGAGTCAAACCTTTGAAAATAAAGCAGATATAAGGCCCACAAATGGAACACTTAAAATGATGCTCTAGCATTAAGAAAGATTAAGCATATTATATTTTCTCCTTTTAGATAGTATAACAGACATTTCTTTAAATAAAAAAACTTAAAATATCCAAGACAATACTAAGAAAAATGACTAACAGTCATATCAACACAAACTCTTTGCCCTATAGTTTTCATAATAAACTATGTAAGACTCATTTCAAAGGTCAATTCTAAAAGAAAAATAAGTTACCAACCGTTACTAAATAGACCGTATTCCCAGGTGCTCCCTTATAGAACGTGTGCATTGATAACCAGCAGAGTGGGAATTAATTGATAATTAATTTATGAAATAGGGAGCAGGAAGGCCCAGTTCTTTAGGTACCTGCCAGGAAAACCCATGGTGGCAGTGAGAAATAGGGCTACAATTTCACTTTGGGCACACAGGGTACCAAGACAAATGTGAAAGACAAGCAGATGGTATAAGGATAGGATGGTGAAGGGAGGGGGAGGCACGTAGTATGGGAGGGAAGAGAAGCACAATCACTCATGTAACCATGGATTAGAGCTGGCAGCACTAGGCAGCACGGACCCAGTGGGGGAGAAGGCAGAAAGAAGTATGAGGTATCATTTTTATAGGATTTTTTAGGAAACAGATTAAATCTTATTTGTGCCACCTTGGGGTTATCAGTTTTTAACAAATCCAATACCTTTTGGTATTCTGCTAGTCTGGAACTTGACAAAGACATATCACATGATGAAAAAACCTCCACAGTAGCACCTAGATGGCTTCTGCTGATTCAACACAAATATTAGGGTGTGAATTTTGGTTAATATATGATACAATTTGCAAATCATGCTCCTTTGATCTTTTGTACATTACAAATTTGCCACACTGACTAGAAGTAGTCAAGGGAACCAAAATAAGATACAATTTTAACACAGAGAGGAAGGTGTAAAAAGAAAATGATAGAAGCACAAGACTGAAAAAATAATTCTACCTTCCAGAAGACTGAAATAACTCAAATGGGGAAATAGCATCATCAGGTGTTAGCCATAATATATGATATGATGTAATACTTAAGAATTGTCTTTGTAGAGGATGGTAGCGTAGAGGCAACTCAGCTGAACTCTCTCAATACTCCCTCCAAACAACTTTAAAATAACACCTCAAATAAAATTTTGGAGCAGCAGGGTCAACAAAAGGTCAGGGTAATACAGTTTTCCAGCTTAAGAAAACTTAGGAGATCAGCAGAAGTTTGTGTGTGACATGAGTGGAAGGAGGCCTGTCTGGAGTCCAGACATATAGCAGCAGTAACAGCAGTAGCAGCAGCAGCTTTAGGAACTCTCAGCCTACAGACACTAAGCGGGTTGGACAACTGGTCAGAAAGAGATTAGAGGACCTTTGCTGGCACTAGATACAGCTGGCAATGATTGGCAACTCTATGTAGTTCTAGAGAGGAAAGGAGTGCTAGGGGTCAATCACAAGGGAGCAGGGGGCCTGATTACAGTTCTAAGGCAAAGAGGACAGCAAGCACCTGTGATTGCAGGGGACCAGGGACCTTTTCTGGGTAAAGACCAGGAGAGCAGTGAGTACACTTTTCCCTGTATCACACCACTGTGGAAACACTAAAAACTTGTAGGCTCTCAAAACCACCTCTGAAAACAGCAGTACAAAAAAGCCTGAAGCTTGGCATGTTGTCTCTCCACTCTGAGGTCAGCAGAGTCCAACTTTAACATAATGTTCAAAGTCAAGAAATAAACTGAAAATATGAGCCAACAACCAAAGTAACACTTTAAAAATCAGAAATGGCCTAATGGTAAAAGAGGCACAAAAATCCATTGAAGAAAAGAACTCCTTAAAAAAGCAGAACAGCTCAAATGGAAAAGTACAAAAAACTCACTGAAGAAAAGAATTCCTTTAAAAAAAAAGAACTGACCAAATAAAAGAGGTAACAATATCACTTAAGAAAATTTTTATGCCTTAAAAATTATAATTGGGCAAGTGGAAGCTAATGACTTCATGAGACTTCAAGAAACAAAACAAAATCAAAAGAATGAGAATAGAAAATGTGAAATATCTCATAAGAAAAAACTGACCTGGAAAATAGATTCAGGAGAGATAAATTTAAAAATTACTGGACTACTTGAAAACCATGATCAAAGAAAGAGCCTAGACACATTTCAAGAAATTATTAGGAAAACTGCCCCAATAGCTTAGATACAGAGGGTAAAACAGCAATGGAAAAAATCCACCATTCACTTCCTAAAGGAGATCCCAAAATAAAAATACCCAGGAATATTTTAGACAAATTCCAGAGCTCACAGGTCAAACAGAAAATACTTCAAGTAGCTAGAAAGAAAACAATTTCAATACTGTAGAGCCATATTCAAGACAACACAAGATTTAGCAGCTTCCGCATTACAGGAGTTTTAATAGGATATTCCAGGAGCTCGAAGCTCCTGGAATATCCTATTAAAACTCCTGTAATGCGGAAGCTGCTAAATCTTTGCCTATAGGCAAAGAACTATAGAGAATAACCTTCTCAGTAAAACTGAATATAATTCTTCAGAGGAAAAAAAATGGATATTTAATGAAATAGGGGATTTTCAAGCATTTCTGATTAAAAAAAAACAGAGCTAAATGGAAAATATGGCATTCAAACACAGGACTCAAGAGAACCATAAAAAGATAAACATGAAAAAGTAGTCTTAAGGGTCACAATAAAGTTAAACGGCTTACATTCCTATATGTGAAAATGACACATGTAACTTCTAAGAACTTTATCGTTATTAGAGCAGTTAGAAGGCATTTTCTATAAATAGAGGGCATGGATTGAGTTGATTATGATGGAATGATCCCCTCCAAAAATGAGAGAGAGACATCGGGAGAAGTGGGGGAGAGAGAAGTAGAATGGGGAAATTCTTCTCACACAAAAGAGGCATATAAGGAAGAGCTTTTACAATGGAGGGAAAAATGGGGGGAGGGGGAGATGGCAGGCAATGTTGGAACTGTACTTGTATCAGTAATGGCTCAAAGAGGGAAGAATATAATATATTCATACTCAGTTGTGTACAGAGATGTGATTTACCGAATAGGAAAGTAGAAAGGGAAGGAGATGAGAGAAAGATAAAAGGAAGGACAGATTAAGGGAGGCAGTGGTTAGAAGCAAAATAGACTTTTGAGGAGGGACAGGAAAAGAAAGAGAGAAGAAGAAAATGGGATGGAAGGAAAACAGCCTGGTTTAAGAGAAACTAGGTAAAACTATATAACATGAAGGTGTAAAAAATGCTTTGAAATTATGTTTCTGTTCTTTCTACACTTTGATCTTTCCTTTACTGCTCACTAAATGCACTGATTTGAGGAGAAAAGTTAGAAATCAAATTATCTATTATATCATTTAATAGCTTCTGTAAATTGGACACATAGAAAAGGAAGTGAAATAAAGCCAGACTACCAAATTGTGTGTCATGCCATCCATCAGCCTGGTTAACCAAGACTCTGGATTAATTAACTCCAAGGTCTACTAAAATATAAAGGAGGGAAGGAAAGGGAAGAAGAAAATTTGGAACTAAAAATTTTAAAAGAAAAGAACACTTAATAATAAAAAAGAATTACTTTTATACGCCTTTCCCATTACATTAAGTATTTTCTTTCCTTTGTTTTTCATAGAGCATTTTAAGATGATGAGGAAAGTAGAAGGATTTTGTATCTTATATAATATTTTATTCATTTTCTTAAAAAGAAAATCCTTTATTAATTTGAAATGTGTTACTGTGACTATTTCATTATTTTTTATTTTGTTCCAGTAAAGTCCACATAAATGTTTTAATTTATAAAGATAAAGATATGTTACAAAGATGACAACAACAACCAAAAAGCCCTCCAGAATGCCAAACATTCATTGCTCTTACCAGCTTTGCACATCATTGAAGCCAATAACTTAGAGACAATGGAGCCTCTTTTTCTCATCTTGCACTGCTTGCTGTATGGAAAATAGGGAATCACTCCAATAATGCTTTTGGCACAGGATGTTTTACAAGCATACACCATGATCAAGAGTTCCATGACTGTGGTATTCACATCCCTGAAATAAAAGATTTCGAGTTTTAGATATCTGCACATTAAAACTCAATTAACTATATTCAATAAAACATCTATTAATATTTCACAGTTACAAAGTACTAACAAAATACTGCTTAAAAGATTTACTATTCTGGAACTTAAATTCTAAAAGATAAGAAAGAAAGAAAGACTGGAAAGCAGTAGGCTTAGACCAATACCATACTCCACAATATATCTAAATGGATACATGACCTTACTATTAAAGATCATACCATGAAAAAATAAGAAAAGAAACAGATCATATACCTTTCACAGTTATGTGCTGGAGACGTATGTTTTTTATTTATTAATTTTTCTTTTTAGTTCCAAATTCTCTCCCTCCCTCAAACCTCTCCACTATCCACTGAGAAGGCAAGAATTATGATACCTTAAACATATTTACACATTAGCCATATTTCAAGGAAGAAAAAGCAAGGAAAATAAAGAAAGGAAAAAATACTTCAATGTGGACTCAATCCATCAGTTTTCTATTTGGAGGTAGATAGTATTTTACATTATGAGTCCTTTAGAGTTATAGTGAGTCATTGTATCGATCAGAGTTACTAAGTCTTTCATAGTTGATTATCTTTACAATATTGCTGTTACTCTGTAGATTGTTCTCCTGATTCTGGCAACTTCACTTTGTATCAGTTTATATGTCTTCCCAGGTTTTTCTGAAACCACTCCCTTCATCATTTCTTATAGCACAATCCCATCACATTCATATAGCATAACTTCTTCTATACCCAGTCTAGGGGTATCCCTTCATTTTTCAACTCTTTACTATCACAAAAAGAGGTGTTATAAATATTTTTGCATATATGGGTCCTTTTCCTTTGACTTCCTTACACTACAGACCAATAACAGTACTGCTGGGTCAAAGGATATGCACAATTTCGTAGTCCTTTGGGTATTGTTCTAAATTGCTCTACACAATGGAGAACTAGTCTAGTTCATAATAGCACCTACACTATATTAGTATACCTGTTCCCACATCCCCTAGGAAAGGTACTCTTAACTAAAAAAGGGATAGAGGGCATTAGTAACTTTATTTACATGAAACTGAAAAGTGCTTCTGCACAGACAAAATTAGTTGCAACTAGATAAGGGAAGTGGTCAAAGGCAAGGAAAAAATTTGTATCAAATTTCTCTGATGAGGGTTGGGTATACAAGTCAAATAAAGAATAAATATATACAGAGACTAGTAGCCATTTTCTGATAGAATATGTAAACAACGAATAAACTTAGGTAAGACTAATTGTTATTCCCCAACATAAAAGAGGAAGAACTACAAAGTATTAACAACTACATGAAAGAATGCTCCAAATTACTATTAAGAGAAATACAAATCAAAACAATCCTGAACTTTCACTCCCATAACACTGCAACTTGGCAAAGATGACAAAAGATGGCAAATAGTTAATGTTGGAAGAAGTTGTGACACATGTTGGTGGAGCTGTGAATCAGTATAACTATTTTATAAAGCAATCTGGAAACATATGCAAATAAACTGTCCATAACCTTGGACCAAGAGATTCCATTATTGGGCTAATACACCAAGGAGGAGGTCAATGATAAGAAGAGTATTCCCATATAAAACAAAATATTTATACTAGCACTTTGGGGGTTGGAAAGAAGTGGAAACAAAGTAGATGCCCACTGGTTGGAGAAAAGCTAAACAAACTGGTACATCAATGTAAGGGAATATCATTGGGTTACATGAAATGAATGTGATAGATACAGAGAAACCTGGAAAGATCTACATGAACTGTTGCAAAATAAAATAAACAGAAGGAAGTAAGCAGAGACAGAAAACAATATACACAATTTCTACAGCTATGTAAATGGAAATAATACACACACACACGTATGTGTATGTATATATAAAAACTATGAATGCTGAAAAATGATAAAGAACAAACATGGGACATGTTTGTTCTTTATCAATCACCCCTTTGCAAAGTGGGAGAGTCATAGGTGTTAGACACATTACACCAGTTTTCAGACTTTTTCAAAGTGTTTGATCAGTTGCTCATTTTTCTTTTTGTCTTAAAAAAATTATTATTTGTTTAATGAGATGGCTGGGGAGATGGAAGGATCCTAGGAAAAAGCATGATGGGTCAAAAAAAGACATCAATAATTTTTTAAAATATAGATAACAGAAAGGAGAATGTTGCAGAGTAAGGAAGAGGGAGAAGAAATAAAATTCAGTAAAGAACATAAGGGAAAATGTTGAGAAAATCCAAAATAAGCTTTCAGAGGAGGACTTAAGATGAGAATAGCTATATCAGTAGGTTTGGATTAAGAAAAACACAAAAGATATAACATGAAAGATTGCAAAAGAAACTGAGTACGCTAAGAAAATCAAAGGGTACAAAGATGATGTTTTTTGATGTCAGGATCAATACCTCAAACAAAATAAAAGCAAAGCCAAAATAACAAACTTAAATTTAAAGGAAAATACTAGAAAGATTTGGAAATATTAAGAAATACAAGGTAGGGGTCAAAAACTTCCAAAGATGCCTGAATCTTGTTTTTGGAGTTTTTGCTGCTCTTAGTTTATTTCCTTTATTCCATCTGTCACTTGGCCATACCTTTAGATAACAATTAACATGACAACAAACATGCTACATAAATATGCCGCATAAACAAAGGTTCCCACTTCTACTATCAACTCAGAACCTTGCCTGGGGCAATGACTAGGAAAGAGGAGCTGAAGAGCAGGTATAAAGAGGCAGCAATCTTCAATCTCTCTGTCTTCTGGTTCTTTTTTTAAAAAATAAATTTATATTTGTGTTGGGAGCCAGCACTTAAGTGCTGGGCCCCTCACCCTTGAGGTCAACATGCCCTGAACTTGTTTGCAATAAGCAAATATCACAAGACGTCTTTGTCAACAGATGTCGCAACCACAAGAAGGCTCGGCCCCCCAGTCCCAGGAAATAACCTAATCGTAAAGATTGCATGATTAGATACTACCCTCTCCCTGGACCCTCCCCATTCCTTTCTATTCCTCTTCCCTGTTTCAATTACTATATAAGCTGTACCCTGAGCTAGATAAACTGAGACCTTGACAAAATCTGCTTGGTCTCCCTCCTCTTCTCGCCCGTTTCTCTTTCAGGCTGGGTTCCCCTCGACCCCCCGAATAACTGAGTCCCGCGGGACGGGACAAGTGGCGCCCAGACGTGAGGCTCGAGGTACGGACCCTTGCCGGACGGACCCCAACCCGGAGAAAAGCGTCGCCGCGAACCCCTGATGTGAGGAGCGAGGACTTCTTCCGCCGCTCACGGAAGCTTCAGCCCTCGGTAAGTTGATTTCGTCCGTCCCATAGAAATGGGCCAAAGACTATCCAAAGAGCAGGTCTTTATGAAAGACCTTAAGACGTCACTCAGAGAAAGAGGAGTTAGAGTTAAGAAAAAGGATCTGGTAAAGTTTTTTCTATAAGGGTTAAGAAGAAAGACTTCTATGATTTTTCTGGCACTCGGCACATATCTGTGGTGTAGTAAAAAGTTGCAGGAATAAGTCTAAAAGAGCAATCTTGTATGGGAGAAAGTCTAGACAGGGAATCTTATGCAAGGCTTAGTTACACAGTGATAGAAATTAAGCCAGAGTTATAATGTGTACAGAGGATTTCTGACAATTTTTTCTCAGTTTTTTGGATTCTTTTGTTGTCTGTATGTGTGTTCTGTCTTTACATGTTCTGTGTGCGTGTGTTTGTGAGTTATTGCGGTCAGCTCCATGGTGGCTGGACCTTGGAATGTTGTCTCTTTTCCTCCCCCTCCTCCCTTCTCTCTGATGGCTGAAGCATCGGGGAGAAGTGTGGGAGAGAGAAAGAAAGGAACTAATCTTATATTGTTTGGTTTATATGATTGCAAAGTGTAATCTTGGATAAGAAGTGCAAGGATATAATGTCTGTGCAGTTTTAAAGGGGGCTTTGGTCAAGGCCCATTAGGAGAACAACGTGGATGTGAAGTTTAGGGAAAGCGTAAAAGTTTTGGAAATTGTTTGAAGGAGAGAGAGACGAGGGGAGATTTGGGGCAGGCTGATCAGCATTTTCACCTAAATCTCACCTAAAAGAAAAGTATTTTGTATAATGAGAAGTAACCAAAAGGTAGTTATTCTGTTCACATTTTAAGTGAAACGTGTCACTCCTAATTGGATGGTTAAAACAGATCAGGATTTGTTATATTATTTGGCACTAGGCAAATTGGAAATATGTATAAATCTTAAAGGGACACCTCAGCAGAGATAAAGCTTTTGAAACTCTCCAGCAGAATGGAATAGACTTGGCGCCACTGGGCAGTTGTCCAGAAGTCTCCCTCCCTTCAGCTGAGGAATTCAAAAACTCTCTCATTCAAAGAAGTTCTTAAGGAGTAGACACAGAAATAAAATTTACTTGAGTAAAGGATGGAACCATTAAGATTTTTTTTGCCCTGCAGTCCCAACTCATCATTCAGCTGGGTCTACAGCGAATTGTAACTTTTATCATTCCAGATTAGATCAAGAGAAGAGAACTATTATTTTGAAGGTTTTCAACTAATTTTTTTGTAAAAGTTTAGTGACTATTAACAACAGGAGAAATTTTAAACGGTTTTAAATTTTCATTTTCAAGACAATGTATTGGTAAATTAATATGTAATGATCTATGAAGCAGAAAAGATCTTGCTCTTCTAATCTGAACTTGTAGTCATTCCTTGGCTTAAGCAAAAGTTAAATTTAGTGTTTGAACTTATTAACAATGTAATTTCTAAAAAGTTTTTTTTTCCAGAGTAAATGTAATCAGAGAAGGAGAAACTAGCCTGTGAAACAATGATGTAAGGTGGTAAGGTTTAAGTTTGAAGTCACCTATCATAGATTCTACAAAGGTTACAACTTTAAATGACTTTCAGAAATTGATAGGAGAAATTCAGTGGTGTAGGCCACAGTTGGGAATTACAACTGATCAAATGAAACCATTATATGATTTATTGAAAGGTCCTTCTCAATTAAACTCACACAGAAAATGGACAGATAAAGCACTGGAATGTTTGAAATTAGTGCAGAAAAAGATTATGGAGTGTACTACTAGCAGGATATTAGAATCACAGGACTTGAAAGTAACAATTTTATTCACTGAAAAAATACCCACTGGAGTTTTACATCAAAAACAAGGGATTATTGAGTGGGTACATTTGGCTCAGATAAAGAACAGAGCTTGTGTGCTTTATGCTGTGCTGGTAGCCCAAGACATACATAAGGCAGTGAAGAGAGTAAGGATGTTAATAGGACAGAAACCTCACACAATATATACTATGTATACAAGTCAACAAACAGAACTGCATACAAGAGTTTGTGGAATGGCAGATATTGATTAATCAGAATTTCCAACATGGGTTCCCAATTCCTTCTGGGTGGCAATTTGCCACGTGGCCATGGTCTTGGGCCGACAAATGCTCTTCCTCACTGGTAGAGGGAGTTAATGTTTTTACAGATGCAACAAAAAATTTTAGGGCATCTATGTATATTCCATCTAAAAAGGAGATGCATAAATTTAAAACAACATTTACTTCTACACAACAAAATGAATTATATGCAGTATTGCAAGCATTATTATATGTGAAAGAACCTTGCAATATCATCATAGACAGAAAGTATACAGCACCATTGATACCTAGAGTAGAGTCAGCCTATATTCCTGATAGGGCAGATAGTATTAAACAGATTACTGTGGAAGTTCAACAGGCAATGAGGGCCAAAACAACAATATTTTATATCACACACACTTGGTCACATTCTAAATCATGGAGTACCAAAAAGCATTAAACCAGACAATGGTCCAGCTTAGGTCAGTAAAGCCATTGAACAGTTCATGGTGGAATTTTCCATTTTACGTGTCACTGGAATCCCCCATAATCCCACTGGTCAAGCTATAGTGGAACGAGCAAATCGCTCCCTGGACACCTACTTGCACAAACAAAAAGGAGTAGTTGGACCAGGAGTTGATGACAAATTCGCCATTGGCTGTTTATACTCTAAATTGATGACAAATTACAATTGGCTGTTTGGCTGTTTATATTCTAAATTACTTAAAATTCTATAATGATGGCTTATTGGCTGCTATGAAATTCTTAACATTTCCTAATAAGGAGTCTGCAAAGAATGAATCAGCAATAACAAGTGCCCTGAAAGCAGCCAGTAATGTGGCACGATGAGAATAAAAATTGATTTGGTCCTCATACAGTGTTAACGTGGGGAAAAGGGTATGTTTGTGTTTTAACAGATGATAATAAAGAAGTTTGGGTTCCAGTGAAAAGAATAAGAGTGATAGAGGACAACCGCCAAGGTGAAGCGGTCACAGGAAGTGAGGAGGTGCTATCAGTGGCAGATGAAAAAACTTCTGGAGAAGCTTAATCAACTAGGTCACGATGACTCCTTTCATTTTTCTCGTACTTATCATGACACTCAAGAACACTGCGTCCATCGACCCAGCACCGAAGGAACAACAGAGATGGGCGTTCGTCAGGAATCCACCATGGTTAAGGGTGATGTCATGGAGTGAGACAATAACCAAATTTATCATCCAAGGCAATATTTCTCACATGTTTAAAGATGATGGACTATACTATGATAATAATGGGACTCTTTTTCAGAGACACTAACTTTTCAGGACTAGTCGCAGGTTTCCCACCTTGTCTATAGAAGGGTATTCCTGGGAATTGGAATGGGTTTGGTTTTAAATACTTTTAAGTTTCAGCCCGGCATTCCCTTTGCTCTCCCCTCCCTTTGCTACGCCGGAATTACCCCCCATAACTCTATTACCCTCAATGTTGGGTCCTCCCTGCCCCCCAATTGCTCTTCCTGGACAAAAACCTCTGACCCCCTGTACCCCCCACTAGGGCAAGTTTTTGTTTGTGGGGGCAATCTGGCATACACAGCACTCCCCCTCAACTGGTCTGGCGTTTGTTTCATGGCCTCTAAACCCACAGACTGGTGGCCCACACTTTACCCAGATCTTTGTAAACTAGCCATAGGGGCTCCGGCCAATTGGGACTTGGAGGGATATTCTGATCAACAGGAGGCCCCCTCCGGAAAGCAGGGCCCTGATCCATGGGGTGGGTGTGGTACACAATCCCGAAAAAGTATGTTGAGAACACTCCCCTTTTATGTTTGCCTCGGCCCTCATAGAAGCCGTGCCTTGAACACCAAATGTGGAGGCATAACTGATTATTACTGCCGTAGCTGGGGCTGTGAAACCATGGGTGACACTTACTGGGGTCCTTCTTCCTCCTGGGACTATATTAGGGTTACTGCTAATTATACCATCAAACTTTTCAAAAGCGTCCCTGTACCCCGCTATAACCAATAATGGGCTTTCGCTGTGACTGTGCCAATGACGGGAATATTGTGGCCCCATGACCTGGATAATCATGCCATTGGCTGCAGAGGTACCCAATGACGGGATTATTGTGGGTCCACCTGCCAGAAATGCTGGAGGTGGGGGCCACCCACATAGCCTAAGACAGGGTCCCTGCCCACTTTCGGTACCAGGCATGGAGTCAGGCCACATAGCCTAAGACAGGCCTTTCACCTGCATTTCTAAACAAAAAAGGGGGACATGTTGGGAGCCAGCACTTAAGTGCTGGGCCCCTCACCCTTGAGGTCAACATGCCCTGAACATCTTGTTTGCAATAAGCAAATATCACAAGACGTCTTTGTCAACAGATGTCGCAACCACAAGAAGGCTCGGCCCCCCAGTCCCAGGAAATAACCTAATCGTAAAGATTGCATGATTAGATACTACCCTCTCCCTGGACCCTCCCCATTCCTTTCTATTCCTCTTCCCTGTTTCAATTACTATATAAGCTGTACCCTGAGCTAGATAAACTGAGACCTTGACAAATCTGCTTGGTCTCCCTCCTCTTCTCGCCCGTTTCTCTTTCAGGCTGGGTTCCCCTCGACCCCCCGAATAACTGAGTCCCGCGGGACGGGACATATTTGAACAATGTATTTATTGGCTTTGAGACAGGTAACAACCAGAGTCACTTCTACTCATGAAGTCAACTGCTAACTCTTGTCGGGTTTTGGTTTTTTCTCAAGGCAATTGAGGTTAAGTGACTTGTCCAGGGTCAAGTGTCTGAGGCTGCATTTGAACTCAATTCCTCCTAACTCTAAGGCTGGTGCTCTATCCACTGTGCTCCTAGCTGCCCCTATCCCCTGGTTCTTAACCTGGGGACGATTAACTTGTTTTTAAAAATATTTTGAGGGGCAGCTAGGTAGAACAGAGGATAGAGCACTGGCCCTGGAGTCAAGAGGACCTGAGTTCCAGTCAGGCCTCAGGCACAACACTTACTAGCTGTTCAAGTCCCCAACTGCCTCGCCACACCCCCCAAATATCTATATGGTAACTATTTCAATATAATCTGTTTCTTTTGTAGTCCTATGTATTTAATTTTTTGAATTTAAAAATATTCTGAGAAAGGCTCTATAATTTTCACCAAAATGCCAAAGGAGTTCATAACACAAAAAAGCTAAAAAATTCTATTTCCTGATGATTGCCTCTTGCCCCTGAACCCTATTTTAAGAGATTAAGAACTCTTTTCTATCCTAAAGGGGTGGTTGGTGTTCTGCATTATCACAAAAGTAAAAAAGTAAAAATTTAGGCTAGGGATACTGTGCTTATGGATGGATCAAACCACATTCAGAGTCTCTCAAGGATGTGACTACCAGCAAAGGATCCTGTTACAGCTTTATTCATACACAATAAAAAGTATCTGAAACTTTACCCCAATGACAGAAAGACCAGGATCAAGATTTCACTATATGGAAATGATGTAAAATCATGTAAAAATAAAAATAAGCTAAAATGGCATAAAGACTATTTTACACAATTATTTCTTCCTCACACTCTTTCAACGTTATTCAGTATATATACACTGATATGGAAGATGCTCCAATTTTCAGAACTTGAAGCAAATATGCAGCAACTAAATATGCAACATTAAGTAGGCTTTTGTTTAAATCACTGCTCTGAATAAGGCACAATTCATATGAAAAGGTACCTTATGACATGTAGATATATGTATTCAGAAGAACAACAAAAAAGGAAAAATGGATTTAAATGAACTGTCCCATATGTTTCAAAACACTAGGTTTAAACTCCGAAGTCAAACTATCTGGTCCAACACCATAGCCTTCCATAACTATATCTGGGATTATATTATAAAAGAATTCCAAAATAAGGATGAAGTACAGCAACACAGTGAAACATAAACTGCTTCAGCACATTCTTTTGTAATCTCACCCCAGTGCTAAGGCAAACATGATTCTAAATGAATGTTTTAAATGAGAAACAAGAAATCAACTGCTTTCATTTCTACTCTTGAAGACAGGATAAAACAACCTTATTTATCTTCAGGGTCTAGCTGTTTATTCTGAGATATTAGTGAGCTACATTATAATTAGTAAATATTACCCCAAATACCTGCACCAACTAACAATGTTATAACTGAAAAATTTAAAAAAAAACCCAGACATTTATGTATAAATATAGCACAAAATTCAACAGAATGCATGTAAGCTCCATTTAATGCAAACAATATATCACCAATGCACTTAATAGTCTCTTTCCCCCATTTCTTAAAACAAAAGTGATAATTTCTCTAAGATGAAAACTTTATTATTATAATATTAGTGTGCAACACTAAACAAATTAGTAACTAAAATATGCATGCCAGTCATTACTCACTTTGAAACAGTCTGGATGATAAAAACATCTTTTCCTCTGACAGATTCCTGAATTTGAACTCTTGTTTCTAATATAAAAAAAAACAAAAAATGCAGAGTTTAATACTACTTTCAAAAATACAGTCTTAGGATTAGTCTCTATTGTACAATATAGAAATTTTAAGTGTAATAAATGATTCATAATCTTATAGTTATCACAGTACTTCTATGGAAATTTAGGTACACAATGTTGTTGCAAAGAATGCGCCGACATGATTTATAGAGTTTCTTCATCTGGAAGACCTCCCTATATCAATGAAATCAGAAGTCCAGTCCAGTCCCCTATCCCTATAATTACATTTTTTCTATATTCAGAAGGAGAAAAAGATTAACTCAATTACTCAGAGAAGATTCTTCACTTCTGACAACGGGGACCATGCAATTCCTCTCCATTATTTAATTACAGAATGGTGCCCTTAGCCACATAATAGAAAAAAGCTGAAAACTCCCCAGGATATAAAAACTAAGTATTTCACAAAGTGTTATCTAAGTTACTATGTTATACAAGTGGTTACTAATGCTCAAAATTTGTTTAAATGTATTCATTCACTGAATAAGCAATTTTGAGGGCCCAGATGCTCTGTGCTAGGTGTCAGATACAAAGACAAAAAATAATCCTTGCTTTTAATGAGCTTACAATCTGTAAGGGAGAAATAACATAACACTGATAGTGCTAAGTACAAAATGCGAATAAATTGATGGGAGGAAGGGAATGAGCATGGGGGGCTGAAGAGCAAGAAGGAAACTCACCCATCCCATAAGAAGTAATAAGAATTGTACCTTAAAGCAGAGTAGTGATTCTATGAGATAAGAGTTCATTACTTCAAAAACAAATCTTTTTTGTTATTTGTATGTCTGGCAGCCTACAGCAAGACCTTGAAGGTCTTTATAAGCTAAAAAGACCCCTTCCTCCCCCAGCTAATCTGTTCTTTAGGCACATTACTTTGGCAGCATTGTGGAGGAGCATGGATTGGAGAGGAGAAACTATAAGGAAGGAAAACCAATCAGGATACTCTTTCAGAAGGCTACTGCCATATTTCAGGTGAATGTTAAGGTCTACCTGAACCAGCAGACCACAACCAGTCTTTGCAGAATCAATAAGATATGGTAACTGACTGGATGCGGGTGTGAAAGGCAAGAGTCAAGGATAATATTCTGAGGTAGTAAACCTGGGTGACTTCAAAGGATGGTGGTATTCCCAATATAGCCATGGATTTTAGGAAGAGGAAAGGGATTGGGAGGAAAGATAGTGAGTTGTGTTTTCCCTATGATGAATTTAGGATGACTACTGGAAATCCATTCAAAAATATCCAACAGGCAACTGGTAAGCAAGACTGGCAAAAGAGATTAGATTGGGAAGTTATCTGAATAGAGATGGGCTAACTCCACGGAAGCTAGCAATACCAAGAGAGTAAAGAGAAGGTCAAGACAGAAACTACAGCACACTCCAACAAACGCAAAAAAACTACCTCAAGGATAACATACCTCATGTCTCTTAAAATGAGAAATTTAAAAATCATAAAATTCAATGCTAATAGAGCTGTGGGAGAAAAATACAAACTCCACCTATCAGTGACATTATGAATTGATACAATCTTATGGAAGGCAGTATAGCATCATAGGTACAAAACTGAGCATGCCCATTAATAAAGTAATGTTACTGCCATAAATTAAGGATATTACTGAGAAAAAAAAATTTCTATATATAAAAGTAAAAAGAAGCATGCATGACACAGAATTGGCTTTAAGTCAGGACTATCTAGATTCAAATTCTGTCTCTAAAACACATTGGTTTTATCACCATGAGCAAGTCATCATAGGGAAGGTAGGTGGCACAGAGAAAAGAGCCCTGGGGCTTGAGGTCAGGAAGACCAAAGTTCAAATCTATCCTCCACACTTGGCTATTTGACCCTAGATAAATCACTTAATCTCTTTCTGCTTCAGTTTCTTCAACTAAAAAATGGAGATAATAACAATTACCTAGAAGGATTAGTGTGAGGATCAAATGAAATATTACCTATATATTACTTAGTGTAGTGCCTGCTTGGAATAGCTAGGTGGCACAGTGAAGACTCATTTTCCTGAGTTCAAATCTGCCCTAAGACATTTACTATTTATGTAACGTTGGGCAAATTACTTAACCTTGTTTGCCTCAATTTCCTCATCTGTAAAATGATCTGGAGAAGAAATGACAAACCATTCCAGTATCTCTACCAGGAAAATCCCAAATGGACTCACAAAGAATCAGATATGACTGGAAAAAAATGACTGAACAACAATATAAATGCTTATTCCCTTCCCCTTCTCAGAATTCTAGACAATTCTCCGAAACGATAAATTACCGAGTAGGTGATTTGCATCAACAGAAGGAAAATTCCATACAGAAGGTTCTCCATACCAATGAAATAACAGATCTGAACAAAAAAGTATTCATTGTGATTTTATTTGTAATAGCAAAAAATTGGAAGCAGGCTATGAGTCCTACTATTAAAATATGGTTAAACTGTGACAGATCATTGTAATGGAATATTACTATACCACAAAGCAACAAATTTGAAATATACAAAGAAAAATTTCTACATGAAGTAATGAAGAGCAAAGATGCAATTAGAACATATTAATAACACAGAACATTGCAAAAAAAGGTCCGAGAACAGGTGAAAACATGATGAGAAAAATAAATATATTTTTCACCTATAAATATATGCCTTATTTTCAGCAAACTATTGCTTGGAGTTTATGACCTCCTTATGATTATTATTTTGTTTACCTACTTGGCTGAGGATGTTTTGATGATAAAATTAATTTTAAAGAGGCAGTTATTACCTCTGGCCATTTTAACTGCTGCCCTTACAAACTCAAGTATCAGTATGCAATCAAAATTTTATAAGTCATTTCCTAAGGACTAGGACCTAGTCCCTAATCTTAAAACCTCATCTTGGGTCTCCTGCCTTTCCCTCAACTGATAATCAACTAATGCCAAGTCCTGTAGATTTCCTTCTCTGAAATAGCATTTTTGCTTCTATCTCTACTTTGTTTTCCAGTCCAATCCAATAAACATTTATTAAGCATCTACAATATGCTAGGCATTGTGTTAAGAACTAGGGACATAATAAGCCCTCAATAAGTTTACATTCTAAAAAGAAGAGACACAAAATGAGGCTGAAAAGCAGGAAGGGGGTGAGGGTGGGGAGAGTGGTGTTCTATTTCCAATACTTTAAATCAGGCCCTTATTAATCTCTGACATGGACTTATCACTAAGTCTCCCAAGAGGATTCCCTGCTTCCTACCCCTGTTGCTCCTGAAACAAAATGTAAGTCCTGGAAAGTCAGGAAGATATAAGTTCAAATTGCAACTCCGGTTTAATAGCTGTGTTTGTCTTCATATATGTAAGTAAAAAAATAGCAGTTGATTTACCCATAGCAAATCACTGAAGCTTCAGTTTCCTCATCTGTAAAGTGAGAAAACTAACTACCTCACACAATTATTGTGAGGCTCAAATTAGGCACATACTAATCCTCCTAATCAGTCAGTTGCTGCTTTAAAAAAAACAAACTTTCAACAGCTCTTCCCACAAACGTGCCAAATAAAATTAAAGGAAATTAAATTATTTAGAGCTCTGAGATTGTCTAGCCCAATTCCTATTTTTGGCATAAGAAAAGTAGGCACAGAAAATAACTTGCCCAAGGTCATAAAAGTAATAAATACCAGAGCTAGGATTCAATTCCAGGTCCTGACTCCAAATCTTCCCACTACATTAAAAAATTATTTTACAAAATTTTACAAAAAATAATACATTTTCTCAATATTCATGGCACAATTGTTGTAAAACAGATAAAGAATAATGTAATCAACTAAAACGCTCTAAATGCATAGTTGATTCAAGCATTTTCACTAAAGTGACAGTTCAATTCAGTCAGTTTGCTATTTGTTATTTTTAAACTAAATTGACCAGTTAAACAATTGCCTAAAAAATGAAATGGGAAAAGCAGCATAGTGTAGTGGGGAGGGCATTGAAGCCTAGAGTAAATTGGGTTCAGACTCCCCCCAGATACTAACTAGCTGTAAAACCTTCGGCAAGTCACTTAACTTCTTGGTGATTTAGTTTCTTCACCAGCAAAATGAAACTGGCTTCAAATGACCATCAAAAAACTTTCCTAAGATGCTGTGCCTAAGCAGCTCTGCAAGGAAAATTGCAAAGAAAGTGCTAATCTGCATTGGTAAAGGAGCGAGCTAACCAGAAGGGACCTATACTGATGAAATTGTAGGTTTGGCTTAAAAAGAAAATCATGCACACTTATTTATACACAGGTCTCCCCAATAGGATGTAAGTTCTTGGAATGCAGATGCCAAAATAGGTCTCTGCACTCCAAGTTTTGTCTTTTTATCTTCAGTGTCCAGCATAGCGCCAGGAACACAGAAAGTCACTTAACACAAATGATTACAGATTTCCAACACATCTTGATGAAGTAAGTTGCCAACTGAGTCAAAACATTTCCCATCAATTGTTCAAATAGAGACTGCCTCAATGACAAAATAAAAATGAATTTGAATCAATCAACTATGTTACAGAGAAATTAATAGGATAAGAGAATAACATGGTTGCTCACCTCTGTTTGGTTCCTGGTAAACCTGAACTTTGCCCATTTCCACCCCTAGCCTCCTATAAAAGAGAAGGGAAAAGTTAAAAATATAAATATAAAGCTCAACCAACATTCCTGCCATTAGAAATTAATCCATAAAAGATCAAACAGTAGAAATCTAGACAAAATTAAATATAACAGGAAACGAATTTTCTAAAATTATACTGGAATGTAAATTATAAAATCAATTTTCAAGAGTGAAACTAATCTTTCCAAATAATAACAAATAATTCCTAATATTTATTTTACTCAAATGTCAGAATATGTAATATATGTTTCAAAAGTCAATAGTACTTAAATATGCTACCAATAAATAGATCAACTATAAAAATGTTATCTTTAATAGTCATTTGAATCTTAATATTAATGCTATTTTACCTACTAAGTTTGTTATTGCTGAACAGGTAGTAGCAGCATATTTAATACTCACTCAGCAATTTTCTTTGAAAGTTCCATACAAGATGAATTGGAATTAGCTGAAAACAATACCAGGCCACCTTTCGGTACATTCATGATGGTTCCTAATTCAGAAGGTGTCACACAAAACATCAAAACCTCCTTGGTTTTTCAATTTCTAGAGTACTGGAAAAATGTGTAATATATTTGGAGTTACTATATGTAATGAAATACTTCATTTTTTAAAATAGCAAATTGTGATCATCAATTCAAGTTGAAAATTCATCAGGACTTTAGGGTTACCAAATTCATTATAAGTCTGTAATATAATAATTCTATTATTTCTCAATATTCTGAAGGATAAATTATAAACTTACAAGAAAAGTAGAGCTTAAAGAAAAGCTCAGTTGAACCAGTAGAATTTAAATCCTGCAGAATAGTATTTGAATTAAGGAATGGAGTTTCTGTCATTCTCCAACACCAAAATTCTTCCTGGATTAACAATGAAAAATAGGAAATATCAAAAGCAAGGTCATGGACTGATTGATCCATAAATAGAGAATTATCAAGTTATCTAAACATATCAATAGCATCACTGTATCAAAAAAATCGGAGAATGAATTGATAAAGACAAGACAAAAAAAGGGCCTAGCAATGGTTTTGTTTCATTTTGTTTATTTTAGAAGACCAGAGAACAAGGAGGGAGAGAAGAATACACTAGGGAAGAAAGGAGAAATAAACTAGAAAAACTAAATTTTTCTTCATAATTGCAGTATACTAAAAGAGCATATAAATATGCAGGAAGTGGTGTTGGGAATGGTGTCTCATAAACTGCATCTCATAATCCTCACTATTACTGGAACCTGACAAAAGGAAGATCGAAAACATACACACATTCTCTCTCTCTCTGGTGTTAAAATACATGAAACAACAATAAAAAAGGTGGAGATAGTAAAAGGAAAGGAGATGTTTAACAGAGAGTAGAATTGTGGAAGGAATAATGACGAGCACAATGAGCTCCAAGTCTGGAGAGCATATCATAAATGAGAGTTTTTTTTTAAAAGAACATAAAAGTATAAAGAACCAGGGGACAAGATCTCAACTTGGTGAAGAAAAGAAGGTACAGAAATAAAAACAGATCATTTCAATGATGCATTACTAGTGTGGATTGAAAGAAAGGGATAAAGAAAAAGAAAGAAAAGTTAGGAGGTTGTGATGGAGTAACCTACAATTAACCACTGATGAACAGGATGAACTCACTCATAAAAAAAGAAGATAGCAGAAGGAATTATAAGACAAGACATCTGAAATAAAAATTCATATAAAGTAAAAATCAGGGCTGACACAGAATTCAGTATATTTCTTGAGAATTCTGGAAAATGATAATAGTTATGATCCTAGAGAAAGGCAGAGTAAAAGAGTCATGGTTAAAAGAGATAAGCAGGGAAAATGGCATTAAATGTTGACTCCATAGTTAATAATATAAATACATACACCCACACACCCCTAATGGCATACAACTAATGAAATAAAATAAGAAAGTTAATCAAATTACAGGGTGAAATGGAATATATACTAGCAGGGGATCTCACAGGTGCCACTAATCTACACAATTCTTACTCACCTCCCAAAAGTATGAAAGGACCTAAACAGAATTTTGGAAAAGCCAGATATGATAGATCTGTCTATTACTAAATAGAAAAAGAAAAATATATACATATTTCTCAGGCAAACTAGCAACTTAACAAACAAATTCATCAAAATACAGAAAAGTAAAAATATTTAAATAAATCCACAAGTGACCAAAATGTGATAAAAATTATATTCAAATGCAACAAAAAGTACACTCCAACGGACAAATTATGACATGTTAATGTAACGAGATATGACTACACCTTAAGAAATGACAAGTGATGTTTTCAGAAAAATCTGGGAAAATGTGAATGAACTGATTCAGAATCAAGTGCGCCAAAGCAAGAAAATAATTTGCATAACAAGAAGACACAAAAGAAAAATACTTTGAAAGACTTAACATCTTTGATCTAGACAGCTAAGTGACATAGTGGATAGTGTTGGACTTGGAATCAGTAAAACCTGAGTTCAAATTCTGCCTCAGACTTAGGAGCTGTGTGATCCTGGACTGACTTACCCTCTTAGCTCCAGTTTCCTACCATTTAAAAAGTGGATAATAGCACACATTTCACCAAACTGCTGTGAGGATCAAATGAGACACCTTATGAAAAACGCTCTGCAAACTTTAAGGGTACAGAACGAGACCTACATTTTTGGAACATGGAAAACTGAGGATTTGTTTTGCTTGTGTAGGCTTTGTTACAAAGACTGCATTTTTTCTTTTTGTATTGGGAAGAGGAAATGGAGGGGTATACAAAGATGCTAGCATGCTAGCAAAGGGTCACCAACCAAAATAAGAGAAGAGGGTCAATGAAACATTTTTGTAAATGCACAGAAGGGAAGGAATTTCAGAAGGAAACAGGTAAGTAGGACAGCTTCAAATTTCAAGTAGGATAACTGAATTTGTTACATACTTTTTAAAAAAGGAAGCTGTATGTAATGGACCCAGATTTTCACAAATATACTTTCTCTTCTACATTTTAAACAGAAACATTTTTTCCTCTTTTTGATGTTCACTAAATTCAGAATAAAATAATAAAAAATTATAGTCAATAAAAGGCATTTGAAGAAAGGACAAACTTAATGAAGACTAATTTAATCCCAAAGAATTGGTAAATTCAAAAACAAATCACAGATATATTAGGTAATTTCAATAAAGAAAATAATAATAATGAAGAATAGATTCAAACTTTTGGGATGCAACTGAAGTATTCCTTGGGGAAAATGTGTATCTCTAAAAATTTTATTCAACAAAACAAAAAAATAATAGCTAAAGCATCTAATAATCTGGGAAAAGTTTCATATGAAAAAATTCAAACTAAACGCAAAAACAGTAATTCTAAAAATCAAATTACAAAAAATTGAGTAAATAATATTAGAGCTGATTTTCTATTGAACAACCATTGCCAAATTAGGCAAAGAAAAATATAAAACAGGAAAGCCACATTGCCAATATTTAAAAAGTTAAAAATTCACAACAAATAGAAAAGAAATAAAGGAAATATTATAAATCATTTTGTCCAATTAGATGCCAACAAAAATGATAACTTAAATGGAATGTATAACTATAAAAAACACACAAACTATACCGTAATAGAACACTTAATAATGCAAGCTCTCAGGAAAAAAAAAGAAACTAAACAAGTTATAAAAGATTTCTCATAGGATAAAACCTCAAGATCAAATATTATTTACAAGTAAATTCTCCCAAATATTCCAAGAGCCCCAATTTTACATAAATACCAGGAAAAAAAAAGAGGAAAAAAAGAAACACAACTTCTCCAACTTCTCCCAAACTTCAATGAGACAAATGGTACTGAAACCTAAACCAAGGACAGAATTAAGCAGTGATATAAAATTATAGAACAATCTACAGTTTGAATAAAATATTAGCAGAGAAGCTACAACATATTAGAAAGTATAAATACTAAAACCAGTTTGGATTTACTGCAGGAATGTAAGATCTGTTCAATATCAATAAAACCATAAATATAAAAGACCATATTAATAACAAAAACAATAAAAATCACACAATTATTTCAAAGATGCAAAAATATAGCACCCTTTTATGTTAAAAACAGGAAAAAGAATTCCAGCCAACATGGCTGCCTGAACTGGAAATAGTGTCCAATTCCTACACACATAACTCTAGTAAAAATCTGAAGCTCACCCAGGCTGAATAATAATCAAGAAGTCTAATAAGCAACACCAATAAGTGAATTCTTATTCCCCCAAACAGCACAAGATCAGCCTGTGGGAAACTAGAAAAGAGACCAAGAGTAAAGCCAGGACCAGCACAAGCAAAAAAGCAGAAGAGACAAGGTTCTAAACCATGGTGGTAGCTGTAATTAGTGAGAAGACAGAGAAAAGAAATGCTTTTGAGGAAGATGTAGCAGGAATGTCTTGGAACAGACCAGTATCTCACACCACATACCCAGATAAGGTCAAAATGGTATTTGATTTAGATATAAAGAAAAATGTAAGAAGTACATTAGGGGAAAGGAGAATGGAAAAATTTAGCTGTCAGATCTATGGATAAGAAAAGAGTTTATGAACAAACAAGAGAAAGAACCAAGGAAAGTAAAATGAATAATTTTGATTACATGAAATTAAAAAGATTTTGCACAAACAAAACTAATGCAGCCAAAATTACAGGAAACTGGAGGGAAATTTTATAGCAAATTTCTCTTATAAAGGAGAAGATTTGGAAAATTTGAGACATTATTGCATTGTTAGTGGAGTTGTGAATTGTTCAACTACTCTGGAGAACAATTTAAAACTATACCTCAAGGGCTACGAAAATATGCATACTATTTGAACTAGCAACAACCACTTACAAGTTCTCTATTTCAAAGATATCTAATAAAAAACAAAAAAGACCTACATGCACAAAAGTATTTACAGCAGCTCTTTCTGTGATAGCAAAAAAATGGAAACTGAGAAGATGACCATCAATTGGGGAATGGCTCAACAAGCTATGGCAAGTGATAGTGATGGAATAATACTATTGAGGTGTAAGAAATGAAGTTTCAGAAAAACCTGGAAAGACTTATATGAACTGATACAAAATTAAGTGAGCAAAACCCGGAGAACATTATACATAGTAACAGCATTCTAATGATGCTCAATGGAAGTTAGGCACAAGAGCAGTTAGGTGGAGTTAGGAAAACTCATCTTCCTGAGTTCAAATCTTGCTTCAGACATTTATGAGCTGTGTGACCCTGCACAAATTCACTTAACCTTATTTGAACTGTGGAGAAGGAATGGCAAACTTACTCTAGTATCTTTGCCAGGAAAACCCCAAATACGGTCACAAAGAGTTGGACATGTATGACAAAGAGGTCACTTATAAAAATAAAGGCACCATATGTCAAATGTGTGCAGATTTCTTTTGTAGTAGCAAAGATCTGGAAAATGGATGGCCATCATGTAGGGAAGAGCTAAATGTAGTGTGGTAATATGAACATAATCAAGCATTACTGTGCTGTAAGAAATGACTATGATCCACACAAAAGAAGCACAGAAAGGCTTTTATAAACTGATACACAGTGAATTAAGCAGAGCCAAGAAAGCATACACAATGTAATAGAAAGAACTATCACAAAACAATAAAAAAGGAATCCCACCAAATTAAAGAATAAGCATAATCTTCCCTCTGCCCCCAAAAAGGGATATCAGAATATACTAACATCCATTCCTTTGAACAGTCTACTAGTATGGAGTATTGCCTATATTGTCCTTTTTTTTTTCCAATATATTGATGAGTTTTGCTCATTTTTCTTCTTCCTCTTTTTCTTTTATTCTTCTTTAAAATACATATAGGATAGTTTTCTGGAAAAGGCGGGGGGAGGCATACAGGGGAAAATTTAGGCCATATGAAAACAAGGTATCAATAAAAATGTATTTAATAAAACTGAGAATTTTGATCAAATGTCTAATGGATTCAATAGGTCTGTAATTTGGAGACAGGTTATTAAAAAAGTGGAGTGTCTATGACAAGGAGGGGTTATTTTGAAAAGGTTCAAATAAAACTTTTTTTGAAAGTATTAACTAGCTTGGTGATAGGTCTAAAAGGCTATTATCTCTCTGACTCCTAGAACTCCTGACTCCTAAAACCAAACTTTGGATAAGATCTGACCAAGAATAAAACTATCTCCTCAGACATGGACAATGTGACACTCTGCCTCGCTTAAAGCTTATAATCAAATCAGCGTTTTTGGCTACCATATCACATTGCTGACATAAACTAAGGTTAGAACTCCACTACAAACCCTGATATATTTTTTTCAGATGAACTGTCTAGTGTTCCCTTTTGCTTTTACATAGAATTATTCCCTTTAGTTATTTACCCTTAATTATACCCTCTTAATTTTACCTTTAAAAATCCAAGACAGTTTCCATTTGTAACAAGACCCTATTAATACTGAAAATATAATTATGATATCTATGCTGACCCACAAAGAAAAGAATGTTTTCAGTGCCTTGAAAACAAGACTATGTAGCATTTTCTAATAAATAATTATTCAAAACAAAGAACAGATTCTATTACTAACTTATTGGGGAAAATGTGTATTTTCATGTAGTCAGCTATGATTATTCTATAATTATTAGTGTTATATAATAAGGTAGAAACATTCTGGAGACATGAAAATTGTCAAATATCCTGAACTTTCACACTTCCATCAGTTTAATGAGTCTGAAATGGTTGGTGAACAGAAAGTGTTCACATTCTGATTCAGGACTGATTGTATCAAATAGGAAACAGAAGGAGAAATATGACAAATAGTATTCAGTACCCTACATTCCTGCACTCTGCAAGTGTGATGAACAACACTGGTTAGGTAATGTATACTGAAATGACAAAAGCTCCTTTATAGCAACACTCTGGCTGCTTCCTTCTTCACTTAATAATGTAGTTATTTTCAATATTGCCTTTGTGCATAACCTTCACCGCTGCTACTCTAAAACAAAATGATAATTCTGGTAAATTAAATTTTATTCTTTATTCTAAATTATTTATTTTGCCTAGCTGTGGTAGCAAATGAGTCACCAAAAGAATTGCTCTCACTATAATATACTTTACTGCAAAATCTTATGAGAGAATTTTAGGGATCATAGAAGGAATCATGAATATTATGTAGTTCAATTCTTTTATTTTACAAAAGAGGAATTAAGGCCTCCCAGAGAGATGGAGTGACTCACCCAGGGTCACACAGCTCCTAAGAAGCAGAGCTGAGACTACAACTGATGTCTTTCAAAATGCCAACTCCTTGAGGAAAGAAAAATTTTCTCATCTCTTATTACCAACATCTATTGTAATTCATATACAGGAGGTGCTTTAATAAATTCCAGACAAACTGAATTAAAACCTCGGAGATGAAATTTGCTTTGGTAAGAAACCAAAAGAAGAGTTATATTATTTTACTCAAAATTATTAATATTGATAGAAGGTACTTACCCTTTCCTAGAAAACAAAACTCCCTAAATAAGCACTATCAAATGCCGCCATAGTATCTGGCACATAGGAAACATTCAATATCTACTGAATCAGCACAATGCCTCTAATTTTCTATAGGTCACATTTTGAAACATTCAAGATGCTTTTTCAATTTATCTAAAACTTTGGTTTACATTTTTAAAAAGTGACCTCTGCTTGTTTAAGAAAAAGTTTCTAGTAGGTAGGTCAGTATGGAGAATAAAGTCAGGAGACCCCAGTGAGTTTACTGATAAAAAGAAAGCATACTCTCATTAGCTAGGACAAGTAGAATTCATGGAAATAGACACTCCTGATCTACTACCAAGTCTGCCTCAAGCAGAGAATTTGTTTTCTCTCAAACCTTGATATGCAATACCTGGTTTGTATCAAAAGTTTGTCCATGATTGTGTGACTTTTGCTTCCTTAAAATTAAGGAGAGGCAGTAAGAAGTGATGAAAACAAAGAAGCATGAAAAGATCTACATGAACTAATGCAAAGTAAAGGAGAGCCAAGAGAACAATACACATAATAAAAACAATGGAAATGGAAAAAACAACCACCTACAATAAAATAAAAAGCAAATATAGTGAAATTACAGAGGGCAAGTATAGTTTGAAAGAAGAGATATAAAATGCTCCCAACTGCCCCTTTGGAGAGGCAGGAGATCCACAGACACTGCATATTATTAGACATGTGTTTGGATTTTGAGTTGAACTCATTTACCCTTTTTTTCTTTAAAAACATTATGGCTCTCTGAGAAGGGGAAGAGTAAGGACAGTAGGGAAAACTATGATGATATAAAGAAAAAGGAATCAATAAAAATTTCTTTAAAAAAAAAGGGATCCTATCATAAAGAAAAATTGGCATAGAGAAGGCGGGAAGGGTTCTACTTTAAAATCTGATAAGAACAAGGAATAGCATGAACTAAAGCTAAGAGCATGGATGGGAGGAAGTACGTGTTGAGAACAAAAAACATGTTTGTACTCAGAAGCAAAGATTTAAGAGTTCCACTAGCAACTGAACATACATTCTTAAAAAGAATATTGTCATTTCTAACTGAATTTTGTTTAGTCATACTTTCAACAGGAGGTATATCAATGATCTCTCTAAATGCTATTGCTCCTAACCACCACCAAATACTGTATACCTTTACTTTGTATATGGTTTGTTTCTATATTTATATTATTTATCCCAACAGAATATAAGTTCTCTGAGGCCAAGATTTTTTGTCTTTCTATGTTCAAGGGCTACCGTTAATAACTAGTATATAGTAAACACCAAATAAAGTCTTGCTGATTGAATGAATAAAAGTACAACTGTACCTCTATAAACTGTTCTATTACTTCCTGTATATAAAAAGATCACTTATAACAGTGCTCATACAACAAAAATCTAATGAACTCCAACCTTTTACAATAGAATACAAAATCAACAGGGATTCCTGTGGTATAATGGAAAAAGCACAGTATGATTAAAGGTCAAAAAACACCTGAGTTTCATTTCTAGCTCTTCTACTTATTTATCTTATTTATCAGAGTGGTCATGTAACTTTTCCCTTTCTATAAAAGCAAACCAATACACCCATGATCTGGATTGCACAGCTGGTATTAATGGTCAAAGGAGTATAATTTATTTAGAAGCACTCTATAAATATAAATCATAAGGTGGGACTCAAATATATAAAATATTGCTTTGTGAATATTCATTTACTATATAGTACAGCTAAATAAGAGGGTTGTTTTATGTTAAATTCTGTTCCGTTGTCCACTTATGATTAAAGTTATATGTCACAAAAAGGTATAAGAAAAAGGGTTAAACAGATTAATTTTTAAAAGCCTGAACCCCGAATAGGTTAGCCATAGGCTCATGAGTACTAAGTGTTGATTTCAGGAAGCTAAACCCTTCACATTTTATCTTAAATATATTTTAAAATGTGTTCTTCTTGTTCAGTTGTTTTCAGTCATGTTTGACTCTTCATGACCCCATTTGGGGAGTTCATGGCAGAACTAGAGTGGTTTGCATTTCCTTGTCCAGTTCATTTTACATATGAGGAAAGTGAGACAGACAGGGTTAAGTGACTTGACCAGGGTCATATAGCTAGTAAGTGTCTGAGGCTGGATTTGAACTCAGGAAAATGCATTCAAAACGTCTCTTAAACCTTTCAAAAAGCAAAACGTACGACAATTTCCTTTAATTTGAAAACATTATTGGAAATATTAAAATTCAATTTTTATTTTTATATAAAATCATCAGAAATAAAACTGTCAAGTGGAAAAAAAATATTTACAAATTTCTTTAAGACAAAACTGATATTCAGGATATGTAGGGAATGATTCAAATATATAACAAGAGCTATTCCCCAATACATAAAAAGATATGAACAAGCAGCTCTCAAAGTTTAATTATTAACAACTACATGAAAAAAATGTTCCAAATTTCTAATAGGAGAAATGCAAATTAGAATAGCTGAGGTTCTACCTATATTCATTAGATTCAGAAGAATGACAAAAAGGAAAATAATTGCTGAAGGGCTAAAGGATTAAAAACACAATAATGCACTGTTGTGGCAGTGAATCAGTAAGAACATTCTGCAAGGCAATTTGGAATTCTACCTGAAGTCATTCCATTGTGCACACTATGAATATAAAACAAAGAAATTCAATACAGAAGGAAAAGACCTTTGTATACAACAATCAATCACAGCAGCACTTTTTCTGGGTAAACCTCTAGAAACTAAAAGGGTTGTCATGATAAACTGCAGAATGGCTGAACAAATTATGGTATATAAACTTAAGGACATATTATTGTAAAAAATGATTAAAGGAATGGAATCAGAAAAACCTGATAGGATTTGTATGAACTGATGCAGTGTGAAGTGAATAGAAGCAGAACAAGTTTTACAATGACTGTAACACAGATGGGACAACATGAAAGATTCAAGAACTATGGTCAATGCAATGACCCAAAATGAGGATGAATCATGAATGGAGGCGGAATGAGACATACATTTTCAGAAAAGGTCAGTGTGTGGATTTGCTTTTTGCGCAGGGTTGGGAGGCGCAGGGGAGTTATGGGAGGTATAAGTGATGCAAGAAAAGACTATCACCGAAATAGTGAAGTGACCAAAAGCAAGTCAGAAAGATTCACACAATGACTACAATAATGTCCAAGAAAACAATTTTGAAGCTATTAAGAAATATTTAAAGCAGTGATCAATCATGCATGACTTCAAAAGACTAAAGCCAAGTCTGTCTGGAAGCAAGACCACCCAACTCCCACACATCTACTTCAGCTGTGTCCAGAAGCAGAAAGAACAGAGGGCCTCCCTGAGAAAACCCCAGGGGGTTTGGAAAGCCTCAGATAAAGGCTGGGATTTTCAATACCCTTAAAAGCCCTAGGGAGTGGCATCAGCTAGTATAGGGCACAGCACTCAGGGACACCCTGGAGGGAGAACAGAAATAGTATTTAGCGTTAATATACTTGCTGTTCCTCAAACAGGGTACTCCACTCTCCTGAATCTAGCCATTTTCAATGGCTGTTCCCTGCACATTTTCTCCTTCTTGGCGGGGGGAGTAGAGGTACCCTGACTTCCTTCAAGTTCCACCTAAAATCTCACCTTCTACACAAAACTTTTTCTCTCTCCTTTAATGCTAGTGCTGTCCCCTTGTTAATTATTTTCAATTTATACATCAATCTTGTTTGCAGCTATCTCCTCTATTGGAAGGTGAGTTCTTTGGGAGCAGGGATTGTTTTCTGGCTTTCTTTGTATCCCCAGTGCTTAGCGTGGCATACAGTAGTTACTTAATAAAGTGACTTGACTTGACCCAGGACAGATCAATCCCTGGGGAACACTCATGCAAAGATAGTGGGGAAAAAATTATCAACACAAAGGCAAATGAAGAATGGTCAAGCAAATAGGAGAAAAATAGGGGCCATTTGCCAGTGAACAATATTATCCTCTTCTCAAAATCCCTCGATAAAATCTTCTATTCTTTCTTCCTTTACTCCATTTTGACAGAGGTAACCTTTCTCCTAACCAAAGCCCACAGATCCCATTCTCTCCTATCTTCTCAGGAAGACTGCAACATCGATCATCCTCTTCTTACTTTATCTAGTGCCTAAAAACACACCTCCATCCTAAAAAATTCACTACAATCCCTTCAAGTTCTCATCCTACATCTTTCCTCTCTTTCTCAGCCAAACTGTGAAAGGAAAAGATTTCTACACACACACACACACACATATAAAGGAAAAGATTTCTACACACACACACACACACATATATATATATATATCTTTCATTTCCTCTCTTCTCAACTCTGTAATCTTTGGTTCCTTACCTTATTCAACTTGAAACTGCTTTCTACAAAGTTACCAGGAATTCATTTGTCAAGTCTGATGGTCCTCATTTCTTGACCACTCTGTATTATCACTGCTAACTACGTTCTCTGGGTTTTTGTGACATTGTTCTCTTTGTAGATAGGATCACTCTTCAGTTTCCTTGGCTGGATCATTATACAATCTTACTTGTCTGTCCTATTTTACCTTCAAACACCTCATCTATATGCCCCCTTCTCTGCTCTAACAGCATTACCACCCTGGTTTAAGACCTCTTAACTTTACATTTGGATTATAGCAATAGCTGGCTTGTTGGATTCTTCTTTCTTAAATTTCTCCCCATTTCAGTCCTGCTGTCAAACTGATCTTTCCTAAAGCCCATGTCTGACTGTCACCCACCAATTTAATCAACTGTAGTACATTACCTCCAGGATCAAATATAAAATCCTCTGGTTAGCTTTCAAAGCCCTTCATAACTTGACCCCTTTGAATCACCTTTCCAGTCATCTTATATATTCTATAATCCAGTGACACTGTTCTCTGTGCTATTTCTCATACCTAACATGCCACCTCCTTACTTAAGATTTTCAATGGCTATTCAACCTTCCTCCTGCCCATGCCTATAATACTCTCCCTCTTTATATCAGCTTCCTGGTTTACTTGAATTCTTTGACGTCTCAGCTAAATTAGTGCATTTCCTCTGCTGATTATCTCCAATTTATCGTCTACAGGTATTATTTGTACACAGTTGTTTGCATGCTATGAGCTAGACCCATTAGACTGTGAGCTCCCTGTGATTAAGAACTGTCTTTTGCCCTTCTTTATATCCCCCAATGCCTAGTATACAGTATGCCCTTAATAAATTCTTACTGATTGCCTGATCCCAACTATGGATGTACCTGAAGGCTCTGCACACGTCCTCTTCTCTTCTCTCTTGGTGATACCATCAGTTTTAATTATAATCTCTATGCAGAAAATGTCCCAATCTATATATACAGCTCTAGTCTTGCTCCTGAAGTACATTACCTCATTTCCACCTGCCATTTGAACATTTTGAACTTAATTTCCCTCAAATATCTAGAACTTCAAATGTCTAAAAAAGCATTTGTCATCTTTCCACATCTATCTCTCATAAATTTCCCTACTTTTGTCAAGAGCAGTAGAGTATTTTATTTTTATTTTATTTTATTTTTTTTTAGCAATAGAGAAGTTCAGAAGTGAGAAGGGTTTGGGGTAAAAGATGAGTTCAGTTTCGGACATGATGAGTTTATAAGATGTCTATAGTTCCCTAGTCAGTTTGAGATATACACTAGGCAGCTGGAGATGAAAGAGTGGAGGTTCGGAGAGGAGTTAGAGTTGTATAAGTAGGTCTGGGAATCATCAGCATACAGATAATTGAAACCAGCGAAACTGAAGAGATCACCAAGGGGAATAGTATAGATGGAGAAGAGGATCCAGAATAAAACCCAGGGAACGTTCTCTAGTCATTTCACCATGCTGCCTCTTGTTCATATACCTTTAACATTCGAGTTAATATATATTTTAAAAAAAAGCTGTACATAACAGATTTGGTTTCATATGCAGTTCTCTTTTTTCTGTTCTGTTTTTTATATTAAAAATGTTCATATTCATTGAAGTTTGCTAAAATTCTTAATTAAAAAAATACTTGTAGGTGGTAAAGCTCAGTGACTAGAATCAATAAGCAAGCACTTATTAAGTGCAAACTATACAATACATGCCACACATTGTACTAAGCAACAGAGATAAAAGTTAGAAGTCTCTATGGTCAAAGAGTTTAAACTCTAACAGGAAAACACGTTGTTATATAATCATGCTCTTTACCTCATTAAAGTCATTATATATTGTTCTCCTGGTTCTATTTATATGTACTTATGAGTACATAGAGAATGCATACAAAATGAGTATGAGGTAGCCCTGTCCTGGGCCCTC
Organism: Bettongia penicillata ogilbyi; assembly: GCA_023548195.1. NCBI lineage: Eukaryota > Metazoa > Chordata > Mammalia > Diprotodontia > Potoroidae > Bettongia > Bettongia penicillata. The sequence goes on along the minus strand of JAJHZJ010000066.1, from coordinate 1,389,746 downwards.
TTCTCTCTCAATATTCGCTATCGATAACCTCATCAACAATTATCCTCTCAATGTAGATGACTCACTGATCTACATATCCATGCCCAATCTTCCCAGGAGCTTCAACCTCTCTTCACCAATAGCTTACTGGACAATTCAAACTAGACATACCAGAGAGATCTCAAACTCAGTATGTCCAAAACAGAATTTATTATCTTTTCCCCTAAACCTACTGTCTTCTAAACTTCCTTATTTCTGTGAAAGGCATTACCATTCTTTCAAGTCTCTCAGGTCTGTATCCACCCCAAAAGTGGGATTTGAACTCAAGTCCTACTGATTCCGGAGCCAGTGTTCTTTTCACTATACCAAGTTAGGGGACAAGAAGTCCAGAACAGAAGTGGTAAGAACCAGAGATCACGAGAATTGAGAGAAATATGAGATGCTTTGGATGCAGAATGGACAACTGGTAGAATATCAGCGAGTGTGGGGGGAAATAACATCACTCTCCTCCACATTCTATGCTCCAGCCAAACTAGTCTACACTGTTTCCTAGGCCAGTCCCTCAACGTGGTACCTTTTAATCTCCTCCTATCTCTTCAACCTCCTGTCCCCAACCCCAAGTTTCTCTTAAAGCTACAACCTCTCCCTAAATCATATTTATTTCCTCCAGCCTCACAAAGACTTTTTTTGTCCCTATCACCCCCCTTAAACTATCATCCTACCTCTTCTCCCTTTCACAAACTACTTAAGAAGCTATTGACTTTATTTACTTTCCATTTTCAATCTCTCTTAATCAGATTTCTAACCTGATCCCTCAAATAAAACTGCTCTTCACAAACCTGTAATTGCCGATTCAATGGTCTTTTCTCTATCTTCATCCTTCTTGACTTCTCCATAGCATTTTCCTCCTGGATATTCTCTCTTCTCTGCATTTTCATGAAAGCACTCTGGCCTGGGGCTCCTACCTTTCTAGCTGCTTTGTTCTTCACTTCCTCTTCTGAATCACCTGTATTCCACCACCTGTGGTTGTACCCCAAGATTTTATCCAGGGATCATTTCTCTTCTCTCTATATACCTTTTCGGTAATCTTAACAGTTCTTTTCGGTTCTTTTATTATCTCTCTGCAAAAGACTTGCCTATATATCCACCACTACACAGACCCTCTCCCTGAGATTCAGTTCCACATCAAATTGCCTTTTGAAATCTTCAAACTGAATTGTCCCATGGGTATCTCAAATTCAACAAGTAACACATCCAAAACAGAGCTCAGTTCCCCCTCCCTCTACCTCTTACCCCACTAAACTACGTATCTATTTCTGTAGTGGGTACCAGTATTCTTGGTTATGTAGACCTGGAAGGTCAAGTCATTTAATCCTATCCTCTCATCTTACAAATGAAGAAACTGAGACCTAAAGAGGTTAAGTTACTTGCCCAAGGCCACGCAGAAAGTAAGAGTCAGAGCTGAAACGTAAACCCAGGTCCTCAGATACCAAAGCTAACATTTTTTCTCTGCATTGTTTCCAATTATACTCACACATGTACCAGTAGTTCAGCTCCTCATCACCCCCAAGCTCAATCATTCCAATAGCCTCCTGACTGGTTTCCCTACATTGTCTCTTACCTCTTTAATCCATCATCCCTAGGGAGTTGCCAGTAAAATTCCTAAAGCACACATCTCATCATATCACTCTCTCTGCTCACAAAGTTTCAGTGGTTCCCTTACTACTTTTAGAATAAAATACAAACTCCTCTGCTAAGCATTTAAAGACTTCATAATCTTGCTCCAGTCTACCATTCCAGTATTGTTATATATTACACTCTTTCACAGTCTGTTCCAGTCAAACTAACTTACCTCCCTCATATACAACATTCTATCTCCTATCTGCCATGTCTAGAATGTACTCTCTCCACACTTCAGCTCCACCTGTTAGGATCTCTAGCTCACAATGTACTTATACTCTTGGTGGAGCTGCGAACTGGCCCAACCATTATGGAAAGTAATTATCAATTAAATTTTTTAAAAGATCACTACAATGACCATGTGCTCTGACTCAGGGATCCCACTGCTAAATATATATCCAAAGCCCAATGACAGAAAAGTCTCTCATATACAAATAAGCAGTTGGATTTTTAATTCCTGGTTCCCAAAGGCTATGTCATTTTTTGTTGTAGCAAAGTGCTGGAAACAAAGCATGTGACTATTAATCAAGAAACAGCTAAGCAAACTCAGATATAAAGAGGTAATATAATATAACTGGGTCAAAAGAATCAACGTATAGTAAGAATTCAGGGAAGCATGGAAAGACACAAACTGATGCAGAAGCAGAACCAGGAAAATTATGCAAGACTGTAACAATGTAAGTAGAAAGAATAATAAAACAAAATCAAGCACTATTTAATGATAATAACCAAGGTTTGTCTTGGAAAAGAGACTATGAAAATATGACTTCCTTTCCTGGGGATGAGGAGGGTCATGAGGTGTGAAATGTTATATATACAGTCACATACAGTCAATATTTCAGTTAATTTTGCTAAACTACTTTGTTGTCTTCCTTTTTAAACCCCATATGATGGTTCAAAAACTAGGAGATTAATTCATATAAAAAATACAACTCTATAAAGAAAAACAACTGAAAGACTTAAAAATTACATTCAACAAAATGACCAATTACTGCTCCCACAAAAAGATGATGAATCATTTTTGGTAGAGAGGCAGTGGATTGGAGAGAAGTTCATTTTCAGACACAGCCAATGTATATATTTGTTTTGAATGATAATACTTATGTTAAAATGAGGTTTTTATTTTTTTGGGGGGGAAGGAATTTGTGGGGGAGTAAGAGAAGGGGAAGAGTCTTTTGAATCATTAAAAAAATAAGCAGAAGTTCATTTAAGCGGCACCAACGCGCAATCAAGTATGGGGATTACAATGTTAAATGTGAATTACTCTCCCCCCAAAAAACTGTACATAGTATGAAAAAACAGAATATAGAAAATGAAAGTTCAATTTCATATATAATCTTTCTTGTTCTAGTATGCTAACATATTAGCAATGTTCATCTTTACTTATGTTTAGTAACTTCATAATAAAAATAAAAATATAATTTAAAAGAAATGTGACTCATGGGAGAAGGGTCATATTCTGAAATTCATGAGCCATATAAAAGAGGCATTAATAAAAAAGGAAAAAGGGGGGAAATAATCCCTAGCTCCTATCAATGCTTAGCTCAAGTGCCTACTTCCAGCTAAGGCTTTTCCTTATCTCCAGCTTTTAGTGTCCCTTCAAATTACTTTCTTTTTTTGTTTATATATATTGTATATTTACTTATACGTGTAATGTTGTTTCCCTGATACAATGTAAATTCCTTGCAGTAGGAAATGATTTCTTATTTTTTGTCTCTGTTATCTCTGGAGCCTGACACAGGGCCTGGAACACAATAAACAGGTATTTAATACATTTTCTAACTACAGTATAAAAACCTAAGAAATTCATTTTAAAGTAATTTATAAGTGAAAAATTTCTAAAATCAAAACAAAAAGCCAAGCACTGTGGAAAAAAAGGCTGGACTTGAACTGGATTTGAATTATAGTTCCAATGTTTACTGTGTGACCATATAAACAAGTCACACAGTTCTTCAAGAAGACAGCTGCACTATCCACTTCATAGGATATTGTGAAGAAAATGTTTTGTTAAGTATCTGTTTGCTAAATGTAAGTGACTGTTAATTTTTTCATTATTATAAAACTTCTTCCACAAAATCTTAATCCAATGAGTTCTCAAAAGCTATGGCTGTTTTTACTTCGGAAAGGTTTCAAATATGCTTCGGGTAACGGATGATGAATGCTGTCTATTACCTGCCTAGTTAAACACAGAGCAGTCATTTCCAGCAAACCGGCTATTTGGTGAATCCGAACTATTATCATGAATCCCATCCAAATGAGGCAAGAGAAAAATAACAACATCTTTCTCCAAGTAAACATAAAATGTCATTACTGGTAAATCAGGACTCAGCATCTCTCAAGACTTCACACTGTCAAGATATTACCTAGAACCTGGGGTCCTGTGGATTATTTTTTAAAATATTTTTATAACTATTTCAACGTAACTGCTTTCAAAGCAGCTGGGCTTGAAGTCAGGAAGACCCGGCTTTAAATTTGGCCTCAGACACTTGCTAGTTGTGTGATTCTAGGGAAGTCAAGCGAGCGTCCTCAGCTGTAAAAAATAGGGGTAACAGGACCTCCTTCCCAGAAATAACTTGTAGCAAGCGTTTTGCAAACGTTAAAGGGCCTCGGTAATGCTCTTTTACCGTACGCATTTACGAAATGCCATAAAAAACCCCAGACCCAGAACCTTCCAATCCAGAGCCGCCTGTGCGCTAGCAGGGCCCGGGGTACAACAAGCGAGGCAAGTCCCTCGCTCTCCGAGTTTGCCTTCAGCCCCAGTTCCAATTCTTCCATCGTCCGTGGAGCATGGGGGTTTCCCAAGGAGCCCCCCGGCCCCCTCATTCCTCCAGCCCCCTGATTCCTCCAGCCCCAGGAAAGCGCTGAATGAGCCACACAAGCACTAGCTATTACTATTCCAGGAGACCCGGGGGGCGGGGCCAGGACGCCTCGCCCACGTTCTCCAGCGGCCCCCAGGACCGCCGCCTCTCCTCTCCTTCCCCAGCAGATGCACATCCCCTCCATCCTCCCGGGTCAGCGAGGACCGCCCCGCCCCCCTTCTTCTCAGTTCCAGCTCCAGGGATCGGAGAGCCCGGAGCCGCCGGGGCCCCGCCCGGGGAGACGGCTGGGGAGGGAGCGCCCCGGCCCCGCACCTGTCCCGTCCCCGGCCAGTCACCTGTCGGCCCAGCCGCTCCTCCCCGCACCGCCTCCGCAGAGCCGAGCCTCCCGCCGCGCCCCGAGCAGGCCCCGCTGCCGGCAGCTGCCGCTCGCCCCTGGCGCCGCCGCCACCCGAACCAGAAAACACCGGGTCCCACTTGGCGACTCTCGTAGCAAAATGGCGGCTCCGTGTGCGTGAGCGACGCCGGCTCAGCTCCGGGAGACCCGGGGGCGGGGCCAGGACGCGAGGGGACCCCGCCCCCAGCGCCTGCGCGAGGCCGTCGCGAGGCTGACCGCGAGGCTGGCGGGGGCGGGGCGGGGCGGGGCGGGAGCGACCAGGGTGCCTGGGACGGGGAGGCGGGGCGGGAGCGACCGGGGTGCTTGGGACGGGGAGGCGGGGCGGGAGCGACCGGGGTGCTTGGGACGGGGAGGCGGGGCGGGAGCGACCGGGGTGCTTGGGACGGGGAGGCGGGGCGGGCAGAGGAAGGAGCCTGGAAGGAGGACGCCTGGGAGGGAGGGCGAGAGTGAGAGGGGGAATGGGTGGTGGGCCTGAGAGGAGGCCGGTCCGGAGGGAGGGCAGGAGTGCGGAGCAGGGCTGCTAGAAGGCAGGGAAGGCCGGGCGTGTGGGCTCGCCCTGAGCTGCCTTGTGCTGGGCCGGAGAGGGGAGGACGTGCCTGGGCCCGGGCTGTCCCTAGAACCCCAAGGGCTCGTGGGTAAATTTCAGATGTCTGTGCGCTTGCATAGGACGAAAACGTTACCTGTTTTCACTAACCTCTCAATAAAATTTAGCATTTCCTTCCATTAGGATTTTTTTTTTAATTCTGAGAAGGGATCCATAAGCTTCATCAGACTGCCAAAGGGATGTGGGACACACAAACATCAAGAAGCCCTTATTTAGTTTTATGACAGTGTTGCTAAACTGGTAGATCAGGCGAATGCAGCAGATATATTTAACCAAGATTTTTAAAGAGTTTCTGTAGAAAAGATGGAGAGAGTGGATCAGGTGAAAGCGGGTTAGATGGATTCAGAATGGCCACCAATAGTTTGATGTCAGCTTGGATTGTAACCGGGGGTGCATTCCATGGAGCGCTTGCAAAGATGTTCCTACGGGATCTACCATGGAGTAGACAGAATTGCCTCCGCCAACTCTAGAGACATGTGCTGACCTCTTCTCTGCCCTGGATTTTTTTCCCTCACCAAAAAGGTAGAAGTGATTTGTATTACAGAAGTTCTATATGGAGCTACAAAGGCAGTAATTGGCCCCCAATATTGCTTGGGTCATTCGGATAGACCAAGATGGAAAGAACAAGCAACGAACTGCATTTTGCTTGATGTGGACTTTGATGATTCGTTAGGTTAATAGAATTAAAATATGGAATGCCCCTTGTCTGGGAGAAGTTAAAATGGTAGGAAAAGGCCTGAATCAGATTGGTAGAGATAACAGTTCTGATCAGATAGGAGAACAGATATACACTTCCACAGGGCGATAACTCCCTAACTTATCAGTAGGGGTGATGGGGTTCAGACTTTTGAAATCTCCCTGAACTCCCTTTGAATCTCCCCATCTGGCCTTTCATACTCAGATTTGTAGCCAGGTCCTCCTGAATCTTTCATATTCAAATCTCTTTCCCTTGCCTAGGCTGGCCTTCCATTGTCTCTTACCTCTGGATTGCCCCACCTACATCCCACTCAAGGACAGCACTAGTTACCCCAATCTCCTCAAGACCCTCCCTAAACTCATCCTCCCATCAGCCTAGACTACCAGACCACCCCTCTGATCCCTCCTACAGTCTTTTCTGTATTTAAGGTCCATCTTGTCTCAGATTCAATCCGGCTCAGACTCTGTCTAGCTGAGATTCTCTCTGGTCAGCTTGTGAATACAAGCATTACAGATGCTTAGGCTCCTTAAGAGTCAACCCAGTAAGGCGAATCTTTAATAAACTTTGTTTTTCTTTGGCTTTAAGAAGGCTTGTGTCGAATTTATTCGAGCAGGACCCGGTGTGTTCGTATTTTTGGGGTCCCCAGGACCCCTAAACCTCATTAGAAGCTTAGCCAAGGGTGTGGTATAACATCTCTCTGCTTTTGTAGTCAGCATATTCAGGCTATTTGGACCTCTGACTCTTTTTCCTTCTTGGTGCCAACCTGTGCATGTCTTTCTCAATTTGACTTTTCATGGCAGAGTGGAAATAACAAGATGACAGCAAGACCAAGAGTCGTTCCTGGCATTCAACACTATTAGGATCGATGGATAGATAATTTAATTATACAGTAACTTTTCCCCCAAATAAAAATTCAGGACGTTTGAAAAATAGTTAGGTAGGGGATGTTTTAAAACAGTACTAAAAGAAAGAACAAAAAAGGAATAAGTGCTGAAAATGTCATCTCTTTCAAATCTCTAATATAGCACTTTGGTTAGACCTTTCCTTCACTTCTGCACTCTGCCTGGAATACCTTTTTTGCTAAACATATTATCTTTGCCTTCTTCTTGAGAGAAAGGGTGAGGCTGCTTCCCCCCACACACACATTTGACCAAGGTTATACAACAGCGGCTAATAGGAACAAATAGAATATTCAGTACCCCAGGTGTATCCATTCTGTCTCAACGAGGATAACTTCCCAGAGGAGGTGGGAATGGCCAGAGCACTAGGTTTGGAATCAGAGGATGTATGTTCAAGTCCTGGCTTTGATATTTGCTCTCTTAGTAACCTTGGGCAAGTCACTTAACCTCTGCCCTTATAAAATGTGGTTAGGCAGTTAGATAGTTAGAAAGAACCAGTGGTTCTTTCTCAAAGGTATGTCTTAGGGGTGAATTATAAAAGGTATATAGCTAAATTTTGTTCTCCATATATCCATTTAAAAAATCAAATTATAAACTACCTACTTTGGTTTCTACCATCAATTTAGCTCTTTCTGAACTAATAATTGTTATGAACTATCTGAGCACAAGCAGTACTAACTTGCTTCCTGCTCTTCCCAGCTTGGTCAACAAGAGGTGACTTCCTTTGCTGGGGAGCCCTGGTAAAATAAAGAAAGAGGAAGCGATGGAAAGGAAGGAGAGTCAAGAGAATGCCAAGACCCAGGTAATGGGTCTGGAGACCCAACTACTAGTAATCCTTATTATTTGCCAACTAAAATGTTTGGCATGCCTCAGTTCCTCACAGCAAAGAATACTGTGCTCTAAGCAAAAAATATTTGAGAACCACTAGATTAGATGAAAGCAAGCCCCTTTCTTTCTCTAAACTTCAATCCATCAATTGGTCAATTGATAAACATTCATTAAGTACTTTAGGAAGATCAGTCTGACACTTGAGTGGAGGATGGCCTGGAATAGGAGCACTTGAAGCAGGGAGACTAGACAGTAGGCTATTGAAATCGTCCAGATGTAAGGTGATATAGGCCTGTACTGGGGTGACGACAGTTTCAGAGGAAAGCATGGGTATATAAGAAATGTTTCCAAGGTAGTTAACAGAGGTAGACCTTGGCAAATAATTTGATATGAGGAGAGAGGTAAGAGAGTGAATAGTGAAGGATGACGCTTAGGTTGAGAACCTTGGTGACTGATAGGATGGTAAATGTATTGCTAAAGATGCTGAATAGTATCAATCTTGACATTCTTCCTGAAAAATAAACCAAAATAAAGAATGAAGTTGCAATGGAAGGATCACTCACAGATGTACCTTAGAAAAGCAAAGAAAGGCATTTTATTTTTTGTCTAGAGGCAAGGAGAAGTATTCTTTCAAGTATATTTGGTTACATGGTGTGATACTAATAAGGATTTGCAAAAAAATCCACCATGAAAATAATTGCAGCTTCTGTTTTAACATCAGTTACTTGAGGATGAAAAGATGAAATTCTATGAAAGTCTTACTTGACAAGAACCTCCAAATCAAACCACCCCACACCCTGATACTTGGAGAGTTTAGAGTAATGGTGAGAATAGGGAAAAATTTTATTTCAAAAATTTTTGTGGATTCTACTGATATTTGAGATATGGTGGATAAGTATAATTCTAGTCTAATACAACTCTAGGAGACAGGCTAGGGGTTGGCCAGATTCCAGATCATTTTTTCTATCCATGCCACACATGAGCCAGCCAAAAAAAAATATTTTATATTTTAGATAATTCTCACAGATATGCTTTATAGGTAAACTATAATAATGGCTGCTGATATTGTTTGTGTAGGGAAAGTTTGGAATGAAAAGCTGTAGACTTCTCCAGCACCTACTACAGAAGTTGCCTTTGGGCAGGGAAACATCTAAATATTGACTTCATCCTTTCCCCTCACATCCCTGTTCCTACCTGGTAGTATTCCTTAGTGTAGTAGCCCTTAGTCAGCCCAAGGTGATAAGGAAGGAGAATAAAAGAGAGAGACAGAGATTTTAGTTTCATTCCTCTACACCAGGGTTCCTTAACTAGATTTCAGAGGAGTATTTGAACTTGGTTTTCTAATATTATAATAACTGCATATAATAGTGACTACTCTGGCCCCCACTGTGTGTTTGTCCTTCATTGCTGAAGAAGACCATACCATCAGAGAAATGATGATATGACTTGTACTTGATTTTGTTCTGAGTAAGGAAGGGCTGTCCATGCCTTTGGCGTGGCTCGTGGCCCTCCTAGGCAGGGCCTCCCCCCAACCTGAAGACCAAGTTTGTCACATTTCACTCCTCTTGCAGGTTTCTGTCATACCCTTAAGGGAGTTGCCAGTCTCTGTCATTGACTCTAGCCTCCACTGACTGTGTTCTCTCAGTTTTAGAGGGTGCCTTGAACACCAATTCCACTTAACCACTTAACAACTGAATTAGCTTTTACAAAGGAACCTTCACTTCAAAGCTATAGCAAAAACAAACATACAAACATCACTTCCCCACCCCCAATACCTAAGAGACTTAATTCCCACTTGTACCACTTCGGTCTCTGCGGAGGGCAAGAGGATTAGATTCACAGCTTAGCTTAATTCTTATAGAGCATAGTCCTACTAAATTCCATGTCCAAAGTCCTCCATGGTCTTGAGTCCCTGACACCCTGTTTTTTCAAGACTTTACCCTGTTATGCTGGTAACAGCATCCAGTCTGGAATTTTGCCTCCAAGGTTGTCACAGCTTGAGTTCATGTCCAAGGACTCCACAGTCTGCACTTAGAACTGACAAAGACAACCAAAATAGAACAAACCCCACGCCTGTTTCTTGGTGCCACAGAGACTAACTGAACCACCTAGTTTATTTTACCATGTCTATACTGCTGGCAAACTGGATATTTACCTTTCCTCTCTCTCCCTGCAGATGTCACTGGAACAAGAGAGGGCTAGTTTGTCCCATACTAGTCATTTTAGAGACTCAATTTATTCCATCTATAAAGCCAATACCTAGTCACATGGTAGGGGAATGCAAAATGCCTTCTCCCAGAAGCAGTTTCCTGGTACCTCCCAAGTGGGTGACTCCATATTAGGTGATCTGGGATTTTATGATTGATTTTTTTTATATGTTATATACTTTAAAACATTATTATGAAAATGGGACCATAGGTTTCATAAGATTGCCAAAAGGGTCTATGACTCAAAAAATTTAGAACCCTTTTCCTAGAAGATGATTTTGGGAAGATGGCAGAACAAGACAGGAAATATCAGGATGTCCAAATTTCTCTCACAAACTAGATAAGATAGGGGGGAGGCAAGATGGTGGGGTAAAAAGACACACATACACAGGGTCTCCCCACACAGCCTATAAAATATCTGTAGAGAGGGACTCTCAACAAATTTTGGAGCAGCAGAAGAGGAGAACAACAGAATGGAGGAGATTTCCAGCCCAGGGTGACCTGAAAGACCCATGGGAAACATCTGTTGCACCAGACACAGAGCAGAGCCCAGCCCAGCCTTGGCCAAACAAGGTGGCCAAACTCTGGGAGGAGGACACCTCGGGAGTGGAATCTCCAGTCACAGAATCCCCAGTCGCAGCAGCAGTGAATCCCCAGGCCCAGCAGCAATGGTCTGCAGATCCCTCAACCCACAGGCGCCAAAGGTCAGTGACAGGGTTTTTTCAGCTGGCCAGGAAGGGAGAAGGGCCTTCCCATAGCTCCAGCATCAGGCAGAGGCCACATCTGGCAGGTGGTAGCAGTTCCCACAGCAGCCTGCATCCATTGTTGGAGCTTAAAACCCCTGGGGGCACTGAGGAGCTGAATATTACCTCAGCCCTATGTAGAGGCCCTGAGGGAACTGATCTTTATCTCACACTGAATGGTGGCCCTGCTCATCCAGCTTATCTGAAAATCAGCCCCCAGTGCTGGCTTGGCTGACCTGGAGACCAGGTGGCTGTGGAGAGGTAACTGCTAAGATTCTGGGCACAAAAATCTCTCCCTAATCCCAGACCAGTGTACATGCATGATTGTGCCACCTTGAAGGAACTGAGATCTTAAGATTCCCAGAGTTTACCCTATTCTTGATAAAGGACCCAAAAGTCAAGTAACTGGTTGGAAAAAATGCCCAAAAAAGGGAAAAAAAATAAGACTATAGAAGGTTACTTTCTTGGTGAACGATAGCCTTTCCCATCCTTTCTGATGAGGAAGAACAATGCTTACCATCAGGGAAAGACATCCCAAACATCCAAAATAAATATTCAATGGTCTCAGGCCATGGAAGAGCTCAAAAAGGATTTTGAAAATCAAGTAAGAGAGGTGGAGGAAAAATTGGAAAGAGAAATGAGAGAATGCAAAAAAATCATGAAAAGAGGGTCAACAACTTGCTAAAGAAGACCCAGAAAAATGCTGAAGAAAATAACACGTTTAAAAATAGGTTAACTCAATTGGCAAAAGAGGTTCAAAAAGTCAGTGAGGAGAAGAATGCTTTCAAAAGCAGAATTAGCCAAATGGAAAAGGAGGTTAAAAGCTCACTGGAGAAAATAGTTCTTTAAAAATTAGAATGGAACAGATGGAGGCTAATGACTTTCTGAGAAACCAAGAAATCACCAATCAAAACCAAAAGAGTGAAAAAATGGAAGATAATGTGAAATATCTCATTGGAAAAACAACTGACCTGGAGAATAGATCCAGGAGAGACAATTTAAAAATTATGGGACTACCTGAAAGCCATGATCAAAAAAAGAGCCTAGACATCATCTTCATGAAATTACCAAGAAAAATTGCCCTGATATTCTAGAACCAGAGGGCAAAATAAATATTGAAAGAATCCACTGACGACCTCCTGAAAGAGATCCAAAAAGAGAAACTCCTAGGAACATTGTGGCCAAATTCCAGAGTTCCCAGGTCAAGGAGAAAATCTTGCAAGCAGCTAGAAAGAAACAATTCCAGTACTGTGGAAATACAATCAGGATAACACAAGATCTAGCAGCTTCTACATTAAGGGATCGAAGGGCATGGAATATGATATTCCAGAAGTCAAAGGAACAAGGACTAAAGCCAAGAATCACCTACCCAGCAAAACTGAGTATAATACTTCAGGGGAAATGGTCTTTCAATGAAATAGAGGACTTTCAAACATTCTTGATGAAAAGAACAGAGCTGAAAAGAAAATTTGACTTTCAAACACAAGAATCAAGAGAAGCATGAAAAGGTAAACAGCAAAGAGAAATCATAAGGGACTTACTAAAGTTGAACTATACACATTCCTACATAGAAAGACAGTATTTGTAACTCTTGAAACTTTTTTCAGTATCTGGGTAGTTGGTGGGGTTACACACACACACACACACACACACACACACACACACACACAGAAAGACAGAGCACAGAGTGAAATGAATAAGATGGGATCATATCTTAAAAAAATGAAATTAAGGGGTGAGAGAGAAATATATTGGGAGAAGAAAGGGAGAAATGGAATGTGGCAAATTATCTCTCATAAAAGAGGCAAGCAAAAGACTTTTTAGAGGAGGGAAAAAGAGGGAAGGTGAGAGAAAAACATGAAGTTTACTCTCATCAACAATCAACTAAAGGAAGGAATAAAATGCACACTCATTTTGGTATAAAAACCTATCTTACAATACAGGAAAGTGGGGGAGAAGGGGATAAGCAGGGTGAGGGGGATGATGGAAGGGAGGGCAATGGGAATAGGGAGCAATTAGAAGTCAACACTCTTGGGGAGGGACAGGATGAAAAGAAAGAATAGAAGCAATGGGGGGGCAGGATAGGATGGAGGGAAATATAGTTAGTCTTACATAACATGACTATTATGGAAGTCATTTGCAAAACTACACAGATATGGCCTATATTGAATTGCTTGCCTTCCCAGAGGGAATGGGTGGGGAGGGAGGGATGAAGAGAAGTTGAAACTCAAAGTTTTAGGAACAGCTGTTGAGTATTGTTCTTGCAACTAGGAAATAAGAAATACAAGTAATGGGGTATAGAAAGTTATCTTGCCCTACAGGACAAAAGAGAAGATGGGGATAAGGGAAGGGAGGGATGTTAGAAGGGAGGGCAGATTGGTGATAGGGGCAATTAGAATGCCAGTGTATTGGGGTGGGGGGAGGGGATAAAAGGGGAGAAAATTTGGAACCCAAAATTTTGTGGAAATGAATGTTGAAAACTTAAATAAAGTTATAAAAAAAAAATGAGATAAAATATTCCCTCAAAGTTAACTTTAGGCAGCAGAAGTAAAAGTCAGAGTAAAGCAACTGGACTCCTGAAACAACTTGAGAGGACCGTAGAAAAGATCTTACCTCCAGGGTGGAAGTTTGGCCCATAGTGAAGTACAAATACCTCCAGGGGATTCTACAGAATCAACAAACAAGCCCTGGAGGTAACTGGGTTGGCAGCTACCTATAACTTCAGCTTCAGAAACTTTCTCCTCAGACAGTGTCCAAGTTAGACAGCTGAGGAGGGAAGGAATGAAGGCACTTCTAAGGTTGAAGGATGCCAGGCCCAGTTGTTCTGACCAGCTGCAGTCCTGGGTTGTGTCTGTGGTGTGAGGAAGAATGAGAACACCCCCAATGAATGCAGTAGGAGAGTCTATTGACTGTTAGCACTTGCAAGAGAGCATAGCCCCTCTGTTCAGTTCCAGGGCAGAGAGGAGAGTTGAAGTTTGCAGCCACAGGAGGAACAAAAGGGACCAAGAGCATTTGTGGTAACAGCATGAACCTAGTTGTGGCTCTGGGACAGAGAAGGGTACTCAGGTTGGGCCCCCAGACAGTGCATAGAAAACAAGAATTTGAAAACCTTTAAACCTAAGACACTCCACCCACCCCCACCCCCATACGTTGAGACTAAAACCTGACTATAATAATAGGCTGCTAAAAATAATAAAGAGTAAGCAAAGGAGGAAGAACTGAGCATAAAGAACTACTATGGGGATATAGAAGATCTGGGTTCATGCTCAGAAGATAATAAAGTTAAAAAAAGCCACTCCTACTTTAAAGAAAAAGGTCAAATAATCACAAGCCCAAAGAGCTTAGACGAGCTTAAAAAGGACTTTAACAATCAAATAAGAGAGTTTTAGGGCAAATCAGGAAAAATAAGAGCAATTTAAGAAAATCAAGAAAATTATTAAAGGAAAGTTAACCAATTAGAAAAAAGGATCCAAAAGCTTAAAGAAGAAAATAACTCCTTAAAAACTGGAATTGGGCAAGGGGAAGTTAATGAAATTATAAGACACCAAGTGATAATAAACAAAATCAAAGGAATGAAAAAATAAAAGAGAATGTAAAACATCTCATTAGAAAAACAAAAGATCTAGAGAACAAATCAGGAGAGACTATAAGAATTGTTGGACAACCTGAAAGTTATGATTTTTTAAAAAATGATTCTAGATATGACATAAGAATTCATTAAGGAAAATTGCCCAGGAGTTCTAAAATGAGAAGGCAAAATAGAAAAAAATCCACTGATCATCACCTGAAAGAGATCCCAAGATGAAAACTCATAGGAACATTATAGCCAAGTTTCAAAGCTCACAGGTTAAGGAGAAAATACTACCAGCAACAAGAAAAAAAACAATTTATATACTGTGGCACTAAAGTCAGGATAATACAAGATCTAGCAAAATCTACATTAGAAGACCAAAGGGCTTGGGACATTTTATTTTGAAGAGCGAAGGAGATGGGGTTGCAATCAAGAATAATTTACTCAGCAAAACTGAGTATAATTTTGAATGAAAAAAAAGGGAGGGGCATTTAATGAACTGAAAGCCTTTCAGGTATTTGTGACAAAAAGACCAGAACTCAATGGAAAATTTAATATATAAGATCCAGGAGAAACATAGGGTAAACATTAAAGACCAATTATAAGGTCAATAAAGTCAAACTGTATTTTTTTTGTATGGGAAAATGTTTTCTGTACTTAAGAATGTTATTATAACTTGGGTAGTTTTAAAGAGCATACACAGATAGAAAGCTTGGGTTTGGGTTGGGTATGATGGGATGATTCTAAAAAATAAAATTGAGTAAGGAGAGGTAAAATGGAGGAATTATCTCATACTAACAAGGTGTGAATGAAAGAACTGTTACGGTAGGAGCAGATAGGGGTTGAGGTATGATAGTGCTGGAACCTTATTCTCATTAGAACTGGATTAGAGAGGGAATAACATCTAGAAGTGAATAAAAGTCTTCTGAATTTATGAAGAAATAGGAGGGCGAGAGGACAGGATAAGGAAGGAACTTTTAGAAGAGTGTGTACATCAAGAGGTAGTAGGGTGGAGGGAGAGGAAAAGGGATATTTTTAGAGGGATGAGTAGATTAGGGATTAGGAGTGTAAGAAGAGGGGATGAGAGGAATTCCTAAACAGGATATGGAAAAGGGAAGTAGTGATTAGAAGTAAATCAGACCTGTGAAGGATTATAGAGAGCAAAAAATGGATGGAAGGAAATATATAACGACTAATTATAGCTTTGAATGTGAATAGAAGAAACTCACCCATAAAACAGAAATGAATAGCAGAGTAGATTAAAAACCAGTCTGACAATATGCTGTTTACAAGAAATATATTTAAAATTTAAAAATGAGAGCTATAAACAGAAGTAAAGGGATGTAGTAAAATTTATCATGCTTAAGCTAAGGTTAAAAAAAAGAAAGGGTAGCAATTATGATTTCAGACAAAGTTAAAGCTAAAGTAGATTTAATTAGATGAGATTAAACAGGGAAACAGTATGATAAAAGGTACCATAGAAAATGAAGCAATATCAATACTAACCCTATATGTACCAAATTCTATAGCACTGAATTTTTTAAAGGAAAAGTTAAATGAATCATAGGTGGAAATAGATAGTAACACTATAATAATGGGGGACTTAAATGTTCCCCTCTCAGAATTATATAAATCTAACAACAAAAAAAAAAGAAGTTAAGGAGGTGAATAGAATCTTAGATAAGTTAGATATGATAGATATTAAAAGCACTTGAAAACATCAGTATAAAAGGATTTTTCTTAAAATGATAAACTGTCAACAAACATTATTTGTAATGGGGATAAGCTAGAAGCCTTACCACTAAGTCAGATTTAAGTAATTAGAGAAATATTGTTGTTGTTGTGTTTGTCCTTCATTAACAAAGAAAACCATGCCATCAGAGAAATGATGATATAACTTGCACTTGACCTTGTTTTGAGTGAGGGAGGGCTGTGTAAGTCAATAGCCTCACTTTCTCTTCCTGAGCCATCTGGATCCAGTGACCAGATATTCATCAAGATGACTAGACATGGCCCAGGATGCAATGGGAGACTTTGGTCCCTTTAGGCCAAGCAAGGTCTATTCAGGTCCTAAATTAGGGTGAAGTAAGTCTCATTCAGTGAATAGGCCTGTTTAAGAAGTAGTCAGGGTATGGCCTCTTCAATGAGGCAAAGAACAATAACCAAATCAGGCTGGGAGGGAAACAGCAATAGTTACTACTGATAATCACTCTTAAGGCAGGAGAGTCCAGAAAACTTGGGGTAAGGGAACTTGGGGTAAGGGAAGGGAAGGAAAGGAATGGAACTTGGGGTATATTGGCTTTCCCCTTTTTCATTTTTTTCTTTCCATTTTCCCTTTCCATTTCCCCTTCTTCTTCCCTTCCCTTCCCTTCCCTAAAACCTTAAACTTACTGCACTCTGAAGCCCATACTTGTACAACACTAGACCCTTGCCCAAGCTACACTTGAGGGCTGTTTTCTCAACCCTCCTGCAACTGTTGCTGTTTCCCTCCCAGACTGATTTGGTTATTATTCTTTGCCTCATTAAAGGGGCCATCTCCTGACTACTTCTCAAACAGGAGAAATATTAAATGTTCATGGGTAGGCAGAGCCAATATAATAAAATGACAGTTTTATCTAAACTAATCTATTTAATACCATCCCAATTAAGTTACTGAAAAAAAATCATTTTACTGTGCTAGAAAAAATAACAGAATCTAAAGATCTATTAAGTGAACTCCTTTTCCTGTCTCAGTGCTTAATCCTTATTGATTCAAATTCCGGTTACTGAGTCATATGGGCACCATTCAGGACATGAATATTCTTTTGAAAGCGGCCAGGCCCAGCTCCACACATACTCCATGGAACAGGTCCATTTTAGCAGACTTAGGAGATTCCCTGATTATATATCTATGGAATTGCTTGAAAGAAGGTTGTTAGTAAAGAAAGTAATCAACCTTGTAATCTTTACATAGCACTTTAGGAAGTTTCTCCCCTCACTGGAATTGATAGACCAGGTCCCCAGAGAGTGGTTACTATTTTTCTGCTAGAAATACCTAGGGTAACCTTAAAGGGCCTAAAATTCTAATACTGTCTCTCTTAAGACCCCATCTGTTACGGACTTCATTGATTATCAGCCAATAGCTTGCAGCAAAAAAGGTATATATTTAGATTATATAGTAATAATAGTTGGTACAAAGAAGAAATCCCCAGAAGTCTGTATACTTCCTCATAAACATATACAGGGTTTGTGGGGGACAACAGCCATAAAATGTAGAGAGAATGAGGAGCAGGTGAGGAGGATACATGAGGCAAAAATTCACAGCTTCTGGTTACTAGAAATCCTTTCTTTCCTTTATAAAATCATCATCAAATTCCACTTATCTGGAGATCTCTGTTGGGCTTTGAAGGCTGGTGCCCCACAGAATCCTGAGGCTGCCTTTCCTCTATTTAGTTTATTTGTCTTCAGTGTGCTTTTCAACTTTTGATGCAGATTTTACTATCAGCCACTGATGCTCTGGGGATGCTGTTACGAATGTAGATAGAAGACCAAATCTTCCTATGATTGGAAGTTCACAAGGTCATCTTCTGTTTAGTGGTAGTGATGGTGACTAGGGGAGTGGATAGGAAGAATTCCATTCTCCCCTCCCTCTCCCCCTCTCCAAAGGAAATTCTCTCTACCACCACTAGACAAGCTTGTTAGATCTTCTGATGGAATGCTTGATTCTAAGCTGGCTTGCAGTAAAATAATTAGGTTCAATTGAAACATTTTTTTTTTAAATGCAAAATGCACAGAAAAAGAAGAAATTTCAGAAAGAAACAGAGGATATTAATTTAAAGAAATGTGTAGAATTTATTATAAACTTTTAAAAAAAACAAGCAGAATGAAATGGAAAGTCATGTTTTCATAGAGAATTCTCTTTCTGTGTTTTATTGTGTGTACAGAAATGATCTTTTTGGAGTACTTAAGTTCATATTAAATTTATTTTTAAAAATACATATAAAGGCCCAGAGGTGTTCCTGATTCTTTCAAACAGTCCCAACACATTTCTTGTGTGGAGTCCCTTGATTGCATCCAATGATCAAATAGTTCATTCTTTTGAAATAAAGAACTTGTTCATATGTAGTTTACTTCTCCTATTGATTTAAGAGATACTTTAGGCTTTCTGTAATTACATTAATCAGGGTAGGGTAAATAACATATTAGATGTGAGCATAGCATTTCCCATACAAAGTGTAAATTAGTTAAAAAAACCTTTTTTGGCACTACATTTGAAAAACTTTGCTTTTTCTTCCTACTGGAGAGAATCTTTCTGCTCTATTTGAAACTATATACTTCCACCTAGTGGAATTTTCAATAATTAAGCATAAAGATGATTTAAATGATTTCCTTAAATATGAAATCATTAGTTCAAACTGTGTCCTTGGTTACAGAGTTTGATGCAACAACCAATTCTAGTAACCTATAGATTCTGATAAAATCTTAATATAATCATTTGGAACAGAATGGGAGAACTGATAGTTTTATATCTTGGAAGAGCAGTCCAAGAATTTGTTTAGGCTTTAGTATTAGGTAATATATAGTTTAAAGATACATTTATAGGTAAATATATTCAGATAGAAAATGGATTATCTCAATATACATTTCTTTTCTTCTTTTCCACGTAAAAGAAAGATGGTGCTACAGAAGGGAGGCAAGATAATTAAAATTTCCTTTTCCTCAAAAAAATCTTTAAGGGAACATAGCATCAATATCACTTTCAAGTAATGAGGTACACCAATTCTGGTAGATGTTTCATTACTGGTTCTTTGAAAAAAAAGTATGTACAATATACTTTTAAGTATAATTCACATTACCAACATTTTCTCCATCATTTTCTTAAACCTTCATAATTAAGAACAACAAAAAAATCAAACCCTGATTTTTAGTATTTGCATATTTCTGAGGTGTAAATGCTCACATTGGAAATTTAACAATTGACTCACAAGCTGTCTCCAGCACACTCTTCCATGTAACAAACCAAAGTATCTACTTAAAGCTATTGCAAGGTACAGAAAAATAACTACCTATATACATAAATGATAAAATATTTATTAAGTACTTAATTTATAGCAAGCACTATGCTAAGTATTGGTGATACAAATCAAAGCAAGCAAGAAAGTCCTCATTCTCAAGGAGATTACATCCCAATAGGAGAAATTAAATTATAAAAGAGAACTGAGAAGAAATTTTCAGGGTAGAGGTGGGGGAAGGGAGATGTGGATTGGAGATACTCTAAAAATAAAGTAGCAGCTTGGATCTGTGTAAAATAAAGTGAAAATTCACTTCTGAGTCCACAATGGTTCTAGTGGTAGAATCCAAGGTTATCACAGGGAGGAGGAATGAAAGCTAGAGGGCACAAGGCAGGGTTTGGAGAAGTTCAGGAAGTCAAGGGGAGTTCTGGACCCTGGCAAGGGAGACAGGGCTTCAAAGAAGTCTATCAACCTTTAAAAAAAGTATGAATATCTATCACAGACAAAGTATTCTCATAAATTGAGAAAGAACACACTCTACCAAACAGAACACTCTTCAATAACAAAGTCCAAGTAACAATAATAAACAGTGAAGTCCCACTCAAAATAATTACAGAATGTTTCCAATTCCTTTGCTACCACAAAAAGAGCTGCTATAAATATTTCTGTGCATGTGGGTCCTTTTCCTCTTTCTTAGATCTCTTTGATCTTCCTTCTTTGACCCACTAGTGGTATTGCTGTATCAAAGGATGTATGTAGCTTTTGAGCACAGTTCCAAATTGCTTTTCAGAATAGACAGACTGCTTTTACTCTAACTCCACTTATGGATGCCTTACACCAACAGTGTAGTGTACCTGTTTCCTATATTCCCTTCAGCATTTGTCATATCATTTTTTGTCATCTTAGCCAATATGTTGGGCATGAAGCGATTCTTTAGAGTTGCTTTAATTTGTATTTCTCTAATTGTTAGTAATTTAGAGTATTTTTTCATATAACAATTGATAGCTTTGAGTTTTCCTCTGAACACTGCATGTTCACAACCATTGACTATCAATTGGAAAATGGCTAAACAAATAAGGGCATATGAATGTGATGAAATATAATAATGAAATGATAAAGGGGATGGTTTCAGAAAAAAAAATCTGGGAGGATTCATATAAGTGAAGTGAACAAAATGAAGTGAGCAGAACCAGGAGAGCAATTTATACGGTAACAGCAATTTTGTAAATATAATAAGCTTTGAAAGACTTAGTTACTCTGATTAACACAATGACCAACCACAATTCCAATGACTTGTAATGAAACATGCTATCTACCCCCAGATAGAAAACTGACAGACTCTGAGTACAAATTTGAATATATTTTCTTCTAGTTTTTGCTTTTTTTTTGGTTGGGGGGAGGACATGACTAATGCAGAAATTTGTTTTACATGAAAATCCATATTTGTAATAGTTCTATTTTTGCATGGGAGAGGTGGAGGAAGAGATTTAAAAAACTGAAAAAAAATAGGAAATCCTTATTGAATGATTAATTATAATGCATAAAATATTTGGGAATCAGTCTAACAAAGTATAGTTAATACTCATATAGATTCAATTACAAAATGCTCATTAAAGAAATAAAGATAAACTTAAATAGATGGAGGAATATGTAGTGCTTATGATTGGATCTCGGTAGTGTAATAAAAATGACAATACTACCCAAGTTAATTTACAGATTTAGTATCATGCCAATCAAACTACCAAAGAGATACTTCAAAGAGCTAATAAAAATATTAAAACAGTACTCCCTCAATTACAATTAATTTATTTAATAATAAAATTCATTTGGATGAACAAAAGATTTAGAATATTAGAATAAATAATAAAAAAGATAGGAATGAAAAGGGGAGACAGACTAGAGGCCTTTCTAATAAGATCAAGGATAAAGCAGGGATATCCATCATCACCACTACTGTTGTGCTTAAAATGTAAAGACAAGAAAAAGAAATAAGCATAGGCAAAAATAAGAATAGACGAAGAAGAAACAAAATTGTCAGTTTTGCAGATGACACAATGGTTTACTTAGAGAATCCCACATTGACAACAAAAATTAATTGAAATAATAATTTCTGCAAAGTTGATACATGTAAACTAAATCCACATGTACCATCAATATTTCTATATATTACCAACAAAATTCAGCAAGAAGAGATGGAAAGAGAAATTCCATTTAAAACAACTACAGAATGTATAAGATACTGTGAATCTACCTATCAAAGCACATAGAAGAATTATATTAATACAACTATAAAACATTCTTTACAGAAATAAAGACATATCTAAGTGATTGAAATAATCCTAATTGCTTATGGGAATGTTAAGGTAATACAATAAAAATGAAAACATGGCCTAATTCAATGAAAATAGCAAAGGATTACCTTATATAATTAGAAAAATAATAATGAAATTCATTTAGAGGAATAAAAGATCAAGAATCTCAAGCAAAATAATGAAAAAATGGAAAGAAAAAGGGGTTAGTAGGAGCAGATATCAATCTATTCTACAAAGAAATAATTATCACAATGTTTTGTTTAGAAATATAAAACTCCATCAGTAGAACAGATTGGTACATAATATACAGAAGTAAGACAACATTGTAGTCTACTGTTTG
This sequence comes from Bettongia penicillata ogilbyi, assembly GCA_023548195.1. NCBI lineage: Eukaryota > Metazoa > Chordata > Mammalia > Diprotodontia > Potoroidae > Bettongia > Bettongia penicillata. The sequence continues at coordinate 1,367,682 of JAJHZJ010000066.1, read as the reverse complement.
ATAAACTCAAAGACTCCAGTTACTGGGGTAAGAACTCACTATTTGATAAAAACTTCCGGGAAAATTGGGAAGCAGTCTGACAGAAATGAGATACAGAACAAGTTCTCATATTATGTACCAAGATAGGCTCCAAATGAATATGTTGACTTAGATATAAAGTTGACATCATGAACAAATTAGAGAAGAAAAGAAAAAAAGATTTTTCAGATCTATGGAGAAGGGAAGAGTCCATAACCAATCAAGGGATAGATAGAATCACAGTAGACAAAATGGATAATCTTCTAAAAAAATTTTAATATTTTTTCCCAATTATGTGTCAAAACAATTTTTAGCATTCATTTTGACAAGATTTTTACTTCCAAATTTTTCTCCTTCCTTTATTCCCTCTCCTCCCCTCTTCCTAAAAAGGTAGGCAATTGATATAGGTTATACATGTGCCATCATGTAGAACATATTTTCCATATTAGTCACATTTGTGAAAGAAGAAAGAGATCAAGAGAAAAAAAAACATAAAAGGAATGAAGTGAGAAAAGTATGCTTTGATCTGCATTCAGAGTAAAAGGGACAGTCTTGATTACATAAAATTAAAAATGTTTTTGCATAAACAAAACTCAATGTAGGTAAAATAAGAAGGAAGAAGATAATTGGGCTGGGGGTCAGGAAATCTTACCAGTAAGTTTTTATGTTAAGCATCTCATTTCTAAGATATGAACAGGCAGTTTTCAAAGGAAGGTATTCAAACTATCAATAAATATGTGAAATATTGCTTCAAATTACTATAAAACAACTGAAAAGAAATCTGGAAGTTTGTTCCACAAATTGCTAAACCATGCATAACCTTTGAACCACTACTAGAACCAAATCCAAAGAGACAAAAGGATGAGAAAAATACACATAGATTCACAAATATTTATAACAACTATTTTGGCAGTGGCAAAGAACTGGAAATTAAGGGTTGCTAATCAACTGGGGAATGGCTGAATGAATTATATTGTGAAATAGAATACTTTTTGTGCTCTAAGGAACAATAAAAGTAATGGTTTCAGAAAGATCTGGAAGACTTGTATAAACTAATGCAAAATGAAATGAACAGAATCAGGTGAAAAAATTATACAATAACAATACTTGTAAGGAGAAATAACTTTGAAAGACTTAAGATTTCTAATGCAACTACCATGTACCATGCCCAGTAACCAATAAAGAAGCACGATAACTCCAAACTGAGAGGTAATTGCTTTAGGGCCATATAAGACCCATATTTTTAAGCATGACTAAAGAGGGAATTTTCCTTGACTATGCATATTTGTTACAAAGGTTTTGTTTTTCTTTGTCTTTTTAATATGGGGGAGGAAGGTGGAAGAGAAAATAAATTTGTTTGTTGAAAAAAAATCAAAATGAAAAGGAATGAAGGGGGAGTAGCAAATCCAGATCTCAATTATAAAAGCAACAATCATCCACACCATTTGGTATTGTCTGAAAAATAGAAAATTAGATCAATGAACATAGTAGACAAGGAAGAAACAGAAACAGCTAAACTCAACTATCCAGTGTTTGATAAACTCGGTTTTTAAAAAATGTTTTTAGTGATATTTTCTTTTCTTATATCATCATAGTTATCCCATGTATTCCTCCTCTACCTCCTCCCAGAAAGCCATTCCATATCACAAATGTTATTTTTTTAAGAGAGGAAAAAAAGTTAGTATAACTGACCAATACATTGAAAATGTCTGAAAACATATGCAATGTATAACACGTGTGGATCTCCCACTTTCATAAAGGGGTAGGTTGAGAATGTTTTCTTTTATCTCTTCATTCAAATTCTGTTTGATCTTTGTAATTTTGCTGCTATTTACTTTTACATTTTTTGGTGTTGTTGAAGTTACTGTGTATATTATTTTCTTGTACATTGTTGAAGTTACTGTGTATATTATTTTCTTGACTCTGTTTATTTAATTCTGCATCACTTCATTTAGATTTTCCCATGCTGTTTTGTATTCATCATATACATAGTTTCTTACAGTACAATAATATTCTATTACGTTCATGTGGGGTGTAGGGTGTGTTCAGGGAGGACCAGTACCTTTGGTGTGATGGCTGCCAAGTCCTTTTCAGGGCTCTCTCGACCTTTGGTGTTCACCTGTTCCACCTAACTCTCACCTGTGGCTTCAAGAAGCTGCAGCATGCGCAGCAGTCACACCCCGGGAAACCATTTTGGCAGATGGGCCAAAACAGGTTAAGGGTAACCAAGGGTTCTCAAACCCATTGGTGATTTATGGGGGGTGTCTGCCCCAAGTGTGTGAAGACTTGCTCTGGTGGAATGGGCGGATGAGAACAATTTGTTCCAACAGCCATGAAGGCAGATGAAGCAGGCGATGTGGATCGCTTAGAGCTTGGTTAGACACCAAAGACACCAAAGTCATCCACTGCATCCTGAGCCATTGCCAGCTGTCTTGACTCTGTCCTGCCAGTGGACTATGATGACTCTGGAGGAGAGAGTGAGGCTGACAACTTTGTCCAACTCTGCCTCACTTACATCCAATTTACACACGAATCAAAAGACATCAACCATACCATTTTACTATTATGCCTCAAAGTCCTGTGGCAACAGGCAAATGATGAAGCAGCAGATGCGGATACACTGGGAGCTGCAGTCACAACCCTGTACGCAGGCAGCCCAGGCCATAGGGTCATTTCTCACTAGCAGCAGCAGCGGGACTCGGCAGCTCCCTGGGTGTCTGAGCAGTCTTTTAAGGATCACACTGCTCACCTCCTGGTGTGAGGAAGCAGGTGGAAAAGGTGCCCTAAACATTTTCTGCTTACCCAACCCTGGCCTGATTACCGTGGCAGGCGGGGGAATCCCACTATGTGGTCAAAGTACAAAAAAATGTACAAAAACATCTGCAAAGATGATTCCGCTCACCATTGGCACATGGAACGTGCGCACACTAATAGACAACACAAAATCCAGTAGACCTGAAAGAACTGCTCTTGTTGCAAGAGAACTCAACAGGTATCGCATCCAAATAGCAGCCCTGAGTGAAACAAGGTTGCAAATGAAGGCCAGCTTACTGAGGCTGGAACTGGATACACATTTTTCTGGAGTGAGTGCAGTGAAGGGGAGTGCCATAAAGTTAGTGTGGGTTTTGCAATAAAAAATCTAATCAGTAAGCTGGTATGCCTGCCAAAAAGAGTGAATGACAGGCTCATGACAATGCAACTGCCACTCATAGGAAAACACCATGCCACCATCATCAGTGCCTATGCTCCCACCATGAAGAACCCTGATGAAGTCAAAGAAAAATTTTATGAAGACCTAGAGATCCTTATCGTCAATGTGCCAAAAGAGGACAAGCTTATAATTCTGGGCGACTTGAATGCTTGAATAGGCTCGGACTACCAGACTTGGTAGGGAGTCCTAGGGAGGAATGGAGTTGGAAACAGCAACAGCAAAGATCATTTACTGCTGAAGACTTGTGCATCACATGACCTTCTCATCATTGACACTGTCTTCCCTTTACCTAAACACAATAAAACTGCATGGATGCACCCTCACAGCAAACATCGGCATCTAATAGACTATGTGATTGTAAGGAGAAGAAGCAGACAAGATGTGAGTGACATAGTCAATGTGTGGTGCAGAGTGCTAGACTGGTCATAGACTTATCCTTTCCAAGCTAAATATTCACATTCATCAAAAGTGCCGCCCCCAAGGCAAAATGACTACCACAGGAATTAATGTTCACAAATTAGAGCTCTTCTTTGAGCATGAGCAGTTTATTGCTAACGTGGAGGGAAAGTTGAGCCAACACACAATTGGCATCAGTGGAGCAGAAGAGAAGTGGGCAGCTTTCAGCGATTTGGTGTACAGTACTGCATTTGCTCATCTGGGTCAGAATACTCCCAAACACCAAAACTGGTTTGATGAAAATGATGGGGAAATTCAGAAGGTGCTAAATGAAAAACAAGAACTCCACAGGATTTAACATCAGGATAGTTCATCCATCTCTAAGAAGGCAGCATTTAATTCCATCAAAAGCAAAGTACAAGCAAAGCTTAGAGAAATGCAGGATTCTTGGCTCAGTAAAAGGCAGATGAAATTCAGTTTTATGTTAATAGTAACAATTCAAAGCACTTTTATGATTCCCTGAAAGCTATTTATGGACCAAAAACCTATGGTGCATCACAGCTACTCAGTTTTGATGGAGCCACATCGATTAGAGATAAGGACATGATCCTAAGTGATGAGCTGAACATTTCCATAGTGTTCTCAACAGAGCATCATCAGTCAGTGCTGAGACCATTGACTGTTTAACTCAAGTTGAAGTCAATCCGTCCTTAGCTGAACTTCTAACTGCAAAAGAGGTTTTGAGGGCCATTAGGCTCTTTTCATGTGGCAAAGCACCTGGTACTGATTCTATTCCAGCTGAGATTTACAAGGTAGGGGGACCATTGCTCATACAAAAGCTGACTGAAATTTTCCAGGTTATATGGCAAGAGGAGGTTAGCCCCCAGGAATTCAAGGATGCCTCCATTGTCCATCTCTATAAAGGTAAAGGGAAGAGATTGTCCAGCGACAATCACAAGGGGATCTCTCTCTTAGTCATTGTTGGAAAAATTCTTTCTAGAGTCCTCCTTAATAGGCTGAATCTTCATCTGGAAGATGATCGTATACCTGAAAGCCAGTGTGACTTCAGAAAGGACCAAGGAAGAGTTGATATGGTGTTTGCTACCCTACAATTCCAGGAGAAATTCCAGGAGCAGAATAGAGGTCTATACACAATGTTTGCAGATCTGACCAAGGCCCTTGACACTGTTAGTCATGAGGGCTGATGGAAAATTATGTCAAAATTTGGTTGCCTGGAGAAGTTCGTCAATATTGTACGCCAATTTCATGATGGCATGTTTGCCCAGGTTCTGGATAATGGACATTGCTCTCGTGCCTTCCCAGTCACCAAGGAGTGAAATAGGGCTGTGTGCTTGCTCCCATGCTTTTTAGCATGATGTTTTCAGCCATGCTGACAAATGCTTTCAATGAGGATGAACTCAGCATCAAGGTCAACTACCATACTGATGCTAAGTTCTTCAATATGAAAAAGCCAAGACCAAAGTGAAGAGAATGCTGGCGCATGATTTTCTGTTTGCAGATGATTGTGCACTCAATGCAGCCTCTGAAGCTGAAATGCAGCAAAGTATGGATCAATTCTTTACTGTCTGTGCTAATTTTGGCCTAATAATTAACCCTAAGAAAACACGATGGTCCATCAGCCAGGAGTCATTGGTTACAACAAATGAAGAAGTTTTGAATGCTGTGGATAAGTTCACTTACCTTGGTAGTGAACAATGAGGTTGATGCATGCATTGCCAGAACTAGATCAATGTTTGGGAGCCTTCAAAGAAAAGTACTGGAGAGAAGAGATATTAGATTGATTACCAGACTGAAGATCTTCAGAGCCGTTGTGCTGACCTCATTGCTATAAGCTTGTGAACATGGACAGTCTACCAGTGCCATGCCAGGAAACTTAATCGCTTCCATTTGAATTGTCTTAGGAAGATTCTGAAGATCACCTGGCAGGATAAGGTACTAGATACTGAAGTTTTTGCTTGAGTCAAACTGCCAAGCATTCAAACTATGCTTCAGAGGGCACAACTCTGATGAGCTGGCCACGTTGTTTGAATGCAAAGTGTACACTTGCCAAAAAGACTATTTTAGAGAACTTGCATGGGGCAGGCAATTACATGGTGGTCAGAAGAAGTGATACAAGGATACTCTCAAGAACTTTGAATTTGACTGTGCAACATGGGAGACACTGGCAGGACCGCTTGGCATGGTGTGCCCACATCATAAAAGGTGCTGTGCTCTTTGAGCAAAGCAGAATTGAGACAGCACAAAGTAAACACAGGATGTGCAAATTTGGGATATCCACCCCACATATTCACACAGACTATCTGTGCCCAACCTGTGGTAGAGCATTCTGAGCTTGTATTGGTCTGATCAGCCACAGTTGGACACACTGAAACTTCACTTTATCATGGTGAAGTCATTTTGGTCCTCTTTGAAGACTAGGACAACAACCAATTACATTCCCATACAGTTTGTTTAGCCATTCCTCAATTGATAGGCCTCTAGTTTATTTCAGTTCTTAGCTATCACAAAAAGTGGTTTGGGAGCTTATGAAGACTTTTTTCTTATTGATGGCTTCCTTGGGGCATAATCCTAGTAATGAAGTCACTGGTTCAAAGAGTATGGACATTTTGGTCACTTTATTTACATAATTCCATTTGCTTTCAAAAATGGTTGTACCATTTTACAGCTCCACCAAATATATGTTAGTGTGCCTATTATTCCACAAACTTTCCAAAATAGACTTGCCATTTTTTGTCACTTCTGCGAATTTGGAGAGTATGAGATAAAACCTGAAGGTTTTTTTTGATTTACATTTCTTCCATAATTAGTGATTTGGAGCATTTAAAAAAAGTGATTGTCAATATTCTGCAGTTCTTTTGAGAAGTTTTTTTTTTCCATATTCTTTGACCATTTATCTATTGGGGAATAGCAACTAGTTATAGCTCTGTGTATCATCCATTTATCTATCTATCTATCTATCTATCTATCTATCTATCTATCTATCTATCTATCTATCTATCTATCTATCTACATTGTTTATTTGTCTTGGAAACCAACCATTATCAGAGAAATTTGGTAGAAAGTGCTTTTCCCACTGGACCACTTCCCTTCTTATCCTTGATGCATTGAAGGAGCATTCTAGGAAGGACTTTTTCAATTTTGAGATATAAAAGTTATCTATTTTATCTTTTGCAATTGCCTCTCCCTTGCTTCATTAAGAATACATCTTTTACCCAAAGCTATGAGAGGTATATAATATATTTCTCTTCTAATTGTCTTTAGTATGATCTTTAATATCAAGGCCACATCTATTTTGAATGCATTATGGAATATGGTGCAAGATATTGGTCTAAGCCTAATTTCTTCTAAGTAGTCTGAAATTGCTTCTAATTTGAGATGACTTTCCAATTTTCCTGGCAGTTTTTATTAAATAGGGAGTTTTTTCCTAGGTAATTTAAGTTTTCTACTTTATCAAATACTGGATTATTGAATTTTATTGTTTCTCAATTTTCCTTGTCTAGTTTTTTCTATTGTCCTATCATTCTATTCTTTAACCAATACCAGATGGTTTTAGTATTTTTATATTTATATATTTATTTATATATCCATTATTAATATATTTAATATATATTTATTATTAATATATTAATATATTTATAATATAATTTGAGGTCTGGAAGTGCTACTCCCCCTTTGACTGTACTTTTTTTGATCATTTCCTTCTATATTCTAGATTTTTTTTTATTTTAATTCTTGTAAAAGCAAGGACCTGAACATGTACAGGAGGTACTGCTATCATAGGTTCTTTGATCGCTTTTCTAAAAGGAAAGGCAACATTTGAGGAATCAACAATCACTTTAATCAAGCACATATATCATTCACTTAGTTCAGGGGAAAAAAGTCACCCTGAACTTCAGAGAAAATACAGAGAAATAAAGATCAATGGACTGATAACTGTCTGACCATACATACATAGTTATCAGAGAGAGAAGTACCGACATCTGTGTTTTCACAGCTGGGGGGTTCCTTAGTGGCTTCTCAGAGTCTCATCTAGCCAAAAAAAACACTTCTAATCAGTAAGACCCAAAGTAAAACCTCACCTCACATTACTAACACATTTTTCAGAGCCAGAGGGTATCACAACCCTTGAGAACCAGTGCTTCATTAGCAAAAGGTGTGGGCCTTCCTACAAATCTTCCTTAATCAATCTCTGCTTAATGGGCAGATCCATTAATGGGTGGGGAAGATCTTTAATCTCCCTGAGTAGCATTACAGTTCTAAATGAGTTTTATTATTATTATCAAGTTTTATAAAGCATCCCCTTGGTAATGCAATTGGCAAAGCATTAAAAGTGTAAAATAATTTTGATAGCATAACAGTAAGCACCCCAACATATATGAGAGGGCTTGCTGTCACAGGTTCTTAGATCTGCATTCATAAAAGGAAAGGCAACTTTTGAGGGGTTAACAATCACTTTAATCAAGCACATGTATCATTCCTTTAACCAAGCACATATATCATTCACCTAGTTCAGGGGAGTCAGTACCTTCAAAGAAAATACAGAGAAATCAAAAATCAACAGACATGGCTTCCTCTGCCTAAATTGAACAGACAGGTCCAACTGTCTGATCATAGTTACCAGAAAGGGAAGCATTGACACCTGGGTTTTCCAAGCCAGGGGGGCTCCTTAGTGGCTTCCCAGAGTCCTTGTCTGGCCAAATAAACACTTCCTGTAAGCCCCAAAATAAAATCTCAACTCAAGAGTATTTATACTATTTTTACAGCCAGAGGGCATCATAATCCTTGAGAACCAGTGCCTCATTAAATGCAATTTCTCTTTCTATCTCTTGCTGTTGGGTTTTGTTAGTAATATATAGAAAGCAGATGATGTATGTGTGTTTATTTTGTAACCTGAAACTTTGCTAAAGTTGTTTATTATTTCAAGTAGTTTTTTACTTGATTCTTTGGGATTCTCTAAGTATATCATCATATCATCTGCAAAGAGTGATAATTTAGTTTCTTCTTTGCCGATTCTAACTTCTTTGATTTCTTTTTCTTCTCTTATTGCTACAGTTAGCATTTCTAATACCATATTGAACAACAGTTGTGATAATGGACATCCTTGTTTCACCTCTGATCTTATTAGAAATGCATCTAGCTTGTCCCCATTGCATATAATTTCCTGATGGTTTTAGGTAGATACTGCTTATTATTTTATGGAAAGGTCTATTTATTCCTATGCTTTCCAGTGTCTTCTGTAGGAATGGGTGTTGTATTTTGTCAAAATCTTTTTCTACATCTATTGAGATAATCATGTGGTTTCTGTTAGTTTTGTTGTTGATATGATCAATAATGCTAATGGTTTTTCTAATACTGACCTATCCCTGCATTCCTGGTATAAATCCTACCTGATCATAATGTATTATTCTTGTGATAAGTTGCTATATTCTTTTTGCTAATATCTTATTTAAAATTTTTGCATCATATTCATTAGCGAAATTGGTCTATAATTTTCTTTCTTTGTTTTGCTCTTCCTGGTTTAGGTAAAGAAACATATTTGTATCATAAAAAGAATTTAGTAGGACTCCTTCTTTGGCAATTTTCACAAATAATATATATAGTATTGGAATTAACTGTTCTTTAAATGTTTGATAGAATTCGCTTGTAAATCTATCTGACCCTGGAGATTTTTTCCTAGGGAGTTCATTGACGGCTTTTTCAATTTCCTTTTCTGAGATGGAGTTAAGTATTCAACTTCCTTTTCTGTTAATCTGGGCAATTTATATTTTTTAAAATAATCATACATCTCATTTAGATTGTCCAATTTATGGACATACAGTTGGGCAAAGTAATTTCTAATTATTGTTTTAATTTCTTCCTCATTGAAGGTTAGTTCATCCTTTCCATTTTTGATATTGGCAATTTGGTTTTTTCTTTCTTTTTTTAAATCAAATTGACCAAAGGTTTATCTATTTTACATGTTTTTTCATAAAATCAACTCTTAGTTTTATTTATTAGCTCAATAGTTTTCTTAATTTCAATTTTATTAATCTCTTCTTTGGTTTTCAGTATTTCTAATTTGGTATTTACTTGGGGATTTTCAATTTGTTCTTTTTCTAGCTTTTTCAGTTGCATGCCCAATTCATTGATCTCCTCTTTCTCTATTTTATTCATGTAGGCATTCAAAGATATAAAACTTTCCCTAAGAAATGCTTTTGCAGTATCCTATAAGATTTGGTAAATTGTCTCATTATTGTCATTCTCTTGCATGCCATTGTTGATTGTTTCTACAGTTGGTTGTTTAGCCCATTCATTGTTTAGGATTAGATTGTTTGGTTTCCATTTAGTTTTTGGTTTATATTTCTATGACCTTTGATTATATATGATTTTTATTGCATTATGATCTGAAAAAAGAATTCACAGAAGAATTCAAAAGGACAATTGGACAAATGGAAAAGGAAGTAGAAAATCTAACTGGAGAAAATAATTCCTTAAAAGGAAAAACTGGACAGATGGAAAAGGAGATGCAAAAGTTAACTGAAGAAAACAATTTGATAAAAATTAGAATCAGGCTAGTAGAAGCTAATGAATCTATGAGACATCCAGAATCAGTCAAACAGAATCTAAAGAATGAAAAGATAGAAGAAAATATAAAATATCTAATTGGAAAAACAACTGACCTGGAAAATAGATCCAGGAGAGAAAATCCGAGGATTATAGGTCTACCAGAAAGCCATGATAAAAAAAGAGTGCACAATAACATCCAAGAAATCAAGCAAAATTGCCCAAAAGTCCTAGATCCAGAGGGCAAAATAGTTATCAAAAGAATCCACTGTTCACCTCCTGAAAGGGACTCAAAACTACAAACACTGTTGCCAAATTCCAGAACTATCAAGTAAAGGAGAAAATACCGCAGGCAGCCAGAAAGAAACAATTCCAATATCAAGGAGTTACAGTCAGGATCACACCTTGCAGCTTCTACATTAGAAAATCAAAGGAATTGGAATATGATATTCTGTAAGGCAAAGGAGCTGGGACCACAACCAAGGATGAATTACCCAGCAAAGTTGAGCATAATATTTCAGGCAAGGGGATGAACAGTTAATGAAATAAGAGATTTCCAGACCTTAATGATGAAAAGGCCAGAACTCAATAGAAAATTTGATCTTCAAATGCAGGTCTCAAGAGAGGCATAAAAAGGTAAACGAGAAAAAAAAACTTGTTACTCAATATGGGCAAATTGTTTACATCCCTATAAGGGAAGATATTGTTAATCTTGAGAATTGTATATTTATTATGAAATACAAAAGGAATATACATAGTTTGAGGGAGTGAGTATAAATTAAAAGATGTGATGATAACAAATGTGATTTAAGAGTATGAAGGGACTGTAATGGGAGATGTGGAAAGAAGGAGGCAGAAAAAAAATCCTCTATCACAGGAAGAGGCACAAAAATATATTACAGTAGAGGGAAAGAGGGGAGGGAGATGAGCATTGTTTGAGAGGTACTCTCATCTGACTGGATTCAAGGAGGGTATAACAAACACAGTTAAGTATGGAAATACAACTAGCTCTATACGCAATAGGAGGGGAAGGGGGAAAGAAAAGGGAGGCGAGGCTAAAAGTGAGGGAAGAAGTAGTAAGGGAAAAGGGGATTAAAAGGAAGGGGAGGGAAGGGAGGGAAGATTGAGGGAGGCAGTGATGAAAAATAAAACTATTCTGGAGGGGAAGGGAGAAGGGAGAACTAAAAGCATAAACAAGGGGAAAAGGGATGGAAGGAAAGGCACAAATGGTAATCATAACTGTGAATGTGAATGGGATGAACTCTCCCATAAAACGAAGAGGGATAGCAGAATGAATTCAAAACCATAATCCAACAATATATGGTTTACAAAAAACACATTTGAAAAGAGGGCATATACACAGGGTAAAGGTAAAAGGTTGGAGCAGAATATTTTGTGTTTCAGTTGATGTAAAAAAACCAGGGGTAGCAATCCTAATCTCAGACAAAGCAAAAGCAGAAATAGATCTAATCAAAAGAAATAAGGAAGGAAACTATATCCTGCTAAAAGGCACCATAGACAAGGAAGCAATTTTATTACTAAATATATATGATCCAAATGGTATAGCATCCAAATTCTCAGAGGAGAAGTTAAGGGAGTTGCAGGAAGAAATAGACAGCAAAACTATTCTAGTAGGGAACCTCAACCTCCCCCTCTCTGAACTTGATAAATCTAATCTCAAAATAAACAAGAAAGAAGTTAAGGAGGTGAACAGAACTCTGGATAAGGTAGATATGATAGTTCTTCGGAGAAAATTGAATGGGGATAGGAAGGAATATATCTTTTTCTCAGCAGTACATGGCACATATACACAAATTGACCATGTCCTAGGCCATAAAAACCTCACAATCCATGCAGAAAGGCAGAGACAGTCAATGCCCAATGCCTCATTAACAAAAGGGTAAAAGTGAAGTCTCATTGTGTCCATCTGTGGCTGATCAGACTAATATGAGATCAGAATGCTCCACCACAGATTGGGCATAGATAGTCCATGTGAACATTTGGGGTGGATACTCTAAATTTGTGAATCCTATGTTTTCTTTGTGCTGTTTCAATTCTGCTTCCCTCAGAGCACAGCACCTTTTCTGATGTGGGAAGGCCATGCTGAGCAGTCCTGTGCCAGTGTCTCCCATGTCAATCAAATCCAAAGTTCTTTTTTTTAAATTTAAGTTTTCAACATTCATTTCCACAAAATTTTGAGTTCCAAATTTTCTCCCCACCTCTCCCCTCCCCCACCCCAAAACTCCAAGGATTCTAATTTACCCCTATCACCAAACAGCCCTCCCTTCTAACATCCTTCCCTTCCCTTATCCACATCTTCTCTTTTGTCCTGTAGGGCAAGATAAGTTTCTATACCCCATTACCTGTATTTCTTATTTCCCAGTTGTATGCAAGAACAATACTCAACAGTTGTTACTAAAACTTTGAGTTCCAACTTCTCTTCCTTCCTCCCTCCCCACCCATCCTTACTGGGAAGGCAAGCAATTCAATATAGACCATATCTGTGTAGTTTTGCAAATGACTTCCATAATAGTCATGTTCTGCAAGACTAACTATATTTCCCTCCATCCTATCCTGCCCCTCATTTCTTCTATTCTCCCTTTTGACCTTATCCCTCCCCAAGAGTGTTGATTTCTAATTGCTCCCTCCTCCCATTGCCCTCCCTTCTATCATCCCCCTCACTCTGATTATTCCCTTCTCCCCCACTTTCCTGTATTGTAAGATAGGTTTTCATATCAAAATGAGTGTGCATTCTTCTCCTCTTTGATTTTTTGAACCTCTTTTGCCAATTGAGTTAGCTTATTTTTAAAGGTGCTATTTTCTTCAGCATATTTTTGGGTCTCCTTTAGCAAGCTGTTGACCTGCTTTTCATTTTTTTTTTTTTTGCATCTCTCTCATTTGTCTTCCCAATTTTCCCTCCACCTCTCTTACTTGACTTTCAAAATCCTTTTTGAGCTCTTTCATAGCCTGAGACCACTGAATATTTATTTTGGATGTCTGGGATGCAGAAGCCTTGAGTTTTTTGTCTTTCCCTGATGGTAAGCATTGTTCTTCCTCACCAGAAAGGATGTGAGAAGATATCTGTTCACCAAGAAAGTGACCTTCTATAATATTATTTTTTTCCCCTTTTTTGGGCATTTTCCCAACCAGTTATTTGACTTTTGGTCCTTCGTCAAGAGTAAGGTATACTCTGGGGATCTGTAAGATCTCAGTTCCTCCAAGGTGACACAATCAAGCATGTACAGTGGTCTGGGAGCAAGAAGAGATTTTTGTGCCCAGAATCTTAGAAGGGTTTCCTCTTCACAACCACCTCCCCTCCAGTTCAGCCAAGCCAGCACTGGGGGCTGAGATTCAGATAAGCTGCAGGGGCAGGGCTGCCATTCAGTGAGAGATAAAGATCAGCTGCTGCAGGGCCTCTACACAGGGCTGAGGTAAGAATCAGCTGCTCAGTGCCCCCAGAGGTTTTACTATCCAACAATGGATGCAGGCTGCTGTAGGGGCTGCTGTGGGAACTGCTGCTGCCTGCCCAGTGTGGCTTCTTGGGCTGCTGCCTGAGGCCAGAGCTAGGTGAAGGCTCTTCTCCTTTTTCAGGCAGCTGAAAAAACCCTGTCACTGACCTTTGGCACCTGTGGGTTGAGAGATCTGTGAATCGCTGCTACTGCTACTAAGGATTCCACCCCTGAGGCTTGCTCGTGTCCTCCTCACAGAGCTGTGCCAAGGCTGGGCTGGGCTCTGATCTGCGTCTGGGTGCGACAGATGTTTCCCATGGGCCTTTCAGGTCACCCTGGGCTGGAAATCTCCTCCACTCTGTTGTTGTCTACTTCTGCTGCTTTAGAATTTGTTGAGAATCTTTCTTTACAGGTATTTTATGGGCTGTGTGGGAAGAGCTAGTATATGTATATCTTTCTACTCTGCCATCTTGGCTCCACCCCAAATCCAAAGTTCTGGAGACATTGAGAGTGTCCTTGTATCGCTTATTGTTTTATAGAAATGCTATTGATTTTTGAGGATTTATTTTGTAGTCTGTGACTCTGCTGAAACTCTTATCTTTGCTGATTCCCTAGGATTTTCCAAGTAGATCATCATATCTTCAGCAAACAGGAATCTTCTCTTTACCTATTTTTATTCCATTTATTTCCTTCTCTTTTCTTGTTACTATTGCTATAATTTACATAACTATATCAGATAATAGTGATGAGAGTGAGCATTCCTGCTTAACTTCTATATTTACTGGAAAAGGCTCTAATGTATCCTTGTTGCATATAATCCATGCTTTTGGCTTCAGATTTTATGATATTCAAAAAGGTCTCTCTATTCGCATACTTCGTAGGGTTTTTAGCATAAAAGTATTATACTTTGTCAAAGGCTTTTCCTATACCTATTGATGAATTGATAATTTAAGAAATTATGAAATGAGGGGAGGCACTCAGAGCTCTTTGGATATTCCGGGAAAGACCACAGTGGCATGGGAAAGTAAGACTGCAATCTCACTTTGATAAGGCACAGAGATTGTAGGGGCAAATAGCACAGAAGGTACAGAGACATGCTGTGAAAGGGATACAGAGGCAGATGGCATGAGGTCAGGGTAGGAGGGTAAGGAAAGGAGTGGGAAACAGGAGAGGCACCAAGAATCACTCATATAACCATAGATAAAAGTTGAGAGTATTCAGCATGGAACCAGAAGGAGATGGAAAAGTGCTTGGGGGGGTGGCAGTGGAATAGGAATCTGAGGTGTCATTTTCATAAGTTTTTTTTTGGGGGGGAAGAAACTAACTCTTATCTATGCCACCTTGAGCTTAGTACATTAACATATGCACATCACCCCCAAATTGTCAGTATTATTTGGTGTTCTGCTTGCTGGTCATACAGTGGATGTCTGGAATTTGTCTGAGATTTTCATGTTACAGGACCAAAAGACCCTGACAGAAAAGTCTAGATGGCATTCCCTGAATTCAGCACATACTGCCAAGATGTAATTTTTTGGTTAATATATGGTATAGTTTGTAAATAAAATTTCTTTGATCTTTGGAATGCTTTGTGCATGAGTTCTAGGTTTCCCTTTGCAATCTTACTTCTAAGTATTGGCGCGGTATACTGTCTACTTATAAACTTACTATATTGATTATAACAGGAAGGTGGGGTTAGTCAGAAGGAACTAGATAGTTTTAACACAATTGAGATGATTACGTTGTTTTGGATGTTATGCGTTTGATAAACTTGTAAACAATGCTTAGGGAAGAACTTCATATTTGATAAGAACTGTAGGGAATAGTGAAGTGCAAACTGGAAGAAATTAGAATTAGACCAACAGCTCACAACACTCTTCAATTAACTTAAAATACATATGGAGTCTGAATATTAAAGATCACATCACAAAAAAGTACAAGAGAATATCATTATACCTTTTACGGTTTTTGGAAAGGGATACATCCTTAACCAAAGAAGAGATGGATACAAATAATAAAAGAGTTACTTCTGATTCTATGACAGAGAAAATGTTGCACAAACAAAACAATAAAAAGAGAAACAATCTTTTGGTGAAAAATCTCTGTATCAACTATTTTTGATTAAGGTTTAATATCTATGACATAAAGACAACAGACCAAAGACCATTCCCCAATAGATTTGTAGAAATAGTTCTCCAAAAAAAAAATTGCAGTCAATTACCAATCATAGAAAAGAATGCTTCACATCGCTGATTCTGAAACCGCAGCGCTATCTCTCCTCTTCAGGAGAATGAATTGTATTTGTAGTTTATGTACTTGGATGTGCACGTAATATCTCAGCACAGCGTCTAGAAGGGAAGGCGGTCTACGACCCCTGGACGGGGCTGCCCACGTAGCCGCGGGGCCTTCTGGGTGGTAGCCCTAGGCCTTCTTTTCCCCCTTCCCCTTCCCCCAGAGCCCGCACTCGCTCCTCCCCTTAGATTTGAGCGAGGGAGATTGAAAAGGAGAGATGGGGGTGTGCCTATATGTGATTTGGCCGTAAGCGGATGCAGTGACGCGTTTCCGGAGGCGTGTAAAGTTTGAGGAAGCGGAGTCCCGGATTCAGCCGCCGGGTCATGGGCTCCTAGTTTGCCCCGCAGGGAGGGCAGAGCGATCCCCGAGGGGGCCGCCGCAGCTTCGTCCGGTGCGGGCCAGGCACTCGGCGTTCCGGTGGCCCCCGGGGAGCGCGCGCGGCACTGCGCGTGCGCCCGGGAGCCCGGGCCCCTCCCCCGGCCCGAGCCAGTCGCAGCGGTCGGCTTGGCCGCCTGCCCCTTTCTGCGCTCCGCCGCTGGCGCCTCCGCGGCCGCCGGGCGAGCTCAGCGCGAGCGCGGCTGGCCCTAGCGAAGCAGATGACGGAACGAGCGCCGGCGGGAGGAGGAGGCCGCTGCCAGCTCGAGAGGGTCTCCGGGCAGGAGCCGCAGCCCCTCCTCTTGCTTGCCTCGCCATCCCTCCCAGCCGGCTGGGAAATGGGACCAGTATGAGTCCCGAGCTGCCGCCGGAGAAGGAAGAGCAGGCGGCGGCATCTGCGGTGGTCCCCGCGGCATCCGCGGAGGAGGAGGAGGAAGGAGGCGGCATCTGCAAAAAGAGAAGTAGCCGCATTATGCTGGTGAAGAGGATCGGCGCGAAGCTGGGGGGGCAGCGGCTCGGTGAGCGCTTGGGGATCCTGGGGGGGCGGCCTCGTGAGCGCTTGGGGATCCTGGGGGGGCGGCCTCGTGAGCGCTTGGGGATCCTGGGGGGGGGCGGCCCCGTGAGCGCTTGGGGATCCTGGGGGGGCGGCTCGGTAAGCGCTTGGGGATCCTGGGGGGGCGGCTCGGTAAGCGCTTGGGGATCCTGGGGGGGCGGCTCGGTAAGCGTTTGGGGATGGGGGGGCTAGGGTGAGCATTTGGGGATCTTGGGGGGGCAGTTCGGTGAGCACTTGGGGATCCAGGGGGGGCGGCCTCGTGAGGGCTTAGGGATCCTGGGGGGGCGGCTCAGTGAGCGCTTGGGGATCCTGGGGGGGGGCGGTTCGGTAAGCGCTTGGGGATCCTGGGGGTGCGGCTCGGTGAGCTCTTGGGGATCCTGGGGGGGCGGCCTCGTGAGCGCTTGGGGATTGGGGGGGGACGGCTCGGTGAGCGCTTGGGGATCCAGGTGGGGCGGCTCGGTGAGCGCTTGGGGATCCTGGGAAGGGCAGCTCGACTCGGTGAGCGCTTGGGGATCTAGGGGTGCGGCTGGGTGAGCGCTTGGGGATCCAGGGGTGCGGCTGGGTGAGCGCTTGCGGATCCTGGGGGGGGGCGGCTCGGTGAGCGCTTGGGGATCCTGGGGGGGTGGCTGTGAGGCTTGGGGATCGGGGTGGGGGGCGGCTCGGTGAGCGCTTGGGGATCCGGGAGGGGCGGCTCGGTGAGGCTTGGGGATCCTGGGGGTGCGGCTCGGTGAGCGCTTGGGGGTCCTGGGAGGGGGGGACGGGAGGAGACGTGTGCGCGCGGCCGGACGGGCGGGCGGATCGTCGCGGACTCCCCACCTCCGCTGATAGCATCGCTCAGTCCGGCCCCGGATGCTTTCGCGACTTCCAGCTTCTTGGGTACCTGGGGAATGGGACGGGAGTCGTGGCTCCAGACCCAATTAATTTCCACATCAGAAGGGAGAAGAAGCCGTTGTGGGGAGTTAAATGGGAAGGAAGAAAGTTAGAATTGGAAAAAAAAAGTTCCTCTTCTGGAGCTTTGCCTTATTAAAGTTTGTGTGCGGTGCAACGTGGAGCACCTGACTGGCTCTCTGACAGTCAGGGCAGGGTTTTTATTTGGTTCTCTCCAAAACTGGCACGAGCTACTGTCTCCTTCATGTGCCGGATCCCTGATAGGAGAGGGAATGCTTCCTCATGTAAACTGCACCTACTAATGGGTGCTTTCCATAACGAGAAAAATGATTACCACAAGGAAAAACGAAACACCTAAATAAATAATTTAGTCAAGTGTGTCACGAACCCTTGGCAGTCTGGTGAAGCCTGTGGGCCCTTTCTCAGAATGATGTTTTTAAATGCATAAAATAAAACACATGGGATTGTCAAGGGAACTCATAATATTGAAATACAGTAACAAAATATGAAAAAAGTTCATAGATCTTCACGTTAAGAACTTCTGAGTTAAAGCCTGGATCCTTATTTATGGTTGCATGCGCTTGTAGTTGGGGATTGTGAGTGAATCTTAAAAGGCTTTTCTGAACTTTTGGACCCAAATCTAAAACAAAAAGCTAGTGCATTTGACTTCAGTCTTCAAAGTCCACCATGCCAGGAAGTTAGTATTATTAGTCTATGGAATTAGTCTGTTAGGAAGTTAGTCTATGTATTGTTTTATCTTTCCTGAGGTTTAAAAAAAATAACTGGGTCAAGTTGACATGGAGGCAGAAATTCGAACTCTTTGCCAGGAAGAGGAAGGAAGATGGCAACTTGCTTTAGCACTAAATCAAGTAGTCTGGATCTCCCAGAGAAATGACCTTTCCCAAATCAGTTTTGGTCCCAAGGAGTTTTTCCATTTCATTGGCAGTCTAAGCATATAGCCTTTGCCTCCAATTTGGGCCTTTGTGATCCACAATTATACAACTCCAAACCTGCAATGTCTCTTTTGGAGAGGGAGTGTGGTTTAAGTGTTCTTTAGCCTAGGCCTGGGGGATTAGAGATGGTAGATCGATATTATTTAATAATTTCTCCATATTGTTTGCTTTAAAAACAATTCCCCAGCATTGAAGAGATTGTTGAAATTTTGAAGCCATGTGAAAAAAAATTTCTTTTAAATAAGGTAACAGAAATTGGAATGGGGAGATTAACTATAGAAGCATTTTAGTAACCTGTACAGATCTAAAGTCACTGACATAAACTGGTACGAGTCCTAGTTAGGCCAGTAGTTCACTTAATGTGTCCCTGTGCCTTGGTGGATTAGAATAGAATCTTGAATCTTGAAAGCTTTTAACTCTTAAAAAAGAAGAATCAAATTTTCAACATAAATGTTTGATATGTTGAGATATTATAAGGCAAAATATATACCGCAAAATTATTGTGATAGTAGTAGATAATTGAAAAATGAATCTTTTTGTGTATAGTAGTAATTGGAAAATAGAGGCAGCTTAGTGGTGTGGTGTATAGAAAGCTGGACTTAGAGTCAGGAAGACCTGAGTTCCGATTTAGCCTGAGATGCTTGTTAGCAGTGTGACCCTAGACAAGTCACTTAATTTTATTTTCCTAAGTTTCCTCATCTATAAAATGAGCTGGAGAAGGAAATGGCAAATCACTACCGTTTCTTTGCTAAGAGAATCCTAAATGGGGTCACAAAGAGTCAGACAGGATTGAAACAATTAGACAAAAAAGTAACAAAAAAGGGTCTGCAGTGGTAGTTATCTCATGGGGAAATGTAACTTAAACTGTTGGCCCTCTCTCCCTTTGACACAACATTATTGCTCTGTTTCACAGATGAAAACAAACAAAAAACCGAAAAAGCTCAGTTTTCAGAAATTTACAGGACAGTGTCAGGGAAAGGGAACTCTTTCTGTGGATGATTGGCATCCAGATGAACTGTTTTGTTTTTTGATGGCCTAAGAAAGGAGACCTTATAGAGCTAGTCAGTTGACTTTTGTTAGTGATAGTAAGCTTCTAAGTAAAGCATGTCCAGACAAATAAACTTGGACTTTTTTTGGGTCTTATTGATTTTTAATTTTTCTTAATACTTCCTTTTAAGTAATGTCATGAAGTTCACTGGACCTGGGATTACATAGCATGAAAGCCGTTAGAAATGGGTTGACCTCCATTTGGCAATGAATAAGTAGGACACATTTTTAGAGTGTTGGTTATACTTAATAAAAGGAATAAGCAGAGTGGCAAGTGAGCACCCACACATTTTACGCATTAATATGATACATAAATATGTTCGTTGCTGAATTTACTCATGTGATTTTTTTTTGCCTTTTATTTAAAAAAAAATGATTCATTTTTGTTTTGACAGCAGATATTTCTCCACAAATACTCAATATATTTCCTCTAGTATTTGAATTGGGGTTGGGGTGGAGAGTTAAATAGGATTCTATCTTAGTGTGTTTTTGCTCACACAGATGGTGATTTGAGCAAAGTGCCTTATTGAGTGCAGATTTTTAAAAAAAATTTTGTTATTCTAAACATAACAAGAATTGACAAACATGAACATTTTTTTCCTGTATACAATGAAAAGGAAAAAAGATTACATATGAAACTATGAGTCCACTGTGTCCAGGTTGCTTGCCTTTTTTCAAGTAAGTTCTTCTTGATAACTTTTTGTTTATACATTAAATAAATTTCTCTCTGAAAGCCTTCTTCCCCCTTAGAGAGATCAGTGTCTTATAACTGATTTTCTTTTAAAATAAAAAGAAAAAAAGGGAAAAATAATTGGCAAAAATCAGTCATGCATCAAATAAGAAATTCAGATTATGCACAGTGTCCCACACTTGCGGACCTCCTACCTCTACAGAGGTTTGGTGTGGAGATGTCTAGTCATTTCTTTTCTTTGTGACCAAGCTTGTTCTTTGCAATTCTGTAACATTTACTTTTAATTGACTTCTGGTTGTTGCTCTTGTCATTTGTTGTTGTAATCATTAAATATATTGTTTTTTTTGTTTCTGTTTACTTTACTTTGTATCTGTTCATGTAGATCTTTCCATGCTTCTCCGTGATCATACTGCATTGAAATACAGCATAGTAATATTCCATTGTATTCATGTACCATAATTTGTTTAGCCATTCCCCAGTCAAATCTACTTTACTTCCAGTTCTTTGCTATCACAAAAAGTGCTGCTGTATATGGATCCTTTCTTTTGTCAGTGACCTCCTTAGGATGTATTCCTAAGAGTGGAATCTCTTGGTCAAAGGTTTGGATATTTTAGTCACTTTATTCCATAATTGCAAATTTGTTTCCAGTATAGTTGTACTAATTTACGGTGTCTTAGAGTGTCTATCTTCCCACAACATTGACTGTGCTTTTTTTTTTTTTGTTATCTTTGCAACTTATTGTATGTGAGGTGAAATCTTAGGGTTGTTTGATATGTATTTTATTATTAGTGATAGAGCGTATTCTTTAATATATTCATACTTTTCACTTTCTTTTTTAAGAAATGTTTATTCATATCCTTTGACTGCTTCTTTATTGGGGAAAAGCTTTTGGTCTGATAAGTTTCTGTTCAGTCAGTGAGGAAGCTAGCATTTATTAAGTGTCTCTCTGTGCCAAGCACTGACTGTACTAAGCACTGAGGATACAAGAAGGGCAAAAGACTGTCCCTGCTCTTCATGGAGTCGAGAGACAGTATGCAAACAACTATGTACAAACAAGATACATACAGGATTAGTTGGAAATAATCAACATAGGGAAGGCACAAGCATTAAAGGGGTATTGGGAAAGACTTTTTGCAGAAGGTGACTTTTAACTGAAGCTTGAAGGAAGCCAGGAGGCAGAGATGAGGAGGGGAGAGAGTTCCAATCATGGAGCACAGCCAGTAAAGACCCTTGGATTAGAGATGAAGTGTTGTCTGTATGGGTCAGCAAGGAGATCATTCTCCCTGAATTGCAGGGAAGTGTAAGGTGTAAGAAAACTGGAAAGTTATGAAAGGGCCAGGTTATGGAGAGCTTTGTAAGTAAAACAGAGGATTTTCTGTTTGATCCTGGAGGTAGTGGGGAGTGTGTGTGTGTGTGTGTGTGTGTGTGTGTGTGTGTGACTTAATCACTCGATCTCTAGGAAGATTAGTTTGACAGTTGAGTGGAAGATAAGACTAGTTGGGAGAGAGAGTAGCCAGCAGGTTATTGGAATGGTCCAGCCATGAGGTGATGAGGTGATGTACCAGAGTGATGGCAGTATTAGAGGAGAAAAAGAGGGCATATTCTAGGGAGACTTTTCAGAGGTAGAGATGAGAGATTTCAGCAACAGATCAGATAGGGAGTGGGGTGAGAGAGTGAAGAGTTGGGGATGACATGTAGGTTGTGGGCTGGAATAACTGGGAAGATGATGATATTCCCAGAGGGGAGGGTTTGAGGGGAAAGATAATGAGTTCAATTTTGGACATGATGAGTTTTAGCTGTCCAGTAAGCTGTTTGAGATATCCACTAGGTCTCAAGTCTAGAAGTTAGGGATGGATAAATAGATCTGAGGATCATCAGCATAGAGATGATAATTCAGTGCATAGGAACTGATAAGCAAAGTAATGTAGAGGGCCCAGAGCAGGGCCTTAGCAGTAACCCAGGGTTAGTGGACTGAATGAAGATGAAGATCCAGGAAAAGAGACTAGGGGTGGTCAGACATAGCAGGAAAACCAAGAGTGAGCAGAGAGAAGAGAATATCAAAGGCTTCAGAGAGGTAAACAAGGATGAGGATTGAGAAAAGATCACCGGATTTGCAGTTAGATCAGTTGGAGAGAACAGTTTCTGTTGGATGCTGAGGTCAAAATTCTGATTGCAGTGTTGAGTGAGAGAGGAAGAGGAGGCACTCGTTGTAGATAGCTTTCTCCAGGAGGTTACACAAAAAAAGCCAAGAGAAAGCTATGTCTTCAAGACCTCCATTTTGTTCTTCTAGTCTCCTGTCATTTGGACAGATTCCCTCACACACTGCCTTGAAAAATTCCTGGTCTAGGAGATTGATAGTTCAGATTAAAATCTCTCCCTTCCTCTCTCCCCTCTTTGCTTCTCTCCCTTTCTTCTTCTCTCATTTGAGTTTGGGAGAGGGTTGAGGGCATTTGGGCTCATCTGTCTCCTGGCATTGTATTGCTTCACCATCTGGGAGGAAATTCCTCTATTTAAAGCATTTACATGCCATTTTCCTTTTGGAGCTTCAATGGAATCTGATTCCTTAACACATTCTGTTTGTTTTACCCTTACTGTTGGCCATTTATTCTTTCAAATGAGAAAAAAAGCATATTGGTACTATTCTAATGAATGTGGAATGTTTTCCAATATTTATAACATCTCTTAAATAGATAGTAAGGCTAATATAGTGCTAGTATTTCACTTTGGGAAAATTTGAGCACATAGAGCCAAGGAACTAATTTGCTGGAAATGACAAAGTAAGTTTATGATAAGACTAGGATCGATGTTCAACTTTATTGACTCTCATTTAATTTTATCTATTTTATGTCATTCTTTCTATTAATTTATGACTGTACCATTAATTCTATTTATCCTCTTACATTACATATTCATCCAAATCTATGCCTACCAATACCATATTGCCAATAAAATTAGATCTGGTTGGTTGATTTTTGGGGAGGTGTCTCCAGGGCTCTGTGGATAATTTGCTGAAGAAGCTAAGTTACTTTTGACAAGAATTCATGAGTACTTTGGCTACTTCTTCCTCTTAAAATAGAATATAAGCTCATGCAAATGGATTAATTTTGGATCAAACAAATGGTAGTACTCTAGTGTAAGTAATTAATTATTCTTTTTCCAGAAAGGCAATTCGTGCAAATACTGGTGTGAAATTGTGAGCTGGATGGTGCATTTGGTCTCAGGAAGACCTGAGTTCCAAATATGACCTCAGAGTAGTCGTGCATTAGAGCCAACTCACAAAATTGATTCACTGTGACCATTTATTTACCTCTCAGAAACTGCCAAATATTGTAATTCAGGATTGATTTATTTCTTTCTTGATTGTCTACCAAGGGTGAGGAACCTGTGGCCTTGAGACCACATGTGGCCTTCTAGGTCCTTGGGTGTGGCCTTTTGACTGAGTCCAAGTTTTACGGAACAAATCCTTTTATTAGGGGATTTGTTCTATGAAGTTTGGATTCAGTCAGAGTACTTGGGGACCTAGAGGGCCATATGTGGCCTCTAGGCTGCAGATTTCCCCACCCCTGGTAGACTTAAAATAATGGAGAAAATGTTAATAAAAGTGCATCATGGGCACGTATTCCCTACCCCCTAGGTATGAAATCTTTACCAGCAAGCAATCAACTGTCTCAGACACTTAATAGTGTTGTGACCCAGGGCAAGTCACTTGGCCTGTTTGCCTCAGTTTTCTCATCTGTAAAATGGGAATAATAGTAGCACATATCTTCCAGTTGTGAGAGTAAAACATTTGTAAAGCACTTCACAAACTTGAAAGTGCAATGTAAATGCTTATTGCTGTTATTATTCCTACCAACAGCACCCCATTCAGTATTAATGCATTTGTATCCTTTGGTGAGACAAGGTAAAATTGCTACCCACATGATCCTATCACGTACCCTTTAAACATCTTTTGTCTTTATGTTTTAATAGGTTTCAGATAACCACAGATGTAACCACAGATACACATGAATGTCATGGGACTGAAAGTCAACCTTTTCTAAGCTGAATGGACTGAGGAGAGTTACCATCATCAAAGAAAATGTTTAGAGAGATATCTTTGAGTTATGGAAATCAGTGCCATCTTACCACTGACCGTCTTTATTCTACAAAGTATTTTTTTTCTTTTGTGGTTTGAGGTTATTTCCTTGACTGAGTTTAGCTCCAACTACAGTTCTTTGTTCTCAAGTCCAGCTCTTTTCCTCTTTCTTTACTTCATGGGCTTAATTTTCTTTTCCTCCTTGTATACTGTGTGGTGTCCCCAGTGTTACCTCCCATCTTCTGCAAAGCCTGTAGATGAAGTGGATTTGCTGAGCATGGTTTACCCGATATTCATGAAGTACTTAACAGCTCATTCATTCTGCGCCAAAGTTGGCCATTGTTTTTGACTTGTGTTTTGTTTCCATTTAGTGTTGCCTTTTTTACATTGTTGTGGAAGAAAAACCATTTTTAGCTAATTGATTAGTATCTAATATTTTTAGCTAATTTACTAATACTTAAAAAATTACTATTCAGTGATTTTAGTTAAATGATTAATTATTATCTGGTATTTTTGCTTGGAGTCTGGAGATCCAATTGGAGGCCTCCCCCTCCATATGTATTTATAATTGTTATTTACATGACTAACTGTACGTGTATAATATTTATATTATAATCGTGAAAGAAAAGACAAAATTACAGAGCAGCAAAAAACAGAGGTACACAGTTTAAGTTTGGGGATTTTGATTTGCTTAAACGGAACAGTAAGTCAATATTGGTATACTCTTGGAGAAATCTCTGTGAAGCCAATCATTACCTCTTTTTTAAGCTTTCTTAAGAGTTTGGTCAATGGTAAATACAAAGTTACTTTTCGTAAACAGTATTCTACTCTTAGTTTGGTCACCACAAACAAAACACTTTCTAACCTTAGGAGGAGCCCCCACTGACTTTATTTGCCTTTTAGAACTGAAGAGGTGATTTTGATTGAAGTGAAACCAAAGGACATCAAATCAGGACTTTGTCTTCTTGGCATTGATGAAATTGGTATACGATTTTTGTTTTAGATGGGGCCAAGGGCTTGAGATCAGAGCACTGTCACATTATTTCTTAGTATTCTCTCAAGACTGAGGCTTTGTGTGTCTTCTTCCACATCAGCACTGTGTATGTTGTTCTTATGGCTCTGCTTTCTTTGCTGGCATATACAAGTCTTTTCTAGGAGAATCTTGGCATAATAGGCCTAGAACTGAAAGGGACCTCAGAGAGCGTTTACTGTACTCTCTTCTCCCTCCCTCCCTCAATTTATCATTGAGTAAACTGAGGACTGAGGAGTTCAAATGACTTGTCCATGGTCACAAGTCAAATGAAGTCAACAAATATTTATGGGCATACCTTGGAGATATTGTGGGTTTAGTTCCACATCATTTCAATAAAGCAAATACCTTAATAAAGGGAATATTGCAAGTTTTCCAGTTCATATAAAAGGTTTGTTTACTATACTGTAGTCTGTAAAGTGTATAATATTATGTCTAATAAAAATGTACATACCTTAATTAAAAAAGACTTTATTGCTAAAAAATGCTAACCATTATCTGAGCCTTCAGCAAGATGCAGTCTTTTTGCTGGTAAGGCTTTCCTCGGTATTGATGGCGGCTAATGGATCAGGGTGTTGGTGATGAAGGTTGAGGCAATTTCATAAAATGAGGCAACAGTGAAGTTTGCCTCATTGATTGTAGGGTAATTAATTGACCCAATTTCACCATTCTTGTGTCTCAGTGAATAAGGAGGCCCTCAGGAGAGGGATAGAGATAAGGGGAATGCCCTTTGGTGGAGCAGTCAGAACACATAACATTTATCAATTAAGTTCTCTGTCTTAATGGGTGTGGTTTGTGGTGCCCCAAAACAGTGACAATAGTAACATCAAACTTCGCTGATGACAGATCACCATAACAGATATGATAATAAGGAAAAAGTTTGAAATATTCTGAGAATTGCCAAAATATGACACAGAGAAATAACGTGAGCACATGCTGTTGGAAAAATAGTGCTGATAGACTTGCTAGAGAAGGGTTGACTGTACAAGCATCCACTGACTTGGTAGGGCTTATGGGTACAGGGAAGTTTAAAAGATGAACTTAGGAGAGTTTTTCACCTTCTAGGCTACCATTATCCCAGGACACTTAAGCTCATAGCTTTAGTGTTGGAATGGGTCAGAGATCATCTAGTCCAGGGGTAGGGAACTGTGGCCTTCTAGGTCCTTGGGTGTGGCCTTTTGACTGAGTCCAAGTTTTATATAATAAAGCCTTTTATTAAGGGGATTTGTTCTATGAAGTTTGGATTCAGTCAGAGGACCATACTTGAGGACCTAGAAGGCCATATGTGGTATTGAGTCCTCAGACTCCCCATCTTTGATTTAGTCTGACCTTTTCCCTCACCTCCTTCATTTTACAGATTAAGAAAAAGGTCAGAGAAGTAATGTGACTTCCCCAGGTCACAGAGATGGTATCTGGAATTGAACCTGGAACCCTGTCCTCTGACTACAAATGCCATATTCTTGTTAGTACACTGTGGTGTCTCTTGCCTGTCCTGCCATTGAATTGTATTCAGTTCAACAAACATGTATTAAATGCCAACTGTATGCCCAAGGTACTCTGTGTCCTCAGTAAATCTATAAAATTTTTATTGGATTACCTATTTGTTGTGAGCCACTGGTTGGGACTCTTTTGCATAGCTATTTGGAATGCTTATTCAACCTTACCTTCTCCAGTTTGTTAGCAGATGGCCTGATCCAAAAGAGCCAACTTCAGAATCCCTTCTGAGAAAACCAGTGGGGTGAAGTATATAGGCTGCTCTGTTGCCCCAGACATATTTAAGCAGAATCTGAATCTCTTTTACCTATTTGGTTGCTATTGTTGCGTCATCCCCACCACTTTTCTTCACAGTGAAAGATGTGCCAGGACCTGAAACTACTATATTTCATTTGTGTGAGGCAAACCTGCCACCTTAAGAAAGGGCTGTAATATTACCTTGCTCCTGGATAATGCTGTATTTATAAGATGACATTGGTATCTATATTATACCTGAATGTTCCCTGCAGAAACCCTCTCCTGATCTTCTTCAGTTGTTAGTTTTCACTCCTGTAAATACTTTGTATTCTTTACAGAGCTTGTATATAATTTATCTCAGTTTGTGTCGTTTTCTTCCAGTAATGTCCCATGTAAGGTTCTAGAGAGCAGTAACTGTACACCTGGTGCATAGTAGTTGCTTAATAAATGCTTGTTGAAATGAATCCACTTGCTTATTTTGAGATATGCAAAATAGAGACTTTCAAATATCCATACTCGGCAAACATATGTAGACGGTGATGATTATGTGCCGGTACTGTTGGTTTATCAAGCTGGTTTGGTTCTGCTACTAAATTCTCAGCATTTAGGGATGTGAAGATAAAGCATTCACTAGATACTTGCTGAGCTGCTACCTATGTACACGGCACTCTGAGATTATTTTAGCAGTTGATTCTCTCCAGAAATTTATCTAAGTGACTTGAACAGTAGAATAATAAATTTAATCTCTTGTCCTCACCTTATGCAATTGTTCTGGCATTAAATTAGGTGGGCGGGTTGGAGAAGAAAGTTTCAGTCAGCTCATTTATCTCATCTTTGTATTCTAAATATAATTCAGTATGTGTAATGGAATCTTCCTTCTTGACTCAAGTGCTTTCAAAAAGAATAGACATTTAAAAAATTAACATTTAACTAAGGAAAAAAGATGAATTTGGGCTAAAAAGTGATTATGCTGTGAGAGATTTAGCTTATGAACGTAGTTGTAGTAAAGTGGACAGTTTTCATATTTGTTTTAACTGAAATGATCAGTTGGAACAGCAGGAGTAATTACTAATATGTCCGAGTAATCATTGCATTTTACACAAACATAAGCAGATTTAAATAGTTCAGACCTTCCTGAAGTACAGTGGCAAATAGGTGAGTACAAACTCTTTTAACCCCTTTTTTTACATATCATATTAATAAAAAATCACACCCCAGCTGTCTAAAGATTAGATCAATTGTCATGGACTATGAAATATATTAAAATGTAAATAATTTAATCTACATTTAATTTAAAATTAAAACACTTTTTCTGAAAGATGAACACCAAAACAAAAAGAAATTGTTCAGTTAGCACCTGTAATGATTATATCATTACATTTCAAAAGATAGCTGCTGTAGTATTTTTGTTTGTTGGCATGTAAATATATTGTCGTTACATAGATTTAAACATATGCTGCTCATAAGGTATAATTTCTAGAGAGATGCATGCATCCTGTAATTTTATGTAAGATGAGTATAGTTTCTGTTCTTATGTTCTATTAAATATAAATTTAAGTAATGATTATTTATCATCACATAGTTTGTATTAAGAGCCCTGAACTGGGAGCTTGTACATTTGACTTTGTTACTAACTAGCTGTGAGAGAGAGAGTGAGTGTGTGTGCACACGTACGTGCCTGTGTGTGTGTGTGTGTCCTTAGGCAAACTTGGGGATCCACTTTTCTTACCTCTAAAACAAGAGTGTCGGACAGGATATTCAAACCCCTTCTCATGCCAAAATTCTTTTTTTATTTTTGCCTTTGGGGTGAAAACAGACTTGAAAATTACTAGAATCATAGAATACATTAATTTCTTTAAAAATCGATTTTGACGTTTTTCCTCCCTGAATGCACAGTTTAAAAAGTTTTCATGTGGGATGCTATACTATTGAATACAGTTTTGGTGTTTATTAAACATTGAATTTAGGTAGGGACAGGGTTGTGCTGATAATATCATTTAGGGAACTCCCAGGTGAGGAAACTCCCTCTACCAAAGCAAGTCTGCACTATCTCAATAATTGATAATTTTAGAGTTACCTAGAACACTTAGGCTAAGTGATGTAGTCAGATTCACATACAGCTAGTATGTTCACCTAGTGCTTAGCATAGCTCAGTGCCTGGCACATAGGTGTTTAATAAATATTTATTGATTGATATGAGTCAGGACTTGGACACAGCTCTTTCTAGCTCTGATGCTAACTCTTTCTACTATGCCATACAGTCTCTTTTCTCAAATTGTGGTGTGTTAGACTTATTTTAGTGTTATAATGGCTTTGTTTAAAAATAATAATAGCTCACATTTACATAATAACTATAAAAATAGTATTTTATAACTAGGATTTGAATTCAGGAATCTGCATTCAACATTCCAGGCCTCTTTTCATTATACAGTGCTCCCTCTATAGTGATTTCTAACTCTTTCTCCCCCCAATTCGTACATTAGTGCCCACAATACTCATGGTACTGTACCAGACAGTGTCAGATTTCCAAAGCCTAAGTTGTTGCTCACACAATTTAACAGTTTAGAAATTTTCTGAAAGTGTCAGAATGTTGAATGTTCTACAGTGAGTTTTTGCTTTCTGAGTTTATAACATAAAGGATTCTTGACTGTGGAAAAAAACTTGTGACCTAGATTCTGGTAAATGGTCAGTAAGCCAGTATTGAGCAAATCCTTTATGCTGAACACTGCTGCAATTACAGAAATGTATGGTAATAAGCTACAAATAGGAAAGTACTTTATCTCTGATTTGTGTGAGATTGAGTAGCATGTATGAGAAATTCAGGGAGAGGCATGTCAATCAGGATAAGTCATGGAATAAGAGGGACTTTAGTTGTTTGGCTTGGCAGGATTGGTAGAATTTGGTTAGTGTGAGGAGTCTAGTTAAGTTTTAGATGGCCTCTTTTACTGCTCTCACCTTTAGTACTTGGAAACTTATTCACATTTTTGTTAAGTTTACTAAGCTATGGACCTTTTTAAACCTTTCACCCCTAATGTTGGAATGAAAAGTACTGTCTCCCCTTCGAACGCCAGGGTATATATTGAACTAGTCACTGCTGTGTGTGTGTGTGTGTGTGTGTGTGTGTGTATGTGTGTGTGTGTTTGTATGTGTGTAATGGCAGTGAAGATGACTACTCTTTTTCTCAGAAATCACATCAAGCCTGAGGCGGGGCTGGAAACTAAAACTCTTTAGTGTCTGTAATGCTGGCTCATTTCCCTTAACTCTGACCCTTCCCCTGACCCTTCCCCTGCTGTCTATCATCTCTCTGCCTAAAATTCCCAAGAAGTGTGTGACCCAGAGCACATATTTATTATGTACATTGCCCTCACCTGTGCCACTGCAGGCATAGTCTGGATCTTCTGGCTAAGCTTTCCCTCCCTTTGTGGATAGGTAGCACATCGCTTAATGGTTCAGAGTTTCTTGTCTAAGCATCTATTAACTCTGAGAACACCTGGCTGTGAGGCTGAAAGCTGCCAGGTAGACTGTAAGTGATTTCCAAAGTTTTGTTTTGTTTTGTGGTTCTACAAATATGTTTAACAGGAAAAAAAAATGTGTTTTGTAAACCTCCAGAGTAATTTAATGTACTACTCTTAATATTCTTTTAGATTTATTCATTAAATGCTTACAGTAATTATGATAAATTTTGTTCCAAAAGATCTAAATTAAAATTTATATTATATACAAAATAAAACATTTTATTCTGCCTGTAATAAATATGGGAATTATAAAACTAATAATAAGACAGTTATGAATATTTTACATGGAAATTTCTGTAAGAATTAAAAGAAGTAATCCAGCAAGGGCTCCTATTTACTATTACTTACAATATTTTTATTTAAATAAAATAACATTTTTAATGAAGTAAGTTACAACTTCTGGAAGATGTTTAACAGCATAATAATTATATTTATGTGTATGCACCTATTAAGTGTGTATCTATATTTATATACTTAGTTTCAATGCTGGACTTTTTATTTGAACAAAGGTTTGCAATATCTAAGTATCAAACATAATACTAAATCTGGTTTTGCATCATGTTTATTTTTGTATTTTGATTTAAAACCAGAATAAAATGAAAATGCATGCTAACACAAATATATGGTAAACAAAGGTAGGAGAATTTTACAGGCTCCTTTCCTGAGAGACAAATTCATTTTTCTTTTTAGTCATCTAACCAAGTCTGTGATAATGGATCACTAATTTAAAATACAAAATATTTACTTTTCTGCTGGCTAATGACAACCACTGTATTAAATGATAAATGTATTTCAAATTCAGTTGTATACATTACTTCATTTTAAGTGTTTCAATCCAGAATAACCTTTGCAAGTAAAGAATGTTTTCAGATGTTACTTTCTTCTTTTCTGTCACTGGCACACTGATTACACTCATAGAAACGCTATTCAGCGACTGTCCAGTATTGCCAACCAGTTCATTTCAGAATCTGCCAGAAAAAAAGAATAGTAACATTAAGTGGAGGAAAAGTTTAAATCAGAAAACAACTTTAATATTGCAAGGAGAGGCAGTATAAGGTTTGCTTCTTTTAGAACATTTGTGATGGTCCATGATGTTTTCAAGATGACTTACAATATTATGCTTAGTGATGACCATGGTTTTCAAACAGCTTGGCCTTTGTGGTGTAGGAACATTCATTCTTACTATCATACTTATTATATATTGTTTCTGGAGATATTAACTAAGGATAACGAAACCAGCACATTTGAAAAATAAACATTTGTTGCCAAAACCAATGTGTGAATGTGGTGTATAAAGGCTTATTACATTTGTGCACTAAACACTTGGAAATGGGTTTTCTAACCTGCTTTTAAATCTTCCACTGTTAAAAATATAGCACCTCCTGAATAGTTGAAAAGTAAATGTGGCCATTTAGTAAGGTCATCAACCAATGATGCATGGGGATCTTCCATTTGGATCTGCATCTTTTTGTGAGATATCCTTTGCAACTAGGATAGCTGTGAACACCAAATATAGAAGTAAACTAGACTTAGAACCAGGCTTTGGAATTGCGGTATCACTAAGTATCAACCCATGATTTTAAAACATGATGAAGGCTCTTAAATAGCATTGTTCTTAATAAAATATTAATATTTTTGTGAGTAAAAAGCCTTTTTGTATGGCAAATGAATACTATTAAGAGATTTTATTTCATCTTTCACATCATTTAATTATTTTGTATTTTATTGTGTGCACAATACATTAGTGTATGTATCATTAATAAGTAAATGTATACCTATATATTTATAGTGAATGCTCAGAAACTTTAAACTGAAATGGATATGCTACCAAAAAAAGCTTGGAGATAACTGCTCCAGAAGCATGTGGACTTCTGAATTTAGAAGACTCTTTGTTTTTTTCAAACACTTGGGTAAAGGCTTATTCTGGGATGTGGTCTAACAACAGACTTGGGCTCTCATCTCCCCCCCCCATTGTTATAATTTTAGTTTTATGTGCATTATTAACATTTTATCTGTCACTTTATGAAATCTAATTAAAAATTAGTAAATCAAGCCCAGATTTGTATGGTTTGCTAATTTCCTAGACATAAATGCTTGTGCCGAAAATTTAACCATCGATTATTTAACTTCTGTTGGCCTCAGTGTCCCGGAAGAGAGAATGAGGGGTTGGCAGATTGTTTTTGCCTTCTCATAAGCGTGATTTATTTGTAACATTGTCAAAACAGGAGCTTATAGTGATACGATGGTGTGATATGGTGGTGTGGAAGGCAGTACAAAGAATCTGGAATTTTTGACTGTGTTTGGAATTCTCTGCTGTTCACTACCTATGTGATTGTGGATCTCAATTTCCTTGTAAAATGAAGGGGGTTGGACCAAATGATTTCTGAAACTCATGCAAAGCCCAAAACCTGTGATTCCATGTGCTCAAAGTGTAGGACAAATAGCAGTTCCTCTTTCTATCTACTTATTCTCTGTCATCAAGCTAGTCATCAAGCTTTTAAGTGCTTACTATATATTCTACCAGGGGAGACAACATGCAAACAGCTATAAACACACAGATTTAAACAGGAGGTGGGTTGCCTCTTGGCAATAGAGGTAAGGACTGGAGCTTAGTCGTGAAGGAAACCTCTGGGGAATCCAGGAGGTGAGGAATGAGAGCATCCTAGGCATCCAGCCCAGCCAGTGAAAACACAGGGAGTTAGTTGGTAGATGGAGTGTCCTGGGTGAGGACAGCCTTGTCAATACATCCTAAATTAAGAAGACCGGCAATATAGGAAGGAACCAGGTTGTCAAATGCTTTTCTTGAGCAGGAGTTTGTACCTTTTTTTAAAACTTTGGTATCACTTTGTCAGTCTGGAACTGTAGGGGTCAGCTAGATGGTATAATGGATAAGGTACTCGGCCTGAAGTCAAAAAGACATGTTCCTGAATTCAAATTTGGCCTCAGATACTTGCTAGCTCTGTGACCCTGAGCAAGTCACTTAACCCTGTTTGCCTCAGTTTTCTCATCTGTAAAAATGAGCTAGAGAAGGAAATGGCAAACCACCCTGTGGAAGAAAACCCCAAATGGAGTCATAAAGAATGGGACACGACTGAAATGACTGAACAGCAGCAGTCTGTCTGATGAAGCTTAGGGACCCCTTCTTGAGGCAGTTAGGTGGTACAGTGGGTAGAGCACCGGCCCTGGAGTCATGAAGATCTAATTACAAATCCAGCCTTACATACTAGCTATGTGACTTTGGGCAAGTCACTTAACTTCTGTTTGCCTCTGTTTCCTCAGCTGTAAGATAGGAATAATAATGTGGCTACCTTGTGGGGTTGTGAGGATCAGATGAGAGAATATTTTTAAAAGGCTTTATAGTGCAGCACCTGGCACACAGTACGTGCTATATAAATGCTTATTCCCTTCTACTTTCTCAGAATGTTTTTAATTGCAGAAAATAGAATACTTAAGTTACTAAGGAAGCCAATTATAACATTCATCAAAATGTTAAAAAAACCAAGTTTATGAATTTCAGGTTAAGAATCTATGCTTTAATCCCTGACATTAAAAGATGTTATCCCACTGGGGGATGTAGACAACTAAACAGATATAACTATAAGAAATTTTTTTAAATTAAAATTTATTTTTCATAAAAATTATGAGCTTAACAGGCACCAAATAAAATGAGAATTTCCATATACAAATCAGAATGGAAAAAAGAACAGCTTGTTTCTCCCTCCAAAGATACAACAAATTCAGTACTATTTTCTTTGTTAAAAATTTTTTGTTTTCAATTCCAGATTTCTTCCTCCCTCTCTCAAGCTTCTCCCTCACCCATTGAGAAGTGAAGGAAATTGATGCCCAATATACATTATTACTATTATACATATTATTATGATACATTATATTCATTTCAATGTTGTCCTGCTTGTCTGTGTTTGTGGAGAGAGTGAGATAATTTAAGGTGGTAGAGAACATTTAACATCTAGGGCTATGAGAAAAGGTTTACCTCATAGGAGGGAGGGTACATAATAAACTTGAGTCTTGAAGGAAGCTAGGGATTATAAACAGGTGGAACTGATTTCATGGAAGAGAGCCTTTGCAAAGGGCATATGCAAAGAGAACAAGATGGAATGCTTTTTTGCATTCATTTATTGGCTTGATATTTTTGGTTGAGCCCATTTGTTTGCTTAGAAAATCCAGTGTTAACACTGCAAGTAAATGACGTGTTGATTTGGGCAGCACCTGTGATGTTTGGATCACATTGCGCTAGGAGAAAGAAAATCTGGGTTAAAATTCCAGTTCTGCTCTTCAACTTCTGTGATGGGGCATGTAACTTCTCTGATCTCCAGTTACCTTCCCTGTAACATGACAGAGAGAAGGCTGGAAAAGGAGGAAATAGAAGTAATACTGTCATTGTAGTATCCTATAGACCACCTGGACAGAATGAAGAAATAGGTGAGGAGTTTGGGAAATATCACAGACCTGACAAAGAGAATACAGTAATGATGGGATACTTCAATCATCCAGTCATCTGCCAAAAGCAGAGGAGCAGATAACTTCTTTACTTACCTTAGTGATAATTTCATCCTCTAAAAGGTGGAGGAACTAATTAAACTAAATTTAATTATTATTAAATTAATAAACTAATTAAAAGGAATTTTGTGTTGCAGTCTGATTCTCATCAATAGGGAGAGAAGATAGCTGGAAGGAAAATGAGGGAACCTTGTGGGAAAGTCACCCATCCATTTTAGAATTTATCTTTTAAATTTATTTATTTAACTTTTTACATTCATTTTCACAAAATTTTGGGTTCCAAATTTTCTCCCCATTTGTCCCCTCCCCCCCCACCCCAATACACCGAGCATTCTAATTTTCCCTGTCACCAGTCTGCCCTCTCTTCTTTCATCCCTCCCTTCTCTTGTCTCCATCTTCTCTTTTGTCCTGTAGGACCAGATGACTTTCTATTCCCCATTGACTGTATTTCTTATTTCCTAGTAGCAACAACAATAATACGTGACAGTTGTTCCTAAAACTTTGAGTTCCAAATTCTCCCCATCCCTCCCTCCCCACCCATTCCCTTTGGGAAGGCAGGCAATTCAATATAAGCCATATCTCTGTAGTTTTGCAAATGACTTCGATAATAGTTGTGTTGTGTAAGACTAATTGTATTTCCCTCCATCCTATCCTGCCCCTCATTGTTTCTATTCTGTCTTTTGATTCTCTCCCTCCCCAAGAGTGTTGACTTCAAATTGCTCCCTCCTCCCATTGCCCTCCCTTCCATCATCCCTCCCTCCCTGCTTATCTCCTTCTCCCCCACTTTCCTGTATTGTAAGATAGGTTTTCATACCAAAATGAGTGTGCATTTTATTCCTTCCTTTAGTCGAATGTGATGAGGGTAAACTTCATGTTTTTTTCTCAGCTCTCCTCTTTTTCCCTCCACTAAAAAGTCTCCTGCTTGCCTCTTGAATGAGATATAATTTACCCCATTCCATTTCACCCTCCCTCCTCCCACTACATTTCTCTCTCACCATTTACCTTAATTTCTTTTCAGATATGGTCCCATCCTATTCAATTCACTCTGTGCTCTCTGTCTCTGTATGTGCATGCATATGTGTACATGTGTGTGTGCGTGTGTGCATGCGTGCGTGTGCATGTGTGTGTGTGCGTGTGTGGTCCCACCAACTACCCAGATACTGAAAAGTTTTAAGAGTTACAAACATTATCTTTCCATGTAGGAATGTAAACAGTTCACCTTTGGTAAGTCCCTTATGACTTCTCTTTGCTGTTTACTTTTTCATGATGCTTCTCATTCTTGTGTTTGAAAGTCAGATTTTCTTTTCAGCTCTGGTCTTTTCATCAAGAATGCTTGAAAGTCCTCTGTTTCATTGAAAGACCATATTTTCCCCTGAAGTATTATACTTAGTTTTGCCAAGTAGGTGATTCTTGGTTTGAGTCCTAGTTCCTTTGACTTCTGGAATATCCTATTCCATGCTCTTCGATCCCTTAATGTAGAAGCTGCTAGGTCTTGAGTTACCCTGATTGTATTTCCACAATACTGGAATTGTTTCTTTCTAGCTGCTTGCAATATTTTCTCCTTGACCTGGGAATTCTGGAATTTGGCCACAATGTTCCTAGGAGTTTCTCTTTTTGGATCTCTTTCAGGTGGTGATCGATGGATTCTTTCAATACTTATTTTGCCCTCTGGTTCTAGAATATCAGGGCAGTTTTCCTTGATAATTTCATGGAAGATGATGTCTAGGCTCTTTTTTTGATCATGGCTTTCAGGTAGTCCCATAATTTTTAAATTGTCTCTCCTGGATCTATTTTCCAGGTCAGTTGTTTTTCCCATGAGATATTTGACATTCTCTTCTATTTTTTCATTCTTTTGGTTTTGTTTTGTGATTTCTTGGTTTCTCATAAAGTCATTAGACTCCATCTATTCCATTCTAATCTTGAGAGAACTATTATCTTCAGTGAGCTTTTGAACCTCTTTTTCCATTTGGCTAATTCTGCTTTTGAAAGCATTCTTCTCCTCATTGGCTTTTTGAACCTCTTTTGCTAATTGAGTGAGCCTATTTTTCAAGGTGTTATTCTCTTCAGCCTTTTTTTGGGTCTCCTTTAGCAAGGTATTGACCCGTTTTTCATGCTTTTCTTGCATCTCTGTCATTTGTCTTCCCAGTTTTTCCTCCACCTGTCTAACTTGCTTTTCAAAATCCTTTTTGAGCTCTTCCAAGGCCTGAGCCCACCAGACATCCCCCTGGGATGTCTGGGATACAGAGGCCCCGACCTCCACGTCTTTCCCTGATGGTAAGAATTGTTCCTTGTTATCAGAATTGAAAGGCGGGAACATCTGTCCCCCAAGAAAATAGCTTTCTGTGGTCTTATTTTTCTTCCCTTTTCTGGGCATTTTCCCAGCCAGTTACTTGACTTCTGAGATTCCTCTCCACCCCCACCTAGATCCGCCCAGCTGGTGCTTGGGGTCTGAGATTCAAACAGGGCTTTCCGCGGCCGGCGCTGCTGCTATTCAATGTGAGCTTAAGTTCTGGTGCTCAGGTGGGGCAGGGCCACCTCCCAGGCTCAGTTCCCTCAGGGGGTTTATGCAGAGACCTTCAGTAATGGCCCTGAGCTCCTGCCTGCTCTGGGAGTTCCTGGCCACTGCTCCCTCTGCCGCTTCCTCTCGAGGGGGCCCGAGCCACAGAGACACCCCGCTCCCCTCTCGGCCAGCCCAGAAGTATCTCTCACTGACCTGTAGTGCCTGTGGGTGGAGGGACCTTTGCGGCCACCGGAGATTCCGTCCCTGAAGCCTGCTCAGATCTGCTCCTCTGGGGCTGCATGGCCAGGGCAGCATAGGGGTGGGTTCCACTGTCTGGTGTGTGACGGACCCCTGGGGATGGTTTTCAGGGCTCTCTGGAATGGAAATCTCTTCCACTGTGTTTCTGCGTGGCTTGCTTTGCTCCAGAATTTGTGGGGAGTTCTTTTTACAGAAAATTTCTGCGCTGTGGATTCGGAGCTAGAATATGTAAGTCTTTCTGTTCCGCCATCTTGGTTCCTCCCCCCATTTTAGAATTTATAGTAGAGAGGACATCTGAATGCATCCTTGACTTTTTGGAAAGCAGATTCAGTGGATTTTGAAGAAGGCTAGATAAGATCGCATGGATAAAAATGCTTCTGGGAAATTCAGGCCAGGAGAAGAGGGAGTTGTCCAAGAATGAGATGCTGAAGACCAAGAGGGAAACCGGTTCAGTGAGGAGGAAAAATGGGTTTTGTTTTGTAAAGACCAATTGTTTGTTGATCCTCCCACAGCTAGGATCAACAAACAATTTAGATAAAAAAGAAAGAGAGAAAGAAAGGAATGTATGGAAGATCGAAATAAGAGCAGATAGTGCACTTTGTATACAAGAGTGTGACATGTTGCTTGTCGGTTATGAGTTGAATGCTGAGGTTAGCAAGGAAGTTAAAGCCAAGAAGGGCTTTTTTCCCCCCTAAAAGTTATGTTGGCAAAAATTTTTAAAAATATAATTGGGAAATATTTAATGAAATTACATATCTAATGAAAAAATAGTGAAAAATGTTTAAAGAAAGAAAACATGGTTTGTAATCAAGGCTAGATTTGGAAAAATGGACTTTCTGCTAAAAGAATGGTTTTAATTAATACTCATTGCAATATGTGGTTTCCATGACTGAAAAAAATATAACGTGTCAAAATCTTGTGATTGTAGTGCCAAATTGTGGAAAACAAGTGATTTGTAAGCAAAGGGTGACATATTGCACAATAAAATATTTTTTAAAGATGTAAAAAAGAAGCTATGTTGGGGAAAATATATATGTTCTTTGAGGATCAGAGAAAGTGTAAACTCTTTGCTTGGGGTGAATTGAATAACTGACAACAGAGAGAATGCAGAGCTGTTCAGCCCTTACTTAGTTTCTGTTTTCTCTGCAAAGGAGAATGACCGTTTACACACTGGAAATGATAGAACAGAAATGACTAATAGAGAGCTGATAGCCAGGATTAGTAAGAATTTCTTCAGAGAGCATTGTAACTGTCCTTCATGAATTCATGTCAGTTACCTGGCCCACAGGAACTATATCCTCAGGTCCTGAAAGAGCTGGGGGATATCATTGCTGAGTCACTGTCAGCGTTATTTCAGAACTCATGAAAAATGGGAGAGATATCATAAGATTAGGGGAGCAGATGCTGTCCTGATTTTCAGAAAAAGCAAAGAGAATCTAGTCTACTGACTAATCTAGGTCAATGAGTTTGACTTTAATTCCTGGGAAAATTCTAAAAAGAATTATTAAATAGACAGCAAATATCTAGAAGGGGAAAGCAGTTATTATGAAGAGCCAGCATGGCTTCATCGAGAATGAGTTATGTAGACTAAGCCCATTGCCTTTTTTTTGGGGGGGGGGGACACAGAATCACTAAAGTAGTTTGTTTAGATTTTAGCAAAGTTTTTGATGAGATATATTCTTGTGAAGAAGCTGGAGACATGGGTTAGATTATAATACAGAGTCAGAACTAGTTGTTGACTAACTGAACTCAGTTGATGGTTTCAGCATGAGCACGGTAGGTTTCTAGTGGAGTATACCATGGAATTGAGGATCCCTGAGACCCTTTCAGGGGATCCTTCAGGTCAAAATTATTTTTATAACAATACCAAGCATTATTTGCCTAATTAAAATACTTTTTCCTTTTCCAACCAACATATCTGTGTAAGGCTGGATTTTCTTCATATACTTCAACTAAAACCAACATTGTAACGTAATGAATGCAGAAAGCAGATAGGAGAATACAGCTGTGTCCTGTTAATCTAGAAGACCGTAATGAGAATATGTAAAACAGCACCACTCTTCTCACATTTTTTTGTTTTGAAAAAAATAGTATTTCATTAAGTGTTATGTTAACATAATAGGTTTATTTTAAAATGGATAGTATCAAAAATTTTAATTTCTAATATAGTAAATATCTGGCTATAACCCACATAAAAGTTCTTTGGTGTCCCCAGTAATTTTTAAGTGTGTGGCACTTTAACACTTTAAGTGTTTGGTCTTGAGACCCAAAAAGTTTGAGAACTGTTACTTAAGGGTATTTCTTTTTGAAAACTCAGGAACACTTTCAAGGGACATTTTTTTCCCCTCCTTTTGGTATATAAATTATTAGATTATGAGTTAGCCCTTTAGAACTATTCAAACTTTTTTGCTTTGTTTTTTTCCAAATTATCTTTGTGTACTGTTTGTATTTTTGGGAATTCTCAACTCATTTTCTCAGAAGGAATGCTTATGTCAGTAATTTTGTTCACAAACTGATAGGTGTATGTAAGGAAGATGTTTTTATCCTTTTAGAGTTTAGTTTCTCAGGGTCCATGGCCATGGCAATGTCTAGTTTCCAGGTGCTAGATAATAACTCCCAGAATAGTTCCAAGGTTTCTACTTTGTAATTTCCAGAATCATAGTGATAGGCAGTCCTATTGCGACTGTGCCATAAGATAAGGGGTGATATAATGTAATATTTACTACACTTGCACAGAATGATGATATTGCTAAAGTTAACCTGTGAGTTGGCAAGATGCAATCTTTGTTTGTTGCTCTATAAAGAAAGTGGGCATTGGTTAGTGAGTGAAGAAACCACAGGTAATTCGTAGAGGAATGCATGTCCTTGCCTCAACCAGCCCCCAGTGAGATTTGAGGAGATGTAGAGGAGTGCACAAGCTGTGCCTGTCTCTATTGATCCCATAGAGATATCGGGGTAATTGCCACCCTTTCTTGCTGGCCCCTTCGAGCAGGGTGCTTAGGGAATGTTGGAGGAGCTCATACTCTCATTATCAGCAACCTTTTGAGAAGACTAGAACAGAATAAAGCTGATTATTTTACCCTCTGAAAGTATTTGCCTCTCTGACCAGGTCAAGAGTGAACCTGTTAGAGGCTGCAATCCTCAACTTCCAGTGCCTCCTGTATGTTATCTGTGAAACACAGGAAATATTATTCAGTTCTTAAGTGTGTAATCCTTGGTGCAAGCTGAATTCCTTTTCCTTAGTGTATATCATATTCCAAATTTTCCTCTTCTACTTTGTTCATAGGCAGTTTTGACTATAGTTCTCTAGCATGTAAACTGTCTTTCTCTGATCATTTAAAATACTTTGCTTTTTGCCTTGTGAGTTTTGCATCTTGGCAACTGCATTTCTGGGTAAGTTAAACCTGGAGGAGATTTTGTCTGTCTGCTATAGGTAGTAATACTTTGTGACAATTTTCCTTTTCAAAGAAATATTCAGATTTTTTTGTTTCATCAGACTTTGATTGGAGACAAGCATTTTAGTCTGAGTTCATTTGATTTTGGATTTACAGACTTGTTTCTCTGTCTTTTGACTTGACCCTAATTGTTGTACCATTCTATTTCTTTGCTATATCTCCCTTTTTTTTCTCCTGGTTATCCTTTATTTTACAATTTTCCACAGTTTTGTTCAGAGCCATGGATTAAAAACATTTCATTGTGCTCCAGTTTCACTCCTTTCTTTGTCAACTCATTTATTATGGTTTCATGCTATTCTTGAAGCTGTAGTGGCTCTTCCATCCTCATTTCTGAGAGTATGGCTATAGTTAAAGCAGAATTATAACTTTTCCAAGCATTCTTTTACCTCAGAGCGCATTTAATTCTCGTTTGTTATGATTTTATGCATTTTTCTAAAGTGACTTCCTTTATTTTCTTCCAGTTTATCTTCTCTTGCTCAGTTTGGGGCACATCCATTTAAAGGTAATGAAGGAAAACTAGACTTAGATACAATCTCTTCTTTAGCCATCTTGCTGCCTCTCTGAATTGTATTTTTTTTTCTGGAGTGTGATACAGTTTGAATAGGCTTTTGAAGACTTTAGTGTAGAAGTTCATGGCCTTGGTGAAAGTTTCAAATATTTAACGAAACTCCTGGGAGTACTTGTTTTGTACACTACATGTAATTATGAACCTCTGCTAGTCATAGTGAACCTTTGTTCCTTTCTCTTCAGTTATTAAATTTTTAAATTGATGCCTTGTTTTTACATTGCCTAAATTTTTCTCTATATCCCTCTTCTCCCCCTTCTTAAAGAGCCATCCCATAATACAAAGAATATTTTTTTAAAAAAAGTAAAAAGAGGAAGAGGGGAAAAACTTAGCAAAATCAATCACTTCATTAAAGAAGTTTGAAAATATGTGCATTGTTCCATCTGTGATCCTGCCAGTTCTACCAGGTAGTAAGATGGGGAGGTATCTTCTCCTACTTCTTCTTTGGGGCCATTCTTTTTCTTTGTAATTCTGCAACTTTCATTATTGATTGTTGGTAGTGCTTTCCATTTTTATAGGATTGTAGTCACTATGTATACATATGACTGTTACTCTGCATCAGTTAATTTAAATCTTGTTATGTATGCTTCTCTCTAATCATCATATTTGTTTTGTTATTTCTTATATATAACAGCTTGTGCTTTCTTAATTTGTCAGAAGTTTGCTTTGGTTTTCCAGGCAAGATAATCCTTAAATATGTTCTTTGAGTATCATCACTGAGTAGAATTTTTTTTCTCTCTTTTTACTGCATTAGCCAACATTTCCCTGGCTTCATTTTATTACCTTTGCTTTCAATTAAGGGACACAGTCTTTATTGGGTAATGAAGAGTTACAAGCTTTAGTGACTCTAGAGAAGAAGGAAAAAGGACTGTACTATTAAAGAATTTTTAGCATAAATCCAACCCCATCACAGTAGTTTGTGTGTGATGCCTTATGAGATTACTGAGAGTTCAGTTTCTAGAGAAAGCACTTCCTTAGTTAAGATAGGGGTTGTCAGTTTCTAAGCGGTCATTTTCTAGAGGAAAAAAACCCCCCAAAATATTAAAAATAAACTGAAATGGCTCCGTTGTTATAATGATTGTAATGTACACGTTTGTATTGTGTATGATATATTTATTTATCCTGGAAACATAGTAGAGAATGAGGAGAGAAGAGATACAAAGGAGAGGGTATCCAGAGGAAGTTTGCCAGGATGGTGAGAAGTCTGGAATCCATGTCATGAGAACCATGTTATGTAAGAGACGATTGAAAGAACTGGGAATTTTTAGCTTGAAAGAAGAAAGGATATGGGTAAAATCTGTTTTCAGATGTGTGGGAAGCTGTCCTATTGAAAGAATGGATTTGTTCTGGTTTTATTTAACCATTTTAAATGTGTTTTATGGAATTAGATAAGTAAACTCAAGGAAAACAGCTTCACTATAGTTTAATAATCAAAAACTGTTTCTTTAGAAGTTTATGTTCCACCTAAAGATTTCTTCTTTATGGATTTCATATTTCCTACTATAAAATTTTCTTGGCAATTTAATGTACCTGATTTCCAGAACTAGGGGATAATAACTAAGAAAATAACAGTACAAAATCAGTTCCATCAGGGAAAGAGAGTTTTTGTGGTGTACCGCTGCTTAGGTGGGCAAGACATCCTTATTGAAGGCACCCTGAAAGAAAGACAGGAGGGTGTAATCCTCACTGATGGAGACAGTTCAGAACCCTAAAGCTTAACAGTCCTGAGAATAGCAGTGTTCTTAACTTTTCAGTCTATCACGCAGAGAAGCTGCTCTTGTTTGGCTGTTTGACCATGCCAGATGGTTCAATATCAAAAGCAGATAAGGTTTTATCAATGGAAATGACGTTAAAGAAGATGCATTACCATCCAAACCAAGGTGATGCATTGCTCTTTCATCCTAAAGACTACTGGGACTTTCCATCTCATTTTTCTCATGATTGAAACCTCCAGTGTTTCCTCTCCCTAAAAATGTTAGTTTCGTGAGAGGAGAAAGCTATCTTACTTTTCTATTTCTGTCACCAGCTCCTAGCTCATTGCTATTGCTCATAGTAAATGCTTAATATAATATTTTGTTTCATTCTTTTATTAATTCATTCATGGTGACATAGTTGTTGTCTGTCCTTTGTTTTCAGAGGGCCAATGATATCACAGGTTAATGTGTCTTGACTTGTTCATGAATTGGAGTTAAGTGAGACAGAGATGCACAAAGTTGTCAGTTTCACTCTCCCAGAGTTACTAAAGTCCAGTGGCAAGTCAAAAGTCAAGACAACTGATGATAGCCTGGCATGCCGTGGATGACCTTTGTGTCTTTGATCTCTGACCAAACTCTTAAGTGCCTGATTCAGCCACCTTCGTGGCCTTTTTCTCATCCACCCATTCTGTGGGGTAGGGTGGGGCGAATCTTCAAATGCTTAGAGTAGACACCCCCCCCCTCCAACTCACCTTGCTTCCTTTTAGCCTAATATAATTAACTTCTTAATTTTTCTAGACATTGTGATTTTTAAACATTTTTATTTGATAGCATTATGGTAACTCAGATTGTGTGTGTGTGTGTTTGTGTGTCCGTGTCCTTTTTTTAGATATATTTCTTGTATAAATTAAATTTCTGGCCTTTACCCTCTTAACCCGTTTAAGGTTATGATTATTAGTATGCTTTTCCCCTGTTTTGTGTTTAGTCAGTACTCAGTCCTTGAGATTCCTATTTCTAATTAAGTAAGAAAAAAGTTTTCTTTACACTGTTTTGTTGCTAGGCTTTTCTCTCTTCCCTTGCCCCCACTTCCTATTTACTTGCCCTGCTTAGTGTTTTAT
The DNA here is from genome assembly GCA_023548195.1 of Bettongia penicillata ogilbyi. Taxonomy (NCBI): domain Eukaryota; kingdom Metazoa; phylum Chordata; class Mammalia; order Diprotodontia; family Potoroidae; genus Bettongia; species Bettongia penicillata. The sequence goes on along the minus strand of JAJHZJ010000066.1, from coordinate 1,322,789 downwards.
CTTTTTATTTATTTATATATTTTTCTTCCTCTTTTGATATTTCACTTTCCTTACCCAGTTAGAGACTGGTTCAAAAATCTTCTCTCACCTATTTTACTTTATTTGAAAAAAAATTCCTATTGATATTTTTGCTTTTTTATTACTTACATTTCCAAGTGAAGCCTTCTTCTAACTCTGTTCAGAAAACTATCCCTTTTACATAGAATTTTAATTAAATTTAAAGAATTTTAAAATAGGAAGAAAACAAAGTTCAGTAAAACTTCCCAACTTTGAAGAAATCTGCTGTTATATGCTATGTCCCATAACCATTCTCTATCTTATTCAAAGAATAAAGTGAGTTCTTTTCTTTGGGATCAAACTTGGTTACTAAAATTTTGTAGCACCTCAGGTTTTGATTGTTGTGAAGAGGTGACTTGTGTTTGTTGTGAGAGTTGTGGCAAATTTATATTGATGCAAAACCATGATGTGTACAAGAATTATTTTTTAAACTATTCTTGGCATATGCATTTGGGACACCATGTCATTTAATGCATTTCTTTAGGGCCGCTGGATGGTCAAGTGGATGGAGCATTGGGCCTGGAGTCAAGAACACCTGAGTTCAAATTCTGAGCAAGTCATTTAACCTCTGTTTGCTTCAGGTTCTTCATCTGGGTGGTACATCCTAGGGTTGAGAATGAGATGCTATTTGTAAGGGGCCTAGCATAGTGCCTTGCACATAGTAGGCGCTACGTAAATGTTAACTGCTATTATTATTATTATGTTGAAATATTTTACCTTCATAGCTCAGTTGAAAGATGGAATTTGAAGGCAAGGGATCTATCTTCAGATTCCAGCTCTGCTAATTGTTACCTCTGTGACCTTAATTGGGCAAATCACTTAATATGTCTGGGCATTTAGGGTTTCCTTATCTGTAAAATTGTGGGGTTATATTAGATCATGTCCTAGGTCTCTTCTTCTCTAAATATGTGATCCTGGGATCTATCTGGAACCAATGGACTAGGGAGGGGCTAGAGGGCAAAAGGCAAAGTTTGAATACTTCAGAAGAAGTAGGGGTTACAGGAAGGTGAGAGATATTTTAAAAACAGACCAAAATTTGTGTAACAATTATTGTTCTTTGTCCTTTTGCTGTGGCATTATTTTTTCTCTAAGTGCTATGTATTAAGGTATTAAATGCTTATGTAGGAAAATTTAAGATAAATGCTCAATGCATTATATCTAATTTGTCAATAAAAATGTAACATAATTATTTGATTCTACTATGCGTTTAGAAGATTAAAAAAATTCAGTTTTATTTTTTCAGTTTTTACTTTCAGTTTTTACCCAAGCAAAATGGTAGTAATGGGAAGGGACTCTTTTTTTTAAATGAATTGTTTTCCTCAGTTAGCTTTTGTATCTCCTTTTTTCCTCTTTGGCCATTTCTACTTTTTAAGGAGTTTTCTTCAGGGTACTTTTTTTCCATTTTGTCAATTGTATTTTTAAAGGAATTGTTCAATTTTTCTTCTCCCCTCTTATTTGTTTTTTAAAATTCTTCTTGAGCTATTGTAAGAAAGTTTTTTGGACTTGACTCCAGTTTATATTTCCCTTTGAGGTTTCAGATGTGGGTATGTTGACAGTATTGTATTCTCCTGAATTTGTCTTTTGGTCTTTCCTGTCATTAAACTACTTCTTTATGGTTATTGCTTTTCTTTGTTGCTTTTGCTCATGTTGTTTGCTTTTTTTTCTGGCTTTTAAAGTTCATCTCTGCTTCTGGTACACAGGGGCACTGTTCCAGTCTTTCTGTGCTGGTGACTAGGGGTATAGTTAATGATTTTGTGTTCTGGGGCCGTAGGTGCTGGCAGCTGGAGACTGGTAGCTTGCCTGGTGCTGAGCTGGAGCTGGTAGTAGTGGCTAGCATGTGCCTGGTATGGGCCTTGCCAGCTTCCACTCGGGAGCTCAGTGGTTTGCTGAGATGGGGCTTCCCACTGGCTTGCTGGGATGCCTCTTGTTCTGTACTGGTCTCCTTTAGCCACATCATGAGGGACCTTTCCCCTTAGTCTCCTGAATCAAAAGACTGCAGCACCTTGTCTTTCCGTTGGCTCCGCTATTTCAGGATTTTTCCTGAGGTAATATTCCTTGGGTTTTCAAGGTCAATAAGGGAGGGTGAGAGTGACTTACTTGACTCTGCCAAGATTGCAGGGACTTTTTAATGGTGAATTGCATTTTCAAATAGATGTATTCTGATACTCAGAAGATGTACAGACATTTCTAATCAAGATGATTAGAAAGGATTTTTTTTTTTGATCAGTATGTCTTATGCTCTTATTCCCTTTTATGTTTTTGATATTGTAAAAATACCATTTTTTTCCAGACGTTTTATTACCCTGCAATGTATTTCTGAAGTGGAGCTTTAAAATAAAAATAAGGAAGTGATATATTATTTTAAACATTGTCACAATTTTCTTTGCTGTTGACATTTTATATGTCAACCAGCTTGGTGTGGGGCATAATTACATGTGTGATGGATACTTTAGAGATATAGAGAGGCCCCAAGCTATTTTATCCTGTGTTTAAAAGAAAAAAATATTAATGCTTTTTCAAAATCTGTCATGTTTCAGAAAATCATGTATTATTTGGTCACAATTTTTTTATATTCTTTTCTTCTTTTTTTTTAGCATCAAGGTATTGGCCATCCTAGTGTATACCATGCAGTTGTCGTCATCTTCCTTGAGTTCTTTGCTTGGGGTCTGCTTACAACACCTATGCTCATAGTAAGTAACTCATAGTGTGTGTGTGTGTGTGTGTGTGTGTGTGTGTGTGTGTGTGTGTATGTTTATGAGTGTGTTAATTGTATATGTATTTGTGTTAATGTGAGACACAGGGACAGACTCTGATGGACTGCTAACAGTATGCTTGGGAATAGTTGTTGCCGGTGATTTTAAATCTCACTATTTTCTGTATTCATTTGCATCAGTTCTGTTGATCGTTATTTGAACATTATATTGAATGATGAGCTATGCTTGGAAAAGCCTGAGTTGTCTTGGCAGTATTATAGGGGAGGTCCACAGTACTTAGCTTGTGTGGATGCTTGTAGTCTCTCTCTTTTGTGGAAAATAGCTCCGAAGGAACAGAATATAGTAGATATCAGAGCTGTAGAGCTAGTGACATTTTTATTTGAGGAAGGTTAAGGATATTCTAGATTAGTGACCTGTCTTTTGCTATAAAGAAACCTATTGTTTTAGTGGGTTGAGCATTAAATACATTTATGCTGAGGTACCTGAGGGGAAGAGGGGAATATTTTTATTGCTAAGTATTTAGCAGGTACTTGTAGAAATACCTGTTGCATAGAGGTAAGTTATCTCAGGGTAGCTCGGTAGCACAGTGGATAGAGTGCTGGGCCTGGAGTCAGGAAGACCTGAGTTCAAATGCGGGCTTAGATAGTTACCAAGTGCGTGACCGTGGGCAGATCACTTCACCCTGTTTGCCTTAGTTTCCTCCTCTGTAAAATGGGCTAGAGAAGGCAATGGCAAACTGCTCCAGTCTCTTTGCCAAGAAAACCCCAAATGGGGTCACAGAGGCAAACATGACTAGGCAACAACTAAAGTTATTTCAGCAGAATTAGGTCTGGTTATAATTCTGTTTTTTAAAATCTTGAAATGTTCAATTTGGAGTTGAAATTCTTGCAAAAAGTATAAGCCATCGAAACCATGCAAGTGTAAGCATGACGTATAGAAGAAGCTCAGTGTACAAGAACATGAGTTTACTAAGGAGAGTGCCAGGATTACATTTAAGCAGTAACCACTAGTACATTTAAAATACAATTGGATTTAAAAAAGATTCACAACTGTCAAGTAAACATAGCTCTATCTAGTAGATCATATGACACTTATTACTCTTGCATAATTATTTTTAATAGAAACTTTTGATAGAAATTACTCAGAATTAATGTGTAGCTATTGTTTATTCTGTGATAACTCATGTCAGTAAATGTGTGCCTGTCAGAACGTTATAGAATCTTGGGCAAGAATCTGAAGTCTTTCTGGGCACCGGTGAGTGTTTTCCTTTCTATTGCCATTTGACAACAAAGTATCAGAATAGAGATAGCGTTAGTTAAGAAGTAAACATCTGGTTGAGAAGATGGTGTTTGAGAATGGGATTTGTAAATGATTTTTGTTTAAATTTAAAATAAAGGAATAACAAGTGCCTGACCAGGGGTAGAATATATGTAACAAGGACTGGCAAGAATGTATTTGCCTAGAGTCTTGAAAATTTGATCAAAAGGGCTTTAAATTGAAAATGAAAATTATGGAGGTGCAGCAAGGGCATTGGAAAGGACAGAAAACTGACTGTGTATATGTAGCCAGCTAGATTTAGAATAGTTAAGTTATAGGGGTAACAGTAACACTAGAGGAACTCATAGTGATGAGGGCTGGAGGGGGAGGGTGAAACCCCCACAAAGAGTGGAGTACCAGGGGCAGGTTACCTGGAATGCATTTTTGGACTCAAGCATTGTTTCATTTTTCAGCAGGCAAGACTTCTTAGGGCAACCTTAGAGGGGTGCAGGTAATGTTTATATAGGATATTCTGTAGGAAACATGTGCCAAATATTGTAACTAGGTGTTTTGGGGTGGGATTAGGGAATGGTTAAGGAGTGACTAGTTCTTAAAGGAACATGTGCTTTGGGTATCTAGTGCACAGGTATGTTACTCAGAGTTCATTGAGAAATAGCCCAAGGGGAGGCTACATGGAGGTGTGGTTTTAGGCCTGAAACATCACTAAGTCAACTAGTGGTTAGGTTTGGTTCAGAAATACCATGTTGCTCCCATCAATGTCTTGTTAGACAAGATAAATGTAAGGGAGTATATCTATCTATCTATCTATCTATCTATCTATCTATCTATCTATCTGTCTGTCTGTCTGTCTGTCTGCCTATCTAAATCTATATGGTTGGTCAGTGAGTAGTTATGACCCAGTGCACAGCCAGATCAGCCAGTACACAGCTGGTTCAGACTAACAAGTTCCGTAAGTGCAGCTGGCTGCTGTATCAGGAAGGGAGATAATAGTTGTTGCTGGGGCAGGTTGTGTCCTTGGGCTGGGGAGAAACTGCTTGGGGGTAGTATTTTGAGGCTAAGGAGAAATGCGATTTTTAAAGAGAAATGTGATATTAGAATTCAAGGCCAAGCACATGCACCCAAGCACCCCATCAATAGCAATCAAACTTGGATAAGGGAACAATCTGTAAAACCTATAGCCTGACCTTTGTCCACAAATGAGCAAAGTGTGGATAACGAGTAAGGTGCACTCCACAGAGTGAGGCAGATTTGACCCCAGAAGTGTCACTTATACCACAGTAGGAATAGATCTCCTTTTTCAGGAGAAACACCATTGATGGAAAGGTAAATGGAGGGAGGGTGATGGGTACCATTCCATTTTAATAAAATAGACTCATGTGAGGACATCTGGGACCTGTGGCAGGACTGGGGAGGGAGGGAAGTGTGCTGGTGGGTGCTTGAGTGATACTTCACCAGAGGCAGAAAGTGTGGCAATATTGTCATTAGAGTATACTGCAAACTTTTTGGATAAAAAGAGGAAATAGAGGAGAAATTTGGGAAATGGATCACAAATCTGATAAGAGTTAAGATGTGGTAGTGATGAGGGATTTTAATTATCTGCATGTCTGCTGCTTCCATATTCTTCTCCCCACAGTAAGTGACATAGGATCTACTTTAAACATCTGTATAGGTACTGACTCCCAAGAGTGTATGGAATCCATGCCCTCAATATGCTCCCCCTAATCAGTCACCACAACTGAAAATGACCTCCACTTCAGCAAGGGTATTGTTTCCCTTGATTGTTTTCCTCCCCAACACTTAAGCAGAAACTGGGTTACCCCTGTAAAGTTCTCATGGTTCCCCAAGTTAGAGTGGTAACCTGACTGCTTGTATGTAGCAACCCTTTATATGGCAGCACCGCTTCATCAACCTCCAAGACACAGTGATTCAGGCTTATAACCTCTAGTCCTGTAGTTAGAACAGTCTAAGCCTTGGAGAAACCTCAGCCCTCACCTTAAGGAGACATGTTCTAATAACTCCTCAGATCTGGATATAAAACCTTAGGTGGCCCTGAATGACCTACTGGGGTTGCAAAATGACCAGACGGGATAGAGACTTGTAGGGATGTCCCAAATTTCGGTGGGACAAAAAGATCCTTGTTGCCCCATTCTTGTATGTTCTAGTATAACTTTTCTAACACCCTCATAGGCTGCATCAATTATCTTGTCCAGTGTTTCAGAAGCAACCCAGAGCTCCCTATAGGAAAGAGCATCATCATCCTGTATTCACCTAACTTAGAAATAATAAGATATCTCTTCCCATCATCCTTAGAATGTCTGTCTGTGTGGACAGCCTTGTTTGCCCAGATAGTTGCTAGGGCTATTCTAATCTCCCCTCAGACTTCAACAGTTGATCTGCTTGGGCAGTTATGGTAGTCTGGGTGGCAAAGTTCCATAATAACTAAACCCGGAAACCATTGAGGTGCGGTTCTACCCAAAAGGGGAGATTAATTATACCCTAAGCAGGCTGGCCTTTTGGATGGGGGCAGGACTTCTGTTAAGGGGTCATAAATCCTGTTTACCAAATCCATTAAAAAAATATTTTTAAGATTTCACTTCCTCCTTTGATATCTCCTATTGGATAAATGGCTACAGAGGAATTTATTTTTTGGGCACCAAATCTAACAAACTCTCCATTTTAGCCATATGAAAAAGTCAAACTGGAAATCTTTATTTGGGGTCTCTTCATCAGAAAGAACACATCTTCTGGAAGAGCTCCAAGCCAGTGAACTGTTACTGACCACAAATGGAAGAGGTACCCCCAGTAGATCACATCTTCATTAGCCTTTGTTCTAATAATATGAGTTTGCTTTTTGAACTTATGCAGTATTCCAGCTTGGCTGGTAGTGCAAGCTTGCTCACCTCCAGCTCTCACACTGAAGAAGTTAACTCCCCAGGAGGTAGGGGCAGTTAGAGTAGTAATGAGATAAGCCCAAGGATCTGGTCCTCCAGCACTCATTCCCAATCCTCTTCTTCATTCCTGCTCCCTTTCTTTCTCTTTCTTTATAACTCTAATTTCATCAGAGTTTAATAGTTTAAGACATTCTTCAGTGAAACCTCTGCATCAGAGATTGTACTCGTTATCTTTACCTTCTCTCAAGCTCCCAAATGTATTGTCATCGGCCTTTTCACTGGTGCTTTTGTTACTAGGTCTATAAATTGTTCTGCCTTAAGAGCTAGAAAGCTAGCATTCATATAATGCTTTATTTTTATTATATTATTTATTATATATATTATATTCACATAGGTTCGCAGAGTACTTTATATATGTAATGTCATTTGGGCCTCACAACAATCCTGGGAGGTAGGTGCTTTTATTATCCCCATTTTACACATGAGGAAACTCAGACTGAGAGGAGTGAAGTGACTTGTGCAGGGTCACACAATGAGTGTCTGAGCTGAGGGCTGTCCTAGTTCCAAGTTCAGTTGCCCTCTCCCCTGTGCCATGAGGCAAAATGCTCAAAAATCAAAAGTACATTCACCTTTCCCTCCAGTTGCTAAATATGCAAAACCAATTTATCTTCATTTTTCCAAATAGGGTTGCTTTTTCAAAACCATCATTAAGAGCCAAGGGATTCTTAGTTTTGTTATATTCCTGCTTTCCCTGTCAAGCTTCTTAAACATCTCTCCCCTAACCCCAGAGTGTTAGTGGCTGTCACCTCCTTATTCCATTGAGGGGGCTCACCATACACCCTTAGTACAGCCCTAGCCACAGCTTTCCCAGGTACTATGTCTGGCCAGTTAGTCACTACCTGAGGCTCCCTTCTCTACCACATATCCTCCACTTTAGCAATGAGTTTAACTGTTAAATCATTGCAAACAAACCAGTACATTTAAGCCTCAGGGACAAGGGAGCCATACCAGTTGTTCAGCTGGTCTTCTGGGCTGACCAGATACCAAGGACAGCCTTCCTCCTGCCAAGGAAGGCCAACTTAGTCTTCATAAAACAGATACCATTTCTATTATCTTCTCCTCTCTGCTCTATGAGAAACTTTCTGAGGAAATTGACTACAGTGCTGGGCAGCATATAGAAAGACACGATGTTTGTGGTTTTATTTTACTGAATTGAATTGTTACCTAAAATGGGACTTCTCTTTCTTTTTGGGGGTTTCAGTTGACTTATCTGTAAAATGGGGGTATTGAACCAGATTGAGAATTGCCTCAAGGTTTTTTTTTTGGTGGTGGTACACAGTCAGATGTACATATATATGAATTTCTACATATAATTAATCACATTCATTTTCAGTTGCAGTTTACTGATTGATTGAAATCTGAGTCATTGAAATAGCAAAAGACTTGAGTCAGCAGACCTTTGTTTGAAGCCTGCCAAAGATCATAGCTTGGCTGGGGAAGAGGAGACATAAAGAGTTTTAGGGCGTGGTACTTGGGCATGTTTGTAGGCAGAAAGGAAAGAACCAATACATAGATAGAGGTTGAAAAGTAGAAGGAAGGGGAATGAATACAAGCTGCTGGAGAAATCTGGGTAGGAGAGTTATTGAAGGCATAAGCAGAGAAGCTGGCCTTGGCAATGAGATGAGCCACTGTTCACTAGAGACTGGAACTAAAATGGGGACCATCATGGGGTTTTGAGATGTAGATTTGGGACAGGGGGAGAAAGCTCATGACAAATACCTTCTAAGGTTCAGCAAAATATGAGATAACCTCAGCTTGAGAGGGACAGAGGAAGAAGACTGAAGCTGAGACCAAAAAAGTTTTGAATAGTTATTCTGGGAACTGTGAATGACCTTGCTGCAGTGATGAGATCCCATAAATATTTTATTGGACCCAGTCATCATGGTTGTGTGACTTCTGGCAATTCAGCCATTCAGCAATTCCATACTTATATATTTCAGCTGAAAACTTTTGGATCTAGTTGTTGACAAAATTAAATAGTACCCAATCTGAATGTCAGGGACTTTGTGAACAGTGAAGAGCAAAGAGGTGTATTGATAGTTACTGTATTTAGCTAAATGGGTTTTGATGAATATAAGCAAGAAGGTATGTTTGAGAATAATGGAAAAAAAAATTTCTGACAAAATTTCTCTATTTCTCTGAAAAGAAAGTGTCTTTTTGTTCTTTTAAGTTTGTATTTCAACCTGTGATGTAGTTTATTTGACTGTTTCTCTCTTTTTTTGGCAGGTCCTACACGAAACATTTCCTCAACATACTTTCCTCATGAATGGTCTCATTCAGGGTGTGAAGGTAAAAAGACTTGTTTGTGTGGGTTGAATTAGGCATGAAGCTAGAATTATAAATAAGACCTCTAGGGGATTCAGGTAATGCCTAGGGAGACAAACTAATGTTTCATCTGGAGATCTCGGTTTAGGTTTTGACCTGAGTTACATTGGAAAAACAAAGTAACTCCATTTATCAAGTTTAGTAATATCTTAAAACAGGGGCTTGGACCTGCTGTAATTTTACTAAATTTTCACAAACATTTGCTAGGTAATTTGCAAAGGGTTTCCGAATGACTGGAGTTTTATAGTTCTTTCTTCCCACAATCTGGGAAGCTGGATAAGGGTTATTGCCCTTTAGCTACTCATGGAATTTTAGGCAAAGAGGGAATAAGCACGTAAGCACATTGAATGGAACCTTTTGATAAAACTGAATTAGCATGATGGTATTCAGAATCCTTAATCCTGCGTTTAGTCTCATTATCCGCTGTACTCCTACCTCCTACCTCTCCCTAAAACCCCGCCAACCATTAGTTAATGAGCATCTTGAGCAGTGCTTTATAGTTAATACTTTACAGATTTCCCACAATGGAGTATCCTTTGGGATTTGCTATTTGCTTCTCTGGCAAATTGTGACCTGTATACATTTTTGTGGCATGCCTCACAGACCTCATCTACCACAGAAATGAACTATGTGCAAAGCTGTTTTTCCTCCAGGGGATATTTTTTTTTTTTTTTTTTTTTTTTTTTTTAGTAGGAGAGGCCACCATGCAGCTAGGGAGCATAAAAATTTATTGGGGGTAAAATTATTGTATGTGACATTGTTGGATAACAGTGTAAGGCAGAATGAGATAAGGTCGATGTTGATTGGCACTTTGGTTGGAAGTCTCAGAGAAGCAAGGAGGGCAAAGGAATTGGTGTGGGCTAGAGTTGTAGTAGAAAGTGATATGGTAGAAGTGGGCATGATTTAGGCCTTAGTAATGGGAAAGCTTTGGATTGATGAAGGGAGGGAAAGAAGGTGGCATAGAGGTAGAGATGAACATGGTGACTATTATTATGAACATTCCAGAGCCACCAGGTCAAAAGATACTGGATTGAGGCAGCTAGGTTGTGCAATAGATAGAACACTGGCCCTGGAGTCAGGAGGACCTGAGTTCAAATCCAGCCTCGGATACTTACCAGCTGTGTGACCCTGGGGAACTCAGCTGGACTTAACTGGAGGGATATGTTTTTTGGGGACAAAACAGAGGAAGAAGGGGTATTTATTGACATTCATATCACCCTAAGCCCTTTCCTAAGGAACTCAGTATGACTTACAGTCTTGCTCTCTACACCATCCTTCTTTCAGAGCTTAAATATTTGTTTTGACATCCCTTTGAACACCCTGGAGTCGCCCAGAAATGTCCTGTCTCCATGGTCTTGAATTTGGAAGTTCCCTTCTCTTTTTATCCTTCCCTGTTTTTCAGTCCTTTATTGATTCTATCCTTCTTCAGCCTTCACTGTTCTCTTTGAGTTCATCATCCTACTTTGCCCCCCAAAATTCCTTTTTTCTTTTACAGTCTTGATTAATGTCTTAAACAAAATATTCCATTCATGACTCCCTTGTCTTCTTGTCCTTCTGTCCGTGCTCTGCTCATCATCAGCCTTGGGTACCCTTCATCATCTTCATTCTTAAATGTTTGTTTTAAAAGAACAGATTAAAATCTCTTTCAGGAAAAACATACTGAAGGTGAGAAAAATATTGATTCTTTGGGACCTTAAAAATATAGCCTAGGTAACAAGGTGGCCCACTTTATAGAGTTGAGCTTAGAGGATAGAATGATGAACTTAAGAGTCAGGATGACCTGAGGATGAAATTCTGCTTTAGATACTTAGCTTTGTAACCCTGGGTAAGGTATCAGATCTCTCTGAATTATAATTTCCTCATCTGTAAAAGGGGAATAAAAATAGTACCTACCTCCCTAGGTTGTTGTGAGATTCAAATGAGATAACATGTACATAAACATATATAAATGTTAGCTATTACTATTGTCGTTGTTGTTGTATCCTGGTGTAGGGATGTGATCCAGTACCTTTTTTTTTCTTTTTTTGAGGCAGTCAGCATTAAGTGAGTTGCCCAGGGTCACACAGCTGGCAAGTATCTGAGGCTGGATTTGAACTCAGGTCCTCCTGACTCCAGGGCCAGTGCTCATCTATTGCACAACCTAGCTGCCTCAATCCAGTACCTTTTGACCTGGTGGGTATGCTCTGGAATGTTCATAGTAATAGCAAAAATAGCAAAAATTACAGAAACTCTCCAGTTGGTATAATACACACTCCAGAGTCATTCTAGGGGAAAGCTATGGTTCCCCTGGTTTGCCTTCCCTGCTTTTAATCTCACACTACAAATTTTTAGACTTAGACAAAATCACTGTTATGAACACATAGCAGTATCAAGTCATATAAAAACAAACACTCAAATACCCGTATAGTCTAGGGGGGTTTCTGAAGAAAAGGACTGAGATTTAAACTCTTGGAAAATTAGGGAGAATAAAGGAGCTGTTGACTGGACTTAATTCTTACCATCCAGTTTAGTTGGTTTGCATTCCACTCAAGCATCTTTCCTTTTGCTCTCCAGTCTAGGGTCATCTGCTTGTATCTTACTCTTGCTTTCCCTACTTGGTGCCCCTAAATTTGGATGAAAAGATTCTCCCTGTAGTCCATGAGAACTCCAAAACAAACAGTTCTTCTGAATAATTTTGAACAATCTAGTCCTGAGATTCTCAGTCTTCCCAGGAAAGTCCTAAAGTTTTTGTTATCCCAAATCTTAGCCAACTGTAATTCAGTCTTTTAGACAATTGCTCAGACTGTTTCCTTGTATGTTCCTGGACCAAGAGAGCTTCCCCCTCTATGTGATTTTCTCTCCCAAGGATTTATCTGCCTTCTAGCCTCAGACAAATTTCCTTCCTTGACAGTTATGATTCAGCTGTTGCCTATTTTCCTTAATTGCCCCCTTTCCGAGGATTGTGTAAATTAAATTAAGTTGTATAAGATTGATAGAAAATATTGCCTCATAATGAATTTATATCTAGTAGTAATCTTTATGGTATTTGTGACCATTTCTATAAAAATTGGACATCAGTTTCTTGGCCAGGAAAATTATCCTGTTGGAAAATCAAATTGAATTTTCATTATGTTGACTTACAGTGTCTTTTCTAGACTGTATGTTGTCGTTTTAAATCCCTTTTCTTCCCCTACATTATAGACTGTTATCTGTTGTGAGAGCAATAAATTTTCCTAAGAGCAGAATTTTTCAGTTTAATTTGAGAAATGAAAGTGAAAGGTTTGCTGTAAAACACTGTAATGAGCCACAATGAGAAAACTCTGCCTGTAAAAAAAAAGTCCAGATTTCAAACTTTGATAATGCATGTGCCGTATGACTTAATGTTAGAGAGTCAGAGAATGTGGTTTGTTTCACTTTCTATAAAAAAGAAACTTAAGCAAGTGATGGTTGGCTTTTTGTTTTTCCTATTCCCCAGGGCTGCTACTCATCTTTCAATTTCATTCATAAAGTTTGAAAGAATAGATGGAATGGAAAAATATTTATTAAGCTCCCAGTGCAATGCATTGATCTAAGCATGTGTAGGAATATGAATAGAAAATTTAGACCATCTCTGTTCTTTAGGAGCTCATTGCAGGAGACAACATTCCTGTATTACTCTTGGTCTAATGGTTGGATTTTGAGGAAGCAGATGACCAGAATATGTATTTGCCAACCTCGTCCTCCCCTCTCCCCATCTTCCTGGTCATCCCTTAAGACACAATGAGCTCAGTGAATTCTCTCCTGGGAAATGGAAAATGTTGAGACCGTGTTGGCTTCTAGGCTGACAGTTGACAGTTCTCTCCAGGTACATCGTAGTCCTGGGAATAAGTTAATTCTCTAAGAATTCCTTAGGAAAATTCCTTCTTTTTGACTGATAGAAATCCCTTAAGAGTAGCTTGTGGTGTTTGATCACAGGGATCATTTGGGAACACACTGCTTGATTATGTCTGTTTTGTTTTGTTCGTTGTCTCTAGTGGAGAGGGAACCCAGAATGGGGAGTCTGCTTTTCTCAAACTTTTCTAATTGTTGGAGTCATGTTATTATAGTAAGTAGAGACAAACTTTTCCTGATTGTAATAGAAGCCCAGAGATTTCAAGTCGATTTGTTTGTTCACGGTTATATAGCTAAGGTAGAAATACAGCCACAGTGCAAACTCAGGTTTTCTGATAGCTTCTTCCATTCCATTATGCTTTTTTCCCCTTCATGTGAGATTAAAGTATGCATGAGAGAGAACCTTTGTCAAAAAGATATGAGAATTTCGGGAGAATCAAGTTATGCAAAAAACTTGACAGTAGATTGTGTTACAGCACATTCTTTCTTGTTTAATAGGAAGAGCACCGGATTCGTAGTACAATTCTGCTGCTTACTTAGTTGTGAAATCTTGGGCAAGTTACTTAACTTCCTTGGGCCTTGGTTTTATTATCTAGATATCAAGTGAATTGAACTGAATGGTTATTATGGATGTTTCCAGACCTGTGATTGTGAAATCACAGAAGGAATTAATTTTAAAAATTTATTCTCAAGCTGACAAACACTTAACAAAATGAGCAGTTCCATGCACACTATATTACAGAAGGAGAGATTGTAAGTCCCCTTAGCCCCCACGTACAGATAAATTCATCAGGGAATCACTAAACTCCCTGCTTGTCTGTGATTTCTTCAGGCCTTCCTCTTCTCATTTTGGGAGGAGTGGGGAGAATGCAATCCCTATTCCCTTCTCCTTCCTACAAATCTCTCCCTGCCCCTCATTGAGAAAAAAGCAAAACCCATATAACAAACATGCCTAGTCAAGCAAAGCAAATTCATACGTTGTCCACGTCCAAATCATAATTGACCCATCACCTTTCTGTCAGGAGATGTATAGCATGCTTTGTCATTAGTACTTTAGAATTGTGGACTTTACATTGATCGGATTTCTTAAGTTTTTTAAAGTTTTTTTTTTAATCTTAAAATTACAGTATCTGTGTTCTCACTTTAAAAAAAATCATGTTCCATTGATTCTTTTTCCATGACTTCAGTCTTTTTACTGGTACCACCTAGTATAGGCTCTTCTTGTCACCTCCCTGTACTAATGCAATAGCATCCTAAAAGTCTTGCCACCTTTGAGCTCTTCCCTCTCTAATCTATTCTTTGTATCACTGCCAGAGTATTTAGCATATTTTTATTTAAAAAAAAAACATTGATGACTTTTTTCTCTTTTTACATAAATCACTTCCCAGTAGATCCTCTTCCTTCTTCTCGTAGTTGCCTCTCTGTAACAAAAGAATAATTAGATATGGTGCACAGTACAATACAGTGCACATTTATTAAGCTCTTGGGATGCCACAGGATCTGTGCTAAGTGCTGGGGATATAAATGGGGGGAAAAACACCAGACAGTCCCTGCCCTCAAGATACTTCCAGTCTAATGGAAGAAGACAACACACAAAAGGAAACATAAGTGGGGAGGGCAGAGGGTAGAGAGGCGAAGGGGCAGGTTGTTGATAGTAGAGTTGAAACCAAGCAGTGAGGCTGGTAGAAAAACAGATCAAAACACTGGCCACATCTGACAATATATACCTCCCCTTGCACCTTTTTTTAAAATTTTTTTAACCTTTGTATCTCCCCTGGGGCCAAATATGATATTTACCCCAACTGAATTAAATCTTAATTGAAATAATCTTTGTAGGCTTCTCAAATTGTCAAAAGACAAAACCTTGATGAGTCTTAAGGCCTCTTAGTGTGATCAGTTGTATGTATATTACATCTCTGTTTCTAATCGCTTTTGAAAACTGTTTTATGCCTTTCCTTTTCCCTTTTCATTGATACTTGCTTAAAACAGTTTCTAAGTGAAGTATGGCATCTAGTCACTGGATTCAGATGACTGGAGGAGAAGTGAGACTGGTGACCTGCACAGTCCTCTCTCACTCAAAAACAAAATCAAGTGCAAGTCATGTCATCGTTTCTCTGATGGCATTCGGCAACGAAAGATGAACACATATACATAAGTGAAGTATGACAAGAGGTTGAAGCGCTTATACTTCAAATGATTTTGTGTTAGGGACACATTAAATCAAAATAAATATAAAATTTTAAATGATATTAGATTCAAAGTACAGATACTCTGTATGCATTCACTCTTGTTTCTTTTCCCTTTTTTTAGGGGCTGTTATCTTTTCTGAGTGCTCCCCTTATAGGTGCTCTATCTGATGTATGGGGAAGAAAACCTTTTCTTCTAGTTACAGTTTTCTTCACATGTTTCCCAATTCCCTTAATGAGAATAAGCCCATGGTAAGTGACACTGCCTTTCTCAGGGTGGTCTGAAGGACTTTTTTGGGTTCTTTGGAGACTGAGTATAATTAGGAGATGATCACAGATTTAGAATTTTAAGGGACTTTAGAGACCCTTTATTCTAATTCCTTCATTTGTCAGGTGAGGAAACTGAGGCTCATGGAGGATAAATGACTTGTCTAATACTGCACATTTGTAAGGCACTTGTGATTAAAGTCCGACTAGCATTTTTGTGCTGTTGGAATCTTGGGTCAAATGAGATAATAGCTGTAAAGTGCTTAGCACAGTGCCTGGTTCATAGTAAGCGCTATCTGAAGGTTGGTTGTTCTTATTATTTTTGTTATAAGCAATGTGCATGCAGCTTGTGAGATTCCTGTTTAGAGTTAAAATGAATACTTTAAAAATTTTTAAATAATTCCTGTGACCCTGATCCTATTCCTGTTTTAAAGAGCACCTGCAGTTTTTGTAGTTGTTTGCAGCAGATACTCAGTTTTTTTTTCCTTTGTGAAAAGAGACTCGTGTTTTGCACATGATAAATCTCATGCTGATGAAATCACAGTTCCTTTATATAAATCTCCTGCCAGTATTTAAGTGCTTAAATTTACTTTGTACCATTAGGTACCATTTTAACTTAAAACATTCTCTGAAACAATCGACTTAGATCAATTTTCCATATGATGTTACATGGCAGCATCTATCATTTTATATAATGTGAAAATTTTAGTGTTAATAGCAAGCTCTTTCTTTCTGAACTTGTTTTCTTTTAAACTGTTCTGCCATGAGCTTCTCTTTTTGAGCCAAAGATTTTGCATTTTAGGCAAGTAGAGTTGGAATTATTATGAATGTTTTTGTCTGGCAGCAAAGATTTCTTCTTCCTATTTGGGCCAGCAAGTAATGTGTACTTTTTAACCTATCTCTTCTTACCAAAAATGTCCAGCTCTGAGTCAGGAGGGCTAGAGCTGTGGTTGCAGCTATGTGATGCAATGATTAAGACAAGCATGGACCTAGAGCCAGGAAACTTTGGGTTCAAATCCAGCCTCAGACACTATTAGCTTTGTGCGATCCTGTCAAGTTACTCCCTCAGCCTCTGTTTCCTCATCTATGAAATGGGGATAATAATATCACCTACTTCTTAAGGTTGTTGTTAGAATAGAATGAAATAATAATTTGTAAAGCACTTTGCAAACCCTAAATAAACTATATAAATCCTAGATATCATTATTGATGTTGTCATCATCATCGTCATCAATTTTACTCAATTTATACTTTGAATGTAGGGATAATAAATTTCTAGTTAGTTCTTGTCACTTGTACTTTTCTATCTGTCTGCTTTGGTATACATTTTTTCCCTACTTAATGGAAGCACAATAATGGACACATATATCCAGTAGGCATTTAGACTTTGATAAATTGATGCTTTGAAGAATTTTTGCTCTGAAAAATGGTCTGAATGTAACTTGTTCCTTGTGGGCAGAAATAATTTATATTTTAAGCTATAATAAGATTACTAACCTTTGTTAATTGTCAGCTCGACTTTTTAAAACTTTTTTGCAGCTTTTGCTGGTTTTTTTGCAGCTTGTCAAGAAAATAATTTCATTTTGATGAGTGAGGGATGTTGTTTATGCCCTAGAGGAACAGTTACTAAAAATTTTATTTCCATTAAGTAAATGATATCATATCTCATAATCGGTTGAAAAAAATTAATTATAGAAATCATAACCCAAGACATATTTGTAAATGCATATATACCTGTTTTCTTTTGACAATATAAAAAAAAACATGGGAAAGGCAGGGCTTTACATTGTGCAAAACAATCTTTGTTTTTAACTTAATTTTTTTCTTTATAGGTGGTACTTTGCTATGATTTCTGTCTCCGGAGTTTTTTCAGTTACCTTCTCTGTAATATTTGCATATGTAGCTGATATTACTCAAGAGCATGAGAGAAGTACTGCCTATGGATTGGTAAGATATCAGATAGACCTTTTGTTTTGTAATCAGTAAATTACCATGTAGGTGGTACTGAAAACCAACATAACACGAGAATGAATATTAATTGAAAAATTCTTTACAAAGGAGATTGTTAGAGTGTTAAGAAAATTCTTGCTAAAAGAATGAAGAGCCAGTTAGTGTTATGAAGTTGGAACCTCCCATTTCTTTGTTCATTCTGTTGGGGCAGGTCATAGGGAAATTTTTAAAGAAAAGAACCTGTAATTTTTTTTTAAAGGGAAAGAATGAGTGTGAACTTATTTTGTCCTAGAATAGACGAGAATAATCGGTTGTAGGGTAGGGGAAAAAGTGGTAGATTTGCAATTAGTAGATTTGAGGTTGAAGCCCTGGCTCACTCTATTTTTCACTTTGAACAAATCAGTCTGACTCTCTGAGTATTATCCATAAAACTAGGTAATAAACTATCTCACAAGGCTGTTATCTTAAAGTGCTTTTGAAATATGCATCATGATAATGATGATCATGGTGAAGAAAGTTTTATAAACTATCCTTTTGGTTAATTTGACCTTGGTAGGAAATGATAACTTTGCATTTATGCATCTTTAAATTCATTTACTGTACTGTGGTCAGCTCTTCTATATAAGGTTACATGATGAAATTAGCAGCTAATTTGAAACTGTATATTATAGATTGAAACTATATTGCAGAGATAACACGCATATAGTAGATGATGATGAGAATTCAAAAAGATTTTGGCTGATTAGAACTTGGGGATGGATCTAGTATGGTTGGATTTAATACACACACACACACACACACACACACACACACACACACATAGTTATAAATAGATAATCATCTTAGACTTGAATTTAAAAAATCACCTTCACAGAAGACTGTTAGTCAGCATATTGGCTAAAAAAAATACAGGGGTTTTAGTGGATTCCATGTTAGTCAACAATATGCTATAACAGCCAAGAAAGCTAATCGATCAATAAGTTAGCACTTATTAAACATCTAACATATGCCTAGGGCAGATCCAGAAAGTATAGCGTTTCATATTGGAAATATTTTGTTCAGTAACACATGCCAGATTTTAAGAAGGACATTAATTAACTAGAGTATATTCAGGGCAAGGCACCCAGGATAATGAAAAGTTTGAAAGTATGTCATGAAGATTAGTTGGAGGAACCAGGAATGTTTAGCATGAAAAAAGTAAGACTTTATGGGGAACACGATAACTCTACTTGAGTATTTGGCTGCTACTGAATGGAAGAGGGATTGCCTTGATTTACATGGCCTTAGGTAGGCCAAAGGTTCTTCACCTTTTTTTGTGTACTGGACCCATTTGGCAGTCTAGTGAAGCCCATGACCAAGGCTCAACAAGGCTTTGTAAATCTATAAAATAAGATAAATAAGATGTCAAGGGAAACCAGTTGTATTGAAATATAGTTATTAAAAAAATTTTTTTTAGGTTCATGCACTTGGGGTTTGAACTTTTACCCCAGAAGACAAAATTAGGAGAAATGTGTGAAAGTTTCAGATAGGTAGATTTGGCCTTTCTAACAATTAGAACTGATGAAAAGTAGAATAAACTGCCCAGGAGGTTGTAGTCTCTCCCTCTCTTGGGTTCTTTAAGTGAGGGCCAGTGAAACATTATTGAGTATGTTGTAGGAAGTATTCTTTTTCAGTTACTAGGTAGAATAGATGGTCTCTCAAGTCTATGAGACCTGTGGATTCTGAAACTTAAAGAATTCAGTTATTAAGATCCAGGCCTTGAACTATTATTTTGTTAAACCTTGTTCTCAGCATGCCTGTTGTCTCCTGACACAAGTCTAGCTTAAATTTTTTGTTTTTTGCTAGCACAGTGCTAGTGCACATTGGTTGTGTTGCATTTTGTGCTCAAATAGTTATATATTATCACACAAAAACCTTATTCATGAATAAACAACTTTAAAAATCACAAGCACATGATTTCCCAGGAGCAAAATACTTTTGTTACTAATTCAGAGAATGAATTACTATACCCAGTACTTTCTTGGGTCCTTTTCTCAGTCCCATTTACTGACTCTGAGATCTTGATTAATGACTTGACCTTTTTGTGCTTTTGTTTCCGGTCTTATAAATGGTAATAAGAATGCTTACTACTTGTGTATACTGCTGGGGAATGTAAGGATTGAAAGGTCATTTGTCCTTTACTTTATTGAGACAGAGTGATGAATTCTTGCCTGAGGTTTTAGGAGCATCATGAGCCCTGTTAAATAAAGGCATATTAAATATGAATGCCAAAAATTATGGCCATTATTCTGCCAAACATTTGCCTTGTAGAAAATGTTCTATTGAAGCATCTGGGAATTGGGTATCCATCCGTAAAGCCAGTTGTTAATGTAGCATGTTCAGAAATTTAGGTGTGGTAAGCTAATCTTCTCGAGATTATTTTTCACCAGATAAAAGGAATATCAGGACTTGGAGATTGTTGAGCTAGAATTAACTATAGTTGTGTAATTCTAAAAGATTCACACTTATTAAGGAGAGAACTTTATATATCTATCTATACATTTAAAACTAAGTTTTTTTATATCCTCATTATAGTACTTTTTTTAAGATTGATACATTTTTATGGTCTGTCTCAAAACAGATGAGGGAAATATATAGAAAGATATGTAAAGGAATATATACTTGCACATTTTAATATTCCATATAGATTTATGGTAATAGCCATCTGGAAGAAAGCCATCAACTTCTAGCCATTTACTTCTAGAAGTAAATGGGAAAAGAACTTTGAGGAAAATAGCTTTTGGCAAAGCTCAGGAGAGTAAATTAAGATGTGGAGAGAATAGTGAGTAAACTTAAATGTGATTATTTGGTTTCTCCTTAGGTTACCTCAGGATAGAAGATTAGAAAGGGTAGAGATTGCCTGGGAGCAAAAATATTCATAGATAAAAATTTTATATAGGGGCAAACATCCCCTATTTCTCTGTCGTTCTAAAAAGCAACCATTACAGTATACTCCAAAATGGTTGTTCATAATGAAGCCCCTGTACACCGGAAAGCAGGCAGGCATGGAGAAAGGGGAGAGTGAGTTTTAAGAGAAAGCATTGGGTTGGGTAGGAATAGACACCGGCAAAAGAAACATCACTTGTAGAGGGTAGATCTTAAATTAATGATTAAAAGGAAATAATGAAAGGTGTAAGTATTAGTATTTGTGATTAGATGAAGAGAAAGCCTGTAGAATGGGAGCACATCACTCCAAATACAGGTTGCTTATGTTCATCACTTTTTTCCCCCTCTTCTCTTCAAAGAGAGTGATGGGAATTGAAGAGAGAAAAGAAGTACTGAGGGTGCAGTGGAGACAAATACATTTAATCATAACTATGGATGTGAATAGGATGCACTCACCCATAAAACAGAAGAGGGTAGCAGAATGGATTAAAAAACCCCAGAATATAAAATGTTTTGCTTACTAAAAACATAATATACAGATTTTACTGTTAAAACTCGAGGCAGGAACAGAATTTGTCATGTCTAAGTAGCTAAAACAAGCAGGGATAGCAATCATTTCTCAAAGCCAATAGTAAAAGAACTAAGTAAGGAAAATATATTATACTTAAAGGCATCGTAGAAAATGAAATAATTTCAGTATTTAATATATGTACCTAAAGACAAAATTTCAACTTGAAGGAAAGTTAGTTGATTTGTAGAAATAGGTGACAAATGTATAATGGTTGAGTATATGTCCCCTTGGAGACCTAGAGAAATATAAAAAAAGAAAAGATATAGGAAAAAAGTTAAGGATCTTAATAGAATTTTAGAAAAAAAGGTGAATTTCTGGGAATAGAAAGAAATATATATTCTCGCTGCATATGGCATCTTTACAAAGATTGAATATGTTAGGGCATAAAAAACTTCCTAAACAAATCCTATTTTTTTGAAACACAATCAAATTATACTCAATAAAAGGCATTTTAAAAAAAGGATTCAAACTTGAATGAGGACTAAATTTAATCCTCTAGGACCTGGTGGATCAGAGAACAGATCATAGAAATAAAATAATTTCATCAAAAAAATTATTACACTGAAACAACTTCCAGAATTTTGGGGATGCAACCAAAGCAGTCCTTAGGGAAAATTATTTCTCTGAACACTTTCACCGGGAGAGGGGAGAAAGAACTAATCAGTGAAAGCAAGCAACTTAAAAAACAAACTAGAAAATCAACATTCAGACAACCCAGCTGAAGAAAATAGCAATTTTTAAAACAAAATTGAAAAAATTCCTAATGAAATAAAGCCAAAAGTTGTTTCTTTAGGAGGAAGAAGCAGGGGAGAAATCAAATAAAATAGATTCTGATTTATTTTTTAAAAGAAAAATTGCCATTAAAAATGACAAAGGAGAATTCATAGCAAATGAAGAGGAATTAAAGGAAATTTATATGCTAACAAAAAAAATGGATTATTATTTTCAAGAATACAAAATATGAACATGAACAGAATGAGAAATAGAGAATTTAAACAATACAACTTCAGAAAAAGAAATTGAACAAACTATAAATCAATGAGCCATAAGTGAAAGGGAAATGAGGGAGTGCATGGGAAGGATATAATATGGGCGGGAGAGGGGGGAACCAGAAGCTGATGAATTTATAAATGAATTTTATATAAATTACAAGAAAAGGAAGAGATATATCAGATTCTTTCTATGAAACTAATAAGGTCTTGGTACTTAAAAGTATGGAGAAACAAAGCACAAATAGAAAACAATAAACTTCTCTAATGAATTTATTTTTTTTATAGTAATGCAGGATTGATTCATTATTAGAAAAATGATTAACATAACTGTATTAATAACAAACCAATGAAAATCCCATGTTTATATCAGTAAAGCCCCCAAAAACTTTAGATATAACACAGCAGCCATTTATGTTTTAAAAAATTAGAAAGCACAAGAATAAATGGTTTTTTTGTTAATACTGTGATTGGTATATTGAAAACCAAGAGGTAGGTAGTATCTTTAATGGAGAAATTCTAGAGTCCTTTTCAGTAAGATTTGGGGTAAAATATAATTTTTAAAAATACTTTTTATTTGTTTGACATAGCGGTCGAAATTACAGCTATAGCAATAAGAAACAGAAAAGAAATGGAAAGATTAAGCACCTACAAAGAGGAAACAGTTACCTTTTGCAGATGAAATGATAATTTACTTTGAGAATCATACTGATTTAACTAAAAATTAATTGAAATAATAATTTCAGGAGAGTAGCACGATATAAAATAGAATCACATAAACAATTATCCTTTCAGTTTATTAACAACAAAACCTAGCTCTAGGAAAGAAAATTTCCTTCAAGAAAACTATAGAATTTGTAAAATATTGGGATACCTACCACCATATATGTAAAAATTCATATATGTACAAGTACATGTATGAATATGGTCAAAAAGGTACTTGACTCACACAGAGTCACTAACCTTTTAGATTTCTGCCCAGGAGAAATGAAGTGCTCTCCAATACTGAGTTTCTGTCATGTGTTCTATGGAAATTTAAAAAAGACTTCATTTTACTGTATTCTTTTATGCTAAAAAATTCCCCAAAGTTGCTGCTTGAACTTGAAGTGGTCGAACTTGAAATCTATTTAATGTATGCATAAATTGGATTTCAAAATGTGAATTTCAGTTGACCTGTACTCATTACAGAAGCTATCCTCTCAGGGAAAATGATTTATCAAGTGTGCACTATCATTAACATAGTAAGCCTAGTTACTTTGACAGCTTGTCATTTACTAATGAATATGTCTTACAAAAAGAAAAGAAAGGTTATAAAGTAACTAAATCCTTTTTATTAGTACTTTTGGAAATCTAATAATTATCTCTTTCTTCTCCTTCATGAATCATAGCTCTGGCCTTATTTTGTCACCATGTTGAAATATTCCAGGGTCTTCATCTTTACCTTTGTTTTCCTTTTCTCTGCACAGTATTGAACTCTCATACAATACATGATCTATTGACTACAGGAAGTCAGACCATTGGGAGAAATTAAACAGAATAAAGAAAATTTGAGTGGAAATATCTGGGGACATTTAGGTGTTGTGATAGATGGAGTGGAGTTAGGAGACCTAGTTTGGAATCCCACTTCAGACACATTTCCTTGGCTGTAAAAAAAGAGATGATAATAATAGTACTTACCTCCCAAGTTGGTTCAAACGGGAGGGAAGTAAATATATGAACAAGCAGATATGCACATAATACACATAATTGTGTGTGTGTTTATACACACCTTATTGAAAAAATCCCATGCAAACCTTTGATACAGAAATATAAGTTCTTTATATTTCTTTAATTAAATAACCTCATACAATAACTCAGTTTCTTTTTTTTTCTTTTCAAATATGGGTGTCAATAATAGAATCATGAAGATTTGAGCTACTGTTATTTTAATAATTTATGATGTGAGAAAAAAAACAACTGTCTGGTAGCTGTGCTGTGAAAATTAGGAATTGGTAATTTTTTTTACTGTCCATATCAAAGCAAATTTGCTAGTATGGCTTTTTTCTTACTATGCAACATTAAATATGCCTTTTGTATCTTAAATTTAAACATTTATGGGTTATTGGGGAATAAAAGATCCCATCTCAATTTCAACAGCAATTAACACCTGCCTGTCACATTTTTGTGCTGGCTAATGAGAAAGAACATTTCCTTGAGAGTGATATGATTTGGTCCTAGTCTATTCCATGTGTAATAACTTGGGCATATCATTAAATTCTCTGCCTCAGTAGTTTTTATTTGTAAAATTGTTCACCATTTGTGTGTTAAGTAGCACATGGTATCTTGATCATGGTAAAGGAGCACTTAATAAATGCTTGTTGACTTGTCACAGTGCCTTTCTATTACACAGGCTATTAAGGATAAAAAAGATAATAGAATGGAAAATGCTTTAAAAAAATACAGAATCAGAATTTTTAGAACTAGAAGGAACCTAAGTATCATCTTGCCCAGCCCACTAGCCCAGCCCTCTAGGTTTTTCTACTTGAAAATACTTTTATCTAAAATTTTTTTTCTTTAAATACAATGTTGTGATAGAATATTAAATAGAATGTTCTGATACAGCAGATATTTCCAAAACTTATTATCCCCAGAGATTGATAGCCTAGGTCACTTTCCACTTGTAGTTTACTTGTGCTTAACAGAAAGGGAGAATAGAATGTTGGGCCTGGAGTTAGGAAGTGAGTTCAAATGTTGCCTCAGATGCTTACTTGTTACTCAGATGCTTACTAGACCCTGGGCAAATCACTTAACTTCTGTGTCCCTCAGCTTACTTAGCTGTGAAATGCAGATGCTAATAGTACCCACCTCCTAGGTTTGTTGTGAGGATCAGATGAGATATTTGTAAAGTATTTAACACAGTACTTGACACATAGCAGGCACCTGTTAATTCTTCTTTACTTCCTTCCTTTTAACTTTATTAAGGTGGTATCAGTATTTTATTTGACCCAGGCTTTGTTATTTCTTCTCATTGTTGTCATTTTGGATATTCTTTTGGCTCCATTTCTTTGCTTTGCATCACTTGATGTAAGTCTCCCCATATTTTTCTAGATTCTTTCTATTCATTCTGGCTTATGGCTTCATAATGTTCTATTAAATTCACATGCCACACTTTGTTTATTCATTCCCTCAATCTTTGGCCACATTTTATTTCCCTTTTCCATCACACGTAGTTATCCAGGGTATTTTTTTGGGGGGGGGAAAAGCTTTGCTGCAAGTTTCTCTGATAAAGTTCTTGTTTCCAAAAGATACAGAGAAATGATTTAAATTTATTAGAATATATATTCCCATTTTTGTAATTTCTTGTGGAGCAATATTCCATTCCATTTACAAGCCATATATTAGTTAGCTATTTCTCAGTTGATGGACAGGCTATTAAGTTTTTAGTTCTTTGTCCGTACCAAAAAAAAAAAAAAAGAGTTGTTAATATTTTTGAACATATAGAGATCCTTTTAAAAAAATCTCCTTGGGGGTTATAAAACTGCATATCCTTTGATGTAGCAATATCACTGCCAGGTTTGTATCCAAAAGACACCCAAAGATAGGGAGAAGTACCTGTTTTTATTTATATTTATATAATATAATATTTATAGCAGGTCTTTTTGTAGTGACTAAGAATTGGAAATGGAGAGGATGCCCATCAATCGGGGAATGGCTAAACAAGCTGTGGTATATGATTGTGATGGATTATTATTGTACTGTAAGAAATGACAAACAAGATGATTTCAGAAAAACATGGAAAGGCTTACATGAACTGATGCAGAGTGAAGAGAGTGGAACTAGAAGAAAACTTACATAGTAACAGTAAGATTGTGTAGTGAAGAACTGTGAATAACTTAGCTATTCTCAGAAATACAGTGATCCAAGACAGTCCCGAAAGAGTCATGATGAAGCATTTTATCTACCTCCAGAGAAAAAACTGATACCATCTAAATACAGACTGAAGCATGCTATTTTTCACTTTTCCTTCATCATTTTTTAAAAATTGGAGTCTTTTTTTTTGTACAAAATGACTGATATGGAAATGTTTTACATGGTTGTACATGTATAAATGCCTTTGGATTGCTTACTGTGTTAGGGAGGGAGCAGGAATGGGAAGAAGGGAGGGATAGAATTTGGAACTCAAAACTTTAAAAAAAATGTTAAAAATTGTTTTAATGTTTAATTAGGGAAAAAAAAAATGTTAAAAAAATTAAAAAAAACCCTCTGAGTTAAAACACTAGTATTGTTACTGCTAGGTTAGAGTATGGACAATTTAGTAAATTTTGAGGCATAGTTCCAAATTGCTTTCTAGAATAGCTGCACCAATTCACAGTTCCACCACCATCATCAATACTTGTTTTCCCACAGTCCCACTAATATTTGTCGTTTTCATCTTTTGGGTTACCTTTGCCTATTTGATCAGTATGAAGGGGCACATTCAAATTGCTTTAATTTGCTTTTTCTCTACTTATTAGTGATCAGATTTTTAATTTTTGTATGCTGTTTATTGATAGCTTGGATATTGATAGCCATTGGTACCTTAGATTTCAATCAGTTCCATAGATAGCTTGGACATGACATCTTTGTCAGAGAAACTTGCTGCAAAGATATTTTTTTTTCACAGTTACATTTCCATTCTAATATTAGCTATATTAGATTTTTGCAAATACTTTTTAAGTTTATATAATCACATTCTCCAAATTATAGTATGTGATCCTTTCTCTTATTTAGACATGAGTTCTTTCCTTGTACATTAATCTAAAAAGGTTATTTCTTCTTTCCCTCCCCTTCTGCCTCTCATTTGCTTAAGATGTACTCTTTTATATCTGAGTCATGAATCCATTTGGAGCTTACTTTGATTGTGTGAGGCTCACTCCATAGTCTTTATCCTATGCACTGTCTTCTAACTTTGCCCTCCTGTTTTTTTCTCACTCATGTCCTGAATCCTTCAACTCTGGGTCGGGTCTGCCTTTTCTATTGCTATTATCCCTTTTTCTTACATTTGTATTTTTAATCTTGTTCTTTGTAGCAACTGTTTTTCTTTTCTTATTTGCTTGCACTTCTCCATTCATACTAACCTTAAATTAGGTTTTCATCTCCTGTTCCCTGGTTTAGTGCTCTAACTTCTTGTAGAAACTGGTTTCCCTTATTCTAGTGTCTTTCCTTGCCAGGCTGTCCTTGACATCAATAAAGGGGCTATATGACTAATGGAGTGTGGAGGATGTTCATTTAGGGTGTGGTAAAACAAATACAGGCCCTGAGGTCTCCAAACTTCCAACATGGCCAGTTCCTGTCAGGGGCTGCACTATCTGGGCTGTGGTGATAACTTTAGGATGAGATTTGGAATCTTTTGTCCCTCACAACATCCTTGCAAGGGCTCAGTAGCAGTGGTAACAAGGACAGATGCAGGTTGTTCCAGGGTAAAGGCCATTAGCTCCTTAATGGAACTAGACTGCATCAGGAACTGATCTGGTCCAGGAGTATAAACAGCAAGGATCTCAATATACACAGGAAGGCCTGCTGTACAGGCTCTTAGATCTGCTTTTTCAACTTTTGAGGGGGTCAACAATCTACTTTAATCAAGCACATATATCATTTATTTAGTTCAGGGGGAAAAACCCCATGAACTTCAGGGAAAGTACAAACAGAAAGACCAACAGACAGGGCTTCCAGTTGTCTGACCGTAAGCAATACGTATATCACAGATCAACAGATAAATCCAACTGTTTGACCATACATAGTTACCAGAGAGAGAAGCACCAACATCTGGGTTTTCAAAACTGGGGGCTCTTGAGCAGCTACCCAGAGTCTGGCCAAACAAACGCTTTCAGTGAGTAAGCCCCAAAACAAAAACTCACCTTGGAGTATATATACACTTTTCAGAGTCAGAGGGCATCCCACAAACCTTGAGAACCTCATTAGAAATTAACAAAAAGTGTGGGCCTTCCTACAAAATGAATCTCCCCTAATCAAAGTTCCCTTAACGGGCAGGCCCATTAATGGATTGAGAAGATCTTTAATTCTCTTTAACATAATTGACATTACAAGGGGCTGCAGTGACTATGGGGCAGTGACAATCATGGAGGCCGAGGCAGCAAGGATTGGGGTGATTGTAGGGGTCAAGGAACCAGTAGAGCTCATTGGGGCATCCAGCCCAGTCCTTACTCCTTACCTTCATCCTAGGGGGTACAGTGACATGGGAAGATGCAGACTGAGCCAGGGACACTGCAGGCTATGGGAGCTACAGTAGCCCAAACAGAACTGAGGTCAGCTTGGGGCAGCTAGGGTTTTGAGAAGTGAAGGTCAAGGTCATTGGGGTTCATGGGACAGCTGCTAGGAGCAGCAGGATTAGATTGTCAAGTGGGAAGTGATAATCAGCAAGCACTAATTAATCATATAGTCTGTAGCAGACACTGTGAAATAGGTGCTGCGGGATACAAAGACCCACTTGAAAATACCGGCCCTCAGGGAACTTCTATTCCCTTGGAGGACTCAGCATGTATATAAATTTATACATTAGATTGAAGAGAAAGCACTAGCTTCTGGAGAATCAGGAAAAGCTTCGTGTATATGGTGACATCTGAGCCAAGTCTTGAAAGGATTCTAAGAAGCAGAATGAAGGGAACGCATTCAGGTGTGGACCTAGCCTCTGCAGAGCCATGGTGGCAGGTGCTGGAGTGGTGGAACATCAGGAGAGCCAGTTTGGCTGAGCCACTTTAGGGGTGGAGAGGAGTTATATTCTCTAAGGCCGAGCTGAGCAAAACTAGGTTGGGGTCAGGTTGTGAATTTCTTTAAGCGTTAAACAGAAAATAATGACTCAGAAGCTTATGAGGAAGAGATCAATTAGTGGATAAGTTATCCAAAAGAAAAAATTACTGAGATGTTGAGGATGGCAGGTACGAAGAAGAACAATTACAGGGAGTATTGTGAATTTCAGTGTCCTCCTTAGGTCTGCAAGGGATCCCTCACACGTACATTTTATAGAGAAATAAAGTCAGACACTGAAACTTTGTCTTCAGAATGTGTTATCTCAGATAGGAACTGTGAGTCATTTCTTGGGCCCTCTTAGAACTTCTGCTATCATTTTGGCTAAATGCGGTCTCTTGAGTTAGTCCTGATTACAGTTGCTTTGGAACTCCGAGAAATGAAACTAAAGAAAATTTAGTTTAGAAGAGGTCAGGGGTTGGATATGCAAAGCATATACTTGGCCACTTAGGATGTGATGTCTGAACTTATGGGTATGGCCATCTATTACTTGTAGGTAAAGAGGGACTCGGGCCTTGTCTTTCAGTGTGATGTCACATGCTGTGGCCCACTTTATTTGCTGAATATATACTTCTGAATGTCCAAAATCAAGCTGGAATTCCAGTTTTTCCCAGGAGCATAATAGAAAGAAAAATCATGACACAATCTTTTATCTTTGGTAGTAGAAGACAAGACTAATGCTGATAATTGAAACCCCTAATATAGAGAGTCCTTGTAAACTGAAAGCGTCAGCCTTATCAACCTTCAAGTATTCTCTTTGTATATGTTTTTAAATTATTTTTAGTTTCCAACATTCATTTCCACAAGATTTTGAGTTCCAGATTTTCTCCTCATCTCTCCCCTTCCCCCACCCTGATAGGGCATGCATTGTGATTATATCCCTTCTTCCAGTCTACCTTCCCTTTTATCACCTAGTTCCCCACCCCTTTTATCCCTTTCCTCACTTTCTTGTAGGGCAAGATAGATTTTTATATGCCATTGTCTATATATCTTATTTCCTAGTTGCATGTGAAAACAATTTTTAACATTTGTTTTTGAAGCTTTGAGTTCCAAATTCTCTTCCTTCCTTCCCCTTTTTGAGAAGGCAGGCATGTATAGTTATACAAAACACTTCAGTAATAGTCATGTTGTGTAAGACTCAAGTATTCAGATACTCTTTCTTGAACTGCTTATGTTTCATTTTCTGTCTCATTTTAGTGGGATATTCAACAAACCCCAAAGGAGAGCAATGGAATAAAGAGGAAAGAAATTGACTATCTTATAAATTAAATAGCTTCCAGAGAAATTTATATGTTGTGATTTTTTTCTAACTTAATTAAAAATTTATCCTCATTGGAATATTTTGGACATTGTTAGCGTGGTTACTTATAACATTCATTTCTAATTATAGCAAAATTTCCAACCCTTTACTTATAGCATGTAGAAAACACTTCATAGTGTTTTCTGTTAGTATTGCTAGATTATATTCAGAATAAAATTTATTTGAATTCACTTAAAGTATCACTGCTTTCTATGTGTATATGTGTATAGATGCATATATTATACTCACAGACATCTATGCTATAGAATACTGACAGGAGAAAGGAAGGGATATGATGAAGTCTAAAAATAACCAAGTAATAGCATACAGTGTTTCTGTTTGAAAAAGGTTTGAAATCACTGCATTCTTGGATGCTTTTTCTTGCAGGTATCTGCCACCTTTGCAGCAAGCTTGGTAACCAGCCCTGCTATTGGAGCATATCTGTCTGCCAGCTATGGAGATAACCTGGTTGTGCTTGTGGCCACTGTGGTGGCACTGTTGGATATCTGCTTCATCCTGTTAGCTGTCCCAGAGTCTCTGTCTGAAAAAATGAGGCCTGCTTCTTGGGGACCTTCAATTTCATGGGAGCAGGCAGACCCTTTTGCGGTAAAACTCAGTCAAGAGATAATATATGTTTGATTTTTATAATTTGCACCCTTGCCATGCAAATCAAGAAAATTTCTGCAGCCATGACTAATGCAACTTGATCTTGGATATCTCTGCACTGAGGAAATAGGAAATAGATTACTGATAATCAGTGACTGTGTAAACCTGCTAGAATGTTACTAGGTTAAGGTTGGATCCACACAGGATTTGAACTTTGCCCTGATAATTTGTTTTAAAAATTAAAATACAAAATGCCCTCAAAGATGGGAGAAAGTAAAGAAAGAGTGTCACCAGTGATTCACCTTAGGGCTGTGGTAGTTTTCCTTTTGGCACGGTTTCTTTGCTCCTTTCTTTACGTGTAATGAATGAAAAGTGAATTTGTGAGTAGAAAAACTCCCCTGCTGGTTATTGCTTTTAACTCTGATGAGTGAAGGAGAGGTATTTTATTTCTTTTGATACCAAAGGTGTTGGCCTTTTCAGAATCTATTAGCTGATTTGTAGCATGGGGCATAATAATAGTATTTAACAGACACCTAACAGAGTATTCTGAATCTTTGAGGGACCAAAAACAAGTCTTTCCAAAGTCTTAAATCATTGCCTTTGAGTTGTTTTTCTGATGAAAAGGTTGCAGTGAAGTAGTCATTCAGATGCATTTTATTCCATGAATTTCTTTTTTTGTAACATAGTCAGCTCTTGATTTATCTACCTTTGTTTTTTATTATCTGCTTCTTTTTATCTAAAGGATCATAGCACTGGTGCTAGCTGTCCAGAATACTGGAGAATATCCATATCATGGACATTGATAAATATACTTACATATGTGTTTCTTTTTTTCTCCTATTCAGTCTCTGAAGAAAGTGGGGAAAGATTCCACAGTCTTGCTGATCTGTATCACAGTCTTTCTTTCATACCTTCCTGAAGCCGGGCAGTATTCTAGCTTTTTCCTCTATTTGAGACAGGTAGGTAGCCTTTGAATACCTGAGTTGTATTTCAGAGACTACGTGGTAAAGCTCACCCTCTTCTGGGTGAGAATATTTTGAAAAATGTACAACAACAAACTGTAGCCCAGCCCTGACACACCAATGTCCCATTCACCATCTCTCTGTTAAAAGCCCCTGGTAATCCAAGTCCACTACTCCGCCATCACATTAAAGGCTTTTTGATCATACACAAACTTCTGGACTTCCCGTAAGTGTTTACTGTTTTGAAAACTCTGGCCCTCAGAGGCTACAGAGTCATTTAGCTATGTGACTGAACCTGTTGCTAGCTGGAGGGTTCACCTAGTGTTGCAGCCCAAGGATAATAGTATTGATGTCCTGGGACCCAGGCGGACAGCTGAGGCAATGCTTATCACCTTAATTCCTGTGTAGTAAGACTCCTAAGTGGAGCCTTTTCCCCCTAGGGTCAGTCAGAACTCATCTAATGTTATTTCTGCAAAAAATAGATAGAGAAAATTTCTAAGTCTCTTTCACTGAAAGAAGCACTTAGGCACAGAAAGAACATGAGAACAGGGGATTTGAATTTTTTTTAAGGCAAAAATCATTCCAGCAGGAAATAGCCCTATTATACAGTGAGAAAAGGAAGACTGCAACTTACTTTTAAAAATTATCTGAAAGGTAATTCTAAGTAAGTTACATTTCTTTAGAAGTTTGTTGAGCTTTATTCAAGTGACATCCAAGGTAGAAGGGAGTGCTATGACCTTAAAGCTTGTCTCTGAAAAACAAACTGCTATCACTGATTACAGCCTCTTATCTTCCCAGCTTTTCTTCTGGTTCACTTTTCCTTACTCTATTCTGAATCATGATCATGACCGTTAGTCACCCCTCCCTTTCCTGGTGTTACAGCCCATGCTTCTGCTGTCCCTGTCCTTCTTTTGCTTTCTGTGCCCCATCATTAGGTGGTCAAGGCTTGGGCTTAGAATCAGAAAGACTCCTCTTCCTGAGTTCAAATCTTGCCTCAGACACTTACTGTGACACTGTTTGCCTCAGTTTCCTCTTCTATAAAATGAACTGGAGAAGGAGATGACAAGCCATTCCCCTGACTCTGCCAAGAAAATCCCAAATAGGCTCACAGAGTAGGACACGACTGAAGATTGATAAGCTGTTCAATTAGGAGACCTCAGCCCTGGAATGCCTTGCCTCCTTGTCCTCTTGTTACTTATATCTTACCAAAACTTAGTCTGGTGCTCCTATCCCCTGTCCAACTTCTTTCACTCTCCTTTGCATGCCTCCTCTTTTTCTCCTCCTCCTCCAGTGTCTCCATTTTCTGCATATTCTCTGACATCTTCTGTATTACTTACAAAACATGCCCATTTCTCTCCTATCCTTTACTTGTTCCTGCCATCTCCTTTTTGTCAGCTATTTCTCCTCTTTTTCATAGCTAAACTGTTAGGTTAAATTTTATATACTCATTGTCTCTATTTCTTTATCTCCTCGTTTTTCAATTCCTTTGTAAAATGACTTCTGCAACTCGTCTCCCTAAGTTATTTAACAAATCTTTTAACTGCTAAATCTGCTGATCCTTTCTCAGTCCTTAATCTTCTGGACATCTCTACAGCTTTTGATACTGTTGACCACCCCTTCCTACTGAATATTTTGTTTTCCCTTGGTTTCCCAACACTTTGTTTTCTAGTGTGTGATGACTCCTCACTTTCCTCTGCTGGAACACCATTTCCTCCCCTTCAGTTGTAGGTGGGGGCCTTTCTTCCCCCCATATCAAATTACCGCTTTTTTGTTGAGAGCACCATCATCCTTTCATTCATTCTGGGTCATGACCTCAGTGTCATCTTGGCTCTTTACTCGCCCTCACTTCTCCCCTCTGCTCCCCTCCCCGCTGTTTAATAATTAAAGTTGACAGCTTGACTCTCTTGTACCTCCTCAAAATCTCTCACATCTTTCCCCTTCTCCCCACTCTCAGATAGCCATCATCTTAAGTTTGGCCCTCGTAGCTCTCACCTTAGCTCTTGAAATTCCCTCCTCATTGTTCTTCCTGCTTTCGGTGTCTCCCCTTGATTATCTTTAACAGAACTTCTGAAACACAGTTATACAATTGGAACATGTCCCTTTCTGTCTTAGAATTCTTCAGACTAATATAGAAAATCTGTAACTTGACATATAAAACCCTTTACAATCTGGTTTTAGCCTTCTTTTCCATACTTACATTAATCTCCTTTATGCATTCCAGGGATACTGACCAACTTGATGTTGGTCAGTCATTCTATCTTCTATTGAAGAAAAAAATAATTTAGGGTTCTGTGTTTTAGGCAAAAGTCTTCCAGAGACAATTTTTATTAATTTATCATTAATCTAAATCCAGGCATCTCTAGCTCAGAGAGATGTCCAAATTAGCAGCGTCCACACCTGCCTCCATGCTGTTCGCTGGAATGCTCACCCATCTCTCCTTTATTCAGCTTCCTTCAAGGCTCAGCTCCTCATAAATTAAAAAATTTATCTTCTTTCTCCCCTGTAACCTGGATACCCAGTCCCCTTCCTAGGAAGATGGAGTGGGGAGGGCCTGCAGAGGGTGGGATTTGAGCTGTCTTAAAGAAAGCCCAGGAAGCCAGTAGGCAAAGGAAAGGGCAGAGGTTATCCTAGATGTTGGAGACAGCCAGGGAAATGACAAGGGCACCAATATTGCTGGATTGTAGAGGGAATGAAAGTTTAAGAAGACTGGAAAGATAGGAAGGGTACACATTGTTGCATAAGGGCTGTAAGTGCTAGAGGATTGTATATTATATACCATGATCCTTTCACCTTCTTTCACTTAGCTTCACCATAGGTGTGAGATTAAACGCAGGAGCATTTGCTCCTGCATTCATTTTAACTTGTCCTGAGATGTCTTAGAAAGAAGACAGCTCCACCTTCCACCCACCCCTCAACCTGTTGTTTTACTTTTCTATGGTAGAATAATCCCTAATTTACTTTTTTTAAAAAATAAATTTTTATTTTTGTTAAATATTCCCCATTACATTAAAATTTTTTTAACCGTTCATTTAAAAAACATTTTGACTTCCTAATTCTCTCTTCTTCGTGTCCCTCTCCCACCCTTCATAATATTGTTATCTGTATTTTTGTGTGTGGCAGGGCGGATATGAATTTTCCAGCCAAAACAGTATTCAGTGACATTTAAAATCTACATTTCATCCGTGTGTGATGTTTTTTGGTAAGGTATCAGAGGATTTGTGTGGTAAATGCTTTGGTTAAACCAAGCAGGTGAATTTTTCTATGAATTTTAATAATTTGATATCAGTACTAGGATTCATAAGAATGCTCCCCTCCCCTCAGAAAAGTTTAAAACGAAGCAGACTTATAGCTTTAAAATGTATTGCATATTTTTCTTTATTTAATAATTTTTATATGTACACCTTGTGAATGAACCCTGTTGAAGTTGAGATTTTGAAGTCTAAGAATTCTCTGGTTAGTCATTAGGATGCTGCATTTGTTAACCTTATCCTAGCATTGTTTTCCTATGGATAAAAAAATAATTGGTATTTTTTTTCACCTTTAGGATATCAGTATTACTAATATCTTTTTTTTTTTATCAACTTTCTCAGATTATAGGTTTTGGATCAGCTAAAATTGCAGCATTTATTGCCATGGTAGGAATCCTGTCTATTGTAGCTCAGGTAAGTGTCAAAATAAAGTCTTTGAATAGCATATTGAAGCTATTAGGCATTAAATTGTTTATTGCTTCCTAGTTTTTTTGGATTGCATTCTATAACTTCTTCAGGACCTTTACTGCTTGGGAACTCAAGGCAAATTTTATAATAGTTGAGGCCTTGAATCTCCAGATGTATGAGTAACATGTCTAGGAGTATGTAATTTAGTTATAGTACTTCTGTTTTGTGTATGTGAAAATCTGTCTTGCCAAATAATATTACTACTGAAAAAGACTATGTAGAAGCTCAAAGAGGGAAGGAAATTTGAGTAAGAGTGACTCCCCCCACCATACTTGAGGAACTGTAGCAAATTTTAGAAGGATATGTGTAATATGAGTAATTGATAAGATTCATTTCCCCTTTTCCCATATCATGCACATAGGACTGTAGAAGGCAAGATGCACCCTCCTTTTCAGATAAATTCATATTGTCTGTTACAAAGAGGTAGATCTTTTTATCAAGGTTATAATGGAAGGGAATACAGACAAGAGTCCCACAGGGTGAGGAAACATAGATACTTTCTGATTTGTAACAATGAGAATATACTCACACCAATGGATTCATAAACACATTGGAAGATAGAATATAGGCTAACTTATTTGGCTTTCCCAGAGATGTCTCAACCCCAACATGTTCAAAATAGAATTAATCTCCTTCCTTGCCCCCACAAACCCATGCTGTTTCAGTCCTTTCACATTTGTAATTCTCAGAATTGTCTTTCATTGTTTTCACTATCCCTCATTCCATATACCCAGTCATGTGCCACATTTTGCTGTTTTTATGTCTATAATATCTCTCATATCTGGTCCCTTCTGTCTGCTCACACAGCTTCCACCTTAATTCAGGCCCTTATCATCCCTCATATTAGTTATTTCCGTGGCCTCCTAACTGGTTTTCTGCCTTTAGTCTCTCCTTAACTCTGTTCTGTCCTCCACACAGCTGCTGCCAAAGTTATTTTCCTTAAGGGTGAATCTGACCATGTGACAACAAACTCCAGTGACCCTAAGTTGGCCTCTAGGATAAAATATTTGCAGCATGATACTGTGGAAAGGGTATTGAACTCAAATCATAGGACTTGAGTTTTTGTGTATAGATTGTTAATAATAAATATTAACACTTTTGGCTAAGGTCATGGCTGCAAAGGTTATAGAGGATTTCCACATGTATGCCCAGCAAATATCTTAGAACCTTTAGCATCTGATGAGGGGCCTGTTAGGACAATAGGAGGAGATGGAACCAGATTCTTTTGGGGGATTCTGTGATGAGGAGGCAAAAGAGGGCCAAGACCAGAAGAAGCAGAAGCAAGGATTGTGGTAGAGTACAGGATCTGGTCTTAGTCATCCTATCCCGAACTGTACAGGCTCTGATTGCTAGTCTGCATGTGGAAGCAGGCCCAAACTGGGCTGTCACCCCATCCAAGAGAAAGGGTGGAGAGTAGTGATGGGAGGGTGTGTGTGGGGTAGAGCCTTGTTCTCAGTTGGAAAGCAGTTATTAAGTGCTTACTATGGACCAGGCATTGTGCTCAACTCATTTGGGATGTAAAGGCAAAAGGTCCCAATCCAGAAACTGAATCTGTATATGTGAGCAAACAGAAGACACTATTAAACACAATGAGGAAATACTGTTGAGTTAAGACAAGCTCAAGTGGTTATTCCAGAAAAAAGAGTTGTGCCACAAGTAAAAATAGAGCCTTAGCAAAAAGAATGATTGATCCACAAGGCTAGTTCAAGAGTGGCTGAACAAAAATGAATTTCATGAAAGAACAGAAACATTAGAAGTCAAAATTCAAATCACAAGGTTGAAAAAAATAGAGTACATAATGTATCTGTGATCAAAAACTGACCTAGAAAACAAGTTGAGGAGAGACAATTTATGAATTAGTTGTCTCCCTGAAAACTGGCCAAACAAAAACTTGGATCCCATATTTTAAGAAAGCATAATGGAAAACTGCCTAGACAAAAACTGGAAGCCTCGTCAAAAAAACCCCAAATTTGGAATAGTAAAGATTGACCTAGTAAAAATTCAGAGCTTCTAGGTCAAAGAAATACTGTAAATATCTAGCACTGAAAGAATTCAAGTAAGGGGCAGTCACAGTCAAGATCAGAGATGACTTGAACATCCTGCTGCAACTATAATTAAAGAAAATCTTGGAAAACTGTATTCCAAAGACAAAAGGCTTGCAACCAAGAATAATTTACCCTGTAAGATTGAGTATAATTCTCTTCAAGCAAAAAATTGAACCTTAATGAAAGAGGGCTTTGAAGCTTTCCTGATGAAAAGACCACAGCTGGGTTGAATCTTTGAAATGCAAATACAAGAGACAAAGGTAAATACATTTGAGCAGTTGGTTGGGACTGACTGATGAAGAGTTGCTTACATGCTAATAAGGGGAGAAGAAATGGTTCTCTTTAGGACCTTGCAGTATTTGAATGCCAGAGAAAGAGCTAAGGAAGAAAAACCTGGGTCCTAGGTATGGTTTTGTTTGGTTTAATGAGGGGAAAGCAAAAGAACATGAAATAAAATACACTAGGAAGAAATGAGGAAGTGGGAGAAACTCACTAGTTTTCATAATTGACATGCATGAGACGAAGAATATACAAACATGGAGGAGAGAGTGGAGTGGTCACCAACCACACTGAACTTACAGACTTAGAAAGAGTATGTTCTGTGCACTTTTATGTTCAGTTCTCTATCTCTTCTACTATATGTTAATTTTAGTACATTCCCTCTCTTGATTATTCCTTATTTATTCTTTACACATTGTCTTCCCTGTTAGATTGTGTTTGTTAAATGCAGGGATGGTCTTTTGCCTTTCTTTGTGTTTCTAGCACTTAGTACAGCGCTTGGCACATAGTAGGTGTTCAATATATGCTTCTTGATTGGCTGGCTGACAATAAAGAATTGCCTGTTATATTTAATGTTTAAGTTCAGAATAAAAATAAAATTAAAAAATACATTATATTTAACAGAAGGAGGTGGGTTCAAGAAGGAGGGGTAGAGTTGGAGAGAGTAGTTACAATCAGTAACTTCTGAAATGATTGACAGGCAGGGCATTATTGGTGCTGTTATGTTAAGTTGAATCTAGACTTAAAAGATGTACATAATAAAGTTTGACCATTGCACATACAATGCTCTTTTCTGTTATTTGTGTATGGAAATGTCCGTGTTGATGTTTTTAAATTCCCAAGTTAAAAAAAAATTAAACATAATAAAAGCAAATGTGATATTCTTTGTGTAAAATGATAAATTGAGAAGATTGGGTGTTCACATTTGTGAATCAAGTTAATTTTTAATTTAAATGACTGAGGGTTTTTTTGTCCTTAGTAATAAAGAGGTATCATGGAGTTCAGTGGTAAATTCAAGTAGAAACAGATCCCTGTGGTTAGCAAATTGACAACCTCCACAAATTGATATTGATTTTGTTGTATTGCATTGTATCAGTAGCCATCAGAGTTTCACACCTCTGGTTTAGTAGATAGAAAAATCCAGGAGTACTTATAAGCAATTTAAGTCCTCCCTTTGACTTAATACTGCTTCTGTGATCCTTGACAAGGCCCTTAGTCTCTTAGTGTTCTGACTCATCTGTTTAAGATTTTATATACAGATGATCCTGACCTCAACTGGGAATTCCATATATGAATGAAACCATAGATCTAGTATCTATCCCTGTCTCTGATAATAACTTCAGTTATTATCTAGCTCTGTTTCAGTACACCTATCATGTGCCTGCATTAATTTTCTTCTCTTAAGCAGGTGTTTTCAAAGGTCTTTTCATCTCTGAAATTCTGTATGTAGGATATGTTTATTACAGGCCTCCTTGAGAGCTTCATTGTGTAATGGAGAAGACTCTAGGTTTTTTAAAGACTGTATGCCAGCAGAGCACAAACTCATAGGTTCTACCATCCTAGAAGGACTTTGAGCTTAAGCATGATGAATGCCATCTCCCTCATCAAAATACCAGTGAATTATTAGAGGCTAATCACCAGGTTGTTTGCATGTTACCATAGAAACTCTCTACAGCAAGTTGTAGCTGGGTTATGATCTGGTTGTTGTAAAGAGTACCTGTATTCACAAAAAAACATGGATCCTTGGACTGTATGGTAGGTATCTATAGGGTATATTTGCATAGGTTTATTTATATTTATCTTCTCACTAGATTTTTAATTTATTCAACTCAGCTTTGTAAAACTAGTTAGACTCCATACAGTTTCATTTTTTTATATAGATGCTTAATAAATGTTGATAAATACACAACATTTTTCCAGAGGTAATTAGGTAATTTTTAGGTCATTAATGACTAATGATTTTCTGTTCAGCATTAGAAGAAGAATATTTAGCTATATTTTGGGTAGCCCTAGACTAGAGAGTTACTGAGGGACCAGAATAAGGAAAAACTTTTGGGTACTTTTTTCTGGCAAAACTTAGAAGGTATCTAAATTCTGGACTTTTGAAACTGAACAAATAGTAATCATTTTCAAAGAGCTAGTATGCCCCTCTCTATTAGGTATCTTGAGTCATAGCATTATATATCATCTTAAATGAGATTATGTTTGTGTGTGTGTGTTTGTATGTTTATGTGTAATTTTAGAACTTTAAGGCATGACATAAATGTCTTTTGTTGTTGTCTTTATAGCATTGTAATTTTGGTGGTATTCTGTGATATATCCATGTTGTTTGTAAAAGCGGCAAATCACTTGAAATGTTTTAAAGTGGTTTTCTCACAGGTTTTCTCTTCTGTTTTTCAGACGGTATTTCTAAGCATCTTGATGAAGTCAATAGGAAATAAGAACACTGTTCTCCTGGGGTTGGGTTTTCAGATGCTCCAGTTGGCTTGGTATGGTTTTGGATCCCAAGCATGGTAAGGGACTTGTTTCTGGGAGTTTAGTATTTCTAAACAAGCCTTTTAGAAGAGCTTTAGCTTTAAGTGAGTGATCTTTGGATGTTAGTGAATTTAAGAATGGGAAAAGGCTTTCTAAAAATGGCATACATGCAGATTTTTAGGATTTCACAGGATTGTAAGTTTTGAACTTGAAAGGAAAAGAAATACTGAGAAACAGTATGGTGTAGTGAACAGAGAGCTGCTCTGGGAGCCAGGAAAAGCTGACTTCAAGTTCTACCTCTGACTGATTGAATCGCTTAACTTCTCTATGTCTTAGGCAACTCAGTAAGTTGTAGCAGAAGTGCTGATCTAATTTATAGAGGCAATTTCTTCATCTTGGAAGTTCCATGTACAAAAGAAATTACAAGTCTAATCCATATTGCTATTCTTATAAAATTCGAATTGGAGAAAAAGTAGTGCTAGAACATTTAAATTTTATTGAAAAAAAGAAGATATTTTTATGTATTGTATTTTTTTGAGGCCTTTTTTTGGAGGGATGGGTCTTTTAAACATTTGACCTATTCTTAAGTAATATTTAAGTTACTTCAAGAAATAGGTCATATGTGTTCTGATAGTAATGACCCTGCCTAATTAGATTGCAATACAGTCTTATTGATTAAGGTCAAAACAATGCCTCCTCATTATGCGTCTGTTTTCTAGTTTATTGTGTGGCTAATTGGGTTTTACTGATAGAGCTAGCCCTGCTCCTTTATAAAATATATATATATATATTTGCACATACTTGACACAAAAATTCTGGTACATCAAGTAATAATTGCTGAACCTTAGGTGTTCAGCATGTGGTTCTCTATTTTTATGAATCACTAATTATTTTAGAACATAAAAAATCCCTTCCCATTGTTTTTTAAAATGTAGCATTTCATTATAGCTTCATTACTTCCCTCTTATTACCTTTAAGGGCTAGACCTATGTACTTTGGGCAAGATAGAAACCTCCTTATTCTTAACTGTAAACCTTATGATGGGAATGAGAGGTTTTTATGCTCTCTAATAAGGTTATGCATATCATTTAGCCACTAATTTTATCCAGAAATAAGTACCTGGTTTCCACCATATTTTCAACTTATATCCAATTTGTTGAGAAAAGGTCTAGCTTAGAGGGACTAATCTAACTTCTTAATGTTAGTTTTTTTCCTTTTTTTGTCCTTAGTTCCTATCTTTTTTTTTTTTTTTGGAGATTCCTGTGCTAGCCACTAGAGGGTAAAGGCAGTACATTTGGGAAAATCTGGAGTATTATCCTGAATTTTCAGATCCGTTCCACTGGTTGCACTTCAACAATATGTCCTTGTGAATTCTGCTAGCCTGCCAGCATTAAATTTCACCACTGATTCCTTCTTGGCTCGCTAGGTGGGTAGAAGCAAATGAGGTAGCCTGAAGGGAAATGGGAAGATTGGAAACTTCAAGGTACAAAGCAAAGAATTTCCTTCTTGTAATTTACTCATTAGATTCTAAGAAGGGAAAGCATGATGAATATAAACTGAAGAAAGCTCCATCTCATTTAGCTTATGTCTTTCCAGGGGAGAAGCAGATAATCAAAAGAAATGAAAAACAAAACTCACACTGGGAAATTCAGATTGCATGTATTCATTCACTCCCCAATATGGGTACAGAGGAAATGTGGAGGAAAATTCTTTCAGTTTCTGTGTGACTGGAGTATTTGATCACACAGTGATCCATTATCATTGCAGGATGATGTGGGCAGCAGGAACTGTAGCAGCCATGTCAAGTATTACTTTTCCAGCGGTCAGTGCACTTGTTTCACGAAATGCAGAGTCAGACCAACAAGGTGAGGTCAATTAATTTTCCTATTTTTATGTCTTGGATTGCTTGAGTAGTTCATTTACTTTACCCTTGTGGAATTGAATACTGGTTTCTTTAGCTTCTGTTTTCCTGCTTGACTTTTTAACCCTCCATTCTCTTTCTTTGCTTTTTAATTTTACTTTTAAAAAATTGAACAAAGATCTATTTTCTCTCCTTTTAGCCTCCCTCTGCCCCCACCCCCCCCCAGTCCCCAGAGAAAATAAAAACAAAACTCATGCAACAAATATGTATAGTCAAGCAAAACAATTTCACACGTTACCCATTTCTTCATTCCCCCCTCAAATATGCATGCACATATACATTTATATTTATATACATATGCATACACATATACAAATAAGCATAAATATATATCAGTTTGCATCCTTTAGTCTATTACCTCTCTGTTAGGAGGTATGTAACCTGTTTCATCTTGAGTCTTTTGAAGCATTAGTT
This sequence comes from Bettongia penicillata ogilbyi, assembly GCA_023548195.1. Lineage (NCBI taxonomy): Eukaryota > Metazoa > Chordata > Mammalia > Diprotodontia > Potoroidae > Bettongia > Bettongia penicillata. Next base: position 1,280,226 of record JAJHZJ010000066.1, on the reverse strand, counting down.
GATCAATGCATTGATTGTAGTTCTTGAGTCTTTCAAAATTATTTATCTTTTCCATATTACTGTTTTTTAGAAATTTTTCTCCTGGGTCTATTCATTTCCATGTCATTTCATGCATTTCTTTCCAGATTTCTTTGAAACCTCCCACTTCATCATCTCTTATAACTCAATACTGTTTCATTACATTCATATACCATAATGTGTTCAGCCATTCCCCAATTGATGTGTACCTCTTTAGTTTTCAGTTCTTTGCTACCACAAAAAGGGCTGCTATGAATATTTTTGTACATTTTTGGGACCTTTTCCGCCTTCTTTGATCTCCTTAAGAATATAGACCTACTAACAATATTACTATATCAAAGAGTATTTCCAACATACTTTATTTTGAATTGAATGTTTTTCAGTTTTTCATTAGAAAAATCTCTTTTTCTCCCACCTCCCCTCCCCCATTGAAAAAAGTAAAATAAAACTCTTATAGTACATTTGTATAGTCAAGCAAAACATTTTCCCATTGGCTGTATCCATAAAAATATGTGTCAATAAGCACTATGACATCACCTCTTTTTCAGGAAGTAAGTGGTAGTATGTTTCATCATAAGTTTTCTGAAATTGTGATTGGTCATTGTGTTGATTAGAGTTCTTAAGTCTTTCAAAGCCATTTGTTTTGACCATGTCGACTTTGTAGAAATCATTCTTCTAACTTCTTCGCATCATTTCATAAAGGTCTTCCTAGGTTTTTTGTCCCCTTTATCATTTAATATGGCACAATAAATAGTATTCCATCATCTTCATATACTTGTGATTTGTTTAGCTACTTTCCACTTCATCAGCACTCTTAATTTCCAGTTTTGTTTTGTTTTTTTGCCATCATAAAAAAGAGCTGCTAAAAATATTTTTGTGTGTACAAATCCGTTTTTTTGGTCTGATTTCTTTATACTAGGATTGGTAGTGCTGGGTTTTAGGGCATGCACAGTAACATTTTTTTTTTAGTAACTTTCTCGAATGTCTAGATCAATTCATAGTTCCACTAGCAGTGAGTTAGCATCCCTGTTTTCTTGCAGTATCACCTACTTTCCCCTTCCACATTTATCATTTTCCTTTTTGGAGGGTCTCTTCTGCCAATCCTGTTGGTGAAAGTCACTTTTATTTGCATTTCTCTGATTACTAGTGATCTGGAACATTTTTTTTCCACATGGTTGTTGATAACTTGGATTTGAAAACTACTTTTTCATGTCCTTTGAATATTTATCAATTGGGGAATGACGTTTTATTCTTATGGATTTGAATCAATTCCTTGTCAGTCTTGGAAATGAGACCTTTGTCAACTTGCTGCAAAATTATTTTTCCTCCAGTTACCTATTTTGCTTTTTGCTTGGTTTTCACACTTTTCATGTTTATAAAATAAAAGTTTTGAATATTAAAAAGGCCAGAGGAGCTATCCTACCTTTCTATTCAATTTTGAATTCTCACTTTCACTCTTTATCAAAAGAAATAAGTACTCATATTTTTGATTACTCTGTCTTCTAAGTCATCATGAATCATGATAGATAAGCTGACATAGTTTGTTAAAAGATTATGTCATTTAAAACTAATTGACTTAGGAAACAGATTTTGTTGTTGGAAGAGAGAGTAGGAAAAGAGCAGATTAAAGTGTTTTATGTTCATTCAATAACCTTTTTAAAGTTCAAAGCATTGTGCTTGGTCATGGGAGAAAATGCAGAGATTGGATATGGGCTCTGCCTCTTGTAATGGATCTTGTAGTGTAGCAAAAGGGATACAACAGTTTTAAATATGTAATAATTTGCAATATCTCCTTTGCAGAATAGAATATGATACTCTAGAAAAAGTACAGAGGTCAGAGAAAGGAGAATTATTTCCATTTTGGGAAAGGAGGAGAGTGAAATTGTTGTGAATGATGGCAGAGGTGACATTTTAGTTGGTTCTTAAAAGAGGAGAGTTCTGAACCTGGAGTCCGGAAGACGTGAGTTCGAATCCCAATTCAGATGGCTTTATTAACTCTGTGACCTCAGACAAGTCACTTAAGTTTTGTCCTCTTCATCTTTGTTTACAGTTCTTGTTGTGTTTGTCCTTCGCTCTCGAAGAGGACCATGGCATCAAGATGATGCCATGACTTTGATTGAGTGAGGGAGGGCTGTGCAAGGTCACCAGCCTCACTTTCTTGTCCTGAGCCCTGTTTTCATAAAATGGAGATGCAAATAGCACTCAACTGCAAGGATTTTTGTGAAGCTCAAAAGAGACTATATTTGTAAAGTACTTTGCAAACCTTAAAACACTGTGTAAATACTATTATTGCTGTTGCTGTTTTTTACTTTAGCGTGATATGTGTGGAGGGAAATGATATGAAATATAGCCAGGAAAGTGGAAGGCTTTGGTTGCTAGGCAGAATTGTACATAAGGAGAAAATATAATTTGTCATCAGTGTAAAGAATATATTGGAGGCAGAAGAAGACTAGTTAATAAAATGTTTCAGTAGTCCCGGTGGGTGGTTAACAGTGAGATTAGAGAAAGTAGGGAGGTGGCACTGGAAGGGGGTCACAGATTTGGAGTCAGAGGACCTTGGTTCAGTTTCCTGGCTTTGCTGATGTGTGACCTTGGTCACGGCAGCCTCCAGGTTTCATTTTATTCAACTATAAAATGAGAGAGTTGGAGTAAATGATCTCAAAAGTCCTTTCCATCTCTAAATCTGAAAGAATTGAATTTGAGAATTGGAATAGAAGTGAAATTGATGGTACTCTTTAAGTAATTGGCTATGGAGAAAAAAAATGAGTCAGACACCAATTAGGTTTTGAATGTGAATGATGCAGCTGACAGAAATATGGAGTAGTCAGAAGAGGGGTGGTTTTGATTCAGAGTTCTATTTTGGGTATATTAGGTCTGAGCTATTGACATCATGGTAGAGACATCTAGTAGGGAGCTGGAGATACGGGACTGGTGTTCTCAAGTGAAATTCTTAAGTGGTGTTCTTAAGGGCCTAGCCACAGAGATTAGAATTTGTCATTCATGTGGAGACCGTAACTGGAGCATTTGGGAGTTGATGGCATTGGCAGGGGAGAGTGTGCAAAGACAATGATGAGAGGGCTAAGGACAGAACTTTGAGGTTATTAAAGGGTTGGGAAAAAAGTGAATAAAGGAATATACAGAGAAATTCCCCTAGAAGGGAGATTCCCATGTGGTATCATGGGAACCAGGGGAGGCAAAGAGGACAACGTGGCCAGTAGCAGCATATACCACATCGTAGTCTAGACCAGGGATGGGGATCCTGCAGCCTTGAGGCTCTGTGTTCAGACAAATTCTGTGAAGTTTGGGTTCAGCCAGGGGGCTGCACCTAGGAGGGCCACAGGTGTCCTTGAGGCCCCAGGTTTCCTGTCCCTGTGTCTAGAGTTTTATGACAGAGAAAAGGCCAGTTTGAGATTTGCATTGAAGGACAAATGGGGAAAACCAGAAGTAAGCAGTAAAGACTGTTCTAAAAATATAATGATAAAGGAACAAGTTCTCCAGGATCAAGGCACTGATGACTGAATATTCTCTCCTCTGTAACTTCTAATATTGTCAGTGTTACGTCTTTCCCTTCTTGCTCTATTTGTCTTACTCTCTCCTTATTCTACGCCCACCCCTCTTTTAGTTAATTGTTGGCATGTAGTGGAGAGTGCCTATTATATGAAAGAAGGGTAATGTTCTTTATTCCATGAGACTGGAAATAATCCACAGTGAAACTAGGGCTGAAGACAGAACTTTGATTTTATATGTTGGATGTGTCAGTTCATTATTTCCTGACTCCATAGCAGATTTGTATTAGGACAGAAATTAGGCAAACTGCCCACATCAGCTGAAAAAAACAAACATGTAAGGCAAAACATTTTTTGTGCTTTTTCCAGGAGGTTGTGCAAGGATCACTCCAATAGGATAAGTCAGTTCTTGAAAAGGCAAGGACTGGGAGGCGAGTGGGGGAGGTTTAGGGGTGGCGTTAGATACAGAGTGAATGCATGCCATCTAGTGGCAGAGAAACAAGTTAGCAACTGCTCTGTACATTACTTATACAACGGTAGTTTCAGAAACAAGTAGATGGGGTCTTGGTTGCTTTTTCTGTTACAGTACCTAGGATATGCTTTTGGACTTGCTTTGTCAATACAGAGGCTTGTCAGTACTATTATTATAAAATGTAAGTTGAATAAAAGCCATGGCTTTTATATACCTGGCATCTTACCAGCCTGAAAACTGCAAATACTGACATTTCCCATACCTTCTGATACAAATATTCACTGTAATAATTAGAGAAGATATTAAAAAAAAGAACTCAGAAAATACTGACTCTCATGGTATAGGCTGCAGGGTTGGGGAACCTGCAGCCTCAGAGCCACAATGTAGCTCTCTAGGCCCTCAAGTGTGGCTCTTTTTGACTGAATCCAAACTTCACAGAACATATCCCCTTAATAAAAAGATTTATTCTGTAAAACTTGGAGTCAGTCAGAAGGCTGCACCTGAGGACCTAGAAGGCCACATGCAACCTTGAGGCCTCAGGTTCCCCACCTGTTCTTGGTTATTGAAATGTCAGGCAGTTTAGCATAGTGGAAAGAACCTACACATGGAGTCAGAAGACATGAGTTTGCATTCCAGTTCTCCTCCTTGCTAGTTATGGGACCTTGAGCAAATCACCTTTGGATGACTACTCTGGTTGCAGTTTCATCATCTGTCAAATAGGTATCATAGGATTTATGCTACTTTTTTCTTAGTGTTAGAGTGAAGATCAAGTGAAATGCTGCCTGTAAAGTGCTTTATAAATTTAAAGTATGTCTCGGATAGAAACTTGACAAGGTAACCCAGAAGACGGCAGTCTGAGTAGTAGGTAAATTGTTAAAGTTTATCACTTCCACATGGCAATGGGCTCCAAAATTTTGGTGAATATAATGGCATATTTGTACAGTTGCAGACATGTAGGAAGGGGGATGGGAAATGAGCTGGCTTTATCGGGGTCAGAAGCTGATAGATGTAAGGAGACCTCAGGGACACATGAAGGTAAACAGTGTGGCATTGAGCAGTAGAGGAATGTGGGACAAAAGATCAAACAGCAGCCCAGATGAGATAAGGGCACATACAAGATGGTTTGCATGGAAACAAATGGGGGAGGCATTTCTTGAATGGTGGTATTTGTGGGAGCCCAAGGCAGAGATAGACTTGGATATCTGAGAAAAACAGTTCTACTGTCTTTGTAGGTTTGCATATAATAGTAGACTCTCTTTCTTCAACATGAAACAGGCCAGACAGGCCCTATGTTGATTCTAGTGTGTTGAGTTAGACTGGTCAGCATTTGGAACATAAAGAAGTAAATACAGTAGGAAGATAAATGAGGCAGATTTTAAGTATAAAGGTATATGAGGTAGCCATGTGGTGCAGTTGATAGAGCACTGGACCTAGAGTTAGGAAGAACTGAGTTCAGATATGGTCTTGAACACTTAGTAATTATTTTGTTGACCCTGGATAAGTCACTTAATCACCTCTGCCTCCCTTAGTTTGCTCAAATGTAAAATAGGGATAATAGCACTTAACTCCCTGTGTTGTTGTGAAGATAAAATGAGATATTTGTAAAGCATCATACAACTCTTATAGCACTATATAAATATAATTGTTAACTATTATGATGAAAACTTTTTTCACCACAAACTGTTCCTATTAATGTGCCATGAGTACCCCTCCCTCCTAGCCTTATTTTGACAAGGAAAGTACTTTGTAAATTTCAAAGTGCCATGTACATGTGAGTTTTATTTTTTTTAAACTACTACTACTATTACTATTAATAATAGTTCAGATAGAATGCGGTCACATACTGTTACTTCCATCTGTCCAGATACATAGGGTGTCCCAGACGTTTTAGGCTACTAAAATGTACCAAGATTTTGAGGACAACATGTATTTGTGGCCAGTGACAGATACTGTGGATTGAGCCAGTAAAGGCAATGAAAAAGGAATGAGATGTATTGACCAAGTTGATGTAGTGAGCAGAGAAAAGTACTTGTGAATTTTACTGTGCTCAGTGAATATAACATAAGTTATATTATGTTAGCTGACTTTTTATCAGTCCCAGAGAGCTCCAGAAACTTTTTCTTGTGATATGTTCTATCTTCAATATAATCATCAGGGGAGTGGTTAACTAGTAGATAGGTTATATGTGAATTGCCCAAGGAGTGTTTTCTACTTCTTTTGGAGATTTTTGGTGGTGATTGGGGAGGGATAGATTCATAAGCAGTCTTCATTTGCCCATGGACCTCACTGACTTTCTTCTGCTTCAGGTTTTATGAAGGAGAATCCAGGCAGTAAGACTATTTGAGTACATACTCAATCAGTCAATGTTTATTAAGCACTTACTGTGTGCCAGGCCCTATGCTAAACTTCTTAAAACCCTTCTTTTTCCTAATATCAGGAAGCATGGCAGCAAGTCACAGTAATCAACATGACTCTGATATTATGCCCAACTTTTGTAAACATAGAATCCCATCAGTGACAGTGCCCATAACCTCACTTTTCTTTATTCTGCTGCAGGAGTTGCCCAAGGAATAATAACTGGAATTCGAGGTCTATGCAATGGCCTTGGACCAGCACTGTATGGCTTCATATTCTTTTTGTTCCACGTGGAGTTAACGGAATTAGAATCAGTTCAGAGTTCTGAGAAAAGCCCCATTAAAGATTCTGGCAGTAAGGTAAATTAACTGGTAATAAATTCACAGCTTAAAGCAAACTAGCTATATCTAGATGACAGTAAAATTTTGTTCCATGACATTTGGATACACATCCATACCCACCCACCCAGACATATGTACACACATAAAGTATCTTTACTGCCTTTGACATCTATTCAAAGGTACCTGCAGAACAAGGAGGGAACATTTCAATAATTTAACCATATAAGGGGAAGGTTGTGGTTGGTTATGTTTGAATTGAAGGTAGGCTAATTCACAAGTAAAATAATTTAGTTATTGACAGGCATAATGGTGCATGCCTGAAGTCACTGATCCTAGGGAGGCTGAGGTAGGTGGATTCATCAAGTTCAGAGCTGCAGGAGGACTAAAGTCTATTGGATATCCACACTAAGTCCAACATCTGTGTTGTAAACCCCTGGGAGTGGGTCATCTCCAGCCTGAACAGGTTAAAGCTTTCATGCTGATCATTATCGAGATTGATTACTTTCATCCTAGGTGAGATAGGGAAACCCAACCCCAAATCGGTCATTCGGTCAATCCAGTTTTTAAAATAACTTCTCAAATTTAGATTCTTGAAACTAGAAGACCACTAAATTACTTTGATATATCCCACCATTTCCTCAGCGTTAGTATAGGTACCCTTATGTAGAAAAAATAATGCAGAAGTTTTATGTTAGATAAAGTAGAAGATGAATTTGCTTTGTACTTCCTAGATAGCACAGTGGATAGAGTGCTAAGTTAGGAGTCAGGAGTACTTATCTTTCAGGCTTCATATCTGGCATCAGACATTTATCAGCTATGTGACTGTGTGACCCTGGGCAGGTCATTTCACCCTGTTTGTCTCAGTTTCCTCATCTGTAAAATGAACTGGAAAAGGAAATGGCAAACCACTCCTGTATCTTTGCCAACCAAACCTCATATGGGGTCATTGAGAATCGGATGTGACTGAAAATGAGTGAACAGCAAGAAAAATTGTGCACACGCACTTTTGGGATGGGGATGAGGGGACTAAGATGAGAAAGTAGTTTATCTGCCTGTTAGAAGACTTAGATATTGTAGCTTGCTTTGGTTCCTCAAAATTCCAGTTTTGTTTCTTCCCAAGAGCAGTGCTTTAGTGCAGAAACAGAAATGTGACTTCATATATTTTGGGAAGACAGAAGTGCCAAGCAGACACAAGGATCTGGGTGGTTTAAGATGTTAGTGGAAAGAACAGATCTTTGCCATTCCACCTCATTTTCGTCTTGTTTCTCCAGCTATCTCAGGGAGCCATCATTCCCGGGCCACCGTTCCTGTTTGGTGCGATTGCAGTCCTCCTGGCTTTCCTGGTTGCCTTATTCATCCCCGCACATAGCAAAGCCAGCAGTAGGAAGCACAGCAGCAGCGTCAGTGGCAACCTGCCCATCAACCCAGAACGGGGCAGCGATGAGGACATTGAACCCCTGCTGCAAGACAGCAGTGTTTGAGAGCTCTCTTTTATGGAGAGACTGCACCTCCATGTCCTGAGTTGTGAACACTGCAGGAAAAGGGAGCTACAGCAAGTCTACCGCTCCAGAGTACTGGGGAAAGGGCTGAAAGAATACGGAAATTATAGGACCCTACCTTCACAGGGCTGTGTTTTTGAGACTGATCTCCACCCTCCCCTACTCCCCCATTCTGTTGCTATATTAGAAAAAAGGTAAGATTTGAAGTTCTTATCTGCAAATGATATTCACCTCTAATGGTGGGCCAGAGCCCTGACCTTGAAACTCCAATGTAAAGGGCACCTCTGTAGCAGAGAGAGGAGTTCGACTACCTTTAAAAGGAGAAACACAGTTGGTCATGATGACTACAACCTTTTGAAATCGCTTGAAGCAAACCATGTAGGCTTTAAAGTAGGCTACGTTTCCTTTACAAGAGACAGTTAAGGTTCCTTTCTGTGTTTCTGCTAGTTTCCTTGAATGTATATCCCATTCTTGGGGAGGGGGCTACACTCTGCAGTCACTTTTAGGAAGGGAATCATCTTAACATCAGTTTGCAGCATCCTTATTTCATCCTTCCCAGGTCTTGACTACAGCACAATTCATCATGCCAGTGGGCAGTAATATGATAATACAGAGAGCAATGATGTTCTGTTTTCTGTAACGTAAAAAGAAAACATTCTTTAACAACAGATCATATGGGACCACCCAGTTCAACGTTTCAAAAATTGTTTGAAAAGAAACAAGGTGGCCCAATGAATAGAAGTTACTCCCTTGCATCCAGGGCTCAGTAAATGTGAACCCTCATAAGTGTGTGGGACGAAATGACTGGGTGCTAAGGGAATATACATATCCAAGTTTGCGCACACTTGTTACTCAGTTCCCTCTCCCATCTCCCTTAACGGACCTGTGAAGTCTTTGTTCCCATTAATTGCCCTACTGCCTTAACAGCTCTGTAATGTGCATTTATTATCATATTTAGCTTTCATATCAATCTCTTTATCTCATTTGCTGAATCTCATGGGAACGTTCATGTAAAATTCCTTTCTGAAAGAGTGATGCTTTAGTGGGCCTAGTTTCACTACAAGTCCCTCGGTAACTTTTTGAGACGTTTTATGGGGGAAAATAATATACAAATTTATATGTATTTTGCTGCACCATTAAAAGGACCATTGAACAACACCCAACTCTAATGAAGCACTCCTATGAATGTTTTATATGTATGAAATATATGTAGATATTTGTAAGGAGTTTTAATTTTTTTCCTGATGGGGTGCTGTGTAAATCTTGTATTTATAAATGTAATGAGGGTATTGACTGAAAAAATATATATATACAGCTTTTATAAACGATTGTGTACTGACTGAATACATTTAAAAGAAAAAAATATATTTTGAAACATGTTCTGCCTTGAAAAGAGGTAACTGGCCTTTTGTACTCTGCTCTTGGTTTTTAAGTGAATAAGCTTCCTAATGCATAATAAATTTACAACTTCAATGTTTAAGTCTCTTTTGTTTCTTTAAAGCAAATAATACCAGTAGTTTTCTTGCTTTTTTTTTAAGATAAATTTCTGATAAACCACATGAAATAAGAATTTTCCTTGCTATTATGTGAATGGATATTGGAGTTCTCACAAGTTTATTTTCATGATCTCTTTTTATATACAAGCATCTTGCCATCTTTTCATTTTAGGTCTCCAGACTGACAGATCTTTGAAATCTCCAAGATCTCTTGGACTTATGCTGTTATTTTTTAGAAACAAGTTTTTACTGTTGTCTTTTTTTTTTTTTTAAATCACCAGAATTTCACCCCAGTATCGTTTTCCCTTCCCTTTCCAGAGAGTATCTTGTAGAGGAAATAATATTTTTAAAGATTAAAAAGAAAAAGGAAAGGAAAGGGAAAAAATGAGCATAACTGATCAGTACATTGAAAAATTATGAAAATGTTTGCACTGTACCGTGCATCTCACGCTGTTTAAGAAATCCATAGATGATCTATTCACTTGATTTTAAGTAGGTTAACAATGTTTATGCTTATCAAAGAGGCAAATTGAAGTAACTTACTCTGACAAGTTGGGGGAGGGGTATATATTAAATAGTGAAAAATATTTTTAAGGACAAAGAAAGGAGGAAAAAAGAACACAATTGGTCAATACATTGAAAAAATCTGAAACTGGGCAATATTTTTTTTTCTAATATAAATTTATTTATTTAACTTTTTACATTCATTTTCACAAAATTTTGGGTTCCAAATTTTCTCCCCATTTATCCCCTCCCCCACCCCAGTACACCAAGCAGTCTAATTTTCCCTATCACCAATCTGCCCTCTCTTCTATCATCCCTCCCTGCTCTTGTCCTCATCTTCTCTTTTGTCCTGTAGGGCCAGATGACTTTCCATTCCCCATTAACTGTATTTCTTATTTCCTAGGAGCAAGAACAATACTCAACAGTTGTTCCTAAAACTTTGAGTTCCAAATTCTCCCCATCCCTCCCTCCCCACCCATTCCCTATGGGAAGGCAGGCAATTCAATATAGATCCTATCTGTGAAGTTTTGCAAATGACTTTGATAATAGTCATGTTGTGTAAGACTAACTGTATTTTCCTCCATCCTATCCTGCCCCCCATTGTTTCTATTCTGTCTTTTGATCCTGTCCCTCCCCGAGTGTTGACTTCAGATTGCTCCCTCCTCCCATTGCCCTCCCTTCCATCATCCCCCCAACCCTGCTTATCTCCTTCTCCCCCACTTTCCTGTATTGTAAGATAGGTTTTCATACCAAAATGAGTGTGCATTTTATTCCTTCCTTTAGTCGAATGTGATGAGGGTAAACTTCATGTTTTTTTCTTAGCTCTCCTCTTTTCCCCTCCACTAAAAAGTCTCCTGCTTGCTTCTTGAATGAGATATAATTTACCCCATTGCATTTCACCCTCTTTCCTCCCACTACATTTCTCTCTCACTGTTTACCTTAATTTCTTTCAAGATATGATCCCATCCTATTCAATTCACTCTGTGCTCTCTGTCTCTGTCTGTGCGTGCATGTGTGTATGTGTGTGTGCACCCATGTGTACATGTGTGTGCATGCATGTGTGTGTGGTCCCACCAACTACCCATTGTCTTTCCATGTAGGAATGTAAACAGTTCACCTTTGGTAAGTCCCTTATGACTTCTCTTTGCTGTTTACTTTTTCATGCTTCTTCTCATTCTTGTGTTTGAAAATCAGATTTTCTTTTCAGCTCTGGTCTTTTCATCAAGAATGCTTGGAAGTCCTCTGTTTCTTGAAAGACCATATTTTCCCCTGAAGTACTATACTGTTTTGCTGGGTAGGTGATTCTTGGTTTGAGTCCTAGTTCCCTTCACTTCTGGAATATCCTATTCCATGCCCTTCGATCCTTTAATGTAGAAGCTGCTAGATCTTGAGTTACCCTGATTGTATTTCCACAATACTGGAATTGTTTCTTTCTAGCTGCTTGCAATATTTTCTCCTTGACCTGGGAATTCTGGCATTTGGCCACAATATTCCTAGGAGTTTCTCTTTTTGGATCTCTTTCAGGTGGTGATAGATGGATTCCTTCAATACTTATTTTGCCCTCTGGTTCTAGAATCTCAGGGCAGTTTTCCTTGATAACTTCATGGAAGATGATGTCTAGGCTCTTTTTTTGATCATGGCTTTCAGGTAGTCCCATAATTTTTAAATTGTCTCTCCTGGATCTATTTTCCAGCTCAGTTGTTTTTCCAATGAGATATTTTACATTCTCTTCCATTTTTTCATTCTTTTGGTTTTGTTTTGTGATTTCTTGGTTTCTCGTAAAGTCATTAGCCTCCATCTGTTCCATTTTAATTTTGAGAGAACTATTATCTTCAGTGAGCTTTTGAACCTCTTTTTCCATTTGGCTAATTTTGCTTTTGAAAGCATTCTTCTCCTCATTGTCTTTTTGAACCTCTTTTGCCAATTGAGTGAGCCTATTTTTCAAGGTGTTATTCTCTTCAGCCTTTTTTTGGGTCTCCTTTAGCAAGGTATTGACCCGTTTTTCATGCTTTTCTTGCATCTCTCTCATTTCTCTTCCCAGTTTTTCCTCCACCTGTCTAACTTGCTTTTCAAAATCCTTTTTGAGCTCTTCCATGGCCTGAGCCCACCGGACATCCACCTGGGATGTCTGGGATACAGAGGCCTCGACCTCCTCATCTTTCCCTGATGGCAAGCATTGTACTTCCTCATCAGAAATGAAAGGAGGAAGTAACATCTGTTCCCCAAGAAAGTAGCTTTCTATGGTCTTATTTTTCTTCCCTTTTCTGGGCATTTTCCCAGCCAGTTACTTCTGAGATTCCTCTCCACCCCCACCCAGATCCTCCCAGCTAGTGCTTGGGGTCTGAGATTCAAATGCTGCTCCCCAGCCTCAGGGCTTTCCTTGGCGGGGGTTGGGGGGGCTTCTATTCAATGTGAGCTTAAGTTCTGGTGCTCAGGTGGGGGCAGTGCCGCCTCCCAGGTTCAGTTCCCTCAGGGGCTTTATGCAGAGACCTTTGGTAATGGCCCTGAGCTCCTTTCTGCTCCGGGAGTCCTGGCTGCCGCTGCTGCCTCTGCCTCCCGAGGGGCCCTGAGTCACGGAGACACCCCGCTCCCCTCTCAGCCAGCCAGAAGTCTCTCTCACTGACCTGTAGTGCCTGTGGGCGGAGGAGGGACCTTCTTGGGCGCCAGAGATTCTGTCCCTGAAGCCTGCTTGGATCTGCTCCTCTGGGGCCGCATGGCCAGGGCAATGCCGGTGTGGGCTCCGCGTCCAGAGTGCGACGGACCTTTGGGGTTGGTTTTTCAGGGCTCTCTGGAACGGAAATATCCTCCCCTGCGTTGGTGCGTGGCTTGCTCTGCTCCAGAATTTGTGGGGAGTTCTTTTTACAGGAAATTTATGGGGTGTGGGTTTGGAGCTAGCATACGTGAGTCTTTCTACTCCACCATCTTGGCTCCTCCCCCGCCAATATTCTATTTCTCACACTTTTAAGTAAATCCATTAAGTAACCTGTCCAGTTGATTTTAAGTAACTTAATAGTGTTTGTTTTCCCAAGGATGCAAATTGAAATATTTAATCTTACAAATTGAGGGAGTTGTGCACTGTAGACATTCCTGTGCCATTACATTTTAATAGGGAAATATTATTTGACATCATGTATATGGTTTTGAACAAAACATATATAATACACATTGTTCATTTAAGATACTGCTTCATTCATATGGAACAGCTTAGTAGTGAAAGCAACAGAAAAGATATTTTTGTGGGAAGGAAAAGAATTGAATCAACTATTAAAAGAGGTATACTGTCATTACTGTTGGAGATGAACATTTTGATTCCTAAAAGTAGCAGGAAAATAACTTCAAATAAAAACTGCCTAGATATTTGAATAAAGAAGTAGCTTTCCCAACATGATTTGAGGATTCATATTTTTCCCACAGATCATTTTCTGTTCCCAAATGGTTTAAATGTTTTCTGAGAGCTGTGTTTTTTTCATACATCAGTTTTTATTAAAACAAGGTAATTTTCCTACCCCTTTTAGCCATCAAAATGTTAAATCTGTAATAGCAATCTTAGGTCCTTTAAGAGTTGATTGAATTTTTCATTTTTAAAAAAACTTTTCTTGTCTCTCTCACCAGTATACTGTTTCATATGAACAGAATAATTTCTTAGAAGAGACAGAGTACCTTACAAAAGCACGACTTAAAACAATTTTGTCCTTTGCTGTTGATTACCTTGAAACTTTACTGGATACTCTAACCTTGATGCAATTATTGAATAGTTCTTTTTCCTCAGGTATTCCTGAATAATTCATTCCACTTTGAAGGCACATCTGACATAACAAAATAAAAGGATAAAGGTTCTCTTTGTACTAATGTTTACAGTTTTGCTTACCCATTCACACACATTTAGTCATGGATACTTAGTGTCCTTCTATGCCTTTGGTATTGGCTTTGGAGACAGAGGGCCTTGGTTGGAATCCTGAGTAATCTTGGACAAATATCTTCATTTCTTTGACCCTCTGTTTCCTTGTCTGAAACGTTCAGGGTTTGAATAGAATACTCTTAAGCTCAAAATATATGATTCAGTGTCAGCAGATTTCCTTTTTTCTGAGGGTGGTAGGGTGGTGGTGGTGGTAGTGGTAGAAACTTCACAAAATTTCTGTTAGAACAAAAACCTTAATTTACCACTCTAGTTACATATATATAGGTATATACATTCTCCAGCCAGCCAATTCAGTTAATTGACATTCTTTTTAAAAAATGTATGGAATAAAACAAGCATTTCCGTAATATAGTACAATAAAAAAGATGATTGTACATGAAACTGCAAATCTACCATGCACAACTTACTATTCCTTTCAAATGTACAACAAAATTATCATTTAAATTTCTCCCATTTCTCTCCCTTTCCCCTGCTCTAGAGATGGCTACCATTAGATACAAGTGTCTGTGTGGGTGTGTGTGTGTATGTAAAATTATACATATTTATCTTCATCAGATCTTTGGATATGCAAATGACATCTTTTTTCATATGTCCTTTATGGTTAATTTGGGTATTTATAATAAACAAAATAAATCATTCACTCAAAGTCAAGGAGCCAACTGGCCTAATAGATTAGAAAACTGCCTATTTCGTGTTTAGTTATCTTGCCTTCTCCAATTAGAATACAAGATCACCAAGAATAGATCCATGTTTTTCCACTATTTTTTTATTTCTCACACTGTAGTACAGATGAGTTGTTTTTCTGTCATATCCAATGGTGACCTCATTTGGGGTTTTATTAGCAAGGAAACTGGAGTGGTTTGCTATTTCCTTCTCCAACTCATTGTATAGATGAGGAAACTGAGGCAAATGGGGTTTAGTGACTTGCCAAGGTCTCACAGCTAGTAAGTGTCAGGTTGGGTTTGAGCTCAGGAAGATGAGACTTCTTGACTCCAGGCCTGGCACTCTCTACTGTTGCCATCTCTCAAATCCTAGTTGATCAAATTCTAATTTCTGCCTGTTCTTACGGAAGTTTTGTCTGAGTTCTTCCCAAGTAATTGATGTTTTTAGGTTTATTGAATCTGATTGTTTCTGATTCTTATCTATTTTATTTTTTATCCAAATAATTTTTTATTTTTGTAACAGGATCATAATCTGATTGTCTCTGATTCTTAGCTATTTTATTTTTTTGTCCAAATAGTTTTTATTTTTGTAGCAGAGAATTATAATAATTCACAATAAACCAGTCCATTAGCCACATCTCATCAACATATAACACATTCTGCATCTACACCATACCACTTCTCTTCAGCCTTAAGAGGCTTTTAGAAAAAGGGTGTAAAAAAAAGTTGGTACATAAGACCCACCCAAAGTGTGACATATTGTTTGACAAGCACATGCTGAATTCAGTGGAAAGTGAATTCAAGTACGAAGAGCTTATGTCAGAAAGGGATAATTCAAAGCTCTAGTTTGCGAGAAGTCTTTTTCTCCCATATGTGGCATGCTGTCTTTCTGCTGACTTCTATTTGTTTTCTCAGTACTTAGCTTACTTAGTATCTGTTCCTCTGTAAGTATTTAATGAATGCTTGTTGACTTGCCCAGAAGTTCCCTTGAGGCATTAATCCAATAGTTTTGATGATTGCTTTTTTATTACATATTTGAGTACTGGAGCGACAATCCCTTTCATTTCTTTTTTCTTCGTTATAGCCCTCAATATTTCAGAATTTTTGTTCCTCCAAGTTTTAAAATTATCTTTGTCTAGCTCTGTAGCATACCTCTAGGTAGTGTCATATAGTAGTGCACAAGTTCTTTTAGGTAATTTTGTTGTTACATTAGCATGGTCCAACCAGGAGCAATAAGCACTCCAATTAGCTGTCATTTTAAATTTCCTAACAGCATGTGTTTTGAATGTGCCTTCGTAGATTGACTCCCACATGTCTTATGTTTTTTGTAGTTATTTTAAATTAGATTTCCCTTTCTTTTACTTCGTTTTCCATTATATTATTGCTTTTTTGCTTTTATTTTGTGATCTACTTTACTGAAACTAGTAATTATCTCAATTAGTTTTTTGATTGAGTTTCTCAGGTTTTCTATATAAATCATGGCTTCTACAAATAAGGATGACAATGTTTATGCCTTTAATTTTTTTCTCGTATTGCTATTATTAGCATTTTGAAAATGGTCTCAATAGTAGGGAAAGTGAGTATTCCATCTGTATTTATTGGGATTGCTTCTGTCTTCTCATTGCAAATGTTATCATCTTTTGACTATGAAGTGAAAAGCTAGAATCTATATATTTGTGTATATATATTATTATATATGTAATATATATATTATATATAATATGCATTTTTAGCAACCCTTTTATGCTTTTTTTAGTACAAAATAAGTTGCATATATCAAAGATATTTTCTACATCTTTTGATAGAATCATGTGGTCTTGTGTATTTGTTTTTAATGTAATAAATTATGCTGATAATTTTCCTACTATTGAACCATCACTGGTGTAAATTCAGCTTGGCTATAGTGATTAATTTTTAAAATGTATTCTTGTAAGTCTTTTTGCTAGGATTTTACTTAAAAGTTTTGCATGGGTAAAAATTAGTGATATTGACCTATGGTGTTCTCTTTCTTGACTTTCTCCTGGCCTAGTTATTATGGCCATATATATATGTCATAAAAGAATCTGCACTATTTCAGAAATCGTGTCACATGTCAAGTCAAATGATCACTTTATCTATCATCTCTAATTTATTTATTTCCTTACTCATATTGAGTGTCAGTTGCCTTTATGCCTTTTAAAATTGTGCTTTACAGCTTTCTTCAGTCTGTCTTCTATGTAGCTGCCTCAGACATTTACTAGCTAGTTGTATGACCCTAGTGAAGTCACTTTACTGCTATATCTCAGTTTCCTCATTTGTAAAATAGGGATAATAATAGCACCTACCTCATGGACTTGTAGTGAGGGTCAAGTGAGATAATGTGTAAAATATTTTGTAACATTTTGTAATCTCCCTCCCTCCTTCCCTCTCTCTCTCTCTCCCTTGTCTCTCTATCTCTGTCTTTGTAAACACACACACACATATACTATTATTATTGTTAGGTAATACTTTATTAAGTCAGACAAAATAATCATTTAGATTTGCAAAATATAGAACTGGAGTGGACCCAAAGGCCATTTAGTCTATTTCTATCATTTTACAGACGAGGAAAGTAAGACTGAGAGATGATAAGTGATTTTCTCAAAATTATGAAAGTAACCAGCATCAATGTCAGAATCTGAACCTATGATTTCAGAGTCAGTGCTTCTTGAACTAATAATGATCTAATATCTAAAGGGAAATAATGGGTAAAAAATTAAGAATGAAGAGTGATAGTATTTTCAAACCTTGAATTATAAAGTAGTAAACTCTGAAGGTCTTTTTGTACTGATAGTAAAGTAGATCATTGGAATAGTCTAGGTAAAGAAGAATCAGAAACAACAGACATCAGTTGCTCAGTTGATTTTAGAATGTGCTTTGAAATTATGCAAATAAAGTGTCTTAGATGTCAAAGAAAGAAAGAAAGAACTCATGCACCAAAATATGTATAGTAGTACTTTTTGTAGCATTCTAAGAACAGAATAAATACCTATTAGCTGAGGGATGGCTAGTCTAAATTGTGGCAGCCATGAATGTAATGGAATATTACTATACTGTAAAAAACATTGGATATGAAAACAATGAGGCATACAAAATCTTATGTGAATCATTATTGAATGACAAAAATAGAATCAGGAAAGCAAGTTACACGACTACAACAATGTAGATGGAAAGAACAAAAAAAAAGTAGAATTCGGGTACTGTATGTATAATGACCAAACTTGGACTCCCTCCTTTTTTTTCAGAGATAGAGAATTATGGGTCTGGAATACTGTAAATATTTTTATATTTGGTTGATGTATTGGTTAATTCCTCCTATTGTGTCCTTTGTCATAAATGTAATTATACCATGGGACATGAACCTTTATATAAAGAGAATATTATCGTACTCCCTCTGAAAAAAATGTGTTCAATGTGTGGTAGTGGTCCTGAATAATATTAACATTAATATATGACTTCAGTAGTTTTTCTTAGTAGTGATGGGCCTGTGGAGTGGAGTGTGTGGTTCAGAATCAGGAGGACCCGAGTTCAAATTCAACCTCAGGCACTTGCTAGTTGGTCATTTACCTTTTATCGCCCTCAGTTTCCTCAGTTGTAAAATGGGGATAATAATAGTTTCTACCTCCCGGGGTTGCTGTGAAGATCAAATGAGATAAGACATAAATACCTAGTTCCGTGCCAGGCGCATAGTAGGTGCTAAATAAATAAGCCTTGTTACTCTTATTAGAATAGGGGATGATATTTGGTTTGTATATTTTCTTCAGGAGGGGCAGAACTGTTCCTCCAGCCTATTTCAGCTTTTCTCAGCTTGATTCTCTTAAGGAATACTGTCTCCAACAAATCCCTTTAAAGGGATAGAACTCTTCTCAAATCTTTCCCCAAGCCAGCATTATTAAATCATAGCCTATCAAGATTTTATTCTCTGCCAACTTTTCTTTTATATCAAAGGAGCATAACTGTATAAATAATAAAGGGCAATAAACAATGAAGGAACAATTCCTTTAAATTGTCATTTCACCGTTCTGCACATAGAAGGATTTTTCTGCCTGCTAGTACCCTCCCAAAACGGACCTGTATTTAACTAGGTTGGAAAATTTGTTTATTAATTTTGTAGCAAGGTGGTATATGTTTTTATATATACTTGATATTGCCTCCAGTAAAATGTAGTCTCTTCAGGAGGGGGGTTGTTTCATTCGTTGTTTTATATCCCTCACCTAAGCGGTGCCCAGTCTATAGTAGGTGCATACTAAAGGCTTGCTGATTGATTATATGCCTGAGGACTACAGCCTGTAGGGAATAGACTAGGCTTCTTTTCCTTAACTCTACTCCTTTCTAAAGAAAATTGTGCACCAACACTCCCTCCACTTTGGTCTTTGCTTGTAACGTTTTCAAGTTGAAGAATTTACTATCAGCGCAGTAGCTGGCTTTCAACTGTGGCTGCTAAAAAGCATGGGAGCATTGTCTGTCATCTAGAACCTAAACAAGCATGCCGTCATGAAATAAGTGTATGATACTGATGAATTTCCCTGGGCAACCACATTTTGACAGTTTTCCATAAGCCTTCAAGACTAACAGTATCAAAGGTCTTGGTCAGATCTACAAGTGATTTGTACAGCAATCTGTTCTCCTCTTGGCATTTCTCCTGGAGTTGTCAGGCAGCAAGCACCATATCAACTGTCCCTCGGCCTTTTCTGAAGCCACACTGACTCTCAGGTAAATGACCATCTTTCAGGTGAAAGATCAGCCTATTAAGGAGAATTCTGGCAAGAATCTTATCAGCAGTGACTGAGAGAGAGGGCCCCCTTCCCCCTGTGATTGTCACAGGACAATATTTATCTTTATAGAGATAGACAATGGACATCCTTAAACTCCTGGGGGATAACCTCCTCTTGCCATATAATCTGGACTTTTCACTCAGCTTTTGTATGAGCAATGGACCTTGTGAATCTCAACTGGAAAAGAATCAGCACCACATGCTTTGCCACATGAAAGGAGGATAATGACATTCAGAATCTCTTCTTCATTTGAAGCTTCAGCTAGGAGGAGTTGACTTCAACCTGAGTTAAACAGTCAATGGCCTCAGCATTGATTGATGATGCTCTGTTGAAAATACTGGAAGTGTTCAGCCCATCACTCTAGGATAATGTCTTTATCACTAATCAACGTGGCTCTGTCAGCCCTGAGTAGTTGAGATGCACCGTAGGTCAATAGGTCAATAGCCTTCAGGGCATCATAAAAATGCGTTGGATTGTTGCTATCAGCATAAAACTGAATTTCATCTGCCTTCTTACAGTCAAGAATCGCACATCTCTCTAAGCTTTACTTCACTTTTGATGAAGTTAAATGTGTTCTTAGAGATGGATGAACTATTCTACTGGTAAACCCTGTTGTACACTCAGTGCAGCCTCTGAAGCTGAGATGAAACAAAATATGGATCAATTCTCTGCTGCTAGTACTAATTTTGGTCTAATGATACCAAGAAAACACAAGTCATCCACCACCACACCATCCATACGTGGAACCATGGAGAAGTTTTGAATGCTGTGGATAAGGGATAAATAATAAAGATGATATAAAAACAAAATATAACAATAGCAGTAAAATATGTTAATAGCAATAAAAATATAGTTCTTGCAGGTGATTTAGGCTTATAATCCATTCTGCTTTTTTGAAAGCTAATTCCCCGCCCCTCAACCCCCCGCCCCAAATCACTTTCTTCATGACACCCTGTGCCTTTTTGCTGACCTACAATGACTTTGCTAATTACTGCATTAATCCAAAATCTGTTGCATGAATTCAAGACTTCATAATCTGGTGATTAGCTTCGTACCTGGCACATCATAAATGTTTTATTAGACTATAATTGAATTTCATTCTGCAACTATTTCTTGAATTCCTATTATGTTCTAGAATTAGCTGTTCTTGGCAGTACAATGATCCAAAACAATTCTGAAGGACTTATGATGAAAAATATGATCTATTTCCAAAGAAAAAAGTGATGGAGGCTGAATGCAGATCAAAGCATACTTTTCTTTATTTTCCTTGTTTTTTTTGTGTATGTTTTCTTTTGAAATGATTAACATGGAAATATGTTTTGCATGACTGTACATGTATATAACCAATATCAAATTGCAAGCCTTCTCAGTGGGGAGGAAGAGAACTTGAAACTCAAAATTTTTTAAAAAACAAATATCAAAAATTGTTTTGATATGTAATTGGGGAAAAATAAAACATTAAATTTAAAAAATCAACCTGCTCATTATTTCTTATAGCACAGTAGTATTCCATCACAATCATATAATACAGTTGTTTAACCATTCTGCAATTGATAGGCATCCCCATAATTTCCAGTTCTTTGCCACCTCAAAGAGAACTGCTGTAAATATTTTTAGAACATATAGGTTCTTTTCCTTTTCCCCTAATCACCTTGGGAAACAGACCTACTAATGGTATTGATGGGCCAAAGAGTATACGCAGTCTTATAACTCTTTAGATATAGTTGCAGATTGCTCTCCAAAGTGGTTTGATCAACCCACTGTTCCAGCAACAGTGTGTTAGTATTCCAGTTTTTCCACTTCCAGCATTTCTCACTTTCCCCTTCTATAATTTTAACACATCTGATAAGAATGAGATGATATCTTAAAGTTGTTTTAATTTGCATTTCTCCAATCAATAATGCTTTAGAGCATTTTTTCATATGACTATATATACATTTTATTCCTTCATTGAAAAACTGCCTGTTCATCTCCTTTGACTATTTGTCAATTGGGAAATGATTCATATTCATATAAATTTGACAAAATTCTCTCTATATTTGAGATATCAGACCTTTATTCAAGAAACTGTCTATAAAATTCCTACACCCCTTCCCAATTTTAGGCTTTCTTCTAATCTTGGCTACATTGATTTTGTTTGTACAAAAACCTTTTAATTTGATGTAAGCAAAATTATACATTTTACATCTTGCAATGCTCTGTCTCTTGTTTATTCATAAATTCTTCTGTCTGTAAGTCTGATAGGTAATATGTACCATGTTCTTCTGATTTATTTATGATATCTCCCTTTATATCTAGGTCATGCATCCATTTTGACTTTATTTTGGCAAATAGTATAATATATTGGTCTATACTCAGTTTCTAGCAGACTGCTTTCCAGTTCCCTCAACACATAGTGAATTTGTGTTCCAAAACTTTAAATCTGTACATTTGTAAAACACAAGGTCACTATAATAATTTACTACTGCATATTGCACATCTCCTCTGTTCCACTGGAATCACCTTTCTATTTCTTAGCTAGTATTAGATAGTTTCAATAATTATTGCCTTATAGTATAGTTTAAGATCTGACACTGCTAAACCTCCTTCCTTTATTTTTTCCATTAATTCTTTGGATATTCTTGACCTTTTATTTTTCCAAATGAATTTAGTTATTATTTTTTCTAGCTTAATAAATTTTTTTTTTTGGTAATTTAATTGTAATTGCATTGAACCAGTAGGTTAGGTAGGACTGTCATTTTTATTATGTTGGCTCTGCTCATTCACAAACAATTAATATGCTTTCAAGTATTTGAATCTGGCTTTCTTTGTATAAAAAGTGTTTTGTAATTATGTTCATGTAGTTCTGGCTTTGTCTTGGCAGGTATACTCCCAGGTATTTTATGCTAGCTGGTTGGTTGGTTGTTGTCCTTTGTTCTTGAAGAGGACCAAAATGGCATCACCATGATAAAGTGAAGTTTCAGTGTGTCTGACTGTGGCTGATCAGACCAACATGGGCTTGGAATGCTCTACCACAGATTGGGCACAGATAGTCCGTATGCATATTTGGGGTGGTTACTCCAAATTTGTTTATCCTACAATTTCCTTTGTGCTGTCTAAATTCTGCTT
This sequence comes from Bettongia penicillata ogilbyi, assembly GCA_023548195.1. NCBI lineage: Eukaryota > Metazoa > Chordata > Mammalia > Diprotodontia > Potoroidae > Bettongia > Bettongia penicillata. The sequence continues at coordinate 1,257,553 of JAJHZJ010000066.1, read as the reverse complement.
CGTTCATAGAGTACAGCACCATACTGAGTGGTCCTGCTCCAGTGTCTCCCATGTTGCACAGTCAAATCCAAAGTTCTTGAGAGAGACCTTGAGAGTGTAAAATTTCTTTTTAATTTTCTTATTGCTAGTGCTACCATTTCTAATATAGTACTGAAGAATATTGGTGATAATGGACATTCTTGTTTTACTTCTGATCTTACTGGGTTCTAGCTTATCCTCACAAATAATCCTTGCTGATGGCTTTAGGGAGATGCTTCTTGTCATTTTAAGGAAAAATCCATTTATATCTATGCTTTCAAGGATTTTTAATAGGAATGAGTGTTGCATTTTGTCAAAAACTTTTTCCACGTCTATTGATATATGATTTTTGTTACTTTTTATTGATATAATAAATTATTTGAATAGTTCTTTTCTTATGTTAAACTATTCCTGAATTGCTGGTATAAATTCCACTTGGTCATAAAGTGTAGTTTTTGTGACATGTTGTAGTCTCCTGACTAATATTTTATTTAGGATTTTTGCATCCATATTTGTTAATGAAGTTGATCTATAATTTTCTTTCTGTTTTTTTATTTCTCTTCCTAGTTTAGGTATCAGCACCCTATCTATTTTATAATAGGAGTTTGGTAGAACTCCTTCTTTGCCTATTATTCCAAATAATTCATTTAATATTGGAATTAATCTTTAAATGTTTGGCAGGATTCACTTGTTAATCCATGTGGTCTAATGCTTTTTTTTCCCTTAGGAAGCTCATTTATTGCTTATTCAATTTTTTTTTTCTATAATAGATTTATTTAAATATTCTATTTCCCCTTCTGTTAATCTAGTCAGTTTATGTTTTTGTAAATATTCCATTTCTCTGAAATTGTTAAATTTATTGGCATATAACTGGGCAAAATAACACATAATAGCTGAGCAAAATAATACCTTATAATTGCTTTTATTTCATCTTCATTAGTGGTATATTCACCCTTTTCATTTTTGATGCTAGTGGTTTGGTTTTCTTCTCTCTTTAAAAGGATTCATTTTAAACAGTGGTTTATCAATTTTGTTGGTTTTTTCATAAAGTCAACTTGTAGTTTTAGTGGATTTCTTAACGCAATTTTATTCATCTCACCTTTAATTATTAGGATTTCTAATTTGGTGTTTAATTGGAGATTTTTAATTTCTTCTTTTTCAAATTATATTAATAATTTTTTATTTAATTTTCTTTTAGGGTATTTTTTTGGTCTGATCTTTATCTATTTTATTGCTATAAGCATTTAATTATACAAATTTTCCTCTGATTACTGCTTTTACTGTATCCCATAGAATTTGGTATATTGTCTCATCATTGCCCTTCTCCTTAATAAAAATTATTAATTTTCTCTCTGACTTGTTCTTTAGCACAGTCATTCTTCAAGATTAGGCTATTTAGTCTACAGTTAATTTTTAATCTGTGTATCTGTGGTCACTTATTAAATATAATTTTATTGCATTATGATCTGAAAAGGATGTAGTTAATATTTCTGCTTTTCTGCATTTAACTATGACATTTTTATGTCCTAATATATGGTCAAATTTTTTAAAAGGTATAATGTACTGCTGAAAAAAAAGGTATATTCTTTTCTATACGCATGCAGTTCTCTCCAGATATCTCTCATATCAAGTTTATCCAAGAGTCTATTCATCTCCTTGATTTTTTTTCTTATTCATTTTTTGGGTAGTTCTGAGAGGGGAACGTTGAAGTCCCTCACTATTATAGCTTTGTTGTTTATTTCTATCTGTAATTCATTTAGCATTTTCTTTAAAAATGTGGATACTATAGCATTTGGTGTATATTGGTTTAGTATAGCTATTTCTTTATTATCTATGGCACCTTTTATCATAATGTTTCTTTATTTGTCTCTTTTAATGAAATCTTTTTAGCTTTAACTTTGTCTGAGATCATGATTGCTATTCTTTTTTTCACATCAGTTAAATAAATTCTACTTTAGCCCTTTATTTTTACTCTATGTGAATCTCTCATTTTCAGATGTGTTTCTTGTAAATAGCATGTTGTTGGATTCTGGTTTTTAATCTGTTCTGTTATCTGTTTCTGTTTCATGGGTGAGTTCACTCTATTCAGATTCAAAATTATAATTTCTGGTTGTGTATTTCTCTTCATCCTATTTTTCCTCACTGTTTATCATTCTCTTTTCCTCTAACCCTCCTTAAATGTTTAATTTACTTCTGACCACTGCTCCCTATTCTATATCCCTTTTAAGAATTCCTCTTTTATCATCTCCCCTTGCCCTCCTATTCCTTAATCTAGCCACCCTTCTAACAGTCCCTCCCTTATGTTATCCCTTTGCCTCCTTCTTAATTTGTGTGCCCTTCTGAGAGTCTCTCTCTTATCTCCTTACTCTCCTATTTCTCTGTAAGTAAGGAAGACTTTTATACTATTTTAGATGTATATGTCATCTTCTCTTTAACCCAGTCCTGATGAGAATAAGGTTAAAGCACTACCAGCCGTCAAACCCCTCCTCCCCTCTTCTGAACAGTTCTTCTATTTGTGCCTTGTTCATATGAAATCACTGCTCAATTTTTACTTCTCCCTACCAATTTAGTTTTTAGGATCATCCCATTGTATTCAACTCTACCTCAAACCTTCTATCTGCATATACTCTTTCTTCATCCTAGTTATGATAAAATTCTAAAGAGTCAAAATGTTTTCTCATATAGCAAGTAAACAATTTGACCTTCTTAAATCCTTTATAATTGGTCTTTCGTGTTTACTTTCTTATATTTCTCCTGATTCTTGTAGGTAAAATTTTCTGTTTAATTTTGTCCTTTTCCTCCTTAATACCTGAAAGTCTTTTAACTCATTAAATATCCATTTTTTCCCAATGCAGGATTACATTCAGCTTTGCTCGGTAAGTTATTCTTGGTTGCAAACCCAGCTTCTTTGCTCTTTGTAATATCTTATTTCATGCCCTTTAGTCTTTTAATGTAGAAGCTGCTAAATCTTGTGTTATCCTTTCTGTGGCTCCATAGTATTTAAATTGTTCTTTTTAGTTGGTTATAGTATTTTATTCTTAACCTGGGAACTTCAAAACTTTGCTATAATGTTCCTGTGAGTTTTAATCTTGGAATCCCTTTCAGGTGGTGATTGGTGGATTTTTTTTCAATTTCTATTTTACCCTCTAGTCCCAAAAAAATCAAAGCAATTTTTCTTAACAATTTCTGGAAGCATAATGTCATGCTTTTTTTGCATCTCTCTCATTTGTCTTCCCAGTTTTTCCTCCACCTCTCTTACTTGATTTTCAAAATCCTTTTTGAGCTCTTCCATGGCCTGAGACCATTGAATATTTATTTTGGATGTTTGGGATACAGAAGCCTTGACTTTTATGTCTTTCCCTGATGGTAAGCATTGTTCTTTCTCATCTGAAAGGATAGGGGAAGATACCTGTTCACCAAGAAAGTAATCTTCTGTCGTCTTATTTTTGTTCCCTTTTTTGGGCATTTTCCCAACCAGTTACTTGACTTTTGGGTCCCTTGTCAAGAGTAGGGTATACTCTGGGGACCTTCAAGATCCCAGTTCCTCCAAGGTGGCACAATCAAGTGTGTACACTGGTCTGGGAGTAGAAGAGATTTTTGTGTCCAGAATCTTAGCAGTTTCTTTTCCACAGCCACCTGGTCTCCAGTTCAGCCAAGCCAGCACTGGGGGGCTGGGATTCAGTCAAGCTGTGGGGGCAGGGCCACCATTCAGTGTGAGACAAAGACCAACTCCCTCAGGGCCTCTACACAGGGCTGAGGGAATAATTAGCTTCTCAGTGCCCCCAAGGGTTTTTACAATCCAACAATTGGGGCTGCTGTAGGCGCTTTGGTAGGAACTGCTGCCACCTGACTGATGTGGCCTCTGGGGCTGCTGCATAAGGCCTGAGCTATGGGAAGGCCCTTCTCCCTTTTCAGCCAGCTGAAAAAACCCCGTCACTGACCTTTGGTGCCTGTGGGTTGAGGGATCTGTGGACCCACTGGTGCTATGACTGGAGATTCTACCCCCAAGGTGTCCTCCTCCCAGAGTCGCTGCATGGCCAAGGCTGGGCTGGGCTCTGCTCTCTGCTCCATGTCCAGTGCAACTGAAGTTTCCTATGGTCCTTTCAGGTCACCCTGGGCTGGAAATCTCTTCCACTCTGTTGTTCTCCACTTCTGCTGCTCCAAAATTTGTTGAGAGCCCCTCTCTTACAGGTATTTTCTGGGCTGTGTGGGGAGACCCTGTGTATGTGTGTCTTTCTACTTCTCCATCTTTGCTCTGCTGCCTACATTTTTCTTTAAAGTAGAAGTAGCTGTTTTGACTTCATTTTCTTCTCAGTTTGATGCCTGGTCTTCTCTATCATGATAGTAGCTATCTATAGTTGAATCCTTTCTTTTTTGTTTGCTGTTTTTTTCAAAGTGACTTCTTTCTTGGCTGTTAACTTTGTGTTAGAGTTGGGAATTAGCCCCAAGCTATGGGAGCCAATGTCAGGCTTTTCATGCTGTTGTTTCCTCAGTTCTATCTGGGAGCCTGACCTCGGGTACTGCTCTTTACCCCTGAGCCATGATCAGGGCCCCCAATAACTGCAAATGCTCTTACTCCCTGCAGTCTCCCCTGCCCTGTGACCTCAAGCTTTAGCTTGCCCCCTGCCCTGGAACCAAAAGCAGGGACTCTGCTTTCCTGTGAGTGACCACAGCCAACAGGGTCCCTGCCCCTCTGTGACCACACTCTCTGGCATGTGTTTGCTCTTCCTCACCCACAGTCAAAGCCTGGGACCATGTCTAGTCAAGGCATCTCAACCCCTCTACCAGCACCAGCCAGCAAAGGGTCCTGCAATTTCCCCTCAGCTTGACCCCTACACTGTCTTTTAGATGAAAGTTTCTGAAGCTGAGAGGCTGCAGTCCACAAAGCAGCCCCCAGGCCTTGTGGTTGGGTTATTCAGTTGTATCTGCCTTAAGGTATCTGCACTTTTAGGCCAGACCACCACCTGAGGAGGTCAGATATTTCCCAAAGTCCTCACAAATTGTGTTAGGCTAGAAAACTGCTTTACCCTGACTTTTAATTATTTCTGCTGCATGAAAGTTCACTTTGAGTGAGGCATTATTTTAAATATGTGGGGGAATTTGGGAGAGCCAGGTAATTTCCTGCCTTATTCTGCCATCTTCCTAGAGTCCTTGAATCTCTTTTCTTTAACTTATATGACCTAAGAGGAATGAATATGATGACAATATGTAAAAGAATCATTTCTCTGTCACTGACATGGTTTTGCCTAGAAGAGGCCTTGTTAGGATGCTGATTGTTCAGGGTTATTGTTTTCTCTGAAGCCTGATCCTATGCTTTAGCATAATAGTAAAACCTAGGTTCCTCTATAATTTCTGTTGTGGTAAATATATTTTAGCAGCAGTTGTGTACCATATGAATTCAGGCAGGAGATATTTCTTTCATAACAAAATAAAAGATTTAAAAAATGCATTTAAAAAATGTGCACAAAAGAAAATAGAAGGAAAGTTAGAAGGAAATGAGTAGGATAGCTTTGAAAATTCTATGTTACATGTTGAATTTATTATATATTACTTTTTCTGTTTTACTCTGAATATGGAAATACTTGTTTGATTTGTAATTCCTTAAATTCAAAATAAAAGTAAAAAAAAAAAAGAAATAGTCTGTCCTGTAGCCATTTTGCTATAACTCCAAACTGCTTTTTCTTAACTTGAAATGATTACATCAACAATTATTGTTCTATCATTAACAATTTAACTGATTTGATATAATTTTTTTTTTAATAATCAAAGCATCATTAAAACTGAAAAATGTCTTGATAGTTTAAGGGAGAAAAATAAGACCACAAGTATCAAAGAGTCTTAAAAAAACAAAAGTCCAAAAAACATTGCCTGGATTCAGCTTAATACAAGCTTAGTACAAGGACTTTGTACTGGAATTTGCTTGTGGGAATTGACATTGGTCATCATAAGTGATCATTTTCATTTGGCCTTCATGCTTACCTGGGTGTTTTTCTGAGCAGGAAGCTCAACTCATAGTTGGGAAAAACAAAATAAAGAGCTTGCTCTTTTAGACATCGTCACATGCCAAGTATGATTGATTTTTGCTCATGAAGGTTGATTCTAGATGAGTGGAAATATACTAAATTATTGTACTGATACCGCCTTCTACAGCATCTATTTCCATTCTTTGACTCTGTGATTCGTTGATCAGGTTAATATGATGGAACATTCCAAAGTCCATTCTAAGCTATACCCCAAGTAAATCACAGATTGATATGAATGTAGAATGTCCAAGCTGAAAAGACCCTTAGGGATCTCTCAGCACAACCTTTTTATCTGATAGCAGAGGAAAATGAAATGCAGAGGAAGAAATGATTGCCCCCCTGGGTTACCCAACTAGGGAGTGGCAAATATCACTTTAAATATGTGACAAAAGCATGATCAAAATATGATTATAGCAACTTGATCAAGTTAGTACTGTTAGGTATTGTGTTTAATTAAAATTTTTGCCTTTAAGCTACTTTTATTCCTACATTCTCTTAATTAATTTGGACGTGATACAAGTGCTGATAAGTGGTTTTCCAGGTCATTAATCCCTGTGACTTAGAAGACTCTAGTGACAGGTTTTTTAGAGATTGTTATGGAAAGTGAAGGCTGTTGGCAAAAGTTTGCTCTGGCAATCACTTCTAGCAGCAATTTCATGTAATTTGAAGTTGGCAATGGAAAATATCACTCCTATCTAGCTATATCATGGCATGAAATCCTCATTATGTTGTCCCAGAAGGACTTAGGGCATCTATCTCCATAAACACTGGAGTTCACTTATGACTAAGCAGTTTGGTCATGGGAGAAAATCTAAGCTGAGGCCCTATAACGTCTGTCTACAAAATCCAATGTATTATTAGAGCTAGAAGATGCCTGAAGGCACTGACCTTCAAATATTAAATTAAAACTTCACATCTACTTTGAGAGCATTGGAGTCAGAGACATTTTTCATTTGTTTTAGGACAGAAAAAAAATGCCTGGTTGTATTATTTTAAAATGGTACAAACTCTTTTTGCCCTGGAAACAATAATAACTTACACTTAGACAACACCTTTCATCCTGGGCAATTTCCAAGTAGTTTGCTGATGACATATAGAGAATTACTTTACCAGTTTAAGTGAAGCTACCAGAAAATTGGTTTCTTTGTTTGCTTGATTTCTGTTGTTCAATTTTTAACCCTTTGTGTTCAGAAGTTATGGTATCTATTTGGCATAGTAGCTACTGGTCTTCACTTCCCAGCAAAAAGGATTAATGAAATCCCTGGTTTTTTTACTGTGTGAAAGGGCATTTCATTCATGGAACCACAAAAATACTTCCATAAGTGGCACAATGGATAGAGTACTGGGATTGTAGTCAGAAAGACTTGTCTTCCTGTGATTTCTAATCCAGCTTTAGACACTCACTAGCTGTCTAACTCTAAGCAAGTCACTTAACTCTGTCTCAGTTTCCTCATCTGTAAAATGAAATGGAGAGAGAAATGGCAAACCACTCCAGAACCTTTGCCAAGAAAACCCCAAATATCACAAAAAGTCAGACATGACTGAAAAACAAGTGAAGAAAGTATTTTTGTGTCTGAAGAATGTTATTGTTTGTTTTCTGGGATATCTTGAAGATTTAGCTCTAAGGTTTTGATTGACCTAAGGCTCATAGATCTCAGGTTTTTGGAGGCTTTAGATCTAGAAAGGTCTTTACAGATTATCTTATCCAACCTCTTTTTTTTTTAACAGATGAGAAACTTGTCTAAGGTCAGATAACTAAAAGTTTAGTAGTGGAGCAAAGTTTCCACCCAGATCACCTTCACTTTTATTTAGATTTCTTTCCAGAGGTATCAAGCTTGTGGCATGGGTAGCAAGCAGCTCTCAACAGTACATCCTGAACCAGATTAAAACGTAATTGGAAGTACTGAACAAAATGAACAAAAATACAATATAATACAATGTCAATTTGTCATTATAAGCAAGTATGCAGCTCATAAGGATCGCTTTCTATTTGAATTGATACCACTTTATTACACCATACTATCTTAACAACAACGATAATGGTTAACATTTACGTAAATGTTTTAAGGTTTACAAAAGTGATTTACATAAGTTGTTGCATTTGCTTCTCACTGCAACCCTGCAAGGCAGAGGTTATTATGATCCCCGTTTTAGATGAAGAAAGTAGCTGAGAGGAGTTGAGTCTGGCATCTGACAGCTAAGTTAAAAACAAACTTCTTTCATCTATAGGCAAAATAGTTTTGCCACTTATAAAAATCATCCATCAATCGGAGAATGGCTGAGCATTGTGGTATATGATTGTGATGGAATACTACTGTGCTATAAGAAATGCTTGATGATCTTAGAAAAACATGGATAGACTCACACAAGATAATGAAGTTAAATGAGCAGAATCAAGAGAATGTTGTATACATTAACAGCAATATTGTTTTAAGAATAGTTTTGAGTGAATGTGTCACTTTAACTATTATAAATACTCAAATCAACTACAAAGGACATAGGAAAGAACATGCTATCTGCATCCAGAGAAAGAGCTAATAAATAGATGTATAGAATGATTTATATATATATATGACATATATATATATATATCTGTGTGTATAGAGATACATATATAGATACGTATGTGTATATATATATGGTGGGGAGGAAGGAGAAAAAGAAGGAATTTACATGATAACTTTATTATATATTAGATTTGCAGTTTCATATGCAATCATTATTTTATTACACTATATTATGAAAATGCTTATTTTATCCCATAAATTTAAAATAAATTTAAAAAATTTTAAAACAGTCAATCACTTCTTGAGGCAGTTAAGTGATAGAGTACTGAACTTAAGAGTCAGGAAGAAGGATCTGAGTTCAAACCCTGCTTCCCACACTTAACTTAGCTGTCAGATGGTGGACTCAACTCCTCTCAGCTACTTTCTTGATCATAGTAACCTCTGCCTTGCAGGGTTGTAGTGAGAAGCAAATGCGACAAGTTATGTAAATCACTTTTGTAAACCTTAAAGCATTTATGTAAATATGTTAACCATTATTGTTGACCTGGCAGTCAGAGGTGACCGTAGTCAGGCTATCTCATACTTCTGAATGGTTCTTTGAGTCTTCTTCCACCTTAACTATAAGTTGCCTAGGGACATTCTGTATTTGGAACACAAAAGTAACATCATTTTGGATCCTGCTTTGTCTGGGTCCACTCTTTCTATTTTCACTATGACAGTTCATCTATGACAGGAACTATGGAAATGGGCTGTGAATGACATTATGGAGCTTCCTGCTAATATAATTGAGATCACAAAGCCTGTGTAAAACAAGGTACAGAATGCAGAGGGGGCCTATGGAGGTTTTTCATGTTGACCAATTCTGAGAGTTATGAATGGAATTCTGGTTGTTTTCAAATCTGATTTGACAACATCAGTACTATAGGAAACATCCTTTCCAGAGCTATCGGATATTGGTCTATTAGCTAATCTCCTGAGGTATAGCCACAAAGGTGAACCACAAAATGCAGTAAACGGTGATTCTTCTCAGACCATCAAAACTGCTGAAATGGAATTCACTGGTATTTCTGTACCTGCTAGTATAACAATCAATCAATTAAGCATTTATTAAGAGCCTACTATGTGTCAGACACTGTGCTAAGTGCTGGGGATACAGAAGGAGGCAAAAGACAGTTTCTGACCTCAAGGAGCTCACCATCTAATGGTGGAGACAGCATGCAAACAGCTACATATAAAGCAAACTACATATAGAATAAATAGGAGATAACAGAGGGAGGGCACTGGAATTGAGGGGTTGGGGAAGACTTCCTGTAGAAGATGAGATTTTTATTGGGGACCTATGAGTTCGTCCTTCATTGTCGAAGAAGACCATGCCATCAGAGAAATGATGACATGACTTGCACTTGACCTTGTTTTTTTTGAATGAGGGAGGGCTGTGCAGGTCACCAGCCTCACTTCTCCTCCAGAGCCATCTGAATCCAGTGATCAGACATTCATCAGGATGACTGGAGATGACCCAGGATGAGGCAGTTGGGGTTAAGTGACTTGTCCAAGGTCACACAGCTAGTGAGTGTCAAGTGTCTGAGGTGAGATTTGAACTCAGGTCCTCCTGACTCCTGCACTGGTGCTCTATCCACTGCACCACCTAGCTGCCCCTATTGGGGACCTAAGGGAAGCCAGGAAATTGTGGAGTAGGGAGAGTGTTCCAGCTAGGAGGGACAGCCAGAGAAAATGCCTAGAACTGAGAAATGGAGTGCTTGTGGAATGGCGAGGGAAGTCAGTATCACTGGATCAAAGACTTTGTACTGGGAAGGAAGGTGTAAGAAGGCTGGAAAGGTAGGAGGGGGCTAGGTTATGAAAGGCTCTGAATGCCAAAGAGAGCATCTTGTATTTGCTTCTGGAAGCAGTAGGGAGCCGAGGTTATTGAGTTTGTTGAGCTGAGGTTATGTGTGATGTGATTAGACTTGCACCTTAGGAACATCATTTTAGTGGCTGAATGCAAGATGGACCGGAGTAGGGAGAAAACTGAGTCGGCAAATCCTCCACCTCTTTTTAGGGTCCCAAGTGTGAGGTGCTGAGGGCCTGTTGTAGAGTGCTAGCAGTGTCAGAGGAGGGATTTATTGTTGTTCGGCCGTTTTCAGTTTTGTCTAACCCTTCATGACCCCAATTTGGGGTTTTTTGTTTGCTTTGAGGGGGGAGGTGAGGCAATTAAGTTAACTTGCCCAAGGTCATACAGCTAGTAAGTGTCAAGTGTCTGAGGTCGAATTTGAACTCAAGTCCTCCTAATTCCAGGGCAGGTGCTCTATTCACTGTGCCACTTTGCTGCCCCAATTGGGGGTTTTCTTGGTAAAGATACTGGAGTGGTTCTCCATTTCCTTCTCCATCAGAGGAGAGGAGTGTATAAAAGAGATGTTGCTTGGCAACAGCTTGCATATGGGGGGTGAGAGATGGTGAAGAATCCAGGGTGACTCTCTCCTAGGTTTCAAGTCTGAGGGACTAGGAGGATGGTGTTACCCTCAATAATAATAGGGAAAGAAGGGAGGGGGACTGAAGGGAGGTGGTTTAGGGGAAAAGATAATGAATTCTGTTTTAGATGTATTGAGTTTAAGATGCCTACTAGGCACATAGTTCAAAATGTCTGGACACAGAGATAGCTGTGCAGAAAAGGTATCCGCTTGCTAAATAAATGTTATATAAGCTAAGGGTAGTATTGTTAAGCACATTTAAGGGTATTATTCTTAATAATATGATAATAATAGCATTTTAGAGTACTTTATAAACATCTTATTTTATCCTTACAATGACCATGAGAAGTAGGTGCTATTATTCTTTCCATTTTACAGATGGGGAAACTGAGGCAGATAATGGTTATGTAACGTGTGTAGGGGCCAACAGATTATAAGTAAGAGTCTGAGGCTGAATATGAAATTAGGTCTTCCTGACTTCTGGTCCAGAACTCTATCCATCTACCAGCCTTGGAATGTTTTTATTTGTTTGAGTTCCATTAGTGTTTTGTTCCTTTTAAATTCCTATAGATATTCAGTTCAATTCAACAAGCATTTACTTTCCACCTAATATATGCCAGGCACTGTGATAGGTACTAGGGAGAACAAAGACAAGAAGTCAGATACTGTAATGATATGGAGGATAGAGATTAATCTACAATAGTTTTGATTCAGTAAAAGAACTGTCATGCTGAAGGCTATTAAAGACCATTGAAGCTTAGAATTAAAAGCAATACTAGCTATTATATAGTCAGTCCAACCCTTGCTTAGATGTTAGAGGTAGGAAGAAACTTAGAGGTCGTCCAATCTAATAGTCAGCTGAAGCATGAAACCCCTCTACTATTTCCCTGACAGATCAATCAGCCTATAGTCATCTATCTCCAGTGACAAAGAACTCACTACCTTTTGAAATAAACCATTTCATTTTTTGACAGTCATAATTGTAGGGAAATTCTGTCTTATACAGAATCAAAATCAGCTAAGTCTATTCATTAATATCTGTCTGTGTACAGATCACCTGTATTTCTATGTTAGCTGTTTATTTAATTTATGGGTTATTCAAGTCTGTTCTTTCTTCCCAATTGCCTCCATATTGCATCATTTTTCAATCATTTGAGTGCCAGAATGGAGAGGGGAAAATATTTCTTTCTTTTTTTTTTAGATCTCCACAATTAGCATTTTCTTTTTTAAATTTTATTTTTAAAATTAAATTATTTTATTTGTTTTCAGTGTTCGACAATCACTTCCATGAAAATATCAATTTCTTAAAGAGTATCTTCATAGGAGTGATAATATCTTAAAGAATTTCCCAAGAATATGTCAGGTAGCCACATATAAAGTCTATATTAATAGGCAGTCCATGGTTCATCTATGTACATTATAGAGGCAACAGTGACCCTTGAGATCTCTTAACCAAGTGAAAATACTTTCCTTTATGTTATGAGCACTGCAAACAGCCTGGTAGTAGGTCCTTAATAAATTCTTGTTGACTTGAGTTTTGAGATGAAATGAGAGTTCTAATGGTTAGAGAATTAGTAACATTAGTAACTTGACTTTAATTTCCAATATTTTTATAAATTTTTTGGACTACCAAAGCTTCTCTGTGTTTCTCCTGCCCTCAACCCCTTTGAATCTCTAGCTTTCTACAGAGCTTACCTCAGGTGCTACATTTTATGGGAAGCCTTTTTTGATCCCTTTGTTATTAGTATTCTTCCCCTAAACCCAAATCTACTTTCCACCCAAATTTAGGTCCTCAGCACCCATTGCCTGGACAAGGGAGCAAGGGAATAGCTATTTATTAAATCCCTACTATGTGCCAGGCACTGTGCTAAGCATTTTTACAAATATTATCTCATTTGATTCTCACAACAACTCTGTGAGGGAAGTGCTATTGTTATCCCCATATTATAGTTGGGGAAACTGAGGCAGAGAGAAGTTAAGTGACTTGCTCAAGGTCACATAGCTAGTAAGTGCCTGAGTTTGGATTTGAACTTAGATCTTCCTGACTCCAGACTCAATGCTCTAACCACTGTACCACCTAGCTCATCTCAGTAGTTTGTGTTCATGGATTAATTGAATATTGGACTACTGTTTTCACTTGCTTCTTCATCTTGCTTATCTAATTGGTTTTAATGATAGACTTTTCTAGTTTTTAATATGTGAGAGGCTATATACTTAACTAATACTGGTAGGCTTGTGTTAGATATGAATAGCAAATGAAGTCTTACAGGTGCAAAATCCAATACCATTTTCACATTCTATATAATTTTCATCCCAAAATCTGTCAATTGGATTGAAAATTTCCCTTGATGTGGGATTGACATAAGTAGGTTTTCAGAGAAATGAATCTTTCCTAACAGCAGTTTCAGTAGCATAAGATCATTAAAAAGAGAGCCAAGATGGCTGATCACAGAACCAGAAAGAGCTGAGTTCAGATCCCATATCTGGCATATGCTAGCTATGTGATTCCAGGCAGGTTGTTTACATGGTCTTATTTTTTCCCCCTTTTTTGGACATTTTCCCAGTCAGTTACTTGACTTTTGAGTCCTTTGTCAAGAGGAGGGTATACTCTGGGGATCTGTAAGTTCTCAGTTCCTCAAAGGTGGCACAATCAAGAGAGAGGAGTTTACTCTTTTCCTTTTCGGTGCACTGGTCTGGGAGTAAACAAAATTTTTTCTGCCCAGAATCTGTGAGTAGAATTCCCTCTCCACAACTGCCTCTAGTTCTACTATGCCAGCACTTCTCCTGACCCCAGGACCTCCACTCCAGGCTGAGATTCAGATCAGCCACTCAATTCCCCCAGGAGCTTCAGGTGGAGGGCTCCAAAAATGAACACTGCTGCTGCAGTGGCTGCTGCTGGCAGTCCAGACGGCATTCCCTTATCCTTGGTAAAATAGCTTTCTCACTAACTTTTGAAGCATCTTTGGCATTTGTGGGTTGAGCAATCTGGAAACTGCTGCTGCCAGTGGCTCCTGAAACCTGTTCCAGGTCCTGTCCCTGTTGTGGCCCACGCTGGACTGTGCTCCGCCCCTGGTGCAATAGACATTTCCTGTTGGTCTTCCAGGATTCCTTGGGTTGGAAATCTCTTTCACTCTGTCATTTTGTGGCTCCTGCTGCTGTAGAATTTGTTAGAGTCATTTTTTACAGGTATATCATGGGCTATGAGGGAGAGCTTTCACAAGCGAGTCTTTCTGCTCCACCATCTTGACTCTGCCTCCAGGCAGGTTGTTTAATATTTTAGAGCTCAAGACAAGTCTCTACAACTGCACTGGCGGAAAGAGTTTGCATAGCCAGGAGTTCCCTAGACCAATGAAATCATAGATCTAGTCTCTGTCTTTAAGGTATATAATGTAATTAAATGAATTTCTTTATCTATACATGTTTTTTTACTCACTTAAAATGCATGATGTAGATTTTATCATTAGCTGATTACAAAGATCTGAAGATAAATGAAAAATTTTCCTTTCCTCTGCATTATCTACAAGGGGAATCTTTTGGAACAGTTTTGCATATGATTTACTAAGGATTATTTTGACCATATCTATAGGTGCAGGAAACACCACTTTTTTCCCTTATAAAATGAGGCCTTCAGCAGTTCTGAAAGCTATCTTGTAAAATGCAAAGAGCTCTTTAGATATTATAGACTTTTAAAAATACAGCATCTAATTTTTTCCCAATTACATGTAAAGATAATTTTTAATATTTATTTTAAAAAATTTAGTTCTAAATTTCCTTCTCTTCCCCTTCCCTAAATGGTAAGCAATTTGATATGAAATTATATATGTGCAGCCTTGTACATTACTTTCATATTAGTCATGTTGTGAAAGAAGAAACAGACTAAAAGAAAAAAAACCCATAAAAATAAAATGAAAAATAGTCTGCTTTGATATGCACTCAGACTCCATTTTTCATGAGTCCTTTGGAATTGTCTTGGATCATTGTATTGTTGAGAATAGTTAAGTCATTCACAGTTGATCATTGTATAATATTGTTGTTACCATGTACAGTGTTCTCCTGGTTCTGCTCACTTCACGTTGCATCAGTTTGTGTAAGTCTTCGCAGGGTTTTCTGAAATTAGCCTGCTTTTCATTTCTTGTAGCACTATAGTATTCCATTGCAATCATATACCATAACTTGTTCAGCCATTCTCCATTTGATGGGTATCCCCTCAATTTCCAATTCTTTTCCACCACAAAAAGAGCTGCTATAAATCCTTTTGTACAAATAGCTCCTTTTCTTTTCTTTTCTTTTTTCTTTTCTTTTCTTTTCTTTTCTTTTCTTTTCTTTTCTTTTCTTTTCTTTTCTTTTCTTTTCTTTTCTTTTCTTTTCTTTTCTTTTCTTTTTGTTCTCTTTGTGATATATCATAGACTTTTAAAAAAGGTTTGTTTTTGTTTATTAAGAATTTGATTTTCTCTGGAAAAAATTATTGTCTTGCCAATTTTTTTTTTGTTGTTGTTCTGGTGTTTCAGTCGTGTCTGACTTTTTGTGACACCATTTGGGGTTTTCTTGGCAAAGACACTGGAATGAGTTGGCATTTTTTTTTCCAGCTCGTTTTATAGATGAGAAAACTGAGGCAACCCGGGTTAAGTGACTTGCCCAGGTCACAGCTGTTAAGTATCTCAGGCCACATTTGAACTCAGATCTTCCTGACTCTAGACCTGGCACTCTACCAATTTTTAGGCATATACATTTTTAAGATGTCATTTTCCTTCATTACATTCCATGCAATCTGTGTTAAAGTCTTATATAAATCAAACAAAAAGTCTTTCTACCAGTAATAGTAGTTGTGTATCCAATGAACAATATAGTAGATCACTTTCTGGATTTGAATTTTTTACTTTGTGTTTCCCTATTTCTTTAATTAAAGTTATCTTGAACTAGTTTGAACTATTCTAAGGGATTTTATCTTCAAACCTGTTATTACATTTATTCATCATGAAGGGATATTATTTTACTTAAAAATAATTGGAGACATTATAAAATTGGATAATTGAAAATTTTAAAGTAAATTTTTTTTCATGCATTTATAATCTGTTCTTCCTCCTACCTTCTCCCCTTTGGATCCTCTTTGAAATAAATAAGTTGATTTTTAATCATATATCCACAGACAACAGGAAATATTACCAGAAAGACCACTGTAAAGATAATTGAAGCTTATGTGCCTATATCATGAAAGATTGGCATAGTGAATAGAGAGTGGGCTTCAAATGTAGGAAGATCTGCCTCTGATCTCTGGTGACTGAATGATACTGGCAAATTTATTCAATTTCTTAGGGCCCCAGGCAACTCCAAGACTATAAATGGCTGAGTAGTTATCACTCTGTAATGGATGAGAAAGGTTTCTCATAAAGTCCCTGTACCAATTGATAGAATAAGGAAAGTAAGGAAGAAGAGAAATTCTACAAGGATATTGATAAGACCCGACAAAGTAATCAACATTTCCTTTAATATCAGTGAGTTCAACATAAGGGTAGTCACAGAAGAGCATGATTTGTTGGAAAGGTTTGTTGGAAAACATGATCCAGGAGTAAGAAACTTGAGATAGGTGATAGAGAGAGGGCATTTATTAAGCATTTACTGTATGTCAGGCACTGTGCTAAGTGCTTCAGACACATAAAAAAGTACAGGAGACAGTCCCTGCCCTCCAGGAACTGAAAGGGATGTTGGAAAGGGAAGGTGGGGGTGGGCAAGGGGGGACCTCATGTGGCATCATGATAGGGAAAGTGCTGTAAGTGGCATGGTGGCCAGGTTATCAGAAGAGGGATTCCCTGTCGATAAGGACCTCTAGATATACCAGTGTACACATTACATGGCACTGATTGCATCAAAGTCTGGAATGTTGTAGTGCCTTCTTGGTCTAACTATCCACATAGGGAAAACCAAATGGATGAAGAATGCCTCTTTTCTAAACAATGGTATGCATTTGAAAAGACAGCATATAGAGCTTATCCATCAGTATTTCTATTTTGGGCAGACAATTTATTTTTTTTATTTGTTTCCTCATGTTTTAACATAGGGCTGGTACAGAGCAAGAACTTAATAAACTTGCTGTTGCCTTTGTTCAGTTGTGTCTGGCTCTTTGTGGTCCCATTTGGGATTATCTTGGCAAAGGTCCTGGAGTGGTTTGACTTCTCCTTCTCCAGATCATTTTACAAATGAGGAAATTGAGGCAACCAGGATTAAGTGACTTGCTTAGGGTCACACAGCTAGTAAGTGTCTGAGGTTGGATTTGAACTCAGATATTCCTGACTTCAGGCCTAGCACTCTATCTATTGTGCCACATAGCTGCCCTAAATGCTTGCTGTCTGCTGGACAATTTGTAGAGACAATAATCTGAGCCCAGAATTTTCTAAAAGGAGGATGACAATGGGCTGCATTGCATTTGGAAAACTCATGTTTTATGATCTCTAAATTTTTTCCTGAAACAAAGGACTAACTTAAAAATAATTTTTTTGATTTTTATTTTTATGTCATCTTTCATTTGCAAATATATCTTTCCCTTTCTACATCCAGAGGACCATTCAAAAAGTAAAAAGGGAATAGGAAAGAAAAAGTTTAGCAAAACTACTTAAGTAATTAAATCTGACCATATATACCATGTTCTATGTGCATGGTCACCCTCTTCCTTCAAATAAGGTAGAAAGGTGCATTCTGATATCCTTTCTTTAGTGTTGAGATTGGTCATTAAATTGCAGCGTTCAGTTTTGATTTTGTTATTTTGTCTTTCCATTTACGTTGTTCTAATAATTGTATGAATGTCCCTGCTATGTTTACTTCATTCTATATTGATTCATGTACATTTTCACATGATATTTACCAATTCTTAACAGTATAGTGATATTCCATCACTTTCAAAATGATTTGTTTAATCATTCCTCAATCACTTTGTTTCTATTTTACTTCTAGTTCTTTACTAGTAAAAATTTTCTTTTAAAGAATAAATATTTATGGGTACTGGATCTTTCTATCTTTAATCTTCTTAGAGTTTATGCTTAGCAGTGGGTCAAAGGGTATCAACATTTTAATCACTTTCTTGGCATAATTCTAACTGGCTTTCCAGAATGATTGGACCCATCCACAGCTCCCCCAGTGGTTCATTAGTATGCCTGTCTTTCCACAAGTCCAACATGGTCAATTTTTTGCCATTTTTTCCAGTTTGCTAGATATGAAACAAGAGAGTCATTATCATTTGCATTTATTATTATTAGGAGTTTGGAACAGTCTTTCATATAGATGTGAATAGTTTGTAATGCTTCTTTTAAGAACTATTTATATCCTCTGACCGCTTATCCATTGAAGAATTGCTCAACTTTTAAAACATTAATATTATCCTTCCAGTGTTTCTACGTGGTCATGAATCATGGCATCACCATAATCTGTATGGAATCAAAATTGTGGGTTACTCAAAGATCAGTGGGAAGGTATGTGCTGGATATAAATAGACAGCAAGCTATTAATAATGAAACATTACATAGAAGTGTCGTATAGAGGATAAGACCAAAGAGATGCATGGTTTTAAAAGTGAACAAACTGATCAGGTAGGGAGATAGAGTGATAACTGATGAAGAGTCATGTGCTCCTCTAGTATCTATGGAATGTTAAAAGATATAGAGGAAAGAATCCAGTATGATGGGGGGAACCTTTCTAAAAGATTTCTGGGGGGAATCAACAAAAGTCCCACAAGATGAGAAGGCATGAATGGGTTGTGTTGCGCACACAGGGAAGGGAATACCCTGTCTTGGGATCAGACATTCATTCAAGTATCAAAGTATGACAATCCCAAATGAACTCTACCTTTTAGGCCCAATTTATTGAAAGGTATAATTGATACATAATGCAAAAAGTGAAGGAGAAAATAACCATAAAATAGGAAAGTAGTGACATCAAGCTTAAATGGAAGTGGGAGCCACTTAGAGAACCACATATGGGTATGTGTTCTATTTTTTATTTTGTTAAATATTTCTCAATTACATATTAATCTGGACTTCGTCCTGGACTTGAGAGTGTTGCAGGCTGCCTAGTTGTGAAGACCAGGGAGTTGGGAGACCACGCTCTCATCTTGGTTTTGTCCCTGACTGTGACCTTGAGTGAATTACGACTTCTTTCTGTTCCTCAGCTTTCTCATTTATAAAAAAAAAAAAGTGTGGATAAATTATCCCTAAGACCTTCTTGCCTTAAAAATTAAAAGTAACTTTAATTTTAATTCTTCCACAGCTTAAGTTTCTACTCAGACAGCATCCCTTCCCCTCTTCCCCCACTTTAGGTTTTTATCTTTGTCCTTTTTACCATCTTTATTTTGAATCATTTGTAACCATGATTCCATGAAAAAACTGTAGCCCTGACACAGGGCTTTCCAATGGTCTGCATTAACCAAATAATGCCTCTATCTGTATTCTCTAAATGAGCTGTCTTTTTCTTTTTAGACTGTCCAAGAATGTCTGTTCTATAAAGATAAATGTATCCTACTATTGAAATGTATTTCAAATGTTACTATTTTTATAGGTTAATTAATGTGCACTCTGCTTAGAGGTTAATTTTCAGGACTTGCTTTAATGATTATGGTTATTATTTCCTAAATAGCTCCTAAGTATTTTCAAAATAGTGAATTCCTGCTATTTTGAGCTACTGTGTTCTGTAGTCCACTGACCACTAGCTGGCAATGTTATACAGCTGTTCCTAACTCCAGACTGCAAAGTGTTCCTTATTGATGCTGAAGACCTTTAATTTTTAAAATGGAAAAAGAAATTGAATTTCTGGGGGACTGGGTACTTTTGAATATTTCTCTGCTAAGGCTCTTGAGCAGCTTATTAATAAGACAAAAAACACTCAAGAAATAAATTTCTAAGTAGGGTTTTTTAATTTTCCTTTTCATTGTTCCATTCTGAGTTTAGTGCTTAATATTCTTCACTTCGGAGTACATGTATTCCAGAAAAATTCCTGCAACAAGGGAAGAAAGTAGTGCCACTTTAACCAAAAAGACCTGCTCCTGTGATTCTTGCCCTGTTCTTGTCCCTTAGAAGAAGATATTGACCTCTTTTGGAATGAGAGAGTTCTCAAATTTTATATCTTCTGATACTCTTTTACTCAGCACACTTAGAAAATGGCTTGCAGCCAAAAATTCACTAAGTGGAGTTCTTCATCTGGCCAATTACTGGCTACAAACCTGAGAATCTGGAGTAGCAACAACACAAAAAAGATTATATTTCAAAATTGCTTGTGAACATTCATATTATTATCACTTGGCTAATGTAAAAGAATGAAGAAACACATTTTTTTTTTGTTTGAGGAGAGGACATTAATATCCAATTCCTAGCATTGTAACTTAAAAAAATAATGTTGTCTTCATAGTATTTCATTCTAACTTTAAACATTTTAAAATAGAAGTTAGTTTGTCTAATGGTATGTGAGATGTCAGGCAATTTCATCAATTATAGTCATACATTTGGGAAAAAGTCACCTTCATTTAGGTTCTCATGACCATTTTCTTGAAAGAATATACATTATCCTTCCAATTGGATATGGTTCAGTACTGATGATAATAATATAATACTTAGATTAGGGTATAGCACTCTCCTGAAAAACATTAATGTAGCTTTATAGCCAATAATGAGTAGTCCACACATAGATCACCTATGATATTTCAGCATTAAGAATAGATAAGTGGAAATTTTAGAGTCCTAGCTCTGGGCTACAAAGGTCAGATGAAGATAATATGGACACTCCTGACTAATCTGACAATGAATCTCCCCCATAACTCCCCCATTCCCACAACTTCATGGACTTCCTTCCCAATCCTTATAGGCTTTCAAGTTAGGTCTCACTTAAAATTTCTGGTTCTCAGTGAGGGGATTGAACTAGATCACCTCTGGGGTCTTCCAGCTCAAAATCGAGATCCTATGCCTGAGAAAGGATCATATTTTTAGCCACAAATAGAATGTCCAAAGTCCTTGGGGGCAGCAATGGGAGGGAGGGGAGTGGCTTGGAATAAGAATGATTCTTTAACTCCAGAGGAACATTAGTGAGGTCTATTTAAGAACCACAATTAGAGATATCCATCTAGAACAGGAGTTCTTAACCTGGGGTGCATTTTCAAGGCTTCCATGAACTTAGATGGGAAAAAAGTAGACATCTTTATTTTTATTAAGCTCTAACTGAAATGGAGCATATCATGCTTCAGTCATGAATGCAGGCAATAAACCACAAGCAGTCTTAGCAATAACTGTGACTTTGTCATCAATAAAAACCACATAGGTCTTCCTACTATGTTACAGTTGTTGCATTTCTTTTGAAATATTATTTATACTCATCATTACTTTGAAATTATTGTAGTTACTAGGCCAGCTGCTAGATAACAGACTTCTTGTCAATAGACTATATTTCAATATAATTGGTTTCCTTTGTAATCCTATGGATTTTATTTTATGCATTAAACACATTATTCTGAGAAGGGGTTCGTAGGTTTCACCAGACTGCTAACAGGGTCCATGACACACTAAAGGGCTGAGTCCTTGAGCTGGAACATGAGGACAGCTGAATAGTCCTGAAACTTTGAAGCTAAAAGTTCACATGAGACCTGAGTCTATATAGTAGATCAATGGTTCTTCTGCAGAACTGACTCCTCTCTGAACCAGTGGCCTGACCTGATAACTCTTCTCCCTTGCCTTTTCTGACTTTATCAATTGAGCATGCCAGCAACCTGCCTTGACGCTGAATTTGATCCATGCTCGTGACCTATCATTTGACTGTTGCCTCACTTGATTTCAGGGGCTATCTACTCCAGTTCCCCCCCAGTAGGGCTTAGTTTGATCCAACCAATGGGATGTAGGCAAGTTCCTGGTTGTGTCTCAAGATTGCATTCTAGTTTGCCAGGCTAATTCCCAAGTTAAGAAATCTAAACTTTGAGGCCAGCCAAAAGACATATTACATAGGATAAACCTATGCTTCAAACTAGCACATCATTCCATAACACTAAATTACTCTGTGATTTTTCCATATTCTTTAGCTAATGGATTTTTTTCTCTCACCTTGGAAAAAAATACCCAACCCTCTTGAGTCCTGGTATTTCTTTTTTTCTCCTAGATTTATAGAGTGATTGTGGAGAAAAACCAGAGCCCAATTTCCCTTAAATCTCTCCCTTGTAGCAATTTAGAGGCTTTGGGGGAAAGGGGTAAGGATGAGTGTACAGTATGTACTGTTATCATCAGCTCTGGAAGTGTATTTTGATGCATCCCAGAACAATAAATTGTGATTGCTTTAATTGCTCCAAGATGTGATAAACACATTAATACAACATTCTGAAACAGGTCAAATTCCATTACTATAAATTCTAAGGGAATTTTTCACTCTGAAGGAATTTCACTCTGTTGGAGTTTTGTTGTAGCAAATAGGCATTCAATGAATGCTTGATGAGTTGAAGAAAATATTACTGAAAATATTTTTGTTACTTGTATGAGAGATTTAAACTTAACAGCTTTCATTGTAATGGAATTTGACTTATATTAATCATTCACATCCTAATGTAGTACTTGACGTGTTATGACAGTGGGGGACTAGTGGATTGGAAGCCTGGAGAACCTGGGTTTGAATTCTTGCTGGGACATTGTATGAACAGGAATCAGAGGCATTCTTCCTCATCTTTAAGATAGGTCTGATTACCTTTGCAGTACCTCTGTTGCAGCATAGTTGAGAAGTATATAGTATGTAAACCTTACGGTGCTATAGAAATGAGCTATTATCTTTGAGGTCCTAGAATAGGGTGGTGAAATGTATAGAGTGCTAGACCCGGAGTCAGGAAGACCTGAGTTCAAATACAGTCTCAGACATTTACTGTGTGACCTTGAGCAAGACACTTAACCTCTGTATGCCTCAGTTTCTTCGATTGTAAAATGAAGATAATAATAGCATCTATCTCCTAGGGTTTGTTGTGAGATAATGAGACAATATTTATAAAACACTCAGAACGGTGCCTGGGACAAAGTAGGTGCTATTTAAATGCTAGCTGTTATTATTATGTAAGTGGGCTAAAATGATAATGTACTAAACACTACCTTAGTGAACTGAACTCATGAATATGTGTCTCCAGATGCCTAATTTGCTATTGGAGAATGTTTCCTGCCCTGGGTAGAATAAAACCCAATGCTCTGACTAAAATGAAAATGTTTTATATGATGGCACAAAGATACCCTATATCAAATTGCTTACTGTTTTAGACAGGGGTGAGGTGAGGGAGAAAGGGAGAAAATTTGGAACTCAAAATTTAAAAAAAGAATCTTAAAAATTGTCTCTGTACGTAGTTGGAAAACAAATAAATGCTGTTAAAAAAACTCATTGCTCATCTATTTGTTCACCACGTTCCCTTACTTCCCTTAACCTGAGTATGCTATAAACAGTGAGTCAGATGAAATCAGGCAACACAGAACAAAGTTTCTATGCAGCAAAGGGCTTGAGTATGTTATGAAACATCCACAAGGTGAACTTATCCTGTGAGAGCTACATCATCATTTGTGTCTAATGGGGAGCACCTGCTTCCAATCAGCAAAGTCAGAGTTGGAGGGATAAGGCTATAAACTACCATGGCATGTTAAGATTAGTCTCAGATGCATTCTCTTCCAAGTCAATCTTACCCCCTTGACATGGTGATGATTACAGGAAGCATTGCTATAAACAAATCAGTAGGCTTGGCTCAGATGAAATAAGCAAAATAAATGCAAGGGAGACACTGAAGTATCACCAAACTCTCATCACAGCAAACCCCAGTAGCAACAAAAATACCTGAAAGAAAGCTCTTATCTCTTCACAAATAAGTTTTCCATTATAGAAAAGGCTTTTACTTTGTAGGGGTATATACAGAGTAATATACTGCTAGAAGGAAAGGGCCCTGAATTTGGAGTCAGAGGGCCTCTGTTGAAATTTGGACTTTGCTACTTAATACTTGGGTGACTGGTACAAGTTGCTTCATCCCTTTAGGCCTCAGTTTGCTAATTTTTTAAAATGAGGGGACTGAATTAGACCAGAGGGCCTATGTTCAAATTCTGCCTTTGTTTCTTATAACTTGGATGACTTTGGGTAATTTACTTAACTTCCTGTAAAATGAAGAGATTATATTAGGAGGTCTCTGAGGTTCTTTCCACCTCTATGCCTATGATCTTAGGCCTAGATCAGGCCCCTTGAAACTCTAAATCCTGTGATTACAGAGGTACATTTAAAGTGGAGTTTATTCTTACTTTTTTTAAGAACAAATATTTTATTGGTGTTTTTTAAAAAAACCTTGCTATCATTTCTTGATGACTCTTCTTCCCTTCCCCGCCTCTCCCACCCTTTTCTCTCCTCTGATCCTTTGGTCTACAACCTCTCTAGTAAGAGGAGGGCAAGCTTTGCCATTAGCCTTCTGACGGCATAGCTGGTCCCAGTGTAGATCAGACTTCTGATGTCTTTGAAAGTTGTTTTCCTCTACATTATTGTCTTCATTGTGTAAGCTGTTTTCCTGGTTTCCTGACACTTTCTGTCAGCTTATGGCTTACCAAGTTTCTCTGCATTTGTTATAATCATGTATCTTACAGAGCAGCACTATATTACTTATTCATATATGGCATGTATTGATAAATGTTTAGCAACTGACTCTCCAAAAAAAATGTATGGCAAGACATACTTTAAGTTTATTCTGAATTATTAACATTTTCTCCATCACTTTCTTAAGCTTAAACAATCAATCAAATCTTGATTTGTGGTGCTTACCAATTTCCGAGGTGTAAATGCTCATACTAAAAATTTAACAATAGGACGGTTTGAGCTAGCTTGTATCACATACTACAATTTGTCAAGTTACTCGCCAATGAATAGACGCTCACTTAGTTTTAAGTTCTTTGTTACACTAAAAGTGTTATTGTCACTTTTGCTCTGAATGCACAGTTGAAGAAGTTAGTGCAGTTGAGGTGAGACTGAAGGAAATCCAGTGGATCCCTACCATTGGTTTAATTCTCTCAAGAAGGAACAGCAGGAGGTCCAAGACAGATACAGACATAAAACTAGCTCTCCACTATCCTCCCAAACCCACTCCTAATAGGATCAGCTTACCCTTGGGCAAGGACTAAATCATTTGTATTTAAAACACCCCATAAAATGATTTGATGAGGGCAGGTTATTATAATCTTTTGTAGATATTCTTTGGGTATATTCATTTTAAATGATTGAATTTATTGTATTTAGACGTCTATGTAGTAATATTGTTCCTTGAAGACTAATGACAATGTGTTAATAACATTATAATGGAATGAAAGAAACTAATATCAGCCTCCTACGCTAATGATGATTTTATAAATGGCGTAAGAGTAATAGTGTTATGGATGGCAATAATCTGCTACTACTAAATGAATAATTGCTACTTAAATAGTAAATTAAATAACTTAAATGTAAATTATTTAATTAAATAAATTAAATATCAACTGAAATAAATAAATGATAAATCATCATAATGAAATATTGATAATAGTATCAGTAATAATTACCTTAAAGCCCAACCTATTATCTGTGAATTGAGGGGAGCTCAATGGTGGTGAAGGGAAATTTCAGCCAGTGTGGGCATTCTATGTGTGCTAAGATTGCTATGCTCATTGTGAAGGCCTTCCAGGAACCCTGAAATGTTAGTGATTTGAATTCTGTTGGTAACACCAATTAGGTTAACATTCTGACCAGTGTGTTGTGACTTCTCCCATGACTTTAAGAAATCAATGAGGCAGCCTAGGGTTTTAGGCCAGTTCTACTTAAAACTGCTGTTTTAAGATAATCATCTTGACAAAGAACACAAGAGAGTAAGGAACACACTTTTAGGTTCTCAGTTTCTCAAATGAGAAAAGTGTAAAAACTTTTTTAAACTTTGGAGTACTATACAAATGTCAGCTATTATCATTCTGGGATGTCAAGAACACAAAATACAAAAGAATGAAACAAATACCAGCACCCCAGTTGCTGGATGTGCTTCAGAGCACCAGGTCTTGTGGACATCTAGACACGTGTGTGTGCATTGGATGCAAGTGAGGCAGAGTTACACAGTCATCAACCTCACTCTCTGTTCCTGAGTCATTGATGTCCAGTGGCAGGACAAAAGTCAGGTGACAGCCCAGGTGTGTCTGACCATTACATACTCCACAGGATCTGCTTCAGCTGCCCTCAAGGCAATTGGAGCATATTGTTCTTATCCTCCCTTATTCTTTGGGGAGGGAAGACTTCACCTCCTTGAGGTAGACTTCCTCCTAAATCACTGACAGGTTTGAGGCCTGTCTCTTACCCTCAATCGAGTTTAACACTTTTGCTGAGAGGGTTTACTGGGGTGGAGTCTCTGCCGCATTGCTCTGCCTCCTATGGAAGCAAGCCTGCTGGGTGTGTCACCCCAAGAAATGCCTTTCTTTAACTTGGAGACGGTCAAGTGAATTCTTTCAGTCCATTAGGTTCCACTCATCTATTCTTCATCATTTCTATTTTTCACCAGCAAATCTATTCAGTACAGGAGGCACAGGAAAGGTTTTGAAGTGGACATTATTCCTCCCTGGGCCCTTAGGCTGAGAGATATCTGTTAGGTTCCCGGGCAGGGTTGGATAACTTGCCTAGTAACAGGTTTTTGTTGGGCCCCTGTCAAAACGTTATTCCCCTTTGGTTTGTGAAATATCTGATGAATTGTTAACAGTCATTTTTTGTTTAGTCCATTTGCATGGTAACAACCTGTGCCCCGCTAATGTTAGACCCCTCTTGCCAGGCAACTTGCACCCCCCCCTTCCTGACAACCAGGCTTTGATTGGGTCCCTCTCCTGGCGCCTCTTCTCTGTTGGGGTCCTCTGCCTAACAGTACCCTGACAACCACCTTCTGTTTGGGGGTTCTTGCCTAGCAGCAAGCCCCTCCTGCCCTGTAAGGACTACGTTTGTTGTAGAAACTGCAAGGCTGTACCAAGAAGCGCCAAAATGCTTAAAATGCACACACCCACCTCAGTTCGGGGCTGTCTTCTCTGGGTCTCTACAGGCAGCCACCAGCCTGGCTAATAAATGATGCTCTCAAAATTCCTAATTGATTTTGCTGTCTTTAGTGAGTTGCTTCACCTCCACTTCCACGAAGACTTTTCCTGTTAGTGTTGTAAGTGTGCTTATGTAGGGATAGGAAGATAGATCTTAGTAAAGGGACACAAAACATTTCACGTCCTCACATGCTTGTGAAGCATTTTGAACACACTGTGACGGTTGTGTGCAAAATTCCCGTAGGTAACAGGTTCATGTGCTGGGAATAGAGGGATTCAGAGGAACCCATGGCAGTACACTTCCTCTCCACTATCCTTCTTTCACTGTTGCCTTCTGGGCTTGCTAAAATATTCTCTATATACCCAGTGCATACATATAGAGAGACGATAGATGTATTTATATATACAGTATATATATACACAAATATATGTACATTTACGTATATATATAATGTACATATATAGTTAACACACATATATGTATGTGTATGTATATATATATATACATACACATCTATCTCTTATATGTCTGCTGTCTGTCTGTCTGGGGCAGAGACACTTAACTTAGTCTGTGAACTTAAATATATTTTTGATAACTGTATTTCTTTTTCTTTTTTTTTACATATCTTTTTTTAAAAAAATATTTATTTATTTATTTAACTTTTTACATTCATTTTCACAAAATTTTGGGTTCCAAATTTTCTCCCCTTTTTCCCCCTCCCCCCACCCAATACACCAAGCAATCTAATTTTCCCTATCTCCAATCTGCCCTCTCTTCTGTCATCCCTCCCTTCTCTTGTCCCCATCTTCTCTTTTCTCCTGTAGGGCCAGATGACTTTCTATTCCTCATTAACTGTATGTCTTCTTCCTAGTAGCAACAACAATACTAAACAGTTGTTCCAAAAACTTTGAGTTTCAAATTCTCCCCATCCCTCCCTCCCCACCCATTCCCTTTGGGAAGGTAGGCAATTCAATATAGGCCATATCTGTGTAGTTTTGCAAATGACTTCCCTGATAGTCGTGTTGTGTAAGACTAACTGAATTACCCTCCATCCTATCCTTCCATTGTTTCTTCATTGTTTCTCTTCTGTCTTTTGATCCTGTCCCTCCCCAAGTGTTGAATTCAAATTGCTCCCTCCTCCCTTTGCCCTCCCTTCCATCATCCCCCCCTTGCTTATATCCTTCTCCCCCACTTTCCTATACTGTAAGATAGGTTTTCATAGCAAAATGAGTGTGCATTTTATTCCTTCCTTTAGTCAAATGTGATGAGGGTAAACTTCTTGTTTTTTTTTTCCTCAACTCTCCTCTTTTTCCCTCCACTAAAAAGTCTCCTACTTGTCTCTTAAATGACATATAATTACCCCATTCCATTTCACCCTTTTTCCTCCCACTACATTTCTCTCTCACCATTTAACTTAATTTCTTTTAAGATATGGTCCCATCCTATTCAATTCACTCTGTGCTTTCTGTCTCTGTATGTGTGTGCATGTGTGTATGTGTGCATGCATGCATGCGTGTACACGTGTGTGTGTGGTCCCACCAACTAGCCAGATACTGAAAAGTTTTAAGAGTTACAAATATTGTCTTTCCATGTAGGAATGTAAACAGTTCACTTATGGTGAGTCCCTTAAGACTTCTCTTTGCTGTTTACTTTTTCATGCTTCTTCTCATTCTTGTGTTTGAAAGTCAAATTTTCTTTTCAGCTCTGGTCTTTTCATCAAGAATGATTGAAAGTCCTCTGTTTCATTGAAAGACCATATTTTCCCCTGAAGTATTATACTCAGTTTTGCTGGGTAGGTGATTCTTGGTTGGAGTTCTAGTTCCATTGACTTCTGAAAAATCCTATTCCATGCTCTTCGATCCCTTAATGTAGAAACTGCTAGATCTTGAGTTATCCTGATTGTATTTTCACAATACTGGAATTGTTTCTTTCTAGCTGCTTGTAAGATTTTCTCCTTGAGCTGGGAGTTCTGGAATTTGCCCACAATGTTCTTAGGAGTTTCTCTTTTTGGATCTCTTTCAGGTGGTGATTGATGGATTCTTTCAATACTTATTTTGCCCTCTGGTTGTAGAATGTCAGGGCAGTTTTCCTCGATAATTTCATGGAAGATGATATCGAGGCTCTTTTTTTGATCATGACTTTCAGGTAGTCCCAGAATTTTTAAATTGTCTCTCCTGGATCTATTTTCCAGGTCAGTTGTTTTTCCCATGAGATGTTTCACATTCTCTTCCATTTTTTCATTCTTTTGTTTTTGTTTGGTGATTTCTTGGTTTCTCGTAAAGTCATTAGACACCATCTGTTCCATTCTAATTTTGAGAGAACTATTCTCTTCAGTGAGTTTTTGAACCTCTTTTTCCATTTGGCTCATTCTGCTTTTGAAAGCATTCTTCTCCTCATTGGCTTTTTGAACCTCTTTTGCCAATTGAGTGAGCCTATTTTTCAAGGTATTATTTTCTTCAGCATTTTTTTGGGTCTCCTTTACCAAGGTATTGACCCATTTTTCATACTTTTCTTGTATCTCTCTCATTTCTCTTCCCAGTTTTTCTTCCACCTGTCTAACTTGCTTTTCAAAATCCTTTTTGAGCTCTTCCAAGGCCTGAGCCCACCTGACATCCCTCTGGGATGTCTGGGGTACCAAGGCCCCGCCCTCCACGTCTTTCCCTGATGGTAAGAATGTGTCCTTGTCATCAGATCCGAAAGTCGGGATCATTTGCATCTGTTCAAAAAAACTCTCTATAGTCTTGTTTTTCTTCCCTTTTCTAGGCATTTTCCCAGCCATTTACTTGAGTTCTGAGATTCCTGTCCACCCCTGCCTAGATCCGCCCAGCTAGTGCTTGGTGTCTGAGATTCAAATGGGCTTTCCGCGGCAGGTGGGCTGCTAATCAATGTGAGCTTTAGTTCTGGTGCTGGGGTAGGGGCAGGGCTGCCTCCCAGGCTCAGTTCCCTCAGGGGCTTTATGCAGAGACCTTCAGAAATGGAGCGGGTGGGGCAGGGCCGTCTCCCAGGCTCAGCTCCTTCAGGTGGTTTATGCAGAGACTTTCAGTAATGAAGATCCTGCCTGCTGCTTGGGGAGTCCCAGGCCGCCACTGCCATGCTGCCGCTGCTTCCGCCACCACCTCCGCCACCACCCCCGCCTCTGCCTCCACCACTTCCTGCCCCTGCCTCTGCCTCCACCACTTCCTCCTGAGGGGGCCTGAGCCACGGAGACACCCCACTCCCCTCTCGTCCAGCCCAGCTGTCTCTCTCACTGACCTGTAGCGTCTGTGGGTGGAGGGACCTTCCCGGCTGCCGGAGCTTCCGTCCCTGAAGCCTGCTTGGATCAGCTTCTCTGGGGCCGCGGCCAGTACAGCGCTGGGGTGGGGTCCACTTTCTGGGGCACGACGGACCCTGGGGACGGCTCTCCAGGGCTCTCTGGAACGGAAATCTCTTCCACTATGTTTCTGCACAACCTGCAGTGATCCAGAACTTCTGGGGGGCTCTTCTTACATTAAATCTATGGGCTGTGGGTTTGGAACTCATATACCTGCGTCTTTCTACTCCGCCATCTTGACTCCGCCCCCCTGATAACTGTATTTCAATACAATTGATTTCCTTTGTAATCCTGTGCATTTGATTTTAGGAATTTAAGAATGTTATTCTGCGAAAAGAACCACAGGCTTCCCAAGACTACCTAAGGGATTCACAACACAAAAAAGGTTGTGAACTTGTGGTTTAGAGCAGCAAGAGTTAGATAGAAGAGGGGAGAGGGGGCATTAAACCGTTCAAAAGATCCCTTTGGGCTGCATATTGACTTAGAAAATTACCTATTAACATTATTTCTGATCTATTTTGTTTTTATTTGTTTTGTTAAATATTTTCCAATTACATTTTAATTGGGGTTTGTCAACACTAAGTAATGTATGTGACCTTTTGTGGGCCTCTGTAGCATGTTTGACTTCTGGCTTAGGGGAATGAAAATTCAGATTATAGAATACATTCTTTGCTTTTTATTTATTTCTTCTTTTTGCCTTGCACTGACTAAAGGCTGCTATGCTGAGAAGCCACTAGGTAGGAACTACCTGGGGGGTGGGGAGAAATCATTGTTCTGTTGCTTCCCTGCCTGTTGTAGGCTTCTGCAGTAGGTCATTGAGAACTCCAAAGGTTTTTATTCCTAATTTACCCTTTCTCAACCCCTATTGCTCCAAAATAACTCCAAACAAAAAAGGTTAGTGTGTCAGCTTCTTTTATCGTACAGTACAGTCAAAGTGTCAAAGATGGAACAGACAGAAGGGGCAGAGTGAGAGAGAAGAAACATGGAGGCTCTGTCCAGCTCAGTGTATTTGGAAATGCAGCAGGCAACCCTAAAGGCTTTTGACTGCCAAGAGCAGAGTGCAGTTATTCCATATTTCAACAATGGAGAGGGACAGTTAACACATAGCTTCCTTCACAGCTTAGAGGGTTTGGAGCTATGGTGGTGATGGGGTGATGGGACCTAGACCCCTAAAAGGAAAAGGCCACATCTTTGAAAGCATATATATTTTCCCATATAGTTCAGCAACCCAGATCACTGGCACCTTGACTCGAGGCATCTGGTCTACCCCAGCCTATCTAGATCACCTAATAAGCTTAATTGGCCTTTCACTATGACACCTGGCCCCAGACTACTTACCACTCTTCAATCCCATTCTCAACCTTTCTCTGTCCTTTTTGTATATAAATACTGGTCTCACCCCCATTAAGTTGCCAGTTCACTAGGAACTCTGCCTACTTCTGTTCGTGTTACAATAAACCTTGTCAATTGGTTATATTGAATACTTGAATTCATTCCAAACAGAAGTTGCCCTGACACTTCAGAGTTCCCAGCAACCCAAATCTTGTTAGTGGGGACAGGGATAATGTCTCTGAGGGATCCTGTCTCCCAACTCAGGTTCGTTCAGCACTGCAGAGACCATACCTCTTTAGGGTCAGTAGAATTACAATTACTTTTGTAATCTCTCTGAATGAAAGCATTGGCAGGGAAACAAGCCAGGTTTTAGGAAACACCTCCTCCATATGTTCCTTTCAAAGACGGAGGACATGCTCACAATTTGAATTCTGTTTCTATCCCGCTCATCTTCCAGTTTGTTTTTTCATGAACAAAACCCAAGCAACTTTCTGAGAGTCTCTGTTCTCAAATATCCATTGCTATAAATTCTGGTATTGTTGTGTCTTGCAAGGCTGGGCTACACTTGTAATAGTATGCTTTAAGGTCAAAATTTTTATTAGTTATATCCTTGTTGCTTGTAGGTAATTTGACTTAAAGTCTCCTCACAGAGAGACAGAAATAAGCTAAATTCAGATATTTCATACAGAAAGAAAGAGATGTTCTCAGAATAGGGGGCAAAACTCAAGTCATTTTGATGGTATTAAGAAAAAATAATTCCATATCAAGCCCAGTCCAGATAAATCCACAGTCATTCAATCCAATCCAATGTAATCCAATTCAATCCAATAAACATTTCTTAAGTGCCTATTATGTACCTGGAATTGTGTGCTAAGTGCTGGGGATAGAATTAATAAAAAGACAGTCCCTGCCCTCAGTGATCTAATGTAGGGGAGACAACATGCAAAAGGAGGCAGGAAAGGTGGGGTATGCCAGGAGGTACCTTGCACTAGAGCATCTTGTTCTATGGAGTTGAGACCAGGTTGAGCAACAGATGCAAAGTGAAGTGGCCCAGAAAAGTCTAGTTTCTCCCCTTTATAAAAGTAAGTCATTGGAAAGATTTTGGTACTCTACCCTCCAGACCTCCTGGGAGAGGAATCTGAGGGAGGTGGTGTCAATCAAGGCTTGAGTCAGCAGCACAGTGATGAGATTTGAGGTGATAGAGCTTAATTTGGGAGGAACATCTTGTTCTGTGATGTGGCCAGCAGCAGATGCAGAATGAAGAGCTATGGCTCTGAGCACTCATCTGGGATAATATTTTATTTTAAACTAGGCTATGTTGATTTTGGTGGGGGAGGGGAAGTGTGTAGGATAAATTCATGCTTTGAAGGGATCTAACGTTAATAATGCCGTATGTAGTTCAGATTCTTCAAGTAAATGAGCAGATTTGAGCTTCATAAGAATAATTATAGTTATCACTTATAGAGTGCTTCAAGGCTTGTGAATCACTTTACATGTTATCTCATTTGAGATATTATTTTCTTAATATTTCTATTTGTCTGTCTGTCTATTATCTATGTATTTATTTTTCTGTTAATTTGTTTTTAGTTTTCACCATTCACTTCCACAAGATTTTGAGTTACAAATTTTATTCCCATCTCTCCCTTCCCCCAACCCTAAGATGATTACCCCTTCCCCCAATCTGCCTTCTCTTCTATCATGCCCCACCTTCTCTTATCCACTTCCCCTCTATTTTCTTGTAGGGCAAGATAAATTTCAATACCCCTTGCCTGTATGTCTTGTTTTCCAGTTGCATGTAAAAATAATTTTTTAACATTTGTTTTTAAAACTTTGAGCTCCGCATTCTCTCCCTTCTTCCCTCCCCATCCACTCCTGTTGAGAAGGCAAGCAATTCAATATAGCTTATACATGTGTAGTCATGCGAAACACTTCCATAATAGTCATGTTGTGAAAGACTAACTATATTTCTCTCCATCGTATCCTGCTCCCCATTTATTCTGTTCTCTCCTTTGACCCTGTCCCTTCTCAAAGGTGTTTGTTTCTGATTAACCCTCCCTCCCATTTGTCCTCCCTTTTATCATCCCCTTCTCTTATCCCCTTCCCCCACTACTTTCCTTTAGGGTAAGGTAGATTTTCATACCCAGTTGAGTGTGTATGTTATTCCTCCATTAAGCCAAATTCAATGAGAATAAGGTTCACTCATTTCCTCTGACCCCTACTTCATTGTAAAAGCTTTTTCTTGCCTCTTTTATGTGAGATACTTTACCCCATTCTACCTCTCCCTTTCTGCTTCTCCCAATACATTCCTTTCTCATTCTTCAATTTTATTTTTTAGATATCATCCCTTCATATTCAACTCTGTACACACACACACACACACACACACACACACACACATACACGTTCCCTCTAACTACTCTAATACTGAGAAAAGTCTCATTAATTACAATTATCATCTTTCCATGTAGGAATATAAACAATGCAACTTTAATAAGTCCCTTATGATTTCCCTTTCCTGTTTAACCTTTTTGATCTATCTTGATCCTTATATTTGAAAGTCAAATTTTCTATTCAACTCTTTTCATCAAGAATGCTTGAAAGTACCTCTATTTCATTGAATATCCATTTTTTCCCCTGAAGTATTATAGTCAGTTTTACTGGGTAGGTGATTCTTGGCTTTAATCTTAGCTCCCTTGACCTCCTTTAATATCATATTCTAAATGCCCTCTGATCCCTTAATGTAGAAGCTTCTGAATCTTGTGTATTCTGATTGTGTTTCCTTTATACTTCAATTGTTTCTTTCTGGATGCTTGCAATATTTTCTCCTTGACCTGGGAACTTTGGAATTTAACTACAATATTCCTAGGAGTTTTCCTTCTGGGATCTCTTTCAGGAAGCTATAAGTGGAGTCTTTCAATTTCTCTTTTACCCTCTGGTTCTAAAATATCAGAGCAGTTTTCCTTGATAATTTCTTGAAAGATGATGTCCAGGCTTTTTTTTTGATCATGGCTCTCAGGCAATCCAATAATTTTTAAATGTTCTCTCCTGGATCTATTTTCCAGGTCAGTTGCTTTTCCAATGAGATTTTTCACATTGTCTTCTATTGTTTTCATTTTTTGCTTTTGTTTTATAATTTCTATAGCTTCCATTTTCTCCATTCTAATTTTAAGTAATTATTTTATTTGTAATATGATATGTGTAATATATTATAATTAAATTAATTAATAAATTTATTAAAATTAGGAAATATTTTATTGGGCTTTTGAACTTCCTTTTTCATTTGGCCAACTCTGTTTTTTAAAGCATTCTTCTCATTCACTTTTTGGGCCTCTTTTGCCATTTAGTCTATTTTTCTTTTTGGATCTCTTTCAGGTGGTGATCGATGGATTCTTTCAATACTTATTTTGCCCTCTGGTTGTAGAATATCAGGGCAGTTTTCCTCGATAATTTCATGGAAGATGATGTCTAGGCTCTTTTTTTGATCATGACTTTCAGGTAGTCCCATGATTTTTAAATTGTCTTTCCTGGATCTATTTTCCAGGTCAGTTGTTTTTCCAATGAGATATTTCACATTCTCTTCCATTTTTTCACTCTTTTGGTTTTGTTTGGTGATTTCTTGGTTTCTCAGAAAGTCATTAGACTCCATCTGTTCCATTCTAATTTTGAGAGAACTCTTTTCTTCAGTGAGCTTTTGAACCTCTTTTTCCATTTGGCTCATTCTGCTTTTGAAAGCATTCTTCTCCTCATTGGCTTTTTGAACCTCTTTTGCCAATTGAGTGAGCCTATTTTTCAAGGTGTTATTTTCTTCAGCATTTTTTTGGGTCTCCTTTACCAAGGTATTGACCCATTTTTCATGGTTTTCTTGCATCTCATTTCTCTTCCCAGTTTTTCCTCCACCTGTCTAACTTGATTTTCAAAATCCTTTTTGAGCTCTTCCATGGCCTGAGCCCACTGGACATCCACCTGGGATGTCTGGGATACAGAGACCCTGACCTCTATGTCTTTCCCTGATGGTAAGAATAGTTCCTTGTCATCAGAATTGAAAGGCGGGAACATCTGCACCCCATCAAAGTAGCTCTCTATGGTCTTATTTTGCTTCCTTTTTCTGGGCATTTTCCCAGCCAGTTACTTGACTTCTGAGATTCCTCTGCATCCCCATCTAGATCTGCCCAGCTAGTGCTTGGGGTCTGAGATTCAAATGGGCTTTCCGTGGCAGGCGTGGCTGCTATTCAATGTGAGCTTAAGTTCTGGTGCTCAGGTGGGGGAAGGGCTGTCTCCCAGGCTCAGTTCCCTCAGGGGCTTTATGCAGAGACCTTCAGTAATGGAGTGGGTGGGGGCAGGGCCGTCTCCCAGGCTCAGTTCCCTCAGGTGGCTTATTCAGAGACTTTCGGTAATGACCCTGAACTTCTGCCTGCTGGTCTGGGAGTCCCGGCAGGGGCCACTGCCGCTGCCTCTGCCACTGCCTCTGCTGTTGCCTCCCAAGGGGGCCCTAGTCACGGAGATACCCCGCTCCCTTCTCGGCCAGCCCAGACGTCTCTCTCACTGACCTGTAGTGTCTGTGGGTGGAGGGATCTTCGCTGCCACAGGAGGTTCCGTCCCTGAAGCCTGCTCGGATCTGCTCCTCTGGGGCCATGGCCAGGGCAGCTCAGGGGTGGGTTCCACTTTCCGGAGTGTGATGGACCCCTGGGGACAGCTCCCCAGGGCTCTCTGGAACGGAAATCTCTTCCACTGTGTTTCTGCGCACCTTGCAGTGATCCAGAATTTGTGGGGAGTTCTTCTTGCAGGAAATATATGGGCTGTGGGTTCGGAGCTAGCATACGTGAGTCTTTCTACTCCACCATCTTGGCTTCACCCCCCCATTTAGTCTAATTTTGAGGTGTTATTTTCTTCAGCATTTTTTTGGGTCTCCTTTAGCAAGCTGTTTACTTGTTTTTCATGATTTTCCTGCATCACTCTCATTTCTCTTCCCGTTTTTTCCTCTACTTCTCTTACTTGATTTTCACAATCCTTTTTGAGCTCTTCCATGACCTGTGACTAATTCATATTCTTCTTGGAGGCTTTGGATGTAGGAGTTTTGACTTTATTGTCTTATTCTCATTGTATGTTTTGATTTTCCTTGTCACCAGAATAAGATTCTATAGTCTGATTTTTTCCCCTACTGTTTGCTCATTTTCCCAGTCAATTACTTGACCTTTTAGCTTTTTGTCAAGGTAGGACTCTGCTTCCATTGTGGGAAGTGTATTGTCCCAAGCTTCAGGGGTTTTGTGCAGCTGTTTTCAGAAATACTTCTGTGACCTGCAAGTTCTTCCAAGGTTGTATGATCAAAAGAGAGGTGTTTGCTCCTCTCCTACCTGTGCTCTGGTCTATGAGTGGCTTCAAGCACTCTTTTCTGCCTTGGAACTGTGAGGAAGAGTCCCTCTCTACTGCTGCTGTAAGTTCCACCACACCAGTACTCTTTCTCACCCCAGGACTGCCACCCAAGACTGTGTCCCAGATCCAGGCATGAGCAAAGCAAGAGAATCCTGCCTCAGCACCAACAAATAGATCCCTGGAGTCCCCCTCTGATCAGTCACTTTATCACTCCACTGTCTGTGGGCCGAGATCTCTGGAAACTGCCATTGCCACAGATTTTTCCTACTGACCTTCTAAGTTATCTTTGGCGTTTGTGGGTTGAGAAGTCTGGAAACCACAACAGCTGCTAGTGATTCAGTCCCCTGAGGTCTCATCCAGCCCTGTCTGTGCTGTTTTAGCCTATGCTGGTCTCTACTCTTCTCTCAGTCTGGTGCAGTAGACATTTCCTATTGATCTTCTAGGTTGTCTTAGGCTGGAAATTTGTTTCACTCTGTCATTTTGTGGGTTTTGCTGATCTAGAATTTATTTAGAATCATTTTTGCAGGTATTTGGAAGGTTTTGAGGGAGAGCTCAAGCAAGTCTCTGCTTTTACTCTGCCCTTTTGGCTCCATACCCTAAAGATATTATTATATCTGTTTATAGGAGAAGGAACTGAAGAGGACAGAAGTTGCGACTTTTACAGGGTCACATAGCTGGTAAGTGAATGATTCAGAATTTGAACTCAGGTCTTCCTGACTACAAGTTCAATGCTCTGTCAACTATTTATAGGAAGCATTGTACAATTATGGTGCTGTGGCAAATTGCTACTACTCTGGCTAAACAATAATTGGGGGATTAATGTATAATATGGGCTATAGACCCTCACTGAGGGTTGCTAAATTTGGGGAGAGCCTATAAACTTTGATGTGGGCAACATTAAGAGGACTTCAAACAGTGGCATGAATTCCTTGGGACAGAGGTGGTATGTGGTATAAAATGCTGTGAACAAGTTGATTCATTGAAGACCTCTACTCTATTCCAGTCAGTATTATCAATTTGATATGATAGGGGTAGTGATTTTAATTCTGAATATTTGGTCCCAGAGCTGTGACCTGCAGATGGTAAGATCACTTATGTAATCATAGAAAGCTAGCTAGAGGCCCTCCACTCTTTTTCCCTTGTCATGATGACCAACTCCAGTGTGGCAGAGGTGACTCAACTACATGAAAAGTCCTCCAAAATTATTTTTATGCTTCCGGACCATTTTCTCTTGTACAACATGAGCAGGTGTCCATTTTATGACCACCTCCTGACCACCTACTCAGTGAAAATATTTCCTGCATTGCTCAATTCATGACTCTGCTGATATATTGTTTTGTTTATTTTAGTCTATGTATCATATATAACCAGTGCCAATTATTCTATATTTGATATTGATGTCTAAATATGTAATCCTATAAAAATAGGGTCTTGGAAAGAGGGTATATCTCATATCATGAGGAAGATCTGGGGTCCATGGACTCTTTAATAAAATGCCATTGGCTCAGAGCTCTGCCTCAGTCTCTCTTATTTTAGGTTGGATAATTTTTATACCAACAGCTGAGAAAAATACTTGGAAATTAGGAAAATATAACTGATGGTTATTTGAGATCCTGACTCCTTCCAAGATTCCTGAATTGATACCTGGAAAGGAAGGAACAAAAATTTCAGTAAACCCTGCCATCTTATTGCTGATTTCCTAAATGCCTTTCTCAGTACTTTACACCACTCTCTCACTCCCAAGGGATTAATAGCCTCTTTTAAAGTCCTCCCAATAATGTCCTTATAACCCCAGAAGGCTTAGTAACTAATTTCTAAGTATCTAACTTCTGAACAGGAGATGCTGAATGATATAAAGTTCACAGTAGGAAAAAACAGGAAGTGGGGACTTCATGAGGATGGCTAAGGAAACCCCTTGTTTTTTGCCAGAAACATTGGCTCATCATATAGCACTTTCAAACAACGTAGCCAGAGGACACTATGGACAATCATGGTTATTTTCAGGGATGTGTTCTTAATTATCTGGTGAGAAAGTCATTGCTACCTGGCCAGAATATGCTCCACATAAGATTCAGAAATGGCAGGAACCTGAGAAAATGTAGGTGATTACTGGAGATTCTCAGGGGTCCTGTCTTTGACCTTACATGGACTTTAAAAAAATTCTCTTCATACTGTATTTACAATTTTTGAGAACTGAAGCATTTATTATTAACATTAAATTTTATTTTTTTCAATTATCAAGCATTTATTTTTTCTCTCTTCTACCTCTTCCCCCAGTTTCCAAAAACAAGACAAAACAAGATTCTTGTAACAAATAATAATAATCAAGGAAACCAAATTCTCACATTAGTTATGTTCAAAAATGTGTCCAAGTTTAATGTGTCCCAAACTGCATGTTATGTTCATTGCTTCTCTTTTAGGAGGTGGATAGCATTTTTCATCATTAGTCCCCTGGAATCGTGGCTTGTCATTGCCTTGCATATACTTTGGAGATACAGTGTGCTTGAGGTCACAGTACAGGAGTATTTGTGAGCATTGTAGAATGAATATTGTTGCTGTTGCTGTTGTTTGTTCTTGAAGAGGACCCTGACATCAGGATGATAACATGACTTGCAGTTGATTTTGATTTGAGTGAGGGAGGGCTGTGCAAGGTCACCAACCTCACTTTCTT
This sequence comes from Bettongia penicillata ogilbyi, assembly GCA_023548195.1. Lineage (NCBI taxonomy): Eukaryota > Metazoa > Chordata > Mammalia > Diprotodontia > Potoroidae > Bettongia > Bettongia penicillata. The sequence goes on along the minus strand of JAJHZJ010000066.1, from coordinate 1,217,816 downwards.
CTCTTGAGCCATCTGGGTCCAGTGGCCTCATATTCATCAGGACGACTGGAGATGGCTCAGGATGCAATGTAGGACCTTGGCCCTTTTAGTCTAAGGTCTTATCAGACTCTCCTAGAATGAATAAATGAATGAATGAATGAATAAAAAGCATTTATTAAGTATTCACTATATGCCAGGTTCTATGCTAAGTTCTGGGAATGCAAATATAAAACAGTCCCTGCCCTCAAGGACCTTACATTCTTTTTTTAAAAACCTGAATTTAATAAACATTTAAAAAGAGCATTTTTCATGTAAGAGCAGAGAAGGATATCACATAAACCCATGACTATTCAATATTATTCAATTTATTTTAAAAACGTTTCTTTCAAAACTGTTCTGCTACTCTGTGTTTCTTTCTAAATGGCTTTCTGTTCTCCTTTGGGTATTAAAAATATTTCAGGGGCCCTCTTTTTTTTCTTTTGCATTATTATTGTTACCTACTCTCCACCAAATGATTCCCCCTAATTAAAAATAGGAAAATCTAACCCACTGGAAATGCATAAGCCTAACCAAGTAGAGCAAACCAAAACAGTGACTTTGTACAAAAATTTGCTTCTTTAGGCATTTTGCGTCCATCACCTCTTTATCAAGGAGTGGGTAGCATGATTCAGGATAGGTTCTATGGACAGATGATTAGTTGTTATTTTAATTAGAGATCTCAGATCTTACTGCATTATTTTTCTTTACAATATTATACTATAAATTGTTCTCTTGGTTCAAGAGGGCCAGCTTTTGCCTTCTGCTTCACTTGTGTGTGCGGTGGTCACAAACTTGGTCTCAAATTGGGTCTTCTGGATACCTTTGCTGACTTTTGTCTTCTGGGGCAGATTACTGTTAGGTTTTAGGTCTTGCTGGATCTTCAGGTGCTCTGAGGGAGTCTTAGACTGCTTAGGTCTAAAGTTACTGGGTTGGGTTGCTGCTTCTGGTTGCTTCCAGTGTTCACTCTAGGTCTTTCTTGCTGCTCCTAGAGGCTTTGGGTGGGACGGCTAGGTGGTGCAGTGGATAGAGCACCAGTTCAGGAGTCAGGAGGACCTGACTTCAAATCTCACCTCAGACACTTGACACTCACTAGCTGTGTGACCTTGGGCAAGTCACTTAACCCCAATTGCCTCATCCTGGATCATCTCCAGTCATCCTGATGAATATCTGCTCACTGGATTCAGATGGCTCTGGAGGAGAAGTGAGGCTGGTGACCTGCTGGTGACCTCTGTCACTCAAAAACAAAGTCAAGTGCAAATCATGTCATCATTTCTGTGATGGCATGATCTCCTTCGCCAATGAAGGATGAACACACAAAACCTTTGAGCAGATCTCTCAAAGGAATATAAATTTTGATTGCTTAGATCTCTTAAGATATCTTGGGGTCTGGAGGCTAGTTTTTTTTTCTCTTCCCAACTTATTTATTCTATCTTTTTTTTTTTAAATTGGGACAATTAACTCTTTTTGTCCCATGTAATTTCATTTATGATTTCTCGAAATGGGACTCTGAAAAACTAGGCTTTGATAAAACCCATTGTGATTTGGATGGAGCTACTTGACCATGCCTTAAACCCAAATAATTCTGCCTCCTCACTGATTGGCCAATAATAGGTCCTAGTTCAAGCCTCTCTTGGTCTTTGTTTGGATTTTGATGGCTCAGAGTGAGTGTAAATAGCAATTATTTTCTGTTCTGACCAGAAATCCTGAGGGTCTTCCCCTCCTTGATTGATTTTTTTGGGGGCCATCTTTTGCTTCATTTCTTACCTAGCCTTAAACCACTGAATAGGCATTGCCTCAGACAAATTGAGACCTGGGAGACATCTTTAAAAAGACCAAGATCTCCCACTGCATCTGGGACCATCTCCAGATGTCCTGACCTATGTCTTGCCACAGGACTCAGATGACTCTGGAGGAAAGAGTGAGGCTGATGATTCTGTATAGCTCTGCCTCACTTAAACCCAATTCACTTGTGAGTGAAGACATCACCCTCCTGACCTTATTGATCCCTTCAAGAACAAAGGACAAACAACACTAACAATCTGTTCCTAGATATGGAGACTTCTAGGTTAAAGTTTCCTCTGGGAGGCTTCTGTCTTGCTTGCCTATGCTGGCTTTGGTTTTTCTAGTGGGCTCTGTTTCATATTACTTATGGATTTCTGACTGATTTTTTGGTATATTGCTGGTATGAATGAAGTCCCATACTCCAGTTTCTCATTGGATTTATTGGTAATTATCCAGCTGAGTGCAAATTTTGGGTCTTTGCTGGAATTGGTATATAGGTGCTACCTTCCTCTGTTTGGTAGGTAGACCAGCAATCTTAGGTGGAATTATCAGGAGCTTATATTCCAATAGGGGGAAGCAATATATATATATAAAGAAAGGGTGGCTAGGGAGGAGCACTTTGGTTTATATCACAGCCCCTCCAGGAAGCATGGCTACTAGGTGGTGCAATGGATAAAGTGCTGAGTTTTGAGACAGGAAGATCTGAATTCAAATTCTGCCTCAGGCTGTGACCCTGGGCAAGTCACTTAACCTGTGTCTGAGATAGTTGTAAAGCATTTAGCACAGTGCCTGACACAATGCTTATTTTGTCTTTCCTCTGCCTCAGTTTCCCCAACTGTAAGATTTGGATGATAATAATAGTGCTTACTTCCCACATTTATTGTGGGAATCAAATGAGATAATATTTTTAAGTGTTTAGCCCAGTGCTTGGCACATAGCAGGTGCTATTTAAATGTTTATTTCTTTCCTTCTGACTGAGTCGATTGAATCATGATTTGAGAAGTTTGGGCTTGGCAGAGGTGGGGGGAGGTTTGCAAGTTGACAAGGCTGTAGAGAAAGTGGCTGGTGAGTAGGGAGTGCAAGCCAATTTGGGAGCATTGAACATGCAGTTAAATGATGTTGCTAGATGACTCTCCAAATCGGGAAGAAAAGCTCTAACTTTGTGCTACAGTAAGCAGAAGTAAAGTGGTTGTGGAATGCATGAAATATTCAGAGCTTACTCAGATGATGGTGACTTCATCATTCAGCTGAACTACTCTCTCCAAAACTACCAATGATCTCTTCATTGCTAAACCTAATGGCCTTTTCTCACCCTTGCCATCTCAGCAGCCTTCAACGTTGCTGACTACCTCCCTGATGTTCTCTTCTCCGTTTCTACAACCCTATTCTCTCCTGGTTCTCTTTTTTCCTGACTGACTGTTCCTTCTCAATCTTCTTTACTCACTCTACGTGCAGGCCATCCCCATCAAGGATTTCCTCTCCTCTAGTTCACATCCCCAAGGCTATGTCCTGGGCCCTTTTCCCTTCTTCCTTAATACTTCCCCACTAGTGATCTCATCAACTTCTATGGATTCAATTTGTCATCTCTACGCAGAGGATTCTCAGATACATTTATCCAGATCTAACTTATTGGACAACTGGACCTGGATATCCTGTAAATAATTTAAACTCACTGTGTCCAAAATTGAAGTCAGGATCCCCTTCCCATCCCACCACCCCTTCACCCCTCGACCCCACCACTCTTTTACTCCCCCTTCTCTTTCTCATTCCCCATATTCAATTTCTGTCAAGTCTTCCCCATTTCTCCTATCACAATATCTTTTTATATATGTCTTCCTCTTTCCTCTGACACTACCACTATCTTGGTATAAGCCCTCATCACCTCATGCTTACTCTATTTCTTTCTGGTTGCTCTCCCTGCCTCATCCCTCCCCACCCTAGTAGTCCATCCTCCTTCCACTCAACTGTCAAATTGACTTTCCTCAAGCAAAGCCTATGACAACTCCCTGCTCACTTTCAACAAATTCTAGTTCCTCTTATTATCTATTAGAGTTACCAAGGTAATATAGTGGATAGAATGCTGGACCTACCTGGAGTCAGGAAGAACAGAGTTCAGATTTGGCCTTAGACATATACTGTCAGTGTGACTTTCGGCAGACCTGCTTCAATTTCCTCATTGCAAAATGTTAATGATAATAGCATCTCCCTGGATTGTTATGAAGATAAAATGGCACATTTGTCAAGCATGTTGCAGACCTTAAGGTGCTAAAATGAATCTTAGCTATTATTATTGTAACCTCCATGATCAAATATAAAATTCTTTGTTAGGCTTTTAAAACCCCTTGTAACTTGGTCCCTTCCTACTTTTCCTGTCCTAGAACCTCTAATCCAATGACATTGACCTCACTTCTGCCTCTGGCTCCCCTAGCTTCCTTCTGGTCCTAGCTAAAATCCTTCTTTCTGCAAGAAGACTCTCCTCATCCTGCTTATACAAAGTACCTTCCCCCTAACATTAGCTCCAATATATCCTGTATATCTCATTTGTACATTTTTCATTTTGTCTCCCCCATTAGACTTGGAGCTCCTTGACAGTAGGGATTGTTTTTTTTTTTTCTTTTTGCCTTTCTTTCCCTCTCTGGAACTTAGCACAGTGCCTGGCACATAGCAGATGCTTTAATAAATATTTATTTATTTGACTTGGTTAGTGGGAACTTTTGTTTTTTTAACTCTTTATGTGGTCTAAATGCCCTGAGAACAGCTAGTGCTGCAGTGGATGGAGTACCACATCTGGAGTCAGGAAGACTCAACTTCCTGAGTTTAAATGCATTCTCAGACTTGTACTAGCTGTGTGACGCTGGGCAAGTCACTTGACCATTTTGCCTCAGTTTCTTCATCTGTAAAATGAGCTCAAGAAGGAAATGGCAAAACCACTCCAGTGTCTTTGCCAAGAAAACCCCAACATGGGTCATGAAGAGTTGAACACAACTGAAAAATGACTGAACTAAACAATGGGCCAAATTTAATATTGGTTCTTAGGGCTATTCTATTTCTATTTTCATCCTGTTCAATGTTCCATAGTAATTTTGATTGGGGAATTTGAGATTTTTGCAGTAAGATTATAGATAGGGTTACAGAACTAGTATATATCAGAGGTAGAACATGAACCAAGATCTTTTTGGTTTAGACACCAACTTTACTACCGAGTCTGTCTTGCATATAAGAATACTTGTAATTTGAAGGATATCTGTATCTATCATATCATATATATATACACACACACATATATATTATATATATATATACATATGTATACATATGCCCACATACTTATATGTATATTAATATATATGTGTATACACACATGTCTATATATCAATTATACCTATAGTCTGCATACATGTACCTGATATAATTTACAGGGATAACATTTTCTAAATGAAAGGTGGATATGATCAATAGAATCCACTTATCTAGCATCCTAACTCTAAAATTCAGTCACTGAATGGATAAGAAATGAGATTTATTGGAACAAGAAGTAGCTGCATGTAGACAAGAAGGAGGCATCTACATTTGTGGAAGTGAGTAAAATCCCAGTGACCAAGGGAGCCTTGAAGGAAGGTCAAATTAGAGGTAAGAAGGATGCATATTTAGCCACTGTAAAGGGACCTAGACTTTAGGGAAAGTAACTTTAAGTTGGGATATAGAGATCACCTTCACTGTTATTCTACAATTCTACTTATATTATTGAGTCTTTACTTATTGATGGTATGAGTTTATTAATGTGGAGATTGGTGGTTGATCCCTCTGGGAAGTGAGTAAAAATATGTCCCAATTACCTTGCTACTTGGCTTTGTAGGAGAGTTTCCATTTATGTCCTGATATAATAGAGTCAAAGAGTAACAGAATCTCCGAAATGGAATTGACCTCAGAGGACATTCATGCCCAATTCATGCATAGCTGAACACTATTCCTCTATAACCTACCTCATAAATAGTCATTCAGTGTTTGCTTGATGACCTTCAGTCAGGGACAATCCACTCTCACCCTAGGCTGTCCATTCCACTTTAAAATAATTCTAATTATCAGTTTTTCCTTATATCAATCCTCTTTGCATTATGTTTAAAACCTTAGCTGCTAGCTGGTGAGCTGATTTGAATAACTCTAATGGGGATTCAGAAATTACCTAAAATCAGTTAGGGGGTATAGGGACAGGAGGGAGAGGGAAAGAGCAACGGAGAGAGGGCAAGAGAAAAAGAGAGGAAGAGAAGGGAGAAGCATGGGAATGAGGGGGGAAGGAGAGGAGAAACAGTGGGGAAGAGGAAGGAAAGTGGGGAACCAGGGAGAGGAGAAAAGAGATTCTTAGTGTGGAGGCAAAAAACAGGTTAGCTATATTAATGGTGTTAGAGGAAAGTTTGCCAAGCCCACACCTTGTCCATATAAATTGAACTTTTTTCCCCTGCACTTTAGTGTGTATGTATATATGTATATGTATGTGTGTGTGTGCATGCAAAATGCACATGTGTATAAATACACACATATTAAAGTAACTTAGATTTGTGAAAGTTATTGACCTTAAAATGCTTATTTGATTAGGTGTTCTTTGGGGGTAATGATATCATGCTTAACATTTTATGGACAGCTGTGGGAAACAGAAAAAGAATCCCAATTCTTTTATATTTTGAAGTTCAAAATAAGAATTAATCTTCAACAAGTGTAAGGCTAGTTAGCTCCATGCTATTCCAAAGAAACATGAGCATAGATAACATGAAGTGGTGGATAATCCGAATGGGGCTTTTTTTTTTTTTTTTTGCTTTAAGTGATTTCTGGAAAAAAAAGAAATTAAAGACCTTGGACAAATCACTTTTCTTTCGACCTCAGATTCTTCATAAGTAAAATGAAGGATTTGGAGTCAGGTGATTTTTATGGTCTTAGAATTTGTTGTTCTTGGTATAGGCAAATTGAAATTAGAAAGGCAAAGTGCTGAAATTTAATTCAGTTTATCAAACACCCATTGATCTTCCTCCTCTTGAGAAAATCCTAGGCAAAATAATGGTTTTGAAGAGATGGACTTTTGCAGTGTTAGACAGTCTAGGATTATTGAAATCATGGTTCAATTTTCTGAGCAATCTTGTTCTATCACCCAATTCAATTCTACACCTTATTATATTATTGAAGGGTTTATCCATCATAAATATCTTGATGGATTTTAGTGAACAAACTGCTGGTACAATCTGGGCAATATAGCTTTTAATCCACTTTGTCTTCCCACTATGAATGGTTAAGATTGATTTCCTCCCCAATAGTCTAGATTTCATTGAGGATGCTTGTAGGAAGGTTTCTATGGTACAAGGCAATGAGTATGATGTTATGTGTGAATAGGAATGCTTAGAAAACAGGCAAAAATGTGAATGGACAAAAATATCAATCAGGTGCTTACAATGTGTTTCCTCTGTGAAGGAAGTACATTTTCTGCATTCCCCAGTGGCTATTCTATTATTTCCTAATCCACCTCCCCACTATTAGTACTGCCCCCCTCTCTCCAGGATCCCAGTGCCTTTATGCTGTACTCTGGCTACTCAGAGTTCTCATTAGAACATTTCCTCTAAGTCAGTCTTATAGCCTTTACTAGGAATATTGGGGTCCATGAAAGATAAGACAAATCACACCCAGGAAAAAAGATACAAAGCTTGCTTTCAGTGGGGGGAGAAGGTGTGGGACTCAGGTGTGAGGACACTTTTGGGAAGTTTGCTGAAGGGAAGCAGTGTACAGGTGAAGCAGCTCATCCCAGACCTCCATTTTGTAGTTTGCTATTTTAATAAATTATTCTTGCACTACTGGAAAACTGCATGAACTGATTGATTTGTTGGTTCTGTCTTCTCTGCCACTACCACTCCAATTTGAAACTAACATTGCTCTGTTCACTCTGCCTTAGCTATGGCCTCTATTGGCCTTTCGCAGCAATGCCACTGTGCTCCATGATCCTTCCTCTGCCTTAGGAAAGTAACATCATTCCATGTTACTCATGACAGTTATCTTCCTTGATAAATGGATAGCAATGTAATAACTCTCCAAAGTAGCATATACACATTTTAGTTAATAGGGAGATCCTGAAGAAAATGGCTTAACTCAAGGAAATGACTCTCTTGTTATCAGTTTAGGTAGCCCAGTGAGGGAGATACTGTGGACCAAGTGAAGCCTCTTACGCCATTCTTAAATCAGATTATATGGGTGACAGCCCAATCTGCCTATAAATGAGACCACTCCTTCTCAAGAGTAATTGGCTTGTCAGTTTGTTTTTTTTTTAGCAATGTCAACATATTCCATTTTATATACATTTAACACACACACACACACACACACACACACACACACACACACACGCAATTCTTTCTATCTCAGGGAATTGGGAACAATTATTAAAAGGGGAAAAAAGTACCCAGTGTTGCAAAGTCCTATCCTCAAGTAGATTTAGATGGACATGTCACATCTCCTTCCAAATTTCATTTTATTGCCTTTTGTGAGGTGAAAACAGCATTTGAACTTTTTTGGTATGGAACAATCTTTTGCCATAATATTGCTAAGTTTTTAGCAACTGCAAAATCCACATATTCAGGGTGAACTCATGCTAACTTTGGAATGACATCTTTTCAAGACTGAAATCTGAAGGTGCACAGAAGTAACTGACAGCTAGAAAAGCCTGTATTTATGTGAATTCTGTCCAACTGGAAATATCATAAAAGATTTTGGAAAAAGCAGTTGTTTCCTGAGCATTCTCTTCATCCCAGAAATCCTGAGCGACTGCAGGATGAGTTAGGAGTTGTAGGTATAATGCAGTGGTGGGGAAAAAGAGTCTTAGCCACACTGGAATTTTAAAGTGCCCTGATTAAAAAGAAAGGCAGGCAAGATCACATCTTATTAGAGAAGGTGAAAAATATTATAGTTACCATATGTGTTGTGAGTCTGAATTATAATGAATCCCTGAAATTTTCCAAAAGAATATTTTCCTTCTGGCTACCACAGACCAGTGTTTTAAATTGGTTATGATCAGAGATAAAAACCCACGAGCAAAAGACCTAATCATAATTCTCATATCCACTATGGAAGCTTGGAATATGGACAGCTACATAAAAAAAGCATCATTTTTGAGTCAGATTTCAGACCAAGTTTAAAGGTAAATTATCCATAATTATTTTTAAAGGTGTTGCTTCTTTATGCAAATTCTTTAAATTCTGAAGAGGGAGTGAATTCTGACACCCAAAACAAATTATCACTGAGTCCACATCCTTGCTATTTTAAAATTTTCCTTTTTTCTTTATGTTGGCTGTCATCATGCCCTTTGTTTTAGTAACATAGCAAAGGTGCTTAAAATAATGCAGAATACTTTCAATTTCTGGTCAGAAATGATTTTTCCTTTCTTTGACATTTTGCAGCAATTTGTGTCTAAGCCCTTTTCTAGTGCTTTCTTGTATTATAATTTGTAGATGAGTCTAAACCTAATTTCTGACAGACTGGTTTCCATTTTTACCCACAGGTTGTGTCTAATTGTGAGTCTGTAGCTTAACCAACACTTGGGGGCCATTGCTACTATGTTTGTGTTTGTTTCTGGATTTTGTGTACCTAATCTGTTCCACTGATAAACTTTTCTAGTTTTTCAAAAAAGTATTTATTTATTTTTAGTTTAAAACATTCAGTTCCATAAGCTTTCGAGTTTTAATTTTCTTCCCCTTTCTCCCCTTCCCCGCTCCCCAAGACAGTGTGCAATCTGATATATGCTCTACATATACACTCTATTTTTTTTAAACCCCTGCCAAATAGTTTTTATGATTACTGCTTGGTAGTTCAAGATCTGGCTCTCTTAGTCTCCCCTTCTCATTTCTTTTTCCTTTGAGATTCTTGACCTTTTGTTCCTCCAGATGAATTTAGTTATTACTTTCTCTAGCTCTGTAAGGTAATGGTTGGTTTTTATTGCTATGGAATAGAATAAATAAATAAATTTAGGTGGTACTATAATTTTTATTATATTGGCTTGGCCCAACAATGATCAATTATTACTTACACAATTATTTTTGTCTGTGTTTGTTTTTTCTTTTTGTAACTTAAAAAAATGAACAAGCCTTTTCTTTCCCTCACCCTCCTAAAGAAAAACAAACCATTGAAACTTATAACTATGCATAATTAAGCATAATAAATTCATGTAATTATCATACCCAGAAATATAAGTTTCATTTTGCACCTTGGGTCCATAACTTCTCTGTCAAAAGGTGGATAACATGCTTCATCACTGGACCTCTGGAAGCACATTGATCAGAGTTCTTAAATTTTTCAACATTTGTCTTTATGTTGCTATTATTGTATACATTTTTCTCCTGGTTTTGCTCATTTGATTCTGCATTAGTTCATTTGTCTTTCCAGTTTTCTCCGAAACTATCCTCTTTGTCATTTCTAATTGTACAATATGTTGCCTTTACTTTCATATCTGTAACTTGTTTATCCATTTTCCAGTTGATAGGAACCCTCTTGGTTTCCACTTTCTTGTCATTACAAAAAGAGCTGCTACAAAAATATTTGTATGGAAGGATATGGGTGCTTTTCTTTCTTTTCTTTGGGACATAGACCTGATGGTGCATAGTTGAGCCTGTTCTTTTTAACTTCCTACCATGTTACTATTTTCATCTGAGGTGCTAACATCAGGATTACCTTTCAGGTAGTGAAATGGATAGAGTGGCAGGCCTGGAGCCAGGAAGAATTAAAATCTGGTGTCAGAAATTTACTAGCTGTGTGACCCTGGGCAAGTCACTTAACCCTGTTTGCATCAGATCCTTGCTGGCAAAAAGAATTGGAGAAGGAAAAGGCAAACCCCTTTAGTATCTTTCCAAATCTATAGCATCAGAAAATATCTTAGGTGTTCATTGATGTGTGGTGCAGTTAAGGAGTATAAAATTCCAATCCTAAATATTTCTTTCCTAATTCCCGCTCAAATTTTTATTATTTTGCATTATAGTTGTTTGTATGCTATATCTCCTTCTACAAGTTAGTAAATTCCAAAAGAGCAGGAACAGTGCTTATTTGTCCCCTCCTGGCCTTGTTCCTGACTTCTGAACTTCAAAACCATGCTATCACCTCCTGGAATATCCCTCAGCACCTGGGACCTCTTCACCCTGGAATATCCAACCACCTTGAGGCTTTCTCAAACTAGAATATCTGTAAGACTTTTCTTGTTCTCCATTGGTAAGTTCTTCCTAGAGAATCTACTTCATGGATGGGCCCAGGTTGGTCTGCCTTCATTCCACTCCCAGTCCTGTTCCTAATTTTCTAGAACATTCCTACATGCCTAGTACCTTTCATTCCCCCTCTTTTTCCCACCCACAGCTTTTCAAATCCTTTTTGTGGGTCATCTTCCTCCAACAGAATTTAAACTCTTTGAGTGCATGGACTTTTGCTTTTATTAGTATCCCCAAGGCTTAGCATAATGCCTGGTATATATTAAGTGCTTAATAAATGCTTATTTCTTTCCTTTTTATTTCTCTCCCCAGTCCCCCACCATGACTAGCGCATTGTTCTGTACAGTTAGTTACTTAACAAATGCTTTAAAAATTAAACAAGTCAGTCCCTTTCATTGTAAAATAGTCAACATCATCGTGTTTCCATTTCTTTGCTATTTTAAGTGCTTTAAAATGTTTCTCTTTTTTCCTTTTGTGTAACTTACACAGAACAGCCAATCACACAAGAATAAATTAAAGCAGAAACCTAACTATTTATAGTAGATAATATATTTGTAGTATTTCCAGGTGTTAAGTATGTATTATAGTGTAGCACAGATCTAGGGTCAATGTTAACTTAAGGAAAAGACTTGAAGGAAGACAGTATTTCAGGATGGTGGTTGGAGACGCAGAGTGTTATGTATGAGCTTTTCAAACCCCTGACATTGAGAGGGCAGAGACTCAGCAGGTGTTATATCTAAGATGCAGTTTTAAGTTGCCTTAGAAAGTCCTTTTCATCATATGTTCACCTAATATCAGAAGGGTGACAGTCTCAAGCAGAGAAGTTCTAACTACACCCACAGCACACAAGACCCCTGGGGAAGTAGGGTAAGTAGGGAGTGGAAACAGAAATACAAGGTTTCCCTAGCTACCTCCCCATGGCTTTGTTTCCCAGGAGAGACATGGAGATATGCCCACAATCAGAGAAGGCTCCTGAGAATTCTGGCAATGTAACTTTCCCTTTCCAATCCATGGAATTTACCCTGGATATAATTTATCCTCTCCAAGTCACCGGATCTTCCACAAGACCCCACAGAGTTGACAGTGATGCCCACTCCTCTTACTTCTCCCATAGGCACATTTATGCAATGCTCTTTCTACAGAGAATGATTGGTTTCTTTTTGTAACTTAAATAAATATTAACAAGCATTAATTTTCTTTCCCTCATCTCCTAAAGAAAGAAAAACAAACCATTGAAATTTATAACTATGCATAATTAAGCATAATAAATTCATGTAATTATCATGCCCAGAAATGGAAGTTTCGTTTTCCACCTTGAGTCCATAACTTCTTAACACTTGGAAAATGATTTGGAATTAGTTACTAGACAGTCTGAGCTCTTTGACTCAGCTAGATTTATACCCAAAAGAGATCAAAGGAAGAAGGATAGGTCATTTATGTAAAAATGAGAAAACACAGTAGTTCTGTTTTTCTGGTCGCAAAACATTAGAAACTAAGAGGATGTCTGACAATTGAAAAAGGACTGAATAAATTGTGATATATGAATGTGGTAGAGTACTATTTTGCTGTAACAAATGAAGAGATAGATGATTTCAAAAAGACAGAGTGAACAGAAACTGTATTACAAAATCAATATTATAAAAATGAATAATTTTGAGGTTTTTTAAATGAATAAAGAGTAAAATAAGAGGAACCAAAGAGAACAATTTATATGACAACATATAAAAAGAAACAAATTTGAAAGTTTTAAGAAATTTGATCAATACTATGATTATCTTAATTCTTGAACATCAATAATGAAACATGTTATCCCTTACAGAGAGGTGATATATTTAGAGCGCAGAATGAAACTTATTTTTTTTTTGTGTATGTAATCATTGGGGGAATTTGTTTTATCTTCTTTTCTTTTTAATTAAGTGGAAGGGAGGAAGGAGAGAAAATAGATTTTTTTTAATTTACAAAGTAAAGGTGAGGGTGCTACACATATGAAATGCTGTATGTACTTTCAGATGAGCACACTTTATTATTACTTTTATTTTGCTGAAAGAGATCTGTCATGAAGTGGGAGCAATCTATAAATGTTTGTAATGTAATAACAAAGCACATCAATAAAACTGAAAGTGTAAAAATTAAAAAGGAAATGAGGGCCAGAATAGTAACTGTTCCATAGTACTTTGGTGAGAGCAAAAAGCGTTTTTTGATCATAATAAATAAAATAAACATATTTAAATAAAAATTATAAAAATAGGGAAAATATCCATTAGAACAAGGATGGTGGTGGTGGGAGTTTGTCCACATGTTGTTGCTGTGCATGGTTAAGTCCTAACCAATGTCCAGCTGAGACACTGAAAAGTCAAATGTAGAAGGTGGAAGAGTGGATAATAATGAGTGAAGGGAGTAGTGTAAGTTTTTGGAAAGAAGTCAGCAATTGGTTATTGGCAGAATGAGAAAATAGTTCTCAGGACCTTCACTTTAGAGATCTATCTATCTATCTATCTATCTATCTATCTATCTATCTATCTATCTATCTATCTATCTATCACATTTAGTTACCAATTAAGACATGTCATAAATGTACCGTAGAGTTTTCTCAGGGGCATCCTTCAGGTGAGGAAACCAAATAACATTGGTTATTTTTTTTCCCCAAGTGCAGCTGAAAAAGCAAAACAAGATGCAAATTGTACATGTATTTATAATGGGTACTATAATACAGTGGAGATATTGCTTTCCTTGGGCTGCTTAGATTTTTTGTCACATAAACATATGGAATTTGGAAGATAATCATTATGTTCATATATTTTCTGGGCTTAACCAAGACATATCTGGGCTATTTTGGAATCTCAGTGGTAATCCTATTATTTTTAATCTAGCTTTGGTAGTTAATGTGAGGAAACCCCTGTCTATCATTCAAAGAAGAATTCATCCATGTCTTACATGGATAGCATTAAGGATCCTATTCTGCATATTTTCTCCATTTTGTTATCTCCCAGCCAAATTGACAAAACCTTAATTTATGTGAGGCAGAGAAGTCAGGTTTCAACATATCACTGGTTTAGTGAGATTAATGCTTGATTTAGAATCACATATCCTTAGAATTTTAGAATTAGAAGGGACTTTAGATGACATTTGGGCCAACCTCCAACTCATAACAGAAATTCATTTTATGTCTTCATAAAAAGTGTTAGTGATAGGAAGCCAACTATTTTGCAAAGCAGCCTGTTTTTATTTTTGGACAACAAAAAATGTTAAAAAAAAATCTTCCTTTTATTGAGTCAAAATCTGTTTCTCTACAGTTTCTACCTAATGATTTTAGTTCTGTCCTCCAGAGAAATATGAATACAGTTGCATTTGTTTCCACATGGTAGCCCTGAAAATATTTGATGAAATCTACCTTGCTCATCTCCAAATGTTCTTCTCTCCAGACTTACCTCAACTATCCTTTATACGTGGTTTCTAAATGCCTTGCCTCTTGGTCACCCTCCCATGGATACACTCTAGTTTATCATTGTTCCTCTTAAAGTGTGGTACCCACAACTAGACATAATTCTCCTCATGTATTTTCACTAGCAGAACCTCACTTGGTTTGGGCACTATACTTCTCTTAATGCAGTTTAAGATTGCATCAACATATTCCACAACTGTATTGTGTTTTTGACTTATCTTGAGTTTGTGATAGATTAAGACAGTCATATTGTTTCTCATACAAACCCTCAATCCTGGACTTGTACAGTTTTCTTTTTTAATATAAATGCAGAAATTTAGGACAGCTAGGTGGCATTGTGGATAGAGCAGCAGCCTTGGAGTCAGGAGTTTCTCAGTTCAAATCCAGCCTCAGACAATCACTAGCTGTGTAACCCTTGGAAAGTCACTTAATCCCCAACCTGCCCCACTCCCCCCCCCAAAAAAAAATAAGTGCAAGAGTTTGCTTTTATTTCCCTACTAGAAAGGGTTGTTTACTGTCATCATCTCTATTCCCTCACTCAGTTTACAATCTGTTAATCTAGTTTCTGATGCTACTCTTAAATGCTAAATCTAATGGTCTTTTTTTTCTCTTACCTCATCCTACTTTCTATAGCTTTTGACATTGTAGACCATCTTCTCTTTCTAGACATTCTCCTTTCCCTCCGCTTCTATGATATTGTTCTCCCTTGTTTCTTTTTCTACCTGTTTTACCATCCTTTCTTGTTCTTCTTGATTGGATTGCACTTTTCTTGCCTCCCGAATTTGGACATTACTCAAAATTTTATCCTCAGACCTCTTCTCTTTTCAATCTAAATTTTGTCCCTTTGTAATTTCATCAGTTTTCTGGTTCAATTGCCTTTATACAGATTCCTCCCAAATTTCTGCATTCCAATGCCAACCTCTTTCCTGAATATTATTACCAATTGCTTTCCAGAACTCTCCCTGAAGATGGCAAGTAGTCATCTGAAATTTATGATGTTCAAAGTTGAACATATTTTGTTTCCTCAAACCTTCCCTCCTCCAAACTGCTTTATTTCTATTGAGGGCTTTCTCATTCTTGTGGTCATGAAAGTTTAAAAAAACTGAAAAACTTGGATTTATCCAAATCCTTGACTCTTCCACTCTTTCATATTGCTTCCCCCAGTCATTCAGTTATCATGTCTTCTCAATCCTACCTCTCTAACATCACTTGCATCCTTCTTTTCACTTTTAAAAACTTGACGAAATTAAGCTTTTAAACTCCCATGGCTCCTCCCTCTTCCATCCTCTCAGGTTAGAATCTTACCTCATATTTCACTGAGATTCTTCTTTCCCCATCATTCTCATCTCACATCAGTCAGCTGCTTTCCTCCAATCTCAAACTCTATTCTTTCATTCCTGTCTCATATGACGAGGTAGTCCTTCTTGCCAAGGGCAAAAGGTAACAAAGAGTAGCTCCTTTCTTCCCTTTCCAGGCTTCTTACACTTTACTCCACCTCACATACTCTATGATCCAGTGACCTGGTCTCGTTGTAGTCTCATAACACACTCTATTTCATGATGTTTTCTTTTAAAAAAAAATAACATTTTTTTAATTATATGCAAATATAATTCTAAATATTCATTTTCTAAAAAAAAATTGAGTTCCAAATTTTCTCCCTCCATCCCTTACCAACCCTCTCCCCCCAAGGTGGGAAGCAATTTGATATAGGTTATGTAGTTCAATCATGTAAAACATGTTTCCGTATTAGCTGTGTTGTGAAAGAAAAAACAGGCCAAAAGGAAAGAACCATGAAAAAAAGATGAAAATAGTATATTTCAATCTGCATTCAGACTTTTCTTTCTCTTACATTTTCCACCATGCATCTTTTGGAATTGTCTTGGATCATTGTATTGCTGAGAAGAGCTAACTCATTCATAGTAGATCATCACACAAAGTTGCTGATACTTTGTGCAATGGTCACCTGATTCTTCTCATTTCATTTTGCATCAGTTTATGTAAGCCTTTCTAGGTTTTTCTGAAATCTGTTGGTTCATAATTTCTTATAGCATAATAGTATTCCATTACATTCATATATCACAACTTGTTCCACCATTCCGCAGTGGATAGGCATCCCCTCAATTTCTAATTTTTTGCCACAAAAAAGAGCTACTATAAATATTTTTGTGATACAGGTCCTTTCTTCCTTTTTGTGATCTCTTTGGGATACAGACCTGCTAGTGGTATTACTGGATCAAACAGTATGCACAGTTTGATTGCCAGGCAAAACCTTCTCCATGCAAAGTGATTCCTTTCTATCCAGTCTCTCTGGAAAACCATCTCCTCTATCATCACCACTCTCTTACTGATTTTCAATCTCTCTTTGTCTATGGGCTAGTTCCCTGTGGCCTACAAACATGCCTATTCATATCTCCCTTATCCTCAAAAAACTCCATATTTGATACACCCTTCCCTGCTTTCTATATCTTTCTACATCTCCTCCTTTTTGTGGTTAAACTCCTTGAGGTCATCTGTAATTGGTGTCTTCACTTCCTTTTCCCCTCATTTTCTTCTGAATTCTGTTATGTGGTTCTCTACCTTATCAATCAACTGCAACCAGTTTTTTCAAAGTTATGATCTCTTAATTGACAAATCTAATGACCTGCACAGCATTTCATAAAATCCATCACCTTTTCCTCCTTGATACACTCATCTCTCTTAGGTTTTTACAGCACTGTTCCCCCACCACCACCCCATTTCCCCCCTGCTACCTGTATGAACACACTTTTTAAATTTACTTTGTTGTATCTTTATCCTAATCATACTTACTGGCTGTGGGTGACTGTCTTTGTCATGGGCTCTCTTTTCATCAGTTCTCATACATTCAATTACTATTTCTATGTAAATGGTTCTGAGATTTACTTATCCTGCCCTAATATCTCTGTTGACTTCGAATCTCCTATCTCCAATGACCTTTCAGACATCTTGAAGTGGATGTCCCATAGACATTAAATTTTACATATCCCAAACTGAACTCATTCTCTTTTCCCCAAGCTCTCCCCTCTTTCTAAATTCTCTATTATTGCCAATGACACCACTACCCTCCCAATCCTCCAGGTTCACAATCTGGGTGTTATCTTTGACTCCTTGTTCTTTGCAACCACCCTTCTCCCCTATAGCCAGCTAGTCACCACGTCCTACTGAATCTACCTTTATGTGCACAGTTCTGTCAGTACCACTGCCATCATTCTTTATGACTTCATACTCAGACTATTGCAATACCTTCCTGTTTGGTCTCCTTGCCTCAAGTCTTTGTCCAGTCCAATCTCTTCTCTACTCATCTATCAGAGTGATCTTCCTAATTTACAGATATAACTACATTATTCTCCTCAATAAATTCCAGTGGGTCCCCATAACCTCTAGGATCAAATATGAAATCCCCTGTTTGGTTTCTAAAGCACTTCATAATGTGCTCCTTTCTTAACCTTTCTAGGCTTCTTATACTTTATTTATATTTCTTATACTTTACTCTTTTTCACACACTCTCTGATCCAGTGACATTGGTTTCTTTGTGGTCTCATAAGACCATCTCATAACTTTAAGAATTTCCACTGGTTATTACCCATTCCTCAAATTTTCTCTCCCGTTGTCTCTACCTTCTGCTTTCCTTCACATTTAAACTAAAGTCCCACCTTCTACAAGAAGCCTCTTCCTGTTTCCTTTAGTACTCATTCTGACTCCCTGAGATGACCTCCCATTTACCTGGTATAAATTTTGCACAAAAATATTTGTTTGTATGTTGTTTCCCCATCAGATAAGGAATGTTTTGAGTTTTGTTTTTCTTCATAATATTAGCATTCAGTATAATATCTGGCATGTAATAGGTGTTTAATAAGTGCTTATTGATCTCACTTGATTCTATTAAGTTGGGTCCTTGGGGCTGCTCAAGATTCCTTTTCTTCTACCTTTATGGATTCTCTATTTAATATCCCACATCTATCCCAAAACTTTTAGTCTTTTCCATTTTAATGTAACCATCCATCTCCAATATGTACAGTAAATGACTTAAATTCTCATGCTATTGAGACAATTCAAGCCATGACTTTTGAGCTCCCTTAGGCCTTTTTCTATTCCTCAAAATTTCACATGCTCTATTCTGCTTTCTGATGGTAAAATAAGAAAATATATCCCTAATTCTTACTAGTAATAAATCTGTGTTTTTGTTTTTCCCTCTTGCTTCCTCCAGGATCTGGTTCAAGAAGTCACTTCTGTTTTAGCTTTCTTCTCATTTTCCATTCTGTCTCCATAATCTATCATCTCCATAATTCTAAAAACAAGTCTTTTCTTGATCTTGGTAGCCTATTTTGCATATAGCCCCTTCTCTCTCATTCTTAATATTAATAAACTTAAAGAAATTGATCTATATTTGGGTTCTTATATTCCCTCATTATTTAGTTTTTCCTCAACTCCTTTTTAAGTTCATTATTCTACTCAAACTACTCTCTCAAGGGTCTCTAATAAACTCCTAACTGCCAAATTCAATGATCCTTATTAGTTTCCATCTCCCCTCAACTCTCTGCAGTTTCTTATGCTATTGATAATTTCTTATTGCGAGGTATTTTTCCTTTTCTTACTTCAGAGATGCTACATTCTTCTGATTTTTTTTCTTACCATTCCTTCTCCACCAAGACAGGTAATAACCAATTAGGATTTTGTAAAATGATTGTCTATTTTTAAAAATTGAATCATTATTACTTGGAAGTTAGCATTAGTTCTAGGCCCACCAACTATGGTAGACCTGGGCTCTCTGGAGGAATGTTAATTTCCACATCATTAAGAAATTACTTCACATAGCTCTTGCTAACACTAGTACAAGCCACTGGGGAAGTCCCTTTAAAGAACGTTGCTTGAATATCCCCAAGTCACTACTAGAATAAGGAATATGAATGAATGCACCCAAGCTCCACAGTTGATTTGCTTAGAAAATGTTTAACTGGGGGTAGGGGAGAGTATGCTTAGGGGTGGGATTTGTTTTTCATTCCCACTCCCAAAGAAGTTTACATCCAAGTAAGATGTAATTGAAGAAAGTAAGGAATAGATAATAGAGACAATGAAGGGTTAATGTTTATGAAGTATGAGTAAGTTTCCTTGGTCAGACTGGAAAGGCAATTTGTCATTGACTGGATGAAGATTGGCCCCAGTAACTTATATAAAGCTGATATCATCAGCACTGGACATGTCAAGGCTGAAAGCAGCTTGATTGAGTGTGACCTCTGCATCCTTATCAGAGGGCAACAGAGGGGAGGAGATTTCACTCTCCTCCATTATCCTTCACTGGCTTTGGTTCCATGAAGTAGAATTACTCAGCCAGTAGGATATACCACATGACCACATCAAAAAGAGAAACAGAGACAGAAACAAAGAGTCAGAGAGACAGAAATAAAGTCAGACACACACAGAGAGGAAAAGGCAAGCATATAGACACTCAGTGCAGAAAAGGAAAAAGTGGCTTTAAGGAGTATAACCTCTGGCAGCAGAAAAAAGAGTCAACTGTGGGTTCAAGGGAGAATTAGGATATTTGGGAGCTGAGCTGTGAGAAGGGGAAGGTCTATGGAGACCAGTTGAGTGACCCAGTTGATATGATTCAATAAATGATCAGAAGGAAGAATGACTGGGTGACTGGAAGAAATGTGAAATTCTCAATGGAAATAGGAAAATATGGAGTAAGGAAAGATTTATAGGTAAAACTACAAATTTTGAATGTGCTGAGTTTGTGGTCCTAGAAGAACATCCAGGAAGAGATATCAGAAGGTAATTGGATATGCAGAAATGGTCAAGTGAGAGGTTGTCACATAGATTCAGTAGTTATTTGTATAGAGATGAGAGTTGAAGCCATGCAACTAGATGAGATCACCAAAATAGAGTATTGAGGGAGAAGAGGAATAAGGACTAAGCCTTGGGGGACACCTTCATTTTGGAGGTTTGGAGGAGTAAGATTAAAAAGCGAAATAAACTGAGGAGTTGTTAGGAAAAAAGTGAGGAAGATTTCTGGTGATATGGAAATCAAGGGAAAAGAGAAGAGTATACAGTACCAAGGGATGGCCCTCCTAATGGTTTCCCTGACCTATACATAGCTCTCCCTTCTCCAATCCTATGCAATCTTAATAAAGCTTCCAAAATTACTGACCTAAAGTGCAGGTCTAAAACGTTACTTACTTACTTAGTAATTTCCTATTGCTATTAGGATTAAATTCAAACTCCTTTGTTTGGCATTTAATACCCTTCACAACCTGGGTCATTGGACCTACATTTTTAGTCCTATTCTACATTGCTACCATTCATCCACACTCTGATCCAGCCAAACCGGCATTCTTGCTGTTCCTAATTAGCAGTAATACATCTCCCATCTCTCTCTGCCTTTGCACTTGATTTCCTCCATGTCTGGAATTCATTCCCTCTTCATAACCATGTCTTAGAATCTTTTGTTTCCTTAAAAACTTGGTTTAACTGCTTCCTTCTAGATGAAACCTTTACTGATTCACCCAGTGGATCAGTAGGTAATGCCTCCTACCTTAAATTACCTTGTATACACTAATATATGTTCATACCTCCCTCCAAGAGAATGTAAACTCCTTCATGTCAGGGGCCATTTCATTTTTCCTTTGCATTGCAATTGCTAGAACAGTGCTTGGCACATAATAAATAAAGATTTGCTCATTGGTTGTTTAACAGTGCCAAGTTACATAAATGTTAAGTAGGAAAACTGAAAAAAGACCATTTGGTTTAGAAAATATGTGGTGATTGATGATCAGTTTCAGAGGACTGTTGGAAATTTCTTCTATTTGCACAGTACAAGGCACATAGTAGAAGCATAATAAATGCTTGTTTTCTTCCTTTTTATATGTAAGGGCAAAGCATGTAACTTTCCAACTTTCTGTACAATTTATTTCAGCACACATTTATCATGTACTGGACTATCTTATTGATTTCGCCTTCGGGAATACCCATTTTCATGATTAGTCTCCAGTAGGCTTTGTCTTTTTGTCTTAACTGTTAGTACAGTAATGGAGTGGGCAGCCCAGCCCTACATGGGTTAGCTGCATGGTTTTTTGGCATTTTATTACGTCTCCTTTTCACCTAGAGTTACACATGTGAGATAATCTGACCCAAAGTCTATAAAGTACTTGGTAATCATTTTTTAAAGGAAGCTTTTCAAATGAAAATTGTTTCTGGATAAGTGACTGCAACTGTTACTATAAATGATTTGTACCTTCTGATTTTTGAAGAATTCTAGATTTCCGGCCCCTGACTGGCATTATGATATGCTTTCTTCTTGTTCATAATATTTAGGTTAGGTTTCTTCAGTATCCTTTGCTAAGTGCTGCATCTCAGCCCTAAATATATTACTCTCTAGTACAAGAGTAGTCTACTCATTTCCGATATTCAGTCCCAAGGCAGTGTCTTCTTCTATGATCTATTTTCCCCTGTGGTTCTCCTATCATTTTTCTCAGGATGATGGTAACAACAATAGATTTATCACTGTTTCATTTTATCCCTAGTAGGCATACTTTTGGGTTACTGTATATGACTATAGCTCATGACTGCACTTACCAAGAAATTATTATTGAGCTACTTCCCTCACATATTTGAGGTTACAATAACATCCTGTCATATAAAGCCTTAATTGTCTTTCCTGAGATCTCAGGCACTTGTAGAATCCCAACCCTGTTCCAAAGCTTCTTGATGAAGATCTAAGTAAAAACTAATAATTTTCTGCTCTTGACTTCTCAGTTTGAATCCATGATTCTGCATGAAAATGTCAAACATGATACCTCAACGTTGCACCCCTCCTTTTTAAAAATACAAACCATAAAACAGAAGCCTTGAATTTTAAAGTTTTTCCAGGCATCTCAGAGGGCATGATCCTATATTAGGGGAGACAATAGTATAGTAAATAAGAGTAAGGCAAACTTATATTCAAATACCATCTCTGACATTTGCTGTAGTAGTTTTGTGATCTTGGGAAACTCCTTTAAGACTCCATTTCCTCATCTGTAAAATAGAAATGATAATACCTGTAGTACTATCACATAACTAGCATGTACCAGAGACACAACCTGAATACTATCTCGCCAATAGTACTATTGTGCTCCTCACAGGGTTGTTGTAAAGTTCAAAAGAAATAATGTATGTAAAGTGCTTTGTAAAGTTGACAATAGAAATGTCAGCTATCACGATGATACAGATCAGAATCAAATTGTAAGTATAAAAATCCCTTAGAAAATTTTAGACATAATGTCACAGTATCATTAATTCATTAATTGTGTAGTATACAATTTAAAAACTGATTTTACCTAAAACAATACTTATTTTTTTCTCAGAGAAATTAAAATGATCATTTCAGTGGGAAATGTATATATCTGAAAGAAAATGTTAATGTTCTCCTAAAACATATTTACATGAGCTAAAGTGAAACAGTGATTAATAATAGTAAGAGGAAACAATGGCTGAATGTACAGAATCATATTGTGTCACAACTGGGAGAGAATGGCATGATTTAATCTAAAGATTTAATTTAATAGATAAAAAAATGACTTGCCCATGGTCACAAATCTCATTGTACAACAGAGACAGAATGAAAACTCAAGTTTTCTGGGTCCAGTTCCAATCTTGGCTCTTTCCATGTTACTAGGTGTATCATCTCGCCCATCCTCGTAGAAATAGAAAGGTTAAATCAATTTTGTCCCTAGCTCTATAAGGCCAATACTGTTCAGAAATTGAGAAAGTTCTTCTGAAGTTGTCTAGGTAATAACTTTCGAGTTGGAGTAGCTTTTGTTACTAATTGTTTACTGGAGTAGTGGTGGTATGGTGTTGTGTTGGGACTGGTGACAAGGGTTATCACTCCCTCATAATGCCACCACCCTTGTGTGAGTTGGATTTGTTTCTTCCCAAACACAGCCTTAGTTCTATCCCTCCTATGTATACCACAGCCATCAATTTTTGTAGAAATGAAGCTAAGAGTAACAGAAAGAAGAGATAGATTTTCAAATTTAATTTATTTGAGGTGCATTGACTGACTTTCATTAGTCTCATTCTCATATTTCTTTTAGACTTACCTTTATTGTCCTTAGATTTCCAACTATGAAGGAGGGAGAGAGGGTGATATCCATTTATTTTTATAGGACTCAATGCTTAGGACTTAATTTATAGGGCTAAACTTGCTTTAGAACCCCCACATTTATCATTAAAGTAGCATCTAAAAAACAGTCACTTTATTCATGATATATGCTAAATGCCTACTTTGAATTTATAGCAATACCTCTTCCTTGTCCTTTACCATTCCTTCTATAGACTGTCAAGGGCAATGGAATTGAAATCAGTGATTTATAATATATTGGCAATACTCAGAATTACTTTTTAACTAACCTAAGAAAATGGAGGGCATGGGACAATTAAGCTGCAGAAAGCAAATATCTCTAGTAAACTGAGTGTTGAATGTGCTTCACAGTTATATTTTTAGCACAAGTTTTCTGACAATTAAACTTTTTATAAAGAAATTGACTATTGAAGAAGCAAGAAAATTCTTGACATGAACATATCATATTGTAAAGGTCCTGTAACCACTGACTACTAGGGTCCTTTGACCTCTTGACATATGAGTGTCTAAAAGAATAGAGAAGAGTTCTATTGCAAGCATACATCTATTAACGATTTTGTGACACAGCTGTTTGACAAATGACATCCCAGTGTAGATGAAAATACCAGTGAGAACTCACACAGTTCATTGTTCAAGACTCTTCCTATGGACATACACAATAAAAAAGCACATAAAGAATGGTAATATTGAGAAAGTCAGTCAGGTACCCAGATTTTCCTGAATTGAATTGCTCTCTAATAAATCAATCACTATGTACCAATCAATCCACCAATCAACATTTATTGAGCACCTACTATGTGCCAGTGCTGTACTATGTATAGGGGATACAAGTACCAGAATAAAACAATCCCTACTTACAGGGAGCTTACATTTAGATGGGGAAGACATCAAGTACATACCTAAACATAGACAGTATAAATATAAAGTGAATAAATTCATTGTTGTTCAATTGTGTCCAACTCTTCATGACCTCATTTGGGGTTTTTCTTGGCAAAGATACTGGGGTGGTTTGCCATTTCCTTCTCCAGCTCATTTTACAGATAAGAAAATTGAGGCAAACAGGGTTAAGTGACTTGCCCAGGGTCACACAGCTGATAAGTGTCTGAAGCCAGATTTGAACTCAAGAAGATGAGTCTTCCTGACTCTCAGCCCAGTACTCTATCCACTGTGCCACCTAGCTTCCCAAAGTAAATAAATACAAAGTAATGAAATATAAGATAGTTGGCAGGAGAGGACACTAGCATTTGAAGGGATCAGGCAAAGATTCATGCAGAAGATGGTGCTTGAACTGGGTCTTAAAAGGCGAGACAGACTCTATGAGGTGGAGGTAAGACGGGATGAATAGAGATGGGAGATGGAGTGAGTGTGTAAGGACCAGAGAGAAGGCCAATTGATCCGCATTTTAGAGTATGGGATGGGGAGTAATGTCCAATATGGCTGGAAAGTAAGACTGGGGCCACTTTTTAAAGAGTTTTAAAAGCTAATCAGAGGCAATAGGATTTACTTAGGGAGTAATGTATATGATGGATCAGAATGATGAAAGTCTTAAAGTAGGGAAACCAATAAGAAGATTGTTGTAATTAACAAAGTGAGAGGTGATGAGGGTCTAAAATAATTTAGTAGCCGTGTGAATAGAGAGGAGGGGTTGGAACCTTGTCTACAACATCTAGGGAAAGAGAGAAAGAGAGAGACGAGGAAGAGAGAGAGACAGCCATACAGAGACAGAGAGTCTACAAGGAGGAGATGATTAAGTGTCCAAATGAAGCAGATAGTCTGACTCTAAAAGGCTGAAAACTAACTAGGAAAGACCATTAGATCTGGCAATTTTAAGAGATTATTGTTAACTTTGGAAAGAACAACTTTAGTTGTGCAATGAGATCAAACCATATGATAAAGGGTGAAGAGTGAGAAGAAAAGAAGTGGAGACTGACTGTAGACAGTTATATTTTTTTCTAAGAGTTTCATTGAGAATAGAAGGGAGATAGAGGACACAAACTTGAAAGTTTTTTTTGGTTTGTTTGGTATGTTTGAAGGCAGCAGGAAAGGAACCAGCACATAAGGAAAAGTTAAAGACTCGAGAGAGGATGATTAAGTATATAATTTGCTGGAAAAGATGAAAGGGTACTTGTAGAGGGTAGGCCTTGGCAGAGAAAAGAACTTAATCTTTCTTATCTGGTTGTTTTACTTTTCCTCCTCTATGTGGATTGACCCTGGATAAGTCATTAAACTTCTCTGAATTCAAGTTTCCTCAGGGGATAGAGCATCTGGCCTGGGGTGAGAAAGACTTGAGTTCTCCTCTAGCCTCAGACACTTGTTAACTATATGACTTTGGGGAAGTCACTTAACTTCTGTGTGTCTCCATTTACTCACCTGTAAAAGGAAGATGATAGCATCTGCCTTGTAGGGTTGCTGTGAGGATAAGATGAAACAATATTTGTAAATTATTATAATGCCTGGCTTAGAGTAGCCATTTAATAAATGTTGGATTCCTTTCTTTTTTTTTCTTCATCTATAAAATGGTGATAATAATACAGGCAGCATTTATCTCATAGGGCTTTTAGGGGCCAATGATATAATGACTGTAAGATAATTGGCAAACTTCAAAGAGGAGTTATTATTACCATTATCATCAATCGCTAATATCATCATCCCTGTTTTCATCAGACATGACAGTCAAATAGATCAGCCTTAACATGATTCTGGGAAACCAGATTTTCCCTGCTTCTGCTGCTTTTCCAGGCAGCGGCAGAGTGGCAAAGAGAATGGTACTCCTATCAGAGGTATTGTTAATTACTGCCTTCCTGTCTCACACAAGAACTGCTCCTTTCTTCTTTCCTATTACAATGGTTATTTGACAAGTGTCATGCTCTTCCATAGTCATGCTTACATATGCATAGAACAAAATTATGTCTACTACTTGGGAATTATGTATCCAAACACAGATGAAGGAAAACCTCTAGCAAAATTGGTCATTTTTGTTTTCATCTCCTGTCTCTCCTTTCTGTGTTTTTCTATTCACTTTAATGACAATGACCTAGAACTACAAACCCTTTATAGTCAATTCATCAAAGATTCAAAAATGCTTCTTATTTGTGAAGAACTGCGCTGGACATTAGAGCATACAGAGATATGGTTCTTGTCCTCATAATGTTTAGAACTTTAATATTGGAGATATAACTTACGGTAGGGCCAATGCGGTATTCACAGCGCTTATGGCAGCTATGAATATGCCGACACAATTCTGAATCGCAAAATATAACAGATTCACCACATAGAAGACAGAATCAGAACATTTATTCAAACCCCAGAAAACTGAATCCCAACACAGGAAACCAAATCCATCATAGCAACAAAGAAATCCATCATAGTAATCAAGAAGTCTATACATATTATCAGACCTTCCCACAAACAGGCTTCCCTAAGCAAAGTGCCCTTCTCTCTCTCACAGCCAGCTGACTGCTTTCTCTGTCCATCCCAGCTCTGACTAGTCTGACCAGCTTCCTCTCAGGTCTGCTCCAGGTCTGCTTGTTCCTGTTCCACCTGTTCATCAAGCTCCTCCCACCACATATGACTTAGGTTTCCATGTGATTTAAGCAGGTCACATGGACCTATTAATGGATAGGAAAGATCTTCAAATTAAGGAAAAAATACATTAACTTATATATAAAACTGAGATAGAAAATAGACAATGAAAAGTACATGAAATATAATAACAAACTTCTATGCAAGGTGTGAGGAAGTAAATACAATTTCTTACCAGAGGAATCAAGGAAGTCTGCATGGAGGGAGCTGTTGAAATGGACTTTTAAGGATGGGCAGAATTTTTTTTAAACTGGGTCTTTCCAGTCCCTTCCAGGCTGGAATGGCTTTGGTCTCTCATGGGTTGACCTTACTGCTAATTAACATGGTATGGAAGCTTTAACTGCTTTGTTTTCTGATCTGGGTTTCATTTGCACTGTTCTTAGCACTTTTATTTTCCCAATACTCTCTTCTCCCACTCTGAAGTGGCATACTCTCAGATGCCCAAAACCTCATATTCTCTGTTTCCCTTCTCTCTACCTTTGTTAAAATAGAAAATGGTCTGAATCTAGAATCTAAGGATCTGGTTTTATATATTTTATTTCTCAATTGATAGGTACCCATTTTGCTTCCAGATTTTAACTACCACAAACAGTTTTGCTACACTTATTTCTGTATTTGTAGAAAGCTTCTGTCTTGTAGCATCTTGAGATATAACCCAGTAATGGTATTTGAACCAAAGAAGATGCAAACTTAAAGACTTTTCTAGTATGATTTTATGTTGTTTACCACAATTGTTAGAGTTAGAACAATTAAGTAGATCTGTCTTCTTGTACTCCTTCTAATAATGCATGTTATCATCTTTCATCTTGAAAATATGATGGATGAGGCAAAACCTCAGATTTATTTTTAATTTGCATTTCTTTTTTGTTAGTGACGTGGAGCATTCCTTCATATGATTATTAATAGTTTGCATTTCTTCTTTTGGAAACTTCTTTTTCATATCCTCTGACTACTTATTTATTGGTGAATATCTCATATTCTTATATATTTGTATCAACTTCCTATATATGTTGAATATCAGACTTCTTGTTGTAAATCTTTTCCCTAATCAAGACTTGGCTTACTTCATCATTCCTTTTCTGTAATACAATCTGTTTCTCAGTTCTACCTCCTACAGATTCAAAGTGTCTGCTGTATTGTCAGGGTTTTTGCCTAATAATATGCAAAGCACACAAGATATAGCACTGGGGAAGGACATTTTAGCATTGCTGATACACAGATCATACACAGTTACAGAAGAGAACACAATATTTGTCGAATAATACTTTGTAATCCGGGTTTGTGGACCATAAATATGACTTTATGTAGGAGAATTACATGTATTTTTCCAGATATGTCAGTCATGTGTAGATAGGTATTATGCAGCATTATATATTAGAGATGCATTTAGAAGAACATACATTCCCTTTACTATATGTATCCATCTTTCCCCAGAAGAAGAGTGTGACCCTCCTTCATTTGTTGTGGTTGTTGTCTTGAAGATGCTGCCATGACTTGCAAGTGAATTGGACTTAAGTGCAAAGTCACCAACCTCACTTTCTCCTCTGGAGCCATCTGGACCCAGTAGTAAGATATAGATCAGAATGACTGTGGATGGCCCCAGAGGCAGACTTCAGTAAGTAATGATGGTCTAAATGACTTGTGTGACAAGAAGCATGTTAGTCCATTGTCCCGAGAACATCTTATATTAGGATAATCTGAATATTTCTGGAGTCACCATTGTTCCTTTTGAACATGTAGTATCTCCATTCTTGGTAGGGTGGCAGGTATGTTTGAGGTCATTGGCCCACTTTCCTAATTCAGTGGACAACCTAGGATTGAGGTGCCATCTCTAGTCCTAAATGAATGTAGATTTGTAAGTTGCCTGGTTTCTGATTAGTTATTTGTACCAGGTAAAATAGTTCTTTGCCACTAGGATTTTGCTCATGTTTTCCTGATTCACTTCTAGAGATAAAATATCTATAAATAATGGCTCCAAGGGTTTGCTGTGTAGGTAAAAAACTCCGAAGCACTCTCCTCATCCTACACATGTGGCTTAGATTTCATATTTCTCATATATGCCCACTGCTATCCCAGACTGGCAGAACATGTTACACACTTGAGTCAGAATTTCCTCTTCACCTAGGAAACCAAAATCATTGCAGAGTGGTACTTAGGGGGCATGGTGCATGGAAAGCTGAACTTGAAATCACAAAGACTTGAGTTTGTACCCTGCTTTAGTCACTTACTAATAACTGTGTGAACCTAGATAAGCCACTTACCTTTTTTGTAATTCAGTTTTCTAGTCTATAAAGTGGGGCTAATACAAATAGAACCTACTTCCCAAGGTGGTTGTGAGAGTCCAGTGAGAAAACATATATTAAGCACTATGCAAAACTTTAAGCTCTATACAAATTCTACTTATTATTGTGATTATTTCCTAGTCATGAATTGGTAGATTTTGGGGAATATTGTTTTCTTGTTCCTGTTGTAAGATTGGTTATTGAGATGAGGACTAATCCTGTGATTTCATCAGGGTAGGGAACTCCTGGAGGAGGAAATTCCTTCTACCAATACATGTCAGTTTTAGACAGTTGCCTAGAGCAGAGGCATCATACTCTCAGACTACAGGTAGCCAGCAACACTTTGGTACTGCAGAACAAGATTAAAATGTAATTGGGAAATGTTTAACAAAATAAAAATGCAACACAACATAGATAATGTTAATTTATGAATTTCTAAATCAATATGCAGCTGCAGGCATCCATTTCTATTTGAGTTTGACATGAATGGGAGCTAAGAGATTAAATGACTTGGCCAGGGTCACAGCTAGGATGTATCAGAGTCAGGACTTGAACCCCAACTTTTCTTGGTTCCAAGGATGGCTCTCTATCCTCTATATCACATGGCTTCTTAGCATTGGCTATACGTAGTCTAATATAGTTAGTTTTCCATGGCAAATGTTCTAGTTCTGCCATTTCCTCAACAGTGAAGAGACATCTGAGGAGCTAAACTTGATTCCCTGAAGGTTATGCCTGTATCATTTCATGTAGACTTTCATCCTATAGTTGAACTCACTCTTAATGGTCCATGGTCAATCAAGACAGGGACAATTAGCTCAAAGCTACATTTACTTCCACCAGCAGATGCTCTTGCTGTTCATCTTTTGTTCTGGAAGAGAATTAATGACATCATAATGGTGATGTCTTAACTTTTGAGTGAATTGGATTTAAGTGAGGCAGAGCTGTAGAGTTGTCAGCCTCATTCGCTCCTTCAGAGTCACTGAAGTCCAGTGGTAAGACATAAGTTAAGATACCTAATGATGACCTGAGATGTAGTTGGATGATCTTGGCCTTTATGAGTTATGGTCTTTCCCAGCCCTCAGTTTGTCTGAAGCAATACCTTTCAATGTGTAAGGGTTAGATAAGAATTGAGATAGAAGATAGCCTAATTCACCATCACAAAATAACAATCTGGAAGAGGAAGACCTTCAAAATTTAAGGGCAGAACAGAAAACAATTGCTATTTACACTCATTCCAAATCATCAAATCTAAAGAATGAACCTTAGAAGCTTGGGCTACTTATTATTCATTCCATGAAAGGTGATTTGGATTTTAAAGGCTAGTCAAGTGCCTTCATTTGAAACACAATGGCCTGGTTCATATAATCTTGGACTCTTAAAAACTATTATAATTCTGAGTTTTCAGAGCTATATTTCAAGAGATCATAAATGAAAACTGTACAAGATAAAAAGTAAATTGTCCCAGCTTTTAGAAAAAATCTAGCCCCCAAACCTCATAATGCAATACAAAATATAACTAATCAAAAATTATATTCCTACAGATAGAGCACCCACATGTAAAGATTTGGTATGGGTGAAAAAAAGGCAGAACAGACATTTCTAGTTTCATCTTCCCTCACCCTTTGCCTAGAGAGACTTTGATTCTTGCTAGGCACTTTTTTTCAGAGCTAGTTCTGGGAGTCTGCAAGCTCTCAGTTCTTCCAAGGTGTGGTCACCACTCTTCTGGCCTATGATCTGGTCAGTCAGTGACCACTTGCACTCTTCTCTGCCCTGGAACTGTGACCAGGGTCCATGTACCCAATCTATAAGATGTAGATAATAATATATTTGATGATGTATGGACCCTACATATCCCTCCCCTTTGAACTTCCCCTAAACTTTCCTATATGGCCCAGCCCTAGATGTTAGCCTTAGGTATAGGCTCTTCTCAGGTATTGGGAAAGGAGAGGAGAGAAAAGCCGAAAAGAGTAGAGGAGAGGAAAAGAGAGAAGAAGAGAGGAACTAGCCAGTAAAATCCAGTCAACTGGGTATCTTTTGTCCATCCAAATTTATCTTTCTTTGGAAAGGAGAAGGAAGGGGAGGGGGAGGCAGGCAGGAGAGGAGGAGCTGAGTTACCCAGATAGCTGTCCCCATTCAACAAGTTGTGTCTACTCACAGGATTGTGTTTGTCCTTTGTTGCTGAAGAAGACCATGCCATCAGAGAAATAATGGCATGACTTACACTTGACTTTGTTTTGAGTGAGGGAGGGCTATGCAGGTTACCAGCTTCACTTCTCCTCCAGAGCCATCTGAATCCAGTGACCAGATATTCATCAGGATGACTGGAGATGACCCAGGATGAAGCAATTGGGGTTAAGCCCAAGGTCACACAGCTAGTGAGTGTCAAGTGTCTGAGGTGAGATTTGAACTCAGGTCCTCCTTACTCCTGCACTGGTGCTCTATCCACTTCACCACCTAGCTGCCCCTTGGCCTAAAGGGCCCAAGGTCTCCTAGTGCATCCTGGGTCATCTCTAATCATCCTGATGAATATCTGGTCACTGGATCCAGATGGCTCAGGAGGAGAAGTGAGGCTGGTGACCTGCACAGCCCTCCCTCACTCAAAACGAAGTCAAGTACAAGTCATGTCATCATTTCTCTGAAGGCATGGTCTTCTTAGGAGGGATGAAAACAAACATAAGGCTCATCCCAGAATAATCCTTTCAACTGTAGCTCTGACCCAGCCTCACAGTTCAGTTCTCTGTTACCTCTAACCTAGTCTAGCCCTTCTTTGTCTGTTATCTCTGGACTACTCCAGGCTATTTCCCACCCCTAATCCTGTCTAGAATCCTTCTGTTAACCTCCCAGTCACCCCAAGCTATTGACCACTCTGATCACATGCAGATCTTCCCTCAGTCTTTCTGTATGTAAGTGTCCATCTTGTCCCCATTAAATTGCTCAGGTTCTTAAAATCTGGCCCTCTTGTCAATACAAATGTCACAAATGCACAGATTCTTAGAATCTTCCTTGCCTCAAAGGGTGTTTTGATAAATCTTATCCTTGACGTAAAGAAGATTTGAGTCAAATTCTTTCCAGGCAGACCCAAGCATCTTGCCCTTGAATTTTGGGGCCCAGCACCTGTAGATTGCAACATGTGTTTCCCTGATTGGGAAACTGCCTAAGCTCCTCAAGCCTTTCTGCAGCCAAGACGCAAAGGTATGTAAGCCTCCCACTACTCCCTTCTCACTCCACAGTTGGGATCACTCTCCAAGCATCTAGGAAGATTTGGAGGTACATTTATGGGCTTGAAGCTCTCAAGTCCTGTTCAGGTCAGACGGTTAGGATGCTATCTTGTACTCGGTCTGACACTCTCGGGTTCTCAGTCCAGCAATTCTGCAGATCAAATGTAAATGATTTAATGGCGTTCTTGATTCCCTATATTTGGGCCATGCAGACTTGCTTTTCAGATTTGTGTCTTCCAGACCACTGGCCATTTACCTACAGTTGGTAACAAACAGTGGGTACCAGCCAATGTCCTCTCAATCATTCCCTGGATGCAGCCTATATTCGATTCTAGCCAACCTCCTCCCCTGGACCTCAGCAAGACAGGGATAGATCTATGCCCTTGCTAATAGGAAGCAGTTTCAGAAGTCTAACCCTTCTCCCCTTCTCCCTAAAGGAATTTGGGTCTCATTTGTTTCTGGAGGGAATGATGGGGATGGGATCTGAATCAAGCCCCTGGACTTTCCCACATGGCCCAGTCTATGGAGTTAGCTTGGGCATTGACCATCCCAATCAATAATCCTTTTAACTGTCCTTTCATTGTGGCCCTGATGGTCTCTACCTGGCCCCACCCCATGCTATTTCTCACCCTTAATCCCATCTAGAACCCTTCTGTTATCTCCCAGTCACCCCAGGCTACTGGCCACTCCTGGATCATATCCAGATCTTCCCACAGTCTTTCTATATAAAAGGTCTATCTTGCCCCCATTAAATTACAGCTTCCAAAGTCTTCTGCTTTTAGTGGTGATACGATAAACCTAGTTACTTGGTCTGAAAGAAGGCTTGAATCACTGTTGAGGCAGACCCGTATCTTTTGCCCTGTATTTCAGGGTTCCCATCATCCCCAGACCACAACATATACAAAATATCAACACATTATGGTGCATATAGTGCTGGGCAAAGGAGGAGATGCAGCTTGTGTCAGTGCTGTTGGTGCTAGATAAAGGTAAGTTCAGAATTGGAATGAACTCAGTAAAAACCCTTATCACAGCTCCAGGAAAAAATATTAAACATTAGTTTTTTTCCTGCGCAAATCAAGTCTGTAAAATGTCAAGTCTCAAGCTGCATTAAACAAAGAAATTATATATAAAATGGATCCAAGCAGAAAGAGCAGTACAATTGACATAAAAATTTCTAGTTCTTCCACTCACTTGACATAGATCAGGTCATTTTGTTGAAATAAAATTCTTCATTTGGGCTTTAATCCTGATTAACAAGGTAAAACTCAGGACAAAGAGAATAAAAGACTTTAATTATAAGTACATCAAGGTAGCAGCACTTTGATGGGCTGGTCACTAAAGACCATCAGTGTCTTCTAGGTGGGGACAGCTTTTATAGGTAACTTTAAGACAAGTCAGATAGGTTCACTTCAGCAAAAGAGGTTGGGCTTTTGCGTCTCTGTTCTTACCCAAGGTAGCAAGAATCTGATGATTTGCAGGTAAGGGTATGTGACAAAGAGCAGGTAGTGGCAGAAAGTTGCAGACTTGATGTCTCCTTCTCCACCAGAGCCTCCCCCAACACTGGTTAATTAGCAGGGCTTGGAACAATGGGTAACTCAATCAACATAACTTTCATATAATCTTCACTTTTAATAAATATGCCATGTATGTATGACTTTAAGCAAGTCTAAGCAAGAGAGAATTATGTTTGTGTCAACCTTATACAGACCATTGTGTGTTAAGAAGCAGGTGATCAAATGAGGGGAAAGAATATATATCATTGAAAAATTTTGAGTCACTCCCACTTCACCCCGAAAGACAGCATACTAAGTGAATGTTGTACATAAGCAATGGAGATATAATTCCAATGGTAGATTTAGCCTAGAGAAGATGTACACCAGCAGAACATTCATAGTGGAAATACCAGCCTCACAGCCCCATTTTATTGTGATAATGGCAGCACTTCTTTCATGGCACAAATAGCCTCTGCCCTTTGTGATGGGTATCACAATGGTTTTGGGTGATTGGGACCTAAGAGATAGGGCCTCTGTAACTAAATTCATTCTCTGATGCCAGGAATGAATGTTGAATTCATATTAGTTAGGATCACTTTCTGTGTCTGGTCATATTATTTTTAACATAATACAGAACTGTGGATTATCCATCCTTGAAGTTGAGCTTTATACACATAATCTTGATGCTTTTCAAGAGTATTCATTCCAAGGTAAAAAATGACAACTTATGGATAAAATAAATGGTCTCCCTGTCAGTGAATATACTATTGGCAAATTCAGTAAGTATCTGGTAGTCATTGCTCTCCTGTCCAATTTTTGTGTTCACTTTTCCAATATTCTCTGCTACTTTTTCTGGATAGACTAGACGAGTTTTGAGTGGCTGAGGGACTTCCTGTGTTTTTTTTTTTTTTTTTGTAGAACTAAAGGCACAGTGGTAGAAGGTAGTTATCTAGAGTCATTCTAATCACTTGAACCAACCAAAGATAGTTTGATCCCTGGTCTCAGTTGCAGTTTCACTAACTACAGCACAAAGCTGGAGAGCTTCTGTTTTTCCCACTGTGAAGCAGTTAAGAACTTCACATAGATGTCATTTGGACTCTCAGTGCCACCTACAAACATTCTAGTATTGCAGTCTCAGGACCTTAGATCTTTAAGGGGCATAGGATATCAAAGGATGTTTTCTAGTCATTGCCTAGATGTTTGTCCAACAGTATTAGTCCCCCATTACTCCTTAATCATAGCATTGGCATGCTCTTAACAGGACTCAAAGGCTTCCTCTCCACATAAGAAGACGTATTCTTCTGAGAATAATTCTAAGTGTCTTTAGTGGGTCCCTTCTGTCTTTTTGATTTATTGGCAACCAGTGCCATGTGCTGGACCAGTAAGTGGCACAGTGGAGAGAGTGCCAGACCTGGAGTCAGGAAGACCTCAGTTCAAATCCAATCTCAGCCATTTACTGCCTTGTGACTCTGGGCAAGTCACTTAACCTTGTTTGCTTTATTTCCTCATCTCTAAAATAAACTGGAGAAGGAAATGGCAAGCCATTTCAGTGTCTTTGCAGAGAAAATTCCAAATGAGCTCATGAAGAGTCAGACTAGAAAAATTACCCCAAAACCCATGTGTCTCTGTGGGCAGCTGGTTCTGACCAAAGAAATGATCATAATCTTTGTGAATTTCTTTGGTATCCTCCTATTTAGCTGACACTATTAATTATTTCTGTTAGTTTTTTAAAACTAATTCTTAAGTAATTCTCAAGTTTTTTTGTCATCATGTATTCTACAAATATGGATAATTCTATATCCTATTCACTTAATTTTAATCCCTGAATATTTTTCTCTTATCTTAATGCTAGAGTTAGTATTTTAGTATCCTGTCAAATAATAGAAGACAGAGCAAGTACAACCTTGATTTACCTCTGAACTTAATAGGGAAACTTTCAGTCTTTTAAAAAAAATTACACATAACGATAGCTCTTGGTTTTAGATACATGCTTTTGAAAGGCCTTTCCATTTCTGTGACAAAGCCTTTCAGATTATAAAAAACTTCACAAGTGATTGTTGTATTTTGTCAAGGATTTTCCCATCTATTGAAAAACATTATTTTTTTAATGTGATGATTTATGTTATTTATCTTTCTAATATTGAATCCTTGAATCTCAGGTGTGCACACAACTTGGTCAAAGCGAATAATTTTTAAAGATAGATTAGTGTCTTTGTTATTTTATTTTAAACATTTTTAATTGGTATTAATGATAGGGAGTAAGTTGTTTTTTCTATGCTTCGCCACTGTACTCTGGATGTTCTTACAATAGTTTCATTATTATTTCTTGAGTGGGTGGGGGGATCTCATTATTATTGTACTATTTCCCTGTATTCTTAGGTTTTTTATATTATTTTTTTCTTTTCTTTTCTTCCATAGTAAATTTTGGATGTTCTTATTGTTTTCTTTTTCTCATTAAAGCTGTTGGTTTTTCTGTGAGGTTTCTTGACTGACAAATTCTTTCCTATTCCTTCTTTTTTTTCTTTTGCATTTTTTTATAGTTATCACATCTCTTACTATTTTGAAGTGACTTAAGGAATTTGAGCTTAGATACCATTTTGCCAGAAGTCAAGTTGTTGATAAGAAAAAGAAATGTCTTAATATCTTTCCTAGTTCAAAAATCCTCGTCTGTGATGGGCTTCAGCTTGTATAACAAGTTATGACTAGAAATAGAGAGCTTAGTTGCTAATTTCCAAGTTCCTCCTTTCTGTGTAGCACTCTAGGGAGTTAGAAAAATTTTATAGTATCAGGTAGCTTCCTCAATTATGTGAATGAATGAATGAACCTTTATTAGGCATTCATTGTTTTCCAGATACTGTGCTGAGTGCCTGAGAATACAAATAAGAAACAGAAAGACAGTCCCTGCACTCAAAGATCTTATAATCTAATAGAAGACAATGTAAAAAAGAAAACTGAAGAGGTAGAGAAATAAAATACACAGCATGTGGTATGGGGCAGGGGTGGCGATGGTAGTGCATGATGGAGTCCAGACCAAAGACTGTATCTGGTGGGAAATAATGGGTTGGCTGGTCTATGCAAATCTCTTTAAATGGAGGTTTGTGAGGAGTTCTTTGCTCCCTTTGTGCTCTCACCTGTGGCTCTAAGAAGCTGCAGCTTGTGCAGTAGCCATATCCTGGTAACTGTCTTAGCAGATAGGCTAAATCAGGTTAAGAATAACCAGGTTTCAATAACAGGTCTCAAAACCATCAGTGAGTTATGAGAAGGGGTACCCCAAGCATGTGAACACACTACCCCCAGTGGAATGCGTAGATGAGAACCATTTGTTTCAATGGCCACGTTGGAGGCTGAAGCATGCACTGTGGATTGCTTAGAGCATGGTCAAACATTGAACATGCCAAGGTCATGCGTTGCATCCTGGGCCTTCATCAGTCATCTTGACTTTTGTCTTGCTTCTAGACTTTGATGACTCTGGAAGAGAGAGTGAGGTTGATGGCTTTGTGCAACTTTGTCTCACTTAGATCTAATTCACACTCGAGTCAAGATATTACCTCATGATTTCATTGGTCCTTTCAAAAATAAAGGATGAACAACTGTAATTCCAAACAGAGGGGCCGGAGATATCAAAGATGATGCAATCTCTCAGTTTGATGATGTTTCCTGGTGAAGAAGTCTTTGGGGAGCACAATGATGATAGAGTCTGGTCCAAGGGGTTCAACTGGTAGGAAATGATTGAATTATATACCACTCTAAAGAGTTCATAGAGATATGCAAAGTCCTTTCAATGGTTCCCTCATCATAGCCCACAGGTATGCTCTAAATCTACAGTACATGATGAGTGTCTCCATCTTATTCTTGTGTGCTAAAACTCTAATAATTGCGAAATCACAGTGATCATTCACTGTAACTCACAGATAGATGCCCAATGAACCCTAGTCTGCTAGACTAGAGTTGCAGTGTTTGTAGGGACTAGTGAATTGCTAACATAGTCAGCCTAGCAAGTAGCCTAGACTCCACACAAAATCAATGACTTCAGAAAAGCCCCCAGAATGTAGCTAGTGGCTTATTACAGAAACTCTGAGCTTTCATGGACTAGTCTTGAAGGCTTCTTAGTAATAATATTTAGCTTGTGCCTCCACTTAGAACTCTCCCCTGGAACATCAGTTCTGGCTTATGTCTCTCAAGGTAGCAATCCTTCGCAGGCAAATGAGGCTGCCACGGTATTATTATAGTATAAGTTTTATTGGGACATGTGGAGAAGAGAGGAAAGAGTGGTAAGTCCCTTTAGTGAAGAAATAGCTATAGCTCGCATGCATGTAAATGCAGTTTCCACCTTCTCTTCTGTAGAGGATCAGCTTCAGTCTTTGAAAAAGCTTACCACCTTAAAGTGTAGTCCCAATGGCATGAGCAGAGTTGAGGATGTTATTTAAAAGCAGTGTTGGCATTTCTTTATTCTCCTGTTTCCTCTGGAGTTTTGGCTTCCCTGCTTGCTTCCAGTCTGCAATTCATCTCTGAGATCTGTAGATTCATAGCACTCTGCATGGCACCACCAGTTTTGCCGCTCTTGACTTAGTCCTGGAGCTCCTCCACATGAAATTTTCCTGGAAGCTGCTGTTTTTGTGTACTACTTTTCCCTCTTACCACTGTAACCTAAAGCTCCCTTCCATCTTCCTTATGTTTCTCTCTCCTAGAAACCTCTGCTTGTATCTTCATATGTACATATTATCTATGGAGTTTTTAGCTACCTGAATCATTTTCAGAAACACTAGGGTCCTCTTGGGAAGAATCTTCTCTGCACATGTCCACTACATAATAAAAAAACAACAGAAATAACAGTATCCCAGTCAATTATATGTGTAGAAAGGAGTAGTCTATTGTTGAAAATGATGTGAAAGCCTACCTGTTTCCTTCTCATATTTTTATCAGAGACATGCTTCAAGGTATAGAACATTCTCATATATTATTTCCATAATAATAATATTAGCAATGGTGCTGTATTGATATAGAACTTTATAGTTTACAAAACACTTTTCTTATAATATCCCGATGATGTAAGCAGTCTGTGAGACATTTTGCAGATGAGGATCCTAAAGTTAGGAGATGTTAAGCTAGTAAATGACAGTAAGACTTAAACCTGGATTTTCTGAGTTTAAGTTTAAGGCTCTTTTCACTATGTGGTAACGCGATAGTGACAAAATGTCTTCTAGTAACGGAGTCTTGGACAGTTGACTGTCAGACATATTCTCTAAGGTACATCATTAGAAAATGTCCTCCTAATTTACTGAACGATTTTTATAGTATGTTACTATTAGATACTAAGAAATCATTGTGTCTTTTTTTTAGAGTACTAAAATTCAGAGGAAATATTATCAAAGGAAGAGAAATGAAACATTTTTGCACATTGTAAATTCCCTTTTAAAGAATATTTTAATTCTAAGAGGTAACCATGTTCCTTCCCTATTTAAAAAAACTCTATTGGATCCCTATTACTACTAGTATCAAATACATGTTTTTTCTGGCATTTAAAGGTCTTCAGAGCCTAGCCCCTTTTTCCTTCTCAGTCTTCTTACAAATTGCTTTCCCCAATGATCATTATAATCCTGCCACCCTGGTCTACTTGCTGTTCCATATACATGAAAATTCATCTCTCCTCTCCATGCCTTTGTACTGACTTTTCTATGTGCCAATTATCACTCCCTTCTAATTGATGCCTCGTGGAATCTCTGGTTTCCTTTAAGACTCAGGTTATGTGAAATATTCTATATTAAGTCTTCCCTAATGCCCCTAGCTGCTAGTGTCCTTCCCCAAGCTGCCTTGTACATTCTGTACACACACAGACACAGACACAAACATAGACACACACAGACACACACACACAAACACACACGCAATTTCCTCCTGATAAAAAGGTATGCTCTTTAAGGATAGGGACTATTTCCCTCTTATGATCAGCATGGTAAGAGCTTAGCAAATGCAGATTATTTTGCTTTTAACTTATTTAAGCTGTCTGGGTATTTCAATCCTCAGTAGATTCCATACACTATATCTTACTGATGTAATAGAGATATGTCTATCTAACTGCAATATCTATGGTGACAATGCAACAGTGATAATTTATTGGAGAAGGTCTGAGGATTTCTTAGGGGACATGTATGTGTAGAGGCAGCTCAGTGGCAAAGTGGATGAAGCTCTAGACTTGCGGTCAAGACAGTGTAAGTTCAAATCCCACCTGTGTGACTCCGGGCAAATCACTTTATCTCTGTTTGCCTCAATTTCCTTAGCTGTAAAATGGGATATAAATAACACCTACATCCCAGAGTTTTTGTGAGGATAAAATAAAATAATATTTGTAAAGCACTTGGTATGGTACGTGGAACATAGTGGGCACTTAACGAATCATTCTTATCTCTCTCCCTCCCTCCTTTCTTTCCTCCCTCATTTACTTCCTTCCTTCTTTCCTTCCCACAGAGGAATTGCACACAGAGGCACAGATGCTGAGTCAAAGATTTGTGAGAAAGCGGAGAGATGTGTGGAGAACTTCTCAGTGGTGCCCAGTACAGCCTGTGGTGAGCAGCTGTCTGCAAAGCCTGCTTGCAGGCTGTTGAGAAAAAACAAAGGTAGCTGGGAGACAGATGAACTGCTACTGTAGCAGAAACAGCTGATTTGTCAGAAGGCCAAGGATACGCTCAAAGACACTTTGTGGCCAAAGCTTTCCAATCCTGTCTGGTCTCATGACACAGGATTTCATCACCTAGAATTTGAGTCTTTCTGGCCATCGTATCCCTCACTATTATTTTGAGAAGACCTGAATGCTGTGTACACATGTATGCTCAGCAAAAATATTTGCTCTTTGCCAATTGTTTTATACCCAGTTCGATGTTTTACTTTGAAAATGTATGTTCTTAGTATGTTTTGCACTAACTCGGTGCAGTTTGAGTGATTTTGGAGATGCCCAGGTGATCTTAGATGAGATTTTGAGAAAACTGAGATACGTTTCTTTCCAAAGTAATTCCATGAAACATGTATGAGAAACTCTGGAGTGAAAAATTATGTACATACATACATATGTATGTACACACACATATATATACATGTACACGTGTATATATACACACGTGTGTATACTCACATACACATATATGTAATTTTACTTTCCCATGAAGCCTGCAGCCTAGCAGGATGTCTTTAAAAATACTTTTTTGGGGGAACATTTTTCTTTTCTTTGCATAAAAGCTACTCCAGATTTGGCCTGTGGCCACCTCAGGAACTATACCACAAATAGACCAATGTTTGGAGGGGAAGAGGCAATTAGGGAGGGAAGATGAGTGAGAAAAAGTTACTCTAGCTCAGTCATGGTAAAACAGCCTGTTCTTCAAAGAGAGTGATTAGGAGTAGACTCTGACGAGACAATTCTACCAAAACAGTGCTATCACAGAGGGGAGTTAAGTAGCAAAGACCCCCTCTCCTTTCTCCCCTCCCCTTCCCCAACCCCCATATCCCAGACTTCTCTGTTTTTTTTTTTTAAGGTGCACATTTTAAAAATAGGAGCAGATTAGGTAGGTTAGGTACTTGGTGTCTCTCTAGTTAGTGATCTTCCTGGATAAAGAAGTCATTTGGCCCAAGGGTTTTCTGAAATCTCTCCCAGTGAATTTAGTCCATGTCTTCCTAAATTCTGAGATTCTGATTATACTTAGCTTAGAAAATGCATTTAGATTATATCTTTCACCTTCGTGTCACAGGTTTTTTTCCTTGAAATCTCTCCTTGAGACTGAACCTGCCTTTGTGACAAAGAAGAATAATGAAGCATAAACATTTAATACAGTGACTAAACTTGAGAACACATCTGCCAATTTTGAGGGAGGCATGTTTCATAAGCTGTTCTCTGGAGCCATCAATGGTTTTTTAAATACTCATTTTAAATTCCCTTCAGTAACTTTTTCTTTTACATTGTTTTAATTATATATATTGCTCATTTAGTTCTGCTTATTTCACTTTATAATGGTTCATATATGGGACAGCTAGGTGGTATACAGTGTACAGAGTCAGGAAGACCTGAGCTCAAATATGGCCTCAGACACTTAACTAGTGTGTCCCTGAGTAAATTATTTAATCCTGTTTGCCTCAGTTTCCTCATCTGCAAAATGAGTTGAAGCAGAAAATGGCAAACCAGTCCAGTATCTTTGCCAAAAAAACTCCAATTGGGGTCACAAAGAGTAGGATATGAATGAAATGACTGAGTAACAGCCACGGATGCTTCATATAAATCTCACCTTTTCCCCCCCTGAATTCCCTATACTGGTCATTTCTTGCTGCAAAATAATATTTGTAAGGAGATAGGGACTGGTACAGGGAACTCTTGGAAGGAGAATCTCCCTTTACTAATGCAGTTTGGCCCCTTGTCTGCAATTTAGTGCGCTGCCTAGAGAATTGAGACTTTAAGTGACTTGCCCATCATCGTACAGCCGCTTTGTGACAGAGCAGGACTTGGACAAGGGTTTTCTGGCTCTGAGGCCAGCTCTCTATCTACGAGGCCACATGGGCTTTCATTCATATAGCTTAGAGTTTTTAGTCATTCTGAACTCATATTGGTTTGATCAGCCACAATCAGACTCATTGAAACTTGATTATAGCATGTGATGTCATTTTGGTTCACTTCATGAAGGAAGCACAACAACCAACCAACCAAGCCCTGTGCATAGTTAGCCATTTTTAGTCTTCCCTGGTTCTGTGGAACTGTGTAGTGGGTGACCAAACTTGTCCTCATCACTGGGTATGGGTCTGGTGATAACGGAGTCTGTGTCTGGGACCTCCTCTTGACCTGGTGCACAGCCTCTCCCTGTTTGTCTCCCTGTGGTGAGATTGGTTGGAAAAATGACTCACTGTGACTTTTTCTTGATTTCCACATCACGATTTGGTCTGTTTTATTTGCTAGATCTGTTTGTAGAGGTGAGCTTGTCTGCATTGCTTTCTACTATGCCACTATCTTTGTTCTACCTCTATTTTTGTCTTTGACTTAGAAAAACTCAAGTTCAAACAATTAATTCTCTTTACCAAACCAAGGAAATTATGAATAAAAATATAGGAAGTTAGGATGGAAATGACAATTTGGTTTAATGTCTCAGATGTAGTGTTGTCTATTCTTAGCATGGGTTGAAAAGCAGGGAAGAAGCTAGTGAGGAGAATGAGGAAACTGGGCAACTTTCTAGTTTCTCCTGAGTGTTTGATCTTCAGAAATCTAGCTTCACTGTTTATTTAAAATATTGTGATTGACTCTGATGTCAAGGACAGCTATTTTTATGTGTA
Organism: Bettongia penicillata ogilbyi; assembly: GCA_023548195.1. NCBI lineage: Eukaryota > Metazoa > Chordata > Mammalia > Diprotodontia > Potoroidae > Bettongia > Bettongia penicillata. The sequence goes on along the minus strand of JAJHZJ010000066.1, from coordinate 1,174,342 downwards.
AGTTTAAAATAATATTTGAAAGCCAAATATAAATGAAATTTGGATAATCCATTTTTTCAGATATTCTTTCATCATTGCTATGAAAAATTGAAGGAAAGCATATGAAGAACCACCTGTTATTTGGAATTTGATTGAGGCAGGTTCAGTGCCCCCAAAAAAGTAGGTGAGGAGGAAGAGTAAATCAGATTTGAACTTTGCCCTAATTCTTACAGAAACATGGCATCAGCTTCTACTAATGGGTACCGCAGAAGTAGCTATGGAACACATAAAAATGCAAGTAACTTGGTGGTTATGGGGAATTCTAGCTGAGTTTTATATATCCCCATATTAAACAAAACCCACCCCCTTTCCCCCCAATTTCCCAATATTGATTTGGCCCTTTCTTGCTTAGGGATTGGCTCCACTTTCATTTCTTCATTCACCATTCTATTGTATGAGACTGGGCAAATTATTTACTTTGTCTTAGCCTTACTTTGTCATTTTATAAGATTATTATTGACACCTCAATATTTAAAGTGTGTATGTTTTCTGGAGTTTATGTTTTGTTGTCAATCCCCCATTGCACTCTTCATAGAGGTGGTTTCGAATCTTTTCTATCCTCATGATCCCTAAGTCTTCTCCCATTCTTCTTTTTTTCTTACCTCATCTGCTTTACTGCAAAAACTGAGACCATCCAAAATGAATTACTCCATTTCCCTTATTCTATACATCTAAATACTTCCACATCTTTACTCATCCTTTCCTCCTTTGCTCAGAGGATAATGTGGCCCTTCTTTTTAAGGCTAACCCTTTCCACTTGTGCTTTTGAAGCTTTCCTCTCTTGTCTTCAAGAACTTTCTCTACTCATTATTCCTTTGCCCTCTATCATCTTTATTCTCTCCTCAGGTAATGGCTTCTTCCCTGCTTCCTAAAAACATGCTCAGAGCTTCTCTATCCTGAAAAAAAATCATTTCTCTTAATCCTGACATAGTCTCAATTTCCCTGTCCTTTCACTGTAAAACTTCTAGAAAGAAGTCTGCACTCATTGTTTCCTCTTCTAATCAGTCATTCCTTCCTCAATTACATTGCTGAAACTTCTTTCTAAAAGTCACCAGTAGTTCCCTAAGTACTAAATTCAGTAGCTCATTTGAAGTACTTGTCCTCCTTGAGCTTTGTATAGCATTCAATATCATTGACTACCCAGTTTTCCCAGATATCCTTCCTTGACTTTCATGATGCTACTCCTGACTATCCTTTTACCTGTATGGCTACTATTCATCTCTTGCTCCTTAAATATGATCATCTCTCAAGGTTACTTCCTATAACTTCTTTTGCCCTTTCTCCTGTCATCTCACTTGTCCCTAATGATCTGCATGCATATCACTTCCATAACTACATATCCAGCCTAAGCATCTGTACAATTCTGCATTTCTAACTGCCAGAACCCAACAGACAGACTCTTACTTCTGAACATTTGGCCAAGCTATACTCCATACATCCTTACCTCTGACTTTCAGAAAGGAGCCTCAGTGCCAACTCAGGTGTCATTTTCACCATGAAGTCTTCCCCAATTCCATCTGGCTACAAGTGATCTGTCTTTGCTTAAATTTCCCAGAATACTTTAGCTGGCTCTGTCCTTTGCACCTGTCATACCCTACCCTATCTTTAATTTATCTTTGTTTGTACTCTACCTTTAGTAGACAAAAATTTTCTTAAGGGCATAGCCTGGGTCATTAAAAAAATCCTTATAGACCAAGGAACTGGACAAAGTCACATACAGAGTAGATGCTTAATAAATGTTTGTTGAATCTAATGGAATACTACACGAAAAGTGATGCCCAGACATGGAGCATAATTGTTTTTGAATAATAAGTGTCATGTGATATTTTAAAGTAGATTTACTTAAAGTGATTTTAAAAATATACTTTGAATACCATTTATTGCATCTGGAAAGTTGAAAAATGATTTTTTTCACCCTACACTGAATTTTGTCCCAGATTATTTGTATCCGATTGATCGGAAAATCATGTTCATTTGCTTATTTTCAAGTATATGATGGCTGAGAGAGTGATAACAGCAGTGCTGTGATATATTTAAGGACAATCAGTTCCAGAACTCTTTTGGCTGCTAGACAAATAAAATTTCAAACCAAATTCAATAAAGGAATCTGGCAGTTGCTAAATACCAGTATTTTGGCCAGGCTTCAGCTGAATAGCTTTTGAAAGCACAATCTGAATATAGCTTCTACGTGCAGAAAATACACTCAATACAATGAAATAAAAAATGTTTTCAACATCTTTGTCTTGGGCAATTTAAATGTGTTTGTGTGTATGTGTGGGTGGGTAGAGGTTGATTCTTTAGATGAGCTACGAGAACCTACCACTGGAAGTACTTGGCATTTATTCAATATTATCAATTATGAAAGGTTTGATTGCTTTTCAAGAAATTTTTAACAGTCTCATGCCTCACCTTCTCTTTAGAAATTATACTAGATTCACATCCTCTATTGTCATTGCCCTCATCATTGTCAACATCAAAAATATGTATTGACCCCCTTTCTATATGTAGTGCTGTACTATGCCTAGATTAAACCTAAAAATATGTCAGTTTCAAAATTCACTGGAGCTGGAATCCTGTAAAGATGGAAGAATGAGAGATGATGCTTCTTAACACACGAATCATATGAGAAAATGTCCTAAAATGCAGCAAATATAGGAATAATAATAATAAGAAACAACTTAAAAAAAGTATTTTTTGGAAAAACATTTGGAAAAAATAACTGAATATTAACTTATGAGTCTGATGTGTACCACAGATTTTGGAAAAGCAGAGTTCCAAAAGTTATAGGAAGCATCGGTAAATTTCCCTGGGGAAAAGTCATTCCAGGAAGGATGAGAAATCTTTAGGAATGAAATTCTGTCAACATGAAGGTATAAAATTCTAATGAAGAGTGAAAGAAAAAACCTAGAAGCTATCTGAAGAAGTCAATATGGATGCAGGGAGAGGCCACCAACAGACTTAGACTTTACCAATGTATGTACAGAAAATAGAAGCAAGGGAAGGGCATGGAAGATGAATCTAGAAGCATGACATGGCTCTATACAAATAGTTTCAGGGACACTAAAGCTCAGAGTGAGCTGAGGCTAGTGAGGGAAGCTAAAAATAGCAAATATGTTTTTTTAATCAACCATACTGTTAAAAAAAAAAGAGTCAAATGGACTTCATGAGACCTCTACTTGGGATGAAGTAGTGATGACTGATAGGAGAGAGAAAGTAGAGTCACTAAACTTTTTTACTTCACTTTTTTCTCTTAAGGAGAATGACTCTTGTATTGGGAACAAAAATAGCTAAATGGGAATTGATACACAAAATATAAAAAGACAGGGTACCTTGTTGAATTTAAGTCACCTGACCCAGATGAGCTTCATCCTTGGGTATTGACAGAACTCCTGAGCTTCTGTCAATGGTAATTGAAAGATCATTGAAAATAAGGAAATGCCACAATGCTACAGTTGGGACAAAATGACCTGGTTTTCAAAAAATAGAACAGTATGCAATCAGTGGAGTACAGAACAATGAACTTGACTTTGATTCCTGGAAAAATCCTAGAAAAGAGCTTTAAGGAGATGCTTCATGAAAATTTAGAAAAGGAGGTGTTTATTGCAAAGGCCCAGCCTAACTTCTTCAAGAAAATATAATGCATGTTGGTCCTTCATTTTTGGACAAGGTTGTTAAATCCATAGATACAGCTTACCTAGATTTTAGCAAAACACTTGATAAAGTACTATTCTTGTAGAAAAGATGGAGAAATGTGGATTGGGTGGTATGACAGTTGGATGGGTTCAAAACTAGTTGAATGATTGGACTCAAAGGTGATTAATGGTTCAGTGTTGACTTGGTAGGTCTCTAGTGGAGAAATATATAGCTAGTCCTTTACTCTTTAACATTTTTATTAATTACTTGGAGAAAGGGCTAAATGACATATTTATAGAATTTTCAGATGACACAAAGGTAGGAGGGACAGCTAACATCCTCGATGATAGAACTGGGATCCAAAAGCCAGGACCCAGGTTAGAGGGTTGCACTGAATCTAACAATCTATAATTAAATAGGAATAAATGTAAAGCCTTGTACTTGGTTTCAAAAAACCAGCTTCACAAGTACAGGATATAGGAAGCAGGGTTAGACAGCAATTTGTTTGAAAAAAATATCAGCAGGTTTTTGTGTACTATGAACAGTTTGGCATGGCATCTAAAAAACAGAATTGAGAAACCAGAGTGGAGAAAGTCTTTTAATCTGTGTCATATGAGGCTCTTTTGAATGAACTTTAGATATGTATCTAGAGAAAACTCATGGGGGTCATGATAACTGTCTTCAAATGTTTGAAGTCAGGATATGTGGAAGAAGGATGAGATTTATTGTTTGGCATTAGAGGAAAGAACCAGGATCAACAGGTATGGGGTGACTTTAGGTTTGATATGAAGAAAATCTTCCTAATAATTACAACTGTTCAAAAGTAGAGTGGGTTGTCTCTAGATGCAAAGCATTCTCTCTCAGAGTCTTCAGTTAGAGGCTGTATGATTATTTGTTGGATATGTAATAGGAAGAATTCCTTTCACATGATTGTTGGACTAAATAGCTGCTGAGGTCCTTTCCAACTTCAAAGGTTTAGTGATTCTGATTTACTCACAAATAGCTCCTGCTCCTGGTCCCAGACTAAAAACACTCCCTTCTCCAACTTGTGGAGTCATGGACCATGTCCCTGGTGTTGCAGTTCTGGGTTACTTCTGGAGTTTACCCCTTGTCAGTGTCCCAAAGGGGACTGCACTCAGAGTGGGTAGAGGCAATAAAATATACCACCTTAAACCTTGAGTAGAAGATAAAGGTCACCTGTAGAGGTATATAAGTTGGGGAAAATTATTGAAAAGAGAGGAGCCTGGAAGTAAAATAATGGTTACGAATACATTCAGTTCTCAACATGTATGCATTTAACTTTTGCAAATTCAAGCATTCCTGTGATTTTATTAATGACCTCATTTTTACTTTCACATTGCCAACCATACACATTCACTACTATGAGCAGTAGAGAAAAAAATGAGAGACATGATGCATGTAAGTTTGTGGAGTGACTGGTATCTTACTAGCCATGTTTACCTTACTGTTGCATGCATGTCTCATGCATTCACTACATATTTTCATTGTCTTTAAAATTCAAATTTTATTTTTGCAGTTATGCCCCCAAAGCATAGTGCAAGTCCTTTTGGCTCTAAGGTGATGTTGAGACCTTGCCAGTTTCAGCATCTTCCAACAGCTGTGACTAAAGTCCTAGCAACCTCTTCTTTGGGTTTCAGAGGGCAGTTGAGGTAAAGAGGTTTATAGTAGCACAAAATTATCATGCTCTCTGACACAGCAGAAGGTAAGATTCAGGTTAAAAAATGTTTTCACTTTAAGAATTTTATTTGTTATACAATATTTATAGTACTGCAGATTTCATGTGTGAGAAGCGAATATTGTCTGAAATCAATGTGTTTTTGTTTTTGTTGAGATGTTAGCACAAAAGGATTCTGGGTAATTACTAGTAAGAAAAAATGCTTTTCATGTTGCCAATTTTATTTTGTGGATTTTATGGATTATTTCATGGTTACTATGTTAGGAAAAGTGCATATAATAAGAATTAATGTTTTGTTATAAAGAATTATATGTGGAAAAGTGTATTTTAGCAATCTATAGCAAAAGATTACAGTTTTTGATAATCATGGGAACCTAATCTCTTATTTTCCATAGGTTCAATGCATAAACATTCATATTTTTGACTTGTACAATGTTTTCTAGGAATGCTACCCTCCTGAAAGTTGAAGATTGACTGTATTTGGTACCCTATAGGAGGAAAAAGGTAGCTATGAGTGAGGGAAATATGATGAGACACAATTAAAATGCTTCTCATGGTTTCCTCTTCGTGTCCTGAGAGATGTTCTCCCAGCTCCTTAACGATTAGCTGGTGTACGGGATAATCTGAAGATCTGCAGAATTTCAGTTAAAGAAAGAAGGGAGGAGCTCAGAAGGGCAGAGATATGAAAGGGGAAATACAGTTTTGCAGTAGTGTCTTGGAGTCTCCCTGTAACATTGTCACAAGGGAGCTACCTTTATCTCCCCCTCTCCCCCGCCACTTAATAGTATTTATTTTTTCCAATTACATATAAAGATAGTTTTCAATGTTCACTTTTATACGATGAGTTCCAATGTTTTCTCTCCCTTCCTCCCTTTTCCCCAACCCAAAACTACATACAATCTGATGCAGGCTATCCTTGACAATCATATTAAATGTTTTTCCACATTAGTCAAATTATGAAAGAAGAATCAGAATAAAAGGGAAAAAATCATGAGAAAAAAAAACAACAGAGAAAATAGTATGCTTTGATCTGCATTCAAACTCATAGTTCTTTCTCTGGGTGTGGATAGCATTTTTTATCATGAGTCTTTTGGAGTTTTCTTAGATCATTGTATTGCTGAGAAGAGCTAAGTCCATCAAAGCTGATTATCACACAACGTTGCTGTTATTATTTACAATACTCTCCTGGTTTTGCTCACTTCACTCTCAGCATCAGGTTTCCAGGTTTTTCTGAAGTCTGCCTGCTCATCATTTCTTATGAAATTATATTCAAAATGGAATGGAACCACAACTTGTTCAGCCATTCCCCAGTTGATGAGCATTCCCTCAGTTTCCAATTATTGACCACCACAAAATGAGCTATTATAAATATTTTTGTATATGTGTATCCTTTTACCCTTTTTTTATGATTTCTTTAGGATGCAGACCTAGTAGTGGTATTGCTGGATCAAAGCATATACACAGTTTTGTAGCCCTTTGGTCATAGTTCCAAATTGCTCTACAGAATGGTTAGATCAGTTCACCCCTCCACCAACAGTGCATTAGTGTCCTAATTTTCCCACATCCCCTCCAACATTTGTCATTTTCCTTTTCTGTCACATTAGCCAATTTGATAGACATAAGGTGGTACCACAGAGTTGTTTTCATTTGCCTTTTTTCTAGTCAATAGTGATTTCAAGCATTTTTTCATATGACTATAGTTAGCTTTGGTATTTTCATCTGAAAACTCATAGCCTTTGATCGTTTATGAGTTGGAGAATGACTTGTATTTTCATAAATTTGGCTCAATTATTTATGTATTTGAGAAATAAGACCTTTATCAGAGAAACTTGTTGTAAAAATCTCCCATCCCCCTGCAGTTTTCTGCTTCCCTTCTAATCTTGGTTCCATTGGTTTTATTTGTGCAAAACTATTTAAAATTAATGTAATCAGATTTATCCATTTTACATCCCATAAAACTCTCTGTCTATTGTTTTGTCATAAATTCTTATTTATAGATCTGACAGGTAAGCTATTTTACGTGAGTCTAATTTGCTTGTGGTATCACCCTTCTGTTTTATGGGTAAGTTCATCCCATTCACATTCCTAGTTATGATTACTGTGTATTTCTCTCTCTCTTTTTCTGTCTCTCTCTCTCCTTTTATCCTGTCCATTCTCAAAGGTTTTTTGCTTCTGACTACTGTCTCCACCAATCTTCCATCCCTTTTATCAGTCTCCCTTCTCTTATTCTCCCTCCCCTCTACTTTTCTGTAGATTAACATAGATTTCTATGTCCAACTGAGTGTGTATGTTATTCCATCTTTGAGTCAATTCCAATGATAGTAAGGTTCAAGTGTTGCTCACCACCCTCCCATATTCTCCCCACTATAAAAGCTCTTTTGTGTCTCTTTTATGTGAAATAATTTGCCCCATTCTACCTCTCTCTTTCCCTTTCTCCCAGCACATCCCCTTTCTTACCCTTTCGTTTTTTTTGGATATCATTCCATCATAGTCAATTCACACCTATGACCTCCGTGTATGTATAGTTCTTCTAACTGCCCTAATAATGATAAAATTCTTAGGAATTACAAGTCTTATATTCCCATGTAGAAATACAACCTTTATTGAATTTCTTATGTTTTCTCTTTTCGGTTTACCTTTTTATGGTTCTCTTGAGTCTTGCATTTGAAAGTCAAATTTTCTATTCAGTTCTGGCCTTTTCATAAGGAATGATCAAAAGTCCTCTATTTCATTATAATATCAATTTTTGTCCCCAAAAGGATTATACTCAGTTTTTCTGGGTAGGTGGATACTGGTTGTAATTCCAAGTCTTTCACCCTCCAAACTATCATATTCCAAGCCCTTTGATCCTTTAATACGGAAGCTGCTAAATCTTGTGTTATTCTGACTGTGACTCCATGACATTTGAATTGTTTCTTTCTGACTGCTTGCAATATTTTCTCTTTGACCTTGGGGCTCTGGAATTTGGCTGTAATATTCCTGGGGGTTTTCATTTTGGAACCTCTTTCAGGAGATGATTGGTGAATTCTTTCCATTTCTCTTTTACCCTCTGGTTTAGGATATCAGGGCAGTTTCTTTGATAAGTTCTTAAAATATAATGCTTACACTTTTTTTTTGGTAATGGCTTTCAGATATTCCAATATTGCATAAATCATGTCTTTGGAATCTATTTCCAGGCCAACTATTTTTTTATAGTGAGATATTTCATATTTTCTTCTATTTTTCATTCTTTTGATTTTGTTTTATTATTTTTTGATGTCTTGTGGAGTTATTAACTTTCACTTGCCCAGTTTTAATTTTAGGGAATTATTTTCTTCAGTGAGGTTTTGTATCTTCACTCCCTTTTGGCCAATTCTATTTTTTAGTGTGTTATTTTCTTCCATATTGTGTGTGTGCCTCCTTCCCCAAGATGTTTATTCTTTTTTTCTCATGATTTTCTTGCATCACTCTAATTTGCCCATTTTTCCTTTACTCCTCTTATTTGATTTTTAGTAGCCTTTTTCAATGCTCCTCTAGAAATTCTTTTTGGGCTTGACACCAATTCACATTTTTCTCTGAGACCTTCCATGCAACTGTTTTGACCTTGTCATCATCTTCTGAGTTTTGTGTTTTGACCTTTTCTGTTGCAGTAGTAACTCTAGGGTTAAGTTCTTTTTTGGTTGTTTGCTCATTTTCCCAGGCTGTTTTTTTGAAATTTAACTTTTTGTTAAAAGTTGGACTCTGTTTGTGGGGTGGAAGAAGCACTGTCCCAAGCTTCATGGTTTTTTTTTTTTTGGTTTATTTGTGTGTGTGTGTGTGTGTGTGTGTGTGTGTGTGTGTGTGTGTGCTGCTGTTTTCAGAACTAGTTCTAGGACATCCATAGGTTTTGAGTTCTTCTAAGGAGAGGTGTGGTCACTGGTCTCCTAGCCTGTGCTGCTAGTATTCCTCCTCACTCTGGGACTGCAACCTGGAACTACATATGGGCAATGTAACAGAGTCCTGCTCCTAGTGCCAGCAAAGGGTCCTAGTAATCTACTTCTGACCAGTTGTCTGATCTCTTTACTGTCTATGGCCTGAAAGCTCTGGAAGCCTGTGCTTCAATTCAGCCACCCCCAAAGTCTTCTACTGGCTTGCTGGGTGCACAGCCTGTGCTGAACTGCACTCCAGTTCCACCCCAGTGAGACAGACCTTTCCTGCTGATCTTCTAAGTTGTCTTGGGCTGTAAAACTGTTTCATAGAATCTTTTTGTTGGTTCTGCCACTTCAGAATTCATTTTGAGGCATTATTTTTATGTTGTTTAGAGGGGAATTTGGGAGAACTCAGGTGAGTCCTTGCCCTTACTCTGCCATCTTGGGTCCCCTTTTCTCTGGCTCCTGTCCTCATTATCTGGCCTTTGTTCTCATTTGGAGCATTGAAAAAGCCTTGTGATTGGTCTTTTTACTTCAAGTCTCTCCCTACTTCAATTCATACTCCACACTACTGCCAAAGTGATTTTCCTATAGGATAATTGTCTAGGACCCATCCCCCCAATTCTGTTGTTTCTTTCTTACCTGAAGAATCAAATATAAATTCCTCTTTTTGGCAATTAAGTCTCATCACAACCTGACTCCTTCCTGTTTTTTCCAGTCTTTTATACCTTACTTGTCTCCATACATGCATTGTTCCTATAAGCTGGCTTACTAGATAGTCCTTGTATACTCCACTCTACCTTGTACTGGCTACCTACCATGCTTGGAATGCTTTCCCCTCTCCCTCTTGACATCCACTGCTTCTTTCAAGATTCTGCTCAAATGCTATATTCTTTAGGAAGCCTTCACAGTTCCCTGTTTAGGTGAACTTTCCCCCTTAAGGTTACCTTCTTTCTACTCTGTATCTACTGTGTATGTTCCTATATATTTATATGTTGTCTCTTCCATTAGTGTCAGCTCTCTGAGGATATGGACTGTTTTACCTCTCTTTATATCTCCAGCACTAAGCACAGTGCTTGGCACAGAATATTTAATATATGTTTATTGATTTATTGACATAGTTTCAGAAATATTAGTTACAGTAACAAGATGGGGACAAGATAAAAGGTTTAAATACTAACAAAGAGAAGACAAAATCACCCGAATTTGAATATAACAATCACAGGAAATAGTGGCGGAATCTAGTTGAGATAACAAAAAATTATAATAAGACTGCAGGATTCTAAAAACATTCTCAAAAATCACCATACTACTACATAGTACTAATAAGGAAGCAGGAACAAATTGACAGTAAGAGGTATACCATTAAAATAATTACAAAACACACAAAAGTGCTAGTATGAATATTTTGGAATGTGCTTTGTAGTTTTTTAGTATAAATTTTGCCTGTGTCAGTATAGGGATCTGTACATGAACATATACATATGCATGTAGTGAGTATTTTCTAGGCTCACCATCTCAGAATCAGGTTTGCTAGATTTCCCCCTCAGAGTTGAAGGTATATCCATTAGAACGTTGGGTTATTTTTTTTTAATGCCAACAGATCAAGATTCCATTCCAGTGTGATCTCATCACTGTTTTCTCCCAGTGACTACCAATTCCACTTAACTGACTTACATCAACTAGCTTTTACAAAAGGATATTTACTTTGAACATATAGCAAGAACAGAAATACGAACATTCCCTCCCATCCTCCCATCCCTACTTCAGGGTCGCATTCTACCTTTAACCATCTCAGTCTCTGAGGAGAGTAAACTAAGGCTGAATACTGTTTCAACATGGCAATGCTCTCACCAAATTCCCACCTAGTATTTCTACTGCTGGACTGAGTCTTTTCTATTCCTTGGGATCTCAAATCTGGAATGGTTGCAGAACTCAGAGTGGATCTGACTCCTGTACTTCCTTTTGGTTCAGTCTTTTGAGTTTTTGAAACTTACAAACATGGCCTATAGTCTTCTTCTCCTAAAGTGAAAGAAGAAACACTGAGGCAAAGAATCAAGTCCCCACCCTCCATACACACACACACACACACACACATGCTTGTTTACATATGCATATATATATATACATATATTTATATGATATGTATATATTTCTCTACCTCTACAGAGATAACATGGAGGTGGTAGAGTGTTAGGGTCAGAAAGATTAGGATTGAATCCCTTTGATAAACCAATTTCTCTAATACTTTAGGCAACTCATCAAGGACTTATCCATTAACTCAGAGCTATGTTTGGATGCAGTAAATGTTCCATACTTTCTCACAAAGTACTCAATAAGATATTGAGATCTTCTATTTTGGCTTTGCTGTTTGACTTTGGTCAAGTCACTTTATTTCTCTCAGTTTTAGGTTTCTTTTGATGAAAAATGGGAGGGATGGCTAAATATTCTCTAAGGTTACATCAAACTCTTACTCCTATTTGTGTAGTAAAATAAATATTGTATTTAGAGTCATAAGATCTGGCTTACCGTTCTGGATCTGTGACTTACTGGGTAGCTAAATGGTGTGGTAGATAGATGTTGGATTTAGAGTTGGAAAGACCTGAGTTCAAACTTGCTTCATATACTTACTAGCTATGTGACCTTGAATATAAGTCATTTAATCTCTCTCGATCTCCTTAGCTGAAAATAGAAATAATGATAATAATACCTACCTCACAGGGTTATTGTGAGGATCAAATGAGATAATGTTTGGGATGTTTTTGCAACCCTTGAAGCACTATGTAAATATTAGCTGTCATTATTGACTACAGGCAAATCTTTTACTTAGACTCAGTTTTCTCATTTGTAAAACTGGGATAACCATACTTGCACAGTTTCTCGCACTGAATTATTTTGAGGAAAGGAGAGTTTCCTAAGTTGGAAAGCACTTTATAAATGTGGGCTACCTTTATTATTCTCATGTAAGGTTTAGAATCACTGCTGCACAATATTTTGCACAGAAACAATTATATAAATGAAGTGATTCCCCTCATCAAATTGGGATTAGATGCTATAAAAAGCTAATTTAGAGAGATATTTAAATTTAATTGGCTGATTTGGGCAGGATGAGATGGTAATAAATGTTTGAGGTTGTATTTAATTTTCATTACTTGAATTTCATATAGCATTCTAAATACATGATATGTGAATCCATGCTTTTCAAAGAGGATTTTTTCCTTGTCTTTTTCTTTTGTGTGTGTGTATGTGCGTGGGGAGGGGAAATCTTGATTTCATGTTCTAGATTTAGAGGACTATAATGAAATGATATGCCTTAGGTCTAGAAGCATCTTCAAATATTATACAAATATTATACACATCTTTAAATATATTTCCTGTAGGCTGAACCGCATAAATGCAAAATATCTTAGAGTTGAGATATTTGGGCTGCTTCCGTATTGTTAGAAAAATGAGCACTAGAAAGAAACTCTCAGGTAATTCTCTTGTTATGTATTGCCCTGAGCTTCATGCTATAACCTGTTATCTCTAATAGGCAATATTAAAGTATCTCTATACATTGCTCCTGCAGGGGAAAGATCCTCATGGACTGAAATCACTGTGTTCTATCAAAAATTCACTGGTGTCAAAATAAAATAAAATAACCTGTCAGGCTAGTAACAATTTCTGAAGAGAGCAATGGGATAGCTCATCATGGGGCTGAAAATGAAGGCCCTTTATTGATATTGCTAGCTGGACTTTTAAAGGTTTTTTGTTCATTTGTTTTGCTTTTTGTTTTCCTTATTTATGGTCATATGAAGGTCTGCCCAATCAGATCTGGCTCCAGAAGAGCCATAGAGTTACTCCCTTTTACCTTTGTTAATGAGACTGGCTATTGCCCTAACAATGCTTATGGTCAAGCTTGCAGGGCAGTGGGGAGAAAGAGTGAGAGAGAGAGAAAGAGAGAGACAGGAGTAGAAAGGAAGATCTATCTATATATAATATATGTGTATATATATATGCACATGTATATGCACATAAATGAATATGCATAGATGGATATATACACACACGTGTGTGTGTGTAATAGAGACAGGCAATCAGAAATAGATGGACACAAAGTGAAGAGAGAGAGATGGAGAGAAAGAGAGACAGAGACAAGTATGCAGCGATGGGGAGAAAAGAGTAGATAAGAAGATGTGTGTGTGTGTGTGTGCGTGTATATATATGTGTATATATATATGCACATGTATATGCACATAAATGAATATGCATAGATGGATATATACACACACGTGTGTGTGTGTAATAGAGACAGGCAATCAGAAATAGATGGACACAAAGTGAAGAGAGAGAGATGGAGAGAAAGAGAGACAGAGACAAGTATGCAGCGATGGGGAGAAAAGAGTAGATAAGAAGATGTGTGTGTGTGTGTGTGCGTGTGCGTGTGCATAGGGAGAGACAGACAGAAACAAAGATAGACAGACACAGAGATGAGGAAAGACAGAGAGAGGGGGGAGAGAGAGTGAGAGAGTGGAGAGAGACAGAGAAACAGAGAGAGACAGAGACACAGAGGGAGACAGAGAGACAGAGACAGACGGATGGAAAGACATACAGAAAGACACACACAAGGGTAGCTAGGAAGACATATTCACATATACACATACATACATATGCACATATGTGTGCATACTTGCATATGTGTGTGTATATATAAATACAAAAGAGAATTAGATGGACACAAAGATGGGAGAGAGAGACAGAGATAGACAGAAGGAGGGAGAGAATAGAAAAGAGGGTAGATATGAAGATATTATTTATATGTGCATATGTATAGAGGGAGACAGAAAAACAGAAACAGAGAGATGGGGAGAGAGAGAGAAGGGGAGAAAAAGTGAGAGAAATTAAAAGCAAGAGGGAGAAAGAGAGAGAGAGAGAGAGAGAGAGAGAGAGAGAGAGAGAGAGAGAGAGAGAGAGAGAGAGAGAGAGAGAGAGAGAGAGAGATCATAGCTGGTTGATCGTGTATTACAGTGAAATGACAATTCTTGGACTTTGCTTTGCTTTTGGCTGTTATCATAGATGTGTCAAGCTAGTCAGAAACAATTTAGAGATCTGGCAAATTGTTTTGTTATAAGGCCAAAAGCACAGATAGAGTCCATTCTATTCCACATCTCTGCTGCTCGAGTTTCTCTCAGATAACTATTGTATACTTCTGCTGGCTTCTTTTTCTACCCCTAGTCCCATCATCTCTGCATATCACATATTACACCTGCTGGTGTAAGGGCAAGTTAGAAATAGCTCTGTGTGGCCCTGCTAATGGTGAGCCACCGTTATCTATGCTGCTGCAAGGACTAGTGCTGTTTTTTAGAATGCTGAATTTCTTGGTTTTTCAGACTGCTTTATGCTGGTATTTGTGGGTTTTCATGTCCCCAAGAATTTGGAATATGCAAATAGACACTGTGATATGTCAAAAGGTGTGTGACCTCAGTGATATGGGATCTGACTCTGATTATGAGGTTGGATCACTCTTTTTCATTCTGCGTAATTCTTGTCCACGCCCTCCAGGAGATCTTCCTAACATGCTTAAGCCTTATTCTAGCACTCTCGACAGTTTAAGGTCTCACAAGATTAGTTTCCTTTGCTCTTCCTACATTTCTTTTTTAAAATAAACAAGTATTTCATTTTCTAAACTTTATTTTATTCAAGGCAATAGGAGTTAAATGACTTGCTCAAGGTCATAGAGATAGTGAGTGTTCAAGGCTGGATTTGAACCGAGGTCCTCTTGACTCCAGGGCTGGTGCTCTATCCACGGCACCACCTCATTGTCCCTCTTCCTGTAGTTCTTTGATAATATCCTTTAAGCCTAGTCTGACACAATTCTTCTTTGATTGTATACTGACCAGGGACCTCCAGACACTGGACATACATGGACCAGGTCTGAGTCTGGGGTTTGCCCCAGGAGAGTCATTATCTTTCTTTAGCTTGTTGCCTGCACTGGGTTAGATTTTCAAATACAATGTGTATCATTGTTTACACAGATGTAAACCATATAAGCACTGAAGGTAACAAATGCATATGTCTAGAAAACAACCTTTAATTTACCCCTTAGAAAATGCTGAAGATGCAAAAGACTCACAGGAGCTCATAAAGAGGTACAAAAAATGCCAAGCTTATGGAAGAATGGTAAAGTGCCCTGAGAAGAGAACTGAATTTGGGGTTGCCAGTGGGGCAATAATTGTCCCATAGGGTCCTACATAGTTCTCTTCAGGATTGTGGTTCCTTCTGTGGTCTGAACTCACCTCCACTATTGGTAATAGTGGACAGGCCCTCATTTCCCATCAGTCCTACCCTGTCCAAGTTATTCATGGTATTAGTGAGTGGAAGGTCCTGATCTCTTCCTGGCTTCCTTTGTATCTATGTCATGACTTTCTCTCACTGTAGAAGGCATGTGGAAAATCTTTTTCCAAGAGTCCTTCTGTTCAGCATCACCTTTTCTCTCAGTAAGGCCCATTCCTAAATTTTTATACATGGAGTAACCCACCAAGCAAATACCAAGACTGGTGCTGCCCAAGAAATCTAACTTCGTGTCTAGAAGTACAGATACCAGAACATGCTGCCCAGGAAATCCAAATCCCTCCCTCCTCCAAAAGGAGTTTGGGATTCAGGAAACATGTACTCTGCCCAGATGGACAAACACATCTGTTTAAGTCATGTGCTTTGGTCTGAACTCTCTTACCTTTGCTATTGCTACCACTGTGCATTGGGAAAACTCACCCTTAGGTCTCTGGCTTCTGAGGTGTGCTCAGAAAGCTTTGGGTCATCACCTTTCTGAGGGGAGGAAACAGTACACATGAACAGGCTGCTCCCTTCCCCTCTCCACTCCACCTAAAAAAGTTCCACCAGATCCTTGGGCCATTTCACTACACTCTGGTGTGCTCTCTGAACAAGGAAAAGAGTGGCTTTTTTTTTTTTTAATAAGCCAGCATGGAGGGATGGCTCCTCCAACAAATTTGTCTTTCCCAGACTCACAGCCAATCAATCATCTTGGGGATAGTCAGTAATCCCATTCACTGAAAACCAATCAAGTATTTTTAACATCCCTTTCACAAAGTACTAATTGGTATTTATCTCCATACTATATAAGGGGAGACGTATGCTCATTAAATGGACTGGGGGAAATCTCCCTTGATCAAGTCCCGTTTATAAAGATGCCACTAGATGTAATACGAAGGGCAAATGCTCCAAATTGACTAAAGAGAATTCCATCTCACTGCAAGCTCAGTTTCCTAGTTGAATTGTTCTTCGAAGAAACATGCAGGAAACAACCTTCTTCCTTCAAGATGTAGGTCAAGCCACTTTCTACCTGAAGTGTTTACTGATGCTCTCAATTTAGAGACCTACCTTCAAACTACCTTGCATTTAACAAATTTCAATTTTCTGTACTTTTTCTCTTTATATTTATTCCGTCTATACTCTTCATTCTTATACTGATTCATACTTTTATAACTATTGCCTACACTTTCTCCTCTCCAGCTACTTCTTCCACAGCCTTGACCATTAGACAGCATGGCCTAGAGGAACTTTGTTTGCCCTCCTGATTAGTGACTACCTCTTCTGAAACACTATTTTAGGAAAACCTCAGTTATATCTATATCTATCTATACCTATATCTTTCTTTTGCTAATTTCTTCCTCTGCTCAGGCCACCTTCTGCAGCCTCTTTTTTAACTACCTCATCAAAGCTTATATTCTTCCCTTTCTCCTTCCTCCTGTTGTGGAACCATGAGTCAAGATCAAGCAGACCATTGTTCCTATAGTGGATTGTGTCAGTCTATATCCCAGTGGCTCCATTAGGCATCCTAGGAGCCCTTCCCTGGCCACCATTCCTCTATATTATTTCCCTGTTAGAATGCATTTCCCAGTGTTTAACATAGCACTTGTCATACAGTAAACACCTAATAAATGTCTTCCCATAAATAGACTTATACATACACATGTCCTTATTGTCACACCCTCCTTCCCCATGGAAGCTCTGTGTAAGTAAGGCATTGTTTCATTCACTGTATTCATAGCCCTAGTACCTTCTGTGCTGAATAATTGGCACATAGTATGCTCCAAATAATACTTAATTGATCGACTGAACAGCTAGGAAAATAGGGAAATTAGTAATGATGAATTTGCTTGTGCCAAAGCTGTTTACCCCAGTTGAAGCAATTTATGACTACTGACCCAACTGCACTTCTGTTAAAGGCAGCTCATTTTCTTTTGATATCATAACGACTAAAACAGCATCATAATAAATCCTTTATGAACAACATATTTGTACCCCCATTTAAAAAAGTAGGCTTATATGTAGTAAACCTCAGCTATCATTTAGTGAACCACATTGTTTCTTACCCATTTTTAACTACCTTAGTTCTTTCTAATTTCTAATTTGACACTCACTCCACAGACAATTACATAGCCTGAAGAGAAAGACCCTTTAGACTTCTTCCCTAGATTAGTGAATTCACCATGGAGACTCTTTAGTTTGTGTGTAGACACATGAGAGAAAACAGCTCATTTGGGGCAAAATGTTAAGGGTATTAAAAAGGACTCTAAACTTGATATGATGACAGCTTTAGAAGTGCCTGTTTTCAAAGGCCACGGAGACATTCTCTGGCTCTTCTTTGAATTAGAAATCCTCTGAAGTTAATTTTATTTCCTGCAGAGTAAGACACAAATCAAAAGAAAATGACAGTCCCTCTGAAGTCACACTGGTATAACACGATCCTGTTTTGTGCTCCTTGTCACTGCGAGGAATAAGTGAACTCTTTTTTAAGGGCACTGGAAACTCGGTTACCTCAAACTCTTCAGAATAATTATTTGCTTTTTAAAGTCCATCTGCAATACAAATGACCAAAAATGTACTCAGCTTTCACTGCTGCAAAATAGCAATCAGGATAGAGACTGACTGTCCAGAAGAGGGCGGTAGAGACTTTTGTGTAAGCAAGTTTGGGCTATGCAAACGTGTAATCCATTAAAAAAAAATATGAAATAGCATTAAAGACAACACAAAGGACCTAATTTAAGTCAGCAGGCAGTGCTCCTCTGAATCACGTCCGTGACTGCTTCTGTAGATTCATCTCTTCCTTCTACCACATCTGCCTTTCAGCTCAGCTTCCTATCTAAAGTGACCTTAACACTAAAGGAAGGAGGCTAAACTGAACATTCAAAAGAAACTTGTGCCCACAGCCCCCTCATCATAGGGGCAGGTGCAGTTTACTTTACACAACACTCAGGCATTGCTTAGTATCTTATGTATATGCTGAGTCCCATTTTGTCTCTGTTTCTCTCCCCTCCTCCAATTGGATTGCATTGACTTATATCTCTTTAGATATATTTTTATGCCAGGAGTAGCAGTGGTTAGAGCGCTATATATCGAGTCAGGAAGATCTAAGTTCAAGTCCTGCTTCAGACACTTAATTAGCGGTGTGATTCTGGGCAAGTCCTTTAACTTCTGTCTGTCACAGTTATTATCCGTAAAACGGGGATAATAGCAATTACCTCTCTGGATTGTAGGGAAGATAAAATAAGAAATTTGGAAAGTAGTTTGTAAGCCTTAAAGTGCTAGTTATTATTATTCCACTAATTTCATAGGATCATAGAAGCATAGGGTTTACTTTTGGGAAAGAACCTTAGAGATCCCCAAGTCTCCAAGGATTTGAATTTACAAAAGAAGAAACTGAGATGCAGAGAAGTAAAGTGACAGTCAAGGTCACACATAGGTTGAAATGCTGCTTCAGACTCTTACTAGCTGAGTGACAAGTGGCAAGCAACTTGACCCCTGCCTCAGTTTCCTTATTTATAAAATGAGGAAAATAATAGTATCTACCTCTCACGGTGAGGATCAAATGAGAAAATATTTGCAAAAGCACTTTGGAAACCTTAAAGTGCTATATAAGTGCTGGCTATTGTTACTATCATTATTATTTGACTCTAGAAATCCAGGGTTCTTTCTACTCTACCAATTGAATTGGTCTTCATCTGTCAACGATGCTTAGAATTTTGAGTTTCTTTGTTCTGAGAATTCTCAACTCAAGGAGTTTGGATTCTATCAAGAAATACAAACACATCACAGGAATTCATATTTAAAACCATACTCCAGAGAATAAATTTGTAAAAAATAAAAGGTTTTGTATTATGAATGATTATTTCTTTATTTAGTCAGTAATATTTTTTGTCATTTAAAAAATTATTTTGGACTCAAGGGCCAAAACATAAGTACACAATAGAGAAAAGAAACAAAAGCATATCATAAACTTAAATATTGGAACTTAAATACAAAGTAAGAAAGAAAAAAAGCATGTCTTGTGCATAGCAGAACATGAGAGAGGATTCACAATATGTAACAGTAAATTTTCATTTCAAGAAAGCCTGTATGATGAATAATACATTGTGTTGAGAATTGTCCATCTAATCTTTACTTCCTTGTGATTTTTCTTTTGTTCTTTGCAGTGCACTTTTTTTTACTTTGTCCTTTGTTCTTAGTAAAGGCTGCAGTAAAGTTTAGAAATCTTTCTTTATAGCTATAGATACATACATACACATACACACACACACACACACACATATATATATATTATATACGTACATATGTAGACAAATACTCTCCCAAACATATTCCGCTCCTGATCTTTGATTTCATGTTTGAGCATATCTCTTGTTTCCTGCCTCCTCTACTTTAGTTGCCCTCCTATTACTTCCCTACCCCTCTCCAAGGATCCCTCTCCTATTCTCTATTCTCATAAATCTAAACACCTGTCTATACCCCCTTCTACCTTGCCCTCCTATTACTTGCCCTCATAAATCTAAACACCTGTCTATACCCCCTTCTACCTTGCCCTCCTATTACTTCCCTACCCCTCTCCAAGGATCCCTCTCCTATTCTCTATTCTCATAAATCTAAACACCTGTCTATACCCCCTTCTACCTTTTCCCTCACCCTCTCCTCTAAAGATCCCTCTCTTGTTCTCTCCCCGCTCCCTGTGCCCATACTGTTTTATTTCCTCTGAATTTAGAAGATTTTTATATTCTTCTAAATATATATTGTTCTCTCTCAAACACATTCCCAATGAAAGTAGGTTACCAGAACTACCAGATTTCCTCCTCCCCTCCATCTAATTCCTCTGTATCAGTTCTTCCTTTTGTACTACATTTGTATAAAATAATTACTCTTTTTAGCTGTTCCTAAATGGTTTTACCTTTCAAATTAATGTCAGTCAGGTTTACCCCAGTCTTTATTATGAGCCACCCAGTTATTAATAAGAATCTTAGACATATATTTTACATATATAAAAGGTAAGCAGTCTGTCCTTATGAATCCCTTATAACTGGTCATTGGTATATACTTTATGTTTCTCTTGGTTCTTGTATGTTGAATCTTCTGTTAAGTTCAGGAATATTTTTAATTAAGTCTTGAAAGTCTGAGAGTTTATCAAATGTCCATTTTTTTCCCATTCAGAATAATACTTAACTTTGTAGGATATGATATTTTTGGCTGGAGCTTCACTTCTTTTGCTCTTTGATATATTGTATTCCAAGACTTGTGGTCCTTTAATGTCTCTGCTGCTAGGTCTTGTGTGATTCTAATTGTGGCTCCATCATATTGAAATAGTTTTAATCTGAAGGCTTTTAATATTTTATCCTAGAGCTTGGAGTTTCAGAATATGACTATGATATTCCTATGAATTTTCCTCACAGTGTGTCTTCTAAGTGGTGACTTTTTTCTATTTCTACTCCCTTCTTCTAATATTTCAGAACAATTTTCTTTGATTATTTCTTGTATTACTGTACCAAGATTCTTTTTTTAATCATAACTTTCAGTTAGTCTGATTATTTTTATATTTATTCTTCTTGATCTATTCTCCAAATCTGTTGTTTTTCTTACATTTTACTTTCTCTTCTATTTTTTCATTATTCATATTTTATTTAACTATTTCTTGATCACATATAATTTTTCTAGCTTCATTTTGTCCAATTCTAATATTCATCCTTAAGATTCTGGATCTCCTTTTCTAATTGGTATGACTTTTCTTTCATAACATTCTTGTTTTTCTTGGATTATTCTTATTTTTTTTTTAGTTTTTCCTCCATCTCTGTCATTTGATTTTAAAAGTCTTTTAAAGATCTTCTATAAATTCTTTTGGGCAGGTGACCATTTGATTTACTCTTTGGAAGTTTCTTTACTTCAATATCCTCCTCTGAAAATGATCCCCATTCATCTCTATTTCCATAAAAGCTTTCTGTGGTTGGATTCTTTCTCCTTTGCCTGTGCATTTTTTTGTGATAATAGCTTAATTTTTATAATCACCTCTCGCCATGGGGTAAGGGAATGGGGCCTCGCCCATAATCTTCAGTTCTCCTGTTTAGCTTAGAACAAGAGCAAAACTTGCAACCTTCTGTAAGAGACTACAACCAGAGGCTTTCTGCCCCACTGCTTCTCCACTCATCAGATCTGTGCTGGATCCTTTTGCCCTGACACTCTTTGCAGCACAGCAGAGGTTCTCTCAAACTTCCTGAGTTCAAATGCCCAACTCCCCCCACTATCTTGGGGTAAAAGTTCCTGTTGCTGGGGCTGCTGCAGCCTCCCAAACCAAATAACCCGAGGACTTGCTGCTTGTTAAAATGGAGCCTAGCCTGGAGGGGTTTACTCTCCACAAGGACCAAGACTCACCCTGGGATTTTTCTTCCAATCTTCCAGAATTGTTCCAGAAAGACACTGTTCTTACCCCATTCTTATCTCCCCTAAGGTGCTATTTTAACTCTTTTGTGGGGGAAAATCTTGAAAGCCTGGAATTTTCTGGCCTGTTCTACCATCTTCTAAAATCCTCTCTAGTCTGTAATTTTTAACGCAGTACATTAAAGTGGAGATCATTTGTGTCTAGGAATTAGGTATAAAGACATAATATAGTGTTTTATTGGAATCAAACCTTAGTTCATTGTTATCTAGAACAGGGGTGACACTGTAGCTCAGATAGGTTATATGACAGAGCTGCTGGACTTTATCTCTCCCTACCCTCCACTGTAAAAAAGAATCTTTCATTATATGCTAGGGGGCACAGTGGATTGAGTGCTGAGACCAGAGTCAGGAAGACCCAAATTCCATTCCAGATTCAGATACTAGCTATGTGATCTTAAGCTGATAATTTAGTCTCTGTTTGCCTCAGTTTCATCAACTCTAAAATGGGGATGAATACCTACTTCCCAGGGTTGTTGTGAAGCTCAAATGAGGTAATGTTTGTAAAGCATACTGCCTGGACCCTAGAAGGGACTATATCTATATTTATATCTATATCATCTATATCTATCTTTCTATCTCTATTTCTATATCTCTCTATATATACTTATTCTTTTTTTTACCCTGTCCTCTGCTCTTCTGTCCCCAAGTAACAACTCAGCTAGAGTGCTTGTTCACCTACATCTGGCCTTTTCATCCTCCCTGTCTCTTGTGAGGATTCTTTATTTGGCACATATATCAAAATTACTGCCCAAGGTCATAATATTAGATTGTCTTGAAGATAATCCACCAGACCAACCAATGGGTAGTTCTAAAAGCAGTTTATTCACCTGGGGATGAAGGCAGGGAGATGAGCAGTCTTTACAGGCAAAGCAACTACTTTAGCCAATGCACATCATGTCACAGCAAGAGCATTCTTTTTCTGTATACCACTCACCAGAGTCATACTCATAATAAACCCCATTTCCCTCTACTCTCCTTTCCTGTTTCAGCTTCCCTGATACTTTTTCCTTGCTCTTTTCCAGACTGTTTGCTACTATGAGCGCTGATGTTACCCCAGGTCTTGATTCCCTAGTGAGTTTCATGCAGAATATTGGATTTGAGTGGACATCATCCCCCATCCTTTTGTAGCCAAGCTTCCCGTTATCTCTTTTCCTCTTCTTCTCTTTTATCTCTTTCAATTTAATAGCTACATAAATGTTGTATTAGAAGAAGAAGAACCCAGAAGTAGGAATCTCAATTAAGGGGCCACCATGATAGTCCAGGCAAGAAGTTTATGAGGGTCTAAGCTAGGGCAGAGGCTTTGCTAGTGGAAAGATGGAGGTATGTGAAAAGTACTGTGGATTAATAAGACTTGGCAACTGATTGTCTAGGGTAGGGGTGGGGAATTGTCAGCCTACAGGTCACTCTAGAGGGCACACTTTGAGGCCACTCCAAGTCCTCGAGTTCTGCCCTTTGAATCCAAATTTCACAGAATAAATTCTCTTAATAAAAGGATTTGTTCTACAAAACTTGGACTTAGTCAAAAGGCTGCACCCAAGGACCTAGAAGGCCCCCTGATTGAGGGATGGAAAGTTTGAGGATGACTGCAAGTTTGTGAAATTGAATGACTGGAAGAATGTAGTTCCATCAATGGAAATGGGAATGTTTATAGGAGGGATGGATTTGAGGGAGAATATGATGAATTCTTTAAATATATAAAGTTAGCAATGCTTATGGGACATATAGGTAGATACGTTTAGGAAGTAGATGTCTATGTGGAAAAATAAAAAATTGCAGTCTTCAGGAATGCCCACACATTTAGACAGTGAAAAGAAGGTAATGGTTGAGCAAAGGAGTCTAAGAAGGAATGGCTAGACAGGTAGAAGGAAAACCAAGTGAGAACAGGGTCATGGAAACTAAGGAAGGAGAATGTACTGCAGAGTCAAAAACTGCGGAGAGACATGAGATCTTTGTATTCAACAGTCATGGGATCATTGGTAACCTTGGAGAGAGCCAACTGATAGGGTTAGAAGCCATATGGTAAGTGGTTAAGAAGTGCCTAGGAAATAAGGAAATGAAGCCAAAGAAAGTCAATTCTCCTTTTCCAGGAATTTAGTTGTGAAAGGGAGAAGAGAATAATAGTTTGAGGTGATGGCAAGGTCAAGTGAATAATTGTCGTTCAGTGATCAGGACTTAGATGAAATTAGATAACATAAATATGAAGTGATCCCAGCCAGTATAATTACATGACTTTTTCTAAGACCATTCAGCAATGTTTGAGTAGGCACTAAGAAGAAAGATGATGGAGAGTGCCTAGGATTGGAGTTTGGCAAGACAGGACTAATGACAAGATAAGGAGGCAAGGAATTTAAGCTTAGCTGATAATGTATATTTGAATTGATCAGCTATAGTAATCATAATAGCTAGCATTTATATATAATACTTTGAGATTTACAAAACTCTTTGCAGTTATCATCTCATTTGATGCTCACAGCAACCCTAGTAGAAAAGGGCTATTATTATCATTATTTTACATATGAGGAAACTGAGGCACAGAGTCATAAGTGACTTGCCCAGGGTGACACACTCTAGTATCTGAAGTGGGATTTGAACTTAGGCCTTCCTCACTCCAGATCCAATGCTTTATCTACTATGCTACCAGATTGCTTATGGAATCAAGACGGCAAGGAGATCAGAGAAGGGATGATGAACTGAAAGAAGAGAGGGAGTAGGCAGGCTGGATATTACAATGAGGATGAAGAATAAGTTTAAAGATTGAAGTAGAAGGAGAGACGAAAGGTAGGAGGTTTTGATTAGAGAGAAGAATTTCAGGGCTAATACAGCAATTGTAGGTGATTTTTCCTAGGTGAAGCTGAGGTGGAGTAAAGATGTAGATCCCAGGAATTTAGGAAGCTAATGAATAGGGAAGTAAAGATGTCCAATGTGATGTTGATAAGTATATTATCTCCAGCTGATGAACGAGTTAATCTGGATATCTCATAAACATCTTTAATTCAATATATCCAAAACTGAACTTATTTCCCCACCCCCAAAACTCGCCCTTCTTCCTGACCTTCCTATTTCCATCCTCCAAGTCACCTGGGCTCCACGTCTACACAGAGTCATAACCTAGGTGTCATCCTTGACTCTTTACTCTCACCCCGCCTCCCATATCCAATCACTTGTTTTGTGTCATTTCTACTTTTGTAACATCTTAAGCTATAGGATGTAGGCAACTAGGTTGCTTACAGACCTCAAGATTATGCTGTATGACGATGGTTGAAGGAACTGAAAAAAGGCTGATTGGCTTGATAGCTATCTTCAAAGATTTAAAGTTCAGTGGTGTGGAAGTAGCATTAGGCTTGTGCTGCCCTTCAGAGGGCAGAGTGGGATCAATAGGTGGGATTTCTAGAGAGATTTAGGCTTGATACATCCTAAAGAATTGGTAAAATGGACTTAGTGGTAGCTCTTACTCCCTCCTTAATGGTCTTCTAGTGAAAGCTGAATTAACCAAATCTCAAGAATATAGTAAAGGAGATTTCTAAATGCGTTTAAATGAGATTAAATGACTTTTGAAGTCCCTTCTAACTTATATTCTGTGATTCTGGTTGTTCTCTTAGAATATAGGGAGATAGTCAATGGTATGTCAAGTCATGTGTTCCTGTTGGATAGATGGTCAAGTAGCCCCTTTCCACTCTATAGATGTACATCTTCATATATTTGGTACATTATAGAGAAGCTAGGTAAAGCAACATTTACTACCTTGAGTTAACTGTAATAATATTTGTAAAAGTGATTTTCATTCCCCAGATGGAAGACACTGTGTGAGTACATGGTGTGATTATTACTTATTGCACTTATAAAATGTATGGTCAGAGCCAACGTTATACAAATTTTAATTAGTTATCACAGAAAACGACAATTACTGAAAAATCTGTAGGGACTGAATTGGCATACAACACTGAAATAACTTTTACACATAATAGTGCACTTTCAAAACTCTTCATGTTTTCTGGACAAAAGAACAAGGTCATGCATTGATTGCAAATAGTTCCAAAGATTGGATTTCTAATTTTTAAAAAAAATTTGCATGTAGAGAGACAGGGATATTTACTACCTCTGGGGGTGATGCTGCTGCTGTTAACTGCTGCTGGTAATGATGATGATCCTGTATTAATTAAAACCCTGCTCTGATGTCTCATTGAAGTGACCCTGGGATCTTCAAGAATGAGGCAATAGAACACAAACTCTGAAAAGTCCTGAAAAGCTGGGAAAGATTTTGAGTGTAGATCTGATAATTAACTTGAGACTTTTTCCTTTTTTGGTTTTCATTATATTTCTCTCTGAGTTCTTCTCCTACTTGTCTGCTTCTTTTCAGTCTCTTTTGTAGGATAATTATCCATATCACATCCCTACCCGTGAGTTAATTCAATACTTCTTCTCTTCTTCTTTTGTTATACTCTCTCCTTCAGGAATCTCATCATATCATCATCAAGATAGATGGCTCATCTACCATCTCTAGGTTGAGGACCTTGCAAATCTACATATCTAGCTCTCGTTTTTGTCTGGAGCTCCTATCTCACATTACTGTCATAAGCATCTGAGTTAATATTATTTTGAATTAAGAAGGAATCATTGAAGAGGGCCTTGGTCAAATTTTCCTGTCCATGCTATTACCTGCATTAACAGCAATTGTTCGTTAAATGTTTGATTTTTTTTAATAAGCTAGGCATCACACCAGTGAAGAAATAACAATTTCCACATAAAGCTTAACCATCCTAATGAGGCTTATTTAAGTTATTGCTTACTTCCATTGGATGTCTTGGGAGATATAGGTATTGTTTTCATTTCTTAGGTTTGCATTTTAGGTTGGGTTTCAACTAGCTATCTGGGCATTGCAGGAGCCTGTGATCTCAGATCAGTTTTTTGTAGGGATGTAACGGCAATGCTATATTCACAGAGCCTATGGCGACCATGAATATCCTGGTGCAGTCCTGAATCATGAAATACCAAAGACTCCCACATTGAAGGCAGAACCAAAACATTTATTTAGACACCAGAAAGCCAAATTCCAACACCAAAAAACCAAATCTGCATAGTAAAAAATCTATACACAATAACACCATCCCCAAGTTATCCCTGCTAGGCTTCCCACAAACCAGCTCCATTAAACAAATTGCAAGCAGGCTCTCTTAAACAAAATCACAAACAATCCCTTTAACTCATGCTAGCCAGCAGCTGCATCTTTCCTAGCCCTGACTGCTCTCTCACTAACTTCCTCTCAGCTCTGCTCTACTCCACACATTCAGCAATCTCCTCCCACCACAGGCTCTGTATGACTCAGAGTCATGGACCTCAGGCTTCCATGTGACCCAGGCAAGTTACATGCACCTGTTAATAAATATGGAAGATTTTCCATTTACATTACCATTCCAAGGGAGTAGGAGTAGCTCCTCATATTCTTCATGGGGCTAGCAGCGCTCCAAGTTGGGTATCAATATTAAAAGTGTCTTTTCTTTTTAATACCAAAAAAATTTCCATCTTCAGCATACATCAGGGGTGGCTACATGGTGCAGTGCATAGATTGCTGGGCTAGGAGGAATCATCTTCTTGAGTTCAAAGCTGGCCTCAGACACTTACTAGCTGTGTGACCCCGAGCAAGTCACTTAACCCTGTTTGCCTTAGTTTTCTTATTTGTAAAATTAGTTGGAGAAGGAAATGGAAAACCACTCCAGTATCTCTGCCAAGAGTACTTCAAATGGGGTCATGATGAGTTGGACTAGGCTGAAAAAATGACTAAACAACAAGATACATTAATGTATTTCAGTTTCCTGGTTCCCAGGGCTGCTGCTCTATCCACTGTGCCCCCTAGCTGCCTCTCTATAGCCATTCTTAACGAAAGGGGATAAAATTGGAATACTAATCTTCCTTATCTCTACTCAAAGTATAGAAATAAAAAATTTCTCAAAACAACACTCTCAATTTGGTTTGAGAGTATTGTCTATGAGAGCACAATTTTCGAAAAAAAAAAAGGGAGACATTTCAGCAGTTTAGGGATGCAAAGCGAAATAGAGGAAAGTAATAAGTTACATAGGCAATTATAAAAACCAATCAGCAGGGATTCAAAAGGGAGTTTTCTTTATCTCTCAATAACTTGATAATTTCTTGACAAAGGAAATGACCTTAGGAGGAAAGAAAAATGGACTTTGCTTAGGGAGTTTACAGCTTTTCTTCGGTGCATTTTCTGGCAAATAAGGTAAATTAATTCAGGAAGTATAGAATTTTCAATTTGCAAAAACAGTAAATAACAAACATATATTTATATACATGATGGTAGAGAATTTAATAATTCCAGACTAAATACTATAGAATGCACTCTTGTAGTCACAATTTAGCTGGCCGTGCCACAGCATCTCAAACTCAACTTGTCCAAAATCACTCATTATTATTCCCCTTAAGCCTTTCCATCCTCCAGTCTTTCCCTATTTCTGTGGAGGACTTAATATTTCTAGTTGAACAGGTTTGCTCTCTAGGCATTATGGTCAATTCTTCACTTTTACTAACCACCTCCCACCCATACAATCAATTCCTAAGTTTTGTCAATTCTATCTTTATATCTTCTCTTTCATCTATCTCCTCTTCGCTTTATCACCATAGTTCAGGATCTCATCTTCTGCTCTGTTCTCTATTGCAATAGTATTCTAACTGATATCTCTGTATCTAGCCTTTCCCATCTCCAAAACTGTCCATGTAATTGTGAATTGATATTATTAATAAAGTGTGTGTCTGACCATGTCGCAGCCCTTCTCTAGAAGGTTCAGTGGTTTCTTGTTGCTTCCAGGAAAAAAATACAAAATCTTCAACCTTGAACTTAAAACTTTTTACTATCTGACTAATTTACTTTCCCAAGCTGCTTTCATATTATTTCCTGTCAGTATTCTACATTTAATTCAAGGTAGACTACTGGTCTTTCCCCATATGTGATGCTACATCCCCTGTCTTTGTGTCCCAGGTCAAGTTAATCTTTGAACAACTCCTAGATCTCTTCAATTTTCAGCCCAGGTTACTTCCTAAAATCTACGTGATGCACTCTGTAGATCTTAAATCACTATATAAATGTCATCTATCTTCCTCCTCCTCCTCAGTCTTAACTTTCTTGCTCTAAATGAAACCAGAAGACAAGAAAGCTGTGGCTAAATGGAGGAATGGCTCACAGGCTTTTCCTTGAGAAGCTCATCATAAGTCAGTAGAGTTGGTTTTATTGTGAATCCAAAGGCAACGAGAAACTTAATTTCATGGGACATTTAGTCATCCTGTATTGCTATGATCATGATAGGTATTTGCAAAAAGATCATCTTGAAAATAATTTCATGCACCAATATCTGTTGAAGGGGATGGAAAGTTAGATAAATTTTGCAAAGAACTCTATAAAACCATTCAAAATTAAATCAACATATACATTGATAGAACTGAATGGTCACATGGCAAGCAAGATAGTGGATTAGTCACTTTCTTTGAGTCCTTTTAACTCTCTAGTCCTTAAAAAAAGTCATTATATGCTATCCATAGAACCAAAAGAATAAATCCTGAAAAGGCAAAATCTCTATGAATTAATATCAGACAATGTTAATTTTTAAAATACTCAACATCTTTAACATACTAGCCTTCACATATCACTGGAAGTGCACAATATGGACTTTCAGGTTATGGAATGGACTGCTACAAACACTCTGCTGGCACAATTTACCACCTCCCACCCTCCATCCCTTAAGTAATCATTGACTGTGTCCGATCATATGAAGGAAGGTTTCATTAGTTGCTGAAAATATACTGACTTATATCTGTGGTCAAAAACTAGTCTAGGTATGCCCAAGACTATCCAGTATCCTCACTTTCTCCCATCCAGAAAAAGTAGAAGATGCTGATTTATCCCAGTCATAGGGTAGGAGACCAATGTGTGTGGCCGCACCATGCCTAAAGGAGAGAAAACTTAAACCCAGTTGGGGACAATCCTGTCACCCCTAAGGATATTTATGGTAAGAATATAAGTTAGCTAACTCTATGTTCCCCAATGAGGCTGCAGCATTGCAGCCAATCTGAGGGGTGTAGCAATAAAGAAAAGAAGCCAGAAAGTGAGTTGTGGGGACATAAATCTTTGACTGAAACACTGAAGATTTTAAAAGGAAAAACCTTCAATAACAACCCAGAGCACAAACAGATAAATCAATAGTAAATATTCTACAACCAGAAGAAATGCATACTATATCCTAAGAGAGATTATATTACTATATCTTGAGCGATTATAAAGCTCATTTAATGATTATTACAAGATAAAGGAAAATAAAACAATGCCATGTGAAAATGCAGAATCCTCTGAATTCCCAAGATCATTGAACAATAAAAGTCTTCATAGAAGATTTTTTCAAAATAGAAATTAATACATAAAAGAAGAAATTATGAATGAATATAACTCAGGAATTAGAATTCCCACTGCAAAATTTAAACCATCAAAAGATAAGAAAAAATGGAATCCATGAAGGAATCTTTCTTTAAACAAGTGAAAGAGAGATGAACAGATTTAAAATGCAAAAATACTGAAGTGGAGGAAAATTTGGCATAAGAGAAGCAAAAGGCAATAACGTTTAAATAACATAGGATCTCTATATACGTCTAAATGATTGATCCTGAAGACAGGATGAATAAATACAGGTTAAGAATTATACATCTCCCAGAAGAGTATGATAAATTAAAAAAAAAAACACCTTAAATAGCATAGTTCAGGAAAAAAAATAAAACTAGAAAACAAAGCTCCCATTGAGGAAACCCACAAATTATCTACAGCAAACAAAACAAAACAAATACCCTGCATATCATAATCCAAGAAATATAGTGGTTAAATTGAAGAACTTTAAATGTGCAAGAGGAAGACTTCCAAATACAAAGGAGAAGAAATTCTAGTAACACAAGATTATTCATTACCTGCAAGAATACACAGAAGTAAATGTAGTAGCATATGGTGTTCCACAAAACAGGAGCTTAAGTTACAACTTGAACTGGCATAATTTGCAAACCTGAGCCTGATGATCAAAGAAAAATGATAAATATTAAGCAACAAAATGAGACGCATTTGAGGAATTTTCTGAAAAAATGTCAACACAATATTTGATTTGTAAATATCTCAAATAACAGAAATTAAAGAGATGTAAATAAATACAATTTCCAAGGAAAGAATAAATAATGAAATAAATTACCTGACATTGAGAGAGAGAGAGAGAGAGAGAGAGAGAGAGAGAGAGAGAGAGAGACAGAGAGAGAGAGAGAGAGAGAGAGAGAGAGAGACAGAGAGAGAGACAGAGACAGAGAGAGGGAAGGAGGGAGAGAGGGAGAGAGAGAAAGGGAAGGAAGGAGGGAGATAGGGAGAGACAGAGACCTATGGAGCAAATAAACAAATAAACCTCCTCAAAACAAAGAGAAATCATTAAGAGATTTTAAAAGCTCTGTAAGGGAATGAAACCATAAGTGGAACTTAAAAAAAATAGGAAAAGTGAAAATGGAGGAATAAATTTGAAGTACTTATAAACTCACAATTCCCTTACAACTGAACACAATCAATGTATTTTGTAGTTGGAATTTTAAGAGTGAGTGGAACAGGAGAGATAACAGAGGGATAAATAAAGACTTGGCAAAAAGGGTTACAGGAGAGGGAAATAGGGTGAAAGGAGAGGGAAAGATGACTGATGGGAGGCATTGAATGTAAGAGAATGAAAAGGGATGGTCTCAACTCCATGGGAGGGAAGGGATCTGATTGAAGAGTCTTCTCACAGGAGAAGAGGGGTGTGCTTGATTATGATGGAAGATGTCCTGGACCTCATGATGGCTTTAATCTGAAAGGAGTTGGCACAGGGAAGCCACCTTCTCTGTGAGAATTTGTGCCTGCATGAACTATATCCTGGCCCAGAAGAAAGGCTATGTGGCAGTTGGAATCAGAAGAGGAGGAGGAGGAGACATAGATGCAGACATGAGATGGCATAGCCATTGACAAAGAAACCAATCATGGGGATGACACAAGACAGAAACAGACTGCAAAATTTTGAGACACAGAGCTGCTTCTATTCTACATTACTTTCCTCTTGAGGTGATACATCTAAGAGTGAGGCATGGCAGAAAAAGGAATGAAGCGGTACTATCTATAATGATTGAAAAGACTGTTTAGCAGAAGGAATTAAAACTTGGTACTTCAGAAGTTTTAATTCAGTGAGGAACACTGAGTGATTAAAGAATAACTAAATAAAAGTGTATGTAACTCAGGAATTCAAGAATAACCTTTCAGAATAGATCGTAAGAAAAAACTGATGAAAAGAAGAAAAGAAACAGAGAAAATTTCTTAGAAAAAAATGAAGAAAAAAGCAAACTAAAAACATGAGAAACTGTAGGGAGAAAAAAGGGAGATTTTCAGACTAACCACTGAAGATTGATAACTGAAAGGAAAATCCCCAAACTAGAAAAAGATTGATAACTGAAAGGAAAATCCCCAAACTAGAAAAAGTAGGCAAATGGAAGCAGGATGAGTAAAGTGGGCAGTGAAGGGAATAATGTGTTAATAGAATTGCATCAAAGTAATTTAAATAGAACTTATCATAGGGACAAATCAATGATGACTTAAAAGAGGAAGGGGTTAAATATAAGAAAATAGCCATGACACTAAAGAAAAAAAAAACAAGCCTCATTCTTACAACTTTAATTATGAATTAGCTATGAAATTCAGTAAAATGAAATTAGCAGAATGAATAAGAAAACAAAACACCATAATCTGTTGTTTACAGGAAACACATCTAAAAAGCAAAGATAAGCATAATATCAAAATGAGAGCTGAGAATAAGATTTACTATGCATCAAATTAATAAAAAAAATTACAATTATTCTACAGACTAAACCATAAATAAAAATTCACCAGTGACACTAGAATAAATAAGAAATTACAACATGCTTAAGTTACCAGTAGACAATTTACACAATATCATTATTAAATTTGTGTACCAAATGTCTAACATACAAATTCATAAAGGAAATTAATTGAATTGTAAAAAGATAGATAATCAAACAGCAATAGAGGGAGACTTTAATATTTCTCTTTCAAAACTGGACAAATCTAATAGAAAACAATATAGAATTGAAAAAACAGAATTGGGATCTAAAAGATTTGTGGTATATTCTGAATGGGAATATTAAAGAATATATGTACACATGTATGTATAATTTTTATCAGAACCATATGACTTTTATTAAAAAGAGACAATATATTCTAGCATAGGAAATTATGAGTAAATATTTTTAAAAGGAGAGATTCTAACCACATCATTTGTAGATCATAATGCAGTAAAAATAGCAATACCTAAAGTGAGTACAGAAACACTCAGACCAATGAATCTTCTAGAATTCTATGATGTGCTATAATCCCAAATAAACAGAGACTTAATGAAATTCTGCACAAAATTTTGGATGAAGAACAAATGATAGAAACAACAACTACATAGCAGGGGTTGGATAGGAGTACATTCCATAGAAGTTGTCATAGGAGCTATATTCAAACTCCATGGGATGGTCCTTGAAGGCTTGTTCAATGGGGTGTGCCTCAATCTAATCCCTGGGCTACAACATAATATGTGAACCAGGGAAGGATAAAGCAAAGTGAACTGTAGACCAATACAACTAATTATTATTTATTAAAAATTTATGTAAAATCATGGCAAAAGACTACAAAAATTTATGTAAAGATCATAAATTATGATCAAGTTGTGTTTAGATCAGGGGTGGAAAAAATGGATCAACATTTGGAAAAACAACTTCATCACATGAAAATTAAAACTTTTTTAAGCCAAATGATTACATCAATGGATGTAGAAAAAGCCTTTGAGAATGTACATTCATTTATACTTTATAGTTTCTATAGTGTTTTCACACATATTTTCTCATTTTCTGCCTTACAAGAGCATAGTAACAGAAGTAAGACAAGTATATTTTTCTTAATTTTGAAGACAAAAAAATACAGTCTCAGTGAGGTTTTATGATTTAAGTTACTTAACAAATTAATGACAGAGTAGAAATTAGAGCTAAGGTTATCTGATTCCTTGTCCAGTGCTCTTTCTACTCTACCATTCTTCTTAGATTGTGGAGAACACCAAAATAAATATATTTTTACAAACTAAAGTTCTGTATTATGATTCTGTTTCATGTATAAAAAATTTTAAAAGAAATTTCCTTGCTAATTTTTTGCAATAATTTATATATGAGTCCATTGGTGTTTTTAAATATTAAATCTAGTTTATTTCATTTATACTGTGCTTATAGCAGTTAATATTGAAATTAAATATTGAATTATTAAAAAAAGTTTTAATAAGGACTCCATTTCTAAATCATTTTATGATATGAGAATCTTCTTGATGGGAAAGATCATATCCATACCCAATAATTTACTTTGTAAAGAGCCTAGTCTAATACCAAATATGAGCAGGGAGTGATAAAGTGCTTTTGGTGCACAATTGAAGATGATAATGAATAACTAGTAGCAAGCTTTATTTGGTCTGAAAAATCCTTTGTATTGCACCTGGGACCCATCATGTAAAATGAAGGAATACAAGGTCTAGGGATTATGGACTGGTCCCCTAAGAGGGTGGAACACTATATACTTTTCTGATGGATGGGGCAGAGGAGATGAGGGAATGAGGTGGACTAGGACCTAAAATCCTGGCGTAACTGCGAGAAAATGGGACTCTAAAAGGTTAAAAACCATAATCAATCCTGCCTGTGGTTTTCCATTTGTTACTAACAGACTCTAACAAAGGTCCAGAGAGGCTTATTCTATTTCAGTTGTTAAAGGCCTCTAAAGTAATAATAAAAAATGTAGATTCATGAAAATAAAATAGGACAGAAAATGAGCACAGCATAATTTGAAGATCATTTTAAAAATTAATGAACTTTTCCACCAATTTTTTTTTCTGTTCAGAGGTGCTAATTATTGAGGAAAAATCTAGCTTTGGAGAATAGCAAAGCCATTCAAATGTTTTGACCCATGGTTGAATAATAATGGTCTTTTATCTGCTAAATTTGAGACCTCTCTATTTATTGAGATTCAGGTTAGATGACTCTCCCCTGGCCTAAATTCTGATGGGCTTGGTTAATATTATAATACTGATTATAGAAAAAACATTAATATTTTATATTATAATATTATAACTACTGATACTCTAAAATTCGATCTTTATTCATCACCATCTTGTGGTGCAAACTCCTTTTGTGTTTCTCATTGCCTCTAGGACACATTTCTTCCTGTCTTCTGCCTTCTTCCCAGAACTCTGCAAATCAGTCCCAGGTGTCCTCCCTTTCTCACCATGCCCTCCGACCTCCTGGAGTGTATTACCCAGTTCTGGGAATTCTTGTGCCTATAAAGCAGGATTGCACTAGCAGAGCCTCAGGAGTCAATAGTCTTCTATCTAAGCGATCTCTTGGTCTAATGTAGATGCCTCCTGAGCAGAGCCAGGTCTATCTAACTCTTATGGAGCTTCTGGTCTTCTGCTTCTCTCAGCAACATCTGGGTTCAGAGCTCTCATGAGGCAGCCCCACTTGCAACATTGCATAGGATCACCAGACCTAGACTTGGAAGAGAGTTTAGTGACTTTTTTTGCTCAATCTTGTTATTTTAAAGATAAAGGTAGTGGTTATATAATGTGTCAAAATTCACACAGGCAGGAAATAGCAATTCAATTCAGTTCAGCTAATATTTATTAAATACTAGGTATAAAATACTGTGCTTGGTGTTTATTGCTCAAGCAGTGCTGCCTTTTGAGCTATGCAATCACAGGGTTCTTCTCTCTCATTAGAGAAAGTTCCTAGATTTACCTAGGTCACAAAAAACCATATGGTAGGAGCAGCATTCTACTCAATCCCTCCCACCATCCAAGTTATGATAATTTTTTTTTTAAAGGCTTTGAAATGATCCTTGTGACTTGGGTTATTGACATCACTTCCTTTATGCCAAAGTACAAATAACAGATTCCCAGCCTCTGTCTGATGCTTGGCTGGCTTACTACAACAGGCAACCCAGACAATAGAGATTGGTTTAGCTAAATCTATTCAGAATGTCCTTCATGTACATTCTTGTTGAATGTTCTTTGCCTAACATTGCTAAGTAAATCTTCTTAAGCCGACTGCTGTGTGTGTCTTATTTCATTCCAACATTGCACTGAAACTATCCAAGGACCAATCTGAGTCAGGCCCAGTCTACTATAACAACATACATTATGCATAATAATAAACGAGTGAAATTTCTTGCACTCTCAAGAGTACTGTCATGTTTTCCCCCTTTGGCCACCATCTACACTAACCTATCCTCTTACACAATTTACAGGGTGAGTAAACAAATTCCTCCTGAAACCCTGTGGTAATTTAGAGGCCAGGAACAAATGATCTCAATCTCCACCATCAGAGAGTAGAGCAGGAAAAGCTTGTAGTGTTTCACACGATCAAAGTAATGTAAAATTATTTCTGTATGTTTCTGACACAGAACTCTTATGTTGTGTCACCCATATGTCAGATCTTAGAGATTTTCAGATAATTAAAGACATTATAGCAGGTGACAGCTGTTGCTGTATGCACAGTCTCTTGCTCATCTAGTTGCTGGATGCCTGTGACACTCAGATGATGATGGCTATATATTCTAGGCTTCATTAGCTGATTGTTTGGACTGCGTCTGTGTTTTTAGGCATAATGCTTGCAGCTTGTTGAGTCTCAACTGATATTTTAAACACCCAGATTGGGAGCTCGGGGGAGTGGGAGGATGGTGATTCCTTTGGCAATAATGGGAAAGTTAGAAAGAGCGGGGAGTTTTGAAAGAAAAATGAGTCCAATTTTGAAATGTAAAGTCTAATATGTCTATAGGACAACCACTTCAAGATGTTCAAAAGGTGGCTGGAGATATGAGTATAGAGGTCAGCAGAGATAGTAGGCAGGATAAATAAATCTGAAAATCATCTACATAGAGATAATAATAGAATCTATGAGAAATGATGAGATCAACAAGGGAAATAGTACAGCAGGAAAAAAGGGCCTGGGACAAAGTCCTAAAGGTCCGCCATTGTCAGTGGACATGACCAGGATAAAGATCCAGCAAAAGACAATCAAATGAGGGTTTTTTTTGAGGATAATGGAGGTATGAATGGGTACATTTGTAGCAAAAGGGAAAGAACTCATAGAGAAAGAGAAATTGAAAATCAATAAGACAGTAAGTGATGTGTGGGGTGGGGGGATAATCTTCCAGAGAGACCGCATAGAAAGGAATCCCTTACGCATGTAGAGGGTCTTGCCTTGGGAGGAAGGGCTATCGCTTAATATGATATAGAAATGAAAAAGTAAAGATTGAGATTGGAGGAAAGCATCTGAATGATGTGAGATGAGAAGGAGGGGAAAGAGGGAGTTCAGTGAATGGTCTCCATTTTTTCAATAAAACAAATTTCTAATCTAGAGGATGGGGAAGGGGGATCTGTGGGAGATTAAATGTTTTCAGAAAAGAAAAACATCTCAACAGGCTGGACTCGTGGGCCAAAAACCAATATTCTATTCATTTCAACAATAATTTATTCATTCTTTATACTATGTTCAAGGTACCATACAAAACTATGGGAGAAATATGCAAAATGAACATTCCTTGTCCAGAAGGAGCTTGCATTCTCCTGGGGCAATACAGTGCATGAACATAGATAAGTAAATATAGTTTTAGAAATTTTTTCAAGAATTAGCCAGGATGGTACAACTAGTAAGTGTCTGAGGGCAAGTTTTGAACTCAATCCTTCTTGACTCCAGGCCCAGCACCCTATCCTCTGATCCACCTAGATGTACACTACTTACAATGGAAAGAATCAGAAAAGGTCTCATGTGGGAGATGACATCTGAACTGGGATTTGAATACATTTTGGGATTCCGTAGGGTAGAGATGAAAGGTGGTATATTGTGCATGTGGAAAACCAAGACATTGGGGGGCAGTTAGGTAGCATAGTGAATAGAGCACAAGCCCTGGAGTCAGGAGGACCTGAGTGCAAATCTGGCCTCAGACACTTGACACTTACTAGATGTGTGACACCCCCATCACCCCCAAAAAAAAGACATTGGAAAGGATGGAGCCAGGATAGCAGAATACAAAGAACCAGGACAGACTAGTTATTCCTTTCAACTACTCCAACAAAGACCTAGGAAAGTACTAGATTTATTTTTGATGTGTTAATTCAAAGAAAACTCACAATGATTAATTTTTCCAGTTGAGGGTGACATTATGGAGGTCTGAGGACAGACAGACAGGGGTCTGAGGAAACTAAGTACAGGATCTAGCCAAAAGAACACAGGGTAGAGCCTTCTAGCCTAGGGACTGATGGGGCCAGCAAGCATTTATTGGAGATCCAACCATTACAAGCCTACAATCATGCTGTGGAGACACAAACTAGGGGCAACAATCTTGCCTCCTATATAACAGATATCTTTGGGCACATGAATTGTTCTACACCTGTGAGCTTCCCAGCTCTGCAAAGGAGTGGGAATGGGAGTATCTTCTCATTTATCTATTTTGATTCATATTTCTTCTGACTTTGTAATTTTGCAATATTCATTTTTGATTGTTTTGTGGTTCTTTACATTTCCATGGTTGTAACTGCGATATATATTGTTTCCTTGGCTACACTTCATTCTGAATAGCTACATTTCAATATAATTGCTCTTCTTTTGGATCTTTTGTGCTTTATTTTATGCATTTTAAAATATTATTCTGAGATGAGATCCATAGGCTTCTCCACACTGTGAGGTGGATCCATGACATAGAAAAAAGTTATTCAATGCAAACTACGTGCTTGATAATATTTGAACATCTTGCAGTGTGAACACTTCGAGGGCTACTCCTTTGTTGAAATGGAAGATCCATGGATGTGGTACACAGCACATATTTTTTACATTTTTTTATATATTGATTGTAGTAATTTCTTCTTATCTTTATTCTTTCTTTTCCTTATCTTCCTTCTTTTCTTTAAAAATATTAATTGTCACCTGGCAAGGCTCTCCAGGACTTGGAGGGGAGAAAGAAATTCTGAGTGATGTAAAAGAAAGGACGGAAACAAGTATTTATTAAAAACTTACTATGTGGCAGACACTATGCTAAGAACTTAACACAAGTTATCAGATTTGATCTTTACAATAAACTTGGGAGATGGGTGCTAGGCACTGTACTAAGCATTTTACAAACTCATTTGAGCCTCACAACTCTTTATAGTTGAGGAAACTGAGGCAGACACTGGTTAAGAGCCCAGGGTCATGCTCATTGAAAGTATCTGAGACCAGATTTGAATTTCCAGATTGTCTTGCTTCTAAGGCCAATGCTCTATCCACTGAGCCACCAAACCTACTAATGATATCAATAAAATATATTTAGACATATTAAAAATAATAAAAAATAAAGATATCAATAAATAGAATATATTATATATTTATATATATTAAAAAAACCAAGTCCACCTATTGGGGACTAAACATATTATGATATATTAATGCATTGGAATGTTACTGTATAATAAGAAAGGAAGAAATGGGCAGTTTTAGAGAAAACTGGGAAGATCTCTATAAACTGATACGGAGTAAAGTGAGCAGAACTAGGAGAAAACTTTGTAAGATAACAACAACATCTTAAAAACAACTTTGAATGAATTTATAACTTTTATCAATGCACTGGTAAATCATGAATTTTGCAGACTGATGATGAAACATGCCACCTACTTTCTGACAGAGATAGGGGATGAACTTAAAATGAAGAATGAGACACATTTTTTGGACATGGTCAAGGAAGGAAATTGTCATGTTTGACTATGCCTTTTTGTAATGAAGGTTTTCCTTTGCTTTTTTTTTTTAATTATTCAGTTGGAGACCAGTGGGAAGGAGAATGGTAAATGCTTGTAAAGTTAACTTTTAGTGTGTGTTTCCTTTTGAATTTTGTCACTGTGCTTCTGTGCCAATACCATCCTCCAGTTGCCAACCTGCTTTTTAGCTACATTATGTGCTGTCCTTTGAGGCCCAAGATGGTTTTTCTTTTGCTTACTTTTTGTGTCTTTAGTGGTGAGGAAGCACTCAATCACTGACTGTTAGCTTGGATAATAATGTCTAGAAAAATGTTTTTGCCTTTTTTTATTTCTCTTTTACCCTCTTCCCCCTAAGGGCAACGAGGTGGTACAGTGAATAGAGACCAGTACAGGAATCAGGAGGACCTGAGTTCAAATCTCACCTCAGACACTTGACACTCACTAGCTGTGTGACCTTGAACAAGTCACTTAACCACAGTTGCTTCATCCTGGGTCATCTCTAGTCATCCTGAGGAATATCTGGTCATTGGATTCAGATGGCTCTGGAGGAGAAGTGAGGGTGGTGACCTGCACAGCCCTCCCTCACTCAAAACAAAGTCAAGTGCAAGTCACGCTATTATTCCTCTGATGGCATGGTCTTCTTCGGCAACACATACACCCCCTTCTCCCTGCTTTCTGGTCAAAGGAACTGGGCTTTTTATCCTGGAGAAAAGGTGTCCTAGGGGAACATGACAATTATTTTCAAGTATCTGAAGGACTGTAACATGGAAGAGGTATTGCACTTGTTCTGACTGTCCCAGAGTTCAAAACTGGTAGGAATGAATGGAAATTGATTGTAAATGTAGGCTTACTGTAGAGAAGAATTTCCTAGCACTTGCAGTAAACATGGGGTAGAGCTGCTGAGGAGGTTGTGATTTTACTGGAAGCCTTCAAGCAAAGACTAAACAATCACCTATCAGATAGGTTGCAGAGTTAGTTAATTCTTCCTCAGGCATGGTTTGGAGTGCATTGTCTGGAATGCCCCTTTCGTCTCCAAAATTCTATGAACTTGCTTTTAACTTTCAGTATCTTTAACAGTTAGTACATCACCTTCCTGGTGAAAATCATGCTCTTGTTCTACTCAATGACAGGAGGGTCACTGGTGGGTCAAAAAATAGAGGACCAGCTATGTCCTCCTTTCTTGTTTATGCTTCTACCCATCAGGTACAGTAATTAGCTCCCACCACCATCAGCACTAATTTTCATTCTGAGTGCCATGGAGCAGCATTCATTTAAGGAGCAGTTTTGATGTCTGTACTATTCTCAATTGTTCAAGGATCTAAAGAGATTTAGGGTTTTGATGCCAAACAATGTAAGGTGTTTTGGTGTGGACTTATGTTTCTTCTGTGGAGGAACTGCCACCGTGGATATATTCAATTTGCTTAGGGGGGGAACCTTGGATTATTGAGAGGTTACCCTATACCATCTTTGGCATACCCCAAACATTGAAACAGCCAGTCCTCATAGTTTTTTATTTTAAATGTGGTTGCATAAAAATTCATTAGCTGAACAAAAGTTATTCTGCTCAGGTGTGGTGTGGTCATCTACTTTAGACTCAGGAGTCACTAGGTCAATACTTCTGGTGTCTTAATCAGAAGAGAAAGGGTAGTTATGGATCTTAAATATCTGCAGGTGCTTTGGCTGATGTTAGCTTCTGCAGGTGATAATTTAATTGATGCCTAAGTGTTTCAATTGTCTTGTTTTGAAAAATATCCACAGTTAAACTATGAGCTCTTCGAGGGCAGGTACTATGAATCTTTGTATTCTATTTTCATTTATACAAGGATGATTATAAAATGGTCATTTAGTAAATTCTCATTAGTTAATTTCTGGGGCACATTCATTTAAAATTACTTGGAGAATTATTGAGGCATTTTTCACTGTTAGGTGACAGAGTAAAATTGTTTCAATACCTACAGATAGTGAACCTAGGCAAATATAATAAAGTTGCACCCTAAGATTTCGTCTGTTAATATTACCTGGGATGATCATTACTGGAAATAAAAATGCTGATGAAAAAGAGTAATAAAACCTACCTATAATCCCAGAGTCCCATTTTATTAATCAATTTTGATGTCTTCACTCGACAATTCTGTTTTGAGTTACTGGAAAGCACCAAGATTGCCTGGCTTTCATTTTCACTCCTTTTTGATCCCTGGCCATCTTTGAGTAGATGCATTAAGGAGAAGTGAAGTGACCAAAGGGAAGGAAGAAAGAGAGAAGTGGCAGGTGGAGCAAGAGGCATGAATGACCTGTAAGATGGATAATTGACTCATGAATAATCAAGTATTCATTCTGATCTAATGCAATTATTTGAGGCATGAAAAGACATGACAACAGGAGGGCAGATAGCCACATCTGAAATATGTGTGTAACATATCAGATTGTGGCTGTCAGTATTCAACAGAAGAGTTTTTGAATGTTTTTTTCATACAGTGAATTTGATGCAAGGTTTTGCAAAATGAAACCAATATCAATATCATTAAGTGGAA
The DNA here is from genome assembly GCA_023548195.1 of Bettongia penicillata ogilbyi. Classification (NCBI taxonomy): domain Eukaryota; kingdom Metazoa; phylum Chordata; class Mammalia; order Diprotodontia; family Potoroidae; genus Bettongia; species Bettongia penicillata. Next base: position 1,131,936 of record JAJHZJ010000066.1, on the reverse strand, counting down.
AACATCAGGGCAAATTGGAGTATCTAAGGGAAAACCAAGGTCTCTATATTTCTGTTATCATACATAACAATTATTTTGCAACTTGCTGTCCTTGGGATCTTGATTGTTCACTCAAGAAATTCTCTAGCACAGGTGTTGACACAGACTGAAGAAAACTGAGACATTAAATGCGATGCTCAAACCAATGTTTATTGTTTCACCATTCCTTAATTAGTTTCTATAGCATTCTCACTGTGGTTAAAAAGATGAGGTACAGCTTAATGTTAACTAAACAATTCATCATAAAACATCATTTACTGCATATGACTGAGTTAGAAACAAGGTGGTGTGATAAAGTCATGAGCCTTGGAGAAAGGAAGACCTGGGTTTACATCGTGCCCCGACAACTATTACTGTGATTCTCCCGAAGACAATTCCCATACTGGGAATTCCCTCCACCCTTACAATCGAAAGTCCAGATCAGACTACATTACATTGTTTGGTTTAACATTTTAAAAATATTGCCATACACATCTGACTTCTCAAATTGTGATCTTTTATCTCATTTAGCTTTCCCTCTATAGAGAAAGTATATATGAAGGGATGTTACTTCATAATTTGCTTACTAAGTAGACTGTAACCTTGTCAGCTAAATGCAGTTAAACTAGCAGCAGACTGATTTTGAAAAAGTATCAATGCCCAATATAAGTTCTGCTAAGATAACTGAATAATTTTTTAATGATTTCTTAAAACTCTTTGTTGTAATGCATGTTGGTAGTTTCTTTAAAACATCTTACTAAGGTCATCAGTATTACTCATCTTTGCATTAACTACTCTCCCTTTGAATTTTGATGAATTATCATTTAGGGTGGCATCTGACTATAATAAGATGAAACATAAGCCCGTTGCTTATTAACAGAATCCTCTGTTATTTTTTAGTTTTATCACTTGTCTGTGGCATAAGCTGGAGAGCACACCAACTTCCTGGGACTCATTTCTATGCGTGTGAAAGTGAGAATGATAAAGTGTGTTGTTGCTCAGAGTGATAGTACCAATTTGGAGATAAAGAAAAATCCTCGATGATTAATTAGATAATTTTTATAAGACCCTGCAAGTTTCCAGATGAATATTATTATATTTCAAAGCTTCATCTCCCTAGGTACTTTCTTCAGACCATGAGGATGAAGTCCCAGGAAAATGGCTGAAATAATAGACTAATATTATAATTTAAATAGAAGAAAGGGACTTCTATAGAGTTCTAAAACAATGAAACGTTGTTCTGAGTAATGTCACAGATTGATTAGTACTGGTTATTTGGTGGTGGGGGAATAGTCCCTTTTTCTGGTGAAAACTTGGGACCATGTAGCAAAGATTCATCAAAAGATTCTGTGGAGAATACAGCAGAAAAATTTCCTATGAACAGGAAAGAAAGAAAACTCCTAAAATGGCTACTAAAATAATCATTACCTTTTTGATCCATTATGGAGTTTTGCTTTGATTGTAAACACTTCCTTAGAATTTCTAAATAAAGTAACAGTTCTCTGTCAGATAAGAGCTTTGCTTGCCTTAGCCCTAATTCTCTACCTCTGGAGAACTAGTCTAATGAGTGTGTGAAAATTTGTCCAAATCAGCTATATGTAATTGGCTCCAGCCCACGCTTCACGTCCTATTTTCCCATCAACCAGGACACCAGGTCCTACCCCACACTCTTTTCTGTTCTGCCATTGAGAATACTCCTCCCTTTCCCCATTCTTCCACAAGCTCCATTCTATCTCTTACTCTAAAAATAAGAATCAAATCAATACTACTATTACTACTGAAAAGGGCAGGGCAATCAAATGTTCAATGGCTTAACTCACAATTCTTGTGATTGTCTAATCCAAAACTTCCTTCCCTGGTTATCACTCTCCTTTATGGATTGCATATCCCTACCAGAATATAAGATCCATGAGTGTAGGGACAATATCATCTTTATATTTTTATGACCAGCACCTACTACAGGGGATGGTACCTAGAAATGCTTGTTGATTCCTTGATTGGGGGCACTCTGTCCCCAAACAAAGCAATTATCAATTTACTGGATGCCCTGAATGATAATTTCATCCTTCAAGAGCTGAAGAAGCCAACAAGGGGAGCTCCTTTTCTGGACATAATCCTGACCAACTGGCTACTGAAGTAGAAAATGACAAACTTTTTGGAAAGCAACCACTCCAATTTTAGAATTTGTAGCATAGAGAGGAAAACAGAATAACTGGCCAAACACCTTATATTTTGGAAGGCCAGATATCGAAGGGTTTGGAGAAAGGAGGATCTCAATGAACTAAAATCCTACGGGGAAAGTCAGGCTGGCAGGGATTAAAAGATCACAAGAATGAAGCTCTAAAGAGGAGAAAAGGGGGAGATGTCTAAAGAAACCTAAATATGATACACAATGAACTTGGTGGCAAATTAGATTTTAAAAGATACATAGAGAAGATGGAAATAGCGGCGGGTATTAGAGAGGTAATATACTTTCCAGCCTGGAACTGGATTAGATTTTTACTTAGTTATTTTAAGGTAGATATGTCTTTTCTCCTTAATTAATTTCCACTGTAAGCTCCCTAAAGGCAGAGGCTGTATGTCTTACTTCTTTTTCTACCCTCACATCGATTAGCACAATATTGATAGGGGAAGTAATGGCTGTTTACTAAACTGCTGAGTTGACTTAATTCTGTTTCCTTTATCCTTAGGATGTTGGATTCACAGGGGTAACATCCAATATTCTTCTTTCTGATAGTTTCCCCTAATAGCATTTTTCTGTGAACTTTCTGAGGAAGACATTTCCCCTAATGTCCCTACCCCCTTTTAAAAATTTTTTGGCTTTATCTTTTTTTTTTTTTTTTTTTAGGAGAGCATTGTTTCTCATGCACTTTCTCTTTCAGCAATTATACTACCTCCTGATGCAGAAAAGTTCCCTGTCAGCTCAATAAGGCAGCAATTATCCTTTGTTAAAAGAACATATGCAAAAAACCCCAAAAACACAACAAAAAATCTCTTCCCCTTAAAAAAGAGAGATAGTTAATTATCACCTGATGCCCAGACTCCCCTTCATCTCCAAGGTGTTTTAAAAGGTTGTGGCTGAACAGATGTAATTTTATGTCTTCCCAAAACTAATTCTAGAAGAAATTGCAATCAAGTTTGTTTTAACACATTAGGGGCCTTGTGGCTACACAAACCTTTTTGGGGGAATGGTTTGATTCTGAGCTGCAGCCACAACTAAGGTTGATGAAAATTGTTTGTGCCCAATATGACAAAGTATTCATAAATGGGTGGATTTTCCTGGGGACTTTTAGTATTTAAAAACTCCTATTTTTACCCTTTTCTGGTAATACTGTTTTAGAACCTGTTGGATTTATTTATTCTTTTTTTGTCTTTCTTGAAACATACTTAGTACAGTGTCTAGTACATAGTAAGTGATTAATAAATGCTTATTGATTGTATCAGAACTTAAAAATAAACTGGTTCTACAAATGCCTCTGTGATGTAATTGCTATGTACTATATTCTCCACTGAATACCTGGTAAAGGTTGCTAGTACAATTATCTGCTATGCTATGTAGGTTAAATAAAATTCTGAAGTTTCAGCAATTTTCCCCTTCATGACCATATTAGTCTGCTTACAATAATACCCTAATATTGAATATTTACATAACCTAGTTTTGAATGGGATGTAGACTTGATGTGATGGCATACCTTGGGCAAACATCCACACTGGTCCTTGCTTTGAGAGGAAGGGGGAGATTCAATGGAGATGTTGCCCAATAGGATGTTCCCCTATGCCTGACCCATGTTACATGCCTGCTTATATTATGACCAATTTTTTTTTAACATTACCCTAGCTAAGAATTTGTCTTTGGCCAATACAATCGAATGTGACCCAGAGACACAGACTAAAATTACCAACATTGGCAAAAATAAAGGGAAAAGAAAATATGCTTTAACCATATTTTCTGGGCTTACTATCCAACTTTTTTTTTGGTTCATTATCTGCTTTGAGACTGCTTTTAAAGTATTTTCTGAGAATACTTCAGTGAATCTGTGATCTCATCATTGTGTATACTTCCTCCGTGTGTACTGATTGCAACTCAATTTATACCTTATCTTGTATAATTCTTGTCTGTCCCATTCCATGAATTTTCCATATGAATGGAAAGAACTTAGTATGTGCAAAACACTGAGCTGAGCACTGAAATATGAATAAAAAAAGGCATTCTTTATTCTCATGAAGCTCACTTTCTAAAATGAGAGAGGACAACATACATAACAGAGTTCAGCTTCAAGTCAGATGGAAATACATCATGGCCCATAGGATTTAACTGCAAAGAAGACAGTAATGCATCTTAAATGCTATTTCAACTGATAATCCCATAAATGTTTTTGATGTTGAGCCATTTGATAATTATTGTGAATATATGTAGGGGTATCCTGTAGTGTTTCAGGCAGGGATATGCTGGATTCAGTTCTAATCAACAAGAGCTGATCAGAAATCAGTAAGCTGCAAATTGGAGTTCGTTTTATTATTTTGTTGGTTGCCTAGACTTAAGAAAGGATTAATAATGTAGATTACATTAAAAAGTAGTTATGCAAACATTTTTTTCTTCAGATAGCCTAATTGTTAAATGTATACAAGCATACCTCTGCCTTGCTTTATAAACATTGCTTGAGCTCAGCAGAGGTGCAATAGAAGGTTCAAGCAATTGTTGTCACCAGATTGGAGGCTTCATGACGGGAGGCTAATAATCATGATAATAACCAACATTTATATATCTCTTTAAGGTCTGCAAAGTGCTTATATCCTTTATCTGAATGATCCTCACAACATCCCTGGTTGAGGGCTTGGTACAATCAACAATGTTGTTTGCAAACAGAAGGATGTCATTCCTTTCTTGATCAGCTGCTAAAATGAAGAAAGGGTAATCCATTTCTATCTATGTAATGGAGGGATAGAGCCAAGATAGAAAAGTGTTAGGAAGAAGGATAGCCCAGGTTCTCTAACATATCTCCTCCACAAAGATAAAGAAAATGCACCAGGCCAAGTCCTATCAGGAAATCCAAGGGAAAAAACCACGAGTATTTTTTTTTCCAATCTTGGTTGAATTAAGGAGGTAGAGAGATCTACAGACACTGAGGAGTGGATCTAGTTATGAGCATAACTTGTAGAGTATTACATTACCTAGGTAATGAAAGGTGAAGCTTTGCATTTGAGCATGACCAAGTGTCAGACTCATACAGGAGCACCAAGCTCCCATTCAAGATTTAAAGCAAGTGCCAAGTGGCACCTCCGTTGACTATTTTCTAGTTCAGTCACAGTGGACTAAGGAGAATACCTGTCTCTGGGTTAGGGAGAAGGTTAAGGGCTCTTGGCTGCGTACTGAGCAAGGAGCAAATTTTGAAGCAAGTAGCAACTGTGAGATTCTGAACTCAGGAGTGGAGTGCAGTTTCTGTTGTAGCCTAGAGAGAAGCCTGCAGTGGAATAACCAGGGCAGGGATTCCAAGCCAAAAGAGAACCTGCAGTTTTCTCAGAAAAGATTCCCAGCTGGCTAATAGTGGATGTGTCCAGCAACAGTTGACCACAACTCCTAAGCAGCGACTGGTCTATAGGAGTTTTGCTCAGCCCTGAACCTGGGTCAGGAACTTGTTGAGTTTTTATAAGGAGGTTTGTGATTATACTTTGCCCTGGATCATACCATTTTGGTAATAACTGAGAACTGGGAATTAATACAACATTCAATACTCCAAGAAAGCAGACTCCAGAAGCAGATTGGAAGAATGAGTAAACGAACAATTAAAAGAATCCTATCACTATTATAGTGACAGGGATGCTTAATATGTCTGTCATTCAGAAAAAAAGAATGACTCTAAAATCTCCACAAAGTAACAAAAAATATAACTTGAGCACAAGTCAAATCAGAATTCTTGAAAGAGAGAAAACAAAAGTTTTAAAAAGAGCTAAAAATAATTAAAAAAAACCAAATGAGAGTGCTAGAAAGAAAAATGGGAAAAGCAATGAGTTATAGAAGAAGGATTTGGAGAGTTCATAGCATGGAAAAAAGGCATAAAACCTTACCTAAAGGGAAAAATGCCTTGAAAATTAATCATTTATCAAGTAAAAGCTAATGATTCCCTGAGACAACAAGAAAGGTTAAAGCCAAGTCAAAAGACAGAAAAAATGGAAGACAATGTGCAATATCACATGGCAAAAACAATTGATGCCCAAAAACAGTTTGATGAGAGATAATCTTAAGAAAAAAAGAACTTCCAGAAATCCATGACCAAAAAGAAGCTTTGACATTATGTTTCAAGAATTCCATGCAATCTGGGTCTATCCTTCCTTCTGGAGTGATCCCTCAAGTTGCCATTAGTATGACTGATCCTCAAAAGTTGCAAGGGCTACACAGGCTACAATACAAAAATATGGGTGACCCAAATTGCTGCAACTTCCCAATTTTTAGATAAAATTCTGTGTGCCTCTTGAGGCAACACCATCATTATATGAAAGATGATTAGAGACTAAGTCAACTATGGGATCCGCAGTTGGCCCTTTGGGGGTCACTCTGACTTTATTAGTGTGTTCATTTCCTTTGACAGCCAATTTGTCTGCTCAGGCTTCTGGGATGCCACATTAGGACTGTGGGATCTCATACTAGCACTACTACCTGATATTTTATTGGTTACATGAAATATAGTGAGTGAAGTATAGCATTTTCTGGCCACTACTAGATTTTCTCTGGTACAAGATGATCAAGCTGTAGAACACTCGTGCGTATCTGTAAATACATTGTGTGGGGTGAGAGTCTCTTGGAGTTAGTGTCTTTTGTTTATTTAAACATTTTGTTTAAAATTACTTAATTATATATATGTATACATAGATAAATATAAATTATATATTGATAAATATAAATTATATACATATATATTAAATCAACAAAAGTCTGAGAAAGAAAAATAACCAAGCCCCTATAACAAACGTGTTCAAGCATAACAAATTCTCACATTGGCCATGTTCCACTCTTCCCTCCTTCTCTGAATTTCTCAGTCAGTACTCTGAGTTCATCACCTCTATATCAGGAAATGCTTCATGAGTTTTTGGAATGGTAGTGGGTTATTCTGTTGATTGGAGTTCTTAAGTCTCTCAAAGTTGTTTTTATAATATTGTTGAAAGTGGTTAACAAAATGCTCTCTTCCTCTTCTATGCTACTTTGCATTAGTCTATACAAGTCTTCACAGATTCCTCTGAAATCATCCTTTTCATAATTTTTTTTTACAGAACAGTAGTTTCTCCATAAACTCATATACTATAACTTGTCTCATCCATTTCCCAGTTGGTGTTTTCCAATTCTTTGTCACCACAAAAAGAGCTACTATAAATATATTTGTATATCCTTAGTGCATGCTTTGCTTAGGACCACTCTGACCCTTAATCTTTCTTCCCTCTTATTCTATCCTGTTTCCATTTCCCTTCTGTTTCATTATTATTACTGAAATGTGTTTTGTACCCAATTGTGTCTGTCATTCAGTAACTCAATGCACATTTATTAAATGCCTTCTATGTTCCAGGCACTGTGCTAAGGACTGAGAACACAAAGAAGTATATTTTTGCTTCCTTTGACAAGTTCAGATGAAGTAAAATTCAAATATCAACTGCTCCTCTCACCCCTTCCTGCTTGTTCTTGTACCCTGCTTTGCACTGCTTTGCACCCTGCTTATGAGATGACTTTCTCCATTCTTCTTCTCCATTCTATCCTCCCAGGAATACTTCTCCCTCCCACCCTTTCCATTCTTTTAAGATAAAACCATAAAAGAACACTCCCAGGCCTTCTGTCTAATTAGACTGTCTCTAAGACCTTGATGATTGATAGTACTTTGAAGAGATACATGTCATCTCTGCTATTGGAATGTAAACAATTTTTGCTTATTTAGTGCCTTATGTTCATCTTTTTTTGTCTTGACTTCTGTGTTTGCACTTCAGAGTTCTTATGCAGCTCTGATCTTTTCACCAGGAATGCTTGGAAGTCCTCTATTTCAGTGGTGTCAAACTCTAAAAGAACTGTATGCCTGTGGGTCATAGATTGATTTCTTCTTGTTCTTCAGCTATTTAGTTATGCTCAACTCTTCATGACCCCATGAACCATAGCATGCCAACACTGTTCATGGGGTTTTCTTGGCAAAGATACTGGAGTGCTTTGCCATTTCCTTCTCCAGAGTACTGAGAGGTTAAATGACTTGCCCACGTTCACACAGCTAGTAAGTGTCTGAGGCCAGATTTGACCTCCTGTCTTCTTGATTCCAGTCCCAGTGATTTATCCACTATCTACCTAACTGTCTTATATTGACTTAGTAAACCACAAATGTACATTATGTTATAGGTATTTGTTTTATTAAACATTTCTTAGCTACATCAGCTGCGTTTGGCAGTTTTGTGAACTGCATATGTCCAAATGACTGTGAGTTTGACACCTTTATTCAAGAGTACTTCTTGACTTCTGACTTTATGTGAGAGCTGGTCTCTATGCACTTCTGGAGGGAATATCTGGTCTGGTCTTGCTGCTGCATTCTTGGGGTTTCGAGTGTTATGCTATTGCAGGACCTCATGAATAGCTCAGGCTGGGGACCTGCACACACCTTTATTACACCCAAAGTGAGTGGCCTGATCTAGGGCAAAATCTAATTCCTGCTCTCCTGATCTGAGCTCTAAGAATTCATGACTTGGATTTGGGTCTGAGCAACATGCCTAGGAGTATGCCTCCATTGGAGTTCCAATAGACTGCTGCTGTTTTCAATCAACATCAGCCAGCTGGAAAACTCTGCTGGTTAATGTGTAAAGTAGACAAACAATATTTTCTGTAACTAGAAACAGTGTATGTATTTGTATTGTTAATTATTTTTTATGTGATTAAAGATCTTTCCCACCCATTGATGGGCCTGCTCATTCTGGGAAGCTTGATTAGGGGAGTTGTTTTGTAAGAGAGTCACAAATACCTTTTGTTTTTTCTTTTGAGGCACCGAGTCAAAGGGTTGTGATACTCTCTGGCTCTAAAAAAGGTATAAATATTTTGAGTTGAGGTTTTACTTTGGGACTTAGTTTTTGGTAGAAAGTTCGAATGCCAGATGAGGACTCTGAGAAGTCACTAAGGAGCCCCCCAGCTTTGAGAACCCTTTGATCCAGTAAACCCCTGCTCAATCTATATCTGAAAGATATTCCCCTAAAGGGGAAAAGGATCTATTTGTAGAAAAAGATCTATAGCAACTCTTTTTGTAGTGACTAAGAATCAGAAATCAAAGGGATGCCCATCAATTGCAGAAAGGCTAAACAAGCTGTGGTATATGATTGAAATGGAATATTGTTGCGCTATAAGAAAAGCAGAATGGTTCCAGAAAAATCTGAAAAGACTCACCTGAACTGATGCATAGTAAACAGAAGCAGGAGAACATTGCACACGATAGCACCAATAGTGTTTGGTGAAGAAGTATGAATGACTTAGCTCTTCTCAGCAATACAATGATCCCAAAGGACTAATCATGAAACAAACTATCCAACTCCAGAGAAAGAGCTGATACTGTCTGAATACAGGCTGAAGTATGCTATATTCACTTTCAATTTTTCTTTTTTGCAAGTCTTCTTCTACAAAATGACTATCATGGAAATTTTTACAGAATTGCACATGTATAACATATATCTGATTGCTTACTGTCTCAGGAAGGGGGAGGGGAGGAAGGGGGTCATAGATTTTGGAACTCAAAACTTTAAATAAAAATGTTTTAAAAATGGGGGAGGGGAGGGAGACATATGTTCAACCTGGCTCCATCACATCCCTGGCTCTAGGGGTTTACAATATAAATATATGACAAAGTGGGATCTGATCCACCAACCAAGTACTATTTTTAGAAATCTAGGTTCAATTTTTGGTTTCTTTGGGCATTTTTCAGATCTTTGAAAATAACATGAAACTTGTTAAGATCACATTATCCCGTGAAGACATATGTTTCAAGTCCTGCAGAACAATCATATAATGCGTTTTCAGATCTACACACAAACTGAATTTTTTTGAAGATAATAGGGGTTAAGTGATTTGCTCAAAGTCACACAGCTAGTGTATGAGTTTGGATTTGAATTCTGTCCTCCTGGGTCCATCATCTAGAATATAGAAGTGCTTACTTTCACTGAGTTCCCACAGCATAGCTTGACCAAAGTGAACCACAGGAAAGAATGTCAGGGTGTTTGAGAACCTATGTGGTTGATGTGGTTTGTCCTTAGTTTATTATCTATAGAGTTCAAGACCTTGTCCAGCTTATCTCAGTCACAATAGAAAATTACGGAATTGCTGCTGCTGTTGAATTAAAAATGGACAAAGAGAAATGTAACCAACGAAGTACAGAGGAGTTTACAAAATTTCCAAACAAATATGAAAAACACACTAAGCTGAGTACTGATAAAGAATTACAAGAAAATATGGGTATGCCCATTTTTGTAGCTCTTTGGGCATAGTTCCAAATTGCTTTCCAGAATGGTTGTATCAGTTCACAACTCCATTAAGAAGGCATTAGTGCCCCAGTTTTTCCACATGCCCTCCAACATCCATCGCTTTCCTTTTTTATCATATTAGCCAATCTGATAGGTGTGAGGTGGTACCTCACAATTATTTTAATTTGCATTTCTCTAATCAATAATGATTTAGAGTTTTTTTTCACGACTATAGATAGATTTGACTTCTTTGTCTGAAAACTGCCTGTTCATATCCTTTGACCATTTATCAATTGGGGAATGACTTGTATTTTTAAAAATTTAACTCAGTTCTCTATATATTTGAGAAATAAGATCTTTATCAGAGATACTTGCTGCAAATTTTCCCCTCGATCTTCTACTTTCCTTATAATATTGATTGTATTTTCTTTTGTGCAAGATCTTTTGAATTTTATATAATCAAAATTATCTGTTTTATATTTTGTAATGTTCTGTCTTCTTTAGTCCTAAATTCCTCCCTTATCTATAAATCTGACAGACAATTCTTAATGTTCTCCAGTTTTGCTTATGGTATGACTCTTTGTGTAAATCATGTACATATGGTGTGAGATGTTGGTCTATAATTAGTTTCTATGATATTACTTTCCAGTTTTAACCAGCAGTTTTTGTCAAATAATGCATTTTTTGTTCCAAAAACTTAGATCTTTGAGCTTATTATATACTAGATTAGTATAGTAATTTACTATAAGGTAATGTGTACTTAATCTCTTCCACTGATCTACCTATAGATATACTATCTATTTTTTCTAGTACCAGATTATTTTGATAATCACTACTTTATAATACAGTTTTGAGATTTGGTACACCAACTTCTTTCACATTTTTTTCATTGATTTCCTTTATATCATTGAGCTTTTAAAGTTACCTCAGATGAATTTTGTTACTTTTCTAGCTCTGTAAAATAATCTTTTGATAGTTTGATTGGTATGACACAGAATAAATAGATTAATTTATGTAGGAGTGTCATTTTTATTACATTGGTTTGAGCTCCCCATGTGCAATTAATATTTTTCCAACTATTTAGATCTGACTTTGTGTAAGAAGTGTTTTATGGTTGTGTTCTTATGGTTACTGAGTTTGTGTTGGCAGGTAGACTCCTAAGTATTTTATATTGTCTACTGTTATTTTAAATGAAATTTCTCTATCTTTTGCTAGATATTTTTGGTAATATATAGAAATGCTTGTGATTTTTGTGGTCTTATTTTGTATCCTGCAACTTTGCTAAAGTTATTAGAAATTTCAAGTAGTTTTTTAGTCGATTCTCTAGGATTTTCTAAGTATAACATCGTATCATTTGCAAAGAGTGAAACTTGTGTTTCTTTATCACCTATTCTTATTTAATTTCTTTTTCTGCTTTTATTGCTATAGCTAGCATTTCTAGTACAATATGAAATAATAAAGGTGATAATGGGCATCCTTGCTTCACCCCTGATTGTATTGGAAAGGTTTGCAGCTTATCCCCATTACAGATAATGCTTAATGATGGCTTTAGATAAATATTACTTATTCTTTTAAGGTGTATTCTCTCTAGCATTTTTAATAGGAATGGGTCCTGTATTTTGTCAAAGGTTTTTTTCTGCATCTATTTCTATTGGTTTTGTTATTGATATGGTTAATAATGCTGATAACTCTCCTCATATTTAATCAGTCCTGCATTCCTGGTATAAATACCATCTGGTGATAGAGTGTGATCCTTGTAATATATTGCTATAGTCTCTTTGTTGGTATTTTGTTTAAAATTTTTTTTGCATCAATATTCATTAGAGAAATTGGTCTATAATTTTCTTTCTCTCTTTTGGTTCTTCTTACTTTGTGTATCAGCATCATATCTGTGTCATAAAAGAAATTTTGTAGGACTCCACTTATTTTCCAAATAGTTTATATAGTTTTGGGATTAATTGTTCTTTAAATGGTTGGTAGAATTCATTTGTGAATCCATCTGGTCCTGGGGATTTTTTCTTAGGAAGTTCATTGATGGCTTGTTCAATTTATTTTTCTAAGATTGAGTTATTTAAGTTTTTTATTTCTTATCCTCTTAATCTGGATAATTTATATTTTTGTAGATATTTATACATTTCATTTAGATTGTTAAACGTATTGGCATATAATTGGACAAAATAGCTTCTAACAATTTTCTTACTTTCCTCTTCACTGGTTGTGAATTCACCTCTCTTATTTTTGATACTAGTAATCTGGTTTTCTTCTTTCTTTTTAAAAATAAAATTTACTAAGGTTTATCCATTTTATTGTTTTTTTTCTTCATAAAACTGACTTCTTGCTTTATTCATTAGCTCAATGATTTTCTGTCAGTTTTATTAATCTCTCCTTTGATTTCCAGGATTTCCAGTATGGTATTTAATTGGGGATTTAAAAATTTGTTCTTTTTCTAGTTTTCTTAAGTTTCACGCCTAATTCATTGATCTACTTTTTCTCTATTTTATTGATGTAAGCAATTAGAAATATAAAATTTCCCCTACATACCACTTTAGTTGAATCCCATGAATTTTAGTATGTTGTTTTGTCATTTTCTCTAATAAAATTATTGTTTGTAAAAATTATTGATCATTTCTATGATTTGTTTTTTGACCCACTTATTTTTTTAGCATAAGTTTATTTAATTTCCAGTTAATTTTTAATCTCTTTCCATTGTCCATTTTTGAATCTAATTTTTATTGCATCATGGTCTGAATTGGATACCTTTACTATTTCTGCTTTTCTGCATTTGGTTGTGACACTTCTATGTCATAATACATGATCTATTTTTTGTCTAGGTGCCATATACTGCTGAGAAAGAGGCATACTCCATCGTGTTCCCATTCAATTTTCTCCAAAGATCTATCATATTTAATTTTTTTCCAGTATTTTATTCACCTCTTTGTTTATTTTTTGTTTAGATTTATCTACTTCTGAGAGGGGATAACATTCAAAAATTTAGATGCTATACAATTTGATGCATATATGTTTAGTATTGATATGATTTCATTGTTTATGGTACTTTTCAGCAAAATATAGTTTCCTTCCTTATCTCTTTTAATTAGATCTATTTTTGTTTTTGCTTTTTTGAGATCATGATTACTACCCCTGCTTTCTTTGCTTCAGATGAAGCATAATAAATTCTTCTCTAGACACTTACCTTTACCATGTGTATCTCTCTGTTTCAGATGTCTTTCTTGTAAACAACATATTGTAAGATTTTGCTTTTTAATCCATTCTGCTATCTGCTTAATGGGTGAGTTCATCCCATTCACATTTACAGCTATGATAATTAAATGTGTATTTCCCTCCATGCTATTTCTCCCTCATTTATCTCTTTTTCTCTCTTATCCCTTACCCTTTTCTTCTTCACAAGTGTTTTACTTCTGATCACCCTAATCCCTAATTTACCCTCCCTTTGATCAGTCCTGGCTCCCCCTTAGATTATCTCTGTGCTTCCTTATAGATTAAGCTAGATTTCTATATCCAGCTGAGTGTGTATGTTATTCCTTTTTTGAGCCAATTTTGATGAGATTAAGGTTTAAATTTTATCCACCACCCTTCCCCCATCTTCTATTATAATAGCTTTTCTATGCCTCTTTTATGTGGAATAATTTACCCCATTCAATCTCCCCACTCTTTTTTTTCCAGTGGAATTTTCTTTCTCACTCTTTTATTTTATTTTTTGGTATTATCTCATCAAAGTCACCTTATTTCCACATTCTTCTTCTGATTGCTCTTATAGTAATAAAATTCTAAAGAAGTACAAATATTTTCTTGCTATATAGAAATATGAACAGTTTAACCTTATTGAATTGCTTATGATTTCTTTTATTGTTTCTTTTTTTACCTTTTTATGTTTTCCTTGAGTCTTGTATTTGGAGGCCATTTTTTTTTTTTTATTAAGCTCTGGTCTTATAATTAGGAATACTTGAAAGTCCTCTATTTCATTACATGTTCATTCCACCATCCCCGCCCCCTCCCAAAATTATATTCCATTTTTCTGGGTAGGTGACTCTTTGTGGTAATTTTAACTACTTTGCCTTTCAGTGTAGCATATTCCAAATCCTCAGTTCTTTAATGCGGAATCTGCCAAATCTTGTGAATTCTGACTGTAATTCCATAATATTTGAATTGTTTCTTTTTTGACTACTTGCAGTACTTTCTCTGTGATCTGTGAGACATGGAATTTGACTATGATATTCATGAGAGTTTTCATTTTGGGATCAGTAGTCATCAGTAGATTTTTTTCAATTTCTATTTTGCTCTCTGGTTCTAATATATTAGAATAGGTTTTTTTTTTTTTTGATAATTTCATGCAAGATATTGTCTAGGCTTTTCTTTTTTTGATCATGACTTTCAGGTAGTTCAATAATTTTTAAAATTATCTCCCCTGGATCTATTTTCTAGGTCAGTAGTTTCTCCATTTTCTTCTAATTTTTTTTTTTATTTTTTAGATTTTGTTTCATTGTTGAGTCATTAGCTTTCACTTGCTCAATTCTAATATTTAAGAAATTTTTTTCAGTGAGCTTTTTTACTTCCTTTACCATTTGGCCAATTCTATTTTTAGGAAGTTATTTTCCTCAATATAATTTTGTATATCTTTTCCCATGCTATTGACTCTTCTTTTATGATTCTTTTGCATTAATCTCGTTTCTTTTCTCAATTTTCTTCTACTTCTCTAATTTGCTTTTAAAAATCTTTTTCAAGCCCTTCTAGAAATTCTTTTTGGGTCTGAGACCAAGTTACATTTTTCACCATTTTGACACTATTGTCCTTCTCTGAGTTTATGCCTTGATCCACCCTGTCACCGTAGTTAATTTTTTATAGTCAAGTTCTTTTTTTTTTGCTCATTTTTTCCTTTTTCTTTTGTGACTTAGTGTTTTTATGTGAGAGTTAGACTCTGGTCCTGCATTGTCCCAAACTTTTAGTACTGAGGCTCAGGGTCTTACTGTTAGCTTTCACTGGGTTTCAGGGTTTGACTATTTTCTTTCACTGGAGGCTAGGTTACCCTTCTAGTTTGTTCTGGGGGTTTAGGGGGTGGGGTCTTCTGGGTAGCCTCCTCTGGGTATGGGGTTTAACTACTCTTGCTCCAGGGATCAGGCCTTCCTACTGGGTTGCTATTGTAACAATGTCTTTCCAGTGGCTGGCCTTGGAGGAGGGAACTTGTTGCTGATCTGTCCTTGGGTTGGGGCCCTGTTGCTGGGTGGTATGGAAACAGGGTCTCTTGGTTGGCAGACCCCAGGTGCAAGGTCTCACTGTTGGCTTGCCCTGTAGTGGGGCTTTACCACTGGTTAGCAATGGAGTCAAGTCCTTTCTGGTGGCTTGTATTGGGGACGGGGGTGGGCGTGAGGGGGCGGTCTCTGGGGTGGGTCCTTGCTATGCTGCACAGACTGCTCACTTGCCCTGGGACTACTGGTTTGCAATAGGGTGGGACCTTCTTAGTTGATTGCCCTGGGCTTGGAGCCTTGCTGCAGACCTCCTGCTGTGGAACTGGATGCTGCTGCTGCTGCTTCTCTTAGAATTTATTCCCTTCCCACCCCAGTTAGATCTTTCTTGCCATGGTGGGAAGTTACTTCCCTGCACCTAGGTCAATCTGAGGTATTTTTCCAGTTGTTCGGAGGGGAATTTGGGAAAGTTTTAGAGGGTTCCTTCCTCATTCCACCATCTTGGCATCAGAAGTTCAGATAACAACCTTTTTAATTTCTCCCTAATTTACTTTTTATAACACTGCCCACAGCATATGTTCTAAGCCTTCTTTCCTCTCCTTGAACCTTCTTCAATAGCTTTGTTTGTACCTCTCAAGCAGAATATTTTGCCTCCTCCTTTACCAGGAAAATATGGACCACTGAGGGGTGTGTTGGTAAATTTTAGTAACTGGCTCTCTAAAAGAAATGTATGCAGGAAATACTTTTAAATTTAATTTGCATTATTAACATTTTCTCAATTATATTCTGAAATCTAGACAATCAACAATATAATAAAATCAAACCCTGATTTGTGGTTTGCCATCTTCTAGGGTATAAATGATCACAGTGGTCCACATTTAGCTTGGTATTTTTCATTCATATTTCCCTTATTGATTACATTATGATCTATAAAGGATGTGATTAATATTCTTACCTTTCTATATTTATGAGTTATTTATTGCTTAGAATATAGCCAGTTTCTGCAAAGGTAATGTGTAATGCTGAAAATAAGCATGCCTTTTAAGAGTCCCATTCAATATTTGTCATAGATCTAACATATCTTATTTGTCTAACAAGTATTATTCCAACATTCTGTTAAGATCTAATTTCCTTCTTATTTTCTTTTGGTTAGAGTTGCCAAGTTTTGAAACAAGAATGTTAAAATACAGATAAATTCTCTTCTATTATCTAGATTTTTTTTTTGCATTTCAGTTAACTTTTCCTTTAAATAGCTGCTATAACATTTGGTATACACACACACACACACACACACACACACACACACACACTTTTTGGCAAGGCAATTGGTGTTAAGTGACTTGCTTGCCCAGGGTCACATAGCTAGTAAGTGTCAAGTGCATGAGGCTGGATTTGAACTAAGGTCCTCTTGACTCCAGGGCTGATGCTCTATCCAGTGTGCCACCTAGTTGCCCCTACATTTATATATAATACATATTTTATATATACATACGTATATATTTATATAAAACATGTATATATATATATTTAACGTGGAGATTGTTTTATCATTTCTAGAGCCTTTAAGCATAATGCAGTTTATTTCTCTCTATTTACAACTATTTTTTTATACTGTTGCCTCATCTTAAAATCATGATTTCAACTCAAGCTTTTTGGGGTTCACTTGAAACACAGTAAATTTTATTCTAGTTCTCATCTTTTGCCTTTCCCATATCTCTCTTTATATGTGAGATGATGAATGAATGAAAAACTATCATCGTCAGATGCTGAATAAAAAAAAACCAAAAACAGTGTTTCAGGTTAATTATTAATCAATTTATTATTTCAGCTAGGTAATAATCAATAAATTGATAGTCAGTGGTTTCTCTTTACAACCAAAACCAAAAGACATGAAAAGCCCAAAAGCTTTTAATAAGCATTGAAAGGGAATTCCCTTGATAATGGAAAATGAACCCTAAATGGTGAACATTTAATGAGGATGTGGACTAGAAGTGTTCAGCTCCACCTTCTAAAAATGTGGCTTGATCATGAGACTTAGCCTTTTCCAGAAAACTGGACAGGGGAATCTATCTCTATCCAGACCCTTCTGGTTGGCTTTCTTTTTCACGAACTTGATTACTTTAAACTCAGAGGGGTATGGGGCAGGGTCTCTTTGCCTCAGAGTAAGAACTTGTCCAGACTGCATTCTATTTACTCTTTAAACAGAAGTAAGTTCTCCTAGTTGGATGGAGTCCTGCCCAAGACCAAAGAGCATGTACCTTGAGGGCTAGGATAATTTCATCAATCAGTCATCATTCAGAGACTGACTTTTTATAGGGGTTGGACCTTAAATGAGGAAATAAAGGAGAAAAACCTGAATCCCAAATTAATAATTGGTTATTAATGTCCTAGTAAAGTATTAATTTCTCTCATATATGTACATATGTATTAGCATCAGCAAAGTTTTGGCATACAAAATAGTCCCTCAAAAATCAATTGTATTTCCATATAATAATGAGAAAATCCAAGAAGGAATGCTATAAAGGGAAGTACCATTCCAAAAATTATAAAATACATAAAATATCTGAGTATCAAAACACACAAAAAACAATTTAATTACCAAGTGCAAACAGCTGGAAGAATATTCATTGCTCATAGCTGCGCCATGCCGTTATAAGAAAAATTACCATACTAACAATGTTAATTTACTTTAAATGCCATATATTTTTAAAGAAATTTTGGCACAGTGGATAAATTACTGGGTTTAGAGTAAGGAAAATTTGGATCCAAATTCCAATTCTAAAAAATACTAGTGAAACTTCTGGTTAAGATGGCAATGTGATAGAACCTAGAGGAGGCAAGGTCTCCCACACATGTTCCAATTAAGTTATACAGATGCACTAGAATAAATAATGATAAAGAAACTCTAAGGGAAATGACTTTAAGTGTCTCCATCCTGCAAAACTGCATGAGAAGTTACCAGAAACCTGTGGATGCTTTGAGATCAGATAAGTCAAGGGAAGTAGATATCACAGAACCCAGGTAACCCCTGCCTGAGCCACAACAAGAGACATTACTGGGATAATGTTCAGGAAGTATGTTGCTCAGAAAACCCATGATAAAGCCACAATAGGAAATAGGACAAGTGTTGCATAAGAGTAGCAAAACACCTGGGGTCTTGCAAAAGAGATACTACCAGTTCAATGGACAGTATTCAAATGGGGCCTGTCAGGTCCATAGAGAAGGTCAGTGTTAACTATCAGTTGAAATCTATTCAAGAAGAAGGAGTTAGAGAAGGAGTTGAAGCCAAGATATGAGTTGAGTCAGGAGACTGAACCAGAGATTCCGACAAAGACTGGGACCCAGTCTTATCTACTGCATCCAAAATGGCAGAGATAGTGGCATTCAGTCTCTACAGGACCAAGAAGACCCTGACTATCCTATCCAAGAATGTGGAAGGGAATGAAGTATGACTCATATACACAATGTTTCATTTCAGAGACTAAGGCTGGAAATATGAGAAAAATAGAAGAAAATGGTCAAGTGCAATAAAGAAATACTCTGAGATGAGAAAAAGTCAAGAGGTGAACCCAAAAGAGGAGAGTAAGTCTATAATAGGCTCAAGTAGAGGAAAGAATGATTTAGTCACAAAGACTCCAAGAGTACCTGAAAGAAAGGAATTAAAAAACAAAAGCTTAAATAAGAACTCTTAAAAAAAGACTTAAAAATGGGAATGAGAATAAATAATTTAGAAGCAATTGGAATTCAATAACTTCAAGAGAGAGTAAAAGAAATATTAGAACAAAGTAAAAATTTTGAAAAAGTAGAAGGAAATGTAAGTAAAGTATTTACTACAAAAACAAATGACTTGGAAATCATGTAAAAGAGATTTAATTTGAGAACCATCAGACTTCCTAAAGATCATGACCAAACAAAACTTTCATACCGTATTTCAGAAAATTATAAAATAAAATGCCCAGATTAGAACTAGAAGGAAAAATAAATATGCCTCCTGAAAGAAATTCCACATAGTTAAAAACTCCCAGGAAAGTTATAACCAAAACCTAGAACATTTGGGTCAAAGAAAAACGATCCTCCAAGAAGCCAGAAAAAAAAAGTTTCATGCACAAAAGAATCACATAGATTATGATGCAATTACCATAGCGAATAGAAAACCTAGAATGTGATATTTCAAAAGGCAAAAGGCAACAGTTTATAACCAAGAATAATTTACCCTGTGAAGCTGAATATAATCATATAGGGAAAAAATTGATCTTTCAGAAATTGGATTTCCAGAACTCCATATAAAAAGATCAGAGTTGGATAGAATCTTTGTAATGTACACACAGGAGAAAAGAGAAACCTTGAAAGGTAAATATATTTTGAGTAATATGAAAGGGCTAAATGATGATGAAGTGCTTGTATTCTAAAGGGGAAGAAGAGATACATATCCCTTCAGAATCCCACTGGCTTCTAGGGTTATAGGAAGAGTAAAGAAAGAAATGTACATATTCTGGAAGTAGCCTAGTTCCAGATTTTAAGAGAGGAAAGAAAATGTAAAGAATATATATTATATGCATGCACACACACATATATACATATACATACATATATATGATGAAATGAGGAAGGCAGGAGGAATTTGTTATTTTCTGGACTGTGAGAAGAAAATGATACAACATGAAGAACTTTGGGGAGGGCAGATCTAATGAAGCTATGATCTGATTATCTGAATTGAGCAAAGTAAGACTGAACACAAATAATTTGGTGTAGAAGTATATTAAATTCAACAGGGCAATAGGCAGGGATGGAGAGAAGCAGTTTAAGAGGGAAGGTAGAGTTGGAGAAGGAACAGTCAAAAGAAAAAAAACCTTTACATTCAGAGGATGGAACTTAAAGGGAAGAGATTAAAAGGAGAGAAAGGAAATGTAAGAGCTAATAATGAGGATGTAGAATAGATTAAGAGAAGAGGGTTGTTGGGTATAGTGTTGTGTGCCTATAAATCCTGCCTATAGGGAAGGCTGAAGTAGGTGGATTATGATCTCAGGAGTTCTGAACTGTAGTAGAGCTAAAGTCAATGGAATATTTGCATTATGTATGTCTAGCACCAATATGGTGAGCCCATGACAGCAGGAGGCCACCAGGCTACCTAGGGAGATGCAAACTAGCTCTGGTCAGAAATGCATCAAATTAAAGCTTCTGTACCAAGAAGCAATGCGATCAGGTCCATGCATGGTCATTGTACTTCCAGCCTGAGTGAAAGAGACGTAGTCTCAAAAAAAAAAAAAAAGAAAAAAGAGAGGAAAAATAAGAAGGGGGGGCAGAGGATGAGGCCCCTTCAATTCAAGATGATGAAGGTTGATTGTCTTCTTTTTCTGTCACTACCTTCTTCTTTGTTGTATATAGAGATTGGGGGGGGCTGGTAGTAAAGAGGAGGGAAAATATAAGAGAATGTGAGGAGGAAAAAATAATTATCCAGCATGATTGTGAGTATTAATGGAATGAACTTACCCTAAAATGGGAGAGAATTAGAAGGCAGAATTCAATAAAATATTGTTTATAAGGAACATACTTGAAATATAAAGATTCACAGAGATCTAAAATTAGAACTTGGAACAAAATTTATTTTCTTCAAATGAATTTTGAAAAATCAGGGGGCCAGTCAAGACAAATAAGCAAATAGCTATAACTTTTAAAAGATAAGCAGGGAGGCTACATTATTTTTAAAGGCACCACAACTATTTAGATAACTAAATAATACCATTGTTTAATATATATGCACCAAGTGGCATAGCATCTTGTCGTAGTAATTTAAGTGGAAAGATCTTTCTCATTAATTAATAGGCCCATATGATCTGCTTAGATCACCTGGAAGCCTAAGTCACATGTGCTAGGAGGAGCTTGCTGAAGAGGCAGAACAGGAAGGATGGAGCCAACTGCGAAGAAGTGAGTGAGTGGGGTCAGATCAGAGGGGAGACAACACAGGCCAACTGACACAGTGTGTCAGTTGATAGTCAGAAGGCCCTGGCTGGGGGAGGGGAGGTTTGAGACTGACACATTGTAACAGTTGATACTGAGAAGGTCCTGGTTGGGGAGGGGAGGTTTGAGACTGACACATTGTAACAGTTGATAGTGAAATGCCCTGGCTGGGGGAGGGGAGACTTGAGACTGACACATTGTGACAGTTGATAGTGAGAAGGCTCTTGCTGAGGGAGGGCAAGTTTGAGAATGGCTTTGCCCCCTGCTGTGAGCATGTTTATTAACTTCTTGGTCACCATGATGGATTTTGCTTTCTGGTTCTGTGATTTGGCTTTCTGGGGTTTGAATAAATGTTTTCCTTTTGCCTTCTATATGGAGAGTCTTTTAGACTTGGTGACTGAGAACTATTCATAGTCACCACCTGTGCTGTAAATATTGCCTTGGTAATACACATCTATATACTTAAAGAAATTACTAATCAGAGAGAAGTGGAATGGTTTGCTCATGAAATAGCTAAGAGGTCAGTGTCATTATATTGAAGAATATATGTTGAGGAGTATGACATAAGAAGACTGGAAAGGCAGGAAGGGACTAAATGATGAAGGGCTTTGAATGACTAATAGAACATTTTATATTTGATCTTAGAGGCAATAGGCAACCAGCAGAGTTTAACAGAATAGTGGAATGACATGATCAGACCTGTCCTTTGGGGAAAATTACTTTAGTGATTAAGCTTTTTTTTTTTTTCACTTTTATAGGCCAGCTTATCCATCCATTTATTCATTCATTCATTCATTCATTCATTTATTTTAATAAAAATTTATTTATTTAACTTTTTACATTCATTTTCACAAAATTTTGGGTTCCAAATTTTCTCCCCTTTTATCCCCTCCTCCCACCCCAATACACTGAGCATTCTAATTTTCCCTATCACCAATCTGCCCTCTCTTCTATCATCCCTCCCTTCTCTTATCCCCATCTTCTCTTTTGTCCTGTAGGGCCAGATGACTTTCTATTCCCCATTAAAGGTATTTCTTATTTCCTAGTAGCAAGAACAATACTCAACAGTTGTTCCTAAAACTCTGAGTTCCAAATTCTCCCCATCCCTCCCTCCCCACCCATTCCCTTTGGGAAGGCAGGCAATTCAATATAGGCCATATCTGTGTAGTTTTGCAAATGACTTTGATAATAGTCATGTTGTGTAAGACTAACTGTATTTCCCTCCATCCTATCCTGCCCCACATTGTTTCTATTCTGTCTTTTGATCCTGTCCCTCCCCTAGTGTTGACTTCAAATTGCTCCCTCCTCCCATTGCCCTCCCTTCCATCATCCCCCCGCACTTGCTTATCTCCTTCTCCCCCACTTTCCTGTATTGCAAGATAGGTTTTCATACCAAAATGAGTGTGCATTTTATTCCTTCCTTTAGTCGAATGTGATGAGGGCAAACTTCTTGTTTTTTTCTCAGCTCTTCTCTTTTTCCCTCCACTAAAAAGTCTCCTGCTTGCCTCTTGAATGAGAGATAATTTACCCCATTCCATTTCACCCTCTTTCCTCTCACTACAATTCTCTCTCACCATTTACCTTAATTTCTTTTCAGATGTGATCCCATCCTATTCAATTCACTCTGTGCTCTCTGTCTCTGTATGTGCGTGCATGTGTGTATGTATGCATGTGTGCATGCATGTACATATGTGTGTGTGTATGTGTGTGTGTTGTCCCACCAACTACCCAGATACTGAAAAGTTTTAAGAGTTACAAATATTGTCTTTCTATGTAGGAATGTAAACAGTTCACCTTTGGTAAGTCTCTTATGACTTCTCTTTGCTGTTTACTTTTTCATGCCTTTTCTCATTCTTGCGTTTGAAAGTCAAATTTTCTTTTCAGCTCTGGTCTTTTCATCAAGAATGCTTGAAAGTCCTCAATTTCATTGAAAGACCATATTTTCCCCTGAAGTATTATACTCAGTTTTGCTGGGTAGGTGATTCTTGGTTTGAGTCCTGGTTCCTTTGACTTCTGGAATATCCTATTCCACGCCCTTCGATCCCTTAATGTAGAAGCTGCTAGATCTTGAGTTATCCTGATTGTATTTCCACAGTACTGGAATTGTTTCTTTCTAGCTGCTTGCAATATTTTCTCCTTGACCTGTGAATTCTGGAATCAGGTGGTGATCGATGGATGCTTTCAATACTTATTTTGCCCTCTGGGTGTAGAATCTCAGGGCAGTTTTCCTCGATAATTTCATGGAAGATGATGTCTAAGCTCTTTTTTTGATCATGACTTTCAGGTAGTCCCATAATTTTTAAATTGTCTCTCCTGGATCTATTTTCCAGGTCAGTTGTTTTTCCCATGAGATATTTCACATTCTCTTCCATTTTTCCATTCTTTTGGTTTTGTTTTGTGATTCCTTGGTTTCTCAGAAAGTCATTAGCCTCCATCTGTTCCATTCTAATTTTGAGAGAACTATTAAATTCAGTGAGCTTTTGAACCTCTTTTTCCATTTGGCTAATTCTGCTTTTGAAAGCATTCTTCTCCTCATTGGCTTTTTGAACCTCTTTTGTCAATTGAGTGAGCTTATTTTTCAAGGTGTTATTTTCTTCAGCATTTTTTTGGATCTCCTTTACCAAGGTATTGACCCGTTTTTCATGCTTTTCTTGCATCTCTGTCATTTCTCTTCCCAGTTTTTCCTCCACCTGTCTAACTTGATTTTCAAAATCCTTTTTTAGCTCTTCCAAGGCCTGAGCCCACCGGACATCCCCCTGGGATGTCTGGGATACAGAGGCCCTGACCTCCACGTCTTTCCCTGATGGGAAGAATATTTCCTTGTCATCAGAATTGAAAGGTGAGAACATCTGTACCCCCTCAAAGTAGCTCTCTATAGTCTTATTTTTCTTCCCTTTTCTGGGCATTTTCCCAGCCAGTTACTTGACTTCTGAGATTCCTGTCCACCCCCCCCCCCCGGGTCTGCCCAGCTAGTGCTTGGGGTCTGAGATTCAAATGGGCTTTCTGTGGCGGGAGAGGCTGCTATTCATTGTGAGCTTAAGTTCTGGTGCTCTGGTGGGGGAAGGGCTGCCTTCCAGGCTCAGTTCCCTCAGGGGCTTTATGCAGAGACCTGAACTTCTGCCTGCCTGCTCGGGGAGTCCTGGGCCGCTACTGCCTCTGCCGCTGCCTCCCAAGGGGGCCCGAGCCACGGAGACACCCCGCTCCCCTCTCGGCCAGCTTAGACATCTCTCTCACTGACCTGGAGCGTCTGTGGGCAGAGGGACCTTCCCGGCCACCGGAGATTCCGTCCCTGAAGCCTGCTCGGATTTGCTCCTCTGGGGCCACCCGGCCAGGGCAGCACAGGGGTGGGCTCCACTTTCCGGAGTGTGACGGACCCCTGGGAACAGCTCTCCAGAGCTCTCTGGAGCAGAAATCTCTTCCACTGTGTTTATGCGCGCCTTGCAGTGATCCAGAATTTGTGGGGAGTTTTTCTTGCAGGAAATATATGGGCTATGGGTTTGGAGCTAGCATACATGAGTGTTTCTACTCCTCCATCTTGGCTCCACCCCAGTGATTTAACTTAATGGAGGATGGATTGAAGTGGAGAGAGACTTGAGGCAGGTCGACTCATTAGCAGGCTGTTGAAATAATCTAGACATGAGGGGCATACACTAGAGTGCTAATGGTATCAGAGGAAAGAAAGGGGCATATCTGAGAGATTTCACAAAGGTGAAATTGACAGACCTTGGCAACAGATTGGATATGGGGGAATGGGAGAGACAATGGGGAATGGAGGATGATTTCTGGGTTTTGAGCCTGAAGGACTGGGATGTTGATGCTGCCTTGTACAGTAACAAGGGAAGTAGGAGGTAGGAAAGGTTTAGGGGGAAAGGTAATGAGTTCCACTGTGGACATAATTGGGTTTAAGATTTCTGCAGCACATTCCATTTGAGATGTCTAAGAAGCAGTTGGAGATGTGATATTGGAGATTAGCAGAGTTTAACACAGGATAGGTAGACTTGAGGATCCCAAGGAGATAACAAATAGAGATACTAAATCAATCCATAGGAGCTGATAAGATGACCAAGTAAATTAGTATGGAATGAGAAGAGATGCAGGCCCAGGATGGAACTGTGAGGTACCTTAATGGCAAACAAATTGGTATTACTATATAGAGAACCCTTTGGACTGGGCATTTGCTAGGATAGACTGTAATGTTCCAATATTTTCTGGTGGTATTTCCATATTTCTACTTTTCATCATATCAGATACACTTTATTTTTAAAATTTCATTTTAAATGACCAAAAGTCCATCTTCTCTCCCCCTTACCCCTTCATTTGAAAGAGAGTACAACAGATTTTCTGGCAAATATACATAGAGAAACAAAACAAATTCATGTAGAAGGCAAGTAAAAAAAATCTCAGTCTTCACTCTCAGTCCATCACCTCTCTGTCAGGAATACCATATGAATTTTAGAATCAGAAAGTGCAGAAGTATACCTAATATAATTCTTTAACTTTTCTTGCTGTTAGGCACAGCTTTTTGAATATCATCTTATCCAAATAGTCAGGCTGGCTTTTGGCATTCTGTGATCCAATAGTAAAACTTTACTCTGAAATTTACTCCTTTTTTGTACATTCCAAAATAATAAATTGACTTGAATACAGTCATAAAAAACAACATTCCAGAGTCACATAAAATAATTTAGTAGCTATTTTCTAATCCACACACTTGACTTCAATCTATACCACTGTAGGCATCACAACTCATTATACAAACTATTTTGTGTTTGCTATGAAAATCTGCTTCAGTATGTTTATTTTAACGAATGTAAAGCACAGATTGAAAACCTGTCCTTATTAATCAAATTTGGTCAATAAAAGATTCCAGGTGCCAAGGTATATGCACTCATCTTCCCTGTGGCTCTACAGATGAAAAGATAATAGAAAGATTTCCATTTAATTGCGTTTTACATCTGCAATCTGGTTAGACCTTAAAGCTTAATGCTAGGGCTCATAAATCCTGATTAATGTTAATTCAGGACCCCAGATGTCGATGCTAAAGATACTAATAGAGGCAGCTTTGTGATAGCTCTTTTAAGAACTAGGATCACATCAACCTTTTGCTGGAAAGGAGTTCAGAGCTAATTCAGTATCAAGGAAGGCTTTCTGCCAGGTTTTAACTAGCTTAATCAAGGAATCATTTAAAGTATGCCAGGAATTGCTCCAAATTTTAGTTATATGAAAAGTAGCCACTAAGATTTGTGACTTAAGATAGATTCAGATTGATTTCCTATAAGAGATAAAATGGAAGGAATTTTTATTCTATTTTTTTAAATTGATAAAACACTTTCTGGAGACAAGAGCTTTTAATTCGTAGCCTGCCATTTTAAATGGCCTTAGCTGATAGTTGAGAGATTCCAAGTGTCTAGCTATCCTAGTTACTGTACATTGTCTGGAAATCTTGTTTTCCAAGGAAAGATATATCATTTATGAGTTTGCTTCATATCTTTTCTCCCTACAATTAAAACTAGTTCACATTTTGATCTTCATTAATAAATAAGTTGTTTGTTGCAGGAATCTTTTATAAAAAGAAAAACAGAGAGAATGGCAGGGCTAAATAAAATAACACACTATAGGATGTTATCACTACTTAAAAGAAACACAAGGTTAGCTATGGGAAAAAGAACAAGTACAAAAAGGGGATCTTTTGAGCTCAGGAGTTGTGAACTGCAGTAGAACTAAACCAACTTGGTGTCCACATCAATTCTAACACCTATACAGGAAGTCTCTGGGAACCCTCAGGCTGCCTAAGGAGACAAGAACTGACCTAGTTGGGAAATGGAGCAAGTCTAAACTTCCATGACTATTAGTGATGGGAATAGGGTTTGTGAGTGGTCAGTGTGCTTCCAGACTAGACAAGGCAGATGGGCCAAGTAAGGAAAAAAAAAGAAAAAGAAGAGGAAGAAGGAGGAGGAGGAGGAAAAAGAAGTAGAAGGAGAAAGTGAAGGAAGAAGAGGAGGAGGAGAAGTAGAAGAAGAAGAAAGGGAAGAAGAAGGAAAAAGAGGAGGAGGAGAAAAAATGAGAAACAACTACAGTATGATTAATTTTATAGAAGTGGAAGAGCTACTCACCATGATAATTATCCAATAATAGCTGTAGAAGCTTCTCTCACTACTTATGTTGTAACCTAGGAATAAGCTTCTGGGAATTTTTAGACTTTGAAAATTATATGAACTCAGTAGACAAATAGTTTTGAAAATCACTGTCTGAAAGGAGATTCTATTTAGACAAACACAAAATTTGCACTCACCATGGTTCTATGAGTGCTAATGCCTTTTATTCTGACTCAACTCTATTGTTTTCTATATCACTTGCTTAAGTGAAGACAACAGCATCTACTTATGACAGGTGTTGCCATGCAAATTAAAGAAAAGAAAAACAAACAAAAAACCCAAAAAATATTCTCAGAAGAGATTAGATTTCTTTTAGATCTATGCATAATTTTTATGTACTGTACACCATTTTTCATTGTCAGGCTATGAAATATTTTTTCATTGATTTCTAGAGGCTCTGAGACTGGTGATTTCCTTTTCCATTACTTTAGAAAGATGCACACAGCTTGCACAGAACCTGTCCTTGTTATCCTTTGTAGACTGGACCTTTGGAGGAGTCTCAAATCTTGTATAGTCTGGATCATATCACATCTGGAGGAAATGGGTGCTGGTATCATTTTCAATCATTTTGAACTCTATATCTGACCCTCCCTCATGGACCTACTTTTTGAGGGTGCTTTATAAACAACATTCACTTTGCTATGGATGTAGGAGAGCTGCATATCCTCACACACATCTACCAAGAAGAGCTCCAAAGTGTCTGATGTCACAAAGACGATATCCTAGTACAGAACCAGTGCGCATGAAACATCTGTCCATTGCTATCTTCCCATAATGAAGGGATTTTAGCTAATCATAGTGGTTTCAGGACTGATGGCTACATAATCACCAACTTCTAGTTTTTCAGAGTTAATGGACACTTTCTTATAATAATTTCTTATTCCCTCCTTGATTGGAGTTCCAAGCCAGAAAATCTTAGCCTTCTTCTTTTCTTCCTCTGTTGGAGCATTTTCTTGGGCAATACTTTAGGAATATCCTCTTCAATGTCTTCGTTCTCTTCTGTCTACTTCACAGTAAGACTTGGGCACCTTCTCCATAGGCAAGCCTGCTCACCATGCCCACTGCCACCAAATTTAGCCATTTCCTTGTAGGCTTTACATATTCCACAGTTGGTCTGTTGATGAACCTCACAGATGCTGCAGTGCCAACTTTTCACTACAGTGCCCACATTGTCTTTTTCATGACATGATCAAAGATCCGAAAAACGATCTTGGAGGTAGTGGCTTTGGTTGGGGTTTTCCTTTTTCCACTTTGATAGTGTCCTTGATATCTTGCCACTTTACAGCTTGTCTTTGTCCCTATGTCTGTAAGCTATGTATATAGTTTGATAGCTATATTTATAGCTTGATTTTTTTTTTGGGGGGGGGAATAAATGTGATCAGAAACCTAGTATTATGCCTTTTTAAACTGGAAGAAAGCTCAAACACTTTGTTAAAGAATGATGGTGGTACTGGTAAATGTTATTTATTATACTTTAAAATTTTATCTTTTTTAAATTAATACTTCTTTGTTTTTTTAATAGGAAGTTCCTGTCCAAATTTATCCTTTCTCAATTTTCTGCCCAGTGATCCATCCTTTGCAATAAAGATTAAAAAATAAAGTATACCAAAAAATTAACCAATGATTCCACTTTGACTAATAATAAATTTAATATTCCAAATCCATAGTCTCTTACCTGTGCAATGGAGGAAGTTGCTATTCTTGGTTATTTTAATTACAAACTTTTCTATTTGTTTCTATTTTCACTTTTTTTCATCATGTGTATTGTCTTCCTGGTTGAGCTTCCTGCACTCTGAATTAATTCATATAGGATTTCCCAGGCTTCCTAGAACTCTTTTGATTTCTCATTTTTACTGGAACTGTATCAGTCAATCATTTATCGAGTGCCTATCAACTGCTAGGCATAGCACTAACCTCTGGAGATACAAAGACAAAAGCAAAATAGTCCTGGCCTCCAAGCAGCTTACATTCTAGTGGAAGAGATAATATGCACAAATGCAGATATGTATTCATTATGTAGCACATATCAAGCAGGTACAAGGTAAATCTAATCAAAAGCTTTGAAGTAAAAATGACAGAGTAGGGAGAAAACTCCCTACAACATCCACTAAGTTAGATGCTATATATAAAGCATAACTAGAATGAAGAATATCAGTTGAGGTACCCATATGTCCGTCCATAGGAGGTAAAGTCAAAGAAAGGAGCAAGTAGTAAAACCCTTGTGCTCAATAGGCAATATAAAATACCCAAAATCTGGGCAATAAAAGAGGTCTTAAGAAAAAGGGCAAATTCAATGTTATAGCTGTCATTGAGATTTGGGTGGAAAAAATTCATAACTGCAATATGGCACACTAGATCAGTATACCTTATTCAGGAAAAGAAAACCTCAAAGGAGGTGAAGGGTTTTTAGGTTAAAAAAAGGAAGAACATTTTATATTGAGAAGGCATACTCATGTGAGAAAATCTAGGAACCAGAGGGGAAAGCATGGTACAGAGTATTTGGACATAGATCAATGAAGGAAGAACCAGAAATGATTTTATCTTTGTTATTTACTACAGACCACAAGGACAGAAAAAAAATGTATGTTTGGCAAACAAACTAGAAACCTAGCATAGTATTAGGATGTAATGTGAAGGACCTCACTTATCCAGAAATGTTAGAACTTTTTCTCTGTCAATAGGAGATAAGCAAATAACTTTTAAACTTATGTTGCTGATAATTTCATCTATCAATAGGCAGAGAGGCCAGCAGGAGGAAATTATATTCTGACTCTGATTCTCATGAATAATGAACCAACTTTTGGGGTGGAAATAAGGGGAACCCAAGAGTTTTTAGTAGAATAGAGAAATCTAACTTCCTTTCCCCCTAGATTTGAAGAAAGCAAATTTCAAAGAGTTTAGAGGAAACCTAGGTAGGACCCCAGGAAAAAGCATTCTACAAAGTAGGGCAACCTATGGATAGGTGATGCTAAGGAATTAAACTGAATATGCAAAGGCTCTCAATTCCACTGAGGAGAAATAATGGGATTTTTCTCCAGAGGACTAAATATATGCTTAGGGAACTTCCCTGCCAACTTAGGTATTAAAAAGCAACGTGTAGGAGATAGAAGGGAGGAGAGATAATTTAGGATGAATACAAGAACATGACAGAGTCCTGAAATTGTATCATGAGTGTAAAAAGTCATAATGAATTGGGGCTGGCAAGGAAATTAATGGCAAGAAAAGGCCATTGAGAGAAAAAGGAGAACGAAGGGAGAAGAGTTCTATGTAGAATGGATGGGATGATAACTGACAACAAGGAGATGGCAAAACTTGCTAATTCTTATTTTGCTTCTGTTTTCTCTGCCAAGGAGAATGACAGAACAAAAAATGGCTCACGGGAAGTTATTAGTACCCAAGATAAGTAAGAATATAGGAAGAGAGTACCTATTCACTCCTGATGAGTTCAAATCACCTGGATTAGATGAATTACATCCCTAGGTCCTTAAAGAACTGGAACATGTAGTTACTGAGCCACTGTATGAAAGAGTGTGAAAAATGAGAAAATTACCCTAAAATTAGAGAAGGGCAAATCTTATTTAGATTTTTTTGTAAAGGAAAAGACTAGAGACTGAAAACTATGGGCCAGAAAGCTTGATTTGTGGGCTGCTAGATGGCACCATGGCTAGTGCATGGGACCCGAAGTCAAGAAAACTGAGTTTCAATTCAGCCTCAGACACTTCTTACTGTGTGACCCTAGGCAAAATTATTTAACCTTTATTTTTCTTAGTTTCTTCATCTGTAAAATGGAAATAATAAAGCACCAACTTTCTAGGGTTGTTGTAAAGATGAAATGTGACAATAATTGTAAAGTGCAAGTTGTTCATTCATTTAAGTTCTGTCTAGTTCTTCATGAATCCATTTTGGGTTTTTCTTGGAATGGGTACTGAAGTGGTTTGCCATTTTCTCCTTCAGCTCATTTTATGGATGGGGAAACATAAACATAAATAGGGTTAAGTGACTTGCCCAAGGTTACACAGTTAGTGTCTGAAACCTGATTTGAATTTTTGAAGATGAGTTTTCCTGGTTCCATGATGGCACTCTATTCACTGTGTCACCTAGCTGCCCTGCCTGATGCATGGGAAGCATTTTGTACATGTTAGCTGTTATTTATTATCCCCATGGGTATTTTTTATTGATTTTAATTCACGGCAAAAATCTAGAATAAGTTAGCAAAGACATTGTTAGTCAGTTTAGAGAAAGAAAGGTGACAGTTACAAAGAGCCAACACTACTTCAAAGATAGGTCATGACCTGCTACTTCTTGTTTTTGTTTAGTCATTCTCAATTTTTATGATCCAGTGAACCATATTGTCCAAGGGGTCTTCTTGGTAAATATATGGAAAACGCCAGCAGTTTGGCATTCCTTTTTGAATGGATTAAGTCATCCTGATGACTATCTGGTCATTGGATCCAGATGGCTCAGAAGGGGAAAGTGAGGCCGGTGACCTGCACAGCCCTCTCACTCAAAACGAAGTCAAGTGCAAGTCAAGTCATCATTTCTCTGATGTCATGGTCTTCTTTGAAAATGAAGGATGAACAAAGGATTAAGACAGACAGAGGTTAAGTGACTTACTCAGGGTCACATAGCTAGTAAGTATATGAATCCTGATTTGAACTTAGGTCTTCCTGATTCCAGATACAGCATTCTATCCACCGAGTCACCTAGTTGTTTCCTACTACACTACATTTATATTCTTCTTAAAAACCCTTATTACTAAGTTGGTAGATGAGGATAATAATATAGAAACAAATGACTTAGATATTAGCAAAACTTTTGATAAAGTATTTCATGTGTTTTTATGGAGCAGATAGTCACATTAGACAATGAATTCAGAAGAATTCAAATGGGCAGACATAAAGTTGCCATTAATGGATTCAGTGTCAATTTGATGAGTTTTCCAATGGCATACCTTGGCAATCTGTACCTGGCTCAGTGCTTTCTAATATTTGTATCAATGACTTGGAATTTACAAATGACAAAAAATTGGGAGAGATAGCTAGCACATTGGATCACAGTCAGAATCTTTGATTGACTGGAGGTTTGGAGCAAAACCCAGTCCTGGGGCTGAACTTTTCTAATTGGTCAATAAGCTTATATTCACACAGCTCAGTATGTTTATGCTGCTTTAGACCATGTGTCATGTTTCAAATTCCATCAATTATTCTCCCGGTCATCTTATTTTCATGCACCTTGCCATTGAACATTTCCTGCTTGTCAATACTATCAATCATTGTTAGTCACCTCATCTGTTGATCCATTTATCATCTTTGTGGTTTCTTTGATGAAAACGACCTTTTCTGGTCACTAGTTCTCTATATGCGCTGTCTTAATTATTAGAATGCAAGCTCCTTGAGGGCAGGAATTTTTTTTTAAACTAAGAATTATTTATCAAGTATCTAATGTGTGCATTGTGTTAGGCACAGTACCATATGAATGGGAAAGAAGGATATAAGTAAGCAGCTTCGTGGAATAGTGGATAGAATATTGAACCTCAAATCAGGAAGATTTGAGTTCAAACTTGGTCTCAGATAGTAGCTGTGTGACCCTGGACAAGTCCTTTGTTTCAGTGTCTTCATCTGTAAAATGGGAAATAATAATAATGATGTATCAGGGTTGCTAGGAGGATTAAATGAGATATGTAAAATATGTTTTATAACTCAATGCATTATATAAATGTTAGCTGTTATAATTACATGTATAAAGAGATTTATGATATAAATTTATGAATATACTTATATATTGTATGAATATATCATATACATAAAGTGAATATATGTGTATATATACACACACATATGTAGGGATTTTCTTACTTTTGTGTTGCGCTGTAATGCTTAGCACACAGTAAGTGCTTAATAAATGATTTTTAATAATTCCTTCATTAATTGATTCATTCACAAAATTTGTAGAGTTTTTGTAGAGTTTTCTTTCTCAATTTTTGAGAATCATTTGCATACAATAGCTATGAATTACTCTTTAAAATTTGATACAATTCATCTGCAAATCTGTCTGCCTCAGGTTATTTTTTTCCCCTTGTATGTCAGTTCCTTTGTGATTTATTCTAAGATAATGTTTGATATCTTTCTATTTCCTCTTCTGTTAATTTGGATATTTTACCATTTTATAAGTAATCTTCCATTTCTTTTAAGTTCTTGGTTTTAAGTACAGTAGTTTTAATCATACTTTTAAAAATTTCTTCTCTATTGTCATTTACCTGTGTTCATTTATTTCTGATATTTGTTTTTTCCCTCTTTTATGAAATTAGTTAAAGGTCATCAATTGTGTTAATCTTTTCTTTAAAAACAGGTTTTTAATTTTATCATTTCTATTACATTTCCATTTTTTAAATAATTTATTTATTTAGCTTTTTACGTTCATTTTCACAAATTTTTGGGTTCCAAATTTTCTCCCCTTTTCTCCCCTCCCCCCACCCCAATACCCCAAGCAATCTAATTTTCCCTATCTCCAATCTGTCCTCTCTTCTGTCATCCCTCCCTTCCCTTGTCTCCATCTTCTCTTTTCTCCTGTAGGTCCAGATGACTTTCTATTCCTCATTAACTGTATGTCTTCTTTCCTAGTTGCAACAACAATACTAAACAATTGTTCCTAAAACTTTGAGTTCCAAATTCTCCCCATCCCTCCCTCCCCACCCATTCCCTTTGGTACGGCAGGCAATTCATTATAGGCCATATCTGTGTTGCTTTGGAAATGACCTTCCTGATAGTCGTGTTGTGTAAGACTAACTGAATTGCCATCCCTCCTAACCTGCCCCTCATTGTTTCTCTTCTGTCTTTTGATCCTGTCCCTCCCCAAGTGTTGACTTTCAATTACTCCCTCCTCCCTTTGCCCTCCCTTCCATCATCCCCCCCCCCATATCTCCTTCTCCCCCGCTTTCTTATACTGTAAGATAGGTTTTCATACCAAAATGAGTGTGCATTTCACTCCTTCGTTTAGTCAAATGTGATGAGGGTAAACTTTTGTTTGTTTGTTTGTTTGTTTTTTCCTCAGCTCTCCTCTTTTTCCCTCCACTAATAAAAACTCCTACCTGCCTCTTAAATGACATATAGTTACCCCCTTCCCTTTCCCTCTCCCTACATTTCTCTCTCACCATTTACCCTAGTTTCTTTTAAGGTATGGTCCCCTCCTATTCAGTTCATTCTGTGCTCTCTATCTCTGTATGTGTGTGCATGTGTGTATGTGTGTGCATGCGTGTACATGTGTATGTGTGGTCCCACCAACTACCCAGATACTGAAAAGTTTTAAGAGTTAGAAATATTGTCTTTCCCTGTATGAATATAAACAGTTCATTTCTGGTAAGTCCCTTAATACTTCTCTTTGCTGTTTACTTTTTCATGCTTCTTCTCATTCTTGTGTTTGAAAGTCAAATTTTCTTTTCAGCTCTGGTCTTTTCATTAAGAATGATTGAAAGTCCTCTGTTTCATTGAAAGACCATATTTTCCCTTGAAGTATTATACTCAGTTTAGCTGGGTAGGTGATTCTTGGTTTGAGTCCTAGTTCCTTTGCCTTCTGGAATATCCTATTCCACGCCCTTTGATCCCTTAATGTAGAAGCTGCTAGATCTTGGGTTATCCTGATTGTATTTCCACAGTACTGGAATTGTTTCTTTCTAGCTGCTTGCAAGATTTTTTCCTTGAGCTGGGAGTTCTGGAATTTGGCCACAATGTTCCTAGGAGTTTCTCTTTTTGGATCTCTTTCAGGTGGTGATCGATGGATTCTTTCAATATTTATTTTGCCCTCTGGTCCTAGAATGTCAGGGCAGTTTTCCTTGATAATTTCATGCAAGATGATGTCTAGGCTCTTTTTTTGATCATGGCTTTCAGGTAGTCCCATAATTTTTAAGTTGTCTCTCCTTGATCTATTTTCCAGGTCAGTTGTTTTTCCCATGAGATATTTCACATTCTCTTCCATTTTTTCGTTCTTTTGGTTTTGTTTGGTGATTTTTTGGTTTCTCATAAAGTCATTAGACTCCATCTGTTCCATTCTAAATTTTGAGAGAACTATTAAATTCAGTGAGCTTTTGAGCCTCTTTTTCCATTTGGCTCATTCTGCTTTTGCATGCATTCTTCTCCTCATTGGCTTTTTGAACCTCTTTTGCCAATTGAGTGAGCCTATTTTTCAAGGTGTTAATTTCCTCAGCATTTTTTTGGGTCTCCTTTACCAAGATATTGACCTGTTTTTCATACTCTTCTTGCATCTTTGTCATTTCTCTTCCCAGTCTTTCCTCCACCTGTCTAACTTGCTTTTCAAAATCCTTTTGAAGCTCTTCCAAGGCCTGAGCCCACCCGACACCCCCCTGGGGTGTCTGGGGTACTGAGGCCCCGCCCTCCACGTCTTTCCCTGATGGCAAGAATACGTCCTCATCTTCGTCAGATCCGAAGGTCGGGATCATTTGCATTTGTTGGAAAAAACTCTCTAAAGTCTTATTTTTCTTCCCCTTTCTAGGCATTTTCCCAGCCAGTTACTTGACTTCTGAGATTCCTTTCCACCCCCGCCTGGATCCGCCCAGCTAGTGCTTGGCCTCTGAGATTCAAATGCGCTTTCCCGTGGCAAGCTTTAGTTCTGGCGCAGGGGTGGGGGCAGGGCCGCCTCCTAAGCTTGGGCCCTCAGGGGCTTTCTGCAGAGACTTTCAGGAATGGAGCGGGTGGGGGCGGGGTGGGGGGCCCCACCTGCTATGCTCAGCTCCCTTGGGGGTTTTATTCAGAGGCGTTCAGCAGTAGAGCAGGGTGGGGGCAGGGCCGTCTCCCCGGCTCGGCTCCCTCAGGTTGGAAAGACCTTCAGTATTGAAGATCCTGCCTGCTGCTGGGGGATTCCTGAGTCCCGGGCCGCTGCCGCCTCAGCCGCCCGCCCATGCCTCTGCCTCCACCGCTTCCTGCCCCCGTCTCCGCCCGCCGCCGCTTCCTCCCGAGGGGGCCCGAGTCACGGAGACACTCCGCTCCCCTCCCCTAGCGCAGCCTTCTTTCTTACTGACCTGTAGCTTCTGTGGGCGGAGGGACTTTCCCGGCTGCCAGAGCTTCCCCCGGAGCTTTCCTCTCTGAAGCCTGCTCGGGTCAGCTTCTCTGGGTCGCGGCCAGGGGTGGGGGTGGGGTCCGCTTTCCAGAGTGCGATGGACCCCGGGGACGGCTCTCCAGGGTTCAGTGGAACGAAAATCTCTTCCCCTATGTTTATGCACCCCCTGCAGAGATTCAGAATTTATGGGGATCTCCTTTTACCTCAATTCCATGGGTTGTGGGCTCGGAGCTCGTAAATGTGCGTCCTTCTACTCCGCCATCTTGGCTCCGCCCCCCCTTAATTGATTTTTTAAAGAAATTAGAAAGTAACTTCTAAGAAGAGGAGATGAGAAAGGGAGGGCATTCCAGTTCTGGGGAAATGACTCCTACATTTCCATTTTTAATCTTAGCTTTTTCTGCTTTAATTTGAAAAGTATTCTCTATGTGTTTATTTTGAGTGTCTGGTTTAGTTTTTCTTAAATTACATACACAGTTCATAAATATTATTTTTCTATTATATAATGTTAATATATATTTTTAGAGATAATGTTTCTTCTCAGCAATTCTGTAGCTTAAAAATTTTGACTGTTTTGTATGTTTGGCTATTTTGACTTTTATCATTATTCTCTTTCACATAGCTACTAATGGATCCTATGATTTGTTCTTTAACCCACTCATTGTTCAGTATATCATTATTAAACTTCCAGGACTCTATATCTTTTGTTATGTTACCTATATTAATCACTATTTTTATTATACTATGTTCTGTAAAATTTGTGTAACATTTCTACCTTTTTACTTTTATTTCTTTTATATATACCTTTTATGTGTATGCTATTTTTCCAGATGTACCATGTGGTGAGAAGTATGTATGTATGTGTGTGTCTATATATGTGTATGTATATATATCCATAATATATATTCACCAAAAGAATATATCATAAGTCTTTCAGATGTAAACTGTTCAAGTTTGTTTAGGTACATATTTTCTCCTTAGTTTGTTTATTAGGTATTTCTAGCTCCAATAACTGTAATTATTGTGTTAGCATCTATTTCTTTTTATAATTCAGTTATCTTTTCTTTTATGAATGTAAATACTATTCCATATGGTACATTATTTTCTTTATAAGCATAATGTTATTTCTTTCTCTCTTTACCTTAATATTGTGAATTTCCCACCCCCATTTTTCTAATAGCAAGATTATAATTCTGGCTTTGTTTTGGGCGTGGGGAAATCACCCATAATATATAATACATTTCATTGTAAGTTCTTGTTTTCCTTGTGGGACTTTATTATTTAAGTGAGTTTCTTGTACAGAAAAAATTATTGAATTTTATTTTCTTTTCACTTGCTTTCATTTTATTGGATTGTTTAAACTAGAGATGTCAAACATGTGGTCCACAACACTCCTATGTGTGGCCTGAACCAGATTAAAATGCAATTGGGAAATATTTAACAAAATAAATAAAAACACAGTAGAACATAGATAATGTTAATGTGATATTCTAAGTCATTAGGCATCCTGCAGTGATCCTTATGTATGTTTCAGTGACTTCATTTCTATTTGAGTTTAATAGCACTGGTTTAAGCCTTTCACATTTAAAGTACAGTAATGATCATTATATTTATATTTTCTTCCATTTATTTCTTTTGTATTGATTTTGTCCCTTTTCTCTTTTTACTTCATTATTCCTGGAGTTCATTAGGCTTATACTACTTTGGTGGTAGTCTATGCCCAAAGTCTATTTTCATTTACCTATTCTATCCCCAGCATTTTGAGTTTACTTAAATTGCTAATTTCTTTATATTTTTTCTTTATTTCTTCCATCTCTTTGATGATTCTTCTTTTATTGATATTAAGCATGTAGTTTAAAACCTTCCATCTCTTCTCAATTACAGTCTCTTATTTTAAATGACTTTTTTTTGTTTGCACCATTTTCTAAGAAGTTTACCTTTTCTGCGTTTTCATTTCACTTCCCTTTTTGTATATTCCAGTTTTATTCTTGGAGCTGTAAGATATACTCTTACTTCTTTTTCCTCTTATATCCCTCGTGACAGTAGAATTGCTAAAGTTACAGATTTTAGCTCCAATATATTTTGTTACGCTTTTGTACATCTTACCCTATTTTCAGTAATTCTTAGCTCTTAAAGATGCTAATTTGTGACAAAAGCAATATAGATTTGAAGCAGTCATGCAACTGGAGTTACTTTGGACCCTGCCTTATGAGTCCTGATACTATCCCTTGCCCTTACCATGTATGGTCAGTCCCAAAAGAAAAAGCCTTTTAAATATCCTATACCTGGGTACTATGTTCCTCCTGTGACTATATTCTGGTTTTCCCTGGGAACTCATAGTCCTCTTTTCTGAGTGGGGTTTAGTTCTGGGAAGAATAATCCTAATGTTCAAATTTTCTTTAGGAGAAATCTTGTCTTTTACTAGAAATACATACCTACTACCCTAAGGGAATATTTCTTAATTGAAACCTTTCCTGTAGCCCTCCAAGTTGAGACCTCCATTTAGATTCCTCCCATCTTATACTGCCTTTCATCCTTTTTTTCCATAGCTCTTACTTCTTTGAGACTAAAGGAATCATCATCCCTTTATTGTTCACTTCAGTATTTGGCAGATGTGTATAACCTGCTTTCATTCATCTTCTACACTCCATCTTCTCATTGGCCAAATTTTTATTTCATTTTATTTTATTTCATTATTTTTTTTGAAATGAAATTTTATTTCATTATTCCATCTCACAAAAGTAGTTGCTTCACTTATGTCGTGTCAGGGGACTTTATTGATGGAGTATTAATTTATCTCTTCCTCTTTAATTTTTTATTCTATGAATTCTTTTCATGTCCTTAGTCCCTCAGGTCCATTCTGTCTCCTGATAATTTGTCTTTTCTTTTGCCCTTTCATCAATTGTTATCTTTTTAAAAGCTCTATCTTATAACCTTAGGAGAATTGATTTTACTTATTAGTCCTTCCTCAATAATTTTACTCACTGACTTTTTAAAAAGTTTACTTGTTTGGGTTATTTCCAAGTCAAAAAATCTGCTCAACTAGAATTCCCTCCTCTCCCCAAAATGTCTTAAATGCTTCTCTTCCATTGAACATCTATCTTTTTGTTGCTGTTGTTGATT
Source organism: Bettongia penicillata ogilbyi (assembly GCA_023548195.1). NCBI lineage: Eukaryota > Metazoa > Chordata > Mammalia > Diprotodontia > Potoroidae > Bettongia > Bettongia penicillata. The sequence goes on along the minus strand of JAJHZJ010000066.1, from coordinate 1,091,954 downwards.
ATTAGATTCAATTTTTCCACATGTGCAATTTTTGAGCTACAACTTAAACTTCTTTCTTTTTTTGGAATTATACTATCCCATTCTCTTAATTGATTTCTTGTCACTGTGGCATTAAACTGAATGATCTGAATTGTCTTTCCCTTATATTTCCATGTCTTTCTCTTGACTTTGTGGAATTTGTGGTTTGTTATTAAGTGTTAAATTAAACACTACCTGCCTTAGAATTTGAAGCATATTTGCCTTAGCCCTTGACAGTGATCTGTGAAATCAACTGATGAATGTTTTTTTCTGTCTATTCAGCCCTTCTGAAAAATTTTCTCATATTTATTCTGCTATATGGGACTTAGGTATTCTGATTTGTCATGTTATTCTGGGAGACTTACGATCCCTAATTTATCTCTGAACATTCTGTCTTCCAGGTCAATTGATTTGGCTTGACAAGAATGTGTAAGTTATTTTATTATTACTAATTCTTGTATCTCTTCTAAATTTTCTTCTATTCAAGTGTTTTTATATTACAAATCTGATATCCTTTCTCAGGATCTCTAGTTCTTTGTAGAGATTCTCAATTGTCCATGACATTTTTCTTTTCTTTTGTTGACTTCTTTTTAGTTGTGTGTTGAAATTTCTGATCTTTGATTTAATTTCATTCCTAATTATTTTCTTTGAAAAGTTTATTTCTCCTTTGAGTTATTCTAACTTTTCTTGTATTCGTTCTATTGTCTCAGGGTAGTCCATAGTCTTTCTATTTGGTAAATTGAAAAAAAATTCCTTCACAGTATAAAACTTGGATAATATCTTGAATCTTTTATATTGTATATAATCTTCCTTTCTTCATTATGATTCTTTCTATTGATTTATCTGTGATTTGGGTTTTTATTTAGACTTTTCCCCTTGAAATGTTAGTCTTTCAATGTTTCTCTTACAGTCCTAATAATTTTAATTTAATTTAATGTCATTCCTCATTCTTTTGCCTCTTCCCTTTCCATTGTTTCAAAGAATCCCTAAGCCTGGTTGTGATGGATGTCCTTGGCAACTTGGAGTTGAAGGTGATAAGACTTGGCTTGGCACATACCTTTTTCTGGAATAAACTCTGAGGTACTAGTACTGGTCCTCTTTTGGGTCTTCAGTCCTTTTTTCCTTTGAACTTTTCCCTTTAACTTGTAGCTCTACCCTATAATCATCAATTGACAGAATTTTCTGTATTTCTCCTACTCCCACTCCATTTACTGTTCCTTTCCTTCATGTGGCTGGATATAATCAGTGTCTGCTAACTCTTGTGGGATGAGGGAACTAGCTACCAGTTTGATTTACTGCTATGAGGACCTGGGCAGGTATCCCCCAGCTGAACCCTGAATTATGTCTTCAAGATAGATTGCCTCTACTCCTTGAGTCAGGCACTATATTGAGAGATGAGGATGTTGAATGGAAATGCTAGATATTTTCTTATTATTTTGTAATTAAAAATTTTTGTAATAAAAAAACCCTTATACAGTGTTCCTGTTTTCTAGTTTTGACGATTCAACATTAGTTATTGTGAATCTGGTGCACAATTTCCTTTTTTTCTGTGTTTTTTGGATTGCTAAAGGTATGGGTTGACTTACATTAGTTAAGTTCCCTTAGGAAATAGTGATGTTAGTCTATTAATGTCTGTTCTTTTTTCCATTTTCAGATTGTGTGTGTGTGTGTGTATTTGCATCAACAGCTTGTTTTAAAGGCTTCATTGCAGTTACTCTCAATTCCGACCCATTTACTCTTATTTTTACGTCTTCTAGTTTGTTGTTCTTATTTTGTACTACTAATTGATAATTTTACTCTATGGAAAAATATATTGGGACCAGTAATTTTATGTCTGTTGAGATATCATCAATTTCATTTTTTTGGTATGTCATTTGGTATTTGCAGTATCCATAACCTGTTGACTGTCTTTTTTTGAAGAAAGAATACAAGAAATTTGCTTTCCCACCAGTTATATAGCTGACAAATATCGATTATAATTTCAAATAGGATTATCTTTATTTTTGTATGGAAAACATATAATACAGAATATTCATCTAGGAGAGGATTTTTCAAGGTTGCAACTATGAAATATTTGAAATTCTCTTTTTTCCTTAAGGGAGATGAGGGCTGCATCAGAAACTGGAGTTCTTTTTGTACATAGAGACAGAGTAAAGCAAACTTCACCTAGTATAGTCCAAAGAAGATTTTCATAGCAAATTAGTGACAACTTTATATTTTTCTATCATTTGTAGATAGAATGGTAAGTTTGCAAATAGAAATATGAAATTTTAATTTGGTTTTTAAAAGTAGCAGCTTTTTCTGTATATGTTTATCTGAATATCTAGATATCTATATGCACTCTTTATTCAAATTAGCAAGAAATACATGTGAAATACATTATAAAAATCTTGATCTAACAGAATGTTTATTATTCCACTAATAATAGACAGATAGGCCTGTTGCTTTTTATCTGATAATAAGCTACTGATTTGGGATTAGAAACTCCTATTCTTACTGCTGCAGGTGTGCAGGTTATATAGTGACTGTTGTTTGGGGAAATGCAGGGTGGTTCAACATTGGTTTCCTGTGCTTTTGTGCTATAGGATGTGTTTACAGCTGCATTTTTATCATCTCAGCAAAAAGTCCATCAGGCAATCCAATACCCTGGTCTGCTTATTACCAAATCATTACTGAAAGACATTATTTGCCAAGAATTCATTCTATCTTGCTTGTTTACATAGCACACTGAGCTAGATCATTCTTCAACTCCTCTGGTATCATGGAATAAGTCACTTGGACTGCATAGTTATGTATGAGGGCCATATAAATCAGACCTGTTTCCAGCAGTGCTGTGCAAATGGTTGGCTAGCAACAGCTTTAACATCAGGTTCTCCTCAGCAGGCTTCCATGTTTTAGTCAGTATAAAGCTGATATCATTGAGTAGGTCTGGTCTCTGGAAATATTTCTAATGCTGTAAGAATAGCTGCTCATATAAACTCAGAAGCAGAAAACTAGAGACAAGCAATATATATTTCTTTCCTTGTTCTTCTCTCTTCCTGTCTTTGAATGGCATGTATGTTGTTGTCATTTAGTGGATTTTTAACATAGTACCTTATTTGCAAGGAACAGATTATGGAAAGTATAATTTTCCCATCTGGAAGGAGAAACTGAAGGATGATAGCAAGTAAAAGCTAGGTAGGGAAAGGGAGAAATATTGGAAACTTGGGAGCTCTTGGGAGCAGAGAGGGACCCATAGTGGACTTAAGTGGTGACTCAGTGACAAGGAAGGGTGTTGCTGCCCTGTATTGAAAATAATCATAAGCAGTTAGAGCCTTGTCTGGATTACTAAGCTATTTATGAAGCGATCTGCCTGCATGGAATTTGATCTTTTCCTGTATATACCTTGACATACTGTGGGTCATGGTGATATTGTTCACTTTCCATTTTCTCTCTCTCTTCCCTACTTCATTACTATCTGGCCACCTAGGATCAATACCCTCAGCATTTTCCTACTCTGTGCAAATCTTATACATTTTCCATTTCTACTTTCAGAAGAGCTTTTGTCTGTAGGTAAAAATAAGGTGACTTGTTGTATTTTGAGAATATTTTCTATAAAGAAATAGATTACATAAGGGAGGGCTGGTAAAAAGGGAATGTCTGAGCAAATAGCCTTAGATTTATTTGTGAACCTTTATTCAAGTTCCTAACCTCTGGCTAGAGATACAAAGAGGTACTTCAGAAAGATTTATAAAGGCTAATCACCTAAAGAAAAGAGGGAGGGGGCATCTTCAGGGATATATCACTAACAGTGAGTAGTGCAACAATACGCTAGAGTCTTAGTCCAAAAATTACTTGTGTCTAGTGTTTAAAAAAAAAGTCATAGCCCTACTGCCCTTGATGTTTGATTGTTACAGTTTTTGAAAGGTTAACTAATGCTGGACAGCTTTGAAATTCTTGTCTCACATAGAAAACTTCTTTTAGCATGTGAAATTCTATCCAGGATTGTTGAAAAAATGCAATGTGCTTACAGTAGGGATGTCACATTCTATGTGATGCAATAAAGTTATGTTTGTGCCTAACCCTTCAACAAGTTCAGAAGATCCATGAGTGCAGAGATCATGTCTTAACCTAATTTTTGTATCTCCTCCAACATTTAAGAGAGTGTTCTGTATGTGTGTGTTCATCCTCTGTTGCCGAAGAAGACCATGCCATCAGAGAAATGACGACATGACTTGCACTTGACATTGTTCTGAGTAGTAGGAATTTAGTAAATATATATAGAAATAAATTGGAATGAAAAATAATACTAGGGGAAATACTCTATTTGGATGCTTAGGAGTGTAACTTGAAACTTTGTTGGATCTGTGATAATAGATGTGGTTACTCCTTTCAACGATTCATATTACAAACCATCCAAGACTTTTCATCTTGTGTAATATTTTTTTCAAGATTACATGTGGCCCTCTAGGTCCTCAAGTGCAGGTCTTTGACTGAATCCAAACTTTACAGAACAAATCCCCTTGATGAAAGGATTTGTTTTGTAAAACTTAGACTCAATCAAAAGGCAGCATCCAAGGACCTAAAAGGTCCCATGTGGCCTCGAGGCTGCAGGTTTTCCACCTGTGTTCCATACAATAGTACTCTAATATTGCACAGTAGGTCTATATTCTACTATAAAATACTACCATAAATACTGCATAGAGGGTTCATCCAACAAGTTTGATATCTTTCTCTGCATTTCTTGATTTTGTGTTGTACACAGACATTCCATTGGTTATTCCCAGCTCTTGGTACATGATTAGCCTACCTCCTTTCTGATTCTGTATCTCTGATACCTCCTTTACCCTTATTTTATGCAATTCTTCATTAGTAATGTGTCCCAGCCTGCTCATACTCACCATGAACCCCTTTGTGTTGTCTTTTGAGTGACCTACAACTTTAAAATTTTAGATTATATGCTACAGATGTGTGATTTCATTGGTATAGGGAGTTCCTGGTAGGAAAAGCTTCACTGATTCAGACTAGCACCTCATCCATAACTTACCTTAGAGCACTGAAGTTACTTACCCACGGTCACACAGCTAGTATGTGTTAGAGACAGGACTTGAACTCAGATCTTCTTGACTCCAATGCTACCTCTTTATTCATGATACCATAGGGCCCTGTAGTTAGGAGGGAATCAGCTTTTATTTGGTGCTTGATATGTGCCAGGCACTATGTTAAGTGCTTTATATAAATGTTATCTCATTGGATCCTCATAACAACCTCATGAGGTAAGTGCTGTTGTTATCATTTTCATTTCACTGTTAAGAAAACTGGGATGAACAGAGATTAAGTGACTTACCCACGGTCACACAGCTAGTGAGTGTTAGGGACTAGATTTGAATTCAGGTCTTCCTGATTTCAGACATAATGCTCTATCTACTGCTTGACCAGCTGCCTGAAGATTATTGATAGACTTTTATTTTAAGGACAAGCTTGGAGTCATTGAAATCATCAAACAATTTCCAAAAGGCAATTCATTCTCCTTTTCTTCTGTTTGATTCTTGATTCCTAGATTTCTTTTTGCAGTGTCAAATACATACATACATACACACACACACACACATACACACGCACATATATATATGGACAAGTTCTATTGTTTGTCCAATTGCATGTCACAGTTGGACAAAAGATGTTCCTTACCTACTTAACATTTGCTTTGTCACTAGAAAATTTTAACTCTTTTGAATGATTATAGATATCTTTTAGGAGGCTTCTCAGTGTTGCAGGGCTTGATGAATTTACCACAATATCAAATCAAAACAGAAGCAGATGAAGTCCCTCTTTACTTTGAAAGACACCTCTTGGAAGTGAACTTTAAGGTGAAATTTCATTTTACTGATTCAAACACTTCAAAAAATAAACAGCACAAAATTATCCATATCTCTTGACTTAGATCCTACTGCTAGGCATAAACCCCAGGGAGGTGAAGGACAAAACTAAAAGTTGCATATATACGAAAATGTTCATAGCAACACTTTTTGTAGTAGCAAAGGACAGGAAATAAAACAAGTAGCTGTTGATTGGGAAAGGGAGTAAATGGCATATCATATCATAGTAAATGAAAGCAATGGAGTATTTCTATATCAAAAAATAATGAAAATAAAGAATTCAGAGAAGCATGAGAAAATATATGAATCAATGTGAAGTAAATATAAAGCGGGAAGCAATATACACAATGACAACCACAATGTAAATGGAGAGAGCAGAAAAAAATTTAAACTAAATGCTGTATAATTATAATGTCAAAGAAACTCAGTCCTGGAGAAGAGTTGAGAAAATGTATCCCTTTCTTTTAGAATTACATTTATAATTTTTACGATTATATTTTTGTCATTGTTCAGTCATTTCACTTATGTCTGACACTTTGTGACTCTATTTGGGGTATTCTTAGTGGAGATAAATGGTTTGCCATATTTTTCTTCAGCCCATTTTACAGGTGAGGAAAGTAAGTCAAACAAGGTTAAGTGACTACCCAAGGTTATACAGAGAGTATCTGAATTCAGGGAGAAGAATCTTCCTGAATCCAGGTCAGGCACTCTAAGTTTTCAGGGAGAAGAATCTTCCTGAATCCAGGTCAGGCACTCTAAGTTTTGTGCCACCTAACTGCTTTCACAAGCATAACAAAAAAAATGTCAAAGAAGCTTTGTTCTGGAGAAGATCTGATGGAAGATCTGATGAAATAGATCCCCTCCCTTTTCTTTTGGAGTTGAGGGACTACAGGTGTTCATATACTGTTAGATTTAGTTGATAATATAGTTGGCTTTGCCGAATTGCTTTTTCCCCCTTTTTAAATCTTTGTTACAAGGGACAGCTTATTGGAACGGGGAAGAATATATTTGGAAATGAAGATGATATAAAAACAAAACATATCAATAATAAAAAAACAAGATAACAAAAAAAACATACTGAGATCCCATATTCTTTGTATAACCCATGTCCCAAGTTCTGGGCTCAGGGACTGTTTTGGGGATTTTAAAGGTTTAATAGCTTAAAACTATATTAAGACATTTGATAGACTCTATATTTTTCATGCCTAGGTCTCTGCACCTGTGAGAACATTTTCTATATTTTCCAGATTCTATACCAATGTTTCAAGTTATGATCAAATATAGGGCAGACTTTCTTAAAACATAGAAAACCCATAAAGGACTTAAAGTAGCCCTTTGATGATCAGTTCAATTTTTCTTCCTCCCTAATGACTCTCGTTTTTCACAGGATCCTAAAATACTCCACTACTTTCTAGTTTGACCTCCCTCTGGAGTTGATATCAATGAACTTATTTACCTGTCCTCCCACTTTCCAATCATTTTCCCTTATTCCCTAGAGCTTCACATAGGAATTAGACTTTATGTTATTATCCTGTGGTTTGTGCTTCCCTGAAAGCAACATTTTGGGGGTTCCTGGGTAGGTCTCCAACATTCACCTCTAGGAATCTACAGTTGTCTAGTTTCAAGGTAAGACAATACATTGCATATTTGACCTAATTCATCTCCTTTTCCTTTCTTCTTTGGTGCTTTTTCTACTAAACCTTGATGTGATGACTGCTGAGCCCTTTTTGGGGCTATTTCCACCTTTGGTGTTCACCTGTTCCACCAACTCTCACTGTGGCTCCAAGAAGCTGCAGCATGCGCAGCGACCACACCCTGGTAAACCATTTCAGCAGATGGGACACACCAGGCTGAGGGTAACCAAGGGGTCTCAGATCCATTGGTGAGTTAGGGGGGGTATCTACACCAACCACGTGAAGACTTCCTGTGGTGGAATGGGCGAATGGGAACAATTTGTTCCAATGGTCATGAAGGCAGCTGAAGCAGGTGATTTGGAGTGCTTAGGGCTTGGTTAGACACCAAAGAAGCCAAGGTCATCCACTACAGTCTGAGCCATCACCAGCCATCTTGACTCTGTCCTGCCACTGAACTATAATGGCTCTGGAGGAGAGAGTGAGGCTGAACAACTTTATGCAACTCTGTCTCACTTAAATCTAATCTACTCATGAATCAAAAGACATCATTGGACAATCTGTGCCCAACCTGTGGTAGAGCATTCTGAGCAGCCACAGTTGAACACACTGAAACTTCACTTATCATGGTGATGTCATTTTGGTCCTCTTCAAAAACAAAGGACAACTACCAACCAACCAACCAACCAACCAACCAACCAACCAACCAACCAACCAATCAACTTCATGTAGCACGTAGGGGCTGTGTTGCTGAAATCTAACTGTGGTAACTCTATTGTCACTGGCAGGGAGTATCATTTATTACTAAAAAACTTAAGAAATATTTCTCTTTTTCATCGATCTTGATTCTAGTTTTAGTCTTAAATTTCTTGGGAAAATCTAGATTTATGGGAGAGGGATCTCAGTTGTTAAAGCAGACATTGATTTAATGTGCATCATTCATATTCATCATGTAATTTCTCTACCTTTCCATCTTTTGTAACAATCAACTCTATCATGGTCTTTTTGTAAATGTTTATCATGAACACTGCAACAAAAGATGAACAAGAGTTCCATGAAGTCTGTTTCTTGTTGCCTTTAGACAATAATAAAACCAACTCCACCAACCCAGACGATCATAGAATGCTATGATGATAAGATCATAGATTTAGAACTGGAAAGGACTTCAGTGGCCATCTAGTCCAAGGCCTACATTTTACCGATGAAGAAACTGAGAGGTTGTGCCCAACATTAAAAGGCAAAAAATTGTCAGAGACAAAAATGGAACCTAAGTCTCTACTTGCTTTTTAAAAGAGAATTTGGGAGTTATCCTTCCCTTTAACTCTTTGTGTGTTTGTATTAATGTCTTAGTATATATGTTTAATACCCCTTGATCTGATTCAAATTTTATGTGGTTGGTTTTATGTGATACCTACTTCCCCTGCTCTGTCCTCCATGCTTGTAGGTTTTATTCTGTATTATGTGAAATAATAAATTTCATTGCCATTCTTGCTTAGTATATTCGTTTTTGCCTCCCTTTTCTTTCTTCACTTAAGATCATCAGAATGTCCCCCTCCCCAGCCCTCTGTTTTATTTAGCTCCCTCTGGGACCCTTGAAGACTAATGTCTTCAAGGTTTTGAAGGAAGACTTGTTTCTTCTCCTGTTATTAGAATGCAAGTACTTTAAAAAAATCATATAGTATCATTTGATTGCTTCCATGCATTCATATTTCTAGGTTTCTCTTGATATTTTTATACATGTATTTCAAATATTATAATATTATATTATATTTAGTTTTATATCAGGAATGCTTGGAAATTGTTTTATTACAGTAAGGTCTGTTTTTTTTTCTTTATAGGATTATACTCACTTTTGTAAGTTAAGTTATTTTAGTTGTAAGCCTTTTGTTGTGTGTGATATGGAATAGAATATCCCAAACCCTCCTGTCCTTTATAATTATAGCTACCAGTCTTGTGTGATCTTAATTTTAGTTCCATGACTCTTAAATTTTTTTTCCTGCATTTTTGTTGGATGTTTTCTTTAACATGGAAACTCCAGATTTCGCCTATGATATTTCTGGGAGCTTTTATTTTATGATTTCTTTTAGGAAGCAGTCTGATTCTTTCAATGCTTCACTTTGACCTCTGGTTAGAACACACCAGTTTAATTGGATAATTTTCATTTATGATTTTTTGAAATATGATATCTGAGTTTTTTGTTGTTATTATTATAGTATTCAGATAGTCTGATGATTCTTAGGCTTTCTTTCCCTGACTTATTTTCTAGGGAAGTTGCTTTTTGATAGGGTATTCCTTACATTTTCTTCTATTTTTTCAGTGTTTGGATTTTTTTCTTACATTTCTTAATGTCTTAGAGAGTCATTTATTTCTGTTTGGTCCATTTTAAAGCTTTTATTTAACATAATTTGTTTGTAATAGGCAGTGAGGTTGTTCAGTGGTTAAAACTTGAGTTAAATCCTGTCTCAGATATTAACTGGTCAAATCGTTTAACCTTTAAGTGTCTCGGTTTCCTCAAATGAGATAATAATTACACTTACTTCACAAAGCTGTTATGAGAATCAAATGAGATAATATACATGTAGTTCTTTGCAAATCTTAAAATACTATATAAATGATAGGTATCATTATTGCTGTTAATAATAACTGTTTTTATCTTTCATCTTTTCTAGAAATTATGTTAGACCTTGTGGCTCACCTTTAATTCTGTCTGAGTCTCTGGCTATAGTAGCTATAAAGTTACCCTCTCCTTTTAGACCTATATCCAAGATATCCTTCAATCTAGAATATTTCTTTATCTTTGTTATCTTTCAGTGTTGACTACATATTTCTAATTTTTTCTTTTTCTTTTTCATCTTATTTCTTTATTTTAATTTTTAGCATTCATTTTTTTATAAGATTTTGAGTTCTAAATTTCCTCTTCACTCTCAAGAGGGCATACAATCTGGTATAGGCTATGCATATATAATCATATTAAATATATTTCCATATTGGTAATGTTGTGAAAGACATATTTCTAATTTTGCTTCCTGAATTTGGACTTCTAAGAAAGGGTCCTTATGTTTCACCGGATTGTCTAGGGAAACCATGATACAAAAGGGCTAAGAATCCTGGTCTAGAGAGGTAGAATGAGAGTATAGGCAAAGGAAAGGTTGGGAAAGTATGGATTTGCTTCTTTTTTTCTCAGAGTATACACACCTCTAAGTCCTTGTTCCATGCAACTGTTCCCTTGTTCCATATGTTCTATGCAATTTCCTTCTGTATGTATCTTGGTTCCAATGTTTTTTTAGTGTCTCAGCATCACTCTCTTGACAGTTCAGTCATGGTGGAAGTGCCAATTTGTCTTCTGCCAAGGCCTGGATTTCCAAACTTTGGGTCTCCAGCACAATGGTTATAGCAGTTCTAGCTTCATATGGGCCCTAGTAAGATTTCCACTTGTCTCTACTCCAGCTCCTGCCCCAATCTCCTCTTTCTCATCTTTTCCTCTTTTCTCCAGGTGCTCAGTAGATAAATTTGGGAGATTCCTGTACACCAGCAGACATAGGTCTCTACCAATATTTGATTAAATATAGGAAAAGGGCTTAGATGAAATTAGGTTCTAGGTCTGCAGATGAAAAGCACCTAGATTTGAGGAAAGCAGTATCATGGGTAAGAGATTGCTGAATTCAGCATTTTTGGGTCACTGTGGTTTTCTTCACTTTCATAAATCCACTTTTATTACTTCACTTTTATTCTGACTCCTATTCCTTGCCATTCAGTTCATTGCAGTTTCTAGGGGTAATATTGGAAATTTCCTCACCATATGTTCTTTTCTTTTTCTAACAAATAAAAGACTTTCAACTTTCACCTCTATTCTCCTCTCAAAATCATGAAAACACTGAAAAACTTCTCTTTTCAAATTATGTAGGGATTAAAGGGTTATAAGACAGAAAATGAGTTTGAGATTACATATTTAAACTCAATTAGTTATCACAGATATGAATTAAGGTAAAAAATTCAGTGGAAAAACTAAATTGAATCTTGGTTGCAGTAATTTGGGTTCCTCTAAAAAAAACCAAACAAAAAGGGTAAATGAATTCTGTTTTAATGACTAATTTATGTGGAGGAGTCCAGTATAAGATTAAGGTATTGACCACTCACACAGACAATTAAATTTTAATACTTTAATATTCATGAGATCAGTCAGTCTGCAAACAGATAAAAGCAAAGAAAATCTGGGATTTATAGGTTAGATTTTCTTGTTCAGCAAAATTAGAGAAGAGCCTGGAGGATTACAAATTAACTTTTATTTTAGAGACAGACAGCATGGTCTAATGAATCAAACAAAAAAGAAGGAAGGAATACATTTTGTTCTCATTCAAAAAATAGAGTAAGAGGTTGTATATGGACTGCTTTACCTTTTGAGGTTTTTCTGTGTCTATGAAAACAAGGAGGCATGAATGTACATGAATGTGGTGGTGCCCCCAGACTGAGAACAGCAGTATCTTGTTGTGAAGACATGTGAACCCTTAGTTTAAATTGCCTCAGTACCATTACTAAACCTTTGAGTATTTACATCTTCTTTCCTCAAATAGAGGAAAAAATAAATCTCTTGAGGCCAATGGATGGGTCTTATACATCTCTGCAATCTCTAATGCCTGGTAGTGTTCTATTTATAATAGGTGCTCAATAAATAATTGATCAAATAGTCAGTCAGTAAACATTTATTAAGTGCTTACTTTATGCCAGACACTGAGGTGAGCACTGGGGATACAAAGGGAAGCAAAGGATAATCCCTGCCCTCAAGAAATTAGCAATTTTATAAGGGCAACAAAGTGCAAACAATATATGGAAAGCAAGCTATATACAAGATAAATAGGAATAATTAACAGAGGAAAGATATTAAAATTAAGAGGGATTGGGGAAAGATTCATGTGAAAAATGAGATTTTAGTTGAGATTTAAAGGAAGATAGGGAGGTCAGTAGTTGGAGCAGAGGAAAGTGAGCCTTCCAGGCATGGGGGGCAGCCAGAGAAAATGTCTGGAGCCCAGAGATGGAAGGTCTTGTTCATGGGACAACCAAGAGACCCTTTCCAATCAAGTATCTTCTGTGGGAAAACAAACTAAAATCTTTATCAAAACCATAGGATAAAATGATTGTTATTGACAATGCATATAACTTTGCATTCTGATTTCGCCATTTGTTAACAGAAAGGAAAGATGCATGCTTTAACTTTTGGATTTTGGATCCATCCATAATATTAGACTTGCTTTTTGCCATCATCTAATTTAGTCGTCATTTACAGTTGCCATCAGTGTATGTTGCTCTTTTAGTTCATTTGTTTTTGTGCCATTTCTTCATATAAATCTTTCCACAGTTCTCTGAATTTCTCATATTTACCTTATGTTTTTTCTTTCTTTTGTTTTTTGGAGGATCCAGGTCAATGATTTCATTGGTGTAGGACATTTCCAATGTAGAGATTCCTTTATGGTACAATAATATTTCATTATATTTATATACCACGATTTGTTCAGTCATTCTCCAAATATTGAGGACATTTTTTCCCCCTTCAGGTCTGGTCTAGTCAAGTCAACAAGCATTTATTAAATACCCACAAAGTATCCGGCACTTTGCTAAAACACAGGGCATACAAAGAATGACGTAAGATAGTTCTGGATCTCAAGCAGTTAAAAGTTTAATAGGAAAGACAACATACTAACAACTCTGTACACCCAAGATATATATGGGAGAAACTGAAAGTAATCTTAGAGTGAGGGCAGTAGCATTAAGGAGGATCAGGAAATTCTTGCAGAAGATAGGATTTTAGTTGCAACCTGAAGGAAGCGAGGCAAGCCAGGAGGCAGAGAAGAGGAAGGAGGGAATTCTGCCTGGTACTGACATCTCATCCATTTCCTCTGCTTTTGTGACTGGACCATCTACCTGGAGGGAAGAACAATGTCCTCAGGGTCTACATTTAAGGAGAAGGCTCAGCACAGATTTCTCCCCATTTCCCACTAGCTATCTACTTTTGGACTTCTTTGAAACATTACATCAAGTCCCTGGCACAAGTGCCCTTGTCCCTCTTTTCCCTTAACTCCCATAACTCCACCTCTGTTTTTCAGTTTCTTTTAGTGTGCTGTCTTCCCCCATTAGATAGTATGCTCCTTGAGGGGTCAGGTGTTGTCTTTATTTTCATTTGTGAATGTGATTGGCACATAGTAGGTGCTTAATAAATGTTTATCAATTATTATGGACTATAAAATGAATAAATAGAAATATATACAAAGTGGTTTATTACAAGTTAGTTTGGGAGGAAAGGAATTAAAAGTTTGGGGAATCAGGAACATCTTTATACTCAGAAGATGGTGCCTGAGTTACATCTTAAAGGAAGAAAGGGACCCTATGAGGTGGGGATAAGGATGGAGTGCGTTCCAGGCATGCAGAATAATCAGTACAAAGATACAGAGGCAATATATGGAGGGATATTCTAGTAAATGTTAACAAAATTTCAACTCTCCAAAAATAAAACAATGTGTACTATATATCTGTAAGTTTAATCTGCAGTATTAACATTTCTCCATCACTTTCCTAAGTCTAGTCAGTCAACAGCACAATAAGTGAAACTTTAATTTGTAATATTTTGTGTTTTCTAAAGTGTACATGCTGCCACTGAAAACTTAATAGTGTTCTCTCTGTTTATTATGAGTCAGCTCCAGCACACCATTGATTGTATGTAAGGAAAACAGCATCTATTATGTTATTTCTCATGGTCAATGAATAAGAGGAAACAATTTAAACAATTTCTCTTTGAAGTATGAAATAACTCCTAACTGCTTGTGAGATTCTTGGGTTAGTGAAACTTAAAGAATATATTTCTGGGTGAATTGAATATAGAATTCCTCTGTGCCAGTGTCCTATGAATTCTTTTGAGCTGTATTTTGACATATATTGCCAGTATTCCTGGAAATTTTCTTGTGTGATATCCCTTGTTATGGTATTTCAGCTATTTTATTTTCCCCCTGGGATACAATTAATTCTCATATTGTCTCATTACATTCTATGTTTAAGTTCAGTTATTGGGAGTGTAAAGATCTCAAGTGTTCTTGGAATGTGTTATCTATTGATTTCAAACTAATATTTTTTCATTCATCACTGTGTTTTTTTATTTCAGAATATGAAAAACTTTCTTTCAGAGTGTACACAACTTTAATAATATATCCAGAGGTGTTCTGGAGCTTTTGAGAGCTAATTATTAAATGTTCAACATGAACATCTACACTTTATAAATCAGCAAATTCTACAAATCAAGGCTGGATTTATTGCTTTGCTGATTGTCTAGAAGGTGATGGAGAAAATTTTGATGATGGAGATTAAATTTAAAAGTTTGTCATACCTACATTTCCCTCCCTTAAGAGAATCAGTTTGTAAGTTGTTAAGCATTTACCAATGCACTCTTGGACATATCTCAGTTTCAAACAATCAATTCTCTTGTTTGTCTTTTTAAAATTCTGTTTTAAAAGCTCTAGTTTTCATCTTTATTTGTTTATTGAGCTTCTATACCACTTTAGGGATTCTTAGAGATCTTAAATTGTTATTTTTGGTGAGCAGTTATTTTTGTTGCAGTTATATTACATTATTTGGGGGACAGAGTGTTTATATTCTTTTTTTTTAAACTCCTTAATTTTTATGAATACTGTTAGAGTCTCCCATTTGTAATTTACTCATTTTTAAAGTCTCTCTGCTTTTGTATTTGGTGATATTTTCCTTGTGATGAGGTCTTTCTTTCTTTGATTTTTGTCATCGAATTTTTTTACTTTATTTGGCGAATTTCTTGTTATCTTGAGGTGATGAATAGGATCTACATAGACATGACTTATCACTTAGCCATCTTAGTGGAGGTCCCTTTGAGCTACATCTTGCAGATAATCCTTAGCTTCTTCTTCTGTTAGATGGTGTGAGTAGATAGATTATATCTTTCTACTATAAAGTAGAGCTTTGACAATTAAGTATAAATAATTTAAGCCTCAAGGTTGGACTTAGAAATCCAGGTAGCTACGTGATATATTGAAGAGAGTGTTGAAGATGTAGTCAAGAGGACCTGAGATCAGACTCATCATCAGATACTTCTTAATTGTGTGATCTTGGGCAAACCACTTAGCCTCCATCTGCCTCAGTTTCCTCATCCTTAAAATGAGGATAATAATATCACTTACCTCCTAGGGTTGTTGTAAGGATAGATTGAGATATATGTAAAGTACTTTGTAGGCCTTATGAAACTTCATAAAGGATTATAATTATTGTTGTTTATATTAACTAAATTCTCATTTTATTTTGTTTGGGTCAGGTACAGAAGCCTGTAACTTATAGTCCCATTGGAATGTGCTAAAGAAATCCAGGCAACCTTCAAAGGAAGCCTCCATTCTATAGGGTAGAGGTTCACAATGCTTTTTTTGTTATGTGAACCCCTTTCAAAAAATTGTGTTGTGAACCCTGAGGGTAATTTAATATTCTTCTTATAACATTCTTCTAGATTTATTCGCTAAGCTCTTACAATAACTGTGATGGTAACTTTTGTCCCCCAAATCTCCAAATTAAAAAATAGATTACATAATTATAATCATGAAATACATAATTTTATTCTACCTATAATTTTGGAAATAATATAAAATCATAAAGCTAAATATAAAAGATTATTAATGTTTTATTTTGTACATTCTGCAAAACTTAAAAAGTAATCTAGCAGTAACTCACATATTACTAATGTCTACAAGACTGCATATTAAATTTCTTTATTTTATAATTTTTGAGTATAAATAAGATTTTTAATGAAATGTTACAACTTTCTAACATACCACGATAATCATTTATAAAACTAATTTTTGATTTTGGACTTTTTTATTTGAACAAGGATTTTCAATATTTGAGTCAACACCAGATAAACACAATTTTAAACCTTGTTCTGTCTTTCCTTTATTCCTGTGTTTTGATTTAAACAAGGATAAGGTGAAAATGCTCATTCACACAAATGTGAATTGGAAAATGGTAGAATTTTAAAAGCTCTCTTGTTGAGAGATAGAAATTCATTTTAAATTTTTGACTACCTAGCCAATCATTGAAAACAAATATGTAGTTATTATATAAAATATTTACTTTTTTGTTGGCTTTATAAGCCACACTTTATCAGAAGTGTCACATCAAATGATAAATGTACTTACAGTACAGAAAGTACAAATGTGCATATGGCTTCATTTTTAATTATGTTTAAAATTGTAAGGAAATGATAAGGAATTGTAAGGAATCTCTTCAGAGAAGATTGTCTTCTCTTCTTTCACTGGAATATTAGCTGCACTTTCACAGAAATACTCTCAGTGACTGACTAGTGTTGCTAACCAATTCATTTGTATATCTGCTGGACAGAAGTTCAATAATGTAAGTAGACAATAAGTTTAAATTAGAAAACATCTTTGATACTGCAATGAGAGGCAATATAAGATTTATTTCAAAAGGTTTTGGATGTTCTGCAAAGGATTCAGTATCACCTGTAATAATAATACACAGTGGTCAGTTTCCAAACAGCCTGATATTTCTTTTTATAAGAACATAACATCAAGACTACATGATTATACAGCTGATGAGATCTATTTATAGGACATAGCTACTCTAGGGTAGTGTACAGAAAAAAACAACAACGATGGTGATTTATACACGCATCTAATCATCCAATAAGAATCAGTTTGCACTTGAATGTCTCGAATGCTTGTGAAGGTTTGAAAACAATTCACTGACAGGTTGAGAAACTCCAAGAACACATCGTGTTTAGTCAGAAGTGACTAGAGTTTGATGTAATCAGTACATGCATACCAAAATCACTGTGTGTATAATCATTATGGTTGTGCATCATAAAAACAAAACTATGATGCTTCAAACATGGACATACTTGTCACAGATGAAAAATATATTTGTTACATGATTGGCAATCATTTCCAGCTTATGAATCACTAAATAATTTTTGGTCTGAACCTTTTCCCTTATCATTCCAAACCCTCAAATGGTTCATGAACCACTTAATGGAAACCACATGATTAAGGGCACTAGAAGAGAAACCTAGACCTTGATGACAATCATTGTAGCTTCTGTTGCCACGTTTAGTTTGTGGCTGCACATCAAGAGATATTGAAAGAAATAAGGTTCATGCTTTTTAGGTAAAGACAGGAAGGAATAGAGAGAAATTCAAATTCAAGGGACATTCTTAGGCACCTACTATGTATGGAGCTGTGTGTTAATTTCTGAG
Source organism: Bettongia penicillata ogilbyi (assembly GCA_023548195.1). Lineage (NCBI taxonomy): Eukaryota > Metazoa > Chordata > Mammalia > Diprotodontia > Potoroidae > Bettongia > Bettongia penicillata. Next base: position 1,074,180 of record JAJHZJ010000066.1, on the reverse strand, counting down.
GGAGATCCATTATGTGATTAAGAAAAAGTCTCTGCCCATATAGGACTTATAGTCCAGCAAGAAATAAAACATATATGCATGTAATGATAAAACAGAATATTATATGACCCATGCATTGTAGAGGTGCTATGTGAGGTCCTAAAGGGAAGATTGTTACTAATATCATGGAAAGGTTTTATGGAAAGGAAATATCATGCAAGGTTTTACTATATTGTTGATATTTGACTTTTGGCTTTAAGGAAAGTGAAAGAATTTAACAGGTGAAGGTGGGTGGAAGGACATTTAAGGCTTAGAGAACACTGTGACCAAATGCAGGGAGGTGAGAACACAGCATGTGTTTAGGGACAGAGTTTGTACTAAAGAATCTGAAAGCAGGTGGATGAATGTTGCAATGAAAAAAACACCTAAGCACAGAGCTATTTAATTTATGCTTTAGGATTAGATTGCCTTTGCTTGGGGAATAAAAAGAGGAACAACCTGAGATCTTATTTGAAAGGGGATGTCTGAGAGGGGAATTTTAGCCAGCCAGCAATGAAAAAAGGAGTGTCAAAGTAGATTCACTAAATTAATTCTGATTGTTGGCTATGGAGAATTAATGGGCCATAGATAGACCATCTGGCATCCTGACAAACACAGTGGGACAAGATAGGTTGTATTCTCAGGATATGAACAGGTGGTGGAATAAGAAGGGTGGGATATGGATATCTGGAAGAAAGCCTGAATAGCTCTTTTATTTTCAGTAATAATGGAAGCAAAATGCCTGTGTGTGTGCAAGTGGGTACACACATACACACATACTAATACTAACAGTCAGACACAAACAGCAGTTGTGCATTGGAATAAGCACTGGATTAGCTTTTATCCTTGGTTCTGCCATTAAAAAGCTATCAGAACTTAGATAAATCCTTTCACTATTCTAGCACACAGGTTCCTCATCTGTAAAATGAGTGATTTGGATTAGATATTCTCTAAGTCTGTTCTGGTGGTAAAAATTCCAAAGTCTACTCATTGAGTACATAAAAATATGTATTTTTAATGAAATGATGCTGATTGAATTAAGTAAAACAAAACATTGGTTAAGTATCTTAAACTGGGAGAGCTGTGCTGGGCATGAGGTGAGATATAAAGTTTACAAAAGATGTAGTCCTACCTCTTATTACTGTTGGTGGTATGGGAACATATCATTTTGAGCAAGATCTGTGGCATGTTAATAGGTTATCTAGTTAGCTACCATAGACAAAGTTTTCAGGGTGCATTGCTTGATTTAATTGTATCTCCTTCTTTGATGAGTAGCTTAGAAATTTAATATGATTTCCATATTTTTGTTATTTTCTTGGAAAACTTTTATGGGTAGCTGGACCTACTTTGGGTCCTGACAATAATATTACCGGACAGGGAATATTTGAATAACAGGGAATAAATGTTCTAGATTAGAATTTCTTACCCTGGAGTTCATGAACTTTAAAAAAAATTGATAATTATATTGTAGGTTTCAATTTGAAAGACTAAGGAACTTTGAGTAACAGGACTGACCACAGTTCCAGAGGATTCATATGAAACATTCTATCTACCTCCATATGGAGACTATATGGATTGAAACATTATTTGGGACATGGCTAATGCAGAAATAGGTTTTGTTTGACGATTTCTTTTTCTGATTTTCTCAATGTAGGTAGGAGGAGGAGAATGCAGGTCTGAAAATAAAATAAAGTGAATTAAATATATAATTTGTGTCCTTTGCAATCCTATATATTTTATTTTATTCATGTAAGAACACTATTCTGACAAGGGGTCCACAGGCTTCACCAGATTGCCAATGGGGTTTGTGATATTAAACGTTAAACACTTCTATCCTACCTCCCTGGTAGAATTATCAAGAAAATAATTCTTTGAGTGTTCTTAAGTCATAAATTATGAAAGAGAGGCAGCTAGGTGGTACAGGGGATATAGCCCCAGTCCTGGAGTCAGGAGAAACTGAATACAAATCCAGCCTGAGATACTAGCTGTGTGACCCTGGGCAAGTCACCTATTTGCCCCAATGTCCTCATATATAAAATGAGCTGGAGAAGGAGATGGCAAACCACTCCAGTATCTTTGCTAAGAAAATCCCAAATGAGATAATGAAGAGTCTGTTATGACAGAGAATGACTGAACACCAAATCATGGAAGAAAGACTATTCCATAGAAGGACATTATTAATACAGAAGAGTTTGAAAGGAAAGAAGAGAGAAAACAATCCAGTATATGGGATTTATAGGTAAAAATACCCCATTTAGAATTTACAGATTAAAGTCTAGCATTTGGAATTTGCAAATACACTGGTCATCCAATTGTTAATTACAAAACATTTGGGGGAAGTGCTTTTCAGTAATTTCTAAAACACATTAATATGTCAGCAGCAACATACTGAGTGTACAAACTTATATAGATAACATGATTTACTCTTACAGAGTCTATGACATGCCCAGAAGTAAGTGTTTGGTATGCATATCTCAGAATACATTTTTTAAAAAAAGAACTTAGATGCCTAAAATACTTTCCAAATCAGTGTGATATAATTTGGTAATAAAAATCGAGTGGAGATGAAATAGGGCAAGAATAAAGTGAAATTACAGTAGACATCTGGTATAGACCACTGGGAGTGAAGGGCAGCATAAACCAAAAATTCAATGCTAAAAATCAAGGCTTCTGAAATCACAGGATACTGTATTCGCTGGCAACTTTTAAGTACCAACACATCTGTTGGATGATAAATGCAGGTAAGCATAGCTCATCAAAGGAATAGGAAATTACATAGAAGAGAGGTTCGTGATCCAGAAGGATAAATTTACTCCAGAGAAGAACTTTTATGAGCCTTTTTATTATCTCAAAGCAAATTAGATTAGAGAAACATCTCTAACTGAAAAACAGTGATAATATTCTGATCTTCTAGCATTAAACTCATCCTTTTAATTTTTTCCAACACAAAAGCTATCTGTACTTATACATACTATAAATATTGTACCCATTGATTAGGGAACAAATGAAAGAATTGTGATATATGAATGTAGGAGAGAAAGTATGTTTGCAAGAAATGACAAATATGAGGAATTCAGAGAAACTGAAAATGATTCCTTTATTAATTAATTGCTGAGCATTTATTACTTCCCTATTCAATAAACTCCAATTGCTTCTTTTTATCTTAAGTATCAAGAAACCCCAAACTCTTCTCTTTGACTGAGGATGACAAGCTGGAACTCAACCTACCTTTCCAGCCTCCCTATCCTGAACATTATGGTCCAGGCAAACTAGCATTCTTACCAATCATCATAAATGGCACACTGTGTCCTTTATCTGGACCTCCTATTAACTGCCTTGCCCCTGGAATGTCCTTCTTCCTCATCTCCAATTCTTAGAATTCTTTGTTTAAGATTCTATTCAAGGGCCAACTTCTACCTCCCTGCTATTAGTGCTTTCTCAAATTATCTTTCATTTATTTTTGGATCTATTTATATATGTATATACTATTTTCTCCAGCTAGATGATGAACTTCTCAAGGGAAGGGTTTATTTCACTTTTGTCTTCCTATCTCCAGTGGCTGACCCAGTGTGTAGCACATAATAGGTTATTTAATAAATTCTTTTATTTATTTATTTAATTAACTTTTTACATTCATTTTCACAAATTTTTGGGTTCCAAATTTTCTCCCCTTTTATCCCCTCCTCCCACCCCAATACCCCAAGCAATCTAATTTTCCCTATCTCCAATCTGCCCTCTCTTCTGTCTTCCCTCCCTTCTCTTGTCTCCATCTTCTCTTTTCTCCTGTAGGGCCAGATGACTTTCTATTCCTCATTAACTGTATGTCTTTTTTCCTAGTTGCAACAACAATACTAAACAGTTGTTCCTAAAACTTTGAGTTCCAAATTCTCCCCATCCCTCCCTCCCCACCCATTCCCTTTGGGAAGGCAGGCAATTCAATATAGGTCCTATCTGTGTAGTTTTGCAAATGACTTCCCTGATAGTCGTGTTGTGCAAGACTAACTGGATTACCATCCCTCCTAACCTGCCCCTCGTTGTTTCTCTTCTGTCTTTTGATCCTATCCCTCTCCAAGTGTTGACTTCAAATTGCTCCCTCCTCCCTTTGCCCTCCCTTACATCGTCCCCCCCCTTGCAATATCTCCTTCTCCTCCCCTTTCTTATACTGTAAGATAGTTTTTCATACCAAAATGAGTGTGCATTTCACTCCTTTGTTTAGTCAAATGTGATGAGGGTAAACTTCTTGTTTTTTTTTTTCTCAGCTCTCCTCTTTTTCCCTCCACTAAAAAAATCTCCTACTTGCCTCTTAAATGACATATAGTTACCCCCTTCCATTTCCCCCTCTTTCCTCCCACTACATTTCTCTCTCACCATTTACCTTAATTTCTTTTAAGGTATGGTCCCATCCTATTCAGTTCACTCTGTGCTCTCTGTCTCTGTATGTGTGTGCATGTGTGTATGTGTGTGCATGCATGTACATGTGTATGTGTGGTTCCACCAACTACCCAGATACTGAAAAGTTTTAAGAGTTAGAAATATTGTCTTTCCCTGTATGAATGTATACAGTTCACTTCTGGTAAGTCCCTTAATACTTCTCTTTGCTGTTTCCTTTTTCATGCTTCTTCTCATTCTTGTGTTTGAAAGTCAAATTTTCTTTTCAGCTCTGGTCTTTTCATCAAGAATGATTGAAAGTCCTCTGTTTCATTGAAAGACCATATTTTCCCTTGAAGTATTATACTCAGTTTAGCTGGGTAGGTGATTTTGGTTTGAGTCCTAGTTCCTTTGCCTTCTGGAATATCCTATTCCACGCCCTTCGATCCCTTAATGTAGAAGCTGCTAGATCTTGAGTTATCCTGATTGTATTTCCACAGTACTGGAATTGTTTCTTTCTAGCTGCTTGCAGGATTTTTTCCTTGAGCTGGGAGTTCTGGAATTTGGCCACAATGTTCCTAGGAGTTTCTCTTTTTGGATCTCTTTCAGGTGGTGATCGATGGATTCTTTCAGTACTTATTTTGCCCTCTGGTTCTAGAATGTCAGGGCAGTTTTCCTTGATAATTTCATGGAAGATGATGTCTAGGCTCTTTTTTTGATCATGAGTTTCAGATAGACCCATAATTTTTAAATTGTCTCTCCTGGATCTATTTTCCAGGTCAGTTGTTTTTCCCATGAGATATTTCACATTCTCTTCCATTTTTTCATTCTTTTGGTTTTGTTTAGTGATTTCTTGGTTTCTCGTAAGGTCGTTAGACTCCATCTGTTTCATTCTAATTTTGAGAGAACTATTAAATTCAGTGAGTTTTTGAACCTCTTTTTCCATTTGGCTCCTTCTGCTTTTGAAAGCATTCTTCTCCTCATTGGCTTTTTGAACCTCTTTTGCCAATTGAGTGAGCCTATTTTTCAAGGTGTTAATTTCCTCAGCATTTTTTTGGGTCTCCTTTACCAAGGTATTGACCTGTTTTTCATACTTTTCTTGCATCTCTGTCATTTCTCTTCCCGGTCTTTCCTCCACCTGTCTAACTTGCTTTTCAAAATGCTTTTTGAGCTCTTCCAAGGCCTGAGCCCACCCACCACCCCCATGTGGTGTCTGGGGTACTGAGGCCCCGCCCTCCACGTCTTTCCCTGATGGCAAGAATACGTCCTCATCTTCGTCAGATCCGAAGGTCAGGATCATTTGCATTTGTTGGAAAAAACTCTCTATAGTCTTATTTTTCTTCCCTTTTCTAGGCATTTTCCCAGCCAGTTACTTGACTTCTGAGATTCCTTTCCATCCCCGCCGGGATCCGCCCAGCTAGTGCTTGGCCTCTGAGATTCAAATGGGCTTTCCGGCGGCAAGCTTTAGTTCTGGCGCTGGGGTGGGGGCAGGGCCGCCTCCCAGGCTCAGTTCCCTCAGGGGCTTTATGCAGAGACTTTCAGGAATGGAGCGGGTGGGGGTGGGGTGGGGGGCCCGCCTCCTAGGCTCAGTTCCCTCGGGGGCTTTATGCAGAGGCCTTCAGTAATAGCGCGGGGTGGGGGCAGGGTCGTCTCCCAGCCTCAGCTCCGTCAGGTTTCATGCAGAAACCTTCCGTAATGAAGATCCTGCCTGTTGCTGGGGGATTCCTGAGTCCCGGGCCGCTGCCGCCTCAGCCGCCACCCAGGCCTCTGCCTCCGCCGCTTCCTGCCCCCGTCTCTGCTGCTGCCGCTTCCTCCCGAGGGGGCCCGAGTCACGGAGACACCCTGCTCCCCCTCTCCTCCAGCCTGGCCTTCTCTCTCACTGACCTGTAGCTTCTGTGGGCTGAGGGACTTTCCCGGCTGCTGGAGCTTCCGTGTCTAAAGCCTGCTCGGGTCAGCTTCTCTGGGGCTGCGGCCAGGGCAGCGCTGAGGGTGGGGTCCGCTTTCCGGGGCACGACGGACCCTGGGGACGGGTCTCCAGGGCTCCCTGGAACAGAAATCTCTTCCACTCTGTTTCTGCACACCTTGTATTGATCCAGAAGTTATGGGGGTCTCTTTTTACATTAATTCTATGGGCTTTGGTTTTGGAGCTCGTAAACGTGCGTCCTTCTACTCTGCCATCTTGGCTCCGCCCCCCTATTTAATAAATTCTTGATAGTTGATTCATTCATGGTAAGGAAAACAGAACCAAGAGAACTCTAAGAATGACTACATTAATGTAAACAAAACTGTAAGGATACAATCACGGAGTGCTATGGGATATCAACTATGCTACTTGTTCTCAGTATGAATCCTTAGGAAAGCTGCTTGTTAATCACCCTTTAGATCTGCGTCCTATGTAGGACACACTGGATATTGATATCTGTTGTAAGGATGTGTCTCTGTGTTCTAAACAAATACCTCAGTTGGATGTCAATCAAGTGTCCATTAGATTATGAACTCCTTGAGAGCAGAGACTGTTTTTACCTCTTTCTGTATCCCCAGCATTTAATGCAGTGCCTGGCATGTAGTAGACAATAAATATTTATTCATTTTTGATTGACTTACTGATGTCTGCCAATCAAATAAATCTTGGGTCTGACTCCCACCTTCATAGCATCTTTTCTTTTGCTCTCTTGCATATATTTCATTAAAGCCCATTCATCAAGGTCATGAGAAAAAATGTTTAATGAAAGGGGTGAAAGGAAGATGACAATATTAATATGAAGCAGTAAGATGGCACAGTATATAGAGGGCTAGACTTGGAGTCAGGAAGTCCTGAGTTTGAATATTATCTCAGAAGTGAACTAGCTGTGTGACTCTGAGTAAGTCACTTAACCTCTCAAAGCCTCAGTTTCTTCATTTGTAAAATGTGGATAATAATAGTACTTACTTTACAGAGTTGTCTTAACAATCAAATGAAATAATGTGTAAAGAGCTTTGCAAATGTTAAAATTCTAAAGATACACTATTATTATTAATGATGATTATTGTTACCAAAGTACCCACTGTATACATCCCAAATTACAGCCCCTAGGCCAACTTCTTAAGCAGCCCCCAGAAAATCAATTTTCAGTTGTTCTCAGCTATCTGGATGCTGAACATGGGACAATTTACCAATGACCAAGTTCTGGTCTCTCAAGGTTTTCTTTCAGATGCCACCCAAGACAGGGCAAACTCCAAGGTAGCTGGTGTCAATTTGTCCAACCCTGGAAGAAGCTGGAAATGTCATCTTTTATCTCCATGTAAGTTATTTCTCTTTATAAGAGACAGGTCTCATGCAAGTACTCCCTTAGTTTAACTTCAGTCTTCAGGATGAAACAAGGCAGTCAAAAATCATAGAATAGTTAACAAAAAAGATTTGCTTTGTCCTAACACAGGAAGGATATGCAACAAAAGAATAGTGGTATTTAGCTTCAACTCTGGTGGACATGGCCTACTTTGCTTCCTTAAGGCAGCAGGATAGCACAGTGGATAAGGTACTAGGGCTGAAGTCAGGAAGACCTGAGTCCAAATCTGACCGTAGACATTTACTAGCTGTGTGACCCTGGACAAGTCACTTAACCTTTGTTTGTCTTACTTTCCTCATCTGTAAAATGAAGATAATAGCACCTATTTCTCAGGGTGGTTATGAGGATCAAACATGATAAAAACTGCACTTCTTACCATAGTACCTGACACACAATAAGCATCATAAAAATGTTATTGTTATTATAACATGTCTCATCAACAGGGCATTGGGGTACAGTAACTGGCTTGGTGTCCCAACCCAAGAAATTTGAGATGCTCAGACTTTATGTGGCTGGGACTTTTTATACACTTAGGTAATCAGGAAGATTTCGCCAATCAGGCACTGGGACTATTTTGTCTTTTTTTAGAGAAAACTAAATCCTATCTCAGGATGAAAGGGAACGGAAGAGAAGGGGAAAGGAATAAAAATTTATCAGGTACCTGATATGTGTGTTTTTGTTTGTCTGTTTGTTTTTACACATATTACTTTAGTTAATTCTCACAATAACCCTATGAGGTTATCTGCAAAGGAGGTGCTATTATTATCCCCATTTTACAGTAAAGGAAACTGAGGCAGATAGAAGTTAAGTGACTAGCTTAGGTATCTGGTCACTTTTTTCCTGGTGTTTCTCTCAGATGCCACCTAAGACAGCAACATAAGTATCTGAGGTCAAATTTGAACTCAGGTCTTCCTAACTAGCCCCCTAACTAGTGCTCTCACCACTATGTGACATCACTGCTTAGCTAGGGGTTAAGTCACTGAACTAGGTGAATGACATATGTGCTTGGTTAAAAGAATGATACATGTGCTTGATTAAAGTGATTGTTAACCCCTCAGATGTTGCCTTTCCTTTTATGAATGCAGATCTAAGAACCTGTGATAACAGCCCCCCTGTTACCACCAAGGCAATATTCACAGCACTGGTGGTGACTATGAATATGCCACTGGAGTTCTCAAATGCAAAGTATAATAGACTGTCCATATAAAAGGCAGAAGAAAACTGTTATACAAACACTAGAGAGCTAAAACTGAGAACCAGAAAGTTCACTCTCATAAAGCTAACAAACATGATCACCACAGGGGGCAAAGCCTTCAAACCCACACTCCTCCCAACCCGGACCCTCTCCCCCACTCCATCCTTACAAACAAACACTCACAAACCTAAGCTCTGTCTGCCTCCCTGGTCCTCTATCCACTGTCCTGACCACACTCACTCCCTTCCTCCTGGTTCTGCTCCACCTTTCCGGTTCTGCTTGTTCAAGTTCCTCCTACCACATGTGACTTAAGTTTCCAGGTGATTCAGGCAGATCATATAGGCCTCTTAATGAGTGAGTAAGATCTTTTCATATAAAGTACTATTACCCCACCCCACTATATTGGGGTGCTTACTGATAGAGTCAATAATTATAGAAAACCAGAAAACCTTGCATGATTTAATGAAATGTGAGATGAATGCAACAAAGGAAACATTGTATAAAGTATTTGTATACTTTGTATACATGTGTATACATTGTATACAAAATAGCAATATTGTTTTAAGAATGACTTTGAGCAGATAAGTTATTTTGTCTATTATAAATATCCAAATTAACTCTAAAGGACATATGAAGAAAGATACTACTTGCATCCAGAGAAAGAACTGATAAATAGAAGTAAGGATAGAACAATTTCATATATGTAAACCCATTTGTGTCTGATGGTAGCCGTCTCTAGGGTGAGAGGGGGAGGGAAGAAAAAAAGAACAAAAAAGAAGAAAAGAAATTTACTCGATATTTTTATTGTATATTTGAAATGAATAGTAAGTTGTGCATAGTAGATTTGCAGTTCTATATACAATTATTTTTTAAATTGTATTATGTTATGGAAATGCTTGTTTTATTCCATAAATTAAAACAAAATGAAACAAAGAATCTCTTCACAGTAAGCAATTAGAAGGGGAATAATGGACCGAACTGTCATCAACCTCTGTTGTTTTATAAGGTTCTCCCCTTCAAATTGCCTGATCCCACTGGTTGCTGCCTCACAGGTACCCTGTGAATTGTGGCATGTTTAACACTCAAGCTTGGGAAGTGACAGAACTGTTACAAAACCAATACTAAACATTAGCTGAGTTTACACTAAAGGCAGGGACCCATTTTAGTTCTCCTTAAAAGATGATGAAACATACCTCCCTCATCTTGATAGAGTGGTGTGAGATTGCTCATGTTGAAAGCTAAATATGTTATTATATACAGGTACTGTATTTCTCGGTTTTGCTTAACTGTTTTACACTTTGATGAGGCAAGAGGAGAGGGATATCACAAAGGAAGAAGGAGGGAAAGGACGAAAGAAAGAAATAAGTATTTAGAAAGGGCCTATACAGTGTTAAATGCTTTATAATTATCTTATTTGATCCTTGGAACAATCTCATGAGTAATGTGCTTTATTATCTGCATTTTATAAATGATGAAACTGAAACAGATATTAGTTAAATGATTCACACAGGGTCACATAGTATGTGTTTGAGGAGAGATTGGAACTCAGGTCTCCCTGAATTCAGAACCAGTGCTCTACCTACTGCACTACCTAGTCTCTGTAGGAACTGTTTGTTGTGAGGAAAAAAAATCTGTAAAACTTTGAAAATATTATATATAGTGCATTAATTATTCAACTCATTTATTTGATTAGTACAGTGCAGCAGCAAGCACCCTGACACATACAGGATGACCTGCTGATGCAGGTTCTTAGATCTACTTTTCTAAAAGGAAAGCAACTTTTGAGGGGTCAACAATCTTAATCACATATACTTACAGAGAAAATATAAGCAGAGAACTAAAGACCGACAGGGCTTCTAACTGCCTGACCATAAGTAATACATACATCACAGAACAACAGACACATCCAACTGTCTGACCATTACATACATACATGGTTACTAGAGAGAGAAGCACCAACATTTGGATTTTCAAAGCCAGGGGGATCATTAATGGCTACCCATAGTCTCATCTGGCACACAAACTTTCTTCCAAAGACTAAGTCACCAAAGCAAAACCTTACCTCAGAATAAAAATACACTTTTCAGAGCCAGAGGGCATTATGACCCTTGTGCCCCAGTGCCTCATTAGAAATTAACAAAAGTTGTGGGCCTTCCTACAAAACAAGCCTCTCCTAATGTGAGGCGCATGAATAGGTGGAGAGGATCTTTACCTTACATATAGTTGTTTAAGTGTCTGAACATCCTTTAATCTTTTTGTTTCTTGTCAATAGCCTTTTTGAGAATACCAACACAGATTAGAGTAATTCAGTGGTATCAAACTCAAATAGAAACAAGGCCATCAGACTGTACCTAAACATCCCTGCTGCCACATATTGACTTAGAAAACTGCCTATTAACATTATTTATGTTCTATTGTACTTTTATTCATTGTGCTAAATATTTTGCAATTATATTTTAATCTGTTATAACCTTATTATGGAGTATTCCAGGAGGGTATTTGACACCTCTGGTGTGATTGAACTGATAGGGCTCTAGATTGGAAATCAAGAGATCTGTATTCAAATGTTGGCTCCTCCATTTAATAGATGTGGGTTCCAGAGTGAGTCATTTGATGTCTCTGAGCCTTAATTTTCTCATCAGCAAAATGGCCTAGTGGAGGAATTGGAAGGAGATTGAATGATTTCTTGGATTCTTTCCAGCTCTAATATTTTGTGATTCTGCAAATAATAATAAACAGTATTTACAGTCAATCTTCAACTTTAGTGGGGGGGGGTAATATTCCTAGAAAATATATTTTAAGGCAAAAACACAAATGCTGATACATTGAAACTATGAGAAATAGAGGGTTAGGTTTCTGTGATCACTAAAAACTTAAATCTTTCACTAGAGATTGCTGAATATACACTTTTCTGCAAACAGTCCTTTATAATGAAACATTAATTCTGATTAATTCTAATTTCCTACTACAGTAACCATGAAATAACCCATAAAATTCAGTACACAAAATAAAATTGATAACATGCAAAAATTTTTCTCATTAATAATTGCCTGGAATTTTGTGACCTTTTGTGCCAACATCTCAATTAAAACATTGATTTTAGTCAACATTCACTTTTTCATAACATATGAGAACTAGAGTACCATATACATTGGGTAGTAAGTAAAATTCTTCAGACTAAGACACATTTTTGACTGAATCTTACCTTCCCTGTGTCAGATGGTAATGTGAGGACATTGTATTCTCATCATGTACTTGTGGGTTACTTTAACACTTTCTGGCACAATTTTTAAAAATATATTAATTAATTAATTAAGTTTTCAACATTCGTTTCGACAAAATTTTGAGTTCCAAATTTTCTCCTCATCTCTCTACTCACCCCACCCTAAAATGCTGAACATTCTGATTATACCTTCCACCAATGTGCCCTTCCTTCTAACATTCCTCCCTTCCCTTATCCCCATCTTCTCCTTTGTCCTGTAGGCAAGATAAATTTCTATACCCCATTACCTGTATTTCTTATTTTTCAGTTGTATGCAGGAACAATACTCAACATTTGTTCCGAAAACTTTGAGTTCCAACTTCTCTTCCTTCCTCCCTCCCCACTCATCCTCACTGAGAAGGTAAGCAATTCAATATAGGTTATATATGTGTACTTTTGCAAATGACTTTCATAATAGTCATATTGTGTAAGACTAACTATATTTCCCTCCATCCTGTCCTACGTCTAATTGCTCCCTCCTCCCATTTGCCCTCCCTTCCATGATCCCCTCCACCTTGCTTATCACCTTCTCCCCTACTTTCCTGTATTGTAAGGTAGGTTTCCATACCAAATTGAGTGTGCATGTTATTGCTTCCTTGAGTCAAATGTGAGGAGAGTAAGCTTCACTTTTTCCCTGTCTCCTCCCCTCTTTTTCCCTCCATTGAAAAGGCTTTTTCTTGCCTCTTTTATGAGAGATAATTTGTCCCATTTCATTTCTCCCTTTCTCCTCTCAATATATTCCTCTCTTACCCTTTAATTTTTTTTAGATATGATCACTTAGATCCCTTAGATATGATCCTTTCCTATTCAACTCACCCTGTGCTCTGTCTCTGTCTCTCTGTTTCTCTCTCTCTCTGTCTCTGTCTGTCTGTCTCTCCCTCTCTTTCTCTGTTTGCATGTGTGCATATGTATAATCCCACCAACTACCCAGATACTGAGAAAAGTTTCAAGAGTTACAAACATTATCTTTCCATGTAGGAATGTAAACAGTTCAACTTTAGTAAGTCACTTATGATTTCTCTTTACTGTTTACCTTTTCATGCTTCTCTTGATTCTTATGTTTGAAAGTCAAATTTTCTTTTCAGCTCTGGTCTTTTCATCAGGAATGCTTGAAAGTCCTCTATTTCATTGAAAGACCATTTTTCCCCTGAAGTATGATATTCGTTTTTTTTGGGTATGTGATTCTTGGTTTTAGCCTAGTTCCTTTGACTTCTGGAATATCCTATTCTAAGCCCTTTGATCTCTTAAAGTAGAAGATGCTAGATCTTGTATTATCCTCATTGTACTTCCACAGTACTTGAATTGTTTCTTTCTAGCTGCTTGCAATATTTTCTCCTTGACCTGGGTATTCTGGAATTTGGCCACAATGTTCCTAGGAGTTTCTCTTTTTGGATATCTTTCAGGTGGTGATCGATGGATTCTTTCAATACTTATTTTGCCCTCTGGTTCTAGAATATCAGGGTAGTTGTCCTTGATAATTTCATGAAAGATGATGTCTAGGCTCTTTTTTTGATCATGGATTTCAGGTAGTTCCATAATTTATAAATTCTCTCCTGGATCTATTTTCCAGGTCAGTTGTTTTTCCAATGAGGTATTTCACATTATCTTCCATTTTTTCATTCTTTTGGTTTTGTTTTATGATTTCTTGGTTTCTCATAAAGTCATTAGCTTCCATTTTTTCCATTCTAATTTTTAAAGAACTATTATCTTCAGTGAGCTTTTGAACCTCCTTTTCCATTTGGCTAACTGCTTTTTAAAGCATTCTTCTCCTCATTGGCTTTTTGAACCTCTTTTGCCAATTGAGTTAACCTATTTTTCAAGGTGTTATTTCCTTCAGCATTTTTTTTTTGGGTCTCTTGTAGCAAGGTGTTGACCTGCCTTTCATGATTTTCTTCCATTTCTCTTCCCAGTTTTTCCTTCACCTCTCTTACTTGATTTTCAAAATTCTTTTTGAGCCCTTCCATGACCTGAGACCATTGAATATTTATTTTGGATATTTGGGATACAGAAGCCTTGACTTTTATGTCTTTCCCTGGTGGTAAGCATTGTTCTTCCTCATCTGAAAGGATGGGAGAAGATACCTGTTTACCAAGAAAGTAATCTTCTATAGTCTTATTTTTTCCATTTTTTGGGCATTTTCCCAACCAGTTACTTGACTTTTGGATTCTTTGTCAAGAATAGGGTATACTCTGTTAGATCTCAGTTCCTCCAGGGTGGCACAATCAAGACTGCACATTGATCTGGGAGCAACCAGAAACTTTTGTGCCCAGGATCTGTGAGTAGTAGAGTTTCCTCTCCACAATAGCCTCACTTTCAGGTCTGCCATGCCGTAATCGGGGCTGAGATTCAGAGCAACTGCTCAGTACCTCCAGGGGCTTTACGATGAAGCCTCCAACAATTGATGTTGGCTGCTGCCTGCAGTGGAGCCACTGCCACCTGCTGAGGTCTCTGCACCTGCCACCTGGGGCTGGAGCTATGGGGGGGACCCTGCTCTCTTCTTGGCCAGCTGAAAAAGCCCTCTCACTGACCTTTGGTGACTATGGGTTGAGCTATCTGTAAACCACTGCTGCTGCTGGGGATTCTGCCCCTGAGGTCTGCTCCAGTCCTCCTCCCTGTGCTGTGTGATCAAGACTGGGCTGGGCTCTGCTCTGTTTCTGGTGTGACAGACCTCCCCCATCAGTCTTCCAGGTCACCCTGGCCTGGAAGTCTCCTCTACTCTGTTGTTCTGTGGCTTCTGCTGCTCTAGAATGTATTGAGAATCATTCTTTACAGGTATTTCATGGGCTGTGGGGGAAGAGCTAGAATATATGAGTCTTTCTACTCCACTATCTTGATTCCAACCTCTTTGTGGCACAAATATACAAACACTTTTACAAATACTTTCTTCCTTTTTGTAGATAAAAAGAATCATCGATTCATTAACAACTATCTCACAACCAAAAGTAACTGTAGACATTTTGGCACAAAGTTTACCTAACATCTTTATTTTCTTACTAATACACATCACTGACTTTGCACACTTGAGCTTAGAGACCAAAGGACTTGCACTAAATATGCATTGGGGGCATAACTGCAATACAAAACTTGAATTTTAAAGACAAACAATGGGAATATGCAACAAAACAATGGAAATATACAAGTGCATGGGAAGCTCTTTACGTCAACAGAGTGAACAAGACTAGTGAAGTGGTTAGTAGAGTACCAGTCCTTCTCAGACTTGCAAGCATTGGTCTCTTATTTTTTCCTCCATTGTGCATAGCCACAAACGTGTGAGTTTGCCAACGGGAAAGTGAAAATGAGGTTACTAATAAAAATAGGATTGCTTGAAGTAAAATTCATGAACATTGAAAATCAAGTGTATATTGCACTAAGATTTGCAAAGCCCTTTACAAATTTCTTACTTGATTCTCATAACTACTCTTGGAGGTAGGTACTATTACCTTATTTTACAGAGAAGGAAACTGAGGGAGACAGAAGTTAAATGACTTGCCCAGTGTTGCACACCTAATTAAAAGTTTAAGGTTGACTTTAAATTTAAGTCTTCTTTGTTCCAGGTCTACTATCTCCTGCATCAGAGAGCTACCTACAAAAAGCTCGCTGAACTTTAGTTTCCTCATTTGTAAAATGGTTACAATAATATTTATACTACCTGACACATAATGTTATTGTGAGCAAAGTGCTGAGTAAATCTTAACATGTTCTATAAATGTGAGCTATTATTATTGTCTTGTTAAGTTCCTGTGAGGTAGGACTGCCCTTGTCAACACTCAGGGTAGCACCACATGGCAAGTTGTTAAAACAAATTATGCATAGTTGAAAATTGTCTGCTTGGCTGAGTTGGTTGCAATATCTTGCAAATTAAGCTAAGGTCATCTGTGGTTTGATCTGGAATGAACTAGTTGGCTTTGTACTACCAGGACAATATGCTCTTGATCACAAGAGGAACTAGAGAAGAAAGTTTGAATGACATAATTCAAATCTGGTGCGATGGCTTAAAAAAACAAAAAATGTCCTTTTATGTTTCATCTTTATAACTTCATCTTTGTATAAAAGAGATAGCATATTAAGAAATAATTTAGGTAGAGGGTTTGCTAAAATTATATAGAAAACTAGCTATTATTTTATTATTTTTCTCATTCTCATCTTAACTAATGAAGTTCAGATAGGAACAGTTCTGGGAAAAGTTATTATTCAGTTTTTTTTATTACCCATATTCATCTAACAAACAGGTGGATACAATGACTGCTTTTTGTAGTTGAATAAAAGCCTTGGGAGGAGATTTCCTCTGTAGGCTCATAGAAAAGCATCTTTGAAACAACTACACTAGTAGATAAGATACTATGTACTTCATCCTATTCCCCTATGGTTTTGTTATTTTCTGCTAGGTTTTTATATTTTAAGACCTTTCCCCCCATTTGAATTTGATATGGCAATATATATTAAAAATGTTCTTAAATTTTTGTGAGGGAACATTATGACTGGGCAATTATGGGCAACAGATTTTCCCCACAGTAATAATGCTCTTGTTCTAATACAGTTCTAATACAGTATCCCCCTGGCATACACAGGAGGGCCTGCTACTACAGTTTCTTTGATCTGCTTTTCTAAAAAGAAAGGCAACTTTTGAGGGGTCAACAATCACTTTAATCATCAACCACATATATATCATTCACTTAGTTCAGGGGAAAAAAAGGCAGCACTCTGAACTTCAGAGAAAATACAGAGAGATAAAGATCAACAAATAGTGCTTCAGCTGCCTCACCATAAGCAATACACTCATCACAGATCAACAGACAGATCCAACTGTCTGACTATATATACATAGAGATACCAGAGAAAGAAGCACCAACATCTGGGTTTTCAAGGTCAGAGGGCTGCTTAGTGACTTTCCAGAGTCTCATCTGGCACATAAACCTTCTTCCAAAAACTAAGCTCCAAAGTAAAATGTCACCTCAGAGTATTTATACCTTTTTCAGAGCCAAAGGGCATCATAACCCTTGAGAACCTGTACCTCATTAGAAAATTAACAAATTGTTGGTCCTTTGATAGATGAGGAAGATCTTTCTCATTAGCATTACATACAGTTTATTTGTTTAAGTTCCCATACTATTTCTGGGTTTTTTAGTCATAATATCTAGTTTTATTATAAGCTTGTGAATGTTGGTGAGTCTTCACTGGTTTATCCTAAACTTGAGCAGATAGGAAAAGCATGCTGTGTTATATATGTAGCCTTCCAAGTACTTGATCCTTCAAGGACACAGATCAAGTAAAGGATCTGATCAGTCCTTTTAGCTATTAGGTAGGAGTTGTACTTTTGCTGTCTGCAGTGATGTGCTCATAATTTCTACCATTTCCTTGAAAAGGCCACCCATATCAACAAATCCAATTTTTTTAAAGACAACTCTTCAGGAAGTATCTGACAGCAATGGGCTAATCCAGAGGTGGGGAACCTGCTGCCTCTAGGCCACATGTGGACTAAATCCAGATTTTACAGAACAACTCCTTTTATTAAGGGGACTTTTTTCTGTGAAGTTTGGATTCAGTCAAAGGGATGTGCACCTAGAGGGCTACATATGGCTTGGAGGTCACACGTTCTCCACCCCTCCAATCAGTCCATTGTTACATTAGATTAACTTGAGAGGCATTTTTATGCTTCTTTCCCTAAGTAACAAAATTGCTAGTTACATCTCTGTTTCATTGGGATAGAACTGTGTAGTACTTGCAATATTTAAAATTCAGTTGATAAAGAAAAATGGGTAGTTTCATTCTTTAAAGAACAGCAGTGACATTCCATGGACTGATGAGAAAATAGTGGCTCTTTATGCAGATTAAAAACAAATCAATTCCTTGGCTTTTTATTTGAATGATTCCATTTCAGCTTCAGAAAACATTGAGGGAATTAGAATAGAACAATAATATTATAAAGTATTGTTTGAATAATGTGATGCATACATTATATATAAGAAATATTTGGCTAACCTAAAACTGAGAGGGTAGGAGAAACATGTTATATTATATTATATATATAGCCTTCCAAGTACTTTGATTTTTTGAAGGCAATGGACAAACTGTGGGGGATTTGAGTGAAAATAAACTGAAGAGTAGCATATAACTGAAAAAAAATTTAGGACAGTGTCAAGATCATTTTCCTATTGGTAATTTTTATGAAATGATCTTTAAGCAAATCATCCAGTTAGTCAACAAATATTCATTGAACTCTCATAGATTTAAAGAGAGTATTAAAAGAGTAGATATGCTTTCGGCCATCAAGAGACTTATAGTGTTGTCAAAAAATGGCACTGAGAACATTTTAAAGAAAACAGGGGCATAAAACAAATAAGTAACCCACAATGTGTTGGGTTAGACAATCTTTTTGAAAAAGGAAATGGCAATGGAATTTAATAAGCTTTATGTGTCTCCAATTTCTCTCATTTATGACCATACCTTTTGTTAAAATCAGGATGTTCACCAGCCTTCAGACAGACAAAGCTATGTAAAAGAAAAAAACCCCCACAAAGCTCAATGAAACCCCCGAATGTCTAGACTAGATAGAAAGGGAGCTGATTAGGGAAATGAGGCTTGAATATGAGGACAGAAAGAAACACAGGTGAGAAATAGACCTCAAGAGAAAAAAAATAGAACTGAACTGAGAACATAAAGAGTGGAAAAAAGAGAAAAAGGTCAATGTTTTCAAAGAGAACAAAATTCATAACACTCAACTCTGAAGACATTCTAAAATATGAAATGACAATGATTTAACAAGCAAACTGAGGCTTGGTGATCTACTAGTACAGGGAGTGGACTAGAATATTATCTTTTGTGTGGAGCTGACATGAACTCCTTGTTCCTGAAGTCTTCTTGTTGGAGGAGGATGGTGACTTCAGATTCCTAAATCTGCCTGCAATTTGCTACTTCACTATATTAAGTTGTGTTTCTTAAAGACTCCACATGGTGGATACTGGGAATGAGACTACTCAAACACAGGGTGTAATCTCTATCCTTTTGGCCCTTGCTGTTTGTTCTTTGTTCTTGAAGAGGACCATGACATCAGGAAGGTGATGCCATGAAGTGCAAATGAATTGGATTTAAGTGAGGGAGGACTGTGCAAAGTCACCAGCCTCACTTTTCTCCTCTGGAGCCATCTAGGTCTAAGACTGAAGTCAGGATGACTGGAGATGGGATAGTCTAAAAAAGATAAAAATGATGCAGGCATACATCAAGAAGGACAGATAAAACCTGGACTAGATTCATCAAAAATTACCCTTTGGGAAGTTGAATGCCTTTTTGCTAACCCATAGTAAAAATTTCCTAAGTTACACAGGTCTTGATTCCACATTTAATATGACCTACACGTACTCATTTGACTCACCTAAGGCCTCCTTTGTACAAATTACACCATTTCTGATAGTTGAAAGTAGGATAAGATAAGAAGAGTATGCTATGGGGGAAGAGCAGATGCCAAAGACCCCAGTATATTTTCTGAATTCAGGCTAGAACCCCTCCAAAACAACCCTGTCTGCTTCTGTTTTAGGATCTCAAGGAGTTTGTGTTGTTTTTTATAAGGGATTCTGATTTCTAACTGCTAATTCTCTCCATTTTCTCAAAAATATTGTGGGGGGTAAATGTTGAGAAAACATTAGACAGAGCAAGGGGAAAGATCACTTTCTGCTTTGTGTATTTATGCATAGGCTTTGGGGACACTAAGGTATAGAACAGAATGTTATTCTATGGATAAAATAACAGAATGTATAAAATCAGTGGGGTATAGGGGATTTTAGAAGTTCTTTATGTCCATCTATGGGCAAACCTGAAAATGTGAATCAAGTTATAAGCCAGTCCCAAATCTGTCCTTTTTCTTCAATATTTCCAAAGAGAATTTTCAGGTTTGATGCATATATAGGGGCAGGACAGAGGAAGTCCAAAAACTTCATAGAGTTTCTGATTAGAGAAATTTAGGTGACATCTCTCCAGAAAGTTCTTCTATATGAGCTAACCTCAAAAAACTTTTGCTAGCCCTCTCCAAATACATTCAGATGGCTTACATAAATACCAACCTGCAAAACCCATCCTAAGGGGGTCCTGAAAAAACACAAACTATAAAGATAAAAGCATCTCCAACTTTCTACTTGCAGTTTGGATGAAAAAAGTGTACAAGTCACAGAAGCTTGACTGTTGACCTGCTGGTTCGTAAGTGGGGCACAAATCCCCAAACAGGTGAGCATAGCAACATTTTGACTCTCCTAGGGTTCTACCTCTGAGTTTCAAGACAGCTTGTGGAATGCAGCTGCTCTAGGACTTTAGGGGTTTCCATGTTATTGAACACTAGGGAGAGGGTTAACATGTCCTCTGTGAGGACAGAAACAGCCATGACTCTTTTTGCAGACAGTGTCAGGATAGCTTATCCAGGAATCTTCTAGTAATTAGCTTCATCTGTGTTGAATCAGCACTGTGAGAGAAGGGAGCTTAGGGGAATTTTTCATTTGGATTGGGCTTAGTATAGGAGTCCCAACTAATTTAGGAAAAAAATACATATGACGAGAAGTTGCTTTTGATGCTGTATCTGTATCATTTTTTTTTGAGAAAAGGAGAACTGACTCTGTCTTTATGTGATTAAACTCTGCCCCTTATGACTTGCTTTTTAATTTACGCTTACCATTTCAGCCCTCCTAACACACCGAGAAGCTTTGGGCAGTAACCCATAAAGTAGAGATTAGATTTACCTGGGTTTAGACAAGTGTCATAAGGAAAAAGGAGAAGATGGGGAAAGAAAGCAATTTACTTAAGAAGAGAAGGAAATAAAAGAATACAGCAATTGTAACTAAGCTTTCCTTTTTCTATTTTTAAAGTTTTAAACATTTTTCAATTAATTAAACATTTATCTTCTCTCATTTTATTTTTTTCTTTTTAATTTTCTTTAAATTAGCAGGCATTTATTTTCTCTTCCTTCTAGCTACCCTTCATTGGGGGAAAAGAAGAAAAACAAAACCCTTGTAACAAATATGCATACTCAAGCAGAACAGATTTCTATACTACCTTGTTTTTCTGTCCATCTTTCTATCTAATGCATCTATTTAACCTATATAATTCTCTCTCTCTCTCTCTCTCACTTACTTTGTATTTTACGTCCATCACCTTTCTGTTAGGAGCTGGGTAGCATGCATTATCATCAGTCCTCAGAATGTAGGACAAAAAAATCATACATAGTTTGAGTTATTTGGCAAGAGGGAGCCCAATTTTCTTTGTACTTCTATGGGGAAGAATGAACATTTAATTCAATAGCTTGCTTATACTGTAACTATGTGTTGTCTCTGTACATACATAGGGTATAGCAATGGTTAGGTGCAATAAATCAGTAACTATTGAATAGACTTGACAAGTTCATGGCAGGAACTGAAAATTATTCAAGTCCTTACAATAGCAGCTGAACATTATAATATCCAGATAACCCTGAAATCAATCATAGTGCAGAAATACTGCCTGAGTCTGCGAATGAAAATTAGGTGAGAATGTCTCACAGTCTTGTCAAAATGACTTTGTTGTAGGTGATGCCAGAGATGGGACCTATTTGTAAAAATCTCTACCTGTGGGATACTGTGTAGATATTTTTTTAAAAATAGAAAGTTCAAGTCTATCATCTTGTCTCTCCTACTAGCCAATACATGCAATTACAGTCAAATAACCTTCCTGGAGCATCCAGTGTTTAGCAATTGACTGCAATAATCTTTTGCTCAATATCAAATGAATATCATTATGTTTGGGTGTGTTTAGGTCAATTCTGTGATTTAAAGCAACCTACAACTACTTCCATTTTCATTGCTTTAGTTGGAAGAAATATACCAGACTTCTTTCTTTCTCATCTTTTCTTACAGAGTGAGTTACAATTTGAAGCAAATTGTGAATTATTTCAAATGAGAATTTATGATGGTTGTCATCAGTGCAAGGATTGAAAAGAAAGTAAAAAGGGCCAATATACTAAAGGGTGATTATTCATGGATATGAAGCAAATATATGTTTGTTTTAAGCTAATTTTGTTTGACTTGAAATTTTTTTTTTTGGTGTATTTTTGACTAAGTTGAGGGTAGGAGTGGAATTCCTTTGAGGTTAAGTAGGATTGGAGCAGAGCACATTTTTATTAGTCAATTTCAAATTGAGAAGCAAAAAGTAAATGACATTGCACTTAACCTACGGAATTGAGAAGAGTAGATTATCAATAAAGAAGAAAATTAAAAGCATTTAGTTTTATGATTTAATATGATTGAGGTTAGAGTTATCCTGACCAAGGAATCTGTAATGTCGACTAAAATTGAAGTAAAAGAAAAACTTTTATCATGCATTTTGATCAGCTGATATTTGCAAGCTGTCTGGGATAGTAGAATGACATTGTTTCTGGAGTCTGAAGACCTGGTTTCAAGTCCTGACTCAGAATTCCTCAATGAGATAGTAACTCTATTGTCTAATATGTCATCTGAGCAAGTCACGTGCTTGCTTTTGGATATAGTTTCCCAATCTACCAAATATGAGCATTGAAATACACAATGTATAACCTTGAGGAAAATCTTGAAATTATGCACCTGGGTCCATTACAAATTTTTGTTACATAATCTCAACTGATCCCTCACTTCAGCAAGGTTCTTTAGACTTTATATATATATAGACTATATATATATATATAGTCTATATACTATATATATAGTCTATATATATATATAGTCTATATATATAGTCTATATACTATATATATAGACTTTTTATAGAGTCTATTCTAAACTTTTTCATCCTTTTAATAAAAACATTTTAACTCAAACACCAGAACACAAATATAGAATAGAGAAAAAAAATCATAAACTTAAATATTGGTACTTAAATGCAAAGTAAGAAAAGAAAAAAAGCACATCATGTGCATAGCAGATAAGAAAGGATTCAGAATATGTAATGATAAATTTTCATTTCAAGGAAGTCTTTATGATAAATATTACACGTTGTAGAATCCTTTACTTCCTTGTAAGTTTTCTTTTGTTCTCTGCTGTGCACTTTTTACTTTGGCTTTTCCCCTCTCTCCCTGCAAGAAGACTATAATTAAGTGCAGATGTATTATTATATATAGATACATACATATATACATACATATATAGACATATTTTCCCTAACAAATTCTACTATTGATCTTTGCTTTTATGTTTGTGCATATCTCATTTCTTATCCTTCCTGACTCCCTTACTTTACTTCTACCCACTACCTTGCACTCCTATTACTTAGTCTACCCTCCTCCAAGGATTCTTCCCCTATCTTCCCTTTCCCATAATTCTAAACATCCTTCTGTAGTGCCCTATAACCTAAACCCTCACCCTCCTTTCTAAAGATCCCTTCCCTATCCCCCTATTCCTGTTGATCTAAACACACTTCTATACCCTCCTTTAGCCTATTTCCTCACCCTCCCCTCTAGAGATTCTTCCCTGGTCCTTACCCCCCTCCCTATCCCCTTACTACTTTGTTTCTTCTGAATTTAGAAGAGTTTTATACTCATATGTAAACATACATACATACATGTGTGTATGTATGTGTGTGTGTATATATATATATATATATATATACATATAAAACACACATACACTGTTTCCTCTTAAACCCATTCCCCATGAAAGCAGGTTACCAGAACTACCAGCTCTCCTCCCCCATCTAATTCCTCTCCATTGAATCTTCCTCTTGCACTTCATTTGTATAAAATAGTTACCTTTTTTAGCTGTTCCTGAATGGTTTTACTTTTCTAAATTCATATCATACTCAGGTCTACCCCAATCTTTCTTACAAACTACCCAATTACTAATGACAATCTTAGACACATATACATTTTACATACATAAAAAGTAAATGGTCTATCCTTATTGAATCTCTTGTAATCAGTCTTTTGTAAGTACCTTATGTTTCTCTTGACTCTTGTAAGTCAAATCTTCCATTAAGTTCAGGGTTTGTTTTTTTTTTTTGGTAATAAAGTCTCAAAAGTCTGACAGTTGATCAAATATCCATTTTTTTCCATTCAGGATTATGATTAATTTTGCTGGGTATAATATTTTTGATTGGAGCTCCAGTTCTTTTGCTCTTTGATATATAATGTTCCAGGACAAAAGTACTTTAATGTCTCCACTGCCAGGTCTTGTGTGATTCTAATTGTGGTGCCATCTTATTTAAATGGATTTTTTCTTGTTGCTTTAAATATTTTGTTCCTGAACTGAGTGTTTCAGAATTTGACTATAATCTTCCTATAAGTTTTCCTCATAGGATCTCTTTCAAATTATGTTCAATGGATTTTTTTTTCTATTTCTACTTTCCTCTCATGTTCTAATTCTTCAGGACAATTTTTAAAAATTATTTCTTGTATTATTGCATCAAGATTGTTTTTTTGATCAGAACTTTCAGGTAGTCTGATTATTCTTATGTTTTCTTGATCTGTTCTCCAGATCAGCTGTTTTTCTTATATTTCACCTTCTCTTCTGCTTTTTCATTCTTCATATTTTGTTTAATTATTTCTTGATCTCTTTTTTTACTTTGCTGGCTTCACCTTGCCCAATTCTAATTTTCAGGATGTCATTTTCTTCTTTAAGATTCTGGATCTCCTTTTCTAATTGTTGACTTTCTTTTCATAATCTTCTTTTTCTTGGATTCTTCTTTTTTAAGTTTTTCCTCCATTTCTCTTATTTGATTTTCAAAGTCTTTTAAAATCTCTTCTATGAATTCTTTTTGGGCAGGTGAGCATTTGACATCACTCTTTGGGGGAGAAGAGGGTTTCTTTGCTTCAATATCTTCTTCTGAAGATGATCCCTGGTCATCTCTAGTTCCATTGTAACTTTCTGTGGTTGGATTCTTTCTCCTTTGTCTGTGTATTTTTTTTTTTTGCAGTAATAGCTTAATTGTGTAATCACCTCCAGCCCATGGATATGGGGTTGGTGCCTCTTGCCCCAGATCTCAGTTCTCCCCTCTAGCCTGGAACCCATGTTAAACCTCCAGTCTCCTCTAAATGCCCACAGACAGGGATTTTCTGCCTCCTTGCTTCTGTATTCACTGAACATGTGCTCTTTCCTTCCCACCCCCCTTCTTAGCACAGCTGAGTCTGGTGTTCCTTGTCAACAGAGGTTCCCTCAACATTCCTTGTCTCAGACATCCAATTACCCTCACTGTCCCCAGAATAAAAGTTCCTGTGGCTAGGGCCATTGTGGCCTCCCAGACCTGCTATACCCAGAATTTGCCTCTTGTGGTTTAAGTGGCTTGCCTCTTGTGGTTAACTAGGATCTTAGCCTGGAGTTTACTCTTCATGAGGACCAAAAAACATCTTGGGATTTTAGTCTCTGATATTCTCCCCTCTTTTTTCATCCTTTTTCAAGTCTCCCCTGAGACTCCTTACCCTCCCCTTTTAGTTGAGGACTTTGCCTCATACTTTATAAAATAAAATTAAGAATTCATTAAGAACCCCCACTTTTCCTCTCCTCTTTTTCTTGTATCACCTAAATGAAGTCCTCTATTATCTCCTTTACTTCAGCCCCAATTGAAGTTAGCCTTTTTTTGTTGACAAGGCAAACCCCTTTAATATACACCATTGATTTCATTCTATCCCGTTTTCTTTAGCAGATTGCCCCTATATCCTTCTCTCTCCCTTGCACTTATCTTCAATCTCTACCTATTTACTGGCTTCTTCTCTGCTGCCTATAAATGTGCCCATGTCTTTCCAGGGCCAGTACTCTATCCACTGTCCACCTAGCTGCCCCAAATTGCAGAAGTTTTAGAAGACAGTGAGAGAAGAGGAAGACTTTTCATGTAGATTGCTTTTTCAAGGGTTTTGTCTTTAAGAAAAAGAGGAGTGATTTAGGATGATGACTAGCAGGGTTACTAAGGTCTCATTAGTGTTTTTTAAGAGTAGGGGAGGAGTGTTTGCAGGCTGTAGGCAAAATTCCTTGTCTCCTCCATCCTGGGTCATTAAGTTCCCTGTCTCCCTTATCTTGTGTCATCAGTCTTCCTCATCCTGTCCTTAAATTTCCAATCTGTAGGCAATCTGTAGATAGGAAGAGGAGAGAGATTAGAAATAAGGGATTACAGTAAAGGGAATATTCCAGACCTGGAAAAGGTAGAAGTGGATGGGATCAAGGATACACAAGAAGAGTGGTGAAGAGAAGGGTTATCTCTTTATCAAAGATTGTAGCAAATGAAGAAATAGTAGGGGATAAAGAAAGAAAGAAAGGAAGGAAGAAAGGGAGGAAGGGAAGAAGGAAGGGAGGAAGAAAGAAAGGAAGAAAAATGAAAGAAAGGAAATAGGAAGAAGTCTAGATAGTAAAACCCAAGTTAAGTGGGCAGCTTTTCTTTGGAGGGGAGAAAGAGAAGGAGAGAGAGAGGATGAACTGAATTACCCAACTGACTGGGTCTCCATTCAGGCAGCTCAGACTACTCACAGGTTGTGTTAATTAAACTTTAATTAAATATCAACTCTGAAAGATGGAAGGCCTTTGATCAATGCAGTGACCAACCATAATTCAAGAGGATTAATGATGAAGTGAGCTACACACCTCCTGACAGAGAGGTGCTAGACTCAAGGTGCAATGTAAGATGAACATTTTGGACATAGCCAATATTAGAATTTGTTCCAAAGGTATCATTGGAGAGTTGGAAGGAAAAGGGAGGTTAATGAAAAGATTGACCAAAAAAAGAGGGTTGTTAAGGTTTTTTTCAAATATGCAGAAAAGGAAAGAAGGCCATAAAGAAACATAAACAGGATAATTTTGATATTTATATATTGCATTTATTCTTAAAAAGAAAAACGAACTCTATAATAGAGATTTGCAATTCATATGCAATCATCTTTTTCTGTTCTTTATGCATGGAAATGCTCACTTCATTGGCATTTAATTACATAATAAGATAATCAAATAAAAACTACTGAAATCCCTTGACCCCTTGTCCTATCACCCGTCTCATCTGGCCAAAGCCCTTAAACACGGATTATACAAAACATTCAAGTCTTACTTGTACTCCTAAACTATTGAAGTTAATGTGATTACAAAGGCACCCTAAGGGTTAACATTAAGGATTGCTTTTTCAGTACCTTGTGAAGCCCCTCCTGAGCTTGAGGGCATCCTAAATTCTCTCTCCTTGTCTTGAAATACCATAAAACTTCCCCCTTATCCTGAACCATAAAATTCCTTGTCTCCTCCATCCTGGGTCATTAAGTTCCCTGTCTCCCTTATCTTGTGTCATCAGTCTTCCTCATCCTGTCCTTAAATTTCCAACCCCCATTAGAAACCTTAGAAATCACATCATCCTCCTACAGTCTGTGTTAGCTTTTTGCCTACATAATTCTGGTCCTTTTCCTACATCACTGCCTTTGTTTAGCTCCTTGCTAAATCGCAAGCCCAGTGCTTTTGCATCAATAAAGCTCCCAATGGCTACAGAGAAGGTCTAAGTGAATTCATTCACATATAAACCAGCTCTCCCATCTCTCTTCTCAACAAAGTCATGTATGAATGCTGATTCATTCCACCACAAATGTAGGTCATTGAATCTCAGTTGGACCCTCAGTACGACAAGGCAATCTTTATACTCCTCCTTAGTTGATTCTCTAAACTATTCACCACAATGGTTATTTCCTCAAGCCTCCCTTCCTCTTCCTACTTTTATTTGGTGCATAGAGTATTGATTGAATTGTTCTGCTTCCCCCATTCTGATCCTAAGTTCCCATTAGATCTTTCCCACTTAGTTCTTCCAAAAAAATTCCTTGATGATCCTTTTTTGTTCTTATACTACAGGAATCAGTCTGTCTCTTTCTTTAAACAATCACCTAGAAGTAGGAGAGGATTGATTTCTTTACTTAGTCTTCTCTTGATAATTGAATTTATTTACCTTTCTTTATTTGAGGTATTTGCAAATTAATCAGCTCATCTCTTCTCCCCCTACTCTCGATGCTCCAAATATCTACCTTACACTGAAATTTATCTGTTTTTATTGATGATGATTAGGCTCAGCTTTGCAGGCATATCATTTTGAGGAGTAGTCCTTTTTTCCATAGGCCCAGCACTCTCTAACCTGTGTCTGAGCTTCTTTATCAGACAGTTTTCATAAGACTGCACCACTGCAGGCTCATGGATAGAGAGCTGGAGGGGATGTAGAGGATATCTAGTCCAACCCTCCTTACCCATTTTACAGAAATGATGAAATTGAGGTCCAGAAAGGATAATTTATTAACTCAGGTTCATCTAAATAATAAGTGGCAGAGCTGGGATTCTAATTTAGCTCCTATGACTTTGGTTAGTGTTCCATGTTAGCACTATTTCCCTCTTGTGTTCTTACTTATCAGTATTATTTATATCTATATAACCTGTCTTCTGAATATCATGAAAGCCTCTTTGAAGCAAGAATCATGTTTCCACCTTCCTCCACCCCCACCTCCTTTGTAGAGGTGGGGAGGAGTTGACTACAAGTGTGGAACATTGTATATAATGTCATATTTTTCAGATCTGTTGACTGTGTTGAATTTTTTTCTGATCTTTTTCTTTTAAAAAAATTCATTTTTGTGAGGGATGGTTCTCTTGTAGAGGGTTGTGGAGAGAGATGCAGGAGAAATTTTAGGCTATGTAAAAAAGAAAAGACATTAGTAAAATGTATTTTTTTAAAAAAGAATAATAATTTCTACCTCTAACACAGAGACCAGTTCTTTGCACATACCAAGAGCTCACTAAATATATTTTAATTGATTGAGAGCCACCTGCCTGTTTCCCATTTTTATACCTTAGTAAGAAAAACTCCAAAGGAAAATTACAAAAGCAAAAGATATCCTTTTCTATGTGATCCAGGATATATGAAGCCTTAAATTTACAGCTGCTACTGACTTCCTGGCTCAGGTCAAAGCAAATCAGAACTTGTAGTTAATGTAAAGTGATATAAACTTTCAGTGACTGAAAGCAAGAGAGTATATCTGCATGGGAGGAGGGGTAAGCATTTCTGCAGAAGGACCTGAGGTTCCCTTATTCCCTTAACAGTGCAACATGACTTATAATTCACCTCCACTTCATACAGCAAGACTTAGAGCCCTTAATTAAGCTCATAGTGCCTATTGGCAGCTTAGTAACACTCACCTCTGATGGCTCACCTTGTTTAAAGTTTGGTGAAATTCTCATTGTTTCTTGTTAGGAAAGAAAGGAAGACTTTTAAGCATAAATATAGTCTCTGATGTGGTGACATTGATAAGATTACTGGCATCTCTTTAATGCAGAAACAGGTGAGATTTCAAACTCTGGCACTGGTTAGGAAAACCAGATATTTTGAACAGCTGTCAAAGGGGTATAAAGGAAATTCACACTGGCTCCAATATTCTGGGGTCACTTGCACAAAGATCACAAGGGGCTTAGTGTGCTAAGGAAAATCACCTCAGGTTTTCTTGAGGATTTTGGGGGAAATTTTCTATTAGACTTAGACTGACAGGGCTTTTGTGTTGCAGTATGTCATATGACAGAAGATGGTCTAGTGACAAGTGACATGTTCAGCTGCCCACTCTGCCTTCAGGAATGGCATATCTTTTCAGAACTGAAACTAAGGGGAATTGAGGTTAATTGACTAGCTAATGAATTTGGAAGATGTTTTTCCCTGTGTGATCCTGAGGGTTTGGCACTAAGTGCCTGCCATTGGAAGAACAAGAAGGATATTTAGTCTAATTGGACAGAGAATTATTAAGTACTTGCTGCATGGAAGGCTCTGTGTACAGTCATTTGGTAAATCAATCAACAAGCATTTATTAGGCAACTACTAGATACTGGGCTAGGTACAGGTGAGACATTGACATGACAAAACAGTCTACCCCTCAAGGACTGAAATTTTATGAAGGGAAACAGCATATACAACATACATGACAACAATGTGATAATAATATTATTAGCTGGAATGGGCTCATGGAGGAGATGACACCTGAATTGAACTTTGAAGGGATCTAGGTATTTAATGAGGCAGATTCAAAGAGGAATAAGACATTCTCAGCCTTTAGTGAACTTATAACCTTGTGGAAAAGGGAAGTCGGGTGAGAAAGCTTTTATTATGTTCTGATTATATGCCAAGCACTGTGCCAGATCCTGAGGATAAAAATATAAGCAAAAAGAAAGAAAATTCTTACTCTCAAGGAGCTTATATATTCTAAAAGGTGATGATAACAAATTAAAGGGATCTGAAAAGAGGGGCAAAGAGCAAGGAGATGAAGGTACCTAGTTGGGGGTACTATTGAGAAAATCTTGGGGAGTCAAAAGTGTAGCCTGGAGAAGAATGAAGATTTGGCTGACTTGGGCCTCTTTACAATGGAGGTTCTAGGACAAGGGTGGTGAACCTGTAGCCTTGAGGCTACATGTAGCCCTCTAAGTCCTCTAGTGCAGCCCTTTGACTGAATCTACAGTTTGTTCTAGGAGGAACTGGTCAATTAGAGGGAGTAACCCTCAGACATGGAAAGTACTACCAATATGTGAAGTTCAACTTTGGAATGAGCTTGAGCACAGTGGATAGAGTGCTGGGTCTGGAGTCAGGAATATCTAAGTTCAAATCCAGTTTCAGACACTTACTAGCTGTATGATTCTGGGCAAGTTATTTAGCCTCTGTTTACCTCATTTTCCTCTTCAATAAAATGGGGATAATGATAGCACCTCTCTCCTGGAGCCTTTGTGAGGATTGTCAACTGGACTGGAACCAATCTCTAAACTATGGGTGGTCAGAGCCAAACAAACAGAGCATGTTAGAGATAGGAGAGTCAGGACACAAACAGAAGTTTAATTAATTTCAGAATGAAGGAAATGTCATGCATGTGGAAACTACCCCCCTTGCCTCACTCTTCCCCCAAGGAGGGCTTAAGGTTGCTAAGGCTGGGGCCACTACTATACATGAAAGGAGATGGCCCACAATACAATCATTCTTAGGTATTGAGAGAATTCTCATGGTTGGCATCTCTTGGGACACTACAGGCATTCGTGAGTCCTGTGGGAATAGTCATTGCTTCAAGTCTTAGACTCTGCTAGGTACAGATGTGGCAGGAATAGAAGTATAGTACCTGTCAGTGACAAGGAACAGGGATTGTGAACATTTGACAGATGGCCCTGGGATATAGGAGAGCTAAATCCCTTAGTGAACATCTGGTGCTGGTGCAAGCAATACATTTTTCCAGAGGATGATTTTATCCTGAGCACAAGGATTATTGTTATGCCAAGTTCAGGTCATAGCCTGCTTGTCAGGTCTTAGCTTTGGAAAACAAGGTATCACCAAAATATTTTGACAGGATCAAATACAGGATAAGAATTGTGTAAAGCAGTCAGCACAGTGCTTGGTGCAAAGTAAGAACTACGTAAATGTCATTATTATGATGATCAATTATTGCATCCTGAAATGCAATGAAGGTAGCAGATGGGAAAGAGTCTAGACAAAGACACAAGTAATATTATTTAGCGCAGAATGTACCTGAAGAGAGGTACAAATCTATGAATGTTTAGAAGAAGGAAAGATAACATTTGGTTGGAGTGGTCAAGAAAGGTTTTATAAAAGAAGTTGCACTTGAGATGGTCCTTGAATAATGAACAGAATTTTGACAAGTAGAGTTGTGGAAAGGAGTTTATGTAGAGGAAATACTTAAGTCACAGCTGGCAGGGAAGAAAACGTGGTCCATGTTTAGGGGAATAGTGAAGATAGATGAAGGGAATTAGTGAAAGCAGAAAAGGTAGATCAGAGCCAGATTATGGAGGGTTTTGAATAACAGGTTGATTTTGGATTTAATTGCTAGATAATTGGGAGTCATTGAGGACTGTTAAACAGTGGAGTGATTTTATTAGAGCTATGAGTTGAGGATTATTCTGAAAGTAGTGCATAGAAAAGATTGGAGGAGAGAGAGACTAGACTCAAGGAGACCACCTAAGAAGTTATTGGAATAGACCAAGGGAGAGGTAATAAGAGTTTAGACTAGAGTTGTGTCAGTGAGTTAAAAGAATATACCCAAGTGTAGCCATACTGTCATGGTCTTTATTGAAAAAGGTTAGCCTCTGGTAATATAAAGCAACTCACAATGGGTTGCACTTACAATAAAGATTACTCAAGGATGTGGGTCAACTTTTACCACCTCAGGCAGACCCCAAGCAGAAGCCATCTTATTTATTTATTTATTTTTTAATATAAATTTATTTATTTAACTTTTTACATTGATTTTCACAAAATTTTGGGTTCCAAATTTTCTCCCCTTTTCTCCCCTCCCCCCACCCCAATACACCAAGCATTCAAATTTTCCCTATCACCAATCTGCCCTCTCTTCTATCTTCCCTCCCTTCTCTTGTCCCCATCTTCTCTTTTGTCCTATAGGGCCAGATGACTTTCTATTCCCCATTAACTGTATTTCTTATTTCCTAGTAGCAAGAACCTTACTAAACAGTTGTTCCTAAAACTTTGAGTTCCAAATTCTCCCCATCCCTCCCTCCCCACCCATTCCCTATGGGAAGGCAGGCAATTCAATATAGATCCTATCTGTGTAGTTTTGCAAATGACTTTGATAACAGTCGTGTTGTGTAAGACTAACTGTATTTCCCTCCATCCTACCCTGTACCCCATTATTTCTATTCTGTCTTTTGATCCTATCCCTCCCTGAGTGTTGATTTCAAATTGCTCCCTCCTCCCATTGCCCTCCCTTCCATCATCCCCCCCCACCCTGCTTATCTCCTTCTCCCCCACTTTCCTGTATTGTAAGATAGGTTTTCATACCAAAATGAGTGTGCATTTTATTCCTTCCTTTAGTCGAATGTGATGAGGGTAAACTTCATGTTTTTTTTCTCAGCTCTCCTCTTTTTCCCTCCACTAAAAAGTCTCCTGCTTGCCTCTTGAATGAGAGATAATTTACCCCATTCCATTTCACCCTCTCTCCTCCCACTACATTTCTCTCTCACCGTTTGCCTTAATTTCTTTTAAGATATGTTCCCATCCTATTCAATTCACTCTGTGCTCTCTGTCTCTATATGTGTGTGTATGTGTGTGTGTGGTCCCACCAGCTACCCAGATACTGAAAAGTTTTAAGAGTTACAAATATTGTCTTTCCATGTAGGAGTGTAAACAGTTCACCTTTGGTAAGCCCCTTATGACTTCTTTTTGCTGTTTACTTTTTCATGCTTCTTCTCATTCTTGTGTTTGAAAGTCAAATTTTCTTTCCAGCTCTGGTCTTTTCATCAAGAATGCTTGAAAGTCCTCTGTTTCATTGAAAGACCATATTTTCCCCTGAAGTATTATACTCAGTTTTGCTAGGTAGGTGATTCTTGGTTTTAGTCCTAGTTCCTTTGACTTCTGGAATATCCTATTCCACGCCCTTCGATCCCTTAACGTAGAAGCTGCTAGATCTTGAGTCATCCTGATTCTATTTCCACAATACTGGAATAGTTTCTTTCTAGCTGCTTGCAATATTTTCACCTTGACCTGGGAATTCTGGAATTTGGCCACAATGTTCCTAGGAGTTTCTCTTTTTGGATCTCTTTCAGGTGGTGATTGATGGATTCTTTCAATACTTATTTTGCCCTCTGGTTGTAGAATATCAGGGCATTTTTCCTCGATAATTTAATGAAAGATGATGTCTAGGCTCTTTTTTTTTGATCATGACTTTCAGATAGTCCCATAATTTTTAAATTGTCTCTCCTGCATCTATTTTCCAGGTCAGTTGTTTTTCCCATGAGATATTTCCCATTCGCTTCCATTTTTTCATTCTTTTGGTTTTGTTTTGTGATTCCTTGGTTTCTCAGAAAGTCATTAGCCTCCATCTGTTCCATTCTAATGTTGAGAGAACTATTATCTTCAGTGAGCTTTTGAACCTCTTTTTCCATTTGGCTAATTCTGCTTTTGAAAGCATTCTTCTCCTCATTGGCTTTTTGAACCTCTTTTGCCAATTGAGTGAGCCTATTTTTCAAGGTGTTATTTTCTTCAGCATTTTTTTTGGGTCTCCTTTAGCAAGGTATTGACCCGTTTTTCATGCTTTTCTTGCATCTCTCTCATTTCTCTTCCCAGTTTTTCCTCCACCTGTCTAACTTGATTTTCAAAATCCTTTTTGAGCTCTTCCATGGCCTGAGCCCATTGGATATCTGTTTCAGGTGTTTGGGATACAGAGACCTTGACTTCTCTGTCTTTCCCTGATGGTAAGCATTGTTCCTCTTCATCAGAAATGAAAGGTGGGAATATCTGTTCCCCAGGGAAGTACCCTTCTATGGTCTTATTTTTCTTCCCTTTTCTGGGCATTTTCCCAGCCAGTTACTTGACTTCTGAGATTGCTCTCCACCCCTGCCTAGATCCCCCCAGCTAGTGCTTGGAGTCTGAGATTCCAATGCTGCTCCCCAGCCTCAGGGCTTTCAGTGGCGGGTGTGGCTGCTATTGAATGTGAGCTTAAGTTCTGGTGCTCAGGTGGGGGCAGGGCTGCCTCCCAGGCTCAGTTCCCTCAGGAGGTTTATGCAGAGATCTTCGGTAATGGCCCTGAACTCCTGCCTGCTTGGGGAGTCCCGGGCTGCCGCTGCCTCTGCCGCTGCCTCTGCCACTGCCTCCCGAGGGGGCCTGAGTTATGGAGACACCCTGTTCCCCTCTCGGTCAGCCCAGAAGTCTCTCTCAGTGATCTGTAGCGCCTGTGCGTGGAGGCACCTTCGCGGCCACCAGAGATTCCATCCCTGAATCCTGGTCATATCTGCTCCTCTCCGGGCCGGGCAGCCAGGACAGGGTAGGGTTGGGCTCTGCTGTCCGGTGCATGACGGACTCCTGGGGTCAGTTTTTCAGGGCTTTCTGGAACAGAAATCTCCTCCCCTCCATTGCTGCATGGGTTCCACTGCTCCAGAATTGGTGGGGAGTTCTTTTTACAGGAAACTTATGGGCTGTGGGTTCCGGAGCTAGAATACGTGAGTCTTTCTACTCTGCCATCTTGGCTCCTCCCCCCTTGTGCATATGTTTTTTTTTTAAAAAGTTAAATGAAAATAGAAACAGAACTTAAAGGAAGCCATAATAAAGATATTTGGTTTAGATCTTTGCTATTTTTGACATTCTCTAATCACTTGAATGTTATTGAAATTATTAGATGTATTGTGTTATAATTCTTTCTTGAGGAAAAAAGAACTTTTTCACTTAAACACATGCATAGACACATACCAAAATAAAAGCACTTGACCAAGCTTAAATTCTATTTTAGGGCTGATTTGGAGTGAGTTTGAGATTCCCCAAGGTTTTCATTTGAGAATTCGACCTTCTGGAGAGAGAAAAAAATTTCTTGATGTGTTGCATGTTACATGGAGAAAGTAGAGTACTGACCTTATAGTTCCTGAGAGCATTTGAAGAAAGAGAGATCAATAACTTATTTGGACAATGTAAGTTTGATAGGAAGAGTATTATTTTTTCATCAAATATCAAAATGTATTTGCCTTTCAAGGGAAATACAAATCACAGAGTGACACTATGAGTCTAGTAGGGAATGTATAGGACCTGTGTTAAGACCTTCTGGAAGGTCTATAAATCCACCAGAATATCACAGGCTTGTTCCCATAGGAATCTTCCATTTAATTTTCCTCTGTGGGGATGCCCAAATTGAGTGTTTCATATGCATTAAAAATAAAGATAAGTAAAAAGTGAAAGGAAACTATCTACTAGTAAGAAAGAAAAGGAAACTACTAATTCAAGAAAGCAAAATAGATTTTTTATGTATCAGAGATTTAATGGAATGAACCTCGCAATTGCAATGTGACTCTGCACTGGTATTCTTTATTCAAAGAAACAGGGTAAGTAAAGAAGGCATGCATGGGGTAGCTTTGTATAATAAGAAGATAAATTCAGAAACCAAAAGGGAACAACTTGTTTCAGAGCATTTCACTGAAGGGCAACGGAAGGAGAAATGGAAGTGATTTTATTATGTTGCATGCTGCCTAGACAAAAAGTGGAAATAGATGAATAATTAAGAAAAACATCACAGCACTGACACAGAAGTATTACATATATAGAGGGGAAACTTCAAATATCCAACCATCTACTGGAATTTGATCTCTACCAAAAGCAGAGCAGCAGTCAATTTTAAAAAACTCATTTTGATGTCAATTTCATCCTTTAAAAAATAGAGGAGGTAACAATTGAATCAGATATTCTTACTTAAAAGGAAGGCAATATTTGCTAGGGTTCTTCTGCTGGCTGTGCTTCTGACTTTCTGGTCGTCAACACTATGCCTCACCTGCCACCTCACCCTGGAACTTCCCTCCGTACCTAGGGTATTCTTACTGTGAAATATCCTCTCTATACAGTTTTCTCACTGCAGAATATCTCTCTTCTTTGCTGACCCCCTTTTATCACTGGTGAATTCCTCTTGATGCTTCCGTTTTGAGGAAAGGTCCAAGCTGATCATTGCTTCATCCCTCTCTTTGCTCCTCTCCTCAAACTTTCTGGATTTTAACACCATACCTTGGCAGGTCTCTTGTCCTTCTCCCCCCCTTTTCCCATTCCTACTTCCCCCTTAATTTCCCTTTTATATATTATCTTCCCTCATGTAAAAATATAAGCTCTTTAGGATAGGAATTGTCATTCTTTTTGCTTATATTTGTTTTTTAAAATTAATTAATTTGTTTTCAGTTTTCTATAATCACTTCCATATGTCCTAGATCTTTTCCCCCTTCCCTCCTGCACCTTTTCCCCTCCCAGTCCTCCTTCCCCAGGATGGCGTGCAATCTTATATAGGTTCTACACAAACATTCTTATTAAACATATTTTTACTTTAGTCATGTTGCATAGAAGAATTAAAGTGAATGGAAGAAACCAAGAAACAAAACAAAACAAAACGTAACACGAGAAGATGGTCTGCTTCATTCTGGGATCCAGTTCTATAGTTCTTTCTCTGGATGTGGAAGACATTTTGCCTCAAGAATCCATTGAGAATTTTTTAGGCCCTTGAATTGCTGTGAAGGGCTAAATAAGTCTATCAAAAAAATTCCTTGCACATTGTGGTTGTTGCTGTGTCCAATGTTCTCCTGGTTCTGCTCCTTTCACTCAGCATCAGTTCATATAAGTCTTTCCAGGCCTCTCTGAAATCTTCCTGTTTATCATTTCTTATAGCACAGTAGTATTCTATTCATTCATATATCACAACTTGTTCAGCTATTCCCCAATAGATGGGCATAACCTTGATCTCCAATTCTTGGCCACCACAAAGAGAGCTGCTATAAATATTTTTGTACATGTGGGACTCTTTCCCTTTTCTATGATCTCTTTGGGATACAGCCCTAGAAGTGATATTACTGGGTCAAAGGGTATTTTGCTTATGTCTGTTTCCATATCATTTAGTATAAATGCTTGCTTGCTTGTTGCCTACTTCCTTGGGACAGAAATGATGAGAACCTTGTTTTGGGAAGGGATCGCTGCCTCCTAACCTTTATGATAAATAAGGAAAGGAGTGGCAAGCATAGTTTCATATATACCCTCCCCTGGGAATGGGGAAAGCAAATTAGAGAGTTCTTAGGAGGAAAGGTAGAGTCCTTTGTGCTCAAATTCTGCAGAGGTAACCTGTAATCCTTGATAACTCTCTTATAACCTTCTCCAAATTTTTTTTACACAATAAAATAGATCAGTTGGAAGCCCTCACTCTAGAAGCCAAACATTTTGCTGACTTATTCTTCTCTTATGAAAGATTCCCTAGGGCCCCAAGACCTTTCTGCCATAAGAGCGAAAAGAAATAGTCTTACTCTATCTAATTTTTGTGCAAGTGTTTCCCCTGAAGTGAAATATCTCTTATGTGTTCCTATTAAACTTCATCCTGTGTATTGTGGTGGGTAACTTTGCTGTGGGGTTTAAGGCTACAATGGGGGAATATTAAAATAAAAAAAAATCTACTTTAAAATGATTGAGCCCAAATGGGAGAGCCAATCTTTAGTTTGAACATGTTGAGCATATTTTTTTCATCTTTTCAAAAACATAAAAATTTGAGAAATACATTTTTTTTGAATACCATCATAGCACCCTTTATTTAGTAGGAAATAAAACAAATGCAATTTGATATGTAATTTTTTGAATTGAGTGCAAGCTTTGTTTTCCAAATGTTAAAATAAAATTTATGTACATTTCCTTCTTAGCTTGAGGCTCAGTCTACATTTAGCTATATTTTTATATAATATATATAATTTTAATGTAATACATAATTTTAATATAATCCCTTTCAATAAAAGAAAAGAAATAAAGGTATACCCCATTTTACTGTGGCTCACTTTATTATGCTTTGCAGATACTACATTTTTTTCACAACATGAAAGTTTATTGGCAGCTCTGTGTGGAGCAAATCTGTTGGTGCCATTTTTCTAACAGCATGTATTCATATCATGTCTGTGTCACATTTTGATAATTCTCACAATATTTCAATTTATTCCACTATTATTATATCTGTTATGGTGATCTGTGATCAGTGACCTTTGAAGTTAATATTGTAATTGTTTTGGGATGCTATAAGCTATGCCCAGATAAAATGGGGAACTTAATAAATGTTGTATGTGTGCTGATTGCTCTACCTATCAGCTGGTTCCCTACCTCTCTTCCTTTCCTCTGGCCTCCCTATTTCCTGAGACACAACAGTATTGAAAAATATTACATAAACTTAGTGGTAGGCTTTGAAAAGATTGACTCCAATTTAGAAAGAAATTCTGCTATCCAACAGCACTGCATGCTACAGAGAAATCTTCCATGGAAGGAAAAGTCAATCAATGCTGCAAACTTTATTGTTTTATTTCAAGAAATTGTCAAAGTCACCCCAATTTTCAGCAACCACATCACTGATCAGTCAGCAGACATCAACATCAAGGCATGACCCTTTGTCAGCAGAAAAACTGTGATTGGCTGAAGGCTCAGATGATGGTTAGCATTTTTGTTTTTTAGTAATAAAGCATTTTTAAATTAAGCTTTTTTTGTCATAATACTATTGCATAGTTAATAGACTGCAGCATAGCATAAATGTAACTTTTATATGCACTGGGAAACAAAAAAATTACTGTGATTTGATTTCTTGCCTTATTGGATTTATTGGGGTGGTCTGGAACCAAACCCACAATATCTCTGAGGTATGCCTATAAACAAATTTGCCATAGAATGTCTTTTGTTTCTTACTGTTTAAATAATTGACTTATTTTTTGACATGCACGAAATAATAATAATAGTTAACTTTAATAATAGCATTGTAAAGTTTAGAGAGCATTTAGGGTTTTATATTATTTCATTTTTATTCTCACAACAATCACAAACCATAAGATCGCTATTATTATTCTAATTTTGTGGAAAAAGGAATGTGAAGTAAATGACTTTCCCAGAGTTACACAGATAATAACTGTCTGAGAGAATATTTGAACTCAGGACTATTTGACTTCAGGTCCATCATTCTATCCATTGCACCATCTAGTTGTGACAAAAGATTTTTATATTGTCTTCTTCCTTCTTTCCCCTGGCAGTTAGTGTCTTCTAACATAATAAAAGCCCAGAAATTGGTAATTCGGTTTTCTCATATTGTTTCAGAAGCTTTGACCATTGAAATTCTGGATAATCTTAGTTATATCCACTCATTCATGTGTGGTATTTTGAGTATATGCCCAGAATTCAAGGTTGAAAGAATACAATAAGTTAATCCATCTCAGAATGCTCTGAACTTGAGTTAATTGGTACTAAAAAAAAATTTATGTGAGACCCAAAATGCCAGGTAACTGAGAATTTCTAAAATGGAAGAATCATCTGCTTTCAACGTCTTTGGAAGAAGTGTTACATTTGTATGTTTCTCTAAATTTCCCTGGTCTATTTTCTGTACCATTCAACATCATTGCTCTTGATTTATTCGATTCTCAAGGGAGAACTGCTGATTCCTTTTAGGCTTTTGATTATTGGATAGATAACAGAAGAGTGTGATATGGTAGAAAAAATGAAAGATCAAGAGTCAGAAAATCTGGGTCCAAACACACTCTATTGCTTTTTACAAATCACTTAAGTTTTCTGAATCTCAGTTTCTGCATCTATAAAAGGAGAGAGTTGGACTGAATCAGTGGTTCTTAAACTTCTTGGTCTCAGGATCCTTTCACACTCTTAAAACTTATTGAAAACTGTCTCAAAAAACCTTTGTTTGAGGAGGCTATTTTTTAAATCAGTATTTACCATGTTAGAACTTAAAACATCATAATAACCAGTTCCCAATTGGTGTAACTAATGAATCCCATAAAGTGGTCACATTATTTAAATTTGCATGGCACATTCCCAATGGGCTGAAACCAATGACCGTTTTTTTTGCATAATTATAACTTAGAATTGTTCAAATTGCAATATATACAATCACTTCATGGGATTCATTACCCAAACTAATTGGAACCTAGCTGTATTATGAAAATAGTGTTGATCTCAAGGATCACCAAAAGGCTCTTAGAGACTCCAAGTCTTCCTGGGAGGATACTTGAATGCTGCTGGATTAGATGATCCCAAGTCACTTGTAGTTCTAAGTCTTATAGCCTTTTAGAATCAATGTCCTCTTGACTCCAAGGTGGTGTGCCACCTAGCTGCCCCTCAGCACTGACATTGGAGTTGCAAATGTAAGAGACTGGACAGATGGTGGTAGCCTTTACAGAATTAGGAAAGTATAAGGAAAGTGTGGAAAAGGCTGGGGTTTTGGAAAATATACACAATGGGTTTTGTTCTGGACATGCTGAGTTCAAGGTTCTGATAGGATATGAAGTTCAAAAAAATCTAATAATTCACCATCACAGTGTGTGGTTTAGTATGCCTGTTCAAAATCCTTCTGTTTTGCCTCTATGTTCAAGTTTTCCAGGTAGATCAATCAACTCTATACAATTTTTTTGAGAGCAGGGACTTTTTTTCATTTTGCCTTCATATCTCCATCATCCCATACAATCTATACCTTGTACAGCAAGCGCTTAATAAATGATGGTTGGATTGTATTGCATTGGACATGGGGTATGGTTTCAGGAAAAAGTAACCTGGAGTTCTGATATGATCATCCTTCTAGGTATTTTTAGGCTGAGGAGATTAAATTATGGAGACATTCTAAAATGGAAGAATCTGCTTCAGTGAAAGTAGCATTTCCATTTCATGTGACCATCAAAGACATTTGGCTAAAGACATTCATTTTTCTTTTATGACTCTACAGTTATTTTATAGATTTATTCAAAGTTTATCGTACTCTGGTTCTTTTGATTTTATTTGCCCTTTTTCATCTGTTTGTTGCATTCCCATCTTCAAATCTTATTCTTCAGTGTAGTATCTGCCTGGAATATGGTCCAATGGTCCACATTCCATTTTTTGTATCTTTAGCTTGAAAAGCCTCTTGGATCTAACAAAATTAAATTAAAACATACAAGCTCCTGGATTCAATTTGGAATTGCTGGAGATGAAGAAATAGCCTTACGCTCTGTGTGGAAGATACACTTTTTATAAACTACATTTTCTTATAAAAATAAAGGAACTTAATCCCTATATTGCCTTTTAGGTAACTTCTAAATTCCTCTTTAATCATGAAGTTGCTGATGAGTCCATTTTATTTTGACTCCATAAAATGAAATGTTATAGAGGAAAAATATTGTGTCTTCACTTAGTGTACACTTGTACTGGAAGGAAGGAAGGAAATAAACAAGCATTTATTAAATACTTGCTATGTGCTAGTTAGGTGGTGCAGAAAATAAAGAGCAGGGCCTAGAGTCAGGAAGACTCATCTTGAATTAAAAGCCTGCCTCAGACCCTTACATGCTGTGTGATCCTGGACAAGTCACTTAACCCTACTCACCTCAATTTTCCCATCTGTGAAATTAGCTGATTGAAGAAATGGCAAATCCCTCTAGTATCTTTGCCGAGAAAATCCAAAATGGGGTTACAAAGAGTCAGACATGACTGAAACGACTGAAAAACCACAAAATGTACCAGTTACTATACCACTGGATACTTTTTAGAGGAGTTTTCATTTGATTGTAGTTCTGCAGCGACTCATTGGAGAATCCAATTTTTGTTTTGTTTTTGTTTTTGCTTGAATGCAGCTATGGAGATTCTATCAGGGGCCAGCAAGGAATTGAAAGGAGACTGGCACCCACAAAATAGCAGTCTTCTGAAGCAACTGTGGGTTTAGCTAGGAAGAGAGGAACAGTTGGTGGTTGTAGGTAAGAGACTCTGCTGGGTGTTCTATAGACAAAGAGATAGCAGAGACATCAGAAAGTGGTAAAGGAACTGCCCACCAAAATATTGAAACTATGGCTGAGAGCGAATGCTTGCCATCTGAGGCACTGAGATGGAGAAGAGAGTGACCAAGCAGCAGATTGCTTGTGAATGATACTCTGCTATGAGTTTAATTGTCAATTACATCCTTCTACTGTGTAGAAGATGCACAGGAAGGAATGAGGATTTGACTCGTAACCCCCTTAGAGGGATGGGAGGGGCAATCATCTGGACAGAGATGCTAAGTATATTTGATGCCCAATTAAATTCAATGATATTTACCTTTCATAATGTTTCAATCAAATGTCTTTTGCTTTGAATTCATGTGCTAATTCTGATTTATCAATCAGTTAGGCAATAAACATTTTATTAAACCCCTGCTATGTGCCAGATTCTCTGGTAAGCACTGGGGATGCAAAAAGAAGCAAACGATGGTCCCTGCACTCAAGGAACTCACAGTCTATTTATCGGTTGCTTAGTTTAGTGAAATTCATTGGAATAGGAGCTTAAAACTATGAATGTGAATAGATGATGTAGTCAACCCTACTATCAGTTGGATATAGTTTTCAGAAGGAGCTTTGAGAGAGGCTATATAGTGAGCAGGTTGTTAGGCTATACTAAAATTTAACTTTTTTGGGCATTTATTTATTGTTAAAATATTCATGCATTATGCTTATTTCTGATGATGAACTTCTAGAGGTTAGGAATGAGTCTATATTAAATATTCTGCCCAGTGCCACAAATAAATAATGACTTTAACCCTTTTTCTTAATCAGACAGATCAAACATACTCACAAAATACAGAACTACCATCCCCTTTTCAAAAATTACTCAGTGCCCCCCCCCCAGAAATCTACTTCTTTAACCCTCTGA
The DNA here is from genome assembly GCA_023548195.1 of Bettongia penicillata ogilbyi. Lineage (NCBI taxonomy): Eukaryota > Metazoa > Chordata > Mammalia > Diprotodontia > Potoroidae > Bettongia > Bettongia penicillata. Next base: position 1,030,928 of record JAJHZJ010000066.1, on the reverse strand, counting down.
TGGTTTTTTAAAATTAGTATCATTTCAAAAAATATAAAATATTAAAAAAATCTTAAATTTAACAAGTTATTGTAAATTTGTGTTTTTTCTACCTTAAAATTTTGATGATGCAACATGGTGTCATGTAACCATATAGTACTGCACTGGAAACAAGTTATTACATGCATATATTCCTGTGGATACATGCTGATACATACTTCCTGATGATGTGTGCTTGCTTGCCAACACTTGTTAAAACCTGTTGGTGGACTTGACCACTGATAGATTATAACTTGCATTTTGTGAGTTTGTGGGGAAAATAATATAATCACTGCAACTTTAGCTCAGTTATACAATAGATAAAATATGTACAAATAGTTTTTCAAAATTTTCTTCTTTTCTTATGCTTCTACCACTCCCTTATTTTTATTCAATGCCCCATAACTGCACCCAAGGCTATTACTGCCCTGCTAGATTGTTCTAGTACACCCCAGGGGGTGATATCACTCACTTTGGCAGCCCTTGACTAGACTGAAGTCTTCTTTTCCATTCTGTAGATGGTTATATAGTGTGCTTTGTGATGGTATTCCCATAAAAAAACCCCTTTATGCAGGTAGCCAACTTGTTTTTTTTTGAGATACCTCTTTCTGAAAGCCAGAAAACCATAATTCATCATTCTTAAGTGGTCTCATCCCAGTATCAGCAAAAAAGAGTCTTACTTGAAAGTAGGGACAAATGGGCTGTCAAGTTGTCATGGAAGTTAAGACAGGAAAGCCTGCAATTTAAAAGCAGATTATTGTAGAAAGTAAAATTCATGAAGAGCTTTCATGGCTGCGTAACCAGAAAATAATGAACAAAAGCTTTTCTGAGTAGAAAGGGAGAGATGCAAAAGTTTCAGAACTCATTCAGAAGAAAAGGATTTTTAATTCACTTGACCAATATTTATCAGACTATGGTAAATGTGCCTGACAATGTGCTAGGGGCATAGGGAGGGAATGCAGAAGTGTGTCACAGTCCTTGATCTTCAAGGAGCTTACAGTTTAACAGAGGAGAAAAGATATACACACAAAATGTTAAATAACAATGCAAGACTTAAATAACAATGAGCCACTATAAGACAAGAGCTTAGAGTTCAAACATGTAGCTGTAAGCCATCAGAACATTCTCAAACTGCTGCTTTTGTGGACAAAGTTCACTGATTGCTGGAAGAATCTTTCCCTTGGGAAGCACTACTAGGCAAGTACGAAAGGAGTCCATTAAAACAAAAGGGCGGACAGGTGGGCAAAGGTCATTGGTGATGTTTCTGCCCAAGAACACATTTATTAAAATTCTGAGAATTGATTCTCCTGGGATCAATTACCAGTGAAGTAAGGGAAACTGGGCACTATGACATTCTGGATGATTACTCTTCTTCCCACTGCCAAAGGAATGAAAAAAAGCCTGTGTGTTTAATATGTAAAATAAATGATTGAGAGATGAAAAAATGAGGTGAAGCATAAAATGGACTTCATGAATTAATGGAAAATGAAGCCTTAGTCTCATGTTTACTAGCTGCTGCAGGCATGAAATTTTTGTTCTTTCTAACTTGCTCTGGTTCTATATGGATTATTTAAAACAGGTTAGCTGCACTGACCCTGATATGACAAAAGGATAAACAAGGGTTTGGAAGGCAACAGTGCATGAGTGCACATCAGAGATAAGTGTTTGCATTTCCAGAAGTAGAAACAAGTCAGCATCCTAGGGTAATTGCCTTCACAAGTTCAGTTGGGAGCTTCACATCGTATTCCTCTGAAATAGTGAAAGGAAAAGCTTAACCGGTTAGATGGTGATGAGTTATAAAATAGATACAATGGCTATGGAAACTGGCATGAGAAAGTTTTCTATTGCATTAAGACCAAAAGCGATTATCTTCACAGCAGCCAAAGATTGAGTTACCGCATTAAATCAGCTTATGAGTAGCACAGTTCTGCAGACATAATCTATAGAATTCTACCACTATCTTTTCCATGCTGGGGGTATATCTAGGTAGAACACAAAAAGTGCAAGAAACCAGAATTTTTTTGTTACTATTGTGTCAGGTTGCCTATTATACTGTAGTTGTGGTACTGATGGAACACTAGCTAGGTGACACCCTTTCATGACAGAACAATGGCTAGAGAAGGTTGATGTTCCTGGATGGTTTTCCAGTTTTGTCTGCATTTGTGTTGCTTTGTGGTGTATATGCCCTTTTGCCTGTCCTATGTCCTAGGCTATAATGTTCACTTGCTAAGAATATTGGGACATTGTAGACCAGATAATTTTGGTGGTGAATTTGTATCATAAGGTCAGTGAAAATTGCATCTTTAGTAAGACTTTCTGAGCCCTTCCATCTGCCCTGACACCTTTGTGTCAGAAGTCATGTGATCTTTGCAGTCAGAGGTTCTAACAGAACTCTGATAGAATATATAATTTGGAAATTCAACTATAATTCTGTTATTGATTTTGAAAGTCATTGTGGCTGTGTATATATAGTTGAAACAACTACACAGTGAGATGGATATTAGTCATTCAATTATCTTTAGCATACTTGATTTAACTTCAATAATCGATGGGTGTAACAAGTGTCTAGACTTCCGCACTGGTAGATTACATGGGGTGGTCATCCTTCTCTACTAATGTTGGTCCTTATTTATTCTTATCTCAGGTTCTAGGGCAATCAAGAGATATGTTCCAATATTATTAAAGTGGCAACATACCTCTAATTAATCTTCCTTAAGCTTCTGCCCTTGTTTATCAACCATTACATATTAAATAAACTGGAGAAATCTCTTTTCCCATAAGCTTTTGCTCACTCCTCTGATATCAAACCACTAATCTAAACTTAAAAGAAGCATCAAGATCGCTGGCTTTAAAATTTGCTAACAGTGTAACAAATAATAAAGCAAAAGCATTACTTATAATGTTTCATATGTGAAAAGTATAACAGCCAAAGTGACCTCTAACCATCACTGCTACTGTTGACTTCTAAATTCTGGAAGTGCAAGAGCATCATTGAGCCTTATTTGAATACCAATTAATGTCTCTTCTCAGGAATTCTTTGCACTTTTCTTCATAAGATAAAAATTAAGACAGTTCTCTCAGGAATGAAAATTTTCATTCTTTCTTTCTATCTTCTTACGTCTCTCTTACATCACTGTTAACATTCCCTGTCTCCTCACAGACTCCTCAAAGAATTACAGTAAAAATACAATTGTCATTAAGCAATAGTACATTTAACAGGGGTCTTTAACCTGGGGTCCTTAGGCATGGACACCTATAGCGTCTGTAGATTGTTTTCAGGAGGATCAGTAAACTTGGATGGGAAAATTGATTCTTTATTTCAATGTAACTGGTTTCTTTTACAATACTCTGTATTTTATTTTTTATCTTATACCTCTGAAAACACTATTCAGAGAAGGAATGCATAGGCTCCACAACTGCCAAAAGGCACAAAAATGCCATGACACAAAAAATGTTAAACTCTATTGAAACTAATATTACACATATAATTAAAATATTCAGAATTGTTGGATTAACTATGGAATGATCCACTTTCATGGCTACCAATAAATGGAGTTTTTTAATTCAACTCAAATAGTTTATGAAACTAATTTCTAAAGTTCACAAATTCTTGGTATCTGGAAATATCAAAATAACACAGTATATACATGAAAATAATATTTAGATAATAAAGAGAAATAGTACTAGTCAGTCAACAAGCATTGATTATGTGTTTACTATGTGCCAAGTACTGTGCTAAACCATGGGGAGGCAAAGGAAAAAAATGGTCCATGCTCTCAGGTTGTGTTCACAACCAAAGGTAAGATATAGCATACAAATAACTAGGTAGCTAAGAGCTATATAAAGACTAAGTTAGATGGGAGAGATAACGTGTAAATAACTAGGTAACTAAAAGAGGTATACAGAGTAGGTAGAAGGTAATCTCATAGGAAGGGGAACTAGTAGCTGGGGCAACCAGGAAAAGCCTGCAGAAGGTAAGATTTGAGTTGAGTCCTGAAGAAAATTGAGAATGAAGAGGTGCAAGTTAGGGGACAATGCATTCTAGGCATGGAAGACTGCCAGTGCAAAAGTACAGAGATAGGAAGAGTGTCATGGTCGAGAAACAGTAAGCAGGTCAGGGTAACCAGATATATGATTCATGGAAAGGTGTAAAGTGTAAGAAGATTGGAAAGGTAGGAAGTGAATAGGTTACAAAGAGCCTTAAATGCCAAACTGAGGAGTTTGTATTTGATCCTTGAGATCAAAGGCAGCCCAGGGGTCTCATGGCGGGGGAGAGGTAAAAGACTGATATGAACAGAACTACACTTTAGAAAGATCAGCTGAGGGGAGGATGAACTGGGATGAGGAGAGAGTTAAGGCAAGAAGAACAGTTAAGAGACTGTTTCAATAGTCTAGGCAGAGGGTGATAAAGTACTGAACCCAGGCAGCAGCTATGTGAGTGGAGAAGGAGCTGTAAATGAAAAATATTGTAAAGGCAGAAATGACAGAATTTTGCACTGAATTGGATTGGAGTAGGATGATGACAAGTGAGGAGTCAAGGATGACACTGTTGTTCTGTGTCTGGATGACTGGGATGATGGTGATGCCATAGACAATAACAAGGAAATTTTGGAAAGGGGAAAGTTTTAGGGAAAAGATGAGTTCTGTTTTGGATATGTTGAATTTGAGATGCCTACAGGAAATCCAGTTTGACAAGGCTAAATGTCAGTTGCTAATATATAATATATGGATCCCCTCCGTGAATGGGCTTAGTTCTTCTGCTGCAGGAAGAGGTTGGCTGGTTGTTGTCCTTCATCTTTGAAGAGGATCAAAATGACATCACCATGAAAAAATGAAATTTGAGTGTGTCCGACTGTGGCTGATCAGACCAATACAAGCTTGGAATGCTCTACCACAGATTGGGCACAGATAGTCCATGTGAGTATTTGAACTGGTTATCCCAAATTTGCGCATCCTGTGTTTACTTTGTGCTGTCTCAATTCTACTTTGCTCAAAGAGCCCAGCACTCTTTCTGATGTGGGCATGGCATGCTGAGTGGTCCTGTGCCAGTGTCTCCCATGTTGCACAGTCAAATCTAAAGTTCTTGAGAGAGACCTAAAGAATGTCCTTGTATCACTTCTTCTGGTCCCCATGTGATCACTTGCCCCACGTGAGTTCTCCATAAAATAGTCTTTTTGGCAAGTATGCATTTTGCATTCAAACGACATGTCCAGCCCATTAGAGTTGCTCTCTCTGAAGCATAGGTTGAGTACTTGGCAGTTCAATTTGAGCAAGGACTTCAGTGTCTGGTACCTTATCCTGCCAGGTGATCCTCAGAATCTTCCTAAAACAGTTCATCATCTCCATGGAAGAAGAGGTATCTAAAGACTAGCTAGGAATTGTGGGATTTATAATCTAGCATAAACTCTTTATTTCAATTGGACAGAAGCAGGATTTAGAAGGGACAGGCAGGGAATCTTGAATTAGTCTGGGATAGAAGGGTAGAAATGTTGGGAAGCTGAAAATGGCAGGAGTGGTGACAGTTGTATCTCACCACCTCTTCTCTCCCTTCTCTCTCTATGGAGGAGAGAAATGAAGACAGGGATGATGACTGGAGACATACAGAGACTGTGTCCTGATTGTAATTTGTGGCTGAACCTATGATCATAAGAAAATTTCCTGTACTCTTTGATCCAGTGACATAAACTTCCTTGTTCCACAAATAAGAAACTCTACTTCTCGTCTCTGGGCATTTTCTCTACCTGTTCCCCATATCTAGAATGCGCTCCCTCCTCATCTCCACCTCCAAGTTTCCTTCAAGTCCCAATTAAAATCCCATCTTTTACAAGAAATTTTCCCAACACCTGAATTCTAGTGCCATTCTTCTGCTAATTATTTCTTATTTATCCTGTATACTGTTTCCTCACACATATTTGTTTGCTATTTATTTCTCCCATTATATTTTGTGATCTCCTTGAGAGTAGGGTCATATTATTTGTTTGCTTTTCCTCTTTTTGTATTTCTTGAGTTTAGCACAGTGTCTGGTACATAGTAGTTACTTAATAAAGGTTTATTGACTGACTGGCTGGACGAGACTAGATGGATGATGTTACAGTTAGATGGATTTAGAATGGGTTATTCTCTACACTTACAGTTGTTTTTAAGGGTTCAATGTTATCAAAGCTGGAGGTATCCAAAGGCATATCTCAGGATTTCCTGGGTCTGTCCTTCCTTCCTTCCTTCCTTCCTTCCTTCCTTCCTTCCTTCCTTCCTTCCTTCCTTCCTTCCTTCCTTCCTTCCTTCCTTCCTTCCTTCCTTCCTTCCTTCCTTCCTTCCTTCCTTCCTTTATCAAATTGCAAATGAACCAAAACTGAGAGGAACAACTTACACATTGGATGATGGTGTCAGGATTCAAAAGGATCTTAGGCTATTGGATGGGGCTGATAAGATAATCTAATAAGATAAAATTTGATTGGGATAAATGTAAAGTCTTCTACTTAAGTAAAAAAATCAATTTCATGAGTAAAGATAGGAGAGGCATAGTTAGGCAGGAGTTGTTTTGAAAAGTATCTGGAAGTTTTAGTGGACTTCAGTTTCAAATGAATCAATATTGTGATGTAGTGGACAAAAAAGCCAATGTCATTTTGAGTTTCATAACAGTCATAGCTTGCAGAATAAATGTTGGACAGGGAGTGCTGGGTGAAGACAGCTACATTACTATACTGATTTTTTTTTAGTATTACTATTTAGTGGTACTATTTTTCATTCTAAAGAACACTAGTACCCTGCCGATGAACCACTGAATCTGTCTAATCATTCTGTAAAATAATTTAGAATTATACCCCCTTCTTCAAATTATTAAATTATACATTCCCTTGATTCAGTGATACACCTGTTAGGCAATTAAGTTTCTTCAAATTGTGAAGATAGAGGAAGGTCCTATATATATATTCATATAAATATATATATATATATTTATATATATATATAAATACATATAAAATTATTCATTAATCATATATATGATTACTATATATAAATCATATATATATATAATTATTCATTACTTTTTTATTTATAAAAGAACAGAATGAAAGTGGGTATTCACTATTTGAGGAATGGCTGAAAAATTATGTTTTGGGATATTATTGGGGCAAAAGAAATGATGAATATGAATAATTCAGAGAAACTTGGCAGGACTCATGACTTGACATAATGTTAAGCATGAGAACAAAGAGAATAATTAACACTGTAGCCACAATAAAGTAAGGTTAAAAAAACAAAAGATTCTAATATTAATCCATAGTGACCAATAATGACTTCAAAAAGACTGATGATGAAGCATGCTTCCCGCTTCTTAGATGAAAGGTGGTGGATGAGAGTGTGGAATGAATGATGAACACTGACTAATCAGTGAGAAGCAACAATGATAACCAAAAGAGAAAAGAATATCAATAACTAAGCAAATTAACATCAGAAATACAGTAAAGCATTCAATCTTACTGGCTTTTCAATGTCCTTCATGATATGCTTACTGGAAAAGAATAATTTTGAAAGTCCATAAAAAATGATTTTGACATTATCTTTAGATACTAGACTTACAAATACAGGCTCACATACAAGAATATGGTGGGAAAATTCAATATGCAGTTGTCATGGGAGCCTTTTTATAAAGATTCTAGTTCTGCCTCGGAGAACCTTTTGTTTTTCTTCTTCTTGTTTTTGTCACTCCCCATCCTATTTACTTCTGGCAATGTTTTAAAGATAAAATGATAGATGAAAAGAACTTTGAAAAATGAAATCATCTTAGAGTTGCAAGGCAATATTTATTTGCTCCTCCAGACCTGCATGTAGCACACATAGGTGAGCAGCAGAAGCAGTAGGTGGAAATGTAAACTACTGGGCTCTCTAATGTAAAAACAGAAGAAATAATAAATACCACTCTGTCTTAATGGATCTGAAGTACCTAATTGGAGGACTTGTACAAGTCTATCTCTCTGAGTTTCAGTTTCCTCATTATGAGAGGAGGGAGTTGAACTAAGTGATCCCTGAAATCCTGTTTATTTAAAAAATTCTATTGTTGCCCTGCATTCCTGGGCTCTTAGCCTGCATGCCCTGCTATGAAGATAATTGATTTGTTGTGTCCAACTCTTCGTGACCCCATTTTGGATTTTCTTGGCAGTGACACTGAAGTGGTTTGCCATTTCCTTCTCCTGTCATTTTACAGATGAGGAAACTGAAGCAAAAAGTGTAAAGTGATTTGCCCATAGCTAATGTCTGAGGCTGGATTTGGACTCAGGTTCTCCTGACTCTAGGCCCAATGTTCTATCCACTTCACTACTTAGCTAGATCCCATCTTAGAGTCCACCATTAGGTGATGTCATTTCAACTTTGCTTTCTGGGACTGTGCTTTTTGGAGAATTCAAAGAGAGAAGACAAGAAAAGCAATTGTTTTTCATTTAGCACTATGTGAGTGGACAGGGTTAAATGGTTGGTCTCTCTTGATACTTGCTCTCCTGCACCCCCCACCCCTGCTTCTGAAATTTTGATGACTTAGTGACTGAAGCTATGAGGTGCAAGAAAGATTGACAACACCTAAGTTACAATTGGTGAGAAAACACAAGCATTTCATTAGGAACATCTCTCTATCTCTTTGCATTCTTCTGGGTGAAGGAGTTGTGTCCAGTGAAATGCCAAACTCACTTTCTATTTCTATTTGTAATTCTAATTTCTAATTCCTAATTCTATTTCTCTTCCTTCCACATGGAGAGAGGCCGTTAAGGTAAACAGAACAAATTATGCCCCAGTAGCAGGAAGCATGAGTTGCTAACTTCTTTTTCCGTTGTGTTTGGGAACAAAATATGTGACAAGGAGCAAAATACACAATATTATAAAGGAATTCAGTTATATATAAACACAGTTTTCAAATAAAAAAATTCAAATGGGAAAAGGACCCACATGTGCAAAAATATTTGTAGCAGTGTTTTTTATGGTGGTCCAGAACTGGAAATCGAGGGATGCCCGTTAATTAAGGAATGGCTAAAGAAGTTGTGGTATATGGATGTGCTATAAGAAATGATGAACAGGCAGACTTCAGAAAAACCTGGAAAGGCTTACATGAACTGATGCTGAGTGAAAGGAGCAGAACCAGGAGAACATTATACGCAGTGACAGCTACAGTGCATGAGGACTGTTTTGAATAGATTTATCCCTTCACAGAAATGCAAGGACCAAAAACATTTCCAAAGGAATCTTGATGCAATATGCCACCCGAGTCCAGAGAAAGAACCATAGTCAGAATTCATCTTAGACTATTTTCTCTCCTGTTATGTTTTTTTTTCTCATGATTTCTCCCATTCATTATAATTCTTTTATGCAACATGACTAATGTGAAAATGTGTTTAATAAGAATGTATGTGTAGAACTCACATAAAATTGTATGCTGTTGTGGGAAGGGAGGGGAGAGAAGGGGAAAATTTTAAAACTTTCTTTGATTTCTGTTTTGCTATCAACTTGGATAAATGAGTTTCTTTGCTAATTTCCATGTGTTCTTAGTAATGTCATCATCTTGATATCATGGTCCTCTTCGAGAATGAAGGACAAACACAAACTGTGAGTGAGCAACAGCTCCTCCCCTCCCCTCCCGTCCACTCTCCTCCCCTTCCCTCAGCCCTCCTCTCCTCTCCTCTGGTGTTCTGCTCAGGCATAGGTAAACTCCATAGCCAAAAGCTGCCTTTTTCCCCTTTGGCTTTACTGGCTACATTTCTTGCTCAAAAATCAAGCCTTAAACCCATTTTACTGTGGAGCTCATAGACTGGACAACAAACCCCATCCACCTAGCACAGAGTGAATGTAATAACTAAATAGTAATTGTTTCTCTTTTATCCTGGAACCCTGAGGGTCTTCTTCTCCCAATTTGATTTTTTTTAAAGGGGCCATCCCTTGAGTAACTTAAAGAAGCCTATTCATTGAACGGGTGTATCTCACTCAAAGTGAGAATATGATAAGACCTTAGCCTGAAAGGGCCAGGGTCTCATATTGCATTCTGGGCTATGTCCAGTTATGCTGATGAATTTCAGGTCGCTGTATCCAGATGACATAGGAGAAGAAGATGAAGTTGGTGACCTTGCACAGCCCTCCCTCACTCAAATCAAAGTCAGCTGCAAGTCACGTCATCATCTTGATGTCATGGCCCTATTTGAGAATGAGGGACAAACACAGTCATTGTGCAGCTGGTATTTATTTTGTGGGAAGGTAGTCAAGCCTTGGATATACATCTTAGATATACATACTTCTTTACTTTTTAATAAATAGCAATCAGGAGTTTAGCTTGCATCTTAAAATTATATCCCCTAGACTAATAATATTTAAGGGAGAAGACAGATATAATTTTAGCCTTGTACTTTCTCCTCCAAGGAGACCAGTGTGATTAGCCCTTTGCCGAAATCTCCTGCTTCCCTTCTTGACCAGAATTAAAATTACTCTTGAAGAAGGAGGAGGATAGGGAGAGAGGAAATATTAGAAATGTCTCTTCTTCCCTCCCTATGAGTCACACATACATAACATCCTTTGCCTACATATGGAAACAGAGAGGTTTGTGATGGCAAATACAAATTAGACCACTACTACCAAAAATTACAGAAGAGAGATCCTTAAGGAGATTGGATTTATTGCTCAATGCATATTTTGCATGGAAGTGATAGAAATTGTAATGCACATTATTGCAGGCTTCAAAGATTTAGCACCTAATAAATACTTAAGAAGACCTGAGTTGGTAGCTGGAATCATATATCAAAAGCTCTCTGTCGTTAATGAACTGACAGATGCAAATCTCCTACTACAAATATAGACCTCAAAATATTCTGGATAAATTAACTGATAAACTGTGCTGGAACTTGGCTGATATTTCAGACTGAATTGTCACTCCTGATCTCCTGGACATAATGTGGATCCATAAAAACTTAAGACCAATATTTAAATAGATATCACCCTAGCAAATGATCATGATTTCTGAGCCACATGGAACAAAAAGCTTTCAAAATAGCAGAAGAAATAAAAATCATACAGGAACAAGATAACGAAACGAACACCATAATTCTATCTCCACTAGAGTTGGACTGACAACCATTGAGTCTGCAGAAGATAAGTTTATATTCTGATACTTCTTTTTAACACTCTTCCTCCCAATTATTCAATTCATCTATGCAGAAAATTAAATATAAAAGAACAATAGAAGTATACTGATTTGTCCCAGCACTGTTTCTCTCTGAAGTCTTTTGAACAAGATAAAAAGAATGGATTTTCTCTGATGTTCACAAGGATATTGATGATGATAATGGCTATATTATATGGCATTTCAGTTTGCAAAACATTTTATTTACTCTGATTTGATTTTCAAGCAACCCTAAGCAGTAATCTCATTTTAAAGATGGAGAAACTGAGGCTTAGAGCAAGGTTAAATGGCTTGACCAGTTCTTTCAAGGGGATTGTTGATCAGTTGTGTCCAACTCTTTGTGACCCCATGTGGGGTTTTCATAGCAAAGATACTGTAGTGGTTTTCCACTTCCTTCTTCATCTTGTTTTGCAAATGAGGAAAATAAGGTAAACAGTGTTAAGTGACTCACCCAGGGTAACACACCTAACAAATTTCTGAAGCCAGATTTGAACCCAAGAAGAGTTTTTCTGAATCCAAGTCCACTTCTCTATCCACAGCACCAGGTTACTCTGGGTCAAAATATTCCTTCAAGGTAAGAAAGGGGAAGATTTTTTCTCAAGGAAACTGAAGAATGTCTGGGCCACTGGTAAACACATGAGCATTGAAAGTAATTTTAGATAATAGTGTTCTGCTTGGTATTTTGTGTCTTAGGCTTTATGTAGAGGCAGAATAACATAGTGGATAGAGTGCTTTGCTTCAAGTCAGAAAGACATGGGATCAAAGCCTGTGTCAGACACTTACTAACCGTGTGACCCTGGGGCAAGCCATTTAGCTTCTCAGTACCTAAGACAGTTCCCTAGGATTTATCTATTAAATCATAAATATTGCTTCAGTGGAGGCAGTTTCCCACATTGAGTAAAATCACATATACTGAAATACTATTTTTTATATAGCGTGGTTCTCTGGGAAGGGTGGGGAAGAATATTTTAGTAAAATACTGAAGATAACCTCAGATGAAAAAAAAGAAAACATGAATAAGAAGTTATTATTTTTTTTTAAATCACATATGCTATTCATACTGAATTGGTTTTCATTGTTTTCTATTTCATTTTTGTATTGGAGATATAATTGGATGGGGATCTTATTTTCACACTTTATGTCTACTAATCACATTAATGAGACTTTCTAGACATGAATATCTTTTGAGAAGGGTAGGTTTTTGCTGTATACCCCACTACTATGCAATTTATTATACAAACTGACAGTTTCCCCCACATATTCTATAGTACAATTTCTTATGAATGCTATATTAAGGGTTGTAAAATTTAATTATGAACTCCTATAATGGTGACATTCTTAGTATAATTATCAGTTCACAAAGCAACAGAGAACCATAAAATTCATCTTTCAGTAAAGGAAAAAAAGTGTAAGAAAATAAAGAATGAATCACTTTTAATATGTGTTGCATGAGTACCCAAATGTTATGAAAACTGACAATTTCACATGGAAAGATCTTGGGAAATGATAATTTTGAGTTCATTGCAAAATATTTTCAAATGTACTCATTTCTCTATAGTCATACAATCCTGCATACAATCCAACAATAAAGTGTTTGACAAGCTTCTGACAGCTCCATAGTGCAAAACATACAAGAATTTGTTCTAATAATTATAATTGCCACTATCATCAACAACAAAGACATGCATTCCCCCACCACAAGAGAATGATGGAAAGGATGTTTGATACCCATTTTCACACTCTGGGAGGAAATTTCAGTTACTGACTGAGTAGTATAGCTTTGTGGTTTCAGACAATTTTTACCTTTAGGGATTATGAGCTCCATTAAAATACGAAACAATATAAAGACTGATGGAAAGGGGCCATTAATTTAAACATGAATCTACTGTATTAGTTCAGAAGTGAAGGAAATGATTCTTAAATTTGACATTTCTTGATTCCTCCCTCCCTTTCAAAGCATTATCCTTCCCTCTTCAGACTTGGAGCTTAATGCTTTTCCACTGACTTCATGAACTCTTCCCAAGTTTATCACAATGTTCTTCTCCCTTCCTGAAGATGAAACTTCTATGCCATCCAAACTAATTACTCCTCTAATTCATTTGACAAAGAACTAGTTTTGAAGTCAGGAAGACTTGGACTCAAGTCTCACCTCTGACACATGCTGGATGTGTGACTCTGGGCAGTTACTTAACCTTTCACTACTCTTGGCCACTCTCTAAGACTCTGCATTGCAGAGAAATGTCAACTTGTATTGATGGAGGAAATTTCCTCATCCAGAAGCTCCCTTGATCAAAGAAATCACAATTCCAGGCTCTCTCTCTGATGCATGTATCCTTATACCTAAAATTAACGAATCAACTCTATGGATCGTGTTGCTTCATCAATGCAGCCCCTGTTTATCTTTAGTTCTGATTTTTCCCAATCATTTTTTTGACAACTAAAGAATTCCAAAAGCCATCACTGTAACTCATCCACCAAAGCAGAGTTCTTATGTGTGTTTGGATTTTTCTTGTTTTTTTTTTAAGTTGTTTGCTTATCCATTTTATGGATTCATGAACCCCTTATATATGAAGTCTTATGATAAACTTTGGGTAAGTTATTATTAAATGCTTCCCAGACAATAATTTTTTCATTAGAAGTAAGCTACCAGATTTGGTCTCAGTTAACCCCTTTCCATATTTGAGATTCACCTGGCTGCCTTGAATAGCACCTACTGTAGCTTTCTTGTCATTCTTTCATATTAAGTTTGTCCAGTTGTTTAAATTAATCACTTTGATGGAGTGGTTGATAACAGCTTTCTTGTTCTCTCAGACAATCATCCAAGGGAGTGGTTTGTCACTTTCTAAGATATTCACTAAAAGGAATTCTTGATTGAGATCACTCACACAGCATGAACTTGGGCAGGGATAATTCAATAATGGTGGCTCATGAAAACATGCACACACATGCCCATGCCATACAAGTTTGTTAAATAAGTTGGAGAAAACTCTTTTCTTATAATCTTTCACATATCTCAATATCAATTCAATAGAAAAATTCTGTAGTCCAGGAGTTTGAGGATATATGGACTTGGATGAGAAAAAAAACCTTTATTTCAAGATGCTATATGATTGCTTTCCTTTGCAATCCTATATATCTTATTTTATGGATTAAAGAAAGTATTATTATGAGAAGAGGGTCCCTAGACTTCACCAGACTGCTATTGGGGTCTACGATACACAAAGAATTCCAGTTTTAATCTCATAGGCTTAAATAAACATCAACATTAGTAATTATATGATTAATTAATAGTGTAACAATCTATATGACATAACTAAATATTTCAACAACGTATTACAGTGAGAACCATCACAATCACCTTTAAACAGCAACTGACTTCATAAATATAGCCCCAGTATATAGCATTCAGGATTATAATAAAAATTTCTTAAGAATTCTCTTTAAGAAGAAAGTATTTAATAAATACTTGTTGATTTATCTCCAATTTTTCCTGAACATATCCAATTTGTACATAGTTTTCATGTTCTCTCATTAATTAGATTGTGAATGTGTTAAGAGGAGGGACTTTTGTCTTTCTTTGTGTCCTTAGACTTAGCTCAGTGCCTGGTACACAGTAGATGCATAATAAATGATTGTTTACTGACTATCAATTGATAGTAATATTATTGGGTCAAAAATAATATTTTTTGGGGGGTATAGTTGCACAATGTTTTCCAGAATGGATGTACTAATTCAGAATTCTACCACAAAATTCATCAGTGTTCCTATTCTCCCACATCCCCTCTAACAAATGTCATTTTTCTTTCTTTTGTAGTATTTTCCAATTTGATTAGCTTGAAATGAACTCTAAGAGATGTTTTAATATGCATTTCTCTTATCATTAGTGGTTTAGATTTTTTTCCCATGTGACACTGAAAGCTTGTTGATATCCTCTCTTGAGACAGCAAATATGCTAAATCTGTTAACCAACCACATTATTAGTCTGCATGTGGGCAACATTGAGAGTTGTGATTTAAAGTGCCTGTGGGGATGGGAGAAAGAGATTAACATTATCTATCTATCTATCTATCTATCTATCTATCTATCTATCTATCTATCTATCTATCTATCTATCTAAAATCCTCTATAATAATTTGTCAGGACTATCTCTTACTCTCTTCCTCCTTTTTCTTCCTCTTTTTTCTTCCTTACTCCTCTTTTTCCCTCTCTTTCTCTGATTGGGGATTCAGAACTAGAAAAGAGTTATTTCTTCATTTTTAGAACTTCTGAAGGCAGAGGAAATGTTTACTTGGCTTTCTTTAGACAAGTGAGTTAATAGTGGATAGAGTAGCAGATGTCTGGACTGGCATTAAAGTGGAAATCTATCTTCGGAGAAATTCATTTGAAAGAAATGCCACTTTCCAAAGGATAATGTATAAAATAGTGACTAGAGAGAAAGTTCTACCCAAAGGTTTGAGTAGACCACCACATAGAAAATAAGATGGGGATGAGAGTAATTAATACCTATTTATCTATGTGATCTTTAGCATCAATAGGCAGCTCTCCCTCTATTTCATTAAAACATACCACTCCATTGATCAATTCTGTTCCTTTTGAATAAAATAAATTCTTCTGTAACCAAATTATGGTCCTGAATTCTATCCCCTCAAGTCTCAGTGATACTTATGAGATTGACTTTGCCACACTGTGATGAGATTTTCTTGTTTACCCCTTTTGTAACCATTAATTGATGCTATTTTTTTTGTATAGATCCCTAAAGTTTTATTGCCAGTTCTCTTCTTGAACATTATCTATTCTTTTCTACTATTCTTCCTTCAGTGTCTTGTTACTTTTTATAGTATCTGACTCAGAAGATATATAAGCAGGCAATTTTCTCCCTTCTCCAGTATGAAGATCTCTGGATCACATTTGCATGACCTCATGAAAATAATGTTCCTGGATTCCTAGGTAAACTCTATTCCTGACTGAGTCTATAGCTAGAAAGTTGAGTTAGGAACCTGAATTTTGTCTTCAGAAGTCATTTTCTTTGGGAGCTCCTCACTCCTATGAGGCAGGGCGTGTATGCATGTAATCCTGTATTACTGTGCCTCAGGTAGTCAAGTGCTACAGGTAGGAAAATCCTTAAAACAATTTTTCTTAATGATGATGGAAATGTTCAGTACCAAAGAATTCATAAAGACTAGTTTGAACAATCATTGATTAATATTTAGGAATACAGAAAGCCAAAATAAAACATTACATCCATCAATCATAGGATGGAGTTAGATAGTCCAGCTTCCCCATTTTATAGATAAGAAAACTATGAGAGAAATGGAATCTTTCAAAAAGTTACACAATTAGGTAATACTGTTTTTACACAAAAAGTTTATCCTTAAATTCTCATCTCTATTCTTCCCTAAAATGAATTTTCACTTGGTTTTGGAATTACCAAATGTAATGTGGAAATTTTTACATGTTACATGAGACCTTCATATTCTTCTTTTTACAATCTCCAATGACGGTAATGTACTTCTGGATAAACTTTGTCAACCTGTATAATGTCAGAGCAACATCTAGATAAAAACCCTTTCTGGTTCTAAAAAGTGTCTTTCACTACTGTTAATGGTGTTAAAAACATTGAGAATGCATTTTACTCTGCTCATAGGCACATATCTGAGTTATTTCTCTAGCATTACCTATGAACAAGTCATTTTGACAAGGCAGTGAGATGCCTAAATTCAGATGTCAGTCAAGGAAACTCCCTCTACTCAGTCAAGAGATGAAAAGTAGAAAGTGGTGACCAGGTAGCTTCAAAATTGCTGTTTTCCATTTGACTTGTGCTTCATTGAGTATATAACCAAACTTATACATATTGTCAATACTGATGGAAAAGGATTGGAGAAAACAAGTGACTTTGTGCTTTAGGGTGTGACTGGTTGGACCACAGTCCAGCGCACCTAAAGAGTTATTTTTTCCACTTTTCCCCTAGTTCTACAGGACACAACTGAATCCTCACTACTGTGTAATCCAGGCCACACAGAAAATGGAGGAATCTAGAACAATTCAAAGCATTTTGCCATCTTCTCACTACCTTCTTTTGGTCTAATTTCCTCTTTGTATAATTTGCTTTTGGTCTGAGAATTTACATTTTTAATTCCATCCCACAGAATTCCATATTATTAGTTGCCTTCACAGCTAATTAGGAAGTCTACTATAGTAGAATAAGTCTGACTCAGGATTATGTGCTGCTAATTTAAGTCCCACATCATTGAAATCGTGATCTTCAATCCCTTTTATTTTTCACCCAGGCCCCATCCCCTTCTTCAGCCACTCTTTTCTCTTTTTCTTATCTTGAACCTTTGGTGAAGCAATTCAATTCTACACTGTTGTCCTCTCTTGAATCTCTAGTGCCCTCCCTATTTTGCTGATTACCCTTTATGAAGTTCCAGCTTTGAAGCACTCCCACCATGTACTGCCTTTGCTCAGGTCATGCAAGTGTTCTGAGTGGGTCCATTACAACTTTATGTTACACTACTTCAAATGGGTCCTTATTGCTACTAGGTAATTCTTCTATATCTTCCTTAAAAATTCACTATCCCTTCTCTGCAGAACCTTTTCACCCTTCTCAAACTTCTCATGGCTTCCCTTATCCCAGCCTTCTCAGCCAAGAACTTTGTGCCATATGTTATAAAAAAATTGAGGTCATCTGCCAAGAGCTCCCTTTTCCCCTCTGTTCCTATTCTCATATCACTCATATTCTTTCTGCCACTATCTACTCCTTCATCACTGTCTCACATGATGAGGTGATCCTCCTTATCAAGGGGAACCCCTGTACCTGCTCAAATGATCCCATTCCTTCCCATTTTCTTTAACAGATTGCCTCTTCTGTCATTCTATCTCTGTAATTTATTTTTAATCCCTTTCTCCTGACTCATTCCCTAATGCCTACAAACATGCCCATGTCATTGTTATCCTAAACATTCCCTCACTCTATCCTTCAATCCCTGGTAAAATATCATCCTATATGTCTTCTGTACTTCGTGGTTAAACTCCATTGAAAGGTTCTCTTTATTGGAGAATAGTCAAACAAGCTTTAGTATATATGATTGTGATGGCATATTATTGTGCTATAAAAAGGACAACTAGGATGATTCCAGAATACCTGGAAAGACGTACATGAATTGATATAGAGTGAATTGAGCAGAACCAGGAGAACATTGTACACAGTAACAGCAATATTGTATGATTAAGAACTGTGAATGATATAGTTATTTTCAGCAATGCAATGATCCAAGACATTTCCAAAGGAGTCATGATAAAACATGCTATCTACCTCCAGAGAAGGAATTGATAGTCTGAACACAGACTGAAGCATGCTATTTTACATTTTCTTCTTTCCTTCCTCCCTTACTCCTTTTTTCTTCCTTCTTTCCTTCCTTCCTTCTTTCTTTCCTCTCTCTTCCTTCTTTTCTTCACTCCTTCCTTTGTTCTTTCCTTGGTTCCTTTGTTCATTCAATCATTCCTTTGTTTTTTCCTACTTTCTTTTCTTCTTCAAGTCTTCTTGTACAAAATGATATGGAAACATTTTACATGATTGCACATATATAAACTATATTGGATTACTTACTGTCTCAGGGAGGGAGGAAGGGGAGGAGGGAGAGAGGGATAGAATTTGGAACTCAAAACCTAAAAAATTGCTAAAATGGTTTTAACATGCAATTGGGGAAAAATAGAATATTAAAAAAGGTTATCTTCAATAGGTGTCTCCACTTTCTCTTCTTTCACTTTCTTCTTAACCCCTTAAAATTCCATCTTATCATTCCATTAACGATCTCTTAATTCCCAGATCCAATGACCTTTCCTCAATCCTTATTCTCCTTGACATTTAGGCTTTTGACAATGTTGCTTATTGATACTCTTTTTTTTTGGGGGTTTTCAAGACACCACTCTCTCCTGATTCTCTTCCTACCTATCTGATTGCTCCTTTTCAGTCTCCTTTGTTGGATTTTTATCTAGACCTTTAACTGTAAATGTCTCACAGGGTTCTATCCTAAGACCTCTTCTGCCTCTATATTACTTGACTTGTGATCTCATCAGCTCCTATGGATTTAATTACCATCTCTATGCTGACAGTTTTCACATCTACCTATCTTGCCCCAACTTCTCTGCTGATCTTCAATTTCACATCTTCTACTATCTTTCAGAAATCTCCAACTGGATGACTAGTAGACATCTTAAACTCAACATATCCAAAATGAACTTTATTATATTTCCACTTAAATCCTGTCCCTCTCCTCACCTTCTCTATTACTGTGGAGGGTATCACTATCCTAATACACATTTAGGTTCACAACCTAGGAGTCGTCACTTTCTCCCCACTTTTTTGCCCCCATTCCCACATTGATTCCATTGCTAAAACCTTTCAATTTCACTTTTACAACATCCTTGATACTGTCACCATTCTGGAATAGGCCCTCATCACCTCACACCTGGACCGTAACAATTGCCCACTGAGAGGTCAACCTGCCTCAAGCCTGTCCTTTTTCCAATTCAGCTTCCATTCAGCTACTAAAGTGATTTTTCCTAAAGTCAGCTCTGACCAGGTTACCAATCCTCTCCCTGCAACAGCTCAATAAATTTCAGTGGCTCTCTATTACCTCCAAGATCAAACAGAAAGTCCTATGCTTCACATTTAAATCCTTTTTTAATGTAGCCCTTTCTTACCTTTCCAGTCTTCTTATACCTTATTCCTTGCTACATACTCTTTCATCCAGTAATACCGGCTTCCTGGCTGTTTCCTGAAGAAGATATTCCATTTCTTGACTCTGGTTATTTTCTCTGACTGTCCCCTGTGCCTGGGATGATCTTACTCTTGTCTCCGTGGCTTCCTTTTAACCCTAACTAAAATCCCATCTTCTACAGGAAACCTTTCCCAACTCCTCTTAGTCCTGGAATTCTGGAGCTTTCCCTCTGTTAATTATTTCCTATTTATTCTCTAAATAGCTTGTGTATATATATATATATATATATATATATATATATATATTATGCATTATGTGTGTGTGTGTGTGCATACAGAGAGAGAGAGAGAATTGTTGTTTCCCTCAGTAGATTGTAATCACTTTCAGAGAAGCTACTAACATATGCCCATATGCCTCTTTTTGTATCCCTGGTGTTTAGCACAATAACTGGCAAATAGTAGGTGCTTAATAAATATTGATTGACTGAATATCAAGGAATGAAATTAGACACTTGTAGGCCAATGAATGGTTAATAAGGGGAGTACTTGGCTGTAGCATTGAAACAATACTTGACAAAGATATTGTACTCAAGCTTGGATAAGTGTGGCCCCTTCTGCCCTATCACAAGTTGTGAATGGTAACTCCAATACATTGCAAACCCCTTCTACTTAATCTCCTTTCTGTTTTGCTACTTATGATACTGTCAGTGTGTTTCCTGAGAGATAGTTTGGCAGAAGTGTAACTTAGGAGTGATAAGGATTTTGCCCTGGGGCTTTAAAATTTAGAGGTGCAGGCAACATGTGCATTCTTTTAGAGGCGTATAAATGACTTTTGCACCCAGCAAGCTTAAACTACTTAATATGGGAAGCAAACATTTTCCCCTTTTCTCCTCCATCTCAGGTTAAGACACTCCTGGGCAAATGCCCCTTCTCTTGACTGGATGGTGACTGCTGTAGCAGTGAACTCCCAGGGTTCCAGGGTCTTTGCTTCTCTCATTGAAGGTCCTTATATCATGTGCTTCCTGTGTTCCCTGCACTCCAACTAAATTGGTCTTAAAAGTCTTTGAGAGTACCTTTAACGCTGCTTGCTCTGGGCATGTATTCTGAAGGTTGCTCTGGATGGCCAAATTGCTACTTAAGGATCTGCATTTGGCTGAGGGAAAAGGGATGATAATTGAACCCAACCCTCTTATTCATTGCTATAGAAAAACACCATTTGGCAACAATTTTCTGTCAGGTTGAGTTTACTACATGGGTCAAGTTCATGCTATCCAACCTGCTGTTGGGAAGGCTCCTGATACTACCTATTATCATGGTAAATGAACAAACTACTGGAAATAATTCACCCTTCTTTAGATCAAGGTATGAAATAATCTAATCATTATGCATACAAATTTCCTGAGTAAATAATTTCCATTTCTGCTAGCTATTACTGGACCACTGGTTTAGCCTATTACTGAGATAGCAATCTTTTGTGAACTCTGTTTCAGGATTTTATTCACCCTAGAGGTCTTTTCTAAAAGGGTAGTCATGGTATCATTCAAATTTTACTACAAAGTTTTCTAAGCAGAATGAGGGAAAAACCTACAATCTTAGAAAACTATTAGTGTGTAATATAAATTTAATGTTTTTTTAAATAACAGAACACATTATTATACACTTTGATTTTTGTTTGAGATAGATCTGTCTGAGTGGTGTCCTTATTCAACTGCTGTTATCAGTAGGTAAAGGGCTGTATGTGTGTGTATGTTTTAAACCATAATGATGTTAATTCACTAATGATTTATGTGTCAACCCTGGTTTCTCTCCAGATTTACATTTACCACACTATTAACTATTTAGTACAAATTTGAACTAAATGTCCTCTAGGCATCTCAAGGAGCAGCAAAGTGGCTGAAATAGATAGAGTCCTGGAACTGCAGTCAGGAAGACTCAACTTCCTGAATTCAAATCTGCCTTCAGAAACTTGCTAGCTGCGTGACTCTGGGCAGGTAATTTAACTCTGCCTCAGTTTTCTCATCTGTAAAATGATCTGGAGAAGGAGATGGCAAACCATTTCAGTATCTCTGCCAAGAAAACCCCAAATAGGGTCAGAAAAGGTCAGACATGATTGAAAAACAATAAATCAGGAACTATGGGAAATTACTGAATGGGGCATGATATGGTCAGACCTGTGCTGCTTTAGGAAAATCAATTTAATAACCCATTGGAGGATGGATTCTAGTACACAGAGCCTCTAGGTAGGGGCACCAAACAGAAAACTGGACAATATCACAAGCATGACCTGTTGAGGGACTGTACCATGGCAACAGTAGTGTTGGAAGAGAAAAGGGGACATAAATTAGAGATTCTATATACTTGAGGTAAAATTTACAAGACTTGCAACAGATTGACTATGGGAGTGAGAGAGTGAGGTGTTGAGGAAGACACCTCATCCTCCTGAGGTTGTGAATGGAAGGATGCTGGTATATTCTGCATTAATAGAAAAGCTAGAAAGTGATGTGGAGTAGCAGATAGGTGGCTCAGTGGATAGACCATTGGGAGTTAGGAAGACCAGAGTTCTAATCCAGCCTGAGATGCTTACTAGCGGTGTGACCCTGGGTAAGTCACTTAACCTCCATTGTCATAATCCACCAGAGAAGGAAATGACAAGAAAACCCCATGGACCACATTGGTATGTGTGGTTCACAGTATCATGAGAAGTAGGATGCAATTGAATAACATCACAGAAGAGGTGAAGGCAAAGGGAGAAAGATGAGTTCAGATTTGGATGTGTTATCTTTCCCCCAAACCTCTCTTCTGAACGTTCCTATTTTTTTGTCAAAGCCATCATCATTCTAACAGTCACTTAGTTTTGCTGCTTTTGTGTCAACCTCATCTCCTCTCTAACTCATGCATCTATTCAGTTGTCTTGCTAGCTTTCCTTTCCTGAATCTATCCCCTTCTACATTCACATGGCTAGTAAGTTCACCTTGCTTCAGGTCTTTCACTTGGACAACTGTACTAGTTTCTTAAATGTGTGTGAGCTTCAAATCTTTTTAATCTATATGATTATATACAGCAGTCAAAGTGATAGTCCTAAAGCACAGCAATCACCATGGTAGTCCTTTGCACAACGAACTCTAGGAGTTCCCTATTACCTGTAGGATGAGATGAGAACTCTAGTTTGACATTTAAAGTCCTCCACAAACTGTCTCCAACCTATGTTTCTGGTTTTACCAAAAATTACTCCCTCTTACTTTGATTTAACCACAGCCATCTTTTTTCTAATCTTTCCACATGTCCTTCCGTTCACGTTTTCTTTGTCTTTTTTAATAGGATGCCCTTCATGCCTTGAATGTATTCTCTCCTAGTTTCTGCCATGTAGGATCTCTAATTTCCTTCAAATCTTAACTTTAATACTAATTCTTATATCAGACTTTTACTAATACCTACCTCCAGTTGCTAGTGTCTCCTTTCCACAATTATCTTGTGGAAATTTTCTATATTTCATATGTGTTAATAAAAATATTATATATACAATATATAGTTAGTATATATTTTAATATGTTCCTTTCTCCTATAATGGAATTTAAGCTCCTCAAATGTGGAGGCTATTACATTTTTGTTTTTTTTAATTGATGTGCTTATCAACATGTCTGACACATAATAATTATAATACTTAATAAATGCTCATTGATTAATGGCTATTAATTTGGGTTTCTGTTATCACTCTTTTCAAATAGAACAGAAAAAACATGAAATTTTCAGCCTTTGAGTTAAAATTTCCACATTAATTCCCTTCTATTTTTATTTAACTTTAACATCCTTCATTCACTCTCTATTTGACTTAACCTGTATTCTACACATCTTTGCCTTTACTCAGCTGCCTCTCCTCATCTGGGATATACTCTCTCCACATTTTTGCCTCTTGTCAATCAATCTGTCCATCAGCACTACCATATCAGGACTAAATATCTATCCATATACATATTTAGTGGTATATGGACACTGTGCTAAGTACTGGGGATACAAAGGGAATACAAAGAAAAAAACATCCCTGCCTTCAAGGAGTTTATGGTCTATGGGGGAGGGGTAGAGAAATAACACATATGTATTGAAGTATAGATAATATGTATACCAAACAAATACAAGTCAATGGAAGTGGGATTATCAATATCTGGGGGAATCAAGGAAGGCCTCATGCAGAAGATGGTGCTTGAGTGGAACTTTGAAGGAAATGAGGAATTCAAAAAAGCTAAGATGAGAAGAAAGTGTATTTCAAACATGGGAGATAGTAGAGCAAAAGCAAGGAAGTAGGCAGTGTGGGGATAGGAGACAGAGTGCCATGTGTATGAACAATAAGGAGGATATGGGTGGACTGTAGGGTATGTGAAAGGGAATAGTATGTAAGAAGCCTGATCCACAGCTCCCTTCACAGACTTTTCTTTTTCTTCTGGTAAGGAAAGACTTTTCCTGGTGTATGTTGTATACATGTGTGTGCATGTGCATGTGAGTATGTGTATGTATGTGTGTGTGTATAAATGCCACACTGAATAGCCTGGCCTACTCTGTGGTCAGAGAAGTAGCCCAGACCAAGTCGAGTTATCTTGAAGCTTTCCCCAAGGTGTGTGTGTGTGTGTGTGTGTGTGTGTGTGTGTGTGTGTGTGTGTGTGTGTGTGTGTGATTTCTGGACGGCAGAGGAGTTTGGTTGTGTGGGAGGGGAGAATGGCACAGAGTCAACAATGAATGGTTAATTCAACTTAAAAAAAACCTTTCAGAACACATTAAAAATCCCCAATTAAACAACAAAATGGAAATGATGAAAAATAAAGGAAAGATTAATAAAACTGAAAGTAAAAAACCATTGAACTAATAACTAGAACTAGGAGCAAGTTGTGTGAAATAAACCAATAAAATTGACTAACAATTGGTTAATTTGATTAAAAAAAGAGGAAATCCAAGTGAATAGTATCAGAAACAAAATGAATGAATGTACCATCAATGAAGATAAAATTAAAATAATTATTAGGAGCTATATTGGCCAATTATATGCCAGTAAAGCTGACAACCTAAGTAAAATGAATAAATATTTACAAAAATATAAACTGCCCAGATGAACAGAAAAGGAAGTAGAATACTTAAATTAATCTATCTTAGAAAAAGAAATTGAATAAACCATAAATGAGGTCCTCATGAAAAAATTCCCAAGACCAGATGGATTTACAAGTGAATTCTAGCAAACATATAGGAAACAATTAACCCCAATATTATATAAACTATTTGACAAAATAGGTAAAGGAGTCCTACCAAATTCCTTTTATGGCAGACATATGGTTTTGATAGTTAAATCAGAGAGAGCAAAAACAAAAAAAAAAGGAAAATACAGACCATCTCTTTAAAGCATATTGATGCAAAAATGTTAAATAAAATATTAGTAAGGAAGATTACAGCAATATACAACACAAAGATCATACACTATTATGAGGTGGGATTTATATTAGGAATGCAGGACTGGTCCAACATTAGGAAAATTATTAGTACATTGACCACATCAATTTTAAAAAAAATCAAAATCATATGATTATACCAATAGATACAGAAAAAGGCTTTGACAAAATACATTGCCTATTCCTATTAAAACAACAGAAACCATAGAAATCAAAAACACTAGAAAGTATTGAAATTAATTATCATCTATCTAAAACCACCAGCAAGCAGTATTTGTCATATAGATAAGCTAGAAGCTTTCCCAATAAGATAAGGGTGAAGTAAGAATTTTCATTACTGTTACTATTATTCAATGTTATGCTAGAAATGCTGGCTATAGCAATAAGACAAGGAAAAGAAATTGAAGGAATAAAAATAAGCAACAAAGAAACAAAACCATTACTATTTGCATGTGGTGTACTTGGAGAACTCTAGAGAATCAACTGTAAAAAACCTAGTTGAAAGAATGAACAGCTTTAGAAAAATTGCAGGATATAAAATAAACCTACATAAATCATCAAGATTTCCATATACTACCAAAATATTCCCCAGCAGGAAGAGATAAAAAGAGAAATTCTTAAAATAATTGCAGAAAATATAAGGTACTTGGGGATTCTACCTGTCAAGACAAAATCATATTACAAAACACTTTTTTCACACAAATACAGATCTAGACAAATGGATAAATATTAATTACTCATGGGTTGGCCAAACCAATATAATAAAAATGACAGTTCTACCTAAAGTAATTTAATTCAGCACCATGCCAATAAAACTTAACAAAATTTTTTTTATAGAGTTAGAAAAAATAATAACAAAATTCATATGGAAAAACAAAAGGTGATGAACATCAAGGTTATCAGTGGGAAAAAAAGTGTGAATTAAGGTGACCTATTAGTTCCAGATTTCAAACTATTGGCACACCTCAAAGATAATGTGGATTTGATTCAAGACCACTGCAATAAAGCAGGTTACAGGAATTCTTTTTGTTTTCCAGTAGATACAAAAGTTATGTTTATACTATACTATATTCTAATTGTGCTATATATATATTTTATATGTGTGCAACATATATGACAAAAGAGCAATGTAAGTACCTTAATTAGAAAATACTTTATTGTTAAAAAATTGTAACTTCATCAAAGCCTTCACTGAGTGACAATCTTTTTGCTGCTGGAAGATCTTGCCTTGATGCTGATGGCTGCTGACTGATCAGGGTGGTGGTTATTGAAGGCTGGGGTGGTTGTGACAATTCTTAAAACAAGGCAATAGTGAAGTTTGCAGCATGTTTCACTTGAAAAATTTTGTTTGCTGTGTTTTTTCACTTTGCTACTTCCTTTCACTTGGACACCTTGAGACCATTGTAGGGTTATTAATTGGCTTAATTTCAAAATCGTTATGTTTCAGGGAATAAAGAGTTCTGAAGAGAGGAAGAGAGATGGGGGAATAACTGGTCAGTGGGAAAGTAAGAACTCATGCAACATTTATCAGTTGAGTTCTCTGTCTTACATGGGTGTGGTTTGTGGTACCCCAAAATAATTGTAATAGTAACCTCAAAGATAATTGATCACAAATCATTGTAACATATAAAATAACAATGAAAAATTTTGACATATTGAAAGAATTTCCAAAATGAGATGGAGATATGATGTGAACACATGCTATTGGCAAAACAGCGTCAATAGACTTGCACGATGCAGTGTTGGCACAAAACTTCAATTTGCAAAAAAATGCAATATCTGTGAAGTGCAATGAAGGAAAGCACAATAAAATGAGGTATATTACAAAGTGGTAATCATCAAAACAATATGGCACCAGTTAAGAAATAGAGTGCTAGTGAATGGCCATAGCAATATAGTGTTTGATAAAACTCAAGATCCAAGTTTTAGGGGCAAGAATTCACCATTTGACAAAAATTACTGGGAAAACTGTAAAGCAGTTTCACAGAAACTAGGGATGGACTAGCCATCTCACACTGTATATGAAGATAAGGTCAAAATGGATAAATGATTTAGATATAAAGGGTGATATAATTAAACTAGAGGAACATGAGAAAAAGTACCTGTCAGATTTATGGATAAAGGAAGAGGTTATAATCAAGCAAGCAATGGAGAGGATCATGGGAAGTAAAATGGATAATTTTGGTTACAAGAAATTAAAATGCTATTGCACAAACAAGACTAATTCCACTAAAATTAGAAGAAAAATAGGAAACAGAAAAAGTTTTCACAGCAAGCTTCTCTGACAAAGGTCTCATTTCTCCATTATATAGACAACTAAACGAAATTGATGAAAGTAAGAACCATTCCCCAGTTGACAAGTGGTCAAAGGATATGAACAGACAATTTTCAGAAGAAGAAATCAAACTGACTGATAGTCACATGGAAAATACTCTAAATTACTACTCATTAGAGAACTGCAAATTAAACAACTTTGAGATACCACTTCACACCTATACAATTGACTGACAGGACAGAAAAGGAAATGATAGATGCTAGAAGGGATGTGGAAAAATTGGAACACTTTGGAGAGTAATTTGGAACTGCCTCCAAAAGACTATAAAAGTGTGCATATATTTTGGCTCAGCAATACCACTACAGGTTCTATACTCCAAAGAGATAAAGGAAAAGGGAAAAGGACATATAAGTACAAAATATTTCTAGCAGGTCTTTTTGTGGTGGCAAGAAATTGATAATGGAGGGGATGTCCATTGATTAAAGAGTGGCAGAACAAGTTTTGGCATATTATTGTGATTGAATACTACTATGCTATAAGGAATATAAGCAGGATGGTTTCAGAAAAATTTGAGAAGCCTTACATGAACTCATGCAAAATGAAGTGAACAGAACCAGGACAACATTGTACACGGTAACAGCAATATTGTACATTGATCAGCTGTGAATGAGTTAGATACTTTGATCAAGACATTGATCTAAGACAGTTCCAAAGGACCCACAAGGAAAAATGCCATCATCTCTAGTGAGAGAAGAGACAAACTCAATGTAGATTGAAAAACAGTTCTTTAAACTTTATTTTTCTTGTTTTGCTTTAGTCTATTTCTTTCGCAACATGGATAGTATGAAAATAGCTTTTTCATAACTTCACATGTATAATTAATATCAAATTGATTTCCTTCTTAAGGGGGAAGGGGCAGGGGATAGTAAGAGAATTTGGGACTCAAAAGTTGAAAAATGTTAAAATTTTTTATGTGTAATTGGAAACAATGAAATAAATGAAAATATTTTAAGAAATAAAAAAAGAAACAGTATAAGCTACTCCAAGGATCTTTAAGCAATTAATAAAAGGGGATTCGATTGCACATTTCTTGAGGAGAGGGCTGTTTTTGTATTTCTTTACATATTTCCAGCCTTAGCACAGTGTCTGGCAGAAAAGGGGCCTAATACATGCTTACTGACTGATGACATAGCAAGAGAAGGAGATTCAGCAAGGACAGGTATTGAGGCCCTCTCAAGTGGACTCAAAGTGTCCTTTGCTTCTGAGTAACCCATTCTGCTCCACCAGTCAAGCCTCAGAGGCACTTCCTGGAGATCCCTGTGGTTGTTTCATATTCAGATGAATGGGAAGTGATGTCAAGAGCCTGAGACTTCAATCCCAAGTCTACCAACACTTGGTGCTTTCAAGACTTTTAAAGAAAAATAAGGCCAACTTGTAATGGGTGGTGGTGGTGAGGCTAGGATATTGCTCTTACCTCAGTAGTATCCTAAGTATAGGTTTGTCTGCACTGTGTTTATAGTTTGATTCATAGTTATATATTATATTAATATGTATATTATATAAAATGTATTAATTAATTACTTGTTTAATCTTAATGTGCAAGTGAAATTTGATAAATGGGAACCCTTTTATAAAAGTTTACCACGTTCAAATATATCCTTATTGTGCATAGCCTTTCATTGACCTGAATAGCTGCTTGGACTGGGAGTCTACCTATGGGTTACTCTTGTGTGGGCTTTATTTTTCCTTCAGCTGTTCTTTGCATCTTTCCTCTACAGATAAATAGCTGTCATGACCTTCTGAGATGCTGAATTCAACAAACAGGATATGTCTTCAGAGCCTTATGCTGCAAAAGTTGTTAGATGACAACAGGTATGAAAAAAACCCCTTAAGTAACTATAAACCATATTAATTGAAGTACTTGCACTCTGATTTTCTCCATATTCTTGGCCTTAAGCAATCTTAGACCTGAATTTAAAAGAAATTATTTGTAAGTAGTTGAAGGGAAGGTGTTTCACAGTTTTTCCTTAGGTCAAATTTAATGCTGAGTTGGTCAAAGAGCTGGAAATGAATCTATTATAATTCTAAATTGAGCTAGTTGAGATTTATAGAGAATCATATACTCTCTGCCATTGTTTAGATATTAATAGGGTAGGAGCTCAAGGTATCCCTATACATATTGCTATAATTTCCTTGCCAGGCTAGTTGGTTATTATAATTTCAGTTTAGGTTTTTGACAGTAGCTTATGATTAATGGGAAGTAGGTATCAATTTTCCCCTGAATGGAGTTATATTAATATTTGAATACTGCATTATAGATTATGTGAAATTTTAATCTTGCTTTATTAATGATCCTTCCCTCATCCAGGAAAGCAACATAATGTAGTGGAAAGAACAGTGGAGTGAGGGTTAAGAAATATAGGCCGTAGTCCTGGCTCAGCAATGTCACCTTGGTCAAGTCCAGTTAAACTTTTTGGGATTCAAATTTCCTCTTTGGTAAAAAGAAGGACATGAACTCAAGGCCCTTTCTAGCTCTAAAAGCCTATGAATTTTAATAGCTAAGGAAATGGAGATCAATTTCTTGTGGAGATTATTAGTGAAAAAATTGTTACTTGTCCTTCATTTTAGAAGAGGACCATGATGTCAGGGAGGCGAGGCCATGTCATGCAAGGGAATTGAATTTAAGTGAGGGAGGGCTGTTCAAAGTCACCAGCCTCATTTTCTCCTCCAGAGCCATCTGGTTGCAGTGGCCAGATATAGATCAGTATAACTGGAGAGGCCCAGAA
The DNA here is from genome assembly GCA_023548195.1 of Bettongia penicillata ogilbyi. Taxonomy (NCBI): domain Eukaryota; kingdom Metazoa; phylum Chordata; class Mammalia; order Diprotodontia; family Potoroidae; genus Bettongia; species Bettongia penicillata. The sequence continues at coordinate 1,000,549 of JAJHZJ010000066.1, read as the reverse complement.
TGTAGTGGGAGACCTTTGCCTTTTCAAATTAAGGTCTTTAACAGGTCTCAGTTTGACTGAGGCAATGCCCATTCAAGGATTAAGGCTAGGTAAGAAATTATTTGCTTGATGAGGCAAATTTGTAACCAGGTTTTTTTTCTTTTTCTCTGATTCATAATAGGGAGTATGCGGAGGAAAATAAATGCTTGTTAACTGAAAATAAATTTGATTAAAAAAAATAAAGGAAACAAAGCAGGGTATGGAATGTCACTTCTGGAAGGAAGAAAATTGCCTCCTGTGGTTGAGGAGTATTTTTGGAAAAGTCAGTGAAGGAGCAGGTTTGTGAATCATCTGTTCATCCTGCCCAGCAAGCAACCAAATGAGTTACTTCTGCTATTCCACCCCCACTAATCAAGCTCTGGTAATCATGCAACAGCTAGACCCATCAGGGATTTTCCATTTACAGTGGGTGAAATGAAACACAAGAGGAACTTCCATAAACATTTGGAAAAGAAGCAGAAGGAGGCCCCCAGGAGAACGATATAACATCATGGAAACTAAAAGCACACAGTCTGAAGTGGAAGAGGGTTGACCTGAGCATAGGAGCATAAGAGGAGCAAAAAAATTTGTGTGAAGTTTTATGTTTATTGGGTTATGATTGATTCAGGCACATAATTCTGAGCCATTTTTCAATAACATTGTTTTTCACTACACAGGATTGGCTAGAAGATGAATTTCTACACTCTATAAATAACAAGGAGGAAATCCTAACTTGAAAAAAATTACTAGTGATTATTTTATATCAACCATTCCTGAAAATACAATTTTTAGCCTCTGCTCAGTGAGACTTTCTCCATAGTGAAGATTAACAAAAGCCCCAAACAAGCAAAACCATCTGACATATCAAGCATGTATGAAAGCTCATGTGACATTCTATATCCATAGTTTCTTCAATGAAAAGAGGGAGGTGAACTTCCTATCTTTTCTTCAGGGCATTATATTTTTCATTATATTTTCTTTTTCTTTATATTAATTATAGTTATTGTGTCTATAACTATCTATCTATCTGTCTGCCTATCTATAATTTTTGGTAATTCAGATTTCATTCTGTGACAATTTAGAGTGGCCTCATGTTTCTCTCAATTTTTATAGTAACCACTTTCTATGGTGCAATAACATGACGTTACATTCATGAACACCAGTTTGTGTAGGTATTTCCTAACTGATGAGTGCTCACTTTGCAAGTTATTTACTATCACACACACACACACACACACACATACTGCTATGAATATTTTGGTGTATATAGACCTTTCTTTTCTCTCTTTAATTTCTTTGGAAGTATATACCTAGCAGTATAACTCTGGGGCAAAGGGTATATATAGACATTTTCGGGTGGAATTCCATAATGTTTCCCCGAATAACTGGAATACTCCCAAACTTCATGAACAGCTCTCATTAGTGTGTCTATCTTTCCACAACCCTTTAAATGTTGACTATTTCTATAATTTATCATTGTAAAGCTAATACCTGGAGTATTTGCATAGAACTCCCCTCACAAGGGTGTGTGTGTGTGTGTTTGTGTGTGTGTTTTGGGGAAGAGGTTGGTATGAGATTTTTGGAGAAAATAACTTTCTTCCTGTTTTCAGAAAGGACATACATGATTCCAAACCTTCATGAAAAATTCAAGGAGAAAGAGAATAGACTCTAGAAGGCAGATATGTAGTGAAAAGCTGGTTCCCCAATACACCCCTGATTTTTAGCTTGTCTCCTCAGAGACTTCAGGGACTTGCTCTTTGGGTGAAATTGGGAACTCTCTTTAGCTTGAGCTAAGATATCTTACTTGCAGTGGCGGAGCTCATTCACTCGGCATGTTTTCTGAAATATTTTAATCTGTATAATATCTCTGACTTCAGTTTGCTGTTTGGATAAATGAATTGATTCAATATTCACTATTTGTAATCAAATTTTATGTAACTAGAAATAAGGTAGGAAGGGGTGAAGCTATTAAACATAAATGTGGGACACCCCTTATTGTTTTTCAGATTAATCAAAAAAATTTTCTATTCCAATTTCTCTCCCTCACTCATTGAGAAGACAAGAAACATGAAATTCATTCTATATATGAGGCTATGCAAAACATATTTCCACATTAGCTATCCTTTATCTCTTTAAGAAATAATGAACTAGGTGATACAGAGGATAGAGTGCTAGGCCTGAAGTCAGGAAGATTTATCTTCTTGAGTTCAAATGTGGCCTCAGACACTTACTAGCTACATGACCCTGGGCAAGTCATTTAATCCTGTTTGCCTCAGTTCCTCACGAGTTGGAGAAGGAAATGGTGAACCTTTCCAATATTTTTGCCAAGGAACGCCCAAATGGGGCCATGAAGAGTCAGCCATGGCTCAGAAAAAACTGGATAAATTCTCTTAATTGATAATAACCAAGAAGGTAGCTTGTACCTAAGAGGTGGGGGAGGAAACTTTCCTTCTATAATAACAATAATTTTTTTAGGGCAAGATAGACATTTAATCTGATACCCCTTCACTGAGGAGAATAATGTGAAAACCTTGTGGCCTCTTTCCCTGGTCCCCTCAAAGTCTTCCTTGGAGAAGGTAGGTAAGATTTTTGAGATATCTATCAAAGCTTCTCCATGAACTGCAGTTAGACACGTACGGACACATCCTTACACGGCTAACTCTTCCTCTCCCCCTCCCAAAACACACCTTATATCTTTAAAAATCTGAAGTGAGATTTCAGAATTGTTTAGATTTGCATTTTCATTATCAGTGGTGTTGAACAATCTTTCATGTATTTTTTCATAGTTTGTAATTCTTTAGGGAACTATATGTTTAAATCATTTGATCATTTTATATTTTATGAAATAATTATTTTTAATATATCCTAGTGTTATCTTAGATATACTTTTGTCAGGATGGTAAGGATCCCAGATGTCATCTAGTCCAATTGCTACATTTTACAGATAAGGATATGGTGAAACAAAGGGCATAAATAATTTGCCCTGGTTATGCAGGTAATTAACATCAAAGTGGGATTTGAACTCAGGTCTTCTGACTTTTGAATCATTGTTCTTTATATTGTACCATTTTTATATTATATGGAAAGATTTTTTTCTCCAAAAAAATAAAAGCACCATTTCGCTTCTTAAATTCATGCAGTTTATTTTTAAAAAGGATTTTGTATTTTGTCATCTTTCTTTTAATTCCTTGTTAAGAAATCACATAATGGTTAAGAATTCTGCCCTTAGACATAACTGTTATTTTTGTTGTTGTCTATGTGTTTTATTCTTTCTCTTTTCTTAGAGCTGTGACTAGTAATTCTGGAACTATGTTAAATAAGTGAGGGACATTGAGGACATGTTTGCTTTATTTCTGTATTTCTTGAGAATTCTTCTAGTCAAAAACAGTAAGTTTTAGGTTTAGATAGAGTCTTGTCATATTAAAATGGCTTTTCTTTTTTATATCTATATATCCTTATATATATATAGTATACACAAACATATACTTAACACATATATAGTATATACTTATGCAAATGTATATACGTTATATATATAATATGTATATATAGTAACATAGAAGAAAACTTTTTCTCAAAGGTTTTTTTTTTTTGCTTTTGTATCTATTGATATAATCATGTGCACTGGTTGATTTTGTTTTCAAGTTGAATACTCTGCTTACATCTTTTATCTATCTATCTATCTATGTGTATGAGGAATGTTTTTCTTTCATTGGCTGCATTTTGTGTTGGTGTTTGTCCGTTTTTGAAGAGGACCATGGCATCTGGAAAATGATGGCATGACTTGCATTTGACTTTGATTTGAGTTAGGGAGGGCTGTGCAAGGTCACCAGCCTCGCTTTCTCCTCCAGAGCCATCTAAGCCCAGTGGCTGTTTTATTTTTTGTTGAATAGGCTCAGCTTTGTAAGACATGCTGTTTATAGTTGCATCTCAAGATTTTGTTTTGTTTTGTTTTTGAATATACTAGTTTAATTTTTTCCCCCTGATTTTTCATGACTGTGTAGTAGTCCTGGACTATTTGAATTAATGTTCCTTCATAGCTGAAGGTTTTTCTCCTGGCTTCTTGCAACATTTCTTTTTTGGCATTGAAATTCTGTAATTTATCTTGTATTTCCAAGTATGGTATTTTGTTCTAGCGGAAACCTATGGATACATTCTCTTCCTCCCCCATTAATAGTTAATTTTAGCTCTTAAGGAGAGAAGACTTAGATACACATTTGCTAAGCCCCTCAAAATAAAGGTTTACAAAAATAGGAATTAGTATCAATAATATGGTCTTTCATTTACTTCCTGAGCGCTCTCTCTCTCTCTCTCTCTCTCTCTCTCTCTCTCTCTCTCTCTCTCTCTCTCTCTCTCTCTCTCTCTCTCTCTCTCTCTCTCCCTCTCCCCTTTCCTCTCCTCTTCCTTCCCCCTTCACAGAAAAAGAAGGACCTTAGCGCAGACAGTTAGGATTGATCCTTTATTTAGTTGACTTTTGTATTAATTAAAATAGAATATATAAAAACAAATTTAAAGAACAGAAAAACTTTGAGACATAAAGTGAGAGAGTGAGAGAGAGGGAGGGAGGGAGAGAAAGAGAGATAGACAGACAGAAAAAGAGGGGGAGAAAGAGAAAGAGAGAGAGAGAGAGAGAGAGAGAGAGAGAGAGAGAGAGAGAGAGAGAGAGAGAGAGAGAGAGAGAGAGAGAGAGAAGACAAGGGATGAAGTATTCTTAGCAAATGAACATTTGTAGTCTCTCTTGTCTCTGGTCTAGAGAGGTATTATTTTAACGGCATACAGCCTTGGTGGCAGTGAGAACTCTCTATCTAGCTGGCTCCTCACTCAATACTTGCTTTTTCTCTCAACCTCTGCTCCTTATCTTGGTATCTTCATATACATCTAGTTCTACTCTCTCAGGAAAACCTCTCCTTCTAGGCAAGAGAAGAATGAAACTCAATCCCTATGCAACATGACTCTGCTTTAGTACATGCCAGAGAGTCTAGTCAAGGACGTTTGGGCTGAAACTTCAGAGCCTTCTTTTCTTAAAAAAACCCAAAGAAACCATATAGATCATTTTGATTGACCAGAGGTAATTATTGCTCAATAACTTATAGTTACATTGCATGGCTTAAAGAAGAATTTCAGGGTAATGTTTCAAAGGTTCTTCTCTATAACATCTTTGTACCAGCCAAATTAAATCACAGTGAGATACTTGGATTAAGTATTTCCGTCTATTATACATTGTAGGTCAGAGAAACTCTGACCAGAATCTGGGAAGAGACTGAGAACAGGAATAGGTCAGAAAAACTGTTGATTATTTATCTCTCTATCCCTCTTGAAAAAGAGTCACAGTGATGTCCTTAAAATTCCATGCCTTTTCTTCAATGCTTCATATATTGAAATGGGGAAAAAGCCAAAATACATCTTTAAATCAGTTCTCTTTTCTCTAGTTGAAAATCATTGCAGATTCTCTATTTTGCTTGAGTACATTTTATTCTACGAGCTCTGATTTCCAGTACTGACTTCATCAAAAGTTCTGTTAGGATGTCAGATTGTTGACATTTTGTAGGTCGTCATCTATAATGGTAGAAATTGTTTGGACTAAATTGCTGAAGTGCTCCTGACATATCTTCACCAGGGTCATGGTGGTGTGAGTGGGCTAAAAAAAATATTCTATCCTGAAGGAGTATGGTTTTGTGTCTGTGGTTGCAGTTAGGTTTCTTAGAGATTTCAAATGTAAATAAATTGAACCTAGCAACCTAGTAAATAAATTGAACCTAGCAAGAGATCAGGATATTCTACCACTTCTTTTGCTGAGAGATTTTGGACAAGATACTTTACCTCTTTTTTTGTTTGGTTCCTTTGTGGTCTCCACTTTCTTGTCTAGAAGTTGTATTTAAACCTTATTCCATTACTTAATGTTTCACATCTTTATATCTCATAATATGTTGTAATAATTATTCTAATCACTTTCAAAAAGGCCATCAGGAAGGTAACTGATGCTAACAAATCAACATCTGGTTATAGAGAATGAGGGGGCAGAAAAATTCTACAAAACAAAAACCAGCAATAGCTTGATAAGACACTCCCAATGAAATCAAGGTAAATTTTAATTCTCAGTTATTTTTTAAAGGCATGTATTAAAGAAGATAGTGAAAAAATGTTAGAAAAAATGATTCATGAGAATGAAAAGGAAGAAGTCAAAGGTTTATAGGCTATAGAGAAGCCTCACACCTATATATTATGAATCATCCCTCTTTCCTAAGCAAACAATCAACAGCTATTTTTGACACTGAAATTCTGAAATTTAACCACTTCATGGTTTCAAGTGCATTATTTTGTTCTGGTGATGATCTATAGATTCACTCTCCAAACAGTGGCTATTTTTAGCTTTTAGGGGCAAAGATTCAGGATCATGTTTGCTTCACTTTGGAAGGTTTACAAAAATAGGAAATCAACATCAACATCATTCTCTCTCATTTTACTCATGAGTTACTCCTCTGAGGCTTAAATTTTTTTTCAGATTTATTTGGTTAAATATGTTACAGTATCAAATTACTTTTCCCTTCCATATTTAGTTAAGATGTTAATGGTTCAAATTTGATTTTGGTTGTAGCTTTTTCAGGTTTGACTTGGTTGTTGGCTTGGTTGTTGGCTAGTTGGAATTTGCTGTGCACATTGAATATTTAATAGTTGAATAATCGAATGTTATTGAATTCTCATTGATTTGAGAGTTCCCTCCAATAATGCAGAATTCATCCTATACAAACCTTGTCCATTTTTTCCCATAAATTTGCCATGGGGCACCCAGTGTAATGGAGGTCTTCCTCACTTTGTCCTGATATTGCAAAGTTATAATGGAGCTCTCTGGTTGTCCATTGGCATCCCTCACCCTTTTCATGTAACCAGCCCATGTTCTTTTACTATTATATTTTTCCTTGACAAAATCTTTTACTCCCTTTCTTTTTTGAAGTTCCTCATTGATTACCCTAGGGCAGGTAGGGGGTGCAGTGTGTGCTGTGCCTGGATTGGAGTCAGGAAGACTTCTCTTCTTGAGTTCAAATCCAGTGTGAGACTATTTTCTTGAAGAAAGAGAGTCTGGAGGTCTGGATGTGGTGAGCTGTGAACAATATCCTCAAAATGAAAATGATCATGTCATAATAGAAAATAACTGGCTACCAATGTCTAAGTATCACTTTGAATTAGTTGTATGTGTATAGTCAAATCACTGACTTCTTAAAGGAAAGATCAAAATTAATACCTACTTGGAAGTACTACTTTCCCTGAGAAACTGTGGTTTGCAGTTAAAACAATTCCAACATAATCTATTTAAATACATGGGCCAACTGTCATAGTAAAGTTATACAAAAAAGCCTAGGAACTATGTTAATCAGAAAATACTTCATGTCTTTACCAACTGAGGAGATATGAATTAAGGGCAACACTAATTTATAACATAAGCTTTTGTAAAATCATACAGAAGAAAATGGTGGGAAGCTTATGAACGGTATTATCTCATAAAATAATAAGAACCACTCAAAAGAAAAACAAGTTTACAGAAAGCTTGGCCAGATACCCAATTAAGACAAGTCATCCTGAAAGCATTTAAATATGAAACTGGAAGAAGGTAAAAAAATATATGAAAAATGTAAATGATCTGTCAAGATTTCTCAGCAGATTATTTTCTCCCTTAAAGACAGTAGAACCCCCCTCCCCCCCATATGGGAGCAATACCATATTTGGACCCTAATATCACAGTCCTCATTGTGTTGCATAAGGCAAAAGAAAATTACATGACAAGTGTAGGTGGACTTGATCAAGGATATACAGACAATATCTGTGGCAAAAGTGATTTAAAGATATTGAGGGAAAGATTCTCAAGATATGTAAAACAATGAGGATATAAAATGCTAAGGAAAAATAATTAATTTAAAAAATGATGGTTGTAGGCTGAGCATGATTCAGGCTGGTCTTAATACAGGTTCAGAAATAAGAACGAAATGAAACACTTGTAGATAAGAGTTAACAAAAGGCTTACTTAGTCATAGCTTGGAAAGAATAGTCAGCAAATACACAGCATTGATTCAGGTGAGCATAATCTCTGTATCTCTGTGATGGCCATGTTGGTTCACTGACCAGATTTGAAGGAGAACTTTGCCTGACTTTGAAAGGGTTAACTTTTGTCCTTAGGCCATTAAGAAGATGTCACTGGGTATCAATTTAATTTATAGGATAGTTTCAAAGCCTTTTAAGGAGAAAATGACTAGTCTATGTGGCAGATGTTAGTCTTACCAAGAAATTATCAATGAATGCTAACCTATTTATCTGTATCTATATAAGGCGAACACACACACACACACACACATATACATACATACACAGATACAGACACATAAAAGCTCAGTGGCTATTCGAGAATTCTTATATTTTACCTTAAAAATATATAGCTCAAATGGATCATCTTTCAGTGAAAGGTTAGCTTAAAGTCTCTACTAAGGTAACCCATTAGTTGGTCCCTCAGCTGACACTGAAAGTAAACATGTTAATTAGAATCTCCCGAGATGTTGTTTAAGGAATTAGGAGTACAAATTAGATCTGCAAGACAACATAGACTCTGACCTTGACATCATTAGTGTACTAATGATTTAGCAGTATTAGAACCTGGGTTTCCAGAGCAAACAGTTTTCTTTTCTTTCTCTTCCTTAGGAAGCACAAAGGACCGATATCTGAATTTACCTACTGTAATTTGACAAACAGTGCTAAGCTTTTATTTTCTTGTAACCTGTGGTACTTTCATAAATAATCAATGATGAATGATTGTTCTGTATATGTGAATAGACATTTCTGTGACTTTGTTATGCTGATTAAGTTATTAATTTCACCTTTAGAAAATAACTAGAGAAGGGGTATTTAATCCCAATCAAATACATAGGCAATTTGAGCATAGGAAGATTGAGGGACTTTACTGGGTTATACACAAAAGCACTGGTAAAGACTGAGGGCTCCCACTTTTAATCCAATATTTTCTTCATTTCATCAAGCTGCTAGAAGAGTTTTATTTCATCATTTGAGATATTCCATTTTCATTTTGAATGCAATTTTTTGTGCTTGTGGATTCAAGTCAAGGTCTTTAATTTACCCTGAAATGCTATAGCTTTTTATCTTTTCATTTTCATTTCTTTTATCTAAAAAGATCATGCTGTAGTTAAATGAAAAATGCCTCCAATGAACATTTTACAATAATGAGACCAGGAAAAGAGAATTCACTAATAATTCTGAAGTGGCACTTCTAAATTGTAACTATCCAAATAAATACACAGCTGGGAAAATGTTAAACTCTGGATTATTGATATAACTGTGTAAATATGCTTGGTATTTAATTAATAGTGCCAGCATACCAACTGATTATGCATACCACAGCACCATATGTGTCCTCTACATACTTACTGTGAGGAGTGTGCATATCCAAAGTGCTGAACCAGGTTTTGGAGCTGAGATTCTCGGTTGCCTAATAGTGCTTTAACTCAATTAAGGTCTCATTCTTTGAAAAATCACCTCTATGTTTCATTTCATGTATTATTTATTAAAATACAAATATAAAAAGGATTTTGTGGTTTCCTGTGACATTAAGGCTAAGTTTTATGACTTAAACATCATTTAGAGTAATAATATAATGGCCTAGTGTATAGCTTTCCAAATAGCATAGGCATGAAGGTATATTGAATAATCTTAGACCTATATTACCCATGCTGTTATCTTATTACCTCTCTGTATATGGCTAAACTTAGAAGTACAGAAGAAATGGGGAAGGAAGATTACCTTAGAATAGTGGGATCAAGCTTTTTTTTTCGTGAACTTGTTTTTAGTCATGATCCCTCATCTTGGCAGTTTAATGATACATAAGCATCCCTTCTTAGAATAATATTTTCAAATAGTTGAAGGAATTTTCAGTTCAGAGTTACTGTCCAAGTTCAGTCCTTGGAAACTCTATCTACAGATCCCTTAGTGGGCTCACGGATTTCAAATTCACAACCTTTTCCTCAGAAAGATGTATTATTTATCCATGTCCCGATAGACTTTCAATGCATTTAAACTGAATTACTGTATCAAATTACAAAAAATATTCTTTACTCAGTGACTTCAACACTTCTTTTTTTAAAATATAATATAAATTTATTTATTTGACTTTTTACATTCATTTTCACAAAATTTTGGGTTCCAAATTTTCTCCCCTTTTATCCCCTCCCCGCATCCCAATACTCCAAGCATTCTAATTTTCCCTATCACCAATCTGCCCTCTCTTCTATCATCTCTCCCTTCTCTTATCCCCATCTTCTCTTTTGTCCTGTAGGGCCAGATGACTTTCTATTCCCCATTAAAGGTATTTCTTATTTCCTAGTAGCAAGAACAATACTCAACAGTTGTTCCTAAAACTTTGAGTTCCAAATTCTCCCCATCCCTCCCTCCCCACCCATTCCCTTTGGGAAGGCAGGCAATTCAATATAGATCCTATCTGTGTAGTTTTGCAAATGACTTTGATAATAGTCGTATTGTGTAAGACTAACTGTATTTCCCTCCATCCTATCCTGCCCCCATTGTTTCTATTCTGTCTTTTGATCCTGTCCCTCCCTGAGTGTTGACTTCAAATTGCTCCCTTCTCCCATTGCTCTCCCCCCATCATCCACCCCACCCTGCTTATCTCCTTCTCCCCCACTTTCCTGTATTGTAAGATAGGTTTTCATACCAAAATGAGTGTGTATTTTATTCCTTCCTTTAGTCGAATGTGATGAGGGTAAACTTCTTGTTTTTTTCTCAGCTCTCCTCTTTTTCCCTCCACTAAAAAGTCTCCTGCTTGCCTCTTGAATGAGATATAATTTACCCCATTTCATTTCACCCTCTCTCCTCCCACTACATTTCTCTCTCACCATTTACCTTAATTTCTTTTAAAATACGGTCCCATCCTATTCAATTCACTCTGTGTTCTGTCTCTGTATTTGCATGCATGTGAATATGTGTGTGCATGCACACGTGTACATGTGTGTGTGCATGTGTGTATGGTCCTACCAACTACCCAGATACTTAAAAGTTTTAAGAGTTACAAATATTGTCTTTCCATGTAAGAATGTAAACAGTGCACCTTTGGTAAGTCCCTTATGACTGCTCTTTGCTGTTTACTTTTTCATGCTTCTTCTCATTCTTGTGTTTGAAAGTCAAATTTTCTTTTCAGCTCTGGTCTTTTCATCAAGAATGCTTGAAAGTCCTCTGTTTCATTGAAATACCATATTTTCCCCTGAAGTATTACACTCAGTTTTGCTGGGTAGGTGATTCTTGGTTTGAGTCCTAGTTCCTTTGACTTCTGGAATATCCTATTCCACGCCCTTTGATCCCCTAATGTAGAAGCTGTTAGATCTTGTGTTATCCTGATTGTATTTCCACAATACTGGAATTGTTTCTAGCTGCTTGCAATATTTTCTCCTTGACCTGGGAATTCTGGAATTTGGCCACAATGTTCCTAGGACTTTCTCTTTTTGGATCTCTTTCAGGTGGTGATCAATGGATTCCTTCAATACTTATTTTGCCCTCTGGTTCTAGAATGTCAGGGCAGTTTTCCTTGATAATTTCATGGAAGATGATGTCTAGGCTCTTTTTTTGATCATGGCTTTCAGGTAGTCCCATAATTTTTAAATTGTCTCTCCTGGATCTATTTTCCAGGTCAGCTGTTTTTCCAATGAGATATTTCACATTATCTTCTATTTTTTCATTCTTTTGGCTTTGTTTTGTGATTTCTTGGTTTCTCAGAAAGTCACCAGCCTCCATCTGTTCCATTCTAATGTTGAGAGAACTATTATTTTCAGTGAGCTTTTGAACCTCTTTTTCCATTTGGCTAATTCTGCTTTTGAAAGCATTCTTCTCCTCATTGGCTTTTTGAACCTCTTTTGCCAATTGAGTGAGCCTATTTTTCTTTTTTTTTTAATTTAACTTTTTACATTCATTTTCACAAATTTTTGGGTTCCAAATTTTCTCCCCTTTTATCCCCTCCCCCCACCCCAATACCCCAAGCAATCTAATTTTCCCTATCTCCAATCTGTCCTCTCTTCTGTCATCCCTCCCTTCTCTTGTCTCCATCTTCTCTTTTCTCCTGTAGGGCCAGAGGACTTTCTATTCCTCATTAATTGTATGTCTTCTTTCCTAGTTGCAACAACAATACTAAACAATTGTTCCTAAAACTTTGAGTTCCAAATTCTCCCCCTCCCTCCCTCCCCACCCATTCCCTTTGGTACAGCAGGCAATTCATTATAGGCCATATCTGTGTAGCTTTGCAAATGACCTTCCTGATAGTCGTGTTGTGTAAGACAAACTGAATTACCATCCCTCCTAACCTGCCCCTCATTGTTTCTCTTCTGTCTTTTGATCCTGTCCCTCCCCAAGTGTTGACTTTCAATTACTCCCTCCTCCCTTTGCCCTCCCTTCCATCATCCCCCCCCCCGCCCCGCAATATCTCCTTCTCCCCTGCTTTCTTATACTGTAAGATAGGTTTTCATACCAAAATGAGTGTGCATTTCACTCCTTCGTTTAGTCAAATGTGATGAGGATAAACTTATTGTTTTTTTTTTTCCTCAGCTCTCCTCTTTTTCCCTCCACTAAAAAAATCTCCTACTTGCCTCTTAAATGACATATAGTTACCCCCTTCCATTTCCCCCTCTTTCCTCTCACTACATTTCTCTCTCACCATTTACCTTAATTTCTTTTAAGGTATGGTCCCATCCTATTCAGTTCAATCTGTGATCTCTGTCTCTGTGTGTGTATGCATGTGTGTATGTGTGTGCATGCATGTACATGTGTATGTGTGGTCCCACCAACTACCCAGATACTGAAAAGTTTTAAGAGTTAGAAATATTGTCTTTCCCTGTAGGAATGTGAACAGTTCATTTCTGGTAAGTCCCTTAATACTTCTCTTTGTTGTTTACTTTTTCATGCTTCTTCTCATTCTTGTGTTTGGAAGTAAAATTTTCTTTTCAGCTCTGGTCTTTTCATCAAGAATGCTTGAAAGTCCTCTGTTTCATTGAAAGACCATATTTTCCCTTGAAGTATTATACTCAGTTTAGCTGGGTAGGTGATTCTTGGTTTGAGTCCTAGTTCCTTTCCCTTCTGGAATATCCTATTCCATGCCCTTCAATCCCTTAATGTAGAAGCTGCTAGATCTTGAGTTATCCTGATCGTATTTCCACAGTACTGGAATTGTTTCTTTCTAGCTGCTTGTAAGATTTTTTCCTTGAGCTGGGAGTTCTGGAATTTGGCCACAATGTTCCTAGGAGTTTCTCTTTTTGGATCTCTTTCAGGTGGTGATCGATGGATTCTTTCAATACTTATTTTGCCCTCTGGTTCTAGAATGTCAGGGCAGTTTTCCTTGATAATTTCATGGAAGATGATGTCTAGGCTCTTTTTTTGATCATGGCTTTCAGGTAGACCCATAATTTTTAAATTGTCTCTCCTGGATCTATTTTCCAGGTCAGTTGTTTTTCCCATGAGATATTTCACATTCTCTTCCATTTTTTCGTTCTTTTGGTTTTGTTTGGTGATTTCTTGGTTTCTCATAAAGTCATTAGACTCCATCTGTTCCATTCTAATTTTGAGAGAACTATTAAATTCCGTGAGCTTTTGAGCCTCTTTTACCATTTGGCTCATTCTGCTTTTGAAAGCATTCTTCTCCTCATTGGCTTTTTGAACCTCTTTTGCCAGTTGAGTGAGCCTATTTTTCAAGGTGTTAATTTCCTTAGCGTTTTTTTGGGTCTCCTTTACCAAGGTATTGACCTGTTTTTCATACTTTTCTTGCATCTTTGTCATTTCTCTTCCCAGTCTTTCCTCCACCTGTCTAACTTGCTTTTCAAAATCCTTTTGAAGCTCTTTCAAGACCTGAGCCCACCCGACACCCCCCTGGGGTGTCTGGGGTACTGAGGCCCCGCCCTCCACGTCTTTCCCTGATGGCAAGAATACGTTCTTGTCCTCGCCATCAGATCCGAAGGTCAGGATCATTTGCACTTGTTGGAAAAAACTCTCTATAGTCTTATTTTTCTTCCCTTTTCTAGGCATTTTCCCAGCCAGTTACTTGACTTCTGAGATTCCTTTCCACCTCCGCCTGGATCCGCCCAGCTAGTGCTTGGCCTCTGAGATTCAAATGTGCTTTCCGCGGCAAGCTTTAGTTCTGGTGCAGGGGTGGGGGCAGGGCTGCCTCCCAAGCTCGGTCCCTCAGGGGCTTTCTGCAGAGACTTTCAGGAACGGAGCGGGTGGGGGCGGGGTGGGGGGCCCGCCTCCTATGCTCAGCTCCCTCAGGAGTTTTATTCAGAGGCCTTCAGTAATAGAGCGGGGTGAGGGCAGGGCCGTCTCCCAGGCTCAGCTCCCTCAGGTTGGAAAGACCTTCAGTATTGAAGATCCTGCCTGCTGCTGGGGGATTCCTGAGTCCTGGGCTGCTGCGCCTCAGCCGCCGCCCATGCCTCTGCCTCTGCTGCTTCCTGCCCCTGTCTCTGCCGCCGCCGCTTCCTCCTGAGGGGGCCCGAGTCACGAAGATGCTAGCTCCCCTCCCCTAGCCCAGCCTTCTTTCTCACTGACCTGTAGCTTCTGTGGGCGGAGGGACTTTCCCAGCTGCCAGAGCTTCCCCCGGAGCTTCCCTCTCTAAAGCCTGCTGGGTCAGCTTCTCTGGGGCCGCGGCCAGGGGTGGGGGTGGGGTCCGCTTTCCGGGGCGCGATGGACCCCCGGGACGGCTCTCCAGGGCTCAGTGGAACAGAAATCTCTTCCCCTATGTTTATGCACCCCCTGCAGTGATTCAGAATTTATGGGGATCTCCTTTTACCTCAATTCCATGGGTTGTGGGCTCGGAGCTCGTAAATGTGCGTCCTTCTACTCCGCCATCTTGGCTCCGCCCCGAGCCTATTTTTCAAGGTGTTATTTTCTTCAGCATTTTTTTGGGTCTCCTTTACCAAGGTATTGACCCGTTTTTCATGCTTTTCTTGCATCTCTCTCATTTGTCTTCCCAGTTTTTCCTCCACCTGTCTAACTTGCTTTTCAAAATCCTTTTTGAGCTCTTCTATGGCCTGAGCCCATTGGATATCTAATTTGGATGTTTGGGGTACAGAGGCCTTGACTTCTCTGTCTTTCCCTGATGTTAAGCATTGTTCCTTTTCATCAGAAATGAAAGGCAGAAACATCTCACCAAGAAAGTACCCTTATATGGTCTTATTTTTCTTCCCTTTTCTGGGCATTTTCCCAGCCAGTTACTTGACTTCTGAGATTCCTCTCCACCTCTACATATATCTGCCCTGCTAGTGCTTGGGGTCTGAGATTCAAATGCTGCTCCCCAGCCTGAGGGCTTTCAGCGGTGGGCGAGGCTGCTATTCAGTATGAGCTTAAGTTCTGGTGCTCAGGTAGGGCCACCTCCCAGGCTCTGTTCCCTCAGGGGGTTTATGCGGAGATCTTCAGTAATGGATCTGAGGTCCCACCTGCTCCAGGAGCCCGGGTCTGCTGCTGTCCCTGTCTCTGTTGCTGCCTCCTGAGGGTGCCTGCGTTATGGAGACACCCCGCTCCCTTCTCGGCCAGCCCAGAAGTCTCTCTCACTGACCTGTAGTACCAGTGGGTGGAGGGACCTTCACGGCTGCTGGTGGTTCCGTCCCTGAAGCCTGCTTGGATCTGCTCCTGTGGGGCTGCACGGCCGGGGCAGGGCAGGGGTGGGCTCCACTGTCCAGTGCATGAGGACCTTTGGTGCCAGTTTTTCAGGGCTCTCTGGAACAGAAATCTCCTCCCCTGCATTGCTGTGCAGCTTGCGCTGCTCCAGAATTTGTGGGGAGTTCTTTTTACAGGAAATTTATGGGCTGTGGGTTCGGAGCTAGCATACGTGAGTCTTTCTACTCCACCATCTTAGCTCCTACCCCTCAACACTTCTTTAAATGGTGAATTGAAGTGTAAACAGTTATCATGACTTCAATTTTCTACCTTCTTTATGTATGTATTAACTTAAGCATGAAAGTTTGGGTGGGGCAGGGATCTCCATTCAATTTACCTGAAAATTCAACATTTGTTCATTATTTACTGCATATATAACACAGTACTAGACATTGTAGAGAGAAGCATTAATGTCACATGCTTACCCTTCTTGGATGTTATAATCTAGTAAAGGGAAAAAAAAAATCAAATAAATAGGAAACCAAAACACAATTAAATTAAGTGCTAAATGAGGTCAAGGACCTCAGAGAGGTCATCAGGGAAGGTACTTATTGGACAAAGTGATATTTGAGTTGGCCTTCAAAGGATAAATAAGATTCAGCTAGTCAAGAAAGGGAGAGAGTGCATTTCAGACAAGAGGGCACAGTCTGAGCAAAGGGAAGGAGGTGAGAAAATCTGGTTGGAGAAAAGAGAAGACTCTAGTTTGTCTGGAGCACAGAGTACATGGATGAGAGTAGTGTAAGATAAGACTGATACAGCTTTTAGAGAGCCTTGAATGCCAGTCCGAAGAGTTTTAATTTTATTTGCTAGGCATTGGGGAACTACTGATGTTCTCCTTCAGGAACCTCTGTGGAATATCTAGTAGTTGTACTACTAGTTGAAGCTTCAGGACTTTAAATTAGAGTAGGCAAGCATTTCACTTTAATACCTTTTTTTATATCTTTTATTCACTTTGTGGCCCCTTTTCTCACCCATCCCAGGCTCAAAATTCTCATGTTACCTGGCTAAGACCTCAAAAGATAAGGCCCTCTCCAGTGGCCTCCTCTGTTCTGGTTCTTTCTTATTCTCTCTCTTTTCACTTACATGGCCTATTTTCCATCCCTCTAGACATTTTCTTTTCTAAAGAGCTTAAGAAATGCATTGTAATGCACATTTGGCTAATGTACTAAGGGGTCCCACTCATTCCTCTAGGATTATTTTATTAGTGATCTTACACTGAGCTATCCAGCTTTCTAGGACTCAGTTTCCTTTAGAATTACATAAAGGGTTTGAACTCTAAGGCCTCTGAATGACTTGTCACTTTTGTCCTTGGACACTTGTGGGTGCACATACAATGTTCATGAGATACTCTTGGTCTCAGTTTTAGGCAGAGTTCATGGAGGGGCCTCTAGTGAAAATGCTTTTCATTTGCAATTCCCAAGTACCACTTAATGACTGCTTTAGTGTGATTATCAATAGTAACAATTTCTCTTTCCCTCCCAGCTTGATTTAGCTATTTTTTTCTTTTGCTCATTAAAAGGGCAATTCCCTGACTACTTCTTAAAGAGACTTATTCACTCAATGGGAATTACCTCCCTCTAAATGAATACCTGAAAAGGCCAAGGTCACCCACTGCATCCTGGGCTGTCTCCAGTCATCCTGATGAATATCTGGTCACAGGATCCAGATGACTCAGAAGGATAAGTGAGGCTGGTGACCTGCACAGCCCTCTCTCACTCAAAACAAAGTCCAATGCAAGTCATGTCATCATTTCTCTGATGTCATGGTCTTCCTTGAAAATGACGGACAAACACAATAACAACAGCAACACAATTTTAATAGAGAATACTTTATTTCTGCCTATGGATTTGGAGTTAGGAGATCCTTCTTCAAATCTCACTTCTTATACTTCCTAGCTATGTGAATATGGGCAAGTCACTTGACTTCTCTTTTCCTCAGTTTCTTCATATTTAAAATGGAGATAATATGTACACTACCTCCTAAAGGACCCAGATACAGTTTTGGCAGAACATGTTTTCAAATATAGTTTAGCAAAATATTCACACTTTGGAACAGGAGACATTTTGTAGCTTTCCCTCATAGATCTGTTTCCTTTTAAGCCCTGCAATAGAAGTATGGAACTACCTATTCTTTTTGGGCTGGTTTTCCCCTCTCTGCTGTTGTCTGCTGGACCTTTACTTGGGCGTTCCTCAGTCTTATATCTGGTCATCATGTAAGGATTGCTGTTCCCTCTTTTCTTTCTTTGTCTAATCTTTCTTCTACCACTATGGGTCTTTGAACTGAAGCCTCCACATAAGCAGGAGTAGATTTGGTCTGTCTTCTCTCACACACATCAGAACTGGAAAGGGCTCTCTACATTCTATGGTCTTTTGGAATGTAGAACCACTAACTAGGCAACTAGAGCTGGTAACATTTCTTCTTTCTTTTGTGAACGTGTGCTCACCTGTGTTGGAGGGAAAGGTGAAGGGAAAGTAACAGGCATTTATGAAGTACCTACTATGTGCAGGCACTGTGCTAAGTGCTATATAAACATCTCATTTTATAATGGGTTAATGTGTGTGTGTGTGTGTGTGTGTGTGTGTCTGTGTCTGTGTATGTTGATCAAAGGACTTCTGGATCAATTTAGTTCACCACCAACTCAATTGATGAAATTATAGTATAAGGCATAGTTAACACAGGGAGTAAGATGTAAAAATGTGACCCTTTCAGCCTTTGAAGTGCCCCTTGTAAAATGTATACACTTTTCAGACTTTGGCCCATGTAAAAGAAACATAAGTTGCATCTCCTTATTTCTTTTCTTGCTATGGAGGAGGCTCTTTAAGCAACTTGAGAAGAACTGAAAGGCCTTGGTCATTGGGTGGGGAGAAGTTGACACCATGTGGAAAATGTCTGGTGATTGACCTAGAGATCCAGCTGCACACCTTGATTAGCCAGCTCAGAAGAAATAAATAGTTGGCAGTCAAAAAGAGAGACATCTGTGGAGGAAGAACTCAGCTCCTGAGGTCACTCTTCACCTTTCCTCTTGTACCTCTTGGACAATACATCACAAGAGCTAAGGCAGTCTCTCTCCTTTTCCCTTCCCTGTTCCCCCTATTCCCATCAATTACACAACCTGGAACACTGCCTGAAAGGGGAATTCAAAGACGTTCCTTCTTGAATACCAGCCTCTTGTGGGAAGAAACAAAAATGACGCAGAACACAAAGCCATCTGGAAGAATTAGATGATGGGTTTTTTATGCAGATCACAAAGTTGGCAGAGAGGTATGATATAGTTGTAGATTTTAGTCGCTCTTCAGTTTCATCTCTTATTTCATCTAATCTAATAGTTGTAGTTTACTGTTTTTTGTGATTGCTTTGCACTAATGGGTAATATGTTGTGTTACATAGAGCTGAGAGTACTATTGACAAAAAGCAGTATGAAACTTTTACCTGTACCAGGCTAGGTATTTCTACAATTTTATTATGCAAAAATTCTGGTATATAATGAAAGTATTCATATCTCAGGTCCATTTTATGTGGATCCATAGTTTGCTAGCAATAGTGGGAAGTGCCATCTGCATTGAAACATTTCGTCGGTAGAGTGTCTTCTGATATCTTCCAATGTGTTATAGCTTCTTTTGATAACCGAACACAAAGGGACACCCCTTGCTGCAATATTTTCCTTGTGAAGAGGAGAGATTCTCTAGCCTGACCACTTACCCTATGCTGTCTTTTGCTTTTTGGAACCAAGGAGAATAAGTTGACTTTCTTTTCCAAGTAACAGTCCTCGAGACACTTGAGGCTATCCTATCTTCTCTTTCATTCATCCCTCAAGTAAATATTTCTTTCTACTTATCTTCATATAAAATGATCTAGAACTCATTTGCACATAGTTATCCTATATCTTGAATTGTTATGACACAAAAGATCCCATTCTGGGTGGGAAACATTGTTCAAAGTTTATTCTCACAGTTGCATGGCTGGAGAACAAGAGTGAAATCCCAAAGCAGCAATGAACACTGGTTGTATTTATATAATCTAGGGGAGTCTTTAGGTACACTCAAGCTCTGATTAGTATTGTTTAGATTTCCATTTTAGGGTTTCAGGTTATGAGATCCCACCTATCCTTCCTTTAAATGAAAAACCATTCTCTTAAAATCTAGGATAGAGTTTATATTTTGTGTTTCCTCTTTATCATGAATTCTAATGCAGCATTGCCTTTTCAGTAGTTCTTATTTTTTGATTAGAATCAGATCTACAATGGCAGTTCTCATTATATCATGCATTGCTGTTTGGGCATTAGTTGTTTCTGACTTTTCATGACCCCATAGTCCATACTGTCCATGGGGTTTTCTTGGTAAACGTACCAGAGTGGTTTGCCATTTTCTTCTCCAGTGGACTAAGGCAAACACAAGTTAAATGGCTTGCCCAGAGTCACAGAGCTAGTAAATGTCTGAGGCTAGATTTGCACTTGGGAAGATGACTCTTCCTGACTTCAGAGTGGGCACTCTATCCACTGTACTACCTAGTTGCCCCTAAAGATTGACTAAATGATTTGTTTGAGATAGCTCTAAACTATTTAGTATAGTTATAAATAATAGCACGAAGAAATGGGCTAAAAGTGTGGGGAGCACGAAAGGCTTGCTAATACATTTCACTAATACATTTTCACTAAAAATCAGAGAAGCAATGCTGTGTTTCTGACTCCTGAAACAGAGTTGTTTTCTTTGTTTTTTTTTCCTTCTTAGAGAGGGAGTATCTTGAAGGAGTTGCTTGGTTACTGGAGCTACAAACTTCCCAATTGAAAACCAGGAGGAAAGAAAAGGGAGACAATTTCATCAATCTTAGTTGAGTCCATTATAGTTTGCTAGAACGACCAGGGACTTGGCCAGACATTTCAGTGTTAGCTACAACAACAACACTGAATGGTAGCTGTTAGACTTTTGTAGGGGCTGGGGTGGAGCAGAGGAACAAGATGCTGGAGTCTGTAGGGATTGCATGACATCATGATGAATAATGACCCTGACTCTCAACCTCTTGAGAAAGCTTCCCTTCATCTTCTTTGAATCCTTTTCCAACCATCTTAGGTTATCTTTCAGTTACTGACCTCAATGGCTGGTTGGCTCCAGGACAGCACCTTCATCTCTTTGATTTTGTGGTTGTCCAGTCATGTCTTTTTTTCTTGACAGAGATACTGGAGATGTTTGCCATTTTCTTCTCCAGCTCATTTTATAGATGAAGAAACTGAGGCAAGCAGGGTTAAATGACTTACCCAGAGTCACACAGCTAGGAAGTGTCTGAGGTCAGATTTGAACTCAGGTCTTCCTGACTCCAGGGCTGGCTGTGCTACCACCCTGTCCCATCTCTTTGACTAGTCTAAGGCAAGGTCAGATTCTGATGCACGTTTCCATGTTTGATATAATAGTTACCTTCTCTTATTGAGATCTATAACTTGCTTTACTCACTACCCACCCTCTGTGCATTTGTGCATAGACATGAGGGTCTACGAGTATCGTTTCTGTGTTTCTTCTTCGTCACTGTCTCCTGTGGATTATAGAGCATCTCGATTGCTTTTTTACTAAAGTGGCACCTGTTGGCATGTGAGTTAGCAGCCGTAGCCTGGCACTTTTCTCCCTTTTTCTGTCTTTTTAGTTCAGAGCTATCTCAAAGAAATCATTCAATCAGTCTTTAGGCAGAGATATTCTTTCTGTCTCATAGTAAATGAATTCTATTACTGACCATGAGCTCATCATTCTTCTATTTTATATCATAGCTCGAAAAGTCAAATTCATGTTCTAACATCACCTTCTTAATCATATTCATCTTATTTTCTTCCATTGGCAACACCTGCCCCTCTCAACTCTTTAGTTTCCTCCACAGGAATTCATACATCATGGGGAATTTTTTAGGATCCTTTTGGCAGAATCATTTACATGGATAATGGTGGAAATGCCCTTGTAAAGGGATGGGGAACCTGTAGTCTTGAGGTCACATGTGGCCCTCTAAATCCTCAAGTGAGGCCCTTTGACTGAATCCAAACTTCACAGAACAAATCCTCTTAATAAAAGTATGTGTTGTGTAAAACTTGGACTTAGTCAAAAAAGCACAAAAAAGGCCACATGTGACCTTGTCCTGGTAAGGTTTGACAGCTCATAGTATAGGATTGAGAGCTTTGAGGGACCTTAGAGATTATTTAGTTAAGTCCAACACTCTCACCCTACAAGCAAGAAACCTGGGGTTGACAGATTGATTTGCCTAAGGTCACAGTGTATGTTAGGATTATTCCAGTGTGTCAGGATTCAAACTTGGCTCTTCTGACTTTAAATTTATTGTTCTTTTCATTGACACATGCTGCCTTTAGTAAGCTCTTTGTCATACCCTGAATCCATTCCCTGGGAAAATAAGGTCCAGTCCAACTGTTCTTTCGAGGTTGACATGTAATTGCCTCTATACTTGGCATCAGGGAATCATCTGATAAAATGAACAAACTGCAAAGAATGGGAGCAGTTAAGTGCTTACTACATACCAAACCTTTGTATCTCTGAACTCTTATGTTTTAGACTTCCTCTATTTCCACAAAGTCTCCCTCTTTTTTTTTGTGCTCTTGCATCTTTCCTTCCACCTAGAAGGTGCTTAATAAATGCTCTCTGATTGATTTATCCCATAAAATAATTTTGAATATCCCTGATAAGTCATCAAGTTGAAGAGTTCTTTTATTTTATAACCTAGCAGGTTCTAATTTGCATTTAGCATACAGATGTAATTGTATCAGAAACACAGAGGTGGTACAATCTCTGCAGGCCACTAGAACAGTTCTCTCGTCCTACATGCTGGATGAAATTGAGCAAATCTTTTATTGAGGACTCACCCCACTGATGTAGCAAACTGCTCCTCTCTCATGCCAGGTATCCTGTTGATACAGGCTCTATCAGAGGACTCTGAGCCCCAGCTTTTAAAGGCTTTCAGGTTCTCAGAGGAATTTTCTCTCAGGTGTTGACAATCAGAAATTAGCAGAACCTGCCAAAGCCCTAGGTATAATGAACAAGGAAATATTATAGAAAAACAAAGAAAAACTCTCACTGAGGGATTATTTTGTTTCCACACCAGTTATGGTTTAGTTGAAAATGCTTCAAAACTTCAATGAGAATCTGATGTGCATGTTAAGAATCAAAGTAGAAATGAGGTAGAGAACTTGAACTGAAACTGGAAAGAGAGAGAGAGAGAGAGAGAGAGAGAGAGAGAGAGAGAGAGAGAGAGAGAGAGAGAGAGAGAGAGAGAGAGAGAGAGAGGCAGAGAGACATAGACAGAGACAGACAAACAGAAAGACAAAAGAAGAGACACACAAAGAGAAGAGAGAAACAGAAAGAAAAAAGAGAGAGACAGAGACAGAAAGACACTATGTAAGAGAGACAGAGACATACAGACAGATAAAGGCAGAGACACAGAAAAGAGAGACATAGAGAACACTTCAGTGAGTATTGGATCATATATATGAATTGTTTGTTTTTGTTAAAATTAGCCATTAAGCATTTACTATGTGGAAAGCCCTGTCCCAAGCTGGGGATACAGTACAAAAACAAAGACTGATCTTTGGAGCTCCTCAGGGAGCCTACATCCTTATAGAGGAGGCAATTTGTGTAGGGTAGTGGTGACCAGGTCACTTTGTTCTTGAAAATTATAGGGATGATGATGGTGTAGACTGACATGCTTCATTCAGAGACAATGGCAGACTTGATTTGCTCTACATACTTGGAGGAGTACAGAGGGAGGGGAAAGAAGAGATAAACTTGTGGAGCCAAGGCTGCGGAGATGACTGGAGAATAGGGAATGAAGTAAAGCCTAACTGGGCTTGTCTGAAATAGTGGCCTGGGAAAGGTAGTTTTGGAAGAAGATTAGAGATGGCTTAGTTCAATGCCCTCATTTGATAGAAAAAGACCCTGAGGTCTTTACAAGGTGGAATGACCTACCTGAAGCTGTTGGGGGGCAGAGATATGAGGAGAACCTACATCTCTCACCTGCTGGTTCAGTGTTCTTTCTACATTACCTCTTCACAATGGAGATAGGAGAATCCTTTAATTTCTGAACCTTCAGTCTTGGGAGCAGCAAGGGGGTACATCCTGTGCTTCCTGGAGTCAGAAAAACCTGAGTTCAAATCTAGCCTCAGATATTAGCTGTGGCAACCTGGGCAAGCTGTTTAATTTCACTTTCCTCAACTATAAAATGGGAATATTAATAGAAATTACCTTATAGGGTTATTGAGAGGATCAAGTAAGATAATGTTTATAAGCACTTAGCACAGAAGTTGCCATGTAGTAGATACTATATAAATACTCATTCCCTGAGTGCCTACTGTCCTGTCTTTTAAACTCTGATTTCTCCAATCTACCTTTCTCTTATGAACCCTTCCATGATCAGTAGCAAGGAAAGAACTGTTTGTGCCTTTAAGTTCTTAATTTTTTCTTAATTTTTTTTTTGCCCAGAATTTCATAACCCATAGAATGCTTTCTGTATTGTTTCTGGTTGTACTTTATGTCTTCATGTTAATCCCTAGAAGTAAGTAGTGGCTTTTAGGTTTACAATTTTAGAGGCAGATAAGTGGCACAAAGGGTACTGTGTTAGCCTTGAAGTCAGGAAGACCTGAGCTCAGATTTGACCTCAGACATTTATTATCTGTGTGACTCTGGTCAAGTCACTTGACTTCTGTCTGCCTCAGCTCCATCACCTGTAAAATGAAGCACAAGAACAATATCTATCTTGAAGGATTGTTGAGGATGATATGATATCTAAAATGCTTTGCAAACCTTAAAGTACTATGTAAATGCTAGCTTAAAGGAAAAAAGAATGAAAAGGATCCTAGTGGGTACCTAGAAGAAACTAGGTAGTACGGTGCTTAGATGGCTGGGCTTGGGGTCAGGAAGAGTTTGAATCTTGTCTTAGACACTTTCTAGTTGTGTGACCCTGGACAAGTCACTTAACCTCTTTTAATTTTAATTTTATTATCTGAAAAATGATGTTAAGACCTTCCTCACAGGTTTCTGGAGAAAACCAAAGGAGATAATACATCCAAAGAGCTTTACAAACTTTAAATGGCTGTATAAATTCAAGTTATTATACCCTAGTTCATCCCTTATCTAAAAACAATATCCAATATAATAGAACACATATTATTTATTATATGACATTATTCTATATTTTATATAATAATATTATTGTAATTATATTTTATTATATATTATATAATGATATTGTATATATTGCATATATTATTATATTGTTACATAACATAATATATTATATATGGCCATTATGTCCTTAGCTGAAATTCCAACTGAAGAAGAGGTTTTGAGGGTCATTAGGTTCCTTTCATGTGGCAAAGCACTTGGTGCTGATTCTATTCCAGCTAAGATTTACAAGATAGGGGAACCATTGCTCATACAAAAGCTTACTGAAATTTTCCAGGTTATATGGAAAGAGGAGGCTATCCCCCAGGAGTTCAAGGATGTCTCCATTGTCCATCTCTATAAATGTAAAGGGATAGATTGCCCTCGACAATCACAGAGGGGGGGGGTCTCTCTTTTAATCATTGCTGGCAGAATTCTTGCTAGAGTTCTCCTTAATAGGCTGATCCTTCACCTGGAAGATGGTCATATACCTGAGAGTCAATGTGGCTTCAGAAAGGGCCAAGGGACAGTCAATTTTGCTGCCTGACAACTCCAGGAGAAATGCCAGAAGTAGAACAGAGGTCTGTATACAACATCTGCAGATCTGACCAAGGCCTTTGACACTGTTAGTCATGAGGGCTTATGGAAAATTATGTCAAAATAATTGCCCAGAGGAGTTCATCACAATTGTACATCAATTTCATGATGGCGTGTTTGCCTGGGTTCTGGATAGTGGACAATGCTCTTGTGCCTTCCCAGTCACCAATGGAGTGAAACATTGCTGTGTGCTTGCTCCCATGCTTTTTAGCATGATGTTTTCAGCTATGTTGTTAAATGCTTTCAATGAGGATGAACAAGGCATCAAGGTCAACTACTGTACTGATGGTAAGTTCTTCAATCTGAAAAGGCTACAAGCCAAGAGCAAAGTGGAGGGAGTGTTGATGCATGATTTTCTGTTTGCAGATGATTGTGCACTCAATGTAGCCTCTGAAACTGAGATACAACAAAATATGGATAATTTTTCTGCTGCCTGTGTTAATTATGGCCTATTATAAATTAACACCAAGAAAACAGATGCTCCATCAGCTACCACCACACCATCCATATGTGGAACCATCAATTACAGCAAATGGAGAAGTTTTGAATGCTATGGATAAGTTCACTCGCCTTGGTAGTGCACTTTCCAAGGACGTGCATATTGACAATGAGGTTGATGCATGCATTTCCAGAGCTAACTCAGTGTTTGGGAGGCTCTGAGAAAAGTTTGGGAGAGAAGAGGTATAAGACTATCTACCAAACTGAGCTACAGAGCTATTGTGGTGAGCTCATCCTTGTATGCCATGGACAGTCTACCAGCGCCATACCAAGAAACTGAATTGCTTCCATTTGAACTGTCTTAGGAAGATTCTGAGGATAACCTGGCAGGATAAGGTACCAGACACTGAAGTCCTTGCTGGAGCTGAGCTGCCAAACATTAAAACTGTGCTTCAGAGAGCGCAGCAATGCAAAATGTATGCTTGCCAAGAAAGACTATTTTACGAAGACTCACACAGGGCAGGTGATCACATGATGGTCAGAAGAATTGATACAAGGACAGTCTCAAGGTCTCTCTCAAGAATGTATTTGACTGTGTGACATGGGAGACACTGGCACAGGACTGCTTAGCATGGCATGCCCACATCAGAAAAGGTGCCGTGCTCTAGGAGCAAAGCAGAATTGAAACAGCACAAAAGAAATGTAGGATGAGCAGATTTGGAGTTATCATCCCAAATATTCACATGGCCTATCTGTACCCAATCTGTGATAGAGCGTTCCAAGCTCATATTGGTCTGATCAGTCACAGTTGGACACGCTGAAACTTCACTTTATCATGGTGATGTCATTTTAATCCTCTTCGAGAATGAAGAACAACGACCAACCAACCAATCAACCATATTATATATATATATATATATATATATATATATATATATATATATATATATATATGTGTGTGTGTGTGTGTGTGTGTGTGTATGTGTGTGTGTATACATATAAAACGATATCTAATATAACATATTGCATAGGCAGTCCTCTAACCTCAGTTTGCAGACTTTTGATGAACACTTCCCAAGACAGCTTGCTTCACTTTTGGATTGTTAGGAAGACTTTCTGAAATTTGCCTCTCACAATTTCTATCAATTACTCCTAGTTATCCCTTTTGAGAGTCAAGAATAATATTTCTTCTACATGTGGGATTAACCTTCAGAGGTTTCCAACACACCATAAGAAGACAGTCTTTCTTGTTAATGATATCAATAAATCATAAACTTGAAAACTCCCAGCAGGAAATCTCCATCCACCACTGGTCATTTCTTCTTCCTGTGACTCTTGATGTCATCTGTGGACCTGAGTTATCTGTCCTTGGAAAACATCCCAAGGAGGGAAAAAAGAATGATGAGGGTACTCAATTCTATACTGGGAATATTTGACTTGGAGAAGAAAAGACAGGGGATGTATGATAGCTCTTCTCAAGGACTTAATGGCTTATCATGTAGAACAGGGACTTGTTCTTCTTGGCTCCAAAACCTAGAAGAAGGAGTACTGTGAAACGGTTTGTTAAATACTTACTACATGCCCAGCACTCACAAAGCAGAGGAGCAGAATAAGAAAGAAGAGAACTGACACAATTTTCTGAGGTCACTTGTAGTGCTAATTAGATTATAGACCTCAGAGCAGGAGGTGGAAAACAGGTGTAGGCTGGGTCTGGAGAACTCTATTTGGTCTAGCACAGAGGTTCCCAAACTTATTTGGCCTATTGCCACCTTTAAAAAAAAGTTACCCAGTGCACCCATGGAAATCTTTCTTTAACCCTCTAAAACTGTTACATGGATATGGATAGCATCTTCTATCATGAGTCTTGGGTTTGTGTTAGATCCTTGCATTGCTGAGAAGAGCTAAGTTTATTCAAAGTTATTCATCACAAAGTGTTGCTGTTACTGTGTACAATGTTCTCCTGGTTCTACTTACTTCACTCAGCATCAGTTCATGTTAAGTTTTTCCAGGTTTTTCTGAAGTCTACCTGCGCATCGTTTCTTACAGCACAATAGAATTCCATTTTATTCATACACCACAACTTGTCCTGTCATTCACCAATTGATAGACATTCCCTCAACTTCCAATTCTTTGCCACTACAAAAAAGAGCTGCTATAAATATAAACTTTTTTTGTAAAGAAAATGATACATCTTAAACTTAATAATTTATTGTAAATTTGTGGTTTCTTTCCTGCATTGAAATTTTGATGATGAGATATTGCATCATGTAACCTTCAATATCAGACTATAAACAAATCATTGCACACACTTATTCCTGTAGAGGCATGCTGGACATCCTGACAATACAGGACATGCTCTCCTGCCAACACTTGCTTGCTAAGACTTATTGGCAGATGACCACTGATTATAACTTACATTTTGTGTGTTTATTTGGAAAATAATATAATCACTATGACTTTAACTCTGTTACACAACAGATGAAACATGCATGAATGGCTTTTCAAAATTTTTTTGTCTTCTTTCCTTATGCTTGTACCGTCCCCTTATTTTTATTCAATGATCCCTAATTGTACCCAACGGTACTGCTGCCCCCTCTGATCATTTCAGCACCCCCCCTCCACAGGGTATATCACTTTGGGACCCTCTGGCTAGAAGTAGGGAGGAAAATATCTAGGATGAAGGTCTTGCATGTTATTTCAGGGAGGACAGAGCTGAGTGCCTTTGTGCCTTCCAGGATTGGTCAAGGTGGGATGATGCAGAAAGGCAGACTTCAAATGAGTCAAGAGAATGGGAGACCAGTAAGACAAACATTTTTATGCTTACTTTATGTATGGTATATATGTGTGCCTGGTGTCCTCTCAGTGCAGTGTGACCTTCTGGAAGATAGGAGTTATTTTATTTTTGACTGTGTAATCCTAGCACCTAGTACAGTGCCTGAAGTGTAATGAGTGTTTTTGTTGTCATTGTTTAGTCATTTCAGTTGTGGCCAACTTTTTGCGTCCCCATTTGGTATTTTCTTGGCAAAGACACTGGAGTGGTTTGTCATCTCCTTCTCCAGCTCACTTTACAGATGAGGAAACTGAGGCAAACAAGATTAAGTGACTTGCCCTGGGTCACACAGCTGTCTGAGGCTGTATTTGAACTTAGGAAGAAGACTCCAGGCCTGACACTTTATTTACTGTGCCACCTAGCTGCCCAATGAGCATTTAATAAATGCTTTTTAATAATTTTTTTTAATTTGGAGACTAGCGCCAGAGGCAATACAGAATAATGGAAAGAGGTATATATCTAGATTAAAGGAATCGTTGGGTTTGAATTCTGCCTTTGTAGCCTAGAGTTATACATTTATAGATAAATCAACTTCTTATGGCCTCAGCTTCCTAGGCTTTAAATGGGGATAGTAAGTATAATGAGAGTTGAAATAGTGTATGCAGAGTCTGATTCTGGACAAGATGAGGTTAAAGCCCACTTGTCATAATCCAAGGAGTTTCCAAGCTCTGAGTCCAAGTTCCCATTGGGGATAAAATAAGGGTGAAGGCCAGCCTGGAGATGGCATGGTCTGGAAATGACATGGGAGTGAGGTAAAGTCCTAGATCAGAGCAATCCAGGTCAACCTAGTGGAGCCCAAGGTGTTTCTGAGGGACACGTGAAAAATATGCAACAGAATGATTTTTGGCTAGTTCTTCAGAGCAAATGCATGAAGATAATTGAAGTAACTAAATAGGTTTTTTTTTCAATCTCTCCTTTGACATCTAGGTATTTAAAGCAATTAAAGATTGCTTCCCCATTAAAAAAAGACAGGGTTTATTTTTGTGTAAAGTAAAGCAGTTAGTATTTTCCCAAAGTGCATTTGACTGCCCCAGGAGATGGTTGGCTTCCTATCACCGGAGATGTTAAAGTGCAGGCTAGATAATCATATTTTTAGAGATTCCTGCACATATACCAGGTTAACTAGAGAGCTTCAGGGGTCTCTTTCAACCCTAAGACTCTGGAATTTGTATTTGTTGTTGCTAAATCTATTAATGTCTCTTGTTCAAAAAGAAGTTTTTATTTTATCCTCACAAAAACCCTTGGGAAGTAGGTTCTATTATTAGTCCCATTTTACATATGAGGAAAACTGAGGCAAACAGGGGTTAAGTGACTTGGCTTGAGTCACCCAGAAACTAAGTGTCTGAGACTGGATTTGAAATCAGTTTTTTTCTGACAGGTCTAGCACTATTCACTGCCAAACAAACCAACCACAGTCACTGCAGAGCTGTTGGGGAGATATGATATTAGTCATAGATATTAGAGCCAAAGAGGCCTTAGAGGTAACCTGTCCATCCTAGGTGAGAAAACTGAGGGAACAGACAAGTTAGATGATTTGCTCAAAGTTAGCCAGGTTGTACATCAGAGGGCTGAGATTCAAACTCAAGGTCTTTTAATTTTGAATTCAATGTTCTTTGCACTGTCATTTCAGATTAGGAAGGTTTCTTATTTTCTTTATTCCCCATCCTCAATTCTCTACTTCTTTGCCTATCTGGAAATTAAATATTAATCAGCTCCCTGCAAAGATAAGATGCTGATGGGACCTGCCCTCCAACCTTCAGCAGCCTGGGTTTCACAAGTTTCTTGGTGTCATTTTCTTCTAACCATGGAGTCCAGGCCAATGACTAATAGGGTATGATGGCCCTTTCCCCTAGCATTTCATTCTTTATTATTCAACTAATCTGTTGGAAATCGTATTTGGCTTCTTGGCACATAGAGACGATACAATCATTTCACCGACAGCCAGATTTAAAAGAGAAATGGCAGTGAGAGAGGGAGGAAAAGCCACTTTTTGTTCCACAAAATTAGCAACAGTTTGAACATATCCCGTCAAAACAACAGCAGGCTATTTTGTGATACTTTACTTGTCTGGTGCTATTTAGGTTTTTTCTGTTATTACTGTGTTGTGCTTACTGCTATATTGTAGATTAAACAGGCCCATCTGACTTTTGCTTCCATCATGACTGTGTTGGATAAAATGGATGTGTTATCCTGAAATTGACATGCCTGGTGATAAGTAAGTCATTCTACATTCTCATTTACTTTAGCTTGCATTCTGCTGGTTGCATGGATTTGGAGATGGATGCTGGGTTCAGTTTCTGTGGTGTGGCTTCAGTGTGCCTATTCCTCATTCTACCTATGACAGATGGTTGGCATTATATTAGGGAATGTAAAATTCCCAGCTGTACAACCCTCCATATAACATTCACTGAATTAGAAGGGAAGCACCAGTAGGTCATTGAAGATTTTCGGGCATGACAGTTAACATGAGTAACCTTGATGTTTGTCTAGGAAAGGAATGACTATACTTTGGAATCAATAATGTAATGTGGGGAAGGCAATTCAGTGGGGTACATTTAGGCATAGATTTATTGGCATGTTAAATAAATGGCTTTTGAGTTGGATGGATTTGGCAAAACAATGCACAAGGCTATTCATAAAGAGTCATCGAAGGTATTGTATTTTATTTTGATTTTGGCATGTGTGTGTGTGTGTGTGTGTGTGTTAGAGGCAGTGTGTCATAGGGGATCAAGGCTGGCCTTTAAATCTGGAAATCTTGGGTATAAGTTGTGTCTCTGATACACACTAGTTTTGGGAACATGGATAAGTTACCTAATTTCTCAGTGCCTTAGGCATCTATCTAAGATTATACCTTACAGAGAAGTTGCATATCTTTACCTATATAAATATGCATATGCACATTTACATATGTGTACACACATGCAAACAAAATGACAAGATGAAATAGTTCTTAACTTCAAATAGCTTACTGTGGGAACGCAAGATGCACACAGAAGAGTATATAAGAAAGAAATACTAAGTAAATAGCAGTGTAATTTTCTGGGGCAAAAGGCTCTCACTACTGGACTTTGTGTAGGAGATAGCACTTGAGATGAGCCTTGAAGAAAACTAGATATTCTAAGAGGTAAGGCAGACATGAGAGTGATATTACATATTTATATATATTGCATTGTATATTTATATTGTATTATATATTTATATTTTATATATACATAGACACATACATTTACATACAGATATTCCCATGCATATAATATATAGATGTATAATATTAATTTATCTATACATATATAACATTCATAAACATACATGTGTATGGATGTATATACACACTGCTGGTCTGGACTTGTAATTTCATTAATGTATGAAACTCTTATTGGAGAAATGGTTTTTACTGATACAGATTTAGCAGTTGTATAATTTATAACCTTAAAGAGCTGCCAGGATATTGAGAGATTAAATTCAAATGATAGTTATAAACATAAATCTAGAGCTAGCAGGGTCTTTTGAAATCACAAAAGGAAAGAATGCCAATAAGGAAGAAAAATAAGATTTATCTGAACATACTACTTGGAATGTACTTGATACTCAGTAACTGACTCAGATAAAAAAAGCAACAACCCAAAAGAAACCAATGTTACCCAGAGATATAAGTTGCTTTGCCACAAATATAGCCTACATGTGTGCCTCATTGTCACTATACTTTAAATTTGCACCCATTCTTTCCATAGACTCTGTTGTATCTGTGGAAAAGTGATCCTCCACCCCCAGATGAATGTTTTACACCAACTACTCTTACTATAATATTTGAGTAATTATTTTTAATAAGAACTAATTAGCCCATGGGCTGATTGTTAAATAGAAGCCCTCAAGAGGTGCTTGTGAGGGGTAGCCTCTTAAAGGTTCTCCATGGAGCCATAAGACCAATTGCCCCTCTGGTATGTGAATGTAAGCGGGGGAACTGTCCCAGAGGGCACGTTATATACAGAAGAGAGAAATAAGGTCAAAGACAGGTAAGTAAGGATCAGTGTAAGAGTGTGGTGCAGTCTTGTAAAAATAATGCCTGGTGTGCTAAAGCTCAGAATGAGCTGAGACTGGGAAGGGGAGTTAGGAAAACAAAACCTTTTAAAAATAACCTTTAATAAGTTAATATAACAAAAAGTTTTTTTTTCTTTTTCTTTTTGTAAAGAGCTATATTGGGAGAAAAAGGAGTGAAGAGGAGGTAAGATCTCTTCTTGTAGTATATGGGAAAATGATATGTGAGTTGCTCATTTCTCATTTTGCTTCTGTTTTGTCTGCCAAAGAAATGACCTTTGGATGGGAAACGACAGAATAGAAATGGCAAAAAAAGAAGTAAAAAGGTAGTAAGAGAATTCACTGATGCCCTTGACGAGTTCGTATCACCTGACCCAAACAAAGTACCTCCTCAGGTATTGAAAGAACTGGAAGGTGTTATTGCTGAGATGCTGTCAGGTGTATTTGAAAGATCATAGATCATGGGAAACGTACTACAAGATTGGAGAAAGGCAAATGTCCCAGTTTCAAAAAAAGGGAAAGAGAACAAAGTATGAAATCTAGAGGCCAGTGAACTTTGATTCCTGTGTAACAGCCCTCACAAAGACACTGAGCTATGTTTCTTCCCACCTTGGTCAGAGAGGATGCTAGTTGGGACTTTTGAGTCTCTCGACAGAAGGTGAAGAGAGCAGGAAGTGCAGACGAAGAGTGGTGACTGGATCCTGATGTATAATGGAGCTTCAACAGCACCATCATGGTGGTTGGCAGCAGCTACATGTTCAGAGCCCTCTTCAAACTCAAGCCTGTTTGGGAGACCATGAGAGATGGCCTCTAAATAGATGAATTGAGAGGTAGCAGACTATTCTGTGTGTGTGTGTGTGTGTGTGTGTGTGTGTGTGTGTGTGTGTGTCTAGGTCTCTCAATCTAATTGGAACAATAAAAAAAACCAAACCAAATCAAACCGGAGTAATTGGCACTCCTAAAACTCCACTGCCTTATTTCAGCTAGGCACAAATGACAATCATTTATAACTCCGTCTTCTTATGTTTTTAAAGACTTCATTTAATGGATCTAATCTTATTTCTCATGAACACTGATGATTCACTCTGTCCATTCATATCCTTGTGTGTTCTGTTGCTTATGGCATGAGCATATGGAACAGCTCTGGTTGCCACATAGAAGAAAGTGACCTTTCCTACCATAGGGCCAGACTCATCCCCCAGCTTATTGTGAGAGTTTTTATTTTTCCCCTTTTATTAGGGACAAACACACACACACACACACACATACACACACACACACACTCACCCTATTAGATAGCTATATTTCCAAACACAGAATTACTACAAATTCAGGACATTAAAAAAGCTTAATGTGTGGAACTCTTAATGGAGAAATGGTTTTTACTGATACAGATTTAGCAATTGTATAATTTATAACCTTAAAGAGCTGCTAGGGTATTGAAAGGTTAAATTCAAATGATAGTTATAATGATATAGTTATAATCATAATCAATTTCACAAGCTTAATTGTGGCTGAGGGTTATACCTGGAAAAGATTATTAAATAGTTGGAGAACATCTAATACGAGAAGCAGTGATTACCAAGAGTAAACATACCTGACATCAGACTAACATTATTTCCTTTTTAGGTAAACTAAAGTAATAAACCAGAGGAATATGAGAGATATACTTTATCTAGATTTTAGTAAAATTTTGGTCAAAGTATTGCATAGGGTTCAGGAGAATTATGGGGCAGATAAGAGGTGCTGAGAATGATACTGACTAACAAAGAAAAAGTAGGTGTGTCAATGAAGCATTGAAAAATTCACAAAAGAGAGTGGGAGACACAGACAAGTAGGACAGTTTTGGAAAAACTGTGTTATATGTACTTTAAAAAAATCCATAATATACTTCATGTAATTGACATTTGTGACTTCTTATGCAATTTTTTCCTGATCTTCTTTATACATGTAAATGCTCATGAATGTTGAAGTTTTTAAAGTTTGTACTAGTAATGAAGATAGGAAAGATAAAATAGCTCACACATTATTCCTATGGAGAAAATGGGAGAGAGATAGTGTAGATAATAGTACAATCAGACAGATTCAGAGCTGCGTGGTTGGGTGGACTTAATGGCTCGATATCACAGTGGCTGGGGATCTCCAGTGGCATAATCATGGATCTGTGCTTGACCTATGCTGTTTTAACATTTTTAACAGTGACTTAGATAAAGGTTCAAATGGCACACTCATCAAATCTGCAGATGACACAAAGCTTGGAGGGAAAGCTAACATGCTGGAAGATGAAGTTAGGATCCAAAAAGATTTTGAAAAGTTAGAGTATTGGGCTGAATCTAATAAGATGAAATTCAATACAGGAAAATGAAAAGTCTTACAGGTTAAAAAAATCAACTTCACATGTACATGATGGGAGATGTATGGTTAGACAGAGTTTAAAAAAAATTGGGGAGTTTCAGAGGACTGCCAACTCAACCTGAATCAATAAGTGGTAAGATGTGCCAAAAAAGCAAATGAAATCTTGGGCTACTTTAAGAGGACTATAGCTTCCATTCTTACCTGACCCAGTTTTGAACATTGTATTGAGTCTTAAAGTATTTAAGAGATGTTCAAGTATAGCCTTGTTGAGTATGCTGGTGAAGGATTTCAGGTACAGGTTGGATTAGGTGGCCATGGATATCTTTTCCCACTCTCAACATCTAGGATTTGGCAACTTCAGAGTTATAGGTTTCAACTATCACATTTTAAGAACTGAAATATGGAAACCTAGAAAGGTTACCGATTTTGCCTAAGGTTACACAGAGACTAAGCAGCAGGGGTAGAATTCACATCTAGGTCCCCTGAATTCAACTCCAGAGCTTTATCCAATTGACTGCACTGACTTATCCATGAGACTAATCCATGGTGACATGGACAGTATTTATCAGAGGCAGGACTTGTACCCAGGACTTACTGATTCTAAGACTGGTCTTCTCTCCGTTACTTATCTACATCCACATATACTTTTATCCCCAATTTATCCTGAATATATTATTTGTATATAGCTGTCTGCATGTTGTATCCTTTGTATCTTTAGCACTTAGCACATAGTGCTAAGGTGGTACTTAGTGGAATAATTGCTTGTTGACCGATTGACTGTCTGCATTTCCATTTACTTCTATAGATCTCTGTCTCTCCCCTCTCTTTCCCACCTCTGTGTCTTCTCTTACCCTTCTCTTATCTGTCTTCTTCTCTTGCCCTCTCCTGTTTTTCTCCTCTCTTCTACATCCTCTTTTGGTCTCCCTCCTTCTCTCCTCTCTCTCTGTTTCTCTGTCCCTGCCTACCTAGCACAGAATGAATGTAAATACTAAATAGTAACTATTTCTCTTCTACCCAGGAACCCTGAGGGTTTCCATCTCCCACTTTGATTTTTTATGAAAAGGGGCCATCCCTTGAGTAACTACTTAAAGAGGCCTATTCACTGAATGGGTGTATCTTACTCAAAGTGAGAATCTGATAAGACTTTAGGCTAAATGGCCAGGGTCTCCCACTGCATCCTGGGCCATCTCCAGTCACTTTGATAAATATCAGGCCACTGCACCCAGATAGCTCTGGAGGAAAAGGTGAGGCTGATGACCTTGCACAGCCCTCCCTCCCTCAAATCAAAGTCAACTGCCAGTCATGTCATCATTTTGATGTCATGATCCTCTTCAAGAATGAAGGACAAACACAGATCTGTTGCTTTGTATCTGTCTGTATCTGCCTGTCTCTTTTTATATGTGTATATACTCACACATTTGTATGGCTTTATAAGTTTTTCACTTCTTGCTGACTTGTCCCTTTATTTTGATTATTTTCACCTTTTATTTAATTTGCAATTTCACAAGTGATTGATATTAATTTACATCACAAATTAACCAAGCCAAACAGGTGATAGATCTGTCCCTTGAACAAAGTAAACAGAGAGCAGCTGTATGCTCGTTTGTATCTGCTGAACCCAAGAGAGGATATCTTCATGTGATGGGACAAAACTTCAAAACTGACATAAAGGCTGGGCCTTCTTTATGAAGAGCTACATGATCAGTACTGAATGTACCAAGTCTGAATGTACAAATTTCTGGCAAAATGACCAAGTTCATTAATTAGTATTCATGATGATGAGAACTGACTGTAATGTTCTAAGTGAAAGAATTTGCCATGTGTCCATATGTGATCTATCTAAACTGTTTTTTTCTTCTTCTTATGAGGCATTGGTTTAATGGTAGGAGTTTAATCCATCAGAATTAGTAAATGTAAAATCAGTAGCCCAGACCCCATAGTCAGTTGTCTGAGTATCAGAAGTAAACCAGATTGCATTGCACAATTTTGACACTGGGTGGGGGATTTAATAAAATATAACATTTCTTAGTTTCTCTCAGTAGAACCCTCCTTTATATTACTTTTTTTGTTGCTTATATCAGTAATGCTAAACAATGGGAAGATGAGTTATCTCTAGGTTGCACCCATTTTCACAGTTACTGGTGAATGAATAAATAACATGGCTAAAGTGACCTATTCTGGGAATAGTCTCTTCCACCCAAAGGAATATATGCTAGAATATTGCCAGGCTCTTTACAACAATTATTGACATTTATATATTTTTTAAAGTTTCTGAAGTGCTTTAAACAGATTAGCTCATTTGAGCCTACCCCTTGTGTGGTGGGTAGTAAAATATTTTTGCCCCTATTTTATAGAGGCAGAAACACATTCAGCAAGGTGAAATGACGAGCATAGTCCATTGTCAGAGGTAGAATTTGAGCCCAGGTCTTCATAAATACAAGTCTAGTTATCTACACTTACACTGTCTCTCATAATATATGGCATCATAGTATGACAATGATTGCAGAGATTACAGAACATCTTGAATACAGAACAAAACTGTTGCCTTTGGCTTTTTAGGGAATTTATACATCTCAGAATAAAGGTTTAAACTTTGCCTCTTACATCCATGGGATGGATAAAGGTATTTCCAGTTTTTTTTAGAAAATCACTTTTCTAACCAGTGAATATTCGAGTCAGTTCCATATTACATATACTCAGTGGATATTCAGTAAACGTGTATTGCTTTGAGCAAATTGAGTATAATTTATGATGATGGAATTTTGGTAGGTCCTAAGGATCATAAATTTGGAGCTAGAAGAGGCAGGTCATCCTGTCCCACTCTCTTATCATATAGCTGAGACAACTGGAAATAACTGAGATTATACTTATATTTCCAATGCCTAACACAGTGCCTGGTATATCTGTTGTTTTTTTTAGTTGTTTCTGTCATGTTCAACTCTTCATGACCCCATTTGGGATTTTCTTGGCAAAGATACTATAGGAGTTTGCCACTTCCTTCTCCAGCTCATTTTACAGACAAGGAAACTGAGGGCAAACGGAATTAAGCGACTTGCCCAAGGTCACACAATATGTTTCTGAGGCTGGATTTGAACTCACAGTCTTCCTGACTCCAGGACTATCACCTAGCTACCCCAATACATAGTTGGCACTTAATAAATACTTATTGATTATTGATTGCTGCCTAGAAAAATCCTATATTTCATTGACATTCATCATGGAAAGTGCTTATGGGCAGATTTTGAATTGTTTTTTTTTCCCCTTTCACACACATTAGCTGTTCAATTTAGTCCAGGGCTTCTGAATCTTTTGTGTGTCATTGGTGTCTGGCAATCTGGTGGAGCCTATGTACCTCTTCACAGAATAATGTTTTTAAATGCATAAAATAAAATACTCAGGATTAAAAAGAAATCAATCATATTGAAATAAGTCTGTAATTTTTAATCTTATCCAAATTTGAAGACTTGCCATAATCTATCCCCCTGGGGAAAGAAGATGGTGAGGAGATCCATGGAAACCAGGTTAAAAACCTCTGCTTTTGTTTGAGTCCAAGTTGAATTATAAAGAATCATCAGAGTGGCAGAGAGTAGGACCAAAAGGAAAAGTGATATTTTCATTTTGCAAATAAGATGTCTCTTGTGAAATCATGAGGCCTCACCATATAAATACATCTGGCTCATTGTCTATATATTGTGCCAAGATGTAACTGACTTGGGCATGCACACAATCAGATATGGGAAATGTCAGCAGGATAGCATACTCAGGATGGCCTGCTGGCACAGGTTCTTGGATCTGCTTTTCTAAAAGGAAAGCAATTTTTGAGGAGTCAACAATCTACTCAAATTACATTCACCAAAAGAGAAAATACAAGCAGAGAAATAAAGACCAACAGACAGGGTTTCTAACTGTC
The DNA here is from genome assembly GCA_023548195.1 of Bettongia penicillata ogilbyi. NCBI lineage: Eukaryota > Metazoa > Chordata > Mammalia > Diprotodontia > Potoroidae > Bettongia > Bettongia penicillata. Next base: position 961,533 of record JAJHZJ010000066.1, on the reverse strand, counting down.
TGACCTTAAGCAAGACATACATCACAGATCAGCAGACAACTCCAATTGTCTGACCATTACATAAACACATAGTTACCAGAGAAAGAAGCACCAACATCTGGATTTTCAAAGGGGGAGGTGGGGGAGAGGTCTTGGGGATGTTTGTGTAGGGTGACTCCTTAATGACTACCTAGAGTCTCATCTGGCACATTAACCTTCTTCCAAAGAGTAAGCCCCAAAGCAAAACCTCACCTCAGAATATATATACACTTCAGAGTCAGAAGGCCTCCCAATTCTCTGGTTTCAGTGCCTAATTACATGTGTGTGTTCATCCTTTGTTGCCTAATTATAATTAGCAAAAGGTATGAAAACCTTCAAGCAAGCAAACCTCCCTTAAACAAGCTTCCCTTAATGTACTGTACCTGAGGCCTATTATGGGAGGGGAAGGTCTTAAATCCCATGATGTAGGAAGTGAAATCTAATCAGTGAACATTTATTAAACTCCTCCTATGTGCTAGGACCTATGCTAAGCTCTGTATATGAATTATGTAAATTGAGACTTCTAGTTTAGAAAGATTCACTGTTCATTAGTAATTCTCTGCCTAAGTGTAAGACATGCCTCCCTGGGATAGCAATCTATTAATAATCCATCTATCTACCCCATCCATCCATCCAATCACTCAACTATCCATTGGTTCATCTATCCATCCATTCACTTTTGATCTGTCCACCTGTCTATCTGTAGTCATAACTACTTGGGGAAATTCATCTCAGTAGGGAAAGTTTCAGGTGCCTGAAATCAGGGCAAAACTAAGACAAAGTCATTTGGCACAGGCAAAGTTGTGTGATAGTGTCAAATTGCTAGAATTTTGCAGAGACCTAACAACTGGCATTTGATTTAAATCACTTTCACATCTCAAAATTGGATCACATCTTAGCCAAAGGAAATGTGCAACCAAATCCTTTATGTAAAATCTTAATGAATACTTACTTAGTTTGTTTTATTTGGAAAGAACATATTGTATGTTTTCACATTTTAAGTCTTAATTGAGTTCTAGTTATTTCTTAAGACATCTTTTCCACCTCCCATTGCAAATGAATGCCTTAAAGACAAATTCATCAGAGGTAAAGACAGGCAGTTCACTACCATGGATACAGATATTGAAGCCAACTGCTAATTGAATGATAAAACTACATCAGAAGAGCATATGTAGGCCCTGATAGGCTTCACATGTAAACTACAAACTCTGCTTCTTTTTCTAACTTAAAAAAGAGGAATAGACATTTAAAACTATTTCTTATCCATTCTCAACTTTTATCTGAAAAAGATGAAATACACAGCTATACTGAGATAGGACTGATTTGGACAAGCCCCTTCAGATTTCTGGATCCATACATCTGAAATAGAAAGAAGCCTAAATCAGAAATATACGCTGAAAATAACTCTGTGAAGAGTAACTTATCTGAGGATATATTTTTCTTTTTTGCAGTGTTGTTTATTAGGTGTTAGCACTTCTGTGACCTGTAATGATTTTGAGCTCATATACTGCTTTTAAAACAAAATGGTATTATTGCCTATCATACTTTGAAAATATTAATTAAAGCTATTGTCCAAATACTCACTTGACAATATAAATGGGGGAAGGGTGAGACAACTCTGACATGAAAAGCCTTTTGGAAAGTAAAGTTTGATGATTACTCATGGGGAGGAGTAAACCAGAATGAGGCATCATGGTTTCACAGATGTTTATTTTTGGCTGAAATAGAAAAGACCACTTTGGGCACTGAGCTATATGTCTGCTGATGTGTTTGTGATGAATGATATCCCAATATCTTGCAATACTCAGTTTATCCATCTTCATTTTTTTAAAGCAATAGGAAAGCTGACCCTCCATTAACCCTCCAAGAAGTTTTACAAAGTAGGCCTACTGTTGTGACCCAAACAGACAACAACTCAAATGCTAATGTAGGCATTCTGGTCTATTCCTCAGGAGGGTTGGGGTTCCAGTTCTGCCTATACCAGTAACAGCAATCTTCTATTACTTTCTTTCAGAACCCAAAGGAATTTTCAGATTCACTCATAGCGTTATTGAATCCAATACCAAAGTCATTCCTGATAAACAGAATCCAGTGTGTCCTAAAGCAGACCCTCCAAGAAATCATCTGATGCCAAGCTCAGAAATCAGAAATTTTCTCAATGGTAAAGGCTTAGCATTGGGACATTCCTTTGCCAAATCATCTTATTTTTTTCCTTATTGATAGCAAGTCTGGTTGAATATGTTAATAATCATCAGAAAAAGGGATTGAATTAATTTATACAGAGACAACTTTGTATAGAAAGAATGCTGACCTTGGAACTGGCAAGAGCTAGTTTTAAATCCTGCCTCTAATATTTACTAACTGTGGGCCTGTGGGTAATAATGCTTGAGGTACTTACATCATAGAAGTAACATGAAGTTTAAATGAGATAATGTATGTAAAATATTTTTTAATATGTCTTTTAAAAAGATATCTACAGTGTAGATGAAACTTGCTAAGTGACTTAAACACTGGGAAAGAATGAAGAATTATGTTGCATTTTGAACAAAATTGCCTATGTCTTTAGTTTCACTATGGGCAGAAAATATGAGAAAATGTGATAGGTAGGCAACTCTCTGATTTTTTTTCTCCTCTCCCCTACTTTCTTTTGTATTTCACAGAGAGCAGGTAGATGGAATTTTCGCAGCTGGTGAGTTACAAGGAGCCGTGCAATATTTTTTTAGATTGCTGGCTGTGTACATCTTCTCATGGCTGAATGAGTCAGGCATGAAGAGGAATATTTGCTGAGATAAATGCTTCTGTCAGTCGAGCAATATTCTTGTTGAACTGCATGTCTCTCAAAGCAACTGTCGCATGGGCCATTGCCCATTTGTTGCCCTCTTCTCATCTTTAAAAAACTTGTAGTTGATACTGGTTTGCAGAGGTACGCAAATGTTTTCTGAAGTCTTTTGGCATTTTTTTTTTCATGACTGGACTATGGAGAATTTTTAGGTAAAGCAGGAGAGAATATATACTCCCCTTGGTTTCACTGATAGAAAAGATTTCCTTTGTCATTTTGTCCCAGCTACCCAATAAACAGACCCTGCTGTGACATTGCTGGGTGATATCTGGATCAACATGAAAAATGAATGAATGAATGAAAAATTATCAAGTGCTCACCTCGTGCCAGCATTGTACCAGGCACTGAGAATACAAATACAAAAATGAGATGGTGCATGACAATAGTTGTCAGCTCCTTGCCTCGTATTGTTGAAGTGAGCAACAAATCTGAAGAAAAGGGGACCATGCAGAGAATACATGTTGAGATCTAACAAAGTAAGCAGAAAACATGTACCAAGAGTTCACAAAAGAAATAGACCCATAGCATTAAGCTAAGCTTTCAAATGACTAGGATAGTAAAAAGATTGATATTTGGAGGAGGTTAATGCCAAACAATGGATGGAAATCAGCCCAGACTAAGGAAAACATGAGGGAATGACAAATAATAGTTTAACAGAATTTTAGAGTTGGAAGATACCTCAGTGGTCATCTGTTTCAAACTGAAAAAGATCCCCTCCCATAAAGCATACTAAAACCCTCCCTACAAGTGATCATTCAGTATTGCTTTAAGACCATGAGTGAGGGGGAACCCATTACCTTTTGAAGTCCCCTGTTACACTTTCTAATAATGGACTTACAGTAAGCCTTAACTGGTAGGAAATTATTCTTTATATCAAGATTAAATTATCTATTTTCATGGTTCTCCCAATTGTTCCTATTTTTGTCCTTTGGAGGTAAGCAGAATAAGCCCAATACTCTGTTCTATATGACAGCTTGTCATCTCTTTGAAGACAATTATCACTTGCCCTCCTAGTCTTCTCTTCTCTAGGCTAGAGAATTCTCTAGAGAATGTTAACTGATCCTAATGTAACTTGAAATCTTTCCCCCTGATGGTTGCCCCACCCCAAATATTGTCCATTTTATTAATGTTCTTCCTAAGACATATATTTTTTACTCCAGAATATAAGATCCTTGGGAGTTGGGTTTTTCTTTTTCTTTTTTTTTTGCATAGTGCCTGGCATATAAGTGTGTGTTGTTGAATCATTTTAGTCATGTCTAACTTCTGTGACCACATTTGGGGTTTTCTTGGCAAAGATATTGGAATGGTTTGCAGTTTCTTTATCATTATTTTACAGATGAGGAAAGTGAGGCAAAGAGGGTTAAGTGACTTGCCTAGGGTCACAGTAAATGTCTGAGGTCAGATTTGAACTCAGGTCCTCCTGACTTTATCCACTGTGCCACCTACCTGCCTCTAATAAGTGCTTAATAAATATTTTTTGATTTATCAACAAAACTGAACATAGTACTGCAGAAGTGCTATGACCAGGGCACCTTCTTTTTATTCCTGGATACTTGATTGACATCAAGTCTCTTAGCTGTCATATAATACTGTTGACTCATATTGAGATAGAAGATTCCTTAACCCTCCAGGTCTTTTAAAGATGACCAGCTTCCCCATTCTGGGAGTAGCATTTCAATGGATTCTCAATTTGCCAAGCTGGTCACTGGATTGCTCCATAGTGCTCTCTATGTAACAGAGAATAGGCTTGGACTTTTACATTAGATGTCTTTTTTAGTGACCAGCTCCTTACTCTAACTACGGAGATCTAATCAACCATTAGATGTGTGACAAAGCCCAAAATGTCCAAGCAATATTGTATTTTGTATTGTGAATTTATGTTTCTTTTAAAATATACAACACTTAGGTTGTAAAGAATAAGCTTAGATTACTATTGAAAGCATCCTCTCCACAAAAACAATTCTAGTCCCCAAAGGTATAATTTCTGTTTGTAAAAATCAATTGTGAAGTGACCAGACCTCTTATTTCATTGGTGTAGGGAACTTCCTTTACAAATGGAGATTGGTATCTGCTCTGTAATTTAGTCTTAGTTGACTGGGGCAATGAGAAATTAAGTGATTTAACTTTGCTAACAGACAGGTGGTATTGTGGATAGAGCTCTGGGCTGATTTCAAATATGACCTTGGACACTTACTAGCTGTGTGTTATTGGGTAAGTCACTTAACCTCTGTCTGCTTCAGTTTCCTCAGTGGAAAAATGGAGATAATAATAGTATCTGCTTCATGGGGTTTTTGCGAAGACCAGATGAGATTATAAATTACTTAGCATGGAGGGGGGTGGAGTCAGCTCTTTCCCCACAGCCCATAAAATACCTGTAAAGAAAGACTCTCAACAAATTCTAGAGCAGCAGAAGCCACAGAAAGAGAGGGTGGAGGAGATTTCCAGCCCAGTGTGACCTGGAAGGCCGATGGGAAAGGTCTGTCACATAGGACATGGAGTGGAGCCCAGTTCAGCCTTGGCTGGGCTTGGCACAGGGAGGAGGACCAGAGGAGGACTGGGGTGTGGAATCCCCAGTGGAATGGCAGCAGCTGTGGTTTGCAGATCCCTCAACCCACAGGCACCAAAGGTCAGTGGGAGGGCTTTTTCAACCTGAGCGAGAAGGGGACAGAGTCTACCCCTGGCCCTGGCCCAAGGTAGCAGCAGAGGCTGGGCAGCAGAGGCTTCTGGAGGCTGTGGCAGGCAGGCAGCAGCTGGGGTCCATTGTTCCATTGTTGCATCACTGAGCATAAAGCCCCTGGGGGAATTGAGCAGCTGATCTAAATCTCAGCTCTGAGCACACTCCTGGGGTGAGCAAGGGCTCTAGGACCCTCCTCTTGGCAAAGGATTCAGAAGTCAAGTAACTGTCTGGGAAAATGCCCAAAAAAGGGAAAAAATAAGACCATAGAAGGTTACTTTCTTGGTGAACAGGTATTTCCTTCCATCTTTTTGGATAAGAAAGAACAAAGTATACTGTCAGAAGAAGTCAAGGCTTCTGCATCCAGTACCTCCAAAATGAATATACAATGGGCTCAGACCACGGAAGAGCTTGAAAAGTGAGTCAGCAGCTTGCTAAAGGAGACCCAAAAAAGGCTGAGGAAAATAACACCTTTAAAAATAGACTAACTCAATTGGAGAAAACGGTCCAAAAAGCCAATGAGGAGAAGAAGGCTTTAGAAAGTAGAATTAGCCTAATGGAAAAGGAGGTCCAAAAGCTCACTGAAGAAAATAGTTCTTTAAAAATGAGAATGGAGTCCAGGGAAGCTAATGCTTATATGATAAACCAAGAAATTATGAAACAAAACCAAAGGAATGAAAAAATAGAAGATAATGTGAAAAATCTCATTGGAAAAAGAACTGATCTGGAAAATAGATCCAGGAAAGACAATTTAAAAATTATGGAAGTACCTGAAATCCATGATCAAAAAAAGAGCCTAGACATTATCTTTCATGAAATTATCAAAGAGTGCCCTGATACTCTAGAACCAGAGGGCAAAATAAATATTGAAAGAATCCACCGATCACCTCCTCTTTTGTGGCCAAATTTCAGAGTTCCCAGGTCAAGGAGAAAATATTGCAAGCAGCTAGAAAGAAACAATTCGAGTATTGTGGAAATACAATCAGGATACCAAAGGATCTGGCAGCTTCTACATTAAGGGATCAAAGGACTTGGAATAGGACATTCCAGAAGTCAAAGGAATTAGGATTAAAACCAAGAATCACCTACCCAGCAAAACTGAATATAATACTTCAGGGGAAAAATGGTCATTCAATGAAATAAAGGACTTTCAAGCATTCTTGATGAAAAGACCAAAACTGAAGAGAGAATTTGACTGTCAAACACAAGAGGCATGGAAAGGTAAACAGGAAAGAAAAATCATAAAGGACTTTCTAAAGCTGAACTGCTTACATTCCTATGTGGAAAGATACTATGTGTAATTCTTGAGACTTTTCTCAGTATTTGGGTAGGTGGAGGGATTATACACACACAGACACACAGACACACACATAGGCAGAGAACACAGGTTGAGTTGAATCAGGAGGAATTATAGCTATAAAAATAAAATTAAGGGGTGAGAGAGGAATATATTTGGAGGAGAAAGGGGGAAATGGAATGGGGTAAACTATCACTCATAAAAGAGATAAGAAAAATCTTTTTCAATGGAGGAGAAAAGGGAGGAGGTGAGAGAGGAAAAGTGAAATTTACTCTTCTTATATATGGCTTAAGGAGGGAATAACATACTCACTAAATTGGGTATGAAAATATAGCTTACACTACAGGAAAGTAAGGGAGAAGGGGACAAGTGGGATGAAGAGGATGGTAGAAGGGAGCGCAAATGGGAGAAGGGAGTAATTAGAAGTAAACACTTTGGGGAAGAGGCAGGGTCAAATGAGAGAACAGAATAAATTGGAGACAGCGTAGGATGGAAGGAACTATGGTTAGTCTTATACAACATGGCTATTATAGAATTCTTGTGCAAAACAACACATATATAGCCTGTATTGAATTGCTTGCCTTCTCAGTGGGGATGGGTGGGGAGGGAGGAAGGGAGAGAAGTTGGAATTTAAAGTATTAGAAATGAATGTTGAGAATTGTTATTCCATATAACTGGGAAATAAGAAATACAGGTAATGGGGTATAGAAATTTATCTTGCCTTTCAAGAAAGGAAAGAAGATGGGGATAAGGGAAGGGTGGGGTGTGAGAGAAGGGGGGCACATTGAGGGAAGGAGTAATCAGAATGCAAGGTGTTATGGGGTGGGGTGAGGGGAGAGATGGGAAGAAAAATTGGAACTCAAAATTTTGTGGAAATAAATGTCGAAATCTAAAAATAAATAAATAAAACTATAAAAAAAGTACTTAGCCTGGTGCCTGGCACATGATAGGTACTATATAAATGCTCATTTCTTCCCTTCCTCTTAGTGTCACTGAGCCAATATGTATTAGAGGGACTTGAACCAAGGTTTTCCTGACTCTGAGCCCAGTCCCCCATCCACTCTGCTATATTGCCTCTGTTTTCACTTTTCTTCCTACTACAAATGTAATGTTATTGGATTTAGTCCAACAATCTAGCCCATCAATAACTTCTTGATTACTGAATCTGCCATCCAGTGTGTTAGCCATGGTTCTCAACTTTGTGTCACCTGAAAATTCCATTTATTATACACTGAACCAAGTTATTGATTAGAAAGCAAATAAATTGTTCAGGGCCAAATCCTAGAGAGTTTATGAAGACTCTTTAATGAACTCTTTGGGTGTGGCCATTCAATCAATTCTGACCCTTTCTATTATCTAGCTTACATTTTCTCCATTTTTTCATCAGATTTCTTTATTATACATGTATTTCTAAAATGATATTTTTGTCTCATGTTGACTCATCCTAGCTTAGTAATTTTTTAAAATGTCAGTATTGTAGGAGTCACTAATTTAAAAAAAAAATTAACTAGCTGCATTTGTTAAGTTGCATTTGTGCCACTATGGGATTGAACAGTGAATACATGTATCACTTAACCGGGATCTCCCATTGGCAGATGGAGATAATTTTTTTACTACCTACCTCATCACACAAAGAGAATTTCTTTGGAATTTAATAGAAGAGTTAATATAACAATTAGATATAATTATTTTGAAGTCAGATGACTAGGTTTGAATACTAGCTACCACTCTGCTCTGCTGCCACTAGCTTTGTGATCTCAGGTAAGTCATTTTCCCTCTCTGGACCTCAGTTTCCTTATTTGTGAAAGAGTTAGATTTGAACTAAATGATCCCTAAAGTTCATTCCTCTTCTGAATCCCAGAGTCCTATGAACTACAAGGATATTTGTACTGCTCTATTTTTTCATTACTAACTAAATTCATTGTTAATAACTGTTGTCTGTACCTACTTCCCATTAGGCTCATTTTTCCTCTCTGCTATCATCATGATCTGTACTTCCTTCCCATTAGGCTCATCTGTTCTCATCATGCTCTGCATCACAAAATTACAGAAATTATTGTGAGCTCCTTTGAGGAATGGTTCCATTTTAGAGATGTTATTCATTGTTGCTCTGGTTACTGTAATTTTCTTTCTTTCTTTCTTTTTTTATCAAAAATTGGGACACATAAGGACAAAAGATAATTCTTTTGTAATGCCTCATTAAAAGTGTACTTTTCTTTTATTGAAATCAGTATATTGTGGTAGAAAAAAAAACCATTGGATTTAGTCAAAGGTTCTGTTTTCCCCCAATTATGTTTAAATTCTATTCATTTTTTCACCATTTTTATTTTGTAGCTATGTTGAGATCACAAGGAAGGTCAAAGAAGGGAGAAGAAGCCCATTCTTCAGACTGGGTAGGGTAAGGATAATGAATGAGAGAACTGTATTACTCAATTCATTTTGTTTCTCTTTCTTCCGTCAAGCCAAATAATCTTTCACCTAGAAAGAATAGAACAAAAATAGTTAGAAAGGAGTAGAACTTGAATGTAAGTGAGGAGCTGGTTGGATAGTATCAATGAGTTTATGTCAGTGGTCCCAGACAAATTATATCTTAGGGCATTGAAAGAACTTGTAAAGTGATTGCTGAGCTTGGTATTATTGATCTTTAAAAGATTGTGAAATATAGGAAGAGTTAAAAACGGCACTTGTGTCACTTCTCAACAAAAGAGTAGAGTTTATATCCTACAAACCAAGACCATAAAGTTTGATGTATTCTGGGAAAAATTCTAAATGCATCATTAAAGGGTTGGTTTCTGAGCACTTTGAAGGGTCTCATTGATCACCAAAACATGTTCTTTGTCAAGAATAGGTATATTCCAGGCTAACCTCAGTTCTGCTTTTGACAGGGTAAGCATAGAATTGAGAGGGGAGTGTGGCATAGGGAACAGAGGACTGATTTTGGACTCAGTAAAACCTGGACTCTAGTCTTATATCTAATACATAGTAACTGTATAATAATGGGCCACTCACCTAAACTTTCACTGCCCAAGGCAATTCCATAAGACTAATTTAGATATGATTTACCTACTGGCATTGGATGATTGTCTGGAAGGAATTTCCATGCCAGGGAATGAAATGACAAAGCTGGGTTCCAGCCCCCATCAATTAAATGACAACTAAGTTGATAACTCAGAGACAGGCTGCAGACTTTTTTCCCCCAAAGTCTGTGATTTCAACAGGGGAAGGAGTATGCAGTAAGGAATTCCCTTTACATTGCACATCAATGTGTATTCTTCAACTTAAAGTCCTAAAGGAATTGCTCAGCCACTGAGTGGTTAAGTGACATGTCTCATGGTTACGTGACAAGTCACATAACCAGTGTATGTCAGCAGCTATTTTGAATTTAGATCATCTTGACTTCAAACCAGTCAGTATCCGTTATATCATGTTACCTCTTATAGACATCAGCAAAGCATTTGACAGAATCCCTTATTGCAAACTTCATGGACAAGATGGAAAGATATGGAATAAACAATAGTTTAATTAATTTGAAACTGGTTGATATATTTTAGACAGAGGTCATAAGGGAAGTTTCTCAGGGTTCTCTCACTGAACTATGCAGTTATACATTATTGTCAGTGACTTGGATGAAAATATACATAGCATGCTTATCAAATTTGCTTATCATCTTATCATAGATAATGTAAAACTTGAAGGAGTAGGTTATATATTAGATGACAGAGTCTGGATTTAGAAACTCAAAATGGTAGACATCTTGAATCAGATTAAATTTAATGAGATTAGAAGCTCAGTTCTATACTTCATTTTTTTAAAATAAACTTCATTATAAAATATAGGGGGTGGGAGAAATGGCTAGGCATTAGTTCCTTTTGTAGGGAGGAACTGGTGATCACTATCCACTGTTAGATATAAGGTCTTCAAAATCAGTCTAGGTAAGTTCCTGGAAGACCAAAGGCTGTCATAACATGAAAAGACAGTTTTTTCCTCCCTCCATTAATTTTATGAGGGAGAGAAGTGAATGCAAAAGTACAGATGGGTGAATACAGGGTCTCAGAATATGGTATTATAGAGAAAAATAAGAAAAATCAAAAATAAAAAAAAAAAACCAGATGGTGTGTGAAGGTAAGGGGTTGCTGTAGACCTACCTTTAAGTAGTTTCATTGAGTGATATGAGGATGATTAACCATCAGCTTCTCCAACCAGAAATCAAAAGAGAGAGAGAGACAAACTCCTAGGGCTGACTGCTGTTGCTCAACTTTATGGGTGAGGAAAAGTACCACCAGAAGCCACTGTAGAATATATGGTAACTTGATTTATTTGTTGGGAATTGCAAATAGTTAAATTTTTCCTTCTCTTCTCCTATTCCTTTAATGCTAGTGCTTCTTCTCTGCCCTCCAAATCAGATTGCCAGAGACTGTTGCTGGGAACCAGAGACATAGAAAGCATCTTCACCTGGGACATTTTCCATACTACCACTGTTATTTCTCTATCCTCTATTCTAAAATATCAGGGACTATGCCCAAGAGGAGCTAAGATGCTTAGGATCATGAATACTCCATTTTCGTTCAAGGAATACTCCCTTCTCCCCACTTTCTACCTCCTGCTCTGAGAACTGTAAGAAAAGCAATACTTCTCTGACCTCTGGAAGGAACTTGTCAATGGATCACCCTATTGTTCCACTCATCTTTTTTTGTGACTTTCCCATTCATAACACCTTTCTTTCCTTGGTCACCACTCCCCTAATATAGATTGATTCTCCTATTAGAATATAAGTTCCTTGATCTACTCAGTGCAGCAGCAGCCCTTCTTTCTCTATAGTGGTCAGCTATGAGCCCTGACTCCCCAGCAACTATGTTGAAGGGACCTGCGGTTGGCATTGATCTTGGCACCACTTACTCTTGTGTGGGAGTTTTCCAACATGGGAAAGTGGAGATCATTGCTAATGACCAAGGAAACAGGACCACCCCCAGCTACATCACCTTCACCAAGACAGCATGTTTAATTGGTGATGCTGCAAAGAATCAAGTTGCAATGAACCCTACCAACACAGTTTTTGATACCAAACATATGATTGGTCGCAGATGTGATCTGCAGTTGTACAGACAGACATGAAGTGCTGGCCTTTTAAGGTAGTGAATGATGCAGGCAGGCCTAAGGTCCAAGTGGAGTATGAAGGGGAGACCAAAAGTTTCTATGCAGAAGAAGTATCTTCTATGATATTGACCAAGATGAAAGATTACTGAAGCTTACCTTGGGAAGACTGTCACAGATGCTATAGCCACAGTACCAGCCTATTTCAATGATTCCCAACATCAGGCCACTAAAGATGCTGGAACCATTGCTGGTCTCAATGTTCTCTGAATCATCAATGAGTCAACTGCTTCTCCTATTGGTTATGGCTTGGACAAAAAGGCTGATGCCTAGAGAAATGTGTTGATCTTTGACCTTGGAGGTGGTACTTTTGATGTCACCATTCTTACCATTGAAGATGGCATCTTTGAGATCAAGTCCATGACTGGGAATACCCACTGTGTGGGGAGGACTTTGACAACCAAATGCTCAACCATTTCATTGCTGAGTTGAAGTGAAAGCACAGGAAGGACATCAGTAAGAATAAGAGGGCTGTTTACTGTCTTCGCACCACTTGTGAAGGTGCAAAATGCACCCTCTCTTTTAGTACCCAGGCCAGTATTGAGATTGACTCCCTTTATGAAGGTATCAACTTCTATATATCAATCACTTGAGCCCATTTTGAAGAGCTGAATGCTCATCACTTCCGTGGAAAACTGGACCCTGTGGAAAAGGCTGTAAGAGATGCCAAGCTAGATAAATCCCAGATCCATGACATCATCCCTAAAATCCAGAAGCTTCTGCAAGACTTCTTCATTGCCAAGCAGCTCCATAAAAGTACAAATGCTGATGAGTCTGTTGCCTATGGTGCAGCTGTCCATGCTGCCATTTTTTGTCTGGAGATAAATCTGAGAATATACAGGACTTGTTGCTGTTGGATGTCACTCCTCTTTCCCTTTGAATTGAAACTGCTGGTGGAGTTATGACTGTTCTGATCAAAGGTAATACTACCATCCCCACCAAGGAGACACAGACATTTGCTACCTATTTGGACAACCAGCCTTGTGTGCTTATTCAGGTTTATGCAGGTGAGAGAGCAATGACAAAGGATGACAACCTGCTTGACAAATTTGAGCTTACAGGAATCCCTCCAGCATCCAGGGGTGTTCTTCAGATTGAAGTAACATTTGGCATTGATGCAAATGGCATTCTCAATGTTTCTGCTGTGGATAAGAGCACAGGCAAGCAGAAGAAGATTGCCATCACCAATGATAAAGGATGTCTGAACAAGGAAGACATTGAGCGTATGGTCCAGGAGGCTGAGAAATACAAGGTTGAGGATGAGAAGCAAAGAGACAAGGTTTCTTCCAAGAATTCTCTTCAATCTTGTGCTTTCAACACAAAGGCTACAGTGGAAGATGAAAAACTGCAAGGCAAAATTGGTGATGAAGACAAACAGAAGAACCTTTCCAAATGTAATAAAATAATCAACTGGTTGGATAAGAACCAGACTGCTGAGAAGGAGGAATTTGAGCATCAGGAGAAAGAACTGGAGAAGGTCTGCAACCCCATCATTACTAAACTGTACCAGAGAGCAGGGGGCATACCAGGTGGCATACCTGGTAGATTCCCAGGTGGTGGAGCAGCCCCATCTGGAAGTGCTTCTTCCAGACCCACCATTGAAGAGGTGGACTAAACAACAGAAGAAAGAGTATTCCACACAGCTTTTCAAAAATTGAAGGACTCGAAATTTGTAGCCAAGGCAGTAGCAGTTTCAAAGTCACATTTAAGCTACTGTGTAAATCTGGTCATTCTGAATACTTGAATGTGTACAGAGGAAGAGAAGTGAACAGTATTGTACTTTATCAGTATTGCAAACAAAGTGAAAATTTGATTCTTGTCCTGGAGAATAAAAACTATTTAAAATTGGCATGATAAAAAAAAGAATATAAGCTCCTTGAGGGTAAGGACAATTTCATCTTTATATTTTGTATCTCCAGTGCTTAATATGATACTTGACATGTAGTAAACACTTAAAAATCCTATTCATTCATTCATTCATTATTCATTCATTCATTCATTCATTCATTCATTCATTTCCTGCTCCTTTTTCACTCCCAAGGAGGTTGTGTACCTATACAAAGCTTTTCCCAACTTATTTCAAGTTTATATGTTGTATTACAGCTCACTTAGTCTCCAGGAATAAGTAGGAACAAAATCACCTAGTGATTTCGGACTCCTGGGGGAGGGTAGAGGCTAGCTGGCCTATGGAAATAGGCAACTAGCTATTCTTTTCTCCTCTATTCTCCTGCCTGATATGCATAGGTTGCTATTTTCCTTACCCTAGACTAGAACTGCAACATGGTAGAGTGTAATGAGTGTAAGGATCCTTGATTATAGTTTTGGCATTGTCATTTGCTAGTTGTGTAATTGCATATAACATTACCCTCAACAAAAATCAGCTTGAAAATAAAATCTGCCTTTAGAGAAGAGGACCTAGGCTCCTCCTATTATGACTGATATTTAGTCTTTTGTCTGTTATTTAATTTCCCTAGGCCTTTGTTTCCTTCTCTGTAAAATGAGGATGCCAGACTAGATGATCCTAGAAAAGCAAATATTAATATAAAACTGTGGTCAACCCAATATATCATTGACCTAAATGTATCTGGTTTGTTAAAGGCAGTTGAGAGGGAGTTTATGATTGACATGGGTTGGGTATGTTGACTCTTGGTCAGGAACAAATTTCTTTTACTTCCTAGATTCTTTGATTCTTTGTTCTGCATCTCAAGGCCTTGATATTTTTGATAAAAATAGTCTTTTGGATCTAAGAAGAGAGAAGATACTCTCCTAGTTATAATTTACTCAGATTAAAGCAAAGGTTGGAACAAGGACATGTGCTAGCCTGCCATCCTGGCACTGTTTCACTTGAGAGTTTCCTGTACCAAAGAAATCATTAGTCTATTCTCTATCCCCATACCACTTGATTAGTCAGTAAATTGTCAATAAACATTTATTAAGTGTCTGCTATGTGCCAGGGACTAGGCTAAGAGCCGGTGATACAAAAAGAGGCAAAAAACTGTCCCTCTCCTAAATAAGTTCACAATCTAATGGATTGCAATAATGATTAGGAATGCTTTCTTTTCTACTAGAGTCTCATTAGTAAATGCCAGCAGAAACAGTGGATAGTTCAGTTCTTAATCAAATATGATGGAAGCTTCAGTACTTGAAAATATTGATTAAGTGACTTTGTAACTCAAATTTGCATTTAAACGTATATGATTAAATCCCAGAGTAGAATGATTTCTATTTGCAATTTGTTATTCCTTGAGCTGGCAGTATTTTTATCTTGAGTCTGAAAAGATAGATCATTGGCACTTAAATAAAACAGCTGAGAAGGCAGAAAGACAATGCAATCAGCTTAAGAAAATCTTAGCAGAATAAATTTAAAGTACTGTGTAGTAAGGACCCCATGTTCACCACTCCCCTGATACATACTGATTCTCCCAATTGGTAGGGTCTATACTTTATTTATAAAGTCTTTGAGAACTGAAGGTTATGTTCTTGGAACAAAAGATGCATCAGAGGAAGGTTTTAGTAGAAATTTTTAAATTTAGAGAACCAAAAAGATCTCTTTACTTGGCATGTCCAATATGACTGGATATTATCTAAGATCTCTTCCACTTCTAAGTCTTTAAGAATGTGGTTCTATGACTTCCACTTCCATT
Organism: Bettongia penicillata ogilbyi; assembly: GCA_023548195.1. Classification (NCBI taxonomy): domain Eukaryota; kingdom Metazoa; phylum Chordata; class Mammalia; order Diprotodontia; family Potoroidae; genus Bettongia; species Bettongia penicillata. The sequence goes on along the minus strand of JAJHZJ010000066.1, from coordinate 945,910 downwards.
ATACCAGCAATAAAGATGAATAAGCATTACGTGTCAGAAGCTAAAGAGCACAGTAACAGGACAAATAGGAGGAAGGGAAGAAGGACCACTGGACATTTAGTGCTAAAGAAGAGACAGGAGACCCTTTCTGAAGTGGAAGAATGGGGGGGCCTCTGAAGAGAAAGCAGTTTCTTTGCTCTCCAAGGAATAAGCATGTTGAAATGTAAATGCTTTCTAGTGAGAGATCATCCAGTTAGGGTCAGAAGAAAAGATGAATAGTGATAATTGATAGCTTTATAATGAGAGCAGTGAGACAACAAAATATTGAATAAAAAATAATAATAGAGAGGTTTATTTTCTTTTCCAGACATTTATCCTGGAAAGGAGAGCACACATTTCTTTGACAAATATTTGTCAAATCATTTGACTACTACTTGTGAATAAACATTTGCAAAATGATACTGCCAAAAAGATTTTAGAAGTATTACCAAGCTTTTACAAAGACTTGTGCAAGACATGAAGATTAAAAGGCATAGGTGATGCTTTCATTACTGATGACTTTAGGAGTTTAGGAGAAAAAGATAGATTTGGGAAGTAAACAGATTTTTAAGAAGATGGTATATAGAAACAGAATTTGGATTTCTGGAGAATGGCTCAGTGTATATATAAGAACGACTCCCAATCAGAGATGGGATGTACTTAACTAGGGCTATTAAGACTATTATATTTGGAATCAGAAGACTTGAATTCATATCCCACCTCTCATATTCATCACCTCTGATGACTTTGAGCAATCACTTCATCTCGCTAGTCTCAGTTTTTCAATTTGTAAAATGAGAGGAATGAACTAGCTAGGGTTTCTTAAACATTTTCCATTTATGACCCCTTCAGTGCTTCTTAAATTGTGGGTCGCTACCCTAGAGAGTCGCTGGACTTGAAGACCTCCAATATCCCTTCTAGCTTTAAATCCTTGATCCTATATCCTATGATCCTACTTACTTATGAGTTCTCAAATCTAATGAAATGGGGTTAAAATTGAAAAGGATGAAGAAGGAGGAAAACTGCCCTGTAAATTAGCTACCATGGAGAATAAGCTACAAGAGCATAAGAACAGCAGAAAAGATGCCCAGAGTTTAAGAAGGGACAAAATCAAAGAAAGAAACAATCAGTAAAACCAACTGCTTCATAATTCTGTCCATCAATGTGCAAATAGTTGAATTACCAACTATTAACAAATAGTTGAGTTAACAAAGAGTTGAGTTAATTTTGGGGTTACAAAAGAAATATTTTGAAAATGGACTTTTCTAGTTTTCTTTTACCTCTTCCATGACTTTTATTGATATTGAAAATATCACTTGCATTTCCAAATTTATTCCTCCCCCATTTCTTATCCAGTGAGCTATCCTTTAAAACAAACATTATACAAGAGAAAAATAGTTTAATAAAACAAACCAATACATTATCTGAATCATGTAATATATTGTAACATACACAGGAGGGCCTGCTCTATAGGTTCTTAGATCTGCTTTTCTAAAAGGAAAGCAAATTTTGAGGGGTCAATAATGTACTTTAATCAAGCACATATATCATTCACTTACTTCAATGAAAAGTTCAGGAAAAAGTCATCACCCTGAACTTCAGAGAAAATACAAACAGAGAAATAAAGACCAATGGACAGGGTTTCCAACTGTCTGACCATAAGGAGTATGTATATCGCAGTATATCGCAGATCAGCAGATAGATCCAACTGTCTGACTATTACATACATACATAGCTACCAGAGAGAGAAGCAACAACAGCTGGGTTTTCAAAGCTGAGAGGCTCCTTAGCAGCTTCCCAGAATCTCCTCTGGCCAAATAAATACTTACAATGAGTAAGCCCCCAAATTAAACCTCACCTCAGACTATATATACATTTTTCAGAGCCAGAGGGCATCAGAACCCTTGAGAATCAGTGCCTTACTAGAAATTAACAAAAGGTATGGGCCTTCCTACAAAACAAATCTCCCCTAATCAAGTTTCCTTAATGGGCAGATCTATTAATGGATGGGGAAGATCTTTAACTCTTATTAACATAATTAAGATTACATATATGCAATATTTAAAGATGCTGTATTCCCCTTTCAGCAAAGAAAGTACATTTTTTCAACTCATTTTTCTTTTTGTCACTAGTGTCTAAGATAGTGCCTGGATTATAGTAGACTCTTCATAATTTCTTATTAATTGATTAAACTCTTCTCTGTGGCCAAATTTAGCCAATAGAATTATCTAGCACTTAGCATAGTGCTTGTAACATAGTAGACAATAAATAATAGTTGACTGATTGATAATGTTCAATTTCTATTTTTGTCATTCTTTCCATTCATAATATTAGATTCATTGGTATAGCTTTCTTCCTTCTGCTTATTCCATTCTAAATGATTTCATATAAATCTTTCCTAATTCTCTTAATTCTTCATAGTTATCATTTCTATCTCATTATGTCAGTGTTCCACAATTTCATAAACCTTTCCCCAACTGATAGAGATCTACTTGGTTACTAATTCTTTGGGGTCACCAAAAGGGCCACTGGGAATTAGACTGAACCTGGAGTAATTTATACAGTCAGGAAGACTGCAGTTCAAGCCTTGCCTCTGATATATAGTACCATCATCTGCTTTGAATATTTATGCATCTATGGGACCTCTTTTTTTTTGGTCTTTGTCTTTTTAGGGAATGGCTACCTATGGATCAAAGAGATCAGACATTTTAAGCACTTGTTTTGGAATAATTTCAAAATGCTTTCTCGATTGTTTTATTCAATTCACTGTTCTGCCAACATTGTAATAATGTGTCTATCATCTTACTGCCCCTCTGACATTGACTGTTTCCATATGTTGTCATTTTGCCAATTTGCTGTACATGAGGTAAAAATACAGGGCTGTTTCTATTCACCTCTTATTATTAGTGATGTGGAGCAATTTCTTATTTGGTTATTGATTGTGTGCACTTGTTCTTTGAGAACTGTCTTTGTTCACTGCAGAATGGCTCTTGGTCTAATATATTTGTGTCAATTCTTTTTTTTATTTTAGACTCAGACACCAGAACTCAAATACAGAATAGAAAAGAGAAAAAGAAATATCATAAAGTTAAATATAGAGACAAATACAAAATAAGAAAAGAAAAAAAAGCATGTCATGCACAGAAGAACATAAGAGATGATTCAAAATACATAGCAACGAATTTTCATTTCAAGAAAGATTATATGATATATATACTACATGTTGTGTTGACAGCTGTCTTTTCTTTGCTTACTTGTTAAGTTTTCTTTTGTCTCTGCTGTGCACTTTTTACTTTGTTCTTTTTTTCCCTCTTACTTCCTTAACTCCTCCCTGCCCTGCCCCACAGAAGGTTACAGTTAAGTGTGGATATATTTATATACAGATATGTGTCAATTCTTATAGGAGATTTTGCCTCATTCACTTCTTTCCTACTTCTCTTAGCTTTACTAATTTTGTTCATGCAAAATCTTTTTAATTTCATGCAATCGCAATTGTCTTTTGAAAATGTTTTTTCTTCTCTACCCTTTGTATAACTAAGAATTCTCCATTTAGACATAGTTATGAAAAATTTATTTTCCTCAATTCATTATTATATGACCTTTTATTTTTAGGCTGAATATCCATTTGGAACTTTTGTGGAATATGATGTCATTTTGTGGTGTAAGCTTTCATTGCTCTTGTAGCTGCATGCTAGACTTTCTCTACCATGCCCCAGAAACCTCTGCATCTTGGAAGATCATTGCAGCCCTGAAATTCACACATGGGAAGTACCTTCCACTTCAACAGCCTGTCCCTTTGCTTGGATGGCTCCTCCAAGAACTTCCCTTTAAGGATATGATCAGTTATATATTTAGTCCAGTTATATCTTTATTCTTCTACAGGTTGCACTTTGCAGATTTTCTGCCATGTCATCTGGCTGAGTTGCTCTGACTACTTTTCAACTTCTTTTCTTGCGTTGTCTTCCCCTTTTAGAAAGTAAGCTTCTCAAGGGCAGATATTTTCTGCTTGTATTTGTATTCACACAACTTAGCACACTGCTCAGTACAGAGTAAAGGCTTAATAAATGCTTGGAATTATATAATATAAATTAAATAAATGTCTACATTTTTTCCCTAACAGTCTTTTTTGCTTTTACTAGAAGTTTTTGTTAGTGAGCTCTTCTCCAAGTAGTTTATATCCTTGACTTCATTTAATAATAGATTCCTGGGTTTGATTCCTCTGATATTTCCTTATCTAATCAGAACCACTGATATACTTTAAAATGTTTTTAACCACTTAACAAATAATTGATATTACTACTTTTTAGTAGAATATGAGCTCTGAAAATGCTGTTTCCTCTTCATTTCTACTATTTCTCATAATTTCCCTTGAGATGTTAGACTTTTTGTTCTTCCAAATAAAATTTGTTATTATTTTGTCTAGCTCTAAAAGGTAGCCTCTTGGTAGTTTGATTTTTATAGCTCCAAAGTTGTAAATTAGTTTAGATAGTTTCATTGTTTTTATTACCTTGGTTGCAGTCTTTTGAAGGGCAATGAATATCCTTTCAATGATTTAAGTTATTCTTTCTTTCTCCAAAAGGTATTTTATAATTGTATTTATATTTCCTGAGTGTGCCTTGGCAGATCATCTTCCAGATTATGTATTTTATATTTATTTTGAATGAAGTTTCTTTCTATTATTTGCTCTTCAATTTTGTTATTATTTTATGTCCTGCTATATATACTGAAGCTTTTAATTTTCTTAATTAATTTCTTTGCTGAGTCTCTGTGGTTTTCTAAGTAAATTAGCATATTGTCTACAAATAGGAATAGGTTCATCTCTTTCTCAATATGTGTGCCTTTCTATTGCCTAATTGTTACCACTAATATTTCTGAAACAATATCAAATAATAGTGGGGAGAGGTCACATTCTTTGTTTACCTTCCCTGGTCTTTGTATATTGAGAAAGCTTCTAATTGTTCAAAATAAAAAAATAATGCTAAATTTTATGTGAGATGTATACTTTTATCATACTAAAAATGGTCTTCTTATGCTTATGTTTTGTAGGATGCACTTTGTATTTTATATTTTTAATGTAAAATCAATGTCATGCCATGCTTTGTGATAGTTTTTTATCCATAATTATTGGTATAATATTGTGATTTTAGTTGTTTTTTAATACCACTGGAATAGTGGCTGGACTTATGATTTCATTTGCACAGGGGATTCTTAGGCAAGGAAATGCTTTCTATAATGAAGGTCAGCCCATTCTCTGTGAACTTTTAGTCTGCTGGTGCTCTCCTGCCTAGAAGACCTTGTCTTTAACTCCTTTGTATGTATTTGTATTTATTCATTTTATATTTATGCTATATATATTTATATAGGTTATTTTTGTCTCCCCCATGAGAATATAAATTCCTTGCAAACAGGGATTCTTAATTTTCTTTTCTTTTTGTAGGTACTTAATTGGTACTTGTTGGTTGAACTATAGAACTATAGAACCTGGAAAGTGCTTGCTCCAGAGCTCACATAGCTAGTATTTGTCAGAGGCAGGCCTTGAACTCAGGTCTTTCTGGTTTTCAGGCTGGCTCTTTAGTCACCATGCCTCATTGTCTTTCATTTGTTTTAGCTGTGTCTCACTTCCAGAACAATGCCAATTATTGCAGGTGCTGGATAGGACATTTCCCTTGATGGAGCCTGTCCTCTACCACATCCCTGTTTATAAAGCTGACCATTGATCTATAAAGTCTCCTTTGGTTACCTTTTTTTCCACATTTGCTTCAAAACTTCCTCTCTGGGTCCATTCTCTCCCACTCCCCAAGTTGCCATGTGCTCTATGGGCAGAAGAAGTCTCAGTTCCCTTCCTGCTGAGGTAGGACAAGCCAACTTTTTAAGCACCAAATCTCCCAGGCCACACACAGTGTGAGGTCCTCATCTCCCTTCATTTACCATCTCCCATAGAAGGATTCATTGGTGGAACTCCCTCCTAGGAACAAGGTAAAGCTGTCTTCCCCTTTCCCCCTTTCCACTCCTCCCTTCTAGGCTCTTTTCTTTCTGAAACCACAGAGATACCCTTATCCCCAATGTTTATCCTTGATTTAATACAGACACATCACAAACTCCTCTCTATTCCTCTGATCCCCTCCCCACTCATACATCCCATCTTTGAGATCAGTATGTTTTGCTTACATAGTAATCATATTTTCTTTTAATATTATTGGGTTTTACTTCTCTTCTTCTAGATTCTTTTACTTTTGTCTGTTTGCTCTTCCAACCCACTGTTCTCTCTCTTGTTTCTTTGGTGAGTTTTTCTTTTGCCAATTTCAGTTTTTCTAAAGTGCTCACTTTTTCCGTGCAGGCCATAAATTCTACTCTCATAATTCTCATTTCTCTTTTGAACCACTCAGGGATAGCACATTGTAGTTCCATGCTCTCTTCAAATTCCACTTGTCAAGTGTTGGATTGTTTTCCTTTGTTTTGTAGTATTTATTTGTAGATTCCTGAACTCACCTACTAGATCTGGAGGCCATATTTACATCTGTTAATTTCTCCGCCCCACCCCGGTTGATCAATCTATGTATGTTCAAAGAATCTGAATTTTCTTTTTCCTGAACTCTTTGGTAATTTCAGTCTTTTTTCCTCCCTCTTATTTTCCTCTATCACTATCTGACTGTTTCCTCTGATAGTGGTTTCCATGGGGCCTGGATCTCAAAGTATCTCAGCCTTTTCCTGTACTGAACAATTTCTCGTTCACCAGCCTATGACTCTGCTCTGGTGGTCAAAACTGGCCTTGGTTGGATACTGTGCTATTTTTCTCAGCCTTAGTGGTGTGCTGCATGGGTTTCCCCCAACTCCAATGTCCTGTCCTGGTATCCTGTCCACCTCTTTCTATTCCTTAGTTTTTCAACTCAGCACTAGCATTTGGGAGATTTGCTGTGCTATTGCTACAACAATATTTTCTCCAGCACCTGCTTTGCTTGGGTTGCTGGTCCTGGCACCAATAGTTCAGAGATTTGTTGTGTTGGTGCTGGTGTTGTGGACTCTGATAAGCTTTTGCTTTTGAGGGGCTGAGGCTGCTGGATATCTGTCATAGCCACAGCAAATTTTTGCAGCCTTGAGCTGGGGTTTCCATGGCATTGGAAAGAGGGAGTAGAGATGGGTTTTGTTGTTAGCTTGTGCCATGTGCTTTGGTCTGCTACTGATGTTTCACTGCTGGTAGCATGGGAGGTTGGGGCAGGGTTCTGAGTGAGCTCAGGGTCAGCAAACATCCTTTATGTTTTTTATCAAATCCTTCTTTTGGATTCTGTATGTCATAGATCATGGAAGCAGCTAAAGTTGCTTTATCTTTGGCACTTCATTTCTGTTTTGGAGAGGTTTGAGTGGTCATGGGAGTTAGAGAAAATGTTTAGTTCTCCATATTGTTGTTCAGGAGACCCATTTGTTTGCAAAATGATTATGTTATTTAATTTTCTAATATTGAGCTATCTTTGCATTTGTGAAATAAATCCAACTTTGTCATAGTGAATGCTTTTTTGGATGTATTGGCACTGCATTTTTGCTAGGAACAGAGTCAAAACTTGGACTATTGCTGCATACAAGGAAAAGCATGAAGGCCAGCATTGTTGGGTCACAGAATACATGAAAAGGAATAAAGTGTAAGAAGACTGGAAAGACAGTGCCAGGTCATAAAGGACTTTATTTTTTTTTTATCCTTAGCACAGTGCCTGGCACATAGGTGCTCGATATTTATTGACTGTAGGGTAATACTTCAGATATCTCAATTTATGATGATCATTCCACACAGAAAATGACATACTAGCAATGGTCTAGTGCACAGCATCAGCCCAGTTCCAGAATGAGCAGACTGACCTGATAGAATAAATACAAACTTGGATGGGCAGTGAAAGGAAAGTGCAAAATGTGGCTGACTTGAACAAGAGCTAGTCACCCCATAATGATCTTTCAGGGAACTTGTCTTAGCTCCATCTAGTCATCATCCTGATCAATATCTGGCCACTGGACCCAGATGGCTTTTAGGCCTGATTTTAATTAACATGACTGATGTCACTTCGTCTTCTGTCTTCTTCACTTGGAGGACAGAAAGAACTTCATGGACTGAGCCAGACCAGGCGGAACTAGAGGATACTTCTCGGACCCCTCTCCTAGTCAGGTTCCCCTATGTATCCTGGCAACCTCTGGGGCAGTCCCTCCTTTTTCTCCCCATTGAGCACCTACTCCTTTCTGTCTCGCGGTGGCCTCAGGATCTTTTGGTTCCCTGGGGCTCAGACTCACTCAGACCAAGGAAGGAACTAATGCTGGGGTGGGGAGAACTGGGGATGGGTCTCCAGGAAGGGCAGAGGTCTCAGTGTCTGAGCCATTTGCTCTGGAATTTACCCATAAAGGACTTTAAAAGCCATATTGGTGATTTTAGATTTAATCCTGAAGGAGAGTCACTGGAATTTATTGAGCTGGGGTGGATGGTGATATGGTCAGAACTTTAGGAAAGTAGCTCATTGTTGAGTTGAGTGGGGATTGGAGTAGGGAGACACTTGAGGCAAGGGGACCAACCAGAAGACTAACACAGTCATTCAGGCATTAGATAATGAGGGGTCTGTGTCATGGTGGTGACTGTGAGCGGGGGGGTAAAGGGAACATATAGGAGAGATGTTGGGAAGGTAGAAATGACAAGACTTGGTGACAGATTGGATATGAGAGGTGGGTGAGCAAGAGTGAGGAGCTTATTAATTTCAATCTTCCCCCACCATCTTCCTTATTTTCCTCTATTGGTCACTATCAAGCTCAAATTTGATTGTGAGTCTGAGTGACTGGGAGGATGGTGATGCCCTAGATAGTAATAGGGAAATTTGGGTAAAAAGAGGATTTTTTTTGGAAGACAAATTCTGTTTTGGAAAGTGTTGAGTTTGAGATGCCTACAAGATATCCAGTTCAACATATCCACATAATGATATGAGATTGGAGTCCTGGAAAGAAACTAGGGTCAGAACTATAAATCTGGGAATCCTGTGTATAAAGATATCATTTGCTTTCATTCTATCAATTATATCATAAAGAAAGATAATATAAGGGGAAAAAACAAAGCCGATGTAAGATGAAGCCTTGGGGAGTCACTCATGATTAGTGGGCATGACTTAGAGGAAGAGTCAGTATCTGGAGGGTCATGAAAACCTAGAAAGGAGAAAGAGTATAAAGAAAAAGAGAACAATTGATAATGGCAAAGGCAGTAGAAAGGCTAAAGATAATAAGGATTGAGAGAGGCTATTACATTTGGCAATTAAAACTAGAGGGCAGCTTCACTTCAATATTGAAGCTGAAAGTCAAATTGCAGAGAATGTAAAAGTGAGTGGAGAGGAAGTAGAGAAATGAAATGTAGATGGCTTTCTTAAGGAATTTAGCCAAGAAGGGGAGAAGAGATATCAGATGTTATTATGTGGGAATTGTTGGATTAAATAAGGGTCTTATTTTTAAAGATAGTAAAGATATGTGCACATTTGGGGGCAGCAGGGAGGGAACTAATGTATAATGAGTGAGTAAAGATGAAAGAGAGAGTAGGGATTAGTAGGGCAGTTTGCTAGAAAATATGGGAGAGGATAAGATCAAGAATGCTTGTAGAGCTATATTCCTTGGCAAGGAGAAGAGCCACCTCATGATCATGCACAAGAATGAAAGAGTAGGTAGTTGAGAAAGATGTTTGAATGATAGGAGGTAAAGAGGAGGGAAGAAGGAGTTTTCTGTGAAAGATTTCATCTGGAACACTTATCAGCATAAGGTGAGATTCTTAGCTGAAAGGGTATCTTGGGGGGAGGTTCTTGAGGGGAGAAAAAAGATTGGAATAGCTACTGTGGTGAATGGAATGACAAATAGATTAAGAAGGCATAAAACGATTGCCTTTACACACTGAGGGTTCACTTGAGATAATGCAACATAAATTTGTTGTGGGAGCAATCAATGAAATTTCATGATTTTCTCTATTCCATTGAGCAACATGTTAATAGGAACAAAGGACGCAAATCGTAGGAGTGATAAGCCTAGGGCAGGGGTGTGAAATTTTCATTCAGTTAAAGGGCAGCTCACCTACCAGGAAGAAAAATCTGGGTTCAAGTTCACTCTCTGATTCACACTAAGTCAAATTTAACTACTTATTGATTTGGGCAAGTCTCAAAGACTATGTATTATAGAGAAGGCATTCACAAGCTTGCTTTGATAGAGGGAATTTTGTTTTTAAATTGGAAGTTCCACATATAAGGAAATCAGGGGCCCAGTTCCTAGGTAGTTAGGCATTGCAGTGGACATAACAAATATAACTCATGCAATTTTCACCTGAAGTGCTACAGGATCCAGATATCCTTCTTCTTTTTTGGGGTACACTGATCTTGCTTACCCAGCCTCAGTAGTTATGCTGGGAAGCTTTTAGCTAGCCTTCCTAATCCTTTACCCATGAATGACAGGGCTGAGTCTCTCGACTCCATGACTGTCTATTTTCCTACTGTCAAGGGTCATACTCCTTATACTCCTTCCTGTCTTGACTTTTTTTTTTTTACTAGTCCATTCCATGATGGGTCCTGTATTTCCTACTGGGAGAACAGATCTGCTGTCAGTCATAGAACCATTTGGGTAGGTTAGAAATATTCTTCATTCTTCTGAGAAGTGAGGAATAATTTTCTTTCAATGGCTGCATTTTTTTCCAATGGTGTCTCTTTTCTTTGCTGTCTTCTCCTCAGAGTTCTTTTGCCTCCACTAACTGATTCCTTAGTAAGTGTGTAGATGTGTTTTAAAGTACACACCAGGGACATTACCAATTCTTTGCCAGTCACTGGTTAACTTTCCCCTATTTCCATCAGAGGAACACTGTACCTCCTAAAGGGCTAACAAAGTAAAAATCCCTTTTTCAGTTAGTGTAAGATGTTAACACATTATTACCTCTGTGACTTGTCCCTTACTTTCTGTGACTGTGGCTGTTTGGCCTTTGTTTTTGAAGTGGATCAATGACAACTCAAGGTAATGCCTTGACTTGAGCATTAATTGGATTTAAGTGAGGCAGAATTGCAGTCACCAGCCTCAGTCTCTCTTACAGTCATCAAAGTCTAGTATGGAGGCAAAAGTCAGGATACCAGGCAAAGACTCAGGATGAGCTTGGTGTTTTCTAAACACAGCACTTGCTTCAGCCATCTTCATGGCCATTGAAACAAATGTCTACCCCAAGCATTTGAAGACTTTCTGTGATTAAATTAACTGAGATAGGTGAAAATCAGTTGATCTGAGGTGTCCTGAAAACTCTCTCTCTGTCAGATAGATACCCATGCAAAGATACCTGTGTAGCTGGGATATGATTTCCTAAGTAAATGAAATACATATACCCTTTGACCAACTTAGTATTTTTATTATGCTTTTAAAATGTGGCAAGTTCATAATAAAGAATTTCCTTATAATTTCTATTACTCAGTTAGAACTAAAATATTAAACTCCTTACATGTCCAAGAGACACAAACAGGCTCACACTCAATAAAAGAAATGCCTAAAACTTGGACATTTAATGTATCTATTCAGTGACAGAAGAACAATGGACCATGGCTTAATATTTTGGGCTTGATCATAGGTAAGGACAGTATCATTAGCAGATTCATCATTGGATACCAAAGAAAATGCTAGGTCTTCTCAGTGAATGCCCCAAACACTTGCTATTCTTCTGGGCTGATTTATATGGGAAGCTAGGTTATACTGGATTCTGGCTCAATTTTTATTTCACCTCAAGCAGGATCATTTTTTTTTTCTTATGAGCTTCTCCTATGCTTTACTTTGAGCCCATTGTAATTGAAATAGCTAGGGTCTAAGCAGTAAATATTAGCCTCCTTTTTCTTACTGTGCCTGATTTAGGTGTCTTCTCATTCAAATTTGTGTCACTTAAGAATAGGAAAGTCAGAATTCAGAGCTATTTTGTAGTTGAGGCGTTTATCTCAATGTATACTTAGTAATCAGATTGGGTAGAACGCTAACACTAAATATTTGTAAGCTTTTTGAGTTATTCTTTTGGGTGGGAGACAAGAACAGAATTGGTAAGATAGATGGGTGACAAGCTCTGGTTCTGATTTTTCTGTGCTTTAATGTGAGTCAGTAAGGTAAGACAAGGGACAGACACAGTTCCCTTCTCCCATTTTCCTTTCACTCTTTTCTGCATCTGAGCATGTGATCCTTTTAAATTTTAGGTTTTTTAAGAATCCAGTCATACTGCCTTCCCCCACACAGCTGAGACGCTCTCTAATGCAAACACTCTAATGCAAACACTTCACTTCACTTTGTCCTGGCTAAGGTTTACTGAGTTTTCAACAGCTCTTCCAGCAATGACTTTCAGAAGGTAGATCTAGGAAGGCTGTTGTGTGTGTCCTTCATTCCCAAAGAGGACCTTGACATCAAGATGATGACGTGACTTGTAACTGGCTTTGATTTGAGTGATGGAGGGCTGTGCAAGGTCACCAACCTTGCTTTCTTCTCCTATGTCATCTGGATCCAATGGCCTGATATTCATCAGAATGGCAGGAGATGGCCCAGGATGCAGTGGGAGACCCTGACCCTTTCAGGCTAAGGTCTTATAGCATTCTTGCTTTGAATGGGATACACCCATTCAATGAAAAGGTTTCTTTAAGTAGTAGAATTATTAAAGGGATGGCCCGTTTAATAAAAAAATAAAAAAATAAACTGGGAGGAAAAGACCCTCAGGGTTCCTGGGTAAAAGAGAAGAAATTACTATTTAGTATTTAAATCTGCTCTGTGCTAGGTGGGTGGGGACTTGTATTCCATTCTATGAGCTCCAGAGTGAATTAGGTTTGAGGCTTGATCTTTGAGCAAGAAATATAGACAAGAAGGCTGTTATAATTAATCTGGAATAAGTGTTGCCATAAAAAGAAATATGAGCAAGAACTGATATTCCTTATCCTTTTGCCCATTAGTGTCTTAAAAAATTGTCACATCACTTCCATGACCCAGAGTATATTATAGTGACTACAGAAACATGCAATGACAGTGCAGAGTGTCTTTGGTTTAGCTGGACACATACATCTTCACTCCCTTGCAAAGTTGGACTTTTGTGTAAATGATTGAAAGTGGAAATTTGTCATTCCTGAAGGATCTGCTACTATAATATAGGACAAGAAGAAAAATCTTTTTTAGTACTATTAGACTCTGCCAAGTTGTTTATCTATTTAGGCTTCTGGGTGCCTTCCAATATGGCCTTGTGACATTTAAAAAATTATTGCTCTCTTAGCAATAATTCACAAGAGAACAATCAGTTCTAAAAATTAAGCTTAATGGTAGTGCAATTTTACTGTTACTTCTCCAAATAAATGTACTCAACCAGCAGTTTCATCAAACTAGAGTGTGAAACCTTATAATATATTCTAATGTTACTAAACATATTCTTTTTCAGATCAAAGAGGTCAAGTCAGCAAATATCAGACCAAACAGGGGAAATGTTGTAATTTTCAACTCTATGTATTAGAGATCCAGATTATCCTGGATGGATTTCCTATCCATTTCCCCCCTTAATTTGATTTTCCCGATTTTGCCCCCATGACTCAGCTGTAGTCTCACCTTGGAACTTTTCTTAGAGCCAAGGACTTCTTCACTCTTGGAATATCCATTTGTCTATGTGACTTTCTCTCACTGAGGCATAACACTCTGATATATTGACCTCTTTCTTCCATGGATGAGTTCCTCTTGCGAGCTCTATTTTAGGGAGAGACCCAGGTCAGTCAACCTTCCTTTCAGTTTCTGACTTTCTGGACTTTGGAACTTTATACCTATGCAGGGGATCTTGCTTTCTGTTTTTATTTTCCAGCATGTTTAGACTGATTAGGACTGAGAATTATTCCTTAAATTCTTCACCTTAAAAACAAACCATGAACTTTACATATGAATGAATTTTATCATGTAATTTGCTTCGTATATATGTATCTAATATTAAACATAGCACACTTCAAATATTGTGTTCAAAACTGTGATATTTTTTTCTTAATACCAAAGTCCATTACATTTTCTGGGTTAATTTATAGTCTATGCTACTTGTCTATATAAGGTATCCCAAAAATCTTAGTGCAGTTCCAGTTTATTAAAGTTAAAGCTGCACCAAGACTTTTGGAGCACTCTGTATTAGGGACTATATATAAAAAAAGAGATGTTAGAGCAAATGTTAGTGATCAAATGGACACTGGCAGTCCTTATGTTTAAGCCTCATATTTTATAAATGAGGAGCCTGATGTTCAACAATGTAAAGGCCATACAGGTAGTAAGTAGCAAAATCTGAACTCAGAATCCTGACTTTTTTGACTAAAAGTCTAAAGCAAGCTCTATTTTCCTTGAAATTAAAGTGAGTAAAATATAAATCTGGTGATGGTAAACATTTTTAAATCCCCACTAATTGCAACATACTATGCTGTGTTCTGGAGGAGATAGGTTGATGAAATAAAACATGCTCCCTGCCTTCAAGGAGCTTATAGTTCAATAACTGTTACTTTTGTTGGGTCATATGGTATTCTTATATAGGATATCTCATGATGCATTAGGTTTCTGTCCAATTAGGGATGTGAAAGACTGTACTACATGTCTTATTAAATTCATAGTGGTCTTTGGAAAAGGAAAAGATAGGACAGCTTTAGAGTGATTTTAGTAACTGTTGCTGTTTCCCTCCCAGCCTCATGTCTTTCTTTTCATGGCCTCATTAAAGGGGCCATGCCCTGGCTACTGCTTAAACAGTCCTATTCAATGAATAGACATCACCTCACCCTAAGTGAGTACTTGCAAAGACCTTGGCCTAAAACGGCCAAGGTCTCCCAGTGCATCCTGGGTCATCTCCAGTTATCCTGATGAATATCTGGTCAGTGGATTCAGATGGCTCTGGAGAAGTGAGACTGGTGACCTGCACAGCCCTCACTAAGAACCAAGTCAAGTGCAAGTCATGTCATCATTTCCCTGATGGCATAGTCTTCTTTGGCAACAAAGGACAAACAAGAAGCATGGTCTTAGTAAGTTTTTCTATGTGCAAAGTATCTCTTACAATTACAAATGTCAAATGCTTGTGCATAGCATGAAGTCTCAAAAGCTTTTTCGGAATTCTTGAAATGTCTGCAACCTGCTAGAAAATTATAGTTTTCTTTTTATATGGTTTATAGGAATCTAAATTGTAGGATAGGTGTTAGGACTTTGGACCTGGCTTTTAGGACAATTTAAAAATATGAGAAACTGGTCCCCACCTTTGTAATTTGAGGCTAAGACAGGTAAAATAATTTGACCAGGATCACACAGTTCTTAAGTATCTGAGGCCAGATTTGAACTGGTATATTCCTGAAGCCAAACTCAACCCTCTATCCCCTGTGTCACTTAGCTGCCACTACTTAAATTACAATTTCCTAGAGTTCAAGAAGCAATTTAACTTGACCGTGACAGTATATAAATGTAATTAGTACTTACAGATGATTAAGATGTTCATGTATTTCAACTTTCAAAACATCTGTATTCCCCATCCTTAGTCTTTGTAACACTCCTCCAACAGTCCCAAATTTCTCCCATCAAGTGACCCATGACCTTTCCTTGGTACATACCCTTGCTCCTGAGATCAGAAATTTTCACTGAGAAACATCTCATTATATGCTACCCGAATCTTGCTTACTGATGGCTCAGTAGTAAATGAGCCCTAAGTAATTCAGGTAAATGGTCCTAAATTACACACTTCATCTATTTCTCCGGTGTAGGGAAAGGGAGTGGGGTTACAAGTTATTACTAAAAAGATCTAAACCATAAGAGTTCCTCCAAACCGTAGTAGTCCCCAGAACTAGGATCATACCATAGTTATTTTAGACTAACTTTTGTCCTGTTTAGTTCCTCAATTGTAATTCCTCTGTATACAATTAATTAATATAAGAGTCATGGAGATTTAATGGCTGGTCATAGTTTTCTATGAGACAAAATCAGGTATAAGAAATAGCTTACAGAAACAGAAAAATCATTAGGAAATGCTAGTCTACTACAGTTATAGGGAAAAGACCTTCACTGTCTTTTTCCTGATTTCATTGACAAATGCCAGTAGTTTCAGTACATTCTGGCCACATACATCATTTTTTTTCTTTCTGAATAATCCTGGGACTCTGGAGTCAAGTGTGTAATACCCAGACTCTAATCTTTGAACTCATATAACAAAACAACCACATGAGTTTCTCTCTATTTCTAACTGTCATTGTTTTATGGATGCCACAGTGACAAAACTGTGAGACATTCCTCACCCTCCATCCCTCCCCAATCCTATAAAAAGTACCATCAGGCTAGGGGTGGAAATATAACACAACTGGTCTTCAGTCAATGAAGGCCAGAATGAGCTCTTTTATACTGAAGTTCTCAGGGACTCAGTTTTGTCTTCAGTAAAACAGGAATGATAATAGTGTTATATGATACGAATAATGATACATTAACTATCCCACAGGATTATTTGTGAGGAAGGAACTTTGAAAGTCCTGAAAATCTTTTATTAGTACATCTCAGAAACTCAAGGAGCTGAAACCAAGAGGAAAAGGAGGGAGTAATAGGGAGATAGTAGGAACAAGATATAAGAAAGGGAGAAGTCAGATTATGTCCATAGTTTTAACGAATAAGGACTTTGGTAGTAAAGATATTGTAGATGCATAAATGTTTGCTATAGAAAAGCAATTGGTAAATGCTTGCTTGTGTTGTGCAATTTCCTAGTTAATTATACACTAATAATGTTTGCTTTTGTTTCATATGCATTAGTCAGGTCTTCCCAGTACACTAATTAAGGCCAGTAGCTCCGTAGAACAACAGAGCAGACAAGGGTATGGTGAGGACACTATTGCCCTACACGCATTTGCCTTAGGCAAGTAAACTTCATTGGAAAAATCATCACTCCTTTGACATCTCCTCTTGTTAATTATTTCTCTCAGACTGGAGTAAACATTTCTGGCTTTAGAGTGTTGCTTTACTTCTAGCCTCTCCCCATTAGATTTGGTATTCGCTGTCAATTTTGACTTGATATAGCCTAATCTCTGGTTTACTTTTTAAATTTTTAATCATGGCTTGGATTTTTCCCCAGGAAAGGGCTTCACTTAGATTTTGATGCTTCCCCTCTTAGGGTCCAGACCTATGATTTCATGGGTAAAAAGCAGAATTATGTCAACTAGATAATGTTCTGGTGATACAAATTTAACCTGATCCATTTTCGATCTAGGCTGGCTTACTCCTTTCTAAGCAACCTGGTGGCCCCCTGCTTCTGAGGGCTCACCACACAAGTGTTTTACTTAGTGCAGACAATCAATGTAGATTACTGTAGCCTAGAGCTCCAGAGTTCAAGAGATCTTTCAGAGTCAGCTTCCTCAATAGCAGGGAATATAGACCTGTTTCACCATGCCTAGTCTATAGTGCTTATTACACAGATCCCTTTCTAAAGGCTAAGCAAAGATATACAGAAAGATTGCTTTTTTCTCTAACTTAGGCCTTCTCTGTCTTTTGAGTCTTCTCTGAAGAGATTTTTTCAGAACTATATCAACTATGCCTAAAGTAGTTTTAGCACTAAAGCAGATGACAAATTCTCACTAAAGGATATTGTTCTGTAAAGTTGTATTGGGAATGCATTCACTTTTAGCTCGGTTGGCATTAGTGAAAACATTAGACAGGAAAACTTACCAAGTAATGGTACATCATCATTTTCTTATACATATGAAAGTCATTAATCAGTTCTGAAGTTCATTTCTGATATTATATAATTCTCCGGACCTCCCAATTAAGGGATATTTGATGAAGTGGAGAGGGCAGAATGCACATGGAGTTCAAATCCAGCCTCAGGCACTAGTTGGATTACCCTGGGCATATCACTTAACCTCTCTATGCCTCAATTTCCTCAACTATAAAAAATAAGGGGTTTAGATCTGGCCTCCAAGGTCCCTTCTAGCTCCAAATTTATGTTCCTGTCATATATATATATATATTCACACACATATATACATATATGTAGATATGTACACATATGCATATATATCCAATCTCATATATACAGATATATTAATTAGATATATTATCACATATATAATGATATATATCTATATCTACTTATTCTAGGATGGAATACAGATGTTTTGAAAGTTGAAGCACATAAACATCTTAATAATCTATAAGTACTAATTACATCTATATACTGTCAAGGTCAAGTTAAATTGCTCCTTGAACCCTAGGAAATTGTAATTTCAGTTAAGTAGAGGCAGCTAAGTGACACAGGGGATAGAGGATTGAGTTTGGCTTCAGGAATACACCAGTTCAAATCTGGCCTCAGATACTTAAGAGCTGTGTGATCCTGGTCCTATTACTTTACCTGTCTTAGCCTGAGTTTCCTGTTCTGTAAAATGGGGATAATAACAGCACCTACTTCCCAGGGTTGTTGTGGGGATCAAACGACATGATATTGCTAAAGCAATTAGCACGATGCCTGGCACAAAGTGCAATATAAATGTCAGCTATTATTTCCTTATTACCACTTCACAAGGTTATCGTGAGCATCAGCTGGGATGATGTATATAAAGCACTTTGCAAATCTTACGGTGATTTAGAAATGCTAGCTATTATTATATATAGGAATGCAAATTATGGAATAATTAGGACAGTCTAGTGTTCATCCCTTTGCTCAATACATTTGTAATTTGAAAAGGTTGTATGTAATTTGAAGTTTGGCAAATAGAATTGCATTTTAATGATACTGGGAGCATTGATTAGATAAAGGAATATTGTGAATCTTTTTAAAAAAAGCAATTTCAGCTTCATTTTGTCGTTCTAGATTTTTTTTTTCATGAAACTTGGAGTCAGAAAATCCGAGTTTGAATATTAGTACTGCTACCTGTGACTTTAAACACATCACTCAGAATCTCTGGGCCTTAGTTTCCTCATCTGTAAAATGGAGTGAGTCCTGGGAACCTCACAAGATTTTGGGGGGACAGTGTTTTATGAACCGTATAGAATTTTGAATTGTTATATTTATGAATAATCAAGTTGTACCATATATTGTATCATCATCATTATAATGAACAAACAAGGGCATAGTAGATAGAGTACCAGGCCTGGAGTTAGGAAGACCTGAGTTCAAATCCAGCCTCAGACGCTTAGTAGCTATGTGACCCTGGACAAGTGACTGACTCCTGTTTGCTTCAGTTTCCTCATCTGTAAAATAAACTGGACAAGGAAATGATAAACTACTCCAGCGTCTTTGCTGAGAAAACCTCAGATGGGATCATGAAGTCAGACGTGACTGAAACAACTGAGCGATAGTAATAAAATGAACACATAATAGAGGCAGCGAATATTGTATTGTGGTGGGTTCAGGAATGTTGCTTCTGCATATCACTCATCAGGATATGGCTGCCTATGTGACAGCAAGCTTGTGAACATGTACTGGACCTGGCCTGATTAAAACAGGTTGAAACTGGCTTTGTGATGCAGCATGTCTGTTTACACTTACGACTATGGGAAACTATGACCAAATAAAGTATAAAGAAAATAAGGGGAAGAGGGCTCAGAAATGTGGGGAGTGGGATATATAAACAGCAGTGGAGACTGATGTGGGGGGTTGCATTGCCAAGGCAATATTCACAGCACCGTGGGCGACTATAGATATGCTGGAGAGGTTCTCAATTGCAAAGTATAAAAGACTCTCTATATAAAAAGTAAAAGAAAAACTTTTATTTAGACACCATAAAGCCAAACTCCAGAACCAGAAAGCAAAATCTGTCATGGTGACCAAGATAAACATGATAGCTGGAGGCGGACAAAGCCATTCCCAAGCCTCCCCTCTCTGCCTGGGCATTCTCACAAGCAAACACTCCTGACCCTTACCTTTGCCATGCCTGCTGGCCTGCTTCCTCTCTCCTCTGCCTGGACCACACTCATTCACTATCTCCTGGTTCAGTTCCCCCCTTCCTGTTTCACTTGTTCAACAAGCTCCTCCCACTACATATGTCTTAGGCTTCCAGGTAATTTAAACAGGTCATATGGGCCTATTAATTAATGGGAAAGATCTTCCCATTTAAATTGCTGGGTTTAGGTGCTCTGGATAGTGCCCAGCCACTGTTGAACAGGGGAGGGAAATGGGCATCAGGAATAGGCAATAAGAAGCTGTACAATTGTCCTAATGGGTGTGCCTATCTGTTGGACACCTGCTCTTGCAAGAACCTTAATAAATAAATATTTAATATTACTAATTAATATTATTAAATTAATAAGTATTATGTATGTTATTTACATATATTTATTATATATATTTATATTTATATATATTTATTTATAATACATAATATTTAAATTATATTATAAAATAAATAAATAATATTATTAAATTTAATTAATGAATAAAAGTCTAAATAAACGAACAGATGAATAAGTAAAAAAAAATAAAAATTCCTGGTTCACCAAAGCTTCGTGCAGTTCTTGGTAAGTCACTTGTTTCTTACAATGGGAAGTGAATATTTAGACAACTTATTCATAAGATATTTTCTGTGAGTTTACAGACAAGAACATTAGAAATGGTCAGAAAGGGGTAAAAAATAACCTTCCTTTCCTCTTTGCTTACAACATGTTTCTCAATTCTTTCTTATTACACAGACTATGTATGGCAGCCCTGAGGGTTTTCAGACAATAAATCTGTCAAACTGATCCTAAATAGGTAACTGTAGCCCCAGGAGGGTGGAGAATTCTTGCTTCAGTTATAAGCTTCAGTCCTCTGAGACTGCATAACCTTATGCTTACCAAGTGAATAACCCAGTTAAATTTGCCACCTTAATCTGAGAATAATCTAACATTCAAGATATTTTGCCATTAGCATTACGTCAAAGTGGGTGAAAAGGCAGTGAGATAGGTTATCCATTGCCTTATGTGTCTGCTGAAAATAAACTGAAGAAGAATAATAGCTGTGCTACCCAAGGTCACAAGTGCTAGAGCCAGCACTGGAACCCACCTTCTCTGAATCCAATCCTCCATTCCATACTCTTGCAAAGAAGTGGGATATGATCCCTATGAACAAGGAAAGGAACAAGCATTTATTAAATACTCACTGTGTGCCATGAACTGTGGTGACTGCTTTAAAAATATTATCTCTTTGCTGTTTACTTTTTCATGATTCTTCTCATTCTTGTGTTTGAAAGTCAAATTTTCTGAAATGTAGTGGGAGGAAAGAGTGTGAAATGGAATGGGGTAAATTATATCTCATTCAAGAGGCAAGCAGGAGAATTTTTAGTGGAGGGAAAAAGAGGAGAGCTGAGAAAAAAACAATTAGTTTACCCTCATCACATTCGACTAAAGGAAGGAATAAAATGCACACTCATTTTGGTATGAAAACCTATCTTACAATACAGGAAAGTGAGGGAGAAGGAGATAAGCAAGGGGGGGGACGATGGAAGGGAGGGCAATGGGAGGAGGGAGAAATTTGAAGTCAACACTCTTGGGGAGGGACAGGATCAAAAGAGAGAATAGAAACAATGCGGGGCAGGATAGGATGGAGGGAAACACAGTTAGTCTTACATAACATGACTATTATCAAAGTCATTTGCAAAACCACACAGATATGGCCTATATTGAATTGCCTGCCTTCCCAAAGGGAATGGATGGGGAGGGAAGGATGGGGAGAATTTGGAACTCAAAGTTTTAGGATCAACTGTTTAGTATTGTTGTTGCTACTAGGAAATAAGAAATACAGTTAATGGGGAATAGAAAGTCATCTGGCCCTACAGAACAAAAGAGAAGATGGGGACAAGAGAAGGGAGGGATGATAGAAGAGAGGGCAGATTGGTGATAGGGAAAATTAGAATGCTTGGAGTATTGGGGTGTGGGGAGGGGATAAATAAGGAGAAAATTTGGAACCCAAAATTTTGTGAAAATGAATGTAAAAAGTTAAATAAATAAATTTATATTAAAAAAAATATTTCTCATTGGATCTTTACAACAACTCCAGGGAGAAGGTGCTGTTATTATCCCCATTTTATAATTGAGGAAAATGAGGCAGACAGAGGTTAAGTGAATTGCCCAGGGTCACACGGCTACTAAATATCTGAGGTTGTGTTTAAGCTCCAGTTTTCTCATTCCAGGCCCAGTGTTCTCTCCATTGTATCACCTAGTTCCAGTTAAATTATTATCCTTCGGTTTCTCACTGTTCTAGGCTGGGCCTGGCTCAGGCCAGTCTGTTTGTCGTATATGTTTCAACTGGAATGAACCAAATACTTGCAGGCAATTCAACAGAGATTTGCTCAGCTGTAGCAAGGGAAGGATATTTGACAAATCTACGATTGTGTGAGTTGATTTAGCTCGGTAAAGCTTCTCAGTTTCTGAGCTGCTTATTGTGGCCAGCTAAGCATCAGAGATTATTGGTACTCAGGTGATCGGAAAGTGATGTCAAAAGCCTGAACCAGGGGTGAACCTTCAGCCTTGAGTTCACATGTGATGCTCTCAGGTTCTCCACTCCTGACGCCATCAGTCTCCTGAAGCAATCAAGTCTTGAGGACCATCTCAGTACTTTTTAATAAGAAACAAACCAGCAAACAAGCCTGACTTTCTTGAGGGTGGGCAGGTCAAGACATTTGTTCCACCCCTAGTATCCCCATCACTGCTTCAAATTTTGGGAAATGAGCACAAAACACTCCGAGGTAGAGGCAAAGTCTTTCCAAAGGCTGCTGATATCTGGTAATTCATAAATGGAGTAACTCAAGTCTGATTACCATCCAATGATTCCCTTTCCTATTATTTTAAATTAACTTTAAAATAGAATTCAGGCTTTGATTAATCACCAATCGGGGTTTGGTGTCATTTGTATTATTTACAAATCTTTCCTAAATTCCATATTGATCACCAGTTAGGGTTCACACCATGCTAGGACAGTGCTGCAATTGCTTTCCGCAGCTGCTTCTCATTTCATGAGCTGGTATAACATTTTCCAACTTTGTGATTTTCTTTTTAAATTTATTACAGTTTTGATTTCCTGCCACGGTAATGGGGGCTTTTTTATGGTTGTGCAGATGATTGCCTCTGTTTTGGTAAACTCTGAAATATCCCTGTCCACTGTCAGATAACAGCTTAGAATTTCCTTTTATGGTAGTTCTTAATTGGGTTCCTGGTTCATACACTCTGTCATTTGTTTTACTAGGACAGCCTGTGTTTTAAACCCCTGCTCTATCGGCCCAGGATGTTATTGAGGCAAATAGCTCAGCAAGTTTTATAAATGATTACAGAACAGGAGGGAAGCATCTGTAATTATAGAAGCCCATTAAAAATGAGACATTGGATGAAGGCTCAGGTTATATAGTTTTCTTATGGTGTTGTATAATTAAGATCATAATAGCTAACATTTATGTAATGCTTTAAGGTTTGCAAAGGGTTTTACATACAATATCTCATTTGATCCTTGCAATAATGGTTTGAGACAGCTGTTGTTATTAACTCTGTTTTACAGATGAGGTTAAATGACTTTCCTAGGGTCACCCAATCAAAGGCAGGCCTTTCTGATGTACTATACCATATAGACTGCCTCATAGATTAATAGAATCTCAGACCTGAAATGGATCTTAGAAATAAATAACTTTAGCTACCCCCCTCATTTTATAGATGAGGAAAGTAAGCTCCAACAAAATTCAATGACACCCAACATTACCTCTAAAGTTTGTTTAGTAGCATGGGTTAGTTTTACCTTACCCCAATTCCCCATCCAACATTTGCCAAATGGAACATGAAACACAAGACTACTTTAATTTATTCAGTTCAGTTCTCTGACATGATAAATTCTCTTACTACAAAAAATGTGTGCAAAAAACTGAGAGCTCACATTAGTACTTTTAATTCTAGGTATGGAAGATACGATACTTTATTATTATATAGTGGAAGTAAGCTGATCTAAAATATTAATTGACAGAGCTACACTTTACTTTCATTCCTCTTTTCTTTTTGTGTAACTTTTATTTAAAATGCCTATCTGCTTTTAAACTACACTTTGTTCTTATGATACTGAATTTTGATATTAGTGTTACATCATTCCCTTATTCTGTAAAATGTAAGCTATTTGAGGCCAGAAACTGTTACCTTTTTGTGTTTGTATCTCTAGTGACTATCATATTAATACCTGCTTAATAAATACTTACTGGATTAATTTATTTCTAATGGAATCAATCAGTTGCTAATGAATACTTAATAACCTTTGTTATAACACACTTGACACTTTAGACAGAAAATCCATCTGAGCCATTCCACACAATTTCCATTGAGGTTTTCATATCATAATTTTGCCAAAGTACTGCTGTTATGTGGCTCACAAAATTCTAATCTGTAACAAAAATCCCTTAGACAAAGCTCTGAATATGATCAGTCAAGTTTTTAGGGAGTCTGGTGGTCCCTAATCAATTGGGTCTAAGACCTTTCTCATGGTCAGGGACCCTGACGCTAAGGGGCTGAGGGTTTTTTTATAAGTCTCAGGGAATCTCTAGGGAGGTCTCCTGTTCCTTGGAAAATTTCTTCAGAAGTGTGAAAACTCCTGTGACTGGCTAATCTTCAGAAGTGATGGGGCTTCCATGATGGGCAAAAGGCAATGTCCATCAATGACCAAAATTTAGCCATCCTATTTCTCACAGGTCATGAGACCCTGTCAGCAAGGTCTTGACCTTTCACAGTTCTGACCTCAGCAGAGATTTTTCAAAGGTCACAAGATCCTGTCATCAAGGTCTTAGGCCTTCTGAAGTCCATCAATTACTAGTATTTGATCAATTTTATCCTAGGGTCCAAGGAAGTTGTGGTTTTGAAATAAAGGTCACCAAGAAGAGCATGGAAATGATCCATAGAGATGTAATACATTTTTATTTTATGCTTCTGACAGACCTAACTGTATGAAACTATCTGATAAATCACATGTGAATATAATCATCAATACATGGTAGATTAATCGATCATAACTCTTCCTCACAGCATTAACTAAGATAATTAACTTGCTCTTAATCCTATTCTGCTTAATTTACTAATACAATTACTGATACTCACTGAATCACAATGAACTGAATAAATGATGATTAAATTGTATGAAGGTATCAAAATTATCATCCCAGTTATTAGGAGATGTTTGGTATTATTATTCAGATAGATTAATTTTCATATCTGACAGTAATGAATGGACTTACTACTTACCTATGGCATCAACTTAGCAAATATTAATAAATATGAGCATTTCAATATAAAAAGAAAATCAAAAGACTATCATCGATAAAATTGTGAAGTTCTGATATACAGCTTAAAAAGTGTCTAATTTACCATGGTAGTGACAAAGCTGTTCTACTTGTCTTTGTCCACTTTCATGCTTCTTTCCACTCTGTTACATTTTTATTGGTGAAATGAAATTCTTTCTTTCCTTTGTCTTTTTTTGTATTACTATCATTACCTACCAACCTACCACCTACCAACGAACCTTCCCTTGTAATAAGTATTAACAAGCAAAATAAATCAATATATTGGTTATGTCTGAAAATGTATGTCTTGTTATGCATCATCTCTAGTCTATCACCTCTCTGTGAAGAGGTGGGAAATATGTTTCATAATTAGTTTTCAGAAGTCATGATTGGTCTTTAGATTGATTAGAGATTTGAAGTCTTTTGAAATTGTTTTCTTTTACATTACTGTGGTAATTGTATAAATTTTTGTACTGAGTTGACTCATTCTGTATCAATTCATATAAGTTTTCCTAAGTTTCTCGGACTTCATCATTCTATCTTTTCTTTTCTTTTAAAAAATTTATTTTATTCTGAACTTAAGAAATAAAACAAATATTTCCATAATGTAGTAGGATAGAAAAAAGACAATTATACATGAAACTACAAATCTGTTATGTACAACTTGCTATTCATTTGAAATATATAATAAAATTATTATGTAACTTTCTTTTTCCTCCCTTTTTTTTCTTCTCTCCCTCCCCTCATGGCTCCCACTAGGTATAAGTATATATACATATGTAAATTCATTCTATATCATTCTGTTTATAAGTTCTTTCTGCCCAAATATCTATCTTTTCTTGTG
The DNA here is from genome assembly GCA_023548195.1 of Bettongia penicillata ogilbyi. Classification (NCBI taxonomy): domain Eukaryota; kingdom Metazoa; phylum Chordata; class Mammalia; order Diprotodontia; family Potoroidae; genus Bettongia; species Bettongia penicillata. The sequence continues at coordinate 919,825 of JAJHZJ010000066.1, read as the reverse complement.
GCACAGTAAGACCACATTATATTCATATATACCATAATTTGTTCACTCACTTCCCAATTAAAGGGTACTCAGTTTTGTTTCCCATTTTCTGATATAAAATGTCTTGGATATTTGGGGGCTCTATACTTTTTGGAGTGTAGTTTGAGCTTGTCTTCCAGTATAGCTGGACAAATTCAAGATACCACCAAATAAATGGGCTTATCCTCTAAGAATTCCTTTTGTGATGGCATTTGCTCTTTGTGGAATTTCAAAAGTTTTAATTTGCATTTCCTATTATTAGTGAGTTGGAACTTTTTTTAACATGGTATTGATAATTTGAATTTCTTCTTTTTTTGGAGAACTGGCTGTCCATACCCTTTGACCATTTATCCAGTGATCCATATTGTTTGATATACATACATAAACACATGTATATGTTCATGTGTATATGCATACATATATATGTATATACATATATACATAAATACACATATCACTCTATATCTTGGACATCAAATTTTTTTAAATAGAAATTTACCAAAAAGATCTTTTCTCAAGCCATACCAGCTAAAGCCACAATGATACAGAGGTCTATGATTTCGCCTACCACTTCCCCTCAGACCCAAAAAAAGTATCCCAAGGTATTTTACTCAAATGCCTCATGAATAGCAGTTTTCTACCCCTCCAAACCACCAGTCTTACCTTCAGATTGTTTCCAATAGCCAATTTTCAGGGCAAGCCACCTACAAAGAGAAACAGTCCTAACTACTTCTGCCAGTGCTATAACCTGACTACTTTACCAACAACCATGATGGAAAATACAGAAAAGAAAGTTTCCACCACTAAACACCTTGTCATTTTCAAATGATCCAATGTCAGAAAAGAATATAGTTTTATCAAAGTGGAAATCATTCTCAAGAAGTTGGATTATCATTTGCCTTGCCACAATATCCTAAGGACCATTGGATGTAGAAGTCATAACCTCTTACATGTGTTGTCTTCCCCAATAGGATCTGAACTCCTTGAGAGCAGGAACTAAATTGACTTTCTCTCTGTTTCTTCAACACTTACCAGAGTATGTGTTACATAAGAAGCACTTAATAAATGTTTTCGTTCATTTATTTATTCCCAGTCAACTTCTAATTAGGTTCCTCAGTTGTGCCAGACTGCATTACAATTTTTCCCCAGAAGATTTTTGTTGAATAGTGACTGTTCTATTTTTTAGAATTTCTATTTTTAGATTTAGTTAGTTTTCCCAGTTTATTTTGTTAGTTATATGCTCAATTCATTGATCTACTTTTTCTCTTTTGTTAATCAAAGTGTTGGAAGCTACATAGTTTCCTCTAAGGACTGTTTTGGTTACATCCTCCAAGTTTTTTATCATTGTTTTCTTTTCTTTGATAAAAATTACTTATATTTTATGATTTGTTCTTTGAACCATGCATTCTTTAGAATTTTTCAAATTTCCTTTATTGTTTATGATTTTTATTGCATTCTGGCTGGTAAGGGATGTATTTAATATTTCTGCTTATCGCCAACTTTTATGAGTTCTCTATGCTCTAACATATGATCGCTTTTAAAAAGAGTTCCAATGAAGAGTGAAAAATATGTATACTCCTTATAAGTTCTATTCAGCAATGACCAAAAATTCATGCATATCTTCTTTTTCAGACGTATTCAGATCATTGCTCCTTTTCATTATTTATCTGTTATATTTGTCTTTGTCTGAAATAGACCTATCAAAATTTCTAACAAACATTGTTTTGCTATTTATTGTTCCCTATAGTTCATTTTGCTTTTCCTTTTAAGGATTTATATGCTTTGTTATTTGTTTTATATACACTAATATTGATATAGGTATATTGTCTATGGTGATTTTAATCATAATGCAATTTCCTTGTTGTTCTCTTTTAATCATGTCTATTTTTTATTGTTGCATTATCTGAGATCATGATGGCTATCCCTGAATTTTATGGATTCCCTTGAAATACATCAGATTTTCCTTCCTTCCTTCCTTCCTTCCTTCCTTCCTTCCTTCCTTCCTTCCTTCCTTCCTTCCTTCCTTCCTTCCTTCCTTCCTTCCTTCCTTCCTTCCTTCCTTCCTTCCTTCCTCCCTCCCTCCCTCCATCTCACTTCAAACACTTGACATTCACTAGCTGTGTGACGTTGGGCAAGTCACTTAACCCCAGCTGCCTCATCCTGGGTCATCTCCAGTCATCCCGATGAATATTTGGTCACTGGATTCAGATGACTCTGGAGGAGACGTGAGCTTGGTGACCTGCACAGATCTCCCTCACTCAAAACAAAGTCAAGTGCAAGTCATGTCATCCTTTCTCTGACAGCATGGGATTCTTCGGCAATGAAGGATGAATGCATGCTTTTCATCTGCTTGCCTTTCTATCTTCTATTTCTACTTCCATTTTCCTAACCTTCCAGCTTTAATTTTTTATGCTTTCTGCAAACAACTTCAAGTTTTGAAGGTTAGGTGACTGGTAGAATATTGATATTATCACTAACCTGCTACTTAAGAGATTTTCATGAATAAGAGCTGAGGACAACTTCTGATTGCATTAGGGCCTTTGCAATTATGCTAATTGTGCATCTACCCAGAAGGTAGTTGAGCAACCTACTGAAGAAGAAGCCTGCTATAAATAAAGCCTCCCTTAGGATCCCTTTGGAATAGAGCACCCAGAACCATAAACAGGCACTGAAAACAGAAAGTTAGCCTTGAGCAATCACATGAATTGCCCACAGGAGTTATCAACTCGGTGGAAATAGATCTGAGGATCCCACTTACAGCAAGTGTGAAGAAAGGGAAAGTTTTTCTTGAGAATGTTTTGGGGAAATGTCTTTTGTGGTAAAATGAAATTTATTAATAGTTTAAAAATAATTAGCATATGCACAGAATATATGCACAAATTAGCACATATTCTAGACAGGCTAGAACACTGGAATTAATCTAATAAGTTATTTAATAGAGATAAATGTGCAACCTTTAGCTCAAAGGGACAATTGCTTGTGATTCTTTGGTGGAGCTTGTGGAGTTGGTGAGAAATCCCTTAGGTGAGTCCCATATAATTGGCCCTTTGAGTCAAGGGTTACAAATCTGAAGTTTTACTCTGAATTGAAAAACTCAGTTAATCAAACACAAGACAGTCAGGCATGGTTAACAAACAATTCCTTTGAAAACAAAGAAAGCTGATGCAGTTTTAAATTGTATTAAGAGAGACCTAATTATCAAGGCTAGGAAGTTCTTAGTCCTGAAGTACTCTCCTCTGCATGATTAGCTGGGGTAGGATGATTAGTTCTGGACACCACATTTGAGTGTGTCCAGGGGAATAGCGGAAGAGACTTCTGCAAAAGAAAAAAAACAAAAGCCTTTGAGTGGTTTGCATTCATGTCTTCAGAAGATCTGTTGAGGCAGCTAAGAACACTTAATTTACAGAAGACTTAGGGGGCTGTTGTCATATATTTGAAGGACTGTCAGGTGGAAGATAGATTAGATTTATTCTACTTGACTTTAGAGGGAAAAAAACTAGCAGGAATATACTGAAGTTTTAGAGTTAAAAATGTATGTATGGTGTAAGGGATAACTTCCTGACCATTATCCCTAAATGTAATGGGATTCCTCACTTGGCAATGGGTTTCATCTCAATGGAGGTCTGCAAGCAAAAGATGGACTCTCAGAGTCACTCTCTGGCTGTCTTATGGGGGGGGGGGTTTGTTAATATATGGGGTAGAGGAGGGCACATGGGTGGTACAGTGGATAGAGTGCCCGGTCAAGTCACTTAACCCAGCTTGCCTCAGTTTCCTCATCTGTCAAATAAACTGAAGAAAGAAGTGACAAACCAGTCCAGTATCTTGAAAGGAAATTCCCAATTACTGTCACAAAGAGTCAGACATGACTGAAAATGACAGAACAACAAAAAATGGGGTAGACTAGATGGTTTCTGTGGTCCTTTCTAACACTGAAATTTTCGGATTACATATAATATTCTTCTGTGAATGGTAAAGTTAGGAACTAACATACCTGCCTGGGAGCAGATAATAAACTACAAGTCTGCCAAAGCTTTCCAGGAGGATCATAAGTACTCAACACAGGATATGTTGACTTGGCTTCCAGGTTTCAGAATGTCTATGCCAGAGTGGGTGACACAGTGTGACATAATGTCCCATTCAAAATACAGGGAAAGAAAAACTATCCCTTTCATCTTTTCATCAGTTGATTGAATTTCCAAAGCCTTGTGTAATCTTATGATTATATCCTGTGATATACTGATCCTGCTATATCCTGTCCAAATCTTTTAAGCAGTCTGTGAAAATTGATAGGGCAAATTGAGAAATTGGTTTGCAATTACCATAAAAATAAAAATCATGTTTTATAATTTTTTAAAAAAGCAACAGATACATCATCAATGTCTCAAATATGAAATGCATTTCTACCTGAACTACTTGACTTGTAGATTTATTTATTTTCTTCCTGGAATCTCTTCTTCTCTCCTCTTCCCAAAGCCTTGGACATTCTTTAAGACTTAGCTCGTCATATTTTCTCAGTAGTTTTCTTTGACCACTCCAGCCTTCAGTAATAATAATAATATTATCTAACATTTATATAGTGCTTACTATATGCCACTGTGCTAAGCACTTTACAAATATTATGTCATTTGATCCTTATTTTATAGATAAGGAAACTGAGGCAAACAAGTGCCTTGTCCAGGTTCACACAGCTGGTAAGTGCCTGAGGCCAGACTAGAACTTGCATCTTCCTGACTCTAGGTCCAATGTTCTATCCTCTTTTTCTTCCTCTGAACCTCATGCTACTTACTCCTCTTTTGATTCAGGTTTACTGATATATTTATAAGGTTCTTTTTAAAACAATGAAAAAAACTTTTATGATTTTTCCTCTATTATTAATTGCTTGGGGAGAAGGAGAAATTTCCATTTTTTTCCCACCTAATATCAAAATCCTAACATAAAGCTTTCATTCAATAAATAGACATTGGTTGATGGATTGCTATTATGCAAATACGTAGAAAAGAGAATGTAATGCATATCATGTAAACAGAGAATTTTAAAAGTGAACTGGTCAGCTCTAACACATTTGATTCATTTTTGTTGGGATAAGATTATGCACATCCTAAATTTCAAACAATCACTTCAGAAACTCATTTCCCAAAGATGCCAGACTTAGAAGCTCTTAACATATAGATAGAGGTTTTTCCATACCTGGTTCAGATGCAGAACCTTCATTTTGGATTTCTGAAGCCTAATCTGTGTTTCCTCAGGCAGAAGGTGAAATCAAATAGAAAGTAGGATGTTAAACACAGAGATAAAATGAGGAGCATAACTTGCTGCATCGAGGTGCTCTAAAAATTGCTTTATGACATTTTTAAGTGAAAGGGCCTATGAAAATGCAATTAAGGGAAAGGCTGAAAAAAAATCCAGAGAAGATGTGTGTTTGAGAAGGTCATGTCAAAGTTTGATGTTCAGAAATTCTCTTTGACTCTTTCTTGCCATAATAAGCGCAGCTCAGATTTAGTGTTTTAGATTTACAAAATACTTTCCTTGCAGCAATCATGTGAAGTTGGCAATATAGGTATTGTTAACATTCATTCTACAGTGGAGAGACTGAGTCTAAAAGAGATGAAGTGGCATGCCTATGGCCTTCCAGCTAGTAAGTGCTTAGTATGAAACAGAACAGTCTGTTGACTCTGTCTAATGTTCCCCATTCCCTTTATCTACTTTTATATTTATGGTGATTGAAAACCCATCTCTCAGCCTTTGCCTTATCAATTATCATGGACTACTTGAAAGATTTGGGCAAAATCTAGTAGGGATTATAGTATTATAGGATATGGTCAGAGGATCACACATGGCTTTAGAAATTCAATCAACAGATGGAAAATATGAAGGGGATAGATTTTCTTTCCTTTAATTTAAAATAATGGATAGCATATCACATTGTGTTACCGACTCTGTCATCTGCAGCTGGGTAGCATAATGGTTAGAGTGCTGGACCTGGAATTAGGAAGACCTGAGTTCAGATTTAACCTCAGACACTTACTAGTTGTGTGATCTTGAGCAGGTCACTTAACCTTTGTTTACCTCAGTTTCTGCTTCTGTAAAATGGGAATAATTATAATATCTACCTTCCAAGATCGTTGCAAGCATCAAGTGAGATTATATTTGCAAAGTGCAAAGTGCACATATTATACACAATATAAATGCTAGCTATTATTATTTGAGTATGATTTGATCCCTGATTAAATTTGGTAGTATGTGTGTGTGTGTGTGTGTGTGTGTGTGTGTGTGTATCTGGTCAATTATCTTTAGTTTCTATATATATCTACGTAGGTTTCCCCTAGTTCTCCCCCCGCTACCACATGTCTTACAGCTAGGAATTGACTTTATGAGAAACAGAGAAGAAAACCCTCAATGTTGTGTAACAATCCCTTCCCCCAGTCTTCTCCATCACCTGTCTGAATAATCACAATATTAGATCTTAATTCTTGAGAGTCTTGAAAAGACTTGAAAGAGGCAGTATTATATGGTGGGAAAAGGATTAGAAATCATAAGAAGTGAGTTCAAATTCTAGTTTTGACACATGCTGTTTAAGTGGGGAGAGTTCTCCCCATTTTAATTTATATAGGTGGTGCAGTAGATAGTGCTGGGTCTGGAGTCAGGAATACTCATCTTTGTGAATTCAAACCTGGCCCCAGACACTTAGTATCTGTGTTATCCTATTTGCCTCAGTTTCCTCATTTGTAAAATATGCTTGAGAAGGCAATGGCAAACCATTCTAGTGTCTTTGCCAAGAAAACTCCAAAAGGGGTCGCAAAGAGTTAGACACAACTGAACAACAGCTGAAGTCTCAGAATGTAATTATAAAGCATAAATGAGGTGTTAAACTATAGAGATGTGCTTATTCCCTGATTCCTTTATAAGGTGAAAATACCTCTCTGATTGAATCAAGGAAGGAACAACATGACTGTCTGAACAAACAAATTAGCCATACCTCTGGGGGCTTAAATAGCTAACACCTGGATTAATTTCATCAGTTCTAAATAGAGAGGGAAAAATCACATGCTTGGAAGTGCTTTGTGGAGGTGACCCCTGCAGGAGTAAAAGAGAGAATTTCTCTCTTTCCCAACTACACAGGCCATATAGTTTTAGAAGAGAGCTACTGGGAGATGTTGAATCCACCAGGGAACACTTCATATAGGCACAGATCAACAGAGACAGTCACCCAATGAAGGAAGCAGCTTCAGAGTGTGATCCTGGCAGAGAGAAAAGTCAAGACTATAGAGAGGAACAGACACTGGGAAGCCTGCTAAGCACACTCAAAGAAACTCTGTATGAATCAGGGGTGGGGTGGGGAATCTGTGAAGAGAAAATGGACATCAACCTTTGTGGCACAAGAGCTTTGAATTGCCTTTGAAAAATACATATGATATGTATCATTGTATTCTAAGTTTGAAGCTATTTTTCCCATAGATAGTGTGTAATTATGGGAAAGTACAGCCCAGATTTCTAGGTGAGTGTGTATGTGTTTTGTAATTACTGTTTTTGCTATGACATTGAATACTTCTGTTGAGAGCTAATTGTCATCCACTGACTGATTGCTAACAGTTGGGGGAGGGGAGGAATGAATGACAGTTTTAGGAGTACATACCCACAGAATTATTGTCCTTGTATAACCAGCACAGCATAATGGCTCACACATAAATGTTTAATAAATACTTGTTGATTTGACTTTGAACCTGAGGTTGGGATCCCAACCCATGAGGATAATTACAAGTTGATGGAGTCAACCAGAGGGGATACTAATTGGCCAGATATATCCTCTTTCATCTTCAGTCTGTAAAACCAATCACCTAGACAACCAACAAGAATTTATTCAGAGCCTACTATATTTCAGATACTATGCTGAAAATATAAAAGTAAAAACAAAATAGTCATAAAATACTATAGAGGTCAAGAACAGAGGTTCCCAAACTTATTTGGCCTACTGCCCACTTAAAAAAAAATTACTCAGCACCTGTAATGGTAATTTAAATGGGAAGATCTTTCCCACTCATTAACAAGCCCATGTGACCTGCTTGGGTCACATGGATGCCTGAGTCACATGGAGTTTGCTGAATGGGTGGAACAGGAAGAGGTGGAATAGGAAGAGGTGGAGCTAGAGCAGAGCTGAGAGGAAATTAGTGAGAGAGCAGTCAGAGCTGAAGGACACAGGCAAGCCCACAGATGGCTGTGGGTGTGAGGAGGGCATTTTGTTTAAGGGAGTCTGTTTGTGATTTGTTTAATGGAGCTGGCTTGTGGGAAGCCTAGCAGAGGGAAGGTTTGGAAATGGTGTTGTCCTCTGCATTGTTATTGTGTATAGATTTTTGTTACGATGATGGATTTGTCTTTCTGGCATTAAATGTTTTGGTTCTGTCTTCCATGTGGAGAGTCTGCTGTATTTTGAGAATTGCACCAGGATATTCATAGCTGCTGTGGGTGCTGTGAATATTACATTAGTGCTACAGCAGCCCACTGGAAATCTACTTTCTTTAACTCTTTAATGGCTTTTTTTTTGAAGTTTGCATCATTTAAAAAATATAGATTTTTTTAAAAAGATGCATCTTAAATTTAATAATTTATTGTAAATTTGTGATTTTCTTCCTTCTCTGAACTTATGACACAAGATTTCATCATGTAATTATGTAGTATAGTATTGGAAACAAGTCATCACACACACACATATTCCTGTCAGTGCATGCTGGACTTCCCAACAATGTGGTACAGGTTTTCTTTCCAGTACTTGCTTAAGACCTGTCAGCAGACTTGACCACTGCTGGGTTATAATTTGCATTTTGTGTGTTTATTTGGAAAATAATGTAGTCACTATGACTTTAACTCTGTCACACAACAAATGAAACATGGGCACATATTTTTTCAAAATTTTATTATCTCTCTTCTTTTCTTATGCTTCCATTGTACCCTTATTTTTATTCAACACCCCCAGTTGCACCAGAGGCTATTACCACCCTCCTGGATTGTTCCAGCACCCCATAGGGGGCTATATCACCCACTCTGGGAATCTAGAGAAGAATGAGGACTGAGAAAAAACCCCCACTGAATTTGGCCAATTAGTACATGACATTGGTAACTTTGGAGAAAGCAGTTTTAGTTGAGAGGTAAAGGTAGACTGCAAAGGGTTAGAAGTGAGTGAGACAATAGGAAATATAGACAAAAAGTGTAGACAGCTTTTTTCTAGGGGTTTGACTATGATAGTGAGGAAAGATAATAACTTGAGAGAAGTGAGTCAAGTGAGAATTCTTTAAGGTTGGAGACCTGGACATGTTTGTTGGAATCAAGAGAGAAGTCAATAAGGAGAATAATACCTTCCCTAAGTATCTCACAGAATTGTTGTAAGGTGAAATGAGATACTGTATTTGAATCCCAGGCAGCAGCTGTGGTTCCCAGATCTCTCACCCCACAAATGCCAAAGACAGCTTCAAAGGTCAGTGAGAAAGCTCTCTCATCTGGGTGAGAAAGGAGCAGGGTTCTGCCCCAGGGGTCCCAGGTGGTGGCAGCATCCACTTTTGGAGCCTTTGGCCTAAAGACCCTGAGGAAATTGAGTGGCTGATCTGGATCTCAGCCCTGAGTGATGGCCCTGGGGTGAGGAGAAGAACTGGCATGGTGGAGCTGGTGGAGGCTCTGAAGAGGGAATTCTACTCACAGAACCTGGGCAGAAAAGCTTGTGGTTGCTCCCAGACCAGAGTGCAGACCAAGAGAGAGGTGTAAACTGCTCTCCTTTGATTGTGCCAACTTGGAGGAACTGAGAACTTACAGATCCATAGACTACACTGTCCTCTTGGCAAAGGACTCAAAAGTCAAGTAACTAGCTGATAAAATTTCCAGAAAAGGGAAAAAAAAATAAGACTACAGAAGGTTACTTTCTTAATGAGCAGGTATTTTCTTCCATCCTTTTGGATGAGGAAGAACAATGCATACCATCAGAGAAAGACATAAAAGTCAAGGCTTCTGCATAAAAAACTCCAAAATAAATATTCAATAGGCTCAGCTAATGAAATAGCTCAAAAAGGATTTTGAAAATCAAGTAAGAGAGGTGGAAGAAAAATTAGGAAGAGAAATGAGAGCAATGTAAGAAAATCATAAAAAGCGAGTTAACAGCCTGCTAAAGGAGACCCCAAAAATGCTGAAAAAATAACACCTTTAAAATAGACTGACTCAAATGGCAAAAGAGGTCCAAAAAGCCAATGAGGAGAATAATGCTTTAAAAAGCAGAATTAGCCAGGTGGAAAAAAGGAGGTTCAAAAATTCACTGAAGAAAATGTTCTTTAAAAATTAGAATGGAGTAGATGGAAGCTAATGACTTTATGAGAAACCAAGAAATTATAAAACAAAACCAAAAGAATAAAAAAATAGAAGATAATGTGAAATATCTCACTGAGAAAACAACTGACCTGAAAAATGGATCCAGGAGAGAAAATTTCAAAATTATGGGACTACCTGAGAGTCATTATAAAAAAAGAGCCTAGACATCATCTTTCATGAAATTATCAAGAAAAATTACCCTGATATTCTAGAACCAGAAGGTAAAATAAATATTTTAGGAATCTACTGAACACCTCCTGAAAGAGAACTGAAAATACAATATTCCTAGGAATATTGTACAAAAATTCCAGAGTTACCAAATCAGGGAGAAAATATTGCAAGCAATTAGAAAGAAACAATTTAAGTATTGTGGAAAGACAATCAGGATCACACAAGATGTAGCAGCCTCTACATTAAGAGATTGAAGGGCTTGGAATATGATATTCCAGAAGTCAAAGGAACTAGGATTAAAACCAAGAATCATCTCCCCAGCAAAGCTGAGTATAATACTTCAGGGTAAAATGGTCATTGAAAGAAATAGAGGACTTTCAAGCATTCTTAATGAAAAGACCATAGCTGAACAGAAAATCTGACTTTCAAACACAAGAATCAAGAGAAGCAAGAAAAGGTAAACAGGAAAGAGAAATGATAAGGGACTTACTAAAGTTGAAGTGTTTACATTTCCCCATGGAAAGATAATATTTGTAACTTCTGAAAATTTTCTCAGTATTTGGGTAGTTGGAGGAATTATACACATGTATACGTAGACAGAGGGCACAGGGTGAGTTGAATAGAAAGTGATGACATCTAAAAAATTAAGGGTGAGAGAGGAATATTTTGGAAGCAGAAAGGAAGAAGTGGAATGGGGCAAATTATCTTTTATAAAAGAGGCAAGAAAAAGCTTTTTCAATGGAGGGGGAAAGGAGGGAGGTGAGAGGCAAAAAGTGAAGCTTACTCTCATCACATCTGGCTTAAGGAGGAAACAACGTGCACACACAATTTGGTATGAAAGTCTATCTTACGCTACAGGATAGTAAGGGAGAAGGCGAAAAGTGAGGTGGGAGGGATAATAGAAGGGAGAATAAATGTGAGGAGAGAGTAATTAGAAGTAAACACTTTAGGGGAGGGACAGGATCAAGGGACAGAACAGAATAAATAGGGGGCAAGATAGGATGGAGGGAAATACAGTTAGTCTCTCACAACATGACTATTATGTAAGTCTTTTGCAAAACTACACATATTATAGCTTATTTTGAATTGCTTGCCTTCTCAATGGGGATGAGTGGGGAGGGAGGAAGGGAGAGAAGCTGGAACTCAAAGTTTTAGGAACAAATGTTGAGAACTGTTTTTATATGCAACTGGGAAATAAAAAACACAAATAATGGGGTATAGAAATCTACCTTGCCCTACAAGAGAGAAGGTGAGGATAAGGGCAGGGAGGGGTATGATAGAAGCAGGTGGCATATTGGGGGGATCAGAATGCATGGTGTTTTTGGCTGGGGAAAGGAGAGAGAGGAAGAGAAAATTTGGAGCACAAAATCTTGTGGAAATGAGTGTTAAAAACTAAAAATAAATAAATAAAGTCAAATAAATAATAAAATAAATAAAAATAAAATAGAAATATAAAAAATAAAAAAATTATATTAGCAGCTTAACTTCTTGTAAAATATTTTTTTTTGTTTTATATGAAAATGCTTGTTTTTGTTTATGATTAAGTTCAAGATAAAAAAATACAATTTAAAATAAAACAAAAATAATTTAATGGAAGGTGGAGGAAAGGGGACATGTATTCCTTCCAAAGCTATCATGCACTGATTTCCTAAGAAAAGATTTTTAGTTCCTGCTACAAAACTATCTGAGACTGCTTCCTAAAGGGAAATAGAACCATATATCTGGGAGGAAAAGATTTGCAGTTCTCATTACATAAGGTATTATTGATGCAGCATGAAATGTCAGAAAGAACTAGGGATTAAGAGTTGAGACTTGCATTTGATTCTCTCTCTGCCACATGTTAGTTGTGAACTTTGGAGAAATTACTTCATTTCCCTGCACCTCAGTTTCCCCATCTGTAAAATGAGTGGATTGAACTTGACATTCTCTACGATCCTTTCCAGCTCTTACATTTGATGATTTTATAATATTATTTTTGCTTTTGAAGCTTTCTGGGGTCTCCCCAAGTCCTATATTATCAGGAAAGTATATACAGGAGAGGCAACATTATATTGATGAATTCATTAGGTGGTGGCAGGTTGTAATAATAAAAGCTATAATAGTTAATGTATATAACATTTACAATATGCCAAGCACTATGCTAAGTACATCACAGTTATTATCTCATTTGATGCTACAGTAACACTGGGAGGTAGGTATTAGCTGACTACATTATGTAAACAACCATGTAGGAATGGGATACAGGTTAGACAGGTGGTTGAGGGATGGAATGGGACAAAAAAAAACACAGGAAAAAAAGAGAGGGGTCTCTGAGAGATGAGGTTAAATAGTAGTATTTGTATTCCATTGGTATTTCATAATTTTGCAGAAGATTAAATATTTTATTGAATTAAACTATCCAAATGACATATAATTTCACCTGTTATTGATAGTAATCTAGGAAACTGATTGTAGGCATTTGTTATTGGTCATTTTTTGAGCAATTTATAACAGAATAATCATAATAACACAGAACCCACATAGAGAAACAGATCAATTTTTCATGGGATCATAGAATCTCAAATCTGCATGTGACCTTGGAAATACAGATGAAAACAAGGTTAAGAGAAAAGTAGAAGTCAATGTGACTTAGGTGACTGTAGCACCAATGCGATATTCACAGTGCCTATGGTAACTGTGAATATCCTGGTACAATTTTGAATCATGAAATACAACAGTCTCCACATGGAAGGCTGAACCAAAGCAATTATTCAGACACCAGAAAGCCAAATTGATCAGTCACAAAAATCTATACATAATAACAATGCAGAGGACAATGACATCCCCAAACCTCCCCACTGCTAGCCTTCCTACAAACCAGCCCCCTTAAATAGAATCACAAACAAGCTTTATCACTCATGCTAGCCAGTTGCCTACTTCCTTGAATCCTTCCTAGCTCTGATTGCTCTCATCACTAACTTCCTTTCAGCTCTACTCTAGCTCCTCTTCTTCCTTTTCCATTCTTTCTGTTCCACTCATTCAGCAAACTTCTTCCACAGGCTCCATGTGACTCAGACTTCCATGTAACCCAGGAAGGTCACATGGGCCTATTAATGAATGGAAAAGATCTTCTCATTTAAATTTCTATTACATGTGGTCCCAAGATTCTTTTCTTGTCAGTCTATTCTAACTTTGAATCTGGTGTCTATTTACTCTTCTCTCTTAAGGAAATTTATCTTTGTCACTGATTCTCACTATCCAATATACTAACGATTCTTCCATCCTTTAGATGAACTGACTCAAAATATCTGTGACCTCCTGTTGAGTAAAATCCTCAATTACCTCCCCAAACTGTGAGCCCTGCCCCCCTAATTCTGTCTTGCTTCTGCCTGAGAAGCTACCCATGCAGATTTCCTTTTGTTACTTTTTTCTTCTTTTTATGACATACACTAACAACAGCTTTTTCTTCTACCACCTGAGACTTTCTAGATTGTTCTTCTAAAGGAGAGTCTGAATGTCACAGCATAAAAAACTACTATTTCATCTGAGCTTTCTCCTCTAGCAGCTTGTCTCTGTTTTTACATATAATTCAATAGCTTGTTAGTAAGTTTCAACCTGTCCTACACACCACTGCCATTTCCTTCCCTGGTTCTATTGGAAACATCTTTCTAAGTCTCTGGATTCTCCCTTTTGTAACCTTGGTTCCCGGTTTTCATGAAGCCTATTCTTTCTCTAGGGAGGAATAAGGCAAATCCTCCCATCCTGGGATATTCATTTCTTCTTCTAAAGCCTGTCTCCAAATAGAAGGCTGATGATCCCTCCTCATTGCCATTTGTAGCACCAATGCAATATTCATAGTACCTATGGTGATCATGGATATCCTGGCACAATTCTGAATCATGAAATACAACAGACTCTCCACATGGAAGATAGAATAAAAACATTTATTCACATACCAGAAAGCCAAATCCCAACACCAAAAACCCAAATCCATCTTAGTAACAAAAATCTCCCTTAAAGAAAATCACAAACAAGTTTTCTCACTCACACTAGTCAACTGCCTACTTGCCTGCATCCTTCCTAGCTCTGACTGCTCTTATGACTAACTTCCTCTCAGCTCTGCTCTACCTCCACCTCTTCCTGTTCCAACTTTCCTGTTCCACCTGTTCAGCAAACTCCTTCCACCACAGGCTCCATGTGACTCAGACTTCTGTGTGACCCAAGCAGGTCACGTGGGCCTATTAATGAATGACAAAGATCTTCCCATTTAAATTATCATTACAGTTACCAAGATTTTTAGGGGGCAACTAAGAGGGGCAATGGATAGAGCACCAGTCCTATAGTCAGGAGTACCTGAGTTCAAATATGGTCTTAGCCACTTATTTACTTTGTGTTCCTGGGCAAGTAACCTAACCCCAATTGTCTATATATAGTTTTTCCTTTTTAATGTGAGATCTATTATTTTGTCATTGAGGGGAATTTCCAGTAAAGAGACTCTTTTCTTTGATGCAAATGAGCAATTCTTTTTTATCATTTGTAGCCTTTGAGAGTTATTTACCTAGAGTACTAAGAAGTTAAGTGATTTGCCCATGGTGATACAATTGGCATGCACCAGAGAATGTGTTAAATGAAGCCAGGTCTTTCTGATCTGAAGGCTGTTCTATACATAGCACCATGGATACATAGCACCATGTTACCTCTAATTTTAGCCAGCTTCTCAGTGCTTAACTGCTGCCCTGTTTTCTCTTCAGAACAATTCAGTTACTTAAGTTCTGCTTAGTTTCAAAACTGGTTCAAAAAGACCTTTGCTTTGCATGGCTAGTGAATTGAGAACTAACCTTGAAACTAAAAAGACCTGGGTTCACATCCTGCCTCTGCCACATGCTGATTTAGGCAAGATGACTTTTCAGAATTATAGGCTACTCTCTACTCTTTATGAGTATAAACTGGAGAGAAGTTTACTACTTATACTGGTAAAGGAATTTTGCTCATCTGGAAGTGCTCTATAACAACACAATAACTGGTTTAGTCTCTGTTTCTATCCATACCTTCTAGTTAGGTATATCTGTCTCAACCTCATCTATTTATCATCCATCCATCTATCTATCTATCTATCTATCTATCTATCTATCTATCTATCTATCTATCTATCTATCTAGTCTGTCTAATCTGTATGTGTGTGTGTGTGTGTAGTGCTAGAACTGTTTAAGGATACCTAACGAGTATAAATATGAGGGTAAAGCAGACCATCCAAAAGTTTGGAACTTCTTTACCTCTTACCCCCCCCCCCCCCCCAGGTGTTGATTTTCTTAAGGCAGGCCCCTCCAATGGGCCTGAGAGTGTCTGCTGCTTCCTTGGTAAATATATCCCAAGAGAATGGAAGAGATGAAAGAGGGAATGTTACAAGTCCACATCATAGGTTGTGAAAACTTGTTAAACACAAGAGCAAAACTATTGAACTTGCAAACCAAATTGCTAAAAATGTCAGGAAGGAGGAAGAAAAGTTTGTTGCTAAGATATTTAGCAAGGTGACAGTTCTAACAGCTGCCTGGTCTGTGGTGAATAATGTAAAAGATTAATTGACATATGGGAGCTGGGTTCCTATGGCAGAAGTGAATAAAGGCAAGTTTATTCCATTATAGTCAGAGAGATGGTAAGTCAAGCAGGGAAATTACCAAACAGGCTCCCAGCTCTATGAAGGATCCTTTGGATGACAACGAAAGGATGATGGATGGTAAAGGAGCACAGTATGAATGTGCTGCAAAGTACACATTTAATGACACAGAGCACTGAAACAAAACAAATGGTTGAGTATGGGGAAAAGAGTGGCCAGGAGCATGAGCAGAACTCTACCATTGTTCCCTATTTTAGTGCAGCCACAGTGAGCAGTTAGAACTTGAAAAAAAAAAGAAAAAACACTTTCCAGTTGTTAAAGGGGTCATAGAAATTTTATAATTGCTTGACTTGATTACTTAATTGTTTTAACATTCATGTTGGAATAACCCAGTACTCAATTGAGTTTTTTTTTCAGAAACTTGTGAAATTTTCTGTATTTCCTATATTATTTCAGAGGTCAAGAGGAAACAGTAGTAATCTGCTTTCCCTGGATATTCTGCCTTTTCTTTGGATAGCAAAGGGATTTGATATTTTGGGGCAGATCTTCAAATTCCTTCTACCTTAAATCATCCCTTCTGTAGTTTTTGAAGCTATCTGTCATTAGAATTTTGCATAGTCTGCCAAGGAAATATAAGTTTTGTTTGAAATCTACTTGAGTCCTCTCATTTGGTGATGGATTATCATGTGGCATATTGCTAGCCCTACTGTAACTGGGGTAGCTAGGCACAGTGGATAGAGTGCCAGATTTAGAGTCAGAAATACTCATGTTCCAATCTGGTCTCAAATACTTACTACTGTGTGACCTTGGACAAGTCACTTAACCTTGTTTGTCTCACCTATAAAATGAGCTGGAGAAGGAAAAGGCAAACTACTTCAGTCCTTGTCAAGAAAATCCCAAATGGGATTACGAAGTGTTGTATACAACTAAAAAGTGATGAACAGTGATAACAGAGTGGTGCCCCATACGAGAAAACAGGTCTATACTGGACAATCTTTAACAAGTGATTGTCCAAATAAAAGTGTGCATAATATAGTTTTAAGTTTAATCTGCATTAGTAACATTTTCTGTGTCAAGATAATCAACAAAACAATATATCATTCAGATTTAAAGCATTCACTGATTTCTGAGAGGAAAAACTCATACTGAAAATTTAACAGTTAGCTCTGAAGAGCTGGTAGGAGCTGTATTATACCCATTCACTTTACTACTACACTTTACTACATTGTCATAAGCACTTGTTGGCTAGTCTTTACTGCTCTCCTGATAGACAAATCTTCTATTCTCATACCAATGTAGTATTTACAAGTTCTTTCAACTTATAATCAGCCTTACAAAGAGCTTGGGGGAAAAACATTATACTGTTGCATTTTCTCACAGTTCCTTTTAAGCCAGAGAACTACAGAGTTGTCAGTCTAGCTACTTCTGTGCACTACAGACCAGTCTAGACTTCTATTCACTCAATAGGATGCTGAATGATCCAATCAGAACAAAGGTCACAGCAAATCAGCTTAAGTTGTCTCTCTGGATAAGGCAAACCAGTCTAGTTAGCTACCTACCAGGATTCTGAGTTGTCCAATTAAGTCTTGTCCTCTCTTGGTGAACAACAAAGCAAACCTTTCTCTTTCTTGCTTCTCCTTTTCAAACCAGACTGGAGCAGTAAAATACAAAGAAAAATACCTGCTTCTAAGAGATTTCACCTGTCTTGTACTCCAGGTGGCAATGAAGGACAATGGATGGAAGACCTGTCTTCATTTAGCCAATCAGGAATTAGCTACCAAAGCCTTTTTGTCAGCTAACTACTCTTTCTTATGGTTTCATCAAAAACCTCTGGCAAAGCTGTTTTTCAACCCCCTGATGCGTCTTCTTCTGCGTGTTCTTAACCTTATCCTCTCTAGTCTATATTAGTGACTTAAAATAGAGCCTCCCGGCATTCAGTGATTCATCTTTCACTTATGAGGTAACAACTCACCAAATTCTCTGCCCCCAACCAAAAAAAATCAAGAACACTTATTTAATCATCCATTTCCACACAGATGTATAATTTTTCTTGTTCTTTGTTTTATCCTCTCAATTCCTTTTTCCTTTTTTTAAAAAATAAATAATTTGTTTTCAGTTTTCAACAATCACTTCCATAAATTTTAAATTTTCTACCCCTCCCTCCCTGATATGGCATGCAATCTTATATGGGTTCTACACATGCATTCTTATTAAACACATTTTTCACATTAGTCATGTGGCATAGAAGAATTAAAGAATGGGAGAAACCAAGAGAAAAACAAACCAAAACAAAATACAACACAAGGAAAAATAGTCTGCTTGATTGTGCATTCTGATTTCATAGTTTTTTTCTCTGGATGTGGATGGCATTTTGTCTTGAGCACTTTGGGAATGTTTTAGGTGCTTGCAGTGCTGTGAAGGGCTAAGTCTATCAGAAACAGTCATTGCACACTGTGGCTGTTACTGTGTATGATATTCTCCTGGTTCTGCTCATTTTCCTCAGCATCAGTTCATATATCTTTCCAGGTGTTTCTGAAGTCTTCTTGTTCATCATTTCTTATAGCACAATAGTATTCCATTACATTCATGTACCACAACTTGTTCAGTCATTCCCCAATTGATGGGAATTCCCTCAATTTCTAATTCTTGGCAACCACAAAAAGAGTTTCTATAATATTTTTGTACATATGGAACCTTTTCCCACTTTTATGATCTCTTTGGGATATAGCCTTAGAAGTAATATTACTATGTCAAAGAGTATGCACATTTTTGTAACCCTTTGGGCATAGTTCCAAATTGCTCTCCAGAATGGTTGGATAAGCTCACAGCTCCATCAACAATGAATTAGTGTTCCAACTCTCGCACATCTTCTCCAATATTTATCATCTTCCTGTTTTCTCATGTTAGCCAATCTGATAGGTGTGATATGGTACCTCAAAATTGTTTTGATTTGCATATCTCTAATCAATATTAATTTAGAATATTTTTCATATGACTATAGATAGTTTTAATTTCTTCCTCGGAAAACTTCCTGTTCCTATCCTTTGATTATTTATCAACTAGGGAATGACTTGTATTCTTGTACATTTGACTCAGTTCCCTATATATTTTAGAAAAGAGGCCTTTATCACAGAAACTAGTTGTAAAAATTCTTTCCCAATTTTCTACTTTCCTCCTAATCTTGGTTGCAATATCCTCTCAATTCTTAAAATTGTTATATGGAGGATGGAGACAAGATGGTAGAGTAGAGGCAGCAACCCAGTTGAACTTTCCCAATATTTCTCTCCAAACAACTTTGAAAATAACATTTTAGATAGAATTCTGGAGCACCATAGCCAACAAAATGAGACATTATTCCAGCACAAGACAAGTTAGGATATTGGTAGAATAAATTGGTGATACCAGGTTGGGGGCTGGTTTGGAGTCTATACATAGCAACACCAGCAGTGGGTACTGGAAGTGTCTGTGACAGTGGCAGTAGCAGCAGTAACAGCTTTGATAGCTCTCAGCCAAAGAAAAGAGATTGGATAACTGATCAGAAAGAGATTACAGGAGACCCTGAACTGACCCTGGGTGCAGAACCTGGTGCTATTTGTCAGTTTCATTGTCCATATACAGTTCTAGGGTGGGAAGAAGCACTTGTGGGTTGTCAGAGGGAACAGGGGCCCTGGTTGCAGAGAGGAGCTCCAGAATTTGCAGCTGTAGAAGAGCAGGAAACCTTCTTGAGTAAAGACCAAAGCACAGACCAAGAGAGCAGTGACCATGCTTCTTCCAGGATAACACAAACTTGGAAGCACTAAAAACTTGCAGACCTTTAGAACTAGCTATGAAAAGAGTAGTGCAAAAAGCTTGAAGCTTGCCTCTCCCTCCCCCAAGTGAGAAGAGCCCAACTTTAATATAAAGTTCAAAATCAAGGAATAAACTGGAAAAATGAGCAAACAACAACAGCAACAAAAAGAAAGTGGCTATAAAAAGGTACTTGTTGTGTTTGTCTTTCGTTGCTGAAGAAGACCATGCCATTAGAGAAATGATGACATGACTTGTACTTGACTTTGTTTTGAGTGAGGGAGGGCTGTGCAGGTCACCAGCCTCACTTTCTTCTCCAGAATCATCTGGATCCAGTGACCAGATATTCATCAGGATGAATGGAGATAGTCCAAGACCTTGGCCCCTTTAGGCCAAGGCCTATTGAAGTACTCACTTAGGGTGAGGTAACTCCAATTCAGTAAATAGGTCTGTTTAAGGAGTGGAAAGAGGATGGCCCCTTTAATGAGGCAAAGAAATAATAACTAAATTTAACTGGGAGAGAAACAACAACAGTTACTATAGAAAATCACCCTTAAGCCAGAGGGTCCAGAACAGAACCCTTAAGTAGAGCTTGGGCAGGGATATAGTGTTGTACAATCTATGGACTTCAGAGTGCAGTAGGTTTAAGGTTTTGGGAAAAGAAAGGAAAGGAAAGGAGAGGTGATGAGAGGAGAAGAGAGGAAAAGAAAGTAAAGGAAAGGAAGAAAGATAGCTAGTAAACCCAAGTTAACTGGGCATCCTCTGGCCATCCAAAAGCTCCTATGGTAACAGGGAAGTTCAAGACCCCAAATCAGAAGACAATAGCATGAAAAAAGCTACAAGGAAAAATGCAAATGCAAGTGCAAATGAGATATAAGCCTGACAAGAATTCTTGGAGGAGCTAAAGAAAGCCATAAGAATCACAGAGGAAAAATTGGGAAAAGAAGTGAGACTGATGCAAGAAAGTTGTGAAAACAGAATTAATGACTTGGTGAAAGATTCACAAAAAAAGAAAATAGCAGCTTAAAAACCACATTGGCTAAATGGAAAAAAGAAGTACAAAAACTTATTGAAGAAAATAACTCCTTAGAAACTTGAATTGGGCAAGTGGAAACTAGTGACTGCATGAGACATCAAGAAGCAATTAAACAGTCAAAAGAATGAAAAAATAGAAGATAAAGTGAAATATCTCAATGGAAAAATAACTTACCTGGGAAATAGATTGAGGGGATATAATTTAAGAATTATTGGATTGTCTGAAATTCATGATCAAAGAAAGAGCCTAGAAGTCATATTTCTTTTTTTTTAATATAAATTTATTTATTTAACTTTTTACATTCATTTTCACAAAATTTTGGGTTCCAAATTTTCTCCCCTTTTCTCCCCTCCCCCACCCCAATACACCAAGCATTCTAATTTTCCCTATCACCAATCTGCCCTCTCTTCTATCATCCCTCCCTTCTCTTGTCCCCATTTTCTCTTCTGTCCTGTAGTGCCAGATGACTTTCTATTCCCCATTAACTATATTTCTTATTTCCTAGTAGCAAGAACAATACTAAACAGTTGTTCCAAAAACTTTGAGTTCCAAATTCTCCCCATCCCTCCCTCCCCACCCATTCCCTTTGGGAAGGCAGGCAATTCAATATAGGCCCTACCTGTGTAGTTTTGCAAATGACTTTGATAATAGTCGTGTTGTGTAAGACTAACTGTATTTCCCTCCATCTGATCCTGCCCCGCATTGTTTCTATTCTCTCTTTTGATCCTGTCCCTCCACAAGTGTGTTGACTTCAAATTGCTCCCTCCTCCCACTGCCCTCCCTTCCATCATCCTCCCCCTTGCTTATCTCCTTCTCCCCCACTTTCCTGTATTGTAAGATAGGTTTTCATACCAAAATGAGTGTGCATTTTATTCCTTCCTTTAGTCGAATGTGATGAGGGTAAACTTCTTATTTTTTCTCAGCTCTCCTCTTTTTCCCTCCACTAAAAAGTCTCCTGCTTGCCTCTTGAATGAGATTTAATTTACCCCATTCCATTTCACCCTCTTTCCTCCCACTACATTTCTCTCTCACCATTTACCTTAATTTCTTTTAAGATATGGTTCCATCCTATTCAATTCACTCTATGCTCTCTGTCTCTCTGTGTGTGCATGTGTGTATGTGTGTGTGTGGTCCCACCAACTACCCAGATACTGAAAAGTTTTAAGAGTTACAAATATTGTCTTTCCATGTAGGAATGTAAACAGTTCACCTTTGGTAAGTCCCTTCTGACTTCTCTTTGCTGTTTACTTTTTCATGCTTCTTCTCATTCTTGTGTTTGAAAGTCAAATTTTCTTTTCAGCTCTGGTCTTTTCATCAAGAATGCTTGAAAGTCCTCTGTTTCATTGAAAGACCATATTTTTCCCTGAAGTATTATACTCAGTTTTGCTGGGTAGGTGATTCTTGGTTTGAGTCCTAGTTCCTTTGACTTCTGGAATATCCTATTCCATGCCCTTCAATCCCTTAATGTAGAAGCTGCTAGATCTTGAGTTATCCTGATTGTATTTCCACAATACTGGAATTGTTTCTTTCTAGCTGCTTGCAAGATTTTCTCCTTGACCCGGGCATTCTGGAATTTGGCCACAATGTTCCTAGGAGTTTCTCTTTTTGGATTTCTTTCAGGTGGTGATCGATGGATTCTTTCAATACTTATTTTGCCCTCTGTTTGTAGAATGTCAGGGCAGTTTTCCTTGATAATTTCATGGAAGATGATGTCTAGGCTCTTTTTTTGATCATGACTTTCAGATAGTCCCATAATTTTTAAATTGTCTCTCCTGGATCTATTTTCCAGGTCAGTTGTTTTTCCCATCAGATATTTCACATTCTCTTCTATTTTTTTATTCTTTTGGTTTTGCTTTGTAATTTCTTGGTTTCTCAGAAAGTCATTAGCCTCCATCTGTTCCATTTTAATTTTGAGAGAACTATTATCTTCAGTGAGCTTTTGAACCTCTTTTTCCATTTGGCTAATTCTGCTTTTGAAAGCATTCTTCTCCTCATTGGCTTTTTGAACCTCTTTTGCCAATTGAGTGAGCCTGTTTTTCAAGGTGTTATTTTCTTCAGCATTTTTTTGGGTCTCCTTTAACAAGGTATTGACCTGTTTTTCATGCTTTTCTGGCATCTCTCTCATTTCTCTTCCCAGTTTTTCCTCTACCTGTGTAACTTGCTTTTCAAAAGCCTTTTTGAGCTCTTTCATGTCCTGAGCCTACCGGACATCCACCGGGGATGTCTGGGATATAGAAGTCCCGACCTCCACGTCTTTCCCTGATGTTAAGAATTGTTCCTCGTCATCAGAATTGAAAAGCGGGAACATCTGTACCCCCTCAAAGTAGCTTTCTATAGTCTTATTTTTCTTCCCTTTTCTGGGTATTTTCCCAGCCAGTTACTTGACTTCTGAGATTCCTGTCCACCCCCGCCTAGATCCGCTCAGCTAGTGGTTGGGGTCTGAGATTCAAATGGGCTTTCTGGGGGCAGGTGCAGCTGCTATTCAATGTGAGCTTAAGTTCTGGTGCTGGGGTTGGGGCACGGCCGCCTCCCAGGCTCAGTTCCCTCAGGGGCTTTATGCAGAGACCTTCAGTAATGGAGCGGGTCGGGGCAGGGCCGTGTCCCAGGCTCAGTTCCTTCAGGGGGTTTATGCAGAGACCTTTGGTAATGGGCCTGAACTTCTGCCTGCTGCTTTGGGAGTTCCGGGCCCCCAGCGCTGCCTCTGCCGCTGCCTCCCGTAGGGTCCTGAGTCACGGAGACACCCCGCTCCCCTCTTGGCCAGCCCAGAAGTCTCTCTCACCAACCTGTAGTGTCTATGGGCAGAGGGACCTTCGTGACTGCCGGAGATTCTGTCCCTGAAGCCTGCTCGGATCTGCTCCTCTGGGGCCGCTTGGCCAGGGCAGCACAGGGAAGGGCTCCACTGTCCGCAGTGCGACAGACCCCTGGGGACAGCTCTCCAGGGCTCTCTGGAACGGAAATCTTTTCCACTGTGTTTCTGTGTGCCTTGCAGTGCTCCAGAATTTGTAGGGAGTTCTTCTTGCAGGAAATATATGGGCTGTGGGTTTGGAGCTAGCATACGTGAGTCTTTCTACTCCGCCATCTTGGCTCCTCCCCCTAGAAGTCATATTTCCAGAAATAATCAAGGAAAATATCCTGATATCCTAGAACCAGAGGGTGAAAATAGAAATAGAAAGTGTCCCTTAATGAAAGATATCCCAAAAAAGGAAGCTCTTCAAAATATTATAGCCAAATTTCAGAACTTGAGTCAAAGAGAAAATATCGCAAGCAGAAGGCAATTCAAATATCGTGGTGACCCAGTCAAACACAAGACTTAGCAGCTACCAGACTGGAGGAGTTGAAGGCTTGGAGTATGATATTCCAAAAGGCAAAAAATCTGGGATTAAAAACAAGAGTAAACCACATAGCAAATCTGAGTATAATCCTTCAGCAGAAAAAATGGATATTCATAGAAATCGAGGACTTTCAAGCAATTCTGATGAAAAGATCAGAGCTGAATAGAAAATGTGACTTTCAAATACAAGACTCAAGAGAAGCTTAAGAAGGTAAATATGAAAGGGAAATCATTAAGGATTCAATAAAGTTAAACTTTTTACCTTTTTATATGGAAAAATGATACATGAAACTTCTAAGAGCTTTTTCATTATTAGAGCAATAAGATTTTGCACAGAAAAAAATGCAGGAGAGAGTCAGTTATGTTGTGATCATGTAAAAAAATGGATAGATGAGAATGAAGGATTTCTTGGGAGAATGAAGAAGGGAGAGGAATAATGGGGAAAACTATCTTACATAAAAGAGGTACGTAAGGAAGGGCTTTTACAGTGGAGGGGAAAATTGGTAGTGATGGGAAATACTTGAACCTCAAACTCATTGGAATTGTTTCAAATAAAATTATATACACACACATGCACAGACACACACAAACCAACACACACACATGCACACACACATACAGAAATGAGTATAGAAATCTGTCTTACCCAACAGAGAAGTAGGAAGAGAAAAGCATAAAGGAAAATGGATGTGTGACAAAAAGGAGATCATATTAAAGAAGGTAGTGGTCAGAAACAAAACAGACTTTTGAGGAGGGATAAGGTAAAAAGAGAGAGAACGGTGAACAGAAGAAAATAGAATGGAGGGAAATATTCAGTAATCATAACTGTGAATATGGATGGGATGAACCCACCCACAAAATGGAAGCAGAGAGAAAAATAGATCAGAAATAAGAATCTAGAAATAAGTTGTTTACAAGAAACACACTTGAAAGTGAAAGACACACACAGAGTCAAAAGAAGGGGCTGGAGAAGGATTTATTATGCTTTAGTGTAAATTAAAAAAGTAGGGGGTAGCAATCAAAATCCCAGACAAAGCAAAAGCAAAAACAGACCAAATTTAAAGAGATAATCAAGGTAACTACATTTTGGTAAAAGATACCATTGACAATAAAGTAATATAAAAATTTTTATGGCAAGTTTCTTTGATAAAGGCCTTATTTTTCAAATAAATGTAGAACTGAGCTAACTTTATAAAAATGAATCATTTCCCAATTGAGAAAGTAGATTTCAGAAGAAAAAAATCAAAGCTACCTACAGCCGTATGAAAGAACACTATGAACCACCATTGATTAGGGAAATGCAAACAACTCTGAGGTACCTTTTCACATCTATCAGATTGGTTAACATGACAGAAAAGGAAAATGAAAACTACTGAAGGGGATTTGGAAAAATAGGTACAGTATAACTGCTGGTAAAGCTGTAAAATGGTCCAACCATTGTGTAAAACAATTTTTAACTATGCTCAAAGAGCTATAGAACTGTGTATATCCTTTGATCCAGCAATACTACTATTAAATCTGCATCACAAAGAGATCAAAGATAAAAGAAAATGACCTACATGTACAAAAATATTTACATCTCTTTTTGTGGTGGCAAAGAATTAGAAAATAAAGAGATACCCATCAATTGGAGAAATAGAACAAGTTGTAATATATGATTGTGATGAATAATTACTATTGTACAATAAGAAACGATGAGCAGTATGGTTTCAGAAAAACCCTGGGAAAATCTATATGAATTGATACAGAGTGAAATGAACAGAACCAGGAGAATGTTGCACCCAGTAATATCAATATAGTAATGATGATCAACTGTGAAAGACTTAGCTACTCTGATCAATGCAATGATCCATGACCGTTCAAATGGACTCATGTTGAAAAATTCTATCCATTGTGAGAGAGAGAACTTATGAACTCTGAGTGGAAATATAATTTTTTTCACTTAATTTTTCTTGATTTCTTGATTCAAGAAATGAATCAAGCTGATGTAGAAATATGTTTTGCATGTTTTCTCATGTATAATTGATTTATTTTTGCTTGCTTTCTTGAAGTGTGGAAGGTGGAGAGAGATAATTTATAACTCAAAATAAAAAAGTTAAATGATATTTAAAAAATGCTAGTTACATGCAAATGAGTTGCTGTAACCCCACCAAAGTCTAATTTCTTAACATGGTCCTCCATCAAAGTCTGTGTTCTTTAAACTATGTTTCTTCATATTCACTTTATCAGTTTTAAATAAATAAAAGTTCATACTCTGCCCCTTTAAAATATCAAATTGTTTATACACATATGAGGGTTCTTCCACATATTTTGCAAGATAATTTAAGCTCTTATATTTATGCCACAATTCTTTTTATGTCTTGAGCTGTTCAAAATTCATATGAAAACTGCTTCTTTACTCACATATTTTAGCAGTTTTTATTAAACCAAAGTTCTTTTCCTACTCCTTTTAAGCATAAAACTATTCATCTATAAAAGAGGTAATACATTAGATCCTTTATCAGTTGATGTAACTCT
Organism: Bettongia penicillata ogilbyi; assembly: GCA_023548195.1. NCBI lineage: Eukaryota > Metazoa > Chordata > Mammalia > Diprotodontia > Potoroidae > Bettongia > Bettongia penicillata. The sequence continues at coordinate 893,029 of JAJHZJ010000066.1, read as the reverse complement.
TTCTTTACATAACAAATAGTTTTTCTGCCCCTTTAAGAAATAAATCACTCCATGATAAAGAGCAGTACCTTAAAGAGATAGTACCTCACAATAAATTTTGTACATGTTATGCACAAGTCATCATTGTTAATTTATCATAACACTAGTCTACATATCCTCACTGTATGTCTATTGCCTTTGGGTCACCTATTCATTTGAGTCTTCAGATATTGTGATTTCTTTTGAGTTGTCATGAGTTTAATTCATGAGGATATTCTGGGACTTAATTCATTCAGCACAATTTCATCCACAAAAAATAGCATCAGCCCAATTGTTCAAATCTTTTCCATTTGTACTCCTCATAAGATGTTTACTGCTTTCATGGCCATGTAACATCACCAGAAAAACTCCATTGTCAAATACATTATTTTTGTATTTGATAAAAAATTAAAAAGTTTGATGTGGGGGATATCTTCCCAAATGTAAAAATTTCTCAAATGAAACCCAGCCCATTTTCTGATTTTCTGTGTTCTTGCCTCACTAAATATTAATCATATGTGGTTTATTGAATCATAACTCTGAGGTTGTATCTATCAAAGAATCTTTTTATGATACTAATATTTGCATGAAGGGTATTTTGTTTGAGGTGAGTCCTGAAGGCTGTGAAGTCCTTAAGTCCTGGTCAACACTGTCACTCTAAATCTTTTCAGTTCTGTTCTTGGATGATTGAAAGTATCTTGTATGACATCATGGAGAAATATACTCATGGTCATCCCTCTGACATAAACTGGCTTTCCTTCCTTTAACATCACTGGATTTTCCCTGTAAAAACTAGGTCCTTCTAAAAAAATGTGGTTGGTCTTTTTCAATGAGGTTTTTGAATCTCTCTTCATAAGTTTATTAAGAAAGAAAAAGAGCGAGGACCTAGAGGGAGAAAACCTTTTAAATACTACCAAAACAAGATCAACCCTGGAAAATCCAGGAGGCTTTAGAGGTTTGTAAATTCTAGGGGAAGGAGATCAATGTTGTAAAATCATGCTGAAACTAAACCATATTTGAAAACCCCAGGTAGATTAACTCTGCAAAACTCAGGGTAAGAAGATTTGTAAATTATAGGAAAAGAAGATCAATTTTCTAAAATTCAGGCAGATAAACTTCTTCAAAATCCAGGAGACTGGAGAGATTTGTAAATGAAAGAGAAATGAGGAAAATGTTATGAAGTCCAGAGGAATAGAGAGAAATGTAAATTCTGGGAAGCTACCATAAATTTTGTAAAATCCTCAGAATAGAAACAACACCCCTCTCTGCCAAAAGAGGAGCATTTTGAGGTAGGAACAAGCCCATCACTACACCCCTTCAGCAAATAGAGAAATTTCCTTCATGTAACAGTGGATGGGTAATGTCATAAGGATTGGAGTGGCAAAGAGAAATTTCCACATGATGTAACTAGGCAGTGACACTATGGGAGTAGAGTATGTGTCAAAGGGGATGCAGTACTCTTGTGCCATGAGATATTATGTAGAAAATATTCCCAAATCCAAGGGGTAGGACTAAAGAGCATGAGTGGCTGTGGAGTTTACTACTGCTGAGATCCACTTTACTGGCAACTAAAAAAAAAATAAACAAAAGGACATCTAGTATTCTTTGTATCTTTCAACTGTGAAGAGAACCTTTTGTTTTTGGTCCAGATAAGTGATTTCATATGTGTAGGAAACTTCCCTCACTTGTGTAAACTGTCAACTCAATGGTAACTTGAACTCTTAGAGAAATGCGTGGGTTAGTGGGAGGTTGATAATGTGTCAGGCTGAGCCTGACTCAGGCTGGCACCTTGCTAGTTTAGGTCCAATATTAGAACAGACTGAGACACTCAAAGGTGACTCAACAATCAATAAATATTTATTATGGACCAATTATTTGCCAGGCATTGTGTTAAGTACTAGGGCTAGAAAAACGAACAAAAGACTGTTCTTGCCCTCAAGGAGAGCTTATAATCTAATGGAAGAGCTTACAATTTAATAGGTTATGAAAGGAGATTTACTTATAACATAGAAAGGATGCTCAACAAGGATACAAACCTTAGCTTGGGTAGACACAGGCTTGCTCATCTACATTTGGAAACATATTTGGTTAGCAGGAAAGTGTATAATGGGGTGTAGTGCCAATGCAATATTCTCAGCACCTATAGTGGCCATGAATATCCCTGTGCAATTCTGAATCATGAAATACCACAGACTCTTCACATGGAAGGCAGAACCAAAACATTTATTCAAACACCAGAAAGCCAAATCCATCATAGTAACAAAAATCTATATACAGCAACAATGCAGTAGACTACACCATCCCCAATCCTTTGCCCTGCTAAACTTCCCACAAACTTGGTCTACTAAACAAAATCACAAAGTTATCGCTCTGAGGTGAACAAGAAACCACTTCATTATGGCCTGAGGCCACTAGAAAGTTGTACTGACAGGTAGGTAGCTTGTATTTTAGCCTCCTGGGTTGATCAAATCTTGGGGACAATTTCCTTGGTTTTCAGGAAAAGAACTAGGGGCATCTAGGTGGCACAGTAGATAGGTAGTAGATAGTAGCTAGAAAACCTGAGTTCAAATCAGGCCTCAAACAATGGCTATGTGACCCTGGGCAAGTCACTGAACTCTGTTTACCTCAGTTTTCTCATTTCTAAAATGAGGTGGAGAAGGAAATGGTAGTATCTTTGTCAAGAAAACTCAAATGGGGTCATGAAGAGTTGGACATGACTGAAATGACTCAACTGCAACAACAAACCTTTATGGTGATGTAGAAGTGGCAGGGTTGGTGCAGGTAGGTGAGGATCCTGCCTTATTGCACCAACATCATGCAGCAAATATACATCAGAAGCAAGACCAATTCTTCGTAACTCTCAGGCCAAATCTCTATAAATCGTTGCCTCTTTGCCAAGCTTCTTCCTTCTTTATATATAACAATGTTATGTACACACATACACACACACACACACACACACACACACACATATATATATATATATATGTATATTTCCAACCTCCAAATAACCACCAGATCTAAGACTATATTCTGATGTTAAACAGACTCAAGGAATAAATAGCAGCTATGTGCTGCAGTGATCTCAGGTCCATAGTTGCTTCTCTACCTTATTCTCTAAGAAGGATACTATTTCTATAAGATTTTTCAAGTTCCTTGGGAAACTCTTTAGATTTTTATATTTTTTATAGAATTGGAAGGAATTTTAAAACATTTATCATCTAACCCTTTCATTGTATAGATGAGTTTACAGATGAGAAGACTGATGTTCAGAAAGTTTAGAGGACACCTAAATACATACATGTCTAATTAATGTCAGAGTTATAACTTTCAACCCATCTCAACTTTTTGTCCTACACTTTTCCCTCTGCTACATAGTTGAAATAGCTGAGGAAATTGAAAAAAAAGTTGAGCTTTTTTTTTTAATCAAATAGGGAGAAAGTTTTTTGGGAGTATTGAGGATTCCTTTATATATTAAACAATGAAAAATATGTATTGCCTCTACTGTTTTCCATTTTCCTTTTGTTAGTAGAAATAGAGATTAGGAGCATAAACAGATTTTTTTCTATGCATTCTAGTTTTATGAACTTGGTTCCTGTCTTTTCCTTACTCTTCCAGGTCAGTTCTGGTATCCAATCTTTCCTTCTCAATCAATCAAAACTATTTATTGAGCAAATACTATAAGCTGTTCAGTACTCACAGGCAATATATGCAATATATGCATATATTATATCTATGTATTTTTACATGGGTAGGTGCACACATATGACAAAGTAATCCATGAAGATGTTAATAGTATTGTCAAAACGACATAAATACATGAAAAAATAAATAACAAAGCAGCAATAAGCCTGAGGAGGCTTTATGAAAAAGGTAGAAATTGAAGAAAGGGTAGAATTGAATAAACAGAAAGGAGAAAGCAGGACATTACAGACGAGAACTAGTATGAGCAAAGAAACAGAAGTGAGTATATTCAAGGTGTTTGAAGAGTAGTTTGCTGGGACAATAGTAGGTAGAGAAGACTATTAACATAGTTTGGGAAAAAAATGTAGATGGCCTTGAATGTAAGGATAAAGAGTGTGGGACTTTATCCCACTTTTAATGGGAGCCATCAAAGGGTTTTTAATTCTTTTTTTAGCAAAGAAAAATATGAATGAATTTGAACTTCACGGGGAAGTTCAGTCTGCTTACAGTGTTCAGGATTGATTGGAATGGATTTTTGATTGGAAGCAAGAAAACAAATTAAAAAGTTATCATAGATAAGACATGAAATGGTAAGATCTGTAGTACTTCAGGCAAGAAATCAAAATGGAGAGGCTAACCTCCCCATTAATGCCTTCTATAATTTTCTACACATCTTTATTCCCATCATCCTGCCCCTGTCTGCAACCAGGGACTAATCAAAACCATCAATCTGAAATCCTGAGTTAAACTTCATTATTGCATAAAGTAGAGAGCCTGGGTTGGTAATGTACCATGGCCAAAGGGTGGGGAACACTTTATAAATAGTGACCATATATTGTTTGGTCTGAATATTATGAAAGATTTAACTATAGAGACTGTCTCACAATGAGGCAATTGGTCCAGGATCACTGTGATTTTTATTAATGAAGATTTTTAAGAATGCAGCCAATCATTATTTGAAAGGATTTAAAACAATTTGAATAACCATAAGCTTATCCTATATGACCTTAAGTTCCCAGTTGGTCTAATATTTCATGAGTCTTTTAATTTACATCTTCATAAATGTATAATAGATGCTAGATTTTGAAATGATGTAATTAAAGATAGTTTTTGTTGTTCAACTAGCATCCTTTATGATTAAATTTAAATATTTTCACTGTTGAAAAACTAATATTACTGACAGAAACCAGTGTATGTGTATGTCTGTATATCTACATGCTCTTAGTGTGTGTTTAAAATGTAAATAAATTCCTTTGTAGTTGTTACATATTCCTGGCATATTCACTTTTTATGCTTCTTGCTCCTGTGGCAATTGGATGTATCGTAATCAAAGTGAGAAAGTCTTATGAAATACACTTGATCTAAATTAATCAATACCTACTAAAATTATAGATACAAATATAGCATGATGACATTTCAGAATATATGCAACACTTATTTTTGTATTTATAATAATATTTAGATTTTTGTGTTTAGTGTGATTAACAGTTTTCTTTTTTTAACCACTAATTTTAAAATAAAATTTTATTGCTATCTTTTGTTTTTTTCACCTCCATTTCCCACTATATTCCTTCCCTGCCCCCTCCAAGGGAACCATCAATAATAATGAAGACCAAAAAAAGGGAAAATTAAATAACATATCAAAAAAAGTCTGTAATCATACGTCTTACTTCAGCAAGAGAACAGGCGTAGATATCTTCCAATAGTATTTCTTTTTTGGCCATGTTGTTCTTTATAATTTCTCACCATCAAGGTTTGTTGATGTTGTTCTTTCCATTTACGCTGTTGTAGTTATTCTCTCTCTCTTTCTTTCTCTCTCCCTCTTTTTTCTTTCTCTTTCTCATTTTCTGCTTCTGTTTACTTCTCTTTATAATGTCATGTCTTTCCATCATTCTTTGTATTAATAATATTCATTATCTCTTACAGCACAATAATACTATTATATTAATGTATATTAAATTATATTGATATACCACAATTTCTTTAGCCATTCCTTAGTTGATGAACATCACTTTGTTTCATGGCTTTTGCTGCCACGAAAGGTGTTGATACTTTACTTTAATGTAAATGGGACCTTTCTTTGAGATACTGACTCTTCTGAGGTATGTGCCTAGCAATGTAGCCTCTAGGTCAAGGATTGGCACTTTTTTTTGCATGATTGCAAACTATTTTCCAGAGTGCTTGTACCAATTCACAGCTGTACCAATAATATGTCCATCTTTCTACAACCCTTACAAGATAGACTACTCTTTTCTTTTGCCATTTTTGCCAAAGACGTAGCAAGGGTTATTTTGACTTATAAATCTTAGTTACTCTTTATAGTAATTCTAAAACAGTAAAGTTGTTTACTTAAGGTGACTGTTATTACTTTTTCTTGTTTCAAAAGTGAAAGGGAACATCAGTGTGCTTCACCCCAACCCCTCATTTGTTTGTTTGTTTTTTAATGAACCTGGATGATGACATCGGCTTTATCAGCTACAGACATTTTAATGATATTTTAAGGCATGTCTTTATGCCATATTAAGAATAGGATCAAATATATATGTACATATATGTAATATATAAAAAATATAATATAACATGGTATGATATAATATTATATTATATAACATTTCACCATGCAGAAATTTAAAATAATTTAGCTATATATAAAGTTTGACTAATATATATAATTTAGCTATATATAAATTTGACTAATTGCTGCATATTGATTATGAAGCTGTGATTCTGTTTTCTTTCGCAAATTTTTTTTGTGGCTCTAAAAATAAACTTTGTAAAACATGATCAAGTTGTGAATACTTGTGAGATGGAAAAAAAAATCTAAGAGACCTAGTTCTACTTGGAAGGAAATGACTATTAAAGAAGAAGTCAGTTTTTGGAGTCAACATTAAATCATATATATATATATATATATATATATACATTAAACTTACTATATATATTAAACTTATATTATATTAAACTAAGAATGAAATTGAACCTTCTAGTTGACTGAAATAACTAGAGTCAAAGTGGAAATACATGAAGTGGAAGCAGCCTTTCTCAAAATCAATATTTACTTAGCAAAATCTCTGAGATTGGTCAATTAATTTGTATCTACTACCATTCTCTTTGTTTTAGGCTTTTTGCACCATCACCCCAGAGCTCTGGGAAAATTCACTCAATTATTAAATTTTGGCTCAAATTTAGGGTCTTCCCAAAAGAGACTAGAACGGAGATCAGTATACGGTGTATAGTAAGTATAGTTAGCTATTTATTTCCTCTACACAAAACAAATGCCTAAGATGCAAAAGACTTATAAATATGCATTGGCAAAGACTTAAGGCATGATGGAGTAGATGACAGCTGCTATCACACTCTCAGTTGTCACTTAAAACTTGAAAATATAGACACTTTGTAGGATTGGTGATAGACATTTAACATTAACCTAAGCTCTGAACTGTCCAAATAATTTTCTCAAGGTCCATGTCTTCTAGACATCTAGCTCAGGGTTGGGCTCATCATCTCTTTCTGAGATGGAATATCATCAAGATATCCCCCCTTAATGGATTGTCATTAAGATATTCCATTTTGATGAGTTATTTCAAGAGGACATTTGACTCTCTTACCAGGCAGTTGTTCCAGAAACATTTTTTCTGCTTCTAGTTAGCTCTAAATGAGAGACCCAGGAGCTCCCAGTTTCTCAAATGCCAAAGTCACCTGCAGTTCTGTAAATTCCCATGTCAGTATTGTTTCTTGGTTACCTTTTTTGAAAGAAACTAACAGGTGGCATCTAGGAGCCTGAGATGAATGCTCAGAATCACCTAGGCAATACATCTGCCCATTGCTTTGTACAAGCAATAGTCATATGTGCTGAGGGGAGCAGGGGAGAAGGAGGCACTCTGTACTCTGCCCTTCCTTGTAGGACGTCCCAGGGAGAGTTCTTCTCTACATATTTCAGAGAAAGGAATAAGAGATCAAGAATGAAATTTGTCTTTGTCTTCAAAATTTATTGATTAGGCAGTTCTTGGCTCAGTGGCAAATTCATTCCCAGTGATCTTGACTGAATACCAACCAAATCTAGAATATATTTAAAATGATAATTTATGGGCATTTATAAAAAGAAAACAGTCATTACTAAAAGCTACAAGGATTTCAGCAAAAACATAATATGTCAGACTAACCTAATGTTTTTTAAACAGAGTTACTTATTTGGTAGATCAAAGGAATTTCATAGACATAGGGTATACTTGCATTAGAGCAAAACTTTTGACATGCTATCCTTGTGAAAAAGATGGAATGATGGAAGCTAGATAATAGTAAATATAGACCCAGAACTGATTACATAATTGGACTCCATAAATATTCTCTAATGAACCTATCTCAGATTTGGAGGAACTATTCAGAAGAAGGTCATAAAAGTAGGTTTTTGGCTTTGAAATGCTGTTCAATACCTTAATCAAAGTCTTAGATCAAGGAATAGATGGCATGCTAATCACATTTTTAGGTGACACAGAACCTGGAAGCACAGCTAGCACTTTGACTGTCAGAGCCATGATCTTGACAGATTGGAGTAATGGCCCTGCATGTAGTAAGATGTAATTTTAAAATAGGGATAAACAGCACACCTTACATTTCATTCTCATATTTCTCTTTATTCCTTAAATGTGGTTGCTCTTTGATATGCTCTATTTGATAAACGAACATTACATTACAATAACAGTAATGTCTTGAGTTTTGCCATAGATGCTTTTATTTGTGTTGGAAGGGGAGAATGGAATCCATTTTTAAAGGAAAACAACATATGTATTCTTTGGAAACTGTGCAACTGAATTTGCAAAGAAAAAAAGTAAATGCGTTGATTTTGATATATTTGTGTTCAAAATGATAAACAGTGATTATGGTGGTGGTGGCACTAAGATCACCATCTTCCTACACCATATGGTTCAGTTCTAAAATGTAGAAATATTTATAGTATAAGATGGAAATTCCTGCCAGAAGGCATAATTTACCGAGCTGAACATTCTGTGGGCTTCGTAGGAAGCTGCACTAGCCCCAGATGCCCACTGAATGGCACTGTTTGGAAAGCAGTTAAATGCAAATGATGACCAGATGGCCCCTTTTGAGGTTTAAGTCTCCAGGCTTCCAAAGGCTCTTAAAATGTATTTTAATTGATTAATATTCTAATCTAGTATAACCTCGGAATAGGTAGCTACAGACCAGAGGAAACCTGCTTTTCCTCCTATTGATTGGCCTTTTGGTATCATTTCCTGTGGCTGGAAAGAAGTTTGGTGGTCATTTAAAAATATTTGAATACCACAGGCTGATTTACATATTTCCTTGGATTCCTAATACTTATGTGGTGATTTATATAAAGGGGACTAGGAAGATAACAAATCAAGTGTAAATTTCATTGGGAAAAAATGATTTCTTGAATAGCTTATGTCCAACTTTGAAGAAGTCTGGAAAAGATGAGTACTTCATAGATAGGAAGTAATTTCAAGAAAATGTTTAAATCTACTTCAGTTAAGCCTTAACCTTTTAAAGCAACACACCATATTTATTTTTGGATACCTTTCAAAATAAAATCATATCTTGTTTTTTCATGTGGAAATGTTGACTTTCTGAAGAAATTACATCACATTTTCTATCTTCTTGTTTCTAGACTTGAAGAACGTGAAGGCTAAAAAGGACCTTACAGACCATCTGGTCCAACCTACTCATTTGACAGCTGAAAAAGCTTAGGCCTAAGGATATAAAGAGTCTGGTTTGAGATCATATAGCAAGTTAAGTGACAGAGTTAGAATAGGAATGCACCTATAATATAATAAACCTAGATATTGTTTGAGGTACCTTTCTCCATCAAGGATAAATAGTCTGCCATTATCTTTTCTGCCAAGGAAATACTGATAATGCTGATAATGAAGCCTATGAATCATTCAGTGTTCTAGAATTTATTAGATATCTACTATGTGCTAAATTATCCAAAGTGCTGAGAAGCACTTAAGTAGGAGACAGTCTCTGATCTTAAGAAGCTCACAATCTTATGGGGGTGACAACATCTAAATAACCATACACACACACACACACACAATATAATCATATAGGATAAAATGGGGCTAATCTCAAAAGGAAATCACTAAGATGGAGGACTGCAAAAGGCTTCCAGCAGAAGGTAGGACTTTAGTTGAAACTTTAGGAAGCTGTGGAAGTTGAAGCTGTGGCAGCCAAGAGGCAGAAATGAGTAAGTAGAGAGATCTAGTCATGGGGGACAGCCAGTATTGGGAGATGGAGTAAAGTGTTGAAGGAATAGTGAGGAGATCAATATCACTGGATCTTGGAGTATATTGGTGGATGGGTATAAGAAGACTGGAAAGATAGAAAAGCACTAATTGATCGAGGGCTTTGTAAGTCCAATGGAGAATTTTATTTTTGATCCTGGAGGTACTAGAGAGCCATTGGATTTGATTGAATTAGAAGACAGGGAAGGTGATACTACCAGACTTGCACTTGCATTTATCCCTATCTAGTGGGAGGAAAGAGCAGGTAGGTGGTGCAATGAATAGAGTGCCTGGAGCCAGGAAAACTCATCTTCATGAGTTCAAATCTGGCCTGGATCCTTACTAGCTGTGTGACCCCATGCAAGTCACTTAGCCATGTTTGGTTTAGTTTCTTCATCTGTAAAATGATCTGGAGAAGGAAATGGCAAATCACTCCAGTGTCTTTGCCAAGGAAACCCCAAATGGGGCCATGAAAAGTGGGACACAACTCAACAATAAAGTGGAAAAAGAAAGGTGTAGTCTGGGAGTGGTGTCTAAGTTGGGGCTGACTAAAATTCAAAAAGTGGGAGAAAAAACCCTTATTAAGCCAAATTTTGCCAGATAGAAGTATGCAGGAGTATATCAGAGTTACTTTCCAAAGAGGTACTTAGAGTGATACCTAGGATTATGCCTCTTTTTACTAAAAGTTTAGAAGGAGCTTGAGCTCCTTCCACTACATGATGTCCTTACCTTGAAAATTCAATATAGAAAACTATTCACTTTCTTGAATTGCATTTGAAGTACTGGAACACAGAACAAAAAAAGAAAAGCTCACTCAATCTTAGCTGTTAGGAAACAGGAATGGGGTATAGTTTGAATAGTTGTCACCACGAATGCAGTTTTGAACATATTTTAAAGATCTTGATCCATTTCTTCTAGAACCCAGATGTTTGTCATTGTGTTAGGACCAGTCTGAGAAAGACCTATTAATCAACACTTTTTTTTTTCTAACCAAGCTCTGAATGCTGACCCTGAGCTGTCAGGAGAAGTTAGAACCTATTACAGCAAGAAATGGCCTTCTTTTAAAGTGATTTACTCTTGTTTCTGCCTGGATAGAGACACATTAAAATGTAATTCCTATGGCTCCCACAAAGCAGGTTTTTTAAAAAAAATATCAACTATAGATAGACATATTTTATATGTACCTATACTTATTTTCACTTTTTAAAAGAGACAGCTGAATACGTAATAAGTAGATGATATGTTCTTCTTGTCTTCTTTCCCCTCTTTTTCCTTTCTCTGTCTTCCCCTTCTCTTTCTTTCTCTTTTCTTTCTTCCTTTCTTCCTTTCTTCCTTTCTTCCTTCCTTCCTTCCTTCCTTCCTTCCTTCCTTCCTTCCTTCCTTCCTTCCTTCCTTCCTTCCTTCCTTTCTTTCTTTCTTTCTTTCTTTCTTTCTTCCTTTATTTCCTTCTTTCCTTCCTTCCTTCCTTCCTTCCTTCCTTCCTTCCTTCCTTCTCTCCTCTTTATTCCTTCCTTCCTTTTGTCCTTTCCTTCCTCCCTCCCTCCCTTCCCTCCCTTCCCTCCTTTCCTTCTTTTCTTCCTCCCTTCCTTCCTTCTTTTCTTCCTTCCTTCCTTTTCTTCCTTCCTTCCTTCTTTTCTTCCTTCCCCAGCATCAGCTATCTCCTATACTAACAGAGATTGCTAAAAATCATGAACTTGAGTTGTCTATAGTCACACTTAGCTCACAGGGTTTCTTTCTAGGATTTGTTGCTCAGTTTCCAAGGCTTATCTTGATCTTATGTTTCTGAGACAGAGATTTGATTTATTTTCTGCTATAGTTTTAAAAGGTCAGGTTTCATAAAATTTATTCATTATGCCTTTATGTCCATGACAGGCAACTCTAAAAGAAATATACTGAAGCTCAGTTAAGGAGCTTCTTGAAGTATATAACACCTGGAACATCTCCGCTTACACATGAACTGTCTTAGAAAAGTTATCCCATCCATATTTGAGGTACTCTGTAGGTCAGTATTCACTTCAAGCCTGTAACTCATGAATCACCACTTTATATGTTTACCTTTTACCAGCCAGCTAGCTAGTCAACTAGAGAACATACACATATTTTTAAGAGACATTTAATCAAATGACAAAGAAATAAAGTGATGAGAAAATTGTCCCCAAAGTATACATGGAGTATACTCTTCCACAAGTTAAACTAGTACCATTGTTCTGAGAGAATAAAAAAAATAAAAAATAAGCTAAGACCAAAAGAACACATGACTGGAGAATAACACGAACAGGCATATATCAGGAATCCATGTAACTATGGTACATGCATAGAAACCACAGACATAAAGGCCCTAAGTAGTCAGGGAGGCTCATACCTTAGATGCTGCAGGGCAGATGCTTTTATAATGTTGCTCATCACTGGATGTATTATCTCTGCTGGGCATGTTATTACTTTTTCCTGCTGGGTGTTCCTATGCTACTGTCATGATCACTGCTTCTCTATGCTCCTACTTCTGGGATTTACCTCTTCAAGGTTATCTTCTGACCAACTTGGATGCCATCCAATAAGGTACAGTGAAGAAAACAGCCTGTCTCTGACAAGGACACTCTGATAGCTCTTTTTACTGAACAGAACCTGGGATTGCGAGCCACTACACTTAACAAAGGACCACACAGTAAAGCAACAGTAAAACTAAGAAAACAATATAAAAACAGCTGAAGTGACCTAGTTTAAGTCTGTCCCTTTGACTGTCCAGTGCTAATTCCAAGTCCTTTGTACAAGACAATTATTTGACTTGGGTTGGAACATTCATGGAATTCCTATTTAACTTCCAATGTGAATCCTGTGTACCTGGGGACTCATTCCACGGACTCAATTTCCCTTGCTTTATTCACTTATTTACTTGTTGCCACCACATTAAGAAGCCTGAATTGATTAATTTTCACTTTCGGAACACTTGGTCTTGGCCTTTTACTAGGGAGACCAGAGCTCACAGAATTAACCATAGATGACATGGTGAGAGAAAATTTCGTCATGTATGCAAAAAATTAGACAAATGATGTAGATACTTCTGGGAGATAGGGCTCACAAGAGAGGGAAAGAAAAGTCTTTAGACTATATGTTAGTTATTAGTTGACTATATATTGGAGTTAGGTGCAAATCTTTTGCATTTTTTTTTGTTGAAGAAAATGAAATACATCTTCTATTTAAGGTTATTATTAACTGGAGTATGTATATGGGAGTTTAGAACTTTACTTCTCTGTAGACACCTAGATATGAGCTGAATTATAGTATTTCTAAGGCAGACCCTGAGTGAGGACATGACAAGGCAAAGTTTGGTATTCCCAGGGGAATCCCTGGAATTCCCAGAAGTGAAAGAGAAATTTTAGTGAGATGTCCAAATAGTGACTTAAATTACAAATCCTTGTGGTACATCTTAGGGAAATATCCTAGAGTTTCCCTTAGAAGTCTCAGAATTTTAATCCTATGTAGCTCTCTATAGAAAAGGTAAAAGGACTCTCAGCTCCCATTCAAGGCTTTAAGCTAAAATATAGTCAAATAGAGTAGATGTTAATTCACCCATCAGAAAATACAAAGTATCTGCACATAAACCTGTAGACAGTTAAACCATTTTTCTTGTCTTTTATGAACCTAACTTTATGATTGCTTTGTGTGAGTTCTCTCATAAATGGAAAGAACTTAAGGTTACCAAACATCAATGGACTGTCTGCCATTTATTCAAGTATCTTATAATAGTTTCCTTGACATAGTGCTACCTTGGGATTGAGATATTCCATTAAAAGAAAAGCACTTATGTTGTTTGAGCAATGATTTCTTTCTCCTAGACCTGTACATTTCACAAAACTGGTGAAGAAGTCCAGGTTTGCGCCTTCATATCTTGATCCTGTCACTGGTTTTTAAATCCTCTTCTAGCTTTCACTTGAACCATGAATCATTTATCTAGTCCAGGAACTCCTCTTGTTCAATTATTGTTCACTTTTTCTGTATCACTGCTGGCTTTCATTCTTAAAGTCTCTAACTTGGCCTAGGAACTCTTCTCTGATTCCCTGTTGTCTTCTGTCACCTGATATCCCTGGAGCCATGTAGTTCCTTGATGGACACAGTTGTTTGGAAGGGATGTAGCAACACATACCCTTCCTTCCTATCATATGTGCACGTGTGTGTGTGTGTGTTTTAGATGTGTCTTTTTAAATTCAAGACCAAGAATGCAGTCTACTTCTGAAAGTGGCAGTAATCAAGCAAATATCAAACATGTTATTAATGGGTCAACAAGTATCTGCAGAAAAGGAAATTCACACTTTACGAAGGAAATATTACCAATGCCGGAACGAAATAATATTGACAAAGAAATGTCACAGTAGGACTTTACCACCTTCTACACCTGTGGGATAGTGTGAAGAAAACTGAACTTCATCCCTGTTTGTACCTATCTTATACACAACATAATCTACTTTGTAATATTATTTAAGTACCTGTCCTCTCTCTATTATTGAATTGTATACTCTTTGATTATAGGAATTGCTTTTTATTCATCTTTATTCCCCACACTGACTCACACAAAGCAAGGACTCAACAAATGTCTGTCTGGGTTTTCTGCTTCTGTTCTTGTTTGGTCTTTCAGTCATGTCTGATCCTTCATGACTCTAGTTGGGATCTATATCACCAAGGCAATAATATTCACAGCATTGGTGGTGACTATGAATATGTCAACATAGTTCTCAGTTGCAAAATATAAAAGACTCTCCATATAGAAGGTAGAAGAAAAACATTTATTTAAACACCAGAAAGCCAAATCTCAGAACCAGAAAGCAAGATCTGTATTGGTGTCCAAGAAGTTAATAAACATGATCACAACAGGGGGCAAAGCCATTCTCAAACCTCCCCTTCCCCTGCCAGGGCCTTCTCACCATCAACTGTTACAATGTGTCAGTGTCAAACCTCCCCTTCCCCTGCCAGGGCCTTCTCACCATCAACTGTTACAATGTGTCAGTGTCAAACCTCCCCTACCCCTGCCAGGGCCTTCTCACCATCAACTGTTACAATGTGTCAGTGTCAAACCTCCCCTACCCCTGCCAGGGCCTTCTCACCATCAACTGTTACAATGTATCAGTCTCAAACCTTCTCCCCTCAGCCAGGGCCTTCTCACTATTAACTGTCACAATGTGTCAGCTGACCTGTGTCAGTTGGCTTATGTTCTATCCCCTCAAACCTGACCCCACTCACTCATTTCCTCATGATTTTGCTCTACTTTTCCTGTTCTGCCTCTTCAGCAAGCTCCTCCCACCACATGTGACTCAAACTTCCAGATCATATGGGCCTATTAATTAATAGGAAAAATCTTTCCATTTAAATTACTATTACAGGGTCTTCTTGGCAAAAATACTGGAGTGGTTTTCCATTTCCTTCTGTAGCGGACTTAGGCAAATAGGGGACAAGTGACTTGTCCAGAGTCTGGACAAGTGACTTGTCCAGAGTCATACAGCTAGCATATTTCTGAGGTAGAATTTGAACTCAGGTCTTCCTGATTTTAAGCCCAGCACTCTATCCATTGTGTCACCTAGCTGCTCATTTTTGCTATATTATCTATCTACATAAATATATACGTGTATGTTATACATCAATAGTGATAACTCAATTTCCACAGTACAGGAAATAGAAATAATTGATTCTAGAAATCCTGACAATATTATGGAGTCATGTTTTCTATACTGTTAAATTATTTCCATAATGGTAACATTATGGAGACCAACTGGTATATTCTCTGATATTCCTTCTCTTTCCATATTCACATTTCCACCACTATATGAGAGTGTGAATCAAAACTCATTCTCACTAACAGTGTGATGTTAATGCAGATTTAGGGCAATTTAGCAAAGGGCTAATTGTAGCCAGGGTGGTGCTCCCATTATTTTCTAGCTTGTTTCTAATCTGCTCCCTTCCCAGCATGAATTAGTGCAGACTAGGTTATTTTAATGTGTTTGCTGTTTAGACACAGAATATTCTTTATCTGTTCCTCCACTTGTGATGTCACCAACGGGAGTGAAATGCTAGGATTTATTGAGCAATTTTTATTCCCACTAATAGCCCAGCCATTGGAATAATGGCATACAAAATGCTGTTACTTTCAGCATTAAAATTTAACTACCTTCCAGCCATGGCTGAGGCAGCACATTAAGGGAGGAGAAAAGTTGATAGAAGAGAAAGTGGGGCAGGAGAGATAAACCATTTTAAAAGGGAAAAGGGGTCGGGGTGAGGGAGAAATCATTTAACAAGGGTGAGACATTTCAGGTTTTATATTTATGAAGCTTTAGACTCTTGGTCAATGAGATTTCTGGAATCTACAAGGACTCTCCATCTCTCTCTTTCTCCATTGCCCCCGCAAGGTCTGCTAATCTACCACATAACACTTTTATATCTTTCTTCATTTATAAGTCAGTATTTTCAGGAATACTTTCACATTAAAAAAAAACCTTATGGAAATTTTCTGCTTAGTTTTTAAGATGAGAGAGAGAGAGAGAGAGAGAGAGAGAGAGAGAGAGAGAGAGAGAGAGAGAGAGAGAGAGAGAGAGAGAGATTTACAACATATGTCTAGATTTTAAAAAACCATGAATTGCTGCATGATCAAACAATTTTCTCTTGTTACCTTTTCAGCACTCTGGAATTTACATCTCAGTTTTTCAAACAAGAATCTCAATTGAAACACAAAGTACTCAAAATTACAAATAAATTATCCAGGGCATGAGTTTGACTAGCAAAGTGCTATTTCCAAGGAATGCCCATTAAATTGTGTGCTATTCTTTTCCTTTTCATATAAGAAGAAAATGGTTTCTGAAATATAAGTTTCCATGTTAAAAATTATATCCCTTTAAACAGTGATAAACTATCAGATTCAGAAGAATTAGCAGTATTATTTTTCCTATGAGCTCCATATTAAATAGAAACCTGTGGTCTTTTACCCTTTGTGTTGGCATCTACTGATGGTAGATGATATGATGACCTGAGATAGTAAACTACTATTTTCATAGAATCACTGTCAGTAGTAACAAAGATAATTGCTCTCTAACACTATGGATGTGACATATTCTGAGATTGAACTGTTCATGAAGGAGTACAAAAAAAAGTGGGAGAGAATCATTTGCCTTATATTTTGCCATTATTTATGATGAATTTGTAAAATGTTCCCACCATTTTATTGTCATCATCCAGAAATAACTGGCCTGATCATTTAGTTTACATTTAATTGTTCTCTATAATATATTGATCTTGAAAGAAAATCAGGATTCAGTGTGGAACAGTACAGGTTGACTCTGATTCTATGAAATAAGGGAGAGCAAACAGATCTCTTCTTTTTTGATTTTAGAGTTCTGGACTTGAAATCAGGAAGTCCTGGGATTGAATCCTGCTTCAACATAGCTGTGTGACCCTGAGTAAGTCACCTCTGCCAGCCTCAGTTTTGTCTGTAAAATAATAGCAGGTACTCCATATGCTGTGAGGATCAAATGATGTAGCATATGCAAAGTGCTTTGCAAATTTATAGCACTATGGAAATGCTTGTCATTTCTATTATCATATTTATAATTATTAAAAATTTAAATGTACTTGCCTTATTAGAATTAGACAAGGGTGTCAAGTTAATACGACTACCAATCATGGTAGTTTATGTTTATCTTGTGCTTTTGAGTGTGCAAATGCCTTGTATACATTAATTCATTTGATTTTATTTTAGATTATTGAGAACAGAGAGCAGTTTCAGAGGCAGGAAAGTCTGGATTTTAGGTCTTGCTTTTGTTAAGTATTGGCTGTATGACCCTGGGCAAGTCACTTAGGCTACCAACCAGAACTATAATAAATGCAGGAAAGATGTCAACTTGCAGTAGTAAAATGAATTTCCTCTCTTCATTGTGTCACTATCATGCAAGATCATTTCAGCCTTGGAATTCATACCTTCACAGTTCCTTCTGCTCCTGGGACCTCTCTAAATGAAAGTGGAGTAGAGAACTATTCCCCAAATCTGCATTAAAGGCCAGTCATCTTTTTATTTCCTGCTCAGGTATACTACTTTGCATTTCTTTATCTCTTTTCTCTCCCCTCTTCTGCTTTTTAGTTCCTTTTGTGTCTTGCCTTCCTCCACTAGATTGTAAACTAATTTTAGGTAGGCACTGACTTTCTTTTTCATATTTTTATTCCCAGATGTTTAGCATAACAGGTACTTAATATTTATGAACTGATTGAAATCAAAGGCCCATTCTGTCTCTGTCTTTCATGGAGAAGGATACATATATAGATGCCCAACCCCTCAGAGAAAATTGTGTTTATCATTTATTTCCAAAGGGGAAAAAAAGAAAAAGAGAAATTATGTTTGATTTTAGAAAAGAAATATAGGAAATTCCATTAATATTGTAAGCCTGTGTTTCTTCCCTAAAGGCCAACTCTGATATTTTATCACAGTATGGAGAAAACTTTAGATTCTGAAACCAGAAATACTTCTACTAAACTGAAAAGAAAGAAAGAGATTGTGTGTTTTCTGAGAACAGAAGTCTTATCATTAGGAGTGTGACCACCAGAGCACATTTTTGGGTACAACATCTCTTAAGGTGTTCAAGGGCTGGGATTAGTTGGTGGAGGAATATCAGCATAGCTTAAATTATTGATCTGGTGAAGCTATATGCGCATGCAAATTTATTGTGTGCCAGGACCTATAATCACTATGGCATGTGCAAATTCATTTTATATAATCTTAAGGATCAATTTATTTTTAATAATATTTTCCCAATATCAAGACAATTTTTAGCATTTATTTTATAAGATTTTGAGTTTTAAATTTTTCTTCTTCCTTCCCTCCCCACCCCTCTTCTTAAAATGGTAGGTAATTTGATATAGGTTATGTATGTGCTATCATGTAAAACGTATTTCCACATTAGTCACAGTTGTGAAAAAAATCAGAAGGAATAAAAACACAAAAAAGAATAAATTAAGTGAAAAATATGCTTCAATCTGTATTCAGAGTTCATCAGTTCTTTATCTGGATATTGGAGCTATAAAGTGGGCTATACCAGATTTGGAAAGCATACTAGCAAAAACTCATGCAGTATTAACAAAACCCAGGGCCCATTACACAAAGACCTTTGTAAAATGGAAGGAGGGGATTGATAGAGAATCTTAGGAGATCTGACAAATGGGTAAAAAACTAACAGAAATACTACTTTTTAAGCGAGAGAGACATCTTTTATGCAAGCAATAGTAAAGACTATTTACTATTAGCAAATGGGCATATGCCATTGGATCTGTCAAATATAACTGAAAGTGAATTACATCCTTCTGGAACTATATGGTAGTTAGGATCCAAGAATTAAATCAAAAGGCCTTTCATGGACAATACCTCCATGAACTTAGCAAAAAAAAAAATGTTGACAAAGGTAGTGTCCAACAAATGGCTGAGTTGTGTGACATTTAAAAAAAGAAATTTTTTTGATAAACTTTTTTTGATAAATTATCAAATCTATTCAGCACTAGTTCATTACCAAAATAAATTATAGAAAAGTAATACTTACAAATGCAGAATTTATATAATATAAACTGTGCAAGGAAATGGTAGAAACTGTAAAACAAAGCATTAATACTTATAAGATACTTAACAAGGCACCATCTGTTAATAAAATTTTATTTCAGAAGCCATCATGCTTCAGAGGCTTTCTCCCTTTTACCCTATGACTCTCTTCTCCCATTGATGAATTCTTTTAAAAAATTTAAAATAATTTTTATTTTTGTTCATTTTAAGTAAATACCAACAAACATGAATGTCTCCATATAAAAGAAACAGAAAAAAAGATTGCATATGAAACCACAGTTCTCTATTGTGTATAGCTTGGTTTTTTTTAAAAAGTATTTAGTAAATAGAACCCCTTAGTTTCAAAGTTGTCCTGCTTGTCTATCTCATTCAGAGCTTCCTTCTGTCCTTTTCTGAGGCAGGTGACCTTGCACAGCCCTCCCTCACTCAAATCAAAGTCAGTTGCAAGTCATGTCATCATCTTGATGTCATGGTCCTTTTTGAGATCAAAGGACAAATACAACCTGTGACTGAATAATAGCTCTTTTCCTCCTCCTCCTCCTCTTCCTCCCCTTCCACCTTGTCTTCCTCCTCTCCCTCCTTCAGTGTTCCACCCCCAAAGCTGCCTTTTTTCCTCTGGGTTTACTGGCTACATTTTTTGCTCAAAGATCAAGCCTCAAACCCAATTCACTTTGGAGCTCAAAGACTGGACAAGTCCCCACCTATCTAGCACAAAGTGGATTTAAATAGTAATTGTTTCTCTTTGACCCAGAAACCCTGAGGGTCTTCTCCTAGTTTGATTTTTATTTTTGATTAAAGGGGCCTTTCACTCAAAGTGAGAGTGACAAAAGACCTTAGCCTGAAAGGACCAGCCAGGGTCTCACATTGCATCCTGGGCCATCTCCAGACACTGGACCCAGATGGCTCAGGGGAAGAAAGTGAGGTTGATGACCTTGCACAGCCCTCCCTCACTCAAATCAAAGTCAACTGCAAGTCATGTCATCATCTTGATGTTACCCATGGTCCTCTTTAAGAACAAAGGACAAACACAATAATACATTACAAAAATGTTCCAATAACTCTCTTTTCTTTTAGTGTCTTTTGTGACATTACTATCACTATTTTAAAAATATTTTATTTTTAATTTATAAAATAAAGCAAGCATTTCAATAGAAGCATAATAAAAAAGATTGCAAATAAAATTGCAAATTTGTTACATACAACTTGCTGTTCCTTTTAAATATATAATGAAGTTATTGAGTAAAATTTTCTCCTCCCCTCATTGAGATAGCTACCATTAGTCACAAATATGTGTATATATGATATGTAAAATCATTCTGTACATACTTTTTGAAAATCAGTTCTTTCTCTGGATGCAACTAACATCTCCCTTCATAGGTCCTTTGTAGTTCATTTGTATTTATAATATATTTATATTGATGTATTTATATTTATTTGTTTGTTTTTATAATTTGTTTATATTTATATAATTGTATATAATTTGTATTTATAATTATAATGTATAATGATTATAATGATGAATTCTTAAAAACTAACTGTTGTTTAAATCTTTGCAGTCTTTAATATTTTCATCCCATCCTGAAGATCTTTGAAGGTATATGATATTGACTGTTATGACCTATTCTATCTTTGGCTTCCTTTCTCTTATAATTTGATTAATATGAATCTGTTCTTGATTTGTTAACTTGTGAAAACCCTGTAATGAGGTAATTTGTAGAACTTTCTGAGAGTATATTTATATGGGTGACATATAAAAACTACATATCTTGGTCAAACTTGGTGACATTTGTTCAATAAAGGTAAATCTTTTTATTAGCAACTGTCTTCCAAATAGTTTTCATTATAATTAATAAAAATCTTTGTTCCTAAGAAATTTGATGACTAATCTTAATGTGGAGCGATTCAATTTATTTGCTTCAACAGTAGGCTCCTTGGACTTGTATTGATGTCAAGAAGAGGTAAAATTAGAGCAGACTTTTCTTCACTAAACCTCACAGGCCCAATAATCAAAGGAAGTATATAAAACAATTTCAATCTTTATGAGGTTTTTCCAGTGATATACTGTCCATATTTTTCATAAATTGCTCAATCTGTCATGCTAATTTTGTAATTTGCAACATTTGGGAATTTTGGAATCAATATTTAAGTAAAAGATTAAGAGAATTTATTGCTATAGCAAGATATTGAGATTAGTGCTAGAAGTTAGAGAAGATTTTGCTAAAGCAGTATTGCATATTGAAATTAAGGAAGGTAGGTGGCAGAGTGGATAAAGTGCCAGGCCTAGAGCCAGTAAAAGTCGTCTTCTTGAGTTATTATCTGGCTTCAGATACTTACTGTATGACTATGGGCAAGTCACTTAACTTTGCCTCAGTTTCCTTATCTGTAAAATGAGCTGGGGAAGGAAATAGTAAAGCACTCTAGTATTTTTTGCCTAGAAAACCCCAAATGGGGTCATAAAGAGTCAGACTCAACTGAAAACAACTGAACAACAACAAATATTGAAATTAGTCCATTTTTCTTTTAAGTATAGTCAGTGAATATTTCCCCGCATGAAATGATTTTTGCTGACCAGGTGAGGTGATGGATTTCTTTTCTTCCCAATTTCCTAACCTCTAACCAATTCTGAATGAATTAAGATCAGATAGTTACCAGTTTTTTTCTAACCTAGTACAAATCATGATTTTCTGGTATGAATTATCTATCTGTCTATCAATCGTCTATCTATCTATCTATCTATCTATCTATCTATCTATCTATCTATCTATCTATCTGTCTGTCTATCTATTTATTTAATCTATGTATCTATCATCTATCATCATCTGTCTATTGCAGATAGGGAATCCTTCCTTTTCCTCTCTCATAATTTATTAAGGGGATGATTGATTTAGAACTAAGTATTTCTGGTTAAAGGAAGAGAGAATCTCTGCTCCAATTTCTTTTTCTTGAACTGAATTCTGTGACCTTCATTCTCAGACAGCTCCTGGCTCCCTTACCTTCAATATCTTGAATTTTCTGTGTATAAGAGTATATGAATTGTATAAGACTATATGAACTGAGAGTTAAAATTGAGTACTAGGGGTTCTAACATTTTTCATTCTCAGAAAAATATGTTCCAGCTTGGTTTATGCATGGCAGCTACACATTTATTCTAGGATATGCAGAGATTTATGATTGTACAGAGTTCTCTGGCACATGGCAATCCTTCTAAATAGTGGTCAGGGCAAGAGAGTTTGACTTAGAGAAAATTACTGTTTTGAAAAGTATCCTTGAGTACTGAGATGCTAAAATGTGGGTCAGACATTGGAATGAGGAAGTTCTAAAGGATAAAAGTTGAAATTTTGTCATTAAAAAAGTCCAAAATCAATTAAAAACCTTTATGATAAAAAACGAACAGTACTATGTATTAACATTAGCTTTGGTATATGCTCTATTGTTAAAATCTGCTAACACCAACCCCTTCCCCCAAAAAGACAAGAACAAGCACAGTTGGAGACTTGATTAAAAAAAAGTTTCAGTATAGATGCTACATGTATATAAATAACCCATCCAGTCTGTGCAAAAAAATACTAAGATGATTGCTACTTCCTTACCATTTGAACCTGAATTATTCCATAGAGGACTGATTACTTTGGATTACTTTTCCTGTATAATCATAGAAATGCTACCTTTTCTTTTTTTTAGTGTATATTTCTCCATTATAGGAAATACTTCAAATATTTTATATGTTCAATTTTGCTATATATCTTTCAAGTCCATGATTATCAGAGTAAAGAGAATAACCATCCTGTTAAAAAAATAATTTCAATATTGTCATATGTACCAAATTTTAAGTAATTCTCATGCCCAAGAATGTTGACATGGGGCATGTAGTCATCAAAGGAATTGTAGAGACCCAAGGTAGTATATTAATTCTAGAACCCTTTGCCCTACCCTCCCCAACAAAGATTTGATACTTTGAACCACAAAATAGCACAGCAAAGGGATGAGGGCAAGACTGAAAAAAGTTAGAGGGCATTCTGATTTGAAAAGATTTTAAAGGTATTAGTTTGCTTTAAATTCTTTTTCTGTGACCCAAAAGTACTGTTTAAGTTATGCTATTTGTAAGGCATATGGCAGTGCCTGAAAAGTAAAACACAATTCATCCCATAATGAAGACCTTTTGCAGATATACAAATTGATTTTATTAACATGCAAAACATATCTTTTGAATATATATGCATATATACATGTAATATAAATATATGTATACTTATAATTATCTGTTATATTTTGTTATGTTATATTTATATATAAAATTTTCTCTTGTAAGAAAACAGATACTATTATAGCTACATTTCACGAAATTCATTAATAGATTTGGCATTATTTGCATATCAGTAGTCACAGAAGGATTCATCATATAGGAGAAATGATAGAGAAAATTAGCATGGTTTTGAAAATTCAGCAGCATTTTCACTATTCCTCTCATCCTGAGTTTACAGGGGTAAAAGAAGAGAAAAATGAAATTCTTAAAAAGGAGATTGAAGACAAGACTAGAATTAAGATGAGATTTTAATGGCTAGCTGTCCTGCCTTTAACCTCCTGAGGATGAGATCAACTACCAAGAAGACTAGACTTATACTACATGGATTGTGAGTTTGAAGAGCTATTAGCCTTTTTACATTACTTCCTGTGTCAGTATACACATATGATTGGCAATTGATGATTTTGTTTTTGAATTATTATAAATCACTAATGAAATGTGTTGAAGGCAAATGCTTTCTTTACTCAGGGAACCAGAAGAACAATGTCAATCCGTCCCATCTGTTCTTTGAATTCCTGATTGTCATCAATAAAAATACTTTCCAGAAGGCTGCTAGATGATCCTGTGTCAAGTTCTTGTTACCACCAACACTGTAGTCAAGTGCCAGGACCTCCCTACTTCAGTCCATGCTTCACATTGTCAGAAGACAGCCGTTCCAAAGAACATTGAACAGCAACCATCTGCTTCATCTGAATCATCCCCATCAATTGGCAGAGAGCCTAGTACTAGCCAGCAGGAAAATATGAAGTCCAGTGGTGAGTAAGGCATCCACAGGTAAATAGGATTTACACCAAAGACCTAAAGTGGACTAGCAAAATCTGCCAAATCCTCATAATGCCCTAGACTATCTGTTAGGCACCTAGTGGCTCTCAGCGTTGGAGTTATGCAATGGTTACTAGTAGATTTTAGGCATTGGACAATCAGTAGAAGACTGCTTTCCTCTGCCCAGTTGCCTTTTATAGTCTGAATCTGGGCCTCAAGGAATCTCAGAGACTCCTGCCACTTTTTAATGACCGATGGAAAAAATAGTTGGAGACATGAATTACCTGAAAATGCTAGTGTGTGTTGATTATTGCATTGTCTTCAGAAACACACTTGACAAACATGAAGAGAAAATGATGACAAGTGTTGCACAGGCCAGAGCAGAGGTTCTTCACTTGGCCAGTCAACTAGCATTTATTGAATACATGCTACCTCTCAGGCACTGTGCTAGCCACTGAAGATACAAACAAAGACAAAAACAATCAAGAGGAACAAGCAAAAATTCCCAACCCTAGTCCTTGCTTTCAGGGAGCTCACAGTTTAATGAGGGAGACCACATTCAAACAACTATGTCCAAATAAGTAAGATATTCTATCAATATCTGAACAGATATAAACATAAATAGATCTCAGTCTCAATACAAATTGGGGGTAGTCTTCAGAGAGTTGGTCATTAGATATGTACCGATATGATATCTTAACCAGGCGTAGGCACCGACCCAGATAAGATACCATAAGAACACTCCTGAATTGATCATGTTCACAGAGCCTTAAAGATTTAGGGACTAGGATTTGGCAGTAATTACCACAAATTTGTTAAGAACTATGCTTCTTAGCAAAGAGATTGTATTCCATGGGAGAAGGGTTCTTTTCACATTCTAAAAGCTCAGATGTGAGCCCTGGGTCCATTACCTTTTAAAAAATAAGTTTTCATAGTATCATAATTTTAGATCGGGAAGGGGCCTAAGGCACGTCATTTACTCCAATCCTTCATTTTTTTTGTGTGGGTTATAAAATCAAGCTCTAGAAAGGTCTTGTCCATTCCTAGAATAAGTGTCAAAAGTGGGATTTGAACCTGGGTCCTGTGACTCCAAAACTGATAATATTTCTACCACACTCCTGCTTTTTGTTTTTGATGTCACAGTCATTTCTAGATATAACTCTGTACATCTTTCACCAGGAATTTAAGCTTCCATCCCAACAAAACAAAACAAAAAACAGAAAACAAACAAACAAACCAACAAAAACCTGGTAAGTAAAAGCAATTGACAGAGAAACAATGTTTGACAATACTTTTGACATTTTATCCCAGTAGCCCTCTTCTCTCTGTTAATAGGAAGGAGATAGGTTTCATAATCTGTTCTTTAGGACCGTCATTGGCTCTTTAATTATGCAGGGTTTCACCAACTTTAAAGGTCATTTCGTATACGTGGTTGTTGTGTGTATTTTTGCTTTGATTCTAATATTTTAATTTTGCATCAGTACAAATGAATCTATGTTTCTCTGAGTTCCTATTATTTGTCATTTCTTACTGTGCAGTAATAAGCCCTTACATTAATATACTTCAGTTTTTCAGGAATCTCCCAATCAATGTGCCGATTTTTATTGGGAACATTTTGTATGGAGACTATCCCTTTCAGGGCTTTGTGAAAGGCCAAACCTTGTGGTTGAGCAAAAGGGCATGATTTGCACCTATGAAAAACATCCTGCCATTAGATTTCAAAATGTACCTATATTGTTTCTAGATCTTTGCTACCACAAAAGTATTACTATGAATATCTTGGTATAGACTGGAACTCTGATAACTTGATATACAGTGGAACAACTTGGGAAATTGCTGGATCAAAGGATATCAATAGTTTCATTGCTTTTCTTGCATAATCTCAAATCGCTATACAGAATGGTTGGTCCAGTTCACATCTCCACCAATTGTGCCCCTGCCTTCCCAGAGTTTTCCAAAATTGACTATTCCTATTTTGATATCTTTGCAAATTTGTAGAGCGTATGGTAGAAGCTCAGAGCTGTTTCAATTTAAAATTCTCTTACAAGTGATCTGGAACATGTTTTCATGGGACTCAGATGTGAGTCTTTTTTGGTGTTAAGTAGTTTATAATAAACAACAAAAATCAGTTTTGTGTGTTGAGCCTTGTGAGACTGAATGCTTGTCAGAGGGCCTGTTGGCAACCATTTGAGAAGGGGCATATACTTATGTTCTCAGGTGATCAGAGCTGGGTTGAAGCTTCAAGGAAGTGAGAACTTCCCCCAAAATGCCTGGGTCTTTTGTTTTAGTAGAGACCTTCTGACAGTAGGAGTTTATGTAGTTTGATTTCTGAGCAAATAATCACATTGACCACTGACATTAATTTGACTGACTGAAGTTGTAGGGTGAATGAGTTGTGTAATATGGTAGAAAGGAGGCTAGGTCTGGGATCAGGCAATTTTGATTTTGATTCTGGTTCTGCTGCTGTGTGGTCTAGGAAAGTTGTTTAATCTTTCTTTGCCTCAGTTTCCTCATCAGCAAAATGAGAGGTTTATATTTGATGATCTCTAAAGTCCTTTCCAGCTATGACTCTATTCTCAAAGACTAGACCAATTAGATTGTAAATAATTGTTCCATTGAGTGACAAACATTTATTTGACTGCATGATTAATCCAACATTTTGACAAATGTTACTTTATACACCATTACATTGATGTAGTAATAAATATTAGTTTAATAAACAATCAGAAAAGCTAATTTTACTCAACAAATAAAAAGAACAATTATGTAGTTTAGATCTTAATGTATTTCTTTTATCCTAATGGTAAGGAAAACAATAAAAAGAGATAAAGGATGCCAAGGTGGCATATGGGTTGGTATTAAGGGACAACATTGAATAGTGGAGTGAGCACTGTACTTGTAGTTAGGAGACACCTGGATTTGAATTTCACCTCTATTGCTTATTAGTTTTATGACCTTGGGCAAGGTATTGAACCTCAGGATATGGGCATAACAATCCTTATACTATGTTTTATGTAGGGAGTTGTGAGTAAAATGATTATATATTAGTGTGATTATTAACATTACTAGACCTGAGTTCAAATCTGTCTTCTGATACTTACTGGTTGTGTGACCCTGAGACAGTTATTTAAACTTTGCCTCAGTTTCTTCAATTGTAAAATGGGATTAATAATAGCACCTACCTCCCTAGTTGTGAGAATCAAATGAGATAATACTTGTGAAGTACTTAGTAAAAAGCCTGGCATATAACAGGCACTTACATATATCATATGTTATATAACAGCATAATTATACATGTATAAATATGCATACTTATCTACATTTATATACGTGTATCTCTTCTACTGGGTAAAAGTAATTATTTTTTGGAAAAATTATAAAGAACAGACTTTTGTTTGTATTGATTTATTTTGCTATGTAGAATTTTCATCACTATAAGGAATAAATGATAATTGAGCTTTCACAGCTCAAATGGCATTGTATGCAACTTGTATGCATGAATGAAGGCACACATTTTAAAGACAGGTTTTGGTTTGAATTGAAGATAATAATAGAATATTTCTTCCTAGCTATCCTTTTTACAATTACTCTAAAAGCACCATGAAGGTTTTTAATAACAGTAAATGTAAACCATTCTTTTAAAAATTGAATTTTATCAAATTAGTTATTTTGAAAAGATTCAATAGCAAATTGCTAACCAGTTGCCTGACTGAGTCCAACTGCTTAGCTAGAAAGAATTGTTATTTTAGTTTTCTTGAATTAAATAATTCTATACCCAAGCTAGTTTTTGTGGGAATATTGTCTAATAGAGGGAGGTTTAGCAATGGTGAGGAGGGGTGGCGAGTAGAATGTTTCAACTACTCATTTGTGCAACAAACTGCCTATGACTGGTATTTCCTTGTTGCATTTTCTGGTTTAAACATGCTTTCTCTGTTCTGGGAAATTATACCAGAAGGAACCTATATTTCTACTTCTGAGCTCTGGCAAATACTTCAGTTTTAAACCTCCCTTCTCTCTTTTTCCTTCTCTCCTGGGATTAGCCCCCTGAGACCCCATTCCAAACGCAGTCCCAGGAAAGACATCCAGATTAGCAAATATCCGTGGTTACCAGTGTAATAAGAAAAGGCAAATTAAACATTCTCCATACTCATGAAAAGAATTTCAGTATCTATTGAGGGAGGGAGTGGAATTAGAGAAAGTAAATACAGAGTATTGCCTTGGAAGTAGGGGTGGGGCATTAGGGACTGTTCAATAACACAGCATCTATCCCAATACCTCTCTTGCCAAGATCTACCAAGTCAGCCTTTTTTTTTCTAGACTCTTGGCCCTGGCCCTTTTTGATGGTTGCCTAAATCCACATTTCTGCTCTCTATGCAGTTTTTCATGGCTTCTCCAGTTCTACATGTCTTATACATGGCTCATTACTGGAGTTTAGCTCTTTCCTAGGGTCTCTTAAACTGACCTCCTCTAGATATATTGTACTGTCTTTTTTAGGGTTACCTGAGGGCATGGCCAATTATTGCTTGCCACTGATCCCTTTCTAATTCAATCAAGGGACTTGTTCCTACTTAACAGGGTCACTGGGAATGGTTTCATTTTTACATTTAATTTACCATGTCCTTATAAGTTTCTCTTACTCTCTGTGGTTAGGTCCTGGGCTTTCATAGGTCAATTCCCTTATATAAATTTGATTTAGCTGCATTTAAAAACTTTGATTTTGCACCTTGTCTATGTTACATAGCTAATGCATATGTTGTGCAGTGAGCTTAACTTCTATACTGTATACCTTTTCTCCACAACAGAACAAAAAGCACAACCTCAGATTAAAATACCAAATAATGCTCTAATGTCATGTTAGCCTACACAATAGTTTTTAAGTCCTTCAGTGCTGATTTCTTAACTGAGTGTTATACATTTTTAGTTTAAAAAGTAATTGCATGTTGATATGGAGCACACATTTTCTAGAAATTCCTTTAATTTGGTTATCATAATAAAGACTTTCACTAGTACAGCTTATCCTTACATCATCTTGTGTAGGTTTCATTTTAATAGCTAATGGATGAGATAGAATATGAAATAAAAGTGTAATGGGGGTTCTGGAGACCATGGTCAATACTCAGAGATATGTAGCTCTTAGGTGTTATAAAGGCAAAGTTTTGATCAAGCAGTCCATTCCCTCTCTCCCCCAAAAGCAAAAAGGAGAGATATTGATTCCTCCCAGATCATGACTTTTTCTTCCCACTGGGCTATCTCAGAGAAATCCTTCTCTTTGGGAGTCACCTCTATTCCACCTCCTTCTATTCATTATGACATCATCCTCATGATGTCATTGGTCTATTTAGAGAATGAAGGATAAAGAACAAGAATAAGAACAACAGAATCTGAAATCTTACCTGAGGATCCTACATTTCTGTTTAGCCACATATAATTACAACAATGAGCTCATTTAGCCTAATGCAAGGGTGGGGAACATGAAGCCTGGTGGCCCTCTAGGTCCTCAAGTGTGGCCCTTTGGCTGAATTCAGACTCTATAAACTCTGTGAAGTTTGGATTCAGTCAGAGGGCCACACTTGAGGACCTAGAAGGCCATATGTAGCCTCCAGGCCATGGGTTCCCCACTCCTGGTTTAGTGGTACAAAGAAAAAGTTAGTTTATCCTGCTTTACAGGATATCATTTATCCTTCCTTTTGGGAAATTTTAAAAAAATTATAATGAATATATATAATAATTTAATGGGATATTAAATTTAATAGGGAAATTTAAAAGAAGTTATAAAATTAGAACATACATAGCATCAGTCTCCAACATGAAAATAATTTCTGTTTACCAGGACAAGATTTAGTCCTCTGACCTAATTTTTATTTTTATATATCTCAGTTAGCCACTGACATCTTCCATTACTCTCTGTCCCACCAACAGACAGATAGGCAATATGTTCATGTTAAAATGTAAATTCCTCAAGAGTAGAGATTTTCATTCTTTGTATTTGTATCATTAGGTGCCTATCACAATGTTTATACGTAGGAAGCGCTTAAAATTGCTTGTTGATTGATCTATCATGAATTTTCATAACAAGATAAAACATTTCGAAAGTCTTGAATTAAATTAGAAGTTAGGCTTAAGGAACAGAAAAACACAGTCAAACGATTCCTTTTTTCAGGGAGAGAAAAACAGAGTGGGAAGGAGAAGTTTCAGCACTTTACTGGTTTTTCCATTCCTTTGGAGAGCAATTCAATTCCTCTCATTCAAGCTTGTTTCTTCATGATCCAAAGTTCAGCTGCAGCGCATAAGCCTGCTATGACCAAAGTCTATTTCTGATTGTCATTGATTTCTCCCTTTCCCTCTATTTCTCTTGCCTTTGAAATTTCTTTAGCTGTTCTCTCTCCCGCTCTGTTACTGAGTAGTTCAAAATCCCCTGAGCCAGTGGGATTCAGAGGCCAGGCTCAGGCCTCTGAGAAAGATCTAGTCTCTTTCTAAGTTGAGCAGGGAATGTTGTCCCTCAAGACTCCAACTATCAAAAGTTCATTCTCTGAATTTTCTCTGAATTGCAGGGAATTGGCCTCAATAAGGGAGTACAGAAACAAGACTAGTGCCAATTATTTTTTAACTAGCAGCCAAAAAGGCATAATCAGCTTGTCTTTCTTTCATGTCTTCCCTAATCAGGTAGAAGGGAACAGGATGTGAATCAATGTCCAGTAAAATGGAAAATAGGTGACTTTGGGCCAAAGCAAGGGGGAAATAGAGTTCTGGTTACCTTTCCAGTTTTACATCTTTTGCTTCTGCTGATGAGCTTCCCAGCAGCATCTGGCCAATCTTCTCAACACTTCACCCCCGCTGGACTGTTTGGAAAAGAAAACTGTACACTGCTCTGACTCCTTTAATCCTTTCTCTCTCTTGCTAGAGAAGATATAGAGTAGTTCCCAGTCTATTTCTCAGTGTATTCCTCCAACCAATCTCACAGTTACTTGGTCATTCTACAGAGGGTTTAATTTGCCTATTTATAGGCAAATATATTTTTTTTGTTTAACATTCCTTTGACAACATCATAAGAATGGGATGAGAGTTGTGGGTGAAGTCTATATTAGTAATTCAGGGGACTCTTGAGAAGTTTGGGACTTTCCCCAGAATATTAAATAATATGAAAAGCTCATGTTTAATTGACTCTTTATTACGTTGAAAATGTAGGCAGCTACAGGTGATGCAATGGAAAGAGTGCTAGATCTGGAGACAGGAAGATCTGGATTCATATCTGGCCTCAGATACTTGCTAGCTGTATGACCCTGGGTAAGTCACTTGATCACTGTCTGCTTCAGGTTCCTCATCTGTAAAGTGGAGATAATAGTAGTGTCTGCCTTCCAGGGTTATTGCTAGGATTAGATAAAATATTTGTAAAGCACCTTCCAAACCTTAAATAAATATGTTAATATAAATATAATATTTATAAATATTATTAAATATTAAAATTAATAATATTTAATAATTTTAAATATTAAATACAAATATTAAAAATAATATTTAACAATATAATAATAAATATGTTAATATAAATAATATAAATATATAAATGCTAGTTATTATTGTTGCTGTCAATGATTAGTGTGTTTATTTTTTCAGTCAAAACTATTTTTGGAGATTTATTCTTAGAATCTCCTTGAACAGAGGTTAGGTTTATGACATCTGTGCATTGTAAATTTTAGTCCCTGATTTTAACTAGAATAATGTTAGTAATAACAGCTCAAATTTGAATAGCAC
Source organism: Bettongia penicillata ogilbyi (assembly GCA_023548195.1). NCBI lineage: Eukaryota > Metazoa > Chordata > Mammalia > Diprotodontia > Potoroidae > Bettongia > Bettongia penicillata. The sequence continues at coordinate 860,673 of JAJHZJ010000066.1, read as the reverse complement.
TTACTATGTGTCAGGCACAGTACTTTACAAATATTATCTCAACCCTGGAAGATAGGTACTATTGTTATCTCCATTTTATAGATGAGGAAACTGAGGTAAACTGAGGTTTAAGTGACTTGATGAGGGTCATATGCTAGTGTCCAAGGTCATATTTGAACTCAGGCCTCCTTGAGCCACCACACTATCCAACCATGTGAGAAGAATCTTTCTCCCTATCTTTCTGTCTCTTTTTAAAGGCTAGAGGTCATATTTCATTGGTTAGAAATTGCCTTATCTCTGTTACTAATAATGTTTTTATGCTGGACTTAGGGGTTTCCATTAACTTTCTTCAAATGGTCAGTTTCACTTTCAAGTTGGGGCAACTAGTTAGTACAGTGGATAGCGCACCAGTGCAGGAGTCAGGAGGACCTGAGTTCAAATCTCATCTCAGACACTTGACACTCACTAGCACATCACTTAACCCCAATTGCCTCATCCTGGGTCATCTCCAGTCATCCTGATGAATATCTGGTCACTGGATTCAGATGGCTCTGGAGGAGAAGTGAGGCTGGTGACCTGCATAGCCCTCCCTCACTCAAAACAAAGTCAAGTGCAAGCCATGTCATCATTTCTCTGATGGCATGGTCTTCTTCAGCAATGAAGGAAGAACACACACACTTTCACTTTCAAGTTAGTTCTACTTTTGAATTTCATATACTGCATTTAGAGACAGTCACATCTTTCCTTCCTTCCTTCCTTCCTTCCTTCCTTCCTTCCTTCCTTCCTTCCTTCCTTCCTTCCTTCCTTCCTTCCTTCCTTCCTTCCTTCCTTCCTTCCTTCCTTCTTTCTTTCTTTCTTGTCCCCACTCCATTCCATTTTCCACTCAGCTGTCAAAATGATTTTCTAAATCACAGCTCTGCCAATGTCATTATCTTATTCAACAAACTCCGGGGCTTCCTATTACCTCCAGGATCAAATATAAAAGCCTGTTTCTTATTCACAGCCCTTTGTAATTTGGCCCTCCTTATTTTTCCCATCTATTTTTTTTTAGCTTCCTTCTCCATCCTTCTCCACCTCTACCCCATCTCTGCAATTTAGTGCAACAAGTATCCTGTTATTCCTTGAACAAGACACTCCCAGGCCAGTTCTACACCTTTTGTTGACTGTTCCCCGTTCTTAGAATTCTCTTCTTTCACATTTCTAGCTCCTGACTTCCCTGCTGTCTTTCAAGTCCCAGTTTAAATTTTACCTTCTATAGAAAACTTTTCACAATCCGTCTTAATTCTAGTCTTTCCTCTATTGATTATATCTAGTTTATCTTTCTTAGACATTGTTCTTTGCATGATGTGTCCTTCATTAGACTGTAGGTGCCTTGAGAACAGGTATTAATTAACTGAATAATTAATTCTGCCTTTCTTTGTATCTCTAGCACTTAGTATATCAGCTGGTACATAGTAGGTACTTGGTACTTGACAGATCTTTATTGACTGACTGGGTGGTAAGAGTGTCATTGATTTAGAGCTGAAATATTCTTCATTGATTGTTTTATTTAACATTCTCCTCCAGTTTTTCAGATGAAGAAACAGTAATGATGTGAAACAATGACCTAAGGTAACATAGGGAATAAGGAGTAGAAATAGGATTTAATCTGATGTCCTTTGATTCCAAATCTAGTACCCTTTACCCAGTGCTTTATCTCTTACCACTCCATACTATAAATAGATAAGGAATTAGTAGTCTTCATCCTGGCAGTATTTCATTGCCACAGAATTATTACAAATCACTGTAGCATGCAGGAAGTCAAAGAAAAAAAAAGTAAAAGAATTAAGGCACTCAAAGCAATTAAAAAAATGACTAACATTGTATCATAGAAACCCTTGGAATACATATGTGACAGGCAACATCTTTCAGTCATAAATAACCTACGATGATGGGTAAACTTTTTAAAGAAAACGAAGAAGTTAACAAATTCAGAGATTTACCTATGTCCCTACCTTTTCTTGTGGGTGAAAAATGAAATGACTGAAGAAATAAAAGTTGAGCCTCTGAGTATGTTCATTTTTTTTATTAGTCACTATATGACAATTACCCAACAAATCAAGCGTTGCTCAGCTATTGGCTGGCACTGGACCCTAAAAACAAGGGGAAACATATTTTTATACATTAAAGCAATCAAATAAGACAAAAAAATTAGAAGAAAACGATTAACCAAGATGCAAAATCAGGCGATCTTATTTCTGACTGGAGGAAAGATTAGGGACTTTCCAAATTGGGAGAGGGAAGAGTAAACAGGCACAATTCCCTGAAATTAGAATAATAAGAATCCCAGTTTCCCCAAGTGCCTACGAACAATCAAAAGAAGATGGAAACTATATCTAATTGTTCAATATGGAGCCAGTTGTTAGATAAGACATATGGATTTCTTGATATGTATAATTGTGAGAAAACTCCTTGCATCAATCTTAGAATCTGACTCAGTTTCTGGTCAGCTTTATCCAGTCCCTCAGCTTAGGGTCTCTAAGCAGCAAGTAGAGGTATTCCACCTTCCTAGCCAGGTAGGGGTAGGTTTAAACAGTGCAACAAAGTCCTCTCATGATTTCCACAACTGAATAACATTTTCTTAAAGGACAGAAATTGAACTAGATCCGTAATTGAATGGAAAGGGAACAGAGCTATTTCCAGAACTGAGTCCTGAGATGGAGTTAATGTGGTTCACTCAATTCTCACCACCACTTACTTGATGCTCCAATTCCCTCACCTTTCAATTCTGTTTTTTGAGTCTTACAGCATAAAACCTTAAAGGTACCTATTTTTCTTTTATCGTCTCTAGAGTGCCAAGCATGTTGTCACTCAATGCAGTAAAAAGCATAAATAATCACATAGTCCTATGCCAACCAGTCGTTAATTGTGGCAACTACTGATCAGTCCTTACCATGAATAAGACTAGCAACAAATACATTTACCCTCAAAATGTAGTCTTTTGGGATCAGGTCATAAATTATTTATTTCTTGAGAATGTGAATTATTAGAAAATAGGCAGTCCACATAGCCTTGGTTTGAAGTAAACATCTTTGCAAACTAAAAACTTTTATGTGAATAGCATGACTACAATATGCACTAGTAATAATAATTATAACTTTCTTGCAGCCTCAAGTTCAAAGTTTGTGAAGTATTTATATTTGTTAATTCATTTGATCCTGACATGTGAGGTAGATGATCTGATTATCCCCATTTTACAGATGAGGAAACAGAAGCTAAGAAAGGCTAAATAACATTCCAGGATCATGCAACCAGCAAGTATTCAAGTCAGGATTTGAATTTAGTCTTCCTATTTCTGAGTTTGGTGCTCTATGTACTAAATTTTCCAGTATCTCAAAGCACTTTGAAAATTATTATTTTCAATTCAACCTTATCCCTGAATTGCCTATTGCACATAAAGAAAGGAGACATAGAAACATTGTGTGACATTGAGTTAAGTAACTTCATTTAAAGTCCTTAACAGAGGAACCTATTGTCATTTCAGGCATAGGACACCCCTGCATTTGGGCAATTTTTGATGCTTATGCATATTTTTCTCAAGTGTATGGATTAAATACTATTCAAAGCTTTCGCTTCCAAAAGGTAAGGTAGATATAAGATCATTGTTGAATATAGAATAATGTATTGTCATGAAGAAATGTTTGCAGAAAATCAAGGACTCACTAACATCCCATATGTATCCCTCAATGTATCATGGAAGTGATCTGGAATTCTCAAAGCTATTGCTAGAGAAATAAAAGCTCTGGAATGACTTACCAGGCCAGGAATGATTTCAGTATGAAAATAGCAATGGATTGTGTGTCTGTCATCCAAGTATCAGCCTCTCCAAGTTCTGAGTGGCTCATTATCAAAATGTTGAGCACCAGGAAATGAATGTTTTAGGCCACAGCAATCATTAAACAATCTACTAAGGCATGGAGGGATTGTGATTTTCATTAATGGAGAGAGTACTCACCTAAAAAACCTTAGATCCCTGAACTTTAGAAGTATTGAGTATGAAAATTCCTTTAAGAAGCAGAGCCAGAATTCTCCATTCTCCTAAAATTTTCTATAATAAATTAATATAATTAATAATAACATAATCTGTATACTCTGCCATTTAATACCAAAAATATTGAATGAAAAAGTATGACATTTACAGTATCACAAACAGGTTTTAAGAGAAACTGGCAACGGATCAATAGAGAATTGGACTAGACTTGAGGAAATTGTTTTCTTTCTTTTTTTTTTTTTTGAAATTGTTTTCAATGTGATATAGGTTTAAGGCATGATCCTTAAGAAAGAAATCTAGCCAGTAAACTCCAAGATATCTTGCAGAGGTTTCAGCAATCAAAATTTACATTCCTTTTGAGCACTCACAGATAAGGGTCTGATACCCTATGTGGGCAGAGGGAGAGGAAGGAAGGAAGGAAGGAAGGAAGGAAGGAAGGAAGGAAAGCAGGAAAGAAGGAAACAGCTATATTGCCCACCTGGAACTGGACAGTTGGGGCTTCAGTGTGGCAGCTTGTGCTACTCACAGGTTGTTATTTGTTCTTCATTATTGAAGAGGACCATGACATCAAGAAGATGATGTCATGACTTGCAAGTGAATTGGGTCTAAGTGAAGGAGGGCTAATCAACGTCACTAACCTCACTTTATCCTAGGCTGCGTGACTTATTGAACAGAGGTTCAGGAATGTCAAGACTCAAGTCTTGTCTCTAGATCATAAGAGACCTTCACCTACTTTTCCAGTCACCAGTGGCTGCCCAGATCCCAATAACCCAATGGCCAAGCCCCAAAAGGAGCCTAGAGAGCCTTATAGAGACAGAGTTGCCAGCTCCAGTTCATCAGTCAGATCTTGATAGACCTACAGGCCCAGATGGAGCAGGCTCTTCCTTTCTCCTCCCCCTCTTTATTTTTCAGTTTCCTTCATACCTTGGATAGCTCCTATGGGCTTGATGTTTGTATCATTCTTTCTATCCCTACTACAAATAAGCCCCTCTCTGATTACTACCCCTTTCCCAAGAGTCCTTGGTTAGATACATGATCAATCACACTGGACTTTTGAGTGGGGTGTCATCAGATAATATCTTTCCAAATAAAATGGTAACATCTGGGCTTTGCCATTTACCTGTTGGTAGGTTTTTCTCTCCCCTTAATATTGGCTTTTGACCTTTTATTGATCCATCAGGACTTGTGGACTTTGTTATTTGACCAGTCACTGTGACCTAAGAACCACTGCCCCTTTCAATCCATTTTGTAGCTAAACCCTCCTATATATGAATTATGAATGAATGAATGGTTAAGTAATTACTATGTATCAGACACTATGTTAAGGCTGACAATAAAAATATAAACAAGTGATCCAACCTGTGCACTCAAGAAGCTTAATTTCTAATAGGGGAAAGAAAATTCATATAGGAGAGCCAAAAATTAAATAAAACATTTTTAATAGTGAAATTAACTGACAACTTGGGAAAAGCTGTTTCATGTTATGCTCTGTATGACAACTGTAAAGCCGACTATAATACTCTGTATTGTAATATTTAAACTCTGAACTGTGAATCCAAAAGCTTTGGGAGAATATCATTCTGGGTTTGAATACTATTAACTGATCACAAATGAATATGCAAATAAATAGCTATGCTGTCAGGATGCTTAACTAGTAGAGACTTCTGTATTTCAACTTGAACATGTCCACAGCGTTTTGTTGAAGGCCCAGACAATCTAAAGACAGAACAGAGGTGAGAAAGTCTCTGTATGAAAACACTCTATGTTCAATAATAAAACTATGAGGTCCCACATACCTAAAGAAATTGTACACATTATTCCCTTCCTTCAAGAAAAGATAGCTACTTCAAAAACGGAAGTCCTCATATCTAGTGTAGATCAGTGTTTTTGAATAAAGACTCTGAAGATGATTTTCATTAGACCTTGGTTGTCTCCTGCAGCAATTATAATTTTGTGCTCTCTTAAGTATCATATGATATATATGTTTGGTATAGGAGATCTGGATCATTTGCAATGGGTGCATAAAAAGAATAAGGTATTAATAATAACTGCTCATATTTCATAGTTTATAAATCACCTTACTTGTAACTACTTTATGAGGTAAGTAAATATTATCCATAGTTTACCATAAGGGAGCTCTAATTAGAATATGAGCTTCATGAGAGCAGAGACTATCTTTTCTATTTGTATCCCCAGGCTTAACAAAATGTTTGGTGTATCAACTGATTAGGGAGTCCTAAGAGGAAACTATGGAGGCTATAGAAAGGCTTGCATATGTTTTGCGAAGTGGCACTGCACCAACTTACCTAGTAGGTTATCTTCTAAAAGAACCGTTTAAGAATAGCACAATGTTACAAAGGTTCAATATCCTAAGGAAGTAATTTTGAAAAACACATCAAGTCTGCCAGCATTTACTAAGTACCTACTATGTGCAAGACACTGTGTTGAACCTTGAAGATAAAAAATCAGTCCCTGCCCACAAGGAGCTTATAATCTAATGGAACAGACAACACACAAACAACTATGTACAAACAGAATATATACAGAATATATTGGAGATTATCTCAGAGTGAAGGTTCTAGTATTAGGGAGGACTGGAAAAGGCTTTTGAGCAAAGGTAGGATTTTAAATGACATTTAAGGAAAGCAGAGAAGTCAAGGGTCAGAGAAGGAGATCACTGCAGGCATGGGAAACATGTAAACTAAGGTAAACAGTAAAGCTGCATAGAGCTGGAGTTGAGAGATGGAGCATCATATATGAGGAACAGCAAAGTAAATACTTAAATGCTTTCCTATTCCGTTCCTTTCAATACTGGCTGTATGATCCTGGGAAGGGCAGGATCCCATCGGCAGCTCTTTAATACTATAAGTTGCAGAAAAGGTGTCAGTCTGCACTGATAAAGGAAGTTCCTTACCTGCAATTCCCTGCACTGAATAAAAACCCAAGTGTGACCCATCTATGTGCATATGTTATCATTTTAGAAGAATGTGTGCTAAAGTACTTTAAGCAAGTTTTATATTATTAGTAAAAGAGAGCAATGCTGTATGAGGGCATGGTGTCTAATTTTATTCTTAGCTTCAATAGGCAGTGCGTATATATATACTTTACTATAATCTTTATGACTGTTGTACGATATGTTTGGCTGGTATGCTTGGATTAGGGAGTCCTAACATGAAACTATGGAAGCTCTAGAAAGGCCTGACTCTCTTTCCCCAAGTGACACTGAGATATTCTATGGGGTAAATTACCTTTTAAAAGAGCTTCATAGTTTATGAGGAATTTTGAGGAGAGAATTTTGAAAAATTGTTCCTTCTGCCCAGTCATAAATGTCACCAGATATAAAAATGGAAGTTGGCTTACTAAAGAGAGAGAGAAAATAGAATTTTTGGAAAGTAATATGAAGGTCTAAAAATGGAAACACAAAGAGCATGCCAATGGTATCATGGTTGAAGGCGATGGTGGCATTCTGGCTGTCTGAGAAATCTGACCTCTAGGGAGCTGCAGACAGTTAATGATGAAATTCCCTATGAAGAGATTATATTTTAATTGGAAAATGCCTAGAGAAAATACTTTACTCCTCTTTCACTTGAACAAATGTCCCACTTGCTGGTAAAGTACTCCATTTACCCTAGGAATTCAATGATGGCAACCACATGGTAGATGTTTGTGGAAATAACAAACAGCAGTCCCTTTCCTCCCCAGCTTATCTTCAGCCTCAGGTACAGGAAAGAACCTGATTCTGACAGAAGCATTAATGTGTATTGGGGTACAATTAGATGTAAGATCTAATACAAATATAAGATCATTATAGATGTGCCATAACTGAATAATAAACATTTCTCTTCTATTCTAGCCATATGGAAAAGTTAAGGTAAATTAAATTTTGGATAATACATTCATCCTAGGTGGTCATCATTAAGATGGCTAAGCCGATCCTTCCTCTGGGAATCAGGATTTATGATGGTCATTGCTTTTGCCTTATGTGTAGTCTGTTCATTTGTGAGGCCAGCTGTATCAGGGTTCTGCATTTCATTTGGCAATGTCAACTTCCTGGTTACCATCATATCACTTTATCCACTTGATCTTGTTCATAAGTCCTCTGGTTTTTGTTCATTTCACCTTCTATTTCACAAGTTGCACACTGTCTTTCTCTCTCTCTCTCTGCATTGTCTCTCTGTTTCTCTCCACAACAAACATAAAATCATAGGTTTAAAGGTGTAAGGGCCCAAGTCTAATCCTTTCATTTTAAAGATAAAGAAATAGAGGCACAGAAAAGGCAAGTAACTTGCTTAATGTCACACAGACAGTAACTAGCCAAATCAGGATTTGAAACTAGGTTCTTGATTCTGAATTCCCTTTTCATTGTATCACTGCTATTTTATAACTAAACCCCATTTTGGGAGTGTTTGGGACATTCCCCATTGGGGGAAGTGGATACTTTAGTTAAAACACATTTTACTTGCTCTGACTAGATGAACTGATGTCTCCCCCACTTCTCTCCATTTTGTTTTTTCTTGAAGAAAGATTGGTAAGAAGACAGCAGGGATTCAGCTTCAATATGTATGAAATATGAATCCCACTGAAATAATTTATTTTAGCTTGTGTGTGGTAATCAGACCCAGAGAAGAAAAGTCAAAATTATCACACACTTTCAAAGTTTCAGTGGGCAACTAATGTACCTATTTAGAATGGATTATGACGTACAGATTATATTAATAAATACCAAAGTATAGACTTTTTTTCATGGAGGATATAAAAATAAACATAGTCAATCCAGGAAAGTAATTTCAGATGACTAAGAGGAAATTACAAGTAGCATTTCTTTCATAGTGTTTCTTTAAAAAATTATTTATTTTTAGTTTTCAATATTCACTTCCATAAGATTTTGAATTCTAAATTTTCTTCCCCTTCTTCCTCTCCCCCTCCCCAAAATGGAGTGCAATCTGATATAGGCTCTTACATATACATCATATTAAACATACTTTCACATTAGTCATATTGTAAAGAAGAATTGGAACCAATGGGAGGAACCACGAGAAAGAAGAAACAAAATAAAACAAAAAATGGGGAGCAAATAGTATACTTGGATTTGCATTCACACCCCATAGTTCTTATTCTGGATGTGGATGACATTTTCCATCATGAGTCTTTTGGAGTTATCTTAGATCTTTGTATTGCTGAGAAGAGATGTCTATCAAAGTCAGTCATCCCACAATGTTGCTGTTAATGTGTACAATGTTCTCCTGGTTTGCTCACTTCACTCAGTATCAGTTCATGTAAGTCATAGTGGTTTTTGAAAGTTATGAACTTCCTAGTCATTGTATTAGTTTTGAAGGAAACATATTGGGGTGGAGTGGATGTAAGAAGAAAATTTCTCCATGAGAAAATTGATGAAAAATAAAATCACCAATGCCTTGGTCTTTTGTACTTGTTTGAGGAAGCTAGGTAGTACACTGCAGAGAGTACTGGACATGGAATCAGGTAGACATGAGTTTGAATCTTGCTTCAGAAATTTACTTTTTATCCTCCATTTGCAAGTCACTTAACTGAGCCTCAGTTTTCTCATATGTAAAATGAAGATAATAATAGTACTTAGGCAATTAGCTGTTAACTGGAGACACTCCAAAATTTAAATGAAAGCAGAGAGCTGAGTTTCTGCTTGCATATTAGGGATTTTCCTAATTTAGGACTGAGTTATTGTGACTGGACTGAGAATCTGGAGGCAGGGAATATGCTACATTTTTTTGAGCCTCTTCCCTAGCACTGAAGCTAGCACAATTCTAGGTCCATATCTAGAGGTTTAATTAATAGTTGTTAACATAATTGGACCCTGAAGGGGTATCAAATCCTTCTTACATGGAGTTTGAAATGCTTTTGCCAGATTATCTATAAACCACAAAACTCTCTTGATAAGGTTGTGTTTCACATCAAGAGATGAAATAAGTGAATTAGGTTAATATCTAAAAGTCTGAAGTGGAACAATTACTATTAAATCTTGAGCCCAAATTATTTAAGATTTTAGTACATCAATACAATATTGGCACACAAAATGAAAACAATATGCCATAGAAATTACATTATTTAAAGATAAAGTACATTGGAGAAATAAATTAATATAACCATATACTAGAGTCTAGTTTATTAAAAATAAAATATTTTCTGATGTTTTACTGGACATATTTAGTTGTATATGTAATTCCTAGATATTTCTAATATTTTGTCAAGTGGAAAGGAGTGTGGTAGAAAGAGTCCTATGACCAAAAGATTTGTCATCATTTGTGTTCCATCACTGATTAGTAGGACAGGTGCAACAATAGCACTTAACCACCCAGCAGAGACACACACTCACAAAAAACAAAACAAAACAAAACAAAACCCAGATCACTGCTAACACCACACCTAAGTCTAGGACCATTGTAGCTAGAATTTTTTTGACCATTGAGCAGAGACTCAGCTCCTTGTTCACCTTGTCACTGCATCTTCCTTATCCAAACCCTTCTTCTATGGTTAATAAATTCCTTTGCATTCTTACTGTCACAGCCTCAATGATACTGAATCTCCAATAGCCTAAGAGGAAAAGTGACCTCCCCCACCTCAGTTTTCTCATTCTCTTAATCCACCTTAATCCTGTCCCATAAAATATATATGTATGATTCTATTATTTAAGGACACAATAGTGCTTTTCTCTCACTTTTCACTATCCTTTCAGGAGCTGCTGCTCCATAGTGATTACATTTTCCTTCATTTTAGACATCTTTCTCAACTACTCCTTCAGTCTTTAGGCTCTTACAAGTACATTGCTCTGTTTGTGGGACGTCAAATGTGGGACCATCCTTTCTAGTAGTGGTGACATCTTCTCATACTCTGCAACCACTGGTCCTTGAGGGGGAGGTGGAATAGTCCTTGATCCCCATTCCAATCACCAGACTTTCTCTTTGCTGCCATCACCCAATAACTTCTCCTTCTTTGAGATTAACTCAATAAAAGATAGATGTATCAATCCAAAATGAGGTGACTGTTATGTACCTCCTTCCAGGGTCAATCTCTCTTCTTTCCCAAGGAGTTTAGTACCTGACTCTTAGTCTTCCTCAAAACTCCAACTCCTACCTTATGCTGTTAGGCTTCAACATACACATTAATATTGCCTAAAATACCCTTACTTTCCAATTCCCTAATCTACTCAACTTTCATGACTTACTCCTTCTCTCTGCCTCAAAGGAATGGTCATAACTTTGATCTCACCATCACTCACAAAATCCCACTTTCATTATCAAGGTTAGTAAAATTCCTTTATCAGAGCATAATCTCCTATCAGTCCATCTTTCCATAAGCTTTAATTCTCCAAACCTATTTGTCATCCTTACTGTGTGTAGTGCCAATGTGATATTCATAACACCTGTGATGGCGATGAATATGACAGCACAATTGTGAATCGTGAAATACAACACTCTCCACTTGAAAGATAGAACCAAAACATTTATTCAGACACCAGAAAGCCAAATCCTAACACCAGAAAGCCAAATCCACCATAGTAACAAAGAAATCTATACAGTAACAATGCAGAGGGCAATGCCATCCTCAAGTCTTCCTTCTGTTAGGCTTCCCACAGACTGGGTCCCTTAAACAAATCACAAACAAGCTCTCTCACACTAAACCAGCTCTGATACTCTCTAACTTCCTCTCAACTCTGCTTTAGTGCCATCTTTTCCTGTTCCACCCTTCCTGCTCCACCCCTTCCTGTTCCATGTGACTTAGACTCATGTCACTCAGGTTTCTATGTGACTGAAGCAGGTCACATGAGCCTATTAATGGATGGGAAATATCTTCCCATTAAGAAGCAAAATTATATTAACAATAAGCAAAATTACATTATTAATACACTGTGATCTCCAATTCCTCTTTTTTTAGAGTAATTTCCCAGATCATCATCCCTACTTGATCCATATGCCTTTCTTCCCAGGCTTGACCCTTTGATTGACTAAATCAACTCTATAGTGTTCCCTTCTATTGAATTACTTGTTCCCTTGTTCCATATCCTGCCTTACCTGGATTATAACTATCATCTGATTCTTGCACTCCTGTTTGTGAGCTGCTGAATGGAGATAGAGAATCATGCAACTATGCTGACTGGATCTACTGCAAATTTGTTTTATGTAATCGCAACTTGTTTACTTAATGCAATCTGTAATGCAATATTGCATTCAGACAATTCTTTTATTCTTCTTGTTTATCTTTTATTTATTTCATTTTTCCTAATTTTTTCTACTTCTTGGAGTGACTTTTCCAAACAGCTTCTTCCCTCTCTCAATTTCACAGAACCTTCCTCTCACCTTCACAGGTAAAGACCTAGGCTCACACTATTAAATAAAGAATATTCTTTGATAGCTTTTTTCTTCTTCTCATCTAACAACGTCTTGATGCTATCTTTCATTCTCTCTTCCTTTGCTCTAGTTTCTAATGAAAAGTTGAACCTTCTTTATGCCAAGGTTAACCCCTCAACATATATTCCTGATTCTGTCCTCTCCCAGCTTCTCTGCTGTCATTCTTTGTCTTGTTGTCAACTTTAGTCTCTCTATTATTTCCTTCCTTGCTACCTAAAAAATGCCCAAATCTCCTCTATCATTAAAAAGAAAATCAAAACCTTGCTATTAGTACAACTATTCTAAAAAGCTATTCGGGATTATGGAAATTAAGTGAATAAAATGTCCACAGACTCTGTCCCAAAGACCCCACTTCTCGATATATACCACAGGGAGGCAATGATAGAAAGAAAAAAAAGAAAGGCTCTGTAAGAATCAAAATATTTATGGTAGCACTTTTTTGATTGGTTGTTGTCCATTTTTGAAGAGGACCAAAATGACATCACCATGATAAAATGAAATTTCAGTGTGTCCGACTGGCTGATCAGACCAATATAAGCTTGGAATGCTCTACCACAGGTTGGGCACAGATAGCCCTTATGAATTTTTGGGGTGGATACCTCAAATTTGCACATCCTGCGTTTACTTTGTGTTGTCTCAATTCTGCTTTGCTCATAGAGCACAGCATCCTTTCTGATGTGGGTGCGCCATGCTGAATGGTCCTGTGCCAGTGTCTCCCATGTTGCACAGTCAAATATAAAGTTCTTGAGAGAGACCTTGAGAGTGTCCTTGCATCATTTCTTCTTATCACCATATGATCACCTGCCCCATGTGAGTTCTCCATAAAATAGTCTTTTTGGTAAGTGTATATTTTGCATCCAAACAATGTGGTCAGCCCATTGGAGTTGTGCTCTCTGAAGCATAGTTTGAGTGCTTGGCAGTTTAACTCAAGCAAGGACTTCAGTGTCTGGTACCTTGTCCTGCCAAGTGATCCTCTGAATCTTCCTAAGATGGTTCAAATGGAAACAATTCAGTTTCCTGGTATGGCGTTGGTAGACTGTCCATGTTTCATAGGCAAACAACAATGAAGTCAGCACAATGGCTCTGTAGACCTTCAGTTTGGTAGTCAGTCTAATACCTCTTCTCTACCAAACTTTTCTATGGGGCCTTGCAAACACTGAACTAGCTCTGGCAATGCATGCATCAACCTCATTGTCAATATGTACATCTCTGGAAAGTATATTACCAAGGTAAGTGAACTTATCCACAGCATTCAAAACTTCTCCATTTGTTGTGATCAATGGTTCCACATATGGATGGTGTGATGGTGGTTGATGGAGCCTTTTCTTGGTGTTAATTATTAGGCCAAAATTAGCACAGGCAGCAGAGAATTGGTCCATACTTTGCTGCATCTCAACTTCAGAAGCTGCATTGAGTGCAAAATCATCTGCAAACAGAAAATCATGCACCAACACTCTCTCCACTTTGGTCTTGGCTTGTAGCCTTTTCGAATTGAAGAACTTACCATCAGTATGGTGGTTGACCTCGATGCCATGTTCATCTTCATTGAAAGTATTTGTCAACGTGGCTGAACACATCATGCTAAAAAGCATGGGAATATGAACACAGTCCTGTTTCACTCCATGAGTGACTGAGAAGGCATGAGAGCATTGTCCCTTATTCAGAACCCAGGCAAACATGCTATCGTGAAATTGACATACAATACTGATGAACTTCTTTGTGCAACCAAATTTTACATACTTTTGCATAAGCCCTCCTGACTAACAGTGTCAAAGGCCTTGGTCAGATTTACAAATATGTACAAACCTGTGTTCTGCTCCTGGCATTTCTTCTGAAGTTAGGAAACAAACACCATATTGACTATTCCTCAGTCCCTTCTGAAGTCACATTGGCTCTCAGGTAAATGATCATCTTCCAGGTGAAGGATCAGCCTATTAAGGAGGACTATAGCAAGAATTTTTCCAGCAAGGACTAAGAGGGAGATCCCCTTGTGATTGTTGCAGGACAATCTATTCCCTTTACCTTTATAGAGATGGACAATGGAATCATCCTTGAACTCCTGGGGGATAACTTCCTCTTGCCATATAACCTGGAAAATTTCAGTCAGCTTTTCTATGAGCAATGGGCTCCCCCTACTTTGTAAATCTCAGCTGGAATAAAATCAGCACCAGGTGCTTTGCCACATGAATGAAGCCTAATTGCCCTCAAAACATCTTCTTCAGTTGGAAGTTCAGCTAAGGAGGAATTGACTTCAGCCTGAGGTAAGTGGTCAATGACCTCAGCATTGATTGACAATGGTCCGTTGAGAACACTATAGAATTTTTTTGATAGCGCAGAACCAAAGGCAAAATAAATGTCCATTAGTTGAGGAATAGGTTACATAGAATATGGTAGGTGAATAAATATTGGAATTCCTTGTTTACTTCAAAACTCTGAAGAAATATCTTTTAAATTAAGCTTTTCATGATTCCCCAATTTCTATCACACTTACCTTCAAAAGTTTATATTGCAATCACTCTAGGATAGGAGGACAACTTCTATGTAAAATAACTATGCTTGCAGCTCTCACTCTTCAGCCTGCTACCTGTCTTTAAAAAATTATATTTTTTTCCTTTAAGTTTTTAATGGATTTTTTTCACATTACCCACATTTCCTGATATATCCTTCCCCACTTACCTCTCAGAGAGTCAACCTTTATGATCAAGAATAAAAAGAGGGAAAAATAATTTGCAGAACTAACAAGTAAACAAAGCCTGACATTATACACAGCCTATTATAACCATAGTGTTTTATATCTGAAATGAAGGCAGTGACATTATACACAGCCTATTATAACCATAGTGTTTTATATCTGAAATGAAGGCAGTTAAAAATATTCTCACAACTCTTCTTTGAAGCCAAACTGGTCAATATAATTTCAAAATATTTACAATTTTTTGGTGGTTGTTTTTCCTTTACATGGTAACAGTCATCGTGTATATTTTTAGCATTATTAATTTTACATCAGTTCATATGTCCTTTCCTAATTTTTTATATTTTTTATTTTCCTTACTTCTTACAATGTTGTAATATTGCATTACATTCATACATACATACAGTCTTTCACTCATATATACATACATACATACATACCTCCTACAACGTGTTTGCCCTTCCTCAGTTTATAGCTGTTTTTTAAATTTACACTTCTTTCTAGGAAAGAATGTTGCCATAAATATTTCAGTATGTATAGGACCTTTCTTTTTATCATTAACATCTTTAGGAGAAAGTCTAGCAGAGTAATCTCTGGGTCAAAAAGTATTTTAGTAATTTTCTTAGCACAATTCTATGTTATTTTCTTTTTTTTTCTTTTATTCTAAACTTAAGTGATAAAACAAGCATTTCCATAACAGTAGAAGAGAAAAAAAAAGATGACTGCATACTAATCACAAATCTATTATGTACAATTTACTATTCCTTTTAAATAAATAACATTATTATTCTGTAGCTTTCTTCCCCTCCTTTTTTCCTTCCCCCTCCCTCCACCTAGAGATGATTAGAAATTAGAAATATGTATATATATGTAAAGCCATTCTATTCATACTTCTATCTGTCACTTCTTTCTCTGAATGCAGATAGTGTCTTCCTTCACAAGTCCTTTGTAGTTAATTTGGGTACTTATTATGTTCACATTATTTTCCAGGATGGTTGGATTAATTCACAGATTTGCTGGTAGCATGATATCGGACCTATCTTTGCGCAACCTCTCTGACATTTACTATTCCTGTCTTTGTTCATCTCTACTTATTGTCTAGATATTAGGTGAAGTCCCAAAATTATTTTGATTGGCATTTATCTTCTTATTAGTGGTTTGGAGCAATCATTCATATTTTCAATAGCTTGTAATTCTTGTTTTCAGAGCAGTTCATATCTTTTCTCTCTTTATCTACTGGGGAATAGCTCTCATTCTTAGGTGTTTGTGATAGTTTGTGTGTGTGTGTGTGTGTGTGTGTGTGTGTGTGTGTGTGTGTGTGTGTGTGAGTGTGTATGACATCAGACCATTATAAAACATATTTGATGAAAAAATTTTTCCCAGTTGACCACACTCCTTTTCTTAGCTGTATCAATTTGGGTGATACAAAAGTTTTCTAATTCAATGTAATTGAAACGATCTTTTTAAAATGTTTTTTAATTGGCTTTGTTTCTTATTTAAGAATTCTCCCCTTTACTGTAGCCATGATAAGTATATTGGCTCTCTTTTAATTTTTTAATGTTATGTTTCCACTTTGAGCTTATTGTGGTATGTGGTATAAAATTGTTTTATGTTATTCTATAAAGATGGTAGTATTTTGAATTGATCAGAGTCTCTTCTCCCCTGCTTAGGATATAATCATATGATTATTGTTTAGTTCTTTTGAGTTATTCAAACCTATTTTTATAAGTTTCACTTGATGTCTGAATTTGCATTTCAAGTTTCCACTCTTTTCTGGTTTTTGCAGTAATAATGTTTAGAGGACGTCCATTTATTGCCTGCAGGATTATGTTCAGGTTTTCAGAATCAATTACATTAGGTAGTAAGTCTTTATCTGTTTCTTTTTGGTATGTTTTATCTCAAGTTACCCTTTGGTTTCTTGCTGCTTGGTCTCAATCTTTTCTGGCTGCTTTTGTACTATTTTTTAACTTTGATTTAGAAACTCTGTTATTTGTTGATCATGTTTCCGTTATTCAATATTTAGGCAATACTACACTATTGCTGAAATGTTACAAGAAGTACAATGCCCATTTTCAACTATATTTATATTCTGCTGAAAGGACAATATGTAATAGAAACCTGATGATAGAAAATTTACCCAATAGTCCTTTGAAAAGCCCCTAATTGACAGAAAACTTCATTCAGAAGCTGTTTCTAGTCCATCCTGTTTTTGCTTTTCAAATGGAACTGTAATAGTTATAGGATTTAGAAACAGTGAGGTTCCACTCAACTTTATTCTTTTGCGACTGGAACTCCTAATTGGAACAAAGTAAAATAGTCCCTTAAACTATTAATAGCAACTATGATTTCTCATATCTTAAGATAAGGTTAACAGCATATGTGCTTAATGCTTTTAAAGTAATGTAGGATTAGAGAGGGTGAAGATTGTTATGTTCTAGACCAAAATGACTGAGAGAGCATGTTTTCTTGAGATAAATGTGCTTTATCTTTCACTAGTATTTTCCTCATTACAAACCAGTCTTTTGTTTATGAGTCAAACTCCGTGCTCGTTATCTATTCTGGTGCTACTTTGCATTGATGAGGGCAGATTGTGCACAGAAATGCTGAATTGCACAGCTGAGATTAATGTAGTTCTGGTTAAAGAAATGAATCTCATGAGATTCAAAGCTTCCTGATCTGTTACTGCTCTTGTATCTTCTTGCTGTCCACAGTGCATTCCTTAGTCTCAGCTTGTTGAGAAATGAATGATTCTCTAGGGAGAAAGATTTGACACATGGAAGGCTTTCAGTGTAGATAATCCTTCACCCTATTAGCAGCTGTGAAATGATAAAAGGCTGGTGTCTATGTGTTCTTCAGTGGTGGAGCTGGGGACACAAGAGTTCTAAATAGTAGGTGGGAACTCCTTTGTGTAAGAGATACTTCTTTAAAATTGTCAAACCATCCAGTAAGAGGGCTAAAAGAGGACTGGGGATCTTATCTTAAAGAGAAGAATATTGAATCTTGACACACATGGGAAGGAAAAATTTATAAATCCACATATATAATAGCAATTTAATTTCTTTCGTTCCTTTGTAATTTAATTCATCATGATTAAAAGATAGTCATATTTCAACTATTTCATGGAAACTCTTTTCAGAAAGCACAATTTCAATTACAAACTATTTCACTTTCTTGGATTAGGGAGGCTAAGTTGTTACACTCCCCCTTTGGCTAAACAGAGGAAAATAGAATTATGAGGCGGAAGAGTATTCTACCACTTTCCAAAAGCATTTCTTTTCCAAATCTGACAATTTTGTGTAGCTCATATTTATGAGCCCAAATAAATTGTCAAAGGGTTTCCATGCTCTACAAGAGTGGCATTTTAAAAAGTGGAAAATTTTAATAAGTGGAAAAGTGAAAGGCATTTTTCTTTAGATGGTGTATGTGTGTGTGGGGGAGGGGATGGTCATAAAGTAAGCAGACTAAAGGGGGACTGAAAATCCTATCTTAAAGTGAAGAATATTGTATATTACTACATATCATTATATATCTGGCAAGAAAAATGTGTGTGTGCTTATATTTATACATATAACTGTATATACTCAAAATATTTATTTATAAATATTTAGTTTGTATAAAACTTATATAACTAATTATATAGGCATATATGTCTGTATATATATATATATATATATACATATACACACACATGAATACACACACATTATATGTATACACCCCTACTATCTTCTTAAATTCATAAGATGAGTTATCAAGAATTGTCAGGTTTGGGAAAGAATCATTTTTAGAAAGAATTAGAACATTATTTCCATTCCTTTCCTCCTACTTGTTTCCATTTTACCTCTGTTTATTTCAAAGGAGACTGAAGCAATTCAACCTCCTTAATTCATAGAAGCAAAATACTGGTTTGAAATATAAATTATGCTTTCAGAGTTTTCATTCAATAATTGAAATAAGTTTATCTTCAGACCAGGCTATAACCTTGCACCATTGTCTAATAAGTAGTTTGTTAGTTTAACAAGAAGAGATGGGAAGAGAAGATAATAAGCATTTGTATAGCACCTACTATGTGCCAGGCACTGTGCTAAGTACTTTTTTTTTGTACAGATATTACATCATTTGATTCCCAAAACAATCCTAGGAAGTAGGTCCTCTTATTATCCCAATTTTACAATTGAGGAAATGGAGGCAAACAGATTTAAGTGACTTGTCCAGGGTCACCCAGTCAGTGGCTGAGGTCAAATTTGAACTCAGAACTCCCTGATTTCATGCCTAGAACTCCAGCAACTGCATTACCAGCTACCTCAGGAAAATTAACTTCTCCCTTTTCATTGACTCTGACCTTCATTTGAGTGGAGACACTTTCCCAATTCATATTCCTATGGATATTACTGTCTTTCAACCAGTACCTTTACCCTTCTGTTATTCAGAGTCAAATGAGGCTGGTGGCATTTCTGGAGAACAATGGGAACAAACTTGTCCCAGTCTAACTACCTCTGAAGTAAGTACCCTACTGCTTACCAAGCTTCCCTCCTATCCCATGTCACCATTATAGCTCAATTATACCCAAAGGGAAATCATGAGGTCTGGATAAATATTGCTTGAGATGTTTATAAAATATAGCCATCAATAAGATTTTTACACATCCCAGGAATCTCCAAAGGAAACCTCCTCTATAATTCAGTGTCTTTTCTCTGTCTCTCTCCTGCATAACCTCTCACTGTCTCTATCTTCCTTTCCACTCCCTTACCTACAAATAATGAAACAGAAATCAGAAGCAGTTATGATCAAGCAAAATTTTATCTAAGTTGATGATGTAAGTAATTAAACAAAAAATATACAAATTTTAAAGGACAGAAAAACTTTTGATTCAACATCAGTTCTGCTGGATAGAAGAAAATTAAACTGAAGGATATGCTGTTACATCACTTTTTATTTTTTTTAGGTCTCTATCAGTTACTGTAGGTATTGTTTGCCTGATTGTTAGGATAGGGGGAAATGGTGCCCAAAGTAGTGAAGCCCCTGTCTGGGACTCAAACAATAGTTATTCTGGAAACCTTTTTTTTCCTTCTCTTTGAATTGCTGTTCAAACTGGAGTGCTAATTATATGCCCGATGCCCTTGATCAGTCCCATTTCTCACTTTTAAAACTGCTTCTTTACCAGGCTGAGGGGGAGAAAGAATGACGATGGCATTTTGCCTTTTTAACTCACTAAGTCCTTTTTTAGTCTATGGATCTTGAGAAATGAAAGAATTCCATTCTGGCTAAAAGAACTTAATTCTTCTCTGTAAGAGAGGTTACATAGCTCCCTGGAATTAGGAATTTTTCAGTACCTTGTAAAAGCAGATGTGAAACCCTTGATATCTGGGATTATGGAACACAGAATTAATATAAATATAAACTCTTAATTACACAAGAACAATTAACTCAGCATCCCCGTTAATGTCACTTTAGGGTGCCATTCATAGTCAATGTGCATCAATGATATATACAATAACCATAGCACAGTCTGCTTCAGTGATTCCAGGTCTAACTAAATAGATGCAATAATTTGGCAGTTGACTTCAGTGACTAAAGGTCTAAAGCAAATGCAGGATACATAATAGCATTTAATAATACATAATATTCCTCTAAGCCATAGATCTAGAGTTAGAAGGGACCTCAGAAGCTAACTAGACCTACTTCATTTTACCGAAAAGTATGGTATAACTTCAGGAGATGAAATAATTTGTCAAAGGTCTCAAAAGTAGTAAGCTTCAGAGGCAATATTTAAACCCATGTTCTTTAACTACAGAATCAGTCCTTTTCCCACTGTAATACATGGAATACAAGCAAGTATGCATGACAGTATATTCAACACATGTCAATAAATATTTTGAAAGTATCTTTTATGTACTAAGAGCTGGGGATACAAACAAGAAAAAGAGAACAGTCCCTGCATGCAAGGAATGATCTAGGGAGAATATAAACACAATAGTAAGCAGAAAAGCTGGGTTTTCTGAGTGAGAGGAGCTGCTGATGGACAATTGGAGTAAACAGGAATTTTGTGAGTGAGTCCTCTGTAAAGAACAGCTTTGGGAGGAGTTTAGTGCTCCATCCACTAGCCATCTATCATTAGAAGGCAAAGGCATCTGAGGGTGACTTGAGAAGGTGTTGAGGATCAAAGCCTGAGTCATCACTTTGTGGTGATGAGACTCTAGTTGATCCCCTTATCCTGGGGTGAGGGGAGGGGCAGTTTGAGTAAAGCAAAAGTAAAGCAATTATAACACAAAATATCAAAATATGCAGAAGAAATACCGCATTCACAAATAAATGTCAAAACTAAGGATAGCAAAATAACCTAATATGACTACACTATGTATATGATATTAACACAAAAGCAACAAAAGTGAAACAAAACATGAACAGGATGGCAGTGAAATTCACATTCTCAGTCTTCAGAATTACTTTTGCATCAGGTGCTATGAGTTGAGGTAGAACAAAGACTCATAAGGAGTTGCTGATGAGGTCATGCTCACTGCCTGGAAGGGTGGGAGCAACCTTCTTCATGGGAGCGATCTCCTTTTACCAAAGCTGGTAGTGTAACCCTCAGCTTTTGCATCACCAGAGCGGCATTCTTTTCATGAGAGCACTGGCCCTATGTATGGTTATTTATCACAGCAGGTAGTTCTGCCTTTTTGGTTTTGTCTTTTAATCTGTAAACATTTGTTAAACACCTACTATGATCCCACCACTGTGCCCAGTGCTGCGGCTGCATAAAGAGTAAAAAGATAGTCTCTGCTGCCCTCAAGGAGCTTACAATCTAATGGCAGAGACAACATGCAAACAATATAAACAGCTACATACAGGACAGGTAAGAAAAGATTGACAGAGGGAAGGCACTGGAATTAAGAGGGGTGCTAACTCAATCAATCAATAAATATTTATTAAACACCTACTATATGCTAAGCACTGGGAATACAAAAAGAGACAACTAACAGTCCCACCCTCAAGGAGCTTATAATTTACTGGAGGAAACAACATGCAAAGAAATATATACAAACTATGTACAGGCTAATTTGGAAATAATTAACTGAGAGTATGTACTAGAATTAAGAGGGGTTGGGAAAGGTTTCCTGTAAAAGATGGAATTTTACTTGAGACTTAAAGGAAGAGAGGGAAGCTAATAGGCAGAATTGAAGAGGGAGAACATTCAGGGCATGGGGGACTTACAGAAAAAAAAATGCCTGGAAGAAAGGGATGGAACATTTTGTTTGTGGAACAGTCAAGAGGTCAGTGTCACTGAATAGAAGAGCATAGGAGTAAGGTTTAAGAAGACTGGATACGGTAAGGATGGGGTATAGTTTATGGAGAATTTTGAATGCCAGAGTTTTTTGTATTTGACCCTAGAGGTGATAGGAAATCCAACTAGTCAAACTTACACAGACATTTTAAATCAGTGCTCTAAAATGATTTATATGTATCAAGAAATAGTTTAGCAGCTATGCAAATTAGCAACAATAAGCATATTAGCAACCCATTTGCCCACCAATAGGCAACTAAATAGCAGTCAGAGTTATGGTATGCTTATATACACTTAGCAGCTGACTCTCCAAAAAATTTACGCAGGACACACTTTCAAATTTAATCGACATTACTAATATTTTCTTTATGGCTTTCTTAAATCTGGAAGTAAAATGAGAAATCAATGAGAAGTCTATTTTTGAGATAAAAATTCTCACACTCACCATTTAATAATAGGTTCTCATAAGCCAGTGTAAGCTGGCTACAGCACACCCCCTGAATACTGTTCCAGTAAGCACCCTCAAATGATAGCATTCATGTGGAAATGAAAAATAAAGAAGCTGCATTTATTAGCCTGAGGAAAGAATGAAAGCAAAAAAAAATAAAGGAGAAAGGGAAAGACATGTACAACAGAATTCCAGAGAATAGCAAGAAGAGATAAAAAAGTTTTCTTAAATGAGCCAAGCAAGATATAGAAGAAAAAAAATACAAGGAAAAAGACAAGAGATCTCTTCAAGAAAATTAGAGATATCAAGGGAACATTTCATGCAAAAATTGGCGTTATAAAAGACAAAAAATGGTAAGGACTTAATATAAGTAGAAGAAGTTAAGAAAAGATAGCAACAGTGTACAGAAGAACCATAACAGAAAGATCTTGACATCATTAAAAACCACAATGATGTTAGATCTAGAGTCATGCATACAGGAGAATAAAGTCAAGAAGGTCTTAGCAAGCATTTCTAACAGTAAGGCTAGTGGAGGTGCTGGAATTCCAACTGAGCTTTTTATAATTCTAAAAGATGATATTTTTATAAAGTGCTGTACTCAAAATGCCAGCAAATTTGGAAAATTCCACAGTGGCCATTGGATTGAAAAAGATCAATTTATTACTCAAGCCTAAAGAAGGGCAATGCCAAAAAATGTTCAGATTACCCAGTAATTATGCAGATTTCACACACCAATGAAGTCATGTTTAAAATTCTGCAAACTAGGTTTCAGCAATATGTGAACTAAGAATTACCAGTAGAGTCTAGTTTTTGAAGAAGCAAAGGAACTAGAGACCAAATTGCCAACATTCACCCGGGTTATGGAGAAAGCAAGAGAGTTCCAGAAAAAAAAAAAAAAACAAAACTACTTCTGCTTCATGAACTATACTAAAACCTTTAAAAGTGTGAATCACAACAAAATGTGGCAAGTCCTCAAAGAGACGGGAGTACAAGATCATCTTACTTATCTCCTGAGGAACCTGCATGAAGATCTAGAAACAAGTTAGGCTACATGGAACAACTAACTGGTATATCTTCAGCTTAGTTTTTACTTAAATCCAGAGTATATTATGTGAAATATCAAGCTAGAGTAGAACAGAGCTCTGTATGCAACATTTGTAGATCTGACCAAAGCCTTTGACACTGTTAGTCATGAGGGCTTATGGAAAATTGTGTCAAAATTTGGTTGCACAAAGAAGTTCATCAGTATTGTATGTCAATTTCATGACGGCATGTTTGCCTGGGTTCTGGATAATGGACAATGCTCTTGTGCCTTCCCAGTCACCAGTGGAGTGAAACAGGGCCATGTGCTTGCTCCCATGCTTTTTAGCATGATGTTTTCAACCATGCTGACAAACACTTGCACTGAAGATGAACATGACATCAAGATCAACTACCATACTGATGGCAAGTTCTTTAATTTGAAAAGGCTACAAGCCAAGAGCAAAGTGGAGGGAATGTTGCTGCATGATTTTCTGTTTGCACATGATTGTGCACTCAATGCAGCCTCTGAAGCTGAGATGCAACAAAGTATGTATCAATTCTCTGCTGCCTGTGCCAATTTTGGCCTAATAATTAACACCAAGAAAACACAGGTGCTCCATCAACCACCACCACACCACCCATACATGGAACCATCAATTACAACAAATGGAGAAGTTTTGAATGCCATGGATAAGTTCACTTACCTTGGTAATATACTTTCCAGAGATGTACACATTGACAATGAGGTTGATGCGTGCATTGCCAGAGCTAATTCAGTGTTTGTGAGGTTCCAAAGAAAAGTTTGGTAGAGAAGAGATATTAGAATGACTACAAAACCGACGGTCTACGGAGCCATTGTGCTGACCTTATCGTTATATGCTTGTGAAACCTGGACAGTCTATCAGTGCCATGCCAAGAAACTGTATTGCTTTCATTTGAACTATCTTAGGAAGATTCTGAGGATCACCTGGCAGGACAAGGTACCAGACACTGAAATTCTTACTTGAGCTGAACTGCCAAGTATTCAAACTATGATTGAGAGAGTGCAACTCTGATGTGCTGGTCATGTTGTTCGAATGCAAAATGTGTGCTTGCCAAAAAGACTATTTTATGGAGAATTCACATGGGGCAGGCGATCACATAGTGGCCAGGAGAAACAATACAAGAACACTCTCAAGTCTCTCTCAAGAACTTTGTATTTGACTGTGCAACATGAGAGACACTGGCACAGTACCTTTCAGCATGGCATGCCCACATCAGAAAGGGTACTGTGCTCTTTGAGCAAAGCAGAATCGAGATAGCACAAAGTAAATGCAGGATGTGCAAATTTGGGATATCCACCCCAAATATTCAAACGAACTACATGTGCCCAACTTGTGCTAGAGCATTCTGAGCTTGTATTAGTCTGATCAGTCACAGTTGGACATACTGAAATTTCATTTTATCATGTTGACGTCATTTTGGTCTTCTTTGAAGACAAAGGACAAAAACCAACCACCCAAGTAAGCGTTGAATGGTGCTGGTGACTCTTCTGGTGGAGAACTCAATGGGAGGAAAAGTTGCTTCAGGCTAACTGACTTAGAGAAATGAAGCCTTGAATTTAACAAGCCTTTTCCCCCACAATTATTTTAGCTTGATTGGGTTGACTTGGTGTAAGAACAAGCAAAGTGAAATTTTTGTTGTTTTCTTTTTGGAGTTCAGTTTTCCAGGCTCATTGAAACCATCTGAAAGTTGAATTTCCTTTGAACTCTGATGGTTCATAACTGTGCTGAGTCATGTAGATTTAGTGCCTACTGACTCTGAACCAATCAGGTGCAGGCACCAAATCTTTGTTATACATACTGAGAAACTGGTATTTTGCTTTGGACATTCACTTATGAGAAGGACCTTTTGATTCCCTGGACAGGTTTGTGCTCTCCCATCTGGTGGTGTATGTAGGTGTTTGCATTACTTTTTTCTGACAGTAAGAGTCTGTTGAATCTCTGTGATAATTTTTCTGCTTGTATTTGTTTGTATTTTCTTCATGTTCAGAGTGGTAACTTTTCCCCTGAACTAGTGAATGACTTGTATGTATTTAATTAAAGATTTTCAATCCTTTTGAAGTTGTCTTTCCTTTATAAAGCAGGCCTGTGCAAGGAGGCCATCCTGTGTGTGCTAGGATGCTTGCTGCTACACTTGGGAGGTTTTTTTAATACCTTAGTAAGATTCTCTCTTATAGCTCTGAAAAATCTAGCTGAAGACAATTATGACTGCAACAATGGAGCCCCATCTGGGTCTATAACTCTAGCAAAGTCACCTGCTTCCAATCCCCTTTTCTCTTTGAATCACCTGATTGAACCTTGTGATAAAACATGGCTCACTATTTTCTCTTACCCCTTTTCCTCACTTCTCCTCCAAGGTGAGAGGAGAGAATTCCACCCCCACTTTCCCCAAAATTAACACTGTCCCTCTAAAACTCAGTATCTCTTCAGTCTGAAGGATCTTGGTAAAACAAAGAATTGCATTCTGGCCAGCAGAATGTACATTCTGAGGAAGATACTGAATCATAAAGTGATAGTTCTGTGATTTCACATTTCTAAATAAGCTCTTTTTTAATGGTGCCAATTTTAAATGGATTTTATTCTTTACGACAAGAATTACATTTCTATTTGTTGACAGTACCGATAAAGTGCAATGTTCGCTTCTCTCCCTCTGAACATATTCAGTTATTCAGAAATTCCAGATTTACACATTAGCTTAAATATTACTTTAAACTTCTACTGCCTTGGCTACAAATTTGAGTCCTTAAATTTTTGGAAAGCTGTGTGGAATGCTCTTTCTTCTGGTATGTTTAATTGACCTCTTCAGTGGTGGATCTAGAAGAATCACCTCCAGATAGGACTATTCCATCCCCTGGGAGGGATGCTTCATGGCTTGCCCCTTATACCCTGGTACAGCTTATTAATTATGGAGTTGCAGACCATATCCAATTCTTTTGGTTGAAGCTCAGATTCTTCCTTCTCATCAGT
Organism: Bettongia penicillata ogilbyi; assembly: GCA_023548195.1. Lineage (NCBI taxonomy): Eukaryota > Metazoa > Chordata > Mammalia > Diprotodontia > Potoroidae > Bettongia > Bettongia penicillata. Next base: position 833,830 of record JAJHZJ010000066.1, on the reverse strand, counting down.
CTGGTTCATATCTATCCAGTTGATTATTTCATTACATTTGTCAAGGATTTTCTGTTTTCATCACCAATTTTGCCTTGAAGTTTCTCATTCTCTACTTCAGTCTTTATGTTAGAGGCACAAGATTTAAGAATATATTGGAAGAAATTGCCTATTTCTCATATTCAATTCTGAATCATATGCTCAATGTCTTTTTTGGTTAGATGACCTTTGTCATTGGTGATGGTGATCTTGTTCTCCTTGCCTGTCCTCTTATCTATAGCAGAAGTATTGAGTATGCCATTTTCAATGGTAAATGTTACTTCAATCTGAGGAATACCCCTGGGTACAGGGGAGATTCCTCTGAGCTCTAACTTGCCAAGCAAATTATCTTCTGTCATTGCTCTCTCACCTTCATAAACTTGAAAAAGCACACCAGATTGGTTGTTTGAGTACATGGTAAAGGTCTGTGTCTGCTTGATGGGGATGGTGATATTGCATTTGATAAGAACTGTCATAACTTTGCCAATACCAAGGGAAAGAGGAGTGACATTCAATGGCAGACAATCCTGTACATCCTTAGATTCATTTCCACACAAGATGGCAGCCTGGACAGTTACATCATAGGTAACAACAGTCTCATTGGAATTGATAATCTTGTTGAACTCCTTGATATTGAAGAAGTCTTGCAGAAGTTTCTGGATTTGGGGGATCTGACACTGTTGTCATGAATTTGTAATTTCTCTAGCTTGACATCTCTCAGGGCCTTTTCCATAGGTTCCACTGTTTTGCAGAGGGGTCAGCATTCAGCTCTTCAAAATGGATGATAGAGGTATGGAAACTGATACCTTCATAGAGAGAGTCAATCTTAATACTGGAGTGGATGTTAGAAGAGAGGATGCACTTTGCACATTCACAATTGATGAGCAGACAGTAGATAGCCTCTTTTCTTGTGCTTTCCCTTGAACTCAGCAATGAAATGGATGACTACGCAGTTGTTAAAGCCCTCCCCACACAAGTGAGTGTCCCCAATCATGAACTTGACTTCAAAGATGCTATCTTCCATGGTAAGAATGGAGCCATCGTAAGAACCATCTCCAACATTAAAAATCAACACACTTCTCTCAGCACCAACTTTTTTGTCCAAGCCGTAAGCAACAGCAGCAGCAGTTGGTTCAGTGATGATTCACTGAAACCAGCAATGGTTCCAGCATCTTTGGTGGGCTGATGTTGGGAATCACTGAAGTAGATTGGGACTGTGATGACAGCTATTGTGACAGTCTTCTCAAGGTAAGCGTTAGCAATTTCTTTCATCTTGATCAAGACCATAAAAGATGCTGCTTTTGAATAGAAATTTTTGGTCTCCCCTTTGTATTATACTCAGACCTTAGGCCTATCTATGTCATTTACCACCATGAAAGGCCAATGCTTCACGTCTGACTGTACAACTGCATCAGGAAACCTATGACCAATCAGATGTTTCACATCAAAGACGGTATTAGTGGACTTCATTACAACTTGATCCTTTGCAGCATCACTGATTAAATGTATTGTGTTGGTGAATATGATGTAGCTTGGAGTGGTCCTATTTTATTGGTCATTAGCAATGACCTCCACTTTTCTGTCCTGCAAGACTCCTACCCAGGAATAAGTGGTGCCAAGTGTGAGTCCCTTTGACATAGTTACTGGGGTTTTGGGGGTACTACTGTGTAGCAAGAAGGTCTGCTGCTATACTGAGCACCGTAAATATACTTAAAAACATCTTTCTCCTCAGTCTCACATTTTAGTTTTTAATTCCTTGATGTCACGAGAGGACATTTTTTTTTGATGTTTGACATATTATAGACAGGAGTGTGCTGGCTTTTTCCTAGACCAATTTTCAGTGTAAGCACTTACACCTTGCAAGTTGGCAAACTAAAATTCAGGGCTTGATTTATTGTTTTGTTTATTATCTAGACTTTAAAAAGTGATGGAGAAAATGTTAAAATGCAGAATGAACTTAAAACTGTGTTTTGCACACATATTTCCTCCCTGGAGAGCTGGTTGTTAAACATTTATTAGCACATTACTGGTTACAAATAAGTCAAAATAAAGAAATCCTCATAATGATAACATTTCCCTTCCTGGGTTACATCTAGGTACTGACTTATTGACAGAATGCTGAGTACTTATCAAAGCTAAGTTACTTTGTATGTTAAAAATTATCATAGAGATGGAGAATAATTTGAATGTATCTCAATAATGAATTTTTGTAGTCATGATGTTCATGTGAATAAAAGGTCATAGTGTTTTCTAATTCCCTTTCCGTTACTACAAAGAAAGTAAACCAAGAGGCAAATGTACTGTCTGTCAGCTTCCCTGTGGAGAAGAGTTGATTGTGGGACAGAACTAGTCTTGTTGTGGGGCTGAAGTATTACTGGTACCTAGAAAGAATATTTTCTTTAACTCCACAATGCCCTTAAAACCTAGAGAGTAAGGACATTGATGGATGAATGTCTTTCGGAAACTTGACATTCAGTTTGCAGAAGGCATTTGAAAAAGTGAATAGATTGCTCCAGAATCTAGGCCAGTAAAGAATGATTCATTAGCCACTCTGATGAGAGTTTTTCAGAAGCAGAAAGTTAATCCCCAAGTTCTTATGAGGGAGGAGAACACAAAGACATTATGTTAAACTCCTGAAACACTTTCTCATAGAGAGATTTAGGCAGAAAAAATCTTCAACTTGTTTGTTTCAAGTTAAAATTCAAATGGTCCTTAAATAGAAGGATGGTTCTGTATTTTTTTTATCTTATTTGTTTATGTTTTTCAAAGTGAAACAAAATAAACAATGCTTTATAAATAATGCAAGATATGCCTTTATTCTAGATTCCAAATCCAAGAAAATATCTCCTAAAGCACACCGACTCTGTAGAAGCATAACAAACAATATGTTGCATTGCAACCCATGTTTCAAAATCCTGTGGTGTTTTTTGAACTGTTGCTTAGTTGGCACTTTCCTTGTTGGGAGAGAGAAGGATTATTCAATATGACCTGTGTGAAGGGCAGCGTTTGTAAGAGAGCTTGGGAGAAGAGAGACAGTTTTCTTTCCTGAAGAAAGGATACTGTGTTTCCAGATCCTATTGGAGAAGAAATTTGGAGAGAAAGAGAGTTAGGAAGAAGGTAGACATGTTCAGGATAGCTAGCTCCTCAACCTGGCCCTGATTTCCAGTTTACCTGCCTAGAGACTTCAGGGATTTTTCTTTTGGGTGATATAAGGGTGTCTGTCTCTGTCTCTCTCTGTCCCTGTTTTTGTCTCTGCCTCTGTCTATTTTCTCTGTCACTGTTTCTATCTCTATAATTCTAGTATGCTATTCTTTTTGATATCAGAGAAGTCAAACATGTGGCCTCTCCAACTCTCCTCTAGTCAGAAATCTTAGGTTAAGAATCCAGAGAAATTTGTTCATGCTTCCCCATGATTGCATTTAGACAAACACAAGCAGATACATACATAACCAACATGGGTAACTCAAACACCCTATATTTGAAATATATTCAATTCTTAATTATCATTAGGTAAATTAACCATTGTGAAGATAATCTACATTAAACTCCCTATGTGGGCTTTTAATTCACTACTCTAAATATTTTCTGTTTCCTCACTAAATTCCTATGTGTTTGAGTTTTCAACATATTGTTGTTATTGGATTGACTTTAGCTTCCTCAACAAAGCTATTGTGACCCTTTTTAGGTTATTATATATTAACAGAGGTAAGGGAGTGTTGATGACCTTTTTGATGTTCCTTTAGTCTCAGTGATCTCATTACTTTTCAATGATAGCAGGTAAGGCATTGCTAAATGGTCAGCAGATCTGCAGATCTAATTGAAAAGGTTGAATGATCATGGGAAGATTTTTAAGGGATAAATTTGAAATCAGACAACTTGACCTTGCTCTTCTACTTAATACCTCTGTGACCTTAAGCAACTCACTTCACACTGAGCCTCAGGACAAATGAGGAGGTTTGCCTCCAAAATGCCTTCTTGCTCTACAACTATGATTCTGTCTTTTAAAGTGAATATCTGCAATTCTGCTCTTTTTTGTGACCTATACATTCCCCTAAAGTCATCCCGCATTTTGTGTGCTAACCTCGTGTCACTGGTGTATTAATTTAATGTTGATTTTGTTAAGTTGTCTTGTGTACTTTATAAATTTTCTAGCATTTCTTGGAGATGTCCTTCAGTATGCCCTCAAAGTATTTCTTTTGCTCACTCAGCTTGTGGTCTCCTCACTTTAGCTCACTTCGATATCCTGCTATCATCCATCCTCTGAAAATGTCCTGTCTGGCAGAATTGCTTTCTACTGAGACGAGCATCACTTCTCTCCTGGCATTCTGGATGTGTTCCACAATGTGTGTGGTGATTCCCTCCTGCCATCAAAGGTTAAACATGGCTCCAGATGACATTGATGCGACTGTCTACAAAGTAGGATGCCACTTCTGCAGCAGGGCCAAGACTCATATCTACCCACCCACACCGAGAGAGAGAGAGAGAGAGAGAGAGAGAGAGAGAGAGAGAGAGAGAGAGAGAGAGAGAGAGAGAGAGAGAATTGAAAATATATAGATATATAGCGGATCTTTTGTTTACTTAAACACTTTCTAAAATTTCTACTATGTGCTAAGATTACACTGAGACTACAAAAATGAAACAATATTATCTCTGACCTTAAGAACTTACATCTTGAAATACCTGTCTCCTTAGCTAAATTGCCACTTAATTTTCAATTTTTTTCACAATTGATTTTTTTCTACAAGTCACTTAAACTCTCTTGGTCTCAGTTTCTTTATCTGTAAAATGAGGGGGTTGGACTAGATACCTTCTAAGGTATCCTTCAGCTTTTGATCTATGACCCTATGCTGCCATAACTTCCTTTACTAACCTTAAATTGAACTTACCAAGTCCAATTCTTATCAGACATCACAAAAAATAACACCACATCCAGAAAAGGAAAAAAAAAACACAACCAAACTTATGTCTATCTATCCCACAATTACTAAATATTATTCCTTAAAGAGGTGTATGGCAGACTACAGAAAATTACAAGAAGAAATTATGCAGGAGAAATGTTGTAAAAAAATCTCATGAAATATTTCTTTGTATTTATTTCAATACATGATAAAAAGATGAGCTGATCATATGGAAATAAAAAGGGGACTTATTAATATCAAGAGAACATGAGGAAAGCCTCCAATAGGCTATGGAAAATTTATACAAGAAAATAGATAACAGAAGAGGCAAAAAGAATGAGCAGACACACTGTGGATTGGTTGTAGATTGCGTCTTTGGAAGGAGTATCCTCATTGCATTGGATCCTAGGTTTAGAGTTGGGAAGAGTATCTTAGACTAATCCTTTCATTTTACAGGTGAGGAAACTGAAGTTCATCAGTGATACCCTGGATTCAATGGAGCACTGCTATATTATCCCTCCTCTGGCTTTATATTATATATGTTAGATTTGAAACTCATTGGAATAAGTGCTCCATTTAGAAGAATAGTTCTGAAAAATAGCAGCCCAAGGTAAAAACACACACAAATACACTTATATTTGTACATGGATAACATATCTATCTATCTATCTATCTATCTATATATATCTATATGTGTGTGTGTGTATACAGACACATGCACATAGATATATATTTAAAATTCATGTATGCATACACCTGCATACATGCCTAAATTCATACTATGTGGCAAACATTCTTGGGGAAAGTGCTACAAGGATTTTTAAAAAACTCTTTCTATACCTGTGTGCCCCAAATCATTCTCACTGACAAGCAAGTGAGGAATTATAGATGTGTGGTCATGTAGTTCTGTACATATCACCCTCATTTTTTCCTAGATATATCATTCTTGTGTATAATGGCATTGGAAAAGATCTAACTTCAGAGTTTTTCCTGTTCTACTTCTTTATTAAGAACTCATGCTTGTATAACTGTGTGACAGTTTTTTCCATTGTTCTTGAGGAGGACCATGATATCAGGAAGATGATATGACTTGCAATTGAATTGGGTTTAAGCAAGGGATGATTGAGCAAAGTCACCGGCCTCACTTTCTCCTCCAGAGTCCAGATATAGATTAGGACAACTGGAGATGACCCAGAATGCAGTGGGAGACCTTGACTTTTTAAGCTAAGGTCTTTCTGAGTTCTCTTTTTGAGTGAGGCAATACCCATTCAGCTATTAGATCTGTTTAAGAAGTACGTCAAAGGATGGCTATTTAAAAATTTTAAAAAATTAAATAAAAAGATAATAAAAAAATAAAAAAAATATCAAACCTCAAGGTTGCTGGCCTAAAGAGAAACAATTACTATTTATATTCACTCTGAGCCATCTAGGCCACCAAAATAATCATTAAGAGGTACTTAGGCAAGGACCTATTATTGGCCAATCAATGAGAACCAGTGTGAATTGGATTTGGGTCACAGTTTTTAAGAAAAAAATCTAGCCAGTAAACCACAAGATAACTAGGTTGGTTTCAGCCATCAAAATTTACCTTCCTTTGGGCAGAGTGCAGGGGCATGGTACCCTGTGTGGGGAGAGGAGAGGACTAACTAAGTTGCACAACTGGAAGTGGTCAGCTGGGTCCCCATTGGGGCAGCTTGGACTACTCACATGTTGTGGTTTGTCCTTTGTTCTTGAAGAGGATGATGACATCAGGAAGATGAGACATAACTTGTAATTGAATTGGATTTAAATGAGGAAGGACTGTGCAAAGTCATTGGTCTCACTTTCCTCTCTATAGCCATCTGTGGCCAGATGTAGATCAGACAACTGGAGAAGGCCTATGATGCTTAAAAAAGCCAAGGTCTTCCACTGCTTGTATAGCACTTGAAGGTTGACAAAGCAATTTTCTTACATCTCTGTGATGTAAGTAGCACAAGTGTTATTATCCTGCTTCCACTAATAAGGAAATTGAGACTTGGAAAAGTCAGATGGATTGCCTGAAGTCACAAAGCTAGTGCTCTTATTGGAGAAAGGATTTGAAGTCTCAATTCCTGAACTGGTATTGGTTCCACTATACCAAGCTGGTTCTCCTTGGCTTTGCCCCACCTTCTTATATTTGCTCTTATACTCAAAATATTTATATGGATTTGTGATTTCTTTTTGCATATTCCTTTAGATGAGGCAGAGTACAATATATCCATGTCTGCATGTCTTGTGGTCATATTCTCCCATAGATCTGTAACAGAGATGATATGCTTCAGCTAGTTGCCTTCTTCACTTTCTATGAACACTTTGAGGATATCAGTGGATCACTCTATCTGTCCACCTGTCACCCCTCATCCTTACCATGTAATCAACCCAAATTCTCTGTGCAACATACTGAATACATAATCCTAACATCATTGTTGTATGCTGATTTTGAAAAAAAAAGCCACAACAACACATTTGTCCCAGTGGAACAATATATACCTTAAAGGCTCTCTTCTAACAAGATATCTTCTATTCATACATTAAAGTCATTCAATATTCCTTTAATGATATAGCAAAAAAATTACTCTTTTCAATGACCAGAGGTACCATGTGATGGAGAATATCTAGTCTTAGCTGAAAAGTTCAAGTGCTTGCAGAAGTCTTCTAGATGTTCCTTTTTGAAGATGACATTGCGCTGGTTGTAGGAAACATTGCAGAATGTCCTAGAAGAGAAAATACTTGAAGAGATTATGGTCTGACCATCCACACAATCATGACCAAGCTGATAAAGAACGATTATTCAAATTGTGATATGGGATGCCCAAATGGATGCCCAAAAGATGTATTTTGTTCATCAATATGTCTCTTTGAGGCTGACTATGTGGGTAGAAAGGGAAGGGAAGTGGGTTCAATTGCCTTTGGGAAATTGCAAAGCTCCTTTAATAACCCTGTTTCCCCTGGAGAAAAAAAGGCTGATCTTTAAAATACTAGTATCCTCTGGGTGTTGTTATATAGTAATGAAGCATGAAATGTGTTACTTTTCTGAGAATTGAAAGTAAATGTTGTGCAATGGTCAATGGAAAAGAGCATGATGATTATGAGTAGACTACAACATATAACCAATAAGAAATTTAAGAGAATGTTTTGTTGAAATGTTCTACTACTTATTATTCCTTAAAATATGTATTTATATTAAATAACATGCCAGATGGAGATAAAAAGGAGGATTTATGATTTGTTCATTAAGATGCATTTATTCATGAGGTTGCACTGACTACTGCAAACTAGTAGTTACTGTAGCTATGCCCCCAAACCCCAAAGCAATAAAACTGTAAACTAAGCATTATTAATTTTAAATGTGAAACAATCACTTAGGCTACAAAGTGAGTTATGGTTTGTGAAGTTTTATCAGAAAAAATTGTGTGTATCTACAAGTAACAGCAACATATGGATGGTCATTACCTTGAGAGAGTATTATTAGAAAATAAAAACTTATTTGTATTAGGGAAATGAACTATGTATGCTAAGCAGACAATCTTTTAAAATGCATTCTATTGTTACCTTTTGTCTTTATGCCACAGTCATTTCTGAGTCTAACCCTGTCCAGATTTTGGAAAAGAAAAACAATTAAGTATAAATATCTGATATAGATGCTATGTCTGGCAGTGGATGTAATAATAATCTGTCACCTTTCTGCTGTGAGGGTGGAGTCGTGTTTCATTATCTCTTTATCAGGACAAGAAGATGCAATCTCTAGCTGTGAATATGAAAATAAAGTATGACTTGTCTGAGATGCTCCTATATGGCCCTCACATGAAGCCATTTACGGGCCATCCCTTGGGGTGTTTAAAATGTAATGAGCCACAGCTGGAAAAAACATGTTAAGGACTTAAAGGATTTTGGCAGAGCAAAAGCTTTTCCTTTGATATTCACTGTTCAGTGAAAACAGTAGTGATAACTGAGGCATTAATTAAGAAAAAATATGACCACTTAATATCTCTCAGGATGTGTAATCTCCCTACTGGATTAAGAAGAGGAACTAGTAATTTTATTAACATTTAAAAGTAGACCACTTGAACTTTTGAACACAAATAATAAATGGTAATTTTCTTTTTGAGATGATTTCTATCTGGAGATGGCAGAGTAAACTAAAAAGAACCTTAAAAGTTTCTTCTAGTCCTAGGGTCCTATGGGAACTTGCTAGTATTACTAGTATAGTGCTACTTTTATCACCATACTGCTACTGCTGCTGCTCTTACAGAAAATACTAGCTCACATTTACATATGACTTGACTTGCAAAGTCCTTTGCATCCATTAGTTCATTTTTGTCCTCCCAAAAATTCTTTGAGGTAGATGTTATTATTATTCCTTTTTTTTAAATATGAAGAAGCTGAGGCCCTTGGTTGTTAAGTTATATGTCCAAGGTCACAAAGCTTATAAATGTCTGAGGTGGGATTCAAACCTAGTTCTTGCTGACTCCAAGCTGAGCACCCCAATATCCTATACCATATAGCCTCAGACCAATGGAGAGACACTATCCCTGGAGAAGAGAGGAGTGATGGCCATTATTATTGATGTTATTTCAATATTTGCATGGATAATCATCATGAAAAGATGGCTATCAAATGACTGCTATTGGTAGGTAGTACCAATAGAAAAAGAATTGGCTATAGTGGTGATAAAAAGATTGAGAATGATGAAGAGAGTTATTTTTGAAGAACTAATTAAAGAAGAAGGAAGATTCGATGGGAAAATGCACAGGAAAAGAGATTTCCATTTTCTAATCAACTGGAAAATAAAAGGAAACTTTTTCCCTTTTAGGGGTAGGGACTGGAATATTACTATGCTGTAAGAAATGATGAATACTTAAAAAAATGGAGTTACAAGATCTGATGCAAAATGAAGTCAGCAGAGCCAAGAAAACAAGCCACCAAACAAGTCTTGTACAATTACCAAGAACAATAATGGTTCTTAAAAAGAGATATGAAGACACCCCCACCCCCACACATTTGCAGAGGTATGGGATACACAGGTGTGGAACATTACATAATGGTCACTTCTTTAGATTATATTGATTGGTTTCACTGATTTTCTTTTTACTTTCCTTCTTGTATTTTTCTTAAAAATTCTTTATGGAATGGCTTTCCAGGATATGGGGTGTGTGTGTGTGTGTGTGTGTGTGTGTGTGTGTGTGTGTATGTTTGCATTCAGGGGAAAATTTAGACACTATAAAAAGGAATCAATAAAACTTTTTAAAAAAAATGGAAGAGAACATGAATCAAAAAAAATTCTTTTGCAGCTAAACCAGAAAGGATTATGAATGGATACACTAAGCCAGGTAATTTTTTGTAAAAAAAAAGGCTTTTATCTGGCTCAGACACAGAAGATGAAAAGAGTTAATTAGTCTAGTCCTGAGAACACTTTGCCTGTCTTTTGTTAACTGGGTGTGGTTTCCATGACTAAAAAATATTACTATTTTAATCACTATATTCTAGCACAGTGAAGGCCCAGGAAGACCGAAACTGACAAAGATTCTATAGTGCCCGCCAGGAGCAAGACCAGTAGAGAGATTCCACAACACCCAGAAAGAAGCAGGCTCATCAGAGAAGCCATTGTGCCCAGTGAGAAACAGGTATTGGGTAGCAACAAGCCCAGTACTGAGAAAGGAACAAATCTGAGAGCAGTAGGATACTAATTCTAGAAGAAATCATCTACACCCTACAAGGGTGAATTGCACTTTCACATTTACTCTTCTCCTTATTCAGAGGTGTTCTGGCAAATGTTTAATAATAAACACACTTGCAACTTTAATTTGCATTGTTAACATTTCTCTATCACTTTCTTAAGTCTGGACAAGTACCACAGCAATGACTCAAGCTCTGATTTTTGGTGTTTGCTAATTTCTGTGGTATAAACGCCATACTGAAAATTTAGCAATTTTCCTTTCACATACTCACTTTCCTCACTGATGTTTTGTCTGTATTGGTGGGAGTGTAGCCTAGTTTTATGAGGGGAGGGAAGATGTTTAATCGGAAATCTTCTTACTCTATTTTATTGAATGCTTTTCTTTTTAATTGTGTCCTCTGGCTGACTAGAGAAGAAATAGACACATCAGTAGAGTCTACTGATGGACATAAAGAGAAACAAATCTGGGGTGGCTGTTCTGATTGTTTCTAATTTTCTTGTTTGTACATGGTTGTTTGCATTTCCATATTCCCCTTAGACTGTGAGCTCCTTGAAAGCAGGGACTCCTTTTTTTTTTATTTCCTTATAGCCTTAGCACTTAGCACAATGTCCTGGTAGACAATAGGTGCTAAATAAATGTTTTGGTACCTGACTAGTGTGATCTCTCCCTCTGATTGACTGTTTTCTTCCAGAATCACCATTTCAGGGCAGTTCTCTTTAGGCTGCTCTCTTACCATCTCCTCCATCACCCCCAACACTGGACACCTCCATGTCTTTTCTCCTTCTCTACCTTTAAAAATTTATTTTCAAATGTTTTTTCCTATTGAAAATGTAAGCTCCTAGAAGATGGTCATTTTTTTCTTATATTTCTATTCCTAGACTTAGGGGCAGCTAGGTAGTGCAGTGGATAGAGCACTAGTGCAGGAGTCAGGAGGACTTGAATTCAAATCTCACCTCAGACACTTGACCCTCGCTAGCTGTGTGACCTTGGACAAGTCAATTTACCCCAGTTGCCTCATCTTGGCACATCTCCAGTCATCCTGATAAATATGTGGTCACTGGATTCAGATGGCTCTGGAGGAAAAGTGAGATTGGTGACCTGCACAGCCCTCACTCAAAACAAAGTCACGTGCAAGTCAAGTCGTCATTTCTCTGATGGCATGGTCTTCTTCGGCAACGAAGGATGAACACATATTCCTAGACTTAGCACAATGCCCACAGCAGGCAATTAATAAATGATTGTTCCCTTGACTTGATCCACCTCTAACCAGGGTAGTGCAAGAATTACAAACCTGCCATTGTGGCTATGTAAAAACTATTTTTCTATGCTTACTCTTTAAATAGGAATTCTCTTCATTATCATTTTTCTAAGTGACTTGAACAAGATCACATAGCCAATGTGTGTCAAAGGCAATCTTTAAACCTATTTTTTTGACTCCTTTTACTGTAGTTCCATTTCTTAGTCAAGTATAAAGAATCTATTCAATATGTGAGATACAGACTGGATAGAGGTTAGAAGTCCCACTTAGGTTTATAGAACTAGAGCTGTTAGAGATCTTAGAAATCATCTAGTCCAATCTTCTCATTTTACACATGTGTCAACTAGACCTAAAAAGGATCTGTCTAAGGTCATATAGTTAAGGATGTTGTTTTTTTCTTTTTGGCCCAGGATTTTTGTTTTTGTTTTTTTTTAATTCAGTGCCTGTGCTCATTCTACTATTTCACATTGCCTCCCTGGAGAACCTGGGTTCTGATCCTACCTCTGCCACATACTGGGCTATGTGACAAATGGAAAATCATTTAATCTTTCAGTGCCCCAGATTATGGAGGGATTTTCCATATGGAGAGTTTTCCACTCAGATGAAAACAGAAGTCTATCATACAGATTGATAGACAGATAGATGGTCAACCAACTGGCATTTGCCATGCATTGTAGATAGTCAGAGAAAAGATAAACAGATAAAAAAACAGGTAGATGAGCAAGTAGATTAAGAAAATTGTCTCATGAGTGGCTTTTCTTAAGGAACCTAAAGGTGATTCAAGATAAGTACAAGACATGAACTTCCCCTTTTCGAATTACATAATCTAGTTGTAGTTTACAAGACTTTTCTTTTAAGAAAACTATTGAAAAAACTACATAATCAAGCACTAAATTGTGTGGTATAGACTAAAAGTTGTTTTTTTATCTGCTGAAGATATTGAATAAATATATCCAGAGTTCTTTTGAAATATTAATTTGGTATGTTCATTTATAGCCGCTAATACTTATATTCAGCTATTGATGTGTAAAACCATAAGCAATTTTAATTATTTGCTCCTTATTTAATCTCATCATTTTTTGGTACAAGTGACAGAAATCTGGCATGGGGGTACTAATAGTTGAATTAAAATAATAACATAATAAAACTAGAATTTGTGCTGTCTTGGATGAGGCTTAAAAGATAAACTTACTAAGGCTGGCATTAAAGCAAGCTAATGAAATTTGAGTTCCTTACCTTATTACTGTTTACTGAAACTTTTCTTGCTATTACATACAAAGTTGGCATCATTCTGCATGTTATTTTATGAAACATAAGAAAACTTGTCTTCCCAAACACAAATGAACTAATTTAATGTGATATATTGTTTGATCTCAAAAGTGCTTTAAAAGTTGGAACACCCCATTTTCCCCACTCACTGATAAGCCATCAGGCTAAAATGATTGGGTTGACATTATTAAGCACACTACCTTGAAATTAATCCAGATGAAGGGAAATGATCTTAAGAATCTTCTTTCTACCCAATATACCACCTGAAAGAAAATAGCATTTTCCTTTCTTTCCCCACTGAAGATACTGGTTTTCTTCTGGGAATTTTGAGTGTGAGTCAGTAAGTGAGAGGCATATCTTAGAGCAATAAGGCCTTCCTAACACTACAATTGCTTCACACAAGTAATCTCCTATTCAATTTATGTGTAAAGTTGTTTATGTTAAACCCTTCTCCACCAATATCATCCAGAGATCATTGAGTTTTACCACTGAGTTGGTAAATATAGTTTAATGCTACATACCCTTTGAGGGTTTTACAGAGTTCACATTATTAAAGTAGGAAATCACATTCTAGTCCCTTCCCTGTTGACTGAAATTCAGTCACTTCTTTGCTCAATCAAGTGTTTTGTGAGGTTTTTTTGGAAACACAAGAAGAATATTTTTTTGACTTTGAGACATTTCCATTTCAACATCATTGGCATATAGTGAGGAGCAGAAAAAAAGAAAAACCTACTGCTACCGAAGACTCTTCTAGGATTCCATTTAATTTTATTATTGTAAACTGTTGAGATTGTCATATTTTCCCATCTTCAGGGCAATGTTTTTTTCAGAGGACTACTAGCTTAGCTCTTTCAAAAGGTTCCAATATGCTTGATGTGATAGTGTAGCGGTGGTTTAGGGTGAACAACATTCTTGTGTCACATATAATCTACTATTCCCTTTCTACTACTGCTCTATTTTCCTTATTTGTTCTCTCATACTATGATATAAAGAAATCAAAGTGCATGTTATGATAGTTTCATGTTAAATATTAAAATTGCAGCATGTGCTTCATTAAGCAATTAACTTTGAGTTCCCACCCCTCTTCATTAAATACTATTTAATAAAATGAATGAATCTCTTTTATTCATTCATTCATTTATTTATTTAATGAATCTCTTTTTAATATGCATTTTCTCAACTTTACATATCAACCTTTACCATTATCATTTAGTTTTAAATTGATATTAAGGCTATTGATTATATTATTTAGTATAACAAGCAATGAAACAAAGATATAAATATTTTCTAGCAATAAATCAATTATGAAAAAGATCAAAACCAAAGGTACTTTTTATAACTGCTAACTTCTCAGTTTTGGAAATACAGTCCCACCATTCAGTTCTATGAATACCAATTAACATCTTTTCTCAAGAATTTTTCACAAAATAATAGTTAATTTTCTCAGGAAATAAGTTCCTTCAGTCTATTTCCTCTGTCCTCTTTTCAGTCATTATAATTATCTCTTCAGAACAATCAGCTTTCAGTCTCCCAATGGACTCCTTTTTTTCATCTCCCAAGTAACTCATGGTATCAAATTATTTTTTCAATTCTCAATCACTTGTTGTTGTCCCCTCTCTCCTTCCTCTAGAAAAAGGAAATCAAAACCATTGAAACAAATATATATATATAATATATATTATATTATATAATATATAATCAAGTGTCCAAAAATGTGTGCCTCATTATGAATATTAGTTCATCACCTCAGTGTCAGGAGGTAACTTCCCGTTAGTCCTCTGGAATCATAGTTGAGCATTACATTGATCATAGATCTTAAGTCTTTAAAAACTGCTCACTTTTGCTACGTTGCTGTTATGGCATAGCAATTTATACCATAAAAGAATAAATTTAAACCATAAAAGAGTATTTTTATGACCTTGAGGCATTTCCATTTCAACATCATTGGCATATAGGAAGGAGCAGAAAAAAAGAAAACCCTACTGCTACAAAAGACTCTTCTAGGATTCCATTTAATTTTATTATTGCAAACTGTTGGTATTTTTTTTACCCTATTGCTTTACTCTGTATTAATTTATATATATATATACATATATTAGGTATATAAATATATATATATATATATATATATATATAATTTCTAGGTTTATCTGAAAGCCTCTCACAGTTTCTTACATTGCAGTTATTACATTCATATGCCATAGTTTTATTCAGCCACTCCTCAACTTATTGCCACCCTGTTAGTTTATAATACTTTGCCAGTTATTTTCTTTAAGTGATTATAAATATTTTGGTATATAAAAGACCTTTTCCGCTTTCTATAATCTCTTTGGGGATAGAGACCTAATCATGGGATTGCTAGATTAAAAAGTGTTGTTCACAGTTCAGTTGCTTTTTGGGGATAGTTCCAAATTGTTTCAACTTATAGACTCTTCATAGAATGACAATTAAGTTGTCACTGACTAAATTCCATAGCCTCTTAAAGTTATAGTAAAAATTTGCATGATTTTGGAAAGTCTTTTGAAGCCTTTATTACAATAATATGGCATGATAAAGGAACTTGCAATAAAGCAGTTTCTCCATAAATCTGGAAGACTCTCATTAATATGCATACCATATTAAAGCAGGAATTTCTGCATGTGTGTATATATATGTATATATATACATACATACATATATATATATATATATATACATATATATATATATGCCTACATATTCCCACATAGAAAGTACGTGGATAGAGTTACAGTACTGGGCTCCAAGAAGACTCATTTTTCTGAGTTCAAATCTAATCTCAGTCATTAGTTGTGTGACCCTACGCAAATCACTTAACCCTGTTTGCCTCAATTTCCTCATCTGTACAATGAGCTGGGAAAGGAAATGGAAATGGCAAACTCCTTAGTATCTTTGCCAAGAAAATCCCAAAAGAGGTCATAAGGAGTTAAACGTGCCTGAAATTGATTCAACGACAGTAAACATGTAGATAGTGTCTTCCCCGTTAGAATATAAGTTCCTTGAGGGCAGAAATTTGTCTCTGAACTCTCAGCACTTGGCAGTGTCTGGCTTGTAGTAATCAATGCTTATTTATTGATCTCTTGAAGAATGATCGTAAGTAGGGAACATGAATAAAGAAATAGGGAACATGGGCAATACATGCACTTCACATGGAGGGGCAGCTCGAACTTCTGATACTTTATGGAAATTGATGTCTTATCATGAAGTTATCTGTCTTTTCTTGATTGGAGAATGGGGACTGATTTCTCCTGGTCTCACATGATGTAGAATCCTCAATAGTCATGTATGTTCCATCACACACATCATATCCACAAAGCATCATTTCTTATTTGTCTTCTGTGGGGTTTCTACTTAGTGGTACTAAAATTGATGTATGGTCACTCCTGATTATTTCAGGAGCTGCTTCACTGAACATGTCTCAGAAGTTCTTCACTGCTTCTAGAGTTTGGATTCAATAGTAGATCTTAGCTAGATCTTTTTTCTCATAATAATAGCACACCTTACCATACTTTTGTAGCTCAAAGTCTGGAGTGTTCTATAGCTTATTAAAAGCACAATTTTTTGACATACTTAAATATTAAATGGAGGGATAGGGTGGAGGGTGAAGAAATGGCTGCTACCATCCTTTTTTCTTCTATTAATGGTTTGACTATTCCAGAGTCTTAACTGGAAGAGACTAAATCTCCAGAAGTGTTTTTGTCCAGATACCATGTTCTCTGGAGCACTTTTCAAGACCACTCCCAATATGCTAGTGTTTCCTGGCTTAATATTCTCCTTTTAAACTCCCCCCTGCTTTCTCTTTGGTCACTGAGACTTGAATCTTCACCAAAAATAGCTCCCAAATTTAGAGCTATGGAATCTATGTAGTTCCTGGTTAATTTCTTGTAGCTAAGCTCTATATAGTTATCATTCAGGTAGAAGCTACTATTCCAACAAACTTTCAATTCTGGGTTTCAGGATCTCCAAGATTCTCAATTCCAAAGCTTTGCCTTTCCATCTCCTTTTTCATTTATTCTTTTGTCCTCTGAAAATGACTGGAGCAAGGGGAAAAAGACATTGGAACAAAGGTGAGCACAATGGACAGGTTTTCCTTTTCTTCCTGTCTAGGTATGTTCTTAAAATCACTATAAATATGTAGCCAGCAAATCTTTTTTAGGCTTTGAGTCCAACTTTATATTGAGTGGTAATATTTTAAGCTAGTATAAACTATTAATATTTATCATAATTAACCAATCCTATTATGTGTTTGGCATAGAGAATTGCATGCTAGATTCAGAGTTACAAAGACTTAGGCTCAAATTCCACCTCTGCTACTTACTAGTTATCTCCTAAGTAATAGCCTGGCTAGGATCTTTGCTGGTGGAAGTTCTCACACTGAGAATTCTTCACATTGGCAAAAATCAAAGGCCTAATCAAAACTTGGATGAAGTAGGATAAAGTACAAGTAAAATTTGATTGACAGGAGGGTATCTTGGAAAAATTTGAAATAGAGCTGAGGCATATGAATAGACCAATTTAGTCACTCCTTTCAAAAGGATTACTCATGAAGGTTGAACTATGGAGTTAGAATATTTTGAATGAATTTTAATTAAAATAGCAAAAAACATGAGATAGAGAGAGACAGAAAGAGATAGAAACAGACAAAGAGAGACAGAGAAAGAGGAAAGAAAGAGAAAAGAGGGATGCAGGAAGGAGAGAGAAGGAAAAAAAAAGAGACACCAGAAATCACATTTTCATATAAGGAGAAAAAAATCTACAAGTATCTTCCATTGATTTATTTTAAAGATGAATTACATTTCATAACCAAGCTCTAGGCTTAACTGTAGTGTGATTCAAATGCTTTAATAGGAAGTGCATTTAGATATTCTGCTTACTATGGAATCAAGCCCTCTGGGGATAACTCCTAAACAAGACCTTATTAAATAGTTTGTTATATGAACAGGCAGTAATTTCAATTTAGAAGTATTTCTGCTTCCATAGGATACCAGAAAAAAAATTGCAGAGGTTTCTGCACCCTCATTAAAATAATTTTCCAACTCAACATCTAAATGGAAATCCTTCCTTGAAGGTTTTTTTCTTTAAATTTTTAAGCTTAAATCTTTTCTTCTACCTTGCAGCATATGAAGGCAATTCCATTTTCTTATTAGAAAGAAACTCATTCTAAGGAAAGCAACCAAATAACCACATGAAGTTTCCTTGAATTGCATGATGCCCTTATTATTCTCATGCCTGCTGTTCAAGTGAAGGGGAAAGCTGTAGGAGAAAAATCCTGGGACAAAATAAAATGGCACCAGAGATAGAGAACACATAAAAAATAGGTAGGAAGAAAAATGAGGTAGATAGAAAGGAAATTCAAAATGGGAGAAAAAAGGCTTCTCATCCTCAATATCCCAACCCCTCTTGCATTGTCAGAAACATCTATCTACATCAGGAAATCTGAAAATGGATAATGTAGGATTTTATAGAAAGACAAAAGAGGCATTGGATTATTTTAGCTCTAAGAAGCTTAGTGTCAGAGTTGGAGGGGAACTTAGAGAGGATCTAGTTAAACAATAGATTCTCTGATATGTTGCAAAATTTTATGACTACTAACAGAACATTGATGTTTCTATGGTACTTCTATATTTATGCGTAGGAGGTAAATAAAATTATTATTTACATTATTTTATAGATGAAGAAAATGAGACTTGGAGAGGTTAAGTAAAGCATGGTGATCCGGTTATTAAGAGCCAGAGCTGGGACTTCAATGAAATCTATTATTTTTTTCACTAAACAATGCAAAGGATGCTGTCAAAGTTCATTAAAAATGTATCCTCTTGTTTTTTCAGCTCTTGATCTGTCAACAAGCTTTTACTAAAGTCATACCATATGCCAATCTACTATTCTATGTGCTGATAATAATTCTCTGCCTTCAAGAAGCTTATCTGGAAAAGACAAAATCTATATAATCTACACATATAAACATATATGAAATATATACAAAACTCAAAGGTTTTTCCTTTTGTTGGTGGTAGAAGGCACAAGCAACTTGGGAAATCAGGAAAGTCTTTCTTTAGGAGTTAGCACCTGATCTGAACTTTGAAATAAACTAGGGATTTAATTTTAAGATATTATCAATAAGCAGTAGAGGTGAGGAAGGAGCATATTTAGGCATAGGTGATAGCCTATACAAAGTCATGGAAATGGGAGAAAGAATATTATGTTTAAGGAATAGCAAATAAGCAAATGACTGAATTGTAGAGTGCTTAGTTCATCTTTTATTCAGCCCTGATCGTGCTAAATAACCTCCCCGAATCCCCAACCTGCCTCTATTGAATAAACTCCAGTGGCTCGTTATCACCTCCAGAATCAAATAGAAAATTCTCACACTGACATTTAAAGCTCTTTACAACCCCATCTCACCTTTCCAGTCTTTTTATCCATTAATTCTTCCCCCACCCCACCCCACAATGTATGAGTTAGAGACATTGATCTTTCTTGCTATTCTTTACACATGACTCTCCATCTCCTAACTCTGCCTCTTTATTGGCTATGTCTCAAGCTTGGAATGAACTTTTACCTTATCTCCATCTTGTGGATTCCCTGTCTACCTTCCAGCCTCATCTGAAATCCCATCTTCCTTAAGAGGCTTCCCCTGGCCACTTCCCTCTTCCCTAGTACTCCATCCCTCCCTCTACACACTTTCAGATTACTTTCCATTTAGACTACATGTGTCATTTAAAATTTGCTGCATATTATCTCCCCCTTTAGAATGTGACCCCTTTAGAGAAGGGACTATATTTTTGCTTTTCTTGGTAGTTAGTGTAGAAGCAGTACCCGGCACAATGTAAACACTAATGGTTGTTGTCCGTCTTCAAAGAGGACCAAAATGAAATCATCATTGTAAAGTGAAATTTCAGTGTATCTGACTGTGGCTGATCAGATCAATATGAGCTCAGAATGCTCTACCACAGGGTGGGCACGGATAGTCCATGTGAAGATTTGGGTTGAATATCCCACATTTGTGCATCCTGCATGGTCTTTGTGCTGTCTCAATTCTGCTTTGTTCAAAGAGCACAACACCTTTTCCTGTATGGGCACGCCATGCTGAGCAATCCTGTGCCAGTGTCTCCCATGTTGCCCAGTCAAATCCAAAGTTCTTGAGAAAGACTTTGAGAGTGTCTTTGCATCTTTTCTTCTGACCACCATGTGATCTCCTTCCCCATGCAAGTTTTCCATAAAATAGTCTTTTTGGCAAGCATACATTTTACATTCGAACAATGTGACCAGCACATCAGAGTTGTGCTCTCTGGAGCATAGTTTGAATATTTGGCAGTTCAGCTTGAGCAAGGACTTCAGTGTCTGGTACCTTATCCTGCCAGGTGATCCTCAGAATCTTCCTAAGACAGTTCAAATGGAAACAATTCAGTTTCCTGGCATGGCACAGGTAGACTGTCCATGTTTCACAGGCACACAACAATGAGGTCAGCATAATGGCTCTGTAGACCTTAGAAAAAAAACAAACTCATAAATTCTTGTTGACAAACTGATCATCATAAACTCCTCGATTTTCATAAATGAATCTACATAATTCAGCCACTTATTTGATACTATTTCTGTCAACATATTGGTTAAGTTCATGTAGATGTTTCCTTTGGATATTCTTTCGATTATGTTCTTGGAGTTTAGGCATTTCGTAGACTATCTAGAGATTCATTGCTTTAGGTTATATTTAATACGTTCTGTAGTTTGTATCTATGTACCTATAATTGTGTTTTTACTATTGCTCAATGAAGTGATGCCTATTGTTACAAAAATATTTCTGAAAAATTTTAACATATTTATCTGGTGCTCTGAGAACATCCACCAATTATCTTCCTCTTTTTTTCTTTTGACAAGGAAATGTTAATGTATCTATAACTGCCTTCAGATGTTGAGTCAGGTGTTTCATATGGTACAGAATTATGAGTACAAATGAGATTTTGACATAATGCTAGGCACTGCTAAGTACTGGACACATGAATCCTAAAAACAGGCAGGCTCTGCTCTAAAGGCCTCTTTTGTTGTCTTTTCAACTTTCCTCAAGTTCTTTAAAGCTAGGAAGTAAATCTCTCCCCAACTTAGTTCATCCTCTGTTCAGATGCCAAAGCACAGACCTCATCAAATTGCTGTCTTTGATTCTTTTCTTTCTCTACATTCTTGTGCACACACTCATTCACTTCCGTGACTTCACTTATTATCTTTATAGATAGAGATATATAAATTCAATTGTTATCACTATATATATCAACAGGATTCAGTTGTCATCTCTATATTGTCTCAGCCTTGATAACTCTTCCAAGCTCTGTACTTACATTTTGTTTTGCCTTAAAGACATTTTCACCTGGGTGTCCCACTGACATGTTAAAATAATTATGTTCATAATTGAGTGTATTATTTACCTGATTAGAAACTACCTCTCCTTCTATCTTGACTATTCTGCTAGTGGTAAATACCCAGTCATCCATTATAAAAGTTTTGATGGCATTTTATATTCTTTCCTCTCACTCCTCTTATATCTAGTTACCATATCCTTTTGATTTTATATCCACAATATCTCCTAAATTCATCTCCTCCTCTCTATTTCCACTAGCAGGCTATATCACTGACAGTCCCTTATTACCACCTGACTAGATTAATGTAGTAGCCTCCTGTTGTAGGGCAGGCATGATTAAGGCCATTCTGGGGCTTCTAGTTCAGAATCATAATGAAATGAGATACTCCTAGATTATCTAAGAGGTAATAACAAAATTCTCTTAGCCACAGCATAGAAGGGATACTTAGCAAGCAAATAGCATTAATTTAGTTGAGTGCAGCTTATTTGCCTCTGTGTTGACTATGATGGAGCCTAGTGTATCTTCACAAAGAGCAACTCCTCCCTCAGTGTGGGCTGACTTTTGTATGGGGAGCTATTTCAATAACCTAAGTCCCTAGGTTATTTAAAATTTGAGTTGGGTGTCAATACTTTTAAAGGGAAACCTAGCCTAGTTTAGATGACTTAGATAATTCCTACCCTGCTTCACTCACTCATGTACTTTGGTGATAAGATCCAAAAGGTCTTCTAGAGGACTTTTGGGTGTTGTTCTCAAAGAGATCATAATAATCTCCATTTATCTTTACTTAAGACCCAGAGAAAGTTTGATACCTCATGGTATACAGGCAGGTATGACAGAAATACTGTAAGAAGAATGAAGGCTATCCGGAAATAACTTCTGTATTACCCTTCTCCCACTCCAACAAGGTCATTCTAATTCATTACTGCTGTATTGTCCAGGGCAAGTCATTTAACCACTGTTTGCCTCAGTTCCCTCAACTGTAAAATAAGGATAATAACAGCACTTATGTTACAGGGTTGTTAAAATGATCAAATGAGATAATTTGTAACGGGCTCAACACAGTGCTTGGCATGTAGTAGATACTATTCAAATGTTTATTTCCTCCCTCTTTGGAATTGGAATGTCATGAGATACTTGAGGACTGCCTAATAATTAATGAAAGGAGGTTTACAGAACCATAGTGGACAAAGTACCTTTAGTAAGTACCTTTAACAATGTAACTTCCCTGCTTTTGTGTGGTTGTGTTAGTACACCAGTCTAGCCTGAAGGAGGACTATTGCTTCCTCATGGGCTGACTTTTGTACTTAAGTCATCAGAAAGTTTTATTTTAGGACTAAGCATTAGCCCTTGAGCCATTAAATCTCAAGAATAATTTCAGTACCATTTATAGAAATAATAACAATATAAATAATATAATATATAAAAATAAATATATTACAATGTAAATAATATAATATAAAAATAATAAATAATAAACTATTCTATGTGCCAGATATTGATTAACTTCACTCCCTAGCTTTAACCAACCAACCAACCAGCCAATCAGTTCATTAATCAAAAAGTATTTATTAAGCATTTCCTATATGCCAGGCATGGCACTAAGTGCCTGGTATACAAAACAAAACAAAGTACAAACTGTACTTTTCCTCCAAGAGCTTATGTTCTAATAAAGGAGAGCATATACATTGTCTCGTAAGCTTCTTAAGGGCAAGTACTATTTCTTTTTTGCCTTTTAACTTCTGTCCCTAATTTGTTATCCTATTTACAGCAGGCATTTGGTAAAAATATATTGATTTTATTTTAATGAGGATAAGGAATCTGTTTTTTTTTCCAAAATTAACTTTATGCCTCCCCTTAACTTAATAATAAGCACTTAATAATGCTTGTTGAATTGAATTCTATGACTTCTTTGATGTATAATATTTGGGGATTTGACCAAGACAGGGATGGAGGAAAGAAGAAAAGAAAAAATGATATGTACAAAAATGAAATAATATAGTCATAGTGACCTGAAGCTTTGTAGAGGTGGGAGATTTTCAGAAAATTTTTTTTTGAAAGATGTTAATAGACTTGGAGTGCTTAGGTTAGGAAGGTTATTTCAGATTTAATGTTCCTGGAATACAAAAGTATTTAGAATTGGGGCAAAGAAACAAGAGGAGTTATATGAAAATAAGATAGGTGAAAGCATTAGAGAGGAGAAAAATACAAAAGATGGCATATTTGAACTTTATATGGAATATAAATGATGTCTAATGAACAATATAATTTATAATTCAGTTGTTCCATAAAAGATCAGAGCAACAAGTAATGCTAACAATTTTTGTGTTTCCATAGATTTTTTTTAACCAAAGTACTTTTGCATGAGTTATATTTAGCTTTATTATCATATCTGCTATAGAAAGAGATATTTCCATTTCTAGTTTGCATTTGAGAAAACTGATTCATAGGTTGAATAGCTTTCTCAAAGTTAGTAATTTAGTCATTATTTAATAAACTGGGAGTGAAATTCAGATCTCCAAATTCTTAGAAGCAACATAATGTACATTTTTCTGTACTTTCCAAATAAAAGTAAAGAAATAGCATAAAGAAAGATTTTGAGTCTGGGATCTTGGACTATGGCAGCTAATTAAACATCTGTGGTTAGTTCTGATTGGCAGCTCAGTACTGGGTCTAAATGGGTAGAAACACAAAGAACAATATGAGAGTGAAGTAAGTGGGTATCTTTTCCAAGATCCATTCCTGTCCTTGGCTACTTACTACTTTGTATCTGAAATTGTGTGTGCTGCTGTATCAGAAGAAATCAGAGAAGACCCTTGCATCCTCAGTACCTTGTGTCTGTGCCTCTTCCTCTCTAACCATTGAATGCCTTTTCTCTAACCAGCTTAATTCTAATTCATCCTTTCAAATTTTAAGTCAAAAGCCATCTCTTCTGGAAGACTTTCCTGCATCAGCTGAGTTAGGCTTTCCTGGTCACTTTTAGACCATAAGTACTCAGTGATGAAGGATTTTGGGATATTTCAGCAGTCTCTTGATTCCCATACTAGCAGCATGAGGAGGGCAGGCACTAAAGAGAACTGGCCACCGAGCTGGGAAGAGTCACCTAATCAACAGACTTTGAAGGGAGAGACATCTTCTCCTTTTACTCTCATCTGTTCTTCTTTTGAGTGTATGAATTGAAACTCCAACAACTCTACCTAGGACTTCCCATGAAATGGAGCAGAAGGGATTTATTTATTTATTTTTACCTCCCCAATCCTAACAATAATTCCAACTTTCTACACATGACAGCCAGCATATATGCCAACCTAGGCAAGCCTGAATGTCATCTTAAAGTCCTAACTTTCTCACCTATTTTGTGCTTATTTCCCTGAGCACAGGTGACTCTACAGTAATTCTGAGATTTACAGTCTTACTTGTAACTTGATGTTACTTAAGGGGTCTGGAATAATGGAAAACTGGGGTACTGGTAACAAGAGGTGATTATTACACTAATATTAGAATGCTTCTTAGAGAAGATGAATATTAACAAGAGAATGAGCCTATGTTTTACTCCAACATCCCAGAAGATAATGACCCTTGAGAATTGCTCAAAAAGTTTACAGATGAGATGAAAGCGAAAGTCCTGTTCTGTAATGAAAATATTTTCATGCTTTAAGTATCAACCTCTCGAGAGGGTATAATAGGACTTATGTTATTGTTTCATGTTTTAGACCTTTATCAACATCAACTTGTGAGTCTTTTGTGTTTTAAGTATGTCTTTTGTGGCAAAGGGAATAAATAGCTTTAAACCTGATTTACTTTGTACATCAAGGACAGGGACCCTCTTGATTTCTTTGGAGATGGTCTAGACTTTAGTCAGGTTTAAACTGTAAGATTTTTCCTGCTGGACTTATGGGGCAGAAAAATAAAAACTTAGAGGCATTGAGCCCAGTCTAGAGTCAAGGTTACTCATTCATTCAATATTTATTCAATATTTATTGAATATTCATTCATTCAATATTCATTAACTACCTGATATATATATATATATATATATATATATATATGTGTGTGTGTGTGTGTGTGTGTGTGTGTGTGTGTGTGTGTGTGTGTGTAATGTGTGTGTGTGTATAATGGCACTTGTACTAGGGAAGATAAAAAAAATATGGATAAACATGGTCCCAGTCCTCAAGGAGCTTATGATCAAGAAAAATGATATTCTGTGCACACAAATAAAATATAAAATGGAATCATGGAATCAAATTGACAAAATTCCTACCTTGGGACCCCAGGAACCTAGATCAATCCAAAACTCTTATAGATGAAAAAACTGAAGTGCAAGACAAAGGGACTTGGTTCCAATTTATAAGCCTAGTAATTGACAGAACCAGTACCTCTGGTTTTTAATCGAACTTAGTAGTCTTTCAAATACACAACTAAGTGCATAAATTTATATGAGGGAGAAATCATTTCCTTAGTTGGGGAATGGATTGAGAGAGAATCATGGAAGTTTTTGCAGAGTAGGTAAGAACTGAGCTGTGCCTTGGAAGATGGGTAAGAAAATAATGATCATATAACTAGAATTTATTAAGAGCCTACTATGGGCCAGGAACCATACTAAGTCCTAGGAATACAAAGAAAGTCCAAAGGACATGTTTGGTCAATGGCAAGCTATTTGGGATAGAGAACAATGTATGTGCAAGGTAGGGAAGAAAGGCAAAGTAATGTAAGGTGAAACTTAAAGCGTACTTGGACCAGATTGTGTCTGAATAAAGATACATTCAGCTAAAGAGTTTAGACTTTGGTAAGTGAGTAAGACTGATGAGATGTTTTTGAGCTCCTCTAAGCACCAGTTTGCATTATGAATAGAAAAGCGTGTTCTTGAATGGATGATTTCAAATAAAATACATGAGTTGTGGTGCTAGAAGTACAGCTCCTGTTGTCTAGTGCTGTTCAAGTGCCAGCCTTCCATGAAGCCTTCTGTGATACTCTGTTATTCATAGTCACTTCCCTCTCAAATTACCTTGAAATAATTTGTCTGCATACATATTGTATCTTCCCAATAGACTGTACACTCCTTGAGAGCAGAAAGTGTTCCATTTTGCATGCAGTAGTCACTCAATTCAACATATATTGGATTGAACTGAATAAACTGCAATGAGTTGAACTTGGAATAATGATCAGGAATATTTCAAATATAGCCAAAGTGAAGGCCAGGGCAAAGGAGTAATCAAGGACCTTTCTTTTTACCCATTCTTAGCAATATCGTAGTTAATAATGTCTCTTGTAAATATAACATATTGTTGAATTCTGGTTTCTAATCCATTCTGTTACCAGCTTCCTTTTTATGGATGAGTTGATCTCATTCACATCCACAGTTATGATTACTAACTGTATATTGTTCTCCATCCTATTTTCTTCACTTTATCTTTCTTTTTCCCCCCTTATTCCCTCCTAAAAAAGTCTGTTTTGCTTCTTACTACTGCTTCTTTTAATTTACCCTCCTTCTTATTCCCCTTTTTCTCTTAGCCCCTTTCCCTCCTACTTTCCTGTTGGGTAAGAGAAATTTCTCTACCTATGTGCATATGTACACTTTTCTCTACACTCAGTTCAGATGAATATGAGATTTGAACATTGCCCACTTCCCCATTTCGCCCTCCATTACACAAATTCTTCATTGCACACCTTTTTACCTGAGATAATTTTTCCCATTCTTTTTCTATCTTTCCCCTTCTTCCATTACATTCTTCTCTCACCTTTCCATTCTTCATTTGAAATTATCTCTACATAAGATGCCTTATTGTCTTTCTAAATAGAATCCTTCTAACTAACGAAATGATAATACTATTCTTAGTGGTTACAAATATCGTCTTCCCATATCTTCCCTTATGATTTCTCTTTCATGTTTATACTTTTATTTTACTCTTGAGTCTTGAGTTTAAAAGTCAAATTTTCTATTCACCTTTTTTTTAAATCAGGAAAGCTTGGAAGCCCTCTATTTTATTAGATATCCTTTTCCCCCTCTACTTCTGCTGGGTAAGTTCTTCTTTGCTGTAATTCTAGTTAGTCAGAGGGCAGCTGGGTGGCACAGTGAATAATGTGTCAGGCTGGAAGTCAAAAAGACTCATTTTCCTGAATTCAAATCTTAGCTCAGACACTTACTAGACCCTGGGCAAGTCACTTTACCCTGCTTGCCTCAGTTTCCTCATCTGTAGAATGAACTGGAGAAAGAAATGACAAACACTTCAGTATATTTGCCAAGAAAACCCTGAATAGGGTCATGAAAGAAGTGATTGTAACAACAGTAATCCTAGCTCCATTACCTTCTGGAAGATCATATTCCAAATTCTCTGCTTCTTTATAGTTGTAGCTGCTAAACCTTGTATAATCTGGACTGCAGCTTCATAGTATTTAAATTGTTTCTGTCTCATTGCTTGCATTATTTTCTCTTTGACTTTGGAGTTCTGGATTTTGGCTATATTTTGTGGAGTTTTCATTTAGGAGTTTCTTTCAGGATGTGGATAATGTATTCTTTCAATATGTTCTTTTCCCTCTGATTCCAGGATATCAGGGCAGTTTTCCTTGATAATTTCTTGAACTATGACATCCAAGTAAATCATGGTTTTCAGGTAGTACAAGAATTCTTAAATTATCTCTCCTCAACCATTTTTTCAGGTCAGTTATTATTTTTCTATGAGATAATTTACATTTTTTTCTATTTTTAAGTCTCTTGACTCTGTTTCATTGTTTCTTGATGTCTTGAGGAATTATTAGCTTTTACTTGCATAAGTTGTTATGGTGGGAGTGTTCCACTCTTTCCTTGCCTTTACTCTGCCATTTTGTTTCTGCTGAGTTATTTTCTTCAGTATTTTTTTGTGCCTCATTTACCAAGATATTAATTCTCTTTTCACAATTTTATTATATAACTCTCATTTCTTTTTCCAATTTTTCTTCTACCACTTATTTTATTCTTGAAATCATTTTTTTTGCTCTTTAAAATATCTTTCTTTAGCTCTTCTAGGAATTAATGTTAAGGTTGTGTCCAATCTGTATTTTTCTTTGAGTCTTTGCTTGTTTTCAAGTTACTGTCTTGAGTTTGTGTGTTGAGCTTTCCTCTTACCATAGAATCTTTTAATAGTCAAGGTTTTATTTGTTGTTGTTATTGTTTGCTCTTTTTTTCTATTCTATTTCTTCATCTGGACTTTATGCTCAAGTGCTCTGGGGGTAGAGAGTATTTTCGGCCTGAGCTGCTCTCTCTTGTGTCCCTTTGCTGCTTTTATAGCTTGGTGGAGGCTTGTAAGCTTTCTGTGCTTCCAGTGCAGTGTGATATGGAGAGGGGTCTCGTTGCCGTTTCTCTATCTTTGTTCTGATCCTCACTCAGATAAAGCCCCTCACAATTGCAACTGCCCCTCTCTGCCCTGGAACTATGATCTAGACCTGGGAAATGGGAGACTGAGCTAACACCTGATTCTGTACCCAGTACGAAAACAGGGCTCCCCTTGAATCTTTTTATGATCAAAAGTTTAGTCCCCTTGCCATCCCTGGGTGTTGGACTTCCCTTTTCTTTTCCCCCCACTGCTGTGTTGCTGCCACCCCTGCTGCCACCTCTGTTGTACCAAAGAGCTTCAGACTAGCTTTTTGCAGATCTCTGTCTTCCTAAGCTACTCTGAGATGAAAAAAAAAAGGACTCACTAAGTCTTTTAACTGACTTTCCTACCCAGGATTTAGTTTGATATGTTTTTTGGAGAGTTTATGTTGGGAGAGACTGGAAAAATGCTGCTTTCACTTTGCCATCTTGACTCTGCCATCTCCATGATTAACAGTGGAAAAACCACTCATTTAGTAGCTATGAGGGATTAGAAACAGGAAGCATAACAATAAGCTCTTTCTTTACTCCCATTCAAACTAGAAAAGTAAAAATTATCCTAATGAGTCTTGTTGGAATTATTGAGATGGTGCTTTTCTATTTACTAACATGTTAAGCCCTGATGTATTAAAAATGCTTATTTCTAGGATCTATCTATATTGGAAACTGGGGGCCATGTCCATTAATTCTCAAAGATGTTCAAAGTTTGAAATGTAGCAGATATACTATTCCCTAAAGGGGACAGAATCAGGCATGCCTGGAGCACATGCCTTGACTTCAAGAGAATTAGTTTGCAGAATTAATTTGTGTGGCTTAAAAACATAAGTCTTTTGAAATCTCATGATCTCTTCTTTTCTTCTGGTTCAACAAGATTTCAATTTCTCTCTGTCTTTCCCTTCTTGTTGGCAATAAGCACTACTTGATTTTTCTACTCTCTTTTGGATCTGAATCTCATCAAGGGTAGAACTGTTTGCTGAGGTTCAAGGGAACATTGGAGGAAAGTGACCATTCCCCCTAAGAATTTGAATAGAGGAAAAATAAGCTGAGCATAATCTTAAACATACCCTAAACTTTGGGAAAACAGATTTCAGAGTGTTCAAAGGAAAGGTAAGTGGAAGTCCATGGTATGCAATTCTACAAGAGAAGTCACTGAGGAGGTATGGGATGATCTCAAGAAGAATAATGTGAAAAAACAAGAAGAAATAATACTAATGGAAAGGAATAATGATTGTTTTTATTTTGGTCGCTAATATAGTGATTTAAGAAAAGTCTACATAGATTCAACTATTTTTGTCTTTATGCCTCAATCCTCATATTGATGCAAAATTGCTATATTTTGGTTTGTCCTGACCTTTAATTCACAATACAGGTAAGTTTATTCCTCATTTTTTTTTTTTAGCTGATGGTACTAAACAAAACAGCATTCCCATTCCTTGGTTAACTGCCTAGGTGACTAATAGCAATAGTTCAGGTCTAGCCCAACTCTCAAAATCCCATTCTCTGAGGATATTTTCAGCTGTGCTGCCAGTTGCCTGAAATTGGGATCTAATCTTTGTTCTGATTTGCCTTAGCAGGTTATATCTGCAATCATGCTACAATGAGAAATGTTTTGATTGTCAGTGCAAACAAGTTCCAAACCAGAAACTTTTTCTTATTGCCTTCTGGTTCTGTGCTACCATGTATTTGCTTTGGAAGTTTCTGGCTTGGAAATCTTAATTCTTCAACAGTTTTCAAGTTTAATTGATTCATATCAAGTGTTCAATCTAATTCTGTCATAATAACTAGAATATTAAGATGTGGTTATTAAGATTCTGGGTATTTTTAGTTATTAGGAGAGCCAACCTTCATCAGTTGTTTGGCAGTTTGATTGAGGTGACTTGCAAATGGTGATTCTATTGTGTTAAGCATTACTGGGATTTGAACTGTCCCATTTTACTGCCAAGTCAGCCTACACAGATGGGGCATCAGTGCAAAAATCCCACAGCCAATTTAAGCCAAACATGGACAAAGATCCAGGATATGGGTAGCCTGTGTTCAGGGTTGATGACAGTTAGATATTTTTGGCCAAAGCCATTGAAACAGCTGATACTTCATTGGGCCGAGAATACTTGATTCCTGAAAGAATGAACAGCCTATCATGTTTCCTCCTGGTACTTATTTGTTTTGGGAAGTTTTATGAGTAACAAACGTGCTGGCTAACTGGCTTCTGGCTAACTGAGGCATTGCATTTTTAATACCTCTTCTGGCTAACTGAGGCATTGCATTTTTAATACCTCTTCTACAACAAAGTAACTCTCCTCAACACCTTTCTCCTTACCCTCCCCTCACTCAATATATTGAAAGCTGTTAACTTTTTGCCAGTAACTACAAAGACAAAGATGACCGTAAAATCCAGTATAAGTGGCATTGTATATCTGTGATGTTCTATAAATAATAATGATGATGATAATGCTATAACAGCCAAAGCAAGGAAAACAAAATCAATTTAGGAGGAATCATTATTCTTAGATAATTTAAAACTCTCTTTCACTTTAAAAAATCAATTTCTTTTCTTTTCTTTTTTTAGTTTGTCCAAGTTAGAACTTGAAAATCTGAAAATGAGTTACTGTGTGTGAAATGGCAAAATAGGTACATATACACATTCTTCATGAATTGTTTTATAGTTTCTTGGTATATTTGATTTGGCACATATTTGTTCAGTACATAGAGTTATTTATTGCAAGATGTATAAATGTTGTCATATGCAAATAAAAATTAATAGATTCTGATTAATCCTTACTTTCTTTAATTTGACTTTTATTACGCTATCCATTTTGTGTCTGTATCTAGAGACAGTTAAGACATCAAATGATGCTCAGAATCTATTAAACAGACATTGCATCCCAAGAACAAAATCTAAATAATTATTTGTAATTTAATAACCATTTCATTTGATGAAGATGAGTTGTTGAATGCTTTAATTAAAAATTCTTTCTTTTATTTTGGGAAACTCATATCAAAAAAGAGCTTCTTTGTCTTTTTTTTTTGCTTCACTGAAGTTATTTGTAAAGATTTTTTTGTGTGTGAAGAATCATTCAGTATCAAGTTCTCACTATATTCCCTTAACTTATTCCATTTTCATTTTATTAATTTTATTAAGAATGGTTTGCTGCATTTCTAGTAAAGTTAATGACACATGTGGCAGCAGCATTTTGTAGGTGCTGGTGGAAAATGCATACGTGTAGATGAGTTTATTGTGAGAGGATTTCTAGCAGTGAAATCTTTACTCAGGATGATCTTCTTTGTAGAATCATAATCTAGGTCATGCTATTAAGATGTCCATCAAACCTGTGAGGCAGAAAGCCAGAAAATGTGTAAATTAGAACTCCTAAGTCAATTACATTGACCTCTTCTGCATCATGGGAATTATTAGAGGGGGAGAGAAGAGGTAATTGTAAATTGGAGCACCAACAAAAATCTTTTGATCATTGCCATGTCTGATGATGAGTGCTCAAAGCACCATTGTTTAGTAGAATGCAAAGTGTAATTGAAGACAGCTCCAAGGAATGTGCCTCTTTGGAAAAGTCATTGGCTATCCAGACAATAGCTAAGTTCCCTTGTATTCTCCTGAGGCGAGTACAAAGCAATTCACATTATCTGACTATATCTATGCCACAGCCAAACAACTGGATTATGAAAAATGCACTGAAAAAATCAGCATATATCATATCATGTAAATTAGTTTCCACCCTCATTTGAAATCTCCTGAATAGAGATTATGGGATCCCACATGTAAAAGAAAATATGGGGCTGGGGTTCAACCTATAATGTGTTTGCATATGAATACACATGGGGTGCTTATGTTTAATAATGATAATAATGGTCTTGTGTGTTATAATAATATGTTACTTCAATGTCTTCTGTTATTTAGTTTTGGGGATGATGATGATGATTTTATATGCTTTCTCTCCCCCATGGATTCTGCCACTTAGTTTCCTGACCTCCTTCAGCTTCACCTCAGGGGGAAAATGTCTATGTTCACTAAAAGGGCAATTACCTATATAGTCCTGGATGGCATCATTAATCACAGCAGTCAGTGTAGGTGGACACCAGTTTTTATCAAGCAAATAAAAATGCAGGAGAGTTAAAATGATAACAGAGATGGAACAAAAACTTAGGCTCCAACTACTTTTATGTAAGTAGCTGGGAAGGAATAAATCACTGGATCTTTTCTCCTTCTCTCCCTCTCTCTCTGTCTCTGTCTCTCTCTGTCTCTCTCTCCCCCTCCCTACTTCTCTCTTTTTCCTCCCTACAATAATGGAAAGGCTTCTCATATGGACAATGGGCAAGGTGATAACTGATAGAGTCTGTCTTCTGTTTGAATACTGCTCATTAAAGTCCAGAAAAACACAGATTTTTCAGGATGACTATCTCTGATAAATCTAGTAACAGCTAAAAATTCCAAATGACCCTCAGCCTTCCTTCTGTATCGCTGTCTAGTCACACTTACAAAACTCCTTATCATTAACCTTTGATATACTCTCAACATCAATTCTGCAGAGACAGTAGTATTCCATGATCATACAATTTTACTAGAAGAATCTTGTTATTTAAAAGAGAGACTTTTGTTTCAGGGAGCAATTTGGAGTCATTAAAATGACTGTACAATTTTTCCAAAGACAATTTAGCTTCTTCTTCTTCCTGTTCAAATTTGAGCCTGATGTTATTACCAAGAAAAAAAAAGGCAATGAAGAAGATCTCAGCAACTACTAAGGCATAAAGTCAACTTTTTCATTGATATAAAATATTTATTAGACTTGTCTGTATATGGTGAAAGAGCATTCTTGATGAAAAAGAAATGTGTTCTAATTCTCCTTAAATCTTTTTCTGATTTACCCACCTAATGATTTTGAGTCACAACAAAAGGTAATCCAGGGTCACTGTTCTCTGTCTACCTATTTCTCCTCCACCTCCTTTACATATATATGTACATATATATCCTTGAAGTATAAGCACTGACTGATAATTCATTTTGCAATTGCCTGTGCTATATGAGCAATATCTACTTGGGTCCCTGACACGTACCTTGGTCTAGTTTTCCCTAAGGTCTGAAAATGAAAGCTGAACTAGCTTTTCCTAAGGTATTCAAACCATTTTGAAAATGTAATTGGTTCAGAGAACTAAATCTTGGGCTATTGGGACTAAAGCTAGTGGCTGAAGTAAAAAGTGAGAAGGTGAGGAGTCTAGAGCTCCTTATAATCATCAACTTCTCCATTATTTTGCTGCTTCTATTTTCCACATGTTGGTGTCTCAAGTCATTGACCATGACATCATGAAATTTCCATCCATTCATATAATAAAACTCTGGATGATCTGGGCTTTGTATCATTGAGGCAAACTTACTTTGAGCAAGTATCCATTAAAACTGCTCAGTGTCCTAACATAATTTTCTGTGAGCCCAGGGCAGTGTAGTTTTTGTAATCTTTGTCACTGGTACTCTATCAAAACAGCATAACAAGCCTATGCCTTAATATTTTATACAGTCTTAATAATTTATGCAAGCCTTAAACCTACTCTGAAGCTGGGACACCAGTGGGGCCCTGTCTAAGGGCTCTTCTGGACCCTTAGAATGATCATCAACAGTAAGTGTTGCTGTTTTCCTCCCAGCCTGAGGTCTTTCTTTTTCTTGACCTCATTAAAGGGGCCATCCCCTGGCTACTTC
This sequence comes from Bettongia penicillata ogilbyi, assembly GCA_023548195.1. Taxonomy (NCBI): domain Eukaryota; kingdom Metazoa; phylum Chordata; class Mammalia; order Diprotodontia; family Potoroidae; genus Bettongia; species Bettongia penicillata. The sequence continues at coordinate 799,273 of JAJHZJ010000066.1, read as the reverse complement.
TTAAACAGGCTTATTCAGTGAATGGGTGTTGCTTCACCTAAGTGAGTACCTGAATAGACCCTAAAGGGGCTAATGTCTCCCATTGCATCCTGGGTCGCCTCTAGTCATCTTGATGAATATGTGGTCACTGGATTCAGATGACTCTGGAGGAGAAGTGAGGCTGGTGACCTGCACAGCCCTCCTTCACTCAAAAAAAAAAATAAAGTCAAGTGTAAGTCATGTCATCATTTCTCTGATGGCGTGGTCTTCTTTGGCAATGAGGATGAACACAACAAGTTATAGGTAAGCATAGATAACACAAAGACATGGAAGCTGTGCCCAGCTTAATCAATATTGTGTCCTTACTGAATATATTTTCTATGCTATGGCTAAATATTTCCTTCCATTAACTGTTAAATGCCTACGAGTATTTTAGTTTGTTGTAATGTAAAACATGAACCACCAGACTAGCCCGAATTAGTCTTGGCCTACAATGATATTCATTTAACTTTTTCACTTAACAATGGATCCCTTTTCATATCTAGCAAGAACATAGTAATATAAATGCACTGGGACTCAGGATTTTACTTGAATTTATTTAGATTCTCATCTAAGGAGATTCAGCTGCTATGATTTCTGTATGATGCCATCTGACATATAAGGGGATTTCATCATTTTGATCCCCAACATCATTATAATAATGCGGCTCCGTGGCATGTAACTTTATTTACATATTGCCATATATTTTGTGTGCTTCTGGAAGAGTATGTAAAATAGAGCCGTAATACCAAGGCTTGTCAGAAGGCCATCAGATGAAATTACAACACATTTAGAACACCATGCCATAAAAGATAAAGGCTTCCAAATAACCTTTTCATTCTAACGCAATTTATTTTAGGCAAATTGTTCCAAGTACATACTACAGAGTATATAATTGACAACAATGGACGGTAGACTGGGGAGAGCTGAAATGCACTAAATAAATATAGCCATTAAACCATTTCCATTAAAATAAGATGTGTTTACTTTGAAAATTGACAAGTATGTTTCCCCAAATTCATACAACTGAGTCAAAATTTTAAATGATATTGTATCATTAAAATTTTATGATTTTAACATAAAAATAAATGATAATGTTATTTATGTAAATATGAGACAATTGCCTGTTCTATTATATTTTTACATTTTTAAATAAACTGTGATGCAAAACACTTAGAAAGGGTAAAATTGAAATCCTTGTTATTCATTTAGAGTTTAGAAAGAGAATTTACCTATTAAATTATAGGAAAATGAAAATGAAAAACTCATTACTCTGGTGAACACAAGTAATTTTGGCCAATAGTTCTGAATGACCTGTTAACTTGTTACTATTTGAATTTAGCAACAGCTTGTAACACTTTGCTTAAAAAAAATACACACATATATATTGCAGATATTGTTAATGAAGTTTCATTCTAGACTGGTTGTTTACTAATGGTGAATAATGGCGTGACATGACCACAATTTGATTATTGAATATCACTTTATCAAGAGTATAATTTTAGTTGTTTAGTTCTATGTACTCTACTGTATGTAGAAAAAATATTAAATATTAATGAATATTAATATTCAGAATATTTAATGTAACATGGATATTAACTAAAGATTATAAAAATGATTATTGAATTAATTTGTCTAGTTTGCTACTGGCACAAAAACAAAACAAAACAAAGCAACCCTTCCTGAATTCAGGTTTTATCTATACAAGTCAGTCTGGTTGGAAATATATGAACTAACTTGCTGAGTACTATCTGTAGCACTTATGGCAGAATTAAAATAATATTTCCTTACTAAAATGCTTCCAAGATCTCCTTGTGTCCATTCAGTCAAGAGTAAAGATTTGTGGTGGAGCATTAAGAATGCTGGACTTGGACTCAGGATATATGAGTTTGAAATCTGATCCTTCCATTTCAGATCAGACTTGTGCAGAATAAAGCAAATCACTTAACTTCTTTGGGTCTCAATTTCCTCATTTGTAAAATGATAGAATTAAACGAAATAATCTCTAAGGTCCCATGACCCTCAGAGGAAAAGTTTTGTAAATTTATTACATGTGAAATCCTTCTCATTCCATATTTAACTACAATAAAACCTTCTTATAAATATCAATACTTAATTCCATGTGCCGTTCCCCTCCCATCTTCCCCCAAATGATCCCCTTAGTTCTAAGTTCACTTAGAGAACCAGAGAGTAAACCCAATGAGTCTTTCTGTGTGAAGAAAGGTTCAATCACAAAAATGTTAATTGCATCTGAAAACTTTTTGCTTCCGTAAACTTCAAAACATTTGAGTTAGTGACTTTATGCACTGGGAATGGATAGAGAATGCTAGTTGGTATCCTTGCTCTGACACTTATAACCAGTGAAATAGTAATGTTTAAAAGAAATTTAAAAAAAAATACAGACTCAATAGTCAGGTACATCTTTATAGAACATGTAGGAAGGGGCAGCAGCAAGGGAAGAGATCTGGATTTGGAGTCAGAAGACCTGGATTCAGATCCTGTTTCTATCACTTTCATCCCATGTGACTTTAGGAAAATCACTTGACCTCTTTGAAATATAGTTTCTTCATCTGTAAAATTAAAGTTTTAAATTTAATACTAAGGTGGAATTGACTTAAGTACCATCCACATAATGGATAATTTCTTCTGAGAAACAAACTAAGGATGAAGGTGTTTGTCCAGAACAATTTGACCATTCTGTCAGGAGCTACTAAGCTTTCCCCTAAAAAGCAGTGAAACTGTCCTTGAGACTTAACTGATCCAGAGACCAAGGCTTTAACCATTAATGTTGCTTTCTGGTCATTTAAATATAAGAATCCATTGCTCTTTAGACTTGACTTATCTTGCTTGTTAGTGTGTGCCACCATGGCACATGTGGACACAGAGGATATTCAGTTTGAGATGTCTGAAAGGCAGTTGAAAATGCAAGACTGGAAATTAGCAGATAGATTGGGGCAGGGAAGGAAGATTTCAGAATCATTAATTTTTAATCAGTAATTTTATATATATATGTATATATATATATATATACATATATATATATATATATACACACACAAATTAAATAATTAATTAATAATTCAATTCATGGGAGGTGAGGAGATCAAGTGAAATAATGTAGAGGGCAAAGAGAAGAGGGCCCAGAACAGAATCTGAAGGGATACCTATGGTTCAAAAGTGTGATTAACAGCACCTAACTCATAGGTTGTGGTGAGCATCAAATTAAATCACATGTAAAGTGCTTTTCAAATCTTAAAGTGCCATATAAATACTAGCTATTATATTTATCTGGAGGGAGGGGATCATGTTACACTTTTTGGACTTTGCATTCTCCGTCTCTATTCTCACCCTTTCCTCTCTTCCCAGAATCTGGTATGCTAGGAAAGTAGTAGGTGCTTAATCAATAGTTGTTGATATGACTAAACCCCGGAGATATCAAATTCTTCTTATATGGCGTTTCAGATGCATTTGTCAGACAATCTAGAAACCACATAAGCCTGTGGTAAGGCTCTGTGTTCCATCAAGAGAAGAAATAAATGAATTAGGTCAGAATCCAAAAGTTTGAAATGGAACAATTACTATTGAATCTTAAACCCAAATGATTTAAAGTTTTAATGTCATCAATACAATCTTGGCACGTGAAGAAAAGACAACGTGACATTGAAATTGTGTGATTTAAGTTAAAAAATAGTGTACATTGAAGAAATAAATACTTTTCATTTCTGAATATATGCTTTATATGTCTGAATTGAGCTTTTATTAAATATACAAAAGTATTTCCTGATGTTTTTCTATAAACATTTATGCACATATTTTAATATTTTTGTATACTATATAGGCCAGGCCTGCACAACATATGGCCCACGGACCACTTGTTGCCAAAAAATTTTGGGCAGCCTGAAAAAAAATGTGGGGTTGCCACTGCACATGATCCCATTTGTCACATGACATGCAGCAACCAACCATCATCAGTCTGTCTCTAGCCTAACCTATCTGCCTGGAATCTACTGCCACATTGTGCAGATCTGCTATAGGCATTTCTAAAGCTTTATTGGGTAATGTACTGTAATGTAAAAAGCACTATGATTTAAAAATGGGTCATTATCTGAATTATGTCAATGACTAGCTGAATAGTTATAACTAGACCTGTTGACTACTCAGCTTGCTTCCCATTTCTTTGCCCAACTAATTCTATAGTTACCAATCTTGTCTTCCTGACCTTTACCTACTCTTACTCTTCTCTGTGCCAGCAGTATGAATTCCCCAACTGCCAAAGATGAATGTATCCGTATACCAGAAACTCCACTAAGTGTTTTCTCATCATCATACATCTTGACCTTATCTCTTTAGCTCTGGATTGCTAATTCTAGGATCCAGTGGCACTTGGAGATTTTTCTTCCTTTTCCATTCCCTCTGAAACTCCCATTCCATAATTAATAAACTTTCTTTCATTTTAGACCTCTCTTCATTCATCTTTTGGTTCTCACAAAGACCTTGCAATACATATTAATGTTTCCCTAAGATACCTGTCCCTTCCAGTCACTCATTCTACCCAGTTTCTATGACCTACATTCCTGCTTTCTTTAATTATACAAGGGGATGATCATAACCTTGATCTCATCATCATCCATTTCCATCATCAAGAATACTAAAATTCCTTTACCAAATCATAACCTCCTATCATTCTACCTTTGCTTATTCATTACTTTTCCAAAATCTGTTCTTCATCCTCATTGTGACCTCTAATTCCTCTACCTCATGGTAATTTCCAAGGTTATCATTCCTTCTTTGTTCACTTGTTTGACTTTTTAATTTACCAGTTGAATTTTAGAGTACTTAGGGTTCTCTATTCTTGGGTCCATTGCTCCCTGATAATGATTTGCCATGTCCCCAACTCTGAATCCCTGGTCATGCTTTCCAGTATCAATAGTACCTTCTCTTACACACTTTGGTGAACTGCTCCTATAGGGGAAGGTGAAATAGTCCTTGCTTCCCGTTTCAATTAGTAGACTTTTCCTCTGCTGCCATTATTTAGGAACTTTTGTCCCTTTGAGTTTCCCTTTATCCAAATTTATCTCCAAATTAAAGGGTAATGTACCAATCTCCAGCATCATTCTTTCTTTTTACTCTAGGAATTCAGTTCCTGATTTACCATCCTTCTTTTCATTCCAATTCCTTCTTTTATAATGGCAGAATTCATGTTAGTGTGCCTTCAAACGCTCATGTCTGCCAGTTCCTCAATCTACTTAACTTTCACAATCTGTGCTTTTTCACTGTCTCAGCTATATGAAACAGTGGTCATACTTTGTGGTCACCCTAATCTATAAATGTTCCACTTTTGTGAAGATCTGTGACTATCAGAAGTGTCATAATCTTTTTTGTAGTCCTGATTTTTCTAGTGTTGCATTTGCTCATTGTCATCATTTTATATTGACAGATCTGCTGTGAATTAACCCTGATATCAAGCCTGCCACATATACTGCATTCCTTCAGGGTCAATTACATTACTTGTCTTTTTTTTTTGTGTGTCTCTGTTTTTTTCTCTTCTTCCTCTGTGCTGTCAATGACAGACTTCTAGTATTGCTGAGGTTGGGGGTTGCCCATGATAACTCCTAAAGTCATTTAAATGTGGAAAAGTCCCCCAACCTTGCCACCAAATAGTGATGTGTGGCAGAACTCCCCATGGAGGCCAGGTTGCTAGTTTTTTTTTTTCTAGAAGGCAATTAAATTGTCCTCAATACTTAACTCTTCCAGAGGTCCAAGGCTTGTTGACATAGGTTCCCAGTAATAGAAGGCATAAAAAGACCAGAATATGAATAGTCATCTCTTAGAAGCTCTGATGAACTTCCTGCTGTGATGTAAGTCAACATACCCATCCAGGTATGGTTCTTTATGGTGAAGAATAGAGCTTTATCCAACGGAATTAACATTATCTCTTTGATGAATATCTTTCCCATGTTATCTTAGGTAAATTTTCTTTTCTAAAATATTGTAGGGTCTGCAAGTGTTTCATTTAATTGTAATCCTTAGCCTGATTCTCTAGACTGCCTTTTAAGTGTATCCTGGTCCAGAACACCTCCCATTTTAAAGGTGAAACAATTGTAATTTAGAGAGATTAAGTGACTTGCCAAGGCTCATACAGCTAGTTAGGTGCCTGAGTTGGAATCTATCCAGTATCTTCCCGATTGCATCTTTTTCTGACCACCATGTGAGTGCTTACCGTGTGAATTCTCTATAAAAAAGTCTTTTAGGCAAACATATATTTTGCATTTGAAAAATGTAGCTAGCCCATTGGAGTTGCACTCTCTGCAGTAAGGTTTGAACTGAACTAAGGTAGTTCAGTTTGAGATTTAGGATCATATCCTGCCAGGTGATCTTCAGAATCTTCTTAAGACAATTTAAATGGAAATGATTCACTTTCTTGGCATGACACTGGTCTGCCATCCAGGTTTCACAGGCATACAATGAGGTCAGCACAATGACTCTATAGACCTTAAGTTTGGTAATTAGTCTCTTCTTTCCCACACTTGCCTTCTGAGCTTCCTAAACACTGGAGACATGGGAATTTTTTCACCCAGGGACTGGTGGGATAGTGATATCGTATTAGGGAAGATCAGGTGGAGGAGGTTAGCATCACCAAGTCAACACAAACAAAAATAATCCCCAATGATTTATAGTGTCATAATCATTTATAAGCTTTATAAAAGGCTTTAATGGGATCTTCCAAATGCATACATACTCTTGCACTCAACTTTAAACTGATAAGCATATACAGCTATGTATTAATCAGTTTATAGAATTATAGTTCCTAAAACTTGAAGCAAGATGGGAATTGCATTTTATCTGGACCAGATATGGTGGATGCAATCATAAAAACAAGAAGCAATTTCAGAAAGTGGAGGTGTAAGTACCCATAAGTAGGGTTTTACCGAACCAAGAATGAGTCTATTGAAAGAACATTTTACATGTTACAGAGACCTATAATGGCTAGATTCTCTGAGGGCTATCAGTAGTCTATTACATTTGCTAGTAGGAGATTCACTGACAGTAAGACCTTTCTTTCACCTCAAGTTATTTTTCTTTGATTTTCAAGTGAACCATAGGTAAGAAATTTTGAGATAATGTATAACACTGGATTTTAGATTTGAAGACATCATCCTACTGACCCGTTTTTTTGATAAGTGCTAAGTTGGTTGTAACCAGTCAGAGATAAGTATTGACTCAAGTCATGTGTAAGTTTAATCATGCATTGCCAACCAGGGACACTAACATGAATATAGATGGTCTAACTCTATGTATCAGATATTATAGTAATCCCTTAGGTTGGGTAGAGGTAATAGTTAATATGAAGGAAGCAGAGCCACTAAGATATGAAAGAATCACAGGGAGTCTGATATTTTGTCTGAGAATATGAAAATTTATGGAAGTAAATGTTGTAGCTTTAAGTCAATTTTGCCTGACCAGATTGGCCACAAATTCAACCTTTTGTTGAATGAGGGTCTTATTAGCCAAGAAAGTGTTATGATCTCATGGCTGAGGAAGTGACTGAATTTTGAGTTCTGTCATGGAGAACTGTATCCAGTTGAATGTAACATTGACTCCCCAGCTCTTGCCTGGAGAGTAATGTCATAGAAGTACCAGAATCCAGAATAGTAAATAGACTCTTTCCCAGAGTTCACCAGTTTGGTGTTGTCTGTTTGGACCGGGTACTGGAAGATTCTAGAAAGGTCAGGGTCCAGGGCAGTTTCATTTTTTGAATGCTGATCTCCTGGTCCCTTGATACTCATACTCCCTTGGCCACAGGCATCATTCTGCTTTGTGCTCCAGGAAAGAAGAGACTGAAGGGGTGAACAAGGTCAGAAAACCCAGCTGTTAGCAAATTACATAGAGTTTGTCCCATTAGATTGTGAACTCCTTGAGGGTAGGGATTGTTTTTTGCCTCTATTTGTATACCCAGCACATAGTATAGTACCTAACACTTAATAAATATTTATTGATTGATTGTATTGCTTTCATCTCAACTGAATCTTCACTTTTTTTATTATGTATTCTATGTTGTTGTCTAAGTGAATACTGGGCATAGATAGAAATCTGTAAAAGATTTTGATGTCTTTAAAGTTCTTATCCTTTTTTGCATGCATTATAGCAGTCTGTATCTCTTCTCAGAATTGTATTTTTAAGTATATAAAATAAAATCCATAGGATTAAAACAAAAAATAATTATATTGACATAAAGATGTAATTTTTTTCCTATCCAAGATTATAACCCCTCTGAAATTTATATATATATATATATTTATTTATTTTAATATATATATTTATTATATATATAAATATATATATTTATATATATAGACCCTGGATCTATGTACCCCCAAGCTGAGAACTCCTGCTTTAAAGGTAAGAAGGATTATTTGTGTTGCAATGCAGCCTGAATGGTGGGCAGTGGAGGAGTAGACATTGATCCTGCTTGGATGTACCACAAGCATATATATCAGGATGTCTATAGGCAAATGTCTGGGTAGCTAGGTGGTACAGTAGATAGAGAATGGGGTGGGAGTCAAGAAGACCTGAGTTTAAATCTTTACTCAAACACCAGCTGTGTGACCCTAGACAAATCACTTAACTCTGTTGCCTCAGTTTCCTCACTTATATAATGAGCTGGAGAAGGAAATGACAAAACCACTCTAGTAACTTTGTCAAGAAAACACCAGATGGGGTCACAAAGAGTCAGACACAACAAAAAAAAATTGACTGAAGGCAAATATTAGTTTCCTTTAAGTGGGAGAGTATATACACAGTTTATATATAAGTATATAACCCTTAGACATAAAGTACTTGAAACAAATGCAAGCCTGGCAAGACTTGTCTGTGGTACTCATATACTATGGGACAATAAAGTAAGCTTGCCTTTATACATATATTAGATGCAAATGATCCTAAATGAGATATGAGAAAGCAGTTAGTGCCTCTGAAAGACTGCCAAGTCATGGCTATGAAAGTCTCCCACAATGAGTTTGGACATCTGGGCGAGGAGAAAACTGTGTCATAGCAGATGTACATAAGTAATGAGAGGTATGTTTCTCGTATGTTTAGAGGGAAGTGCTACTAACTGGAGGTTCTTGCTTGTTGAACATAAGCTGCATCAAGCGTTTGGAGCTGGCATGAATAGATTACTTGTCTCTGAAGGGGAAATGAAAGAATAAGGATAGCATCTGAATGGGAACAGACCATGTTCACTGTAGTATACACAAGTTCTACCAAACCAGGAACCAAATGCCTTTTGCATGTATTATGAATGGAGTATTTCACAGTAGACAGCTTCTCTATCAGGATTTATCTGGATCAGGATCAACATATTGTTTTTTATTTTTTTAAATATAAATTTATTTATTTAATTTTTTACATTCATTTTCACAAAATTTTGGATTCCAAATTTTCTCCCCTTTTCTCCCCCCCACCCCAATACACCGAGCATTCTAATTTTCCCTATCACCAATCTGCCCTCTCTTCTATCATCCCTCCCTTCTCTTGTCCCCTTCTTCTCTTTTGTCCTGTAGGGCCAGATGACTTTCTCTTCCCCATTAACTGTATTTCTTATTTCCTAGTAGCAACAACAATACTAAACAGTTGTTCCTAAAACTTTGAGTTCCAAATTCTCCCCATCCCTCCCTCCCCACCCATTCCCTTTGGGGAGGCAGGCAATTCAATATAGGTCATATCTGTGTAGTTTTGCAAATGACTTTGATAATAGTCGTGTTGTGTAAGACTAACTGTATTTCCCTCCATCCTATCCTGCCCCCCATTGTTTCTATTCTGTCTTTTGATCCTGTCCCTCCCCAAGAGTGTTGACTTCGAATTGCTCCCTCCTCCCATTGCCCTCCCTTCCATCATCCTCCCCCTTGCTTATCTCCTTCTCCCCCACTTTCCTGTACTGTAAGATAGGTTTTCATACCAAAATGGGTGTGCATTTTATTCCTTCCCTTAGTCGAATGTGATGAGGGTAAACTTCTTGTTTTTTTATCAGCTCTCCTCTTTTTTCCCTCCACTAAAAAGTCTCCTGCTTGCCTCATGAATGTGATATAATTTACCCCATTACATTTCACCCTCTTTCCTCCCACTACCTTTCTCTCTCAATGTTTACCTTAATTTCCTTTAAGATATGGTCCCATCCTATTCAATTCACTCTGTGCTCTCTACCTCTCTGTGTGTGTGCATGTGTGTATGTGTGTGTGTGTGCTTGTGTGTACATGTGTGTGTGCGTGTGTGCATGCATGCATGTGTGTGTATGTGTATGTGTGTGTGTGTGGTCCTACCAACTACCCAGATATTGAAAAGTTTTAATAGTTACAAATATTGTCTTTCCATGTAGGAATGTAAACAGTTCACCTTTGGTAAGTCCCTTCTGACTTCTCTTTGCTGTTTACTTTTTCATGCTTCTTCTCATTCTTGTGTTTGAAAGTCAAATTTTCTTTTCAGCTCTGGTCTTTTCATCAAGAATGCTTGAAAGTCCTCTGTTTCATTGAAAGACCATATTTTCCCCTGAAATATTATACTCAGTTTTGCTGGGTAGGTGATTCTTGGTTTGAGTCCTAGTTCCTTTGACTTCTGGAATATCCTATTCCATGCCCTTCAATCCCTTAATGTAGAAGCTGCAAGATCTTGTGTTATCCTGATTGTATTTCCACATTACTGGAATTGTTTCTTTCTAGCTGCTTGCAATATTTTCTCCTTGACCTGGGAATTCTGGAATTTGGCCACAATGTTCCTAGGAGTTTCTCTTTTTGGATCTCTTTCAGGCAGTGATCGATGGATTCCTTCAATACTTATTTTGCCCTCTGGTTGTAGAATGTCAGGGCAGTTTTCCTCGATAATTTCATGGAAGATGATGTCTAGGCTCTTTTCTTGATCATGGCTTTCAGGTAGTCCCATAATTTTTAAATTGTCTCTCCTGGATCTATTTTCCAGGTCAGTTGTTTTTCCAATGAGATATTTCACATTCTCTTCCATTTTTTCATTCTTTTGGTTTTGTTTTGTGATTTCTTGATTTGTCAGAAAGTCATTAGCCTCCATCTGTTCCATTCTAATTTTGAGAGAACTATTCTCTTCAGTGAGCTTTTGAACCTCTTTTTCCATTTGGCTAATTTTGCTTTTGAAAACATTCTTCTCCTCATTGGCTTTTTGAACCTCTTTTGCCAGTTGAGTGAGCCTATTTTTCAAGGTGTTATTTTCTTCAGCACTTTTTTGGGTCTCCTTTGGCAAGGTATTGACCCATTTTTCATACTTTTCTTGCATCTCTGTCATTTCTCTTCCCAGTTTTTCCTCCACCTGTCTAACTTGCTTTTCAAAATCCTTTTTGAGCTCTTCCAAGGCCTGAGCCTACCCGACATCCCCCTGGGATGTGTGGGATACAGAGGCCCTGCCCTCCACGTCTTTCCCTGATGGTAAGAATATTTCCTCATCATCAGAACTGAAGGGCGGGAACATTTGCACCTGCTCAAAGAAGCTCTCTATAGTCTTATTTTTCTTCCCTTTTCTGGGCATTTTCCCAGCCAGTTACTTGACTTCTGAGATTCCTGTCCCCCCCCTCCCGCCTAGATCCGCCCAGCTAGTGCTGGGACTCTGAGATTCAAATGGGCTTTCCGAGGCAGCTGTGGCTGCTATTCAATGTGAGCTTAAGTTCTGGTGCTGGGGTTGGGGCAGGGCCGCCTCCCAGGCTCAGCTCTCTCAGGGGCTTTATGCAGAGACCTTCAGTGATGGAGCAGGTGGGGGCAGGGCCACCTCCCAGTCTCAGCTCCTTCAGGTGGTTTATGCAGAGACCTTCAGTAATGAAGATCCTGCCTGCTCGGGGAGTCCAGGGGGGCTGCCACTGCTGCCGCTGCCCCTGCAGCTTTGTCCCCAGGGAGCCCGAGTCACAGACACACCCCTCTGCCCTCTCGTCCAGCCCAGACGTCTCTCTCACTGACCTGTAGCGTCTGTGGGCGGAGAGACCTTCCCTGCCTCCGGAGGTTCCCTCTGCGAAGCCTGCTCAGATCTGCTTCTGTGGGGCCGCCCGGCCAGGGTAGGGCAGGGGTGGGCTCCGCTTTCCGGGGCACGACAGACCCTGGGGACCACTCTCCAGGGCTCTCTGGAACGGAAATCTCTTTCACTGTGTTTCTGTGCACCTTGCAGTGATCCAGAATTTGTGGGGAGTTCTTCTTGTAGGAAATATATGGGCTGTGGGTTTGGAGCTAGCATACGTGAGTCTTTCTACTCCGCAATCTTGACTCCAACCCCTGTACTCCTTTTTAATGTACATATTATTTATTATTTTTATAACTGAGATAACATACGAAGGTTTCATTTCCCATTATTAGATTATAAGTTCCTTGAGGGCAGAGAAAGTGTTTTATTAAAACCTGATTTCTCCTAATGCAACATACCTCCTTCCTCTCTCTCTTGAGAGGCACAGGATAACAAGGACAGAATTTTCAATTCATTATCTGACTCAGTCATTCAATCTATTTTTGCTTAAATATTTTCCTTTGTTGAAGAAGAAATTCATTTCAGAAGTGTCAGTACAATTGTAATATAAATGTAAAAAAGGCATTGATAAAACTTGTGTTTTTTTAAAATAAAATATATTCCCATTTCATCCAATGTCTAACACATGGTAGGTGCTTAAATAATTTTTTTTTAAATTGAATGACCTAGAAATATGTGGCAAAAATTGAAGAATAAATGAGGGAAATTTGCAGCAGAGACAGAATAAAGATGATAAGGAGGAAATGATAAGAATATAGGTAAGGAAAAGTTAAAGAAACGCTTGTCTAAACTCATAATTTTACACATGAGGAAAACGAAGTCTCAAGTGGTAAAGCGCTGAAGATCACACAGTAAATTTCAGGTTTAGGAAGCTGAATGACAAAACACTACATACGGGTATCTTAGAACGTTCACAGAGTAAAAAGGGCAGTGAGTTATATGAGAGAACAGAGGTCACTATAAAATAGGACCCCTGAAAAGCTATAACAACACGGTAGCTTTGATGGTACTGTTGTAGCAGAAAGATAAAAGTAGCAAGTGATAGGCAAGGAAGTGGGCTGAGGTCAGAATTCTGATCTAAGATTGAAGGGGGAGACACAGCTTAAGAAGAGAGCAGACCGATCAAACGTGAAAACAGAGAAGCAGCTAGGTTCACAGCTGCTCTTCTAAAGGACTGCTTGAACAAACCTCTGACAGCAACTTTCAATGGTATTTGGCAGAAAGGTGAAATATCCACTAGCGTGAAACTAAATAGCATTAACAATGAGATTTTAAAAAAGGAACAAGAAAGGATATCAGAAATAGTATGCCTATGTCATGACTGCACACCAATTACAAGACTTTCCTGGAATCTTTATGCAAATGTTGGTGAGATAGTTGATGTATAATATAGAGGGCTAAAGCATTCATAAAATTGATGCAATTCTAGACATCCACTTAACCATGTCTCTCATTCTGCAGATGAACTCAGAGATTTAAGGGACTTACCTAAGGTCATATGGGTAGTAAATTGCAAAGACAGGATTCAAACAAGATCTTTCTCTTCTCCAAAGCAAGTGCTCTTTCCATAATGCCATGGAAATATTTGTGTTTATATCAAAGGAATTTAACATATCAAAGGAAGGAAACAGGAAAAACAAACATTTGGGAAGTTCAGATTTAAAGTAAGTTTTTGATCAGATAAACCGTAGTTTTCTTTTCCAGGTCATGTAACCAACATCTGTCATGCTTAATGATTAAAGACATATGGAGTGTGAAATAGGTCACCTTTCAATCTCTTGCTATTATCTATAGAATAGCTCATAAATACACATAAGATTTAAGAAATGTGTCATGGAAAAATGAGAAATAGGCAATAATATGTAGGTTATACATGAGAGTAAAAGAATTATGGATTTATGGGATGAGTTATAAATGTAAAATGAGGGGGCTTGTGTAGTTAATCTCTATCTTCTAACCATATAGTCATTTGATCTTTGCACACCACATATTTAGGTGGGGCTTTAGAGATGATCTGCTTTCTTCCCCTCCACCCCCATTCAATCATGACCAAGAATGGTCTGGCCCACTACCCTGGGAGTTAGATTTCTTTCCAACCTGAGAAGAAAGGAAGCTAACATGAGATCAGTCTTGAAGGGTATTTTTTTTCCCCCTTGTAACAGGAGTTTTTGAATAGAGATAATAAAATGATAGAAGAGGGAGTTTGCAGGGACTTTTCCTGATACATGAAACTGGAGCAAAGCCAGGGTAGCTGATAGCAATAACGTATGAAATTCCTTTGTTCAAATTCAAGCCTCCCTGAAAACCCTAAGAGGTCATTTTTGAATAGAAAAGTTATGACATATAGAGCTATTTTTTTTGCTTGTTATTAATCTTTGGTGGTTAAAGTGCTGAGAGAAAAAAACATAATGAGAAACTGGAGGTTTTTAGTTACCCTCCTCAGTATTACTTTGAATGGACATGACAAACATCCATTCCTAATTATCTATAATCACATCCTTTTCATTTGTTAAAGACTGTATCTGACTCATATAATCTTGTTTCTCATGAATATCTGTGTTAGTCCTTGTATTTCCTTCTGTGCTGTTGCTCATGGCATGACGAAATATGACAGCTCTGGGAGCCAACTAGGAAAACCATACCTTTCCTAGGGGAGTGTTGGGATCCTAACTCCTCTCTCTGCTTTATTGTTAGAGGTTTCACTCTCAAACTGGGGACATAATCAAAAGCCATACACATATGTCATCATTTTACTTCCAAAGGCAGAATTACTAAAGCAATAAAATAGAGAGAGGGAGAGCTTTTACAGTCTGTCTCATGAGATGGGAGTTTAACATAGTGACCTAAGACTGTACATGGGAGAAAATTAAGGACCACAGATATTCAAGAGCCTTGCTTAAGACTACACAATTCATGGAAGATTCAGGACAAGAGTTCTGGTCTCTACACTTTCAATCTAGTATGCCTTCTATTATAAGGAGAAAATTGAAAGTACTAACTCGAAACTGAAAGTATTAAAAAGACTAACCAGAGCGCATTCAGAGTTAGGGTTAGGGTTAGGGTTAGGAAAAGCTTCAAGAATGGGACAAAGGACTGAAATAAAACTGGAGGAAAATACAATAACAGTTTTGGGGATACACTTTAGAGGGAAAGATAACATCAAAAACAATCAGGAAATAAAAATAAAGTAAGAAGAGGGAAAAGCAAATGTGAGTGATTTAGACATTATTTTTAGAAAATAATAAATAAAAATAATACAGTAAGAATTGTCAAGCAGGGTTAATTTATAGTTGCTTCTCACATTTGTATTTTTCTTTTTGGATAACAAGGTAGAGGAGGAAGTATTGTAGAGTGGAAAGTTTACCAGCTTAGGAGTCAGAGGATTGGGATTAAAATATGATATTTACAACCTATTGACCATAAAGTGATTTTCACTACATTGAGCAAGTCACATAACTTTCCTGGGCCTCAGTTTCTTCATCTGTTAAATGAGGGGGTTGGACTAGATGGTCTTTGAGGCATTAGATCTATGGTCCTTATGAATACCTCTGTAATTCCTGATGACCCTAGGTTCTCAAAGGCTATGCAAGTGGAAGGAAAGTGTGTCAAATTCTATTTGGAAATACTTTCAGTGAAGGTTCTAATAAACTGAGTCTACTGCCTAAACACTAGGTTATTTAGAAAAGTTCAAGGAGGCTCATTACCAGTAGTTTAACCATGAGTTTTTAGACCTTAAAACCAATAAAACAAAGAAAAATGCAATAAAATATAAAAATGGCTCCCACTCCCTCTCCCATGTAGCCTTCTTTAGCTTTATCAGTGATGATGGTAGAATAACAGAAAAAGAAGATAGAGGGTGCCAAGAGTCAAATAGTTTTCATATTATTCATAAATATTAATTTACCTGGTGGTATTCTAAATGTGAGAATTTGGTCCAATGGTGAAGAGTTGATATGTTAGTACTACAGGAACTGAACTATAAGTACGTTGACTTTTTCACTATAAATGAAACTACATGAAGGAGCTGCAGCTAAATGGAAGGATGCTTCACATGTTCTCAGCAAATAAATGAAATAATTTCATTATGTGTCCACTGACATTATGAAACATGATTTCATGAGATATTCTGTCATCTCATTTGTAGTGTACATGATGAACAAAGGCAAAAAAGACCATCATGAAGGTAATTATAGCTTATGCACAAGCATCTGTTCCAAAGGGTGAAGATGGAGAAATTCTGTGAAAAACTTGTCAAGATACGCTTAAACAAATCAACAGACACCATGAAACTTGGGCACAGGAGAAGATGGCAAAGGATGTAGGAAAATAAAATTCAGGGTTAAAAAAATGAGTCTAAATTTTTTGTAGAAATAAAGAAAATTTGTGCTTATGTATCATGAAAATTTCTTCCTGTATCGTCATAAGGCTCTGAACATGACGAACACCAAGCAATGTCATGAAAAGTAGTATAACAATATGTTAAGATAGCATGCAGTCATGGTCACCTAACAGCATAGCACAGGTGTAACATGGCACCAATTTTGACCTCTCCAAGTTCTTTCTTTTTAGAATAGATATGTCTTTCTTATTCAACCTGTACTCGCTCAAATAGGCCAGGTTAAGGTGGTTCCTCAGAGGGGTAGCCATACAATTACAACTCACTCAGGGTCTTCGGTGTTACCCTGGTGTGTATGTTGTGTGTGTGTGTGTGTGTGTGTGTGTATGTGTGTGAGATATCTACCATTCATGGCTATAAATCCTAACTCTTCACTACTGTGATTCCCATTTGAATTGGGATGTCATCCCAGGATGACATAATTAACTCTTATGTTATGAAATAGTCTCTAAGAGAAGACAAAGTAATAATAAGCATAACATAACACAGTTTCGAATAGTAACAGTGTATGTAACTGGAAGCTGAAGCAATGTTACCTATTTCAGTGAAAAGTAGTTACTCTAAGTCTTGAAAATTCAAAGCTATTCAATATTTCCCTCCAGTTTTGAGGAGTTTCCTCCTCTTGACATTTAGAGGTAGCAAAGGGCAAGACAGAAACCTTATGAGGAATTTTTCCTCAAACTGTTGCTGGAGCTAGAGGGAAAAAATAGCCTTTCCCCAGTAATTTCTTCAAACAGAAGAGGATTCTGGCTTTTCCAATCAGCTCTCAGAATCAGAGCTTTCTTCCAATCAGGTCAACTCCCTGCATCAACTTTTCTGACTTCGGATCCTGATGAAGTAATCTAATTTTTGGCAGTGGCCAAAAGTGGCAGCAGGCAGATTGTAGACCATTGGATCTTTAAAACTGAATTTCTATCTGAAGATAATATCAGGACTATTTAAATCTCTTCTTGGAGGGGGCTTATGTCCTCTCCTGATCCCAGATATATGGCTTCTGTGTGTACTTAGTAACTAAAGCATATGTCTTGCCTGGTAGATACTGAGGCTGGATTACAGTCTTAGACACCTCTTTTGCTTTGTAATCTTTCCTCAGCGTAGGTGATTGAGTAATGATCCTGAGATGCATATGCCTAGAGTTGGAAGCCTTCAAGTAAGTTTGTAGTTTGAGAGGTCTGGTGTGGCAGTGTTTCAGGTTGGTGATGGAATTGTCTTTTCTACATCTGCTGCAATAGTTGTTGTAGGCACAGATGACCCATGCTGGAAGATTAAAGCTAATCCTTCATCTGGCTTTGAACTTTGAAGGAACTACTCAAACAATACAGAGATAAGGTGAAGTGCAAAAGATCTACTTTGAAGTCTCTTGAACTGTCTTATTTTTAGATATTCAAGTCTCTGTTCTTGGGAGAGAACAATAGTTGCTGTTATGTTACTATTTCATATTTTAAATTTTTATAAATTCATGATAATGAGTATGTTTTAAGCATCTTTTTTGGCATAAAAAATAAGAAACTCCCTTAAACCTTATCTATATTGTGCATTGTATTCTTTTCTACTCTCTCCTTTTGGAGAGATCTTAAACTCAAACTTAAGCTTTTAGTGATTTTGCATAGGAGCCTGGGGGTAGGCATGTAAAGAGCTGAAGAGGTTAACCAAAAGAACCTGATTTCTTCAGTTAGTGAGATTCCCCTGTCAAGATAGTAGGAGACACCCTGTTTTCCAAAGTTAAGGCCCTTAGCAAGCAGACTGTGCTCTGAACTTGGCATAACAACAATCCTTTCTGCTTACCCTCCGGATGATCTCCACCACAGCAAAATCTCGGAGTTACTTCTGGTCATGAAGCCCTACTATGAGTCAAACTTCTCATATTGTTGCTTGTACCCCTCATTGTCAGGACTATAACAGCTTGAATTATCAGCTATGAGGGAGGGGGCAGCAGTTTTAGTGGGACCCCCACGCTGGCAGTGATCCCATGTCTCTGTGACCCTGGGTATCCTGCACCCAGCCTCTCTAGTGGGGGCATCGTACAGGTACAATATATCTTGTCCACCCTGCCCCATCAGCACCTGCCCCAAAGCTACAAATGTTGGGGGGGGGGGTCAGGTCCCACAGCCAGCATCCACTTTGACCTGCCACCAGGAGCTACCATCAATGGAAAGGACTTGGAACCAGTTACTCCAGCCCCTGGGATTTTTATTCTGTAGCCAGTTCCCTCTGCTTCTCCTCTCCCCATGGGATCTCAACCCCAAGCCCAGCAAGGGTGTCCAGTGCAGGCTGAGCTCTTGTCAGGTCTTGCCTAGCTGCTGCCTGTGTCTATCATGTCAGTATGAGGTGGGGAGTGCAGCCAGCTTCTGTCCTCAGTGAACCCACTCTTCTGTGTTCTGATTGTAGAAACTTATTAACTGTGCCATCTTAGGCAAGGTATCTTATTTCTGTTTACCCCAGTTTCCTGATTTGTGAAGAGAAGATAATAATGGTACCCACCTCATTTGTGAGATCAAAATGATATAATGATTATAAAGTGCTTAATACAGTGACTGGCATATGCAAAGTATTACATTATTTGTTTAGTTGAATGCATTTGTTACATACTTGATAACTCCAAAGTGACTTAATGATGCCAAAGGCAATAAGATTAATGATTTTTATGTGTTTATTTGGAAATGCAATTGATGATGCCATCTGAAGTTTATTATTTTCGCTATTGTATTCCTAAATTTTCATATATTGT
The DNA here is from genome assembly GCA_023548195.1 of Bettongia penicillata ogilbyi. Lineage (NCBI taxonomy): Eukaryota > Metazoa > Chordata > Mammalia > Diprotodontia > Potoroidae > Bettongia > Bettongia penicillata. The sequence continues at coordinate 780,107 of JAJHZJ010000066.1, read as the reverse complement.
GAAATTTGAGAGACCATTGTAACAGAAATGATATTAAGACAACTTTAAATCTGGATGTGGCTACACATGAAATGGATTTTTAAAACTATGTGATAAAAAGATATTTGAAAACTGTCAGATATTTAATGAGGTATATTTTGTTATAAAGCAGATAATAATAATAATATACATTAGCAAAATCTCATTTGAAATTCTTGACTATTATGAAAGTGTATAGGGTGTAACCTCAACATATTAATGATATGATTAATTAATGATAGATTAACTAATATATATATATCAGATATTTGCTGTATGTCTGAAATCTCAGAATGTGGGTAGTTTTAATTTATAAGTAAAGGATAAATGAAATGTTAACTGTTAGGGATACACCAGGAAAGATATTCAAGTCTTAAGGTGTAGTTAGTGAAATTTTGCTATTTAAGGTAAAAGTTCCTGGGACACTAATTTACTATTGTTTTGAACATCAATTACAGGGATAGTTATCTGAATTATCATGAAGTCAGGAGTAGAGAATGCCTTCTGCTAAAGTTTGGGAACTGCTAAAGGTGGATGCCTGTGCCTGAGAAAGCTTTGGAAATGACCTGGGCATGACTTAGGTAGGATACTCCTGACTCTATTTCCCCATTGTGCTATTTCTTTTCTGAAAAGGAAAATTACTACCTGGTTAATCCTGAACCTTGCTTTTGGTACCTTCTGATTACATGGTAGACTGTCAGATATGACTCATGCCTGGAATCAAATAGAGCTAAGGGAGTTTTTCCCTTTGTTATTATACATGACATTGTTATAACTATGCTCCTCCTTTTCCTTCTATAGCAAATTTTTATAAGCAAGAAGTTGTGTAAATACAATATTAAGTCTATTAAATAATAGATTGACTTTGGAACATCTCTGAGTTATGATAATAGAATGCAAGGATGAACATCTTATAATTTTAACCTATATTTGTGGACAAATTATAATATAGGGGTGATATCCTCTTGAGCAGGGAATGATTAGACAAGGTAAGAAGACAAAGATGTAATGTAAAAGTTTCCTAATTAAATGGAATAGTAAATTTTGAGAAAATTAATATAATTAGACTTTTCTCTAAGAACTATATATATATGTATATGATTGGTTTCCAAAAATGTATCTATATTGAAAATTCAGACTTTAAGCATGTTTTATTAATAAGTTCTCAAAATTAGATTAAGGATTTATTAAGAATTGAGGATTTTCTATATAAATTTTATTGATAATGGTAAAGAAAATGACATTATTTTTCCATTATTAAGGTATCTGTCTGATAATTTTGAAAGGCAGAAAAGTTCATTTTGCAGTTGGAGCCTCATAAATTTTTAAAAGATTCTTATATCACGTATAGGATTTAGGTAAGGACTGAAATAGCAAATGGTATATAAACTTAAATTCTCTGAAGTTTCAATATTGAAGAACCAAAGTTAAGTGATTGTATTAAATTACATTAAGTCAGAATTATCTAGGAACCTTTAGCTTTGGAACCAGAGAAGGATATTTTTTTTAGAGGTGTTCTGTGAATAAGAATATTGTCTAAGAAAAGATATCTAGGGACCAGATAACTTAATGAGACATCTGAGTCTCAAAATGTGCTGATTAAATGGATATTGAGAATGGATTTACTTGAATACAAGGAGACTAGGTGTTAATTAATATTGGTGATAACTATTGTCTTGCTTTGATCTTTTGTTTCAAGATGTTTATATTTGTTTTCTTGGTTACCTTGGTGATTCTCAGAACTAGTCCATTGTAAGACCTGTAAGTAGTTTGAGTGTTTTCTGACTTAATGTAATTGTACGATTATGGGAATTGTGAAAAAAATATATTTCACAACTGTGAGTGAGAAAAGAGGGAATATTTGTTCTTAAATAAGTGCTAGAGATGATCATAAAATATAAAATGGACATTTTGAATGCATGAAATTGAAAAGGTTTTGCACAAACTGTGTGTTCATCCTTTGTTGTCTAAGAAGACCATGCCATCAAAAATGACTTACACTTGACTTACCATACTTTCAAAAATTACTTACCCTGAAATATTGAATATAATTCTATAGGGTTAAAATAGGCCTTAGTAAGAATAGAGGACTTTTAAATATTTCAGATGAAAAGATTAGAGCTTAGGGGAAAATCTTGAAATGTTGACACAGTAAACAGGGAAAATATAGAAAGGTAAATACATTTGAGCAACTGGAAGACAGATCTAAGAGATGAGGATGAAGCAAATACTTTTTCAGAACATTCAGTCTTCAATAGTCATCAAAAGAAAAAAATCACAGTGCTTCAAGGTAATTTTGCCCTTTTTTGTTAGTTTTAAAAGAAGAAAGAAAAGAAAAAAAGAAGGAATATGCTGAGAGAAAATGAAGGGGATAGAACTTAAGTTCTCTCATAACTGGAGAGTATCAGAAGAAGAGTATACAAACATGGAGGATGTATTTCAGTAATCTCACTTTGATAGGTATTGTCAGAGAGAGTAAAACATTAGAAAATATTATTTCATATTTTTGGAAATGAAAGTATTTCCAAAAATATGAAGTAATGAGATTAGCAAAACAACAGACATTTTAAGTAATCCGTTCTCATAAACTGAAATTAAACAAGCCATAAATGAAGTTCCAAATTATAAACCCTAGACAAAGATGCATTTAAAAGTGAATTCTATAATTGAAAAATTTACATAAATTATTTGCAAAAACAAAGAAATGATCCTACCTAACACCTTTTATGAAACAAACAAGGTCTTGATACTCAACAAAAGAGTGAAAAATAAGAAAAAGACAATTATCATATTCACTAACGAATATTGATGCAAAAACACTGAATAAAATAATAACAAAGAAAATATAGCAATACCTTACAAAGACTTTACAGTATGAACAAATTTATTTTATACTAGGAATATAAGGTTGATTCAATGCTATGGAAACCAATTAATCTATCCATAAAAGCTTATTAAGTGCCTATTATATACGAGATACTGTACTAAGCTCTGGGGATACAAAAAAGGGACAAAAGATAATGCTTTTTTTTTAATGAGCTTACAAACTAATGAAAACTACTATGAATAATATATGTATATATAGATAGATATAAATACATTATATCAGAATATGATAAACATTTTATTTAAATTAACTACATAAAATATTATATAACAAATTATAAATATAAGCACAATAAAAATAAAGATAAATAATTATATAAATACAGGAAAAGTTTTTTAAAAAAATATGACAACCACTTGTCAAAGACCATCAAAAACCACAAGAATATATGAACCTTCTCTTAATATAGTAAATAGAATCTATCTAAAACTAAAAGCTAGCATCTTCCAGATAAGGCCAGAGGTAATATAAGAACATCCATTACTACCACTATTATTTGATGCAGTTGCAGCTATTGCAATAGTAAGAAAAAGAAATTAAGGGAATCAACATGGGCAAATGGAAAGAAACTAATGCGCTTTTCAACTTATATGACATGCTTATTGACTTAGAAAACCCTAAATATTCAAATAAATATTAATTGTAACAACTTCAGCAAAGTAGAATAATGAAAAATCATTAGTCATTTCCCATACTATTCAGAAAATCTAGCTGGATGAGATAGACAAAGAAATTTCATTTAAAATAATTACAGAATGTATAATATGCCTGGAACTGCACCTGCCAAGACATACAGTAATATAAATGAATATAAGTAAAAACACTCTCTAGAGAATTAAAGGAAGACTTAAAAGTGAAGAAGTATTAATTGTTTATTATTAGGTTTTGCTAATATAATAAATGTGACAACACTAAATTAATTTGCCTATCTACTGCCATGCAAATCAAACTAAGAAAGAGTTACCTCATTGAATTCATCTAGAGTACCAAACAGTCTAAAATCTCAAGAGTGATCATAAAACAAATAGGAAGGAAGTGGTCCTAGCAAAAGCAGATTTTAATCTATACAAATCAATAATCATCAAAATGATTTGTTACTTTCTAAAACTGAGAAAAGTTGGGCAGTGGAACAAAATAGGTGCATGATGCAGCAATAAATGAAGATCATAAAATGAATGTCACAAAAATTGATAAATTGAAAGAGATCTTATGTAGTGGAGTAAAACTCACTATTCAATAAAAAAATTCTGGTAAAACTAGGAAGCAGGCTAGCAGAAATAAGGCATAAACTAACATCTCATGCTATGTATCATGTTTCAAATGGATATATAATCTACATATAAAATATCCCATCATAAACAATAAATAGAAGAAAAAAGGAAATACATTCCACAATTATGAGTGAGAAAAGAGGGAATATTTGTTCTTAAATAAGTGCTAGAGATGATCATAAAATATAAAATGGATATTCTGAATGCATGAAATTGAAAAGGTTTTGCACAAACTGTGTGTTCATCCTTTGTTGCCTAAGAAGATCATGCCATCAGAAATAATGACATGACTTACATTTGACTTTATTTTTGAGTGAGGGAGGACTGTGCAGGTCACCAGCCTCACTTCTCCTCCAGAGCCATCTGAATCCAGTGACCAGATATTCATCAGGATGACTGGAGATGACTCAGGGTGAGGTAATTGGGGTTAAGTGACTTGCCCAAGATCACACAGCTAGTGAGTGTCAAGTGTCTGAGGTGAGATTTGAACTCAGGTCCTCCTTACCCCTGCACTGGTGCTCCAACCACTGCACCACCTACCTGCCCCTTTGCACAAACTAAATCAATAGAGTTAGAATTAGAAGGGAAATAATTAATTGAGAAAACCGTAATTGATTTCTCTGATAAAGGCCAAATATTTGAAATATTTAGGGAATTGATACTAAAAATATAAATATATATGCATATATGTAAGCATGTGTATATATTGACACACACACACACATATATATATATATATGTGAATAAGTGTTTTGTCCAATTGATAGTCAAATGCTATGAAGAGTTAGTCTTCAAAAAGAAGAAATACAAGTCATCAACAACCATATGGACAAATACTCCAGATCACTATTGATCAGAGACACGCCATTTAAAATAACCCTGATGATTCCCAATAAAGGGAAAATGACTATTGCTAGAGGAACCTGTGGGAGGATGGGTATGCTGTTGTTGCACTGTTGGTGGAATTGTGAATTAATCCAACCATTCTTGGAAACATCCTTTAAAAGTAAACTGTCTTCTTTGACCCAGTGACCTTACTGCTAGGCACATACACTAAAGAAGCCAAAGATAGAGGGAAAGGATTTCTATGTATGAATAGTTTTAAAGAAACACTTTTTGGGATGCTAAACATCTGAAAAAAGTACCCATCAAAGTGAAGATAACTGAACAAATGATGGTACATTAATTTAATGAGCTATTTTTTGTTTGAAAAGATGAAAGGGAAAGATTCAGAGAAATCTACTCAGACTTGTATGAAATAATGTGGAATAAAATAAGCAGAACCAGAAGAATAATTTACATAATGACTACAATGATGTAAGAGAAACCAACTTTTAATAATTCTATAAGTCTGAAAATGCAAAGACCAATTTTGACTCCAGAAAATTAATGACAAATCATGCTTTCCACCATTTGGCAGAGAGATAGTAAACTAGAGATTTGCAAAATGTAGGAAAAGCTAGGAGTGTAGTGAATAGAGCACCAGACTTGGAATCAAGAAGAATCATCATCAGAAGTTGAAATTTAACCTCAGACACTTAGTACTGCCTCAGTTTCCTTATCTGTAAAATGATCTGGAAAAGGAAATGGCAAACCACTCCAAGAGAACCCCAGTAGGGTCACAGAGAGTTGGATGAAAAACAACTGAACAAAACTCTTAAAATGGAGTGTTGTTGAGCTGAACTTAGACTGATAGTCTTTAACCCTGGGTTATCTTCATCCATTACCTTCTCATTATAGGATCAAATATTTGGTGTCCCAGAGAGGTAAACTGGCTTGCTCAGAATCATATAGCCAGTATGTATCACAGGCATGATATGAAACCTATTCTTCCTGGTTCCAAGACCAACTCCTTATAACCTATGCCATGCCTCTTTTCTAACCCTAAACTAATCAGCAGTTTTGGAAGAAATACTGAAGTTCATGCTAAGTCCCCCACAAATTCATTCCATTTTAATTCAGTTTTATCTCTGAAATCATATCTTTCATTCACTTCTGATTATCTGTTACATTCCCCAAAGCTGCTATTCCATACCTTCTCATTTCTCTATTTGACACAATTCATCAAATATTTGTTAAATAGTTACTATGTGCAAAACATTGGGTTAGGCTGAGGACAATAAAAAAGGAGGAAATACAGGCATGTTATATTTTATTAAATTATATGTACATATTCATATACACATACAGGTACACACACATTCATACACATATTTATGTATACATACATGCATATATTGTCAAACCCAAAACTGTAACAGGTCAAAGTTTTTTATGCAATCCTATTTTCTATTTTTATTATATTAAAGTGCTTATTTTTGTTGATGTGTATTTATTTCATTATTAAAATAAAAAAAAATTACACTAAGGGAAAGAATGGGAAATGAGGCAGCGTTTATAAGAATGTACTATGTACTAGATATTTTTCTTAGTGCTTTAAAAATATTATCTCCCTGGATCCTCCTGACAGCCCTGGGAGATATGTGGTGTTATGATCCCTATTTTACAGTTGAGACTGTGGCAAAGTGAGGTCAAATATGGTCACACAGTGATACTAAGAAATATTTTCCAAGGTAGATGAGCAAAACCCAGAGAAAACCATGGGATGAAAAGATAAAGTTATGTGTGGGGCAAGAAGATTAAAAAGAGTTTGCTATTAAAGGCAAGTGGAGTTATGATACCATTAATATTGGATTCAATTCTAGGTGCCAACTTTTAGGAAGGGCATAGGTTAGGGATAGGGAAGGCTTCATGGCCACATGTGGCCCTCTAGGTCCTCAAGTGTGTCCCTTTTACCGAATACAAACTTCACAAAACAAATCCTTTTATTAGCAAACATGTGAGGTCTGGATTTAGTCAAAGTCCGCATTTGAGGACCTGGAGGGCCACATGTGACCTTGAGGCTGTATGTTACCCACAGTCATATAGTAGTAAATATCTGAGGCTGAATTTGAAAATGATTATGGAAGAACTGGACCATGATTCGGGTTTCATGCTTCATGCTGATCCTGAAGAAACTTATTCTACTCCTTCTCAAAATGGCAATGCTATGACCAACAGATACCTTATTATCCCTGAGAATAGAACCTTGCTTCCAACTTCGTTGAGAAGATTAGAGAGATGTGTTGTCATCTATTCATCTCCTCTTCCTTCCATTTCAAGACTTTTCTTTACCCTCGTCATTCCCCTCTGTTCTGTCATGATGAGGTGGTCAGCCTTTTCTTACCCTTTTTCCTTTTCCTCTACATCCCATCACTTCCTGTCTCATTCTGCTTCCTCATATGGGAAAGGAAGAAGTTGAAATAAATCATCATTAGGGTCCATTCAGGGTCTGAAGTTTTAGAAGTCTATGACAACAGCTCTTCTTCATCTCTAACTTACATGCATATTAAAGCACTTCACAAGTTATATATACATATATATGTATATATATACATATATATATATATACATATATAAATCTTTTGGCACAACAAAGTAGTCACCAGTAACAAGAATATGTGGTAAATGTTAATAGCTCTCTGCAGAAATTTCAGGGGAGAAATTTCCAAATAGACAATTACTGGGAATGGAAGACAGTCTAAGGCCAATAGGGCATTGGATAGCAAACATATATCTCCTTATGAATTTCCTGTGGCTGAACAGGGAATGTAGCACCTTCATTGAATGTCATGGTGTATCAGGAGGACTGAGGAGAATGAGTTATCAACGTATTTTGTGATTTTAAAGTATTTTTCTGCGCATTTCAGAGTACTTTGCACATAGTAATTAACTCTCCTAACAATTTTATACTCAGAAAACTGAAGCACAGAGATTTTACTGGTATCTAAGAGTAGAATTTCTTGCTATGTCTAGCCTATGTCCTAGACCTGAAGCCAGAGAGAAATCACAAGGCAGCTAGAATCATCATTCAGGAGGTATAAACTGGATCCTATAAATGCCTAGATAAATGGAGACTTCTCAATATAACATGTGGAAAAAAATTGGGAAGCAATGGGAATAGGGTGATGTATAGCAATTTATGATTCATTCAGAGAAAGTCATTCTGCTCACTGAAGAACATGTCACAGTTATTAGTAGACTGATGATAGCTTGGTGATTAGAGAAATTGTTCATCCATGTTTTATATTCCTAGTATAAAAAAGGTAATAAATCGTTCTACTTTGGCATAATTTTATCCATAGGGATTTCATTTTCCATATAAGAGCAGAAATTCCCCTCCACCCTCAACAATCTAGTACCATAGTTCATAGAAAAGTTTCCCATATTACTTAGGTATTTATGCAAAATAGCAGTGTAGCTTTGTATATACACGTCCTTATCATGTCTGGACTATTACAATAGCTTATTTGGTTGGTCTTCTGACCTCAAGTCTCATTGGTAATCTAATTCATCCTTCACTCAGCTGTAAACCGGATTTTGAAGAACTCACCATTTCTCGTCTCCCCCTAAACTCCTCTAAACATACTCCAAAGGCTATCTGTAGACTTTCAAGAGCAAATGTAACATTCTGTTTGGCTTTCAAACTCTTGCATAACCTGCCCCCACTCCCAACCCTTTCCAATGCTTTTATAATGTAATTCCTCCTCTCCATTTACTCTATAATCCAGTGTCATTTACTGTCTTGTTCCTTGCACAGGACACTCCATTTCCTGACTCATCATTTTCAATGGCTGGCTCCCATGCCTGGAATGCTCTGTCACTTTGCCTCTTAACCTTCTAGGCTTTCTTCAAGTCAGCTACTATCCAACCTTCTGCAAGAAGTCTTTCCTGGGCCTGCTTAATCTTAGTGCCTTCCTTCTGAGATTACTTAACATTTATTCCATATACATCTTGGTTATATGTAATTGCTTTCATGTTATCTCCCCATTAGCTCCTTAAGAGAAGGAACTATTTTGTCTTTCTATCACTTAGCACAGTGCCTGGTGCATGGTAGAGATTTGATAAATGCTAGTTGACTGAATGACTTCTTTTTTTTTGCCCAACAAGCCTTCAATTACTTAATAATAGCTATAATTTTCTATCTTGTTTACCTTTCCCCAGGCTAAACATTTCCAATTCCTTCAATGATTCCCAGATCCTAGGAACTTAGGATCATGGACTTAGAATTGCAGGGGTCCTCATAAGTCATGAGTTCAATCTCCTCATTTTAAGATGAAGAAACTGAGCCAAGGGATGTTAAATGACTTACAGATTAAAAGCAGTATTTGAACCAGGTCTTCTGCTGATTTTCTTTGGTTTCTAATCTCTTCACTATTGTAGAAAAGCTCCTCCTGACATATTGTATCATGTTTATATTTTTCCTAAAAGTTTAAACCCAGAATTGAATTGGATATTCATGTCACTATAGCTCTATTCACTTGGAGTAGCAGATTCTTCTTTGATCTTCCTTGAAACAGATCACAATTTAGTTCAACCCCCTGAAATTACATACGGGCAAACTGAAGGCTAGAGAGGTCAAGTGACTTGCCCATTGTCACATAGCAATTTTGTGGCAGAATAGGGACTAGAACTGAGGTCATAGTGATCCTCAGCTAGTTAATTTCTCACCAAATTATGCTACTTAGTTAATTTTTTTTGCCATCATTTACCTATGAGTCAAAGAAGAATATACTTTAAATTTCATGGCCAAATAGTTACTTAATCAGGTTCCCATCCATCTAGTGTTCTAGTAACAAAATAAATTCATATATAAAGGCAATCAGAAATAAGAATTTTTTAATTACTTGTCCAGGAGAAACTGGATAATTAGGTACTAAATGACTGACTTACTTTACTAGTACCTCTTCAGACATATATATTTCAAATATATATTCCTATGGCACTAATTTCCTAACCATTTCCTTGCTGCAACAGTAAGCACCCCAACATACAGAGAGGGGCTTGCTAACACAGGTTCTTAGATTTGCATTCATAAAAGGAAAGACAACTTCTGGGGGGTTAACAATCACTTTGAAGAATCCCATGTATCATTCTTTTAACCAAGTACATACATCATTCATCTAGTTCAGGAAACTCAGCACCCTAAACTTCAAAGAAAACACAGAGAACTCAAAGACCAACAGACATGGCTTCTTCTGCCTGACCATAATTCAACAGACATAATCCATTACCAGAGAGGGAAGCACAGCATTTGTATTCTCAAAACTGGGGGGCTCCTTAGTTGATTCCCAGAGTCCTCCTCTGGCCAAATACTTCCAGTCAGTAAGCCCCAAATTAAAATCTCACCCTCATAGTCTTTAAACACTTTTTAGAGACAGAGGGTATCACTTCCCTTGAGAATCAGTGATTTATTAACAAAAGGCATGGACCTTCCTACAAATCTTCCCAGACCTGACAATGAGTGGGAAAGATCATCCTTAATGACATTCAAATATTAATTTGATTATACTAAAATTAAAACAGCAAAACACCCTATTTTACTTTCCATTACACTTGTCAAAGAAAAATATAACTGGAGGTGGAGCCAAGATGGCAGAATAGAAAGACATACGTACACTGGCTCTTCCCCCACAGCTTTTAAAATACCTATAGAGAGGGACTCTCAATAAATTCTGGAGCAGCAGAAGTGGATAACAATAGAGTGTAGGAGATTTCTGGCCTAGGGTGACCTGAAAGGCCAACAGGAAATGTTTGTTGCACCGAACATGGAACAGAGCCCAGCCCAGCCTTGATTGCATGGCCTGGCTCTGGGAGGAGGACACCTCAGGGGCGGAATCTCCAGTCACAGTAGCAGCGGTTTGCAGATCCCTCAACCCAAAAGCACCAAAGGACAGTGGCAGGGTTTTTTCAGCTGGCCAGGAAGAGAAAAAGGCATTCCCATAGTTCTGGCCTTAGGCAGCAGCTTCAGAGATCACATCCAACAGGCGGCAGCAGTTCCCACAGCAGCCCCTACAGTAGCCCACATCCATTGTTGGATTGTGAAACCTCTAGGGGCACTAAGCAGCTGACTCTTACCTCAGCCCTGTGTAGAGGCCCTGTGACAGCTGATCTTTATCTCACACTGAATGCCGGCCCTGCCCCTGTAGCTTATCTGAATCTCAGCCCCCAGTGCTTGGTGGAACTGGAGGCCAGGAGGCTGTGGAGAGGAAACTGCTAAGATTCTAGGCACAAAAATCTCTTGCCCAGACCAGTGTACACGCTTGATTGTGCCACCTTGGAGGAACTGAGATCTTACAGATTTCCAGAGAATACCCTACTCTTGATAAAGGACCCAAAAGTCAAGTAACTGGTTGGGAAAATGCCCAAAAAAGGGAAAAAAATAAGGCTATATAAGGTTACTTTCTTGGTGAACAGATATCCCACCCTTCCAGATGAGGAAGATCAATGCTTACCATCAGGGAAAGACATAAAAGTCAAGGCTTCTGTATCCCAAACATCCAAAATAAATATTCAATGGTCTCAGGCCATGGAAGAGGTCAGAAAGAATTTTGAAAATCAAGTAAGAGAGGTGGAGGAAAAATTGGGAAGAGAAATGAGAGAGATGCAAGAAAATCATGAAAAGTGGGTCAGAACTGAGTATAATACTTCAGGGGAAAAGTGGTCTCTCAATGAAATCGAGGACTTTGAAACATTCTTGATGAAAAGACCAGAGCTGAAAAGAAAATTTGACTTTCAAACATAAGAATGAAGAGAAGCATGAAAAGGTAAACATCAAAGAGAAATCATAAGGGACATACTAAAGTTGAACTGTTTACATTCCTACATGGAAAGACAATATTTGTAACTCTTGAAACTTTTTTCAGTATCTGGGTAGTTGGTGGGATTACACACACACACACACACACACACACACACACACACACACACATAGAGCATAGAGTGAATTGAATAGGATGGGATCATATATTAAAAAATGAAATTGAGGTATGAGAGAGAAATATATTGGGAGCAGAAAAGGAGAGATGGAATGGGGCAAATTATCTCTCATAAAAGAGGCAAGTAAAAGACTTTTCATTGGAGGGAAAAAGGGGGGGTGAGAGAAAAAACACGAAGCTTACTCTCATCACATTCGACTAAAGGAAGGAATAAAATGCACACTCATTTTGGTATGACAACCTATTTTGCAGTATAGGAAAGTGAGGGAGAAGAGGATAAGCTGGTGGGGGGGATGATGGATAGGAGGGAGCTATTAGAAGTCGATACTTTTGGGGAAGGACAGGATCAAAAGAGAGAATAGAAGAAATGGGGGGCAGGATAGGATGGAGGGAAATATAGTTAGTCTTACACAGCATGACTATCATGGAAGTCATTTGCAAAACTACACAGATATGGCCTATATTGAATTACTTGCCTTCCCAATGGGAATGGGTTAGGAGGGAGGGAGGAAGAGAAGTTGGAACTCAAAGTTTTGGGAAAAACTGTTGAGTATTGTTCTTGTATACAACTAGGAAATAAGAAATACAGATAATGGGGCATAGAATTTTTCTTGCCCTACAGGACAAAAGAGAAGATGGGGATAAGGGGAGGGAGGGAATGTTAGAAGGGAGGGAAGATTGTTGATAGGGGTATTTAGAATGCTTGACATTTTGGAGTGGTGAGAGGGGAGAAATGGGGAGAAAATTTAGAACTCAAAATTTTGTGGAAATGAATGTTGAAAACTTAAATAAACAAATTTAAATACAAAAAGAAAATATATCATAGCCATATCATACCCAGGTTTGAAGAATTAACTCTATATTTTTTGCTTTTAGCCAAGGTAATTTTTGCAACTTTTTAACAAGTAAAGAATTGGATGAGGGATCCGCAGTTCTGAGAGCTAGTTCTCCAACCAAGTTGATTATTTATGGTCTCACAACTGTTGTGAGGAGATAAATGATAAATCGGAGGTGGTGCAAAACTGAAAAACCACTAGGTTTTAGTACAGCTGAGAACAAGGAGAACAAAGTCGAGAGGCTTGATGAAACTATATGTAGTAGAGCACCATAGTGAATGAATCATTGCTGGCACATGCTAGGAGTAAGTATTGCAAGTTGCACAGGAGCTTTTCAAAGTCCTGCCTAGAGACAACATTCTTTCCTATGGAAACATATTCCCCCATAGTTTCTTCATGTTAGAAATATCTAGTCAAAAAATGGACCTTGCAGTAATGTCAAGCTTTCTAAAAGCACAACAAAATAAGACAGACCAAAGATATTGATTCCAAACCTTTTTTATAGCTTTTGTTTGGATAATATTCAGTTGTTAAGGAGTCAATGTTGGTTGTAGTCATTACCATGTTTTACTCTAACAGGATAGGGATGGAGAAGAGACCCATTATTTATCCAGCATAACAAATTTCTGTTGAGAAAACTCCATATAGCATCTGCAGGCTGGCTTTTTATCTGCAACTTATACACACAGGTATTTACTTAGAGCCTCAGGGTTACACAATCAGTGTGTCAGAGGTAGGACTTGACCTCAGATCTTTCTGGCTCTGAGGCTGACTATCTACAATGCCACACTGACCCATAACTTTGAGCATGGATTAATTATTGATTCACTTAGCCTTGGTATATTTGTGCACTAGTACAGTTTCAAACCATGCTTTTTCATTCTATATAATTCTTATGCATATATTTCCTGAAAATCTCCATAGAGGATCTATCCAACACAAAATAGAGAGTACATTCTTTGATTTTTTGAATCTTTCTTGCTGCTTGTTCATTTTTATGCTTTATTCTTTCTACAAAATGAGTCCATATCTTTTTTCATTTATACATATCTTTCAATGCATTTTATTATACTTTTCCCACATAGATCACCATTGATAGCATACTCCTATCAGTTTATGTACATTAAAAAGGAAAAAAAGGAACAATTTTAATGGAATTAATATAATAACTTGTTTTCTCCATTAGTGTCTCTGCCTTTATTTTTTTTTTGAGGCAGGAAGTTAGCCATAAAACACTCAATTATTTTTCATATATCTAGATAGGCACTCCTTTCCTTTACCACTATCACCTTTCCCCCTCCACCCCCACCTAATCTTATTGTTAATGCAGCAAAAATAGCATGCCTTCTTTAGTCTCCTTTTCTTGAGTGAAACTCAAAGGGAGCAAGGACACTAAATATTGAGGTTGGGCCCAAAGGCAGTTTTGAGGTCAAGCAATTATCTGAGCAATAGCTATGCTGAAAGGTTACTACCTGTGGCACTGAGCTTTGACTTTGTATCAAGAAGAGGCTTTATCATGCTGTGTGGATGCCAACGCATCATGGTATTGTAAAAAGAATGGGGGAAGAAGAAGATGATAGTCCAGAAATGGAAAAGTGTTTTACCACTCGAATGTTATCTATTAGCCTCAGCAATCTTTATGGTAAATGAGTCTCCAGAGAGAAAATTGACAAAATGATAAAAGCAGGAGATAGTTAATGACCTCTGATGTGAAAATTTTCACAGTATAACCTCAATGCTAATGAAACCTGCTTCAACAAACAATGCAATCACATTCCTGTGAGAATCTTTTTAAGCATCTGTATTATTGTGGAACTTCTCAGTCAAATAATTATTTTTTAAAAATGTGTTCCCTCCCAAAGTAGTTGTAATTTTTATCCCAAAGAAAATAATTGCTATTCATTTTCCTTAAAAAGAATAATAAATAAGCAAATACCCTTTAGTCACTTGCTGGTATGAAATAACATCCCTTCTCTGGATTTATGTTGGCTATTTTGAGTTCAGTTTCTAACACAGAACCATCTATTTTTCAAGAGTTGACTGTAACAAGGTCAGGACTGATCATTTGTTTAGAAACTTAGATCACATTTCTCAGTGGAATTAAAAGGAGCCATTTTATCAAGATATAGTAGGTTCACATTGAGTCCATTAAGAGAAACTATTGAAAAATAATGAAAATAAGAAAAAAGGGAGGTAACCTATATCACTTTATCCATACATGCATCAACTTGTCTGGAAACAAGATTTTCAGTGATTGCTATCCCCTGAAGCATGGTTACAACCCAGAAAATAATAACAAAAAAGACTCACTTTTCAGAAAGTCAGTGAAGACAATATTTTTCAAAAAGCTCATATGTTTATTTGGAAAGTAAAACCTTGAGCCACCCTCAGGCTCTTGTCTTTGTCTTGCCTTTGACTTAAATTATGTTTAGAGTAACTTATTGGCATAACAAGCCTTATTATTTGATTTACCTACCCACAACACATCTGAAGCATTTGTCAACAATGAACATTGATATATTTCTCCATGAAGTCAGTATGGTTTTTATAGGGAAAAGAGGGATTTTGTCCACTTATGAAAAATTTGTCCAGTACAGGTAAACTATCTAAGACTTTGTCCACAGCTGGCACCGATGCCGATGTAAAGTGAATCCCTGAGCACTGATAAAGAAAAGGAAAACAACTGTCATCATTCAACTGAGAGGAATAAGCAAATGCTTCCCTTTCCTGTGATCTTAGGGCATCATTAAAGCCCAAAGTCCTATCTACCTCTGAGGCTGCTCATTTTTCATGCAATTGTTTATTTATGTGTTCTTGAAAAAGATCTTAATTGGGAAGAAGCAAGATGGTGAAGTAAAGGCTTACCTGAATTCTCCTAAATTCTCCTCCAATGTTAAAATAACACCTCAAAATTAATTCTGAAGTGGCAGAGCCAATAAAGGAAGGAGTGAAACAGTGTTCAAGTCCCAGACAACTTAGAATGTCAGCAGGAAAGGTCTGTCTCACTGGGCTGAGAGAGGACTACAATGCCAGCACAGGATGATTGGGAGCTCTCAGCTCAAGAGACAGTAAGGGGTCAGACAAGTGACCAAGATTAGGACAAGGTCTTTGCTGACACTGGGAGCAGGATTCTGTTGCATTGTCCACACATGGTTCTGGGTCACAGTTCCAGGGTGAGGAGTAGCACTAGCCAGAGCAGGACACAGTTCCAAGGCAGAAAAGAGTACTTATGGTTGCTCAAAGACCAGAGCATAGAACAATACAGATGTGACCATTTCTCCCATTAGATTACACCATCTTGGAAGAACTGAAAACTTAGAGACCCTCAGAACCAGTTGTCAAAACAGCAGCTTGAAAAATCTGGAGTTTGGACAGTGATTCATTCACTTTTGGAAGCAGAGTCCAACTTTAGCATAAAGTTCAAAGTCAAGAAATACTGGAAAAGGAACCAATGTACAAAAATATTTATAGCAGCTCTTTTTGAGGTGGCCAAGAACTGGAAATTGGAGGTATGCCTATCAATTGTGGGGGAATGGCTGAACAAGTTGTGGTATATGAACATAATGCAATACTATCGTGCTGTAAGAAATGATGAGCAGGTGGACTTCAGAAAAACCTGGAAAGATCTATGTGAACTGATGCTGAATGAAACAAGCAGAACAAGAATATTTCACACAGTAACAGTCACATTGTTTGATGACTGACTTTGATAGACTTAGATCTTCTCAGCAATGAAAGGACCTACAACAAGTCCGAAAGATGGAAAATGCCATCCACATCCAGAGGAAGAAATATGGCACCAAAATACAGATTGAAGCATACTATTAACTCCCTCTCCTCTCCTCTCCTCTCCTCTCCTCTCCTCTCCTCTCCTCTCCTCTCCTCTCCTCTCCTCTCCTCTCCTCTCCTCTCCTCTCCTCTCCTCTCCTCTCTTCTTCTCTCCTCTCCTCTCCCTTCTCTCTCTCTCTCTCTCTCTCTCTCTCTCTCATTCTGTTTTTCTTTCTCATGGTTCCTTTCCATTCATTCTAATTCTTCTGTACAACATGACTAATGTGAAAATATGTTTACAGCCTATATCATCTTGGGGAAGGAGGATGGGAGGGAGGTGGAGAAAATTCAAAACTTTTGGAAGTGTATGTTGAAAACTATAAATAAACTAATTTAATGAAAAAAACAAATGACTGGAAAAATGAGCAAACCACAACAACACAAAAGAACCTGGTCAGAGAAAGTTACTATAGTAACAAGGAAGATCAAAAAACAAACTCAAGAGATAATAATGT
Organism: Bettongia penicillata ogilbyi; assembly: GCA_023548195.1. Classification (NCBI taxonomy): domain Eukaryota; kingdom Metazoa; phylum Chordata; class Mammalia; order Diprotodontia; family Potoroidae; genus Bettongia; species Bettongia penicillata. Next base: position 762,995 of record JAJHZJ010000066.1, on the reverse strand, counting down.
CAGAACAGCTACATGTTGTTCAGTCATGACCCCAAGGATCATATCATGTCAGGCTCTTCTATCCTCCAAAGATATTAAGAAGAGGTGGTAAGTATACACAAAAGAACTATACAAGAAACATCACCAATAACAGCAATGGTGTGATTGCTGTGCTAGAACCAGACATTCTGAATAATAAAGTCAAGTGGGCCTTAGGAAACATTGCTAACAATAAGGATATTGGAGGTGATGGAATTCCAGCTGAGCTATTTAAAACTCTAAAAGATGATGCTATTAAAGTGTTGCACTTAATATGCAAGCAAACTTTGAAAACTCAAAAGTGGACACTGGATTGGAAAAGATCAGTGTAAGTCCCAAGTAGGATAATTGCAAGGAATTTTCGAATTATTGAACACTTGCACTCGTTTCATATACCAGCAAGGTTCTGCTTAAGATTCTGCAAACTAAGTTTCAGCAATTTGTAAACCAGGATTACCAGAAGACAAATCTGGTTTTTGAAGAGGCAGAGGAAATAGAAACCAAATTGCCAACATTTGCTGGATTATGGAGAAAACAAGGGAGTTCAAGGAAAAAAAAAGTAAGTACCTGCTTCATTGATTACACAAAGACCTTGATTGTGGATCACAATAAAATATGAAAGTACCAGAACATTTTGTCTTGTAAGGAATCTGTATGTGGGCCAAGAAACAATAGTTTAATACCAATATATTGGTTTTAGATTAGAAAAAGAGTAGGGCAAGGCTATATACTATCACTGTGTATAGTTAACATATGCAGAGTACATCGTGTAAAATGCCAGGCTAGATAAAAAACCTAGCTACACATAAAGCCTCAAAAAAAAAAAAAAAAAAGAATGATTAGTCTCAGAATCAAAGGGAATTCCTGGAAGAGCTTAAATGTATTTTAAAAATCAAGAGAAGTAGAGGAAAAATTGGAAAAAAAAAACATTAGAATGATGCAAGAAAATACTGAAAAAAGAACTAACAGCTTGGGAAAGGAAGCAAAGAAATGTTGAAAAGCACCTTAAAAAACACAATAGATCAAAAAAAAATGTTGGAGAGAACTTGTTAAAAAATAGAATTGGCTAGACGAAAAAAGAGGTACAAAAATTCAAAGAAGAAAAGAACTCCTTAAGAAGTAGATTTCACCAAATAGAAAAGGAGGTACAAAAGCTCACTGAAGAAAATAATTCCTCAAAAATTGGAATTTGGCAAATGAAAGGTATTGACTACATAAAACTTCAAGCAAAGATAAAACAGTCAAAAGAATGAAAAAAGATGAAAATGTAAAATTACTCATTAGAAAAATAATTGGTCTGAAAAATAGATGGAGGAGACATAATTTAAGTATTGGACTATCTGAAAGCCTTTGTCAAGAAAAAGAGCCTAGACATCACATTTCAAGAAATTGCATAAGGAAAACTGCCTCAGTATCTTAGATACAGAGGGAAAAATAGAAATTGAAAGAATCCATCAATCACCTCCTGAAACAGATTTCAAAATGAAAACCCTCAGGAGAATCATAGCTAGATTCCTGAACTCCCAGGTCAAAGAGAACATATTCACAAGCAACCTGAAAGAAACAATTCAAATATCATGGAGCCACAGTCAGAATAATACAAGATCTAGCAGCTTCTACATAAAGGGATAAGAGGTTCAGAATATCTTATTCTATAGGGCAGAGGTACTAGGATTACACCAAGAATCACTTTTGTGGCAAAACTGAGTATAATCCTTCAGGCAAAATATGGATATTTAATGAAATAGAGGACTTTCAAGCATTGTTGGTAAAAAGACCAGAGCTGAACAGAAAATTTGACTTTCAAATACAAGACTTAAGAGATACAGCAAAAGGCAAATAGGAAAGAGAAATCAAGGGATTCAGTAAAGTTAAACTTTTGCATTTTTACATGGGAAGATGATGCTTGTAACTCCTAAGAACTATATCATTATTAGGGAAGCTAGAAGGAATAAATACCGACACAGGTCGTGAGTGTGAATTGACTACAATGAGATGATATCCAAAAAAATAAAATGAAGTGATAACATAATACTCAGTTGGATATAGAAATCTGTCTTACTGCACAGGAAAGTAAAAGAAGAAGAGTGTATGGAGAGACTGATAGAAGATTAGAGAAGGTGATGGTCAGAAACAAAAAACACTTTTGTTGAGAGATGGAGAGTGGAGAGAAATGTACAGTAGTCTAACTGTGAATGTCAATGGAACAAACTCACTCACGAAACAGAAGAAAGTAGCAATGTATTAATCGATGTACACATAAAGACTGATGCCAGTGAGAGAAGTGGTAATATCTTTGAGAAAAATATTTTTAAAATGAGAAGCAGAATTCTCTGTGTATGTCATGTTGGAGGTCTTCCACTTCCTACAACTTTCTGTGAATCAATATTGCTTCTGGTGACCTTGCACATATGGGTCTGAATCCTGGGAGCAGTGTTTCTATATTCTCTAGTGTGATCAAGTCATATTAAATATCAAGTATTGTCTGATACACATAGTGAATAGTAAATCAACTTCATTTATCCAAGCTGATATGAAACTGAAATGAGAGAAGTCATACAGGTTTGAATTTATCAGATAATACCCAGAGTTAATGAATTCTTCTTCTGGGAGCAAGATAGCTCAGCTGAAAGAGATCCCATAGTCTCATCCAGGAGGAATTTCCTGAAAGTCTGTAGTGTGTTAAGCTGTCAACAGGAACAAGATCAAGGCACCAGTTACTCTACATACTTATTTCTTCTTAGAGTCTTTCTCTCCCTCTTTTTGGGGAACTCTCCCTGGAAAGAACTTGGAATGTTGCGTGGCTTTCCTTGAAACCAGAATCTAAAAGAATAAGACCCTCTCCTTTCTCTACTCTGACCCTCACTCAGGCATGGAGTATTTAGTAATCAATCTTTACCAGTAAGGAGAGTCATAAAAATAGGATTAAAAGCTAGTAGAAATATATACTCCTTCTTTGGTGGTCCAAATCTTTGTAGACCCAGAACTCCCCTTTTCCAATTCTTCCTTTTAGCTAGTGGAATGTGTTTCTGACTCTCCCATAGTCAACACCTTCCTTCTGCCCGTAGTCAAGAGGAGACTGGGCCAACAAAACAATAGGAAAAATGAAATTTCCTGAGTGTCATCCCCTGCTGGAGAGGTGATGAACTTAAAATGTAGAGAGAGATGTATTTTCAGGCATGACCAATGTGGGAATTTGGTTTGTTGGACTATGAGTGTTTATAATGAAGAGTTCTCTTTCCTTATTTTTTTCTCCTCTTTTTTCATTAGAGGAGTAGTGAGGGACAGATTATAATGTTAAATTAATAAACCTCCTCCTCCTCTTCTTTCTCCTCATGTTCCTCTTTCTTTTCCTCCTCCTTCTCCTCCTCCTCCTCCTCTTCCTCTGTCTACTCCCCTGAAATCTTTCCCTAATGCCAAGGTTTTAAGTTATTTGTGTCAAGGGGAAATTATGAGGTCCAACTTCACTCAAGTTGTCAAGCCCCAGCCAGGATAGAGTCCTGGTGATAGATAGATAGATAGATAGATAGATAGATAGATAGATAGATAGACAGAAAGTTGAAGCCTCTGCCTTTGTTTCTATATATCATAAGCCATTTGGGGTTCCATATCTTACCACCTTCCCTTTCACAAATAATGAAGCATGCATCCTCAGACAGTTGGAATTGACACTATCCATCTGGTATAAGCATTTATTAAAACATAAGATACAAACATAAGTTTAAAAAAGAAAAGTTTTGAAACAAAGGTGTACTAACATTGGGAGGCAGCTTAGTGCTATGGATTAATTTTTAGATAAAGAATCAGTAGACTTGGGTTCAAATCATAATTCTATCAATTTCTATCCAGGTGACCTAGAACAAGTTTTGCCTCAGTTGACTTATCAGCAAAATGCCATGGTTCAACTAGATTCCAGAAAGGGCCCCTCCAACTCTAAATCTACATTTCTCTTCCATTACATTCATAAGCCACAATTTGTTTAGTCGTTATCTAAATAATAGTTTCAGATACTGTCTTTTGCATTTTGCTACTGTAAAAAGTGTTGCTATGAATATTTTAGTATATATAGGAACTTTCCTTTTGTCTTTGATCTTCTTGGGCAAAAAACACAGCAGAGCACTCACTAAATCAAAGAATATGAATAGTTTAGCAACTTTCTTTACATAATTTGAAATTGTCCAGAAATTTATATCAATTTAGAACAGCAATGTATTCCTACAGCAACTCCAACATTAGCAATTTTCATCTTTTACCATTTTAGAGATCTAAAATTCCATAGGCATTTGTTTCAGAAGAGCTAACTCTAGTCCACTTATAATCCTTCTCTCATCAGGACTGACTTAGGTTTTTTGGGGTTAGTTATTAGTCTAGATTTATGGATTCTCCTTGCTTTGGAGAAACTATAAAAATGACACAATGAAATTTCTTTTCAGTCTAGTTCTGAACTCCCACACTTCACCCCTGCCCCTTGCTGTTAATGTTCCCAACAATAATTAAAAACTCTCTATATCTCTGCCTCACACCTCCTGCCCCCCACCTTTGCCTTCTCTTAACTTTCAAAACTATTTCCCACTTAGGGATGCACACACAAATCAATATAGTAACAGTGACCATATAGTTATAGACAAAATCAGTTTCTTCAAAGAAAATGGAAAAATGGAAAAGAAACAGACTTTTATTGTACAAAGGTTGGTAAAGTAGATTCATGTTTCCCTAGAGAAAGCATGAGAAGAAAAAAGAAAGAAGAGACAGAATATGAGTATATGGAAATTGACAAGTCTGGTATCCACCACACAATGGGTGACAGCTCCTTTATTGCTCTGTCTGGCTTAGACACTGACTCAATCACAAAATCCTCATGTTGGCCTCAGAACATTCTTCTGGTAGCATCTTGGTTGAAGCCATGTCATCCTTGATTTTAATCTCCTCATATTCAGGCCAATGCATTAACCTGTCAAGATCTTTTTGAACCCTTCCTTTGTCATCCAGGGTGCTAGCTATCCTTCCTAGTTCTTTGTCACATGAAAATTTAATGATTATAATATCTGTGGCATATATAAGTCACAAAAATGTTAATCAGCACACAGTTAAGCACAGATGTTTGGAATATTTCACTGGAGGCTCCCTGCCAACTTGACTTAACCATTAACAACTGTACTTTGAGTCCCAGCCATTAAACCAATTCTAAAACCATCTATTTGTACTATGATGTAGTTTACATCCCAAATTTGATCCTCTTTATCTCCCCATACAGCAAAAACAAGTCAAAACAAAAAGCCCTCATTGTTATCCTAACTTTTCCTTGACAACTGCAGTTAATTCTGAGCTTTAGCGTACTCAATATTGTTTTGACAAGACCATGCAATACTTATATTCATTTTCTACTACTCAACCTTTCTTCAATTTTCTCTGTGTGCAAATATGTGCATATTTGCATATACGTATGTATATATGTGTGTGAATTTATATCTATGAAATCTAGATTGATTTCTGATATCCATATATATCTACATGCCTGCCTTCAGACAGCTCTCATTATTCTTCCTCACTGGAATTAAAATAATTCCCATTTCTATTTTCAAAGGGTCATTCTGGAGAGTTCCACATCTTTGTTGGGGGTGATTTTTTTAAATAAAATTTTAGTCTGTGAGATCTAGCATCCATCCTCTAAACCCCTTGGAATCTTTTCTCCCCAAGGTGCATAACAGACTATAGCCTTTCCTCTATCAAAGAATATAAGTCAGAGCAATGTCTTCTTTCCAGGATCTCCATCATTTCTTCTTTAGCAATGAGTTCCTCTCTGTAAGAATCAAATGCAGAATAGAATTCTCCCTTCTTCCTTCCCAAATCTTTGTGAAGGAAGTACTAATTCCCTCTTTCTATATTGGATATGAGACCTTTATCACAATTACTTAGTGCAAAGTTCCTCCTCCTGTCCCTAGTTTATTTATCTAGGCTACACTGATCTTGTTTTGCAAATGCTTTTCAATTTTGTGTAATCAAAATGATCGATTTTTTCTGTCATGATCTAGCAGCGGTCCTTTGTTTGGTTAAGAATTCTCATCCTATAGGAGGAGGATCTTTGCATTAAATATCTCTCATACAGACAGATCTGATATTCAAGATACCAGGGGAATTAAAACAAATGTGTAAGGCCAAAAACCATTCTTCAATGGATATGCTCAATGCTCAAAGAATATGAACAAACACTTTTCTCTTTAAAAAAAGAATTGTGAATTGTTAAAATCATATGAAATATTGCTCAAAGTCTCTAATGAGAATGCACATCAAAGCTCTGGAATTTCACTTCCCATTCAGAAAATTAGCAAACATTTTAAAAAATGGGAATAGTCAATTTTGAACTACTGTTGCAAAACTCATAGACACATTAATGTATTGTTGATTTTCAACTTGCAAAGAATTTGGAAGTATGCCAAGAAAGTAACTAAGTGATTTTAACTATACCCTTTGTTCCAGAGATCTTATTACTAGATATATGTACCATGCAGGTCAATGAGAAAAACAAAACATCATATACACAAAAATAACAGCAAGGATATAGAAAGAATGCATATGCCCATCAATTGGGGAATAGCTAGATGAACTGTGGTACACAAATGTGATGCATTAATCCAACGCTGCTGAATATGACTAATAAAATGTTTATGGAAAAGTGTGGGAAGTCTTATTGGAACAATGTGAATTAAACAAAGTTAAAAAAACAATAGTACAGTACAACACTGAAAACAACAGTAAGAAAACACTTGAATGCTCTGAAATTACAACCCCATTTGGTCACAAAGAAGACCTATATAAGAATATATCTCCCTCCAAAATATTTGCAATAACCAGGTATTATGAATGTGGAACATTATAAATAATGCGATTATTGACATGTCAGTTAGTTTTACTGGACCTTTTTTCCTTTCTTTTTTTATTTTTTGTTATAAGGGATAGTTCTTTATATGAGAGAGTGAAGAGATCGTGCAATAGGAGTGATATAAAAACAAAACATATTAAAAACCTTTAAAAAGTATGCTCTAGACATAGTTATAAAAGGAAACTCAATCTGTTTTCTCTCTGTTGTGAAGATGATTTGACATTTACATTTAAGTTATGATTGGAAACTTATTGTTGTTTGTAATATGAGATTTTATTGATACTGCTTTCCAGTTTTCCCAGTAGTGACTTTCAAAAAGGAATTTCTTCCCCAAGCAATTTATATTCTCTTGTCAGACCTTGGTTTTTTGAATTTGACTGCTTCTGAATTCTTGAATTTCTAGTCCATTCCACTGATATACCCTTTCTGTTAAAATCAGTATCAAATAGTTTTAATGATCACTGATTATAATATGTGAGATAAAAAAGTGCTATTCTTCTTTAAATACATTTAAAAATATTTTCCCCTTGAGATTCTAGGTTTTTGTTCCTCCAAATCAATTTGTTTTGTCTAGCTCATGTAGTTTGTTATAACATTTAATCTGTACAATAATATAGGTAGCATAGTTATTTTTATTATATTGACACAGTCCAACCAAGAGTAATAAATATTCCTTCAGGTTTTTAAGACTTTATTTCTTTAAAGGAGTATTTTGTAATTGTTTTTGTAGCCTCTTTGAGTTTTAATGGGACATATATTTGGTGCTGGAAATTCCTTCTGATGCCTAGCAGGGCTAGTAGCAATCCTAGGGTTTCACCAGCTTTAGTAACTTCAGCTGGGAATCAGTAGCACCAAGATCAACATCGAGACTACCAAAGACAAATTGCCTCAGTGCTAATTCCACATCTCATCTTTGGGTTCACTTTCCTCATGCATTATACTGGAATAGATAAGAATTTTCCCTTTCTTGACATGTCATGTCCTTTTAGAATAAGCCTCCATTTCAGTATAAAACAGCTAGTCATCTCTAATCCTTATCATTGAGCAAGGCCAACCAAAAGACCAACAGAATTTTACTTGTTTCTTACCCCTATGGCTAATGACAGACTAGGGCATTGTAAATTCTCTGCCTCTATTTTCCTGAAACACTATAAATTGCCTCCAAAACCAGTGCTTGATTGATCTGGTATATTTATGTGTTTTCCATTATACTACAGGTACCTTTTTCAGAAGTTCATTTATCAGATATAGATACACTTCTCTGTGTACCAACTGATTCTTCTTCCCATCTAGGCTTCTTAAAAAAAGGTAGAAAGTAAACTTGTAGTATAAATTGATATGAATTGGGGTTTCTTGATACAACAATTCATCTCTTCTTCTGATCATGGTATATATATTCTTTCTCTTTAGTTGTTTCAACATCTCCTTCCATTCTAGTTTCCAACAATGGAGAAAATTGTCTCCTATCTCTTAAGGAAAAGCACCTGTCGCTCTTCCAACTTCATCTTATTTTGAGAATAACTATGTTAGTTTGTGTTGGTGGTCATAATTTTTTATGTTAAATCAAAATAGGATAGGCATTCAAAGGTTAAATGTTAGGGAAACAAGAAGTTAGACTTTTATCTGTTTTTACCCAGATTTTGAGAATGGACAATCTGCTGGTATCTCTTTCCCTCTTTCCCTCTTCCCCATAGAAAAGTAGAGAACAAGGAAATAAATCATCAGGCAGTTAAAGGGGGAACATGTGGCCTCATAAATTCTCTTTAAAGGGCAAAGGGAAAGTGAAGAATTTTCCTGCCCTAGCAGTTTCACCCAACTTGCCTTCTCCTTCTGCTCCGTTCTTGGTTTCTACCTATTCATTTCTGCCACCTCCAAAAGGTCTAGGGAGAAGGACATACCTCTCTGACACTTCCATCAATCATATTTTTCTGCATGGATAGACAAGATAGCTCCCCTTGTTCTGTCTTCAGCCTGGTATCTTCCAATGATAAGTAAAGTGTCATAATCGTTGAGACCTCTGGGTAGTATCCGTAGAGTTTTCTATGTCTCACATAGAATTCCTGACAGAATGCAGTGGAGCTTATATATTTATAAATGTCTTGAATATGTCTTATAAAATATTAAGCTATTTTGAAATTATTTAAACTATTTTGAAATTATTTGAAATTTTATTTTCTAATATTTTCTCCTGAATTTTGTTATTGCCACATCAAAACAGATGATTTTTTTCCTGGCCTTATTTTTTTACCTTTGACTGAAGTTAGTACTTTGTTTGCATATTCCTTGGTATTTTTTAAAAATAATAAGTCACACTTTCATCAAATAGAGTTGGTTTTTTCTCCTCTTTTCTATACAATGCCTTTAATTTCATTCTCTTGTCTTCTTGTTAATGCTAGCATTCATAGAAGTATGTCAAATCACAGTGAGGAAAATAGGCATCCTTGTTTTATATACTTACTTAAAACTTCTAGTGCTCCATATTAAAAATAGTGTTAGTTTTTTTATTTTCAATATGTGCTTTTTATCACATTAAAATGGCTATTCTTTGCCTATGCTGTTTAGAGTTCTTAGCATAAATGAACATTGTTGTCAAAGGCTTTTTCTTGATGTATTGACATAATCATGTAACTTGATGTGTTTTTGTTTTTTAATATCATAAGTTGCTATATAGACAGTATTGTATGCTGAGTTTTTAAAGTTAAACTATACTGGTGACATCACTGGTATGAATCTGACTTGGTTACCATAAATAATAGCATTTTGGATGCATTGCTATAGTTTCTTTGCTAGGATTTTACTTAAAACTTTGGCATTGATATTCATTAGTGATATTGGTCTATAGGGTCCTCACTGCTTTATTCTTCCCTGATTTAGCTATTAGGACAGTAGGGATTTTGTTAAAATATTTTTCCCTCCAATATTCAGAAGAAACAAAGTATTAATCAATGTTTTAGAGCAGAGAGTCTTAACTTTTTATGTTGAAAACCCATTTGGTAATCTGATGAAGCCTATGGATCTATTCTCAAAATATTTCAATGCATCAAATAAAAAACAGAATTACAAAAAAATCCAATTATATTGTAATATACTTAGCAAAATATATTTGTAAAAGCAAACTAAAGTCGTCAAATTAACAATTGCTTTAGAGGCATCTAGTGGACAGTGTAGTGAATGTAGAAGAATTCAAATTGTGGTCCAGGCATTTACTTGCCATGTAGCCCTAGGGAAACCACTTAACCTCCATCTTATTTTGAAAAGTGTAGATACTAATATTACCTACATTAGAGGGTTGTTTAAAGATCAAATGGGAAAACATATGAAAAGCATTTTGTAAACCTTAAAGTGCTATGTAAATGCTATTGGTATTTCTTTTTCATGATTTTATAAAATTCAACTGTAAATTCATCGGAACCTGAGTTATATTTCTGCCTTTTTTTAATTTTTAAAATGTCATTTTAAAAGTTTTTTAGCAACTTTGAAAATCATAAAAAGTTTAATAAGCATTTATTTTCCCATCCTCTCACATTCTCTCCTTACTGAAAAACAACTACTAACCAACAAACCAAAATCCTTGTAATAAATATGCATAACAAACAGAACAAATCCCCACATTAACCTTGTCAAAAATGTGTATCTTCTCCATATCTAGTTCATCAGATATCTGTTATTCATTATTGGTCATGGTTGGTCATTGAATTGATCAGAGTTCTTAAGTCTTCCAAAATTATTTATTTTTACGATGTTGTTTTTATACTAGAAATTATTCTCCTAGTTCTGCTCAATTCACATTGTACTGTTTTATACAGATCTTTCCAGGCTTTTCTGAAACCTGCCTTCTTGTCATTTCTTAGAGTGTGATAATACTTCAATATATTTATATACCATAATTTATTTATTTATTCCTCTCATGATGGATGCTCCTTTATAGTATCCATCTGAAATGTTCACATGGACTATCTGTGTCCAATCTGTGGTAGAGCATTTTGAGTTCCAATTGGTTTGATCAGCTGCGGTTGGACACATTGTAACTTGACTCTTATCATAATGATGTCATTTTGGTCCTCTTCGAGAATGAAGAACAACTAACCAACCAGTAGTGGAATTACTGGAGCACAAGGAGTCTGTGTACATAGTTCACTGATACACCTATTTTTTAGCTTCATTCTCTTTCCTCTTAATTAAGGATCTAGTTCAATATTTGTCTTGTGAAAAAATTTTATTCATTTGTGGAAACTGAGAGGAAACCTCATTGTATTGTTTGAACTCAGCCCTGTGTGGCTGGGAAACTATATCACCTCTACCAGCTGCTTAGAGATTTTTGTTTTTTATCAATTAATCTATTTGTTTTCAGTTTTCTACAATCACTTCCGTAAATCTTAGATTTTTCTCCCGCTCTGTCCTCTCTTCTTCCCCCCTTCCTTTTCCCTCACTCACTGAGGCAGCGTACAATCTTAAATGGGTTCTGAACATTCATTCTTACTAAATACATTTTCACCTTAGTCAAGCTGCATTGACAAATTAAGATGAATGGAAGAAACCATGAGAAAAACCAAACCAAACCAAACCAAACCAAACCAAACCAAAACAAAACAAAACACAAGAGAAAATAATCTGCCTCATTCTGCAATCCAATTCCATAGTTCTTTCTCTGGATGTGGGTGGTATTTTGCTGCAAGAATCCATTGGGAATTTTTATGTCCTTGCGTTGCTGTGAAGGGCTAAGTCTACCAGAAAAATTCCTTGCCATTGTGATTGTTGCTGTGTGCAAAGTTCTCCTGGTTCTGTTTCACTCAGCATTGGTCCCTGTAAGTCCTTTCAGGCCTCTCTGAAGTCTTCCTGTTCATCATTTATTATAGCACAATAGTATTCCATTACATTCATATGCCACAACTTGTTCAGCCATTCCCCAATTGATGGACATCCTCTTGATTTCCAGTTCTTGGCCACCATAAAGAGAACTGTTATAAAATTTTTTGTACATGTGGGACCCTGTCCCATTTTTATGATATCTTTGAGATACAATCCTAGAAGTGATATTGCTGGGCCAAAGTTAATGCACATTTTTGTAGCCCTTTGGGCAGAGTTGCAAATTGCTCTCCAGAATGATTGGATCAGCTACGATGAATTAGTGTTCCGCCTCTTCCACTTCTTCTCCCACATTTATCATCTTCCTGTTTTTTCATGTTAGCCAATCTGATGGATGTCATGTGGTATCTCAGAGTTGTTTTGATTTGCATCTCTCTAATCAATAGTGATTTAGAGTATTTTTTTCATAAGACTATAGATACCTTTAATTTCTTCCTCTGAAAACTGCCTGTTCATATCCTTCGACCATTTATCAGTTGGTGAATGACTTGTATTCTTGTATGTTTGACTCAGTTCTCTATATATTTTAGAAATGAGGCCTTTATCACAGATGCTAGTTGCAAAAATTCTTTGCCAGTTTTCTTCTTCTCTCCTAATCTTGGTTGCATTGGGTTTGTTGGTATAAACACTTTTCAATCTAATGTAAACAAAATTATCTATTTTGCACTTCATAATTTTATCTATCTCTTGTTTGGTCAAAAATTTATCCATTCTCTGTAAATCTGACAAATACACTATTCCTTGCTCCTCCAATTTATTTATAATATCAATCTTTATACCTAGATCATGTGTCCATTTGGACTTCATTCTTGTATACACTATTGGGCATTGGTTTATGCCTAGTTTCCACCACACTGTTATCCAGTTTTCCCAGCAGTTTTGATCAAACAATGAGTTCTTTTTCCAGGAGTTGGGGCCTTTGGGTTTATCAAACAGTAGATTGCAATATTCATTGACTACTGTGTTTTGGGTACATAACCTATTCCACTGGTTTACCCCTCCTGTTTCTTAGCCAGTACCAAGAGGTTTTGATGATTGCTGCTTTCTAATACAATTTGACAACTGGTATGGCTAGCCCACCTTCCTTAGCATTTCTTTTCATTAGTTCTTTTGATATTCTGGGCCTTTTATTCTTCCAGATGAATTGTGATATCATTTTTTCTAGCTCTAGGAAATAATTATCTGGCAGTTTTATTGGTATGGCACTGATAAAGTAAATTAATTTAGGGTAGAATTGTCATTTTTATTATATCAATTTGGCCTACCCCCAAGCAACTGAGGTTTTCCACTTACTTAGATCTGACTTTATTTGTGCAAAAGTGCTTTGTAATTGTATTTATATAGTCCCTGGGTTTGTTTTGGGGGGTAGATTTCGAGATATTTTGAAATGTATATCATAGCTTTAAATGGGATTTCTCTTTCTATCTCTTGATGTTGGGCTTTGTTAGTAATATATAGAAATGCAGATTATTTATGTGCGTTTATTTTGTAACCTGCAACTTTGCTAAAATTGTTTATTATTTCAAGTAGTTTTTTAGTTGATTCTCTGGGATTCTCTAAGTATATCATCATATCATCTGCAAAGAATGATAACTTAGTTTCTTTTTTCCCTGTTCTAATTCCTTCAATTTCTTTTTCTTCTCTAACTGCTAAAGCTAACATTTCTAGTACCATATTGAATAACAATGGTGATAATGGACATCCTTGTTTCATTCTTGATCTTATTGGAAATGTATCTAGCTTATCTCCATTGCATATAATGCTTTCTGATGGTTTTAGGTAGATACAGCTTATTATTTTATGGGAAGCTCCATTTATTCTTGTGCTCTCCAGTGTTTTCAATAGGAATGGGTATTGTATTTTGTCAAAAGTTTTTTTTTGCATCTATTGAGATATCATATGGTTTCTCTTAGCTTTGTTGTTGATATGATCAATAAGGCTGATAGTGTTCCTAGTATTGAACCAGCCCTGCATTCCTGCTATAAATCTTACCTGGTTATTATGTATTATTCTTGTGATAAGTTGCTGTATTCTTTTTGCTAATATCTTATTTAGAACTTTTGCACCTATATTCATTGGTGGAATTGATCTATAATTTTCTTTCTGTGTTTTGACTTTTCCCGGTTTAGGTATCAGAACCATATTTGCATCATAAAAAGAATTTGGTAGCACTCCTTCCTCCCAATTTTTCCCAAATAGCCTATATAATATGGGAATGAACTGTTCTTTAAATGTTTGATAGAGTTCACTTGTAAAACTATCTGGCCCTGGAGATTTTTTCCTAGGGAGTTCATTGATGGCTTTGTACATTCCTTTTTCTGAGATGGGGTTACTTAAGTATTCAACTTCCTCCTCTGTTAATCCGGGCAATTTATATTTTTTAAATATTCCTCCATCTCACTTAGATTGTCAAATTTATGGGCACACAGTTGGGCAAAGCAATTTCTAATTATTCTTTTAATTTCCTCCCATTGCAGTTCACTTTTTCATTTTTGATACTGATAATGTGGTTTTCTTCTTTCATTTTTATATCAGATTGACCAAAAGTTTATGAATTTTAGTGTTTTGTTTTCATAAAACCAACTCAAATAGTTTAATAGTTTTCTTATTTCAATTTTAATAATCTCTCTTTTGGTTTTCAGTATTTCTAATTTGGTATTTACTTGAGAATTTTCAATTTGTTCTTTCTCTAGCTTTTCAGCTGCATGCCCAATTCATTGTTCTCCTTTTTCTCTGTTTTATTCATGTAGGGATTCCATGATAAAAATTTGCCTCTACGAACCACTTTTTTAGTATCCTGCAAGTTTTGGTAAATTGTTTCATTACTGTCATTTTCTTGAATGAAGTTGTTGATTGTTTCTATGATTTGTTGTTTAGCCCACTCATTCTTTAGGATTAGATTATTTAGTTTCCAATTAATTTTTGTTCTATCTTTCCATGGTCTTTTATTACATATAATTTTTGCTGCATCATGATCTGAGAAGGATACATTGACTATCCCTGTCTTTCTGCACTGGATTTTGAGATTTTTATGCCCTAGGACATTGTCAGTTTTTGTATATGTGCCATATGTGCCCCTGAGAAAAAGGTATATTCCTTCTTATCCCCATTCAATTTTTCTCCAGAAATCTATCATATCTACCTTATCCAGAGTTCTATTCACCTTCTTATCTTCTTTCTTGTTCATCTTGAGCTTAGATTTTCCAAGTTCAGAGAAGGAATGGTTGAAATCCCCCACTAGTATAGTTTTGCTGTTTATTTCTTTCTGTAACTCCCTTAACTTCTTCTCTAAGAATTTGGGTGCTATGCCATTTGGAGATTATATGTTTAGTAATGATATTGCTTCATTGTCTATGGTCTCTTTTAGCAGGATATAGATTCCCTCCTTATTTCTTTTGATTAGATAATTCTACTTTTGTTTTTTCCGAGATTATGTTTGCTATTCCTACTTTTTTTTACATCGTGTAAGCAAAATATATTCAGCTTCAACTTTTTACTTTTACCTTGTGTGTATCCCTGTTTCAAATATGTTTCTTGTAAATGACATATTGTTGGATTATGATTTTTAATCCATTCTACTGTCTGCCTCCATTTTATGGGAGAGTTCATCCCATTCACATTCACAGTTATGATTGCTATCTGTGTCTTTCCCTCCATCCCCTTTCCCCCCATTAATACTTTTAGTCCTTCTTTCTCCCTTTCCTTCCATAATAGAGTTTTAATTTGTTACCATCTCCTCCCTCAGTCTTCCCTCCAATCTTTCAGCCTCCCATACCTTTTATTCCCCTTTTCCCTTACTACTTATTTCCTCCCTTTTAGCCTCCCCTTACTTTTCTTCCTCCTTTTCCCTCCTACTGCTTATAGAGCTGGTTAGATTTCTATTCACAATTGAGTTTGTTATACCCTCCTTGGACCAAATCAGATGAGAGTGAATCTCAAATAGTGCTCATCCTCCTCCCCTCTTTCCCTCTACTGTAACATGTTTTTGTGCCTCTTCCTGTGATGTAATTTACCTTTTTCTACCTTCTTCTTTTCACATCTCCCATTACAATCCCTTCACACCCTTAAATCACCTTTTTATCATCACACCATTTAATTATACCCACTTCCTCTATCTATGCATACCCCTTTTAAATTTCATAGTGAATATACAAGTCTCAAGATTAAGAAGTATCATCTTTCCTTATAGGGATGTAAATAATTTGCGTGAATTGAATAGCAAGATCTGAACTCCCCCTCCCATTTACCTTTTTTTGCTTCTCTTGAGGCTTGTGTTTGAAGATTGAATTTTCTATTGAGCTCTGATCTTTTCATCCAGAAGATAAGGAAATCTCTTATTTTATTGAATGTCCATCTCCTTGTCTGAGATATTATGCTCAGTTTCACTGAGTAATTTATCTTTTGTTGTAGTCCCAGCTCCTTTGCCTTACAGAATATCATATTCCAATCCCACCAATCCTTTAATGTACAAGAAGGTCTTGTGTGATCCTGAAGGCAGTTCCTCCATATTTAAGTTATTTCTTCCTGGCTGCCTGCAGTATTTTCTCCTTCACTTGCTAGTTCTTGAATTTAGCAATGATATTCCTTGGTGTTTTAGGTTTAGGATCGCTTTCAGGAGCTGAATGGTGGATTCTTTCGATGACTATTTTGCCCTCTGGATCTAGGACTTTCCTTGATAATTTCTTGGAAGATATTGTCCAGGTTCTTCTTTCATCATGACTTTCTTCTAGACCAACAATTCTTAGATTTTCTCTCCTGGATCTATTTTCCAATCCAGTTACTTTTCCAATGAGATATTTACATTTTCTTCTATTTTTTCATTCTTCATGTCTCATAGAATCATTAACTTCTACTTACCTAATTCTAATTTTTAATAGATTGTTTTCTTCAGTAAATTTTTGAGTCTTCTTTTTCATCTATCCAATTGTCCCTTTTAAGGAATTATTTTCTCCAATTAGTTTTTGTACTTCCCTTTCCATTTGTCCAAATTTCCTTTTAAATTCTTCTATGATTTCTTTTTTTATATATTTAAAAATCATTGTTTGTTTTTTATAATTTGGCTTTTAAAATCATTCTTGATCTTTTACAAGAATTCTCTTTGGGCTTGAGATCAGTTCCTATTCACTTCTAAAGTTTCAGATGGGAGTACAGTCTCAGTGCTGACCTCTTTGGTATTCGTGTTTTGGTCCTTGTTCCCATAGAAAGATTCTATGGTCTTTTCTTTTCTGGTTTTGTTCTTGCTCCTGATGATTAACCTTTTCCTGGCCTTTAAAGTAGATCTCTCCTTCTGGGGCACAGGGGACTCTGTCCCTGGTTCTTGTGCTTAGAACTTGAGGCTTTGTGTATTGTGGCCTCTGGTTTTGTCAGCCAGATGCTAAAATGCTTCAGCTTACCTGGTGCTGAGCTGGCTGGTGTGACAAAACAGAGTCCAGGTGAAGTCTTTCTGAGTTTCTCTGCAGTTACCCTGTAACTACCTGCATTAAGTGTTAGGGAGGGGTGGTCTGGCTATCAGAGGTCTCCTTTCCTGAACTAGAGCATAGGAAATCTCAGTGGTTTATGAACCCTGTCTTCCTAGAGTCTTCTCAAATTTCCCTGGCTGTGCTGAGTAGGGCATGCCTGGGGTCTTGGTGTTGACAATTAAGGGTTCCATATCCCTGGGGCTCAGAATCTCCTTCCAGTTTGCTGAAGTGGTACTTTCTGTGACAACTCTGGTCTTACACTGGTTCCCTTCAGCCACAGCAAGAGGGACCTCTCTTTGCAATTTTTCTAATCTCTTTGGCTAAGAGACTGTTTACCCCTTCTACTAACCCCACAATTCCAGAATTTTTCCTGGGGAAATACTCTCTGGGTTTTTCAAGGTCAACAAATGAAAGGGTAGAGTATTTACAGATTATTCAGCCATCTTGGCTTTTGAAGTAGAATTGTTTTTCTCTTATAGCTCCTCTGTTAGTTGTTTTATAATCTGTCTTTAGGCATTTTGTACTTTTGCAGGTGATTAACCTGACTTCATTTTCTGCACTGGTGAGCTTTTCAGATAACTGAGACAAAATATCACCAGCCTGCTCTCCCAGACACTAAGGTTCACAATGATACTGAGAAAGCTATTTCAAGATCATTAAGATTGTGTTAAGACTTAGAGACTTCTGGTTACTTGCCTTCATCAGAAAAGCTCCTCCTATATACTGACTCTGCTTAACCTCATTCTGCAATGGTCTTGGAACTCTTATTATGTATGCCTCTCAACTGCTAAATAACGAACCACTTTTCCAAGACTGTTCTGTCTCCACCCTCATCATTGTCTAGCTCTAACTCAACCCTACCGGCATGATGCCAATTGACTGTGGGAAGATTTGTAACAACTAACAGTGAAACATACAGAAACAACATAAATATATTTCCTGCCCACAACAATATAAATGAAAAGGACTTTAACAGACAGCTAAACTCTGAATAATTGAAAAATAAGTGAAGGTCTCAGGAAAGAGATAATGAAAAATCCTTGCCTCTTTAAAGCAGCAAACTAATAGACTGGGGAAGAGTGTACATATTCTGTAAGATTCTGTGGTAATGACATGTTTTGCTTAATTGTTTTTCTTTGTCACAAGGGAGAATTCAATATAGATAGATAAGGTGGTGAAAGAATTTTCAGAAATTAGAGATATAGATATTTGGAGATAATATGGGTAGCTAAGCACAGCAGATAGAATGCTGGGTCTGGAGTTAGGAATACTCATCTTTCTGAGTTCAGATCTGGTCTCAAACATTTACTAGATGTGTGACCTTAGATAAGTCACTTAACTCTGTTGACCTTAGCTTCCTGATCAATAGCTCTGCCTATACATTAAATAAACAAGGTGACAACATACATCTTTGTCCTGTTCCTTTCCCAATCTTAAATCAATCAGTCATTCCATGCTCAGTTCTAACTACTGCTTCTTGGCCCACATACAGATTCCTCAGAAGTCAAGTAAAGTGATTGGTACTCCCATCTCTGAGTACCAATATTTTGTTGTGACTTTCCTGTAGTCAATGAAGTAGAAGTAGATTATTTTTCCTGAAATACTTGCTCTTTTTCTCTCCTCTTCACCAACAAATCCAGCAAATGTTGATAATTTGATTTTGAATTTCTCTGTCACTTCAAAAACCAGTCTATTCTTCCAAGAATTCTCAGGTCACATGTTGTTGAAACTAAGGTTGCTGAATCTTAAATATAAACTTGCTAGCATGTGAAAGGACAGCAATTATTCAGTAATTTGAACTTTCCCTGGCATTGTTTTTCTTTGGGAATCATGCATAAACTCATCTTTTCAGAAGCCTCGACTTTTATGTCTTTCCCTGATGGTAAGCATTGTTCTTCCTCATCCAAAAGGATGGGAGAAGATATCTGTTTACCAAGAAAATAACGTTCTATAGTCTTATTTTTTCCCTTTTTTTGGGCATTTTCCCAACCAGTTACTTGACTTTTGGGTTCTTTTTCAAGAGTAGGGTATACTCTGGGGACCTGTAAGATCTCAGTTCCTCCAAGGTGGCACAATCAAGTTTGTACACTGGTCTGGGAGCAACAAGAGATTTTTGTGCCCAGAATCTTAGCAGTTTCCTCTCCACAGCCACCTGGCCTCTAGTTTTGCCAGGCTAGCACTGGGGGTGGGGTGGGGTGAGATTCAGTCAAGTCGTGGGGGCAGGGCCTCCATTCAGTGGGAGACAAAGACCAGCTGCCTCAGGGCATCTACACAAGGCTGAGGTAGAACTCAGCTCTTTAGTGCCCCCAGGGGTTTTTATGATCCAGCTATGGTCTCAGGCTACTGTAGGGGCTGCCCTGAGAACTGCAGCCTGACTGATGTGAAGGCCCTTCTCCCTTTCTTGTCAGCTGAATAAACCCCATCACTGACTTTTGGCGCCTGTGGGTTGAGGGATCTACAGACTCTCTGCTGCTGGGACTGGGGATTCTGCGACTGGAGATTCCTCCCTGGAGGGCTGTTCACCAGCTGTGCAAGCACAGCCAAGGCTGGGCTGGGCTCCACGCTCGGAGCTCCGCTCTGCCTCCAGTGCAACTGACGTTTCCTGTGGGTCTTTCAGGTCACCCTAGGCTGGAAATCTCCTCCACTCTGTTGTTCTCCACTTCTGCTGCTCCAAAATTTGTTGAGAGTCCCTCTCTATAGGTGTTTTATGGGCTGTGTGGGGTCAGCCTCTCTATGTGTGTCTTTCTACTCCACCATCTTGGCTCCACCCCCCATAAACTCATCTTTTCAAATGCAGTGGCCACTGATAGAGTTTTTCAGATTTGCTATAGAAGTAACACTTATCTCACCCAAATATGGTTAAGAAAGAGCTTGATAAAATTTTAACAGCTAGATAAATTCAAATTATGGTTATTTCTAAAAATAATAATAAAAATAAATAAACCAAATGTCCTAACTATTTAATACTTAAAAGGAAATATATCCCAAATTCCCCTTTGTTCTGTTTCTTCTTTCACAACATGACTAATGTGGAAATATGTTTACACAATTGCACACATAAAATTTATATCAGATTGCTATATAGGTGTTATATCCACCTTTTTGAGGAGGCGGAGTAGGAGGGAGAAAAAATTTGGAACTCAAAATCTTATAAAAACTGAGCATTAGAAAACTTTTTACATATAATTGGAAAATGTTAAGGCACAAGCTCAGTTCTCACGTGAACGGTCTTGTGTCAGGTAAAGGTGAGGGCTTAACTGCTGAGCTCTCACGAGGTCCCCCGGAGAACAGCTGAGAATTGAGGAATGAGACACGAGTTATCCTGTTTTTTTCCTTATTCTTCTCAGTGGGAACTTGCTGGGGAGAGCATTCCACCCTTGAGATTGGTTCATGGTCTGAGCAGGTTTTGTTAATTGGCTAAGGAACTGAGAGCACACTGTCCACGAGTGAACCATGCAGCTGGGAAAGCTTAACTGGGGACAGAAAAGCCTGAGAAGCGGGGTTTTCCCCTCTCCTCAGGAAGGAGAAGGAGACTCCCTTGGGAAGAACTCGCTCTGCATGTTAACATGTAGCTTCTATCCGTAATAAAGCCTCTACCTCTGCTTCACTCTGGTGGTCTCTTCTCCCATAAGTACATCTGGCTGATCACCGAAGACCTGGCATAGGTAAGATGACCTGGCAGCCCACAGCAATTAGGCCGGACAGGACAAAGCAAAATGCTATTTACCAAAAGTAAAATAAAACAAAAGATAAAATAAAAAAGAAGCAATTAAGGTCATTTACTTGAAGGTAAATATTGAAGCTGAAACTTAAACACTTTGGCCACATAATGAGAAGGCAGGACTCATTGGAAAAGACTCTGATATTCGGAAAGATTGAAGGCAAAAACAAAAGGGGATGGTGGAGGAAGAAGTGGAAAGATAGTGTCATGGAAGCAATGAACATGAACTTGGACAGACTTTGAAAGGGGGAAAGATAGGAAGGTCTGGCATGCTAGGGTCCATGGGTCATGGAGAGTCAGACAAGACTGAATGATGGTACAACAAAGGTACTACTGGTATTGTGATTTTCATTTTACAGATCAGTAAACTGAAATTTGGAAAAATTAAGCAATATTCATATGACTAAAAGGCAAAATTTGAATCTAGATACCTCCGTTTCAATGCCCAACATCCTTTTTACCGTACCACTATGGTGCCTTTAGCATAATGTGGTTTACCAGTTTATTCCTCTTGATGGGTGGTATTTTGCTCCTGACTTATCAAAACCTCTACAACTCCTACTTTATGAATATTATTGTGGAATTCTTTAGACTGAGAGGGATGGCACTTCTTAGTTTGATGACTGTTGGTCAAAGATAGATGATCAAAGTGAAAGCAAAGACCTTTAAAAGCATTTAGGAGCTCTTAGGCAGGGAGTGCCTTTCTCACTATTGGAAACTGGAAGCCTGTGGAGAAGGAGAAGGCCTATTTGTCATATTCAGTAAGCAGTACTCTGAATCAACTTAGGATAGCTAAGAGAAGCATTTCTGAGGAGAGGAAGGGATAGACAAAGGGGAACTTAGTCAAGGGAAAAAGGAGGGAGGGTTCTGGAGGAGTTTTAGCCATGCAGTTGACCAGGTTTATTATTGGAATGAGAGAACATTCCCTGTTGAAGGAAAGAAGAGGTGGTCAAATGCTTTTACAATTGTTAAAGAAGTCTCTTTGATCTAAGTAAGAGTAGGGTTGAACTGACCATTTAGATGAAACTACAGGTGTCTCTTATTTAGGGACAGAAAACAGTTTTTACAACAGACGATGGTACCATCTGCTTTACCTTGTCCTTACATAGTTTGTTATATTTTATTTCTAGCTAAGTGAAGCTGGGGGATTTCCACTGTTAGTCTACGAAGATGTTTCAAAAATGACCAGGACTTTTGCTTTTCTTCTATAATACATCTGAAACATACTAAATTTGGACATTCATTTTATATCCTCATTTGTCTCTTTATTTCAGGTAGGTTTAATGTAGGATAATTTTCTCATTTTTTTGGACCATTGCAGTCTTTCTATCAATAATAAATCAACCCATTAATTACATGCTTAGGCTTATTTTTCATTTGTTTGTTTTTTCATTTTTTGTTTTGGCCAGGTATTGCATTTTGTTTTTGCTGGGGAGACCAGTATAAAGAATGAAATAATGCCAACTCCCAAGAAGCATTCATTCTAACATTAGAATCACCATGGACTTGTTTCTTTCTTTTCTTTGCCCCCATCCAACAATTGCTAAGTGTTATTGATTCTACCTCTTAAACACTTCTCAAAACTGGCCCCTTCTCTTCACTCACATGCTTGCTACCTTAGTTCAGTTGACTCCTCATTGACCCTCTAGTGGCAGTGGGGTGGCACAGTGGATAGAGCATTGGGCCTGGAGTCAAAAAGACAGGAGAATATATTTTTCTTAGACACTGAGCTAGTTGTGAGACCCTTTGCAAATCATTTAACTTCTGTAGGCCTGTGTTTCCTCCTTTGAAAAATGGGAATAATGATAGCATCAGCCCTGCAAGACTGTGGTGAAGATCAAATGTGGTAATATCTATAAAGCTATTAGCAGAGAGTTTGGTACAGAGTAGATTTTTTTTTTAAATGCCTTTTTCCTTCCTTTTCATCACTATAATAATAGACTTCTATTGGTCCCACTTTTTTTCTTTTAAAGTAGAGTCCATGAAACTTTTTAATGCACACAAAAAAAGCAAAGGATGTTTGAGCAGCTTGCTGACTGGCTGGTACATAGACAAATAAGGAAATAAGGTTCCAGTTGAGAGGGCCTCAGAGAAGAGAATTGGAAAGGCTGGTGTCTCTTCAGAGCCATGATATGTCACAGTTTTAGGAGCCTCAGTGTACACATGTTTTGGGAAGCTCAATGACTTCGTGTACTTGGGGTGCAGTGGCTGCTTCTTCAATCTTGGAACAGAGGATTCTGGAGACTTCAGCATCCGCAACAGCTCTGAGTTGTTAGTCTCCAACAGCATGCCTGTAATCATGCCAGCCAGCTGAGCATGCATCCAGTAAATGAGTGGGTAGAGTCTGTCAGCAAGCATCTGCTTCTGTTCCTGGGGTGGAGCTGAGGCCAGTATAGATATTCAAGATGCCCTTGAATATACACAGCTGAGTCATTACCTGATGTGCATTAGGCACAGTGGAGAAGTAGTGTATGATGGTGTAGCCCAGGGAGGCTGGACACTCAGTTCCCATAGTCTGGGTCCCAAGATTGACCACTCTCTGCATGTGGGGCCCTACCTGAGGCATTTGAGTAGAAGCCTGCCAGCCAGTGCTGATGTTGGAAATGGAACTACAGGATGTGGACCTAGGAGAGATGCTGATCCACCTTGGAGCGGGCTGAATGGGGGCCACGATGCTGGGACTATAGAAGGGTGCTTGGGTAGGCAACCGCAAGATTGCAGTTACCTGGAGGATGGCAGGCAGGAAATAATTGGTGAGTTAGGGAAAGATGGGGCCATTTATGTTCCAGATGACAGAGACGCATTGCATGTACTGGTTGGTGAGGATAGTCTTTGGCTTGTCCTCTTTTTGGGCCAGGGCCACACAGGGGCTTGGTGCTAACAATCAGCCTGTTCTTCTCTGTCTTTGCCTTTGTAGCCTCTTCTGGGGAGGAAAAACACAAAGCCAAACTCCTTGCTGTGGCTCCCCTCTGTCGTCACTTTGGCACTGGTGATCATGCTATATGGAAAGAACTCTTTATGCAGCTTCTCATCAATGACATCATCCAGATTCTTCACATGTAGATTCATAACCTGGTAGTGGTTCACCCTCTCCTGCTTTATGTGCTCAAATTTATGTGTCAGCTAAACTGTCCTCTGTCTGTGTCCTCTTGCAGGCAACATACAGGACCCCACCCCCAAGCTCCTTCCCATCCATGCTGCTCACCACTTTCTGTGCTTTCTCATTCTTCTCAAAGTTGACAAAACCAAAGCCTTGGCAATGGCCATTTTCATCAACCATCACCTTCATGCTTAGAGTCTTTTCAAACTGGGAGAAGAATTCCTGAAAGCACTGATCATCCACATTTTCCCTTGAAGTTCTTGACACAGATGTTGGTGAATTTCAACACTCATGGCCCCAGCTTTGCCTCACTTTCCTGCTGAGACTTGAAGTGACCCATGAAAACTTTCTTGTCATTAAGTAGCATCCCATTCATAGTGTGGATTGCTTGGTTTTCAGCCCCCTGGGTCTCAAAGTAGATGAAACCAAATCCTTGGGAGCTATTCTCATCACACACTACTTTACAAGAGAGGATATTCCCAAAGGCAGAGAAGGTATCATACAAAGCCTTGTTGTCAGTGGAGTCATCCAAGATATTGATAAAAATGCTGCCAATTCCTGATTTCCAGAGCCCAGATCCTATTGGGATGGGCCTGCCTTGATTGCCTCAATGTTCATGGAGTTCAAGGCTCGTTCAGTGTCTGCAGGCTGCTGGAAGTTGATGTAGGCATAACCCAGGGAGTTGTACATGGCCATGTTCCAGTGCACAGGGATGGATATGATGGGCCTCATGGCTGAGAATTTTTTGTATAGCATAGCTTTGGTCATGCAGGGTTGCAGGTCACTCATATATAGGGACACCAGGGAGCACCTGGGGCCACTTGCATTCATGTTTCAAGGAGAGGAGAGTTATGGTTTTGACAGCATCCTTGCAGGAGCAAAGACCCGGGCATCCAACCATGTAGGAATGGACCCCGCTTCTTAATCTCTCCATTCTCCAGTGGATTTTTAACATAGGTACCAAATTAATTCTCCTAAAACTTAAGTCTGGTCATGTCACTCTTCTACTCACAAATATCCATTAGTTTCCTACTGACTCTAGGATATAATACAAAATTTCCAGGTTAGCCTTAAAAGCCTTCCAGAGTATGACTTCAACCTATTTTGTTAGACATAATTAGTAGTATTCCTCTACATGCATGTGAATTCCAACCAAACTAGCCTACTATTTCCCAGTCTCAAAATTCTATATCTCCTCTTTCTTCTTTGGAACATGTGACATCCAACCATCAACAAATAAGCATTTATTATGTGCCTTCTACCTGTCAGACAGCGAAAATGCAGAAACAAAATGGAAATATCTGCCACTTTCAGAAGTATCAGAAGATTATGTTCTATATGTATGTAATGGTGATAAAACAGGTATTTGCTTGGCCAAATATACAGCATACACACAAAAACAGGCTTTCCATATGACAGATATATATGTCAAGACAAGCAAAGATGAGCAGAGAACAATGGCTCTGGTTTATCTTTGTTCTGACTTAAAATCATTTGTAGGCTAAACCAAAAAGGAATTTAGGATTATTAAAGTATCTATAGGTCAATCAAGTGGCACAGAGAAAATAGCACAGGTGCTGGAGTAGGGAAGACTCATCTTTCTGAGTTTGAATCTGACCTAGACAAGTACTAATTGTGTGACCCTGGGCAAGTCACTTAACTGTATTTACCTCAGATCTCTCAACTGTAAAATGAGCTAGAGAAGGAAATAGCCACCCACTCCATATCTTTCCCGAGAAAACCTCAAATGAGGTCACAAACTGAGTGTCAATATGTGTGCAATTTAATATGTTTACTACCTGACTGATAGGGCTTTTGATAGAGAGAACACCCAGGTGAAGAAATTTCTTCTACTAATGTAGGCTAACAATATTTCTGCAGGTTTTAGTCTTAGAAAGTGGTTTAGCCTTGGGGCACTAAAAGTTTAAATGAGCTTCCCAAAAGTGGGACTTCAATCTTCCTGGATTTGAATTCAACAGTCTGAATACTTATGCTATGCTACATCTGTATTGCCTAGAAATGAATTTGTAAATTGTAAGTGATTATATAATATGAATCATTATTATCATAACTATAGTTATTGGTGTCCAGTGCTCATACCTATACCTTTCTTTTACAGTCTGAGCACTGAGACTGTCTAGACCAGAGGTTCTCAAACTTATCTGGTTTACCACCTATTTAAAAAAAAAGTTACTCAGCACTCCCCACCCTCAAAATCTACTTTATTTAACCCTTGTTTTTTTAAAATTTACATTATTTAAAAAAATAAAATATTTTAGAAATGATTCATATTAAATTTAATAATTTATTACAAATTTATGAGTTTTTTCTTGCATTGAAATTTTGATAATACAATATTGAGCCATATGATCATACAGTATGTATTTTAAACAAATTATAGATGTACATATACATATTCCTGTGGATGCATGCTGAACTTCCAGGAAATGTGCATCAAGCTCACCTGCCAACACTTGCCTGTTAAGACTTGTGGGCAGACTTGACCACTGGTGGGTTATAACTTGCATTTTGTGTGTTTATTTGGAAAATAATGTAAGCACCGTGACTTTAACTTTGTTATACAACAGGTGAAACATGTAGGAGCAGTTTTTCAAAATTTTCTTCTTTTCTCTTCTTTCCTTATGCTCCCACAGTCCCCTTATTTTTATTCAATGCTCCCCAATTGAACCCAAGGCTATTACCGCCCCCTGGATCATTTCAGCACCTCCCAGAATGTAATATTGCCCACATAGGGAACCTATGGACTCCAGACTCTTGTTCTCTGTCATTTTGTACTCTATTCCTTGACTCTGTGAGTCTTTTTATTATGATTTTTTGGCCTACATATCATACTACTTTTTTGCATCTTATTTTAGCAAAGTGTTTTGTAAGTATTTAAATGCTAAGTATTTGACTGATCCACTATGGGGTGGAATCATGAGCTCTCAAACCACTATTTAATGAAAGATCCAGGATATCTATCTTCCCATTTCCAGTCATCTTGCACTCATTTCAGATTTCTCCATTATCATGTCTTTGTACATGTACCTTCCCCTCACATTCCTTTTGGATTTTGTCTTTCCCATTAGAATGTAAGTTCCTTGAGGGCAAGAACTCTGTATATTTTTCATATTCATAATCCAGTGTTTAGTATAGTACCTGGAACATAGTAACTTCATAAATATTTATTGACTGGCTGTCTTGCTGAGCTTCTGTTTTTGGTCTATTCTACTTAAGCCTGTTCTTTTACCACTGAAATGAGAGTTTAACCATACTTGCCATTAGAAAACAATCATTCATGAGTTAGCAAAAGTAATTTTATGATAATGAATAGGGGGAAATCTCAAGAAAATAAATGAAAACCAAATGGCCCTATTATTGAGCAATCCATTAATAAACATTTATTAAATGCCTACTATGTACCAAGTACTGTGCTAAGTTCTGGGGATATAAAAAGAGACAAAAAGTCAGTCTTTGTTTGCAAGGAGATTAGAATTAAATGGAGTAGACAACATGTAATACACATACACACACAAGCTATATGCAGTATAGATAGGAAATAATTAACAGAGAGAAGACGCTAGAATTGAGAAGAGTTGGGGGAAGACTTCCTAGAAGGTGGAATTTTAGTTTAGACAATGGCTCAAACAAAACAATGAACATTTTAAAGATAAGTTACACTTATTTTGTTCTCTTTGTTTCAATAACTTTGGATTCATTTCAAAAGAAAAAATAGATAAGAGACAAAAATCTCTACATGGTACCTTTCCATTCTCTTCCTTTATCTCCTTTTCCACATTTTTTTCACCAACCTTTGGCACAAAGTATTTCAAACAGAAGGCTATCTACCCTATCAATCATTCTCATGCCTTAGAGCAAAATTCTGACTCAAATTTTTTTCTTCAGAGAAAAACATAGAGAACTGTCCAAGCAAAAGGCATATATCACTTCCACACAATACAGGTCCACAACTGAGTAGAGGGCAGCAGACGTCCCAGCATTGCAATCGATAGGCTGACACAGAGTTATAACAATACACTGCAGTGGCTATGGAAACCAAAGCCTTTTTAAGGGCATCCTTACATCTTTTGTGGATTTTCAAGAAAAAAATGCAAAACACATTCTGGATCAAGATACTATTTAAGGACTATGTAAGCAAGGTAAGAGACATAAAACTATGTCAATATATAATGACAGGGGATATCACACTATGTTAAGACCTTGCCAAAGCCTATGTTACAGGGTGATGTACTCGGAGAATTAGCACATGACACAATGGTTCAAAGAGAACCTAAAAGATACAAAACAGATATTCATGAGTAAGTGACCTCCTGCCTGATGAAACCTACCTAAAGTATTTACTATTGGGAATTGAGGACCTTCAAAGGTCATTGCTTGCAGAAGAGTAAACTGGCCCAAGTTGCATATTGAACAGGCCAAACTTCTGTGCTGATCAGTAGGGAGATGGGACATGGAAACAGCCCATCAACTTCTAGCCTGGGTGAGATAATAAGGAGGAAGAGGAGGAAGAGAGAAAGTAATAAGTATTTATATAGTGCCTATTATGTATCAGGTACTGTGCTAAACACCCTTTACCCCCTCCCCCAAAATCTCATTTTCATCACAACAACCCTGCACGATAGGTGCTATTATTATCCCCATTTTGCAGTTGAGGAAACTGAGACAAATAGCAGTTAAATGACTTTCTCAGGGTCCTGTACTTAGTAAGTGTCTGAGGCTGGATTCAAACTCAAGTCTTTCTGGTTCCAGGCCCAGTGTTCTATTCCCTATACCACTGGCTGCCTCTGCAGAGAATTAAAGTTTCCAGGGGAAGTTGTTATTACTTTTATTTATCCTTTGTTTTCAAAGAAAACCAATGACATCACAAACAAGTGATATTTTGGAAAAGTTTATGGAAAGCCATTACAGAATGGTCTGAAGCTTAAATATGAAATATTTGGCAGCCAAATAATGAACTACTTTTCTTTTCCAAGGAGCCAGAATTTAGTCTAGGACTTCAAAAGAACTCAGAGTTCTTGAAGCTTTGTGGTATTTGGGCCAGTATGATGTAGTTGTGTCTAGCCGGAGGTGGTGGGGAGTGATGAGGGAAGAAATCAAATAAAATTTGAGACCTAGTGTTGGGAAAATGGGATTTGAATCCCACATCAAATTCTTATTAGCTGAGTAATTGTATGAAAATCAGAATCTCTGTAGGCTTAGGTTTTATAAAGTGTGGAGAGCAATAGTTACAATATTTACCTTAGGGTAATTGAGAAGAAAGCACTTCGTAATTTTAAACCATAAAAAGTATGTTATTACATCAAATACTTTGAAAAGAATCTTTGGGGGAATCTACTCCGTACTGCAGGAGTCTCTTTGCCATTCAGTCATTTATTTCATAAGCAAACATTTATTAAACCCCCTATTATGTGCAGAGCACTGTGTAAAGCACTGAGAATGTAACATTAATATAAAACACAGTCCTTGCAGGCAGCTAGGTGTTTCAGTAAATATAGTGCCTGGTCTGGAGTCAGGAAGACTCATTTTCCTGAGTTCAAATCCATTCTAGAATGTTTACTACCTGGGAAAGTCACATAATCCTGTTTGCCTTGGCTCCTTACCTGAAGAATGAGATGGAGAGGGCAATGACAAGCCACTCCAATATCTCTGCCAAGAAAACCCCAGATGGGGTCACAAAGAGTTGAAAACAACTGAAATGGCTAAACAATAACAATCTCTTTCTTAAGAGACCCAGCAAAGCTAGAAATAGTCTAGTAATCTAGGTCCTGAGACTGGATCATGAAGGAGATTCTAGAAGGGTTGAGAAAGGGCTCCAATTTTTTTCCATTTAATGTAGACAGCTAAGATCTAAGTAAGGTAGGGGCAGCTAGGTGGTACAGTGAATAGCACTGGCCCTGGAGTCAGGAGGACCTGACTTCAATCTGACCTGAGTTACTTGAAATTTACTACCTGTGTGACCTTGGGCAATTCACTTAACCCTGGTTGTCTTGCCTCGCCCACTCCAGAAAAAAAAAAAAAAACATTTAGGTAAGGTAGATTTGCTGAGGAAGCAAGTATTTTTCCTGGAATATAGCATTTAGGTTTGTAGAGTTGCCATGTCTGAGTTAAACGTTTCCCCTTATCTCTATATATCAGTCAGTCTTTTTGTGTTGTGTATAATTCATATTTTCAAGTTGTTGCCTTTTGTCTCTTTCTACCAAATTTTCTTCCAGTTTCATATTATTTTGGCCCAAAGCTGTCTCATTCTTTCCCTTTCAGAGCCCTTGCTTCTTTGGAGAGATTCTCAAATTTCTCTTCCAATTTCTGTACCTATTGTTTATCTTTTAAAATTCTATTTTGAGAGATCTAATTTCAAAACTAATTAAATTTCCAATTTTTGCTTTTAAACCAGTTTTTGATGAATCAGTTTTGAACCGTTCTGGTATTTCATGTTATTGTTCAATGATCTCTGGAGAGTTCTGCAATTTCTCTTTTTGATCAGGGAATCTTGGCTTATTTTCCTTCTTACTATAAAACCCATTCGTTGTTTTCCGGACTTTAATTGAATTTTCATTCATTTTTCCTTCTGCCTTTATGAATATCAGTTAGTTTAGTTATGAACTGGAACCATATCAGGAATTCTCCTTTGGACTTTTGATCTCTTTGCTTTTCTTCATTCAAACATATGTCTTTGCTATTGCTAGCATAGATCTTCTAGAGGTTGGATATCTTAAGAATTCTCACAGTTGGGTCACTCATCTCAAAATATTAGGGGCTAAAGTCTAACTTTAGTTGGATACTCTCTTCCCTTTTCCTTAGTCAAAAAAGTACCTTTCCCTCTAGTTTACTTTATGACTCTGATGTCTTTTGGTCTCAACTTCATTCATTTTGCTGTTTCTTTACGTAACTATATAGAAAGAAGTATTGTTATCTTTTGTGGTAGTAGATCATTTTCATGATGGCACTGCCATTGAAAAGTCAGATAAGTGTTAACTAGGAAACCAAACCCTTGACTTAGCCTGTTGGAAGAAAAATTGGAGAGAATATAATAGTTCTGTGACACCACATGTGTTTTCCATAAAAATACTCTTTGTGACATTTCTAGGGACAATATTAGGTTGGCTCTTTCACTGATCTGAATGTTTGTGGCATTTTTTAAAGTTCTAAATAGTAAGACAAACAAGACGCTGTTTGAGTTTGATTTAGTAACAGCGTGCTAACTAAATGGGATAACCAAATAATCTTAGGTGCCTAGAAAGAAAGAAGGAAAAAAAGAAAGTAAGAAATTTATAATCCCAATGGAGCAAGTTATTCAAAACAATAATGAGATAAAGAAAAAGAAAGAGAAAAATACCAAGCCTCCCTAATTCAGACAAAACTAAGATATAATCATCCATGCACAACAAATTAACTTATGTATAGGAAAAGATGTAAAATCTTAACTACTGTATCTCTGCTAAGCAAAACTTATCATAAATCATTTCTTAGGAATGACATTTGCTGTGAAAATTTATACAGCTTTCCAATTTTTATCACATCTTTTGTCTCCAGAAGGCATTTCACTAACAACTTCTTTCCCTTGTATTTTAAACTACATCCTGATCTGTTTGATGTGTACTTATTTGGATGATGTTTTAAAAAAAGACTACCTATATCAGAATGAGAGAGGCAAAGGCAGACAGAATAAGAAAGATAGACACACAGGAAGAGACAGAAAGGAGAGACAGACGGACAGATAGAGACAGAGGCAGAGACAAAAAAACTGATAGACAGACAAAGGAAGAGACCAAGAGGGAGCAGAAAAGAAGGAGAGAGGGAAGAAAGAAGGGAGATATGACTTTAGAGACAGGAATACCTAGGTTCAAGTCTTACTTTTGACATATACTGACTGTGTGATGTTAGGCATGTCATTTAAACCTTTAATGCCTCTAGGAAACTCTGCAAGATTCTAAGTTGTGAAGAATGTACCCAAATGCATTGGTAGGTGAAAGTCCTAACCAGGTGTGCCCTCTAATCTTGAAATTACAGTTCCGATGAAACAAAAACAAACGAGTAGAATCACAGAATAACACAAAATTGAAAAGGGCTTCAGAAGTTACCTAGTCCAATTTATGACTGTAAGGGAAGTGTTTGTAGAATATTTGACAGCTTGTAAAGGGAAATTGACAGTAATGGGAACACAACTTATTTATGAAATCAATCTATTCCACTTTAGGCCTCCTCATTTTTTGGAATTTTTCCCATTTAGCTAAAATTTATCTTTTCTAAGCTAATTTTTAATTGATAGCTTTTTCTCTTTGACTTTAAAAAGGCAAACTTTAATCACTTTAATTATTTTGACATGATAATGTCTCCTCAAATTCTTCTCTTTTCTAGGATAAACTTCCTTAGTTTCTTCACCTATGGTCTCTACTCAACTGACATATCTTGTTTAGCTTCTTTGTGACGTGTTATATTGCCAGTGTCCTTCTGAAGTTTGAGGTTTAGTGGGGAATAAAGTGGGATAGTATGGAGTATTGAGAGACTTGAGGGGGAACGAAAGGAGTTAGCCATATAACCACATTAGAAAGTCTTACAGCAGATAATTTTAATAGGCCCTAACCCTGCACTGATTTAATTTCCTAGAAAGGAATAAGGTCTTTTAGATCAAGCACTCAAAGACACTAGTGTATAGTTTCTCAAATTCTTAAATGAGTCTGTCATTCTTTCCATGTAGATATTTCTTCTAGTCATTCCAACAACAATCCATTCATACATTCCCATTCTATGTGAATTTTGCTCATTTTCTCCAAATTTCCTACAGTGGTCCAGTCAAACTATTGGTAGCCTTCCTTGATTTCTTTTGATGTCATAAGGATAATATGGGCACATGGCTTTTCCATTGGTTATCTGTTGGACTTACTATATGACTCAGCACTCTTTTTTCCATCTTGTATTTCTCATATTAAATCCTTTAAAGTACTTATTCTTAAAAGATTTTTGTTTGTTATGTATTGAATCCTGTTCACACCCAATATGTGCCTCTTCATTGCTCTTTAAAGATATTTATTTTTGATATGTATATATTATATGTATATATATAGGATTACACACATATACATATGTATATGTCTATATATATATGTATATATATATATATATACACACACACATATATATGGAGAGAGGGAGAGAGAGGAATGAACTTTATCCTTATAGTAATTTGTCATAATCTAGGCAGTAGACATTTATTCACTTCACTTTTTCAAAGTGAATGGTTAGGCAAAACTCTTTTTTTAAAAACTCTGTCTTGCCTGATATTCATTAGAGGGTTTTCAAATAACCTTATCTCTCTTATATAGTTCAAAGAATCTTCAGTAATGCTGATGTATGTGTGAGAGCTATCTTATGGGGGGAAAAGCCTTTAAAGCATTTTGCTTTACTGAATCAATATTTTTTTATGGTCAACAAACTGTAGTCAGTGGAATATTGTATTCTCTGCATCTTTTCACTTAGTTATGAGATGTTAGAGATGTGGTTTATTATGGAATACAGCTTGTGAAAATCTTCCTGTTCTCTAGCAATACCCTCATTAAGAATGCCCTAACTACATGTTCAGCTAATTATCGTAAAAATTTATGTAGATGAAAAGTAGTCAAATAGGTCAGTAGCTTTTGTTGTTCTCTTAATTTTCATCCCCCACCCCCTTTCTCCAGTGATACTGAAATTTATTTTTTTCGTCTCTTTAGTATCTTCTTCTTCTTCTGAAACTTTATGCCCATTCTCTCAAAGCTCTCCAACGTCAACATCACAAACATAGGTTAGAGTTTCCAGAAGTCAAACTGTCATTTAATTATAACTTCTGGAATATTAAAATAAAATATCTGATAGAAATTTAGGCTTCTTAATGGTTAATCTGATACTTAACCAATCAAATGTAATAATGATCTCTGAGTATGTTTCCTACCTACTCTATTAGACTGTAAACTCCTTGAGGATAGATAGCGAAAAGTACTGTCTTAAACTGAGTGATTTCCACAGAACTAAGTTCAGTGAACATCATAGGCAGAACTCAATCAATATTTGTTGAATGATGCATAATAAAGGAATGAACAAGTAGATGAATGACTTTGAGAACCTGATTAAATTCCTGTGTGGCATAATCATCTATCATACTGACAAGACAAGCTGATTAGCGCTCAGGTTCAAATCACAGGGTTTAGAAAATGACTATAAAAAAGAGACTTATGTTTATAGTATGAAGCATGATTTATTGTAGGTATACAGGAATAGGAGTCACCCAGTACCTCCATCAGCAACAGTGAGTTTATTTCATTGTAAACCTTCTCCTTTCTATTGACTGAACAATCATATTTCACCTGACTCCTCTTGTGGGTCAAGAATGACTCAGGCCAGTGCAATGGTTTAGGCTCAGCCTTAAAACTAAATGATGTACTTTTAGGAAATAGAATATTTGACAAAAGTAGAATACTCAACAATAGCATGGTCTTCTAGACCATTTAAGTCTCAAGGATGATTTGATGGCCTTCTTGTGAAAAAGCAAAACAAAACAGAACAAAAAAACTAGTTCATGTGGAATAGAACTTCCAGTCTTACTGTCATGGGTAGAAATCAGATATTGTTGCTACCATTTTCTACCCCTTTGTGGCAAGGTGTTAAAGGTCTTCTAATCTAGAGAATCATCTGCCTTTTAATGGATTTAAAACCTTGACCTTGAAGAAAAGAGAAGTCCGGCATAGGTAAATCTAGAAGAGGAGACACATACACATGTACATAAAGACTGAATGCCCCAAGGAACAAAGACCAGAAATGACAGAAATATTCTCACCAATAACTTTCCCTTCCCCACAACTTCCTTGAAGAACCTTATTCTATATCTTAACAATTTGAAGTATAAACGAATATAGGTGTGTGAGTTTGTGGTGATTCTGTGGGTAGTTCTCGATGCATCTCACAATGTATAGTGATGACAATAAGCAGAAGCAGAAGAGAAGGAAAATCAGAGCCTTGGTGTGGGAGATGGTACTCCTGACATGACTGATGATGGTTGTTGTCCTTTGTTCTTGAAGAGGATCAAAATGACATCACTATGCAAGAGTTGTGTATCCAACTATGGCTGATCAGACCAATATAAGTTCAGAATGTTCTACCACTGGTTGAGCACAAATAGTTGGTGTGAACATCTGGGGTGAATACTCTAAATTCGTGCATACTGCATTTCTTTTGAGCTGTTTCAGTTCTGCTTTACTCATAGAGCACACTGCACCTTCTCTGATGTGGGCACACCGTGATGAGCAGTCCTGTGTTAGTGTCCCCCATGTCACACAATCCCAAAGTTCTTAAGACAGACCTTGAGAGTGTCCTTGTATTGCTTCTTCTGACCATCTTGTGAATGATTGTCCTGTGGGAGTTCTCTAAGTGTATGTTTTGCGTTGGAACAACATGGTCAGCTCATCAGAGTTGGGCTCGCTAAAGCACAGTTTGAATGCTTGGCAATTTAGTTCTTTGATACTGTTAGTTGTGAGGGCTTATGGAAAACTATGTCAACATTTGGTTACCCAGAGAAGTTCATCAGCATTGTACATCAATTTCATGACTGTGTGCTGTAGATAAGCGACAATACTCTTGTGCCTTCACCATTGAAATGAAACAAGTCTGTGCGCTTGCTCCCATTTTTTTTTAGCATGTTTTCAGTCATGTTATCAAATACTTTCAATGAGGGTGAACACAAAATCAAGATTGGTTGCCACATTGATGATAAATTCTTCAACTTGCAAAGGCTACAAGCCAAAACCCAAATGGAGGGAGTGTTGGTGCATGATTTTCTATTTGTGAATGATGGTGCACTCAAGGCAGCCTCTGAAGCTGAGATGAAACAAAGTATGGATCAATTCTCTGCTGTCTGTGCTAATTTTGGCCTAGTAGTTAACACCAAGAAAACACAAGTGCTCACCAGTCAGCCAGTATCACACTATACACTCCTGACATAGTCATTTTCATCATAGGTTATGTTCAGCTGTAGTAAGTTAGTTAAGATGTTGTAACCCTTTTACATGCAACTTATCCTAGTCTTTGAGTCTATTTCAAGATTCATCCTCCATTACTCAATATTTCCTGGCTCACCAGTGAGAAGAACCTTATCTCTGAGATTCATTTTAAGGTTATTATACCAAATCTTTGTCCCTTTACGGACCTCAGATAAGGGAGTACTGCTATGTCTGGGAGTTCAATAAAGACCATTCCTTACCTTTATTCAGGGACTCAGGATTGCTACTAATTTAACCAAGAATTTCCCTTTCTTCTAAGTAAATAGTTTTAGATCCTCTGAGTCATTAGAAGATAAGATAATCTCTAACAATAGTTCCTTCATTGAAGGAACCCTCCTTGTGAAGCATCTATTCAAATTACCTTAGGGAAAAGGAAACATGCCAATTAAGGGACATCTGAACCATTTCCTTGGGATATATGAAGCTCTCTGAGTGAATAAGGACCTAGAGGTCCCAGTAACAACCTGTTGATGATGGAATAAGGAGAGGCTAGAGTGGGTTAATCATTATAATCCCTAAAGTTGTGAATCCTTATTGGGTATCTTTGGAGGCTAGATATAAGGAATCACTGGATTGCAGAGTCTATCCCCTTTTTTACAGAAGTGCTTATTTCTGACAAACATGACTTTTATGAGGTTGGATACTTTTGAAGGACAGGCCTGACTTAAGAAATTAGGGCTCTAGTCACTGATTGCAGAACGCTCCTTGAAGTGTACTTCCCGCAACTATGAGATGATCTGGGCAACAGGGCATTGATATATTGGATGAGGGAGGATTTAATGTATTTAATTTATAAATACTCTGAGGGGGCTGAAGTCAGGCTAGAAAAAGTTAGTTTTGGGACTTATAAAGTAGAAGTTGGTGGGGTAGGGGAGTGTTGGAGGATAAGAGTAAGTGTGGTTATGTTAGAGACAAAGATATTGACTGGTTATAAAGAAAGAATGATACTCAATCCATCATCTCCTTCTCCAGCTGACTGATCACATATCTCTTGGGGTGGGGGTCATATGCTCCTTAAAGTTCAAGCCATAAGCAAAGTAGAATTTGGAGATCACTACAGCAATATAGAAGAATCTTATCATTTCCAAATTAAAACAAGCAATGGGTTACATTGACTCTATCAGCACCACTGTCCATGATGATGTCCATGTTTCTGCCCATGCACTTTCTTGTGTTGCTGCCTACTATGTTTGGGACCTGCATTGATGGTGTTCCTCTTGCCATTAGAACCTATGACACTCTCCACAATGTTTGGAACTACATTCTTGCCCATTCTGTTGGGTCCATTCTACTGCTTACCACACTGCTGGCCATAGACCAGGGCATCATTTTCTGCCACACTGAGGGAGTCTGCAATAACTACAGTCATCAGAAGATTGACTTTGTGTTTAGCTCCCTGTACTTCAACTTCAGTCACTAAGTGCTGTCTGCCTTCCTCACCAGTTATATAGAGTTGTTATATAGCAAAGTACACTAGCCTTCTTTACCTTCATCACCAAGAAGGAAATAGTATTTATCTTCTTGAAACCCAGCATTGTTTGGTGTTAACTACATGAATTGGTTTTGTTAACTTTAAGGTTTTCCTGATTCTGAAACCCTGGACTAGATCAGACACAAAACAGAGGTCTAGGGCTATGTCTGGTTGTGTAGGCTACTGGTCCTACCAACAGTGACCAGCATAGAAGTTATCATAAGGTCACTATTTGATATTTGCTTCTGTAGTGGTGTGGCAAGGAAGGCCACACACTTTAGCCAGAGGGCAAAAGTCTAATGCCACTCAAGTAGAGCTCTTCTCAAAAGGTGAAACCCTATTGTTTTCAAGATTGGCAGTAACAGGGTGAGTTGTATGTGGTGCAGCAGACTAGAATTTGTTCACCAAATCCTTTGTATCTCCTGATCTCAACCACCTAAAAAAAGGGACAAAATATAGTACTTATTTGGAGTTTTTAACTGATTTAATGGTCTTTTTCATAAATGGAAAGGTAAATCTTCCATGAAATAATCAAGACACTGACTCACCAACTATTAGAACAATAGTTCTAATTAAGTTTTTTTGGTTTGAATTTGTCCTGAAAACTCCAAAGTTCCTTGATAGCGAAAGTCTGCTAGTCCTCTGATCTCTTTGTAAAGTAAGTGATCTTCCATCATACCAGGAAGAAGTAAAAAGACAAGTCAGCTCTCTTCAACAATCACAGTAGGTTCTCAGGTCCCCTACTTATTCCTTCTCCTATTCACTTGCCTTTTAGAACTCATCTCAGTAGGTTTTAATACATTTTTCTTATACTGGTGATTCATTTTTGCTAGGTTATCAGAAGCAGCAAGAGAACAATAGACCTGGTAGTACTTTTATTTCCCTTGTCAATCTTGTTATGTATCCTGTCAATTAATGCTACCATATCAGTGGGATCCTTCACCCTGTCTCATCGAGAGAATTCACTGTTATGTGACAAAACATGAGGATCCTTCAACAATACACTCAATCCCCTGCGTCTCCCCTCTTTCTGTACTTTTCTTTCCCTAGTCCAATCAAAAGGATAGTCATGAGCCCTGAAAGCTATGCTAAATATTCTGGACAGGCTTGACTCAAGCCAGACCAATGATCCAGACCTTGGATTGGAATGAAATGAGAAACTCATAGATCATAGATCATTTAACGGAAGAAATTTACTCAACAATAACATTGAAAGAATATTTAACAAAAATATTGACTCAAATGGGCACAAAATCCCTTGTTTTCCCATTTGTCAGATGACCTCATCTAGTCAGAGGGGAATTTTGACTATAGGTCAGTGGGAAGTCTGTAAAGTCTGAGAAGCACAAGGTAATTGTTTGTTAGGGTTACTCTGATGGTTAGGAAGCTACATACATCAATTATCCAAACTTTAGTGTCTGGACAAATTAAGTCTCAACCATGGTCTCAATGCTTTTTAGGGAAAGATTGGCCTATGTAATGGGTATCTTCATCTTTATTGCAATGGGCCCAAATTAGTAGTAGATATTGCTCCTATTACAACCTCTGACTCCTTATCATTAAGTGTATGTAAGTTCCTATTACTACACAACCAGGAATCACTACCCCAAATGTTGAGTGATTCAAAAATCTTCCTACAGAGAGGAGGCTTTTATTTATCTCAGAGTGTAGTCTGGAAAGTTCTGAAATAGTTGTTCTTTCTCCCCCTTCAGGCTAGTTTCCATAAAGTTAGAAAAGTACCCAAAAGGTGGAAATGTACAGTTGAGCCTATGGTCGTAGGGATATTAATCTTATTTCAAGATAAAATCCTACCTGAGTGTGTCTCGAACAAAGCACATATTAAAAAAAATGTGGCAATTGGGAGCTGAGGGCACCTGCCCTATGGGAAGGCTTGGAGTTAAGAGCAGCTAATTCCTAAGAATCAAAAACACACTGAACAAAATATAAGGTATGAATATATAACTACCATACAATATGAGTATGAGATATGGGTCTTTTGATTGGGGTTATGGGCATTATTATATGCAACTGCTGTCTACAAAATATATTCTTCTCAGGTTTTAAATGATACTTTCAAAATGTTAGATATAATGAGTGCAGATCTTTAGTCCTCCATCTATTTATTTCCTTTTAATTTCATTGTCACTTAATGTTATATAAAACTAATGGATGCTCTCTAATTCGCAGAAAATCGATGGCTCAGCTCATAAGCTTTTGTTTTTCTGAATGCACAGCTCTATTATTAACAAATTATAAAAGAAAGATCAAGTGGGAGAATAACACCACCAATTCCCTGTCGCTTATGAGAAACAAACTTTGATTACTCTAAAGCAAATATTTTTTCAGTCATGGACTTATATGTTTTTAATTACAACTGTACTTAACAGGAAATATATTTTCCCTATTTATCCTTCTTTCTTTCTGTATGTCCTTGAAGTCTAATTAAAGTGACATCAGAAAGAGCTGAGGGAATTTTTTGTGGAATACTATTTTTTTTTCTCTCCCACTTTTATTTTCCTAAGTCCTGGGCAGAAGTGGATAAAGGACTATTAGGAAAATATAAACACAAGAAAAACAATGCTGAAGTCAACCAAAAATATTTGTCCAGAACAATCTGACCATAACTTTGGCGTAAGAGGAACTTAAGTGGGGAAGAAAAGATTTTAGCTGTGTCAAGCATGTCACAAAAATGAAAAACTTGATTTAACCCCAAACCTTGCCTGGTTCATCTGCTTCCTTCATTTGTGCCTCTGGAGATTCAGTAACAAGGGAAATGTGTCCACTTACATTTTGATTCTGGGTATAGTTGTAGACTGACAAAGCCATTGACTGGAACATATCAGGAAGCCAGAGTTATCATTTTTAATTTGTCATATAACCTCATAATCAAAAGATAGGAAACACATTTCACTGAACAATTGAGGTGGCAGTCATTGCTATGTTTGTGAGTTTTTCAAATTTTCTACTTGTGAGACAAGCTTAGTCATTAAAAAAAAATTCTTAAGGATTTTCTAGCTTTTGCAGTGTGCTTTATATTGCATTGCCAAACCCTTACTAAGAGATACAAGTTCTTAGGAGACTTTTGGAAATAAAAGAAGAAATACAGAATTGTATAGGAATAATTCATTCTAATGAATTGTATAAAAAATTTATGTCACTATGCTAAGTTCTTCCCTGAAGGGAAGCTAAAGGGGATTTGACAAGCCTAACAAAAGAATAGAGCTGCTTTTGACTCCCCTGGGCATTATATCCTCTAAGTGTGGTAAGTACTAACTGAAATGGCACATAATCTACATAGTTTAAATGGTAGTAAAGAGCCAGGATAGCTTTAGCTTTTGCTTTCTATACAAAAGTTTTGAAAAGGATTAATTTGATATAAGATAATACCAACTGTAAAATGGGAGGAGGGGGACTATTTCTCCATCCTTTGTTTTGTTTAAAGACTTTTATAGGCCCTTTCATCAAAAAGATCAAACAGAATTTAATAGTCATGTACAGTCCAAATAATCGTAAAATTGTGATTAATGAATGAATATTTCCACACTGCTTTAAGATACACAAAGTGCATTATATATAATATTGTCTTTTGCTTTTCTTTTCATCCCCTATGCCTGACACATAGTAGGTGCTTAATAAATGTTTATTGAATAACTATTTTTTGATTAACTACTCTCATTTGATGTTTAAAACACCACATAAGATAATTACTACCTGATTACTACTTGCACCAATCCCTATTTTATCAATGAGGAAACTGAAGAGTAATTGACTTTTCATGGTTTCATGACTTTCCAGGATCAGAGGAGAGAGATTTAAACACAAATCTTTATTGATTCAAAGTCCAGTAGTCTTGCCACTAATCTATGCTGCTTTTTTTTAAAATCATCACATCAGTCTTCACTAGAGCTTCAGTTCAACAAACATTTAGTGAGTATCTGTTATTCAGTATTCAGTGTGGTTGGGGATGCTTTGATGAGTAAGACACAAGTTAAACCTACAAAGACTCTAAAGTCTGGCAGGAGGACAAGAGAGGTAGGAAAATAATGATAGCAGTGGTTAGGATATGATAAGTGACACAAGAAAAGAACAAAGTAATTTGTATGTTCTATGGAGAGAGCTCATAGTCCATTTAGAGGTGATGAAGAATGCTTCATAGAGGAAGTGCCATTCAGCTGAGCCATATACATTTAAAACAAAGAAAAAAGTGTTTTTCCAAACTGAGCAACATGTCACTAAATTTGATAAACTATGTAAGTCAAAGAAAGGAGGGAGTGCTTTCTGATATTTCTTCTTTGAGAGTAGGCTTCATCATTCTCATTTCATGGCAATCATTTTCAATTATTTTGTTAACATTTTTTTCTATTTACATTGTTGTTATTGTTTATATTATTTTTTTCAGGTTCTACTTATATATTTTGCACAAGTACTTGCATTTTCCCCATGTTTCTCTGTCTTCATCATATTCATAATTTTCAATAATGTATTAATGTTCAATATATATGTATACCACAATTTGATTAGACATTTCAAAATTAATGGGCTCTGTAATATTAATTTAAATGGAAAAATCTTTCCAGTTCATCAATAGACCCACATGACCTGCCTGGGTCACATGGAAGCTTGAGTCACATGAGTCTGAATCACATGGAGCCTGTGGCAGAAGGAATTTGTTGAACAGGTGGAACAGGAAAGGGAAACAGGAAGACGGAGAGCTAGAGCAGAGCTGAGAGGAAATGACCTAGGAAGGATGTAGGCAAACAGGCAGCTCCTGACTAGTATGAGTGAGAGAGCTTGTTTGTGTGTTTGCTTAAGGGGACCTGCTTGTGGTTTATTTAATGAGGCTGGTTTGTGGGAGCAGAGGGAAGTCTTGGGAATGGTGTTCTCTGCATTGTAATTGTGTATAGAATTTTGTTACTATGATGGATTTGGCTTTCCGGTGTCTGAATAAATGTTTTGTTCTGTCTTCTACGTAGAGAGTCTGTTGTATTTTGCAATTCAGAATTGTGCCAAGATATTCATGGCTGCTGTAGGCATGAATATGGCATTGGCACTCCAGGCACCTATGCTGTTTACATTGTGTTTATAGTAGAAAAATTGTTGCTTTAAATATTTTTGGGATCTTTTCTGTCATTGATTTCCATGGGATAAATGATTGGCATTTGGTTTTCTGATATTTTAGTCACTTTCTTGGCATAATTTCAAATCATTTTCCAGAATAATTGGATCAATTCAAAGTTCTACCAACTCTGTTAGTGTGCCTGGATTTCTACAGTATTAATTTTTCCCAACTTTTCCCATCTTTGCCAATTTCCCAGTGAAAACTCTAGAATAGGTATACATTTCTTTTATTATTTGTAATTTTTGAAAAATCTTTCATGTGATTTTCAATATTCTACAATTCAAATTTGTTCATATAGACTGTTTATCTATTGGAAAATAGCTTGCAGTCTTATATATTCTTTAGATTTCTTTATATTTTAGATATCAGGCACTTATGAAAAGTGTTTAATACAATGATTTTCCTCCAACTGATGATTTCCCTTTTTGTCTTATTTGCACTGATTTTGTCCCTATAAAATGATTCAACTTCACATAACAAATATTATATATTATAAGAATATTTCTATTAGCAATATATTAATTACATTAACATATGCAGAATTATGTTATTCAATTATATATAATTATATTGATAATATGTTAATTATTACATATTAAAATCATATCCACCTCTTATGTGATTATGAATCAGAGTAGTGATAGCTATTAAAGTTATTTTTCTGTCTCTCAGTTTTTAAAGGTGGTATATAACCTTTGATCTTTTTGTTTCATATAAACTTTGAGCTTCTTTTGATATATGTTATAGCATATAATTCTAAGCCTCATTTATTCAAAATCACTTTTCAGCAATTTTGGTCAAAGAGAGAATGGCTAAATAACTTGCATTCATAGGTTTGCTAAACTGGGTTTTTGAGTTGCTATTTATAATTTTAACTTATCTAGTATTGATAATAATAATACTAGCACATATTTATATAACATTTTAAGGTTTGCAAATGACACCATGATTCTTATCTCATTTAATTCTCACAACAGCCCCATGAGATTGGTGCTATTTATCACAGTTTTACAGATGAAGAATCTCAGACTGTGAAAGCATATGTGACATGCTCAGAAATATATAGCTAGTCATTGTCTGACACAGATTTAAATTTAGATCTTCCTGATGCCAAATACAGCATTTAGATACTAAGTACAGCTCTATCTATTGATCTATCATCTATCTCCATATGTAAACATATATCTATGTCATATTGATATATGTAAACATATAACATCTCTCTCTAAATTTGTGTGTGTGTGTGTGTATGTGTATTCTATTTTTTGGAGAGAGCTTTGATGGGGTTGAAAACATTTAACTAAATCTAGTCCTAATTTTAGGTGAGCTAAGAAATCAGAATTCCTTTAGAGTTAGAGGTCACACTATCTCCCTCTCACTCTGAGTCTCCACATTATGGGACAGACTTTTATCTAGGATGTCAAAATCCTCCAAAATGGCTTCCACACTGGGCATTAACACTAACTTCCCACTCAACGTCTTCACCATCTCCCACTTCACAGTGGTTAGTCTTAAGAGAAAATGTTATAGATCCTAGCTGTGCTACTTCCTGCCTGTGTAACCTTAGGTATGTCCCTTTTCCTTTCAGGGTCTCAGTTTCCTCAGTTATGAAATGAGAAGATTGGACCAGATGGTTTCTAAGGTTCCTTCTAGGTCTAAATCTCTTATCCTATGTTCCAGAGTTAAAGTATTTATCTTTCCT
This sequence comes from Bettongia penicillata ogilbyi, assembly GCA_023548195.1. Taxonomy (NCBI): domain Eukaryota; kingdom Metazoa; phylum Chordata; class Mammalia; order Diprotodontia; family Potoroidae; genus Bettongia; species Bettongia penicillata. Next base: position 718,612 of record JAJHZJ010000066.1, on the reverse strand, counting down.
TCTCTCATAAGGTTGCATAATTTTTTAAAAGTTATTTGCTTAACTATTTTGAGGGAATGTCTTTTGTAGGTGGAATATTTGCCTTAACAGAACAAAAACTTATCAACATAAAAAAGAAATGGAAAAACTAGCTGTTTTCCGTACTCAACATTCTATCATCAACCTCTGTTCATTTGCCTAATATACATTCCCTCATGGACAGAACACTGGAGTCTCAGGATCTGACTTCAAATTCTGGCTTCATTTATTACCTATATGACCTTGAGCAAGCCACTTTCCCTTTATAGTCCTCAGTTTTCTCATCTGTAACATGAGAAATTTGGAAGATGGTCTCTAATGTTCACATTTCTTCTCATTCTATGATCCTATGACCTCTTTTGCCTTTTAGAATTCTTATGATTCTTCAAATCTCAGCACTACCTCCTCCATACGGTTTTCCCTGATTCCACTGGTTGTAAGTTTTTCCTTCCTTCTCAAATATTCCTAGAGTATTCCTTTTTTGTTTCAACCTCTAGTCTGAATTACACAAACTATTAAAAATACACGAGTGAGCCAAATGCCTATTCATAAATGAAATGCAAGTCAGCACAGCTTCAAGGTTTAACCTTACCCCAGATAAGTGGCAAAAAACCCCAAAACCTTTTATTCTGTGAGAGTGTGTATATATGTGTGTGTATGTGAATTGGTAGAGCCATTATAGAAAGTAATTTGAGATTGTGTTAAAATGTTTCCACTCAGAGTGTTTTTTTTAAAGTATATATTATAGGTATGTCAAAGATAGTCAAAAGGTCCCATAGACCACACAACATTTGTTGTAGCACTTTTTTTGTGGCAGGAAAGAACTTCAAACAAAGTCTGTGTCATTGATTTCTAAACACTGATTTCTAAACATACCATGTTTAGATGAATTCATGTTTATGTGAATATGTTCTGCATCATAAGAAAATATATAAATGAAGAGGAACATGAGAAGATTTTTAAAAACATGGCACAGTGGGAGATATGCTGGACCTCTGATCAATGCAGCGACCAACCAATAACAAAGCATGCTATTATTGGCTCAACTGAGATATGATGGACTAAATTGTACAAGGAGAATTATATTTTTGTATATAGCCAATATAGAAATTTGGCTAGCTTAACAGTTAATATTAGTTGTAAGTTTTGATTTTCTCCTTTTCTCCATATGGTGAATGGGAAAGGGAAAATAAATGTTAATTGAAAAATTAAATAAAAATTTTAAAATTAAAACCCCTTATACTGTGTTTGGAATGTCACTATCTATATGACCTTGGGTCATACCAGAGAGTTTAAGACCTGATCATCTCTGAGATTCCTGCTAGATCTACTTCTATGATCTCTGATCATAATAAGTAAAAATAACCTTGAAAATAATATAGTAGATGACTATAAAGTTAAAAAAAGAACAAATTAAATTTAAATAAAATCTCTAAATCTCTTCATAATTAAAATGGCCAAGTTTGTTTTTTAGAGAAGAGTTGTGAAAATGTATCTTTTCCTTAGGAATAGAGAAGGGCAGAAAGACTATGGATATGGAATATTTTATATGCTGTGAGAAATAGTCAATGGTTACTAAACTCCTTTTCTTTTGGTTCTGTTTTACACTTTGTTAAAAGCAATAACTCTCTGGGGAGTGAAGAGGTGAAGGATATATTCAGAAATGCAGGTGGTGCAAAAATGAAAGGTGTCAAGAACAATCGTCTGGAATCCATCCAATATTCAAAGTAAAACAATTTAATTAGCCAAGTCTGGTAATATTAGCAGAAGAAACAGCAGTGGTAAAATTTCAGCAGCTCTGTATCCCCACACTTGCTATGCTTTCCCAAGATTCCTTAGCTGCAGGAGAAATGAATAAGACATCAGTAAGTGCACTTGTTTAAAATAAATCTCCATCAGTATACTGGATATAATCAGAGTCATCCATGCTATTTATGAAGGAGGCAGGCAACTGGACATGCCTAGCACAAGTGTTGATAGAAATCCCTTGCAAAAGTGGATGAGCATTTGGACTGTAGACCTGGGACAACTCTACATGCTGCAGTGACTCTGCTTGATTAGACAGAACTGATACTAATATTCACTCAGCTACATGAGCCAACTTCTGTGTGTATCCATTTTCTCTCTCTTTGTTGGTTTTTTCACTGTAAGCTGACCTCATGCTGGTATGGTGGGAGTACCCTGTGGGGTTTGAATATGCTGCTACCATTGACTCGTAGGATCCTAGTGATAAACACGATATGGCGGAACTATACTTCTAATGTAAACAACCCAACTCTTAAGCCACTACCCTGTTTCCCATTTAATAAATAAATCAAGATGACACCATTATACTTAATAAAATTTACTTAATAAAAGTTACAACAAGAATAATCATAAGGAAGAAAACAAGAATTTATTATGCATTTATGATATGTCAGACTTTATCTTAAGTGCCTTACAAATCTCATCTCCTTTGGTCCTCACAACAACCCAGAGTGGTAGGTACTATTATTATCCTCATTTGGCAGTTGAAGAAAATGAGGCAGCCAGTTAAATTACTTGTCCAGCACAATAAAGATAGTACCTGTCCAAGGATGGACTTGAATTCAGGACTTCCTGACTCTAGGCCTGGTACTCTATCCACTGCATTATCTAGCTACCTTGTATCACAAAGTAAAATTCTACCTATAAAACTTAGACACACACACATACACACACACACACACACACACACACACACTGTCTCCAGTGCAGAATATGGATCAGGGTACCTACTTACAGTAGCATACCACATAGGTATGTGAGTAGAGGACACCTGTACCCATCTCTGTACTATGGGACTTGATGTCTTTGGTCTTCCTCAGGGATGGTCTGTACCACAAGTCAGTAGTAGATTGCCAGCTCATCTTCTGGGACTTTCCATTCTCCTGATGGGTGGAGTCATTTCTGTGCCAGTTGCTTCACTCAGGCTTCTCCTATTCGTGACTTCCAATGTTAAACGATTTTAGTAAAACAGATCCCAAGCCTGGAATCAGTAAAGTCTTTGCTGATCTGTTTCCTTTGCTGGGCTCTGAGAAATCATATTGCTGTCAGCAAAAAATCTTCCCTCAAATGTGAGATCTACAGTTCTTCTAGATTTATTCTTTTGGGTTGACTCTGAGGTATTTCCTTCTCTCAGGCAGCAGATAGAAATGCAAAAAAGGGAAAAATATAACCTTTCCCATTGTACTCTTTGCTAATTTTCTTCTAAGCATTCAAGCTTTTTCCTATAACTAGTATCTCCAAGCAGAAAAGTTTTCCCTCTAATTATCTCTATTTAAAGTTTTTCTTCCAATAGTCTCTTCCAAGATGTAAGTGCAATTCCAGACTCTGAGGTCTTTCATCTAAGAATTCCATTCACACCCATTCAGAGGTCTAGTGTTGAAGAACCATGTTTTTCTAATAGTCTCTTTTGTGAAATAATTCACCTCTATAGCATGGTGAGAAAGTAAAATTCCTGTTTCAATTAGCCTAGCCACAAGAAGGCAATATAAAGTCATTCCACTTTCACCATATGGTTATAAGTATCAGGTATATTGATAATGCATTTTTGCTTATCACTAATATAATTTTGCTTCTTAATGGAAAGATATTTCCCATCCCTGTCCCATCTTAAGACCTGCTTAAGTCACAAGAAAGCCTGAGTCACATGAGTCTAAGTCACATGGAACAGGAAGGGGTGGAGCAGGGAGGGTGGAGCAGGAGGAAGCAGAGCTAGAGCAGAGCTGAGAGGAAGTTAGAGAGCAATCAGAACTGGGAAAGGCAGCTGGTTAACGTGAGAGAGCTTATTTGGATTTATTTAAGGGAACCTGTTTGTAATTTGTTTAAGGGAACTGGATTGTGGGAAGGCTAGCAGAGGGAAGTCTTGGGGATGGTGTTGCCTCTGCATTGTTATTGTGTATAGATTTCTTTGTTAGTATGATGGATTTGACTTTCTGATGTCTGAATAATTGTTTTGGGTCTGTCTTCCATATGGAGAGTCTGTTGTATTTCCCAAATCAAAACTGCACCAGGTTATTCATGGCTGCTATAGGTGCTATGAATATCATGTTGGCTCTATGTAGGGTTTCTGAGTTCTTAATCATAAAGTCCTGACATCAGTCATGTAAATTAAATGCATAGAAATAGGTCACCTTGGCCATTTTTATCTCTTTTGTGCTACTTTTCAGTGTTTTTTTTCATACGAATGTCTATTTTATTGCTATCAAATCAGATATTGACACAAACTATTATGTGTTGTTGCCAGTCTATAGTAACTTATGAAAACTGGTGTTTCAATTTTCATTGTGAGTATTTACACCCAAAAATTGGTGAATACTACAAATCAGGGATTTCTTGCTTTGTTGATTGTCCAGGCTTAAGGAGGTGATGAAGAAAATACTGGTAATGCAGATCAAACTTAAAAAATATTTTATGCATAAACTTATTTTTGTCCTAGGGGAACTGGTTGTTAAATATTTACCAGCACAAATTTGTACATGTACAGGAAGGTACCAGCTACCTAAAGTTTATATGTGAAACCTATTTTGCTCCATTTTGAATCTGCTGCCCTGCTTGGTTTCAACTCCATGGAACAAAATATTTTTCCCAGGAAAAGCTCATCATTTTTTATTATTATTATTTATTTAACTTTTTACATTCATTTTCACAAAATTTTGGGTTCCAAATTTTCTCCTCATTTATCCCCTCCCCCCACCCCAATACCCCAAGCAATCTAATTTTCCCTATCTCCAGTATGCCCTCTCTTCTGTCATCCCTCCCTTCTCTTGTCTCCATTTTCTCTTTTCTCCTGTAGGGCCAGATGACTTTCTATTCCTCATTAACTGTATGTCTTCTTCCCTAGTAGCAACAACAATACTAAACAGTTGTTCCTAAAACTTTGAGTTCCAAATTCTCCCCATCCCTCCCTCCCCACCCATTCCCTTTGGGAAGGCAGGCAATTCAATATAGGCCATATCTGTGTAGTTTTGCAAATGACTTCCCTGATAGTTGTGTTGTGTAAGACTAACTGAATTACCCTCCATCCTAACCTGCCCCTCATTGTTTCTCTTCTGTCTTTTGATCCTGTCCCTCCCCAAGTGTTGACTTCAAATTGCTCCCTCCTCCCTTCCATCGTCCGCCCCCCCCCTTGCTTATCTCCTTCTCCCCCACTTTCCTATACTGTAAGACAGGTTTTCATACCAAAATGAGTGTGCATTTTATTCCTTCCTTTAGTCAAATGTGATGAGGGTAAACTTCTGGTTTTTTTTTTCCTCAGCTCTCCTCTTTTTCCCTCCACTGAAAAGTCTCCTACTTGCCTCTTAAATGACATATAATTACCCCATTCCATTTCACCGTCTTTCCTCCCACTACATTTCTCTCTCACCATTTACCTTAATTTCTTTTAAGGTATGGTCCCATCCTATTCAGTTCAATCTGTGCTCTCTGTCTCTGTATGTGTATGCATGTGTGTATGTGTGTGCATGCGTGTACATGTGTATGTGTGGTCCCACCAGCTATCCAGATACTGAAAGTTTTAAGAGTTCGAAATATTGTCTTTCCCTGTAAGAATGTGAACAGTTCATTTCTGGTAAGTCCCTTAATACTTCTCTTTGCTGTTTACTTTTTCATGCTTCTTCTCATTCTTGTGTTTGAAAGTCAAATTTTCTTTTCAGCTCTGGTCTTTTCATCAAGAATGATTGAAAGTCCTCTGTTTCATTGAAAGACCATATTTTCCCCTGAAGTATTATACTCAGTTTAGCTGGGTAGGTGATTCTTGGTTTGAGTCCTAGTTCCTTTGACTTCTGGAATATCGTATTCCATGCCCTTCGATCCCTTAATCTAGAAGCTGCTAGATCTTGAGTTATCCTGATTTTATTTCCACAGTACTGGAATTGTTTCTTTCTAGCTGCTTGTAAGATTTTCTCCTTGACCTGGGAGTTCTGGAATTTGGCCACAATGTTCCTAGGAGTTTCTCTTTTTGGATCTCTTTCAGGTGGTGATCGATGGATTCTTTCAATACTTATTTTGCCCTCTGGTTGTAGAATGTCAGGGCAGTTTTCCTTGATAATTTCATGGAAGATGATATCTAGGCTCTTTTTTTGATCATGACTTTCAGGTAGTCCCATAATTTTTAAATTGTCTCTCCTGGATCTATTTTCCAGGTCAGTTGTTTTTCCCATGAGATATTTGACATTCTCTTCCATTTTTTCATTCTTTTGGTTTTGTTGGGTGATTTCTTGGTTTCTTGTAAAGTCATTAGACTCCATCTGTTCCATTCTAATTTTGAGAGAACTGTTATCTTCAGTGAGCTTTTGAACCTCTTTTTCCATTTGGCTCATTCTGCTTTTGAAAGCATTCTTCTCCTCATTGGCTTTGTGAACCTCTTTTGCCAATTGAGTGAGCCTTTTTTTTCAAGGTGTTATTTTCTTCAGCATTTTTTGGGGTCTCCTTTACGAAGGTATTGACCCGTTTTTCATACTTTTCTTGCATCTCTCTCATTTCTCTTCCAAGTTTTTCCTCCACCTGTCTAACTTGCTTTTCAAAATCCTTTTTGAGCTCTTCCAAGGCCTGAGCCCACCCGACATCCCCCTGGGATGTCTGGGATACAGAGGCCCCGCCCTCCACATCTTTCCCTGATGGCAAGAATATGTCCTCATCGTCGTCAGATCTGAAAGTTGGGATCATTTGCATCTGTTCGAAAAAACTCTATAGTCTTATTTTTCTTCCCTTTTCTAGGCATTTTCCCAGCCAGTTACTTGACTTCTGAGATTCCTGTCCACCCCTCCCTAGATCCACCCAGCTAGTGCTTCGGGTCTGAGATTCAAATGGGCTTTCCGCGCTGCGCGGCTGCTAATCAATGTGAGCTTTAGTTCTGGTGCTGGGGTGGGGGCAGGGCCGCCTCCCAGGCTCAGTTCCCTCAAGGGCTTTATGCAGAGACCTTCAATAATGGAGTGGGTGGGGGTGGGGGCTGCCTCCCAGGCTCAGTTCCCTCATGGGCTTTATGCAGAGACCTTCAGTAATGGAGCGGGGTGGGGCAGGGCCGTCTCCCAGGCTCAGCTCCCTCAGGGAGTTTATGCAGAGACTTTCAGTAATGAAGATCCTCCCTGCTGCTGGGGGAGTCCCAGGCTGCCGCTGCTGCTGCTGCCTCTGCCGCTGCCCCTGCCGCTTCCTCCCGAGGGGGCCCAAGTCACGGAGACACCCCACTCCCCTCAGCCAGCCAGCCGTCTCTCTCACTGACCTGTAGCTTCTGTGGGCAGAGGGACTTTCCCGGCTGCTGGAGCTTCCGTCCCTGAAGCCTGCTCGGGTTAGCTTCTCTGGGGCCGCGGCCAGGGCAGCGCTGGGGTGGGGTCCACTTTCCGGGGCGCGACGGACCCTGGGGATGGCTCTCCAGGACTCTCTGGAACGGAAATCTCTTCCACTCTGTTTCTGCATACCTTGCAGTGATCCAGAACTTATGGGGATCTCTTTTTACATTAAATCTATGGGCTGGGGGTTCGGAGCTCGTAAACGTGTGTCTTTCTACTCCGCCATCTTGACTCTGCTCCCAAAAGCTCATTATTTTTAATCTCGCTTGTATGCTGCCGACTCAGACCTTAATGGACACCCTCTCCCTTAGCCTCCTCTCTCCTCTGTTTGGAGAGTTGGGGGTGGGTGGGAACCAAAATCCTCCAAGAATCTTCCTTTACAGAGAGCAGAAACTGAATGATCAGCTCCCTCATTTTGTATCTGCTTCCCTGCCTGGTTTCAACTGCATAGAACCACTGTCCCCTCCTTACCCACCTTTTCAGTCTCCTTTGGTTTTTCGTTTTGTTTTGGCCTCATGAATGTGGCCCTCTGTTCTTTTCTTTTTCAACCTCATGTATAAGAGTTTCATTATTCTGCATCTTCTTTACCACATCAACTCTGCAGAACAAAATGGAACTTGGGATTATACTGTGGAACCATAAACTTATTACCATGAGACTCCAGTGCAAGGCTTCCGTTCTGGCACCACTCGGGGCTCTTCTTATGTGAATACACTGTTTTTTTGACCCTACACCTCAATCAACTATTATCTTGTCTTCCCCTTTACTATGAAACTTCTTGAAAAAAGAAGGCCAACACTGATGCTTCTACTTTTTCATAACCAAGCTTCACCTTAATTTGGTATGATCTATTTTCCATCAGCACTGATCTGCTGAAACTGCTCTCTCAAAGGCCATCAGTGATGCAGTTTATGACCTTTCTTTGGGTTTTCCTCCCCTTTGTCTTTTCACCACCTCTAACTTTTCATATTTTATTCTCATTTTGTTTCCTGAATGCCACACTAACCTTTCCTTAGTGGTCTCTTTGATCTCTTCTAGACACTTTATGGTGATGATTTCTCAAGTTTCTTACCTTTGTTCTCTTTCCATTTTTCTTTTCTCTTGTCTTCTCATCTGTCTACAATTTCTCCTTCAGGGACTGCATTCACTTCCATGGCTGCACAAATGATTCTTAAATTTCCAGAGCTGGTATTTCTCCCAAAGTCACGTTCTGCATCTTCAATCCCTTGGATTCCACTGACAATCCCAAATATTCTCTTTCTCTTGAAGCCTAGTAAAATAGAAGGAACACTGGAATTAGAGTTTGATGATGGGCGTTCACATCCTAGCATTCTATTTTCTAACTGTGCGATGCTAGGCAACTCACTCCTCTTTGCTCTATCTCAGTTGTCCTAGGTATAGAATGAGAAAAGTGGAAAATAAGAAGTACAATACCTTTTCTATCTGTAAACATCTTTCTTCTGATTTTGCTACGGTTTTGATATTACTATTCACCAATTTTCCCATGTTCAAAAACATTCAGGTTAATTTTTACTCTTTTCTCTCTCATATCTAATTAGCTAACAAGTTCTGTTGAGTCTACCTTCACAGTATGTCCTGAATCTGTGCCCTCTATGCCCACTGCCACCATCTTATCATAGACCTTCATTATTACCTTCAGAATAATTTCATGCTCTCTCAACTTATTCTGTCTCTATTCACATGCCATCTTTTATTCTGCTTCCAGAATAAACTGTTTTTAATACATAAATCTTGCAGTGATTCCAAAGAGCCTGATAAAAAATACTATTCATCTCCAGAGAGAGAACTGATGAGCTCTCAGTGCTGATTGAAGTATACTTTAAATTTTTTTTTCTTCCTCCTCCTCCTCTTCTTCTTTTTGTGTTTGAATTTTCTTTTGCAACATGGCTAATATGGAAATATGCTTTGCATGACTTTGCATGTATAATCAATATCAATTTTCTTGTCTTCTCAGTGAAGGGGCAGAAGGGAGGGAAATTAAAAAAAATGTCAAAATATTTTTTACATGTACTTGAGAAACACTTTAATGAAATAAACATAAATTGTTGTAATAGTTTGCTTAAAAGTTTTTAATATCTCCCTGTCTCTCACTGAGTAAAATCTCATCTTCCCAGCTTTACCTCATAATACTTTTCTCCACACATTCTAGAGTGTGTAGATTACTCACCTGACCCATATCACATCCTGATCTTTTTCCCTTCTGTGCCACTGTTCTCCAATTCCCTATACTTGGATTTCACCTCCTATTAGTCCACCTCTGTATTTATTAACTTCTTACCCCCTACTCTGAGGCCAAACCAAGGTAAATGTCATTTCTTCCAGGAAGATTTCCCTGACACTAATGAGCTTTCTTACTTTTGACCTCACACGACATTTGCCTTGCAATTTTCTGATGAACTTGTCACATATTACTTTATGTTACAGTTATTTGTGTATTTGTTATATTTCCCCAAGAGACTATAAGTTCTAGGTTGCTTTTCCTATTGAATTTTTAAATTTTTTTAAATTTTATTTGTTTTCAACATTCATTTTCACAAAATTTTGAGTTCCAAATTTTCTCCCTATCTATCTCCTCCCCTACCCCAAAATGCCTTGCATTCTTATTACCCCTTCCACCAATCTGCCCTGCCTTATAACACCCCTCCCTTCCTGTATCCCCATGTTCTCTTTTGTTCCATAGTGCAAGATAAATTTCTATACCACATTATCTGTATTTCTTATTTCCTAGTTGTACACAAAAACAATTCTCAACATTTGTTCCTAAAACTTCTCTTCCTTTGTCCTCCCCACCCATCCCCGCTGAGAAGGCAATGTAGGCTATATATGTGTAGTTTTGCAAATGACTTCTATAATAAGCCAGTTGTATAAGACTAACTATATTTCCCTCCATCCTACTTGCCCCCCATTCCTTCTATTCTCTCTTTTGACCTTGTCCCTCCCCAAGAGTGTTTACTTCTTATTGTTCCCTTCTCCCATTGCCCTCCTTTCCATCATCTTCCCCACCTGCTTATCCCATTCTCCCCTATTTTCCTATAGTGTAAGATAGGTTTTCATACCAAATTAAGTGTGATTGTTATTCCTTCCTTGAGCCAAATGTGATGAGAGTAAGCTTCACTTTTTCCCTCTCACCTCCCCCCTTTTCTTCTCCATTGAAAAAGCTATTTCTTACATCTTTTATGAAAGATAATTTGCCACATTCTATTTCTCCCTTTCTCCTCCTAATATATTCCTCTCTAACCCCTTAATTTTATTTATTTCTTTTAGATATGATCCCTTCCTATTCAACTCATCCTGTGCTCTCTGTCTCTCTGTATATATATATATATATATATATATATGTATGTATATGTATATATATATATGTGTGTGTGTGTGTATGTGTACCTGTGTGTGTGTCTGTGTATGTGTCTGTGTGTAATTCCTGCAACTACCCAGATACTGAGAAAAATTTCAAGAGTTACAGACATTATCTTTCTAAGTAGGAATGTAAACATGTCCACTTCAGCAAGTTTCTTGTGATTCCCCTTTCCTGTTTACCTTTTCATACTTCTCTTGATTCCTGTGTTTGAAAGTCAAGTTTTTTTTGGGGACTCTAGTCTTTTCATCAAGAATGCTTGAAAGTCATCTATTTCATTGAAAAATCATTTTTCCCCCCTGAAATATTATACTCAGTTTTGCTGGTTAGGATATCCTTTGATTTCTGGGATATCTCATTCCATGCCCTTCGATCCCTTAATGTAGAAGATGCTAGGTCTTGTGTTATCCTGATTGTATTTCCACAGTATTTGAATTGTTTCTTTCTACCTGCTTGAAATATTTTCTTCTTGACCTGGGAACTCTGGAATTTGACTACAATGTTCCTAGGATTTTCTCTTCTTGGATCTCTTTCAGGAGGTGATCAGTGGATTCTTTGAATATTTATTTTACCCTCTGGTTCTAGAATATCAGGGCAGTTTTCCTTGATAATTTCATGAAAGAGGATGTCTAGGCTCTTTTTTTGGATCATGGCTTTCAGGTAGTCCCATAATTTTTAAATTGTCTCTCCTGAATCTGTTTTCCAGGTTAGTTGTTTTTCCAATGAGGTATTTCACATTATCTTTCATTTTTTTCATTCTTTTGGTTTTGTTTTGTAATTTCTTATTTTCTCACAGAGTCATTAGCCTCCATCTGTTCCATTCTAATTTTGAGAGAACTATTTTCTTCAGTGAGATTTTAAACCTCCTTTTCCATTTGGCTAGTTCTGCTTTTGAAAGCATTCTTCTCCTTATTGGCTTTTTGAACCTCTTTTACCAATTGAGTGAGCCTATTTTTCAAGGTGTTATTTTCTTCAGCATTTTTTTGGGTCTCCTTTAGCAAGGTTTTGATCTGTTTTTCATGCTTTTCTTGCATCTCTCTCATTCTCTTCCCAGTTTTTCCTCCACCTGTCTAACTTGATTTTCAACATCCTTTTTGAGCTCTTCCATGGCCTGAGCCCATTGGATATCTATTTTGGATGTTTGGGATATAGAGGCCTTGACTTCTATGTCTTTCCCTGATGGTAAGCATTGTTCTTCCTCATCAGAAAGAAAAGGAGGAAACATCTGTTCCCCAAGAAAATAACCTTCTATGGCCTTATCTTTTTTTTCCCTTTTCTGGGCATTTTCCCAGCCAGTTACTTGACTTCTGAGATTCCTCTCCACCCCCACCTAGATCAGCCCAGCTAGTGCTTGGGGTCTGAGATTCAAATGCTGCTCCCCAGCCTCAGGGCTTTCAGTGGTGGGCATGGCTGCTATTCCAGGTAAGATTAAATTCAGGTTCTCAGGTGGGGGCAGGGCCGCCTCCCAGGCTCAGTTCCCTCAGGGGGTTTATGCGGAGACCTTTAGTAATGGAGCGGAGCTCCTGCCTGCTTGGGGACCATGGGTCTGCTGCTGTCCCTGTCTCTACTGCTGCCTCCCAAGGGGGCCTCAGTTATGGAGACACCCCACTCCTCTCTCAGCTGGCCCAGAAGTCTCTCTCACTGACCTGTGCGCCTGTGGGCAGAGGGACCCTCACAGCCTCTGGAGATTTTGTCTTTGAAACCTGCTCTGATCTGCTCCTCTCAGGGCCGCATGGCCAAGGCAGGGCTGAGCTCTGCTCCATGCTCGGTGCATGATAGACCTTTGTTTCTGGTTTTTCAGGGCTCTCTGGAATGGAAATCTCCTCCACTCTGTTGTTATGCAGCTTCCACTGCTCCAGAATTTGTGGGGAGTTCTTTTTACAGGAAATTCATGGGCTTTGGGTTTGGAGCTAGCATATGTGAATCTTTCTACTCCTCCATCTTGGTTCCTCCCTCCCTCCATTCTAATTTCTAAAGAACTATTTTCTTCAGTGAACTTTTGCACCTCTTTTTCCATTTGGCTAATTCTTCTTTTTAAAGCATCTTCTCTTCATTGACTTTTTGGAGCTTTTTTGACCCACTGCTGCTGCTGCCACTGCTTCCCCCCTGGGGCCTGGACTAGGCAAGGACCCTGCTCCCTTGTCACCCAGGTGAAAAAGCTCTCTCAGTGATCTTCAAAGATTTTATTTGGTGCTTGTGGGTTGAGGGGTCTGAGGATTCCACCCCTAAGGCCTGCTCCAGTCCTGCTTCTTCCAGTGTCCTGTGGGCAAGGCTGAGCTGGGCTCTGCTCCATGTCTGGTGCAACAGACCTTTCCCATAGGCTTTCTAGGTCACCATGGGCTAGAAACCCCCTCCACTCCATGATTCTGTGGCTTCTGCTGCTCTAGAATTTGTGGAGAATCATTCTTTAAAGGTATTTTTTGGGTTGTGAGGGAAGAGCTACAGTATGTGCATCTTTCTACCCTGCCTTGGCTCTGCTCCTCTTATTGAATTTTTAAAATCTCATTTATTACTTAACACTGGGCTTGTTATATAGTAGTACTTATTTTTGAGGTGTCATATTCTTTAATAATACTAACAGTTAGCATTTATGCAATACTTTAAGGTTTGCAAAGTGCTTTTACAAACATTACTTGTAAAATGTAATTTAATCCTTAAAACAACCGTGAGAGTTGTGTTCCCCATTTTACATATGAGAAAATTGAGGTTAGATGACTTTAACAAAGTCATACAATTAAGTAAATATTAAATGCTAGATTTGAACTCAAGTTTTCGTGTTTCCAGTTTCATTCACCTGATATTGGCTAAACAGTGAAATCTTCAGAAGATAGTATCTAACAGCCATTCAAGCAATTTCCAGGCTCAAGAAAATTCACAACAATAATAATGATACAACTAGAAGTGATTTTATATTGAGTTATAACTTTATTTCCTTCTGAGGCTGAAATTGATCATCTGGCATTTTATATATTCAAGCAACCAGTTGAACCTTTCGTTTACAAATGGTAGCATTTCATCAATTAGATAATTATTTGACAGTGGGATTTTGAAGTCTCTTCATGTTGTATGAAGTGTTCAGATACTTGTCCAAGTGATGTAGAGACTGAGGTTAAAATAAAAGCATAGGTAGAAATAGGAAAATCAGTGTTAGTGCCTTATAATGTCAAATAACATTTTCTCAAGTCCAAAATATGCTTTTTAAATACAATCTGTACCACTAAAAAAGAAGGAAATAAATGTATTTGGAGAGGTGAAAGACACAAAATAGTCAACAGTGAGTTAAATTTGTTGAAGCTGAAATTCTTGAGCTACAGAAATAATTCAAATAAATAGCAAAATAGCAAAGAAAAGGCCTAAAATGAAGGAACAGTCAAAATGAATGGAATTGGATTAGAATGGCAGTACATACTTTCAAACTTAAAACAATACAGAAAATCTCAAAAAAGTTGAATTATGTCCACTATTTAATCCCAGCCCAGAAAAATGTTATATACCAAAGAAGAACTTCATAAATGTCTGTTGATTTAAAGTTAATCCCGAAGAAAAGCCCATTTTAATAATTCAAATTCAAGAAAATAGCAAAAGAAATGCAAAACAAAGCAATCCTGAAGGTGTCTAATGCTATTTATTTTATAGACAAGGAAAATGAGGCCCATAAAAGTTAAATAATTGCACTTCTCTTTATTTGTTCCTAGTCATACAAAATGGGAACTATGAAGGGGCAGGAAAAGTGCTAGAAAAGGGGAAAATGAGGATAAAAGAAAGGGAAAGGGAATGTAAAGTAAGGTGAGAGAGATTCTTGAATGGTTTATAAATATTGAGATGACTTTGAGGGGAGGTCAAAGATTTGAGCTAATAATTTCCTTCAAGATGCTGCTCTGTGGTCATGGGATAGGAAAGTTAAAAACTGGTCCCAGGAACATTAAATTTTGATCTTAGTCTCATTAGTACCATTTGAAGCAAGTTAACTTTCTACAGAAATAAAAAAAAATGTAAAAAGAAATGAACAAAAAAACCCCCAAAAAACAAACAGAAATACACACACATTCCAAATTGTCTTCAGTATCTTATATACAAGTTCATGTTCCAAGTATCTCTAACCACTCAGTGTCATTGAGGGTCAGGCTGTAAAGGGCATAGTTGCATTGAATAGGTTGACCTCCTAGATTCCTTCCAATTCAGGTATCATACAAGCCATTTATGTAACATAGTTTTCTAAAGTGGCAATGAAAACAGTAGCAGAGACAGAAATATAATTCAAAATACTTATTTCTTTTTGAGAATAAATATTATTGACTTTGATAAAACATGAGTAATATGAATATGATTTTAATAGGAAAAATTAAAATATATTTGTCTTTAACATACAAAAAGACTATTTCTTTACTCACAAAAATATCATAAAATAATAATGCTATATATTTCTCAAGAAACTCATAGAACAAGTCATTTATCTTCCATGAATTGCTTCAAGCTATTAAATTCCAAAACTACTGAAAATATAATGAGTCTCTATTCTTTCTGAGTTACTCCAATCCCAGCAAATTACCATAAAGTCAAATAGAAAGAAAAATCAGTATGCAATTTTAAGGCATCAAATATTTCTTCTGGGGCTTAAATAAGTTTATTTGTGTGAAAACGGTGCACCATATTATTACATGACAATTTAAAAACAGTATTTTAATAAAGCATTGCTTCAACAACAAAATTACTTAGTGTCAGAAGCCATTACCTCTCTGACAGCTTTGTCACCTGGGAAACTTCACATTCCCTCCTTTCCTCCATGCGTAGGCTTATTTTCATGTGAGTGGTAAGCAAGTTTAGATTCTGAATATGAATCATTTCTGGACACAATGTATCCTCTGTCTTATGTGACTACCCCTATAGTATGACAATTCTAAGTCTAATTTTATAAACTTCATCATTTCAATTGAATTTGATCAGTGTTAAGCACTTACTATGTGCAAAACTGTACTAGTTGCTAGAGATAGATATGACCTAGATGCTGCCCTCAAGAATCTTAAAATCTAATGGTGGGGGGAAAATTGACTCGGACACTCTAGTCTAATCAACATGGATACTTTCTATAAGGGTGCAACACGTTCTCTTCATCTCATTCTATGCAACTCTTGTGAATGTCCTCCTATAAATCCTCCATTGGCATACTACCCATTTCCTAGGAGACTTTTTTTAAAAAAGAATATTGACATGTACACATGTCAATGGGATTCTTAGATCATCAATTTATTTTTCATCTTCTGACCTGGCTTATATCTCTTTGATAAAATCTATCTTAACCTTTCTTTTGTGCAGTTCTGCACCCACCATCACATCTCAATTTTCCCTTGGATGACGATGTGCCAGCATTACTGAAACAACCAAATAATGACTGATAACGAATATCTTACTTTTTCAGAGATTTCGTTTGTCTTGGAGGATCTAGATCTGAAATGTGAGAGTGTCAAGACAATGAGAACCAAAATGTGATAGCGAAAAATCTTATTAGAGCTCATAGAAGAAAAAGAGGAATGGACATTTGCAGCATCAAGGAGTAATTTTGATATATTCTGTATGAGGTGCTTAGCTATTTAGGAAAGTTCCAGCATCATGGATTTAACCTGCGTAGATGATTCACTGAACCAACTAGGGCAATTCTTTTTATAGCATAGTGCCTGGTACTGTGGTGCTTAATAAATGTTAATTTATTGATTAATTATATATTCTACCCTTAAATATGCAACCTCAAGATCATAGGTCACAGAGACAGTTTTGATGATTGGTCAGTGGGCCTGGCTCCTTGACCATCATAAATGAGTTTAATTGACCAGGATCTTAACTGATCAGGCATGGCATGTAAGACATCACTCTGGCTAGGAAAGTAGTGTAGATAGTTCTGCTGACTAGGTTCAGATCCTGGTCATTACTGTAACTGAAACTGAAGAGACCCTTTATTCTATTTACCTTTCCATATAAACTTCTGCAAATTCTCTGTCTTCTATAGGCTTATAGCAGTAAGCAGAAGAATACCAGTTAAAAAGAGGAGACTTTATTTCTGAGAGAGAATAGGGGGCCATTATAATGCAGTGCAATTTCTGAAGAGAGGTAGCGATGATGTAGTGGACTGGACAGGAGGTATTTGTGTCAGAAAGACCAGGATTCAAATCCTACCTCTGATTCATTTAACTTTTTAATGCCTAAGATAACTATTTAAGATTGTAAATTTCAGAGAAGATATTGATCTGCAGTGGTAGAAAGAGATTCCTCATTTCCAAACTTCCTGTGCCAGTGAAACCATGGGTATGCTACCCCTCTCAAAAAAATCTTCCCTAAATTCAACACACTCCTATTTAATTTGTTCCAGACCATTGTCCATCTGAAGGACTTTTCCAAGCTACATATAATGATGGGTCAATGTTATAGACTTCCTTTCCAGTATAAAATCAATCTAAACAATGGTAATTGGTTTTTGCTGAGTGGATAGGTAAAAATATTTTGAGTTTTTAATTGATTACCTTTAAGAGGCAAAGTTCTAGAGCTTGACACAATTAGATATCCTCATATGCAAATATGAAGACCTTAGTATTCATATTGAATCTCACTTTACTTTGAACTTCTATAATGGACATCCTCCACATGAGTAGTATAAAAAAATTGATGAGCATTATTTTACAGTTTTATCCTTCACTATCTATTGACAATGAAATTATCATTAAAGTCAATTACATATATGATATTCTCTGATATTTTAACTCAATTTTGTGTAAGAATGTAGTCTATTGTGATATATCATTGATGATGGCCTTCCTATTTCCTTTCTATGCTTTCAAGGGATATCATCAATAATCATGCGTAGATTATTTCCATAAAGATTTGGTATGGAAAGGAATATAGGCATATAGGTAGATAGTTAATGATATGTGGTAAAGTAATAGATCAATAACTTTCCACAGTCAATAAGGTTCTAATTGAATGGAGTTAACCCACACTCACTTGTAAGTCAGCCCTTAGCCTGCCACTTGACTCACTGATATAGTTAGTTTTACCATACCAAGCTCTAAAGCAAAGCAAGGTCAATTTGCTTGGTTGGTTTCTATCTCTTTAATAAATTAGTAATTTCTTTTAATTTAATTAAATTAGTTACATTGAGCTCCCACCATAGTTCATTAAATATTTCATAATCAATTGAAGAAACCTCATTTCCATGTAATAATTACTCTTATTTCTCTAAATAATAAATTGCCCAAATCTTATGATTAAACAAATATTAAGTTTAATATATATATATATTAATGATCAATAAAATCAATTAGATGGGTTTTATATTCAATACATTTATAATAATCTGAGTTGCACAAAATGTCAATTTCTTTAAGCTTTCATTGGAGTTGTGATTTATGACCCTTCACTCGTAAAAACTCAATTCCACATCATTGAAATGTCAAAGAAAATCTTCCTCAAAAATCTTTGCAAAATGAATATAGCTCATGAGAAAAAAACAAACAACTCTCCTCCTTTATTTCTAGCTTCTCCACCCTGTTCTCAGTCATGACAAGGAACACTTTCTTAAGCGAAAAATTTTAGTAATATCCCCACAGTTTATCTCGTAGCTCCTCAATAATCAAAAAGTAAAACCACACCTTCTCCATGACACCATTGGAAGAAACATCTCATAGTAAACCATCTTTCAACTGTCACGTCAAAATTGCTAACCAAAACTGCCTTTTCCATAATATTCCAGCCAACTCTTAAACATAGAGTAATACAACTTTTAGTCTCAAATTTTTTTGTCAACTTTTTTCTTTTCAATGACGTGATCTTTTTCTGTGTTGATATCTCACTCCTTTCTAGACATTTTAATAATCAATCCATCACTGTCTTCAAAATTTGATGTCCTCCAGCAATGACCTCTTATGTATATATTCATCCTAGTCCAACTGACATTCCCATCTGCATTTTCTTTAATCTCATTTGTACTTCCTCATATAATATGTTAGTTATGTTAATCATAGAGACAAAATATGGTGATTTAATTTCCATTAGTCAAAAAGAGAGATTTTTAAATACAGATCTTCACATACTTTTCAATTTTTATCTCTAAATTATCCTACTTCCAGTTTCACTTAAAAATGCCCTCTGGATAATCACAGTTAGTTGGGTAGCTCACTTAGTTTTTTGTAAACATTTTCCCTCTTCATAAATTCTCACCGTTTTGTGAAGTGATGCTGCTAATAATTTTCCAGTATCTTTCTTTTGTGATTATTTTTTGAGAATGTCAATGTGGTTATTATTTTACTTCAAGCATGAAATGTTAAATTATATGTTATTTTGATAATACTATAAATAAATTATTTGGATGGAAGAATATAATGAATAATGTTATCAACAACAAAGGCCATTAATTCATGCTTTCCCTTGTAATACTCCAGTATAGGCTGAAAATCTGGCAAAAATCTATTTTGGATATTCCAAGAGGGTTTTACTTTCTGAAATACTTAACTGACTTCATTGTTTTATTTCTATGTGGTCCCAAAGAAAATGAAGGCATTATAATGAGGACTCATTATATTTGAAATAAAAGAGTACTGCTTGAAAATATGTTCCATATGTTTGACATTGTTTAACCTAAAAATAATAGAATCTGATTGACTAAATCAGAATTTAAGTAAACAATGACTTGAATCAGCCTTTTAACAATGTTCAGTTATTTACCTTTTGGAACCACTAAGAATATATATGAGAAAACTGAAATTTTGATTGATGATAAATGTCACACAGATAAATCTTTCTCATGTTTGCATTACTAAAAACTGATATGGTAAAGAAACAACTTTTCTAACAATGAGTAACAGTATTTATGGAAGTTGTCACTTGAAACTTTCTCTTCCTTTTCCATGACAACAATCTTGTTTTCCATTCTGACCTTGTCCTCTTCCTACAGTAACTCTCCATTTCTTATATTTAACCTTTGATGTAACATTTCCAAGAAAAGTATCTAAAGGTCTGGTAAGATGGAGTATGGCATATAATTTCCTTGAATGTTGCCATTTTCCAAACTTTAAGAAGTGTGTTCATATTAATGTCTAAACCTGTTACTGTTCCTTGTTCTTACATTCCCTGATTGTCAGAGAGGGGCCTGATCAGTCATGCTGAAAGCCAACTCACTTTCCCTAGAGTTGACCTTCAGTGTGACTGATCATGCCCCTCTCTGACAATTAGGGAATGTTAATCGCTTTAGGAGACACAACTGTTTCTGGTAATCTTGGCTAGAAATCAGAACTACACAAATCAGGATCACCCAGTTAGTTATCCCTTTAGGGAAGATAAAACTGCTCTTAGTTTTGACTGCAACAGGGAAGAACTAAAGAGTTTTCTTGGGTGGCAGTGGCATATAGCTTAATCTGATTCCTTGTCTGCAGTCAACAAATGAGTCCCAAGTTAAACTGGTTAGAAGCAAATGTCAGCGGTGAGGGTGGATAAAGGGTAGGAGTATCTACAGTATATACAATACCATTTATTGGGAAAGTGTTGTCTATTCTTATATCCATCTCTCATTTTCTCATCAACAGCTCATTGAAATAGGTCAAATTGCAGTTTCTTCAATAAGTGTATCATTTAATTTTTATTATTTCTTCTAATTTGGTGTTGCTTTTCATCTTTTCTAATAAGACAATGGCATGACTATTCACATAAATAATTTGAAAATGATTTCTACATTTTTTTGTCATAACTATGTTTTTAGTCACTAATTCAACAAGCAGTTATTAAGTACTTACTATGTGCTAGGCACTAGTAAAGTGATAGGAATACAAATGTAAGAAAAAAGAGACATTCTCTGATCTCAAGGGATGTACATTCCAATACGGAAAGACAGTATATAAAAGGAAACTGAAAGGGGGAAAGGTATTTGAACAGGGATAGGAGTGGTAGAAAGTGAAGGTACCTACATGTAGATATGGTTGAAAAAAGATATGGAATAAGGAATGAAGCTGTGCGAGAACTGAAGGAGTGAGAATGGCTGACTTGGGCACTTCCTCAAAATGGAGGAACTCACCAAATGGAGCAGGAGGTCAGAGAAATGAAAAGGTCTTTCAGAATGAGAGAAGGCCACAGGGGCATTTCTCTGCAGAGAAATCTGCAGAGTTAGAAGACTTTTTAATTTCAGAATTAAAATTCTATCTATTTAGAATACAGTCATGCTCCAATGTTGGGAACATAAACTTCTGGGAATTGTAGTGCAGGGAAAGAGGTAGTGTTCTTTCACCTGGAGATCTATTTTGAAGTGAGAGTTAGAGGTACTGAACTGTGTTTTCTTTTTTTTTTTCTTTTTTCAGTTGTGCCAATAATGGGATAGAAAAGTGATTAATTAGCGAAGGATGATGTGGAACAGCTGTAAGATGAGGCTATTTCTGTTGGAGAGAATAAGCAGGATTCATAAAGAAATTGCTTCTAAAGCCTGTGAGGACTCTAGTGACAGAAACTGCTACTGGACACTGGAAACTACTTGGATATCCCAGATTCTTGGCCAGTGCTTTCTGGGAGCAAGAAGAGAAGAGTAGCATACTGTTATTACTTCAGGAGAGCTATGAAAGCTTAATTTTTTTTCCTCCTTTGCTGTTAATGTGAACATTCTTTCTAATATTTTATTGTTTTGTCTTTTGTTCTTGTATTACAATTTCTTATTTTCCTCTTACATTTTAACTTTTCATATAAATTTATGGTTATTCACAAATGTTCTTTATCATATATTAATTAATTTTGTTATAGGGGAGTAGATCAAAAGAATTCAGGGACTAACAGTATATTTAGAGATATAATAACACAGAGTTGTACTTCTGGGTTTAAACATTAGTTTATATTTTTGCCACGTAAGGGCTGAGCTGAATGGAGAGAAAAATCTTATGGTTTTTGATTGTATTAATAGCTCATATAAACTCCTAAATAGCAGAGAAAAGATGAACCAGGTGACTCTGGACCTCTTTCTCCCCAGCTCTGCCCCAGCCACTAGGTTACCATATAGTCATGAGTAAGGATGTTGGGTCCTTCATGGAAGATGTCTACAGTATTGCGAACTTTCTCTGGCTGATTTCTGCATCATAATCCCACAACAGGAACATGGAGGCAGACTGGACCTGTGATTATTTTAATAGAGGTAACTCCTAGTTATAGGCCCAAAGAGTAGAGTGTCTGAATCTAGAAGCTCCAGTCATGGAAACCTTAGTAACTGTATTCCAGACCAGGTGTTGCTGCAAGTCCAGAAAAGAAGTCATGAGAAACCAGGGAGACAGCATGCCATACCAGAAGCTCTATGGAGTTGAAACTTGATTTCTGAGTCTAGAACAATGCTAATAAGAGATGCTATTAGAGGAAGAAAAGTCTGGTGCTTGCAAAAGGGAAGGATGATTCACAGTTCTGTTTTTAAAGGTAACATTCCCTTCTATATATACTCCCACAGATAAAAGAGTTGACTACACTGCAAAGAATCTGCATTCTTAAAAGTACTTTTTCTTAACAAAAACAGGATTCTGAAGCCTAATAGAAAAATGACATCTTTAACTAATATGTGGAATTTTATGCTTATTTAGGATAAAGTGTGTGAAATTACATACACTTAAATAATATTTCCCAAACACTCCTTTGACTTAAATATCTTTCATTAAAGAGTTTATTAATTGAAATATTTTAAAAGGAAATTTGGAATAATGTGGAACTATTATCTTGTATCTTTATAAAATATTTGGCATAATTTAATTAGTCTAGTTGAAATGAAAAACTGCAGTTTCTATACAGATACATACATACATACATATATATATATAAATAAATGTCAATACATCAATGTTTAGAAGTTTAAAGTAAAGCAAAATTGATTAAAAGTCAAAACTTTCTTAGCACCATGGTAATAACAATAATAAAAGTAATAATAATCTGAAATGATTCATTAAATAAAATTTAAGAAGAAATACTAAAATGTATTATCACTCTTTTTTATTTTTATTTTTTATTTCTTTTAATATAAATTAATTTATTTGACTTTTTACATTCAATTTCACAAAATTTTGGGTTCCAAATTTTCTCCTTATTTATCCCCTCCCCCCTCCCCAATACACCAAGCATTCTAATTTTCCCTATCACCAATCTGCCCTCTCTTCTATCATCCCTCCCTTCTCTTGTCCCCATCTTCTCTTTTGTCCTGTAGGGCCAGATGACTTTCTCTTCCCCATTCACTATATTTCTTATTTCCTAGTAGCAAGAACAATACTAAACAGTTGTTCCTAAAACTCTGAGTTCCAAATTCTCCCCATCCCTCCCTCCCCACCCATTCCCTTTGGGAAGGCAAGCAATTCAATATAGGCCATATCTGTGTAGTTTTGCAAATGACTTCGATAATAGTCATGATGTGTAACACTAACTGTATTTCCCTCCATTCTATCCTGCTCCCCAATGTTTCTATTCTGTCTTTTGATCCTGTCCCTCCCCAAGAGTGTTGACTTCAAATTGCTCCCTCCTCCCATTGCCCTCCCTTCCATCATCCCCCCGCACCCTGCTTATCTCCTTCTCCCCCACTTTCCTGTATTGTGAGATAGGTTTTCATCCCAAAATGAGTGTGCATTTTATTTCTTCCTTTAGTCGAATGTGATGAGGGGAAACTTCATGTTTTCTCTCAGCTCTCCTCTTTTTCCCTCCACTAAAAAGCCTCCTACTTGCCTCTTGAATGAGAGATAATTTACCCCATTCCATTTCACCCTCTCTCCACCCACTACATTTCTCTCTCACCATTTACCTTAATTTCTTTTAAAATATGGTCCCATCCTATTCAATTCACTCTGTGCTCTGTGTCTCTGTATGTGCATGCATGTGTGTATGTGTGTGTGCATGCATGTACATGTGTGTGTATGGACCCACCAACTACCCAGATACTGAAAAGTTTTAAGAGTTACAAATATTGTCTTTCCATGTAGGAATGTAAACAGTTCAACTTTGGTAAGTCCCTTATGACTTCTCTTTGCTGTTTACTTTTTCATGCTTCTCATTCTTGTGTTTGAAAGTCAAATTTTCTTTTCAGCTCTGGTCTTTTCATCAAGAATGCTTGAAAGTCCCCTGTTTCACTGAAAGACCATATTTTCCCCTGAAGTATTATACTCAGTTTTGCTGGGTAGGTGATTCTTGGTTTTAGTCCCAGTTCCTTTGACTTCTGGAATATCTTATTCCACTCCCTTTGATCCCTTAATCTAGAAGCTGCTAGATCTTGAGTTATCCTGATTGTATTTCCACAATACTGGAATTGTTTCTTTCTAGCTGCTTGCAAGATTTTCTCCTTGACCTGGGAATTCTGGAATTTGGCCACAATGTTCCTAGGAGTTTCTCTTTTTGGATCTCTTTCAGGTGGTGATCGATGGATTCCTTCAATACTTATTTTGCCCTCTAGTTCTAGAATCTCAGGGCAGTTTTCCTTGATAATTTCATGAAAGATTATGTCTAGGCTCTTTTTTTGATCATGGCTTTCAGGTAGTCCCATAATTTTTAAATTGTCTCTCCTGAATATATTTTCCAGGTCAGTTATTTTTCGCATGAGATATTTCACATTCTCTTCCATTTTTTCATTCTTTTGGTTTTGTTTTGTGATTTCTTGGTTTCTCAGAAAATCATTAGACTCCATCTGTTCCATTCTAATTTTGAGAGAACTCTTTTCTTCATTGAGCTTTTGAACCTCTTTTTCCATTTGGCTAATTCTGCTTTTGAAAGCATTCTTCTCCCCATTGGCTTTTTGAACCTCTTTTGCCAATTGAGTGAGCCTATTTTTCAAGGTCTTATTTTCTTCAGCATTTTTTTGGGTCTCCTTCACCAAGGTATTGACCCGCTTTTCATGCTTTTCTTGCATCTCTCTCATTTCTCTTCCCAGTTTTTCCTCCACCTGTCTAATTTGATTTTCAACATCCTTTTTGAGCTCTTCCATGGCCTGAGCTCATTGGATATCTATTTTGGATGTTTGGGATACAGAGGCCTTGACTTCTATGTCTTTCCCTGATGGTAAGCATTTTTCCTCCCCATCAGAAATGAAAGGAGGAAATATCTGTTCCCCAAGAAAGTAGCCTTCTATGGTCTTATTTTTCTTCTCTTTTCTGGGCATTTTCCCAGCCATTTACTTTACTTCTGAGATTCCTCTCCCCACCCCACCTAGATCTGCCCAGCTAGTGCTTGGGTCTGAGATTCAAATGCTGCTCCCCAGCCTCAGGGCTTTCAGCGGTGTGTGTGGCCCCTATTCAATGTGAACTTAAGTTCTGGTGCTCAGGTGGGGCAGGGCTGCCTCCCAGGCTCAGTTCCCTCAGGGGGTTTATGCGGGGATATTCAGTAATGGATCTGAGGTTCTGGCTGCTCCGGGGGTCCCAGGCTGCCACTGCCTCTGCCACTGTCTCCCCAGGGGGCCTGAATTATGGAGACACCTTGCTCCCCTCTTGGCCAGCCTAGAAATCTCTCTCACTGACCTTTAGTTCCTGTGGGTGGAGGGACCTTCGCAGCTGCCAGAGGTTCTGTCCCTGAAGCCTGCTTGGATCTGCTTCTCTCGGGGCCTTGTGGCCAGGGCAGGGCAGGGGCTCCGCTCCACTTCCGGCGTGTGACGGACCTTTGGGGTCAGTTTTTCAGGGCTCTCTGGAATGGAAATCTCCTCCACTGCGTTGCTGCATGGCTTGCACTGCTCCAGAATTTGTGGGGAGTTCTTTTTACAGAAAATTTATGGGCTGTGGGTTCTGGAGGTAGCATCCGTGAGTCTTTCTACTCCTCCATCTTGGCTCTTCCCCCTTATTATCACTCTTTAATATTAGTTAAAATAATTTATTTCATTGAGAATTATCTCTTATTTATGCTTTATGCATAGTAATCAATAAGGATCTTCTATTTAAAAATATGTTAAGAATGTTGGGAATTGCGAGTGACAACACTACTTGCTGGTTTTGAGTGAGAAGCTTGCCAATGGAATTAATTTTTTTTTCACTCTGCTTTCAATTAAGGCAGTACTGTGTTTTTTTTCCTATTTTTTCTGTCAACTATAATTTCTTGTATCATAGAAAAAGACATTTAATATATTTGTAACACAAAATTTTAATTTCATTTTGCTCTATTTTTTAACATTTTAAATTATTTTTAATGTCTATTTTCCCTTAAAGGTGGAACCTAATTTGAAATTAGCCTAACTTGATGAGTTTTTGAATAAAATTTTTGAAATTGAATTATCTCTGAATATTAATTTTGCATTTGTTGGATATTTTCTGTCAATTTTTGATACATCATTTCTTTTGAAATGCTTCCATTTTCTCATATAATTGCCATTTCCCTCCTTTGATGTTACTGGTTAGATTTTATTCTGAATGCTTCCATATGACTTTGGAATATTGTTCAGGCAAAATTTTCCTCCCTAAAGTCAACCATATCCTCTTAATTACTAGACTTAATGACTTCTTCTCAATCTTCATCTTGATGTCTCTCTAGTACTTAACACTTTTGGCTGAGTCTGGTTGCCTTTTCCACACAGATTCTCTCATCTCTAAGTTTTCAGCACTGCTCTCTCTTAAGTTTCCTCTGATCTGTCTGACTGCCTCCCAGTCTTTGTGTGCATATGATGTAATATTCATTCATATCATGCGTACTAATCACAGGTATTCATTACTCTGTCCTAGGCCCTTGTCTCTTTATATTTTCTCACTTGGTGACCTCATTAATTGCATGGATTTCAATCATCTATGCAGATGGTTCCTAAATCTATTTATCAAACTTCAATCTTCTTCTTGAGCAACAACTGCTGGTCATATATTTCAGACTGGATGTCCCACAAGCATCTCGAACTCAGCAAGTCCAGAACAGACCTCACTATTTTCTCTCCCCCAATCTTCCCCTGTTTGGAATTTATTAATGATTTTCAAGGGCACCACTATCCTTCAAGTCACCTAATTTCACAGTCTTGGTCAAATGCTCAGTTCTTTACTTTCTATTTCTCAATTCATGTATCCAATCAATTGTCAAATTTTATGATTTCTTCCTATATAACATTTCACAAATATGTATCCTCCTCATTCTCACCATCCTTAATTTCCTCTCACTTGGATTAGTATGATAACATTTTAACAGATGTTCCTACCTTATATCTTTTCTCACTTTATTAATAATACATTACCTAAGCAGCTGTCAAAGATATTTTCCTAAAGTTTAGGCATGACCATATCATCTCCTTGCTAAATAAACTCTAGTGGATTCCTTTTAACTACAAGATAAAGTATATATATTTTTTCTTTTGACATTTAATGATCTTCACAACCTGGTACTTTTCTGTCTTTTCAGTCTTCTTATACTTTATTGCCTCCCATGAACTCTGTGATCTAGCTATGCCTACTTACTTTCTTGGTGTTTATACATTTCTGTTGTGTTCAATGCTTTTTCACCTCATTTGGGATTTTCTTGGCAAAGATAATGGAGTGATTTGCCATTTTCTTTTTCAGCCCATTTTAGAGATGAGGAACTGAGGCAAACAGGGTTAAGTGACTAGTCCAGTGTCACACAATTAGAAAGTGACTGAGGCCAAATTTGAAGATGAATCTTCCTCACTTTAGGCTGTGCCACCTAGCTGCTCTATGCTTTCTTAATTTCTCTTCCTTTATAATATTACATCTCCCAACTCTAGGTCTTTGTATTGGCTATTTTCTATTCCTGAAATGCTCTCTCTCCTCAACTTGGACTCATAATCCCTGATCTCCTTTAAGAATCAGTTGAAGCATCACTTTCTGCAATTGTTGCTAGATCCATACCCTTTGAAGTTACCTCCCATCAATCTTATATATGTGTGTAAATACATCTATGTATAGACATATATTTGTATATATAATATATAATATTATCTCCATATAATATTGTCTAATAATAATATAATAATGATATTTTGTCACTATATAATATACAATACATATACACATCATATATGCATATACATACATATACACATCATATATGCATATACATACATATAGAAAATTCTCCTATTAGAATGTAAGTGTAGCACAGTGCCCTTAATAAATACTCATTGACTGATTTGGTTAATTATTTGTCTTCAAGCTTTGTATTAATTTTAATCATTAGTCTAACCTTAGTGGTCTGGATGTTTGCACACCTTTACAAATCACTCTCAGAAGAGTGAAATTTCTTGTCTATTAAAAGAAAATTATTTTCATTTTTTGTGATATTTGATAATTCCCATGTGCAGTACAATCCTGTTCTTTTTCTGGAAGAAAATATTTATGAATTATAGGTATAAAGCTTCTATGCAGCCTATAGTTCTTTGGCCTCTTACGTTCCTTATTCCTGAACTCTATTTTTCAGTTTTCTATTATCTTTTTGCTCATGACCTCCTTTGCATTAAATTCATTGAATAACAAGGCATATACAACTTTAATATGGAAGGTCTTAATAGAAGTGTTTGTAGAATTTTTATACCTCTTCATCCTTTGGAAGATATTGCATAACCTTAGAGAAGTCAGGGTCACCTTCATGCCACAAGGAGGTATCAGACTAGGATTTTGTGAATTAATCATTATAATGTTAGAAATACTAGCGAGTTATAACAATAAGACAAAGCTATAAGAGAATAAGCATAGACAAAAGGAGGCAGAATTATATCTATTTGCAAAATATGTGATGACTTAGTGAATCCCAGAAATTAAATAAAAAAATAAAAATCCAATTGATAGCTACATTTATGTACAGGTAAAATACACCCACAAAACAATCAGTTTGTCTTTATATTAGTAACAAAATTCATAAGATACAAGAAGAGAAATTCCATTAAAATTATGGTCTTTATTTTGGATGCATTTATATATATATATTAAAATACTTTATGGATTTTAATATATATGTATATATACTAAAATTCATAAAGTATTTTAATATTAATCTACCAAGATACACAAAAGAATTATATGAGCATGATCAAAACATTTTTATTTTTATAAAATCAAAGTTATAAAAACAATTAGAGAGATACAGATTGTACACAGTTGCATTTTAATAAAATTAGGATCCCCTATTTTTTTAGGTTTAACTCTTTGCCAGTTTGCCAAAAGTGAAGCAAAGTATTTATAAAAGCATTTTCGAATTATCAAAAAATTGGAAATAAAATTGATAGTCACTGATTGGGAATGACTGGACAATTTATGGCATGTGAATGTAATAGAACATTATTGTAATATAAGAAATGTCAATAAAATAATTCAGAGCAGTTTTGGAACAATTTTAAACTTAAATATTAAAAAAAGAAAAATTGAGAGAATATTTGTGATGTGTGTGATAATGATAATATAAAGAAACTTAATACTAAAATATCATGACAAAGATGAATATAATAACCCTAATGATTCTAGAAAACATGATGAAATATACCTTCCTCTTCCTGGGATGAAGTGGTAGACTACCAGTATAGACTAGGATAGGTACTCTTAGACACAGCCAATATCTTATATTATTATCAATATCTTTTTTTGTAAGAAAGCATCCCCTAATGGGAGTGATATTGGAAAATGACAGTAATGCAAAACAAGGATCAATATAAATTTTTCCAGAGAACAAAAAGTTATCTTTGTAATGTACTACAAGGTCAAGAGGCAGTAGTGCAACATGGCAGCTAAAATCTAATGTGATCTTAGGCCGAATTAAGGAAAGTCTTTAGAACGTAGAAGATGATAACCCTAGTATATTCTAGGTCAGATCACATCTAAAACATTACGTACAGGCCTGAATGTTATTTAGGTAGGCACTATAATGGATGGATTCTTCACAAAGTCCTATTCTGATGTGTTAATATGGTATGAAGATTCTTTACTTGTGACTATCGTGACCAGTTGCCTGATCCATGGACAGTAGAGGAAGTGGAACACCTTTGTGTTTTCAGGAATTTATTAGAACAACCAAGAAATAAGTACTTGGAAAAAATGCTTTGGATCAGATGGCACTGACCAGTTAAAATTGGAAAACCATGAATATGATTGAAATAGACTAAAGATATGGATGGTTTATATTGTGGTAGTATTATAATAAAACTGAAAAACCTCTATCTATCAGGCCAAAGGTTTCATACCACTTTTAGCAATAATAGTTTTGGCTTCAAGTCACACAAAAATATATAGCAGATAAATGTAGAACAGTTGAAAAGAATGACTTCATTCCTAAGTACAGATAGATAAAATAAAGAAAATGAGAAAATAATTCTGAAGAGAAAAAAAAAAACTAAAGGAACTGAAGGCACTAAAATTCTCTACTTAATGTAGACCAAAAGTTCTACCTCATAATGAAATGGATGGCAAAAGCAATGCCAATATATCAAATGATTTTGAAATGGAGATAGTAATACTTGGGATGGAATTATGAAAAGCATTTTTTGAGTGTTGAAATAAATTAAACTTCTAGACCAAAAAAGGAGTAATTTTTTTTAAAAAAAGACTCTCTTCAATAACTACCATCAATAAACGTATTTTCCCCAAATACTTGATAACATAAAGGTCTTTTGGGCACCTGAATCCAAAAGTAAAATGCCAAGGCTAGGACTGTAGGAGAAAAATAATTTATCTAGGAATACTCCTAAGAATAACTTTCCAATACCATTTCGGCAAAAAGGTTTCAAACAACTTTTAAAAACTCACAGGATGACATTGGAAAATTACAACAAATCTATCTAGTTTATACAGTCATAAATTTGAACATCACATCTCTACATCAAAGTCAACAAAAAAGAAATGCCAAATGAAATCTGGAATGAAAGTGTAACAAATTTTGCATATGGTTAATCAACAATTGGATGTGAAATAAAAAAAGTTAAGGTCATACAACTAATCAAAGGAGCACAAACAAAGCAATAAATAATTCAAAACATTAAAGAAAATGTATTCCATTGAACTTGAAAGCAAAGAAAGTAGAGGAGAAAGAGAAAATGTTACAGCAGAAGAAGGTCGTGCAAAATTTCTAGTCATATCCATGTTCAAAAATGAGGTGAATCAAATGTGAAAGCAAAAGCTTGTATGCTATTAATTTAAAGAAAATATAAAAGTTTCACTGAGAAGAGAATTAAATTCTACATTCCCTGCAAAATTGGAAACTTGTGAGTCTGAATAAAATACATAATTAAAAACTCAAATAATTCACAGTGATGCATGGATTACCAGTAAGGTACTTAACAAGCTTCCTCTCTGACACAAGCCTGATTTCATCTTTTCTAACAAGCATCTCACATTTATTGACAAAATAAGAGAACCTAAGATATCCCTCAAAAGTCAGGTTAATTATGCATTCATGTAACTTATCCAAATAATTCACAGCTAACATCACTCAAAAAAACTTTAAAAATTTGTAGGACAACAATATATATTGATTGAGGAGAAAAAGAGAGCATGAGAAAAAGCCTCAGGGTTGTAAAGAGCAACTCATTTTGAATTTGGTATTCACTAAATGGACCCTTGAAAGCTCTGTAACATTTATATTGCCTTTCTTGATTAACACAGACCTTTTAAACTTAGTTCTGCACTCATGAATTAACAGTGTACTGCAAATATAGAAAATGAATCTAAGCATAGTGATGCTCCTATTGAATACTATTTTATATTTTAAACATTCAATGAACAAAATAATTTATATATATGTGAATATTAAGAACCTAGTTGACATAAATATGCAGTTTAAAATTTATCATTTCTGTCCACTTTCAAATCTTTGTCCATCTTTCTTGACTAGAACAATACATGACTTTCAAGTCAAAGCAGAATATATAAAAACATCATATTAAGCACTTGCTGTACAAAGTGACATCAAATTATGTGACACTACTAAAAGAGCTATTTCAACTTATGCAAACTTTCTCCAATGATAACCAAATGCCATAAAGACCAGATATATGTAAATTGCTTAATATATATAAAGGAAGAATAGATAGTAAAAGTTTTGAGTTTAAATCTGGAGATTAACTGAATGAATGGAAGAAAGTGATGCCGGACACATCTGAGTATAAGCTTTCAATGAGAAAATTGGGGCTGAATATACTGAGACTAGCTGATTTCCTGGGCTTAAGGGTAAATGATAAAAAGACATTTAGAAAAATTAATAATTATACAATACCAATTTTAAATATACTTTTGGTATAAAATTGATATAAAATGGACAAGGGATCTTAAAAGTGTCCAAATAAAACTTGTAAAATGAGGCTTATCATCCCAAAGCAAAAAGAGAAAGATGAATAATTCATCAAAAATGAGGAAAAGGATTGATGTTCTTGGAAGATACAATAAATGGGTTAAAATTTACAGAAAAACTTTTGGAACAGACATTAGTTTTTAAAGCAATAATAAATTCTGACAACAGGAAGATGTATTCAATATAGCCCAAAGTGGTTATCTCCAGATGGAGCCTATAAAATGGTTAAGATTCAAGGTAGAGCAAAAGAGCTCTCCATGGGTGCTAGCCACATGAATTCAACCAAAAATATGTTGACAAAGA
This sequence comes from Bettongia penicillata ogilbyi, assembly GCA_023548195.1. Classification (NCBI taxonomy): domain Eukaryota; kingdom Metazoa; phylum Chordata; class Mammalia; order Diprotodontia; family Potoroidae; genus Bettongia; species Bettongia penicillata. The sequence continues at coordinate 686,392 of JAJHZJ010000066.1, read as the reverse complement.
CATGCTGAATAGATGACTATCTCATGTGGATCTGTTGATGGAAATGGAAGAGTTTATAATAGAGACTCAGGAATAGGTCAGAAATTGTAGCAAGGTTATTAAGGAGCCACAGCTTATTGATCAATGCAGATTATATATTAAATTTGCAAAAAAGAAATATTATGGCTGGAATTATGTAAGTAAAACTTGCTATCTTTTATAAACTAACAGTTGACAAATTCTAGTACTATAAATTTTGTTGTTTTTTCAGTCATATTTCAGTTTTATCCACCTCTTTGTGAACACTTTTTGGGTTTTCTTGACAAAGATAGAGTAGTGTGCCATTTCCTTCTCCAGGCTTATTTTACAGATGAAAAAACTGAGTCAAAAAAAAGTTAAGTGACTTGCTCAGGGTCACACCATTAGTATGTGTCTGAGGCAGGATGATTGAGTCTTCATGACACCAGGCCTGACACTCTTATCCATGCTATACAGAAGATTGACCTGTCCCAGTACTCTAAATACAAACCCCTAAATATCCTGGAAAATTGAAATAAAGAAACAAAATTTTTAACTGTCATCATTTTAACTCCCAAACATAACTTTGACCTCCTAACAATCAGAAAAATATTTAACAGATAAATCATACCAATTATTAATAATCTGCACACTATAATGAAAATATCTAAAATCTAGACCTACAGGATGAGGATACATCATCCCAATCATTTAATGCCCCAAAGAATGTATCAGCTATGCTTTCTTGACTCTGCAGAGGGATAAATGGGATCAGTGAGAGTTGAAACAGCTTATGGAATGTATAAAATATCCCGTTTTATGAATAAGATAGTGTCATAAAGACTGAAGAGAAAGAAGCCAGTTCTCTTACATAAACTCTAACAGGTGTCCAGAAATGGCCAGGGAAGACCAATGTCAAAGGAATTAAAAAAGAAACAGAGGAAAATTTCTCTGTTTTATCCAATATGGTGCCAAAAATTGTTCAGAAGAGAATGTAGGCTGCCAGAGAGATCAAACTAGGGAAGCCAGTATTCACTAAGTTAGTCAGGAAGTGCAGAAATTGTCAGAAGGTTGTTATAGGGAAACCATCTCTAGTTATTGGACTAAAAACTACCAGACGTGGGGCATACGGAAGATGGGAACAATTTCATGTAATGCAGGATCATATGAAGAGGGAAATGAGACCTGTACAGAAGCCATAGAGAACTACTAGAAATCAGAAAGAGGAGTCAAGTATTGAAGCAGAAGGTGTAATTTAATGCTAGCTGCCCCATTTAGATTGGCAGCAGCTGCATCATAACTATAAAGAGGAGGAAATCATATACAACTCATCTAATGGTGCATCTAATAGAGTAATAGGCAGAAGCATGAAATTCCAAAACAAAAGTTAAATCTGAAAATGTGAGTAAACAGAAAAGTAGGAGAAAACACTGAGTAAAACTTATTACCATGATTTATTATTGCTTTGTGTCAAAATAAACTTTTAGAGAACTCCAAACAGCTACAATCAGAACCTTAGAGAAAAACATGCCATTGTCAACAGGACTATATGAATAGATGGGATAAAATGACCAAATGATTAAAAAAAGTGACCACAGAGTTCAGGAAGAAAAATTGAAAAACTGGAAGGAAAAGAAATAACTTGGAAGAAATGGCAGAAAACTGTGCAAATAAAGGACTTGTTGGAAAATAACATGGAGCAAGGAGAATTCAAGGACTCCATAAGACAACAAGAAATATTTAATACAAAGTCAAAAGACTTTTTTAAAATGGAAGAAAATGGTATGAAAACCTATCTTACAATACAGGAAAGTGGGGGAGAAGAGGATAAGCAGGGTTGGGGGATGATGGAAGGGAGGGCAATGGGGGGAGGGAGCAATCTGAAGTCAACACTCTTGGGAAGAGACAGGATCAAAAGGGAGAATAGAAACAATGGGGAGCAGGATAGGATGGAGGGAAATATAGTTAGTCTTACACAACACAAGTATTATGGAAGTCATTTGCAAAACTACGCAGATATGGCCTATACTGAATTGTTTGCCTTCCCAAAGGGAGTGGGTGGGGAGGGAGTGATGAAGAGAAGTTGGAACTCAAAGTTTTAGGAACAACTGTAGAGTATTGTTCTTGCTACTAGGAAATAAGACATACAGGTAATGGGGAATAGAAAGTTATCTGGCCCTACAGGACAAAAGAGAAGAAGGGGACAAGGGAAGGGAGGGATGATAGAAGAGAGGGCAGATTAGTGATAGGGGCAATTAGAATGCTTGGTGTTTTGGGGTGGGGGAGGGGAGAAATGAGGAGAAAATTTGGAACCCCAAATTTTATGAAAATGCATGTTAAAAGTTAAATAAATAAATTTAAAAAAATAAATGGAAGAAAATGTAAGATAGCTCCTATTAAAAATAGCTGACCTAGAAGACATATTAAGAAAGAAAAATTCAAGAATAATCACATAATCTGAAAGGCATGACTAAACCAAAAACTTGAAACTCTGCATTTTAAGAAATCATAAAAGTATATAGACATATTTGAATCAGGGCAAAATTAAATTAGAATGCACTGATCACCTCCTAAAATAGATGGGAAACTGAAAGCATCCAGAAATGTGAGTCAAAATCAAGAGCTTCTAGGTTAAATAAAATATACTAATAATAGCCACAAAGAAAGGGTACAAATATGAAGAAACTGCCCTCAGGATCACTTAAAACTTTACAGCAGCTATTAAAAAGAAAAAACAAATTAGAATGCAATATTCTAGAAGTCAAAAACTTGCAACCATTAACAACTGACCTTATAAAGCAAAACTACAGTAAAAAAAGGACGTTTAGTAGAATAGAATTAGAATAGAATTTGATAGAATAGAATTCCTACTTCATCCATCATCCACTCCACAATAAAATTGATTTTTTTCTAAAGCACCTCTGACCATGTCACATACTTGCTCCTTCCCCTTATTCTGCTAGCCATTCAATAAACACTAGGGGCTCCCTATTACCTTCACGATCAAATATAAAATTCTCTATTTGACCTTTACAACTATTCATAACATAGCCCTTCCTACCTTTCTAGTCTTGTTATACTTACTCTCTAAATTAATTTATGGATTCAATGCTGCACTAATTGAAATAGTAAAAGGTCACTTTATAGAACTGGATGCAATTATAACAAAATTCATTTGAAGGAATAAAAGGACAAAAATTTCAAAGGGATTGATGCAAGAAAGTTGGAAGAAAGAGACATAGCATTATAGGTTCTTAAAACATACTATAAGATTAATTGTCAAAATAAGTGGGTATTTTTTTAAACTTGATCCATATAACAGATTAAGCACACATGATCCAGAACCAAGTGGAAATAGTAGCTTTTTTTTTGATAAATCTAGACATAAGCTACAATGATGATGACAAAATCTGTTGGTAAAATTGAAAACTAGAGAGAAAGAGGAGATAAAATGGAAAATTTTGGTTACACAAAATTCAAAAGGTTTTGCACAAATAAATTGGTTATAATTAAGAATTAGAAGAGAAATCACTAACTGTAGAAAAAATCTTTGTTGCAAACTTGTCTGGTATCTCAGTTATATTGAGAATTAATTTAGTCTCCCATAGGTCAATGATAAAAGGATATGAACAGGCAATTTGCAAAAGAATTGCAAGCTATCATTAGCTATATGAAAAATTGCTTCAAATTACTAAGAAGAGAAATGCAAATTAATACAACTCTAAGGTTCCATATTATGACTATTAAACTGGTCAAATTTTAAAGAAATGAAAATAGAAGAGCTTTGGGAGGATAAGAACACTAACATCCTGTTGGTGGAGTTATGGATTAGTCGAATAATTCTGTAAATCAGCTTCGAACTATGCCCCCAATTATACACATGCACACACACATATGTGTGCAAATGTATGTGTATATATATATATGTGTGTGTGTGTGTGTGTGTGTTTAATTGTATATATGTCTGTGCATGTATGTGTGTGTGCATAATTTCCTTTGACATAAGGGTATAAATAGTAGGTTTGGGACTGCTAGATGGTGCGGTGGATAGAGCACTAGTGCAGGAGTCAGAAGGACCTGAGTTCAAATCTCACCTCAGACACTTGACACTCACTAGCTGTGTGACCTTGGGCAAATCACTTAATCCCAGTTGCCTCATCCTGGGTCATCTCCAGTCATCCTGATGAATATCTGGTCATTGGATTCAGATGGCTCTGGAGGAGAAGTGAGGCTGGTGACCTCTCTCACTCAAAAACAAAGTCAACTGCAAATCATGTTATTACTTCTCTGATGGCATGGTCTTCAGCAACAAAGGGCGAACACACACACACACACAAATAGTAGGTTTACACCCTAATGAGGTAAAGTAAATGATTTTAGGGCCCTTTTATAGAGACCCTTAAAAAAGTACTTTTATAGTAGCAAAGAAGTGGAAACAAAAGGAAGTTCATCAGTTGGTGAATGAATGGACAAATTATGACGTATGAATGTAATGGAATGTTATTTTGTATAAGAAATACACAAATTCTGAGAACCTAGGAAGACTTTCATGAAGTCATTTCCAAACACAATTATCAGAACACAAATATGTTTCATATGATTATATTTTTTACTTTCTTTCTTTTAGATGGGAAAGTTTTTAATTTGAGGATATGGAGAAAAGTAAGGAGGCAACAACAGTAATGGAGAAAAAGAAAGAATAAAGAAAAGAGTACGAGGGAAACAGTTACTAAATACACAGAAGAGAACAGAAGATGGTTTCTTGGGGGACACAGACAAGTAGATCAAAGAAGGTATTACTACATTAAATTTAATATATGATAAAAGGAGTAAGTTTTAGGTAGTAGCATTGGAATTTCATGTAAAATCTCCATTTTCTGCCTATTTGCATATAAAAATGTTTTTATTTGTTGATTTTAAGGTCATAATAAAAATATTTCTTCTCCTAAATCAAAGCATGTCTTAATTCATGTATAAAGAGAACTTAGATGCAGATATTTGCATTTCTTTTCTTCACACCCCATTGCGAATGTTTCATTCTTAATTTTCTCACATCCCTTGGCAGTTGGCAGAGTAAAGCAGAAGAGCAAACAAAATTTAACAGCTCAAATTAAACAAGGAAACATTTGAGTAAGAGTGCCAATTAAAAACGTGTCCTGTCAATAGGAGGGAACACTAATGGTACATCTGTTGTTTACTAACTTTTACAAAGTTAAGGATGTAAGTTTTTTTGAGTGTTTTTCTTATATTATTACCTTTCTCTATTTCTGAAGGCAAAGTTTAGAATAAACGTTTATTGACACTATAGACTAACTCTTTTTAAAATTCTATAATTTATTTATTTTTCTGTTCTTAACATTCACTTCCACAAGAATTTGAACTCAAAATTTTCTCCCCATCTCTCTCCTTCCCCACTCCAGGACAGCATGTCCCCCATCCAACCCTTCTTCCAGTCTGTCCTTCCTTCTCTTGCCCAACCTTCTTCCACCCCATTTCCCCTCTATTTTCCCGTAGGGCAAAATAGATTTCTATACTCCATTGCCTGTAGAGCTTAATTTCCAGTTGCAAGCTAAAGAAATTTTTTAACATTCATTCTTAAAACTTTGGATTCCATATTCTCTCCCTCCCTCCCCACCCACTGTCATTGAGAAAATCAGCAATTCTGTATAGGTTATGAATGTGTCACAATGCAAAACATTTTTATAGTAGTTATGTTGTAAAAGACTAACCACATTTCCCTCTGTCCTATCCTGCCCTTAATTTATTCCATTCTCTCCATTGACATGTCCTCCCACAATAGTATTTGCTTCTGATTATCCCTTTCCCCAATTTACTGTCCATTCTATTATCTTCGCTATCCCCTTCCCCTTTGCCTTCCTGCAGGGTAAAATAGATTGCCATATCCAATTGAGTGTGTGTTATTTCCTCCTGAAGCCAAATCCCATGAGAGTAAGGCTCAATTATTTCCTTTTATCTCCCTGTTCTTCCCCTCCATTGTAAAAGCTCTTTCTTCCCTCTTTTATGTGAGATGATTCGTTAACATTCTACCTCTCCCTTTCTGTCACTCCTAGTATATTCCATTGAACAGTAAATTTAATTTTTTAGGCATTCTCTCTTCATATTCAGCTCACCCTGTGCCCTCTATGTGTGTGTGTGTGTATATATATGTATATATATACATATACATACCTTCATATACCTATGTATGCACATATGTACATGTACCCACATGTACATATATATATCTACACATATATAATATACACATACATACATATCCATACACATCTATATATATGTATATGTACATATGGTTGTTGTCCTTCGTCTTTGAAGAGGAGCAACATGACATCACCATTATGAAATGAAATTTCATTGTGTCTGACTGTGGCTGATTAGACCAATACAAGCTCAGAATGCTCTACCACAGGTTGGGCGCAGATAGTCCATTTGAATATTTGGGGTGGATATCCCGAATTTGTGCATCCTGCATTTACTTTGTGCTGTCTCAATTCTGCTTTGCTCAAAAGATCACAGCACCTGTTCTCATCCTCATTGAAAGCATTTGTCAACATGGCTGAAACCACCATGCTAAAAAGCATGGGAACAAGCACACAGCCCTGTTTTACTCCACTGGTCACCGGGAAGGCACAAGACCATTGTCCACTATCCAGAACCTGGGCAAGCATGCCATCATGAAATTGATATACAATACTGATGAACTTCTCTGGGCAACCAAATTTTGACATAATTTTCCATAAGCCCTCATGACTAACAGTGTCAAAGGCTTGGTCAAATCTGCAAACATTGTGTTATGCTCCTGGCATTTCTCCTGGAATTTTAGGGCAGCAAACACCATATCAACTGTTCCTTGGTCCTTTCTTAAACCAGACTGGCTCTCAGGTATATGATCATTTTCCAGGTGAAGGATCAGCCTATTAAGGAGGACTCTAGCAAGAATTTTGCCAGCAATGACTAAGAGAGAGATCTCCCTGTGATTGCCACAGACACTCTATTCCCTTGTCCCTTATAGAGTTGGACAATGGAGGCATCCTTGAACTCTTGGGGGATAACCTCCTCTTGCCATATAACCTGGATAATTTCAGTCAGCTTTTCTATGATCGAAAGTTTCCCTACCTTGTAAATCTCAGCTGAAATAGAATCATCACCAGGTGCTTTGCCACCTGAAAGGAGCCTAACGGCCCTGGAAACCTCTTCTTCGGTTGGAAGTTCAGCTGAGAGATTGACTTCACCTTGAGGTAAATGATCAGTGACCTCAGCATTGCTTGATGATGAAAACTTGATTGAGAAAACTATGGAACTGTTCATACTATCTTTCTAGGATCATGTCACTAATCAATGTGACTTCATTAGCACTGAGTAGTTGTGATGCACCGTAAGTTTTTGGTCCATAAACAGCTTTCAGGGAATCATAAAAGTGCTTTGGATTGTTACTATCAGCATAAAATTGAATTTCATTTACCTTCTTACTGAGCCAGGAATCCTGCATCTCTCTAAGCTTTGCTTGTATTTTGCTTTTGAAGGAATTAAATGCTGCCCACGTGTACATATACATACCTACACATATATAATATACACATACATGCATACATATCCATACACACCTTCATCTATACACATATTCCCTGTAACTGCCCTAATACTGAAACAGGTCTCATGAGTTACAAATAGTGTCTTTTCATGTAGGAATGCAAACAGTATGATTTAATGAGTTACTTAAGTCTTCTCTTTCCTGTTTACCTTTTCATGTTTCTCTTGGTTCTTGTATTTGAAAGTCAAATTTTCTGTTCAACTTTGGTCTTTTCAACAAGAATGCTTGGAAGTCCTCTATTTCATTGGAATTCCATTTTTCCCCTGAAATATTATACTTAATTTTGTTTGGTAGGTGATTCTTGGTTTTGATCCTATCTCCTTTGACCTCTGAAATACCATATTCTAAGTCCTTCAGTCCCTTAGGGTAGAAGCTGTTAAATACTATCATCCTGATAGTATTTACACAATACTTGATCTATTTCTTTCTGACTGCTTGTAATATTTTACCCTTGACCTGAGAACTCTGGATTTTGGCTACAATACTCCTATGAGTTTTGCTTTTGTGATCTCTTTCAGGAGGAGATCAATGAATTCTTTCCATTTCTGTTTTACTCTCTGGTTCTACAATATCAGGGCAGTTTTTGGTGATAATTTCTTGGAAGATGATGTCTAGACTTTTTTTCATCATGATTTTCAAGTAGACCAATAATTTTAAAATTATCTCTCCTGGATCTAATTTCCTGGTCATTCGTTTTTCCAATGAGATATTTCATATAATTTTCTGTTTTTTTCATCCTTTTGGTTTTGTTCTAAAATTTCTTGGTTTCTCATAAAGTCATTACCTTCCATCTGCTCCATTCTAATTTTTAAAGAATTATTTTCTTCAGTGAACCTTGAACCTCCCTTTCCATTTTACTAATTCTGCTTTTCAAAGCATTCTTGTCCTCATTGGCTTTATAGACCTCTCTTGCCAATTGGATTAGTCTATTTTTAAAAGTGTTATTTTCTTCAGCATTTTTTGAGTCTCCTTTAGCAAGTTGTTGACTCGCTTTTCATGATTTTCTTGCATCACTCTCATTTCCCTTCCCAATTTTTCCTCCACCTCTCTTACTTGATTTTCAAAATCCTTTTTGAACTCTCCTATGGCCTGAGACAATTGCATATTTTTTTGGAGGTTTTGGATGTAGAAGCCTTGACTTTGATGTCCTTCTCTAATGTTATGCTTTGTCCTTCCTCATCTAAAATGATAGAAGAAAATATCTGTTCACTAAGAAAGTAACCTTTTATAGTCTTATTTTTTTCCTTTTTTGGGTATTTTATCAGCCAGTTACTTGGCTTTTGAGTCCTTTGTCAAGTGAAGGGCATACTTTAGGAATCTGTAAGTTCTCAGTTTCTCCAAGATGGCACAATCAAAGGAGAGGAATTTTCTCCTCTCCTGGCCTATGGTCTGGTCTGGGAGCACTCACAAGCGCTCTTTTTTGCTTAGGATCTGTGAGTAAGATTCCCACTCTAGAGCTTCCACCAGCTCCACTATTCCAGTGCTCCTCCTCATCCCAAGACCACCACTAAGGACTGAGATCCAGATTGGCCACTGTATTCCCCCAGGGTATTTAGTCTGAGGGCTTCAAAAGTGGATGCTGCTGCCACAGTGGCTGCCACTGCTCTGGGGTTGGGACTGAACCAAGCGCCCCTCTCATCCACATGAAAGAGCTTTCTCACTGACTTTTGAAGTTATCGTTGGCATTTGTGTCTGGAGAAATCTGTGAAGTGCACCTGATACGCTGATTCTGAGCCTTGAAGCCCGCTCCAGTTCTGTCTGTGGCCCATGGCTCAGTTTGGGCTGTGCTCCACTCCTAGCCCAGTGTGATGTGTGTTCATCCTTCATTGACGAAGAAGACCATGCCTTTAGAGAAATGATGACATGACTTGCACTTGACTTTGTTTTGAGTGAGGGAAGGCTGTGCAGGTCACCAGCCTCACTTATCCTCCAGAGCCATCTGAATCCAGTGATCAGATATTCATCAGGATGACAATCAGGATGAGGCAATTGGGGTTAAGTGACTTGTCTAAGATCACACAGCTAGTGAGGGTCAAGTTTGAGGTGAGATTTGAACTCAAGTCCTCCTGACTCCTGCACTGGTCTACCTATGCCCCAGCCCAGTGTGATAGATCTTATCTATCAGTCTTCTATGATGTTTCAGGCTGGAAATCTCTTTCACTCTGTCATCTTGTGGTTTCTGCTGATCTACAATTTGTTTAGAGTCATTTTTTACAGGTATTTTATGGGCTATGGAGGAAGAGTTAGAGCAGGAGGCCTGTCTTTCTACTCTGACATCTTGGTTCTGCCACCTAAGTCTGCATAGAGTAGCTCTTTAGTAGTTTTGAAGAAATATGAGCCTTTATAATCACAAAAGGAAAGACACCTTTTAGTTCATTCGTGCCCACATTCCCCGGACCTAAAAGAGGGTAGAGTAGGTTTAATAGAAATCTAGCTGCAGATCTATTGAAAAATTCAAAAAGTGTTTCAGGTGGCTATGGCCTTTTAAGTCAATCCAGCAAATATTTATTAAGTATTTTCTCTATATAAGGTAATTTATTAGATGATGATGACGAAAAGAGAACAAAGAAAAAGTTTCTGTCCTCAAGGTGCTTAAATTCTGCTGTGAGACAGACCATGTAACCATATAATTAAATCCAAGATAATTTGGAAAGTGATTAATCCTGATTAGGGAATCAAGAGAGACTTCATGGAAGGGATACCTTTGAGAAATCCCAAAAAGAAGTTAAGAATTCTCAGTGGTATAGGTAAGAAAATATTGTATTCCAACTTTGAGGCATAGTTAGTGTGAAGGCATGATGATGAGACAGTAAATGCCAAGGTCAGGGAAGAGTATGTGAAGGGTCATACAAATATACATGCATTCATACGTACATATGCATGTATCTGTTTGTTATTGCATTATGAAGGAACTCAGAGAATTTCCTTTCAGGGAAAAGAATCAATCTAGAAGATAATAAACAGAAATGAATTTACTAACCTTGACCTTATTGTGTCATCTTTTGGGGATGTGAGCCTGGATCAGTATAAAATAATAAATAACAATAGCAATGGTTAACATTTAAAAAGTGCTTTAAGGTTTTTAAAGCACTTTACATATCGACCTTGATGACAACTGGGGGAAAAAAGCAATAGATGACAATGAATGTAATCGTAGCTTTTTCAATATGATAAAAAAAAAAACAAAACCAACCTCAAAGCCACTGAAAGAAGCAAACCAAAGTTCTGCACTGGTTTTTGCTTACTCTTGCTAAAAATTTTCGGATGGGCACTCTTTTCATCAGAGGCTTTTCTTCAGTTAGGTTGGTAATCTCATACACAAAATTTAATAGTTGCATTATTTTTGGCCAGAGTAGAAAAATAAACATAAGAAAACAATAAAACTTAGTTAAGCAGTGAAAAGTCAATTATTTTAGAGACTTCCTAGAAGATGTTGGAATGGAAAGAAGCCAAGAATTATTTCCTTTCCATTGTCTACTCATAAATTAACAAATGCTACTCTGTCTCCTTATCCTAACAAAAAGGGAGGAAAAATAGTGAAGGGATTGAAAAAAACAAGGAACACACCTTTAAAATATCAAGTGGTATCTTTCAGGTCATGTGACAAAGAGAGACTATTATTCATTTTCTATGATGCTCATAACTTTCAAAACTCTCTAAAATAAGAAGTATGCCTTATTTTGACATCTACTAAGATACCAAGAATTTTAATTAGGTAACAATCCAATGAATTAGGAGTGGAGAAAGGTAAGCTTTATTCCCTAACTTTCTCAGTCAGCACTCCATTCTCCACCAGCCCCTATGCTCTGGTAGGGCTACACAGGGGGACTCTTGAACTTGGGGCTTGTGCTCTGGGATGTACTCAGCAATTCTCTTGCTATGGAACTCTCTGCCAGCACACTTTGATTCTGTCCTGTTCACATTTCAAAATTCTGTAGCAACAAGTAATAGAGCACGTATTCTGTATTTTCTTCTCTCTTCCTCCCACATGTGAAGGAGGCAGAAGTATGAGAAAGTGTGCCTGAGATAAAACAAAACATGCATACTCTTGCAGTACACAGAGAACTAAAGAGCATAGGAAACCGTGACAGAGTCAAAAAAAGACATGAAGAAAAGGGGACTGGCATGCAGTTGGGGCTAATTTTGTCTCTTCAGAAATCACTTGGGGAATGTTTTGAGGCTGGTGAAAAATGAATTCTTCAGCATGGAAGGAGACATAAATTTTTAAGGTCTAGCCTTGGAGGAACTGCCACCACAAGACCAGGAATCAAAAAATGATAGATGACTATGTGGAAAAAATACTGATTTTATTGAAAATATTAGAAGGAAGAAAACTCAGTTAAAAACGATGAATACAGTGGATAGGTGGGAGTGGACACAGGGCAAAGGTTTAATGGCAAATAACAAAAATATGGAGAAGTCATGGAGTTTTAATGAACCACACAATTGGGGACAAAGGAAAATTTCCCCTATGGGGCAATACTATTATCTTTTCTATCTCTTAAAGAAATTAGTACTTCTAGGTGAGGCACAATTAAAAAAGGGGTGGGGCAAGATCTATAGGGCAATAACAGAAACTACCTAGAAGAAGGCACTCAAAATTGGTAGTTTAGAAACTTGCGTTCCAGGAGGAACAAGGAGGATAAAAAAGCAATAAATATGTATTAGGATCTTTAATTAAAGAATAAAATCGTGAATAGACAGAAAGGCAAAAGAATTAATGAAGAGGATGAGAGAAAGTAATTGTTTTTATAAAAAAGAAAAAAGTGCTAATAAGTAAAAAAATTAAAAAGGAGGAAAGGAGGTTGTTACTTAGCTACTTAAGAGAAAAAAAAGGAATTAGATAACTAGATAAAAAGTAAAAAGAAAAAGGAATTAATAACCTAATAAAAACTCCAAAACTATATAAATGGGTGATAAATGGGATTGAGGAAGGTTGAGATAAGTGTAAGGGAATCATTAAGAAAACGTTTGTCTTAGAGTAGATTAAGAAAAAAAAAAACCCATAAAATGACTAGAGATAGTGTACTATCGTTACAGAGGAAGAGAGGCAAGAAAAATACAATTTAGGAAAAAAGAGATAAATAGAGGAGGATACAAAACTCCCATAATTTTAAATGTAAATGGGTGAAAACATCCAACAAAATGTAAGAGAATGACAATGAGTATGGAAAAAATACCTTTTACTTATAAGACACACATTAAAAAGAAAAGATATACAGAGAATGAAAATGTGAGACTAGAACAAAATATCCTGTTTATCAGGCAAATCTCAAAATGCACGTGTTTAAGCAAGTTATCAGACAAAGTCAAAAGAATAATTCCCAACATGAAGAGATAAACAAGAAAACTGTATTGTGGGTAAAGGAACCACAGGCTGTTGCCTGTGTTTGTTAGCTGTTTTGTTAACCAGTGTCAATATTAAACATATTCTACAAATGCCTTAGCAGCTAACTTTGTCAAGGGAACATTAACTGCATTATAAGGCATAATAATACATTCATAGCAGGAGACTTTAGCATTTCTCCCTTAGTTTTGGGTAAAAGAATATAAATATAAACAAAAGAGAAAATAGAGAATTTTTTAAAATTGCTGGAGAAAATAAAACTAAAAGAGATGATGTTTAAAGAATGGGATTGCTAAAGAATATGCAAATTTCTCAGCACAACATGAAACTTTTACAAAAATTGGCCATGTATTAAGCCACATAGATATCACAAATAATTATAAAAAGGCAGAAATAGTAGAAAATATCATTTACAGACCACAACAGTTATTTTTATTCTGTTTAAGGAGTGCAAACAAAAGAAAAAAGAAGAGTCCCTGTTCTTTGACCTCAGCTTTGGGATATTGGCTACCACAGTAGTTAAGGCAAAATCAGTAACAGAAGCTGAATTGCTGAGAGGGAAAGAATTATCCACAGAGAAGGTGACCATAGGGAAGAAAAGAACCCACTTGGCATTTTGGGGGTGGGGCTGTCTTTAATGTATGCAAAATGTAAAACAACTAATGAGCAGCCCTGTTTGTTGCAAATGTTCCAATGACATTTGAACACTAACCTCTCAACTGATGGCAATCACTGAAAGATTCATTGAGGCTTGATGTTCTCTTTCCTATCTGAAATAAAACTTAATACTTCTGATCAGTGCAGTGATCAACTCCAGGAGATCCATGACAAACCATGATTCCCATTTCTTTATAAAAATGTGATGAACTTTTGAGATACAGAGTGTAGCACTTATTTTCAGATACGAATAATATGTAGAAATAACTTGTTTCACTATATATATATATACATACATATACATATATATACATATATATACATATATGTGTGTGTGTGTGTGTGTGTATATATATATATATATATATATTTCCAAGGGAATGGTAGGAGTGGAGAGAGAAAAGTAAGAGTTGAAGAGGATGATACCAAAACCAAATGCAGAAAAAAAGAAAACAGTATCAAATGATTTCATTTTTGTTTTTAAAGAAGACTTTATTTGCTAAAATGATAATCATATTTCAATACTTTAGGGGCTATAGTTTTCTTACTGTGAGAACTCATTCCACTAATGTAGATTGCAATCTTGTATACCTTAAGCTTCTGTATTTGTGAGTTACTGTGATTGGACAGTTATTACTCTGAAGCCAATGATTTGGTGAGGGATTTTTTACAACTTATCTCACCTGGTCATCAGATCACGAATACACAATCCATTGCAAAACTTCTAGTCAAATTCTTTTAAGCTTCATGGGACTTTTTAGAGCTTGTTTTCCACTAACATAGACTTAAAAAACCAAGGGTCACCTCAAGATTACAATAAAGTTTTGATATAATACAAATATTGGATTTGATTTACATGCTCTCATGATTTATATACATATATACATAAATGCGTATTTGTTGATCTGTTCCTCACCCTAGTATCCTATTTGAGAAAATTGATAAAAAAACAAAAAAACCCAAAAAGGCACTACAAGTACTTTAACACATACCTATATGGTCTAGTAAAACAAAATCCCACTTTATCCATGTTCAAAAATGTATGTCTCTTTTGCATTTGAAGTTCATTACCTCTCTGTTAAAGGTGAGTGGTTTGTTTCATCTTCTTTCTTTTGGACTCCTGATTTAGCGTTGCATTGTTCTAAAGAATTTTCAAAGTTGTTTTTCTCTATAAAGCTATTTTCATCATGTAAACTCTTCTCCTTGCTCTTCTGACTTAATTCTGCATCAGTTCACAAAGGTCATCCAAGTTTCCTCTGAAGTTTGTGGTTTCATAATTTCTTTTGGAATAATAATATTCTATTACATTCACACTACCATTTATTTAGTTCTCAATAAGAAGCTAGTCCCTTAATTTCCAGTTTTTGACAGCTGCAACTGGAGTCTCTCTCTCTATATGCACACACACACTCTTCCTTTGATTTCTTTGAGTTATGGATCCCCAAAGTACAGTAGTGGCATAGCAGGGTCAAAGACTATACATAGTTTGTGGACTTTCTAGGCATAATTCCAAATTGCTTTGCAGAATGCCTAGATCTATTCATAGTTTCAACAACCATGAGCAAATGTATCTGTTTTCCCACAGCACTATCAGCATTTGTTGTTTTCATTTGTTTCATCTTTGCTAATTGAATAGTTTTGAGGTGGAACTAAAAGATTTCTAGTTATTAGTGATAGGTAATATATGATATTTATACATACATATTGATAACATAACTTTACAGCTTTGATTTCATTTTTTTTACAACTGCTTGTTCATATATTTTCTGTTTAGCTACAGAGGATGACTGTTAGCCATATAAATTTGGATTAATTCCTTATAAATACATGAAATATAGCATTTCTCAGAGATCCATTGCAAAGAATTTTTCCTCAATTTCCATTTTCCCTTCTATTTTTTACTATATCAAATTTGTTTACTCAAAACATTTTTTAACTTTTTAAAATCAAAATGATCCATTTTCCCTGTGTGGTCCTCTCTATCATAGTTTAATACTGAATTCTTCCCCATGCACAGATCTGAAAGATAATATCTTTGTCCTTCTAGTTTTTAAAGATGTTCTTTAGTAAAATATTTTTTAAATATATAGAATAGAGCACAGAGAAGTTCACATAGAGGGCAGTTTTAAAACTGTAATAAATTTCAATATATTCAAAAAACTAAACTACATATAATATTTGTGGATATTGTTGATGTTCACAATAATAAAAGTAAAATGTACCAGTGTTTACTGAGTTCCAGAATATATGAAATGATGGTTATTTGTGACCCTTATAGCAACTACAGGAATGATCATCAGAATCTATTACTTTTCCTAATATATATCAGGGTGTGATAGACAATCTCCTAAGATTAAACAAAAGAAGTAACTGCTACCCACTTACTGTGAATCACATGGACACAATTCATATTGCCAGAAAAAACCTAGAAAACATTGCTCAAGATAACACAAATTGGAGCAAGAAACTGAAGACTAAATAATTTCAAGTGATATTTTCATCACCCCTTCCCAATAAAGACAGAGGATTCTCAAGAGGAAAGAGATTTGGAACAATTTGGATGATCAGATCAGAAAAGAAGCCACCAACGGTTTATAACAACTTGTAAGAAGGAATTCATCATCATTTCCCCGCTTGGTGCTGTGCTGTTTAACACTTTCATTAATTACTTCAATAAAGATGACTTGCTAATCAAATATGCAGATGATACAAAACTGCAAGTGATAATTAACACAACATTTAGTAGAGTTATGATCCAAAACTATATTGATGGGTTAATAGATTGGTAAAAAAATAAAATTTAATTTTGATAAATGTAAACCTTATATTTGTGTTAAAAAAGTCACCTTCACAAGTATGACACTGAGAAGTTGTGGAAATGTAGGACTTTGACTAAAAGACTATTGTGGTTTCAGTATAGGCCTGGGCCAGGCCAGGTGCTTCAGGGCATCCCTGGTGAAGTTCAGAAACACCACACCAATGTCCGTACACCCCAGACACCAATACTAGTATCTTAGCTCAGCACCAGGTAAGCCGCTGGAACTCTCAGGCCTACAGCAGCACCAGGAACCCCCACTACACCCACTCAGTGCAGTTCCATACACAAGGGTTCCCCATGGAACTCACAACAACATCAGTAAATACCAAGTAAATAGTCAGGACCTACAGCCACTGGCACAAGAAGCTGGAGAAAGTGTCCTTTCCACCCCTGAGCAGAGATCAAATTTCAAAGAAAGGAAAAAGGTCAAAAAAGATAAGCAAACAACAGCAACAACAAAAAGAATCTGACCAAAGAAAATAATTATGGTGACAGTCAAGATTGAGACATAAACTCAGAAGAGGAAAACAATGTCAAAATATCTATGAGCAAAATCCCCAAGAAAAATGGGAAATCATCTCAAGTCCAGAAAGAACTCATGAAAGGGCTCAAAAAGGTGCTTAAAAATCACATGAGAGGTAGAAGAAAAATTGGAAAACAAATGAGAATGATGTAAGAGAAGTATGACAAAAGTATCAACAACTTGGAAAAAGAAAACTTCTCCTTGAAAAAGTAGAATTGGCCAAATGGAAAAGGAGATAAAAAAACCACTGAAGAAAGCAACTCCTTGAAAAGTACAAATAGAAAAGAAAGTACAAAAGTAATTGAGGAAATCGATTCTTTAAAATTTATAATCGGACAAGTGGAAACTTATGACTCTGTAAGATATCTAGAATCAATCAAACAAATTTAAAAAAATGAAAAAATGGAAGAAAATGTAAAATAACTGATAGTGAAAACAGCTGACTGGAAAAGAGATCCAGGAGAGATAATATCAAAAACACTGGACTACCTGGAAGCCATAATCAAAAGGAGGACTTGGACAACATTTTTTAGGAAACTATCAAGGAAAACTTCCCTGATATCCTGGAATCAGAGGGCAAAATTGGCATTGAAAGAATCCACTGATCCCCTCAGGAAAGAGATCCCAAAATAAAAACTCTGAGGAATATTATAGCAAAATTTCATAACTTTCAGGTCAAGGGAAAATATTGCAAATGCCTGGAGAGAAACAATTCAAATATTTTAGAGCCATAATCAGGATTATACAGGACTTAGCAGCTGCAACATTAAAATATTGGAGGTCATAGTATATGATATTCCGGAAGGTAAAGAAATTACTACTACAAACAAGAATCATTTTCCTGGTGAAATTAAGCATAAGGTAAATCAAGGTAAAGTTGTTCATTCAATGAAACTGAAGGATTTCAAGCTTTCATAAGGGGAAGACCAGAATTAAATAAAAAATTCAGGCTCCAATATTAAGACCCCAAAGAAGCACAAACAGGTAAAAAGGGAAAAGGAAATATATGGAATTCTATAGAGCTACATGCTATATCCCTGCATAGGAAGATGATACTTGAATTCTTAAAAATTGTATCATTAATAGTATAGCTGTGAGAAATAAACATAGAGATCATGGGCCTATGGTGAATTCGAGGGAATGACAAAAAATAATTGAGGGATGAGAAAGAAGAGTACAATGAGTACATAAAAGAGAGAGAGGAGTAGAATAGAGTAATTATTTCACATGAAGAGGTGAGAAAGATCTATTACAGTGGAGGCTTGAACATTACTGTCATCAGTATGGGCTAAAAGAGAGAATAATACCTACAATCAATTGCATATAGGCATCTATCTTACACAACAGGGAAGTAAGAGGGGAGGAGATTTAGTAAAGGGAGGGAACTGACAAAGGAGGGCAGATCAGGGCAGGAGGTAGAAGTAAAACACTAGTGAGAAGGGAAAGGGTGAAAAGAGAGAGAGAGCAAACAGGAGAAAAAATAGGACAGAGAGGAATACATAATTGGTAATCATAACTTTGAATGTGAATGGGATGGATTCTCTCATAAAACATAAGTGACAGCAGAGTGTGTCAAAGACCAGAATCCTACAATATGTTGCTTACAAGAAACACTATTGAAGCAGAATATAGACATAGAGATTTACACATAGAGTAAGTCAAAGTCTGGAGCAGAATCTATTATGATTCAGCTGAAGTAATAAAAGCAGGGATAAGCAATCCTAATCTCAGACAAATAGAACTAAATGAAAGAGATAGGGAGGGAAACCACATCTTGCTAAAAGGTACCGTAGGCAATAATGAAACAGCAATATCAAACATATATGTCCCAAGTGGGATAGCATTTGAATTCTTAAAGATGTTGTTATTTACAGGCATTATGAAGTATAAAATTTATAATTTTGATTATGTTAAAATAAAAAGCTTTTTTTACAAGAAAAAATCCTCAATACAATCAAGATTAGAAGGAAAACAGAAAGCTAGGAAGCAATCTTTATAGCAAGTGTCTCTGATAATGATTTTGTTTCTTAAAAAAATAGAGAACTGAGTCAAATTTATCTACTTGATATAAATTGATAAGTGGTCAAAGGATGTAAACAGGCAGTTTCCAGACTAAGAAATCATAGCTATCTATAAGCATATGAAGAAAAGCTCAAAATTACTTTTGATTAAAGAAATGCAAACTAAAATAACTCTGAAGTACCACCTCATATCTATTGGATTGGCTAATATGATGAAAAAGGAAAATTATAAGTGTTGGAGAGGAAAATTGGGACACTAATGCATTGTTAGTGGAGTTGTGAACTGATCTAATTATTTGGGAGAGCAATTTGGAACTATGCCCAAAGAGCAATGAAACTGTGCATATCCTGTGATCCAGCAATACCACCACTAGCTCTGCATCCCAAAAAAATTATAAAAAGGGAAAAGGACCTGCATGTGCAAAAATGTTAATGGCAGCCCTTTTTGTGGTTGAAAAATAGTGTTAATTGAGGGAATATCCATCAATTTGGGAATGGCTGAACAAGCTGTTGTATATGAATGTAAT
Organism: Bettongia penicillata ogilbyi; assembly: GCA_023548195.1. NCBI lineage: Eukaryota > Metazoa > Chordata > Mammalia > Diprotodontia > Potoroidae > Bettongia > Bettongia penicillata. Next base: position 666,890 of record JAJHZJ010000066.1, on the reverse strand, counting down.
GAAATACTATTGTTTAATAAGAAATGATGAACAGGCAGATTTCCAAAAAACAAAAAACAAAAAAAACCCTAGGAAGATTGTATGAGGTGATGCAAAGTGAAATGAGTAGAATTAGGAAAACATCTTACACAGTATCAGCAACATAGTGTGATGATCAACTATGAATGACTCATGTCTGCTCAGCAACACAATGATCCAAGACAAGTACAAAGGATTCATAAAGGAAAATGCTATCCACATCTAGATAAAGAACTGGTGGATTCTGACTGCAGATCAAAGCATATTTTTTTCATTTACTTTATTCTTTTATATGTTTTTTTCTTTTATTTGTTTCTCCTTTCATGACTGTGACTAATATGGAAATATATTTTATAAAATAGAACATGTGTAACCTATATCAAATTGCCTGCCATTTGAGAAAGTTTGAAGAAAATTTTGGAACTCAAAATCTTGTAGAAATGAATGCTAAAAATTTCCTTGACATGTAATTTGAAAAAATTAATATTAAAAAAGAGTGACTATTTTTAACAAATTTCAAGCTCAATAGTCATCAATACCAAGAAACCTAATATGGTTGTGAGATTCAGCAACAGGCATAAATTCTGGGAAAAAAGAAGATGATAGTCTTAGTAAGCTTTGCCTGGATTTGACCATATCTTCTTTAGGTATATTCCTTAGAATATATTAAATAACACCACAATCACAGAATTTGAGATTGGAAAAGGACCTCAATGGCTATCTAGTGTAATCTATATGTGCATAGCCACTGTGGTACACACAAGTAGTTATACAGCTTTTGCTTAAAGACCAAGTATGGGAAGTTCACTAACTACTGAGACATTCCATTACACTGTTGGACATCTTTAAACCTTAGGAAGTTTTTTCTGATGTCTAGTTTAAACTTTCTTTTTTGCAATGTCCATCCACTCCTCCTGGTTCTGCCCTTTGCGGTCAAATGAAACAAATAGCTATCACATTCTCCCTTTCTTTTCTGTAACCTAAAAATTCCCAGTTTCCTCAACCAATCCTCATATGATATAGACTCCAAACTCCATCATCCTAGCGAACCTCCTCTGAATACTCTTCAGATTCTCAATGACACTCATATCATTGTGCACAATACTGAAGACGAGGTGTGATGAGGGCACAATACAATGAAACTATTACCTGACTATTCCTGGAAGCTATGCCTCTCAAAGCGACCCAAGATTGAATTAGTTACTTTGGTTGCTACATCATGCAACTAATTCAAGTTGAGATTGAAGATTGCTAAAAGCCTCAGATCTCTTCCAGAACAGTTGCTTTCTATCCATAGTTCCTATATCTTATACTTGTGATGTTTTTTAATGTGTAAAAATACAGAATCTTATGTTTATTGAATTTCATATGGTTAGATTCATCCCTATGCTTTAGCCTATCAAATTTCTTTTGGATCCTATTTCTGTCATCCATTATATTAGCTATTCCTATCAGCTTTTTTTAAATCTAAAGACTGTATTCTCTATGCACAGGGCCAAAAACAGACTATAGGGAGGTGTACATGCACATGGGTGCGTGTGCTTGCACACACACACGCACACAACAACAACTGTTTCATCATCTACTACCTTAATAGAGTTGTCAATGAAAGGGAAATGAAGTTAGGTTGGCATGAATTGTTCTTAAAAGAACATGCTATTTAAAAAAAATCACTGTTTTCCTTTTTTGATGTTCATCAACTATCTCTTTAATTCTAGGAATTTCTCAGGAAATGTATTTCAGGTCACTGTATTTATTACATTTTATAAAATATGTTCTCTTTACTTTTTTTTGACAATCAGAACAATATTTTCCTTTTTCCAAATTTGTGGAATCTCTTTATTTTCCATTATCTTTTAAATATCATTGTCAGTGGCTCTGCAATTACATTCACCAGTTTATGCAGTGACCAAGGACGTAATTCATATTGGCCAGGTGACTTGAATACATGAAAATCAGACGCACTCTTTAAGAATCGTGAGCAGCATGTCCCTATTGTTCATCTTGGTTCTGATTTTTAGTGTTAAAGGTCATTCTTTCTAAAGGAAATAAGCAAAATAAGAATTGAATAGAACAGCTAATGATTTATTGACTTATCTTAGTGATAATTTCATCCTTCAAGAGGGAAAATTCTATTCTATATCTGATTCTCACTAAAAAGGATGAATTAATTCTGGAATGGAGATGAGAGAAAGCCATAGGGAAGCCAAGGAAGTGATTCATTTCATCCAAGTTTGTGAAAGAGGAGAAGATATTTGGGATTACTCTGATATGCTTTCTAAATTTTGGGAAAACATTTCAAACGATACAGAGAAAGATCACTCAGTTCTCATGGAAGAAAACACTTTAGAGAAAGTCAGCACATGAAGGATAGTTAATGCTCAAGAATGAAATTGTAAAAACACAAATGAAAATAATTTCAACAAGAAGGAAAATGGGATTTGTCAGAAGGTACAATTGTGTATGAACATCGAACTCATCAAACAACTTTGGTTTAAAAAGAAATGTAGAGAACAGGTAAACAAATAATTCGGGAATGTTAAATCTGGGAATGAGTTGAAGATTGCAAATAAAGTCAATGACAATGAAATATTTTTGTTTTGTTTTGAGGGATTTTATGAGAAAAAGGAGGATCAGAGAAGGCATAGGACCTTTGCTTAGAGGGAGTTAAATGGGACAGTAAGAAAAGGCAACAAAGATAAGTTGAAACTGACTGGTTTTTATTTGGTTCTGTTTGCTCTGAAAAAGGAGAAGGAAATAGAGGATGTCCAACCCTTCTTTATGAAAAGACCAGAGTTGAGTAGACACTTTAAAATATAAACATAGGAGTGAAGAGAATTGTAAAAAGCTAAACAGGAGCAGACAGGTATGAGAGACTAAACAAGGATAAACTGCTCATATTCTAATATGGGAGGTGGCACACATACTCTTAGAAAGCCCTCAGAACCCTATCATCATCAGGAGTAAAATAAGACAGACCATATAGGAGTAATGCTGATATATTATGATAATCTTAAATGGAGAAAAGGGAAGGAGGAAGGAAATGCATTTAAAAGAGAAATGAAGAAGAAGAGTAACAGAAATTATCTCATAATTTAATTGTACAAAGGAAAAGACTGTAGCGATAAGAAGGAAGAGGTGGGGAAAAGCAGATAACAACTGAATCTCATTCTTATGTGAATCAACCAAAAGAAGTAAGAATACACACATACACACACACACATACACACACATAAGATTTGAAGTCATTAGATTGTAATTTGCATAGTTGGATAGAATTACAGTGACTGGATGCTATAGCATAGGTATGTGTATTTCTGTGACATAGTCAAAAAGAATGTAAGCTCTCTTAACTCCAATGGGTAAGGAGTTAAGAGACCTGGGCTGAGATTCTGATTTTAAGACTAACTATGCTACCATTGGCAAGTCACTTCTGAGTCCCAATTTCTCCACCAGTAAAGGGAAAATAATTATGCTTATATTGCCTACCTACAGGCATTCATAAGGGCAGTGTTATAGGAATGTTAGTATTATTATTTTAAGATTATAAAAATTTTCCTCTCCGTGACACATTGCTTTTTAATTTGCTGTATTTAATTCATATGTCATGGTGAAATTTCAAATCCTTTTCGTCTCACCTGGTGCATATTAGTTTGCATGTTGTCTTTTCAATTAGATCGTAAGCTCCTTGAGAGCAGGGTGTGTCTTTTACCTCTTTTTGTACCCCAGACACTTAGCACAGCACCTGACATGTGATAGATGCTTAATAATTGTTTATTGATTGGTATCTCAATCAATCAATGTAATTGATTGATTGAGGTATCCCTGAAGATGTAAAGACAAAAGCAAAACAGATATTTCCCTCAAGGAACTTACATTCTATCAGAAGAGACAGCATGTACAAATATAGAAGCTGGTAGCTGAGTTGAAAGAATCCAGGGATCATAAGAAGTGGTGATGAGGAGAGTGTACATTCCAGGAGAGTGTACATGGGGAATTGCCAGGACAAAGACATGGAGACAGGAGATAGAGGGAGTTGTAGGTGGAACAAACAGCAAGAACGCCCATTTGGCTGGATCATGGATTCATGGAAGGGATTAAGGTAGGCATTGTGGTTTAGTAATCTTTTCAGGCATGTCCAACTCTTCATGACGCCATTTAGGGTTTTCTTTGCAAAGACACTGGAATAGTTTGCTATTTTTCTCTCCAGCTCATTTTACAGATGAAGAATTAAGGTAAAGAGGGTTAAGTGAATTGCTTAGGTAACATGGCTAGTGAGTGTCTGAAGCTAGATTTGAACATAAAAAGATAAGCTTTCCTGATTCCAGGCTTGGCATTCTATCCACTGTGCCACCCAAATCCCTATGTAACCTCAATTTAGCCTCACTAGTTTTCAGTTTCCTCATCTGTATAATAAATTAACTGGACTAGCTGGACACTGAGATCTCTGCTTGCTCTAGAACTATGATCCTTTGATGGATATATATGTAAATATATATTCATGCACACACATATGTGTATATAGACATACAATACACAAATGCACATAAACATACAGGCATATATGCATATATACATGCATATACATATACATATGCACACATATATGTGTGTATATTGCACTAACACACTTAGAATCCAATTTTCAAACTTTGTCTCAATGTACCTTGTGTCTCAGTAGGTTAAATTATATTCATTATCATCCCTTTAAAAAGGTATGAAATAATATGTTTTAGCAAGATTTTAGTAAAGCATAATTCATTTCTCACTGTAAGTATTAGAGTTTGAGTTCATTCATGAGGAAATTCACTTCATTCCCTGATGAATAAGTCAGTGGGGGCTGCATATTAGAACTGAGGTATAACTGAATGAAGTAAAGGTGGACAATAGTGTACACAGAATAAAGCATCAAATTACCTCATTTAAATAAGAGCATCATAAAAGAAGCAGTATAATTATATTGACATGACATCTTGAAACAAATAAAATGAATAAATAAAACTTCAATAGTTACATGAATGCTTGTTTTGCCATATTACAGAACCGTGTGTTTCCCACATATTTGTTTGACACAAGGATCCAAACTTTTAACCAATGAATTACAAATATGTTTCAAATCCCATCATTATGTATCCATAATGGTTCATAGCTCAAGATACATGAATACCTTCTTGGATTCTTTGATCATGGAGTTCAAGAATAGACCATGTTATTTTTTCAACTTATTGAACAATGAAAAGTTGTTCACTAACCGAAATGGCAGTGTGTAAATCTATCCCATCTTAATAATAGTTTGGGCATATGTCTTCATTTTGATTTGGCATTATACACTCAAAGAAAAATCTTTTGCAGTAGGAGTAAACACTGGTAATGTCACTGTAGCTTTCACACAACTAGAACAGTTTTTAACAGAAGTCCAGTAACCATGGTAAACAATTGTCCATTGAATGGGAATATCTCTTGTTGAAAAATATCAGTCCTGAAGTAGCTAAAAGTTGTTAGATTCTTTAATTGTCAAAACATGCCAGAGCTGAAACAGAACATTTCTCCATATTTTAAGAAGAAATGGAAACAAACACTCAGGCTTTTGTCTTTTTTTTTCTTGATCCTTGTCCCATTGCTCTCAGACAGTGACAGAAGATTATTGAATCTGAAATCCCTTTTCTCTATCATAGACAATGAAATGTACATTTCATCTTGAACTAGGGCATCAATCTCTACTGAGCAATGACAGCAAAAGTATTAAAGTATGCCAGTTTGATAAAGTTTATTCTGCCTTACTTGTTTCTCTACTAGCAATCTGATAACAATTTATAGCAAAAGTATGAAATACTGAAATATGGTAGAATTCTTGAAATATTATTATATTTCTCTGTTATGTCTTAGGCAGGTTTAAACTCATCCATAGGAATCATGGACTGTTTCATGTTTGTGCACAGGAAATCCTTCAACAATTGAAATAAGTTGTTTTCATACTTAAATAGGGTTTATGTTTTAGTGAGCTGAGTAGGCTTATGGCTTATATCACGTGGAGAAAAATGAGTGGGCAAAGTAACAAGTATGAACGCATAGGTCTTTAATTTTATCAGAAGGGTCATATGACGAAGACTACAAGTTTGAACTAAACGAGTAAATACAATGACCAACCAATATACAAAAATTCTAAAAATTAGTCCAGTAAGAGACACAGTTTCCAAAGGAACTAGATAAGTATCTTAGAAAGCAGCTAAGCAAGGAGTGCCAAATGCCTGCTCATAATGGACAGGACATATTGGTCAGATTTTACTGTTCTTCATCTACTCCTTGATGAGCAGCAGCTGTGGTGCTAAGTTCTGAACTGTTCCAATTAAAAACAATTCTGGCTCCCTAATTTTGCCACAGAATACTAATCTAATCTTCTCTTTAATATAGCTGACTGATACAATTCATACTACTTCTATCATACTCCTCACTAAGACTTATACAAACTCACTCCTAGACTTCAGATTCTCAGCAGATAACATCATTTACATTGCTTAGAAAATCAAGGTTATGTAGAGCAGTATCCATCATATACCTTATTTTTTCATTTCAAAAATAACTCTGCAATTTTTATCCATTCTTTGCGGTGCCCAAAGCTAACTCTTGTACATGTGGCTTCAAATAGTTTCTGTTCCAAATGCTTGTATCACTTATAGTTTCCTTAGATCCTACCTTCATAACTGAAGAGCATTTCTCTCTCACCTTTGAGAAACCTTCAGGTGATCCTATCACCCTTTCAAGTTATCATCTTAAATCTCTTATCCCTTTCATTGCCTACCTCCTAGAATCATTTATAATAAAATATGTTGCTTCTTTACTATCCACTTACTTACTTCACTATTCACCCATCCCCTACAATATGTTTTTCAACCAATGAACTGGTATTGATCTCTATGAAATTGCTAATTACAATTTTTCTAAAGAAGTTTTATTGTTTCCTTTTGCTTTCATATCACAGTAATTTCTATTTTATACCCAACCCCCTCACCTATCAACTTTCTCTTGTAACACAGATAGCTAAGAAAAATAAAAAATAGAGTGCTATGCCTTATAATGCATATATAAGCTACGTGTTGTCCATGTGGGTTCTTTTTGTATTCTCATGGGTTTGTCTAAATGTAGCTTGCAACCTGGCATGAGTTGATATATCTGAAATCTTATCCATCTCAACAGGCAGCTTGCTACCTCTCTGTAGAGGAGCAGGAGAAGGGGACCATGAAGGTGAACTGGTAGCTTTCCTCAGAGAGGACATACTAGACTAGAATGAAATCTATTTAGTAATTAGGTATTACTAATCTAAGGGTAATGATTTTTAGGTTCAATCTGCTCTCTTGGTCATTACTTTAATAAGGAAAGGGTACTGCCAGTTCTTTCTGAAAGATTCCCTTCCCATAAAATTCTAATTGCCACAATAGTGAGGAAGCCCCTTTACCTAGGTCAATAATAAACAGAAATCAGAGGAATTATCCATATGTGAATATCCCATACAATGCACAGCATGAGTAAGTTCCTTCATGTGGCATAGGATAGTAAAATTGACCTACATATGTGTTACATCACATATGTAACAACACGAACAAAACCTTCATTGAGCTTGGAAGGGGGAGATAGGGGCACTATAAAGTCTCATTAGCCTCCCCAATGTTAAATTAAGAAACCCCAGGAAGGTCCAACTCCCCTGAATCACATAGAAGTAAGGCCTGCAGTAACTTTTTCTTCAGTTTGAATCTCAATTAGCCATCAATTCTGCAGACTCCTATTAAGAAGAATCAATACCAGTCCCCTTATCCAAGCTATTTTCTCCCTCTATGCAATGCCTGGTCCTAGTTGACCCAGATAAGGACTCTATAAAAACTAACCAGACTATGCATGTTTTACACCCAATTTTAGCAAGGGGACTCTGGTAGACTTATTTTGTCCTCCCTTTCTTACTGTGAATATTTCCCTTCTAATAAATATGCCTTGCTTTTACATTTCCTATGTAGTCTGTCTTGTCATACTTGGAGTTTCCTTGTACTGCACTTTGGAATCTTGACCTTACTACTTAAACTGCATTAACAGTGGCATTTGTTCTTTCTGTCCCCTGAATGATGCCTCTGAGTTCTGCATGCCTTTGTAAAGACCCAGTTCAGTTTTAGACAAGGCTGACCTCACACTGTTGTCCCATGAAGAATCACTTAAAATTTTGAGTGAAGTCATGAGGGAAGGGATTGTTTTTATCTTTTCTTTGTATCCCCAGTTCTTAGTACAGTGCCTGGTAAATCATAAGTGCTTTATAAGTGCTATTGAATGATTGACTGATGCCTAGAAGATCCCAAAGGGGAGAGTACTATATGGAGACCATTATAGAAAGGTATTTCTTGTACACAAAAGAAATGCTAAATCCAAAGGGCTCACTCTTACATATTAAATCATAAACATGCACCAAGAATATACAACTTTTTTTATGTTCTGAAAGGGTGATACTCAAAATATCAAAGCATGAAGCATTTGGAGGGACTGTTGACTTGTTCACTCTCATCTAGATTCTGAACTTTGCCTTTAAGATTCATATGTTCTTGAAAAATAGGCCTAGATTTCAATTTTGTTCATGGTTATCTTCTCTGACAAGGGGCCTAATTGTAGAACACTCTTCCTGCTGAAACTTCCAAACTAACATGTGTGTCTCAGGCTAGAAATGTCCATATCTCAGGACTGAAGTCACACTCAGTGGTCCAAGGTCCAGGGTCAGGATTGTCTGCATAAGACATGCATTTGATGATTATTTGATTTGGTGATTTTTTGATTTTGATGATAAATGATGATAGATTTGATTTTTTTGATTTAGATGCATTCTAGAAACCCCAAAGATCAAGGAATCTCAACAGAAGTGATGGAGAGGGAAATAGAATGGAAATTGTAGTCTCTCATGGGTAACTCCTCCTGATTCAGTCTAGTCAACAAGAGCTTGTTAAGTGACTACGATGTGCCAGGTATTGTGACTTTAAGGTCAGTGGTACTCTTTTTGATGTAGACATCCCTTGCCTCCATCATAGGACTGAGGAACCAATAAAGCAATTGCTTCATCCTTCTAAAACATCCAAGTCTTCCAGCACTAAGTCACAAATGATTTACCAGAAACAACCAAGGCAACTAGACAGATATCCCAGGAAGTGGGATATCTGGCCCATTCCCATAGTTGGGAATGTTCCCAACTATGTTCCTGTTCCTCAATCCAATTGCTTCCTTACATGTGAATAAAAATGAAATAAAATGGAAATAAAGTTAGCATAATCATATTGAAATGATACTTCTAAAACAAAGAGGCAGCATGGAAAGTCAAACCCATAAGATATCAAAATCAGTGCATTTCAGGAACTTCTGACATTCTCTTGGCTAACTCCTTATGTTCCTAATGGTTACTACACTCCATGTTCCCCTAAGTTCACAGCATACAAATATTAATAGGCAGTCCTGGAACTCAGAGAACTCATTCAGCTTATCTTTTTTCATCATTACCTGTTTCATATAACTTTTAAAAAATCATGATGTTGTATAATTTGTGTTAGATCCTTCTAAATTCTTGGCCATGCTGTAGCTGAGACTTTAAATTATTGATAATAAATTCTTTTAAGTTACATTAGTTGCTGGAACATAATATCAATTATTAAGCCTCTCTTGACTTTAAAAAAGAGTTGTTTCAAATAGCTATTTCAATGAGAAATTTTCAATTGTCTTTTATTTTAATTTAGAATTCTTACTGTCTAGCATTAAAAAAAATCAGTCATGAGATAACCAAAGTCCTTAGACTTCTTTAAATTGCTTTCACACTAGTCTAATCTCCTTCACAAGAAATTAGCCAATTTCTAAAACCTTACTCTAGGGGTTACTTTGTCATTAGAAATTAAACTTCCTTCCTTCTTTCCCTACTTCCTTTTTTCCCTTCCTCCTTCCTTCCTTCCTTCCTTCCTTCCTTCCTTCCTTCCTTCCTTCCTTCCTTCCTTCCTTCCTTCCTTCCTTCCTTCCTCCCAATTGTAGTTTATTTATTTTAAATCTCTCTACCTCATATCACCATTCATATCACACTGTGGGTACTTATGTGTGCTTGCATGTGTGTAGGAATATGGATACCCTCTGGGTCTGCTCTATTAATTTTCACTCATACTTGAAGGTTGAGTCTTGAAAGAAGAAATTACCTCCTTCTCTCTAGGAATAACTCTAAGGGACTGGGTTTCTAGTTCTGCCACTTATAAGCCCCCATCATTGTTCTTCCCATTAAGAAATAGCCTAATTTATATTGCTTTTTACTAAAGATAATTATTAAGATGATATTTTGAGAAGAATAGTAATAAAATCCCTCCCCGCCAAAAAAGTTTAGTGCACACTTCTACAAATATTGACAGGGTCCATGCAGAGAGTGGACACAAATAATATCTACGAAGGTAGTGAGGCATGTGACTAGAGATCATATCTGGCAAAAGAGTAACTCACAATTCCAGGTTATTGGAAATTCTTTTCTCCCTTTATATTGTCCTTAGAAAATTTCCGTTTGGTTTAGCTTTTCTTTAGGCTCCAAGAGTTGATGCCTATGAAGAATACATTGCTGACACTTTATGCCACAAGAAGCCTTAATCTCATGCTGTATCCTTCAATGACTCACTTAAAGCTGGATGCTTTGTGTCCTTCTTGAGAAGGACACAAAACATCCAGCTTTAAGTTGGAAACTTACTAGTCTGGGTGGAAACATACTAGTCTAGTCAGCTACAGCATGGCCAAGAATTTAGAAGGATCTAACACAAATTATACAACATCATGATTTTTTAAAAGTTATATGAAACAGGTAATGATGAAAAAAGATAAGCTGAATGAGTTCTCTGAGTTCCAGGACTGCCTATGGAATCCCTTGAAGTGAAACTTTTTGGCAACTAGACTGGTTTACAATTTAACTAGCAGACTCCCAATTGACTTACTCTGATAATATGCAGCCCAAGTGATGTGACTTGAACTCAATCAATCACAAAATATTTCTTGTGTGGATCATCTGCCTTTGATCAAATGAACCAAATTGCAGAATCCCCACAAATTGGTTATAAACTTGTTCATATCTGATTTGTACTTTTGATTGATTAAAGTGAGTGGAATTCAAGGGTGTACTGAAGCCCATCTTCAATAGGATCTCAAGAGCTCATTGTCAAATTTTTAAAACGAACATTTATGCCTCAGAAATAGACAAATGTTACAAATAAGGGCTTGATTAAATGTTTTGTTGATTTACTACAGTGAAGAAAGTTATGGAGAAATGTTAGTGTATTAACAGTGTTCTGTGTATGCTTTGCACATGTATATGTATGATTATATATACATATGTGCATAGATACATAAATAAATACACATGATATACACAAGGAGAGTAAGAGATGGAGGGGGAAAAATGGGGAGAGAGAGAGAAGAGACAGATCACTACTGCCTATTAATATGTGTCTGAAAAGACTATGCATAAATAACCCTTTTCCATAATGGGTATATGTAAAGGTCATTCTTTGGTTTGATGCTGCCATCGTTATTAACATTATTGGTATTTTTAAAAGACCAAAGAAGACAAGACCTAAGATCCATCTTAGAAAAACTGAGGTCAATTTTGGAAATGCAATAATGTAAAAGCTTCCTTAAATTCATTTTCTCTCTTTGTAAAAATTGGTAATGATATCTGTATTATCAACCATACAGGGTAGTTTGGAGGAAATCATTTTGAGAAATGTAAAGTACTGGATCAAATGAATTTTTACTATTATTTGTTCCTTAAAGTCTTATTTTAAAGTGTAAATCATTAAAAATAATGATATTAATATGGAAATAAAAGTTTCCCTTGTCTGTTTCTAGTCTGCTAGTAACACCATGCTGCTTTATGATCCTTGTTTTTCCATAAAAATGTTCCCAGAGAAAATTGAAAACATGCTTTTTAGGGGGCAGTTAGATAGGGTCTAATTGTATTTTTGCTCCCTAGTAAAACAAAGGAAGTATTCCATTTTGGTCCCTTTATATGGATGTACATATTGTCTTCCAATTAATTTCTATAATGTTGAAAGTTAATGTGTAAACTATTTAATGAGATATCAATTTGATTAAATGATTTCTACATTCCATTTGGCTAATGGAGATTAATTCCAAATTCAGTCATATATACCATTTTGAACCTTTTTTGAGGTATGTTGTATGAGGAACCTTTATCCCTTCCCCCAACTTTTATCCTTTGTATATTTCTAATCCCAAAATAATGACTCAAATTTCAAATGTAGAGTTGAAAATATGCTGTTGATTTAAAACCATTTAATGGCTAGTCAGTCTTTTTGTGTTAATAGGAGGTATTTAAAACAGCTGTTTTAAGGATATAACTCCACATAAGATAAACATGTAATGAGGTTCTAGTCCACTTAGATATGTATTCATATTCATGAAATTTACTTCATTGCTTAGCAAAGTCGGCATTTTTTTCCTGAGTATCACAGCTGCTGTGCATACAAGGCTAAGATGACCAAAATCCCAGTGTATATGCCATAAATCTATTCATATATGAAAAGTAAAGTTAAATGAAGAAATGGGAAATTTTTAATTACAATATTTATGAAGTATATGAAATGAAAAAATAAAGACAAGAGAAATATTTATTAAAAGATGACTGAAAATCAGATCCCCTTTTCCAGTCCTAAATAGAACACTGAGCAAAAAAAGAATGGGGGCCAAAGAATGAATAATATCTTGATAATGAAATTTAACACTTGGATGCAATTTGATAAATGCTGAGGAAGCATAGCTATTCATTGAACTCTGCAACAGACTAATGTATTTGAGATAATTTACAACTATCTCTACTTTTGTTTCTGAGTTGGCAGCTAAAAGGTGAGTTTGCCAAATGGCTTTTTGCTGGAAAAATTCGCTGGCAATTTAAGCATTTGACTAGATGATTAACTCAGAAAGGCTACATTTTATCTGGAATGCTATTTGTACCATACAAAACTGATTTTTAATTTAGGTTAACTATTTACTTGCAAAGCCATCCTCCAACTCGAAATGCAACTGATTTGTGAAAGGTTTTGTATAAATAAATGCTCTGGAGCTAAACTATATAAAAAATTGTTTTGGACTTGTGATTTCTTTGACATAGGGAAGTAGGTAATTCTGTAATCTATAGTCTTAGTTACTTGAGAACACTTAGACCTTAGGTAATCTGTCCATCCTTAGTCAAATTAATCAATCAGTGAGCTTTTATTAATTGTTTATTATGTTTTAGGTAAGAAGCAACATGGCAGAATGGAAAGAGGTGGTCTTGGAAAAAGGAAGATCTGAGTCCAAGTTGAATCTCTCAACTATTAACTGAATAGTGCTGAACAAGTCAAGAAACCTTGAAATGGTGTAGGTAACTCTCTAAGAAAATAAGCTGAGCAATACCAATTAAACTACTAAAAATTATGGAGCTAGAAAAAAAATAACAAAATTCATCTGGAAAAACAAAAGGTCCAGAATATCAAGGAAATTAATGAAAAAAAAAAGTGAAGAAAGATAGCCTGGCTGTAACAGATCTTAAACTGTATTATGAAGTGGTAATCATCCAAACAAACTGGTACTGGCTAAGAAATAGAGTGATGGATCAGTGAAATTGATTCAGTAAGTGAGACACAGTTGTAAATTACTATAAAAATGCTTGATAAACTCAAAAATCAAAGCTTTTGGGGCAAGAACTCACTATATGAAAAAAAAAAACAGCTGGAAAAACTGGAAAGCAGTATGGCAGAAACTAGGTATAGTCCAGCATTTCACACTATCTCCCAAGATAAAGTCAACATGCATACAGGATTTAGACATAAAGGATGATAACATAAACAAGTTAGGGGAGTGTAGAATAGTTTGTCAGATCTATGGATAAGTGAAGAATTTATGACAAAATAAGAAAGACAATTTTGAGATGTAAAATATATAATTTTGATTATATTAAATTAACAAAGGTTTGCACAAACAAAAGCAATGCACCCAAGATTTTTTTTATAGCAAGTATCTCTGATAAAGCTCTCATTTCTCAAATATGTAGAGAACTGAGTCAAGTTTAGAAGAACACAATTTATGCTCCAATTGATAAATGGTCAAACGATATGAACAGGTAGTTTTCAGATGAAGTAGTTAAAGCTCTCTATAGTCATATGAAAAAAATGCTCCAAATCACTATTGATCAGAGAAATGCAAATTAAAATAACTCTGAGCTACCACCTTATGCCTATCAGATTGGCTAATATGACAGAAAAGGAAAATAATAAAATGTTGAAAAACATGTGGGAAAATTAGAAAACTAATGCATTGTAAGTGAAATTGTGAACTGATCCAGCCATTCTGGAGAGCAATTTGGAACTATTTCCAAAGGTCTATAAAATTAGGCATGTCTTTTGCCACAGCAATGCTACTAATAGGTCTGCATTTCCAAGAAAAATGGAAAAGGGACAATTTGTAAAGCTACTTATAGCACTTTTTTTGTGGTGGAAAAGAATTGAAGATTGAAAGTATATCCATCATTTGGGGAATAACTGAACAAGTTGTCTATGATTTTGATGTAATATTATTGTGCTATAACAAATAACAAGCAGAATGATTTCAGAAAAACCTGGAAAGACTTACATGAACTGATGCAGAATGAAGTCAACAGAACATTGTACATAGTAACAGCAACATTATATAATGAAGAACTGTGAATAACTTAAGTTATTTTCAGCAATACAATGATCCAAGACAATCCTAAAGGGTTCATGAGGAAGCATGCTTTCCACCTCCAGAAAAAGAATTGATGGAGTCTGAATACACATCAAAGCATACTATTTTTTACTTTCTTTTTTGTGCTTTTATTTTCTGTATTTTCTTTCCACAGCATGACTAAATATAGAAATGTTTTGCATGAGTGACATGTATAATTTATGTTAAATTGCTTACCAACTCAGAGAGGGGAAATGGATGGAGGGAGAGAATTTGGAACTTGAAATTTAGAAAAAAAATGTCAAAATTATATTTACATGTAATTAGGAAAAATAAAATATCTAAATAAAAAAGGAATGAAACTGCAGAGAAACGTGCATCGGTAAAGGAAGTTTCTTCATCTGAGAGTTCTCTATATCATATGAAATTGCAGGTAGAGCCTCTGACCCCATAGCTTTTTACCAGACACTGAATTAAGTCCTTGTAGTACAAAGACAAAGTAAAGTAGTCCTTTACCTCTAGAAGTAGAGGAATGCAAAATATTCATATATTTGAAGATATATACATACATATACATAGGTACAAACACATACATACATAGAGGTACATGTATGTGCATGTGCATATTTCATGTATATGTATATCTATATTTATCTATCTAAACTTTGGAGGGGAGAGCACTGGAAGTTGGGTTTGTGGTTGGGGCACAAAAGGCCTGATGAAGAAAGTGGCACTTGAGATGAGTGTTGGGAAAATTTCAGAAGAGGGAGTCCTCACAAATTCTTCTTATGATACAAATATGGTTTTGATAGTTAAACCAGGAATAGTCAAAACAGGGAAAGAAAATTATAGATCAATTTCTCTAATGTATATAGACACAAAAATTTTATATAAGATTTTAGCAAAAGAATAAAACAATTTATAATGAGAATAATACATCATGATCAGGTAGGATTTATATCAGGAATGCAGGGTTGGTTCAATATTAGGAAAATTATACAAAACTAACAGAAACCACAAGATTATCTCAATATATGCAGAAATAGCTTTTGGCAAAATACAACTCATTCCTATTGAAAACACTAGAGAGCATAGGAATAAATGTAACTCTCCATAAAATAATAAGCAGTATCTAAAACGTTCAGCAAGCATTATATGCAATGGGGATAAACTAGATGCGTTTCCAATAAGATCAGGAGTGAAACAAGGATGGCCATTATCACCACTATTATTCAATATGGTACTAGAAATGTTAATTGTAGTAATAAGAGAAGAAAAAGAAATTGAAGGAATAAAAATAGGCAAAGAAGAAACTAAGTTATCACACTTTGCAGGTGATGTGATAATATACTTAGAGAATCCCAGAGAAACAAGTAAAAAACCACTTGAAATAATAACCAACTGTAGCAAAATTTCAAGTTACAAAATAAACCCACACAAATCTTCTGCACTTCTATGTATTACTAACCAAACCCAACAACAAGAGATAGAAAGAGAAACACCATTTAAAACCAGGGTAGATACTATAAAATATTTGGGAGTCTATCTGCCAAAACAAACTCAGGGACTATATGAACACAAATACAAAACATTTTTCCTTAAAGTCAGATCTAAGTAAATGGACAAACATCAGTTACTCGAGAGTAGGCCAAGCAAATATAATAGAAATGACAATTCTACGTAAATTAACTTATTTATTCAAGGTCATAACAATCAAACTATCAGATAATTATTTTGTAGAGCAAGAAAAAAAATAATATCCAAATTCATCTGGAAGAATAAAAGATTCAGAATATCAAGGGAACAAGTGAAAAGAAATGATAGGGAAGGTGGCCTAGCTTTACCAGATCTGAAATTGTATTATAATGCAGCAATTATCAAAAGCACTTGGTACTGACTAAGAAACAGAAGTGCAGAGCACTGGAATTGGTCAGGAACTCAAGAAACAGTAGTCAATGCATATAGTAATCTACTATTTGATAAACCCAAGGACCTCAGCTTCTGGAATAAGAACTCAACTGTTTGACAAAAATGACTGTGAAAGCTGAATAACAGTGTGGCATAAAGGAGGCATAGACCAATCCCTGACACTGTACACAAGAGTGAAGTCCAAATGGGTACATGATCTAGGTACAAAGATTGATACTATAAACAAATTAGTGGAGGAAGGAATAGTGTATTTATCAAATTTATGGAGAAGGGAAGAATTTTTGACCAAACAAGACATAGAAAACTTTATGAAGTCCAAAATGGATAATTTTGATTACATTAAATTGAAAAGTTTTGCACAACCAAACACAATGCAATCAAGATTAAGAGGGAAGCACAAAACTGGGAAAGAATTTTTCCAACTAGTGTCTGTGATAAAGGCTTCATTTCTAAAATATATAGAGAAGTGAATCAAATGTACAAGAATAGAAATCATTCCCCAATTGATAAATGGTCAAATAATATGAACAGGAGTTATCAGAGGAAGAAATTAAAGCCATCTACAGTCATATGAAAAAATGCTCTAAATCACTATTTTTTCTTTTTTTTTTACTGTTCATTTATTTCTTTTTAGTTTTTAACATTCATTTCCACAAAATTTTGAGTTCCAAATTGTCTTCCCATCTCTCCCCTCAACCAACCCATAACACCTTGCATTCTGATTACCCCTTCCTCAATATTTCCTCCCTTTTCTCACACCCCTCCCTTCCCTTATCCTCAGCTTCTCTCTTTTCTTGTAGGTCAAGACTGATATCTAAATGGCATTACCTGCATTTCTTATTTCCCAGTTGTATGCAAAAATGATTCTCAACACTCATTTCTAAAGCATTGAGTTCCACCTTATCTCCCTTCCTCCCTCCCCACCTATCCCCACTGAGAAGGCAAGCAAGTCAATATAGGCTATATGTGTGTAGTTTTGCAAAAGACTTCTGTAATAGTTATATTGTGTAAGACTAACTATATTTCCCTTCATCTTATCCTGCACCCATTTCTTCTATTCTCTCTGTTGACCTTGTTCCTTCTCAAAAGTGTTTACTCCCAATTACTCCCTCCTCCCATTTGCCCTCCCTTCTATCACCCCCACTACACTTGTCCCCTTCTCCCCTAATTTCCTGTAGTGTAAGGTACATTTTCATACTAAGTTGAGTGAGTGTGTTATTACCTCATTAAGCCAAATGGGAAGAGAGTAAGCTTCACTTTTCCTCTCACTTCTTCACTTTTCTCCTCCATTGGAAAAAGCTTTCTCTTGCCTCTTTTATGAGAGATAATTTGCCCCATTCTCTTTCTCCCTTTTTCCTCTCACCATATTCCTTTTTTACCTTTCCATTTTATTTACTTTTTATATATCATCCTTTCTTATTCAGTTCACCCTGTTCTCTCTCTCTCTCTCTCTCTCTCTCTCTCTCTCTCTCTCTATATATATATATATATATATATATATATATATATATATATATATATATATATATATACACGTGTGTGTGCATGCTCACATGTGTGTGTAATCCCTCAAATTATTGGAATATCAAGAAAAGTCTCAAGAGTTACAAATATTATCTTTCCATGTAGGAATGTAAGTAGTTCAATTTTAGAAAGTCCCTTTTGATTTCTCTTTCCTGTTTACCTTTTCATGCTCCTCTTGATTCTTGTGTTTGAAAATCAAACTTTCCATTCAATTCTGGTTTTTTCATCATCAATGCTTAAAAGTCCTCTATTTTATTGAATGACCATTTTTCCCCCTGAAATATTATGCTCAGTTTTTCTGGATAGGTGATACTTGGTTTTAATCTTAACTCCTTTGACTTCTGGGATATCAAGCCCTTCAATCCCTCAGTATAGAAGTTGCTAGATATTGTGTTATCCTGATTGTATTTCCACAATATTTGAATTGGTTCTTTACAGCTGCTTGTAATATTTTCCCCTTGACCTGGGAACTCTGGAATTTGGCCACAATATTCTTAGGAGTTTCTCTTTTTTGATCTCTTTCAGTAGGTGGTCAGTGGATTCTTTCAATATTTATTTTGCCCTTTGGTTCTAGGGTATCAGGGCAGTTTTCCTTGAAAATTTCATGAAGTGTGGTGTCTAGGATCTTTTTTTGATCATGACTTTCAGATAGTCCCCTAATTTTCAAACTGCCTCTCCTGGATCTATTTTCCAGGTCAGTTGTTTTCCAGTGAGATATTTCACATTATATTCTATTTTTCCATGCTTTTGATTTGTAATTTCTTGGTTTCTCATAAAGTCATTAGCTTCCATCTGCTCAATTATAATTTTTAAAGAACTATTTTCTTCAGTAAGATATTGAGCCTCCTTTTTCATTTGGCTAATTCTGCTTTTTAAAGCATTCTTCTCCTCATTGGCTTTTTGGACTTCTTTTGCCAATTGAGTTAGCCTAGTTATAAAGTTGTTATTTTCTTCAGCATTTTTTTTTGTTTCCTTTAGCAAGCTGTTGACTCGCTTTTCAAACTCTTCCATGGCCTGAGCCCATTGCATATTAATTTTGGAGGTGCTGATGCAGAAGTCTTGACTTCCTCTGACAGTGTGCATTATTCTTCCTCTTCAGAAAGGGTGGAATAAAATGCCTGTCCACCAACAATGTAACTTTCTATAGTCTTATTTTCCATTTTTCAGGCATTTTCCCAGTCAGTTACTTGACTTTTGAATCCTTTGTCAAGAGCAGGGTATACTCTGGGCACCTGAAAGTTCTTAGTTCCTCCAAGGTGACACAATCAATGGAGAGGAGTTTACTCCTTTCCTGGCCTGCACACTGGTCTGGGACCAACCAAAAACTTTTCTGCTCAGAATCAGTGAGTAGTAGAATTCCCTCTCTGTACTTTTCTTCTTCACCCCTGGGCCTGGCTCAGGGTTGAGTCTCAGATCAGCTGCTCAGTTCCCCCAGGGGCTTTAGGCAGAGAGGAGGGCAGCCACTCAGGAATAAGATTCAGATCAGCTGCTCAGTTGTCTCAGGGGCTTTTTAGTTAGAGGGCTCCAACAATGGACACTGCCGCTTTAGTGGCTGCTGCTGCTGGAGCCACGCTGTGCTACCTTTCCCAATAAAAAAGCTTTCTCACTGACTTTTGAAGTTTTCTTTGGCACGTGTGCTTTGAGGGATCTGAGAGCAACTACTGTTGCTGGGGATTCTAAATCTGTGGTCTGTTCTGGTCCTGTTTCTGCTGATGCTGATGCTGAGTGGTCAAATCTGGGCTGGGCCCCATAGGCTGTGCTCCTGTCCATTCCCTGTGCAACAGACCTTTCCTGTCTACTTTCCAGGTTACCTTGGGCTGAAAATCTCTTTCACTTTGTTGGCTGCTCTCGACTTTTTTGGAGTCATTTTTTACAGATATTTTATGGGCTGTGGGGGAAGAGCTAGAGTATGTGTTTCTTTCTACTCTGCCATCTTGGCTTCACCCCTTAAATCACTATTTATTAGAGAGATGCAAGTCAAAGCAATTCTGAGATACCTCATCACATCTATCAGATTGGCTAACATGATAAAAAAGGATGATGACAAATGTTGGAGAAGATGTGAGAACGTTGGAACACTAATTCGTTTTTGGTGGAGCTGTGAGCTTTCCAACCATTCTGGAAAGGAATTTGGAACTATACTCAAAGGACTACAAAGACGTACATACCCTTTGACCCCACAATACTGCTTCTAGGACTGTTTACCCAAAAGAACATAAAAATGGGAAAGGGTCCCATATGTACAAAAATATTTATAGCAGCTCTCTTTCAGGTGGCCAAAAACTGGAAATCAAGGTGATACCCATCTATTGGGTAATGGTTTAACAAATTGTGGTATATAAATGTAACAGAACACTATTTTGCTATATGAAATGCTGAACAGGAATACTTCAGAGAGGCCTGGAAACATCTACATGAACTGATGCTGAGTGAAAGGAGCAGAACAAGGAGAACTTTGTACACACACACACACACACACACACATATATATATATATATATAATATATATACATGCAAGAACTTAAAAAATCCCCAATGATCTCTTAAGGCAAAATGCCTTCCACATCCAGAGAAAGAAATATGGAATTTGATCAAAGAATGAAGCAGATCATTTTGTTTTGTATTATGCTTTGATGTGTTTTATGATTTCCCATTCATTTTAATTCTTTTATGCAACATGACTAAGGTGAAAATGTACATAACAGAAATGTGTGTATAGAACCTATATAAAATTTTATGCCATTTCAGGGAAGGAAGGGAGTGGCAGGGGGGAAGGAGGGGAAGGGAGGGGAAAAATCCAAGTTATATGGACTTGATTGTAGAACACTGAAAACCATAAAATAATAATAAGAAATTATAGATCAATTTTTCTAATGAATATAGATGCAAAAAGTTTAAATAAGATGTTAGTAAAAAGAATATAGTAAATTATCACAAGAGTTATACTTCATGATTAGGTTGGATTTGTACCAGGAATGCAGGGCTGGTTCAATATTAGGAAAACTATTAGCATTATTCATCATATCAACAACAACACTAACAGAAACCACATGATTATCTAAATAGTTGCAAAAAAAGCTTTTGACAAAATACAATACCCGTTCCTATTGAAAACACTGGAGAGCATAGGAATAAATGGAGCTTTCCATAAAGTAACAAGCAATATCAACTTAAATCCATCAGCAAGCAATATATGTAATGGGGATAAGCTAGATAAATTTCTAGTAAGAGCAGGGGTGAAACAAGGATGTCCATTATCACCACTGACATTCAATATGGTATCAGAAATGCTAGCTGTAGCAATAAGAGAAGAAAAAGAAATTGAAGAAATTAGAATAGGCAAAGAAGAAACTAAGTTATCACTCTTTGCAGATGATATGATGATATACTTAGAGAATCCCAGAGAAAACAGTAAAAACTACTGGAAATAATAGAAAATTTTCACAAAGTTGCAGGCTACAAAATAAACTCATATAAATTATCTGTTTTCCATATAATACTAACAAAACCCAACAGCAAGAAATAGAAAGAGAAATCCCATTTAAAGCTAAGCTAGACACTGTAAAATATCCGGGAGTCTACCTGCCAAAACAAACCCAGGGCCTATATGAACACAATTACAAAACACTTCCCACAAATAAAGTCAGATCTAAGTAAGTGGAAAAATATCAGCTTTTCGTGGGTAGGCTGAGCTAATATAATAAAAATGACACTTCTACCTAAAGCAATTTACTTATTCAGTGCCATACCAAACAACTACCAGATAATTATTTCCTAGAGCTAGAAACAAGAATATCCAAATTCATCTGGAAGAACAAAAGGTTCAGAATATCAAGGGAATTAATGAAAAGAAATGATAGGGAAAGTTGCCTAACCCTACCAGATCTGAAATTGTATTATAAAGCAGCAATCATTAAAACTATTAAATCTATCTAGAAATAGAGGGCTAACAGCAGGACAATCAAAACAGTTTCAGTTTCTAATTGACTATGCACTTTATTCTCCATCTACCAGCAAGCAGGACAGACTTTTTTCCATTTTCTTTCTGTATGTAGTACTTCATAATCTTGTCACTTTCTGTCAAAATCTGTCTCTGCCCATTAATGATGTCCCTGGCATGAGATCAGCTGCAGGGATAGAGATGGGAAAATGAACGAAGCCAGGGCCGTGAGGGAAAGCAGTCATAGAAACCCTCTTGGGCCTCTAAGTTGATTTCACATTGTATCCAATAAAGAGCTCCACATTTCAGTCAAACTGGCCTGTTTAGTGCTTTCCATAAATGACATTCTACCTCTAATCTCTGTTCCATGGACCATCTCATTTCCTGGGGTGTGTTTCTTCCCCTTCGTCTTCACCCATGTCCATTATAGACTTAGTTCAAGTGTCACCCTCCTTTCTCCTCCAAATCAAAACTTTCTTCATCCTTTTGATTGCTGCTCCTAACTCCAAAAATATCTTTTATTTGCTTTGTGAATGTTTTGCTTTTGCTTATCTGTTTACGTAGTTATTCCCCCAAGAAGGAAAGCTCTTGAGTGACTCTTTTGATCTTTGTATTTATATTACCAGAACCTGGCATATAGTAGACAATAAATGCCTGTTGAAATGAATAATTATCATATGTGATAACAGGTGCACTAAATGTCATTGCCTGGTTTATGAAGGAGTTTATTTTTTAAATAAGGAGTACATAAGAGAAACATAGTCCATTCTATCAATCAGCAAGTTGATAGAATCATAATGATAGAGACAATTATATTTCCAAAGCTTAATTTCCCTTGACTAGGGGGAGACTGCACTGAGGGAAGGTGGAAGGAAGATAAAGAGAGATACAGGCAGGGAGATATATACAGACAGAGAGACAGACAGAAAAGAGATAGGGAGAGAAAGAAACAGAGATAAATACCAAAAGACAAAAATGGCAAATGATAGAGTGAGAGAGAAAGAGAGAGAAACACAGAGGCAGAGACATAGTCAGAGAGATGGAAGATGGGAATAGATATGAAGACAGGAAAGAAAGACAAGAAAAAGACAGACTAAGACAGGAGACAGAGAAAGAAGCAGCAAGACAGAGAGACACAGGGAAAGAGAGAGATGGAAAGGGACAGAGCTGAGTAGAGCCAAGATGATGAAGTAAAAGCAAGGACCTGCTTGAGCTCTATATCACTAAACACCCCAACATATACAGAGGGGTCTGCTACCACAGGTTCTTTGATCTGCTTCTCTAAAAGGAAAAACAACTTTTGAGGGGTTGACAATCACTTTAATCAAGCATAGGTATCAGAGAAAATCAAAATTAAAGTTTCAGAGAAATAAAAAATCAACAGGTAGCACTTCCAAACTGCCTGACCATTAACATATATGCATCTTTACCAGAGAGGGAAGCACCAACATCTGGGTTTTCAAAGCCTTGGGACTGCCAAGCAATTTCTCAGAGCCCCATCTTGCACACAAACCTTCTTCCAAAAACTAAACCCCAAAACCTCATCCTTAGGATATTTATACACTTTTCAGAGCCAGAGGACATGACCCTATGACCCAGTGCCTCAATAGAAAAAAAAACAAAAGGTTCTTGGGACCCTCCTACAAAACAACTCCCCTAACCTAGCTTCCCTCGATAGACAGGTCCAACATTATATGGAAAAGATTCTCTTTAATCACATTATTCAAAAGAGGTATTATACTTCTTGATTATACTAAAACAAAAGCAGCAAAAGATACTACTTTCCTTGGCCTCACAAGCTATTTCCTCAACCCCCTGCAAATACCTGTACAAAATGACTCTGACCAAATTCTAGAGCTGCAGAACCCACAAGGTGATGGAATGAGGCAAATCTCCAGCCCAGGACAGCCTGGAAGGTCAACAGGAAGTGTCTATTGCATTGGGCTGGGAGCAGAGTCGAGCACAGTCCAGCTTGGGCCACCCCAAGCAGCACAGAGGGAAAGCATACCTCAGGGGACTAAATCATTGACAGTTGTGGCAGTTCTTCTCAACCCACAAATGGCAAAAAGCACAGAAGCTCAGTGCAGAAACTCTGTCTGACCTGAGTGGGGGAGGGGTGTGGTCCATCTATGATTTGACCCCAGCCCCAGGGTGGAGTCACCCCAAGCAGCACCCCAAGGTGCTGACAGCAGGGGCTGCAGCAGCAGCTTCCAGTACCTCTGAGCCCACAAAACTTAGAACCTGAAGACAACAAAGTCAAAGCTCCTACAACAAAAACCTTCAAGAAAAATATGAATTTACTTCAGGTCATGGAAGGACTCAAAAAGTGTTTTGTAAATCAAATAAGAGAAGTGGAGGAAAAATGGGGAAGAGAAATGAGAGTGAACAAGAAAATCATGAAAAATGAGTCAGCAACTTGCTAAGGGAGACACCAAAACTACTGAAAATATAACACTTTAAAAACTAGACCAACCCAAATAACAAAAAGGCAATGAGGAGAAAAAGGTCTTAAAAAAACAAGAGTGGTCAAAGGAAAAGGCAGTTCAAAAACTCACTGAAGAAAATAATTACTTTGAAATTAGAGTGGAAGAAGTGGAAACTAATGATTTTATGAGAAATCAAGAAATTATAAAACAGAAACAAAAGAATAAAAAAGTAGAAGACAATGAGAAATATTTCACTGGAAATACCACTTACTTGGAAAATAGATGCAGGAGAGATAATTTAAAAATTATTGGACTACCTGAAAACCATGATAAAAAAGCTTAGATATTATCTTTCAAGAAATTATCAAGAAAAATTGCCCTGATATCCTAGAACCAAAAGGTTAAATAGAGATGGAAAGAATCGACTGATTACCTCCTAAAAGAGATTCCAAAATGAAAACTCCTAGGAATATTGTAGCCAAATCCCAGAGTTCCCAGGTCAATGAGAAGTTATTGCAAGCAACCAGAAAGAAACAATTCAAATATTGTGGAAATACAATCAGGATAACACAAAATCTCACAACTTCTACATTAAGGGGTCAAAGGGCTTGGAAAATGATATTCTGGAGATCAGAAGAACAATGAAAACCAAGAATTACTCAGAAAAACTGAATATCATATTCCAGGAAAAAAATGGAATTTTAATGAAATAGAGAACTTTCAAACATTCTTGATGAAAAGACTGAATAGAAAATTTGACTTTCAGATATAAGAATCAAGAGAAGCATGAAAAAATAAACAGGAAAGAGAAATCATGAGTGACTTATTAAGGTTGAACTGTTTACATTCGTATATGGAAAGCTGATATTTGTAACTCATGAGACTTTACTCAGTATTAGGGTATTTGGAGAAAACATAGATAGATAGATAGATAGATGGAAGGTACAAGATGAGTCAAATATGAAGGAATGATACCTAAAAATATAATTAAGGGTAAGAGAGAAATATATTGGATGAAGGAAAAAGTGAAAGATAGAATGGGGTAAATTATCTCACATAAAAGAAGCAAGAAAAACTTTTCAAAGTGGAGGGGAAGAGGGTGAAGTTGAGAAGAAATGAATGAACCTTACTTTCATCAGATTTGGCTTAAGGAGGGAATAACATACACACTCAACTGGGTATCTTAACCTATAGGAAAAGTAAGGATGAAGGGGATAAAGGGGGTGGGGGATGAGAGATCAGGGTCAGATTGAGGAAGGGGGTAGTCAGAAGCAAGCACTTGAAAAAGGACAGGGTCAAAGTTGAAAATAGAATTAGTGGGGGTGGGATAGGATGGAGGGAGATATAGTTAGTCTTTCACAACAAGACTAGTATGGAAGTGTTTTGCATAACTACACATGTATAACCTATGCTGAATTGTTTGACTGATAAATAAGCATGGATGGGGAGGGAAGAAGGAAGAGAATTTGGAACTCAAAGTTTTAAAAACAAATGTTAAAATTTTTTTTTACATGTAATTGTAAGCAATGGGACATAAAAATCTATCTTGCCTATAAGAAAGTAAGGGGGAAGTGGATAAGATGGGAAGAGATAAAAGGAAGAGCAGACTGGGGGAAGGGGCAATCAGAATGCATGCCCTATCAGGGTGTGGAGGAGGGGAGAGTTAGGGAGAAAATCTGAAACTCAAAACTTTGTGTAAATGAATGCTTAAAATAAAAAATAGGTATAGGACACATATGTACAAAAATATTTATGACAACTCTTTCTGTGGTGACCAAGAACTGGAAATCAAGGGAATGCCCATCAATTGTGGAATGGCTGAGTAAGTTATGTTATATGAACATAATTGAATACTGTTATGCCATAAAAATGATGAACAGGTGGACTTAAGAAAAACCTGGAAAGACTTACATGAACGGATTCTGAATAAAGTGAACAGAGCCAGAACATTATACACAGTAACAGCCGCAGTGTGCAAGGACTGTTTTTGCCCTTCTCAGCAATGCAAGGACCTAAAGCATTTTCAAAGGACTAATGATACAAAATGCCATCTACAACCAGAGAAAGAACTATGGAGTCAGAATGCAGAATTAAGCAGAGTATTTTGTTTTGTTTTTCTCATGGTTTCTTCCATTTGTTTTAATTCTTCTACGCAACATGCCTACTGTGAAAAAGTGTTTAATAGAAATGTATGTGTAGAACCCATATAAGATTGCATGCTGTCTTGGGAAGGGAGAGGGAGAAAATTTGAATCTTACGGAAGTGATTGTTGAATACTGAAAATAAATTAATAAATTTTTGGGAAAATAAATGAATAATTTTTGGAAAATAAATAAACATTTCATCTACATTAGAGAGAAGAAAAAAAGAAAGGGGCAGAGAGACAGAGAAGGGACACACAGATACAGTTAGAGAGACAAAAACAGGCAGAGAGAAAAAGAGACAGAGAAAAGATAGAGACAAGGAGACAGAGTTGGACAGAGAAGATATACAGAGACAGGGAGTCAGACACAGAAAAAGACAGAAACAGAGAATGACAGAGGATGATAGAGACATAGAGAGAAACAGAGAGCCTAAAACAGAGTCAGAAGACAGTGAAGGAGATAGAGACAGGAGACAAAGACAGAGGCAGAGAGTCAGACAGAAACAGGGAAAGAGTAGAGAGAAACAGGCAGAAAGAGAGATAGAGACATAGGCATAGAGAGATAGAGACAGAAAGAGAGAGAAAGAAATTTGTTTCACTTTTGGTAATATGAAATTTATATAGGTCAACTATCTTCAGAGTCAAAATTCCTCACAATTGTTAGTGTTTAATATAATTTAATGCAAGGTAATATAATATTGCAATTGCGAAGCTAAAATTATTCTTGTGCTATTGTGGAAAGTTGCCTATGTTACTCTCAAGATCATTATCTGGTGACATTAGTGCCATTGCAAAGTAACTGATGGGAAAGCACATGAGAATGAAGTTCTAGTCTTAATAGATCATCAACCCCAGAGCTTCAGTTCTCAGACTGAATCTTTTCCCTTCATGGGACAATAGGATTTAGGGACAGAAGGAGCCTTAGAAATGATCTGATTCAAGCTCCTTTATTTGATCAATAAGGAAACTGATGCCTGGAGAGATGAGGTGACTTGCCCAATGTTACCCAGAAGTGAATAGTGATTTTAATATTTATCTAATGTTATTTCCACTACATCATATTATTTCTTACTGACCAAAATCACATCATCCAAATCCAACTCCTCAATAGTAAAAGTGTGCATTATAAGATTTGAGGTGATAGTTAACAAAATAACTAAGTTCATGATATAATACTATTAAATGTATTATAAAACTATCATCATTTCCCCTTGTTTCCAGGAAAATCTTGTATAATTTTTTTAATATGTGTCTTTCTAGGTGACATGAGTATAATTACTTTTAAAGCTGCTTCCCATTTTGTTTGTCAGGGAAATCTTTGTAAGTATTCTGTTTATTTAATAAAAAAGTAGAAAGTGCTATCAGTTGCATTTTTCTTGGAATCCCAAACCATTATTTCTTTGCCAAAAGATCAGTCTGCCAACAATTAAAACATTTCAGATTTGCTCTTCTCATAATCAACTAAGTGACCTTGCAGTATCTTAGGAAGCCCAAGGGCACTGTCTAATTTATTTTATCTAGTTAGTGATCATACTCACTGAGGTACTAAGCAACCTATTTTTTTATCCTTCTAGTTATTAATTGCAAAATAGGTGTGTATTTTCCTTACTAACTTTTTTACAGTTGCTTCCAAAGTCAATACTCTGTGCTCAAATATAGTAGTCAAGGAATTAACATAAAATAATTTCTTCAGGGATTGCTGAATAAGATGGTAAAGTCAAAGACTCTAAAGGAGACCTATTCACCAATATATACTTAATCAAAGATTTAAAATGGCTCCATATGAAACAATGATCAGAAATAAACTCCTCTTATTTAGTCTACAACTACACAAGAAGATAGTGAGATGCATACAGAAGTTCAGAGAGGGGACAGGAAAAGGAAAGCCACCACAAACTCTGGTCAGTGGGGACTGCTACCAAAATGGCTTTTGTTGAGTCTTTGGCAGAAGTGAGGGTTAGAAGACTGTACTGAATAATCTCATATAGGAAAGGGACAGAGCCTTCCCCCTGCCCTCCGCAAAAGCCTAGGAGAAGCAATTTTTGTCACCCAAATATATCATGTCAGAGCCATGGCAAAGGAAGAAAATAACCCTGGGTTAGGGATTGTGCAAGAAGAAGGAGAAAGAAATGGAGTTGTGGCCAATAACTACTTTGGAAACCAGAAGATGAATGAAGCCTTGGATTGCAAGAGAAGGAGGGACCTTTTTTCAGCCATCTGATCAAGAATGGTAACAGAAGCAGTATTCAGATTCCAAGGGGCACAGGACTTGCCCACTCCATCTAAGAGAACAGAAAGGTTGGAAATAGAACTTGGCAAAAAGTCACTTTCCAAGAACTGAGGCTGGAGATATAAGTAAACAGGAGAAAACTAATACTGAAAGAAATGCCATGTGTTAAGAGAAGCCCCAAGTGTTAAAACCAGAAAAAAAGATAATTCCACATTAGGTGCAATTACAGATTCAGAGAGGAGAATGGCTTAGCCTCAAAGAGTCCAAGACTGAAGAGAAGAATTGAAGCAAGAGATAAAAGGTGAAATTTAAAATTGAATTAGAGGTTTTCAAGAAAAAAAGTGAAGTGAATAAAAAGCTTGACAGAAAGTGGAAAATATGATTAAAGTAATAGACTCAAAAAATATCCTGGATTAAATAAAAATCAAAGATGCCATTAAACCACAAGCTTTATTAAACAAAATAATACAAACATTAGAAAAACATTTAAGGCACCTATCATTGAAAAAAACTGGCCTAGAAAGCATGTTGAGAAGACATAATTTAAGAATAATCTGATTAAAATTTAAAGCAGTAACAGCAGTACCAGCTCTTGGGTGACATATTTCAAGAAATTATAAAATAAAACCATCTAAATCCAATAGAACCAGAGTATAAAGTAAAATAGACTAATTTCCAGGTTTCTTCCCCAAATAAACTGCAAATTTAAAACATCCAAAGATATAATAACCTAAACCTAGAGCTACTGAGTAAAAAAAAAAAAGTATCATGTGCAGACAGAAAGAAAGCAACTAGGATGATGCAAGAATGTACACAGTTATAAAGGATAGGAAATTTTATAATATAGTAATCCAAAAGGCAACATAAAATGACTTACAAGTCACGATCATTGACTATGAAAACTGATACAGGGGAAAAATGGATTTTTAGTAAAACAGAAGATATTTAAACATTCCTAATGAAAATACCAGAGCTGAATAGGATCTCTGAAATGGAAATATGAAAGATGAGAAATCTAGAAATGAAATGACATTTAAATAAAACCAGGAGATGTCAAATTATATTAAGTATTGATATTCTAATAAAGGGAGAAGGGACAAGGATGCCTTAAAAATTGTACTATTTAGAAGAGTCACAAAAATAAGTAATACAAGATATGATCTAAGGTGGGGAAAGTACTTTTCTTCTATTTTATTGATTTTACATTAGAAAAGAAAGGATGAGAAGAAAATATTGTAGAGAAATAATGAGGAAGAGGGATGATGTACTTACATTTTCTCATAATTGCATGACAATAAAAGTATGCAAATATGCAGGTAAGGTTGGAGAGAAATGGATATCTTGTGAACCTCATTCTGAATTGAGCAACAGTTTGAACACATATACAGTTTTAAGTAGACACCTATTAAATAGAGAAATAGGTATAAGATGAAAGTACAGGAGTTTAAGAAAGAGGACAGAACTGGGGAAGAATAGTCACAAGAAAAAAATAGCTTCATAGGTTAGATAAAAAGGAGAAAGGATCGAAAGTAGAGGAAGCATAGGAATCAATGTCTGAGGTATGGGATGGGTGAAGAGGGTCAGAGGACTGGGATTAAACCCTTTCCATTATAGAGTAGTAATATCAATCACATTATTTCACTTTTCTTGCTTTCTTCTTAATAAAAGATATGGCAGTAAAGGTGTAAGAGGATATAAAGTAGAGAAATACACAATTTATGATCATTAATGTGAATCTGAATGGGATGAAATCACCCATAAAATAGATTGAAAATTACATTAAATTAGAAAATAGAATCCTGTGATATTTTCTTTACAACAACAGTTACACTTGAAATAGAATGTCTCACATTGATTTAGAAAGAGTGACTGGAGAAAAATTTATTTCTTAGACAATTTCAATGGAGCAAGAGTGGTAGTCAAGATCTCAAAAGAGAAAACAATAAAAAATAGATGATTAAGTATGTAAACAGGGAAACTCCTTTATGAATAAAATCACCACACAATGAAAAGGCAAATGCTTTTTTTTTACATCAAATAACATAACATCTAAGCATTAAAAAGAGAACTAATTGGATTGCATGAAGAAGTAGACTGCAGAACTATATATTGGGGACCTCAGAGGACTCCCTTTCAGACCTAAACCAATTGATCAAAATTTTAAAAAAGAAATTAAGGATTTGAACAAGGTTTTTAGAAAACTCCAATATGATAGATTAAATCTCAAAATGAAGGCTAAACAATATAATTTCAGAGGAAATATGGGTCAAATAGCAAGTTATGGAAACAGTTGCAAATTTCTTAAAAAAGACAGCAATGGGAAAATAAAGTCAAATTTCTGGACTTCTACACACAACTATTTTGTATTAAAAATGTATGTCTCTAAGCATTTTTTTCAATAAAAGAGAGAAACAGAACATTAATGAATTGAGAATTCAACTAAAACAATGACAACAAAAAATACCAAACAAACAGCAAAGTAGAAGTTTTGAAAAGGAAGATGGAAAAAGGAGAAAAAAATAGACAAACCATTAGCTAATTTAATAAAAAGGAAAACAATTTATCTTATTCAAAACACAAAAAGGAGAAGTAGTAAAAAAGAAGAAAATGGGAATTATTGGGAGATGTTTTCCTTAATTATATATAATATTGGAAAATGAAACATATGAATACTTAAAAAATAAAATTACCAAACTAAAAAAAATAGAGAATTTAAATTAGTCAATCGCTGAAAAAAAAATCTGAACAACCTTGTTGTTTTTGTACTTGTCCTTCTTTCTCAAAGAAGACCATGACATCAAGAAAATGATATGACTTGCAGTTGAATTTGATTTTAGTGAGGGAGGGCTGTGCAAAGTCAGCAGCCTCACTTTCTTCTCCAGAGCCATGCTATGTATGAACAAAAGACATAAGAAGTCCAGCATCTGATGACTTTTAAAAAGATTATTTTATTTGTTTTCAGTTTTCTACAATCACTTTCATATACTTTAGATTTTTTTCCTCTCCCTCCACTTTCTTCCCCTTTCCATCCCCACTCCCTCCCAGAGACAGCAATCTTATATAGGTTCTACACGTGCATTCTTACTAAATACTTTTCACCTTAGTCATGTTGCATAGAAGAATTAAAATGATCAGGCACAGTTGGTCACCCTGTACCTTGAATGCAACATTGTGTTGTCATTTAGGTCTTCATCAAGCATGAAGGAAAACAACTGCTAGTATAAGAATTTGTTAAAAACAATATTGAGAATCAGATAATAGAATAAAATTGAAATGATTTGAGTATGAGTTATTTAAATGAGTGAAAATTAGAAATGAGAAATGAAGAATGGAAAGAATATTGACATTTACTGAAATAATTTCATCCAATGGCTTAGCCTAAGTAAATTGGGTTTGAATTAGCCTACAGGGATCATCTGAAGGAAATTGTGTGTAGAGTGCTCTGAAAGTTTCTGGGGACCCAATGTACATGCAAATTTAGTAGTTGGGCCCTTTGGGAATACAGAATTCTTGGATGCTTCTCATGTGGTGGGTCAGCTCTGAAAGACTTTGGTGATTTGAGACGATGAGGAAATTCCTTTATTGTCCACTGATCAGTAAGAGTTTATGACTCAATGAATTTTTAAGAAAACACCTTCAGTGTTCTCTTGTTTTCAAGCTTATCTGGAAAGAGATAGGGAAAGGTGGGTATGAATACCTGGCTTCTAAAGCATGGATCTTGGATAGGTAAGGGTGAATTTTGATTTACCCTACCTTTTTTGGTTTTTACCTGATCTTGGGTGAATAATTATCTATTCTGAGATGGATGTGTCTAGGCTTACTCTGACCTTAGATAAAAAGACTGAGAGTTCCTGCCTCCTTTTGGTTAAAGCAGTTTAGCAGCCCAGTGAGATTATGAAGCAACTATTAATGTTCCCCTATTACCTTTGTGTATAAGGAGAAGTTGAGGAAGGCTGCTACAAAACTGTGTAGAGTTTTAGCAAACTTTTGAGAGGTCACAGGCAATAGTCAGAGGATGGATTTTCGTCTGGATCATTGGACAAAATGCCTGAATTTATGAGCTCACACATTCATCTGAGTATATAAATACAAGACATTGATTAACTGTTCTTTCTTGTCGATCAGAATGATTTTGACTTTAGCTTTGACATATGGACCATCATTAAAGGTTATAAAGTGAAATAAAAAATGCCTACTTGCCATGGATATTGCAGAGGAACTCCTGATAAGTGAATGATTGGACCAGATCATCTCTGAAGTTTGTCCCATCTCTAAGAGTCTATAAGTTTGTATTCACAAGGTAATTATCCGAGTAGTCAAATTAGAAAACCACTTTTGCCAGTAATATTTGAAAAGTACCAAATTATTGAACATATATTTGAAAGATTACATTAATTTTTGAGTGTTTATGCAGATGTATAATTGAGGGTACATTCAGGACAGAATTTGCTGTATTTTTAGTCCCAGAGATATAGATATTTTCAAAACTGTAAAATCAGTCAAAACATCTTTTCTTAGAAAACAGCTATGCAAAAAAATCAATTTACAGGAAACCTGATGGCACCTTATTGGAACTATGTAAAATCAGCAATGTAAAAATTGAAACACTGCCACAATGATTTGTCATGACTGTTGGTAATTTTAAAGCAAATACGTTTGAGAAGAATTTGCCCTGAATCTTTTTTCTAAATGGAGGCAAAGATTACAGGTTTACTGAATGCTCTAAAAGTTTTTATGTTTCCTTTCACAGAACTGACATTTCAATTTCACCTACAGTAAATCAGCAATGCATAATTTTAGTGCTTGTATCATTTGATCAATGTAAGAAAGACAGATATAATGTTTCCTTCTATCTGTATAATTTACTCAAGTCTCTTCCTTGGGTAAACTAAGTCACTGCAAAAATTTTCCTCTATGGTGAGCGTTCATAAAAGTGCAATTACTTTTTTCTTGTTTTCCTAAAGGACACTATTCTTGAATGAATAAATGAATAAATAAAAGAAAAAAACCTTAAATTGAAAGCTTACTGTATTTTACTAAACTCTGAGGATGCAAAACAAACCCCAAACAAAAACAATATTAAAAAAAGATGGTCTTTATATACAGGGAGTTTATATTCTAATTAAGAAAGACAATGCTATAAATGATTACTGGTCATGAAGCGGTCTTTTGCTCGGGAAATTCATAGGAACAGTCATTGGATTGATAGGGCATTTGAGTAAGACGGAAAGGTAGTATTGATTTGATTTCTTTTCTCATAGCTAAATGAGGAAAGGTGGAAGGAGAATGACAGGTACATGTGATAGCCTGGCAGGAACATGTTCTATATACAGCAGCATAGAAAATCTGAATAGTGAATAAATAAAGTGAACATTCACCAATCAGAAGCTGACAGTCCCAAGACAAGCACTGGAGTCCATGATTGGAAGTGTATTTTGAGCACAGGAGCACGGTAACATGAATATGGCTATGTAGTAGAGACAAGTGTTCTTTTGAGTAAATCATTTGGATAATTGCCTTGTGAATATAGAATCAGAAGATTTTAGATACAGGATGGACCTAGTTTAACCCCAGATTAAACAGATATCCCCTCTACAACATCTGTGGCAAGAGATCATCTCTATCTTGTTTGAAGATGTCCAGTGATAGTAAGATTTCTGCAACTCAAGTTAGAAGGTGTGTTCTTATCAATAAAAGAAATAACAATCACCAGAGGGCTCCTTTTTATATTCAAAGCAAATAAATTTTTTAAATAAGGTGATGTGCCTTTGTATAAGACACACAGCTATTGAAAAGTGCTATTTGAAATCTATGATCTAAAATTTTACATATTTTTAAATAATTTTCTCTTTTTATTGGTTTATTTGAAAAATGTAATTTGAAAGTTCTTAAAATTTTAAAATAAAATTCATATTTTGTTTTTAGATTTGTTTCAATTAAAAGTGTGTGTGTGTGAGAGAGAGAGAGAGAGAAAGAGAGAGAGAGAGAGAGAGAGAGAGAGAGAGAGATATTAAAAGATATTGATGCAGATAACTCAAAAATGCCATTCCCCTACCTAAGTTGGAGCTATACACCTGTTCTTTGAAAACAGTTACCTTTCCAAAGGGAAGGAGATTACATATATGCTCCTTGAATCCATGTCCTAGCTAACCATCTCATACAGATACAGAGCAGATACAGAGCAAATTACATTTGACACTTTCAAAAAGCTGAAAAAATAGATTGTACTCCATTTTAAACTACCATTTACACTATTGCAGTTTTTCCCAAGGAATCAAAAATAAGACACTTTGGTGACAGGTCCTAGGCTGTGTAAATTAAAGGGGCTGCCACTACCTTGAGATGGAATTTCCACTTTTCCCACTACAGTGAAAGTACATTTACCTGTCTAATTGCTTTGTTATGAAGTTAATGTTGTTGAGGTGTGTGAATACCCTACCTTTTTCAAGGAAACTTGGACTATCCTGACATTTCTTACCTTGACTTATTGTCTGTAGCTTTCATATGGTAGTTGATTATATGTGACCACCTGACAGCTCTCCCATGCTTGACATATTTAAACACATATACCTTACCTCTGACTAAGGAGGTTGCTGTGTCAGCAGAAGGACCCATGGTTTTGAAGTCTGAGAACGTGGATTCAAATCTTGGCTCCCCTACTTATTGTTGTGACTTTGACAAAATCCCTTATTCTGTGTGTTCCTCAGTTTTCTAATCTATAAAATGGGGTGGTTGATCTACATGATTTAAGATCCTCTGTAGCTTTAAAATGATGATCCTAAATTTAAGTTTCTAACTATAGCATCCAAATCTTATTTTCTATCCTCCTCAAGCCTAAGCACAGGGCTAAGAAAATTGACTAATGAAGAATAGATATTAGATAAATATTTCTTGATTTAATGCTTAGGGGTTCAAGTTACATTTTGATATTTCATTAGATGGACTCATTATTATTCCTCTCATTGTTATATTTCATAATTGATACTATTTATCTATGTGTAGCAAAAGAGAAACAAACAGCAGGAATTAGAAAAATTAAGAAAAATGAGAAAAAGGACTTGGAAGAATAGTTTCTAAATAGAGACTGGGGTCACGAATAATAGATTTATATTACATGATATATAATAATACACTTTAAGAGTAGAAAGTGTACTTGTACCTTATTTACTCCATACTTTTCAATTTATAATAGAAATTGAAGCTCAGAAAATTTAAGGCACTACATTCTAGTCTAGAGTTACACAGCTAGCTAATAGTCATATAACTCATATTTGTATCATGTCTTATGACTTATAAAACTCCTCCCTAAAAAACCTCACAACTCTCTGAAATAGAGTATAATGTAAGTGAAGATTGAATGGAGCATACATAAAGCTCCTCTTATTTTATTCCAGCTACTTGAAGTGGCTTAGTGCTTAACCTTGGAACTTTGAGGATGATGAACTTGCTGGCCATTTTTCATTAGCCATGTGGGATCCAGTACTCTTGCACCTTTGAGGAAATAAAACATTTTCTTACTGGTCACTAACCTAGAGGAGCCAGTAATTCAGTGGAACTTTACAAAGGAATGACTTTAGTTCTGGAAATCTGTTTTACTTTGACTCCACTAGTAGCTTCATGCGATGTTGGTACTTCCTGAAAAGGTGTAGATGTAGAGTTTATTCATTTTCACTCCTGTAAAATGCTAAACTTTCAAAGATATGGCAACTATAGCACATGCTACCTTGAATAATTTTAGCCTGGGGTTTTAGTTGCCCATTTTGTGTTTGTTCTTTTTTTAAATTTTTTTAAAAATTATTTTATTTGCTTTCAGTGTTCTACAATCACTTTCCATACATCTTAGACTTTTTTCCCCCTCCCTTCTCCGTGCTTCCCCCTCCTTCTTCACTCCCTCCCTGACACAGTGCACAATTTTATATAGGTTCTACACATACATTCTTATTAAATACATTTTCACCTTAGTCATGTTGCATAGAAAAATTAAAATGAATGGGAGAAACTATAAAATAAAACAAAACATAATTCAAAAGAAAATGGTCTGCTTCAATCTGTGATCTAATTCCATAGCTCTTTCTGTGAATGTGAAAAGTGTTTTGCCTCAAGAGTCCACCAAAAATTATTTAAGTCCTCTCATTGCAATGAAGTACTAAATCTATTAGAAAAAATTCTTTGCGCGTTGTGCTTGTTGCTGTTTACAAAGTACTCCTGGTTCTGCTGCTTTCACTCAATGTCAGTTCATATGAGTCTTTCCAGGCCTCTCTGAAGAATTCCTGTTCAGTATTTCTTATAGCACAATACTATTCCATTACATTCATATACCACAACTTGCTCAGTCATTCTCAAATTGATGGGTATCCCTTTGATTTCCTGTTTTTGGCCACTAGAAAGAGAGCTGCTATAAATATTTTTGTACATGTGGGACCCTTTCCCATTTCTATGATCTCTTTGGGATACAGTTCCAGAAGTAATATTGCCAGGTCAAAAGGGCATGCACATTTTTGTAGCCCTTTGAGCATAGTTCCAAATTGCTCACCAGAATGGTTAGATCAGTTCATAGATCCACCAACAATGAATATGTTCCAACTCTTCCACACCTTCACCAACATTTATCTTGTTGCTGTTTTGTCATGTTAGCCAATCCAATAGGTATGATGTGGTAACTCAGAGTTGTTTGGATTTGCATCTCTCTAATCAATAGTGATTTAGAGCATTTTTTTCACATGACCATAGATAGCTTTAATTTCTTCCTCTGAAAACTCCCTATTCATATCCTTTGACCACTTATCAATTGGAGACAGACTAGTATTTTTGTACATTTGACTCAGTTCTCTGTATATTTTAGAAATGAGGCCTTTATCATAGACACTAGCTTCAAAAATTCTTTCCCAGTTTTCTGTTTCCCTTCTAAACTTGGTTGCATTGGGTTCAGTTGTGCAAAAACTTCTCAGTTTAATGTAATCAAAATTATCCATTTTGCACTTTATAATGCTTTCTGTCTCTTGTTTAGTCAAAAATTCTTCCCTTTTCCATAAATCTGATAAATGCACTATTCATTGCTCCACTAATTTGTTTATAGTATCACTCTTTATACCTAGATCATGTACCCATTTGAATTTTATTCTTGTGTATGGTGTCAGGCATTGTTCTATGCCTAGCTTCTGCCACGCTGTTATCCATTTTTCCCAACAATTTTTGTCAAACAGTGAATTCTTATCCCAGAAACTGGGCTCCTTGAGTTTATCAAGCAGTAGATTGCTATATTCATTGACTACTGTGTCTTGAGTACCTAACCTGTTCCACTGATCTACCCTTCTGTTTCTTTGCCAGTACTAGGTGGTTTTGATAGTTGCTGCTTTATGATACAATTTGAGATCTAACTGAGCTAGGTCACCTTCCCTAGAGTTTCTTTTCATTAGTTCCCTTGATATTCTGGGCCTTTTGTTCTTCCAGATGAATTTTGATATTTTTTTCTAGCTTTAGGAAATAATTATCTGATTGTTTGATTGGTATGGCATTGAATAAGTAAATTAATTTAGGTAGAATTATCATTTTTATTATATTGACTGGTCCTACCCATGAGCAACTGATGTTTTTACACTTACTTAGATCTGACTTGATTTGTGTGAAAAGTATTTTGTAATTGTGTTCATATAGTCCCTGGATTTGTTTTGGCAGGTAGACTCCCCTATATTGTATAGTATCTACCCTACCTTTAAATGAGATTTCTCTTTCTATAACTTGCTGTTAGGCTTCACTAGTAAGATATAGAAATGCAGAAGATTCGTGTGGGTTTATTTTGTAACCCGCAACTTTGTCAAAGTTGTCTATTATTTCCAGTAGTTTTTTACTTGCTTCTCTGGGATTCTCTAAGTATATCATCATATCATCTGCAAAGAGTGAAAGCTTCATTTCTTCTTTGCCTATTCTAATTCCTTCAATTTCTTTTTCTTCTATCATGGTACAGGTAGCATTTCTAATACCACATTGAATAACAGAGATGATAATTGCCCAGATTGACTGAAGAGGAAGATAAGCCAAAGAAATTGAAACAAGAAATTGAACAAGCCATCAATGAACTACCTAGGAAAAAATGTGCTTCTTTTAGTCTTCCATCCTGTCTATCAGCCACCTCCTTGTTCCACTCCTTGTTCCACTCCTGATCTTATTGGAAATGCATCTAGTTTATCCACATTGCATATAATGCTTGCTGATGGTTTTAAGTAGATATTGCTTATGATTTTATGGAAAGTTCCATTTATTCCTATGCCCTCCAGTGTTTTCAATAGGAATGGGTGTTGTATTTTTCAAAAGCATTTTCTGCATCTATTGAGAAAATCATATCGTTTCTGTTAGTTTTGTTGTTGATATCATCAATAATGCTAATAGTTTTTCTAATATTAAATCAGCCCTGCATTCCTGGTATAAGTCTTCCCTGATCATAATGTATTATTGTCATGATAAGTTGCTGTATTCTTTTTGCTAAAACCTTATTTAAATTTTTTTGCATTTGTATTTATTAGAGAAATTGGTCTTTAATTTTCTTTCTCTGTTTTGGCTCTTCCTGGTTTAGGTATCAGAACCATATTTGTATCATAAAAAGAGTTTGGTAGGACTACTTCTTCCCCAATTTCCCCAAATAGTCTATACAGTATTGGAATTAACTCTTCTTTGAATGTTTGATAGAATTCATCTGTAAATCCATAAGGAAGTACAAAACCCAACTGGAGAAATTAGAGGTGGAATGAAAAGAAAGAAAAGATTAAAACGGAGGGATGAAGTGGTAAAGGGGGAATCAGGGGGAGGTAGCTGATAGACAGGATGGAAGACTGAAAGAAGCATATTTTTTTGTAGGTAGTTCATTGATGGCTTGTTCAATTTCTTGTTTCAATTTCTTTGGCTTATCTTCCTCTTCAGTCAATCTGGGCAATTTATATTTTTTAAAATATTCATCCATTTCACTTAGATTGTCAAGTTTTGCGGCATGCTGTTGGGCAAAGTAATTTCTAATTATTATTTTAATTTCCTCCTCATTGGAGGTGAGTTCACCTTTTTGATATTAGTAATTTGGTTTTTTCTCTTTTTAAAAAATCAATTTGACTAAAAGTTTATCAGTTATATAGGTTTTTTTTCTTTCTATTGTTTTCTTACTTTAAATTTCATTAATCCCTCCTTTGGTTTTCAGTATTTCCAATATGGTATTTACTTGGAAATTTTAATTTTGCTATTTTTCTTGCTTTTTCAGCAGCATGCCCAACTGATTGATCTCCTCTTTCTCTATTTTATCCATACAGACATTCAATGATATAAAACTTCCCCTAAGGATTGCTTTTGCAACAACCAATAAATTTTGGTAGGTTGTCTCATTATTGTCATTCACTTGAATCATTTCTTGTTTCTATGAATTTTTATTTAACCCATTCATTCTGTAGGATTAGATTACTTAGTGTCCATTTATTTTTCAATCTATCTTTCCTTGGCCCTTTATTAAATATAATTTTTATTGCACTGGACTGTGAGGTTTTTATTCCCTAGTACATGGTCAGTTTTTGTGTATGTGCCATGTACTGCTGAGAAAAAGGTATATTCCTTTTTATCTCCTTTCAATTTTCTTTAGAGATCTATGTTATCTACCCTATCTGGAGTTCTATTTACCTTTTTTACTTCTTTCTTGTTTATTCTGGGTTAGATTTATCAACTTCAGAGAGGGGGAGGTTGAGGCTCCCCACTAGCATAGTTATGCTGTCTATTTCTCCTGGTAACCCCTTTAAACTTCTCCTCTATGAATCTGGATGCTGTACCACTTGGTTCATATATGTTTAATAATGATATTGCTTCATTGTCTATGGTGTCTTTTATAAGGAAATATCCTTATATATTTCCTTCCTCATCTCATTTGATTAGATCTTTTTCTGCTTTTGTTTTGTCTGAGATTATAATTACTACCCCTTCAAATTTTACATTAGCTGAAGCATAATATATTCTACTCCAACCTTTTACCTTTACCTTGTGAATATCCCCATTTCAAAAGTGTTTCTTGTAAATGGAATATTGTAAGATTATGGTTTTTAAGCCATTTAGTTATCCACCTGCGTTTTAGAGGAGAGTTCATTCCATTCACGTTGATAGTTATGATTACTATCTGTGTCTTTCTCTTCATTGTATTCTCCCTGTTTATTTCTTTTCCTTTCTCTCCAGGACAGCATTTTGACCACTGCCTCCCTCAGTCTTCCCTCCCCTTTAGCAACCCTCCCTTGTATTGCTCCTTTCTCTTATTACTTTCTCCCTCCCTTTTAATCTCTCCTCACTTTTCTTTTGCCTTTTATTTTCACTAGTTATGTTGTGTACTTCCTTATCTATTTGCTCAATTTTCCTTTTTGAAGAGCTGTTCTCCTCAGTGAATTATTCTTTCATTTTATTAATTGTATTTTTGATATCATTGGCCATTTTTTCTTCTACTTCTCTAATTTGGCTTTTAAAATCCTTGTTGATCTCTTCCAAGAATGCTCTTTGGGTTTGAGACCAGTTCATATTCCCTTCAGAGTTTTCAGATGTGAGTACATTCTCAGTGCTGTCCATTTCTGAATTTATGTTTTGGTCTTTGTCCCCATAGTAAGATTCTGTCGTCTTTGCCTTTCTGGTTTGCTTCTTGCTCATGATGATTGCCCTTTTCCTGGCTTTTAAAGTGGATCTCTGCTTCTGGGTCATGGGGGCTCTGTCTCATTTTTCTCGTGCTGAGAACTGGAGGCCTTTTATATTCTGGGCCTCTGGCTCTTTCAGCTGGAAGCTAGAATGTTGCAACTTACCTGGTGCTGAGCTTGCTGGTGCGTGCCAAGGCCAGGTGAAATCTTCCCAGGATTTTTCCTGGGGCCATGTTCTCTGTTTTTTTCAAGGTCAACAATGGGAGGTTGAAAGCATTTACAATTTACTCCTCCATCGTGCATCTTAGAAGTTCAAGTAGGTAAATTTCATACTTTTAATATATAGGCTGATGGTCTCAGGAGGGACTGCTGCCATTATTGGTGTTCTTGCCCTTCTCTCTTACTTAGTTCTACTAGACTCCTGACCTGTGCTGATATATTTGAGAATCCGCATTGCTGCAGATGCTTTGGTCCTACCCCACAGTTCTTGCTCCACTCTGCTATGGGAGAGTCTACAGTGGTGCAACCTCTGTACTCTGAACTCCCCAAGCCCCGTGTAACAGATTTTTCCTGTCTACCTTCTGGGATGATCTGGGCTGGAAATCTGCCACACACTCTGTCTCTTAGTCGATTCTGCTACTGTAAAATTTGCTCAGATTCTCTTTTTAGAGTTATCTGAAGGAATGTGGGGTAGAGCTAAGGTGAGTCCATGCTCTCACTCTGCTATTTTGGTCCCTGCCCCCAATGCCCCAATTTTTTTCACATCCTTTCCAATAGTTGTCATGTTCATCAATCTGATAGGTGTGAGAGGATATCTAAGAGGTGTTTTAATTTGTATTTCTCTAATAAGAAGTGATTTAGAATACTTTTTAATGTGACCATTGCTTTGATTTATTCATCTGAAAACTCCCTGTTTACCAGCTTTAACCATGTGTAGATTAGGTAATGGCTTATATATATATTTTTAAAACAAATTCAGTTCAGTTCCTACACATTTAGCAAATGAGGTCTTTATTAGAGAAGCTTCCTGTAAAATTTCTCCCCCAGTTTCCTGATTTCCTAATAATTTTTGACTGCATTAGTTTTGTTTGCACAAAACCTTTAGTTTCTCATACTCAAAATTATCCATTTTGGTTCTTGTGATACCCTATATCTGTTTTTTTGGTCATAAAATCTTCCCTTAACTGCATATCTTACAGATATATCTTTCCATATTCTCCTAATTTACTTATACCACTTTTATGTCTAGTGGAAATCATTCATTGATTTTGATCTCATCTTGGCATATGGTGTGAGATCGTGGTCTACACCTAGTTTCTTCCAAACTGTTTTCCAATTTTCCAAGCAATTTTGATTTTTACTCCAGAAAGTTGGATCTTTGGTTTTATGAAACACTAGATTACTGTGGTCATTTACTATTATATGTT
Organism: Bettongia penicillata ogilbyi; assembly: GCA_023548195.1. Lineage (NCBI taxonomy): Eukaryota > Metazoa > Chordata > Mammalia > Diprotodontia > Potoroidae > Bettongia > Bettongia penicillata. The sequence goes on along the minus strand of JAJHZJ010000066.1, from coordinate 623,881 downwards.
GTACACATTATCTATTCCACTGATCTATCACTGTACTTCTTAATCAGTATCATATGGTTTTCATGATTATTGCTTTATAGTAGAGTTTGAAAACGGATACTGATAGACTGCCTTCATTCATATTTATTTTTCATTGATTCCAGTGATACTCTTGACACTTTATTGTACCAGATGAATTTTATTATAATTTTTTTCTATCTATATAATTCTTCAGTAGTTTGATTGGTATGACACTTAATAAGTAAATTAACTTCAGTGGAATTGTAATTTTTATTATACAGGCTCAGTTTATTTATGATCAATGAATATTTTTCCAGTTTAGGTCTGCTTTTATCTGTGAGGAATGTTTTGTCATTATATTCTTATAGAGCGTGGGTTTGTCTTAAAAAAAAGAATTCCAAGTGTTTTATATTGTCTGCTATTATATGAGATGAAATTACTATTTCTGTACCTTACAACTTAGTTTTGTCTGTAGTATATAGAAATGCTGATGATTTTTGTGGGTTTACTTTATATCCTGGAACTTTGCAGAAATTTTACTTGTTTTCCCTAGTTTGTTAGGTGGTTCTCTAGGATTCCTCAAGTATATCATCATACTGTCTGCAAAGACTGATGGTTTTATTTCTTGATTGTTTTTATTCCTCTGGTTTTACTTTATCTTATTATTATAGCTAGCATTACTAAGAAAATATTGAATAATAATGTTGAAAATAGGCATCTTTCCTTCACTCTTAGTTTTACTGAGAAGGCATCAAATTTGTTACTCTTACAGATAATGTTTGCTCTTTATTTTAGATAGCTACTACTTATCATTTTAAGAAAGTCTCCATTGATTCTTATGTGTTCTAGTGTTTTTTTAAAAAATAAGAATAGGTTTTTTTTTGTCGAAATATTTTTATGCAACTATTGAAATAATCATACAATTTTAATTTTTTTGCTGTTGATATGGTCACTTATACTTATATTTCTCCTACTGAACTTGGTTTGCATTTCAGATATAAATCAACCCTACTTACAATCCTAGTGTTTGATCTTTGTGAAATATTGGCATATTTTCTTTACTAATATCTTACTTAAACATTTTACATTCATTAAGGAAATTGGGTAATCTTTTTCTCTTTTATTCTTTCTTTTACTATCTTTTTGCTGTCATAAACTCATATGTGTGTCATAGTAGGTGTTAGGGGCCAAGCTCTGGACCAGCCCTCAGGAGCTGGCTCCACCCTCAGGGAGCTGGCTCTGCCCTCAGGGAGGAACATGGGTGGGGCTCTGGCTGGGGATATAAGGAGCTGTCGGGGAGAGATCGGAGAGATGTAACCAAGAAAGAGATGTAGAGGACGCCATCAATAAAGTGAAGAGCACTGACATCCTCGGGTGCGTGTGTAGTCATTGTTCCCTCCGTGGAGGAGGGGATAGCCCTGTCGCGCAGCTAGGCCATACGGTCGCCCGGCAAGGACCAGAGACGTCTGAAGACCTGGAGGAAAGGTTTCCCAAGCGAAGTCTGGGGTAAGGAATTGGGCCCTGTATTAGAGTACCGCCTGGAATAGTGGGCGAAGACCCCGGAGAGATTACCGCCTGGAATAGTGGGCGAGGCCACCTGGCTTAGTAGCCAAGTGAAGGCCGGGGATTGGCCCCGAGCAGCAGGAAATGGAAGGAGTTATTTACCTAATTTTTCAAACAGTTTATATAATATTGAGATTAATTTTTCTCATGTATTTGGTAGAATTCACTTGTAAAGTCATCTGGTCCTGGGGACGTTTTCTTAGAGAAGTCGTTGATAACTTGTTCAATTTTTAAAGATATGATTTTAAGAATTGTATCTCTTGTGTTAATCAGGGCAGTTTATATTTTTGTATATATTCATTTCAGCTCTGCTGGCATATATTTGGGCAAAATAATGACTTTAATTTGCTCTTCACTGGTGGTGAAGTCTTTCTTTTGATTTTTGATTTTAATAATTTTTTTTTCTTCTTTTAAAAATAAAATTACTCAATGTTTTATATATTTAGTTTATTTTTTCACAAAAAACTCCTTGATTTAATTATTAGTTCAGTGGGTTTTTTTAAGTTTTAATTTCATTCATATCTTCTTTGATTTCCAGGATTTGAATTGTTTTGTGTTTAATTAAGATTTTAATTTGTTTTATCTGGTTTTTTAGTTGTGTCCTCATTCATTGATCTGCTCTTTCTTCCTTTTATTGATGTATGTAGTTTATAGACAAATTTTCTTCTAAGCTCCACTTTGGATACATTCAGCATGTTTTATAACATTGTCTTATTGTTCTCATGCTCTTTAATTAAATTACTGACAGTTTTTCTGATTTATTCTTTGACACACTCTTTTCTCAGGAATATATTATCTAAGAGGGGTGGAAGCAAGATGGTGGAGTAACAGGGTGGATTTTCTAGGGTGCTGCCCCCAAGCCCAGCAAAATATCTGTAAAAAATGACTCTAAACAAATTCTGAAACTGCAGAACCCACAGAATGACAGAGTGAAGCAGATCTCCAGCCCAAGATAGCCTGGAAGATCACCAGGAAGTGCTAGGAGCAGAACACAGTTAAGCATGGGCCACACTGGCACAGACAGGAACTGAGCAGATCTTGAGGAGACTGAATCTCTCACACCTGTGCTGATTTCCAGACTTCATGACCCCAAGAAAAATTCTCTCTCCAACATATCTAATGAGGGAATAGCTTGGAAGTGTTCTTTTCAAATAAGTCTATAATTCTTATTCCTATGAAGAGAGGAAATCCCAGGTCGTACTTTGTTTGCCAACTGCTGCAGAAAAATCTGCAGAAAAAAAATTGTGGGGTGACATCATCTGAACTGTGATTTCATAGGATTTGATCAGTCACAAGAATTCCTTTTTATAAAATTCTTTCACTGGTGTTTTTACCATATATGCATATGAATTAGGGAGAATGAATCAATGGTCCAAATCCTAGGACCAGAGGCTCATAAGATCATAACTGTGGAGCTTAAAGGAACTCAGGAGGCCATAAAGTCATGTTCAATTATGTGGAGTGGAAAAAAAATAACTGTGTCAGGAGTCATACAACTTGAGTTCAAATCCTGCCCATCTCATTTATTATCTGTGAGTACTCAGGCAAGTCTCTTAAATATTTGGGTCTGATTTCTCATCCATAAAATGAAGAGGTTAGACTGAATGACCTCCATACCAACTCTAAAGCAATGATCTGATTAACTTCTGTGGTAGAATTACTCACTTTTAGATCTTCACTTTTAACTACCATAGTAAGGCAGACACTTCCCTTCACTTAGTGTCAATGTCAATTTTCTTCCTTTCAATAGAATGGCAAACTAATTCCCACTTTAGCTAGGGACAATTTTAACAAGGAACAAATGAGTTCCTGAATTGTTTCCTTACATTTTCCTACTCCCTTCTAGTTTTTAGAAATATGCCTCTCTGAACCTTTAGAATTTCATTGAAAATGTTTTCCTTTGAAGTAGATATTTAAACATCATATCCTAGTTCAGTTGTTAAGTACTGAAGTGATTAACCATCTCTCAGTCTTTTTGAACCTCAAAATGCTTTACAGTTTACAGGCTTAAGAACAGTTTCTCCAGTCAAGAACTTGCACTGTGGTAATTGGAAGGATACATGAGGATAAACTAGAAGGTCAGTGGGAAAAGCTTGTAGGACCAGTGCAAGAGAGTGGAGTGGTCTGACCCTAACTCCAGGGCTACTGAGGGGGAGGGGTTGGAAGAGCCTGCAGCAGCCACAGCAGCAACAGGAGCAGCTGTAGTCACTATTTCTGGAGCTGCAGGCCTAAAGATTGTGGGGAAATTGAGAAGCTGACAGTACATCCTCCACCTCCACTGGAAACAGAGAACTACCTTGACAAAGAGCTCAGAAGCCAAGTAAATGGCTGGGGAAAACAGCAAAAACCAGAAAAAGAATCAAACTATAGAATCTTACTTTGGTGACAAGGAAGAGCAAAACATGTAAACAGAAGAAAACAAAGTCAAAGCTCCACCATCTAAAGCCTCCAAGAAAAATGTGAATTTGTTTCAGGCCATGGAAGAGCTCAAAAAGGATTTTGAAAATCAAGTAAGAGAAGTAGAGCAAAAATTGGGAAGAGAAATGAGAGTGATGCAAGAAAATCATGAAAAATGAATCAACTGCTTGCTAAAGGAGACCCAAAATATGTTGAAGAAAATAACCCTTTAAAAAATAGACTAACTCAAATGACAAAAGAGATCCAAAAAGCCAATGAGGATAAGTATGCTCTAAAAAGCGGAACTGATCAGATGAAAAGGAGATCCAAAAGTTCACTGAAGAAAAGATTATAATGGAGCAGAAATTATAAAACAAAATCAAGGGAATGAAAAAATAGGAGACAATGTGAAATATCTCATCGGAAAAACAACTGACCTGGAAAACAGATCCAAGAGAGAAAATTTAAAAATACCTGTAAGCCATGATCAAAAAAAGAGCCTAGGCATCATCTTTCATGAAATTATCAAGGAAAACTGCCCTGATATTCCAGAACCAGAGGGCAAAATAAATATTGAAAGAATCCACTGATCACCTCCAGAAAGAGACCCAAAAAAGAACAACTCCTGGCAATATTGTAGCCAAATTCCAGACTTCTCAGTTCAAGGAGAAAATACTGCAGGCAGTCAGAAAGAAACAAATTGAGTATTGTGGAAATACAATCAGAATAACACAAGATCTAGCAGTTTCTACACTAAGGGATCACAGGGCTTGGAATATGATATTCCAGAAGTCAAAAGAGCTAGGATTAAACCAAGAAATTGCCTACTCAGCAAAACTGAGGATAGTACTTCAGGGGGGAAAATGGTCATTCAATGAAATACAGAACTTCCAAGCACACTTGATGCAAAGACCAGAGCTGAACTGAAAATCTGACTTTCAAACACAAGAATCAGGAGAAGCATGAAAAGGTAAACAGGAAAGAGAAATCATAGGGAACTTACTAAAGTTGAACTGTTTATATTCTTACTTGGAAAGATAATATTTGTAACTCTTGAAACTTTTCTCAGTATTTGGGTAGCTGGAAGGATTATATTCGTATAGACATAGGGCACAGCTTGAGTTCAATAGGAACGGATGACATCTAAAAAATAAAATTAAGGGGGAGAGAGAAAGATATTGGAAGGAGAAAAGGAGAAATGGAGTGATGCAAATTATCTTTCATTAAAGAGGCAAGAAAAAGCTTGTACAATGGAGGGGAAATAGGGAAGGTGAGAGGAAAAAAGAGAACCTTACTTTCTTCACATTTGCCTTAAGGAGGGAATAACATACACACTGAATCTGGTATGAAAATCTATCTTACACTACAGGAAATTAGGGGAGAGAGGGATAAGTGGGGTGTGGACTGGGATAATAGAAGGGAGGGCAAATGGGAGAAGGAGGTAATTAGAAGTAAATACTTTTGGGGAGGGATAAGATCAAAAGAGAGAATAGAATAAATGGGGGACAGGATAGCTTGTAGCAAAATATAGGTAGTCTTTCACAACATTACTTTTATGGAAATCTTTTGCATAACTACACATGTAAGCCTATATTGAATTGCTTGTCTTCTCAGTGGGGATGGGTGGGGAGGAAGGAAGGGAGAGAAGTTGGAACTCAAAGTTTTAAAAACAAATGTTAAAATTGTTTTTATATGCAAATGGGAAATAAGAAATGCAATTAATGGGGTATAGAAATCTATCTTTCCCTGCAAGAAAATAGAGGAGATGGGGATAAGGGAAGGGAGGGGTGTAATAGAAGGGAGAGTAGATTGGATGAAGAGGTAATCAGAGGGCATGGTGTCTTGGGTTGGGGGAAAGGGAGAGATGCGGAGAAAATTTGGAACTCAAATTTTTTGGAAATGAATGTTGAAAACTAAAAATAAATTATTTGATTAAAAAAGAATATGTTATTTAATTCCCAATTAATTTTTAATTTATACTTCCATGTCCCTTTATTGAATGTAATTTTTGTTGCATTATTGTCCGAAAAGAATGGATTTAATATTTCTACTTTTTTGCATTTGTTCGTGAGCTTTTAATTCCCTAATAGTATTCAGTTTTACATGGTTAACTGAGAAAAAGGGTACACTACTTATTATTTCCATTCAATTTTCTCCAGAAGGTTATCATATCAAACTTATTTAAGATTTCATTCATCTGCCTTCTTTTCTTACTTTTAAAAAAAATTATTAGATTTATCTAGCCCTGAGAAGGGAAAGTTGAGGTACTCCATTTATGTAATTTTTTTGTGTGTATTTCCACCTATAATTTACTTAATTTTTTTTCTTTAAGAATTTGAATATTATGGCATTTGGGGCATATGTGTTTGATACTGATATTGCTTCATTGTCTGTGTTGCTTTTAGCAAGATGTAGTTTCTCTGCTTATTTCTTTTAATTAGTTCTATTTTTGTTTTAGTTTTATTTGAGATCATTATTGCTATCCCTGCTATCCCTCTTTCTACTTAAGCTTAAGCATAGTTGTTTCTACACTAGTCTCTTATTTTCACTGTTTGTGTGTCTATTACAAATTTCTTTATTATAAATATCATGTTCTTGGATTCTGATTTTTAATGCATTTTGGTATTTGCTTCCATTTAATGCATAATTTCTTTCCATTTCCATTCACAGGTTAATAACAAATTGTGCCTTGCCTTCATGCTATCTTCCCCTATTTGTCCTGTTCTTTCTTTCTTTTTTTTACCCTGCACCTTTTCTCAAGTCTGTTTTGCTTCTGACCACTACCTTCTTTTATCTACCTTCCCTTTTATCAACATCCCCCTTTTTGCCATCCATTTGCCCTCCCACTTCCTTCTTGTTTAAGATGGATTTCTATTCCTAATTGAGGGTGTGTGTGTGTGTGTGTGTGTGTGTGTGTGCATGTGTGTGTGTATTTTTTGGTGTGTACATATCTTTGAAATTATTTAAATAAGTCAAAAATGAAATGCCGATTCATTAAACTTTTGACAAATAGGTTTCAACAACCACCAAAACCTGTAAATTTTTCTAGAAATTGCCAAAAATACATTTTTCTACATACAGTTCTTTCTAAAAAAAAACAACATAATAACATGCATTTTTAAAACACAATAACTATGAAAAAACCCCAAAATGCAGGATACAGAAGAGTCAATGCAAACTAGGAGGGAAAGGTTAAAAGAACCCCATGGCAAAAAGAAAGGGAAAGGGTATTGAACAGTTCCCCAATGAAAAGTAAATGCCCCTCTGTGAGTTCCTGGCCCAGTCAGAGTTCTGAATTCCAGCCCTGGGCATCTTGACCAGGCTTGACCATACAGGCACCAGTAGGGGAGCAGGGATAACCACTGTATCATTTACTTGCAAGCTTAGCAACTTCCCTATTTTTAAAATTTCCTTATCACACACAAGAGAGCTTACTTTAGCACTTTCTAGAGCAAATTCATGAACACTTTTACAGTACTTTCCTCATTTCTGGAGATATAAACTTGCCACATTTCACTTATCATTTTTTTCTCTACTGATCATAGCTACAAATGTACCTGATTGCCAATGTGAAAATGAAAACGTAATAAAATCATATGAATGCTTGAAGTCATGAAAATTAAGTGAATATTAAGGATTGACTTCATCTTGGAGCCACAGTCAAGATCATACATTTAGCAGGTGCAACATTAAAGGAGTAACCGACTTGGAATATGACATTCCAGAATTCAGTAGAGCTAGGATTACAAGCAAGTGTATTCTACCCAAGAAAAATGAGCATAAAACCTTCAAGGGAAAAATAAACCTGTAATGATATAGACTTTAAAACATTCCTGATTAAAAGACCGGAGCTAAATAGAAAATTTAACTTTCAAATATGACTCAAGAGAAGCATAAAAAGGTAAACATGAAAGAGAAATCATAATTGACTCAATAAAGTTAAACTGTTTAGATTTTTATATGGGAGGATGATGGATGTAAGTTCTAAGAACTTTATCATTAATAGGGTATGTAGAAGGATTCTATATAGAGAAAGGGTGCAGAAATCAGTTGATTATGTTGTGATGATCTAAAAAAAAAATGGATAGGTGAGAAAAAAGCATGCCATGGGAGAAGGGGAAAGGAGAGGAAGAATGAGGGAAATTATCTCAAATAAAAGAGGTATATAAGTAAAGGAAAGTGGTGGTATCCATGGTCATTGGAAGCTATTGCCTGTTGCCAAAGGTTTAATGTATTAGTATTTGCATTTTGATTTTCACATCATTTACCACCATGAAAGCTGTGAATTGACCATATCTGGTTTCTTTCTAGCTACTTGAAATATTTTCTCTTTGACCTGGGAGCTCTGGGATTTGCTAAAAATATATCTGACAGTTTTCATTTTGTCATCTCTTTCAGATGGTTGTCTGTGGATTCTTTCCATTTCTGTTTTATCCTCTGGTTTAGGATACTGGGGATGTTATTCTTGATTTTCTTTGATCATGTTTTGCAAGTAATTCAATAATTCTTAAATTATCTCTCCATGATCTGTTTTCCAGGTTAGTTGATTTTCCTATGAAACATTTCACATTTTTTATTCTTTTGAGTTTGTTTTATTATTTCTTGATGTGTCATGGAGTTATTAGATTCCACCTAACAAATTTTAAGTTTTTATCTTTTTCATTTTTAAGTAATAATTAATTTCCACAGTTACATGAGAAAATAATTTTTAACATTTTTGAAACATTCATTTATAAAGCTTTGAGTTTCAAATTATCTCCTTTCCTCTCTTCCTATATCCCCTCATTGAGAAGGCAAGCAATTCAATATAGGGTATACATGTATCATCATGCAAAACATATCTGTAATAGTCATAATTGAATGAGAACATAGAAACATTGAACTCAAGAAAAATAAGAAAATAAAAAAGTATGCTTTAATCTGTATTTAGATACCATTAGTTCTTTCTCTTGGAATAGATCAAGTTTTTCATCGTAAGTCCTTCAGAGTTGCCTTGGATTGTAGCTAAGCAATTTACAGGTAATCATGTTGTTATAATAATATGCTGTTACTTTGTACACAGTACATTTCACTTTTCTTCAACCTATGAAAGTCTTTCAGGTTTTTCTGAGAGTATCATGCTTATTATTTCTTAAACTACAACAGTATTCTATCATAATCACATACCATAAGTTATTCAATCATTCTCCAATTGATGGATATCCCATCAATTTCTAATTCTTTGCCCCCAGAAATGAGCTACTATAATTTTTTTTTACATATAGGTCTTTTCTCTTTTTTAAAAAATTCCTTTTGGGATATAGACCTAGTAGTGGTACTGCTAGTTCAAAGGGTATGCATAGCTGTACAGCCCTTTGGGCATAGTTACAAATTGTTCTACAGCAATCAGTTCACAACTCCACCAGCAGTGGATTAATGTCTCATTTTCCCCATATCCCCATACAGCATTTCTCATTTACCTTTTCTTTCTTATTAGCCAGTCTAATAGGTATTAGTACCTCAGAATTATTTTAATTTGCATTTCTCCAATCAATAGTGAGAATATTTTCTTATATGACTGTAGATGTCACCTGAAAAATTATCATATTTTTTGATTATTCATCATTTGGTGGAATGGCTCCTATGTTTTAAATTTGATTGGGTTCTTATGTTTGAGAAATGAAGCCTTTATAGGAGAAATTTGCTTCAAAATTATTTCACAGTTACTTATTACTTTCTAACTCTATTTCCATTCATCCTATCCCATTTCCCCTATTTATTTTATTCTCTCTCCTTTCACTCTGTGTCTCCTCAAAAGTGTTCTGCTTCTGACTACTCCCTCTACCAATCTCTCCTCCCCCCCTTCTCTTATTCCTTTCCCCTTCTACTCTCCTGTAGGGTAAGAGATATTTCTATGTCTCATTGCCTGTGTTAGTTATTCCCTCTTTGATTCAGTTCTGATGAGAGTGAGGTTCATTCACTTCCCCCCCATTGTAAACGCTTTCCTTGAGTCTTTGATGTGAGATAATTTACCCCTTTCTTCCCCTCCATTTTTCTTTATCCCAGTACATTCCTCTCTCACTCTTTAATTTTATTTTTCTAGATATTTTATCTTCATATTCCATATATATTCTTTCTAACTACTCTAATAATGAGAAAGGTCTTATGAGTTACAAATGTCACCTTCCCATATAGGGATGTGAACAACTTAACTTATTAAGTCCTTTATGATTTCCTTTTCCTGTTTCCTTTCCTATGCTTCTCTTAAGTCTTGTATTTGAAAATCAAAATTTCTATTCGGTTTTGGTCTTTTCATCAGGAATACTTGGAAATTCCATATCTCATTGAATGTCTATTTCCAGCCTGAAGAAGTATACTTAGTTTTTCCAAGTAGATGATCCTTTACCTTGCAGAATATCATATTCCAAGTCCTCCAATCCTTTAATGTAGGAGGTACTAGATTTGTTATCCTAATTGTGGCACCACCATATTTGAATTGTTTCTTTCTGACTGATTGCAATATTTCCCCCTTGTCATGAGAACTCTTCAATTTGGCTGTAATATTCCTGGAAGTTTCCATTTTGGGATCTCTTTCAGGAGGTGATCAGTGGATTCTTTCAATTTCTATTTTTACCCATTTGTTCTAGACTATCAGGGTAGTTTTTCTTGATAATTTCTTGAAAGATGATGTCTAGGCTCTTTTTTTTTGATCATGGCTTTCAGGTAGTCAAATAATTTTAAAATCATTTCTCCTGGATCTATTTCAAATTCTAACTTTTAAAGAATTATTTTCTTCAGTGAAGTTTTGTGCTTTTTTCATTAACCAATTCTCTATTTTTTGTGCCATTTTTTTTGCTAAGCTACTAACTCTCTTTTATAATTTTCTTGCATTGTTCTCATTTCTTTTCCTAATTTTTCATATACTGATATTATTTGATTTTGAAAATTACTTTTCAACTGTTTCAGGAATTCTTACTTGCTTTGTGTGCACTTAACAGGCTTTTTCCTTTGAGGTTTTTCTCATAGCTATTTTGAATTCATTTTCTTCTGAGTTTACATCTTGATCTTCCCTATCACTACAGGAGTTTTTATGATCAGGTCCATTTTTGTTGCTTGTTCATTTTTCCACCCAATTTCTTGACTTTGAATATGTATTAAAGTTAAATTCTGTTTCCAGCCTGGAGGGAGTGGAGAGAGGGCACAGTCCTGAGTTTCAAGCATTTTCGAACTGCTGTTTTTAAAGCTAGTTCTAGGGGTTTGGAAATTTTTTGGACTTCCAAGGTGGTGTGATCTGTGTTACCCAGGAAGGCCTCTGATCTCTTGAAATTACAATCAATATTTCCCTTCACTAATTTGGGATTGGAAATGATTCTGCTTCTCAGGATCCCGACTCCCTCTTAACTGAAAGTGCTCTTCTTCTCTTGAACTGTGACTCAGAAGTGGGTGGAGGCAATGGACTTGCCAAGCAGATTCAAGTCCTGTGTTTGGTGCTAGCAAAATGGTCCCCTCTAATTTCTTTTTGACTAGCCACCAGGTGATCTTGCCATTTCTGTCTTGATGGCTTATGAAACTGTTGCTGTTTCTGTCACCACCACCTACTCCCACCTCTGGTGCTGAATCCACATTATCTCCAGGTCAGCCTCTACCTCCATGTTATAAATATTTCCTTCCATCCTCCCAACTTGTTTTGGGCTGAAAGAATACCTCACACTGACCTTCCATTGGCTCCAGGATTCAATTTAATTTAAAAGTTATTATCACATTTTTAAAAAATTGGCATAATTTGAAAGTTGTTTCAAAGGGAACACTGAAAGAGGTCAGTTGAATGTTTCCTCTATTCCCCCATCATTTACAATATGTTATGATGATGTTTAGGCGTCAACCTCCTAGGAAAGTTACAATGGTAGTTATAAGTTAAATGATTAAATCGTGTTTTAAAACTTCAAGTCAATGAATGCATCTTTTGGTTGTCTTTTAACATTAACAAAATGTCTTCTAATATTTCTTTTGTGTACAGGAAGTAAATACATGTCCTTCATATTGTACAAATTGCCCTTTTCTGAAAAAACCAATGCATTTCGATTGGCAACCAAACATATTATGAACAAATATTTTGAATTCTGCCATGTATAAAAATACTTCAAGAGTCATAAAGTATTTCTTTTTTACTGTTCTGTCTTATGATCATAGGAAGGACATTTTCAACTGCTTCTGTACATGCTGATTCTATCTTTACAGAAGAATTTTTAGTTCACAGATGATGTAAGGATATCTAGCCAAAGTATGTAGTTCATTCATTTTATATCTAAACACTGGGTTTAATTTATGTATAGGGCAAATTGGAGATGCAGCTTTAGTTATTTTATTACTGAATTTTGATCTCACTTCATTAGGATGTCTCTGCATTTTAGGATGTCAGGACCTGAATTGTTGCTAGGTCAAAACAACCTTGACAGCTAAAATGCAAGTCATGCTCTGAATTATGGAGGGATTTTCATCATTTTCTTTTTCCAGTCAAAACATTGTACCATTTGGAGAAATAATGAGGTTCTTTGCAAGACTCAATCATTATCACAAATGGAAGGGAAATAAGATACTCAATGTAACAGAAAACCCTTAGTTTGACCAGGACAGGATGTTAGCCTTTCTTTCATTTATTACATTAAGGCATGGGTTGAATTGAAAGTTTAATGTCTGTCATCAAAGCAAATTGGTTAATATTCATTACCTTAACAGTAGCTGAACATTGTGTAGCACTTCAGGTTTTGCAAAACTCCAAATATAGAATTATTTCATATGATCCACCTTGGAATTGTGAGGAAGTGTTATTTCTGTTTTTGCTGATGAGGAAACTAAGGTTCAGAAATGTGAAGAAACTTACCTGTAACACAGAATTCAAGAACAGGTCTCACATGACTCCAGATACTTTAGGCTTTCCATTATACTGCATTACCTCTGTGATTGGAAATGGGATAATAGATCTGCTAAGTATACCTAATAGAAATTAAGAGTTAAGGTGTATGGACACGTTTTAGTTGTTAATTGATTTTTATTATTAAAGACATTCTATTCAAAGTGCATTTATATGCTGTCTTTATTCTTAGATCATTCGACCTTAATATCCGGGTAATTCTAACAATAGTTATACAATAGAATGGGTACTCAAGTGGCTATAGCATAAAGAGTAACCCCATATCTGGGCAGAATAAAGCCACATGATTTCATATGAATGGATGTCAATCTGTTCACCACTTCTCAACTGATGTATCTTTTTGTTGCAAAAATAACAAAGAAACCCCCCAAACTGTTAATTTTATAAATAAAAGAATGTATTATCTGCTTAATATATTAGGTTAATATATGCAGGGATTCATCATTCCTTTCTTACTTCAGAAAAAATATAAATCATAAAATGTGGCAATCATTCATTATCACATGAATGTGGCACTCAATCATTATCACAAATGGAAGGGAAATAAGATACTCAATGTAACAGAAAACCCTTAGTTTGACCAGGACAGGATGTTAGCCTTTCTTTCAAAAGTGTCATATCTCAAGGAATTACTCTAAGGGTGAATAGACAGTTTCCTCTCCATGTTTCTTGTGTAAAAACCATGGAGATTAGATATAATTGGTTCATCTTGCAAAGATGACTTTGATATTAGTGGTGTGTGTGTGTGTTCATCCTTTGTTGCCAAAGACCATGCCATCAGAGAAATAATGACATGACTTGCACTTGACTTTGTTTTGAGTGAGGGAGGGCTGTGCAGGTCACCAGCCTCACTTCTCCTCCAGAGCCATCTGAATCCAGTGACCAGATTTTCATCCGGATGACTGGAGATGACCCAGAATGAGGCATTTGGGGTTAAGTGACTTGCCCAAGGTCACACAGCTAGTGAGTGTCAAGCGTCTGAGGTGAGATTTGAACTCAGGTCCTCCTGAGTCCTATACTGGTGCACTATTCACTGCCCACTTAGCTGCCTCTGATATTAGTGGTAATCATTGTGTGGAAGTAAGCCTGGGTTCTCAAAGGCCCTGGATGCTGAACCGAATTTAGGGTAGAGGCCCAGAGATTAACTTCATGTCCATTACCCAAGGACCAACCTAGATAAGTTCAGACAGGCTCAATGAATATTTTCAGTTGGAGCAATGAATATTTTAAACTAAAAAAACACTTAAAAAGGAATGAGAGAGCTGCAACCTGAATCAGTATTATAGGTGCTTAGTGTATTAAGAGTAATTGTCATATATAGAATATTGAGGTGGATAGGGAAAAGTCTTGAAGGAGTTAAGATTTTTTTGCTGAACTTGAAGGAAAGTGAAAAAGCTAGGACATAGAGATAAAGAGTGAAAGAATTCCAGGGGTGGAGAACAATCAGTGAAAATGCATTAGAATTGCACAGTCTTGTGTCAATGGCTAGGAAGGCAGAGTTACTGGATCATGGAAGAGGTAAATGGGAATAGGGCTTAAAAAGACTAGAAATGTAAGAAGGACACAGTTTATGAACATCTTTAAAATTCAAACCACAGATTTCATATTGAATTCTGAAGGCAATAGGGAACCCTTGGGACGATGGAGGCTAATGATAGAGGTAATCCAGGGTCAAGGTATGGTAAAGCAATGGCAAATAAGGGAAACAAACAAGGGATTCTAGAGAAGAGATTGTACAGAGCTAAACTGGTACACCAGGAGATCATGATAGGAAAGGGAGGAGAAAATTGATAATGCAGATAAAATGACTTGAGAAAACTGAGAAAAGGGATTAGATGTATTGAAGAGAAAGGACAGAACTAGGTTTTTTAAGGTAGGTGGAAGGTGGAATGCAAAAGTTTGGGATTTCTTCTTTGGAAAAAATGGAAGTAGAGACCAAGGAAAGAAAAAATATCAGAGGACAAAATATAAGGAAACACACAATTAACAATTGTAATAAAGAACCTGAATGGGATGGTCTTCCTTTAAAACAAAAGCAAGTAGAATAGATTAGAAAACAGAATCCAACTACATAATATTTACAAGAAATATACTTTGAACATAGATATTCACACAAAGTTAAAATTAAAGTTAACACAAAGTTAAATATTTAAAGTTAAAAAAAAACCCTAAGGGTATCAATCATGATTTCAGACAAGGCAATGATAAAAATATCCAAAAACAGGTAAATAGGGAGAATATATTATACTTAAAGATTTCATAGAAAATAATATATATTCATACTTCACATATATGAATTCAATGACATAGCATCTAAATACTCAAAAGAAAAGTTAATTGAATCAGAGAAAAATATATAGTAATACAACAATATTTAATGTGTATCTTTAGATAAATCTAAAGAAAAACAAGAAAAAATTAAGGAAATACCTAACACTTTAAAAAAATTAGAGATGTTAGATTTTTGGTACTTAACCAAGGCAAACATATAGAAAGTTACCTTTACTGAGGGAAAAAATTTTCACAAGCAAGAGTAAAACATAGAAATGTTAAGCACATTATCTATTGACAAAAATGAAATAAAACATGTTTAATAAACTGGCATTAAATAAAAATTACAAATCAAATAAAGACAAAATAACTTAAATCTTAAAGAATTAGTGGGTCAAAAGACAAATTATAAATTTGATAATATTGTCTATTTTATCAAAGAAAATTACAAGAAGAAAACATGACAAAATTTCTGAGGCATGACCAAAGTTATCCTTGTGGAAAAATTGATATGTCTAAATCCCTTAGTCTGAAAAAAAGAATAAAAATGAAAAGTTTTTGCACAAATCAAATATTCAAAAATTAGAAGAGAAAAGTATGTGAGGAAAAATAAATCTTTGTGGCCCATTTCTCTGCTAAAGCTGTAATATCCAAGATGAATAAATGATTCAAAGAAGTGAATGAATTAAACTGATTCAAATTTAAAGGTACAAAAGCCATTTCCCAATAGAAAAATGGTCAAAAGATAGTTTTCAAATGAAGGAATTCAAGTTACAACACGAAAAAAGGACTGTAAAAACAAAACCTTCTATACATCATAAATGAGGAATGCTATGCAAATTTAGTCAAGTCTAAGATTTTGGTTTATATCCATTAGACTGGCAAAGATGGATAACAAAAAGAAAGTGACAACTGTTGGTGAGGCTGATGAAAAATTAACACACTGATGCACTATTTGTGGAATTGTAAATTAGTCAGGTCTTTCTGAAAAAAAAAAAGTAACCACTCCCAACTAATCATTAAACTCTTCATTGATCCAGTGTTAAAATCATCAAGTGCATACCCAAAAAAAGATAAAAAGAGAAGAGAATCTGTCTTTATATTATCTATATCTATATCCATATCTATCATCGACATATTTATATCTAAATTATAGCTACTTTTTTGTTATGAGAGAACTAGCAAACTTGTAGGTGAATATCAACTGAGGAATTACTGAACAAATTATTGTATATTAATGTAATGGTATATTATGGAATCATAAGAAATAATGAAATTTCAGATAAGTTCCATCAGAGAATCCTGATAAAAATTGTATAAACTATTTTTTCAGTGAAATGATAGTACTGGGAGAACAATTTGTACAGCAATAAATCATCACCAACATTATAAGGTAATAGGACTTTGAAAGACTCAAAAAGCTCCAATCAATGCAATGATCAGCAATGATTCCAGAGGTGAAGAAGTAATACTTATTGATGGTAAAGTGACAGATCCAAGGTATTAAAATAGAGAGAAATTTCCAAATAATAGCATTATTAGAATTTGTTTTGCTTGACTGTGTATTTATTAGATTTTACTTTTCTCTCTTTTGATGATTGGAGTAGGATAGGAGGGGAAGATTTAGGGTATATGGTATCAAAGGACAGTTGAGTGGTGCAGTGGATGGAGTGCTAGGCCTGGAGTTAGGCAGCCCTGAGTTCAAATTTGACTTCAGACACTTAGTATCTGTGTGACTGGGCTTAACCCTGCTTGCCTCAGTTCCTCATCTGTCAAATGAGCTGGAGAAGGAAATCAATCACTCCAGTATCTTTGCCAAGAAAAGCCCAAATGGAGTCACAAAGAGCTGAATATGGCTGAACAATAAAAACAACAGAAACAAAAACAGCATAGAATATTAAAAAAAGACATCAAATAATCTTAAAAAACAGATGACAGAAGGTGAGAGTCAGAGACAAGTAAGACCGCCTTAAATTTTATGTGTTGAATTTATTACACATTAAAAAAAATTATACATAATGAGACCCATACTTTAATACATCTTCTCCTGCAGTTATACTACATGAAAGGAACGGCAGAGTGTAGTGTTACTGAATTGAAAAGTATATGTGTAGGGTTAAGTGTAAGAAGTCTTCCAAAGGTGTGCGTGCATGCATGCATGTGTGCGTCTATGCGTGCATGTGTGTGTGTGTGTGTGTGTGTGTGTATGTTATGAAGGGCATTGAACACCAAGCATTGATACTAGAGGTGATAGGGAGCCAGTAGAATTTATTGAGAAGGGAGAATTTGTCATATGTGTGCTTTAGGAAACTCACTTTGACAACCAAGTGGAAGACAGACTGAAACAGAGAGACTAGCGGGATATTATTATAGTCCAAGCATCATGAAAGCTCGCACCAGAGTATGCTTGCTTACACACATACATATATGTGTGTGCATGTGTATATCTATCTATATATGTACATCTATATATGTGTATACATGCATACTTGTATATTTACCTATTCATATACATACACATAAATCATAAATATATTTTTGTAGTTGTCTATACATCTTGGATTTCCAACCCAAGATCATTGTTTATCTGCTTATTCCATGTATTGAACCATGTATTGCTTTGTGTCTAAACTTTTTTGTAAAGCTTGGTTGTTAGCAAGGGACATATTCTCCTCTCCTCTGATATAACTCTTTCTGTGGTATGTGCAACATGGCAGTCTGGAGACTAGTTCTGCACTTTTTAGCTATGTACATCAATAAAAGTAATGTTTTGGTGGCATCTTGTAAGATTCCCCTTCCTCTTTTCCCCCAACTTCTAATACGAATTACTTCTCTGCAAGTTAATTGATATCTTTGGTGGTGTTTAAATCTTTGATGCTTTGAATTTGAACTTGAACCTGGTCTTGCTCTTAGGACAGAATAGTTTGTGGACAAGGGGACAGTAAATCAGAAAGCAGTCTGGATTTTCTATTTGACCAAACAAGGTTGTAAGTTCCCACCAATCCATCTCAAAGTCCAGTTGTAATATCTAGAAACTATATTAAGGCATTCAAGTATACATCTTGGCCATAGTTACTTAAGACAAGTTTAACTAGTTACATGCTAGGATTAGCACAAAAATGAATATTTAGTTACCATTCAAATATGAACTATGCATCATGTATGATACTGTTCTTGAATGACATACTCAGAAAACATGAATTAAAGGAACCTTGTGAAGTATCTTAGCTTTCTGCAAAATCATTCCAGACTAATGACAAGTCTGAAGTGGTCTAAATTTCTATTCCCTTCACTGCCTGTACATCAGGGACACATTTTCATTTATACCATACTAAACCTGATAATTGTTGAAAAAAATTCAGTCTTAGCAGATTGGTATGCAGCAATGTGCCAAGAGACAAAATTAGAAGAAATTAAACCATTAAAGCAAGCACATTCAGCATACTAGCAATTCAGTGTGAAGTCAAAATATTACCTACCTCCAGACTGATCTAAAGGGCATAGCTTTCTGTAGAATGTAGAACTTATACTTGTCAGAGACAGCATGTTATTTTCCTGAGAATAACCACTTAAATCCCATTCACAAGGTAAGTGAAATCATCCTGGATTTCGCTTAAAACAAGAGACAATGAACTTTATAACATTAACCCTTCACATACTGAATATACTTTATCATGATGACTGTCAGTTCAGTGCATGAAAGTTCAGTGAATACTTGATGAAATTGTGAGTTGTCTCCAGATTCATACCTTTATTAAGTGATGACTTAATGGCTCATGAATCCATACTTTGTCCCATTATCTGTACCCCTAAACTTATAATCATTTGTATTACCTTAGAATGTGTTATTAATACAAACAGCAAACCTTTGTTGTTTTCTTTAACAGTAGAAAAAACAAAATTGGCCAGATATAAAACTGATGATTCACCTGTGCTGTGGATATATTCATATGTTTTTTTAAATCAGGAAAGAAATTAAATTCACCAGTTAATTGATTATGCTCCCTAGCTGTTAACACCTTTTAAAAGAACAGCACTTCAGACTATCAAAAGTAACTGAGGAAATAAACTATTTTTTTATCCATTCATGGCCACCATAAAGTTATAGTGTCTTTGACACTATGTTTTTATTTTATTTTGAATGGCTCTATGATGTAAAAAGTTTACAAGACATGAAATTACTCCCTTTATTCTAAGAGGTTCTATAATTTTTACAGTCATTTTCTCATCATAATAAGCAGAGTAATTATGGTGTGTATTATTTTTATAATCTTAGTACCTTTTAGAGAAGGGAGCAGTCCTTATGTGAAAACAGAGTGTGGGAACCAGTAGGGTCCCTGTAGGTCATATTGTCTAATCCTTTCATTTTACTGATGGATAAACAGAAGAACAGAGGTGGAGTTGAGTGGCTTGTTGAGTGATACATAGGGGGTTCATGGCAGAGCTAGGATGAGAGCCTTGCTTTCCTGACTTCCAGTGCAAGGCATTTTCTACTATAATTTTTGCATGATGATAAGATCATAGATTTCAAGTTGTAAGATACCTTAGACATTATCTAACCTAATCCCCTTCTTGTCTCTTCTATAAGGTTCCAGGGATCAATAACATAAGAGTCTGGGTGCAGGAAGGAGTCTGAGAGTAACTGTACAAGTAGGTGGGGGGGTTGATAAGAGAGCTCTGGCAACATGGAACTTGAGCTGAAGAGATTTGACTGAGAAGCAGTGCAGTTAGTAGAGAAACTGGGACTTAGCCTGCAGATATGGGGAAGAAGAAAGGCAGCTATGCAATGCAATTGAAAGCAACTGCTCTCTGCCTGGGGCAGTCACTGTCATTATCCACAGCAGTCAGATGTGATTATGGCAACTACTGGAAGAAGCACTTGACCAGTAGTATATTCTTTCCTCTTTCTACTCCTCTTCTTTTCCATCTCTTTGTTATTCTTTAGTCTTTTTCTCAGACCTGTCCAAATCTTCATGAACCCATTTGGGGTTTTCTTGACAAAAATACTGGAGTAGTTTGTTATTTCCTTTTCTAGCTCATTTTACAGATGAGGAGACTGAGGTAAATGGGGTTAAGTGACTTGCCCAGGGTAACACAGACAGTAAGTATCTGAGGTCAGAGATGAACTCAGGATGGTGAGTCTTCCAGACTCCAAGCCTGGGTCTCTGTCCATTGTGTCACCTCGCTGCTTTCCTTCCCTGTAGTGAAAGCTAAAAAAAGACAAAAAACCCCAAAACAACCCAGGTTTGTCATATTTTCCTATACTTCTCTTAGTAATATTTCATGACCCTTATTCTCTTTTTATAAATGATTTGGTTTTTATTGTCAGCAGTCATGTTGTTACTTGAGATCAGATTACGTATTAGTTGGGTAGAACCTTGACTAGTTTTATTTTTCTATGTTAAGATTGTCCTGGCGCAGGAAACCTGACAGGGAGATATCAAGGTTCAGTTTAATTTTGTGAATGATTCCATGGCTCTGCCAGGAAGAACTCTATAATCTGAGGTTCACTTAGATCTCTTTGAGAAAAATGAACCATTGGAACACTAGTATTGCCAAAGGTATGAGCTCTGGCCCTGGAAGTTAAACTCTGTTCTTTATACCTAGAAGAAAGAAGAGAGCTAGGAGAGACTAGAAGAAAAACTTAAGACTTTGAGCCCGACAAGTAGCTCTGATCTGTGAGGATTTTGATTTTAGCCCTTTCTGATTGGAAAATAAAACTGAGAAGCACACAGACCCTGCTTCTTCAAAAGGTTATTGACTTTTCTCTCTTTATGAAAAATGAGGAAATTGAGGAACAGAGGGGCTAAGTGACTGCTACCAAGGTCACAAGTGGTTTTAGTGGCAGAGATAGCATCTGAAACCAAGTACTATAACTCTAACTTCAGGACTTTTCCCACTATATGGTTACTGCCTCTCTAGTTGCTTGATCAGTTTGCTCATAAAAGTTAATTGGCAACTTAACTTTGTACTTTTCCAGAGTTGGCCTTTTTGTTAGAATGCAGCAAACTATAGAAGAGATTGCTCATCCTCGTTTTAAAAGTGCCACACTGGCAGAAATATTCTACTCTAGAGAGGAATCATGACTTTAAAAAATTCTAAAAAGGCAAACAGGATTAAGATCTCACCTGCCTTTATCATGGGAGATTTGTAACCACAATGGCAATATTTTCCATAATTGAGGCTTACATATCAAATTACTTTCCAACATGATTGTAGGGTAATAAATCATCCTCATGATAATTACATCTATCTTTAAAAAAGACTACAGGGTGATTAGGAGATGAAGCGAAACTGAAGTCTCATAACTCACCAGCTCACAAGCTCATTGTAGGAGAAAAGTGTACCCTTGCCAGTTTTATAAAAGTAAATACATAGGAAATATTTTGACTCATTTGGAGGATTTTTTTAATTCTGAAATTTTAACATTTGGTTAATGGAATTTCAAAAATTTGGAGAGATTGGTGGGTAGAATCCTTGAAATGGATTCTAATTTGGGGTTTTTAGAGTAAAATACACATCATCTATTCCAAGTACTTTATATTTTGGGCTCTCCTACCTACTAATTCATTTCTTTGAATGCTTAGAAGGGGAGTGGAGGAGGTAATTCTAACCTAAAGTGGCACTGAGACATTAGGATGAAAGTTAAAAAAAATGTTCTGCCACTGTGAAAGGCATATTAGAGAAAAGGTCATTTTAAAATTTGCCTTTTAGTATATGGTGTCTGATGACAGACCCAGATGGACTTCAAATTGCACTGATGAGCCATTTACAGATATAGTATATCATTAGTTTTGGTTAGGAGTGAGGTAAGGAGGTTTAATGTGTCATATCAATGATGCATCACTGCACTGAATTATATAATGATATTTTTCTTCTTGAGTATTACAGTGACAAAGTTAAAAGAGTGCTCAAAAATGTAAAACTAATGCACTAAAGGCTGCACATGAAAACTATGTCAAAAATAGTAGAATTTTAGATTGAGGAAATTTTTATGATAAAGAATGATAAAAGTCATTTCAAAATTATTTTTTTAATGAGACTTCAATAGAAACGTACTTTCTTAGATTATGTGTTCTCATTTAAGAACCTGTCCCCATAATGTAGGGGCCTTTCTATTATAGAGTTCTATTGAGGCACTTCATTTTCAGCATCATGACTTCTTTCTAATACTTTTTGCCATATCTCAACAGACAATACATTGGAAAAAATTGGTAAGTAAAATTGTTAGGTTGTCATATATATGTGTGTGTATACATACATACATACATATATACATACTTACATACATATGCACACACATACAGAAAAAAGCAGTGTGAGTATTCCCTTCGTAGAGTTTGCTCCCTCTCTATAGAGAAAAGAAAGTGTGTTGTAACACAGGTCATTTGGGATGAATATTGCTCATTATATTCTATCTGAATTCACTTCTACTTTGTTATTGTCTTAATTTACATAGCTGTACGCACACATGTCAGTCTCCTGGATCCACTTTCTTTTATCTAAATGGAAGCAAATAAATCTTCTCAAATTTCCTTGAATTCCACATGTTCATCATTCCTTACAACATAATACTAATCAATTGTGGTCATATGCCACAGTTTATTTAGTCATGTCCCAAACAATGAAAATTCTTTTTATTTCTAACTTTAGAATATTATTAAAAATGGCATTATATATACATATATATGTATGTATATATATATATATATATATATATATATATATATAATATGTGTGTGCATTTTTCTTTCAGTAATAAACCAGCTGACCAGTAGAAGGACCCTTGGTTTAAAAGATTATACAAATCTAATATATTTTCCAGAATGGTTGGTCCAATTCACATCTTCACCATTAATGGATTAGTGTTCCAATTAAATCAGCTAATTTAATTTTTACCCTTCTTATCAGTTTCAACAGTGTCCTATAATTATTTTAATTTGCATTCTTTGTATTACTAGTGATTTGGTTGTTCATATCTTAGGATTCTTTATTTGCAACTTTATGTATTTTAATAGCATATATTGGAGAATGGCTCTTCATTTTGTATATTTATTTTAATATCTTGCAGATTTTTGATAGCAAACTTTAATAGTGGTGTGTAATTCAAAGATTTTGGTTAATACACATCCTATTTTTTTCTTGTTCTAGATACATTGATATTGTTTGTGCAAAATGTTTTTAATTTTATATGAGGTAGTCCATTTTGACTTTTGTATTCTTATAAATCTGATTATTCATTCTTCCCCTAACTATAGATGGAAAGATACAACCTTTCATTCTTTTTTAATTGTTCTTGTTTTATTGGTGATTTTTATTTTTCCAACATGTTTATTACCAGATCTACCCCTTCATGCCTTTTCTACCTAGCAAAATTTCCCTTTGACATAGAAAAGGCATTTATTAAATGTTTGCTATGTTTCAGGAACTGTGAAAGTGTAAGAAATGAAGATGATCCCTATTCTTTAGGAAATTATATTCTAAGAAAAGAATAGAAACTGAACTGAAAAAGGAGAACTGAAAATATTTTTTCTTGTGGTCTAGGGGGAATCTAGACAGAAAAGGCAGTTGAAAAGATGGAACAGGCCAGAGAATAAGTTGAGGACACATGTATCCCTTTAAGATACAAAGATTAGCGATTAAAAAAAATAGTTCAGCAAAACAACCAATAAATTAATTGAATCAGATGTGCCACACCCCATAATATAAAGCTTCCTCCACAAAGGAAGTTACATCTTTCTCAAATCTTCCATGAGTTCACATGGGTTGTTTCACCTTTCATTTCATTTGCATTGTTTTACTCATTGTATATGTCATTTTCTTGATTTCATTTATTTTACTCAGTATAAGTCCATTAAATCTTTTCCTGTTCATCATGTCCTGTAGCACAATAATTTTCCATTATACATATATACATACACACACACACGTGTGTGTGATCTTTCTGTCTTTGATATGCACGAAGTAAATGCCTAGTAAGGACAACTCTGGGCCAATGCCTATAGATATTTTAATAATTCTGGCAGTACTGCTTTTCAGAATCCTTGGAACATTTCACAGGTTTACCAACAAAGTATTAGAGTTCTTGTCTTCTCTGAATCCATCAATTATGTTTCTCTTTTTTTTGGGGGGGAGGGGTCATCATTGCCAATATGATCAGAGTAGTTTGCATGAACATTTTTTATAAGTAGTAATTAGAAATAATTATTATTATGATTGTTAATAGCCTAAAGTCCTCTGGGAAATCTTATTCATATCTTTTAGAATTTATTCATTAAAGAATGGATAGGTCTATGGAAAGGTCTTGCTCTTATTGATTTCTTATATATCTTGTACATTGGCTCTTCACAGAGAAATGTGGTGCAAAGTCAATAACTTCCCACCTAACATTAGTTACACTTGAAAAAATCTTCCATTTCCATCCATTTTTAAATGATGTGACCTTTTATATTCAAGATCATTGTGGTCTATATTGTAACATTATGGCCTAAACATTTTTCACTAATCGGCTTCTTAATTTTTGCTTTTATCTTGGTAGCTTCATTTTGATTAGTTCAATTTTATTTCTTGAAATTGGGTTGCACAATATCTCTATGTCTATGTTTTGTTAATTTGGTAGCTTATATTTTTGTAGAAAATCATTTTTTTAAGTTTTGGGGTATTGTAGTACAAAATTTTGCATTGTAGGTTCTGAAAACTATTTTTTCTTTACTCTTGTGCTTTTATCTTATTCATTATTTTTTTCCAGTAATTTAGTTTTTTTTCTCTTTTAGTTAGATAAAATTAGCTCAAAGTTTGTTGGATGTGTTAGACTTTAAAAGGATAGACTTTAGTTTTGTTTGGCATCTTTACAGAATTTTTGTTTTGAATTTTCTCTATTAGCTCTATTTTTAATATTTCTCCCTTCTTTGAAAATTGTTGCCTTTCTATTTTAAATGTGTACATTCAGTTCATTAATACTGTTTTTTCATTATCATATATTTTTGAAGATATATTTTTCCTAATAGGACTGCTTTAACAGGATTGCTCCTTCAAAATTTTGCTAAATTACCCCAGTGTTGTTTTTCACATAGTTATTTTTCTATGAGTTATTATTTGACCCTCTCCCCTGTCAGGATAACATCTTACATCTATATTAGATCTATGCCTTTGATGGTTTTCCAAGTATTTATTACTTTTAGTGTTAATATACTTATTAGTGTTGCATTTACTATTATTGCCTTCCATTATTATTTATAATTCCTTTGTTCTTTAGTGCATGTTTCAGTTTTGTAAAGATGCCATGCAATGTTGACAAATATAGATATCCTTTAACATTCTTACACAAAAGAAATAATTTTTAAGGTCTAACATTTCAACAGTTTTCCGTATTTTTTCACTTCTCTTTTTGTCATATTTCTTCATCTGTTAAAGTCTCCTTTAATTATATTATATTTATATATATTTTTGTAATTCAAGTAACTTTTACTTGATGAATTTAGATGCTATCCTCTTCCATGCAAATATTTAATATTCAGTACCTTTGAGTATGACATTGTTCCCCTATTTATCTCTATTGATATTTTGAGGTTTTATTTTTCAGTCTTTAGCATGACTGAAACTCTTATTTTTTGTCACGTGACCTATATTAGAATTTGCTCCATCTTCTGAATTTAACTTGATACATTTTTACTTTTAAACGTTTTAATTTTGTTTATTAATTCTGTGTCTTTCTAGATTGTTTGATTCATTCGTATGCAAGGTTACAACTTTTAGATTTCTTTGCATCCATTTTAATTAAAGTAAATAAAATTTTTTATTCCTTGATTTCATGTCATGTTATTCTTCTCCATGGATGTTGAAATCTGGGCAATAGACATTCTTCATCCTCTTGGTCTTTCCTGCATGAATTTTTTTCTGAGTGACTTAAGATATCATTCAGAAAGTTTTACAATACCTTGAGGTTTGAAGCAACTAGTACAAAGTTATCCACAAACACTATACAGAGAGAATTTTTCTGTACTTGGACTCTTCTCCTTTTCTCCTCCAACACCCTGGTGAATTTGGTTCACGTTTGGTGAGCATAAAAATTCCTACTCTATGTCTTCCCTTATGCATATCTATGATGAGAGGTCATTGAAGAGGATTATTTCCTTTGTTATATTGTTCAAAAAATTTTAAACTTTTTAATGAATGTAGAAAAGATAGCTTGCTGAAAAAGAATCTTTAAGACATTATTTTGCTCTACTAAATCAAATCCTATTTCATGATCAATAAGAAATAAACACAGTAGAATCTTATTTTTGTTACATGTTCCAGTCAACCCATAAAATGGTAGCCCATTGTTGAATATCAATTGTTCCATACTAATGTTCCCCTTATGAATATTATTGATCTGTGTATAGATGACTCTTGTAATTAATTATTTGAGATGTAAACAAGAGTAGTGAAGAATTCACCCAATACATCATCCAAAAAATTAGGCAATTTGTTGTGTTCCCTCTTCTACTTCTCCTTTGACATCATGCACTACCATATTTTCTTGCATGTACAGTCTCTTAAGAAAACATGTCCCTTCTCCTGGTCAAGGTCAATCCTCTACATATACCATTTTTCCTATTCATTTTCATCTTTAGGTGATTGCCATAATTATCATCATGATTTCATATTCAAAGTCTCACTATCTATAACCCTGCTGCCTACTCTCCCAAGTTACCCTCATTCTTAAAACAAAGCAAAAGAAATCACTTCTTAATGTTGACTGTTGTCTTATCATATCTTTTCCCTTTTCTGCTAAACTCCTTACAGAAATGGGGAGGTGAGAAAACATGTTCAATCAGTAATCTGACTTCCATAATTATAATTAATTCCATCTGCAATCTCCAGAATTGTCAGTGGTTTGCTAATTTCCAAGTCTAATTCCCTTTTATCCCTTTAATCTTCATCATTTTTGTGCTTTCAACATGATTAATACTGGTTACTACTACCTTGACATAAGATTTCCGAGCTTTTGTGACTGTTGTCTTTTCATTCTCCTCTCGTTTGCCTGACTACTCCTCTGTAGATTGCTTTTGCTAGATCTTCATCCAAGACTTTGTCCTAGGATCTTTTCTCCTTTTTCTCTACACTCCCTCACTTAGTGATGTCCTCAGCTCCCATGAATCCAATTTTAATCTCTTTGCTTATAATTTCCAGGCCTATGTATCCAATTTTAGTCTTTCCTCATCCCATATTCTTAACTGCCTACTGGATATTTTCAACTAGATGTTCTTACATTTATCTCAGATTCAAAATATTCAAAAAGAGAACTCAATACCTTTTCCCCTAAACCCACCCCATCTACCACATTGCATAATTACTAGCAAAGGTATCACTATTCTCTTAGTCATCTTGACTCACAACTTTGGTATCATCCTTGACTCTTCATTTTCACTAAACCCACATATCCTTATCATTTTACCAGTCTTGTCATTACTTTTATTACAACCTGTCTCGTATACCCCTTCTCTATATTTACACAGAAACTTCCCTTATTACCTCTTGCCTAGAGCCGTAATAGCTTCTTAATAGTAACATGGTATGGGTGCTGTCTTTTTGTGCCTTTCCAGTCACCAGTGGAGTGAAACAGGGCTATGTGCTTGCTCCCATGCTTTTTAGCACGATGCTTTCAACCATGTCAAATGCTTTCACTGAGTATGAACATTAAGGTCAACTACTGTACTACTAATGTAAGTTCTTCAGTTTGAAAAGTCTACAAGCCAAGACCAAAGTGAAGGGAGTGTTGGTGCATGATTTTCTGTTTGCAGATGATTTTGCACTCAGTGCAGTCTCTGAAACTGAGATACAACAAAGTATGGATCAATTCTCTGCTGCTTGTGCTAATTTTTGTCTAATAATTAACACCAAGAAAACACAGGTGTTCCATCAACCACTACCACATCAACCATACATAGAACCATCAGTTACAAAAAATGAAGTTCTGCATGCTATGTATAAGTTCACTTAACTTGGTAGTGTACCTTCCAAGGGAGGTACACATTGACAAAGTGGTTGACATTGCCAGAGCTAACTCAGTGTTTGGGAGGATCCGAAGAAAAGTTTGGGAGAGAAGACATATTAGACTGACTACCAAACTGAAGGTCTTACAGAGGCGCTGTGCTGACCTCATTATTGTATGGCTGTGAAAAATGGACAGTCTACAAGCGCCGTGCTAGGAAATGGAATCACTTCCATTTGAACTGTCTTAGGAAGATACTGAAAATCATCCGGCAGGATTAGGTACCAGATACTGAGGTCCTTGCTCAAACTAAACTGTCAAGAATTTAAACTATGCTTCAGAGAGTGCGACTCTGATGGGCTGTCCATGTTGTTCGAATGCAAAATGTATGCTTGCCAAAGGGACTATTTTATGGAGAACTCACATGGGGCAGGCCATCACATGGTGGTCAGAAGAAGTGATATATGGACACTCTCAAGGTCTCTCTCAAGAACTTTGGATTTGATTGTAGGACATGGGAGACTCTGACACAGGACTGCTTAGCACAGCCTGCCCACATCAGAAAATGTGCTGTGCTCTATGAGCAAAGCAGAGTTGAAACAACACAAAGAAACACAGGGAGTACAGATTTGGAGTAACCACCCCAAATGTTCACACAGGCTATCTGTGCCTAGTTTGTGGTAGAGTATATTGATCTGATCAGCCACAGTCGTACACATTGAAACTTCACTTTATCATGGTGAGGTCATTTTGGTCCTCTTCAAGAAGGAAGGACAACAGTCAACCAATAACCTCTTAATTGATCTCATTGCTACGAGTTTCCCTTTACAACCCATCCTCTACACAGGTGAGTGATTTTCTTAAGTTGCTAGCATGACCATTTATTACTCCTCCTCCCTTCTTCCTCACTCAATAAATTACAGTGTTGACCTCCTGGGTAAAATATACACTCTTTGGTTTGGCATTTAAAGATTCTCATTAACTTCCATTTTCTTAATTTTGCCATCTTCTCACACATCATGTCCCTCTGTACATTCTATGGTTCAACTATACCTGCTGATCCTAAAGAAAAAAAAAACACTCCTTTCCATCTCATTGCCTTTTACTGTCTGTCCTCCATGCATAGAGTGATTTTCTCCTCACCGTTACCTTGTTGAAAACCTGGCTTTTTTCAGAACTTCACTCAAATGCCATCCTTTCCTGGAAATCTTTCTTGATCAACCCAGTGGCTAATGCTTTCTTTTCCATCTACTCTGTACATATCTTGAATACAGCTTTTAGGTACATGCCTCCTTCATGAGAAGGCAAGCTTCTTGAAGGCAGGAACTGTTTTGGCTTTTTCTTTGTATCCTCACTCTTTGCAAATTGCCCTGCAACTAATAACTGCTTAATAAATGCTCATTAATTGATTGACTAAATTATTAATTAGTTCATGTGATTAGACTATTTTAAGGTTGTATATTTTCCTAGTTATGTCTCAGTTCTCTTCTGCAAAATTTTCTTCAATCTTTATTTTTTAAGCTCTCTAATTCTGTTTGTCATTTCTTTTTCTGAGCCTCTACTTTTTTGAAGCAATTATTCATTTATTGTAATTGTATTCTTTTTATGACTTTTTATTTTGTCTGAAAACTCTTATTTCTGACCTAGTTTCTGCACTTTTTTCTTTTAAATCTTTTAATAATACTTTTATTTTTATTGTGGGCAATTTCAGAGTTTTTTTGGCCACTATTCCATTATATTTTTGGGTATTCACTATGGTGTTTTGCATAACTTTCATTGTATCAGTGATATTCAAGTTATCGTTCTTAATTCTAATTAAATCACAGATTTTTTACATAGTTGTCTATTTTTCACTAAATGTGCATGGTATTTTTTCCTTTTCCAGAATGTTTTACTTATTTTTTTGTACCTTAAACAGTCTCTTTCCTATTTCATCTAATTGAAACCTAAAAATTATTCCTCAGTTTAACTTCACTTATCCCTTATATGCTTGATGTGTATTCCTTGGCCTTTTTCCCACCCACAGTTGTGTCATTACTCCTACCCAACTCTCTGTAAATGGTCTAGTTCAGTGCTTTACCCAGTTAAGGTTTGAGGAGTGATTAACTTGAATCATTGGCAAGAGGAAATTCTGAGGGAAAGTATTTCCATGTGTAAGGTTAATGGGATATAAGATCTTCCTCACACATTAATAAGCCTCTCATGGAGCCCTGGTGCAGAGCTAATTAGACTCTGGGCCACAGGAATTCCCACATCTTTCCAATTAAGTACTGATTTTCAAGTTTCTTGGCACTGTCAGTCAAGTACCTCGTCTTTGATTAGAAACAGTATACACACATGCACATACACACATACGTGTGTGTGTGTGTGCGTGTGTGTATTATTCCTTGGAGGGAAAGGGGTGCATAGAGAGAGAATCAGGAAGAGAAACAGGTGGAGGGAAGAACTTGCCCAGGGGAACTTGCTCCTTGGGAGGTTTGATGCACAGAAATGTCAGATTTTGTCTTGGAGGGGGAGAGTTTATTATACTTTGCAAACAAACCCTTGGAGTATGTATGTATATTCATAGCATCTCCTATGGATATTGAATTGGTGTTACATTGTGACAGACTTTTTAGATAGAAAACATTTGGAATGAGCATCAGTAGAAGAGTCAGTCTATGGAGCATTAGGATATCATTTTTCCTCCTGCTTCTCTTACTTCTTTTCTTCCTCCTTCTCCTTCTTGCCATGCTAGCACATGGACAGGAGCAACCAACTAAATAGAGAAAATGTCACTGAGAAGGGCAAAGCCCACCTTCTCTGTCAATCCAACAGTGATAGCACTACACCAGTTGGATTCTTCATCAGTCTCTGAAGTTGGAGGTGCCTCATGGTGCAGTTTATAGTGCATATAGTGAAGTTGGAGGTGCCTCATGGTGCAGTTATAGTTATTCCTTCCACATCACAGTGCCCCTGTGATCTGGAAGATCTACACAAAATATTTTGGCCCACTCTTCATACCAGAGAAGGGGTCTGAATTATTTTTCTTTTTCTCTTATAGGGGTATTTGCAGAGCATTATTGTACTATTTGGGTTGATATTATCTATCTATCTATCTATACACATATGTGTGTATGCATGCATATATACATATACATGTGTGTATACATACACATACATACATGTATGCATCACACGTACATAGATGTGTGTGTATATGCATATATACGTATACACGTATATGAAACATTTCTGGGTTTCTAAACTTTTTCTGTGTCTTCTGGCTTTTGCATATCATCCGTAATTTCTATAAAACTCTCCCCAAATTCCCATTTAATTTCTTCTGCTGATCTGTGATTTACAAAAATTGTGGTGATGTTGAGTGAGGGGAGGGATAACTTTAAATTTTCTATCTAAAGGGAAAAGTCAGGTTGTGGATAATTGTATGAAGTATTGGACCTGTTGTCAGGAATAGTGGAGCACAAATCTAGCCTCATTATTAGTTCTGTGATCTTGGACAAGTCACTTAACTTCTCTTCACCTTACTTTCCTCAGCTGTACAATGGAGCTAATAGCAGGGTTGTTGTAAGGGTCCAAGTAGATAATATCTGTAAAAAGTGCTTACTTAGCTCACTACCTGGCACTGTAACTGAAACAGTAACTGTTTCAATGCTTATTCCCTCTCTCCCCTCTCTGCCTTTGTCTTCTCATAATCCTGGAAGTAGAAGTTAATGGTATAAGTTTGTTGAGTATGCACATTGCCTAGCCCATTAATGTTTACCTACAGTTTCTTGTTAGGCAGGTTAGCCTAAAACAACACAACCATAGGAATGAAGATAAAGGCATCCAAGAAGGCTGTTTGTGTTTTCAAAGAAAAATTTCTGGAAGTCCAGGAACTGAAAGATTAAGGTTAGAGGTTCCTGGGCTTCTTGATGAAAATCTTTCTCTAGTTCCTCCTTTTCTTGAGGCCTCCAGTCTTTACATTTCAGTAGGACTAGGTATTTCTCCTATATATGGGATCATAAGAAATTGAATGGGCAGGATGTCATGTCTTCATTCACCTTTCAAGTCAGCTTCACATAGTTTTGGTCTACCCAAAAAGTATGGATCAATACCAACAGTCACTTTTCCAGAAATAATATGAAAGGCAAAGTGTCTGGTTCCTCCTCAGGTGAAATATCATAGTCTGCATAATATATCTGTTTCCTTAGATGAACATTGATCTTTTCTGATTGTAATATGGCCAGAATATCAGTTGGTCCAAGAACAGGCAAGGTCCTTGAGGGACTACTCCAGTGTATCTTGAGAGGAATCTTAGTAAATCACTAAATCTTACATAAGTCAACACAACGAGAGTCTCCAAGTCTAGTCAATGAGTCAATACATTTTTATTAAGTACTGACTTGGTGCCAGGCACTGTAATAAGTGCTGAGGATATAAGAAAGGCAAAAAACAATCCCTGCTCTCAAGGAACTCATAGCCTAATTGGGGAGACAGCATGAAAACAACTATGTATGTATATATGTAGGAAAAATTAGAGATAATTAAAGGAAAGGAAATAGCATTAAAGGGGCTCAATAAAATCTTCTCCTGAAAGATAGTGTTTCAACTGGTATTTGAAAGAAACCAGAGAAATTGGGAGTCAGAAATTAGGTGGTAGAGCATTCCAGGCACAAGGAGAATCAGTGAAAATTGCCAAATATAAAAGACAGAGTATTTTCTTTAAATTTATTTTTACTTTTCAACATTCAGTTCCAAAAGCTTTTAAATTTTCCCCATCTCCCTTCATCCTTAAGATGGCATGGAATCTGATATAGGATCTACATATGCATTCATATTAAACATTTTTACATTAACAAAGTAAAGAAGAATGGAATGGACCAAGAGAAAGAAGAAATAAAACAAAACAAAAAAGAGAGAGAGCAAACAGTAGGCTTTGATTTGCAATCAGACACCATGATTCTTTCTCTGGATGTGGATGGCATTTTCCAACATGAGACTTTTGGAGTTGTCTTGGAACCTTGCTTTGCTGAGAAGAGCCAAGTTTATCAAAGTTAGTCATTACACAATTGTAGCTGTAATTGTGCACAATGCTCTCCTCATTTTACTCCACTCACTTAGCATCAGTTCATATAAATCTTAACAGGTTTCTCTGAAGTCTGGATGCTCATCATTTCTCAATAGTATTCTATTATATTCATATACCACAACTGGTTCAGACATTCCCCAATTGATGGGTATTCCCTCAATTTCCAATTCCTGGTCACCACCAAAAAACTTGCTACAAATATTTTTGTACATGTGGGTCCTTTTTCCATTTTTATGGTCTCTTTGGGATATAGACTTAAAAGTAGTATTGTTGGGACGAAGGGTATACACATCTTTATAACACTTTGGGCACAGTTCCAAATTGATAGAGATGGAGTAATGTGTAAAAAACATCAAGGAGGCCCATGTCATGGAATCATAGAGTAAGAGCTAGGGAAGGGAGGAAAAGGTATGAGAAAGAATAATGGAAAGATGGGGAGAGGGCAAATTGCGAAGAACTTTGAACGCCACTTAGAGGGTTTTATATTTGAAGCTAGAAATGATAGGAAGTCCTGGACTTTATTGATTGGAAGAATGGTGCATAAAATAATCAGATCTTCACCTAGGAAAATTAATTTGACATCTAGTTAAGTGAAGAATGGGCACTAACTTGTGGCAGAGAGAATAATCAGAAATCTAGTGCAATAGTTCAAAAATGAGTTGATGAGGGCCTATACAGGATGGTGTCAGTATCAGAGGGGAGAAGAGACCATAGTAGAAAGACATTTAGAAAGTACAGTTGATAGAGCTTGTCAACAGATTGGATTTGAAAGTGTATATGTCAGAGAATGAGGAGTTGAGGATGACAACTATGTTAGTATCTTGAGTGACTGATAACATGGGGTAGGAGTTGATAGCAAAAGAGTGGTTGTTGATTTTTTTTGAGGAGACAAATGAGTTCAGTTTAGATTTGTTCATCTTAAAGAAATCTATGGTTCCAAACTGCTCTCCAGAATGGTTGGATGTGCTCACAGCTCCACCAACAATGAATTAGTGTTCCAACTCTCCCACATCCTCTCCAGCATTTATCATTTTCTTGTTCTGTCATGTTTGCCAATCTTATAGGTGTGATGTGGTACCTCAGATTTGTTTTGATTCGCATCTCTCTAATTAGTAGTGATTTAGAGCACTTTTTCATATGATTATAAATATCTTTAATTTCTGCCCCTGAATATTGCCTGTTCATATCCTTTGACCTTCTTCAATTGGAGAATGACCTGTATTGTTGTACATTTGAGTCAGTTCTCTATATATTCTAGAAATGAGGCCTTTATCCCCTAGATTAGCTATAAAAATTCTTTCCCAGTATACTAAATCCCTCCATATTTTGTTTGCATTAGGTTTGGTTGTGCAAAACCTTTCAGTTTAATGTAATCAAAATTATCCATCTTGTATTTCATAATGCTTTCTATCTCTTTTTTAGTCAAAAATTCTTCCCTTCTCCATAAATCTGATAAATATAACTATTCCTTGCTCCTCCATTTTGTCCATGGTATCAATCTTTATATCAAGATCATGGACCCATTTGGAATTTCTTTTTGTGTATGGTGTCAGGCATTGATCTATGCCTAGTTTCCACCACATTGTTATCCAGTTTTCCCAGCAATTTTTGTCGAACAGTGAGTTCTTATCCCAGAAACTGGGGTTGAAATATTATATTTTAACTGATTTTTTTCATTGATGTATTGCTGTGAAATATAGAATATTATTACCTCCATTTGAGGATCACCCAAAGGATAATGGAGTGTCTCATAGAAGTCATGGAACACATTGCAACACGTTGCAAATGAATAATGACTTATAGGAACTTAAGGGAAAAGCTAAATGAATTGTAAAAAGTTCTACATAGAAAATAATAGTAAATGACATTAGTGAAACATTTTTAGTCAGAGAACATAATGAAAGAAAAAAGATAGAAATTAAAGATCTGAATAGAGTATCAGAAATACAAAATATAGATTTTTGGCAATTATGGAATGATAATTGAAATGATTAGGTTTATGGGGTTTTTTGTTACTTTGTTTTTTGTTTTGCATTGCATGTCTACTTTGCTACTCTTTGCACCAAAAATAATCCCATGATGAAGGATAAAAGATTCATAGGTAAGTACAGGAATACAGAAATTTTAAAGACATATTATAGACCACTGGACAATAAGACAACAAATGAAGTGTAAACAAAAGATAGGGAAAATTGAGATCAAATAATTATATTTTTAATAATGTGAATTGAACAACAAATAACAGAATAAAATTAATAACAGAAAAAAAAACAATGAGACTATGAACCCACCTTTACAGAATACAACCAAAGTAATTATTAGATGAAAAGTTAGACCTCTAATACAACCAAAGTAATTATTAGATGAAAAGTTAGACCTCTGAATACTTATGTTACTGAAAGAAGTAACAAATCAGTTTCATATTAAACTAAGAGAAAATACCTACCAACAAATTAATGATTCTCAAACAAGAAGAAAAATAAAAATTTGAAAATCTGAGAAATTTAATTTAGACTTAGAATTCTTCAATTGATAAATAAAATAGTCATTCTAATAAAACTGATAAAACAATAGTTTAGCTATTATCAATCTTATCAAAAGACAAATCAGGAAAGATAAATTTATCAGCGACTTTCAGCAAAAATGGTAATCTAAATATTTCTAGACAAGGCCAGTTTTCCTGAGAAGGAAAGTTGTAGAAATGAAAAAGTGCTCCAGATGAAACAAAGATTTGATAAAATTAAAAAAAAAAATCAACAATAATTCCACAATTCAGTTTAGCATTGCAGAAGCAGATGTACAGAATACTATAAGTATTCTGTTCAAGGACATATCTGGGGGAGGTGGAGACTAAAGAGAGCATGTTCTTCCATTAAAGGCCTGCACTGTGGGACCAGTTAATTCCTGGTAGGTGATTGTGCAAGGAGACAGAAGGACTGAGACTGTCACATACCTGGGGGTCCTCCAAGAGTGTGTATCTAAAGCCAATATAGCTTTAGTGAGGTCAAGCTAAGAAGCGTGAAGTCACAGACCTATGGAAAGCTGACTGTAAGAAAAGATAGAGACAAGGCGAAGACCAGTATGTACTGAGCTGCCAGAATATAGAGGCACAAGCCAGGATTTGAGGTATGTCAGCATCTTGTCCCTCCTCTATCCTAGGTCATACCTTTGAAAGATAGCCAGGAGTCAACAACCTCATCAAAAATATAGCATTGCAGCAGCCGTAAAATCAGGACTGTAGTAGAAAAAGAATTAGATACCCCATCCAAGAATGAAGGAAGGAACAGAACGTGAATCTGGTTCTAAGTGTGAATAAAGGAACTGAGCATGGGGATATGTGTAAAAAAAAAAACTCTCTTAATACAGTGAAGAAATTCTATGCATGATCAGAAGAAAGAGAAAAAACATAATGTAATTTTACAATAAATGCAGAGACCCAGAAAATAAAATAAAAGACAAAGATTCCAAGAGTCAGTGGAACAAATGAAGAAAGAGCTCAAAGGATAAAAACTAATAGTAGAGTAAATGCAAAGAAAATGAATGACCTAGTGTAAAAATATTGGATACCTTAAAAATTGAATTGAGCTTACAAAACACAACGATCCAATGAGACAACAAGAAATGATCAAAATATTGGGGACAAAAAACAGAATATGTGAGATAAGCACTATTTAAAAAATAAATCTGTACAGAATGTGGACATCGATTGAAAAATAATAAAATTCCTTGAAAATAACATGTAAACAAATAACCTGAATACTCTATTTAAAGAAATCATAAAAAACAGAACTTAGAACTAATAAAACTTTAGAAGAAAATGAAAATCCATCAGTAATTTTCTCAAACTCCAAATTAAACACTTCCAGACACTTTATCATAAAAATTCTGAGTTCTGTGTCAGATAACAATTACTATAATCAACCAGAAGTAAAGTGATTACGTCCAAAAATGAAAAGCAGGTTCACACATGATTCTGTTGCATCTTTGTTTAAGGAAAGAAAAGCTTGAAAGCTACAAGGGAAAGCAAAAAATAAAGAGCATATGCCAAAGAAGTCATGGTAAATATGAACATAATACTACAGAATTAGTGAATTGTCAATAGAATGGTGGACTTTCAGGCAAAGCTTTCAAAAAAAATCAGAATTGTGTACAGTCTCTCTCCTTGAGAAGGAAAAAAAAGATAAACATGGGCAAAAGTAGGTAGAATGGTCTAAATTAATCTAACAGAATAATTTACTTAGAAACTCTAGAGAATTAACAAAAAGAAGCCATTGTTAGTTTTAGTACGGTAGGAGGAAATAAGATAAATTCACAAAATCAATTAGTATTTCACTATCTGGCCAAAAGCAAAACCCAGAAGGTTTTATACAGAAAAATAAATTTTTCTGAAAATGACAGCAAAACCCACTAAATATCTGGAAACCAATGTAGAAAAACATATGCAGTAGTTATTTAAATATAGCTCCAATGTAGATTTTAACATTTTAATCATTATTCATTTATTTTTATAGCACAGAGACTCTTTAGGTTTTTGTTTTTGTTTTTTTTTAGTTTTAAATTCTTTCTCTTGGCTTACCCCATTCCCCACTCAATGAGAAGGCAAGAAAAACAAAACTGATTACAAAGGTTTCCTCATAAATCTTTTGGAATTGTGGTGGTTCATTGTATTGAATGTGATTAACAAATATTTCAGTGTTGACTATTTTTACAATATTACTTACAATGTATAAATTATTCCCCTATGTCTGCTCTCTTTACTTTGCCTCAGTTCAGAGTCTTCACAAGTTTTACTGAAATAATCTCTGTCATATTTACTTCTGTTCTTTTCATCAGGAATTCTTAAAATTCTTCTGTTTCATTAAATATCAATTTTCCCCTCTGAATATGTTCAGTTTTAGTGAAGTTAATTTTGTCTTTCATACGATTCCCTTTGTCTTCCAGAATATTGTATTTCAGACCTTCCATTTTTTATGGTTGTAGGATCACCTTATGTGATCCTAATTGTGGCTCCTAGATATTTGAATTATTTATTTCTGATTCTTTGCAGTATGTTTTTACTTTATCTGAAAGTTCAGGATTTTGGTTGCAATATTTCTGGGAGTTTTTATATTGGGGTTTCTTTCAGAAGGTGACTAATGAATTCTTTTGATTTCGATTCTGCTTTGTGGTTCTAAGTTTTGTGGGTAGTTTTCCTTTATAATATTTTGTAGTATGTGCAATCCACCATCTTGACTCCACCTTCAAAATAGATTTTAAGGAAATAAAAGTTGATAAGGCCAAGAAGTAATAAAAATTATCTTGTACTAGAAAAAAATAGACACATGGATCAGTTGAATAAATTAGATAAAGCCTCAAAACAAATGGATATAGTATCTTAGTCTCTAAAAATACTCCAAAACACCAGATACTCAAGGCACTAATTTTTACTGCTCAAAAAACTAGTAGGTAGACCAGCGAAACATGAGTTTCTTATAACTTATACCATAAAGAATTTCAAATGAATACATAATCTTAATAGTTATTCATTTATTTTATTTTTTTAAATTTTATTTCTCATTTCTAGCACAGTTTATAACGGATAAAACAATTCAAACTTTTGGTCAGGTGATACTTCTTTTTAAAGCATTTACAATATTGACCACAAAAGAATTTTTTTAAATGTTAGCCAACTGAGACACAAATAATATTCATATTACTAACTTTACAAGCTCTTGACCTAATTGTCTCTACGGTATTACTACGAATTAAAGGACCCTAACTTATTGTTGTTGGTCTAAAGTCCTAAGCCTAATAGCTTAATTTTAGACTTAACCTCAGATATTCCCCTACCAATAATCTATAATTTAATAGATCTGGTATTAAGCTTACAAACCTTTTGACTATAGGAAATTGCCACCAAGAGCAGATACATTGCAGTGATACAATATCTCCCCAACTTCATGTCAGTTCCAGGCAGGATTAGATTGTCCACTTGCATCCAGTCAGGTTTAAAGTCTGCCAGGTGTCAGTGCGGAGATTGAATCAGGAGAATCCTACCTCAGTCAATGCTGAACAGCCGCTCTCCACTCTTCCCATGAGATCACCTTTTTCAGTTCATACCAGCATCTCACAGGCTTACTGGCATCATGGATTGGAGGCTTTCTTGCTATTCATACCTGGAGTTAGATTCAGAACAGTGACTTAATAGTCCCAAAGCATCTAAAAATGCAAGTTCCAATAACCAGGTTTCAAATATGATTATACTTTCACTTTGGCTAAGGAATATTTTTTGAAGCAAGTCTTAAGTGGTTTACATGCTTTTCTGTACATGTTCTAGTTCCTGATTGAATAGCAATCATGAAATCAAAATTACCGTTAAAACCTTAACCTTTCCATGAATGCAAATTTTACCCGAGGTTACCTTCCTCTAGGACATTTAGACCGAAATTCTTTTCCCCAAACTGAAGATGTCACTGATTTATTCTCAGTAATTAATTCAGTCTATTGTTTTAATACTAATTGCTTTTACCTCACTTTGTAACATGTCCAATTTTTCTCCCCATCACTCAACTCCTCCCACTTCCTAATACCTTGCATTCTAAATACTCTTTCCCTCAATGTACCCTCCCCTCCATCACACTCCACCCCCTCCTATCCCCAACTTCTCTCTTTTCTTGTAGGGCAAGATAAATTTCCTTGTATTTCTTATTTCCCAATTATATGCAATAAAAATTCTCAACATTCTTTACTAATACTTTGAATTCCAACTTCTTTCCCTCCACTCCTCCCTCCCCAACCCCACTGAGAAGGTAAGCAATTCAATGCAGACTAAATATGTGTCGTTTTACAAAAAACTTCCATAATAATCATGTTGTGTAATGCTATTTATATTGCCCCCTTGGTTTCCCCCCACAATTGACCTTGTCTCTTCTCAAAAGTGTTTATTTCTAGTAACTCCCTTCTCCCATTTCCCCTCCTATCATTCCCCTCACCCCATTTGTCACCTCCTCCTCTACTTTCCTGTGATGGGATATAAATTTTCATATCAAATTTAGTGAGCATGTTATTCCCTCCTTCAGTCACATGTGGAGAGAGTAGCTTCATTTTCCTCCTCTCTCCTTCTCCATTTTCTCCTCCATTGAATAAGATTTTTCTTATCTCTTTTATGAGTTATAACTTGCCCTGTTTCATTTCTCCTTTTCTCTTCCTGGTATTTTCCTCCCTCACCCCTTAATTTTTATTTTACTTTATTTTATTTTGTGTAGATATTATCTCTTCGATTCAACACACCCTGTACCCTCTGTCTATATGTGTGTGTGTGTGTGTGTGTAATCTACTCAAATACTGAGAAAAGATTCAAGAGTTACAAATATTTTCTTTCCAGGTAGCAATGTAAACAGTTCAGCTTTAGTGAGTCTTTTATGATTTTTCTTTCCTGTTTACCTTTTCATGCTTCTCTTGATTCTTGTAATTGTAAAGTTAAATTTTCTATACAGATCTGGTCTTTTCCTAAGTATGAATGATTGAAAGTCCGCTATATCATTGAATGACCATTTATTCCTTTGAAGTATTATACTCAGATTTTCTGGGTAGGTGATTCTTGGCTTCAATCCCAGTTCCTTTGACCTCTGGAATATCCCATTCCAAGCCCTTTGATCCTTTAATGTTGAAGCTTCCAGATCCTGTGTTATCCTGAGTGTATTTCCACAACACTCAAATTGTTTCTTTTTAGCTGTTTGCAGTATTTTCTCCTTGATCTGGGAACTCTGAAATTTGGCCACAAAATTTCTAGGAGTTTCTCTGTTTGGGTTTTTCTCAGGAGGTGATCGATGAATTCTTTCAATATCCATTTTGTCCTCTGATTCTATAACATCAGGGCAGTTTTCCTTGATAATTTCATGGAACATAATGTCTAGGTTCCTTTTTTGATCATGGCTTTCAGGTAGTCCCATAATTTTTAAATTGTTTCTCCTGGATCTATTTTCCAGGTCAGTTGTTTTTCCAGTGAGATGTTTCACATTGTCTTCTATTTTTTCAAACTTTTGGTTTTGTTTACTAATTTCTTGGTTTATCTCATAGTCATTCATTTCCCTGAACTCATTTCTCTCTTTCAATGAATTATTTTGCTCAGTGACCTTTTGAGCCTTCTCCTCCATTTGGCTAATTCTGCTTTTTAAAACCTCCTTCTCCTAATTGGCTTTTTGGATCTCTTTTTCTAATTGAGTTAGCCTCTTTTTAAAGATATTACTTTCTTCAGCACTTCTTTTTTTAGTTCTCCTTTAGTTAGCTGCTAATTTGTTTTTTAAGGTCTTCTATTGCCTGACCCCAATTTAAGTTCCCTTTGAAGGTCCTGGAGGCAGAGGCCTTGACTTCCTCTGACAGTATGCCTTGTTGTTCTTCCTCATCTGAAAGGAGTCACCTGTTCCCCAAAAAAGTAACCTTCTATGGTCTTATTTTTTCCCCCTTTTTGGGCATTTTCTCAGTCAGTTATTTGACTTCTGAGTTTCTGGGGGCTGAGATTCAGATGAGCTGCTCCAATCCATAGGGGCTTTAGGCAGGGGTAGGGCTGCTATTCAGTGTGAGATTAAGATCAGCTGCTTAGTTGGGACAGGGTCACCCCGTAGGGCTTAGTTCCCTCAGGGGATTTTTGGTGAGACATTCAACAGTGAATGAAGGTTACTGCTTACTTTGGGAGCCCCCATCTGCTACTGCCTCCACTGCTGCCACCTGAGGAGGCCCAAGTTATGGGGACATCCTGTTCCCTTCTCAGCCAGCCAAAAAGACCCTCTCACTGACATTTGACTCCTGTGGGTTGAGGGATCTATGCTGCTGCTGGAGATTATGTCCCTGAAGCTTACTGGGTTCTGCTCCTCTTGGTGCCATGTGGCCAAGGCTGGTTTGGGCTGTGCTCTGAGTCCAGTGCAACTGACCTTTCCCATCAGTCTTTCAGGTCACTCTGAGCTAGAAATCTACTCCACTCTGTTGTTCTGTGGCTTCTGCTGTTCTAGAATTTTTTGAGAGTTCTTTTTTACAGGTATTTTATGGGCTGTGAGGTAAGAGCTACTCTATGTGCATCGTTCTACCCCATCGTCTTGGCTCAATCCCCCTCCCCCCATAATCTTAATATTTTAAAAGCACATTACAAAGTTATTAGGGGAGAGTAGAAGTGTATCTACTAAAGATACCAAAAAATGATCCAAAGAAAGGAGAAAATAACGAAGTACTGAATTAATTATGTAAAACTGAAAAGCTTTTAAACAAATAAAGCCAATGTGACTAGAATCAGAGGAAAATACATAGATTGAGAAAATATTTTTATTAGATATCTGAAAATATCTACCATTCTCAAGATAAACAAAACCAGTACTCAAGAGTTGCCAATATTTATGATCTCAGCTTTCATCTCTGGGGGAGCAATGTGTCCCTCGAGTGAAGGTTGTCATGGGCTAGCATCGGTGTTTTCCATCTGACCCAGTGTGATCTTCTATCTATGCCAACACATGCTTATTTCCACCATCTGCTGCCAGTCCAATCACCTAACCTGCATGTGGATAATCCCTGTGCAAAGGAAGAGAAAATTTCCTTTTTCCTCAGACTTCCCATCTTGCCTTGGAGGAGGGAGCATTTGTCCCTTGAGCAAAGAGGATGAGGAAAATAGTGGGGAACAGGTTTTCCTTCTCCCATTGTTCAAGTTCTACCTATATCTCTTGCTGAGATACCTTTGCTGCCTAATCTCCCACCTTTTCAGGGAAAAGGAGTAGTGAAAAGGGCCTCCCATGAGACCATCTCATATTGCATTTGTCTCCAGCCTATTGTTCAGCTTCCTTTGGGAGGAGGAGTGGTGCTTTCCATTCAGTGATGGTCATATCCTACATATCCCAATGATTTGGAGAGCCTGTAGGCCATCATCTTAACCTTAACCTTCCCTTAACACTCCCAACTCAAAGTTCCAATGAAAATTATCTATTCTTCCATTGTACCTATAGACTGTTTGTTCTACAGACAACAAACTTCCCTTCATCCTACATATTTTCTTCTCCTGCTCCTACCATTTACCATCCTTTACAGAAACCTGGCTTCTCTCTAATAACAGTCTCGCTGACTACCTTTTCCAGTACTGACTGTACCTTCAGTCATTCT
This sequence comes from Bettongia penicillata ogilbyi, assembly GCA_023548195.1. Lineage (NCBI taxonomy): Eukaryota > Metazoa > Chordata > Mammalia > Diprotodontia > Potoroidae > Bettongia > Bettongia penicillata. The sequence goes on along the minus strand of JAJHZJ010000066.1, from coordinate 580,573 downwards.
CCTCAGCTCTCTTCTGTAGGTGGAGAAATTAGATTACTCCTTGCTCCCCATTGTGCTATCAGGTTCTTTCCCTACCTCCAGCACTCATCAACTTTACCTCTTTTGAGGCCCATGATATTCATATCTACCATGTAATCAAAATCCTGCTAGTTGTTGTCTACAGACTTTCAGTTCCTGCCTCTTATTTCCTCAGTGAATTTGGTACATGACTCAGAATGTTTTCTCTCCTCTGCAACTCCTACCCTAGGTGATTTAAGCATACAAATTGACTCTCTCAAACACCATAAGTGTTTACTTAAATCTACTCAGTCCCTCAACCTACTAACTTTTCGTTACCTATTTCTCCACCTCACTTTATCCACATACAAAGATGGCCATATCCTTGGTCTTGCCATAATTCACAGTTTTGCCACCTCCATGTTAAATATTTCTAAAATCCCCTTTTTACCTCATCCTCTGCTTTCCCTTACCAAACCTTACTCCTTATCTTCTCTATGACCTTCAATCCCTTGATGCCTTATTCCTTATCTTCTCTATGACCTTCAAACCCTTGATGCCTCAATTGGTATTCTTCTAGGCTATCTCCCCTGTACTAGCCAATCTATCTTCTCTTCCCCAGTTTGATCCCTTGGTGAACTAATTCAGTCCCACAGCACTCCTCCTCTCCTGAATCCTGGTTCCCCTATTTAAGAAATTGTGCCATATCTCCCTTGGATCACAGGCACCATTTACCACCTCCACTTCTCCACACATAAAGCTGAATGAAGGTGGAGAAAATAATTTAACTGTTCTGATTGAATCCAGTATAAATTTATATAACCTCAACTGGGCCCTTACTGCTCCTAGTCAATCTTATAATTGCCTTATCAACTCATCACATTTTACAGAGCAATTTTTTGAAATTTTTTTATCTCTCTTCAAACCTCTCATGGCTCTCTCTCCCCTCACCCTCTCAACAAAGACTCTTATTTTATAGAAAAAAATTGTGATCATTTGCTATGAGTTCCCTCTTCTTCCCTCTTAACCATTTCACATGACTCATATGACTTTTGTCATTAAATCCATTTTCACTCTTTTTTCACATTATGAATTAGCCTTACTTCCTACCAAGGTTAACTTCTTTACCTACTCAAGTGGCCGCACTCCATTCTGTATGTAACTGATTATTGCTCTATAACACTCACACCATCACTTTTCGGTTTCTCCCTGACTATTGGCTCATTTCTTCCTAGTGATAAATATATACCTGCCTCCCATAACCTCAAAAAACTCACTTGTTCCTTCTATCCTCTATTCTCATATATCTCTTTTGTCCTCATATAATTAAACTTATTGAAAAGGCCATTTAAAAGAGGACAGAGCCAAGAGGGTGGAGTAAAAGCAGGGACCTACTTGAACTCTCCCCCAAACCCCTCCAAATACTTGTAAAAATGACTTTAAATGAGGGAATGGAATCAAGATGGTGGAGTAAAAGCAGTCACTTCCAAGAATTCTGCCCCCAAACCCAGACAGATACCTACAAAAAATTTGTCTAAAATTTTGGATCCGCAGAACCCACAAAATGATGGAGTGAAGCAAATCTCCAGCCCAAGATGTCCTACAAAGCTCACAGGAAGTGTCTATCATGCCAGACTGGGAGTGAAGCACAGTTCAATAGGGGCCATGCTGGCACAGCCAGGGCCTATGCGGTCCTCAGGGGACTGAACAACCGGAAGCTGTGACAGTTCCAGATTTCTTGATCCCCAAATGCTGAGGACAACTTGGAAAGTCTGCGGAAAAAGCCTGTTGGACCAATATGAGAAGACAATGTGGTCTAGCCCAGTCCCAGGGTAGCAGAGGAGGTGGCAGAGCCCATGGTGGTTGCAAAAATTGAAAACTGTAGGGTCCTGAGGCTTATTCGACATCTCTAAAATCATACTAAATAATTCTGAATACATGTAAGACTAGTTCTGGTGGAAATTAGACCATACTTAGAATAAAGAAATAATCAGAAATGCTACTTAAATAAAGACAAACATCTTATTTTATCTTGAAGAAACAGAGTTCACCTAAGAACAGAATGCCTATACATACATGCATACATATATACATATGTGCATCATATGTGTGTATATGCATGTATGTATGTATGTATGTATACACATATAAATGGTTGGTCTACTTTAGTGGCCAGCATCAGCTTCACTAAAGTATCCCCAGCATATTTTGTTCCTTCTAATTTTATCTAGTATATCTTGTCTCCTTCTTTTCCTAGAATATGAAGATATATCATTTGTTCCACTGTCTCCCATTCAAGTTAATCATCATGATGCTTTTGATCAATATTGGCCTATATCCCAAGTTGCTCCCATAAGTTTCTTTTTCATATATGTATATATATATATATATATACACACACATACATAAACACACACATATATGCAAATACGTAACACATACACATATACTAGTGATAAAACCACCACTAAATACATTGTTACTTTATTTCATTTAAAGAAGAGATGAGATCATTCTATGTACAAAATCTTAAACTATTATCATTGCAATTGTGTGATATTTAAGGTGCTTCATCCAAAATATTTCATAGCACTTTAGACTCCCTACTATTTCCCTATATTAACCAACTTTAACTTGTCTTTGGATCATACTTACAGTAGGCAAAATTATAATTGTTTCCTATGCCCACTGATATATTTTTCTCCTACTACTGTTACATATATGGACTTTAACTGAAAATAATTCCAAATTAAAGTGAGAGTGCACATTAGCTGAAGGATTAGATTTCAGTATGCTCTTAAATTCTGGATAATCAAAGCCAATTACAACCAATAACACATAATTATATTGTTAAATTTTTAATTGGAGTTATCTACTGTATATTGCCTGGAAAAGTACTTTTCTTTATCACCTCTCCCTCTTTGGATATAATGAGTATCATTTGCTAGCAATTTTTTTTTTTTAGTTTTCCAAAGGAGATGAGCTCCTTTATATTGTGTTTAGAACAGCAAAGACAGGAAGATTGAATTCTGAATCTTGCATCCTTGACTTTCAAGGAAAGGGTTAAAAGCTTTGAATTTTATCCACTGTTTAAAATTCTATAATTAGGCAGCAGATTTTAGTAAACTTTAATCAGGCAATTATAGAGAGTTGACTTTACTAGTAATACTGATGATAATAATGATTCTCACCTGGCTTCACTACTTTGAAACTTTTCTGACTTACTTCTCCACTTGGAGGGCAACTTGGGGGTATAGGCCAATCTTGATCAAGACATCATGATGATAAACTTGACAGGGAGGCAGTGGAGTAAATGGCAAATCTTCACATTCCAGGACAACAAGGAGAAAAGACATGCTAGATCAAATTGAAGGAATCAATACTCCTATATGCTTGGGATGTTTTAATGAAGCTGGTGCTGACCTCTAAAGCAGGCTAACCATAAATGAACATTAAATGGGTTGAAGACAGGAATTCTTTAATTATGTATCTATGTTATAGAATGATAAAATTAGAAATATATCTTGCTAGTTATGGACAAGGGCTTTATAACTATATTTTGTCAATAATACTCTCAACTTCGGGTCAGATAACTACATATTAAAGTCTAATGCAGAACAATCATAAGAAATGACTTCACATTTAGGCATGAAATTAGAACTAAAATTGAGTTTGATGGCATGTACCTTGGTAGAAAATTACCTATATTAAAACGGAATCATGCAAAAAAGGGTAGCATTTGGTATAGGCATAATAAATGAAGACCTTTCACAGTATTTTATGGAAAATACAAATAAACATTTTAGGATCCCACGCAATGGTATGGATTGGTGATCATTGCCATACATTTTGGGGTTGTTCAGTCATTTTTAATTATGTCTGATTCTTTGTGACCCCTCTTTGGTACTTCTTAGCAAAGATACTGGAGTGATTTGCCATTTCATTCTACAGCTTGTTTTACAGATGGGGAAACTAAGACAAACAGGATTAAGTGAGTTGCCCAGGGTCAGATGTCTGATGCCAGATTGAATTCAGGAAGATGATGCTTCCTGACTCTAGGTCCAATACTTTATTCACTGGACTGATAACGAAAAATGGGTCCAAACATAGTCCTAGGAGAATGAAATCAGTCAGTTAATGAGCTTTTATTAGATGTTATTATATCTCAGTCAGTGTGCTAAGTGCTGAAAATACAAATCAAAACAAAAAGACAGTCTTTGAACTCAAGGAACTTAAATTCTATGAGGGGAAAGCAACATGGAAAAGAGATGAAAAGGGGACAGAGAGGTAATGGAGTAAAGTGCAAAGTAAGATGCACATTTTGGGACATGGCCTATGTGGGAATAAGTTTCAGTTCACTATATAAATTTGCTACAATGCTTTTCTTTTTCTCTTTTTTTAATTGAGAGAGAGATGGGAAGACAAAAAAGTAGCAGCAGCAGCAAATGTCTTATAGTTTAAAACACAAAAGAAAACAAAATATAGCTCTTGAGTCACATCGTAATATGTGAGTGATTAGAAGGGGACAGATACAATGTTGCAGCCTCAGACTTACCTTCTCTTCTTCCAATTCCTCACTTTCCTTTATAATCAGTTGTTAAATCCTGTAGATTCTACCTACCCTTCCCATCTTTTCCTTCCCCTCTCCAGCAGCATTTCTTCAGTTTTATCCCATCATCTCAGTCAGACACCTATATTCAGTCACTAACTTTCCATCACTGTTCCTGGCATCACACAGCTTCTATCCCCAGAACAGGAGGAGTTGACCCTGACTCCCCTGGCAGTTAATGAAGCAACTGGGTCTGTCAGCTTCCTAAATTCCTACCAATCTTATCTCTTAAAGAAAGACCTATTCCTATAACATTCTGATGAGAATCTTGACAGCTTCCAATGATTCATCTCTGTAAAATTTAGAATTCTTTTTAGTTTGGTTGAAAATTCATTAAAATAAATAGGTTAGCAAAAGTATTTTTCTTGATTGCAATCTGTTGGCCGAACAGAGATACCCTTACTCTGTCCTATATTCTTCTTTAATCCCCCTTTTCAATGTCCTCTCTCTCTCTCTCTCTCTCTCTCTCTCTCTCTCTCTCTCTCTCTCTCTCTCTCTGTCTCTCTCTGTCTCTGTCTCTCTCTCTCTCTCTCTCTCTCTCTCTCTCTCTCTCTCTCTCTCTCTCCTCTCTCTCTCTGTAGCATATGTAAGAAGTGCTCATCCAATCATTTTTAGAGGCCTCCAGTGGAGAGAATCCAGGATCTCCTCAGGCTATCTATTCTACTTTTGAGCAGCTCTATTAGATTCCCCCTACCCTGCCACCCTGATATCAAGTCTGAATCTGCCTTTTTGAAAATTCTACTAATTGCTACTAGTTCTAGACTCTGAAGCCAAAGAGCACAAGTCTAATCCCTCTGATATGTGATGATCAGAATATCTACCTCCTCCAAATAACTGTTCTTACCACCACAAAACTTTCCTCTCATTAATGGCTCATTAGCTGAATTCTTTTAGAGATCATTTTTTCTCACTTAAAACTGGTATAGCCAGTAGCAACATCCTTCTAGATCAGACCTTCACAACATGGCAGTAGATATGGACCAAAATTAAAAGAGGCTAAACTTCTTCCAGCTGTGGATAGGTTAGACTGGAGACAGACTGACAATGGTTAGTTGTTCCGGGCAACATGACAAACAGGAAATTGTGCAGTGGCAATACAACATTCCCCAGGTCCTTTGCTGGGCCATGAGTAGTCCATGGGCTATATGTTTTGCAGGCATACTCTAGTTGGTTACATCTCCCACAAGACCAGTTATAATTGCCAGAATCACGATAAGCTCTCAAGATGCCACCATGTCCCATACTTTCTGGATTCTAAACTCATTTCTAAAAATGATATTGGGAAGTATTTATTTTTTGAAACATTGAAAATTAAGCATAAAATTACATCTTAGAAACTTTCCAATTTAACCAAATATGATGAAATCTTTCCTTCTGTAAGACAGCTTTATCAAGTCCTGTATAAAGAAAAATGTGAATTTAAATCAGCCTCATACATTTACTCACAGTGTGACCCTGGGTAATTCATTTAGCCTTTCTCTGACTCAATTTCCTTACTTGTTGAATAGGGATAATAAAAGCATCTACCTCACAGGGCTATTATTAGGATCAAATCAGATAATATTTGTGAAGCACTTAGCACAATTCTTGGCACATAATAGGAGTTTAATAAATGCTCATTCCTTTCTTTCCTTCATAATGTTGTCATTTGATACTTAGTACTGGTGGAGCACAAATACTGGAAAATTCTAGGAAGTTGAAATAGTCCTTGAATAATTGCTCAAAGATGATGGATGACTGTTGTCCCAGCACAAGCTGACCTAAATGTGGAGAAGGATACATATCAATGGGGAGACAAGTTAGGATAGTAGAAAATACACTGAATGGCTTTGGAGTCAGACTATCTGGGTGCAAATTCTGTCTCTATCATTTTCTTACTATGAAGCCCAGGACAAGTTCATCGCTTCACCTGGTTGTGCATAAATTTCTTCATTTTTAAAATAAAGGGGTTAAACTATTTGGCTCCTTAGATCCCTTCTAGCTTTATATCTACCATCCTATAATCCTATATCTATGTTTAATAATAAGTCACAGTTAGATCAAAAGAAAATTATTTTGTGAAATGGCATTGTAAGAAAAGTAGCAACAATCCTGCTTCACAAAAGCATATTGCATCAGTGGAAAAAGTGAACACAGATGAACAGACGCACATATAGGAATCATTGGTCACCTAGATGCATGTGTAATGGTAATCTAGAGGGTGTTCAGAGTACATCCAGGCATGGTTCCCTTCATGAAGATGATGAGGTCACTTGTTTGCTATTTCTAAGGACTCGTGATGATATGGACGGGATAGAGTACTCATTCTGTAGCTGGAAGAGTGAAATGAAAGTACTTTGGAGACATTGTGAAATATGCATGGATATTCTGTGCTTGGTTTTGGTCAGCTAACCACTCTGGAGGTATTCAGACAGGTTTGTCAGCTTCATCTCTCAATCAATTCCTTTAGCATTTCACAAACTAAAGTATCTACAAGTGAAAGTTCTGGATAGAAAATCTCTCCTGGGGCCCCATAATGTGAAGGGACTAACTTACTTTTGATGAACCCCCATATGTAGAACGTTTGCTCTGCCCTACTCTTTAGAGCAGGCCTACTACATTTCCCCAATAAGAGTCTTAGATACAGCTATGCTGATAAATAATTAGCAACCAGCTCTGAACAAAAAGGATGCTTGACACATTTAAAGTTTAATCTGCATTGTTACATTTCTCTCTCCCTTTCTTAAGTATAAATAAAAAAGAAATAAAATAAGCCCTGATTTGTAGCATTTATTGATTTCCAGGTTTAAATGTTGATACTGAAACTTTAACAATTGGACTGATTCAAAGTCCCTTAACCAGTCACTTGTAATTAGTTTCAAAACACCCTTGGTTCTAGTGTACCCTGAAGAGTCAAGAGATTCCCTCTCCACATCAATATCATTAGTTTTACCTTCCACAGGATGTAGTCACCATATATATTGGCACAATTGATTAGTGCTCCAGTTCCATTTAACCATTTAACAAAAATTAGCTTTTATAAAAGGCTATTTACTTCAAAGAGAAAAAAACAGGATACATGTACACACATTTCCTCCAGGAATATGGGGACATATGCTCTCTTGCATCATCTTTGTCTTTGGAGATAGTAGGCTTGACTTTTAGATTAGTTTCTACACTACATTAGTACTATCATGTTCACATGCAAGTTGTATCAATGTTAGATAAAGATTTGTCTCCGCTAACACTTAACTGGAGTCCCAAAGGTCACCTCTTCATAGGCATTGAAGTTACACTGACTGAAGACCTAGTGACTGGAATGATAGGTTACTGAAGGAGACTCCACTCCCCTCACACTGGAGGTGCACTGATACAGCATTGACTATAAACCTGTACTTAGGAACACTGCGATGTTGAGGTACCCTTCAAATACTTCAAATGTGCAATGCTTTAGGCTCATCTCCCTTCAATGATCACCATGAATAAAGGAATCACTAAGCTCTCCAAAAGTGTTGAGGCAAAGTGGATATAGTTGAAGCAAAAGGATTTCCAGAAAACTCCCAAAGTTAATCAAAAAGATCTCTCTTCGCAACCTGGTTAGTTACTGAAATTATTTCAAGACTCTATAAATGCTCTATAGTTTCTCCACAACCCTTCCATTCCATGTTATCATGAATATCTCATAAGTAGGAAGTAATCTCTTCATATGGAAAGACATACTTAAAGGCATTCTGCACATGTACCACACCACATTATACATGCATGCATGACAGTGCATATTGAGAGCATACAGGATGCAAATGTAAGAATTACATACGAATTGGGCACATTCATGAAAGAGTAACTCATACCTTCAACACAGTACAGATGCTGATGTCAGCCCTAAGTACTTCCCTTTTAAAGGGATCAATCTTTTCTTCGTAGCTCTTTTCTATTACTATTTTTTGTTTTGTCTGATTATATATTATTTAAATAAATATTTTACTATTTGTTTGTAAGGAGCATTGGGGACAGACCCTTTAAAACTTTCGGGTCATACAACTATTGGCAATTTGAATCCTCATGAAATTTTGGTAAATTTTTGAACCACTTAAGAGCAATGACACCATGGAAAGGAATTTGCATTATTGCTGTGGATACGGGGAGGATATAAGAGACTAAAAGTATTCAGGAAATAAAGCAACATTATATTTGCTGCTTGATACTGTGGAAATTTTTCACGTCAAAAGAATGATCCTCAGTACTAAAGATGTAGGTCAAAGCACACAAAATTTTAAAAGTATCACTGTGGCACTTGCAGGTACTATAAAATTGGGCACAGGGGTGGGGAATATAGGGGCTGTGACCAGGAATAAACTGCCTAGGCAACTTATCAAGATTAATGGATGAGATCTTTGTGGGAAGGTTCTGATAGATATGAATACCCCTACTGGCATATAATTTGGGATGTTGATCACATTGCTTTGATGGGAGTGAGGAGTACCTTTTGACTGGATAATTGTTGGACTGTTCACAGCTCATTGAGGATGATATATTGAGTCATGGCAATCAGGAATAAGGATGATTCATTTGTGTCAGGGTTATTGTGGTGGAAACATAAAGCTGTGAGATCTCAGCTGTGTTATAAAAATTAGGAATATTATAAGTGCCCTTGTCTGAAGTCCTTCATCTCTCTTGAATAAAGACCTAATTAACCTCCCTTAAATAAAATACAGTCAAAATAGGGAGTGAACTTAATTGCCTAAAGGAAGCAGAATCTAGAGTTGGATTTTAAAAGGGGATTTACAGTGATCGCAATAAAAGTGGCTCTGCCTTGTTTCTTGTTAACCTGTTTCAGAGTGAGAATATTGTTTTTGGTAAACCAAATAGAGAGAGTTATTCCTTTTGTTTATCATAAACCAGATTTAAAAATGGAATTAGTACACAGATTACTTAATTTAAGGGTGATATCTTCATGTATATATTAACATTGATCTAGTTTATTGATTTTAAAAACTCTCAAATGTGCTTTTGTTTTGTCGTTGTTATGGAATCTTATTTTCATTGTTTCACAAATACTATAAAATATGACTTATTTATCCCCATGGTGTTTTCCAGGGAAACTCTTCTGCTTCAGAGATAACAGCTAGGGAATGGTAGAATTTTTCAGGAGTTCCCATAGAAGAAACTATTTGATCTCAAAAGAGGGGAGAACCAGATGACTAAGAGATGGTGAGAGACTAAGACAGGTGGCAGAGTGATAAAGACTCCTAGATGCCACTATCTAGAGGAATGATGAGAACTTTTTGACCTAGGATCTTAGGAAAGAAGAAAAGCAATTATGCAGTCATAGAACTGGAAGAGTAGTAATAGACTGAGCCACAGCATGGAGGAAGAAATCTGGCCCATGTCTTCAAACAACAGAATGTGTAGGTCTGATGGGAAAGGAGTTATCTTTCTGGGAACTCCAAGTGTATTATGTCTCTTCAAAGACTGTCTGAAACACATGGAAGAACCATGGCCCAGTGGTGAAGGGGAAGTGGGAATCCCTGGAGGAAAGGAAAATTTTTTTAAAATTGTGCTTGCCTGTGAGCCTTTTGTGGGTTTTTTAAAACATTCTTTCCATTTTTATTGTTATTGTTGTCATTTCAGTTGTATCTCACTCTTTGTGACCCCATTTGGGGCTTTTTTGCCATAGGTACTAGAGGGGTCGCCATTTCTCTCTCCAGCTCATTTTACAGTTGAGGAAACTGAGACAAACATGGTTAAGGGACTCAGCCAGGGTCACAGAACTACTAAGTGTCTGAGGTTAGACTTGAACTCAGGTCTTTCTAACTCCAGACCCAGCACTCTATCCACTCCACCTAGCTCACTATGGAGTGAGATAAAATCTGTCCAGCATTCAGCCTTTATCTATTCCTCTCCTGACTGTGTTTCTGACTCTTTGGACTTTCTTGCCATAGTTCACCTACCATCTTACCATCTTAGCACTTTCTCATCATAACTTATCTGCCTTCTTACCTTGGAACTTCCCTCAATACATGGGAACTTTTCACCCTGGTACAACTTTCCACCATGCAGTTTTCCTTCTCTCAATAGCAAGTTTCTTCCTGGATTTCTATTTTAGGGATAGACTAAGGCTAAACATGATTCATCCACCTGCAAATCATTCTTTTGACTTTCCATACTTTACCACCATTCCCTGTTTGGAAACAGGGTATTGTTAACTGGGTATTTACCTTTCTCTCCCCTTCCACCAGTTCCCTATTAAGTTATTTTCCATCATTAGAATGTAATTTCCTTGGGTGGCAGGCACTGTCTTTCTTTTATACTTCTATCCCCAAAGTTTAGCACAGAGCCTGGCATGTAGTAAATACCTAAAAAATGCTTGCTCCTTGCCTGTTGGTAATTTGTTAGTTTCCATGGGAATTATGGACCTTTTATTAGAGACTAAGAAAAAAAGTCTATTGCTTCATATTCTCAGAAGGAAACTGGATGGGGACAAATCAAGCTGATTCTAAGGTTTCCAGGGAAAAACCTAGGTGGTGTCATGAGAGAGATTTCTTAAAGAATTGAACTCTTCTATGTAAGACTAGAGTTTGGGCTTTGGTGACACTGGCTACAGCTTTCAATTTACTTGGATGTGGATCATTATGATACTAGGGAGAGTGTGATAGTATAAAGGAGAACCTGGAATAATGACTTGTACTTAGTAGAAATTTAATAAAACCTTTTGAGTTGAATTGAGAGAAATTTAATGATAGAGAGCTCATTTTCAACTGTGGATGAGGAAATATCACAGTAGATTTCGAAGACCTTGAAGGAATAATGGTTTTCTTCTCAAGGTGAAGAAGGCTTTCAACTGTCTGTGATTGTTTTGCATTTCCTAAGACAAAGAACAGCGAGGACATTCTTAGGACATGAGTAGAGTAGGTGTGGTTAGGAACTCAAAATGGGATGTCAGAACAGAGTGTATTGAGAACTGAGTATGAGAGTATTATGTAAATATAATATACATATAATAGATATGTAAATATATAATATATACGATATTTGTATATATATACATATAATAGAATGTGTATGAAGGGTTAGTGTCATGCTTTGGAATTATACTGAAAGAAAGGGTGTGAATCAAATGGTGAGAGAAAATGTAGTATGTGTTAGTGAGTGGAGTTGTAAGGTTAGGAAAGAGTCCATTTCTTGAAAAGGGATAGTTTTGTGGATATATGGAGATTTATATTATTAAGAGGCTAGGGTTCTCTTTAGGAAGAACTTTGTTGAGAATTAGGGTGGAACATAAAGGCAGATGTTTACAGCTTTAGCATCCAACCAGTGAGCTTAGAGTGTATGCTGTTCCTAGTGCCATCCTCACAGAGTGACTATAGGATTTAGAGACAGTGATAAGAGAGTCAAATGTTATTGCAGTTTCCACAGATGAAAAGCTAGCATCTGGGTTGGGGAAAAGGGCTGGAGTGGAATAAGTGTGCAGGATGGATATGAAAGAAAATTATAGAGAATATAGATCCTGAGTAGTATCTTTAAAAAAATTAAGAACTTCAAAAGAAAGACATAGGGATGGGGAGAGCACATTCTAGGCAAGATGATATTGCAATAAGAAGAAAGGGTTGGAGTGAGATGAGAACAAAGTTTTCCAGTTTGTTATGAACATATGGTACGTGAAGATCAATATAAACAAGATTAAAAAAATAGGCTAGAGACATATTGTAGATTCTTATTACTAAATCAATAATTTATAATTTATTCAACAAGGAATCATGGAAGCCTTTTTTTGTAGAATGATTTGATACTGTAGGAAGATAAGTCAAAAAGATGAATTAGTGAAGGAAATAATGGCTACAAGAAAATCAGATAGGAGAATATTCTAAGTGAAAACAGATGAACTAGAGTTCTTATAGTAGGAGTGGAAAGGAGAGATCTACTATATTGTAGAAGTAGAAGGAACTAGGGATATTTAGGATGGAGAAGAGAAAATACTATGATAATTGAAACTATTTGAAAGCTTCCACATGGCAGAGGGATTAGATTTATTCTCTTTTGTTTGTCAAGACCAAACTAGAAGCAATGAATGAAATTTATAACTGGAGAAATATTTCTGATTATTAAATCTTCCCAACAATTGCAATAAAATGCCTCATGAAAAAATATGATTTCTGTATTAAAGGAATCAAAAGATAATAGATTCATAGATTTAGAGCTGTAAAGGAGATTTTAGACCATCTAGTCCAATCTCCTGATTTTACAAATTAGGAAACTAATTCCTAAAAAGAATTTATGACTTGCCCCAGGATTCAAAGACAGTATCTGAGTCAGGATTTCAACACAGCTATTTCTGACTCCTAGTACAGTGCTCTATCTACTATGGCCCACCAGCTTTCAGGATGTTATAGAGTATATTTGTTCATTGGTCAAGTAGTTGTATCTCAGAAGTATCATACTCGAGACAACATAAACAAAAAAACGATTAAAATGTAAAATGTTTAATAAAGTAAATAAAATTACAATGAAATTTGCATGATGTTAATTTGTGATCTTCTAAGTTGACATGTGACTCACAGGATCTTTTTTTTTTACTTATTAGTGCTTAATACTGCTTGATTAGATAATCTTTAGGGTCTTTTATAGATCTAAGATTCTATTCTAAGATTCATTTCATCTCTCTGCATTTTTGCCTCTACTTGGATTTTTCTCAGTATTCATAACATCTTAGCTATCTATCTGTTTCTATCATCTCTTTCTGTCTCTATCATCTACCATATCCACTGTCAGCATTCACAAAGGCATGCCCTAAACTCCTATTTGACCTACTTCAAATGCCTTCCAATTAGTCTCCCTGCTTCAAGTCTCTCCTCACTACAACACATCTTCTGCACAGTTGCTGAAGTGATTTTCCTAAAGCCTAGGTCTGACCGTGTCATTCTCCTACCCAGTAAACTCTATTGACCAAATATGTAGTAATTTGCCATTTCAAGCTCTTTATAACTTGGCTCCCCCCACCTTTCTAGTCTTCTCATACTTTTCTCCCTTCTCCATAGTCTATGTTCCTGCCATACTGGCCTATTTTTACTCACAAAGGACAGTCCATCTCCTTTCTTTATGCTTTTTTAACTGTCTTGCCCCTATGCCTGGAATGCTCTTTCTCACCTCTGATTATTAGAAGCCCTGGCTTTCATGGAGATTCAGGTGAAATGCTGCCTTCTTCAAGAGGTCTAACTTGTACCCTTTCCCTTCCCTTAGCTGCTAGACCCTTCTTCTTAAGGTTTCCTGCCATTTACTCTATATGCTTCTCGTATACACCTGTTTATTTACATATTGTCTCTCCTTTGCATAGTCTGATTCATAGAAAACAATAATTAATTTTTGTGAGTTGATTGAGTTCTAATTAATGGATTGTTGATTGATTCTTCTTAATAAAGAATAAGAATATCATAATAAGAATAAATTTATTCTTAATTAATTGCCTTGCCTGTTCTTCTTAGAAGCTTTTGCTTTGCTATTACTCACTTGTATCAGTAAGCACTCCAACATACACAAGGAGATCTGCTACCACAGGTTCTTAGATCTGCATTCATAAAAGGAAAGGCAACTCTTGAGGGGTTAACAATCACTTTAATCAAGCACATGTATTATTCCTTCAACCAAGCACATATAGCATTCACCTAGTTTAGGGCAATCAGCTCTCTGAACTTAAAGGAAAATACAGAGAAATCAAAAAGTCAACAGACATGGCTTCCTCTGTCTGAATTCCACAGACAGTCCAATGGTAAGAATAAAAGTTACCTGAGAGGAAGCACTGACATATGGATTTTCAAAACCAGGGTACTCCTTAAAGTGACTTCTCAGAGTCCTCCTCTAGCGCTTAAATCTTCTTATAAAACTAAGCCCCAAAGTAAAATCTAACCCTCAAAGAATTTATACACTTTTTAGAGCCAGAGACTACAACCCTCTGACCCAGTGCCTCAATAGAAAAAACAAAAAGTACTTGGGACCCTTCTGCAAAACAGCTCCCCTAATCAAGCTTCCCACAATGGGCAGGCCCATAAATGGGTGGGAAAGAGCTTCTTTAATCACATTATTCAATCAGAGGCACTTTTAGTAAAGCAAAAACAGCAAAAGAGCCCTACTTTGATTGCAGAAATATCAAAGGAATAGTGAACAGGGACTTTTAGTTATCTTAATATTGGATAACAAATATCTTAATATAGTTAGGACAGCTTAAGCACAATATACACTCACATAATACACTTATAAGTTTGAGAACTTAAAGTAGAATATGACAACTAAGAATCCTTTTGCAAATCCTTAACTGACTTTATTTTAGACTTTTAGACTTTTCCCATGTTCATCTGGGTATTAAATTAGACTTCTTTTGAAAAATCTTTATGTTTTTAACATGTTTGATTAATTCTCTTTTTAAAAAAATCAGTCACTTGCGAATGACTCCTTATCCAAGTAGAATCTTTTTTATACAATAAAGTGAAGCAATAGATCAGTTTTTCCTGGGTTGCATTAACATAGTAATACCATACTTCCAAGAATTCCTTAAAGATTTTTTTATATCTTTCTAGACTTTTCATTCCTAAGAATGCACAAATTGGAAAAGAAAAGTCATTACTTTTCCCAGCAAATTCCCTGTACACATTTTTAGTTGCCTTAGGAAAAGAACAAAACAAACAGAAGTCATCAGCCTTGAAAACAGTTTTCAAAATCCCTTGACCTATAATTTTTACATTTATCCCATCTATGATTAGTAGCACTACTTCCTGTGACTTTAGACAAGTCTTCTACCTTTCGCTGTATGCTATATCATACTACTCTACATAGGTCCCTGGAAAGTTAATTTAATATCCTGAGTATGAAAACTCTTTGGTTTAGTGCCTATCACAGTGTCTGACCACTAGGCTTGCTAGAAATTGGATGCTTAAAACAGTATATAAAACAGTATATACTTAATAAATGTGTTAAGGTGGGGTAAATACACACCTGCATTTTAGCTTTTATACGATAATTTTGCAGAAACAGTTTTCAATCAACCAATGATAGACCTTAAGAGAAGAGACAAATAAACAAAAAAAAAGACTAAGAGAAGAATCTTTGAAAACTTTTTTATTAAGTGAAATGGTGACAGAGAAGAGGTCTGTTGTGATTGGCATGGCAGGAAAGGTTCATTACAACCTTCATGTTCTAGATAAAAGAGTAAAATTAACTGGAATAAAGGATATCAGAAAGTAGAGTGAGAATGGAATTCTAACTGCAACCTCTGAGAGGATTTCCTCTGGGGGTGTCAGTGAGAGAAGGAGAGGCTTTAGTTTCAGTCTCCTCATCTTCTTTTGATTAAAAGAAGATGTTCCATCTTTGAAGGGTACAGAAAATGTTGGATTTCTTCTTTCCAGTGATGTCTTAAAGACATCCCCAGATTAGCTGGTGACAGTGTTAGGACTTTGAGCTGGTTTATTGTCTTTGGTTTTGAAGAGGACCAAAATGACATCACCACGTTAAGGTAAATTTATAGTGTGTTTGACTGTGACTGATAAGACCAATATGAACTTGGAACGCTCTACCAAAGGAAGGGTACATGTTCACGTGGATATTTAGGGTGGATTCTCTAAATTTGTGAATCTTGTGTTTTTTAAAGTTAATTCAATTCTGCTTTGCTCATAGAGCACAACACCTTGCTTGATGACAGCACATCATGCTGAGTGGTTCTGTTCCTGAGTCTTCCATATTACACAATGAATTCCAGATTTCTTGAGAGAGTCCTTGTATATTTTTTTGACCACCACATGAGTGCTTATCTTGTATGAGTTTCCCATAAAAAAGTCTTTTTGGCAAGCACATGTCTGACATTTGAACTTGTTCAACCCATCAGAGTTATACTCTCTACAGTAGAGTTGGAATACTTGGCAATTTAGTTCATGATAAGACTTCAGAATCTGCTATCTTATCCTGCCAGCTGATCTTCAGAATATTTCTAAAGTAACTCAATGTCAGCAACTCAGTTTCTTGGCATGGTGCAGGTATATTGTCCAAGTTTCACAGGAATGCAATAATGAGATTGTTCAAATCTTCAGGTTGGTAGCCACTCTAATACCTCTAGTCTCCCACACTTTCCTTCAGAGTCTCCCAAAGACTAAACCAGCTGTGGCAATGCATGTGTTGGCTCAACTTTTCCTCCAAGTTAGCACAAACTGTTACTACTCAGAGAAGTGTCCTAATATGTTGACATTAATTCTTCTGGTAGTCATTTTGCCTTGGGGCCACTGCTTTTGTTTCTCTTTCTTTTTTTAAAATACAATTTATTTATGTTTTGGTTTCTATCCCCTCCCCTCTATTTTTCTGTAGGGCAAAATAGATTTCTATACCCATTGCCTGTGCATCTTATTTTCCAGTTGCATGTTAAAACAATTTTTAACGTTCATTATTAAAGCTTTGAGTTCCATATTCTCTCCCTTTCTCCCTCCCCACTCAACCTCATTGAGAAAACAAGCAATTCAACAGCAGTCATACATGTGTAACAATACAGAACACTTCCATAATAGCTATGTTGTGAAAGAAAAACCACATTTCCCTGTGTCCTATCCTGCCTTCCATTTATTCCATTCTCTTCCTTGACCTTTCCTCCCACAACAATATTTACTTCTGATTATCCCTTTCTCCAATTTGCTGTTCCTTCTATTATCTTCTCTCTCTTATCTCCTTCTGACCACCTTCCTGCAGGGTAAAATACATTTCCACATCCAGATGAGAGCATTATTCCCTCCATAAGCCAAATCTCAAGAGAGTAAGGCTCACTTATTTCCTTTCATCTACCCCCTATTCCCCTCCATTGTAAAAGCTCTTTCTTGCTTCTTTTATGTGAGGTAACTTCCTACATTGTACCTCTCCCTTACTTCTAGTACATTTCACTGAATGGTAAATTCATTTTGTAGGTATTCTCCCTTCATATTTAGGTCACCTTGTGCCCTCTTTCTATGTGTATATATATATATATATATATATATATATATATATATATGTATATATATATATATACATATATATACACACACATACACATATATACATATATATACACACACACTCATCTACATATACATAGCTACGCACATGTAATACACACAACGTACATACCCCCATATATGTATATATGGATGTAAATGTGTGTGTATGTATATATTCCCTCTAACTACCCTAATACTGAAAAAAATCTCATGAGTTATAAATAGCATCTTTCCATGTAGGAATGTAAACAGTTCTACTTTCATTAATTCCTTAAAGCTTTTCTTTCCTGTTTACCTTTTCATGTTTCTCTGGTATTTTTAAGACAAAATTTCTATTTAACTCTGGTGTTTTCATCAAAAATGCTTGAAAGTCCTCACTTTATTTAATGTCATTTTTTTTCCTGAGATATTATACTCAGTTTGGCTGAGTATGTTATTCCTGATTTTAATCCTATATCCTTTGTTCTCTGGAAAAACATATACCAAACCCTTTGTTCCAGTAGTTTAGAAGCTGCTAAATCATGTGTTATCCTAATTGTATTTACCAGTACTTGAATTATTTCTTTCTGGCTGCTTGCAATATTTTCTCCTTGATGTGGGAACTCTGGAATTTGGATACAATATTCCTAGGAGTTTTCCTTTTGGGATTTCTTTAGGAGGTGATTGGGAAATTCTTTACATTTCTAGTTTACCTTCTGGTTCTAGAATATTAGGGCAGTTTTCCTGCATAATTTCTTGGAAGATGATGTTTAGGCTCTTTTTTTGATTATGATTTTCACGTAGACCAATAATTTTTAACTTGTCTCTCCTGTATCTATTTTCCAGATCAGTTCATTTTCTAATGAGATATTTCACATTGACTTCTACTTTTTTATTCTCTTTGTTTTGTTTTATAATTTCTAGGTTTCTCATTATGTCCTTAGCTTCCATCTGCTCCATTCTAATTTTTAAAGAACTATTTTCTTCAGTGAGCTTTTGACCCTCCTTTTCCATTTGGTCAATTTTGCTTTTTTCCTGTTTCTTTTTTTTTTTAATATAAATTTATTTATTTAACTTTTTACATTGATTTTCACAAAATTTTGGCTTCAAAATTTTCTCCCCATTTATCCTCCTCCCCCAACCCCAACACACCGAGCACTCCAATTTTCCCCATCACCAATATGCCCTCTCTTCCACCATCCCTCCCCTCTCCTGTCCCCATCCTCTCCCCTGTCCTGTAGGGCCAGATGACTTTCCATTCCTCATTAACTGCATTTCTTATCTCTTAGTAGCAGGAACAACACTAAACAGATGTTCTCAAAACTTTAAGTTCAAAATTCTCCCCATCCCTCTCTCCCCACCCATTCCACCTCAGAAGGCAGGCAATTCAACATAGGCCACATCTGTGTAGTTTTGCAAATGACCTCGATAAGAGTCGTGTTGTGTAAGACTAACTGTATTTTCCTCCATCCTACTCTGCCCCCCATTGTTTCCACTCTGTCCCTTGATCCTGTCCCTCCCCGAGTGTTGACCTCAAATTGCTCCCTTCTCCCATTGCCCTCCCTTCCATCATCCCTCCCTCCCTGCTTATCTCCTTCTCCCCCAGTTTTCTGTACTCTAAGGTAGGTTTTCATACCAAAATGAGTGTGTATTGTACTCCTTCCTTTAGTCGAATGTGATGAGGGTAAACTTCATGTTTTTTCTTAGCTCTCCTCTTTTTCCCTCCACTAAAAAGTCTCCTGCTTGCCTCTTGAATGAGATATAATTTACCCCTTTCCATTTCACGCTCTCTCCTCCCACTTAATTTACCTTACTCCCACCAATTTACCTTAATTTCTTTTAAGATATGGTCCCATCCCATTCAATTCACTCTGTGCTCTCTGTCTCTGTGTGTGCGTGCATGTGTGTATGTGTGTGTGCATGCATGGACATGTGTGTGTGTGTGTATGTGTGTGTGTGTGGTCCCACCAAATACCCAGATACTGAAAAGTTTTGAGAGTTACAAATATTGTCTTTCCATGTAGGAATGTAAACAGTTCACCTTTGGTAAGTCCCTTATGACTTCTGTTTGCTGTTTACTTTTTCATGCTTCTTCTCATTCTTGTCTTTGAAAGTCAAATTTTCTTTTCATCTCTGGTCTTTTCATCAAGAATGCTTGAAAGTCCTCCATTTCATCGAAAGACCAGTTTTTCCCCTGAAGTATTACACTCAGTTTTGCTGGGTAGGTGATTCTTGGTTTGAGTCCTAGTTTCTTTGACTTCTGGAATATCCTATTCCACGCCCTTCGATCCCTTAATGTAGAAGCTGCAAGATCTTGAGTTATCCTGATTGTACTTCCACAATACTGGAATTGTTTCTTTCTAGCTGATTGCAATATTTTCTCCTTGACCTGGGAATTCTGGAATTTGGCAACAATGTTCCTAAGAGTTTCTCTTTTTGAATCTCTTTCAGGCAGTGATCGATGGATTCCTTGAATACTTATTTTGCCCTCTGGTTCCAGAATATCAGGGCAGTTTTCCTTGATAATTTCATGAAAGATGATGTCTAGGTTCTTTTTTTGATCATATCTTTCAGGTAGTCCCATAATGTTTAAATTGTCTCTCCTGGATCTATTTTCCAGGTCAGTTGTTTTTCCAATGAGATAGTTCACATTCTCTTCCATTTTTTCATTCTTTTGGTTTTGTTTTGTGATTTCTTGGTTTCTCAGAAAATTATTAGCCTCCATCTGTTCCATTCTAATTTTGAGAGAACTCTTTTCTTCAGTGAGCTTTTGAACCTCTTTTTCTATTTGGCTAATTCTGCTTTTGAAAGCATTCTTCTCCTCATTGGCCTTTTGAACCTCTTTTGCCAATTGAGTGAGCCTATTTTTCGAGGTGTCATTTTTTTCAGCATTTCTTGGGGTCTCCTTTAGTAGGGTATTGACCTGTTTTTCATGCTTTTCTTGCATGTCTCTCATTTCTCTTCCCAGTTTTTCCTCCACCTGTCTAACTTTATTTTCAAAATCCTTTTTGAGGTCTTCCATGGCCTGAGCCCACTGGACATCCACCTTGGATGTCTAGGATAGAGAGGCCCCCACCTCCACATCTTTTCCTGATGGCAAGCATTGTACTTCCTCATCAGAAATGAAGGAAGGAAGGAACATCTCTTCCTCAAGAAAGTAGCTCTCTATGATCTTATTTTGCTTCCTTTTTTTGGGATTTTTCCCAGTCAGTTACTTGACTTCTGAGGTTCCTCTCCACCCCCACCTATATCTGCCCAGTTAGTGCTTGGGGTCTGAGATTCAAATGCTGCTTCTCAGCCTCAGGGCTATCCGCGGTGGGAGTGGCTGCTATTCAATGTGAGCTTATGTTCTGGTGCTTGGGTGGGGGCATGGCCGCCTCCCAGGCTCACTTCCCTCAGGGGTTTTTTACAGAGACCTTTGGTATGGAGCTCCTGCTTGTTCTGGGAGTTCCGGTCCACTGCTGCCTCTGCTGCTGCCTCTGCCTCCTGAGGGGGCCCCAGTCCCGGAGACATCCTGCTCCCCTCTCGGCCAGCCCAAAAGTCTCTCTCACTGACCTGGAGCACCTGTGGGTGGAGGGACCTTCCTGGCTTCCAAAGCCTGCTTGGATCTGCTCCTCTGGGGCCGTGTGGCCAGGGCAGCTCGGGGGTGGGCTCTGCTGTCCAGAGTGCGATGGACCCTTGGGGATGGATTTCCAGGGCTCTCTGGAATGGAAATCTCTTCCACTGTGTTTCTGCGTGGCTTGCACTGATCTAGAATTTGTGGGGAGTTCTTTTCACAGGAAATTTCTGGGCTGTGGATTCAGAGCTAGCATACATGAGTCTTTCTACTCTGCCATCTTGGCTCTCCGCCCCCCGTCAATTTTGCTTTTTAAAACAATTCTCCTCATTGGCTTTTTGGACCTCTTTTACCATGTGGGTTTGTCTATTTTTAAAGGTGTTGTTTTCTTCAGCATTTTTGGGGGCTCTCCTTTGACAAGCTCTTGACTCATTTTTCATTATTTTCTTGCATTACTTTCATTTGTTTTCCCAATTTTTCCTCCACCTCTTACTTGATTTTCAAAATCCTTTTTGAGCTCTTCCATGGCCTGAGACCATTGTATATTTTTTTAGAGGGTTTGGATATAGATGCCTTGACCTTCCTCTGCTTGTATGCTTCCCTTTTACTCAGCACCCCCCGCCCCCTTCAAATTCCTGTAAAAAATTACTCTAAATAAATTCTGGAGAAGCAGAAGCCACAGAATGACAAAGTGTCATGACAAAGAATGACAAATTTCAAGCCTAAGAAGATCCTGGAAGACCAATAGGAAAAGGTCTATCACATTGAACTCAGAACAGAGTGTAACCCAGCATGGGCTGCCTGGCACAGACAGTACCAGAGTAGGCTTCAGGGCACTGAATTACAGCAAGTTGTTGTGGTTTCCATATTTCTTAACCCACAAATGCCAAAGACAACTTCAGAGGTCAATAAGAAAGTTCTTTCACCTGAGTGAGAAGGGAGAATGGTTTGGACCCAGCCCTGGATTCAGGTGGCAACTACTGTGGGAGTGGCATTCACTTTTGGTGTCCTTAGTCAAAAGACCCTGGGGGGATCAAGTGACTGATCTGGGTCTCAGTCCTGAGTAGAGGTCCTGGGGTTAAGAGAAGCACTGGCATGGCAGAGCTGGTGGTAACTATGGAGAGGGAATTCTACTCACAGTTCCAGGGTAGAAAAGAGTCTTTTGGTTGTTTGCAGACATGAGAGGAGTAAACTCCTCTCCCTTGATTGTACCACATTGGAGGAACTGAGAATTTACAGGTCCCTAGAGATATCTCAGAGAACAGCTGCACAAAAGCTTTGAAGTATAGGATAGTATACCCTCCACTTGACAAAGGACTCAAAAGTTAAGTAACTGGTTTGGAAAATCCCCCAAAAAGGGAAAAATAAGACAAGAGAAAGTTACTTTCTTGTTGAAAAGGCATTTTCTTCAATCCTTTTGGGGGAGGAAGAGCAAAGCATACAAGGAAAGGAAGACAGCAATGTCAAGGCATCTATATTCAAAATTTGTAGCAATAAATTTTCATTTCAAGAAAAGATGCATGATAAACACTACACATTGGGTTGAGAACTGCCCACATCTTCTCTGCTTCCTTGTAAGTGTAATTTTGTTCTCTTTCCTGTGCACTTTTTAGTTTGTTCTTTTTGCTCCCTTCCTCTACTCCCCAAGGCTATAATTAAGTATGGATATATTTATATGTAGATATATACACACACACATATCCTTATATATATGCACACATACATACGTACATATATGCACATTGAATATGTAGACATATACTTTCACTAACAAATACTATTCCTAATCTTTATTTTTAAGGTTGTGCATATCTCTTATTTCCTATCCCTTCTGACTCCTCCACTTTGCTTCTTTCCACTACCTTGCCTTCCTATCACTCAGAATATCCTCCCTTGAAAGATTCCTCCTCTATCTTCTCATTCCCATAAATCTAAATACCCTTATATAACCCCCATAACCAATACCTTCACCTTCTCTTGTAGAGATTCTTCCCTTATCCTCTCCCCCTTCCCTATCCTTGTCATTTGTACCAGGGTAAGTCAATATTTGCTTGGGGTAGAGAACCCCTACCTCAATGATTGGTTGGAGATCCCTCAGTTATCCTCAGTCTGGTTTAGTTTGTCTGTGGAAATGGTTCACCAGGGTATGGCTGCTGTGTATGCCATAGCTTCTTGGAGTCACAGGTGGGAGCTAGATGGATCAGGTAGACACCAGAGGTGGAAAGCAACCCTCACATCAGAGGTGCTAATCTTCTCTGAATACACCATAGACCCCAGCACTAGGAGCTAAGGACAAACTGGAAGTAGGTTGACTATGTTTAGGTTCAGCTTCTTGCATACCCCACAAATAGGACAAAATAGCTTTCAGCAACCAAGAGTTGTGTATTATTCTTTTGCCACTTGTGTTTTCTAAGCTTTAGCCCACACAGTCCCCTAGACTCTGTTCTCATGGGAGAGTGTCTTACAGATCGTTGGGATGACGTTTTATACCAATTTTACTTACTGGGTCATCTTAGCATGTTCTCCTTTCCAAAATACACACACATATACACACAAGCACATTTAAAACTGGCTGACTAAATAGATTTCTCAACGCATAATCTTGAGGGGTAGCACATCAGATGGGGCTTGAGTCTTAGCCCAGCAGGGATAACCATAGGGTGATATATAGCCTGCTTAGGTTTGGGAACCCAACTTATCAGTGGCAGTAGGAGCTGGAATAAAGATTCTCTGAGTTTACATGGGTTACAAATGCATATTGATTCACTGATTGATTGATTCTCTAACAATTTCCTAATGGACCCCTGAGATTCAAACCACCTACTTAGAGAAACTTATTTAGATTTAGGTATAGACAAGCATCAGCCCATAGAACTATCTTTGTGTTCCTACATGAAGACAGATTCCTGTGATAATTGAACAAAAAAATGGAATTGAGTTGCCAGAGTGCCACAGTCTGATGCTTGTTAAGCAAATCCAATTTTCCTTTCTACAGTTGGGTTATTTCCTTGCCTGGAGCTAATTATCCATTTGGGAGAATTTAAAGTCTTGTCTGGTAAAAAAAGAAAAAAAAAGGACATAGACTATGAATTGTGTAAAGTGATGATACTAATTTGGGATCTCTAGGACATTCTAGGGAATATAGTGATCCAGCTCTCCCAATCCCCAAGGCAGTTTCAGAATTCCTCTAGCCTTGCTAAGAGGTCAGGTTAGGACCAATGAGACCTAGAATAACTTAGGAATATGTTCCAGACCTGGAATTCTCTCAAACATCCAAATAACCTGACAGATACAGATATATTTCAGAGACTTGTCGATTCACATGGATGTCCAAGTTTCATTCTACATGGGAGCCCAGGGGCCTATGTTCTCCACAAGAGAAGAAGACACTGGGTGGGAGACTGTGATAGGGCCTGACTACTGTCTCTTGCTTTCACCTACCATCAAGATTCCAAATATTTTGTTTTCACCATTGGTCCTATATTCCCCGGGCTTCTCACTATTCCTCAAGTATTATCCTTTCTTTTTCTGAAGACATCCATGAGATTCCTATTCTTCCCCAAGGGAAGGGAGAGGCTGTACCTACATTTGTGCAGCCACAGTTCTTCAAGCATGCATACATTAGTGAACCTCCAGTTACAGAAGCAGAGTTAACAGAATGAGAGAAATGACAATCCAACTTCATTCTTGATGGAATTTAATCTAATTCACAGAACATTTATTAAATGCTTCTGTGTGAAAGCTAATTTTTCTAGGCTTTGAGGAAGCAAAAAATAAAACCCAATTAAACCACTTTCTCCCTCAGAGTTTATGATGTGGTAGGGATCCTGGTCAGACCACTTAGGAATTTATATTGTGCTTGCTTCTCAGCACCACACTTGAGCGATAATATTTACAAATTAGAATCTGCCCAGAAAATGGTAGCCAGGTAGGTTCAACTTGGAGAAGAAAAGAGTTAGTGTGGTCAGGTGTTTGTAATAACTATTTTTAAGTAATTGATAGACTATAATATGACAAAATATAGTATTTATTCTACTTGCCCCTGGAGTTTGGGATCTGCTGCTAAATGTTTAATAACTATCAAAAATGTGTATGTGACATACCCTTAAGCTTATTTATTTATTTAAATTTATTTATTTAACTTTTAGCATTCATTTTCACAAAATTTTGGGTACCAAATTTTCTCCCCATTTCTCCCCCCACCCCAAAACGTAGAGCATTCTAATTGCCCCTATCAGCAATCTGCCCTCTCTTCTAACATCCCTCCCTTCCCTTGTCCCCATCTTCTCTTTTGTCCTGTAGGGCCAGATAACTTTCTATACCCCATTAGCTGTATTTCTTATTTCCTAGTAGTAAGAACAATACTTGACAGTTGTTCTTACTATTTTGACTTGCAACTTCTCTTCATCCCTCCCTCCCCACCCATTCCCTTTGGGAAGCAAGCAATTCAATATAGGCCATATCTGTGTAGTTTTGCAAATGACTTCCATTGGAATCGTGTTGTGTAGGACTAACTATATTTCCCTCCATCCTATCCTGCCCCCAATTGCTTCTGTTCTCTCTTTGGATCTTGTTCCTCCCCAAGAGTGTTGACTTCATATTGCTCCCTCCTCCCACAGCCCTCCCTTCCATCATCCCACCACCCTTATTATCCCCTTCTCCCCCACTTTCCTGTATTGTAAGATAGGTTTTCATACCAAAATGAGTATGCATTTTATTCCTTCCTTTAGTCGAATGTGATGAGAGTAAGCTTCATGTTTTTTCTCACCTCCCCTCTTTTTCCCTCCACTGAAAAGTCTTTTGTGTATCTCTTTTATGAGAGATAATTTACCCCATTCCATTTCTCCCTTTCTCCTCCCAATATATCTTACCACTTAATTTCATTTTTTTAAGACATGATCCCATCCTATTCA
Source organism: Bettongia penicillata ogilbyi (assembly GCA_023548195.1). Lineage (NCBI taxonomy): Eukaryota > Metazoa > Chordata > Mammalia > Diprotodontia > Potoroidae > Bettongia > Bettongia penicillata. Next base: position 554,539 of record JAJHZJ010000066.1, on the reverse strand, counting down.
ATTCACTCTGTGCTCTCTGCCTCTCTCTCTCTCTCTCTCTCTCTCTCTCTCTCTGCATGTGTGTGTGTGTAATCCCACCAACTACCCAGATACTGAAAAGTTTCAAGAGTTACAAATATTGTCTTTCCAAATAGGATTGTAAACAGTTCAATTTTATTAAGTCCCTTATGACTTCTCATTGCTGTTTACCTTTTCATGCTTCTCTTCATTCTTGTTTTTGAAGGTCAAATTTTCTTTTCAGCTCTGGTCTTTTCATCAAGAATTCTTGAAAGTCCTCTGTTTAGTTGAAATACCAGTTTTTCCCCTGAAGTATTATACTCAGTTTTGCTGGGTAGGTGATTCTTGGTTTTAGTTCTAGTTCCTTTGAATTCTGAAATATTATATTCCATGTCCTTCTATCCCTTAATTTAGAAGCTGCTAGATCTTGTGTTGTCCTGATTGTATTTCCACAATTCTTGAATTGTTTCTTTCTGTCTGCTTGCAATATTTTCCCCTTGACCAGGCAACTCTGGAATTTGGCCACAATGTTCCTAGGAGTTTCTCTTTTTGGATCTCTTTCCAGTGGTGATAGGTGGATTCTTTCAATATTTATTTTGCCCTCTGGTTCTAGAATATCAGGGCAGTTTTCCTTGATAATTTCATGAAAGATGATGTCTAGGCTCTTTTTTTTGATCATAGCTTTCAGGTAGTTCTATAATTTTTAAATTATCTCTCCTGGATCTATTTTCCAGGTCAGTTGTTTTTCCAATGAGATATTTCACATTATCTTCCATTTTTTCATTCTTTTGGTTTTGTTTTGTGATTGCTTGGTTTCTCATAAAGTCATTAGCCTCCATCTGTTTCATTCTCATTTTTAAAGAACTATTTTCTTCAGTGAGCTTTTGAACCTCTTTTTCCATTTGGCTAATTCTGCTTTTGAAAGCATTCTTCTCCTCATTGGCTTTTTGAACCTCTTTTGCCAATTGAGTGAGCCTATTTTTCAAGGTGTTATTTTCTTCAGCATTTTTTTGGGTCTCCTTTAGCAAAGTGTTCACCTGCTTTTCATGCTTTTCTTGCATTTCTCTTCCCAGTTTTTCCTCCACCTCTCTAACTTGATTTTCAAAATCCTTTTTGAGCTCTTCCATTTATTTTGGATTTTGGGATACAGAAACTTGACTTCTATGTCTTTCCCTGATGGTAAGCATTGTTCTTCCTCATCTGAAAGGATGGAAGGAGATATCTGTTCACCACGAAAGTAACCTTCTATGTTCCTATTTTTTCCCCTTTTTTGGCATTTTCCCAACCAGTTACTTGTCTTTTGAGTCCTTTGTCAAGAGTAGGGTATACTCTGGGAATCTGTGAGATCTCAGTTCCTCCAAGGAGGCACAGTCAAGTGTGTAGTGGTCTGAACCTAGAGAGGGAATTTTGTGCCCAGAATCTTAGCAGGTACCTCTCCACAGCCTCTTGGCCTCCAGTTCCACAAAGTTAGCACTTGGGACTGATTTTCAGATAAGCTGGATGGGCAGGGCCACCATTCAGTGTGAGACAAAGACCAGCTCAACCAGGGCCTCCAGCCAGGGCCTCCAGCCAGGGCTGAGGTAAGACTCAGCTCTTCAATGCCCCCAGGGTTTTTTACACTCCAACAATGGAGCTTCCCTAAGGGCTGCTGTGCTGGCTCTGTGGCTTGGCAGCTGCCTGCTGCAGGAGCTATGAGAAGGCCCTTCTCCCTCACTGGCCCAGATCTGAGGACCTGATACTGCAACTGGAGATTCTGCTCCCAAGGTGTCATCCTCCCAGAGCCTCCTCACTCTGCAGCCAAGGCTGGGCTGGGCTCCATGCTTGGCTCCTGTGTCTGGCGCAACTGACGTTTCCATGGACCTTTCAAGTCACCGTGGAAAATCTCCTCCACTCTGTTATTCTCCACTTCTGCTGCTCCAAAACTTGTTGAGAGTCCCTCTCTACAAGTATTTTATGGGCTGTGGTGGGGACCCTGGGTATGTATTTCTAGTCTGCCATCTTGGCTCCGCCCCCCCCATACTCTTAAGTTTAATCTGTTTTCTCTGTCACTTGCATAAATCTAGACAACCAACAAAATAATGAATCAAGCCCTGACTTGTAATATTTGATGAGTACTAAGGGTAAATGCTCACACTTGAAAATTTCATAATTGTTTGTTTTTAGCCAGTTTGATCTGGCTGCAGCACAACCTATTCTGCCTGTAAGACAGAGTAGAAAAAAATGGGTATAAGTTGAAGAAATGAAAATTTCAACACAACATAAAAAACTGAATAATAGAGATATATAAATGTGTAATGAAAAGCAGTGAATTCCTAATTACTGAAGTAATTCAAATGGATAATAGATGGCCACTTGTCAGGGATATTAAAGACAGCGTTTCTATTCAGGCATGCATTAGTCTAGAAGATCCTTGAGGTAGTTCCCAACACTGAGAATTTGTGGTCCATTGGTTCTTTAAAGCAGAAGAAATGATGGGTCCTCAATATGATTTGCCTTCCTAGGTTTTAGCTTAGGTTGACCCTGTGGTAGGCTTGGACTTTTCACGTTCATCTAGGAGATCATTCAATGGCTCATCTCTGTCTTTGGATTCACGTAGGAGTTATTGGGATGCTTTCTAGAATGCTTATGAAATATACATTGAAGTCATGATAACAGTTCTGTATGTCTTCTCTTGATAATGAATCTATCTCAACCATTAGAATTTTTAAAAATTTATCTTCTATACAGAATTTTTGTACAGAATTAATTGCATGTTGTCTCCACACTGGACTATGAGCTCCTTGAGTACAGGGAAAATCTTTTAGTTTCCTTTATATCTCTTGTGATTAGCATAGTGTCAGACACTTGGTAGACACTAAATAAATATCTATTAGCTCTTTTCTATCCCAAATGTATTTTTATGATGGAGAAATGAAAAGAATGGGAAAATCTGTCCCATAAAGAAGGAAGAAGGCAAAATTGTTTCTGAAGATACCATTGTTTTCCCTAATTATCTCAATTCTTATGATTAAACTTCTTGGTTACCATGGAGATATATTGTTTGAATTGTCAGTCATGGAACCAAAGGTATCCAGAATTCAATGAGTATCAAAATAAATAAGGCCTAGAAAGCTATGCAGTCTTGATGTAATGCAAAATATGTTAGTTTTCTGATGGTGTTCGTCTTCCCCTTCCCTACCTTCCTCAGGAAATTAGGATGGTCCCTGAAAAAAGATGTTAGTTAGAACTTATTTTAACTTTTTCTATCTCATGTATAGAGATAAGTACCATACAGTTTGTAAGACCAGACAGGTTATAATAGAAAGGGAGGTCAGAAGAATTTCCTTATGCTTATTTTTAGCATAAAACAATAAGGGAGTAATGATGACCTGGAGTTTTGTACAGTTTGAAAAATGCTTTTATACTGAAGAATAGATGCATTCTTTATTTGTTTGTTTTAGGGTGGGCTCTTTTTCTTTGTCTCCTCTTTATCTGCTACTTGTTTTTGGAAGGGTGATTTTGTTTTTTTTTTTCTCTTTAGAGGGGAACTTAGAGAATAATTATCCTTTCTTTTTCTATGTGTCTTTCTCTGTGTATGTACTTTTTCTACCTAACCCAGGTGGTCCAAAAAACTCCAGATGTGGGACCACTGGAAAGATACCTTCATTATTCCTTTTATTTTCCTACTGATACTTTCATTGCAAGATTCATATTCCACATGTGTGCGTATGTGTGTTTGTGTATGTATGTGTATTTCTTATTTCTCACATAAACCTTAATCCTGTTTATCTTCTCTGCCTCATGGTAGTGAGCGAATTTACTACTAAAAGTTGACAAAGCTAAGTTCCCAAAGCAAAATAGTTATTGGACTAGTTCTTTTGGTAAACAATGTTTTGCATTTTTGTTTATAAACTAAAATTATCCCTCCATGGTATTAAGGTATATTTTAATTCCTTATACTTGACAAATTCACATACCTGTTATTAAAGAAAAATCTGTCATTGTATGAGTTGCTGGGTAAGATCTGTGTAAGTACACTATAAACAAATCTAAATGATCCTTAATTCACAAAACTTACAGGATACTTGTAAAAAATTATGTCTATAATAAGAGAGAGTGGAAGGGAATAAACATTTATATAGTCCTTACTATGTGCTAGGCACTGTGCTAAGCATCTTTTGGAAATATCTCATTTGATTCTTCCAACCATCCTAGAAGGTAGGTGCTATTATTATTCCAATATTTCAGTTGAGGAATTAAAGGCAACTAGTAAGTGTCTAAGTCTTCTTGACTACAGGTCCAGTGCTCCATTTTCTGTGCCACCAACTAACTTCAGTGTCTTTCTGATAGAATTTCTAAGAGTGTACTGAGAAAGAAGTCAGTTGTGCTATTCACTGGGCTATGGAGGGCACTTGAATGCAGCATTGTGCAAAAAACTTCTGAAGTCTATGAACCCCTTGGAAATAATTTTGTTGATATGCCACTACAAACCTTCCCTGCATGTTCTAGGGTTTTATTTAGTCAGTAAGAGTATGAAATTGAGGAAATTAAAAAAAAACCCTTGATATTGAAGGAAAAAGGATATATATTTCCCTTGGTTTTGAAGGGTATACTGTGTGTGGGTAGCTGTGTTGTTTAAACTTGTTGATAGATAAAAAGATCTAGTTTCTTTCTTTGTTTCATTTGTTAAGACACAGGCAGCAATGCTGTAAAGATGATATTATCTTTTATTCAAGTACTATCTCCAATGTTGATCAGCAGGGAGTTAATTAATTCATATTTGAAGGGTGCTCCAAATTCCATTGATTAAAGATTCTTTAATATTTTGAACATTATAACTCTCCTTTGAGAGCTACTTTTTTAAACTATAAAAGAGGAAGCAACACTGGTAATGCCATCCTAAATACATTTGAGTTGGACAATATCATAGAGATGTTAGTACTGGTAAATTATAAGAGTGAACCAACCTTGAAAAGAAAGACAACTATTTATCCAGTGTCAAGATTTTTTTTACTAGCCTTCCATCCCTGGGGGGTATAGAAAGAGCATGAATGGTATAACAAGGGAAATCAACAGGAGTGACTATTTTCCAGACTGCAGCTGCACAGATTGTCTGAGAAGCTACTCTCTTTATATCTTCATTGTCTTGCCTTTGAATTATAGTTTCCTTCATTTTCTATTTTCTTCTTTCAGTCTGTTTCATCATTTTTATCTTGAAATATCAACTATTGGAAAATGCTAGAAAATCCCCCTCCAACACCCACTCTTCATTGAGCACCTTATTTCCCTCATATAGCATTTTTGGAAAGTAGAAAGTTCAGAAAATTCATTCTTATTTAACTCTAGGATGTGCAAATTTGTAGTATCCATCCCAAATGATCACGTGGACTATCTGTGCCCCATCTGTAGTAGAGCATTTCGAGCTCATATTGGTCTGATCAGTCATAGTCGAACACATTGAAACTTGACTTCATCATGGTGATGTCATTTTGGTCCTCTTCAGAAACTAAGGATAACCACCAGGCTCTTCTCTAACATAATTTAGGGTGAATCGTTTAGTTAATGCTTATTTTAAAATTAATGTAGTCTTCATGACTTAATCATTCCAGAAGAATATTTATTAATATTATAATTATAATGAAGCAAATATGAAACTTTGCATTATAAACAAGAAAATATTCCCACATGTACAAGTGTAGATAGTGTTTTCTCTTTAACTAGTATCCTGAACTGTCAGTTCTTTTGGTTTTTGAAGTTTTTCATGTATTCTATCCCTATATTTGTCTTATAAATTCTACTTAAGGCATTACATCCAGTTCCCATTTATAAGGTGATACACTCAATATACAATGGAGGGATGATGCCTTTTTTCAGGTGTCAGGGTTAAAATCATCTTGAGCACAGATGTCATTCCATATGCTTCTATATCCCCTACATTAGAGGAGATGGGAAGAATAATATGACCACATTTCCTTGCTAAAACTAAACTCTGCACCTGTCACCTACGTTCTATCTCCTTGTATCTCCTCTGTAACATTGATGAGTTAGTCATCCATTTAGGTACTCTAATTCGTCTTTAATCCCTCAAATTTCACTGAGTCCCATTTCTCAGTCTAAAAGTATCCCTGAGTATAGGGATGGTTTTCTTTTATTAAAACAAACACACTAACAGACAACTAAGTACAACTTCTCTCAATATTTTCCAATGACCCAGTCATTCTCTAAAGCCCTATAACCTTTCCTCCCTTGGATGCCTATCTTTTAGGAAGATTAACTCAACTTCATCATCTACTCACTTCTAAACTCTTTGTAATCTGGTTGTTCTTGACACTCAGTTGAAATAGCTCATGCCAAAACTCGTCAATTCCAATGGGCTTCCCCTCCACCCCTGTTCTTGAAATGCTCTGTGGCCTGTAACATTGTGGATGTTTATATATATATATATATATATATATATATATATATACACATATATATGTATGTATTTATGTATGTATGTATAAATATATATGCATGTGTGTATATATGTATGAACATATATGCAACATATAGATATATACACATGTATATATACACATATGAACTTAAGTATATACTTATATGTTATGTACACACATATATACACATGTGCATACACATACACATATATATTATGGATATATAACAACTAATCTATCTTGATGTTTTTTGATCCCTAGCTTTCCTTTGCTGGTTCCTTTTCCTCCCAATCTGTTCAAAAGATCTGCCTATGGTCCTCTTTTCTTCTATCTCTGCGTTATCTCATAATCTAATCCAAAATCAAAGAAGTGCAGAATTTTAGAGTGTTACAGGACCTTGGAAGTCATGTAGTTTATTTCATATCTGAAAAGGATAAAAATGTGATACAGTTTCAATTCAAGAACCTCTAATGAGAGAAAACCTATTATCTTCTTAGGCAACATATTTCATTTCTCTAGCTTATTCTGGATTCAAGGAAACAACTTACTCAGCAAATACACTTGTCAATACTTTGTCAAGTGGAGAGATGTGGAAGCTTGGGAAACATTGGTTTATAATAAAAACTTGTTTCTAAATCACATCAAAAGAATTTGAACTAGGGCAGAATGACCAAAATTTTGTCCCAGGATGGAAAATTTAAAGCATAGCATTGTTTTTGGAATATTTTCTCCCACAACTACCAGGACCTTATTGTAATAATACTGGTAATAGTAGTGGTCTTTTTTTCTGCTCTGCGTTATCTACATATGTGTGTATGTCATTGTTTAGTCATTTTCAGTGGTCTCTGACTCTTCAGACATTTAAGGTTTTCTTGGCAAGGATGCTATTTCCTTCTCCAGCTCTTTTTATAGATGAAGAAACTGAGGCTAATAGTGTGAAGTGACTTGCCAAGGATCACACAGCTAGCAAATATCTGAGGCTAGATTTGAACTCAGGAGAATGAGTCTTCCTGACTCCAGGTCCAGCTCTCCATCCACTATGCTACTTAGGTGCCCCCTTTACTTCTTTCTCCCCACCCCCGTCTCTTTTTCTGTGTCTCTCTCTGTTTCTCTCTTTCTCTCTCTCTGTCTCTCTCTCCCCATGCTATTCTTTTAGTCTGTGTCTCCTTCTGAAATTACTCCTGCTCTAATATTGAAAAATACTTTTTATTCCTTGTACAACCTAGTCATAGTATATAATTTCAAAAAAAACCTTTTTTGTCTTTTTGCTAATATTTTATTCAAATTTATCTTTATTCATTAGAAAAATGGTTCTTTCTTAATTGGGCAATGACTAAACAATTATGGTAAATGAGTATAGTAGAATATGATTGTGCTCTAAGAAACAATGAATTTGGTTGGATACTGAGAAACATGAAAAGATTTACATGATCTTGAAGTTACATTTACATGAATTTTACATGATTTTACACAACAATGAAGTTAGCAGAGCCAAGAAAACAAGCACACGATGACTATAGGATTGTAAATGGAAAGAATAATTACTACAAAGCAATCAAAACTGAATACTACAAAAGAATACATGTAACCCCAAAGAAGAAATGTGAAAAGACCTCCCTCAATCTGCTCCTTTGAAAAGGAGAGAAATCCATAGGTGTGGAATAGTGAGCATCTTTTTAGATATTTTGATGTACTGATATTTTTTCTAATCTGTCTTTTTCTTTTCCTAAATAGTAGTATTTGCTCTATGGAATGACTCTCTGGTAAAGGGAATAGGGAGAGGTACTGGAAGAAATTTTGGTGATCTGAAATCAGAAAATATAAAAATTTATTTTAAAAAAGAACTAGTTAAATAATTGTTTATATTTTTTCTCTGAATTTTCACTTCCTGATTTAGGCACCAGGATCATGTTTATTTAATGGAAGTTTTGGAAAAGATCTTTTCCCCACCTATTGGGATCAGTTTGTTCTATTTTTGGTGAATAAATCAACATGTAATTGACAAACAACTAGCATGTTTCAAGTTCCACTGAGTCATTAAGAAAATAATGGTATGACTGATAGGAAAAGAGAACTACAGCATCTATCTTTGTTAATTCATTTAGAAAAAATTGGAAGGGCCTACTATCCACAGTATCTTACAGTAGGTAACAGGGTAGATAGAAAAATTGACTAAGAATATTATTTGTCCTCAAGATTTGATTTAATGTAAGCAACACTGAAAGAGATGACTTCAGTTTTAGTCCCAGGTCTGCCATTTTTCATCTATTTAACAATGGTGCACTTTAAACTCTATCAAAACATAGGTTGTGCATTAGTTTGATTTTGTATCATACTCTGAAATTAACAAAGTGCTGGGTGCAATAGACTCCTAAAAGGGTTTTATTTTGCTGGTTTATGAGACCTGTTGTTGAAACTAAATAATTAAATCACTTCTCTAAAAGTCAATTGTAATGGCAAATACACTGGTTGGGTATCAAAAGTTAGGCTAATAGATACCAGAGCCCATTAGTGTTACCTCTAGTACCATTGAGGAGGAAGTAGCAACTAAGTCTCTGAAGATCTCAACCTATGAGCTTGAGAACAAATTGAGGGAAATAATGATGGAGGGAATTCTACACAAATAACCACACTACACATTAGTATATCATAGGTGTATAAGAGGATAACAAAGAGATATGAGAACATATGAGGGAGAGAATTTATTTTACTTGGTAAATTAGAGAAGGTGGAGAAGTTGGCATTGGAGCTGTCATTGGATGCATACTGATCTCTTTCTGAATTGAATGTCCTTGAATGCAGAACATTCCCTGAAAAAGAGATCAGTACTTTCTCTGTGACTTTTATTTATGATAAGCTGCCTTCAGCAAAACCACAAAGGCTGGCTTCTCAGGGCTCATGGGGAAAAAAGATGGAGAATTTCATCTTATTCTTTCAGATCAGTCTTTTCAGAAAAAGTAACACATTGTTCTGAACTCTGACAAATGCATAAACATATGCATGTGTTTACACTGAACCTCCAGTGACTTTTCAGAAAGCTTCTTTTATGAACCAAAAGCTGCAGCCAGGAATAACAAAAGATATGCTTTCATATATTAACAGGCAGGTAGGTTAACAGCTCTGCTCTCAGTTGGGTTTCCTTCCATTGTACGTAATGTTTTAGTCAATTTCCCTATGTTTAGAATGTATTTCTGTGGGTAACACTCAGACAATCAATTCAGGAAAGATGGTAAGATGGTGAGATGAAAAAGCTCATCAAAAACCAATAGGCAGAATCTTAAGGAGAGATGTGCACACATTGCAAAAATATATCATAGGGGAAATAATGGAGAAAATATGCATCAACCAAAGTAAAGTAGCTTAGTCTCCCAAAAATGTTTTGTTCATATGTTTATAAACATAAATAGTTAAATGAAGAGAAAAGGATAGAGGGAAGGAGGGAGAGAGATGAAAAGAGGAGAGGAAAGGAAAGCACAGTGAGAGACAGAGTTAAAAATAACAAAAATCAAAGGCACATAAAGAAATTGAGAGGAGAGAGAAGTCCAAAATGCTTTACTTGTTCCTTACCAAAATACAAACTTGGATCAATTATATCTTTGATTTCAACTATTTATTAAACTTCTATTATATGTAGAGCATACATCCATGAGAAATGCTAAAAGTGAGTGCCATCATATAAGATGTGATTTTGTAATAAAATTCAGAAGTAATAGTGATTTATTAGACTTCTTTTGATGAATAATCCAATTTAACATTTATTAAACATGTTACATGTTTAATGGGAGGCAATTACAAATATCACTTTACCTCTTTGCCTTAGCTTCCTCACTAAATTTTTAAAGAGGAAAGTAATGATCAGAATGATTCATTAATTCTACCAACTACAACAACTACTACCAGAATTACATTTAAAAATTTACATGAAGCTCCTCATTCTAGCCTCACTATCCCAATTCTTACACCTACAGGCAGATTTGACTACATTTCCAGAGAGCAGTTAACTTCTTCTCCCTTTAACATTCTAGAGCTAACCTCAAGGATTTGAGAGATCTTCTCTAGCACTGGTTATATGTTTACTGGTCCAGTCTCTGATGACATGAACAATGGAAGTGAGGAGTGACACTTAGGGGCTCACTCCTTTCCCACCCCCTTGGCCTTGATTACAGGCTGCAGGATTTAGGCTACGCTTGACACTCCTGTGAGACTTTCTCTAATACCTTATTAATCTTTCCCCCATGGAAGCTCTCTCCCTAACCTGGACTTTGCACACTGAAATTCCCTTTTAAGGCTCTTCCCATTCATTAGCTGGTCCCTCCCAAGACTTCTTATTTCAAGATGGCCATTCAGGGCTCTCATGTCTTTATTTCTTTCCAGACTGCACTCATGACTCTATTATATATGATCAATAATATTTATAAAAGAATACAAAATCAAGACAACTTATGCATTGAAAAGGTCCAAAAATATGTGCAATGTGTAACATCTGCGGATCTTCGAAAAGGATAGGTTGGGGACATCTTCTCACATCTCTTCATTCAAGTTGTGCTTGATTTTTAGAATTTTGTAACATTTACTTTTGATTTTTTTATATGTAGTTGTTCCTTCTGTTTACATTGTTTTAGTCATTGTGTATATTGTTTTCTTGGCTCTGCTTATTCACTCTGTATCAGTTCATATATAGATCTTTCCTTGATTCTCTGTCCTCATCATATAACATGATTTCTTATGGCACAATAATATTCCATTACATTAGGACATCATATACCATAATGGATTTAGTCATTCCCTCAGTTTGGCTGTAGTGGAGGTGGTGAATATGACTTTAGAGAAACCTTGCCACTGTAAGGAGAGATTTTGGAGATGATGTTTCCAGTGAACACATTCACTGTGTTGGATCAGAGACTGAGTATTGATTGAAATTTCTTAAGAATGAGACTGTGAGACAAGTTGGTAAGTTTCTGATATTTTCTGAGCCAACCTAACACAATACTGTAGGAGGGAACCTTTGGTTGTTATGCTTACTCCCATGGATACAGTGGTATTAGGGGACCTGTTACTATCTCATAGTGAAAGACTGAGCTGAGGGGAAAGAAGGGGTCTGGAACTAAGGCTTAGCAGGGCTAAAGGAAGGGCTTAGGCTAGGGAATACCTAACGCCTCAGAGAATTTAGCAAGGTGGGGTTTAAGCATAACGTTAAACTTTTTCACTTATGCCTCATGATGTCTACTTTGGCATCACTTGTCAGTTACCTATGTTCAGGGAAGGAATGCAACATAAAAGAGGTAGCCAGCCACACAGTGCCTCACCTCAGACTTGCCTAAATAGGATATATACCTTCTATAATACACACTTATAGCCCAGAGTTACATGATGGCACACATTTTGGAAAGAAGAAAGAAGACAGAGTCAGAGGGCAGTCATTGGTATTTATAGTCTGACGATTGGGCATTCCTACTTAATTCAGTGACCAATTCTCTTCTCCTTTATTGTTACCATAAGGTGAAGAGCAAGAGATCTCCAAGCATTTGGGGCACCACTGTAAACTACCAAGTACTTTAGCAGCTAGGAGACACAGTGTAATAAGTATTCAGCCTGTGTTCAAATACAATCTACATCCCTTAGGAGGTGTGTGATCCTAGGCAAGGCATTTAAGATCTTCTCCACCTTAGTTTCCTCAACTGCAAATTGAGGATAATAAGAGCATTTATGTCTCAGTATTGTAGGGATCTAATGAGATATTATGTGTCAAGGGCTAAGCACAGTGCCTGCACCATAATAGTACTTAACACATGCACTTTTCCTTTCTTCCTTATATTTTAGCACACATAAGCCCAGAAGTTGCCAAGGTAGCCTTAGGGGTTCATTCCAATGCATATTCTACAGGATTTTCTTTAATCCAACCCTCAATACACCAGTGAAACTGAAAACTGAAATAAATATGTACTAATATATAAACTATTTGCAAAAAAGTTTGCAAAAATATAAATTATCCAGATTAGCAGAATAGGAAATAAATAATTTAAGGAATCTGATTGAGAAAATTACTTTAGTAAGCCATAAATGAACCCCCAAGAGGAGGAAATATGGATTCAGATATATTTACAAGTATATTCTATCAAACATTTAAAGAATGAACCTTATTTTATATGAACTGTTTGCAAAAACAATCATAAATTCATAGCTGGAGGGGAAGTTAAAAGTTCATCTCAATCTGACCTCATCATTTTTTAGACAGGGAAACTAGGGACCAGGGAGTACCCATAAATTTCCAAATGTTGTACAAGTCTTCAGTGACGGAGCCTGGATTTCAACCTAGGTCTTCAGGTTCCGAATGCAATCCTCTTTTCACTTCACCATAGATTTTTCCAGAGTAAGAAATTTACTTTATTAAATTCTACCTTTGAAGCAAAAATGATCTTCATTTTTAAAGCAAAGAAAAAGCAGAAAAATGAGATTATAGGTTAACATCACTAGTAAAAATCAAAACAAAATCTTAAATAAAATATTAGCAAGGAGAACATATTATTTTATGTGTATATGTGTGTATAAATACATACATAATGCACATATAGATATGTGTATATATGCATTTATGTGTGTATTCATACACACACATATATGTATGTATATAATATTATGTGTGTTTTCTGTATAAGTATGTGGATTCTTACTCAGACCATCAAAATTGTTAAACATAATGAAAATTAACTTGGACGAATGGCAAAGCATTTTTTAAAGCACTTAATATGTGTCAACCACTGTGTAAATGCTGTGTAAAAAAGTAAAAAAGTGAGAGATGTCCTCTCAGCAAATTCACTGTGGGGGAAAATAATTGATAAGAGAAATTTCAGTCATAGAGCTGAGGGCAAGGTTGAAAAATACCGAAGTTTCATCAGAGGGACAGATGGCAAAGCCCAGTGATTTTTAGGGTACATAAGTAGGTCACATGATATAGTTACAGGGACTTTCATTTGCAAGGGCAAGACATATGATTATATAATGATTGCAGGGAAGATGGAATGGCTTGATCATCTTCTATTTCATCAGGAGGAATGAAGGTATTGACATCCCATATGCAAGTCATTTGAGCACTTACACAGGCAGGGTGAAGGAGGAAAGTTTATGTCTTGGTTCATTTTCTCTCTGCTACCCATAAAGGATGACTTCTGGGTACCCCTAGAGGCAGGGGAGAGATGAGAGAGAAATATAATGGGAGTAATCTGCCTCTAGTGGTGTTAGGCCTGCCCATGCCTTTCACAAAATATGATATTCATTTATGCTGAAAATTTATGGAAAAAGCATATTCCATGAAAATAATTTTTTAAAACTTCTCTCTATAAAAACCAAGATTTAGAATTATATGTAATGGAGAAATGTTGGGAACTTTCTCTAAAACTATAAGGGTTGAAGCAAGTATGCCTACCATCTTGATTCTTATTTGACATGTTAACTAGTGAATTGCTAAGTATTTATTAAGCACTTACTCTAAGCACAAAGGTAGATGATAGTGATTCAAAAACAAAATGTAGTAGTCCGTGTTTCCATGGACCTTGCATTCTATTGGGAAAGACAAATGTACATATATGTAAGTATAAAATACATACACACATATATACATATATGTATAAATGTATGTGTGTGTGTATATATTTACATATATAGAAATTTTATAAGGAATGAAGGAACTAGCAGTTTTGGGAAATCAAAAAGACTTTGAAGGAAAGTAGACATTCTGTGATATGAAGACAAATTAACATATTCCTGGTATAGTAAAGGCACAAAAATGGGTCATGGGTGCAAGTAATAATAAGGACAGATTTTGTTAGACAATGTAGTTCATGAAAAGGCTTAATGACTATACTAAGGCTGTAAAGATAGACTGGAGCTAGAGTATAGGGGGTGTTTAAATTCCAGGCAAAGGAGTTTATATTTATTCCTTGAAGTAATAGAGAACCATTGAAGTTTACTCAGTAAGGGAGTGACAATCAGATTTATAGGTGAGGAAAATCACTTTGGCAATAGTTTGGAGTATGGAATGGAAAGAGGAGAGACTTGAAAAAGGGCACCAATTTGGAAGCCATTTCAATAGTCCCAATGAAAGGTGGTGAAGGACTGAAGCTGGTAATTGTGAGAGTAGAGAGAAGATATTGGATACAAGAAATTTTGTTGAAGTGGAATCAACTCTTGAAACATTGTATACAGCAAATTGGGCAGAATAAGGAGTAAGAATAAGGAGAATAACTTGAAACTAGAATGTACCCTTGATGGAAATTGTTGAAGAAATATATTTGATGTTATCCTTATAACAGGTCTTTAATATTATATTTATTTCTCCATTTACACATAGTCTGTAGGGAGAGCTCTAAATTTTAATTCTTAAAAATTATAAGATGATGACAGAGTGGCTTATATAGAGTCTATATATAGAGTCAAGATTACTCTATGGTTCACTTTGGGTGAAATGCTTGGGAAAAGAAATTATAAAGAATAGAAGAAATTAAGTTGTCTCAAGGTTTCCTTGGATATTTGAAGAATAAGATATAAACTACATTCACAAAATTTCCCAGCTGTATACTTCTAATTGCTTCAACTTTTAAAATGAGTAAATCTTGGTTCTTGGAACAGTGAACAAGTTTATTCACCTCCTTACTATACTGCAATTATCCCCTTCAGGTGGTAGTATTCAAGGTTCACTTACTTTTACTTCCACGCAAGGAAAGTTAGAAAGAAGCACAAATTGAGTGGTAACCAGCAACAAAAAAAGAAAAAAGAAATCCAAGGGATAAGCTTACACAAAAAGGAGTCAAAACTATTTCCATTTGTATAAGCGAAGGCAATTTACTTACTGAATTCTAGAAAATGAATAAAAAAAACTTGAGACAATAGTTTCAAGAAAGAAGCAGGATACAAAATGTTTCAGAAAATTAATCATCTTATCTGTATATTACTAATGAAATGGAGGAGGAAGAGATAAGAAAACATTGTACTTAGAATAGTCTATGAATGAATAAAATATCTGCAAGTTGTTACAAAGACATACACGGTTTATGCAAACATAATTAAAAAGCAATTTTTACAGAAATAAAAAAAAAAAGACCTACGTTTATGTGGTTCACAGTCTTCCTATCTACCCTAACCTCAGATCTTATACAAGAGGACTTCAATATTCATGTTAAGGTTCTCTCAATTACCTTGACCTCCCAGTTCAACAACCTCCTCAACTTCCATAATTTTCACCTGCACCTTATTACAGGCACACACAGGGACAGCCATCACCTTCAAGAGATGGCTGTTACAACTCTTTGCTCTTCTCTTTAAACCTACCATACCACTCAGTCATTTGCTGTGAAATCTTTCTCCTTCCCTACCTACCCTATGTCTCAAACTCCTTTGCCATTATTCCCCATTCTCTGCTTTTACTCTAATCTAATGAAAGGGCCCTTCTTTTAAAGGCCATCCTTAGTAGTTTTACTCAATACTATCCCCTTCCACTGCCTTCAGAAGATTGTATTTGTTACATTAATCTACAACTTTCCCTTCCTATCTTCTCCCACCACTGCCAGCACTCATCTTAACTCCTCTTATAACTATTGGCTCTTTTCCCTCTTGCCTACAAAAATATCCATATTTCTGGGGGCCATTTGCAGTCATCCTGATCTATATCTTTCTACTGGACCCAGATGATCCAAGAGGAGAAAGTGAGGCTGGTGATTTTGTACAGCTCACTTAAATCCATTTCACTTGCAAGTCATGGCATCACCTTCCTGATGTCATGGTACTCTTCAAGAACTAAGGACAAAGAAGAACAACAATCCATATCTCCCCAATCTTTCAAAATAAGTCAAAACAAAACAATGAACAATTGAAATCTATAGCTTCTTAAATCTCTCTGCTCTGCCATAAGCTCGTTGAAAAAACTCTTAAAACTTAACATACTTCTCAAACTTCTCACCTTCTTTCAATCTGAAATCTGACTTCACTCAACTGAAAATAAGCATTCCAAAGCTACTAATAATTTCTTAATTGTCAAATCCAGTTATCTTTTTTGGTGCTCTCATTTTTTGATCTCTCAGCAGTACATGACTTTGTTGACCACCTTCTTGTCTTAGATGCTCTCCCTTCTCTCTCAAGTCTCCTCCTACTTACATGGGGAATTCTGTCTTACTCTCATTTAATGGATCATCATCCATGTCTCATTCCTCATTTGTGAGCTATCATAAGCCTCTGGGACACTTTTTCTCCTCTTTATAGTCATTCTTTGTGAACTGATGAAATCCCACAATTCAAGTATCATCTATTTAAGGATGATTCTCATATCTCTTTAACTTTTCCTAGTCTTTGTCCTGAGCTCCAGACCAGTTTCTACCTATGTGTCCTGTAAGCACTTCAATTCACCATGTGCAGAACAAAACTTCTCCCCAAAAACTAACTCTATTCATAATTTGCCAATTTATTTTGGGAATATTAATATTTTGGAACAATATTTGGGAATATTGTTATTTACCATCTTCACGCTCATTCAGGTTTGCAGTTTTGGAGTCATGTCAATTATTATCTCTCCCTCATCCTCCACATACATCCTCCATATTGCCAAGATCCAGCAATTTGGATTTGTTGATATTGTTTGTAAGTGGTTTCAGTGTGGGATAGCAAAAGAAGAACCTTTTAGGTAAAATTGGACTTAGTCTTTCAGAACTGAAATTGTTCCTAAACTCTTTCCTGATATTTTAGAAATAAATGCCTACCTGATTGTTTTCCCCATTAGCTGGTATAGTCATAATTCGATAACCTCCAACCTAATAACTCTCAGGGGAAAGAACATGACAAAGAAGTGGAACTTGCCCCAATTCACCTCAGCAGTTTCGATGTTAATACCCCATTCTTAATATACATGTTGACTTTAATCATCATATTAAGACTTTGGGCAAATCAAATTGGCATATATGGCACCAAATGATTTTGGTTTGACTCTCAGATCTGACCTTTGATGGCTATGTGACTATGTAAAAATAATTTAATCTTTCCAGAATTTAGTGCCCTCATCTGCAAACTGAGATTGCAAAAGATGTCTTGAAGAACTCTTCCAGTTCTGAATCTTGTATCATGAATACCATAATGATTATTTAGAGTCAATAGGGTTTTAAAAAACTTTTTTCCTGCTTTTCTTTCTTTTCTTTTCATCTGCATTATTGGTTTAAGTCAATGAGTACAAAGTAAATTCCAACCTAAAGAAGGGACTGTATTCCTCAAACTATTATTAAAAGAATAACATAATTCTGTAAAACTATATATTTTGTATAGTTCCATTAGATACATTAGTATTTGTAACTTAATTTTCATCTAAGTGGCAACCCAGGTTTTCTGTATTGTTGCCTATTTCTAAGTCCTATTTAGAATAGTATCATTTTCGCATTTATATTTGTGTTTTTTAATGAGCTATTTTCTCCATCAAAATATTAAAGTTTTTAAAAATATAAATAGCTTTTTTGTCCTAACAATTTTCTTCAGGAGAATTTTTTTTAAAGATTTTAAAATAGTTTGTTGCACAGCTTGGAGAGAATTAAGGCAATGATTAAAAAGAAAAATGGATTGTTGCAGCATGATCAAGAATAGTCATTTTGTATGATGAAATTTGATTTGATTATCCAAGAAAAGTAATGAATTGGCATCATGGAAATAATCAGTGTTAATAGACTCTCATTTTTCATTATCAATAGGAGGAAAATAATTTCTATCAGTATATTAAAAGGACTTTTTTTTTTTTGGTGAGGCAGAGCCTATTTTTAAAGTAACTCATCTTTGAAAATGTTTCTGTTGGCACTCATATGAGCTGAAAAGTATGAAGCTTAAGATAAAAGGAATAATTTCAGTCATTCATAAGGCAGGGAATCAAATTATAAATACAAATGGAAAATGTGAATCACAGGAAAATAAATTTATTAAAAGTTTCTAAGATTCAAAAGCACATACACATGCATTTATACTATTAAAGACAGTATTTTTAAAGTTATTTTTAATTCAAAGGCTCAGTCACCAGTCAAAAAATTCTGAAGCAAAGGCTTCATTCACTTGATTCATTACCCTTCTAAAGTTGACTGAATCAGGCTAGTATTGCTTGGGTAGTCCTTTTTTCCTACCTAACTTCAAACAAACAAACAAAGCTATCAGGCTATTGGTGTTTTGGACAAACATGTCTAATTAGAGTACTATTAAAACTCATTTGGGCAAATGTATTTCTCCCTAAATGATACTAGAGTTGCAGATAAAAGCAAGCATTTCCTATAATGAAACTTTGCCTAATGCAACATAAAATAACATGATAACTATAACATTCAAAAAGACTATAAAATACACCTACAGGAGACCCTTTGAATTGAGAATTCATGATTTTCACTTCTGACTGACTGTTTGTAATTTGTGGCATGTTCTGCTGATCCACTTTTTCTCTAAAGGATGATTTTGCTTTACTGAATCTCATGGGATACTGATACATTCACAAAGGTGCATGCATGTGTGTGTGTGTGTGTATGTGTGTGGTAGGAAGTAGGGGGAGTTGCAGGCTGTGTGGAGATATGTTACAGAAATATATTTTTGGGATCCATTACCCACTGCATTCCCCCCAATTGTCTTGTTGTGCTGGAAGGACTTATATAGCTCAAATGCTATGCAGAGTTGCCCATGATAGACAGGTCATAGTGGAAAATCTGGACAAAAGGTGATCCATTGGAGAAAAAAAACACTAAACCACTCTAGAATCTTTGCCAAGAAAACCCAATGGACAGTGATAAAAGGACAAAAGAGATGATATCAGAAGATGATTCCATTAGGTCAGAAGATGTCCAGTACACTATGGTGGAAAAGAAAAGGAAAATTACAAGTAATAATAGTGAAGTTGCTGGATCAAAGGAAGCTTAGTTGTGGATGTATCTGGTGCTGAAAGGAAAATCTTATGCTGTAGATCAATATTGCATAGGAACTTGAAATATAAGATCTATGAACCAAGGTAAGTTGGATGTAGTCAACAGGAAATGGAAAGATTATCTCACATCCTGGGAGTCAGTGAAGTTAACTGGATGGGAATGGATAAATTTAATTCATATGATTACCACATATGCTAGTGTGGACAAGAATCCTTTAGAAGCAATGGAGTAGGCTTTATAGCCAATAAAAAAGTAAGAAGGAGTGAGATGGTGGAGAAAAGACAGAGACTCACTTGAACTCTTCCCAAAACCCTCCAAAAATCTTTAAATAATATTTCAAAACAAATTCTGGAATGGCAGAACCCACAAAAGGATGGGGTGAGAAATTTTCCAGCCCAAGACAACTTAGAATTTTGGTAAGAAAGGTTTGTTGCACAGAGGTGAGAGTAGAGTGCAATCCAGTTCAGAGTGTGCCCCAGCAAGCCAGAAGTAAGCCTTGGGGTGTGTGTGACTGAATCAGGGGTGGTTTACAGACTTTTCAGCACACTGACAATAATGGGGTTAGAAAACCAGTCAGAAGAAAATTACAGTGGTCCCTTTGTCGCACCAAGGGTAAGAATCCATTATGTTGCCCATATTTGGATCTGAATCACAGTCCTGAGTCTCTATCCCAGGGTGAGAAGGAACACTATCATACCAGAGCTTGGGGCTACAGAGAAGCTGGGACCCTAGTGAGATTTTGAGGGCAGTAAAAAATGATTGTACTCACTCACAGGTCAGGGCACCTTTTCCTAGATAGTATCACCTTGAAAGAACCAAAGCTGACAAATCCCCAATATTATCTTTGAAATAGCTGCACAAAAACCTAAAACTTGGGACAGTGCACACACACACACCCACTCACTCCTGAAGTAGAGCTCCACTTTAGTACAGAGTTAAAAGAGAATAAATATGCTTGAAAATGAGCAAACAGTAGAAAAAATCCTGACTATGGAAAGTTACTATGGTGATAGGGGAGGTTAAAGCAAAAACTCAAATTAAGACAACAAAGTCAAAACTGCTAAATCCAAAGCCTCAAAGAAAAATATGAATAGGTCTCAGGTCATGGAAGAGCTCAAAAACAATTTCAGATATTAAAATATTAGGAAAATAGAAGACAAATGAGCAAGAGAAATAATAATATTCAAGAAAATCATGAAAAAAGAGTCAACAGCTTGGCAAAGGAAGCACAGAAAATATTGAAGAAAATAACACCTTAAAACAAAATACAGGTGCTGAGAAGAGTTTAGCCCAGAATGGGCCATGCTGCCACAAGGACAGGACTGGAGCGATGCTTCAAGGCATGACATTGCCAGCAGAAGCTACAGGTCTCAGATTCATCAACTCACAAACACCAAAGACAACTTCAAAGGTCAATGAGAAAGCTCTTTCAGTTGGGTGAGAAGGGAACACAGCAATCTGGCCTGGGACCCAGGCAGCAGCAGCTGCCATTGGTGGAGCCTTGGCCCAAAGCCCCTGGGGGAATTGAGCAGCTGATCTGGATCTCAGCCTTAAGTGACTGCCCTGGGGTGAGGAGGAGTACTGGCATGGTGGATCTGGTGGAGGCTCTGGAGAGGTAATCCTGCACACAGACCAGAGCACAGGCCTGGAGAGAAATAAACTCCTCTGCCTTGATTGTGCTGCCTTGGAGGAACTGAGAACTTACAGGTCCCCAGAGTAAACCCTCTTCTTGACAAAGAATTCAAAAATCAAGTAACTAGCTGGAAAAATGCCCCCCCCCAAAGGGAAAAAGAATAAGACAATAGAAGGTTACTTTCTTGATGAGCAAGTATTTTTTTCCATCCTTTTGGATGAAGATGAACAATTTAGGTCTTCAGAGGAAGACCTAAAAGTTAGGGCTTCTGCATGCAAAATCTCCAAAGTAACAATGCAATGGAACAGCTTAAAAAGGATTTTGAATATCAAGTAAGTGAGATGGAGGAAAAATTGGAAAGAGAAATGAAAATCATGCAAGAAAATCATGAAAAGCAAGTCAATAGCTTGCTAAAGGAGACACCAAAAATGATTAAGAAATTAACACCTTTAAAAATAGACTAACTCAAATGGCAAAAGAGGCCCAAAAAGCCAGTGAGGAGAAGAATCCTTTAAAGAGCAGAATTAGTCAAATGGAAAAGGAGATTCAAAATATCACTGAAGAAAATGACGCAACACATCCACAGTTTAGCCCAGCTCAGCCTCACTTCCCCTAGGCTAGCACCATGGCAGATGCTTTCCTTGGCACTTAGAAGCTGATTGACAGCAAGAACTTTGATGACTACATGAAATCCATCAGTGTTGGCTTTGCTACAAGGGAGGTGGCCCACACAACCAAGCCCACCACCATCATCGAGGTCAGTGGGGACACCATCACTCTCAAGACTCAGAGCACTTTCAAGATCACTGAGATCTCCTTCAAGCTGAGAGTAGAGTTTGATGAAACAACAGCTGATGACAGGAAGGTCAAGTCTCTTATCACACTGGAAGGAGGCAAACTTGTCCATATCCATAAGTGGGATGAGCAGGAGACCACACTTATTCGGGAGCTCCAGGATGGCAAGTTCATTCTGACACTAACCCATGGCAGTCTGTGTTAGGACCCACGAGAAAGAGGCAGCTTGAAGCTGGCCCACTGTTCACAGTCACCTGCTCTGTTGATGGCTACCACTGAACTTACCACCAGATTGCCTCATTTCCACACCCGTTCCCCTCCACACTCCAGTGTTTTGTACCAATTGACTCTGGTCAAGTAATCCTCCAGAAATGGAAACCATGCTGTTGTCCTGGTCCTAGTTGAAGTATTTTTTTTGAAACTGCCTCTGACATCTGGTCCCAGGTCAATAAAGCAGATCCCAGTTAGTCAAAAAAAAATTAGAATGGAGCAGATAGAAGCTAATGACTTTATGAGAAACCAAGAAATTACAAAACAAAACCAAAAGAATGAAAAAAAACAGAAGATAATGTGAAATATCTCATTGGAAAAAAACAACTGACCTGGAAAATAGATCCAGGAGAGACAATTTAAAAATTATGGGACTACCTGAAAAACATGATCAAAGAAAGAGCCTAGACATCATCTTTCATGAAATCCTCAAGGAAAACTGCCCTGATATTCTGGAACCAGAGGAAAAAATAACCATTGAAAGAATTTGCCGATCACCTCCTGAAAGTGATCCCAAAAGAACAATTTCTAGGAATATTGTAGACTAATTCCAGAGTTCCCAGGTAAAGGAGAAAATATTGCAAGCAGTCAGAAAGAAACAATTTGAGTATTGTGGAAATGCAAACAGGATAAAACAGGGTCTGGCAAGTTTTACAGTAAAGGATTGAAGGGTTTGGAATATGATATTCCAGAAGTCATAAGAACTAGTACTAAAACCAAGAATCACTTACCCAGCAAAAGTGAGCATAATATTTCAAGGGAAAAAAATGATCATTCAATGAAATAGAGAACTTTCAAGCATTCTTGATGAAAAGACCAGAGCTGAATAGAAAATTTGACTTTAAAACACAAGAATCAAGAGAAGGATGAAAAGGTAAAAAGGAAAGAGAAATTCTAAGGGACTTACTAATGCTGAACTGTTTACACTCCTACATGGAAAGAAAATATTTGTATTCTTGAAACTTTTCTCAATATCTGGCTAATTGGAGTGATCACACACACACACACACACACACAAAGCACAGTATGAATTGAATAGGAAGGGATGATATTTAAATAAATAAATTTAATGGGTGAGAGAGTAATATATTGGGAGGAGAAAGGGAGAGATGGAATGGGGCAAATTATCTCTCATAAAAAAGCAAGAAAAAGCTTTTTTCAGTGCAGGGAAAAAGGGGAAAGTGACAGGGAAAAAGTGAAGCTTACTCTCATTATATTTGGGTTAAGGAGGGAATAGCATGCATACTAAATTTCGTATGAAAATCTACCTTACACTTCAGGAAAGTATGGGAGAAAGGGATAAGTGGGGTGTGGAGGGATAATAGAAGAGAGGGTAAATGAGAGGAGGAGGATAAATAGAAGTAAATACTTTTGGGGAGGCATAAGGTCAATAGAGAGAATAGAATAAATGGGGGACAGGATAGGATAGAGGGAATATAGGTACTCTTTCAAAGTATGGCTATATGGAAGTCTTTATATATATATATATGAATTGCTTGATGGGTGGGGAAGGAGGAAGGAAGAGAAGTTAGAACTCAAAGTTTTAGGCATGAATGTTGGGAATTATTTTTGCATGTAACTGGGAAATAAGAATTACAGGTAATGGGGTATAGAAAGCTATCTTGCCCTGCAAGAAAATAGAAAAGGTGGGGATAAGGGAAGGGAGGGGTGTAATAGAAGGGAGGGTAGATTGGGGGAGGTAGTAATCAGAATGCAAGGTGTTTTGGGCTGGGGGGAAAGGAGAGATGAGAAAAAATTTGAAACTCAAAATCTTGCCGAAATGAATGTTGAAAACTAAAAATAAATAAATAAATTGGGAAAAAAAACTCCAAAACCAAAATAAGCTACATGGTAAAAGAGGCCCAAAAAAATCCAAGGAAGACAAGAATGCCCTGAAAAGCAGAAGTGGCCAATTAGAAACACATATAAGAATTCACTGAAGAGAACACTCCTCAACAAGCAGAATTGACCAAGTGTAACAAAAGCTACAAAAAATCACTGAAGGAAATAATTTCTTAAAAATAAAAGGATGAGGAAAAGCAGTATTGGGGTATAATCTCAAAAAAGATTGAAATATGTCTGTTCAAATTCAAGGCAAACTTTTCAGCATCAGAATAATATACATCTGTGTTCCGAATGATGTGAAGAGGCCAAAGTTGATCAGTTCTATGAAGACCTATAACATCTTCTAGGAATAACACCAAAATGATATGTCATATTCATCATAGGGGATTGGAATACTGAAGTAAGAAATCCCCCAAATAATTGGAATATCAGGCAAATTGAGCCTTGCAATACAAAATGAGGTGAGGCACAGACTAATAGAGTTTTATCAAGGTAACTCACTGATCATAACAAACTCTTTCTCAACAGATTAAAAGACAATTCTACAGATGAACATCACCAGATAGTCAATATAGAAATTAGATTAATTATATAATTCACAATCGATGTTGGAAAAGCTCTATAAAGTCAGTTAAAACAAGATCTAGATATGACTATGACTCAGATCATGTGTTTCTTATTGCAAAATTCAAACTTAAATTGAAGAAAGTATGGAAAACCATCACACCATATAGGTATGACCTCAACAACATCCATTGTGAATATGAAGTTGAGATGATGAATAGATTTAAAGGATTATATCTGGCAGATGGAATGTCTAAAAATCTGTGGTCATAGGTTTATGACATTGTACAGGAGGCAGCAACAAAAACAAAAAAATTCTAAAAAAAAGAAAATAAAGCAAAATGACTTTCTGATAAAGGTCTACAAATAGTTGAGGGAAGAAGAAAAGCAAAAGGTAAAGAAGCATGGAAAGGTTGATCCAACCAACTGAAAAATTCCATAGAATAGCAAGGAGAAATAAGATTTTTTTAAAAAATGGAATGGGAAAGACAAGATATCTCTTCAAGAAAATTACAGATATCAGAAAAAGTTTCATGCAAAATTGGGTGTGATAAAAAACAAAAATGCTACTGATTTGACAGAATCAGAAGAGATTAAGAGGTACGAAGAATGCACAAAAATAACTACCTAAGAGAGAACTTACCATCACCAATAACCACAATGGTGTGGTTTCTTATCTAGAGTCAGACATCCTGGAGAATGAAGTCAAATAGGCATTAGGAAGCATTGCTAACAATAAGACTAGTGGTGGTGATGAAATTTCAACTGAACTATTTGGAAACCCTAAAAGATAATGTTGTTAAAGTGTTGCACTCAATGTGTCAGTAAATTTGGAAAACTCAACAGAGGCCACTGGATTGAAAAAAGATCAGTTTATATCCCAAATCTTAAGAAAGCAATGGTAATGAATGTTCAGGTTACTGAACATTTGTGCTCATTTCATATGTCAGCAAGTTTGCTTAAAATTCTGCAAGATAGGCTAGGTTTCAACAATATATAAACCAAGAATTACCCCAAAAAGCCATCTGGTTTTTGAAGAGGCAGAGGAATTAGAAACCAAATTGCCAACATTTGATGGATTACAAAGACAGCAAGGGAGTTCCACAAAAAAATCTGCTTCTGGTTCATTGTATGGATCAGAACAACATGTGGCAAGTTCTCAAAGAGATACGGATACCCAATCATCTAGTCTGCTGAGGAAGATTTTTGTGGGCCAAGAAGCAGCAGTTAGAACTGAACATGGAACCACTGATTGATTTAAGATTGGACAAGGAGTAGGACAAGGCTACATTGCTGTGACTTTATTTATTTAACTTACATGTGGAGTACATTAAGCAAAATGCCAGATCAGACCCAGCAATAATGCTTCTAGGGCTGTATCCCAAAGAGATCATAAAAGAATGGGAGAAAGACCCACATGTACAAGAATACTTATAGCATCTTTTTTTTGGTAGCCAAGAACTGGAAATAGAGGGGATACCCATCAATTGGGGAATGACTGAACAAGTTGTGGTATAAGAACTACTGTTCTATAAGAAATGATGAGCAGATGGACTTCAGGAAACCTGGAAAGACTTATGTGAACTGAAGCTGAGTGAAGTGAGTAGAAGCATGAGAACATTGTGCAATGTGGGAGGAGTGTTTTTGATAGAATTGCCCTTCACAGAAATGCAAAGACCTAAAATATTTCCAAAGGACTCATGATGCAAAATGCCATCTTCATCTAGAGAAAGAACTGTGAAGTCAGAATGTAAAATGAAGAATACTATTTTCTCGTTTGTTATATTTTGTTTTGTTTTTCTCATGGTTTCTTCCATTCACTTTAATTCTTATATGCAATATGACTAATATGAAAAGTGTTTATTAGAAATGTATGTGTAGAACTCATATAAGATTCGCATGCTGTTTTAATAAGGGAGGGGGAAACAAGGGGGAGAAAATTTGGAACTAATGGAAGTGATTGTTGAAAATTGAAAACAAAAAATTAATAAATTTGGGAAAGAAAGAACAAAAAAATGCCAGACCAGATGGATCAAAAGCCAAAATTAAGGTTTGCAGGGAGAAATATCAACAATTTCAGATATGCAGAAGATAACACTCTGATGGCAGAAAGTGAAGAGAAATTAAAATGTCTCTTGAGAGGGTGAAAGAAGAGAGTATAAAAGTTGATGTAAAGCTTAACTTTGAAAAAAAGCTAAACTCATAGTAACTAGTCCCTTCACTTCCTGGCAAACGGAGGGAGAAGAAATGGAAGCAGTGTAAGATTTTATATTCTTAGGCTCAGATTTACCACTCAGATGTTAAATGCAGCCATGAAATTAAAAGATGCTTGCTCTTTGGGAAGGAATCTATGACAAATCTAGAAAGCATATTAAAAAACAGGGACATCATCTTGTCAACAAAGGATTGTATGATCAAAGCTATGGTTTTTTCAGCAGCAATGAGTGGCTGTGAGAGTTGGATGATAAGGAAAGTTGAGTGACATAGAATTGACTTTTCTGAATTGTGGAGCCGGAAAAAAAACATTTGAGAGTCCCTTGGAAAGTAAGATCATATCAGTTAATACAGGCTATTCATTGGAAGTTCAAATACTAAAGCTGAAGCTTAAATAGTTTGACTACCTGATAAGAAGGTGAAACTCCTTTAAAAAGACTGATATTGGGAAATACGGAAGCCAAAAGGAAGAGAAAACCGCAGAGGATGACATAGATAGTTTCAAGGAAACAATGAACATGAACTTGAACAGACTTGGAGAAATAGTAGAGGACAGAAGGACCTGGCATGCTACAGTCCATGGAGTCACAAAGAGGGGAACACAACTGAACCAAAACAGCAACAATTTCTTGGTAAACTGGTGATGTATGTATAGTGAATATAAAAAATTCCCAGTAGAAGAAAGAAGGCGAGCTCTGGAAGATTTGGAGGCTATCAGTGGAAAGTTGATCTGACTATCGATCTTAGAGGCCTTTAGACTTTAGTTTTCAGTCAAATAGTCAGTTAACTTACAGTCAACTTATTTTTTTGAGACAATTGATAAATATTTATTTTTTTGTAATAAAGCATTTTATTTATTTTTAGTTTGCACCATTCACTTCCATAAGATTTTTGAGTTCCAAATGTTTTCCATCTTTCCTCTATTCTAACCTCAAGATGGTATGAATATGACATAGGCTCTATGGATACTTTAATATTAAACATATTTGCACATTAGTCATGTTCTACAGAAGAATTAGAGCCACCGGGAGAAACCATGAGAAAACACACACACACACACACACACACAAGGAGAGGGAGGGAGACAGGGAGAGAGAGAGAGAGAAAGAGAGAGAGAGAAAGAGAGAGAGAGAGAGAGAGAGAGAGAGAGAGAGAGAGAGAGAGAGAGAGAGAGAGAGAGAGAGAGAGAGAGAGAGAGAGAGAAGAGCAAATAGCATGCTTTGATCTGCATTCTGACTCCTTAGTTCTTTTTCTGGATGTAGATAGCATTTTCCATCATGAGTCATTTGTAGTTGTCTTAGATCCTTGCATAGCTAAGCATAGATGTCTATCAAAGTTAGTTATCACACAGTGTTACTGATACTGTGTAAAATGTTCTTCTCACTTCACTTAGCATCAATCAGTTAATGTAAGTCTTTCCAGATTTTTCTAAAGTCCATCTACTCATCATTTCTTATGGAACAACAGTATTCCATTACATTCATATACCATAACTTTTTCAGTCATTCCCCAATTGATGGGCATCCCCTCAGTTTTCAGTTCTTGGTCACCACAAAAAGAGCTGTTATAAATATTTTTGTACATGTGGATCCTTTTCCTGTTTTTATGATCTCTTTGGTTCACAGAACTAGAAGTAGTATTGCTAGGGTATACATTTTTATAGCCCTTTGGGCATAATTTCAAATTGTTCTCCAGAATAGTTGGTTAAGTTCATAACTCCACCAACAATAAGTTAGTGCTCTAATTTTCCCACATCCTCTCCAACATTTATCATTTTCCCTTTTTTTGGTCATGTTAACCAATATTAGAGGCATGATGTGGTACCTTAGAATTGTTTTGATTCACATTTCTCTAATCAATAGTGATTTAGAGCATATTTTCATATGGCTATAGTAAGCTTTAATTTCTTCCTCTGAAAACTTTCTGGGGGTGGAGCCAAGAGAGTAGAGTAGAAGCAGAAACTTACTAGAGCTCTTCTCCCAAGGTCAGCCAAATATCTGTAAAAAATGACTATAAACAAATTCTGGAGCTACAGAATTTGCAGAAAGATGGAGCGAAGCAAATCTCCAGTCCAAGATAAACTGGAAGGTCGATGACCAAGAATCAGAAAGTATTTCTTTGACACATGCATTTTCTATAAATATGCCTCATTACCATCATTCTTTAAATTCGTGCCCCTTCTCTTTATGGACTTAATGCATATTTATGGGAGAGTACACTCATGTTTCCAGGGAAAATGCCTTGTATCAACTATTGTTGCTATACCTTCTTAGTAAACCTCCTTTTCTCAAAGCTAATGGAACCAACTGGCTAGTTATATATGCCTGGTGGAGGAAGGTGAAGTACATTGTTTAAGGAATAGCTAGTAGTCCAATTTCATTGGAATGTAGAATTCATGAGAGAGAGTAGTATTTGATAAGGCTAGAAAGGTGTAGGTAGGAGCCAAATGGTTGATAGTCTTAAAGAATTTGTATTTTATCTCACATCCCGTATCTCATAGTGGCAGGCTAAAGAAGTCCTTTGAATAGAGGATGACCTAGTTAGATTTATGTATTATGAAGATTATTTTGCAGCTGTGTAAGGAATAGATTAGATAAAGGAGGAATGGAGACCAGAGACAAATTAAGAAGCAATTGCAGCAGTTTAAGCAAAAGGTAATGAAGGTCTTAACCAGATTGGAAAGAAGGTAGCATGTTTAGATAGATATTTAGAAGTTAGTATTGATATACACTGGAAATTAATTGAATATTGGAAAGAGGTGAGGAAGAGGGAAGTTTTGAAGCCTGGATTACTGGAAGGATGATAGTCTTCTCAAAAGAGAGAAGTTTAGAGAAGCTCATTCTATGAGGAATTATATGAGAAGACCTTTTTTCTGTCATAGCTAAGGAGAAATTGGATGAGCAATAGAGAAAGAGAATGGATATGACTAATCTATATAGAAATAATCTTTTCTTGGAAAGAGAATGAAGAGAATTCTTGTGAAAAGACTTTTTTGTTGTTGTCCAGAATGAATTAAAGGATATGGGACTATGTTTTCAGAATTGAAGTCATAATAGTGGTTCTGAGGTAACTCTAGATATGATCATTCTCAGAGTTATAATACTGTAAATAATTACTTATGCTATTATATTATTAATTTTTTATTAATTAATATAACATGCTCTTTTCCAGTAATTTAAATATTTAATCATAAAAGGATAAAGGATTTAATAGTAAGAAATTTATGAGTACTATTTGAAAAAGAAATTCCTACAGTTTTGAACAAATACTGTTTGATGAACTGGGTTGGAGTTCTGAAATGAGTTGACTAGTTGAAAGAAAGGTTAAAACTTTATGTGGAAAAATTCAAATATAACTCCTGGATTTTCCTGGAGCTAAGGGCTATAAAGTGAAATATTAGAGCAATTCAAGGAGGAAGCTAAGAAGTGATCACAATGGAGTGTGGTCAGTCCTAGGCTCCATGTTGATACACATTTACTATACGCCTACTATATGGTAAGCACTGGAAATACAAAAAAGAGGAAAAAGATAATCTCTGTCATTTGACCCTGTTAATGTGTGGAAGGTTTTGTTTTGAAGTTTTGAAGGGTTTTTTTTTCTTTTTCTTCCACATAAATATTTTCTCAGAATTGAAATGTTTTGCTGCTAAAAAAAAATGAATGACATCCACGTGACCTGTTTTACTATTTTATTTGATGCATATTAATTGCATATACCTGTTACTCCAATATAGAATTTTCATCCTGGTTTTACAAATGAGGAAACTGCCTGCAAAGGGTTAATTTACTTTCTTATGATCTGGTAGGTAGTTAGATGGCACAGTAGATTGAGTGCTGGACTTGGAGTCAGGAAGACTTGAATTCAAATTCTGCCTACCATCTGTGTGACTCTATGCATGTTTCTTAACATCTCTGTTTCTTAGTTTTCTTATCAATAAAATGAGATCTGGACTTGATGGTCTTTAATGTCAAAATCTTAATTCTTAATCTAGGATCATTTGGTTTTACATAACTTGCAAATGCAAGAGACAGAGTTTGAACTTGGTTATTTCTGAGTCTAACTCCAGCTCTGCGTTCTGTTGTTGCAGTCAATTCCCCTGAATGATAGACTCTATTAAAAGCCTCAAAAGCCAGTAGGAAGTAAAAGGAATGTACCAGCCAAAAAGCAACTTTATCAGCTGTCCATCCTCATCTGAAGGGCAAGAATAGCTAAACAAGGACCTGGTGAAGTTGCTATGGAATGGGTAGAGATTTGTCTGCTGTGCAGAACACTAGGAAAAAGTATCGCACTACTTTCCAAAGGTAATGGAAACAAAACTAGTATGGAGATAATTAGATATTAAACTTGGGATGAGCTCATTGTGCATTTTCATGTGAATCAGTCTCCTGATAAGATTCATTAAGAAATGCACATTAAAGAAATTGGCAATTGTCTTCCTTTTAGTCAAATGTCTCATTTCTAACAACATTGTTAGCATTGTGAGCATTTGGGTTAGTAAGTTCATTTCTACCGGTGTAGAAGAAGTCTTTTTGACTATAATTTAATTGTACAGCCTAAAAAGAGTAAGAAATTGTACAATGATTCTGATTCAAAGGCTCAGTGCTACTTTAATTAGCAGAAGTAGAGAAGGCAGTCTGGTAATAGTAGGAACTGATTCAAATCTCTCTTCTCTTCCATGACTAGTTGAAGTAAATGCTAGTTTAGAATCTGTAAAAATTTTCCCAAAATATCTGACAATAGATGCAGTAGTAGTATTAATCATTTCCCTAAGAGGGTAATACAACATATGGGGAGGAAAGGGTTTCAGCCATCAACCACTAGTGGAAAAATATTCTCAACCAGTGGCAATTTGAATCTATAATAGCAGAGAAACACATAGATTACAAATCTCCGAAAACTATTCACAAAATCCCTCTTTCCAAAGAAATATACTTTATTAAGAAATTGAAAGACAATTATGGTCAACCTGAAAATTCTAAAACTCCTTGTGTTTTTTGTCATTTTTTTCCTCTTCAATTCATATCTAATTGACATACCTCATTGTTATCTTACAGAAAAGAAAAGATACAAAACTTCTAAATTATGTTACATTTACTCAAAGAAATCTTAATGGGAAAAACTAACAAAAACATTACTACAAAACAAAGCAAACAATTTTTATGCCTTATGGTAATATTCTCATGCACTGAACTTCACTCTGTGAAATGTAAGTCAAACGAGAAACATTACTGCATAATGCAGCATATTGCAACCACTCTCTAATAATAGGAAAGAAAAATATATTATTACTGACAATAGTTATGATATGAGAGGCATCATCATCTGCTAGAAAGAGAGCTGGCCTCAAAATCAGATTGATCTGAATTCAAGTTGCTCACCTAACACATGCTGTTTTTATGACCCTAGGTAAGTCACTTTACTTTTGAATGTCCCAGGTAAGATCAAGAGGTACAATGAAGGTGGGAGTTGCCTTAGTAGAGGATGCTCATCAGTGGGAACTTGCTACATCTTTGAAATCCTGAATTCAGTTAAACATGCCCCCACACAACACCTTGCACAAAAAAGCCACAATAATATTAAATATTAATTTAGTTAATAATATAAAAAATGATGTTTTGCAAATACTGTATTTAAAAGAAAATAGCAGATTTTTAATATCTATCCTGATTTAGAGAACCCTACTATTTCAATCAAAATTTACTTTCTCTTTACATATTCTTATATATTTGGCCTTGAAAATGCATAAATGTATATAATAGACATGCCAAAAAGGTCATGCAATTTTAGAAACTTCAAAAGATGTAATGAAACTTTAGTGTTCAGTTTTAATCTACATTCGGTGTGCCATTCAAATGGTGTTTTAAATAACACTCATTTCAATATAAGTATACATGATAAAGATTTTTATCTTTTAGTAGTGTTGCTCATCTATAAATTCTGCTCCCACCAGTAATCTTAAAAAAACAAAAAAGAAACCTCTCAGATAGAATCCCACAGGCAAAACTAACTCTATAACTTGTAAACAGGATGATCAAACTATACAAAAATTCAATTTAATTCTAGGAATATTTATTAAATGCCTACCGTATTCATT
Source organism: Bettongia penicillata ogilbyi (assembly GCA_023548195.1). Lineage (NCBI taxonomy): Eukaryota > Metazoa > Chordata > Mammalia > Diprotodontia > Potoroidae > Bettongia > Bettongia penicillata. The sequence goes on along the minus strand of JAJHZJ010000066.1, from coordinate 521,791 downwards.
GTACTAGGTGCTAGGTATAAAAAATATCAACCACAAAACAACTGGCCTGAAGGAGTTTCAAATATAATAGGTTGGAGGAAGCAATGACATTTCTAACTTTAATACCTGCTGTTGAGTCCAATGTTCGGAGTCACTCCTCCCATTCCCTCATCACTAAGTGTGACCCATCTACTCTGGACCCACACACTTGGTCTGGTTCAGTGTAGCAAGGATCTATAGTCACACTGTCTGTTAAATTCCCCAGAAAGAGCCTTGCCTCTACTTTCTTTTCATACAATTGTCCCTTAACCATTTGTAATGGTAATTTGAATTGGAAAATCTTTCCTATTCATGAATAGGCCCATTAAGTCACATGGAGCCTATGGCTGAAAGGATGGAGCAAGAAAAGGAAGACCTAGAACAGAACTGAAAGAAAGCTAGTCTTGAGATCAGTCAGAGGTAGGAAGGATGCAGGCTCCTGAAGTGCGAGTGATTTTGTGATTGCTTCTGATTTTGTTTAAGAGAGCCTGCTTGTGATGAATATAATGGACCCAGATTGTGGGAAGCCTAGCAGAGGGAAGGTGATTTTCCTCTCCATTGTTTTGTGTATAAATTTTTTTGTTGTGATGGATTTGAGTCTGAATAAATGTTTTGGTTCTGCCTTCCATGTGAAGAGTCCACGGTATTTCATGGGGTTCTTCTGTGTCCTCATCTCTTTTGACCTTTCTGAAGCTTTAAATGCCTTCTCTTGAATATTTTTTTTCCTCTGTAAGTTTCTGCAGTTGCTTCCTCTTTTATTTGTCCCCCAGTTTTCTTTGCTGGCTCATTATGCTCCTTCCACCATCTAGCTGTTGGTGTCCTCTATGACTGTTCTTGATCTCTCTCTCTCCCTCTCTCTAAGTCTCAAACCTTGCCAATCTCATCTACCCCTACAGCTTAAAGATCACCTTTATGTATTTACCACACCTCTTTGAGTTATTCCCTACCTGTAGCTTATACTTGCTCTCAAAGGTTTTCAGATTGAGTCCCCAGAGGGGTGGCTATTCTCTGGTTCCAAAGTATGTTAATAGTCTGGGCTTGGAATAATGTAAATCTTAATCATACTTATTGGTGTGCTTTCTCTTAGAAATCAGTTGGCAAGGTTAGCACAGAGAAAGATCATTATATGAAATATCTTAGTAATGATGACTATAAAATATTCATCCCATAAATTTCTTTTTACATAAATACATTCTACACCCATACATGGAGTGGTGGGTGCAAATTTAGAGTACAATGTTGATGAGGCATGTTATGTTGGAAACAAATATGTCTAAAGCTAATCTGTCAGGCTTCAAAATCCTTTCTCTCCTGTGGATTCCTCAAAATGTCCTTGCCCCTGCTAGGAGAGTTGTTTGTCTGGGCTCCTAGGGTCAACTCTTCTCTGCAGTTTAGCTCTTGATTGCCAGGATTAGTCTTTAGTAGCTATTTAGCTCTTTGATACTAAGTCATATTACTTGAAGCTGTTTCCTCCCTTTAGTCTGTCTATATCCACTGTATGCTCCTCACCTCCTTCAACTGTACCTCAGCCACTTTGGAACTGATATTTTAACTTCTTCACCAGATGCTTCCTTCTCAAGGGTAGCTATGAAGGGAGAAGAGGAGGGGAATTACCCTCATCCTCTCCCCAAGTGCTCATCCTTCAACCATTAGATCCTGTCTCTACTAGCTCAATGTTGTGAACTGCTGGCTGCCTCCATGGTTTAGCTATTTAAAGACTGCAGGTGTGTGGCCAATTTTTAATCCAGTCAAGGCATTTTTCTTTATGATTCATTCAGACATTGAGAGATTTTCATATGTTTTAATGAGAGCATCAGTTATTAAAACATCTTGTTATGACATTCATCCTTCATCATCTGTGCCTATATCTTATAAATGCATCAATTGACATAGGGGAGGAGTTCAAAATTTTCCTTCCTTCCTCTGTGTATACACATACCAAACCACATGCAGACATGGATATATATATATATGTATATATGTATATGTGTGTGTGTGTTTGTGTGCGTGTAGAGTACATATATGTATACATATACATATGTATATATCTATCTCCTAAATCTTTTTTTATTCCTTCCTTTTTTCTTTCTGTTTCTTTCTTTCTTTTTTCTTTCTTTCTTTCTTTCTTTCTTTCTGTTTCTTTCTTTCTGTTTCTTTCTTTCTTTGTTTCTTTCTTTCTGTTTCTTTTCTTTCTTTCTGTTTCTTTCTTTCTGTTTCTTTCTTTCTTTCTGTTTCTTTCTTTCTTTCTTTCTGTTTCTTTCTTTTCTTTCTTTCTTTCTTTCTTTCTTTTTTCTCTTTCTTTCTTTCTTTCTTTCTTTTTCTTTCTCTTTCTTTCTTTCTTTCTTTCTTTCTTTCTTTCTTTCTTTCTTTCTTTCTTTCTTTCTTTCTTTCTTTCTTTCTTTCTTTCTTTCTTTCTTTCTTTCTTTCTTTCTTTCTTTTCTTTAAAAAAGATAAGAACCAGTAAGTGATTAAAGTTGTATTTTGGATCTAAAGAGGAACTGAGATCTCAGGTGGAAATAACAAACACAAGTTAGGGGCATGTGATCTCATCTTAAAATTGGTGTTAGACAGAATACCACAAGATATAATCTAAGATGTAATGTAGATTTTTGGGAGAGCAAATTTCAAAGGACCATGATAAAGGGAAAGATTGTTGAAGAGAATAAGTATGTATGCATCTCCTATATTTCAGGTATTGTCAACATTTGCTGAATATTATCTCATTTGTTCTTCATATCAACCTTGTGAAGAAGGTGCTATTATTATCCTCATTTTAGATGGTGAGTTTCTTAAGAACAGGAATTATCTTTTGAATCTTTTGTGTCCTTAGTGCTTAGCATAGTACTTGGCACATAATGTGTCCTTAATAAATGTTTATTGATTGATTTTACCATTGAGCAAACTGAGGCAGAGAGAGGTTGTGACTTGTCCAGGGTAAGTATCTGCAACCAGGTTTGGAAAGATTCCACTTCTGGAAGCCAAGATGGTAGAATACAAAGTAAGTCACTCTCACCCTCCCTTACAGACCTCTGAAAGCCCAGAAAATATCACCCCAGAAAAATCTCTGGAACAGTTGATCCAGTAGAAAGATGAAGTGCAGCAGTCTTGTATCCCAGGAAGCTTGGGGATTAATGGGAGAAGCCCCTCTCATTCTAGGGGAGAGGGAGGGGGAGCAGCACGGTAATCAGCAGGAAGCCCCATCTCAATAAACTACTGGGAGATCCTGAGCCCCAGGGTGGTGGAGCAGGCAATAACCAGCACCAGGATCCCCAAGTATTCTCAACATAGGCAGGGGAAGGAGTGGACACTAGCTGAGAAAACCACCATCTATTTAGGCACTCTTCAGCAACAAAATCTCCTGGTGCTTCAGCATAACTCCAGGAAGACAACTCCAGGAGGCACAGCTCCAGGCTGGCAGACATCCTCAGCAGTCATACATTAGAGTGTTTTGAAGAAGCTTGGGTTGGCAGGTGTACTCCAAGAACCAGACTCCTCACCCCACACTCTGAGAGCTCCAGTGTTGTTGACCCCAGCTCAGTGAGACCAGGTTTCTGGCTCCCAGAACAAGAAGCTTGGGTCAGTGCCCCCTGCCTTCTAACAGGAGAGTTTAAGAACCAGGAAATAGGCAAACACCATAAGGAAAAAGTAGAAATGGACAATGACAATAGACTCTTATTATGGGGACAGGGAAGATCAAGGAAACCACATGGAGTTCTGTCTACTGCGCTACCTAGGTGCCTCAGAAAGAATAGGTACAATACCATGTTCTACCATTCTACAGGGAAAATTAATATAAGAAGAATGGGATGCACTCAAGGATAATATTCTGAAGACATAGAAATAGTGCCAATACTGCTGAAAAAGAAAGATTGTAGAAAATGATGTTGATGTAAATGGTACTTCCCAAGTAGCTTAGATTTTTAAAAAACAGTGATCTGTCTGTCTATCTATGTATCTAGTGATCTATCTTTCCGTCACCTCAAAGGCAACCAATGGACAATGAACCCAAGAGTGTGATACATTCTTGTAAGAAAGGCACCTGGCCTAAAGCTTAGAATTATTTTGAAATATTAGAACACTGAGCTGAATCTAATCATGTCAAATTAAGTATTTCACATGATTAGATTCAGAATCTAATCATGAGAAAGCAATAAATGAAGTAAAGTTTTATATTTGGATTAAAAAACAGTTTTAGAAGGGAGGAGCCAAGATGGCAGAATAGAAAGACACACATATACTAGCTTCTAATACGCAGCCCATAAAATACCTGTAAAAAAGAACTCCCAATAAATTCTGGAGCAGCGGAAGCCACAGAACAATGGAGTGGAGGAGATTTCTCTTCCAGAGAGCCCTGAAAAACCGATACCAAAAGTCCGTCGTGCACCGACCCAGAGCAGAGCCCAGCCTGAGAGGAGAAGATCCAAGCAGGCTTCAGGGATGGGAATCTCCAGTGGCCTTGCAGGTCCCTCCACCCACAGGTACAAAGGTCAGTGAGAGAGCCTGTTTGGATGGCTGAGAGGGGAGCCGGGGTGCCTCCATAATTCAGGCCCCATCGGGAGGCAGCAGCAGAGGCAGCAGAGGACAGGAGCTCCCAAAGCAGACAGGTGCTCAGATCCATTATTGAAGGTCTCCGAATAAATCCCCTGAGGGAACTGAACCCCTGGTGGCAGTCCTACCTCCCCACCCAAGCAGCTGAACTTAATCTCACACTGAATAGCAGCCCTACCCCCACCTGAGCACCTGAATTTAATCTTACACTGAATAGCAGCCCTGCCCCAGCTGAAAGCCCTGAGGTTGGGGAGCAGCATTTGAATCTCAGACCCCAAGCACTAGCTGGGCAGATCTGGAGGCAATGTGGGGCAGGATAGGATGGAGGGAAATATAGTTAGTCTTACACAACACGACTATTATCAAAGTCATTTGCAAAACTACACAGATATGGCCTATATTGAATTGCCTGCCTTCCCAAAGGGAATGGTTGGGGAGGGAGGGATGGGGAGAAGTTGGAACTCAAAGTTTTAGGAACAACTGTTGAGTATTGTTCTTGCTACTAGGAAATAAGAAATACAGGTAATGGGGAATAGAAAGTTACCTGGCCCTACAGGACATAAGAGAAGATGGGGACAAGGGAAAGGAGGGATGATAGAAGAGAGGGCAGATTGGTGATAAGAGAAATTAGAATGCTTGGTTTATTGGGGTGGGGGGAGGGGACAAATGGGGAGAAAATTTGGAACCTAAAATTTTGTGAAAATGAATGTAAAAAGTTAAATAAATAAATAAAAACCCCCCAAAAACAGCTTTATAAGAAGAGGATGAGGAAGGCATGACTAGATGGTAGAAAATGATCCAGGGATTTTAGTGAGCAACTAGCTCAGTATGAATCTTGTACGATATGACATCAAATGTTACTAAGGCTAAAAAGGGGAGACTTTTGGTTAATATGGTGGCATGTTCACTGAGATGTTATGTGGGAGAGATGTCATTTTTCTATAAATTGGTGAGAGTCAGTCCCCTTAAATATGAGATGAAAAGATTCAACAATGCCCTTTTAGGAATACTGGCAGTACCAAATTAACACCTGGGAACACACTGGTACCTCTGCTGGAGGTCTGAGAACGGACAATTGCCACTGTAAGATTGGAACCTGCCAGAGCCACAGTTGGATGAAAGGCAATTCCTAATTGGTAATACACAAGAGGAAAACAGAGATGGGCTGAGGTGAATGTTCACCAGCAGATCTCCAGAAATAGCTGAGACAGAAGCCTGAGAAAGAGAGGAACATAGTAAAGTCACTGTTAAAATTAATAATAATAATTAATATTTATATAGCCCTTCCTAAGTGTCAGGTGCTATGTTAAATGATTTACAATTATTATCTCATCTGAGTTTCACAGCAAGTCTAGGAAGTAGGTGTTTTTATTAACTCCATTTTATAGATGAGGATACTGAGGCAAGCAGCAATTAAGTAACTTGCCTAGGGTCAATAGATTTAGCAAGTGTCTAAGGTCAGAATTGAATTCAGGTTTTCCTGACCCCAAACCTGGCACTCTATCCACTGTACTGCCTATCTGGTAATAATGTCATCCAGAAATAAAGGGGGATAGGACCAAATAGAACTCATCTAAGAGTAACATAAAGTGTGTCCCTGTGTTTATGCCTGGCCCTGGAACAAAGTCTTAATCCAGGAACCAAGGCTAGAAATATGAAAAAACAGAAGAAAATAAGAACACAATGAAGACATATTAAGGGTTGAGAGGCCCAAGAGGAGAACCCAGAAGAGAGTAACTCAACAATACATACATATACATATATATATAATATTATATGTATATACACATATATACATACTTACACATACATCAACACACATAAACGTGTGTGTACATATATATATGTATATATACATATGTATGTATATGTATATAATGGTTTAGGCATATGGACTATGAAACTGCCTGGAAGGAATGATGTGAGAGATTAAAAAAATAGAATTAAATGAAGGACTCTGAAGGAAAACATAGAAGAAGAACAGTTCTGAGTAAAAGATAAAACTTATGTAGAGAACTATCTAAAAACTGAACAGAGAAAACAAAACTCATGATTCTGGGAGACAAAACAAATTAGAAGAAAGTCAAAAGACAGAAAAAAATGGAAGAAAATCTGTTATCTATAATCAAAAAGAATTGATCCAGAAGACAGTATGAGAAAATAATTTTTTAGGAATCAACTGATTTTCCCAAACAATGACCAAACATGATCATTGAAAAAAATCAATAAACTGTCCAAATCAATTAGAACAAGAAAGAAAGTAAAAGTATGAAGAATTATATAGTCACCCGCTGAAAGGATACCCAAAATGAATATGCCCAGGAATATTATCAGACAAAATTCAGAGTTTCAAAGTCAAAGTAAAAACACTTTAAAACAGCAAGAAAGAAAGAGTTCAAGTACCAGGGAACCATAGTCAGCAACCACAACACACGACAACTCAACTGCAACTACCATAAAGAAGAAAAATTAATGTTAAAAAAATTCTTTATAAAGTGAAAGATACACATAAGATAAGTTATCCTGAAAAACTGAATATAATGCTATAAAGGAAAAGTGAACCTTGAATGGAATAGAAAGATTCCTAATATTCCCGATGCAAAAAATATAAAAATTTAGAAATATAAATTCAGGATTCAACAGAAACATAAAAAGGTAAATTCATCTGAACAATTGAAAGAGACTAAATGAAGATGAAGTCATTATATTCTATTGGGAGAAAAGAAAGAAGTTTCTCTTCAGAATTTCACTATCTTTAAGGGTCATGCTAAGAAGTAAGAGAAACACAGATTTAGGATTGCCTCTAGGAAGGGAAAGAAAAGAAAAGAAGACAAGAGGAATACATAAGGGATGAAATGAAGAAGGGGGGAACTTACAATTTCTCATGTAGCACCCCCTGTACTAAAAGATTTAGCCTAGCTGGAGTAAAGTTGGCTATGTGGTATTGGCATGTCTAGCTTGTAATAATCCAATTAATGAATGAAAATCTTACCTTAAAGAAGAAGTGTTACTTTTCTCTTTACATAGAGAAGTCTCATGAGAGCTGAGATGTGAGTAGGTATGGAAGAGAGCTCACATACTCTACAAGGGATGTGAAATAATTAATGAAGCAGGCATAGCACCAGGCTAGGCAACTATCACTGGAGCAACACTTGGAGCTTTTTGTCTATAGCTGTTGCTTCAACTCATCACATCAAGCAGAGTAGCTTGAAACTAAGATCAGAGGTGTAGTTGGGCAGACTTTTCATTGTTAAACTTGGCATATGGGAGAGCTGACATTAGATAGTGATTTCCCCTTGTTCTTTCTCCTTCCTCTTCTTGACTAGGAGAGCATATATTAAATCCAAAGCTTACTTGTTCTCTAAAATTTGTTTATCTTTCTGCTCAATTAGTATTCAAAGCTGGCATAAGATAAAAGTGTCATTCACCATGGCAACCTTTGATCTGTATGTGTTTCATTAATCAGAACTGTTGTGAAAGAGGACAGTGACCAACATGTTATATAAAGGGAGAGAATGAGACAATGAAAATAGATTCTATTGGACTTAGCTGGGATCTTCTCAGTTGGAAACTCACTAGTTTTAGAAAAGGAAAGAAAATTCTATTATTTGTACTCCATGGCCTTTCCAAGTGGGATAAAAATGTGAATCCAATTTTCTCTATAGATATTGATAGGCAAGATCATCAGTAGTTTCTACACTGCAGGAATTTAGGAAACCTGTCACAGTTTGGTCAAGGTGATTTCTCTACAAGTCACTAGAGAGAGGTAATACCAGTGGAAGTAGAAGAAAAAAAAAAACCAGTGATGCATACATTCCAGAGGTGGGACCCAGAAAGAAAGAAAAATAGGAAAATAAGAATCCTAATCTTTTCTCTCCTAAAAAAATCTTTTCATATTACACAGTCAACCCCTCACAAAGACATAGTTCTACCTTAACTAGAGAGACTACAAGATAAAGTACACACTTTTGATTACATAAAATTGAAAAGTTCTTTCACAAATAAAATAAATGCAGTTTAAATCTATCTATCTATCTATCTATCTATCTATCTATCTATCTATCTATCTATCTATCTATCTATCTATCTATCTATCTGTCTACTTTCAACTAGGTAAATAAGACTAGTTATTCCTTAAAAGGAACTGAGACCTTCCTTGAGACTTGAGTGGCTTAGAAACTGAAGTTTCAGACCACTGACATCTCTTCTCTTTGCTTAAGTATCTTTGAAAGATCTTGTTCTAGTATCAAACTTTAACTACCAGGAAACTGGATTGAAATAGACCCCAATCAAGATAAATTTCACCCCCCATTCAACCACTAAAATACTCTTCCTGAAGTGCAAGTCTAATTATATCATCTCCAACTTGCACAAACACTCAGAAATCTCAGGTGGTTTTCTATTGCCTCTCAGAGCAAATACAAAATGTTCTGTTGGCATCAAAGGCCCTTCCTAATTTAACCCTCTTCTGCCCTTGCTAATCTCATATCTTTCTCCCCCCGTAAGGTTCTCTTTGATCTAGTGATGCCAGACTCCTGGCTATCCCACAAAGAAAATACTCCATCTTCGAACTCCTGGTGTTCTCTCTGCCTGTCTCCCCGTGTCTGAAAATGCTTTCTTTTTTCCCACTCTGAACTCTCTGGTTTTTTTAAGTGTTTGTCTTCTACAGGAAGACTTTTCCAACCCCTTTCAATTCTAGTGACTTCCTTCTGTGAATATTTCTCATTTATCCATATATATTTTGCTTTGTATAATTTGTTTGCATGGTGTCTCCCTCATTTGATTGTAACCTCCTTGAGGGCACAGACTGTCTTTTGCTTCTTTTGGTAGAGCCATTACTTGGTACAGTACCTATCAAATAGTAAAGGTCTAATAAATATTTATTTATTAATTGATTTGAATGCAAAATGTTATAGCAAAAGTTTCATGGTAGCAATGAATTGGGAACAAGGTAAGTGTCCATCAATTGGAATGAAGAAATTTTGATATATAAATATGTTACAATGGCTATCCTATGAAGCCTGTTAGGAGATAGGCCTGGATTCTGGTAATTTCATGTGATGTGTTTTGGTTGAGAAACCTCCACTTAGAAACATGCTAATGAATGTTTAATAACCATCTCTCTGAAAAATAACCCTCATTCCACTCTTTTAATTTTAATCTGTAATACTAATTTTCTTTGTTTTTCATTAATTTCTTAAATCTAGATAATCAGCAAAACAACATTTCCTGATTTTGAGAATTTACTCATCTTAGATATGTAAATGTCCACTTTGAAAATTAAACTATTAGTTTTTCAGAGAAGGAACAAACTGATTCCAAAATGTACACCTCTGTTCCAATGGAAAGGTGAGTTGGCCCTCAAGATTCTACCGCTCAAAAGAATAGTTTATCTATCAGACTTATGGAGAATGGATGAATTTATGACCAAACTAGAAATAGAGAACATTATGAAAAGTGAAATGGATAATTTTTATTACATTAAATTGAAAATTGTTGGGGGAGGAGCCAAGATGGTGGAGTAGAAAGACTCACATATGCTAGCTCCGAACCCACAGTCTATAAATTTCCTGTAAAAAAGAACTCCCCACAAATTCTGGACTAGTGCAAGCCACGCAGAAACACAGTGGAAGAGATTTCCATTCCAGAGAGCCCTGGAAAGCTGTCCCCAGGGGTTCGTCATGCTCCAGACAGCGGAGCCCACCCCTGCGCTGCCCTGGCTGCATGGTCCCAGAGGAGCAGATCCAAGCAGGCTTCAGGGATGGAATCTCAGGTGGCTGGGAAGGTCCCTCCATGCACAGGCACTACAGGTGAGTGAGAGAGACTTCTGGGCTGACCAACAGGGGAGCGGGGTGTCTCCATGACTCGGGGCCCCCTTGGGAGGTGCTGGCAGAGGTAGTGGCAGCCCGGGACTCCCGGAGCAGGAAGGACCTCAGGGCCATTACCGAAGGTCTCTGCATAAACCCCCTGAGGGAACTGAGCTTAAGAGGAGGCCCAGCCCCCACCCAAGCACCAGAACTTAAGCTCACATTGAATAGCAGTCATGCCCACTGCTGAAAGCCCTGAGGCTGGGGAGCAGCATTTGAATCTTAGACCCCAAGCACTAGCTGAGCAGATCTAGGCAGGGGTGGAGAGGAATCTCAGAAATCAAGTAACTGGCTGGGAAAATACCCAGAAAAGGGAAGAAAAATAAGACCATAGAAAGCTACTTTCTTGGGGAACAGATGTTCCCACCTTTCATTTCTGATAATGAGGAATAAGGCTTACCATCAGGGAAAGACGTGGAGGTTGGGGTCTCTGTATCCCAGACATCCCAGGTGGATATCCGGTGGGCTCAGGTCATGGAAGAGTTCAGAAAGGATTTTGAAAATCAAGTTAGACAGGTGGAGGAAAAACTGGGAAGAGAAATGAGAGAGATGCAAGAAAAGCTTGAAAAACAGGTCAATACCCTGCTAAAGGAGACCCAAAAAAATGCTGAAGAAAATAACACATTGAAAAATAGACTCACTCAATTGGCAAAAGAGGTTCAAAAAGCCAATGACGAGAAGAATGCTTTCAAAAGCAGAATTAGCCAAATGGAAAAAGAGGTTCAAAAGCTCACTGAAGAGAACAGTTCTCTCAAAATTAGAATGGAACAGATGAAGGCTAATGACTTTCTGAGAAACCAAGCAATCACAAAACAAAACCAAAAGAATGAAAAAAATGTAAGAGATTGTGAAATATCTCATGGGAAAAACAACTGACCTGGAAAATAGATCCAGGAGAAACAATTTAAAAATTATGGGACTACCTGAAAGCCATGATCACAAAAAGAGCCTATACATCATCTTTAATGAAATTATCAAGGAAAACTGCCCTGAGATTCTACAACCAGAGGGCAAAATAAGTATTGAAAGAATCCATCGATCGCCACCTGGAAGAGATCCAAAAAGAGAAACTCCTAGGAACATTGTGGCCAAGTTGCAGAATTCCCAGGTCAAGGAGAAAATATTTCAAGCAGCTAGAAAGAAACAATTCCAGTATTGTGGAAATACAATCAGGATAACACAAGATCTAGCAGCTTCTACATTAAGGGATCAAAGGGCGTGGAATAGGATATTCCAGAAGTCAAAGGAACCAGGACTCAAACCAAGAATCACCTACCCAGCAAAACTGAGTATAATACTTCAGGGGAAAATATGGTCTTTCAATGAAACAGTGGACTTTCAAGCATTCTTGATGAAAAGACCAGAGCTGAAAAGAAAATTTGACTTTCAAACACAAGAATGAGAAGAAACATGAAAAAGTAAATAGCAAAGAGAAGTCATAAGGGACTTCCCAAAGGTAAACTGTTTACATTCCTACATGGAAAGACAATATTTGTAACTCTTAAAACTTTTCAGTATCTGGGTAGTTGGTGGGACCACACACACACATACACACACATGCACACACACATGTACACACATGTGCACGCACACACATGCACACATGCATGCACATACAGAGAGAGAGAGCACAGAGTGAATTGAATAGGATGGGACCATATCTTAAAAAAATTAAGGTAAACGGAGAGAGAAATGTAGTAGGAGGAGAGAGGGAGAAATGGAATGGGGTAAATTATATCTCATTCAAGAGTCAAGCAGAAGACATTTTAGTGGAGGGAAAAAGAGGAGAGTTGAGAAAAAAAACATGAAGTTTACCCCCATCACATTCGACTAAAAGAAGGAACAAAATGCACACTCATTTTGGTATGAAAACCTATCTTACAATACAGGAAAGTGGGGTAGAAGGAGATAAGCAGAGTGGGGGGGATGATGGAAGGGAGGGCAATGGGAGGAGGGAGCAATTTGAAGTCAACACTTGGGGAGGGACAGGATCAAAATAGAGAATAGAAACAATGGGGGGCAGGATAGGATGGAGTGAAATACATTTAGCCTTACACATCACAACTATTATCGAAGTCATTTGCAAAACTACACAGACAGGGCCTATATTGAATTGCCTGCCTTCCCAATGGGAATGGGTGGGGAGGGAGGGAGGGATGGGGAGAATTTGGAACTCAAAATTTTAGGAACAACTGTTGAGTATTGTTCTTGCTACTAGGAAATAAGAAATACAGTTAATGGGTAATAGAAAGTCATCTGGCCCTACAGGACAAAAGAGAAGATGGGGACAAGGGAAGGGAGGGATGATAGAAGAGAGGGCAGATTGGTGATAGAGAAAATTAGAATGCTTGGTGTTTTGGGGTAGGGACAGGGGATAAATGTGGAAAAAATTTGGAACCCAAAATCTTGTGAAAATGAATGTAAAAAGTTAAATAAATAAATTTATAAAAAATTAAATTTATTTTTTATAAATAAATTTATAAAAAAATTAAGAAAAAAAATTGAAAATTGTTTGCACAAGCAAAGCCTATGCAACCAAGACTCAGAAGGAAACAGAAAAACAAGAAAGATTTTTTGTATATAGTATCTCTGATAAAGACCTCACTTATAAAATATATAGAGAACAGAGTCAAATGTGCAAGAATTTCCCAATTGAGAAAATGTTCAAAGGATAAGATCAGGCAGTTCTCAGAGGAAGAAATTAATGTCCTAAATTTCTATTGATTAGAGAGATGAAAATCAAAACAAGTATGAGGCACTACATCATATCTATCAAATTGGCTAACATGACCAAATAGGAATATGATGAATGTTGGAGAAGATGTGGGAAAATTGGAACACTAATTCATTGTTGGTGGAGCTGTGAGTTGATCCAACCATTCTGGAGAGCAATTTGGAACTGTGCCCAAAAAACTATAAAGGTGTGCCTACCCAGCCATATTGCTTCTAGGGCTGTATTCCAAAGAGATCATAAAAATGGGAAAAGGGCTCACATGTACAAACATATTTATAGAAGCTCTTTTTGTGGTGGTCAAGAACTGGAAAATGATGGGATGCTCATCAACTGGGGAATGGCAGAACAAGTTGTGATATATAAATGTAATGGAATATCATTACGCTGTAAGGATAAGATGAGCAGGTGGACTTCAGAAAAACCTGCAAAGACTTATATGAACTGATGGTGAGTGAAGTGAGCAGAACTAGGAGAATATTGTATACAGTAAGAGCCACAGTGTGTGAGGACTCTTTGTGATAGACTTATTCTCAACAATACAAAGATCTAAAACAATTCCAAAGGACTCATGATGGAAAATGCCATCCACATCCAGAGAAAGAACTATGGAGCTGGATTACAGTGTTGCAGACTGTTTTTTTTGTTTTGTTTTCTTTCTCATAGTTTCTCCCATTCATTACAATTCTTCTATGCAACATGACTAACGTAAAAATGTATTTAATGTGAATTATTGTTGAACTCCTATCAGATTGCATGCTGTCTTGAGAAAGGAGGGAAGAAACAGGGGGAAAAATTTGAAACTTGTGGAAGTGAATGTTGAAAATTTAAAATAATTAAATATTAAAAAACAAGCAAAAAAAAGATTCTACTGCTCAGCTGTTCTTAGTATTGAAGGCCTTAGCACTTTTCCTAATGCAGACAAAACTAGTTGATCCTTTAGCGCCACTTCCTAATGGTTAGTGGTGAGTCTGAAGCCTTTGTCAGTTGTATCCTGAAAAATTGGATACTGAAACAGAAATTGTTCACCACTTAATGGACTTCAAAATGAGTGGCTTTACTGTCTATGTCTGTCTTCCTTCCTGTTTCCAGGGGAAAATACTTAATACATAAATACATACATACATATATCTATAAATTCCCCCTGGAAAAATCTTTATACATATGTATGTATGCACACATATACACAGAAATATATATACATATGTATATATATATATACACACATATATGTATGTATATAATAACAAAACTCTCTCTTTTTGATTTTCTGTGAGGAGTGAGGAAAGAGTGCTCTCCCCCCTCTCCAGAAGTAATGACCACTAGCCTCAAATTGCAGTTAAATCAATAACTCAACCAGGAAAACTTGAACCTGGGCTTATAACTAACTCTTCTACTTTCTGTTCCTTTCCTAAGCATAGTTGACTGAATGGTAATATCAAATCACATGTTTTCAGCATCAATATTAGTGCTTGCATGCCTTAGAAGATGCTGGCTACATTTAGCTGATTAGTTGTCCTCCTATAGCTACCACAATGATTCTCAAAGGAGAGGATGACCAATGTTGGGAAAAGGAATCCAACATTTAGCCTAGCATGCTAAAGGACATGTACCACAGTAGAGAAAAGTAGAGCAAAAGTGAATGTCAGCTTCTTCAGGAGAACTGGAAAATGCTTTATGTTTTGATCTTCAAGTGTTAAACTCCCACGAGAGTGTGAGAATTATGATGTTTGAGTTTTTTTCATTGTATACTTATAAGCCTTTCATTAAGCATTTCATTTGTGTATACTAAATAGATGAGTAAAAGGAAAAGAATCACGAGAACAATATGCACAATGATTACTACATTGTAAAGGAAAACATCTTGGAAGGATTTGAGAGCTTGATTAATGCAATGACCAATCATAAGTCTAGAAAACTGAAGATAAATCAAACTTCCCATCTCTTGGTAGAAAAGTGATGGGTAAGAGGCATAGAATGAGTTATGCATTTAAAGACCCAGGCATTAGATGAATTTATTTTCCAAGTGTAAGCTTATTTATTACAATAGAGGAATTTGTTTTTCCTTTTGATGGAAAAGAATTATAGGGGAGGAGTATAAGGGACAGTGATAGTGAAGCTCTTTTCTCCTCCCAGAAAGAAAAGGCCCTCACATGCTGAAAAATGAAAAAGTTAAAAGGTAGAAGAAAGTTCCAATGGGGTAACACAAGACAATGTTGGATTCACAGTATTAACCTGTAAAAACAAATTCTTTAGAAATGAGAGGAGGCAGAGAGAGAGGAGGAGGAGGAGGAGCAGGAGGAGGAGGAGAAGGAGGAGGAAAGAGAGAGAGAGAGAGAGAGAGAGAGAGAGAGAGAGAGAGAGAGAGAGAGAGAGAGAGAGAGAGAGAGAGAGAGAATGTTATTACAAGAGACATTTTGGAGACTAAGTTTGAGATGTGAGGTGTTGAAAGGGTGAGAGCTTTGCTCACTTTCTGCTCTGCCTAGAGAACCCCACTGAGAATAAATATGGAAGCTATGGAACTTAATCAAGGTAAGAAAAGGGATCATAAAGGCAGAGCTTCCTCTTACCCTGCCTGCTGATGTTAGCAGTTTTTTTTTTACACAATGTCTCTGTTTCTTTGAATTCATAACTGCTGTCTGAAGAAAAATCACTATAAAATCTTCAAGCACAGTAAACTGAATATCCAAGTTTTTTCTTTTGCCCCAAGCTAAAACATGCTGGCAAACCACTGGCGGTCTGGCTAGAAGAAGGAGAGCTAGTGAACTGTGGTATGTGCCTTTTTCTTTTCTCTTCCAAAGCATGCTCAGTGAAGAGAAAACGATACCTAAGGAGTAGTCCTCCAGGTGGGAGGAGAGTCGGTGGCTTAGTTAGAAGAGTTGTGTTCTATATTCCAAAAGGGTGTAGGAAAGAGGAGAAAATAAATGTCTTTTCTTTGTGATTTCACTTACCATTTTAAACCTTTGAAATCTTCCAGATAGGATCACAAATTGTTTCCAGAAAGAAACTTATTTAACTATAAAGAATAAATATGAAAAACTGGAAAATTCATTTTACTATGTAGCATGTTTTCTATAAACAGAATGAAATCAAACAAGACAACACAGCAAAAAAATCCATGTGTTCCAAAAGGAGATAGAGAATTTTAGAGTATTTTAGAGTATTTTAAAGCACAAAGAACAATGAAACAGCACAAATATTGAACCCATATGCACCAATGTAACAGCAGTTTAAATGGAAAGATCTTTCTCATTCATTATTAGGCCTGCTTAAATTACCTGGGTGTAGTGGGAGAAGCTTGATGAACAGGTGGAGCAGGAAGGGTGGAGTGGAAAGGGGAGGAAGTGAGTGAGCAAAGTCCAGGCATCCAGGCAGGGAGGGTAAGGATCAGGTTTGTAAGTGTTTGCCTGTGAGAAAACCCTGGCAGAGGGTGGAAGGCTTGGGAATGACTTTGGTCTTTGCAGTGATCATGTTTATTAACTTCTTGGTCATCATGATGGATTTTGCTTTCTGCTTCTGGGATTTGGTTTTCTGGTGTCTAAACAAATGTTTTTCTTCTGCCTTCTATATGGAGAGTCTTCTGTACTTTGCAGTTGAGAATTATACTGGTAT
This sequence comes from Bettongia penicillata ogilbyi, assembly GCA_023548195.1. Classification (NCBI taxonomy): domain Eukaryota; kingdom Metazoa; phylum Chordata; class Mammalia; order Diprotodontia; family Potoroidae; genus Bettongia; species Bettongia penicillata. The sequence continues at coordinate 505,015 of JAJHZJ010000066.1, read as the reverse complement.
ATTCAGTCACCACCTGTGCCATGAGTATTGCCTTGGCAATACAACCAGATGTAAAAACATCTAAATTCATAAAAGGAAAGTTTACTAACTGAATTATAAAAAAAAACTTTAGATAAAACACTAATTATACAATATTCAAATTTTCTTTTCACAGAAGTGGATGTCTGACATAAACTAAAAGAGAAACATAAAGTTTACTAGAATGTTGAAAAAAACATTTGAAGGACATGGTATTTTTTGACAGATGACATTAAATAATATTAATTGTTACTGTCATAAATAATACTTTTATTGTAATAAATAAAATGCTTTTACAAAATATATTATATGAAAGGGCAGAAAGAAGTATTTACAAATGTTAAAAGACACCCTTATAAATATTAAATACTGTATTTAATATTAATGTTAATTATTAAATACTGTAATTATACAACATAACCTAACAAAAACCTTAGTGTATTTAGAAAATAAAAGCAAAGGATATATGATTAAGTGGAGACTAAAGAAAAATATCCTAATAATAAGGCTGAATAGCAAATCACAGAAATTATTAATAGCCATGCAAAAGAGAATGATGATAATGAAAGAACATACTAAAATACTTGGGATCCAGCTACAGCAGATTTCAAATACCTCTGGAAAGACACTAATAAAATAGAAAAATAATCAATGAAATGTCCATGCAATTAAGAACAACAGAAAATTAGCAAATTAAAAAATCTCCCAAAAATCATAAAAGAAAAAATCTTGAAAATTCCTGGAAAATAGGGTAAGTGTGGAGGGAATATATGAATGACAAAACCAAGAGCTAATCTTTTAAATGGAAACCTTAAGTATTCAAAGTACCAAATATGTTCTCTTCTTAATACTGGCCAGAAAAAAAGAGCATTCAATATTGTACCACTGAAAAAGTGATATGTTCATTGTCATAGCACTAGACATAAGGTGAAGGTTCTGCTTGTACCCTAAGTTTGATCAATGAACCCAAAGTCAAAGTTTATACCAATTTAGTTCAATTCAACTGTATAGACATTTATCAAGCTTCTTGTACTTACTGTATCACTGTGTGAATTGCACATTAGGGAAGTTAACTAAATGTAGAAAAAACGCAAGGTAATTGGTTAACTAAATATAGAGAAAAGCAAGATGAGTACAAATAAACTTCACCAATGAACAGTATGTTTGAAATATAGAAGTATATAGAAAATATAGAAAAATTTCGAAATTTGATTTGAAAGCTTTACTTTGGGAATCGCTCATGTTCTTGCTGTCTAAACCTTGCCATCTTACCATCGTGACCCCTATAATCTAAATATTATATTTCCCCTTACAGTTAAATAGTATACTCCCCTTGTGTCACATCTTTTTTTCATAAATCACAATTTTGCTTGTAAAAATTGTTGCTTTATTCTAAATGATTATCATATCACATGAATATATATATGGAAATGTTTTCACTTGTATATGCATAGATAACTTATTTTTCATTTCTATGCCTTTATAAATTTTTTTTGTGTGTGATGCATCATGGTAATTTTCTTATCTTCCTCATCTCCAAAACAGTGAATCGGACAGCTTTATTGCTACTGTGTTCTTTGGGACTTGCCTGTTTAAGATATTTAGCATATTACAGAGGTAAGGAACTAAACAATACCCTAATGGCCTATAAGAGTGAATCTACTTTTCACAATAACTAAATCAGTACCAGGGAGTAACTTGAATACTAGAAACAAAAGACCATAAAGACCTGTATGTGAAAAACATATTTTTTAACATTATTGCTACCACTTGCCTAGTTATTTATTTTAGTTTTCAACACTGATTTACAAATAAAATATAGTATAAAACAAATTATAATTTACTTTTTTTCCCCTAATTTCTGGTTTCTAGTACCCTTAAAATAATAGAAATCAAGATTTTCAGAAAAAAACTTTTTGACATAGTTTATAGGATTACTATGAAGGATGGTGCCACTGGTGTTTATTCTATTTTTTTGTTTTTTAATATAAACTTTGTTTATTTTTCATTTCTTAACATTCACTTGCACAAGAATTTGAATTTAAAATTTTCTCCCCATCTCTCCCCATCCTCCACCCCAGGACAACATGCACCCAATATACCCTTTCCTTCAGTCTGTCCTCCTTTCTATTACTCACCCTTCTTCCATCTCCTTTCCCCTCTATTTTCCTGTAGGGCAAAATAGATTTCAATATTCCATTGCCTGTATAGCTTAATTTCCAGTTGCATGCTAAAACAATTTTTAACATTCATTCTTATAACTTTGAATTCCATATTCTCTCCCTCCCTCCCCACCCACTCTCATTGAGATAGCAAGCAATTTAATATCGGTCATACAAATGTAACAACATAGAGCACTTCCATAATACTTATGTTGTAAAAGACTAACCAAATTCTATCCTGCCCTTCATTTATTCCATTTTCTCCCTTAATCTGCTGTCCCACAATAGTGTTTTCTTCTAATTATCCCTTTCGCCAGTTTTCTGTCCCTTCTGTTATCTTCCCTCTCCTATCTTCTTACCCTTTGCCTTCCTGCAGGGTAAAATAGATTTCCATATGCAGTTGAGTGTGTGCTATTCCCTCCTTAAGCCAAATCCCATGAGAGTGAGGCTCAATTATTTCCTTTCATCTCTCCCCTATTCCCCTCCATTTCAAAAGCTCTTTCTTCCCTCTTTTATGTGAGATGACTTGCTATATTCTACCTCTCCCTTTCTCTTACTCCTAGTACATTCCATTCAACAGTAAATTCATTTTTTCCATATTCTTCTTTCATATTCAACTCACCCTGTGCCCTCTGTATGTGTGTGTGTGTGTCTATATAGATGCATATATATAGACACACATATGTATACATACATACACTGATGTACATATACATAACTACACATATATGACATACACATACATATATACTTATGCGTACTTACATATATATATATATATATATATATATATATATATATTCCCTCTAAATACCCTAATACTGAAAAAGATCTCATGAGCTACAAATTACATCTTTCCTTGTAGGAATGTAAATAGTTCAACTTCAATGAGTTTCTTTCCTTTATACCTTTTCATGTTTCTCTTGATTCTTGTATTTGAAAGTCAGATTTTCTTTTCAGCTCTGATCTTTTCAACAAGAAGGTTTGGAAGTCCTCTATTTCATTGAAATTTCATGTTTTTCCCCTGAAGTATTATACTCAGTTTTGCTAGGTAGGTGATCCTTGGTTTTAATCCTTTGACCTCCACAATATCATATTCCATGCCTTTTGATCTCTTAGTGTACAACCTGCTAAATACTGTGTTATCCTGATTGTTTTTCCACAATACTTGAATTGTTTCTTTCTGCTTACTTGTAATGTTTTCTCCTTGACCTGGGAACTCTGGAATTTGGCTACAATATTCCTAGAAGGTTTCCTTTTGGGGTCACTTTCAGGAGATAATCAATGAATTCTTTCAATTTCTATTTTATCCTCTGGTGCTAGAATATTAGGGCAGTTTTCCTTAAAAATTTCTTGGGAGATGATATCGAGGCTCTTTTATTGATCATCATTTTCAGATAGACCAATAATTTTCAGCTGTCTCTCCTGGATTTATTTTCCAGGTCACTTGCTTATCCAATGTGATATTTCATATTATCTTCTATATTTTCATTCTTTTGGTTTTGTTTCATTTCTTGGTTTATCATAAAGTCATTAGCCTCCATCTGCTCCATTCTAATTTAAAAAAAAAACAAAAACGTTTTCTTCAGTGAACTTTTGAACCTCCTTTTCCATGTGGCCAATTCTGATTTTTAAAGAATTCTTCTCCTCATTGGCCCTTTTGACCTCTTTTGCCATTTAGGTTGGTTTATTTTTGAAGATGTTATTTTCTTCAGCATTTTTTTGGGTCTCTTTTAGCAGGCTGTTGACTTGCTTTTCATGATTTTCTTGCATTGCTCTCATTTCTCTTCCAAGTTGTTCCTCCATTTCTCTTACTTAATTTTCAAAATTCTTTTTCAGTTCTTCCATGACCTGAGACAATTGTGTGTGTGTGTGTGTGTGTGTGTGTGTGTGTTTTTGAGATTTTGGATATAAAAGCCTTGACTTTGATTTCTTCCTCTTATGATATGCTTTGTTCTTCCTCATCTGAAAGAATGGAAGAAAATACCTTTTCAGTAAGAAAGTAACCTCCTATAGTCTTATTTTTTCCCCTGTTTTGGACATTTTCCCACCCACTTACTTGAATTTTGACCCTTGGTCCAACGGTGGGTATACTCTAGGGAACTGTAAGTTCTCAGTTCCTCCAAGGTGACACAATCAAGAGAGAGGAGTTTACTCCTCTCCTGGCCTGTCCTCTACCCTGTAAGCCACCACAAGCCCTCTTTTCTGCCTTGGATCTGTGAGTAGGATTCCCTCTCCTCAATCACCACCAGCTCCACCATGCCAGTTATCTTCCTCACCCCAGGACTATTACTCAGAACTGAGACTCAGACTGGTAGTTTTATTACCCCAGGGTCTTTAAACAAAGAGTTCCAAAAGTGAACGCTGCTGCCACCTCCATAGTGGCTGCCACCACCCTGGAGTTGGGGTAGGGCCAGATGGCACTCCCCACTCACCAAGATGAAAGAGCTTTCTAACTGACCTTTGAAACTGTCTTTGGCATTTGTGGGTTGAGAAATCTGGGAACTGCTGCACTCTGAGGCCTGCTCCAGTCCTGTCCATGCTGTGCTGTGAGCCAAGTCTCATGTGGACTGTCCTGTGCTCCAAGTCCAGTGTGATAGACCTTTCCTGTTGACCTTCCAGGCTGTCTTGGGCTGGAAATCTCTTTTACTCTGTCATGTTGTGACTTTTGCTGCTTTAGAATTTGTTTAGAGATATTTTTACAGGTATTTTATGGGTTTTAGGGGGAGAACTAGAGCCATTTAGTTCTACTCCACCATCTTCGTTCTGTCTCCCATTGGTGTTTATTCTTGTGCAAAGAGTTTTTATTGGATACACATGCTTGGCCTACCCATCAAAATCTGATGAAGAGCAACCTTAATAGATTATTTATTCACCTCAGGGCTCCTAAACTCATATTAAAGCATCTGCTACTCCTGCCTAACAAAGCCACAGCCCCTTTACTCCAAAGAAATACCCAGTAACTAGTAAGTCAATGAGCATTTGTTAAATTATTACTATATGCCAGGTACTGTACTATGAGCTGATGATACAAAGAAGGAAAAAAGAAAGACCTAAACAGCTTATCCAACTATTCTGGAGAGCAATTTGAAACTATGTTCAAAGGGCTACAAAAATGTGCATACCCTTCAAACCAGTAATACCACTTCTAGGACTGTATGCCAAAGAGGTCATAATAATGGGAAAATGATCCACATGTGCAAAAGTATTTACAGCAGCTCTTTCATGGTGGCCAAGAACTGTAAATCAAGGGAATGCCCATCAGTTGGGGAATGACTGAACAAGTTGGAATATATGAATATAACGGAATACTATTGTGCAATTAGAAGTAAGGAATAAGCAGACTCCTGTAAAACTCATAAGACACATATGAACTGATGTTCAGTGAAGTGAACAGAACCAGGAGAACATTGTACACAGTACCTTGTACACAGTACACCATGACACTCTGTGATGACTGATTTTCATATTCTTATATGAAGTAATGCAAGGACCTAAAACAATTGCAAAGGACTCATGCTAGAAAATGCCATCCACATCCAGAGAAAGAACTGTGGAGGCAGAATGCAGAGTGAAATAGACTATTTTCTCTTTTGTTTTGTTTTTCTCCTTCTCATGGTTTCTTCCTTTTTTTTCCAATTCTTCTATACAACAGGACTAATATGAAAGTGTGTTTAATAGGAATGTATGGGTGGAGCCTGTATTAGACTGCATGCTGTCTTAGGGAAGGAAGGGGGGAAAATTTAAAATTTATGGAAGTGAATATTGAAAGTGAAAAACAAATACATAAATTAATTGATTGAAAAAAAAGAAAGCCCCAGTCCCACAGAAGCTCATAGTCGAAGATGGACAATGTATAAACAATTATACAAAAATGAACTATGTACTAATTGGGAATTAGTTTAGGAAACTAAATTTCATAAATAGGAAACTATTGTTTGTCCTTCATTCTTGAAGAGGACCATGACATTGGGGAGGTGATCCATGACATGCAAGTGAGTTGAATTTAAGTGGAAAAGGGCTGTGCAATGTCACTAGCTTCACTTTCTCCTCCAGAGCCCTCTGGGTCCAGGGACCAGATATAGATCAAGATACCTGGAGATGGTTCAGGATACAGTGGGGGATGAACTTGGCCTTTTCAAGTTAAGGACTTTAACAGGTCTCAGTTTGACTGAGGCAAAGCCCATTCAATGGTTAAGGCCTAATAAGAAATGAGGCAGAGAATGGCCTCTTTACCTAGCTAAAAAGAATGATAAGGGAGGGGAAGATTGACCAAAACAAAAACAATCAGTATTTACATCAATTCTGAGCCAATCAGGGCCCAAAAATGACCAAGTAGGGCTAGACCTGGGTCCTGTTGTTGGTCAATCAATGAGAGCCAGAGTGATATAGGAAATAATCAACAGAGAGAAATTATTAGAATTAAGAGAAATTGGGAAAGGCCTCCTGTAGGTGGGTCCTTGAAGGAAGCTAGGAGGCAGAGATGCTGAGGGAGAGAATTCTAGGTGTGGGGGACAGCCAGTAGAAATACCCAGAGTAAGGATAGCATCTTGTAAGAGAAATAGCAAGGAGTGTAGTATTCCTGGAACTATGATTATATGATGAGGTGTAAGGTGTAAGAAAACTGCAAAGGTGCAGATGGAGCTAGGTTATGAGGAGCTTCAAATCCAAACAAATGGTTTTGTATTTTACTAGAGGTCTTAATACCCACTGGAGTTTCTTAAGTAAAGGGGTATATCACCCTTAAAAAGTAAAGATGAGAATGAATCACTTGACTATGAGCTAACTCTTCATAATAGTATTACTATCAACTATTATGTAGGATTTTAGTGTATCTGTTTTGGGTTATCTTGAGATACAGAGAAAAGTTACCATTGCACCCAGGATTGGGGAAGTCCAACCAAAAGAACCTATCCTAGATCAGTGAATATTCAAAGAATTGCTTTGAGGTCTCCCTCACTGAATTAGAACAATACTGTTCTCTACTTCTTATCTTCTTACTTCTCTGACTCTTCATTTTCAAGATCCTTTGCTTCATCACCATCTATCTCCATCTCCTAAACATGGAGCTCTATCCTGGATCTTCTTACCTTCTCTTTATATTTCCTTGGTGATCTTTTCTCATAAGTTCAATTATCACCTATATACAGGTAACTATCATATCTCTTTGTTCATCACCAATCTCTTTTCTGAACCCAAGTCCTTCATTCTCAGAGGTATCTTCAATTAAATGTCACCTTGGTACATCAAAAGTAAACTGGTTTTTCCACTCAAGCTTTCCCTTCTTCCAGTTTCCTTATTTCTGTTTAGGCCACCACTATTTCTACCAAACTCTGTGTTTCCAACTTCAAATTCTTGTGTTTTTCTCACTGTTTATACCAATTTAGTTGCCATGTCTTACTGATTCTATTTCCACAGCATCTTTTGTACCCATATTTGGTAAACCTTCCCTATAAAACTTGTGGGAAGACATAGACAAGGTCCCTCAAAGACAAACAGACATAGAAGGATTATAATCTGCATAAGTGGAGAGAGTACCCACGGTGATGAGATATGAGTGCCATTGTCATGTTGTTCAGCCATTTTGCAGTCATGTCAGACTCTTTGCAATTCCATTTGGGGTTTTCTTGGTAAAGGTACTGAAATATTTTGCATTTCTTTCTCCAATACATTTTACAGATGAGGAAACTGAGACAAACAGGATTAAATGCCTTGTCCAGGGTCACAGAGTCAATAAGTGTCTGGGTCCAGATTTGAACTCAGGAGATGAGTCTTTCAGACTCTAGACCCAGCACTCTATCCACTCTGACATCTAGCTGCCCTTCATTATAATATTGGAGCACACAAATTTCATTTGAGGGTAATTCTCATGTTCCGGCCCATCAATTTAATTGACACTCAAACAGGGATCACTTTTTGTGAAAACTAATTGTGCATGACACCAAGCACTAAACTGATCATTACTTGAAACATTTTAAATTCTTGCCAGAGAAACAAAATGATATAAATGTTATCTTTCCACCTTAATCCCAAGATGTTGAATCCATAGAACCTTACATCTATGTTTAAATTTAAGTAATGAAAAAGGTAGTCTCTAAGATACTGCCTCCTGTTAAATTATCACCACTGGAAGGTTTATTTAGTGTAATTACAGTATTTCAGAGATTAAGGAGTTTCTTGGAACAAAATTAACCATGTATCACCACTTTATTTTTTATTTCCCATGACTGTCCAAATAGCTCTTCTGTGATGTGAAGAGCAATGAATGAACGAATATACATTCACATTAAGCAGTTTAGAAGTGTGAAGTATTTTTAAGACGTCCCAAAACTCAGCTTTCATTTCAAAGCGATTTTGTGCTTTATAGTTGCCTATGACCATTTCTCATGCTTTATAGAAAATTAATTAAAACAAAAAATGGTTTAACTAGAAACAATACTCAATCAAACACAGTTTTTCAATCCTCTCTTCCTGTTATGCTTCTTCTGTCTGCTCCCATTCATGTTACTGTCCTAGGGATGTGTGAATTGATAAGAATTTCCTACATCCCTCGTCTTCAACACCTAACATGCTATCCATCCCCTTACCCTATCTGCATTTTTCATTGGGAACCATCAGTGCTATCTTTGATTTTGGAAAAGGCATTGTCTTGTGACTTCCCTTACACTCTTGACTTCATCTTCTTGTGCCCAAAGTGCCAATCTCCTACATGACATAAGCTCTCCTCTATTGTATTGAAAAATCCTTTGAGGGCAGTGCCTCCTCTCTGTATGCTTGTCTCTCTGTCTCTGTCTCTGTCTCTGTCTCTGTCTCTGTCTCTCTCTGTCTCTCTCTCTCTCTGTCTCTACCTCTCTGATTCTTTATCCCCAGAACTTAGCACAATGGCTGGAAAATAGAAAATGTCTAAGATGTGCTTTCTCATGCATTCGTACGTTATCTCATTATTTCATTCACTTTCATCTCTGGTATGTAAGGAATGATTAAAAAAAGAGAACTTAATTGATACCCTACTACTTATTTGGATATTCCTTTTCTGGTTTTGTTTCTTAATTTCCAAGATTTAGCTGCCTTCTCATGCTGCTGTTTCTCCTAATGCCCGAAGTCTTCTTATCCTGGGATATCTCTTATGACTCCAGCCTCCTCCTCCAATTGGTAAGTTCCTTCTGGGGCTTCCATTTTGCAAAATAGCCTGGTGAAGTCAGGCTTCACTCCTCTCTCTCTTGTGTTCTGCCTCTCTCAGAGGACTGAGCCTCCATGGCCTAGGCCAGGTACCTCCTTCAACCCCTTTCCAAATTCTGTTGATGTTTTCCTAACATTAGAATAAGCTACTTGAGAGAGAGGCTTGGCTTTCTTTTTGCTTGTATTTTTATCCCCAGAGCGTAGCACAACTCCTGACACAGAGTAGCAATTGCGATGCTTGTTTGTCTTCATTATCCAGAATAAATAAATAAATTAGTAGTTCTCATTTATATCCTCAGAAGGTTCAAGCCAATGTTCTTCTCTAATTTTTTTTTACAGGTGACTGCAGCTAATTTTTACATTTCACAAGAAGACCATAATAAGTACAATAATAAGTTCAGATTGTCATATCCCCTTTTTGGGACTACTTTGCAAACTCACACTCAAACTGGCAGGTCGAATTCCTGTAGTGGTCTGGTCACTCTCAGGTTTCTAGGGTGTAATCCCTTAAGAGTTGTGCTCATGAACCACTATGTTTCCCATGAACAATTATTCAGTCAAACTTCATTTTCTTTTAGAAAAGGAATTTTCTAAAATTTGTCCTAAACTGTTCTGCTCAATGTCAGTTTCCAGATTCACGTAACTCATGGAAAGCAATGTGTCTTTGCAGCCTCATCTACATTCCCTGCTCTGGACCTCTTGAAATCCTACTGACTTCTCGTCCCTAATCCAGCTAACTTATATCTGTAACTATATAAACATACTTTTATATTCACTGACACTTTGGGATGATTTGTTTTAAAAAGAAAGTAAATCCCCTGTCAGAAATAAATTTCGAAAAACTTGCCTGCTAGCCAAAGTGGGTTCTTTTATGTGCCATGACACTACTTAAGTGAAAGTTTATGGAATCACACACTTTTAGCAATGGAAGAGACCTTAGAGGCCATATTTTTTCATTCTGCAGATGAGGAAACTGATTCTGAATGATGTTAAGTTCCTTGCCCCAAGCCACACAGCTAAAAAAGTGATGGAGCTGGGACTCACACGCAGGATTTTTGACTCCCTGAGCAATGTATTTCCCATCAGACAAGGCTGCAGCATTGGACTTTGAAAGGTAAAGTTGTGAATAGTGTCACTTTGGCAAGTACTTGTTACAGCCTCCATCTAGAAGATTGAATTATCTCGACAAAGTGTAAAAGTTAACTCTACAGTCTTTTCGACATCCAGATACATAATCTCATGTCTGCTCAGGACTTTTTTTAATTTGAAGAGTAGTTAATCTGTTTTATGGCAAATACTGGCTATGTTTTATTGTCCACTGCCAGAAACAAGATGCAACAATCTGATAAGAAGATAAATAATTGCCAAGCATCTGGATCATAGTATATAATTATTTTTTCCCTTCAAAGTCTAATAAGAAGCCATTAAAATGCACGAAATATGCAGCATCCTTCCAGGAAATATATAACATTACTTAATTAGCTGTATTTTGTGATCAGAATATTTTTCACAAACACAGTCATTAGAAAAACACCTGATTTTGATTTTTTTCTGCCCTTTATTGGATTAATTTGGAACTTCACCATTTTGGATGATAATGGAGCAAGAAGGTGAGTATGATGACCATCCTATTACCAAAATTCACATCATCATGGCTACTTTAATACAATGTAGCAAACTTTCTCTTTTTTAAAGTATCATTTACACAATGTTGTGGGTCAGGTAGATTATCAGGCTAGGAGTCATAAAGACTAATTTTCCTGAGTTCAAATCTGATCTCAGACAACTTACATGCTGTATGACCCTGGGCAAGTGTTTGCCTCAGTTTTTTATTCTAAAAAATGAGCTTGAGAAGAAAATGACCAATCACTCCAGTGTCTCCACCAAGAAAACCGTAAATGGGGTCATGAGGAGCTGGGTATGGCTGAAACAATTAAACAACGGCAACATGATGCTTTAAGATTAGCAATCACTTTGTAAATGTTACCTCATTTTACTCTGGTGCTATTATAATCCTCATTTTCCAGATGAGGAAACTCAAGGAGAGAGAACTTAAGTGTCTTTCTCTTGGTCACACAGTTAAACCATTTCTGAAGCTGAATTTCACCCTGGTCTTCCCAACTCCAGGTTTAGCACTTTACCCACTTCCCCACTTAACTGCATCTTCTATGTCCTAGACATGATGAGAGGTCTAGGATACGAAGAAAAAAAATAAAAATCCTTTTCCTTAAGTTGATTACATGTTACAAGATGGCCATAACTAGTACAGTAATAAGGCAGATTGTCATGCCCTCTTTCTGGAGATGCTTTTCGAACTCACACTCACACTGGCTATTCATTCTCATCTTTCTAGGGTGTAATCCCTTAGGAGCTGTGCTCATGAACCACTATATTTCCCATAAACAATTACTCAGCCAAGCTTCATTTTCTTTTAGAAAAAGGATTTTCAAAAAACTTGTGGTAAGAATGGTTGGTACAAATCCCCACCCCCACACACACATACACACACATACATACACACACAATGCTAACGGGGAGAGTTGACTTGAAGTATAGTGGGTGTCATATATATAAAACATATGTGGCAAAAGGATGCTTGTCATTATTGATCCTGGAAGTTTTTTGGATACTCCATGAAGTGCCCATGAAGTTCCCCTGAGACAGTTCACTTCTGTGCTCTGAGAATTGGTACTCTTCTATACTATAAATGGGATGCTTTTGAAGTTGCTACTGTCTTTCTATAGTCAGCTAATGCTGTTTCCAGTGCTCTAAGTCATCACCACTCAGCTAGCCACCACTACCGTCTCCAGCCACCAAAGTTTTAATGGGACAGTTAGGTCTCCCAGACTCACAAAACTGTGCTTATAAGGATCCCATTCTAAATAATTACCAATGTTAATATAGCACTTACTATTAACCAGGCAATATACTAAGTCCTTTACATATTTTATAGCATTTGATCCTTACAGCAACCCTGGAAGTTAGGTGCTATTTTATCTTCATTTTACATTTGAGAAAACTGGGGCCAACAGAGGTTAACTATCTTGCCCAAGGTCACATAGCTTTTACCATTTGCCTAAGATCAGGAAAAAACAGAGAGATGCAGTCAACCTCATGCTCACAGATTCCAGAGCAAGTTGGGTGACCCTCTCCCTCCCTACTTTTAGGACCAGTTTGAAGTAGTCTTGCCTCAAAGAAAAGGGAGAGGGAATAAGCATTTATAAAGTAACTATTCTGTGCCAGTCATATTCTAAATGGCAAATAGAATGTCATTTAGTCCTCACATAAACCCTGTGAGGTAGGTGCTATTGTTATCCCTATTTTTCAGCCAAGGAAACTGAGGCAAAGAGGAGGTAAATGACTTACTCAGTGTCATACAGTGATCCTCAAACCAAGACATTATTAACTGTCTGAGGCTGGATTATGAACTCAGGTTTTACTGATGCAAGTCTAGAGTTCCATCTACTGCACCACTGAACTACCTGAAAGAGAGAGGAATAGAGAGGAAGGGTGACCCTTTTATATTCACTCAGGTTTACTCTAGCAACAAGAATCATCAGATTTTTGGGTTGCCTAGGTCAATTAGAAGGTTTTTCGTCATTGAATAGTACCAGCCCCTTAGTCATGCATAGTCAAAAACAGGTTCATCTTGAATTTCAACATTATTACTTGGACCAAAACCAGACAGGGAATAACTGAAAATGCTTCAGATACTACCCATCACCTGCTACCCACCTCTGCTATATGTATATCCTCTTCTATTGTAAGCACAAAGTAAAGCAAAAAGGCAAAGGAACACTGAAACAAATGGAGGGGTTGGGGAAAGCTTCGTGAAGGAGATGGTAGGTAAAGCCTCTTGGTCAGCTATGAATAGGTTGGACTAGTTGATCTTTGAGGGCCTTTGAACTGAGATTGTGAATTTCTATGAGCAGAGTTTTGAACAAAGATAAGCATTCTGAGAGGTAGAGATAACAACTTATGCTAGACAATGACCCCTTGTAATAGAATGGAGTGTAAGCAAAAAAAAAGAAAGACATCAGTTCTTAGACCACACCAAAAACTACAGCTCAGGGGCACTTTGTGAGCATTTCATAAAGGGATAAAATTCTGAGGCCAGGAGTGACAGGCATTTCTTTTGCCCTTTGCCCATGTATTCTGTATATGCATCTCACTTTCTATTCTCCCCATAAACATTGTGTGTATATGTGTGTGGAGGGGGAAGGAGGCATGATCCTCAAGGTTTGGGGAAAACGTTTTATATCAAATATTCTTAATAGAGCTCCTAGAAAATTTCTCTTAGCTCAGTGCAATTTCAGTACTGTCCCTCATGCCTGGAATGCTTCCTTCTCTTTTCTCTGCCTCCTGGCTTACTGGCTACCTTCAAATCCTAGCCAAAATATTACCTTCTACATGAAATTTTTTTCTGGTCTCTTAATTCTAGTACCTTATCTTATTTCTCATTTTTCCTGCTTATTGATCCTTTGTTCTTAGCTTTTTGCTTGTCTTCTCCTGAATTAGATTGTCTATTCCTTAAAGGGTATGAATATCTGTTGTTTTTCTTTGTATCCCAATCATTTAGCACAGTGTCTGATTCATAGTAGATTCAGTTCAAATGGAACAAATGTTTATTAAACATTTACTTTGGGCCAGTCACTGTACTAAGCAATGTAATACAAATAAAAAATACTCTGCCCTTATAAAGTTTAGAATATAATTGAGAAAGAAAACACACAAAAAGAATTGGAAAAGGAGGAGGGAAAAAGTGAATACAGGCATGGAGAGTTGTCATTCCATTGTACTTAATAAATGCTTATTGACTTACTGATTGATATGAGGGAAGGTTGCATCCCTTGCTAAAATCCTGTATTATACCTGTCATCCACTGCCCCTGTTCCTACTTATGTGCTGTTAAGAGAACTGTGGGAAGTCATACTATTGAGCTGAATACTCATTTATGTTATCAAATATTAAGTGATTCCTCACTTCAGTGTGGCAGTTTCCTATCCAACTCCCAGAGACTCCAATTCAAGTTTTCAAGCTCCCTCTCCACTCCCTCCTCTTCAGTTCTCTATGTGTTGTGTGTGTGTGTGTGTGTGTGTGGTGTATGTGTGTGTGTGTGTGTGATACCATTTTCTCCTACTTCTCATCCTATCTGTTTCATTTTTCTTTTTCAGTCTCTTTGATGACTTTATTATCTGTTTCACACATTCCCTAAATTTGGGAGTTGCGGTCTCCATTATGAACTCTCTTCTCTTTTTCTACTCTGTCTCTCTCTTTCTCTCAGTCTCCGTCTCTCTGTGGAGTCATAAATTCTTGTGGATATAATTAAAATCTCTAGGCAGATGAGTAAAAAATGTTTATATCCAGCCTGTATGTGTCTCTCTTGAGCTCCAGTCCCATATCACCAACTGCCTATGAAATTGAATGTCCCAGAACCATCTCAAAATCAATATGTTTAAAACACAACTCATCTTTCCCTCATAATCCTTCCATTAGCTGAATTTCTCTATTTTAGTAGAGGGCACCACCATCTTCCCAGTCTCTGAGGTGTGTAACTTTAATGTTGTTCCCAATTGCTTTCCCTTCTTCACTACATATATCTAACTAATTAACCAATTCATTTCTTCTAACTTTTTATTTTACACATTTGACTCTTAATTTTTACTTGAAAAGTCATCATTTTATTTCATGCCTTCATCACTTCTCATCTGGATTACATAGATGATCTCCTAATTGACAATTCTACTTCAATTATTTCTTCTCTTCAATTCATTTTCCATATAACTCTGAAAGTTATTTTATTTAAGTGATGACCTTACCATGCCTCCCTCCAGTTCAAAAAATTAATATGGCTCAACATTTTTCTTAGGATAAAATAGAAACTCTTTTTGGATTTTAAAGCCCTTCATGACTTAGCCCTAGTTTATCATTCCAAACTAATTATTCATTGCACTTCTTCCAATACTATGATCCAGGTAACTGGTATTCTCTCACACATGGCATTCCATCTCCATTCTCATTAGTTTTGGATTGGTGGACTTTGATGCCTAGAATTCACTTCTTTTTCACCACTACCACAGAGAATATTTTGCTTCTGTCAAGATGAATTCAAGAACCACTTCTTACATGGAGCATTTTCTACCTCCCCTTCCAGACCGCTAATGCTCTCCCTTCCCAAACTATCTTGCATTTAAATAACACATATTTAATTTGTATTTATTTTGTATCAATAATACATATGTGTAACACCCACATACAATAGTATATAATAGTTCATGCATAATAATATGTGTGTAGATTGATTTCCAGGTCTCTCTGAAGATCACACCACCTTAAAAGCATCAAAAATTTCCATATCCTCAGAAGCAACACTGAAAAAAGCAGTATGGAAAAAAATATGAAGTTTGAAACAGTTCCTCTCCACCCCCTATGCTGGAAGCAGAGCTCAACATTAACAGAGAGTTCAAAATCAAGAAATACGGTGGGAAAATGAGAAAAAAAAACAAAGAAATCTTCTGACTGTAAAAACTACTGTGATGAAGACCAAGACACAAAGTCAGAGGAAGACAATGAAGTACAAAGAGGGGTAAGCAAAGCCTTAAAATGTGTGAATAGAAAATAAGCCCAGTAAGAATTCCTGGAAGAGTTAAAATGATTTTCGGCATCAAATAAGAGTGATGAAGAAAAAAATTAAGTAAATAAATGTCAAGAAAGGAAGACAATTATGAAAAGACAACAAATAGTTTCATAAAACAGGCTCAAAAATACTAACAAGAATAACAACTTAAAAAAACCACCCTTTTCCAAATGTAAAAAGATACAAAAGCTCACTGAAGAATCTAATTTTTTTAAGTTTGGAATTAAGCAATTGGAAGCTAATTACTCTATGAAATGTCAAGAAATAAAAATAATGAAAAAATAGAAGAAATATGAAATATCTAATCAGAATAAAACAACTAACCTGGAAAATAGATTAAGGAGAGATAGCTTGAGAATTATTGAACTACCTGATAGCCATAGTCAAATAAAAACATAATATTCTGAGAAGTTTTAAAGAAAATTACCATGAAATCTTAGATCCAGATTGTAAAATAGAAATGGAAGGAATCCACTGCTCATCACCTGAAAGTGATACCCAAATAAAAACTCTCAGGAATACTAGAGTCAAATTCCTGAGTTACCAGGTCACAGAGAAAATACTTTAGGCACCAGAAATAAAACATTCAAACACAGTGGAGCCAAAGTCAGGCTTATATAAAATTTAGTGGTTACCACAAGTGGATCACTTGAAATATGATATTCTAGAAGACAAGAAAAACTGAGATTGCAATGAAGAATAACCTACCCAGCAATATTTAGTACACTCTACCAGAGGAGGAAAAATGGATATTTAATGAACTAGAGGACTTTGAAATATTCCTGATGAAAAGACCAGAGCTGAGTGAAAAATCTGACTTTCAAATACAAGAATCAAGAGAAGTATGAAAATGCAAACATGAAAGAGAAGTCATAAGGGACTCAATAAGGTTCAACTGTTTACCTTTCTACATGGGAAGAGGATACATGTATCTTCTAAGAATGTTATCATTATTAAGGCAGTTAGATAAAAGAGCAGGAGTGAGTTGATTATGTTGGGATAAGGTACAAAAAATGGATTGGTGAGAAAGAGGGATGTCCTAGGAAGAAAGGAAAGGGAGAAGAAGGATGGGGAAAATTATCTCATATGAAAGAAGCACAAAAGGAAGAACTTTTATAGTGGAAGGGGAAATGGTGGAAGTGGGTAGGCAAAATTTGAACCTCATTCATATTTGTATTGATTCAAGAATGGAAAAAAATACACACACATACGTAATGAATTGATAATATGTTTATATTATTCAATAGGGAAATATGAACAGGAAAGGTAAAATAAAGGGGGAAGGGTGATAAAAAGGAGGACAGATAAAAGAAAGTGGTGAGAAACAAAATAGATATTAAAGGAATGAGCATAAAAAGAGAAAAAAGAGATGGATAATTTTTAGAAAATAAGATGGAAGAAAATGCAGTTGATAATCATAAGTTTAAATGAGAATAGGATGAAATTAGCCACAAAATACAAGTAGATAGAATCATGGGTTAGAAACCAGAATCCAATACTATGTTGTTTATAAGAAACACACTTGACACAGAGACACATATGGAGTTAAAATAAGGGACTGGCAAGAGAATCTATTATGTTTCAGGTGAAGTAAACAACATTCCACATGGGTAGGTGAAGTCAATATAATTAAAATGAGAATTCTAAGTTAATTTGCTTATTCAGTGCCCACCAATTAAACAACTAAAAAACTATTACATAGAACTAGAAAAAGTAATATTTGAAAAATAATTCATCTGGAAGAATGAAAGGTAAAAAAAAATCAAGAGAATCATTAAAAAAATGTGAATGAAGGCAGCCTTGCAGTACAAAATTTCAAACTATATGTCAAAGGAATAATCATGAAAACAATCTGGTACTGGCTAAGCTAAAGAGTGGTGGATGAGTGGAATAGATTAGTTACACAAAGTAAAATAGTAAAAAACCATAGTACCTTATTACTTGATAAACCAGAAGATCCAAGTTTCCAGTGTAAGATCTCACCACTTGACAAAAATTACTGGGAAAATTGGGCACAGTTTCACAGAAACTTGGCATAGACTACCCACTCACACCATATAACAAGGTCAAAATGTATAAGAGATTTAGACATAAAGTATCACAAGTAAATTAGGAGATCATGGAAAAATATACCTATGAGATCTATGATGAAGGGAAAAGTTTATGACCAAACAAGAGACAGAAAATATCAAAGGAAGTTATATGGATAATTTTGGTCACAGAAAATTAAAAAAAAAAAAATTTGCAGAAACAAAAGTAATACAGTCAAAATTAGAAGGAAAACTGGAACTTGGGGAAAAAATCAGTAAGGATTAAAACTATCAAATAGTCATATGAAAAATGCTCTAAACAAGAACTGATTATAAAAATTCAAATTAAAACAACTCTGAGATGCACATCATACCTACAGATTGATTACTGTGTCTGAAAAGGAAAATGACAAATGTTGGAAGCAATGTGGAAAAACGAACACTAATGCACTGTGGGTGAAGTTGTAAATTAGTCCAACCATTCTAAAAAAGAATTTGGAGCTATGCCCAAAGTGTTAAAAAAAATTTGCACACACTTTTTGACCAATCAATACCTATACTAGGACTGTATCTCAGAGAAATCAAAGGGAAAATAACCTCTGTACAAAAATGTTCATAGCAGCTCTTGTGACAGGGAATTGGAAATCAAAGTAATACTCATCAATTAGGGAATGACTTTATAAATTGTGGTATATGATTATGATGACATACTCTTTTGCCATAAGAAATGAAGAGCAGGATGATTTTAGAAAGTTTTGGGAAGACTAGTGTAAACTCATGCAAGTTGAAGCAGAACCAGAGCACTGAACACAGGAACAGCAATATTGTATGGAAGATCACCTATGAAAAATTTAGCTACTTTGGTTGACAATGATCCAAGAAAATTTCAAAGTATTCATAATAAAAATGCTACCCATGTCCAGAGAGAGACTTGAAGAATTCTGAATGCAGATTGAAACATACTATGAAAGTTCTCTCTCTGGTGTTTTTTTTTTTTTTTAACATGACTAATATGGAAATATATTCTGCATGACTTCACACTTAATGGTAAGGAAAATAGGATCTTTTTCTGTTTTAATTTTAGTATAATCAAGAACTATAATGCCTTTATTTGAATGTGATTGGGGAGGATTTTTCCCACCCATTAATGGTGCTGCCCATTGTGGGAAACTTGATTAGGGGAGTTGATTTGTAGGAGGGTCACAAGTACCTTTTGTTTTTTTCTGTTAAGGCATTGGGTCAGAGGGTTATGCCCTCTGGCTCTAAAAAGTGTATAAATACTCTTAGGATGAGGTTTTACTTTGGGGCTTAGTTTTTGGAAGAAGATTTTTTTCTTTTTTTTAAAATTAATTAATTGATTGATTGATTGATTTAACTTTTTACATTCATTTTCACAAAATTTTGGGTTCCAAATTTTCTCCCCTTTTATCCCCTCCCCCCACCCCAATACACCGAGCAATCTAATTTTCCCTATCACCAATCTGCCCTTTCTTCTATCCTCCCTCCCTTTTCTTGTCTCTATCTTCTCTTTTGTCCTGTAGGGCCAGATGACTTTCTATTCCCCATTAACTGCATTTCTTACTTCCTAGTAGCAAGAACAATACTCAAGTTGTTCCTAAAACTTTGAGTTCCAACTTCTCCCCATCCCTCCCTCCTCACCCATTCCCTTTGGGAAGGCAGGCAATTCAATATAGGCCATATCTGTGTAGTTTTGAAAATGACTTCGATAATAGTTGTGTTGTAGACTAACTGTATTTCCCTCCATGCTATCCTGCCCCGCATTGATTCTATTCTGTCTTTTGATCCTGTCCCTCCCCAAATGTTGACTTCAAATTGCTCCCTCCTCCCATTGCCCTCCCTTCCATCACTCCCCCTTGCTTATCTCCTTCTCCCCCACTTTTCTTTATTGTAAGATAGGTTTTCATACCAAAATGAGTGTGCATTTTATTTCTTCTTTTAGTCGAATGTGATGAGGGTAAACTTCTTGTTTTTTTCTCAGCTCTCCTCTTTTTCCCTCCACTAAAGTCTCCTGCTTGCCTCTTGAATGAGAGATAATTTACCCCATTCCATTTCACCCCCTTTCCACCCCCTATATTTCTCTGTCACCATTTACCTTAATTTCTTTTAAGGTATGGTCCCATCCTATTCAATTCACTCTGTGCTGTCTCTGTATGTGCGTGCATGTGTTTATGTGTGTGTGCATGCATGTGTGTACATGTGTGTGTGTGTGTATGTGTGTGTGTGATCCCACCAACTACCCAGATACTGAAAAGTTTTAAGAGTTACAAATATTGTCTTTCCATGTAGGAATGTAAACAGTTCATCTTTGGTAAGTCCCTTATGACTTCTCTTTGCTGTTTACTTTTCCATGCTTCTCATTCTTGTGTTTGAAAGTCAAATTTTCTTTTCAGCTCTGGTCTTTTCATCAAGAATGCTTGAAAGTCCTCTGTTTCATTGAAAGACCATATTTTCCCCTGAAGTATTATACTCAGTTTTGCTGGGTAGGTGATTCTTGGTTTGAGTCCTAGTTTCTTTGACTTCTGGAATATCCTATTCCACGCCCTTTGATCCCTTAATGTAGAAGCTGCTAGATCTTGTGTTATCCTGATTGTATTTCCACATACTGGAATTGTTTCTTTCTAACTGCTTGCAATATTTTCTCCTTGACCTGGGAATTCTGGAATTTGACCACAATGTTCCTAGGAGTTTCTCTTTTTGGATCTCTTTCAGGCAGTGATCGATGGATTCTTTCAATACTTATTTTGCCCTCTGGTTGTAGAATGTCAGGGCAGTTTTCCTCGATAATTTCATGGAAGATGATGTCTAGGCTCTTTTTTTGATCATGACTTTCAGGTAGTCCCATAATTTTTAAATTGTCTCTCCTGGATCTATTTTCCAGGTCACTTGTTTTTCCCATGAGATATTTCACATTCTCTTCCATTTTTTCATTCTTTTGGTTTTGTTTTGTGATTTCTTGGTTTCTCATAAAGTCATTAGACTCCATCTGTGCCATTCTCATTTTGAGAGAACTATTCTCTTCAGTGAGCTTTTGAACCTCTTTTTCCATTTGGCTAATTCTGCTTTTGAAAGCATTCTTCTCCTCATTGGCTTTTTGAACCTCTTTTGCCAATTGAGTGAGCCTATTTTTCAAGGTGTTATTTTCTTCAGCATTTTTTTGGGTCTCCTTTAGCAAGGTATTGACTTGTTTTTCGTGCTTTTCTTGCATCTCTCTCATTTGTCTTCCCAGTTTTTCTTCCACCTGTCTAACTTGATTTTCAAAATTCTTTTTGAGCTCTTCCATGGCCTGAGCCCACTGGACATCCACCTGGGATGTCTGAGATACAGAGGCCCCGACCTCCACATCTTTCCCTGATGGTAAGAATATTTCCTCATCATCAGAATTGGAAGGTAGGAACATTTGCACCTGCTCAAAGAAGCTCTCTATAGTCTTATTTTTCTTCCCTTTTCTGGGCATTTTCCCAGCCAGTTACTTGACTTCTGAGATTCCTGTCCACCCCTGCCTAGATCCGCCCAGCTAGTGCTTGGGGTCTGAGATTCAAATGGGCTTTCTGTGGCAGGTGGGGGCAGGACCACCTCTTGGGCTCAGTTCCCTCAGGGGCTTTATGCAGAGACCTTCAGTAATGGGGAGGGTGGAGGCAGGGCCGTCTCCCAGGCTCAATTCCCTCAGGGGCTTTATGCAGAGACCTGAGCTTTTGCCTCCTGCTCGCGGAGTTCCAGGCCGCCACTGCCTCTGTAGCTGCCCCTGACTCTGCCTCGCCGCTTCCTTCCCCTGCTTCTGCCTCTGCCTCTTTCTCCCGAGGGGGCCTGATCCATGGAGACACCCTGCTCCCCTCTCAGCCAGCTCAGACGTCTCTCTCACTGACCTGTATCGTCTGTGGGTGGAGGGACCTTCCCAGCCACCAGAGGTTCCGTCCCTGAAGCCTGCTCGGATCTGCTCCTCTCAGCCGTGAGGCCAGGGCAGCTCCGGGGTGGACTCCGCTTTCCGTGGTGCGGTGGACCCTGGGGACGGCTCGCCAGGGCTCTCTGGAATGGAAATCTTTTCCACTGTGTTTCTGTGCGCCTTGCAGTGATCCAGCATTCATGGGGAGTTCTTCTTGCAGAAAATATATGTGCTGTGGGTTCGGAGCTAGCATACGTGAGTTTTTCTACTCTGACATCTTGGCTCCACCTCCGGAAGAAGGTTTTAGTGCCAGTTGAGAAGGGAAGCCAATAAGCAGCACCCCTGGCTTTGAAAATCCAGTTGTTGGTGCTTCCCTCTTTGGTAAAGATGTATGTGTTTATTGTCAGGCAGTTTGGAAGCACTGTCTGTTGATTTTTGATTTCTCTGAAATTTTGACTTCGATTCTCTGATAACTGGGCTTGATTAAAGTGATTGTTAACCCCTCAAAAGTTGTCTTTCCTTTTAGAGAAGAGATCAAAAAACCTGTGGTAGCAGGCCCCTCTGTGTATGTTGGGATGCTTACAGTTGTATGATTGTCTTCTCAAGGAGAAGGGAATGGTGGGAGGGAGAGTTTTTGGAATTCAAAATTTTAGAAATGTTAATTTTTTACATGCAATTGGGAAATATTTTTAAAAAATAACAAAAAATATATTAAAAAAGAAGTGGGCTTAAGGTATATACTGGGCTGGGCTTAGATAGAGAAAAAAAAACAAACAAAACAAAAAAAAAACCCAAAAATTCTGCCTCCAAAATATACTGACTTCACCATTCTGGTCAAGTCATTTAATGTCTCATTTCTTCAGGAGACCCTTTTACTATAAATTTACATAATTCTTGCAGATTTTCATTAGTGGGGGTTTCATTACTATATATTAGCCATAGTACTGAAATTACAATTGTGATAACATTTGTTACTTCTGCTGCAGCCAACATCATCAACCAATATATGGTCTGGAAGGAAGCAGATCACTATATGTGGAGTCTGAGGAGCTGACTTTGGCTCCCACATCTGCTGTTGACTGCCTATATGACCTACGGCAAGTCATTTAGCTTATCTGGGTCTCAGTTTCTTCATCTGTGAAATTGAGAATTATTGGATTTGATATGTTTCAAAGTTCTTTTTTGACCCTTAATCTATGACGTGGCAATTTTATATATGCCAAGTAGATTCTGGGATAATAATAGTTGTACTTGACAATTAATAATTGAGTACCAATTATTAACACCTTTATTAATTACTAATACCTCTGTGTGATAAGGAAAATGCGGATAACACTCATTTTTGTGAAAAGGAGCCACTTATTCAAGAACATGAGTTAAATCATAGGTCAATAGAATCACAAAGTAGGAACAGACAAGAATAGAAAGAGCAAAGAGAAATACTATCAATTGTGCATTGCACTGACAATTTTTGTTCTGTTGGAATGTTATAACAGGTGACGTTTTTTCTTATTAAAATTTTGATGGAATATCATACTCAAGAAATACCATTGATTTTCAAGGGAAGGTTATACCTATATAGTATAATAAGTACCACAATTAATTGCATAAAAAGAACATTAATCATTTAATTATTCCAATAGAAATAGTTATTGGTAATGCTGCTATTATTTTTTCTATATGACAATTTATGATTTAAAAAATAGTTGAATCAGAAAACCATGGAATGTTAGAAATCGAATGGTTTTTAGAGATTATTTCATTCAATACTCCTAATTTTACAGTGGAGGAAATTAAGTTCACACAGAGGAGGACCTAACATCCTCCTAAATAAAAGAAGAATGAATCAGCCAAGATCATACAGAAGGTAAGTGGCGGAAACTAGATTAGAAGCTAAGTCTTATGATTCTCAGTTCAGTATTGGAAATCTGATCAAGTACTTTTTTTATCTGTTCAAGTTTATTCCTAGCAACTCACTAAGCTCTGTTTGTTTTACCAGTGTACATCTGTTGTATATATTTCTCTTTTTTTCCCTCTGACATTGTGGAAACCCCTAGAGAGGCTTTTATCACCTCAGCCCTGGATGACTGTAATGAGTGATCTGCATTTCTATTGCAGTCCATCTTCCAATTAGCTAGCAGAATGGTCTTTTTTTCACTTCTAATGACCCCTCTCCCATTTGTCATCTTTTCTGTCATTGCCCCCACTTATCCCTTTCCTGTAGGGTAAGATAGATTTCCATACTCAATTGATTGTGTATGTTATTCCCTCCTTCAGCCAAATCTGATGGGAGTAAGGTTCACTCATTCTATCTCACCTTCCCCATTTCTTTCTTCACTGTAAAAACTTTTTCTTGCCTCTTTTATGTGAGATAATTTACTCCATTCTACCTCTCCCTTTCTTCTTGTCCCTGTACATTCCTCTCTCTCACCCCTTAATTTTATTTTTTTGATATCATTCCTTCATATTCAACTCACCCTGTGCCTTTTGTCTGTCTCTCCTCACATACTCACACACACACACACATATATATTTATATATGTAATATATATTAAATATATAGAAGAGGGTAATATACATATATACACATATATGTATATGTATCTGTGTGTCTATATATCTATCTTGATATATCTATCTATATGTATCTATTTATCTGTCTGCTAATCTATCTATCTATCTATCTATCTATCTATCTATCTATCTATCTATCTATCTATCTATCTATCTATCTCCTCCAATTACCCTAATACTGAGAAAAGTCTCATGAGTTACAAATATCATCTTTCCATGTAGGAATGTAAACAATTTGGCATTAATAATTTCCTTATAATTTTTTTTCCTGTTTGCCTTTTCATTCTTCTCTTGATTCTTGTATTGAAAGTAAAATTTTCTATTCAGCTCTGTTTTTTTTCATCAAGAATGATTGATTTACTTCATAGAATGTCCATTTTTTCCTGAAATATTATACTCAGTTTTGCTGGGTAGGTTTTTTTTGGGGTTTTAATCATACTTCCTTTGGCCTCTGGCATATCACATTCCAAGCCTTCCAATCCCTTCATTAGAAGTTGCTAAATCTTGTGCTATCCTGATTGTGTTTCCACAATACTTGAATTTTTTTTCTGGTTGCTTGCAATATTTTCCTCTTAACTTGAGAACTCTGGAATTTGATAATGATATTCCTAGAAGTTTTTATTTTGGGATCTCTTTCAGGAGGTGGTCTACGATTTGCAGAAGCCACTGCAGACACTACCCTAGGGCTGGGCCTGGACCACCATCTTCTCTCATCCAGATCGGACAGACCTTTCCTACTAAGTTGTCCTTTGCATTTGTGGGTTGAGAAGTCTGTAAACTGCCACAGATGCCAGTGATTTAGTTCCTTGAGGCCTGCTCTGGCCTGTCTGTGCTGCTATGTTTCATGGTGGATTGTGCCCTTTTCTCAGACTGATGCCAGACCTTTCCTGTCAATCTTCCATGTTGTCTTGAGCTAGAAATTTGTTTCATTCAGTCATTTTGTGTGTTCTGCTGCTCTAGAACATGTTTAGAGTAACTTTTTATAAGTGTTTGGAGGGAATTGGGGTAGATAGCTCTATGAAGTCCCTACTTTTACTTTGCCATCTTGTCTCCACTCCACGGACTGATCTTCTTAAAGCACAGGTCTGATTTTATTACCCTCTTCTATTCAATAAGCTTCAGTGGTTCCTGATCCCCACCAGGATGAAATAAAACCAAATTCTCTGTTTTTAAAACCCCTTCATAATTGCCCACCTCCTACTTTTCTAGTCTTTTAAAACCATAGTTCCTCTAGATATTTTGTGATCCAGAAGAAAAGAATTAATAAATAGAAATTTTGTCAATACTAAATATAATTCAAGTAAATCAAATTCGGGGAAGTACTTTAATCAGATAATCTATTTTGTAAAGGGAAATAGACAGTATCACAAAATACCAGATCAGCGTTTTCATATCTTATTTGATAAAGCAGAATGTTGCTGACTAAGCAGATTTTTTCTTTCCTTTTTGACAGATGCTTCCTGTGAGAAATAATGTGGGCAAGTGCACACATATATCTATATCAGAACAATAAATGAAGCAATATGAAAAGAACAAAATATCTGCATTGTGCTTCAGAGACACATTGCCATTAGAAATGCCACAGAATTATTGTAAAACAAAGGCTGGAGTAGTAGAAATTGTACTTTATAATGATTCTTTAGAAAATAGGTTGATATGATCAGATTATCATTTTCATATTGGTAGTCAGTTGTAAAATTGTCATAGTAAGTATGACATAAATGATGAGATGAATTATTATGTCAGCAGGGCCATGTGTATAAAATGTGATTATTTTATCACAGTACACTAATTCCTTAGAAAAAGGATAAAAACACCATTAGAAACTTAGAGAAGAAACAAACTGAGATCAGCATTTATTCCAGAAGATTGGGAGTTGGAGGGTATAGCTTCCTTACATCATTGTATGAGTAAAAAGAAATAGAACACCCCTGTTTAATCTTGCATCCCCTTTCTTCTCTCAGAGTATATCTCATCTTCTTCCTTCCTTATGATTTTATGATTTAAATATAACAGTTATGTGCTTGCCTCCCACCCACCTCTTTATTTTCCTGCAAGTATTTCAGATGTTGAAAAACATATTCACCCACAAGTTTGGGATTCAGATTCTTCAGCTATAAAAGGAAGGGGTTAAGCTAGATGATTACTAAGGTCTCTTATACAATTTTGGATGCCACAACCTGAATTTAAAAGTAAAATGAGTTGTAGAGCCAAAAAAGCAAGATGCATACAGGGTATAACAATGTAAAAAAAGTACAATCATTGCAAAAACAATCAAGAATGAATATTTCATACTTACAAAGAATAAACTTGGCCTTAAATCAGAGATATGAGAAAATACATTCCCTACCTTGTTTGTAGTGGTTTAGTAGTTTGTAGTAGTGGGGTCCACAAGTGTGGGGCATTGTGTATATTATCAGATTTGGGGGGATGTATTGATCTGTTTTGCTGATTCACACCCCTTCTTTATCTTTATTTTCAGAATTATTATGGTCTAGTTTTCTGAGATGAATTAAGGGACAATGGGGAAATTGTTGAAGTAAAAGCAAAAGACATAAAATTATCTTAAAATGAATTTTAAAAATGATGTGGGGCACAGAAATACTTGCCCAAAGTGATATAGCTAGTTAATGGTAGAATTGTTTATCTGGTACCCTGAAATCAAGTATAAAGTTTTTTCCACTATATACAATGCCTCTTAAATATTTTTAGTTCATTTTACAGCTCCTTTAAGTTCATTATTTCTTATATTCATATTATTTGTGTAGAAATTCCCTTTATAACTTAGTAGATGGTCTTCAAGAGTTGTAATTTTCTTCCATATATTCTGTGATTCAGCTACTCCAGACCTCTTGCAATTCTTTCCACATGGTACTCCATCTCCTAACTGCATGTCTTTGATTTGGTTTTCTCCTGTACTGGGGTGCTGTATCTTGTTACCTCTATTTCTTAGTTCCCTAGCTTCCTTCACTACTCATTTGAAAAAACATTTTCTACAGGAAACCTTTCCCAATTCCCCATGATGCTTGTCCCTTCCTCTCTGAGACTGCCATCCATTTACTCTGTAAATATTTTGTTTCTGCCTTGTTTTATTTATGTTGTTGGTACCATTAGAATATGAGCTCCTCAAGTGCAGGACTGTTTGTGCCTTTTATTCCCTGCATGAGCTTAGCATAAGTCTTGGCTCCGTGTAAGTGCTTAGTGAAGTCTTATTGACAACTGGTGAAATTCTCCAAGATGATATGGGGGGTGTGCCAAAAGTTTTAGTTTGGTTTAAAGCTTTAAGACATTTGGCACACTCTGTTTTCATAGTTGTAGACTACCACTAGACTCACGCTCAGACTATCTATCTTGATAGACCTTCCAGAGCTTGTGAACCACAGCAGTAGTCTTCCAGAATCCAGATTCAACTGCACAAAATAAAGTTTTCCACTTTCCTGAGAAATACACAACCTAAAGTTACTTTTACATTTCTACAACATACCTAGAATATTTCTGTATTTTTACTAACTTTTAAAGTTTCTATTTCTCCCTTACCTCTGATTTATCTGTCTCTTGCCTAGCTTTTATCTTCACAATTTGTTATTTTTTAAGTTCCACAATACTTCCCTAAAATGTATTTTGGCAATTAACAAAGTGACAAACCCTTGAAAGAGTCCACACAAGCACATATACATACACATTTATAACTTCCCCAAACTGCAAACCATGATATTTGACAGAATTTAGTTATTTCACACATTTGGACTTTTTTTAAACACAGAATTCCAGAAACCAGGATTTGTATTTATTTATGATGTTCTCCATAAATATAATGGAACCTCACTATGATACTGGCAAATATCACACACTTTAAAGATTTCCCACATGTGACAAAAAAAGATATGCCAAATTGTACATAAAGGTGTTACAGCTAATAGCTGCAATGTCTCAACATGATTTCAAACTTATAAGCACCCTTAATACTTTAATATAACTATTTCTGTGTGTGGGGGTGTGTGTGTATTTGTGTTGGAAAAGGAAATGGCAAACTACTTCAGTATTTTTACCATGAAAACCCCAAATGGGGGCTATGAAGATTCAGAGATGACTAAAATTTAACTGAGCAACAACTAGCCTCTTAAATGAACATTAACAGAAATACTTGAAAGCAAAAAATATTCTCCTGGGAGAGTGAGATTCCCCAAACCATCAACATATAAACCATTTGCAGGAATGCTACAAATGCATTTTTATATTTCATATTGCCTCTTGTGCTGTCTAAAAAAATTTCCTTCCAGGTTCAAATATGACAGTAAACTAGACCAGTAGTTAACCTCGTGACCCTATTAGTGATGTCCTTTCTGACATAGAAAATGCCCCTGACCACTAGTCAGCTTCACCCAATGGACCTAAGGTTTTTGGACCTCTAAAACTGATACAATTGCTCCAAATCTAGGGATATCTGTTTTGAGATTAATATTCAGTCATCTATGGTAAAGGAAGAAACACAAAATAGAAGAGGCTGTCGGAGGCCCAGGGTCAACTGCCCCATTTGAACCCCCTTTCTCTTACTTTAGGTACTACATAGAAATAGTTACCATAGAGCAAATATCAGGAGAAGTTCAGCAGCCTCTTCTTTCCAACCTTTAAGGATTAGGCTCTAATAGTTTTGACATGATTTACAGAAGGGAAGATAGTAAAGAGACCAGCCAGGGGTATGTCATTCCTTTTTAAATTTAAATTTTTTAAATTTATGGAGTAAAGCAAGCATTTTCATAACATAGTAGAACAAAATGAAGATTAAATATGAAACTTTAAATCACTGTGTACAACTTGCTATTCCTTTCAAGTATACAACAACATTATGGAAATTTTCATTTTTTCCTCCCTTTTCCACTGTCTACAGTCCTAGGGATGGCTACCATTACACACAAATAGATGTGTGTGTGTGTGTGTGTGTGTGTGTGTGTGTGTAACTACTCTATACATACTTTTATTTATCAGTTCTTTTTCTGGATGTAGATGGTATCTTTTTTCGTATATCTTTTATAGTTAATTTGGGTATTTATAATAGTAAAGCTATTCATTGAAAGTTGGTCTTACTACAATGTTGCTACTACTGTATATGTTATTCTCTTGGTTTTGATCATTTCACTCTTCCTTATTTCATGCAAGACTTTCCACGTTTTACTAGAATCATTGAGATCATCATTTCTTTTTTTTATTTTATTTTTTTAATGTTTTACGATCATTTCCTTAAGGTTAAGATTTTATCCCCCCACCCTTTCCCCAATACCCCCTCCCTCCCCATGACAGCATACAATTCTGTTTAGGTTCTACATATACTTTCCTATTGAGCACATTTTCACTATATTCATGCTATGTAGTCGAACTAAAATAAATGGAAGAAATCATATAACAAATCAACACATAATACACTGAAACCCACCCACACACAAACATGATCTGCTACATTCTGCAAGTGACTTCCACATTTCTTTCTCTGAGTGTGGAAGGCATTTTGACTTAGAAGACCGACATTAGGATTTTTTTTTTCTCAGTAAGTTCTTGTGTTATCACAAAGTTCCAAGTCTACCAGAAAAAACTCTCGCACACTGTGGTTGTTGCTGTGCAGCTGAATAAATTATGGTATATGAATGTAATGGAGTACTATTGTGCCATAAGAAATGATGAACAAGAAGACTTCAGGGAGGCCTGGACTTATATGATCTGATGCTGAGTGAAAGGAGATCATCATTTCTTATAGCACAGTAGTATTCCACCACAATCATATACCACAAATTGTTAAACCATTCCCCAACTGATGGGCATCCCTGCAATTTCTAATTCTTTGCCACCACAAAGATAGCTGTTTTAAACTTTTTAAAACACATAGACTCTTTTCCTTTTCCTTAATCATCTTTAGAAATGGACCAAGTAGTGGTATTACTGGGTAAAAGGGTAAAATAATTTAATAATTCTTGGGCATAATTCCAGATAACTCTCCAAAATGATTAGATCAGTTCACAATTCTACCAACAGTGAATTAGTGTCCCAATTCTTTCACATCCTCTCTAACATTTGTTGCTTCCTCCTTCTATAATTTTAGACAATCTAGTAGGTGTAAAAACTTATCTCAAGGTTGTTTATGTCACTTTCTCTTAAGCATCCACTGAGTTATCCAATAGCTCTTCTTCATCAGAGGTGAATAAGTTGACTATGCTATCATTTCTTTTTTTTTAAGTTTAATAGTTACTTTTTCCATGGGTAATTGTACTTTAACAGGGTTTAGATCAAAAGAACTCATCTCTAGAGGTACCATTTCAGAGATCAGTGATCTTGTGAGGGGAGATTTGTTCTGCTTCCCTTAAGTCACACCACATGTGCAATCAACCATTCTGGTTTAAAGTTATATTGACTTTTCTGTAAAAGGCTTTTTTTTGAGTTGCATAAATTGATATTTATTTCTCTAATAATGCAAGGAAACCCATCAGAAAGTTTTCTGATGAATTGAAATACAGTGGGAAATGTTTTTCACTATAAGACTACAATCATGACATAAACAATATCCTACTCAACAAAGACTACTGCTCTTTTTCTAATGAACTTATAACAAAGGATAATCCTCTTTCTTGGGACACTCTGTGTCCTTTGTCCTGTTTCTTTCTTTCTTTCTTTTTTTTTTGGATTTCTTTTTTTTTTTAATTTGGTTTAATTTATTTATTTAACTTTTTACATTTATTTTCACAAAATTTTGGGTTCCAAATTTTCTCCTCCACCCCAATACACTGAGCATTCTAATTTCCCCTATCACCAATCTGCCCTCTCTTCTATCATTCTTCCCTCCCCTTGTCCCCATCTTCTCTTTTGTCCTGTAGGGCCAGATGACTTTCTATTCCCCATTAACTGTATTTCTTATTTCCTAGTAGCAAGAACAATACTCTACAGTTGTTCCTAAAGCTTTGAGTTCCAACCTCTCCCCATCCCTCCTTCCCCAGCCATTCCCTTTGGGAAGGCAGTCAATTCAATATAGGCCATATCTGTGTAGTTTTGCAAATGACTTCCATAATAGTCGTGTTCTGTAAGACTAACCATATTTCCCTCCATCCTATTCTGCCCCCCATTGCTTCTATTCTCTCTTTTGATCCTGTCCCTCCCCAAGTGTTGATTTCAAATTGCTCCCTCCTCCCATTGCCCTCCCTTCCATCATTCCCCTTACTCTGCTTATACCTTTCTCCCCCACTTTCCTGTATTGTAAGATAGGTTTTCATACCAAAATGAGTGTGCATTTTATTCCTTCCTTCAGGTTCTTCTCTCAGCTCCCTTCATTTTCCCTCCACTAAAATTCTTCTACCTGCCTCTTCTATGAGAGATAATTTTCCCCATTCCATTTCGCCCTCTCTCCTTCCAATACATTTCTCTCTCACCGCTTAACTTCATTTTTTTTAGGTATGATCCCATCCTATTCAATTCCCTCTGTGCTCTCTGTCTCTGTGTGTGCGTGCATGTGCATGTGCGTGTGTGTGTGTGTGTGTGTGCATGTGTGTAATCCCACCAACTGCACAGATACTGAAAAGTTTTAAGAGTTACAAATATTGTCTTTCCATGTAGGAATGTAAACAGTTCAACTTTAGTAAGTCCCTTATGACTTCTCTTTGCTGTTTACCTTTTCATGCTTCTTTTCATTCTTGTGTTTGAAAGTCAAATTTTCTTTTCAGCTCTGGTCTTTTCATCAAGAACACTTGAAAGTCCTCTATTTTATTGAAAGACCATTTTTTCCCCTGAAGTATTATACTCAATTTTGCTGGATAGGTGATTCTTGGTTTTAGTCCTAGTTCCGTTGACTTCTGGAATATCCTATTCCACACCTTTCGATCTCTTAATGTAGAATCTGCTGGATCTTGTTTTATCATGTGTTATCATGATTTTATTTCCACAATACTAGAATTGTTTCTTTCTAGCTGCTTGCAATATTTTCTCTTTGACATGGGAACTCTGAAATTTGGCCACAATGTTCCTAGGAGTTTCTCTTTTTGGAACTGTTTCAGGCAGTGATTAGTAGATTCCTTGAATATTTATTTTGCCCTCTGGTTCTAGAATATCAGGGCACTTTTCCTTGATAATCTCATGAAAGATGATGTCTAGGCTCTTTCTCTGATCATGACTTTCAGGTAGTTCTATAATTTTTAAGTTGTCTCACCTCTGTTTTCCAAGTCAGTTGTTTTTCCCATGAGATATTTCACATTCTCTTCCATTTTTTCATTCTTTTGGTTTTGTTTTGTGATTTCTTGGTTTCTCATAAAGTCATTAGGCTCCATCTGTTCCATTCTCATTTTTAAAGAACTATTTTCTTCAGTGAGCTTTTGAACCTCCTTTTCCATTTGGCTAATTTTGCTTTTGAAAGCATTCCTCTCTTCATTGGCTTTTTGAACCTCTTTTGCCAGTTGAGTTAGCCTATTTTTCAAGGTGTTATTTTCTTCAGCATTTTTTGGGGTCTCCTTTATAAAGGTGTTGACCTGCTTTTCATGCTTTTCTTGCATCTCTTTCATTTGTCTTTCCAATTTTTCCTCCACCTCTCTCACTTGATTTTCAATATCCTTTTTTAGTTCTTCCATGGCCTGAGCCCATTGAACATTTATTTTGGATGTTTGGGATACAGAAGCCTTGACTTCTATGTCTTTCCCTGATGGTAAACATTTTTCTTCCTCATCTGAAAGGATGGGAGGAGATATCTATTCACCAAGGAAGTAACCATCTATGGTCTTATTTTTTTTTCCCTTTTCTGGGCATTTTCCCAGCCAGTTACCTGACTTCTGAGATTCCTCTCCACTCCCACCTAGCCTCCAGATCTGCTCAGCTAGTGTTTGGGGTCTGAGATTCAAATGCTGCTTCCCAGCCTCAGGGCTTTCAGCAGGGGCAGTGCTGCTATTCAGTGTGAGATTATGTTTAGCTGCTCGGGTGGGGGGCAGGGCTGCTGCATGGGGCTCAGTTCTCCCAGTGGGTTTATTTGCAGACCTTCAACAATGGATCTAATCTCCTGTCTGCTTTGAGAACCCCTGTCTGCTGCTGTCTCTGCTGCTGCCTCTTGAGGGGGCCTGAGTTATGGAGACACCCTGCTCCCCTCTCGGTCAGCCAAACAGG
The DNA here is from genome assembly GCA_023548195.1 of Bettongia penicillata ogilbyi. Taxonomy (NCBI): domain Eukaryota; kingdom Metazoa; phylum Chordata; class Mammalia; order Diprotodontia; family Potoroidae; genus Bettongia; species Bettongia penicillata. The sequence goes on along the minus strand of JAJHZJ010000066.1, from coordinate 471,391 downwards.
CTCTCTCACTGACCTTTGGCATCTGTCGGTGGAGGGACCTTCATGGCTGCTGGAGATTCCATCCCTGAAGCCTGCTCGGATCTGCTTCTCTCTGTGCCGTGCAGCCAAGGCAGGACTGTGCTCTCCTCTGGGTCTAGTGCATGATGGACCTTTTGTGTGGGTTTTTCAGGGCTCACTTTAGCAGAAATCTCCTCCACTCCATGGTTGTGTGGCTTCCCGCTGTTCCAGAATTTATTGGGAGTTCTTCTTTACAGTTATTTTATGGGCTGTGGGTTAGGAGCTAGCATATGTGAATCTTTCTACTCCACCATCTTGGCTATTCCTCCCACTATGCTATCATTTCAAAAAAAACCCAAACCTTTAGCACCAAATCATACATGTCTTTGGAATCCTAGAAGGTTCCAGGGAATTTCTGTAGCAAATTTTCCAGGTTGCACTAGCAAGCTCATGCCACTCATATTCTTTTAGGTACAGGCTCTGTTATATTTGTTTTTGTGGGTTTTATGGGTGAGTTTGAGGGAAGGAATAAATGATATATGGAATTGGAGATTCATAAGGGGAGCAGAGCCAAGATGGTGGAGTAGAAAGATACACATACTATAGCTCTTCCCCCACAGCCCATAAAATACCTATAAAATATGACTCTCAACATATTCTAGAGCAGTGGAAGTCACAGAACGACAGAGTGAAAGAGATTTCCAGCCAAAGGTAACCTGGAAGGCCGACAGGAAAGGTCTATCTCATTGGACACTGAACAGAGTGGAGTCTAGCCCTGGCAATGCAGCACTGGGAGGAACAAGCCTGGAACTGACCTACTAGGCAGAATGCCCAGCAGGTCTCAGATTCCTCAACCCACAAGTGCCAAAGAAAGCTTCAAAGGTCAGTGAGAGGACTTTCCCAGTAGGGCAATTGGGGAGCAAGGTCCCCCCCAATATGTGTCCCAGGCAGTGGCAGTAGTAACAGCAGTGGGGTGGCAGTGCTGTATGGGAGTGGCAGAGTCTGGCAGCAGCTTTTATTGTGGGAGTGGCTTAGCTTAAAGTCCCTGGGGGAATTGAGCAGTTGATCTGAATCTCAGCCCTGAGCATGGTCCTAAGGTGAGGAGGAGCACTAGGACCCTCCTCTTGATAAAGAATTCAGAAGTCAAGTAACTGGCTGAGAAAATGCTCAAAAAAGGGAAAAAAATAAGACCATAGAAGGTTACTTTCTTGGTGAATGGGTATTTCCTTTCATTCTTTTGGTTGGTGAAGAACAATGCACACTGTCAGAGGAAGTCAAGACTTCGGCATTCAGTACCTCCAAAATGAATATGCAATGGGCTCAGGTCATGGAAGAGCCTTTCAAAGAGAGTCAACAGTTTGCCAAAGGAGACCTAAAAATGCTGAAGGAAATAACTCCTCAAAAAATAGGCTAACTCAATTGGAAAAAGAAGTCCAAAAAGCCAATGAGAAGAAGAAGGCTTTAGAAAGCAAAATCAGCCCAATGGAAAAAGAGGTTTAAAGTTCACTGAAGAAAATAGTTCTTTAAAAATGAGAGTGGAGCTGAGAGAAGCTAATGACTATATGATAAGTGAAGAAATTACTAAAGAAAACAAAAGAATGAAAAAATAGAAGATAATAAAAATAAGTGACCTGGAAAATAGATCCAGGAGAGACAATTAAAAAATTATGGGACTACCTGAAAGTCATGATCAAAAAAAAACTCTAGATATCATCTTTCGTGAAATTATCAAGGAAAACTGTACTGATATTCTAGAACCAGAGCACAAAATAAATATTGAAAGAATTCACTGATCACCTCCTGAAAGAGACCAGAAAAGAGAAACTCTTAGGAACATTGTGGCCAAATTTCACAGTTCTCAAGTACAGAACAAAATACTGCAAGCAGCTAGAAAGAAACATTTTGAGTATTGTGAAAATACAATCAAGATAACACAAGATCTGGCACCTTCATCATTAAGGGATCTAAGGGCTTGGAATAGGATATTCCAGAAGTGAAAGGAACTGGGATTAAAACCAAGAATCAACTACCCAGCAAAAGTGGATGTAATACTTCAAAGGAAAAATTCATTGATATAGAGGACTTTCAAACATTCTTGATGAAAAGAGGTATAAAATTCAAAATGTCTAGTAGACAGTTAATTTTGATTTTATGTAGACAGTTTTCTCCATGAATTTAGCCAAAAAAAGGAGGAGAGGCATTAGATGATAACCAGCTGGGATGTTTATAGTGAAAAACAATGTTTTTGTCAGGATAAGGGAGACATGGTCTTGTTTTTGATCATATGGAAAGAGTCAGTAGGCAGAGATTAAAGATTGCCAAGAGAGTGGGAATAGTAGTGGATGGGGGAAATCTCATGGAAAAGGTGAGAGGAAAAGGGATCATTTTATATAGAGAAGAATTTGCCTTTGCAAGAAGAGATACCTCTTTTTTAGTAGATGGGAGTGAGGAGGAGTTGATAGGGGAAAACAACTTAGCATTTATTCTGTATTTAAATTGTTTATATTGATATATGTGAATATTACCCCCCCAATAAAATGTAATTTCTTTGAGGACAAGCACTATTTTCTGACTTTATATTACTAAGTCTTAGTTCTAGGAAAATGTCTGACATACAGTAGGTGTTTAGAAAATTATGTTGATTAATTACGTCATTGAATTCTGTCCTCTAGTCTCATTGATTTGCTTTAAAGAGGTCTGAAAATGTTTACAGGGCTTTTCTTTCAAAAATGACTATTTTCCTTGTTTTTCCATTTACCCATTTTTGTGTTTTACCTGGGTCATTCTACTCATAATAAATAATAAGGTACTTACATTTTATCCTGTTTTTCTGTATAGCCAAGTCTTTTAATGATCTTTTCCTTTTTTTTCTTTGAATGATCTTTCTGTCCTTCTCTCTAATATTTTCATTGTTTTCTATCCTTTTCTCTAATAGCTCATTATTTCACAAAATGAGTTTATTGTGGTGTAATAGTAGTTTAAATGGAAAGATTTCTCATTAATTAATAGGCCCATATGATCTGTACAAGTCACCTAGAAGCCTGGGTCACATGTGGTGGGACAAGCTTGCTGAAGAGGCAGAGTAGAAAGGGTGGAGTGGAACTGGGAGAAAGTGGGTGAGTGGAGTCAGGTCAGAGAGGAAAGAACAAAGGCCAACTGACACAGGCCCAACTGTCATATTGTGACAGTTGATTGTAAGAAGGCCCTGGTAGAGGTGGAGAGGTTTGAGAAAGGATCTGCTCTCTGCTGTGGTCATGTTTATTAACTTCTTAGTCATCATGATGGATTTTGTTTTCTGGTTCTGAAGTTTGGCTTTCTGGTGTTTAAATAAATGATTTTCTTTTGTCTTCTATATTTTGTGATTGAGAACTATACTGACATAATCATAGTCACCACCAGTGCTGTGAATATTGCCTTGGTTATACATGTGGTTGATCAATTTTACAAATTATTTTTATGATAATAAAATACTATTCCCCCACCTGGAGATTATTTTGTTCCATAAGATTTTTCTATCGTATTGAAAACTCCTTCATTCTTTACACATTTTTTATTCAGGATCTTAGTTTTATTTTTTCTATATGAGTTGTTCTTTGCTCTTAGAAATTTTTATTCTGTGACATTCTACTGTTTAATTTGATTATCTTTTTTCTTCCACTGTGAGATTATGAAAGTGAGCAGCCTGAGCTACAACCACTTATTTCTATAAACACCATATTAGTTCAAACTCTAATTTCACTCCTCAAATGTCTCCACACTCCTATACTGCTGTCAAAGTGATTTTTCTTAAGGGTCAATGTGACCATAATATTTCCCCACTCTAATAGCTCTCTATTGCACTAGGATAAAACATATACCTTTCTGTTAAGTTTTTAAGGCCTTTAATAAGCTGACCATAACTTGCCTTTCTTGACTCATTGGATTTGATTCCTTCTCTCTGGTTCTGTGATCCAGCTAAAATGATCTTTTCAATGCTTCTCCCAAATGACAGTTTCTCTCTTGTCTCTGCCTTTACACTGGCTGTCTCCCATTCCTGGAATACATGTCTTATTCACTTTTCCTTCACAGGATCCCACTATTCCATTAAGCACCACTTTCTATATGAAAATTTTCTTTACTTCCATGTCCAATTGTTGTTGTCTACTCTCCTAAACTAACTTGTTTTTAATTCCTTTGTATTGACTCTTAATATACCTACCTATTTATGTATTATCTTCCCAACTAGAACACAAGCTCTATGCCAGTAGGTGCTGTTTCATTCTTCTGGGTTGCATCTCCATATATACTAAGTGCTACATAAATGTTGGTACCTGACACATGACAATAATAACTAATATTTACATGGTGCTTTCTATGTCCCAGCCATTGTGATATGTACTTTACAAATATTATTTCATTTCATCCTCATAACATTTCTAGGAGATAAGTGCTATTATCCCCATTTTGCAGATGAAGAAACTGAAGCAAACAGAAGTCTAGTGATTGACCTTTGTTCTAGCACAGCTGAGGAGATCTCCCATGACAAGATCAGCCCTCCCCTACACTTAACAAGCTAGCCCCAGGGAGAAACCAGGAAACATGAAACAAAAGGAAAAAACAAAAGTACCTGCCCTTAGATTTCCCACACCAGCATTCCCACACCAGCAGCTCAACAAAAGATTCTCCAGCTTCTAATTGAAAGAACTAGAGGTCATAACACACAAAGTCTCACCACCATGATCAAGAAGCAAAAGAGGAGGGAAAAGACCACAGAATCTTTCTATGGGGACAAAGACCAAACCAAAGAGGTCAGTATTGAGACTGTACTCCCATCTGAAACTTCAGAAGGGACTATGAACTGCTTGCATGCATAAACAGCTCTCCTGAACAGTTGAAGAAGAAGATAGAGAAAAAAAATGACCAATGATTTTAAAAGTATGCAAAACAAATTCTCAGAAGAGAACACCTGCTTAAAAAAGGAAAACTGAACCAATGGAAAAGAAAAACAAAACCTAAAGGGAAAATTGGACAAATGGAAAAGGAAGTACAAAAACCTACTGGAGAAAATAATTCCTTAAAAGAAATAATTGGACAGATGGAAAAAGAGATACAAAAGTTAACTGAAGAAAACAATTTGCTGAAAATTGGAATTGGACAAGTAGAAGCTAATGACTCTATGAGACATCAAGAATCAGCCAAACAAAATCTAAAGAATGAAAAGACAGAATAAAATGGAAACTATCTAATTGGAAAAAGAACTGACCTGGAAAATAGATCCAGGAGAAAAAAATGTAAGAATCTACCAGAAATCCATGATGAAAAAAAAGAGTCTGGACACTATCTCCCAAAAATCATCAAGGAAAACTGCCCAGATGTGCCGGATCCAATAGTCACCAAAAGAGTTCACTATTTACCTCCTGAAAGGCGAAACTGAAAACACCAAGAGATATTGTTGGCAAATTCCAGACCTAACAAGTGAAGGAGAAAATACTACAGGCAGCCAGAAAGAAAATATTCAAATATCAAGGAACTACACTCAGGATCACACAGGTCCTTGCAGTTTCTACATTAAAAGACTGAAGGAATTGGAATCTGATATTCCATAGGGCAAAGGAGTTGGGACTATAACCAAGGATCAATTACCCAGCAAAGTTCAGCATAATAGTTCAGGCAAGGAGATGGACATTCAACAAAATAAGAGATTTCCAGGCCTCCATGACAAAAAGGGCAGAACTCATTAGAAAATTTGATCTTCAAACACAAATCTCAATAGAGGAATAAAAAGGTCAACAGGGGAAAAGAAAACTTGTTACTCAATTTTGGAAAACTGTTTACATCTCTAAAATGGAAGATGATGCATGTTAATCTTGAGAAATGTACATCTATCATGAAGTACAAAAGAGATATACTTCGATAGAGGGAATGGGTATAAAGTAAATGATGTGGTAATAAAAATGTAATTTATGGATGCAAAGGGATTGTAACAGGAGATGTAAAAAGGAGAATGCAGAAAATGATAAATTACATCACAGGAAGAAATATAAAATTATAGTAGAGGGAAAAGGGGAGGAGAGGAGAATTGTTTGAGAGATACTCTGATTTGATTCAAGGAGGGAACAATTAACTTAAGTATATACATCTAACTAGCTCTATAGGCAGTAGAAGAGGAAGGGGGAAGAAAGGGAAGGGGAAGTGAAAAGGTATGGAAGAAGTAATAAGGACAAAGGGGTGTAAAAGAGAGGGTGGCTGAAAGAAGGAAGGGAAGACTGTGGGAGGCAGTAGTTAAAAGTGAAAACGCCATTGAACAGGGGAAGAGAGACAGGAGAACTAAAAGAACAAATAGTGGGAAAGAGCATGGAGGGAACGATGCAGATTGTGATCATAACTCTGAAGGTGAATGGAATGAATTCTCCCATAAAACGGAGACGGATAGCAGGATGGATTAAAAGCCATAATCCAACAGTATATTGTTTACAAGAAACACATTTGAAACGGGGGGATACACACAGGGTAAAGGTAAAAAGTTGGAGCAGAATATCCTGTGCTTCAGCTGATGTAAGAAAAGCAGGGGTAGTGATCCTAATCTCAGACAGAGCAAAAGCATAAATAGATCTAATCAAAAGAGATAAGGAAGGAAACTATATCCTGTTAAAAGGCACCATGAAGAATGAATCAATATCAGTACTAAACATGTATGCTCCACATGGTATAGCATCCAAATTCTTAGAGAAGAGGTTGAGGGAGTTGCAGGAAGAAATAGAGAGCAAAACTATACTAGTGGGGGACCCCAACCTCCCCCTCTATGAACTTGATAAACCTAACCTTAAAATAAACAAGAAAGAAGTTAAGGAGGTGAATAAAACTCTGGATAAGGTAAGTATGATAGATCTCTGGAGAAAACTGAATGGGGATAGAAAAGAATATACCTTTTTCTCAGCAGTATATGGCACATATATAGAAATTGATCATGTTCTAGGGCATAAAAACCTCACAATCCAGTGCAGAAAGGCAGAGATAGTCAATGCATCCTTCTCAGATCACAATTCAATAAAAATTATATTTAATAAAAGGCCATGGAAAGATAAACCAAAATTAATTTGAAATTAAATGATCTAATCTTAAAGAAGGAGTAGGTAAAACAACAAATTGTAGAAAAATCAACAACTTCATTCCAGAGAATGACAATAATGAAACAACTGACCAAATCTCATGGGATACTGCAAAAGCTGACCTTAGGGGAAGTTTTATGTCTTTGAATGGCTACATGAATAAAATAGAGAAAGAGGAAATCAATGACTTGGGCATGCAGCTGAAAAAGTTAGAAAAAGAACAAATTGAATATCCCCAAGTAAATACCAAATTAGAAATACTGAAAAATGAAGGAGATCAATAAAATTGAAATTAAGAAAACTATTGAATTAATAAATAAAACTGATAGTTGGTTTTATGGAAAAACTAATAAAATTGATAAACTTTTGATCAATTTGATTAAAAGACGGAAAGAAGAAAACCAAATTACCAATATCAAAAATGAAAGGGGTGAACTCACCTCCAATAAGGAGGAGATTAAAACAATTAGAAATTACTTTGCCCACCTTTATGCCCACAAATTTGACAATCTAAATGAGATGGATGAGTATTTTAAAAAATATAAATCGCCCAGATTAACAGAAGAGGAAGTTGAATACTTAAACAACCCCATCTCAGAAAAAGAAATTGAACAGTTCATCAATGAACTCCCTAGGAAAAAATCTCTAGGGCTAGATGGATTTACAAGTGAATTCCATCAAACATTTAAAGAACAGTTAATTCCAGTATTATATAGACTATTTGGGAAAATTGGGGTAGGAGTACCCCCAAATTCTTTCTATGCTGCATATATGGTTTTGATAACTAAATTAGGAAGAAACAAAACAGAGAAAGTCAATTACAGATGAAAAAATTTTAAATGATATTTTAGCAAAAAGATTACAGCAACTTATCACAAGAATAATACATTATGATAAGGTAGGATTCATATCAGGAAAGTAGGGCTGTTTCAATACTAGGAAAAATATTAGCATTACTGATCATATCAACAACAAACTAACAGAAACCACATGATTATCTGAATAGATACAGAAAAAAACTTTTGACAAAATTTAACACCCATTCCCATTAAAAGTATTGGAGAGCATAGAAATAAAGGGAACTTTCCACAAAATAAGAAGCATTATCTACCAGAAACCTTCAGGAAGCACTATTTGCAATGTTGATGAGCTAGATGCATTTCCAATAAGATCAGGGGTGAAACCAGGATGTACATTATCACTACTATTATTCAATATGGTACTGGAAATCTTATCTGTAGCAATTAGACAAGATAAAGAAATTGAAGGAATAAGAATAGGCAAAGAAGAAACTAAGGTAGCACTCTTTGCAGATGACATGATGATATACTTAGAGAATCCCAGAGACTCAAGTAAAAAACTACTTGAAATAATAAACAACTTTGGCAAAGTTGCAGATTACAAAATAAACTCACACAAATCTGCATTTCTATATATTAGTAACAAAACCCAAAAGCAATAGATAGAAAGAGAAATCCCATTTAAAGCTGGGGTAGACACTATAAAACATTTGAGAGGTTACCTGTCAAAACAAACCCAGGGATTATAGAAACACAACTGCAAGACATTATTCACACAAATGAAGTCAGATCTAAGTAAGTGGAAAAACATCAGTTGTTAGTGGGTAGGCCTAGTCAATATAATAAAAATGACAATTCTACCTAAAAATAAATTTACTTATTTAGGGCCATACCAATTAAACTATCAGTCAATTATTTTCTAGCGCTATGAAAAATAGTATCAAAATTCATCTGGAAGAACAAAAGGTTCAGAATATCAAGGGGACTAATGAAAAATAATGCTAGGGAAGGTGGTCTAGCCCTACCAGATCTCAAACTGTATTGTAAAGCAGCAATTATCAAAACCGCTTGGTACTGACTAAGAAAAAGAAGGGTGGACAAGTGGAATGTGCTAAATACTCAAGACACAGTAGACAATATAGCAATCTACAGTTTGATAAACCCAAGGACCCCAGTTTCTGGGATAAGAACTCACTGTTTGACAAAAATTGCTGGGAAAACTGGATAAAAGTGTGGTGGAAGCCAGACATAGACCAATGCCTGACACTGTACAAAAGAATAAAATCCAAATGGGTACATGATCTAGGTATAAAGATTGATACTATGGACAAATTGGTGGATCAAAGAATAGTGAAATTTATCAGATTTATGGAGAATGTAAGAATTTTTGATAAAGAAGAGATAGAAAGCATTATGAAGTGCAAGATGGATAATACTGATTATATTAAACTGAAAAGTTTTTGCACAACCAAACCCATTGCAACCAAAATTTGGAGGGATGTAGAAAACTGGGAAAGAATTTTTACAGCTAACATTGGTGATAAAGGCCTCATTTCTAGAATATATAGAGAACTGAGTCAAATGTACAAAAATACAAGTCATTCCTCAATTGATAAATGATCAAAAGATATGAACAGGTAATTTTCAGTGGAAGAAATTACAGACATCTATAGTTATATGAAAAACTGCACAAAATCACTTTTGATTAGAAAGGTACAAATCAAAACAACTCTGAGGTGGCACATCACACCTATTAGATTGGCAAACATGACAGAACAGGAAGATGATAAATGTTGGAGAGCATGTGAGAGCATTGGAACACTAATACATTGTTGGTGGAGCTGTGACCTGATCCAACCATTTTGGAGAGCAATTTGGAACTGTTCCCAAAGGTCTACAGAAATATGCATACCCTTTGATCCAGCAATATCATTTCTAGAACTGTGTCTCCAAGAGATTATAAAAATGGGAAAAGGTCCCACATATAAAAAAATATTTACAGCAGCACTCTGTTGTGGCCAAAAGCTGGAAATCAAGATGATACCCAACAATTTGGAAATGGCTGATTAAATTATAGTATATGAATGTAATGGAATACTATTGCACTATAAGAGATGATGAACAGGAAGATTTCAGAAAGGCCTGGAAAGACTTATATGATCTGATACTGAGCAAAAGGAGCAGAACCAGGAGAACTTTGTTCACAGTGTGAGTTTTTTTCTGGTAGACTTGAAACTTTGTAACAGTGCAAGGACTTAAAAAAAAAAAAAAAACCAACAACTTCCCAATGGTCTTCTAAGGCAAAATGCCTTCTACATCCAGAGAAAGATGTATGGAACTAAATCATAGAATGTTGCAGGTCATTTTTTTGTGTGAGTGCTGCATTTTTGGTTTGTTAGATGATTACTCCCATTCATTTTGATTCTCCTACACAGCAAGACTATAGTGAATATGTATTTCATAGGAATGTATGTGTAGAAGCTGTATAAAATTGTATGCCATCTTGGGGAGGGAGGGGAGAGGTAGGGAAAATAATAATATAAATTACATAGTAGCAATTGTAGAACACTGAAAATAAATAAAATTATTTTTTTAAAAAAGTGTAGTGACTTACCCGAGGTCGCTGTAGTAAGTGTCTCTGACCCCTTTCAGTTCAGATCTTCCTGATTGCAGTCAAAGCACTCCATCAACAATATCAGTTGACTCCACACAGTTTGTGTTTTATCAATTCAAAATGGTTTTCAGAATTCTTGTTTTTATGTGATTTAATAGTTCAGCTAAACTCTCCTGTGATTATATTTTTGGAAAAGCATTAAATCTGCATAAAACAGTAACTACAAAATCTTCTGCATGTGGCTGTAATATAAACATGCACAGAAGATTTTACCTTATTTTTCTTTTGGATCCAAGAATACAGCCTGCTCAGTAAATAATCTGTAGCGTTTAATAGAAACTGTATCAAGTATTATTCTCAAAACTTGGCTAAATTTCTATCATGTACCCTTAGATAAACAACATGAAGTTGTCAGTTTTTTGTCTGTGTTCTACACTTCATTGTCAAATTCCTCAGTATATGACAAAGGTGTGAGCATAAACCTCTTGATAATATATTAATTGATTATATGTACCTTTTCCAGGCTTGGTTTCATGGTTTACAAGGAAAAGAGCAAGCATTCCCCCAAAGGAGAAAGAATGTAATGCAGAATAATCTTCATGAAAGACTGCACACAAAGCCAGAGGTTAAGCCATGGGGTGGTATTATGGGGAAAAAAAGGGATAAAGCTAGAGTTTGAAGTTCTTGGTTTAAATCTCTTAAGTTTAAGTTCCCACTCTGCCACTTACTAACTTTGTGAACTTCACTTAGCCCTAGATTGGTCATTTATAAAATATCAGTAATATTAATCATGCTCATAGTATCTTACTTATATGGTTGTAATTAAGATGAAATGAAAGGATGTGATAAAAGCTCTCACTATGTTTGCTTCATCAGCATCATCACTCTGTTCTCTGTATGAATTTATGCTGAGTAAGCAAAATATATCATTTCTCTTAATCCAAAAAAATGAAATAAAAATATATGAATGATGAAAAAAGAAAGCTGAACAAAACTTGGTAGTTCCTGTTTTCTAACCCTAAACTCATAGACCTATTCCAAATTGTTTATGAAAAGTATGAAAACATAGCAACCAAAATTATATAGATAATGTTAAGATATTATTACCATGTGGTTAAAAATAGCAAACCAAAATGCTGGTTGTGAGAAGACATCTCTGCTTAGATACCAGATGATGCATTTGTGATTCATAGTAATTTCAACAATTCCACTCCATCACATCTAATTCATTAAAACTGCAATTCCTGTTTATTGCCATTAACCAGTGTCTTTGAGCCTTGGTTTGAACAGATGCCAATTGACTTATCATACACACAAACTATCATACTTATACACAAAAACTGCTATGCCACACTGCTATGATAAAGGAAATAAATATTATAATCTTAAAATAGTTCTATTTTCAGAGTGGAGCTAAGATGGTAGAGTAACCAAATTTCCCTCTACAGAATGTTAAAATAACACCTCAAAATTAATGATGAAGTTTCAGAATCAATAGAAAGAGAAAGCAAAATAATTTTCCATTCCAAAACAACTTAGAAAGTAAGCAAGAAACAGCTCTCCACCGGAGAGAGAGAGTGGAACCCGGTCCCGCTCAGCCTGTGTTAGCACTGGCCACACCCAGCAAGCAGTGGTCTTCTCAGCTCTCATCTCCCAGACAGTACGGGGGTCAGACAACTGGTCAGAAGGAGATTACAGGGAACCTTTTGTTGGAACTTGGAGTTACACACTATTGTTTCAACCACATGTGGTTCTGATTCATAGTCCCAGGATTAGGATGAGCACTAGATGGAGAGGGGACTCTATATACAGTTTTAGAACAGAAGAGAGTGCTTATGATTGCTCATAGAACTGAGCAAGTTCACGATAACAGTGAACAAACTCACTTTAAATCATATTACCTTAGAAGACCTGAAAACTTAAATATCCCAAGAACTAGCTCTGAAAAAAGAAGTATGACAATTCTGAAGTTTGGGACAGTGCCCCCTCAGATCTATGCATAAAGGAAGAATTTATGAACAAACAAAATTAAGAACATTATGAAATGTAAAATGGATAATTTTGATTACAATAAATTAAAATTTTTTGCACAAGCAAATCCAATGCAGGCAAGATTAGAAGGAAAGCAGAAAATGCTTTCTCTGATAAAGGTCTTGTTTCTCAAATATATAGAGGACTAAGTCAAATTTATAAGAATAAAAATCATTGCCCAATTGATAAATGATTAAAAGATATGAGCAGGTTGTTTTCAGAAGAAAAAATTTATCTATAGCCTAATGGAAAAATGTTCTAAATAACTATTGATTGGAGAAATAAAAATTAAAATAACTCTGAGGTACCACCTCATACTTATCAGATGAATTAGTATGACATAGAATAATATTGAAGGGGATGTAGGAAAATTGAAATACAAATGCCCTGCTGGTGGAGATGTGAAAAGAGTCAATCATCCTGGAGAGTAATTTGGACCCATGCTAAAAGGGCTATGAAATTGTCCACACCATTTGAACCAGAAATATTAGTATCAAGTCTGTATCCCAAAATGATAAAAAGAAAAGGGATCTGTAAGTATAAAAAAGGTATTTACAGCAGCTTTTTTTTTTGCAGTGACTAAGAATTGACAATTGGAGGAATGCTCATCAACTGGGAGATGACTGAACACATTGTGGCATATGATTGTGATGAAATCATATTTTGCTATAAGAAATGATGAGTAATATGGTTCCAGAAAAACCTGGAAAGACATACATGAACTGAGGCAAAGTAAAACGAGCTGAACCAGGAGAACATTATACACAGTAATAGCAATATTGTATGATGTATGATGATTAACTGTGAATGACCCAGCTCTTCTCAGAAATGCAATGATCTAACACAATTCCTAAGGACTCATGTTCAAAAATGTTATTGATCTCCAGCAAAGAAGTGATGGAGTCTGGACACAGATCACAGAATACTTTAAAAAAAAAAAAGACTTTTTTCCTTTTTTTTTTTTTTTTTTTTGGTCTGTGTTTTCTTTCCCAACACGAATTTTTTTTGCATGCCTACACCTGTATTGTCTATATCAAAATTCTTGTCTTCTCAGGAAAGGAGCATGGGAGGGAGGGAGAATTTTGAACTCAGAATTTTAAAAACGGGTGGTAAAGTTTTTATATGTAATTAGAAAAGTGAAATATTAAAAAGCTTTATATTCATTAAAATAATATTAAAATTACTCCTCACTATGTGAATATCTACCTTTTCTAACCCTAATCTTAGCCCTACTACCAATCTACTAACTTTATTAGGCTGGTGATCAAATCATGCCCCTTATTTCCATGAACTGCATCTTTAACCATTTCTAAAATGGAAACAAGTAGTATCATGTCATTCTGTCAACACCAGTATCATAGTATTTACTATATTTTGCAGTAAAATATTTCCATTGAAATAGACTGATTAAAAAACAATATTGTTAGATCCTTAAAACTCATCTATGCAGAATCACTGTCCCTGTTAGTTCTTTTATTTTTAATAAATGATATGTGAAGTGTAAACATGAAAGGGTCAGGCTGACTGACATTTGGAAGGAAGTGAAAAAATTTTTTCAAGAGAGAAATCAAAGAGATAAGAATTCTTTAAACTTAGGGAATATGGAATTTTCATTACAGAGCAAAGCTGCTGCAGATTTCTCATCAACTTAAAATGCAAATGCCTTCATTAAGTAACAACCTACCTGTGACACTCTGCAGAATCACCAGGAAAATGGTTTCTAAGATTTCTGCACTGTTAAAAAAGTGATAGCATAAACAGCTATAAAAGTGATATTGTGAACATAATTGGCTAGTAGTTTTCCCTTTTCATGCTGCGTGTGTGTGTGTGTGTATGTAAAACCTGTTGTATTTTAGAGCTATTGAATAGTTTCAGAGAGCCATGAAGTAGTTTCACATTATACACATTCATCAATCTTGATTTTCTTTTTCCCCAATCATAAAGAACATGATAAACCCTCCAAGATGAAACAGATGGCCTTCATGAATTACTGTGACTGAAAAAATAATAAGCATGTGTTGGTGATAAGTTTATAAATTTAGCTAGATTGAACTTTAAACCTTTGGTTTCCAAAATTCTTTGATCATATGGGGCTACCAGTAAGATAAAAAGAGAAAAAAACAAAGAAAAAACAAAGCAGGAAAAAACGGACTCCAATGTATAAATTACATATTTTATGCATACTGATATATGATGTATATTATGAAATAAAATTAGATTTTTAAGGTGAGATGGAGATGAATTTTTTGAAAATAATCCACATTGCTTTATTTATTAATAGTCCAAAAACCATTTGCTCTTACAAAAATATTAATGTTACTAACATTTCTGCAAGAGCAATGATTGAATAGGCTGAATAGATTTCATTACTTTCTAAATCTTGTTTTAACATTCTGTGATATAGAGATTCAAATGTCTTGTTCTTATTCTGACCTTATCAAAGGTCAGTTTATTTTTATATTAACTTTAATAGCAATTTTAGCAGACTCAGGTACCTCAAAAAGACATGTAGAACCAAAAAAAAAAAAAAAAAGCACATCATCACCTGCAGTTCCCAAACTTTGATGCTTACTTTTTCAACGCTATCTACAAATTATGCAAATTTTTTTGTTGAAATTTCAGTTTTCCCTAATGTCAATCAGTAATTTTTATAAATGAATCTGCAGGTGTTGGAGTTTTATGTTTTTAACAAAGAGTCAAAGTCTATTGAAACTCTTTATTTTGAAGATTTTAAATAGGCTAGAAAAATTCTGTTTCTAAATTATTTAAATATTCAAATATGAGAGTGTTTAATAGGTGACATGCTTGCACAGGGATCTAGTTCATGCTAAACCATTTTTGGTAATGAAAACTTAGTTTATAAAGGTCTTGAAAAATCACCATCACTTCATACTATCATTAGCTAGGCATTGCATTTAGAGGGAAGTTCATCATTAATGTTAGTTCATGAAAATCCATATTTCAAATAATCTTTATGATAAATTCTATAAGATATAAGATACATTTTTTTTTGTTTTTAGTCTTTTAATGTGATAAATAAAGAGTTTATATTGGAAGAGAAAATACACATTCAGTCATACTCCTGCTCATTTGTGCTCACATTGTATTATCTTTAAACCATAATTCTTTAAAGGAGTATTTTAACGGCTCTTATTCATTTTATGAGAATTAGTTTTGTTAAAACTAGATGGCAGAATATAGAAGCAAACTCATTCAAGTCTATGCAAACTACAAATATGTCACAATATACTGGGAATGAGTGCCATGGTCAAATCTCATGCTCTGCACCACCCCTACTCTTCCTTCACATACCTGACACAGATCAAGTGGAAGCACTGTCAGTTTGTATTATGTATCACCAATGGTCATTTTGCTTTTATTTTTGTATTAAAATGAGCACTAACAGTTGTTTACTATTTTCTTCCCATACCACAGGAAATTGTCTTCTGCATCCCTGGGTTGCATGCACTCTACTTTGAAGACTACTATCTCATAAAACAGTTAAAGTCCTCCTTTTATGTTTCTATAAATTATCACTCAAAATTTTATCCTGAAACGCTTTAAATTTGGTGGGATGAGTCAGAATTTGTACTCAGCTTTTAAAAGCAGAAAGTTACTCCAGTTATGATAAATAGGCATACAGGTCGATAGACCAAATGAGAATTTTATTTAAAATTTACTAGTAAGTACTTGGGACAAAAATTCAAGAGAGCAAGATAGTTTCTTCTAAAAAGGAACTTAAATTCTAATGGGGAAAAGATAATAAAATAGAGCTGAAAAGGAGAAGAAGGGATGAAACCAGCTTGAAAGTGAAGTATAAGTCTAAATCCAAGCACAGTAATAAAAAGCTCCCCTACCAAGCCCAGGATGATTCCAGGGTCAAAGTGTAAGTTTTTCAATAGTATAAAGACTCAAGAGTAGATAAGCTGGTTTGAAGATGGCCAGGGAGAAACTGGAAAGATATCAGGCTATTTATTTGTCTTGCTATCACAAAACTCCAAAACGAAAAAAAGGAATTATGTAAGTACTATAGGGAAAATAAAGATGAATTCACAAGGTAAGACAAACATACCACAATAAAAGAAAAACCTCATGAAATAAGATCATAAAATTCACATATCTAAACCTTCCATTCATCTTTCATTTCCAAATCCACTCTACAACAGGAACTATAAACACAACCAACTTCAGACAGTTATTGTGATTTTGGGTCCAGCTATGAGTTTCTGGTCCAGCATCCTACATTACAGTAACTCAGTCCGAACCACGTTCCCACATCACAAGAAATAGCACCCACTTATTCTGGTCTGTCAGGTGAAGGAAATGTATAGTGATCCTAGGGAAGGAGGATGGAAGATTTGGACAGTTATCAGCATAGAGCACCCAGAGGATCCCCAGATGTAAAGGGAAGGGAAGGAACCTTCATACCTCCTCTAAAGAGAAGTGTTTGGAAACCCAACAGCAGTGAGCAATTTCTAGATTTTACTCTGGAAAGAATCCAGGTGTGGCCAATCTTATGCCCTTAAAATGAGGTTCAGAATGCCCAGCCTCAGGAATCTTCAGGCGTACAAGGTGTGGAAGCCAAAGACTGAGGGGGCAGAGAATACAAAAAATGCCTAAAAGGTCAAAAGTTAAATACATAAGCCTAATTAAAAGTCTAACTCAAAAGCTGATGAACATGTTTCCTAAATAAGAAATAGCAATATATATTTCTCCCACAAAAGGAAGATTTTCTTTTGCAATTATTGATAATAATTTGCAAGCACAGAGTATTAATTGACTTTTTAAACATTTCATAGAATTTATGAGTAAATCTTTTGTGACCAGGGTCCCTTTCCAATCCTTGATAATTGGTTTATTCCCTCTTTAATTTACTTTTCTTTGATTAGAATATATAAACTTCATATTATTATTCTGTTAATTCTGTATATTTCCTTTATAGTTTAAATTTTCCTAGAAAGATAAAGGAGGTTGTGATAATTCTTTTTGTTTTCTCTTTGTGGTGGTTTTACATTGTTCATCTTTTATTTAATTATTTGATTTTCTTCATTGTTCCTTTGTAATCAGATTATCTAAAGTTTTATTGATTTTGTTAATATTTTCCAAAACTTTTTGTTTTGCTGAACAATTTTATAATCCTTTTCTATTTTAATGTACCCATTTCTTCTACAAGTCTTAAAATATTTTTTGTTTTTTTAATATAAATTTATTTATTTAACTTTTTACATTGATTTTTGCAAAATTTTGGGTTTCAAATTTTCTCCCCTTCTATCCTCTCACCCCACCCCAATACACCAAGCATTCTAATTTTCCCTATCACCAATCTGCCCTCTCTTCTATCATCCCTCCCTTCTCTTGTCCCCATCATCTCTTTTGTCCTGTAGGGCCAGATGACTTTTTATTCCCCATTAACAGTATTTCTTATTTCCTAGTAGCAAGAACAATACTCAACAGTTGTTCCTAAAACTTTGAGTTCCAAATTCTTCCCATCCCTCCCTCCCCACTCATTCCCTTTGGGAAGGTAGGCAATTCAATATAGGCCATATCTGTGTAGTTTTGGAAATGACTTCGATAATAGTCATGTTGTGTAAGACTAACTGTATTTCCTTCCATCCTTTGACTTCTGGAATATCCTATTCCATGCCCTTCAATCCCTTAATGTGGAAGCTGCTAGATCTTGAGTTATCCTGATTGTATTTCCACAATACTGGAATTGTTTCTTTCTAGCTGCTTGCAATATTTTCTCCTTGACCTGGGAGTTCTGGAATTTGGCCACAATGTTCCTAGGAGTTTCTCTTTTTGGATCTCTTTCAGGCAGTGATCAATGGATTCTTTCAATACTTATTTTGCCCTCTGGTTGTAGAAGGTCAGGGCAGTTTTCTTCGATAATTTCATGGAAGGTGATGTCTAGGCTCTTTTTTTGATCATGACTTTCAGGTCGTCCCATAATTTTTAAATTGTCTCTCCTGGATCTATTTTCCAGGTCAGTTCTTTTTCCAATGAGATCTTTCACATTCTCTTCCATTTTTTTCCTTCTTTTGGTTTTGTTTGGTGATTTCTTGGTTTCTCAGAAAGTCATTAGACTCCATGTGTTCCATTCTAATTTTGAGAGAACTATTCTCTTCAGTGAGCTTTTGAAACTCTTTTTCCATTTGGTTAATTCTGCTTTTGAAAGCATTCTTCTCCTCATTGGATTTTTTAACCTCTTTTGCCAATTGAGTGAGCCTATTTTTCAAGGTGTTATTTTCTTCAGCCTTTTTTTTGGTCTCCTTTAGGAAGGTATTGACCCATTTTTCATGCTTTTCTTGCATCTCTCTCATTTCTCTTCCCAGTTTTTCCTCCACCTGTCTAACTTGATTTTCAAAATCGTTTTTGGGCTCTTCCATGCCCTGAGCCCACTGGACATCCACCTGGGATGTCTGGGATAGAGAGGCCCCAACCTCTACGTCTTTCCCTAATGGTAAGAAAAGTTCCTCGTCATCAGAATTGAAAGGTGGGAGCATCTGTACCCCATCAAAGTAGCTTTCTATGGTCTTATTTTTCTTCCCTTTTCTGGTAATTTTCCCAGCCAGTTACAGTTCTCGAGGGCTCTCTGGAACGGAAATCTTTTCCCACTGTGTTTCTGCGCACCTTGCAGTGCTCCAGAACTTGTGGGAAGTTCTTCTTGCAGGAAATATATGGGCTGTGGGTTCGGAGCTAGCGTATGTGAGTCTTTCTATTCCGCCATCTTGGCTCCTCCTCCTCTTAAAATATTTTTTGTGCTTATTTTGTGTTTACTTATTTATTTTAAATTTATAAACAACACATTCTATAACTTAATTTTTTCTTTTAAATTTTGTCAATGTATGATGTCAGATATATGCTTTTTTTCCTCCAAGGATTGCACTAGAGTTTTTTTTGTGTGTAATTGCCTTGTCATTCTATATTAGTCAATAAGGAGACATTCATTAGGTGCCTAATGTGTGAAGCATTTTGCTTTACACTAGGGATATTACAAAAAATTCAGTAGCCTCTTAATGAGCTTACATTCTATTAGGGAAGGCAACATGTATATATACTAGCATATATATATATATATATATATATATATATATATATATAATCAATATTTACAAAATAAACACAAGTGAAAATAAATAGATAAGGTAGAAAACAATTTAGTCCAATGATACAGTGTCTGAAAAAAAAACAAAAAACTAAGAACCAAAATGACTTTGGGAAATACTCCCTACTTGATAAGAACTATTGGGAAAGTTGAAAAGTAGTTTCACAAGAGGGTGGGTGGGTTTCAGTGTATTATGTTTTGATTTTTTATATGATTTCTTCCATTTATTTTAGTTCAACTACATTGCATGACTATAGTGAAAATGTGCTCAATAGGAAAGTATATGTAGAACCTATACAGAATTGTATGCTGTCACGGGGAGGGAGGGGGCTGGTGGGGGAGGATAAAATCTTAACTTTAAGGAAATGATTGTAAAACATTAAAAAAAATCAAAAAAATAAAAAAAAAGGGATAGATTTTCATACCAAAAAAAAAAAAAATTAGGTTGAGTTCCTTATCTCAAACCATGATGATTCACATGGTTCACAATATTGAATGAATATAAGATGATTTGATTTTATCACTTCATGTCAGTTACAATAAATCTTCCCTTGCTTCTTTCATATTTACATGCAATATGTATGTGTATGGTGAAAGTTGGGTTAAGAGAGAGATTTTTGTATACTAAACTTATCAGTCACAGATGTGGAGAATTTACGTTACTACTGTTTTCTAAAAAGTCTTTTGATCTCCCTAGTCATGCCTACCCAAACTGAATCTTGAGATCCACAAATGTTCAAGTACATATACTCACATTTACCTCAATATGTCTAAAGGTTAAGTTTTATAGAGATTGACAACATCATCTAGGCATGTTGGATACTTAGGAGCTGATAGTCTTTGGAGCTGAATTTAGAGAATTATGTGGCAAACATAGAGAAGGGGTATTTTGAATTTGTTTTAATAGGCTATGAGAGCAAAGGAATATCAACAGCATATATGAGAGAAAATTATTCATCTTAGAATTTCCAACTAGAACAAAATTTTGCATCTGATGTCTGAATGAATAAATCACTATCCTGAATGTCATTTTTAGGCTCTTTATATCCTCCTTTTCATAGATGTTATTATATTTCTCTCTCAATTATTTCAGGCTCTTTATATCCTCCTTTTCATAGATGTTATTATATTTCTCTCTCAATTATTGATTGTAGTTCCCAGATTTTCAGTTTATGGACTTGGTTTGACTTATTTAATAGAGAGACTGACCAATGAGATCCCAATTCATAAAACATACTAAGATTTTCTATTCCTTTTGGTTACACAGAGTATGTCCATGTATTTACCGGTTTGCTTCCAATGGAATGACATGCCTAGACTTGATAAGTCTGCTCCAGGTCATAAATGACCAGGGGACTTGCAGTATGCAATGAAAAAGAGTCTTCCAAGATGATCTTAGAGCCAGAAGAGCTGGTAAATCAAAAGATTCTGAACTCAATCTAAATTCATATACAAAAGTATCAGTATGTATACCCTCGATCCTTTTTGTTCTTTTCCTTCCCAGTAAAGATTGGGGAAAGAAGTATTATGACCTTCTCTGTGGGGTAGGAGAAGAAGCTATTATATCCCTAGTCTTGCTGTCATGTATCTTTGGACAAATGGCACCTCTGTTTCCTTTCTGTTTGATATTTCCTGATCATAGATGAGTGAGTATTATGAGGGGAATGCTTAGGCTATTGATGAGAAAGAAATTCATTGAAGGCATCAGAATTTCAACCAGTGACCAGAATCAGTAGCAACAGTAGCTGAGTTCAATAAGAAACCAGGGTCCAAGATAAGCAACCTCCTTGACTTAATCCTGCAGGGCACTGACCCATCAGAGAAGACATTGTGCCTTTGTAATCGTAATGGAATGTGAAGATCATTAACAGACCTATGTGACCTATTTTGGACTTAGGCCCAGCTGACAGCTGTAATGGATCCTGAGTCACATGGAGCCTGAGTCAAAAGTCATAGTGGGAGGACCTTCCTGAACATATAGAGAAAGATAGGTGGAGCAGGAATGGAGAGTGAGGTAGAGTTGGGAGAGAGGAAGGCAGAGCTGAGGCAGAGTAGCTAGTATGCCTGAGAGGAAGAAAATTTGCCTAGGCAGCTTGTTTGTGGGGAGGCCTAATGGATGGAAGACTGGAAAATAGAGGTGCTCCCTAGATTGGTGATGTGTATAAACTTTTTTTGTTACAGTGGTAGAACTGGTTTTCTGATATCTGAACAAATATATTGTTTTCATCTTTGAGGAAGAGAGTTATTTATATTTTGTGAAATTATCCTGGAAATACACATGCATATTCATAGAAGCTACTATAAGTGTCATATTGATATTACAGGTGGTGACAAGGAGGGGATTGCAAATTATAAAACCTCCACTTGGAGACAGAAAGTCTTTAGGAAGAAAATGGGTATTCTGGGAAGGGAGAATTTACCTTATTCCTCCATGACAAAAGAATGTGCTAAAAGCACAAGATTTTGTGAAAACTGGGAGCTAAGGCTACAGAACAGAGAACCCAGAGATTCAGAAAGATGTTTTCAAGAAACACCAATAGACTAGGGAAAGAAAAAAACAGGGATATGTAGAAGAGGATCGGCATTGTTAACAAGTTTTAATATTATATGTAAAAGTAGAAATAAATTGCTGGAGGAAAAGGTTTAGCTGAAAAAGGAGTTATCTGATTTGCATGAGAAACTTTATATGCTACAGCTTTAGAACTTCCTGTTAGAAGAACAAGCTAAAAAGTATCGGGTGATAGTAGAAAAGACACTTGTGAGTTTAGCTCAGAAAAACCAAAGTTAATAAGAGGTTCATGCAACCCTTGCAATTGCAGAGCCTGATTGGGCCCCATATGCCTGAAAGGAAGACATATGAGAAGAAAATGAACACATTTAGATGAAGAGGCTTCTAGAAAGGCAGTCATTCGCACAATACTATGAAGGAAGCATAAGAACTGGAGGAGCACACAGTGTTTAAGGAAGTAACTGAGGAATTTACTCAGCAGAAGGTCACAGATATTTTAAATCAATTTACTCCAAAAATGGAAGAATCTTTAGTATCTTGGATGGTGAGAATCAGTGACAAAGGAGCCAAAGGAGTATGGGTAGGTAACACAGATTGTTTGAAATTCATAGGTATTAGTCAGAATCCTTGTGTACAACAAAATTTTAGGGATTACCATATTCAAGTAGGTTACAATGGGACTAATCTGTTAGCTTTAGCTGCCAAGAGATGCGATAAACAGTATACCACAGACTCTATGTGGCTTAGTATAGATAGACCCTGGTATTTGTTTAGAGATAATATGAGAAAGTTAAAGGAAGAGGTAATGAAAACTGCAATTATGATTGGAGATGTAGATTCACATCACACCACTCCCTTAACAGTTTCACACAGAAATATAATAGTGAAGCCTGCTCCTGCTGCTTATAAAGACATAATCCTGATTCTACTAATTGGGAAATAGGGCACCCTCCTTTGGAGGTGCTGGAAAATATTTCACAGTGAAGTGATTTAGAGGAATGGGGAAAAGATAAATTTCCTCAAGAGAGAAGAGTAAATAGCCAGTGGATTCAAAGTCAGCATAGATTAGCAAGGAGACAAATGTTTACTGCTTTATTAAGAACAGGGATAGATTTTGGAAGAATAGATGGTGTTGCAACTAACAAACTATATAAAATGTTCTGAGAGAAGGAACTTAATATTAGACAGAACAGGGAAGTAAGAACTGCCTCTACAGATCCTACTGAATCACTACATCCAAGTTTTTCACACCTGAAGGGAGAATAGGAAATTGGCCAAACCCCAGCTCAGATTAAAGAAATACACAGATGGGATTACAGACTTCATATCACTTTAACCATATACTGCCAAACTGATCAATTACTGTAACTAGGGCATTAATAGATGTTGGGTCAGAAGCCTCTCATATATTAAAGCCCTATAGTAAGGAAGATATGAATTAGTGCAGTTCCAGTTAGTTTGTGGACTCCAGAAGCACAACTGATGCAATATTTAGCCTGCTTCTGGTTATTGTCTCCTTATTCTTTTTGATCTTTGTTTAATCTGTTTGGGCTGTGGGTTAGGAGCTAGCATATGTGAATCTTTCTGCTCTGCTATCTTGACTCCTCCTCCCTCAAAAGGAATTTTGTAAGACAGGGACAGCCTCCAATCTCAGTAGGAAGTAGTTACAAAGATGAGACCTTTATCCCTTACCCAAGGAATTTTGGTTTCCAATCATTTGAGAGGGAAATAATGAGGATCCCCACACTAAGATATCATTTCATATGTTTATTTTGTGTTATCCTTGTTATATTGTTGTGAAGTCATGTTGATACCACTGTAATGCCAATGCAATACCCACAGCACAGAATACACAGCATTATGGATATACATGTGTATTTCCAAGGTAAATTCTCAAAATGTAAACTCTCTTCCTCAAAGATGAAACCAAAGTATTTATTCAGATACCAGAAAGACAATTCTATCATGGTAACAACGAAGTTTGTACACATTACCAATAAAGGGAGCACCACCATCCCCAAGTTTTCCCTCCATTATGCTGTCACACAAACAAATTTTCCTAGGTAAAACTCCACCCTTTTTCACTCATTCTAGCTGCTCTGGCTCAGCTCTGCCTTGCTCTCTCTCAGCTCTGTCCTTCCTGCTCAATTCATTTTGTAAACTTGTCCCACCTTCGGCTCCATGTGTCTCAGGGTGTGGGCGAGGTCAAAGCTCAGAGTAAGTCACATGGGTCTATTGAGGGGCATGGAGGACCTTCAAATTCCTTTACCATTACATGTGTTCTCAGGATCCTCTGTGTCCATTAGTAGACCAATGGGAGTTTAGGGGTAACTGGTATCAACATAATTTCACAATAATATAACAAGGATAACACAAAATAAACACACGAAAAAATATCTTAGGTTGTGGGATTGAGCATAAGCACCCCATCATTCTTGCTTCAAACCAATGGAACCCAAAGTCCCTTGGAAAAAAGGGTGAAGGGATCATATTCAATAACTACCTCCTACTGAGATTGGATGTAGAACTGTCTCTGCCTAGTGAGGTTCCATTTGGGGGGTCAGTTATTTGGCCTTTGTCTGGAGTTTGATAGATGCCAGAGTGATGCCAGGTCCAGGAGTGACTCATCACAGTCATGGACAGAGGGTGACATTCAGCTTAAGCAGTCAGTCATACATAGGTGGAGGGCACTGAGCCTACAGGAGACAAATCTAGCAAACAAATCTAGCCTATCTAAACAAACAAACAAGACCAAACAGAATAAGGAGACAATAACCAGAAGCAGGTTAAATATTGCATCAGTTGTCCTTCTGGAGTCTACGAACCCACTGGAACTGCACTAATTCATATCTTCCTTACTTCCATATATAAGAGAGGCCTCTGACCCAACATCCATTAATGGCCTAGTTACCGTACTTCATCCACTTTTCAAGTATATAGTTAAACAGATATGAAGTCAGTAATCCCATCTGTGTATTTTTTTAATCTGAGCAGGAGTTCGATCAGTTTCCTATTCTCCCTGCAGGTGTGACAAACTTGGATACAATGGTTCTGTAGGAGCACTTCTTACTCCTCTATTCTGACTAATACTAAGTCCCTTTTCTCAGTACATCTGGAAATTTATCTTTTCCCCATTCCCCTAAGTCACTTAACTATGAAATCTTATTCAGCACCTTGAAAAAAGGGTGCCCTATTTCCCCAATGAGTAGAGTCAGAATTAGGTGTTTATAAGCAGGAAGAACAGTCTTCACTATTATATTTCTACAAGGAACCATTAAGGTAGTGCTGTGATAAGCATTGGCCTCTTTCACCATTATTGCAGTTTTCCTTATGTCTCCTTTTAACTTTCTCACACTGTCTCTAAGCAAATATCAGGAATTATTTACACCTGGCCGTAGAGTTAATGGTATACTGCTTACTGCATCCCTTAGCAGTTAAGCTAACAGATTAGTTCTATTGTTATCTCCTTGAATATGATAATCCCTAAAATTTTGTTGAAAACAAGGATTCTGATTAATACCTATGAATTTCAAGCAATCTATTGTTATCTACCCATACTCCTCAGATCCCTTTGTCCTGATTCTCATTATCCAAGACACTAATTATTCTCCCATTTTGGGGGTGAATTGACTTAAAATATCTGTAACCTCTTGCTCAGTAAAATCCCAAGTTACTTCCTTAAATACTGTGTAGCACTCTTGGTTCTCCTGCTTCCTTAGTAGTCTGGGAAACATGCCCACATTTTTAGGAGCATCCTCATGTAATTTTGTTTTATTTTCCTCCCATGTGTCCTCCTCTCAGGTGTCTGGGTGCCAATCAGGAACCTCAGATGCAAGGGTTGCATTCACTTTCCTGTGGTTAACATTTCCCTTCTTTTTTTTTTTATGAGCCATACTCAAAACTGTGTTTTCTGTTATCACCTGATACTTTTTAGCTTCTTCTTCTAAAAGAAAGTTTGGGTGCTGTAGCATAGAAAGTTTCTCTTGCAAATCAATTAACTCCTTTTCCAACTGAAACTTTTCCCCTAGAAATTTGTCTCTACTTCTACATGTAATACAATAGCTTGTTAACAATGCTCATCATCTTCTACATATTACTGTCATTTCCTTCCCTGGTTCTATTGGTCTTCCTTGAAAATATCTCTATAAATCTCTGGGTTCTCCCTTCTGTAGCCTTGGTTCCCAGGTTTCACAAAGTCCTGTCTTTTTACCCCATTGTCTTTTCAGGGAGGAATAAGGCAAATCCTCCCATTCCAGGATATCCATTTCCTTCCCTAAAGCCTTCCTATCTCCAAATAGAGGTTTTATATTTCATGATCCCATCCTTGTCATGATTTGTAATGCCAATGTGATGCCTACAATAGCCACTATGGATATGTATGTGTATTTCCAAGGTAAATTCCCAAAATAGAAACTCTATTCCTCATAGATGAAATCAATATATTTATTCAGTTACCTGAAAGCCAGTTTCACCATGTGTTACAGCAAGTACCCTAACTCAGACAGAAGGGCTTGCTGTATAGGTTCTTAGATCTGCTTTTCTAAAAGGAAAGCAACTTTTGAGGGGTCAACAACAACTTTAACCAAGCACATATATCATTCACTTAGTTCAGGGGAAAAAATCAGCACCATGAACTTTAGAGAAAATACAGAGAAACAAAAATCAACCAACAGACAGGGCTTAGACTGTCTGATTATAAGCAATACCTACGTAACAGATGAATAGACAGACAGACATGAGAGACATACCAGAGAGACATGCAGTGATATCTGAATTTTCAAAGCTGGGGCCTCCTTAGCAACTGCCCAGAGTCTTGTCTGACCAAACAAATATTTTCATTGAGCAAGCTCCAAAGTAAAACCTCACCTCAGAGCCATTTTTCAGAGTCAGAGGGCATCACAACCCTTGAGAACCCATACCTTGAGGAGCATACAGTGGAAAGGCTGTACCAGTGTGGTCCCTGCCATGGTAAGGCTGATCAGGAAGCCCCGGGTGGTCTGAGACAGTGGCTGCACTCCAAAACCTTGGGCATGTCAGTGCAGGACCAGAGTCCAGTGTAACTGAATGAGAACCATTGAGCCCTAGCTAATTGCAGCAGCTGCTCCTGAGACTATCAGCCTACAGAATAAATGTATGTAAGTCATGTACTTGAAATTCTGGGAGCCAAGATGGCAGAGTGATCAGTAAATGCTCTACATGTCCCCTTGTTGACCTTGAAAAACCCACAAAATATTCCCCCAGGAAAAATCCTGAAACAGTGGGATCAGTCAAAGGGGAAAGCAGTTCCTCCAGTGAAGGACTGGAATTGTCCCAGACAGCCCCACCTCAACGAACCAGGAGGAGATCCTGAGCTCCAGGGGGTGGAGCCTACAATCCTCAACACCAGGACCACAGGTGTGCCTCAGAAGGGCCGAGGAATAAGGAAAACACTAGTGCAAACAACAGTTCATCAACCACTGAGTCTGCCTGTTCTCAGGAGAGGAGATCTCCTGTGGGCAGACCATCCCTGTGCTGCAGGGTAACTCCAGTGAAACTGGTCTCTTCTTTGGCAGATTAGCCAGCTTAGCACCAGGTAAGCTACTGCATTCTAGTCTCTAGCTGAAAGAACCAATATACAAAGCCTCAAGTTCTAAACACAAGAATGCTAGGACAGAGCCCCCTTTGCCTCAGAAGCAGAGATCAACTTTAAAAGCCAGGTGAAGGGTGATCATCATGAGGAAGAAGCAAACCAGAAAAGATAAAACCATAGGAACTTTCTGTGGGGACAAGGACCAAAACACAAATACCAAAGAGGGCAGTATTGCGACTATACTACCATTTGAACCTTCAGAAGGAAATATGAACTAGTCTCAAACTCAAAGAGCATTCTTGGAAGAGCTCAAGAAGGATTTTAAAAACCAAATTAGAAAAATAGAGGAAAAACTGGTCAATGATTTTAAAAATATAAAGAAAGAAACCACGGAAAAATTTAAAAGGAAAATTTGACTAATGGAAAAGAAAACACAAAACCTAACTGGGAAAATTGGACAAATAGAAAAGGATGCACAAAAACTAACTGGACAAAATAATTCCTTAAAAGGAACCATTGGTTAGATGGAAAAGGAGATTCAAAAGTTAAAACAATTTGATAATAATTAGAATTTGGCAAGTAGAAGCTTATGACTCTATGAGGCATCAAGAATCAGTCAAACAGAATATAAAGAATGAAAAGATAGAAGAAAATGTAAAATATCTAATTGGAAAAAGAACTGACTGGGAAAGTAGATCCAGGAGAGAAAATCTAAGAATTATTGCTCTAGCAGAAAGTCATGATTAAAAAAGAGCTTGGACAATATGTTCCAAGAAATCATCAAGGAGAACTGCTCAGAAGTCCTAGATCCAGAGGGCAAAATAGTCATTGAAAGAATCCACCATTCACCTCCCAAAAGGGATACCAAACTATAGACACCAAGGAATATCATGCCAAATTCCAGAACTATCAAGTGAAGGAGAAAATAATGCAGGTAGCCAGAAAGAAACAATTCAAATATCAAGGAGCTACAGTCAGGATCACACAGGACTTTGCAGCTTCTACATTAAAAGATCTAAGGGATTGGAATATGATATTCCATAAGACAAAGGAGCTGGGACTGCAACCAAAGATCAATTACCCAGCAAAACTGAGCATAATATTTCAGTGAAGAAGATGGACATTCAGTGAAATAAGGGATTTTCAGACCTTCCTGATGAAAAGTCCAAAGCTCAATAGAAAACCCGATCTTCAAACACAAGTCTTAAGAGAGGCATAAACAGGTAAACAGGGGAAAAACTTATTATTCAATATAGGCAAACTGTTTACATCCCCACAAGAGAAGACGATACTTGTCAATCTTGAGAACTGTATATTTATTATGATACATAAAACCAATATGCCTAGATAGAGGGAGAGGGTATATAACAAATGATGTGATGCTAAAAGTGTGTTTTAAGGGTGTGAAGGGATTGTGACAGGAGATATGAAAAGGAGGAGAGGGAAAAAGTTAAATTACATCACAGGAAGAGGCACAAAAATATATTACAGTAGAGGGAAAGAACGGAGGGAGATGAGCATTGTTAGAGAATTATGCTCATCTGATTTGATTCAAGGAGGGAACAACAAATTCCGTTGAGTATAAATGCAACCAGCTCTATAGGGAGGGGAAGTGGGAAAGAAAAGGGAGGGGAGGCTCAACCCATAGCTCATTAGAAATTAAGAAAAGGTGTGGACCTTCCTATAAAACAAATCTCCCCTAATCAAACTTCCCTTAATGGGCAGGCCCATTAATGAGTGAGAAAGATCTTTAAGTCTCATAATTACCATTACACCATGGTAACAACAAAGTTTGTACAAATTGTCAATAAAAGGAGCACTGCAATCCCCAAGCCTTCCCTCCATTAGATTTCCCCAGAAACAAGTTTCCCCAGGCAAAATTCCATCCTCTCTCACTCACGCTATCGGCTGTGCTTCAGTTCTGCCTTGCTCTCTCCCAGTTCTCCCTCACTCTCTCAGTTTTGCTCTTCCTGCTCCATCTATTAAGCAAACTCCTCCTTTGGCTCCATATTATTCAGGCTGTGAGCTAGGCCAAAACTCAAAGCAGGTCACATGAGACTATTAAATTGCATGAGAAATCTTCAAATTACCTTACCCTTACAAGCAGCCACCCCTATACTCCCACTGACCTATATAATGTGCATGAAAGATCTTGGGTACGAATGTAAAGTTGATGAAATAGGAAGATCTTTCTTTCCCATTAATAGGGTTATGTGACCTGCTTTGAGTTTGGGAGCAGCTAGCTGTTATGATGGAGTCTGAGTCACATGGCAAGGTGGGAGGAGCTTGCTGAACAGGTAGAGCAGGAAAAATGGAGCAGGAAGGGAGAGTGAGGCAGAGCTGGAGCAGAGCAGTTAGTTCTGTGAATGAGAAATTTTGCTTAGGGGAGCTTATTTGTAGGAAAACCTGATCAAAGTTTGGGGATGTTGGTGCTCCTTGATTGATGATGTGTATGAGCTTCTTTGCTACCATAGTGAAAGTGGCTCTCTGGTATCTGAATAAATATCTTTGTCTCATCTTTGAGGAAGAGAGTTATTTATATTTACCCTGGAAATATTCATGCATATTCAGAAAGGCTACTAAGAGTATTGCATTCATGTTACAGCCTTACAAGAAGCCAATTTATGTGAGTGATGGATATGACTTGCTAATTGCTGATGTAAACTTGATGGGGTCTCAACAAAAGGGAGAAAAAGACTCGGGTCTAGGAGTCATGAGGTACCCCTCAGGTCCACATGTTTCATACATATCTTCATCTCTATTTTTCAATAGTATGAGTTTGAGCCCATTATGTCTAGGGTTCTTGTTGTTTAAGGAAATAATTTACATTCCATTTTGGGAAGAATTACAAAAATTCTTGTTTTTGCTACACTTTCTCAGTAAATACCCTTAGAAAAATCTAATTAATTCACCTGGTTGATTGATACAGGAACATACTGGATTGAAACTAACATATATTAGTACTAGAAATACAAGCCTCTCAAGTATGTACCTTGAATCACTGTAGAGGGAAATATTCAGCCACCTCTCAAAACAGTAGGAGTTGAGGAAGAAGCTACAGAGAGGGTGTACAGAATGGAATACAGAATATCTTTTTTAAAAATATTTTTTCATGAGTTGGCTATAACCTTAATTGTCATCTACCATATCTTAGGAAATTCTGTTTCTTAGGATGGCAGCTAAATAAATAAATGAATAAAAGTGAAAGCAAGAAGAAAAGTCACCTTATCCTTAGGTTGCCAGATAGTGCAGCAGTCCCAAAGGCTTAGTGTCTGAATATAACTACTTAAGGAAAGTTTATAAAGAGTCAGATGTTTCATTACAAGCACTAAAAAAAGTCAGTTGATAATTGAATCATTTGATTATATCAGATGGGAATTAGAATGGAAATAAAGTACTTAAAAATCACCTCATCTATTCATTTCTACTTGATCTTTTTTAAGTGAGCAAATATATAGAAATGTATTTATACATTCTTACATAAAAGTGTTTATGTATTTACTTCTATACCAAACATGCTGTTAGGTTCTGCATAATGTTTGAATTTACTTTTTTCAAGTGAGTTATTTAGAGAGATGAGCTTTCTGAAACAAGGACAATATTTAACTTTTTAGTGAAAACAGCTGCCAAAAATGTAACAGAAGTTCTTAAAATAGCTTGTAATGAATTTTACAGGTAATTCAAAATAATCTTAAATGTGTGTATCCTAACTACACATTCTCAAGTAAGTTACTTTATATCTAAGACTTCATTTCTTCATCTATATGGTGTTGCAGATCCCTGTTCAGTGCTAATACTCCACATACAAAATTATAAAGAATTCTCAAGTTTAGTTTCTTAATGGAGAAAACAGTGAGAAGTGCCAGTGTGCAACATTTGTACAAGATCAGTACATTTGACACTTGATTGGGATTGTTTTCTGTGTCCAGGGTTTGCACAAGGTCATTGTTGGGGTGAAAGGAGAGCCTCTTCTTTACAATGGATACATTAAGTGGTGTGACACCAGCCTATAGGCAGTTTACTTCCTCTATCCGAGGACTTATCTCTCTTTTGTCTTATAGTTTTGACTCCACTAGGTGTAGGGGATTATTTGCAGTTATATTATAGTTCTCTCTATTTATAGATTTTTCTGTTGTGGAAATTTGTGCTTGCTTAGGAAAATAATTTCAATGCGCCTACACTGAATTTGTTGCTTTAGAATAGAATCCTTGTCTATATCTTCTCTCTTAAACTGAATTAGAGAAGTTTCTTCTACAAGATTTTATTTTTTAAAATGGGAAGGGGAGGGTTCAAAACAATATCAATGAAAGAAACATAATAATTGGAGTTGGGATTGGAGTATTTTTTTTGGAAGGGAAGTATTTTTTTTGGAAGGGAGTATTTTTTTTGGAAGGGAAGTATTTTTTTTGGAAGGGAGTTTTTTTTTTGGAAGGGAAGAAGCTAGTGATTTATGAGGGTAGTTGCAGAGGTCAAATCAGATTCTCCTTTTCAGCTCAGTTGCCTCCTAAAGGGAGAAAAAATTGTCCATTTATATAACTGAAATGTGAACTTTGAACTATACCCTCTTTGACTAACAAGTCAGAGGAAAGTATAGTTCCTCTGGATGCTTGGAAGTTTACCAATACATAATTATTAGTTCTTGGGTGTGTGTGTGTGTGTGTGTGTGTGTATGTGTGTATGTGTGTTATGAACATCCCTCAGTTTCCATTTTCTAGCATCTGCTCATTGAGGGCTAGAAAGAGAAGGAGAACTCACCCCCACCCCTATTCCCCTATTTCGGGGAACAGGCAAAGGAGTTATTTCTTCAAAAATTTCTACAAAAACACAATTCTAGAAATACAAGTTCAACCACATTTCTAATTGAACAACTCTTACACAACATCTGATTGAATCTCTTTATTACTGCAGTGCTTACATTGAAAGTACAACATATATGTACATCTTTCATATCAAAGGAGATAATATTTATGAAGTGCTTAGCACAGTGCCTGGCACGTAGTAGGCACTATAAAAATGTATATTTTCTTCCCCTTTCCTTCTCCCATATACCCTTTTATCAATTAAAATCATTATAAATATACTTATGTACAATTTGAAAGTGTGTGTGTGTGTGTGTGTGTGTGTGTGTGTGAGTATCCTTAATGTGCATTTGCATACGACTACATTTTGCCAACCTTACTAAATAGAGTGGAAGAACTGAAGTCTGAATACAGGACTCAACTCCTTACTCATGTGGATGGATAAACTCTATTTATTAGTTTTGATTTAGTTTTTAATCAATTTTGAAACACTAATATTATTCATTTGAAACTGTGTTCATATAAATTTCCTTAGAAATATAAAACCTTTGCTCCATTTCTTTCATGTTTTCTGGCTTTAAATGCCCTTTATAATCTGACTCCAACCTTGAAGATTGCTAAACCTGTATTACAGATGTGAAAACTGAGTTAAAGATTTTTAGAACATAAGATTTAAACTGAAATGGTCCAAAGACTCTGTAACCTTTACATGCAGAACAAGAAGGCATAAATAGCAATATCTCTATGTTCTCTGACAGAAAGCAAAGACAAATTTTCTTTAGGAAGAAAGATGTCAATCCACCCATGACCTCCACCTCTCCTTACGGGAACAACTTCTTTATGGAAAGGTAGAGATATTGGAGTAAAACTATTTCTTGGGAATCTTCTCCTCTTCATGACATTAAAATGGATACAGCTCCATAAACTGTCTCATAGACTACAGGGAACAGTTTACTTCCTAAAAGATATGACTTAATAGATGTTCATCTTAGAATATTTAAAATGACCATTTTCACCTACTGTCCATTCCAAATATACCTACTTACCAAAACCAATTAAAAAAAAAGCTTGTCAAATTTTTTTCCATAAGCAGTTTCTAAATTGGTAAGTTAACATCTTTCTCCTCATTGCACAACATGCTATGATGAATTCAATAACTCAGAATGTATAACAAATCAAGCAAGGCCAGTTGTGGATATTCATTAAGTAGGAAGTGGTTGTCCTAAACATTTATCTAACCCATCAGAGATCAGGGTGTATATTTGATTGTGATCCAGGAAAGTGCCTCATTCTCCTACCAAACAATTATTGGCAGATACTTTCTTTTTGATTTACAATAAAAATTCAGTGCCCCTCCTTCCCTTAGGACTGCCACCCCAGACTGACATCTAGATCTGAGTATGGGCAAAGCAGAGTTCTACCTTAGGGTTAGTAAAAACACCTCAATAATCTCCTTCTGACCAGTTGTTTGACCCCCTTATGGCCTGAAGCAGCCACAGCTGCTGTCACTGCTGATTTAGTCATTCCCAAGGTCCGTCCATTTTCTAGGGCTGGGGAACTGCTGGTGCAGCCTTCACTGAACTGCACTCCTCTATGACTCAGGTGCAGCACAGCTTTCTTGCCAACCTTCCAAGTTGTCTTGGGATGGAAATTTTTTTCACTTCATTTTTTTTTGTGGATCCTAATGCTTTAGAATTTATTTAGAATGATTTTTAAAGGCATTTGGAGGGGTTTAGTGGGGAATTCGGGCAAGTCTCTGCCTTTCCTCTGCTATCTTGGCTCTATCTTTAAGCAAAAATTCAGATATAAAATAAAAAAAAAACTGTTGAATTATTGCTTGGATCATTGACAGATAAATTGCTCATATACAGAGATTTCATTTGCTGATAATCTGTAATTGTCTGTCTTGTCACTTTTTTTTAAAAAAACAGAAATTGAAAGAAATGGATTAATGTTGTAATAAGGAAAATTCTGATTTGACTAGAGCAACTCAGAAGGATAACTGGATGTTTAGGAGATCCAGGATACTGCATTACAGGAGGTCTTAAGCAAATAAGCATTTATATCATAGATAATCATTTGTTGGATATATTGTAGAAAAAAATTCTTAATTAGATATGAGTCCATTAGATAAATGTCCATTGAGATTGCACCTAATTCTCACAATCTGGATCTTAGAAAATATTCTCTAAGATTCATTGTGACAAGGATTCTTACTATTTCAATTATTTCAACTGAGTATATCATGACATTGTTGTAAACTTCAAGTAATTTTAAGTTGTTCTATTTCATATATATATATACATATATACACACACACACACACACACAAATTGCAAGCCTTCCAAACAAAATAAAGAAGAATGAAAAAAACAAAACAAAACATTAATTGCATTCTATGTGCCAAGTTCTAGGGTTGAGCACCATGAATATAAATATGAACCACAAGAGACTGTTTGCAGTGAAGCTCACAGTCTCTTGGTGGAAGACCACAGATATGGGGGAGTGGTGGCCAGGGATTTTGGTTTGATATTAGATAGACAGATAGATGGATAGCTAGATCGATAAAGCATTTAGCTCTTTCCATGTGTCAAACACAACACTAAGACCTTGGGATACATATAAAAATTCCAAGATAAAACTTGTCTCCAAGGAACTTGCATTCTAAAGGGGTAAGATGGCATATAAGAGAAAGCTGAAGATAGGGGAAAGGGTTACTTAGGAAGGAGGATGAGAAGGCATCGTGAAGCAACTGAAGGATAGTTTCTACCTAGATTTCTTTTTTTAATATATATTTATTTAACTTTTTACATTCATTTTCACAAAATTTTGGGTTCCAAATTTTCTCCCCATTTATCCCCTCCCCACACCCCAATACAACAAGCATTCTAATTTTGCCTATCACCTATCTGCCCTCTCTTCTATCATCCCTCCCTTCTCTTGTCCTCATCTTCTCTTTTGTCCTGTAGGGCCAGATGACTTTCTATTCCCCATTAACTGTATTTCTTGTTTCCTAGTAGCAAGAACAATACTAAACAGTTTTTGCTAAAACTTTGAGTTTCAAATTTTCTCATCCCTCTCTCTCCACCCATTCCCTTTGGGAAGGCAGGCTATTCAATATAGGCCATATTTCTATAGTTTTGCAAATGACTTCGATAATAGTCGTGTTGTGTAAGACTAACTGTATTTCCCTCCATCCTATCGTGCCCCCCATTGTTTCTATTCTGTCTTTTGATCCTGTCCCTCCCCGAACATTGACTTCAAATTGCTCCCTCCTCCCATTTCCCTCCCTTCCAGCATCCTCGCCCTTGCTTATCTCCTTCTCCCCCAGTTTCCTGTATTGTAAGATAGGTTTTCATACCAAAATGAGTGTGTATTTTATTCCTTCCTTTAGTCGAATGTGATGAGGGTAAACTTCTTGTGTTTTTCTCAGCTCTCCTCTTTTTCCCTCCACTAAAAAGTCTCCTGCTTGCCTCTTGAATGAGATACAATATACCCCATTCCATTTCACCCTCTTTCCTCCCACTACATTTCTCTCTCATCATTTACCTTAATTTCTTTTAAGATATGCTACCATCCTATTCAATTCACTCTGTGCTCTCTGTATGTGCATGCATGTGTGCATGTATGTGTGTGCACACATGGACATGTGTGTGTGTATGTGTATGTGTGGTCCCACCAACTACCCAGATACTGAAAAGTTTTAAGAGTTACAAATATTGTCTTTCCATGTAGGAATGTAAACAGTTCACCTTTGGTAAGTCCCCTATGACTTCTCTTTGCTGTTTACTTTTTCATGCTCCTTCTCATTCTTGTGTTTGAAAGTCAAATTTTCTTTTCAGCTCTGGTCTTTTCATCAAGAATGATTGAAAGTCCTCTGTTTCATTGAAAGACCATATTTTCCCCTGAAGTACTATTCTCAGTTTTGCTGGGTAGGTGATTCTTGGTTTGAGTCCTAGTTCCTTTGACTTCTGGAATATCCTATTCCAGGCCCTTCGATCCCTTAATGTAGAAGCTGTTAGATCTTGTGTTATCCTGATTGTATTTCCACAATACTGGAATTGTTTCTTTCTAGCTGCTTTCAATATTTTCTCCTTGACCTGGGAATTCTGGAATTTGGCCTCAATGTTCCTAGGAGTTTCTCTTTTTGGATCTCTTTCAGGTGGTGATCAATGGATTCTTTCAATACTTGTTTTGCCCTCTGGTTGTAGAATCTCAGGGCAGCTTTCCTCTATAATTTCATGGAAGATGATGTCTAGGCTCTTTTTTGATCATGGCTTTCAGGTAGTCTCATAATTTTTAAATTCTCTCTCCTGGATCTATTTTCCAGGGCAGTTGTTTTTCCAATGAAATATTTCACATTCTCTTCCATTTTTTCATTCTTTTGTTTTTGTTTTGTGATTTCTTGGTTTCTCAGAAAATCATTAGACTCCATTTGTTCTGTTCTAATTTTGAGAGAACTATTCTCTTCAGTGAGCTTTTGAACCTCTTTTTCCATTCGGTTAATTCTGCTTTTGAAAGCATTCTTCTCCTCATTGGCTTTTTGAACCTCTTTTGCCAATTGAGTGAGCCTATTTTTCAAGGTGTTATTTTCTTCAGCATTTTTTGGGGTCTCCTTTAGCAAGGTATTGACCCGTTTTTCATGCTTTTCTTGCATCTCTCTCATTTCTCTTCCCAATTTTTCCTCCACCTGTCTAACTTGATTTTCAAAATCCCTTTTGAGCTCTTCCATGGCCTGAGCCCACCGGACATCCCCCTGGGATGTCTGGGATACAGAGGCCCCAACCTTCATGTCTTTCCCTAATGGTAAGAATAGTTCCTCATCGTCAGAATTGAAAGGCGAGAACATTTGCACCTGTTGAAAGAAGGTCTCTATAGTCTTATTTTTCTTCCCTTTTCTGGGCATTTTCCCAGCCAATTACTTGACTTCTGAGATTCCTGTCCACCCCTGCCTAGATCCACCCAGCTAATGCTTGGGGTCTGAGATTCAAATGGGCTTTCTGTGGCAGGCGTGGCTGCTATTCAATGTGAGCTTAAGTTCTCATGCTTGGGTGGGGGCAGGGCCATCTCGCAAGCTCAGTTCCCTCAGGGGGTTTATGCAGAGACCTTTGGTAATGGCCCTGTACTTCTGCCTGCTGCTCTGGGAGTTCCGGGCCACCACAGCTGCCTCTGCTGCTGCCTCTGCCACTGCCTCCCGAAGAGGCCCATGTCACAGAGACACCCCGTTTTCCTCTTGACCAGCCCAGAAGTCTCTCTCACTGACCTGTAGCACCTATGGGCGGAGGGACCTTCACGGCTGCCGGAGATTCCGTCCCTGAAGCCTATTCAGATCTGCTTCTCTAGTGCCCCGCAGCCAGGACAGCACAGGCGTGGGCTCAGCTGTCTGGTGCACGACGGGCTCCTGAGGACAGCTCTCCAGGGCTCTCTGGAACAGAAATCTTTTCCACTGTGTTTCTTCATGCCTTGCAGTGCTCCAGAATTTGTGGGGAGTTCTTTTTCCAGGAAATATATGGGCTGTGGTTTCGGAGCTAGCATACATGAGTCTTTCTACTCTGCCATCTTGGCTCCTCCCCCTCTAGTTAGATTTCTTAGCAAGAGAAAATGAAAAATTATAGTGACTCTTTGAAACAATTTTCTCTTAATAATTTAAACCAGCCCAAATATACTTAATGATATAGTCTCACATAGAAAAATCCATAAAGAAAGCTGTGGAGATTGCAAATAATCTCATGATCAACTTCATGAAGAATTTTTCCCCAAAGCTATTGTGTCGGACAATCTAAATCATATGCAAGAGAAAAAAAAGGTGAATCACTGTATGTGAAGGTCAAACTATATACATGGAGAGCCATGACAACACCTCTTCCTGGATCATACCTCTCAAACCTTACAGACCCCTAGAACTATCTCTGAAAATAGCAACACAAAAAACTTGAAGTTTGGATAGTGGTCCCCCCACTTCCCAGATGAACAGAGCCCAATTTTAGCATGAAGTTCAAAGTTAAGAAATGGGCAACAAAATGGGCAAACAACAAAAGAAAATTTGACCATGAAAAGCTACTCTGGTGGCAGAGAATACCAAGACATAAATCCAGAATAAGACAAGAATGTGAAAAAAAGTTCCAGACGATAAAGAAGAATATATTGATTACCTCCTGAAAGAGATCCAAAAAGGAAAATTCCCAGAAATATTATAGTCAATGTCCCAAGCTCTCAGGTAAAAAAGAAAATACTTCAAACATCCAGAAAAAAATCAGATATTACACAGAGATAGTCAGGATCATACAGCTTCCATGCAAAAGGGATAGAGAGCTTGGAATATCATGTTGCAGAAGGTGAAGGAATAACCTACCAAGGACAGCTGAGTATAATCTTTTGGAAGGAAAATGAATATTTAATGAAATAGGGAGGTTTCAGGCATTCCTAATGAAAAGACCTAAACTAAATACAAAATTTGAATTCAACTTTAAGACTCAAGAGAAACATAAAAAAGGAAGAAGAGAGTAATCACCAGTGACTCAATAAAGCTAAACTGTTTCCATCCCTATATTGGTAGTGTAAAAGCAAGCATCCAAATATATACAGGAGGGTCTTCTATCACAAGATCTGCTTTTCTATAAGGAAAGACAACTTTTGAGAGGTCAACAATCACTTTAATCAGGCACATGTGTCATTCACTTAGTTCAGGGAAAAAAGTCAGCACCCTGGACTTCAGAGAAAATTCATAGAAATCAAAATCATCAGACAAGACTTCCAACTGCCTGAGAGTAAGCCATATATACATCATAAATCAACAGAGAGATAACTGTCTGACCATACATACATAGTTATCAGAGAGAGAAGCACCAGCATCTAGGATTTCAAAGCTCAGCCTCTACTTTTTGGCTTCACAGAGTCTTCTCTGGGACACAAATCTTATTGCAAAAACTAAGCCCCAAAATAAAACCTTACTTCAGAGTATTTATACATTTTTAGAACCAATCACAATCCTTGAGAACTGGTGACTCATTAGAAAATTAACAAAAGGCATGGGCTACCCTTCATCAAGCTTCCCTTGAAGGAAAGGCCTCTTAATGGGTGGGGAAGATCTTTAATTCTCATAATTATCATTGCAGGAAGATGATACATGTAATTCTTAAGAATTTTATAATTATTAGGACAGTTAAAAGGAGATTATATAAACAGAGAACATGAGTGTAAGTTGATTATACTGGAATGATCACCAAAAATTTGAAGGGGTGAGAAAGAGGGGCATACTGGGAGAAGGGGGAAGGGAGAGGCAGAATAGGGAAAATTTTCTCACATAAAAGGGGCACATAAGAAAGAACTTTTGTAATAGAGAGAAAATGAGGGTTTGTGAAAGCCACTACTTGAACTTCACTTTCATTAGACTTAGTTCATAAAAGGGAAGAATATATAAAAACACTTCGTTTTATATAGAAATGTAACTTCCCCATTCCTATTTCTATTTTATCCTCTGTGTAAAGAGGGCAGTTTTCCCTGACAATTTCTTGAAACATGTCTTGGCTCTTTGTTTGGTCATGACTTTCAGGAAGTTCAAAAATTCTTAAATTTTCTCTCCTCAATCTATTTTTCAGGTCAGTTGTTTTTCCAACGAGATATTTCACATTTTCTTATATTCTTTTCCATGCTTTCAATTTTTTCATATTTCTTGGACTCATTAGCTCCCACTTGCCTAATTCTAATTTTTAAAGAATTTTTTTCATTGGTGATCTTTGGTCCATCTTTTTTCATTTGTCCAGCTCTCCTTTTTAAGGAGTTCTTCTCTTCAGTGGATTCTGTGCCCATTTCCTAAATATATAGAGAACTCAGTGAAATTTATTGATTACTCTTACATATTTTAATTACTGAAACTTAAATATACAATAGGAAAAGAAAAGAAATACATTATAAACTTAATTATAGAAACATAAATACCAAAAAAGAAAAGAAAAGGAAAAAAATAAACATGTAAAGTGTATAGCAAAACACAAAAGAGAATACAAAACACATGGCAATAAATTGCCATTTCAAGAAAGCCTATATAATAATTACTATATGTTGCATTGAGAGCTGACCATCTTTTCCTTCCTTCTTTGTTCATTTTCCTTTGTTCATTGTCGTGCATTTTTTACTTTATTCTTTTCTCCCTTTTAAGTGTGAGTATATTGACATATAGATTTATAAATATACATATATAGACATATAGTTTCCTTAAATTCAGCCTTCCATTTTTATTTTTGTTTGTGCATATCTCTTATTTCCTATCCCTACTAGCTTCTCTACTTTACTTTTATCTGCTACTTTGTCCTTCTATAACTTAGCCTACACCCCTCCAAGAATTCCTCCTTTTATCATACAATTCCCACCAATCTAAACACCCTCTTTAACCAGTTCCCTCACCTTTCCCTCTAGAGATCCCTTCTTTATCTTGTCACCATTTTATTTCTTCTGAATTTAGAAAACTTTTATATTCTTCTAGATATATATGTTGTTCCCTCTTGAAATCCTTCCCAATAAAAGTAGGTTTCCAAAATTAACAGCTCTCCTCCTCCATCTAATTCCTCTATTTTGGTTCTTCCTCTTTCACCACATTTGTATGAGATAATTACCCTTTTAGCTATTTTTTAAAAGTTTTCCTTTTTAAAGTCATATGATACTCAGACTCACTTCAATATTTCTTACGAACTATCCAATTAGTAAGAATAATTCTAGACATATGTTGTACATTTTATATACATAAAAGGTAAAGAGTCTGTCCTTATTGAGTCTCTTATAATTAGCTTTTGACAGATATTTTAGATTTCTCTTGACTCTTGTATGTCAAATCTTTAATTAAGTTCAGGTTATTTTTTAAACAATGTCTGGGAAGTCTGACAGTTCTTTAAATGTTTATTTAATTTAATTACTTTTTTAAATCCAGAATTCTGCTTAACTTTGCTTGGCATGATATTTTTGACCAAAACTCCACTTCTTTTGCTCTCAGATATACAGTGTTACAAGACATGCAATCTTTTAGTAACACTGCTGCAAAGGTCTTATGTGATTCTAATTGTGGCACCACCATATTTAATTTTTTTTCTTGTTGCTCAAAACATTTTAACCTTCAACTGGGGATTTTGGAATTTGACTATAATATTCCTATGCATTTTCCTCATAAAATTTCTATTAGGTGGTGATCAGAGGATTTTTTTCTATTTCTACTTTCCCATCTTATTCTAATGATTCAGGACAATTTTCTTCATTTCTTTTATTATTGTACCAAGATTTTCTTTTTGATCATAATAGTCAAGTAGTCTTATGTTTTCTCTTCTTGATGATATGTTTCACAATCTCTTCTATTTTTTCATTCTGTGTATTTTATTTCATTATTTCTTAATCTCTTATAACTTCACTGACTTCCCCTTGCCCAATTCTGATTTTTAATGACTTATTTTCTTCCTTAAGATTCTGGATCTCCTTTTTCAATTGGTTGAGTTTCCTCTCATAATCTTCTTGTTTTCCTTGAATTGTTTTCATATAATCTGAGTTTTTCCTCAATCTCTTTCATCTGATTTTAAAATATTTTTTAGAGTTCTTCTATGAATTCTTTAACAAGTGACCACTGATGTTACTCTTTCTGGTAGAGGAATGATTTTTTTGCTTCAGTATCCTCCTATAAAGATGAATCCTGGTCTTCTCTATTCATATAATAACTCCCTATGATTGGATTCTTTCTCCTTTGCCCATGTATTTAAAAATGTTGTAGTTTAGTTTTTATAATCATCTCTAGTCCTGGAGAATGGGGGATTGTGTCTCTGGTCTCAGATCCTCCTTCAGTTCTCCTTTTTGTTCTGGAGCTGGAACCAAGACCTTCAGCCTCCTGTAAGTGCCCAAAGCCAGCAGCATTCC
Source organism: Bettongia penicillata ogilbyi (assembly GCA_023548195.1). Classification (NCBI taxonomy): domain Eukaryota; kingdom Metazoa; phylum Chordata; class Mammalia; order Diprotodontia; family Potoroidae; genus Bettongia; species Bettongia penicillata. Next base: position 428,988 of record JAJHZJ010000066.1, on the reverse strand, counting down.
CATCCCACTGCTTCAGAATTCACTAGGAATGTGCTGGTTTTTTCTCATTCCCACTACATTTCCATGGCACAGTTGAGTCTGGCATTGCTTGTCAATTTTTCCTGCCTCAGATATCCTACACCCCTTATTTTCCCAGGGATAAAAGTTCCTGTAACTGGGGCTGAGGCAGACTTCCAAATCCTAGGATTTGCTGCTTGTTGTTTAAATGGACCTGAGACCTAGTCTGGAGGTGTATACTCTTAACAGGGACCATATCACATTCTGGAATTTTTCTTCGTATCTTTTCTAATTGTCCCAGAAGGGTCTCTGTTCTGCCCATACTCTTTTTAATTTTTACCACTCATTATTCACCCTGAATAGCTATTTCATCTCTTTTTTAGGGGGAAAAAGTCAAAACTTGAGAGTCTAGAATTTTCTGACCTACTCTGCCATGTTCCCAGAATCCTCTTCAACTGAATGAAATTTTTAAGAATACAATTCATTCCCCAACTGATAAATGGTGAAAGCATATGAACAGGTAGTTTTCAAATGAAGTAATCAAAGCTCTTTATAGTCATTTGAAAAAAATACTCTAAATCACTATTGACTAGAGAAATGCAAATTAAAACAACTCTGAGGTGCTGCCCCACATCTATCAAATTGGCAAATAAGACAGAAAAGGTAAAAAAAATGACAAATGTTGGAGGAGACGTTGGAAAATTGAGAAGCTAATCCATTGTTGATAGTGCTGTGAAATGATCCAAACACTCTGGAAAGCAATTTGGAAGTATATCTAATGAGCTATAAAACCATATATACCCTTTGACACAACAATACCACTACTAGATCCATATTCCAAAGAGATCAAAAAGAAAGAAAAAGGTGTACATCTACAAAAATAATTATATAAGTTATTTTTGTTGTGGCAAAGAATTGGAAATTAAGGGGCTGCCCTTCAATTGGGGAATGGCTGAACAAGTTGAAGTATATGATTGTGATGGAATACTATGGTGCTATACAGGATGATCTGGAAAGACTTAAATGAATTAAGACAAAGTGAAATGAGAAGACCCAGAAGAACATTTAATGTAGTAATAGCAATATTATGTGAATAATTTTGAATTACTTATCTATTCTCAGCAATACAATTATTCAAGACAATTTTGAAGGGCTTACAATAAAACATGTTATCCACCTGCAGAGAAAGAACTGATGAAGTCTAAATGCACATGGAAGTAATTTTTTCTTACTTTTTCTTGTTTTTTTTAAATATGGCTAATATGGAAATATGTTTAGCATGATTTCATATAAGTAACTGATATCATTGCTTCTTTTCTCAATGTGTGTGGGAAGGGTTGGGAAGAAGAGAAAGAATTTACAAATCAGTATTTAAAAAGAAAAAAATGTTAAATAATAAATTAAAATATTTTAAAATGTTCACAGAACCCATGTTAAGAACCTCTGATTTAGAAGTAGTTGAAAGTTATGAAAAAAACCCTACGAGAAGAATAAGAAACTAAGTCATAGAACCTGATGAGTTTGCAGCTCTGATAGCTATTGACTTCATTTGAGGATAGACTTAGAAATAGAAAAAGGTAACAAGTGGGCAGATACAGCAGCCAAACTACAGTCCTTGATAAATTTCCATTTCAGGATTGACTCAGATGGCTCTAGCCACAAGGGCGTAGTGAAATCCTGGAGTAAAGAACATTATAGAAACAGATCAGTTCCAAAACAATTACTCAAGTTTGTCTTGATGGGATATGAAGAGGTCTAAGAACAGCTGCTTTCTGGGCTTAAAATTCATTATACCTCCATTACCAATAGGCTTACACAGACTAACCTAGTTGGACAAAATTGTCTGATTCATTGTTTGGAAAGTAGTAGAGGGTCAGTTCTTCTGTCTTATAAAGTAGGGCAACGTTCCCCTGTTCTCTAATTTGCAAACCATGACAAACCTTTAAAGACAAGACAGGCTCAGGAAAAATGACCCCGTGGTCCCTTCAAAAATCTGACTTAGACTTTTGACAATTACTAAGGACTAAAAATATATGAGTATACTTTGGTTACCATTGGCACATATTTTTTGGTTCAGTAAATGACTTTCTTTTCTGAAAGGGAAGGACCATAAGAGTACCCCATATTTTTTTTTGAGTAAGCTGTTTTCTATATGGAAAAATCTGTATCAAGTATCCAATGACTGGGGAACTCATCTCAAGAGCTCTTCAGTTACCCACTCTTCAAATAATCCACTGCCCATATCACCATGCAAAGCTCAGGATAAAGGAAAAGCTAATGGAACTCTGAAATTTAAATTGGCTAAATTATGTGAAAATATTTATCTTCCTTTAAGTGCATCCAATCATCTTTGGGTTTCTCAGGTCTGTGCTTCAATTATCACACTCTTTGTCTATCAGGTAATGACTGGCTAGCCAATGAGACCAGGGTCAGTACCTACAGACTCTCCTCAAGCTCATTATACAGTATCTGATAACCCTAAATGTCTGTTAGGAGCTTTTCAGACTCATTGTGTCAAAATGTTAATAGCCCATCAGGAGCCCATCAGAATACATTAGTTACACTTTAGGACCAGAAGTGTGAGTTGCCCTTCTGTGCATATGCTCTGCCCACATGTGTTTGCAACATGAAGGTTTCTTCATGCACTCAACCTGTTTCCAAACAGTTTTCTTAGAGATGCATGCTTCTCCATGAATGCTCTCTCTACATGTTCCCTCTTTATATTGATAGTGGATATTTATGGGGGCATTTGCCCTAAGTCTTTTTTTTGGCAAATGTTTTATCACTACTCTTTATTTACTTGACCATTTCATTAAATTCCTTTGATTTGTATACAGTAAATCATCTACCTGGCTACTGAAAGCAAAGGTATTGTCAGGAGCTTGTGAACTACAGTTTTAGTGGATATGGATCCAGAAAATCCTTTTAATCTAAGAGAGCTGTTCCTTTAATGACATGCTTTATGAGTTGGGTGCTAGCTGGGGAAGACACACTATCTTTCATCCAAAACAAGATAACTCTAACTAACTCTCTAACTAATGAATTCTAACTAACTAACTCTCTAACTAATTATTTTCCGATAATGTAAACACACTTGTTTTTTACATCTCCATATATGGTCTTTTATATAATAATTTTAGAATTGAGCCAGGACTAGGGAAGGGCAAATGTGCTTTTCTTGTTTCTTGGGAGTTGATAGGGTGACGCAGGATCTTACAGATTCTGGTTTCTGAATAATAAAGATTTAAGTAGAGAATCAAAGTTCAAGGAAACAGTGTATATGACTGATGTATATCTATACCTATATGTGTGTGTGTGTGTATGTTTGTGTGTGTATACAGCACACATTTATACATGTATATATAATGCAATTGATAGTCTTCAAAACAGTCATTTGTATCAGATATTTCACTTGATAGAAAATAGATAAAACCAAAACAAACTGTAATATTAACACCATATTACAGAAAGAACAAAACATAAAGTCATAAAGTAGTTGCATTGCATTGATTCACAATTCACAGAGTCAAGTTATCACAATAATTTCATAGATTTAATGACGAGTGGACCGTAGAACAAAATTAATGTTACTTTCCCTTTGTAAACATTTTTCATTACTGAAAGAGATAAAAGTTACTGTCAGAGAAACTGACAGAAATATAAGGAAAACAAAATTCCACAAAGATAGGTGAGTGAACTGTGTCCAAGTCTAGCTCCATTTGACTGCCACAAAACATGAAAAAATGTGCTGAATAAAGCAAAACAAGAACAAGACCAAAAACGAAGAGGGGAAATAAGCCTCATTCCTCATTTTTTTTAGAAAGCATTTTAGTCATTTGCGAAAAAAGAATAGAGAATATAAATTCTGGGTTCCCTTCCATTTGTGAATTTATAATCTATGTTCTATGGAATTCTACTTATTAAAAAAACACAAATGACTCTCAGATCTGTGGAATATCCCTCTTTTTTTGTATAGTGATTATGAGGGAATGGTACTAAATATTCCCTCTTAAGACTGTTCATAAATATTTATTTTTCATATATCAAAGGCAAAATATTTGTTTAAAAAATTAGCATGGTATTTCAAAACAGTTTTTCTCCATTCATTTCTGTCTCTTTGAGATCTCATTGTTTTACAATACTGCAGTGATTTGTCATTTCCTTCTTTAGCTCATTTTACAGATGAAGAAGCTGAGGCAAACAGAGTAAAGTGACTTGCTAAGTATCATGGAACTAGTAAGTGTCTGATGCAAGATTTGAACTCAGGAAGATGAATCCTCTTAACTCCAGGCTTGGCATCCTATACACTGTATCACCTAGGTGCTTAATTTGAAGTTACAATACAATGATTTTTTACATTCTTGATGTGAAATCAGAAAAGGGAAGAAAGTTGCAGGTAGATAGAATGCTGTTTCACAAGGTTTCCTAGAGCAGTCAAATAAAGGAGTTGACAGAAATAGTTCCATTATGTGTTTAAAAGGCAATAAAAAAATCATTTTAGATATTGCTTAGATATTATTTAGATAATCGGGCAATCTTTATGACAGTAGAACAAAAGGTGAAGATACTTGTCTCTTATGTGTCAATATCTATTGGAGAGGATGAAAAGAAGCCATATGAATAATTAAACAAGAATCAAATCCTTAAGTCTACTGATTGCTACTTATGTGACCTTAGAAATGCCACTTATCCTCTCTCAAACTCACTTTCCTTATTTGAAAAATCAGACATTTTGATGATTTCCAACATCATATCCAGCTCTACATGAAAGAATCTTTCTATGACTTCACACAATAACTGGCAGGATTACTGAGGAAATCTCTAAAAGACAATCCAATATCATGAATGAACATTATAGTGTAAAACAGACCTTGCAGACATTTTTGAAGGAAAACACTAATATTGCAATAACAACTAGATTCCCACCAAAGAGAATGAAGTTACTGAAACATAGTCATAGAAATTAGAACTATTAAGAAGAGACGGGACGGAAAAAGGAAATACAAGGAAAAAATGGTTTAAAAAGTGAAAAAGAAAATTAACTGTTTACAGCAGGAATTGGGATGATGTAATAAAGAGCTTGACCATTTGAATAACAGAGAAATAAAAAGTTCAGAGACTGAATTGTAAATATCAACTCATATCCAAAAAAGAAACATTGAAATAACTCTCGACCATTTCCCGAGATATTGCCCCTGGCCTTGAAGAAAGAGTTTAAGAAAATAACCTGGTAATTAATCAAAAGAATCAAAGAAGAAAAAACATAATCAAAGAAGGAACCTGATCTATACATTTGAGGAAACGATCCAAAAGAAAGTAACTAGACTTATTGGGTAAAGAGAGCAAGATAATAAATCAATGGATTTCAGAGAACATCATCAATGAGGAATACAACATTTATCTCAACAAAAAAAAATAACTAAGTAATCAAAATAAAATAAGGCACAAAAAATAGTACTTTAGAGCTTTGATGTAAAGAAAGTCTTTCAAATATTCAAAGGGAATAAAGAAATAGAAGCTTGAATTCAGCAATATTAATCATTCTTGATGACATATTAAAGAAAACTTGGAAGAGAACATACCAAAAAGCAAAGGAAATTACAACTCTACTTCAAATATCCTAGAAAGTTGAGCATACATATGCAAAAATAAAATATGTGCATTTCATAGAATAATCGAGTTAAACATTCCTTCTTAGAAAACTAGCTTCTAGAAGGAATTTTGAAGTTCAAATAAATTGACAAAAAGAAAAATTTAAATATAGGTACTTAGGTTCATATAGCATGAAAAGGCTAATAGAATTAAACAAAGATTAATTTAGCACTCAGAAAGGTATTGCTTCAGATTGGAGTGGTACAAAACAAAAATTAAATAAGACTTGTCCTCAAAGAGCTTCCATCTCAATTAGGGAATATAATCTCCACACAAATAAGGTTTACATATATATATATAAATATATGTATGTATGTATGTATATATATATGACAATATACAATGCAATTTCAAAAGAGAGAGATAACAAAAAATTTGATCTGGAAAGATCCCTAGTAAAAGGCAGTAGTACTTCAGAAGAATTTTGTTCTACAGAGCAGATATATACATGAAATCTATTCCAAATATAGGGACAACCTCTATGAAGTATTAGAAACAGAACTAAAATGTAGAATTAAGGGGGTTAACTAGGAAGTTATTTCTGGAGGTGATAAATATTTGATTCAGGACATAACCTGCAAGAGTAGAGAAGATAGACATTAAAGATATTGTCCATGTAGAATGAACAAGAGATGGCAATTCACAGCAGTTGAGAGTGAAGGAAAGGAAAGAGTCAAGGTGATTCTAAGGCTGCTAATCTGAATAACAAGAAGGATGGTAGTATTTTCAATAGAAATAAGGAAGTTTGCATGAGGGATTATGTTCTATTTTGGACTTGTTGAGGTTGGAATGACTTCAGGTTATCCAGATGGAAATGTCTAAAAGCTAGTTGTATTACAAGACTCAAAGAAAGAGGTTAGAATTGGATAGATAGGTTTGGAAGTCACTTGCATAAAAATGGGAGTTGATGAGATGACTGAGAGAGATTACATAGAAAAAAATAGAAAAGAAAGCTCAGGAAATTGTCTTGGCATTTCCATGAGTAAGACCTGGGAGCTAATGCCTATAAATCTAGCTACCATGGATCCTTAGGCTAGAAGATCTTTGGGCTCAAGAGTTCAGAACTGCAATAGTATACACCAATTTGATAATTTACACAGTTTGCCATTAATATGGTGAGCTTTTGGAAGTAGAAAGGGACTTCTGAAGGAAGGGAGAAACAGTCTCAGTCAGAAATACAGTGCTTTGGGCTTCCATGATTCTAGACAAGATAACAGAGTAAAGGAATCACTCAGCTGAGCTGAGTTTCCCACCATTCTTCTTCAAACAACTTTAAAATAATGCCTCAAATCAAAATCAGGAATGACAGAGTCAACAAAAAGGAAACCTTCTCTTGGCTAAGACAACTTTGGAAGCCAGAAATAGAGATCAGTAACAAGGAAGTAGAGGCTGGCCAAGAGCTCACATGGATGAAACAAAAATGTTGGGACTAGGTGGTGGGGACAGAAAAAGTAGAAACTTCATAAGTTCTCAAGGCAGAGAGGATAAGGGGCCCTGTCAACTGATCAGAAAGAAGTTACAGAGGATGAAGTCAAGATGGTGGAGTAATAGCATGGACTTTCTAGAGCAGTGCCCCCAAGCCCAGGAAAATATCTGTAAAAAAATGACTCTAAACAAATTCTGGAGCTGAAGAACCCACAGAATGACGGAATCAAGCAAATCTCCAGCCTAAGATAGGCTGAAAGGTGGCTCAGAAGTGTCCATTGCCCCACACTAGGAGCAGAGCACAGTCCACTGTGGGCCACTCTGGCAAAGACATGGCCTGAGCAGGACTTGAGGAGACTGAGTCTTTCACACTTGTGGCATTTTTCAGACTTCAGGTCCCTAAAATGTCAAGAACAAATTGGAAAGTCAGTGTAAAAAAACTGTGTGGGAGCAGTGCAAGAGAGTGGAGTGGTCTGATCTTAGCCCCAGGGTGGCAGAAGGGATGAAGGAACCAAGGTCAGTCACAGTAGCAGCAGGGGCAGTTGCAGCCACTGTTTCTGCGGTCCTAGGTCAACAGATTGTGGGGGGATCCAAAAGCTGACAGAACATTCCATCCCCACTGGAAGCAGAGAACTACCTTGACAAAGAGCTCAAAAGTCAAGTAAATGGCTGGGGAAATGAGCAAAAATCAGAAGAAGAATCAGACAACAGAATCTTACTTCAGTGACAAGGGGGACAAAGCATGGAAAGAAAACAAAGTTAAAGCTCCTCCATCAAAAGCCTCCAAGAAAAATACGAATTGGTCTTAGGCCACAGAAGAGCTCAAAAAGAATTTTGAAAATTAAATAGGGGAAATAGAGCAAAAATGGGAAGAGAAATGAGAGTGATGCAAGAACATAATGAAGAATGAGTCAACTGCTTGCTAGAGGAGACCCAAAAAATGCTGAAGAAAATAACACTTTAAAATATAGACTAACTCAAATGGCAAAAGAGATTCAAAAAGCCAATGAGGAACGGAATGCTCTAAAAGGTCAGATAGAAAAGATCTAAAAGCTCACCGGACAAAAACAAACAAACAAAAAATAAAAACAAAAAAACCTTAAGGATTAGAATGGAGCAGATGGAAGCTAGTGACTTTATGATAAATCAAGAAATTATAAAACAAAACCAACAGAATAAAAAAAAATAGCAGATAATGTGAAATATCTCATTGGAAAAAACAACTGATCTGGAAAATAGATCTAGGAGAGACAATTTAAAAATTATGGGACTACTTGAAAGCCATGATCAAAATAAGAATTTATACATCATCTTTCATGAAGTTATCAAGGAAAATTGCCCTGATATTCTGGAACCAGAGGGTAAAATAAATATTGAAAGGATCCACCATCCACCTCCTGAAAGTGATCCAAAAGGAAAAACTCCAGGAAAATTGTAACTAAATTCGAGAGTTCCCAAGTCAAGGAGAAAATACTGCAAGCTGTTAGAAAGAAACAATCCAAGTAGTGTGGAAAAGCAATCAGGATAACCTAAGATCCAGGAATTTCTACATTAAGGGATCACATGGCTTGAAATATGATATTCTAGAAGTCAAAAGAGCGAGGATTAAAGCCAAGAATCACCGACCCAGCAAAACTGAATATAATACTTCAGGGGAAAAAGTGGTTATTCAATGAAATAGAGGACTTTCAAGCATTCTTGATGAAAAGACCAGAGCTGAATAGAAAATTTGATTTTCAAACACAAGAATGAAGGGAATCATGAAAAGGTAAACAGGAAAAAGAAACCATAAGGCACTTACTAAAGTTGAGCTGTTTACATTCCTACATGGAACGATAATATTTGTAACTCTTGAGACTTTCTCAGTATTTGGGTAGTTAGAGGGACAATATCCATATAGACAGAGGGTACCAGGTGAGTTGAATAGGAAGGGATGATATCTAAAAAAATAAAACTAAGGGGTAAGAGAAAGAGGAGAAAGGGAGGATATGATGGAGGGAAATATAGTTAGTCTTTTCCAACATGACTTTTATGGAAGTCTTTTGCATAATCACACAAGTAAAACCTGTATTGAATTGTTTGCCTTCTCAATGCAGATGAGTGGTGAGGGAGGAAAGTAGAGAAGTTGGAACTCAAAGTTTTAAAATCCAATGTTAAACATTGTTTTTACATGCAACTGGAAAATAAAGACTACAGGTAAGGGGGTATAGAAATCTATCGTGCCCTCCATGAAAGTAGAGGAGACAGGGATAAGGGAAGGGAAGAGTGTGATAAAAGGGAAGGCAGATTGTGGGAAGGGGTAATCAGAATGCAAAATGTCTTGGGTAGGAGGAGGGGGGAGATGAGGAGAAAATTTGAAACTCAAAATCTTGTGAAAACTAAAAATAAATAAATTTTAAAAAAAGAAAGAAAGGACACCTGAGCTAGTACTGCACACAGACAAATTTATTTCCTTTACCTATTTCTGAGTCATAATTTAAGGGTGAAGAGCACTTTTGGTCAAGCGTGAACAGTATCCCTGAGATGCGACATTACTTTTGGTAATGAGTGATCAGGAGCTCTGAGGACCTGTACAGCTTTTGGTACCAAGAAAGCAGGGACTCTGAGGAGCAGTATTAATTAAAATTCTAAGGGATAAGAGGTTCTTCTTGGGTGAGATCCCACCACTTTGGAAGTATTGAAAGCTTTTAAACAGCAGTGCACAAAAAGCATGAAGCTTGAGGTAGTGCCCCTCCTCCCTTCATAACAGAAACACAGGCAAAGATTTAATATAAAGTTCACAATAAAGAAATTGGGCTGTGAGAAAGAATGAACAAACAAAAGAACTTTACCAAAAAACATCTACTATGCTGACAAGAAAAATCAAGATACAAACTCATAGGGAGACAACAAGTCAAAAAAGCCATAAGTAAAGAAACAACAAAAAAGACATAAATGTGACACAATCCCAACAAGTATGCTCAGAAGAACTAAAATATGATTTCGAATCAAATAAAGATGGTAGAAAAAAATTAGGGAAAGAAATGAGGGCAAAGAAAGAAAATCATAAAAAGACAATTACAAGCTTAGAAAAGAAGCACAGAAAAACAGTGAAGAAATCAAAACCTTAAAAATAAAATTGGTCAAATGGAAAATGAGGTGCAAAAGCCCACTGAAGAAAATAATTTCCTAAAGATTAGAATTTAGCAACTGGAAAAATGACTCCATGAGACATTAAGAAACAACAATACAAAGTAAAAAGAATAGCAAAAGATAGAAGAAAGTGTGTAATATCTAATCAGAAAAACATTTAACCTTGAAAATCGATTGAGGAGTATGGGGTCCTGATTGAGAAAAAGCCCTAAAATACAGTAATAAGGGAAAAGTCATAAAAAACTTAAGCTCTGTGAAAGGTGGAGGTCAAAAATTGGTGACCTATTTAAGTTATACTTTAGACACAGAGTCAAAACTTAAGATACTATAACCTATGAAATTCAAAACAAGGATATTGTGACTTATATGCGATCAGTATATGATCTGTACACAAATTTATGTTTGGGCATATCATTGACTTAACTCTCAAGTTCATTGCTAAGAAGAAAACCAAAAATATCCACCAATCAGTAGCAGTGTACTCTCTAGCTCTTCCTATCTTCATTTGTTTTCTATAATTACCAAGTAGATTTTGGAATTCATCAGGAAGGACCCACAAAACTGTCCCGCTGCTGCCCCAGACTGAAGATTACCCCTCCTTGTAAGCATTCATAATGATTGATTAAACAAATACCTATAGTAAATCTAGAATTCCATCATGTCTGCCTTTGGTATCAAAAGAACACCCTTTGATTATGGTGAGATGCAGAGTTCTCCAGCCAGTTGAATTCCAGACCTTACATGGAGAAATAATTTATATGTTATTGGATGATGGGAAAGTCATAATCAAATAAGGATGCTAAACAACATATTTCAAAAATTGTCAAGTAAAACTGCCATGATATCTTGGATCCAGAATTTAAAACAGAAATGGAAAAAAAAAATTCACTCATCCCCTGACAGTGATCCCAAAATGAAAAAAATCCTAGGAATATTATATTCAGATTCCAGAGCTCCCAGGCCAAAGAGAAAATACTTCAAACAATCAGAAGGAAATAGTTCAAATACTATGGTGCCATGGTCAGAAGCACATAAATTTTTGTAGCTACCTTATTAAAGAAATGGAGTAATTGGAATGTGCTATTCTGGAAGTCAAAACAGTTAGAATTATAACCTAGAATAATCTACTCAGCAAAACTGAGTATACTCCACTGAGTATAAAAATGAATATTTAATGAGATAAGGGGCTTTCAAGTTTTCATTACCAGATCTTAATAGAAATTTTGACTTTCAAATACAAGATTCAGTAGAAGCATAAAAAGTAACCATGAAGGATATATCAAAAGTGACTCAGTAAGGTTAAACTTTCTGAGTGGGAAGATGACACATGTAACTTCCTAGAACTTTAACATTATTAAGAGAGTTAAAATGCTTCTAAACAGATAGAGGGTGTGGGTGTGAATCAATTATGTTGCACTGCTGCCACAGTGGATGCCACTGCCCTTTGGCAGGGTCTAGAGCTGGATCCTGCTGCCTTATTACTCAGCTGAAAGAACTTTCTTACTGATCTTTGAAACTGTGTTTGAAAGTCTTGTTGGCTTTTGTGAGTTGAGAAAGCTGGGAACCAAAGCTGCTATCCATGATTTCACTCTCTGAAGCCTGCCCCAGTCCTGTCTGTGTCATACTGTGGGGCTAAGGCTGGGCTGTGCTCTGCTCTGGTCCGGTGTAATAGACCTTTCCTGTCTACCTTCCAATCTATCTTGGGCTGGAAATCTCTTTCACTCTGTTGTTTTGTGGTTTCTGCTTCTCTAGAATTTGTTTAGAGTCAATTTTAAAAGGTATTTTATGGGCTATGGAGGCAGCTCTAGAGCAAGTCTGTCCTTCTACTCAGTCATGTTGACTATGTCTTATGGGTTCTGAGCGGTAAGTTATTTGAGAGAGAAAAAGCAATCAGTAGGCTATTGCAAAAAGATCAATGGAACCGGTGAACAAGAAAGTAGAAGAAATAACTGCCAGAAATTAAGGCAGTCCAACATCTTACATTTACATTCCAACATGCATTCAAAATGGAAAGAGCTAAAGAGCTATTACCCAAAAGATAAATGATAAAAGAAAATGTATGTCTTCTTTTCTTTAGAAACAACAACAACAGATTTAAATCTATCCAGTTAAATTAAGCCTTAATTTGTCTCTCTGCAATTTCATCTCATTGTTTCTGGTTCTGATTTTCAGAATAAATGTTAGTCTTTCGTCATGTGATATCCCCTCTATTACATGGAAAGGAAGAGCCACATCTTTCCTATGACTTTTCTTTAATTTTATCCTTCAGCTAATTCTTTTATCTGATGACTACCCTCCATATGGTGGCATCTTGATTTCATTGGCCACTAGCCTCTACATATCTAATATATCATCATTCTCTCTAAATAATAATGCTTATAATCAAACCTAACATCTTAAGATTTTGCATTAATTCTATTCATATCTCTTCTCATAAGCCCAATCCAGATGTCCAGATTGGTCCTTCTCCTACCCTCACCTTTAATCCAACAGAGATATTTGTAGTTTTTTTGCTTCAATTGATCCCAGTCTCTCCATTAAGCCACAGGCACCTATCATCTTCTCTAATCAACCTAGACTCTTGATTGTAATTCTACTGAAGTAACAAACACACATGTATAGTATATGTGGAATGTATGAATATTAACATTTCAATTGCCCATGAGTTACATGATAGTGTGGTACAGGAACTTCTCTTTTTTTCTCTACATCCTTCCATGTTTGTTTCCTTTAAAGGTTTTTCTCTTCTGTTGCACAGTTTTAAGAAATTTTCACTCACTTCAATTCTTTTCACTCTATTATTTTACCTTATCTTCTCATTCTTTGTCTGATTTCTGTGATTTGCTACTCATTGGATTGATAGAGAAGACTTCACGAACGAGGCTGAACGTATTCCAAGCTGATTGCTTATGCTGCTTTGTTGGGGAGGATTTGTCAACATTTCAACACTTTTTAAGAACATGAGAAAATGTAGATAGCACCAGAGCCTCTGCTCTGACTAGTTCTTTGAGCTTTCAAGCCCTGAGTTTTTTCAAAATAGCTTTCACACCATAAATACTTTTCTTTTATGCCCTTTCCCTTTATATGTCTACTTAAGCAAAATAATCTTCTCGTTGCCAAGGGTATGTTTGTATTGTAGTTAGAAATTATTGAAAGTATTTGTGTGAAAGAGATAGAAAAGTGCTGACAATTGCTCTTCTTTCTACTATAAAACTGTACTGTAATTGAAAAAATCTTTTCAAGGCATTTGAATATATTTCTAAATGTTTCAAATCCCTTTCAAGCAATGAACATCTTTTCTTTTAAACTCATTTTCAATTTGAAATAGCTTAGTTGTGTTTCCAAAATTGGATTGGAGGCTGCCATATAAAGGATATGCTGATAAAACTACTTTGTCTCTATAGCCTGCCAGGACTCTAAGCTAGAGGAGACATGTGATCTAAGAATGTTTTCTTTCTTTTTTAACATAGTTCTGTCAAGTAAATTATGGGTTATCTTTTTTACCCTCCAGGTGGAAACAGATGGGAGAAGGATTTCTTTACTTAGGTGTCTCAGTGATTTCTATTATATCAGAAACATTCCCGGAAATTAGAGCTTGTGTAGTACAAGTATAGAAACTAATAGGAAGGAAAATCAGTAACCATCTAGTACAATATATACCTTTAAAAAGTTCATTCTATGGTGTTATTGACAAATGATCATCAATCATCTATTAGAAAAAGAAATTGTATTGAGCAGAACAGAAATTAGTCCTGGAGCAGAAATTGAACAGGAGGAATTTGGAAAGCCACTGTATTCAAATTATGCACTGGAAGAAAGCAATAGATTAAGATGTTGATATACATGTAATGAATGTGTCAGTATACGGAAACAGACACACAAATCATAAATGTCGCCCAGACTGCACCCAGTGGACATACACTGTCCTGTGTTTACTCCTATTTCCAAAGTGAATTTTCCTAGAATGACACAATTCAAGTTTAATTCATGTTGCTCATTTGTGGAATTTTGGTAAATTGCTTTCTTCCCTGCTCCCCCATTCACTCTTTTTTTCCCCTAGGTTCATAGCAGGAAGAAATGTGTGTGTTGAGAGATGGGAATCATTGAAACTCATCTAACAACTTATACCAGTTTTTTAAAAAATGAATTTCACTCCAAAAAAGTTATGTATTTTTTCTTCTTTTTATTCACTGAAAAATTAGTGTTTTTCAAAATGTGACCAGGTAGCAATTGCTGATATCATTTGATGACCCACTCTTATGGCTTTTGATCTTTTTTTTTTCTCCTTGTAACATGTTTCTTATTTTAACAATTACCTGTTCACATATTTTGCCATTTATCGATTGGTTTTTGTACTTATATATTTGAATAAATTTCCTATATACCTTGGATATGATTTTGTCATATCCTTTATGAGAGAAACTTCCTATAAGTATATTGCCATTTAATTGCTTCTTTTCTCATTTTAACTGAATTAATTTTGTTTGTAAAGGTTTTCCATTTCACGTTATGAAAACTGATCAATTTATTAAATCCCCACTATATGTCAGTCAATGTCCTAAGTATCTTACAAATACACCTGATTTGATTCGTATAACAGTCTTTTGAAGTATGCCCCACTTACAGTCAAGAAAACTGAGGCAGATAGATTAATGGATATACTCAAGGTCAGAAGGCTGGGAAATATCTGTAACTGGATTTGAATTCAGTCTTTCTGTAGACCCAGCACTTTCCCAGCTCTACTACCTAGCTACGTCCTGTGATCTTTATCCCTTCTTTTGTCAAGAACTCTTATTTTCTTTACAGTTTATTTGGTCTCTACTAGACTCATGACTTAGGAATGACATTGATATATTCCATGAGAGAGTGGTCAGGATGAGCAATGGATGGTTAAAAGAATTGGGGATATTTATCTTGAGAGGACCCAATAAGTTGTAAGAAAATAGTTGAGTCATTTGGAAGACATGAGGTCTATTTTGTTATTTTCTAGATATCAGAGTGAAGTGTGCTTAGAAGTTGCAAAGAGGCAGATTTCAGTTTGGCATAAGAAAAAAAAACACCTTTCTAACAACTAGATTTATAGAAAAATAGAATTTATTGCCTTGATTTCCCTTAACTTCCCTTTGAGCTGAGATCATTGAGCTATTTGTCAAAGATGGGGATAGTAGGCAGATGATGTCTCTTCAGTTATAAGTTGAATTTTTCCTGTGAGTTATCTTCTGATTTTGCTATGTGGAAAAAATGTCTATAGATATGCAACAATGCAGTTGAACTATGGCACAACTAGCCAAATGTTTACCTATTCACTTTATTGATTTCAGTAAAGGAGGAGAGGAACTCTTGGAAGAGAAAATGCTTAAAGACTTGGTTTCTTATTGGCAGTCTTTCACCTTTCCTGTACTCAGAGGTCAAGAACCTAGGAACTAGAAACTGGGAGGAGCATTACCTCAATCAAAAACAAAAATATGCATGAAAAAGAAATCTCATGAAATCATACACTTTGAAACATTAATGTTTTAAATTCTACCTTGAACTCTGGTTTGAATTAACATTACAGATCCTCTATTTGTGCCATTCTTCCAAGGGAAAAAAAAACCCATAACAAATCTGCCTAAACTCTGTCATTGTAGCTTGCCTTCTTTGGAACCAGCAACATGCACATTCTAAGTCCTCCAAAACTCTAAATCCTCTTTCTCCTCAAGACATTTTCCAAATTGGATTACTCAATCACTTAACCCATTTCTTTCTGTTCTTTGAGACTTTGCTTTACTCTTGATCATCATTAAATATTTCTTCAAATTCCTAGTTTTACCTGAAAACTAATCCTTCATTGAAGACACGATCTCCTTTTCAACTCTCCACTGATAATTATGCTTCTTAGTATTCATATCATTACATATCTTACATCCCATCACTGTTCATTTCAATTTATCTACCATAATTTTTGTGAGTTTCTTAAACTTTGCTAGTTCAATTCTTTTCCAATAGTTGTTTGACCTTCCTACCACATTCCCAATTTCATTAATTATATTAGAATCTGATTCAATCTTTTTCTATACCCCATCCTTGGCTTCAACATTTATACCGATAACTGTTCAGTTAACCTGGCCATACAACTATAGAATGCTAAACATCTCTTGTTCCAGCCCACAGAAGATGTGGCCAAATTTGAGCCTTTACTATTTTTTTTTTTGTTTTGGAATTTCATCAGCTCTAAAGTCTAGATCTTTTCGATTCTAAAATCCAAATACAACTTTGTCTAGCTCTATTTCTCCTAGTTTCTCACCCACACTAAACCTAATATTTACCTTTTCCCAACCCAATTTTCACATGACTGTAAAAATGGTTAAGTTATAGATATGACTACATCAAAAATTCAACAAAAACTTTTTGCCACTAAGATAAAATATGAATTTCTTAACCTGGCATTTAAGACACTCCACAAACTCATGCAAGTTTTATGATACATTGAATCTCTCTATACAGTCTACATTTCAGTCAAACTGATCTATGCACTCCCCTTTCCCCCAAATTCAGCAAGCATCCCTTCTGTAATATATCTGAAATGATTAAACGAATAAATAAAGGGGAAAGTATTTATAAAGTGATATGTGATAAGAGCTACAGAACTTTTTAAAATAAAAGTAAAGACAAAACTTGAACTCAAAGACCATAAAATCTAATAGGGGAGTCAACATATGTAAAGCAGAGAAGTAGGGAACTTTGGTCGGGTAAGTTACAGAGATGATGACTGGCTTTAGGAGATTAGATTGACATACCCCCCGCCCCTCATCCAAGAACAGTGGCAGATTTTATTTGATAGTGGTTCATATTTCCAGTACTGAGAGAATCTATAACTTTCTAAGGAGGTCCATTCCATTTCTGGATAGTTTTACTCTATGAAGTTTTTTTCTCACATCAAGTTGATTTTTTAAAACCTTTTAGAGAGGCTTCCTCAAAATGTAGGCTGTATGTCATTTAATTCTTTTCTTTCCTTGACTCTGTATAACATATTTAAAATGAATAGTCTATTCTCCCCAATTTTCTTGTAATTTCTTTTTTTAATTAAATTTTTTCTTCTTTTTTTTTGAACTTAAAGCTGCACAGAAGATAAACCTCAGTTTCCTCAACTGTAAAATTAGGAAGATATGGCACCTTCCACGTTTACTCTGAGGATCAAGTGAGCCTGTAAAGTATTTAACACAATGCTTCACACATAGTAGGTTCTTAATAAATACTTTTTCCCATTACTCCCTTCGCCTCTTTTCTCGCAACTTCACTGGAAAAAAAAAGAAGACAAGCCTATACTTATAATTTCTAACCCAGTAAATTGCCCAACCTTGTTAGTACAAATTAATTACAGAATAAATTTTCCCTTTGTTAGTTCTTTATTTGTTAAAGGACATAATTATTATTCAACAATCCAAGAAATCATTAGCTATTCTTTTAGAAAAGCAAAAATTCCAGTTGCTGTATGAATAATTGAAGTCTGTCCTAACTGCTATATTACAGTTATGTGTCAAGTGGGTGACCTACTTTTTGAAATGATTACCTCTTTCTTTCTATGGAATCTATAGCATACCCTTATAAAAATATTACTTTTCTTTCTACCTGTTGAGCATCACTCAAGTATTTTTCACCATTCTTTCTGGTTCTGGTTCCTCGATTTATTTATAGGAAAATATATTATTTTTTAAAAAATGATACTCTCCTCTCACCTCCCTTCCCTATACTTTTCATTTTTCTTTTTGAATAAAGTATAGTCTTCACAGCCATATTTCAACGTATCTATCATTTTGACAATTCTCAGCTATATTTATGAGGTCAAATATGCCTCCCTGTATTAAGGTTTATTTTTTATTTACTCATACTTTGTGTATTTGCATCTTGACCTCCAAGGTCATGGATTTTATTACTGTATCCTATATTAGACTTTGTCTCTAGTGAACTGAATATATCTACCACTATCTCTACTCTGGCATTTTAGATACTATATATCTTAGGTAGTATATATCTTAACTAAATTAGTGGAAATAAGACTGTGAAGCTAACATGACTGGTTAGAGGCAGCAACCAAGCTGAACTCTTGTAACATCCAAAGAACTTTAAATAATGCCTGAAGACAAATTTTGAACAGCAAAACCAAAAAAATTTCAAGATGAGTTTTTTTTTCTGGACTAAAAAAGTATAGGAAGTAAATATGAGAGGTCTGTGATATCACACTGGAGGGCTGTCTGGAGAACATGCAAGCAGCAGAAGCAATAGTGATGGCAGTGACATTGGGAGCTCTCAGTACAGAGATAGTAAAGGGATCCTATTGCTGGTTAGAAAGATTTAACAGGGGAAACTTTGCTGGTATTCGGTACTGGGTAAGAGTTGCCCTTATTGGCAACTTAATTGCCCATACACAGTTCTGTACCACAATTCCACAGCAGAGAAGAGTCCTCATGGTGAGTCATAAGGGAGCAGGGCTCCTGGTCTCACTTCCAAGGCAAAAAGAAAAGTAGAGGACCTACTCATTGTTCTAGGGCTGAAAAGAACACTAGTGTTTTTGCCTACAGGGGACCAAGGTAAAGAAGAGAGAATAGATGAAGACAGCTGTGATCACATCTCTTCAAATATCACAACCTTGGAAACACAAAACACTTGCAGACTCTCAGAATTATCTCTGAAAACAGCAGCATAAAAAATCCTGAAGCTCTAGACAGTGTCTGCCTACTCTCAAAGGAGCAGACCTCAACTTTAACATGAAGTCCAAAGTTAAGAAATAGGTCGGAAAAATAGCAAGCAAGAGAAGAACTTGACCATTAAGAGTTACTATGGCAATAGAGAAGACAAAGACACAAATTCAGAAGAAGATAATGTAAAAACATTAGCAAAGTAATGTAGTAAAGCAATGTAAAAACACAAGCAAAGCCTTAAAGGAAAATACTAATTGAATCCAAACCCAACAAAAACTCCTTGAGGGGGTTGTCAAAAGAGATAGGAATGGTGGAAAAATTAGGAAGAGAAATGAAACTGATGTAAGAAAATTATGGAAAAAGAATAACTTGGTTAAAGAAGCACAAGAAATAGTAAAAGAAAGAACTTCTTATAAAGTTAAATAGGCCAAATAGAAAAAAAGTGCAAACATTTTAATGAAGAAAGAAACTCTTCGAAAAACAGAATTTGTCAAATGGAAAAAGATGTACAGGAGCTCAAAACAGATAATAATTCCTTAAAAATTAGATATGGGCAATTGGAAACTAATGACTCTATGAGACATTAAGAAATGAGAAAACACAATCAAAAGAATGGAAAGAATATGGTCAAAGGATATTAACAGGCAGTTTTCAGAGGAAGAAATTAAAGATATCTATAGTCATATAAAAAAATGCTCTAAATCACTGTTGATTAGAGAGATGCAAATCAAAATAACTCTGAGATACCACATCACACCTACCAGATTGGCTAACATAACACATCAGGAAGATGATAAATGTTGGAGAAGATGTGAGAGAGTTGGAACACTAATTCATTGTTGGTGGAGCTGTGAGCTCATTTAACCATTCTGGAGAGCAACTTGGAACTATGACCAAAGGGTTACAAAATTGCGCATACCCTTTCACCCAACAATACCAATTCTAGGCCTGTATCCCAAAGAGATAAAAAAAATGGGAAAGGGTCCAACCTGCACAAAAATATTTGTAACAGTTCTGTTTGTGGTGACCAAAAACTGGAAATCAAGGGGATGCCCATTAATTGGGGAATGGATGAATAAAGTGTGGTATACAAATGTAATGGAATACTATTGTGCTATAAGAAATGATGAACAGAAAGACTTCAGACTTATATGATGTGGTGCTGAGTGAAAGGAGCAGAACCAGGAGAACTTTGTGCACAGCAACAACCACAATATGTGAGGATTTTTTTCTGGTAGAAATAGAACTTCATTGCAATGCAAGGACTTAAAAAATTCCCAATTGTCTTTTAATGCCAAATGCCTTCCACATCCAGAGAAAGAACTATGGAACTCAATCCCAGTTTTGGTTTCTTTTACAATTTCTCCCATTCATTTTAATTCTCCTATGCAACATGACTAAGGTGAGGGTGTATTTAGTGGGAATGTATGTGTAGAAACTATATAGAATTCTATTCCATCTTGGGGAGGGAGGGGGGAGACAGCAGGGAAGGAGGGGAAGGGAGGGAAAAAATCTAGGTTATATGGAAGTGATTGTAGAGCACTGAAAATAAATAAAATAATAATAAACAATGGCAAGAATAAAAGAAACCATGAAATATCTCACCAGAAAAACAGTTGATCTGAATATACATTGAGAAGAGATAATTTAAGAATTATGGAACTGCCTGAAAGGCATAATCAAATAGAGTCTAAATATTACTTTTTCCCAGAAATTATGGAGGAACACTGTGCACTGATGTCTTTAATTCAGAGGGTATAACAGTAATTGAAGGAAACTACCAACCACCCTCTGAAGGACTCCCAGCAATATTATAGTCAAATTCCAGAGAGTTCAGGTCAAAAAGATAGTATTGAAAGAAACTAGAAAGAAATATTTCAATTATCAAGGAGCCACAGTCAGGATGACACAAGATTTAGCAGCTTCCATATTAAAGGAATGGAGGACTTGTGATATGATATTCAGGGGATAAAGTTGCTAGTATTAGAACCACAAATAACCTGCCAGTCAAAAATGAGTATAAGCCTTTAGGGAAAACAAACAAACAAAAACATAATGACATAGAGGACTTTCAAGCATTCCTGATGGAAGGACCATGGCTGAATAGAAAAGCTGATGTTCAAATACAAGACTCAGGAGAAACATAAAAAGATAAACATGAAAGAGTAATCATAAGAGACTCAACAAAGTTAAATAGGTTACATTCCAATATGGGAAGATGCTCTATTTAACTCCCAAGAACTTTATCTAATTATGGAAGTTAAAAAAAAGTTTACATAGACAGCATGGAGTGAGTCAATTATGCTGGAATAATCTCCAAGAAAAAATGAAGGGGTAAGAAAGAGGGATGTAGAGGGAGAAGGGGTAACAGAGAAGTAGAATGAGAAATTTCTTTAACAAAGAAGGGTGACTTTTATAGTGTAGGCGAAAATGTGGGGCTTTATTGAACACTTGAACTTCACCTTCATTAGAATTTGTTCAAAAAGGAAAGAATATGTGTACATGCTCTCTCTCTCTCTCTCTTTCTCTCTCTCTCTGTCTTTTTGTTTCTTTCTGTCTGTCTGTCTTTCCATTTCTTCATTGAAATCTAACTTACATAATAGGCTAATAGCAGGGGAGGGGAATGAAAAAAGGGAGAGAATGATAAAAGGGGGAGCAGATTGAAGAATGCAGTGGTTAGAAGTAAAATACAGTTTTTGAGGAGAGACAGGTGAAAAAGAGAGGGAAAGAAGAAAAAATAGAAGTACATGAGATTCAGGGAAAAATACATTTAGAAATCCTAACTGTGAATGTGAATGGGATGAATTCACCCACAAAAATAGAAGCAGATAACAGAATTGATCAAAAATCCGGAACTAACAATATGTTGTTTATAAGAGACACTTAAACAGAAAGACACACAGTTAAAATAAAGAGCTGGAACAGAATGTAATATATTTTAACTGCAGAAAAATATGAAGAAGGGGTAGGAATCATGATTCTCAGACAAAGCAACAACAAAAACAGATAATGAATTGAAAGAGATAAAAAGGGAAACTCATTCAGTCAGAAATGTCTGACTTTATGATCCTATTTTTTGTCAAAGGTACTGTAGTCTTTGCCATTTTCTTCTCCATCTCATTTTTACAAATGAGGAAACTGAGACAAATAGGGTTAAGGGAATTACTCAGGGTCACACAGCTAGTGAGTGTCTGAGGTTGGATTACAAGTCAGATTTTTCTGACTCCAGACCAATCACTCTATTCATTAAGCCACCTAGCTGTCCAATCAAGGAAGCTACATTTTCCTAAAACGTTATCATAGGCAATTAAGTAATATATAAAAAAACAACAAAAATTACAGTAATTTTCTCTGATAAAGACATCCTTTTCCAAATATATATGCTGATTATAGAAATAAGTCAGAGTTATAAAAATAGAAGCCATTTATTTATTCCAAAACAGCTATAAAACTGTGCATGTCCTTTGATCCAGAAATACCATTACTGGGTATGTACCACAAAGAGATATGTATGATTATATTCAATGTACATGATTGTAATGGAATAATATATAAGAAATGATGAACTGGATGGTTTCAGAAAAAAAAAATCTGGAAAGGCTTATTGGTGCAAGTAAAGTAAGTAGAATCAGGAGAACATTGCATAATGTTATTACTGTGTGATGAACCATGAATGACTTAGCTACTGTCAGCAGCACAGTGAACCAAGAATATCCCAAAGGATTCATGATGAAAAAATACCATCCACTTCTAGATAAAGAATTCATAGAAACTGAATGCAGTCCAAATCATATTATATTTCACTTTCTTTTTGTTTCAAGTTTTCACCCACAAAATGAGTAATATGGAAATATGTTTTACATGATTGATCATGTATAACCTATATCAGAGATCTTACCTTGTCAGGAAGAGTAGAAGGTGAAGGAAGGAGAGAAGAAGGAAATCTGAACTCAAAATTTATTTTAAAATATTATAATTGTTTTGCAAGTAGTTGTGATAAAATCAAATATTTGTAAAATAATAAAAATAAATAAATGGTGAAAGGTATATGAGGACAAGTTTTAGAACAAATCACAGCTTTCTGTAGTCATATGAAAAAATCTCTAAACAATTATAAATTAGAGAAATGCGTATTAAATGAACTTTGAGCTACCACTTCACACCCATCAGAAATTACAACTGTTCTAGGGAATGTGGAGAAAAGTAGATACACAAGTGAATTGTTGACAGAGTAGTGAACTAGTCCAACCAACCATTCCTGAGAACAATCTGGAACTCTGCACAAAAGGCTCTAAAACTTTGCATGCCTTTTGACCTACAGATACCACTGGGTACGTATCCCAAAGAAATCTAAGGAAAAGGAAAAGGACCTATATGTACAAAAGTATTCATAGGAACTCTTTTTGTGGTGGCAAAGAATTGGAAATTGATGTGGTGCTCAACAGCTGAGAAGTGGCTGAACAATTTGTGGCATATAATTAAGAGACAGTGCCAATGTATTATAGGAAATGATGAAGGAAGTCGCCTTAGAAAACATGGCAAGACATATATGAACTAATGCAAAGTGAAATTAGAGCTAGGAGATCATTGTGCATAGTAACAGTTAGGTTGTAATGAAGATCAACTGTGGTTACTCAAGGCAGTTCCAACAGACTCATGATCAAAAAAATTCTATCTTCCTCCAGAGAGAACTGATGAACTGTGAGTGCAAATTAAAGTATATTTTTTCTCACTTTTGAAAACATGGCTAATATAGAAATATAGTTTGCATGATGTAATATTTATAATTGATATCATGTTGCTTACCTTTCAAATCAGTAGAGAAGGGGTGGTATGGTGGAATAGAATTTGGAACTGAAAATTAAAAAAAAACAAGGTTTAATATAAAGAAATAATTCAAAATGAGTAAAACTATTTAATTTGCTCTTTTCACTTCCTTTTAAGTATACTTTTTCACTTTGCTTTACTTGAGAAAATTCTTTACAATTAGATTTCTTGGCTTAACACTTCATTGAAACTTTTCTGTGGTCACCAATGATGTCTTGATTATAAAATTCTATTATATTTTTCAACATTCATCCCTCTTCTGAAGTTTTTCTTGCTGCTGATTACTCACTCTCATCATCTATTTTTCATTTTCAGAGGTGTCAGAAACAACTCACATTCTGAATGCTTTCACAAGATCATAAATTTATAGCTGCAAGGGCCTTAGAGTACATTTTGTCCAACTTTTTCATTTCAAAGTTGTGAAAACTGAAGGTAAGTTCATGATCACACAGTGCCACAGTTTTAGATTTAAACCTCGAATTTTTGACCATTTTCTTCACTCTTCCTCCTCATTTATATAGGTGTTAGTCCATAGTATGGATGATTCTGTTATCTCTACATTTTTTCTTTGAAATTTCATTCATTATGGTAATCTAAAATATCATCCCTGTGCATATCACTTCCAAACTTTTGTCTGAAGTTCTAACTTCACATATGAATGCATCACCTTTAAGCAACTGGTATTATTAAATGTTGGAATGGATTTTTGAAATAATATCATTATATGACCCTGATTATGCAGGAAAGGAATTCTACCTTCAAATGTAGTCCAGGGTGATTCCTTCTAGACCTTTTACTTCCCAATCTTTCAGAAGTATAAACTGGGTCTTAAGGTTTTTGCTTCCTTTGTGGGCTCCATATATTTTAAAATATATTTTTATTTCATTAAATATTTCACAATTATATGTAAAAATTAACATTTAAACTTTTTTGAGTTCAAAATTAAGTCTCCCACATGAACTGTCTCCTTGAGATGGAAAGTAATTTGATGTCAATTAAACCAGTGAAGTCATTCAAAGCATATTTCCATATTAGTCATGTTGCAAAAGAAAACACAAAACAAACTCTAAATAGATAAGAAAAAAGTATGCTTTAATTTTCATTCAAAGTTCATCAGCTCTCTTTCTGGAGAAGGATACCATTGTTCATGGATCCTTTGGGATTATCTTGATCAGAGTAGCTAAGTCTTTCAGAGTTGATCATTCTTACAATATTGCTGTTACTGTGTTCAATGCTCTTATTCTTCTCCCTTCATTTTGCATCAGTTCATAAACATCTCCACAGATTTTTCTTCTGAAACCATCATGTTTGTCGTTGTTCTTTTTCTTTCACTTTTAAATCCACTTTTATTTCTCTTCCCCCTCACAAACCGAACTTAAGGTGTCTCCACACACCATGATTCCTCAAGTTATAAATCATTTTAAGTTGGCCAGGTACCTTTTATATCATTTGATCCCCAAAGTTATCTGGGCATTGAGATATAACCTGTGTTAAATCAATAAAGTTTTACTTAACACAGCACATTAAGTTTCATAGGTACTTGGAGATAAAACTACATCAAAACAGGACAAGACCACTATTATTACAAATTTTGAATCAGGTGTTTACAAGTTCCTAATATAACATGTCTATGCCTGCACACTGGTCCAATGGGGCAGACAAAGGCAAAAGGCAATTACTTTGAGAACATTAAGCATTACTATTTGGAAGAACATTTATTATGCTACCCCAAATGTCATGTACCACCCTAAAGTTCTCCAAGGTGCTTTCAAATTCTAGAATGGCAGGTCTAGCTGATACAACATGAAGATAGACAGTATGTTTATTTTGTGAAGATATTCTACTCATTCTAATGAATCACTGAGATTTTGAAGGCAACTTGCCCCACTTATCCTGATTTCTTAGATTGGATGACCCTTCAATCTTTCATTCTATTAACATGTCTTGGCCCTTGATCAGCAACATGATGTGGACAGCAACTAATAGCCCACATGAAACTTTTTTCCCCACAATATGGATAATACATTGAATCAAGATTTCCATTTTTTTGGGGGAAAGTCAATAGCTTTACATCTTTTCCTTCCTTAACTGCACAAACTATTCTGGCTTGTGCTTGAGATCTTAATCAAATTATTCTATTCATTTTCACAAAAATACAAGGATTTCCTTGAGGGTAGCCTTTAGAGTTATCTTTCCATTCAGAGCAGGCTTCAAGGGTCTCAAGAGAAAATTTACAGGCCCTTTTAGGAGAGATTTTATCCTGTTGAAAAATCATTCTATTACAATGTGTGTGAAATTCATGTCTTTCACTTTTGTATGCACTTAAAAAGTTTGTGATGCTGCCAATATGATTTTCAAAAGCTGAATGAAAGTTTAGAGGTATTGATAGAAAAATCCAATGCACCTTGTGGTTTTGGGACAAATGTAAGCCTTGGACTCAAAATATGGCCCTGGTATTTTGGAGTTTTAGCATTCAGTATGTGAAGCATAACCAACATTTGTAAATGTGAAGAGTGTAGCAAGGAAGCTGAAAAAAGCCAAGTAGAAGAGTAAGATCAAACCCCAGCTCTCCATCATTTGCCCCAAGATCTCACAGTTCCTTGGGATGTACATGAAGCACTTCCACTGCTGCAGAGTTTGTTGGAAAGGTTTCCTATACATAGGTCCTCTTCCCTTTGGTTTGGACAACTGCTTCATAGAAAGGGCTTGATTAATATTTGGGAGGCTTATCTATCTAATGATATAGGAGAAATCAAATTGTCTTTTCATAATTATGATAATGAATATTCAACTAGAACAAAAGAATAGTTACATGGCTTAGTAGCCATCATCCCTGGATGGAAGTGATGAGGGGGTTTCATCTATGCCGTGCTGAAAATGGTAGCCTTTTAGTAGAGTTCTGTAAAGGGAGCAAGAATTTGTAATTGTTTTCATGATAGATGATACCATGGATAGGAAGAGGAAGTTTGATTGGTGAATTGGGGAAAACTGTAAAGGTTACCTGTTAAAGAAAATATTTGTGTTCACTCAGTCTCTGGGACAGTTTCATATAAAAGATTATAGCTTCATAACTATGTTTCTGTAAATGACCCTGACACCTAATGAGATTCAGTTTGTAATTAAGGAATTAATAGAATGTTAACTCTTTGAAAGAGAGGACTATCTGGTTTTTTAATTTGTATTCCCAGTGCTTAACTTGATGTTTTATAAATAAACTTTTAATAAATGTACTTTCAGTCATTCAGATTATGTTAAGGATACCATGATTGATGGGGCTTTGATGGACTGCTCCTATCTATCACTGCTACTTAGCACTAGAAGACCTACTGTGAACAGAAGCTCATAGTTCCTCCTCCCATCCATCCTACTCCCAGTTCATGTACTATACTTTTAAAGAGAAATACATATCTAATATTTGGATACTGGTCATAATTCAAAACTCATCTTCAGTCCTTACTGTTTTCTGAAGACCTTACCAATTTCTTTCCTTCATCTGATCTTCTGTGTATGTCAATATTGTCTAACTAAAATTATATCTTTAGCATGTAACATACATAGACATGTAAAAATAAATATATATGTGTATAACTATAAGTTCTGACACATATATATATATGTATACATCTTCATTTCTTCTCACAAACTTTTGCTAACCAAATTATATTTTAATATGAAAAAGGGGCTATCTAATATGAAGCACAATTAATGTTGAGGAAAGCACTCTAAGCTTGAAATTAATTGATCTGGATGCTAATTCCATGTTCACCATTGACTATCTCTTAACAATGAAAAATTACTTAAATACTCTATGAGTGAAATAAAATAAAAGAGTTGGCCATCTCCCAAATCCCTCTAGCTATTAAGTACTATGTGTCGATGCTTTAGGTTTGAAATGTTAGGTTAAAAACACATTTGGAAGTTAGTCATATGTTTATGTTAAGCACATATTTTCATTTTTTTTAATATGTCTTTCTTATGATAAGACCTCAGGTATAATTCTCATGTGTTTCTATTCTATAGCACATATCAAACTAGATATATAATAGGTGCATAGTACATACTACATATGTAAACTTGAATCAAAATGTTTTTAATCACTGTGGAGTACTATTGGCTATTCAGGATTGTGAGCCAAGTGGTAGCAAGCACCTTAGTTTTTTTATGTTCTATTCAATACTAGGCAGTAACAGCAACTTCTCTATGATTCTCAGAGGAATGGTCATTTCTATCCACCAACTCAACTCTTGTGGATGGTGCCATTGCCTCATTAGTCAAGAAATGTGGTACATGGACTTATCCAATTAAATTATCATGGCTCTTTGTTCCTCCTTGGTCCCTCTCCTCCCTGATGAAAATCTTTGTCTTTCATTTTATTGTTGGGTTTCAATTAACTTCAGTCAAACACAAGTATGATATAATGAAGTTAAACACAGAAGCATCGTTTAACTGCATTATAATTCCTTAATCATAACCATAGAAAAAGGAAAAGGAAAAAAAGCAAATGATAAACAAATAATGAAACAAGCACATTTCCTAGGCAAAGTACCTAAGGTTACTCCTTGACCATGGGTTTAGATTCAAAACTCCCATCATCTGTAGGAAACGCTAAATTAAAATATGGAAATATGAAGAGATATGGTTTTGGGTATATATGTTTATACCTCAAAATCCCTTGGAATTCCTGCTTGTATAATACTGTAAGGCATATCCCTATAGTGTTTCAAACTGTCCACTTCATATCTATTGAGTGAAAAGGTGTGTAGGTTTTCTATTCCATACTTTATGCTACCTTTAATTCAAAGGGAAGCACTTCTATGAGATATAAGTAACCCGGTTCTCTCCTGTCCAGTGGCCAGGGGGAAATTGCATAGGTGCTACAGAATATTATCCCAGGTCACATTTACTCTTTGAATCTACATACTAGACAAGTGTTAGGTCATTTCTACTTTCTCAATACTTGATCCTAAGCTCTTCTACTCTCTTCATATCATCCTGTCTGCCATATTCTATGGTTATGCCCAGTTTCACTTTTCTCCATTCAGGGCCTATGTCCATGCTGCAAATTCTATTCAGGCAATTTTCTTAGTGTAAAGGCAGGGAAGTAATGAAAATATTTATGTTTATACTTATTGAAACATAAAGAATTAGTTTTATTACACAACAAAGATGTAAAAGAGCCAGAAATTGTTTGTGCTCATTTAAAGATAAAAAATATCACTAAGGTTTATGAACACATTTGTCCAGAGTACTTTTGGATGGACACCATCAAAATTCCATAAGAGCTTAGCTGAATGTAGCCCACATTGCTATAAAATTCATTTTAGGCAGTATCTCTTAGTTTTCTGTTTCCAAGAATTATACTGAACATTTTAGCCTGATTTGGCCTTGATTAGTTTTCAGAGGTAAAGTCATTCAGAATCATAACTCTCTAGACATTTGCAATTAAAATATTTGTCTAAGCAACCAAAGGCCAACAATTCAGTAGAATATAAAAGAATATATTTCCACCACATGGTTCACAAGTAAAACATGTGGTACATATCAGAAGCTTATCTTTGCAACCATAAACCTGCCATATGTACAAAACCTACCCCAATTCATAAACTCAGGCCTACAAATGAGATTCGTAAACATCTGTTATGAAACATGATATTTTATTTTCCATTTGTATAGCAAGACTATGACAATCTAAAATATGCTTGCATAATTGTTTTTCAGAGTAACAGCAATGATACATCATAAAACCAAATTTACCACTTTTAGAAGTTGATAATGGTAAAAGGAAAAGCAGGTTTTCCTAAGCATTTGCAACTCAAGTCAATATGTCACATTGGCAAACTAATTTACAGAACAGAAATAGAATGCCTTTTATTTAACTCAATGAGTAGGAGATGGGAAAGCAATAACACTTATGTGTTATTGTTTGGGGTTGTAATGGTATGTCTAAGCATTATGTATCAACTTCCCAGATGTATTATGAAGAAGAGAACCTGAAGAATTAATTCTAGGGTACAGTTCATTTGTTGGTTATTTTCAAAGAGAATTGGGTCTCTGCAGTGAGTGAGACCCTATTAAGATGCTTTTCTTTGTTCAACTCGTGAGAGAGATTGTCAGAATTCTAGTTCTCTACTGATCCCTCTTCAACCTATCTCAAGTAGAACACTACGAAGCTACTGTGAACTCCTTGTCTGGCTTTCAAGGCCTGTTTTAATAAGCATACACCCTTTTACCCAATATGGTTTTCCAGATCTCAGTAACAACTGATAACATGTAGAACCTATCATTTGATTGATTTGTTATTTGATTTTCAAATCAATCACTTCTCTACATTGCCTCATGAAAATCTATAAAACATAGGAAACATCTAGAGGAGTGGTATCAAATATTATTTGAATACATACTGCAAATAAACCACTTGTTATATTGTGAGTTGAGAAACAAACAAAAAAAACCCATGTACTTGTTTCCAAAGAACACACTATACTATGAGTTCTGTTTCCAGATGAAATTAAAATGTGGCTAAGATAAAGAATCTGTTCTTTCAGTTCCTACCTAGTTTGTGACTATTTCTCTCCTTGTGAGTACCTACACTAGAATGCAGGTTAAGACAAAGGGGTGGGATGGGGTGGTGAATTTCAAAGCTAGTTTCTTTTTTTATTATTTTCCTTTCCCCTTTCCTTTCCTTTCCTTTCCTTTCCTTTCCTTTCCTTTCCTTTCCTTTCCTTTCCTTTCCTTTCCTTTCCTTTCCTTTCCTTTCCTTTCCTTTCCTTTCCTTTCCTTTCCTTTCCTTTCCTTTCCTTTCCTTTCCTTTCCTTTCCTTTCCTTTCCCTTCCTTTCTTCTCTCTCTCTCTCTCTCTCTCTCTCTCTCTCCCTGTTTTTTTTAATATCATCATATCAAACATAATATTGCTTTTGCTTTTATTCCTCCAATATTATGTCATTTGACTGTTCAGGTTTATGTGATAGGGTTTACAACAATCTCCAGACAAAGAGTGATTTCAACCATTGACACTAAGCTGTCTGAGTTTCCTACTACTCCAATCACTCCTGATTCCTTTGGATTCCTTTGATGGCTCTGTTTCTTATTGTCATCCCCTACATAGGCAAGTTTCCTAACTTGTCCCTTTACTGTGTGCATTAGACTTGAATCAAAGAACGACTGTGTGGGGCGAGGAAGAGAGTGTTCCTGTTAACACAACATATACACTTGCATATATAATGACATGGATGATTGGTGCATTTGCATAACACAAATTATGTTAATTTAGGAAGTGAGTGCCCAAAGGGACAATGAGTGATCAATGGCATACATGTAGAAGGTTGCAGACTAGTTTCATGACATTTCTATAGTTACCAAGTCCTATTGATTTTCCTTTTAAACATCCCTCATATCCACTCTTTTTTTGTTATTCCCATAGCCTCTACTCCCAATGGACTGCAACAAATTCCTGACTGGTTTTCCTGACCCTTATCTCTTCTCCTTTCTTGCATATTGCTATAATGTTAATTCTGCTTCTGAAGATCAAAGTCTCCAATAATTCCATAATTCCTGTCTCATCAAGCTTAAAAACTCTGTGTGGCTTTTAAAGCTTGGGTTAATAGGAATTCACACTTTGTCCCAACTTTATTTCTCCCAGTTCAGTAACATATAACTCTTCTGTACTGTGTATACCACGACACCTTGTAGAACCTACCAATTGACATTATTTATTAGTTTTCTAATGCCTATGTTACTATTGTGATGAGATATCACATACAATAGCCTAAGATTTTGAAGAGAAACACATGCTCATAATGTTATATGTTAATCTTATCCAGTCACTTTATTTTAACAGTTATGAAATTGAGACCCAGAGAGCCTGTGACTTCCCCAATGTCACAGTACAGTAACTGACAAATATAGCATTCTGACTCAAGTTTTCTGTTTCCAGATTCAGCACTATTTCCACTGCATCAAGCTTCTCTGTAGAGGATCATATGGAAATAACTAAGTGGAAAAGATTATAGGTCTCAAAAAGGTTAGGTAATGAAATCCCTGAAATGTACTCAAAATATGCAGAAAAAGACATGTGCATAAATAAACAATTAATAATGATAGATATTGTTTATATAGTTCTTAAATATTTACAAAGCACTTTACAGTGCTATTTCATTTTATCTTCACAACAACCCTAAGAGACAGGGACCATTTCATAGCTGAGGAAACTGAGATAGACAGAGCTTAAGTGAAGACATATCCCAGACACCACAGTTAGTAAGTGTCTGGTGATGGATCTGAACTCAGATCTTCCTGTTTCCAGGTTCAGCACTCTAAAGATTGTCAGGGAAACCTGTCTGCTTTAATTACATGCAAGGTGCACATTACATAGGCAAGCAACACATTGTCAACTCGCTGCAAGTGTAACCACTTGTCTAGTTTCTCTCATTACATTAAAAGTTGGTCTGATCACTGGTCAAAGAGACCTAACTGTCTTGTAGCCTACTAGCATGTCTGTTCTGGTACTTGAGCTCGTTGATGGACTAGTCTGATTGTAGTCCTTCCTAGAATGATAGGCCTCCTGTCCTAAACCAGAATTTGTGGAAGATTCAGACTAACAGTGTTACATACTCTGTGCTTTGTCTCTGTACCCCAGGAATCTCTACAACTGTGATGTTAGACAGAAAAGGCATTTTTTTCTGGGTGTCCTCTTCCCCTTGGGTTATAGTACATAGATTCTTCCTTATTTGAAATGATGGTTTCTATTCTGTCCTTCAGAGAGTCTTTCCAAAACTAGTTGGTAGAGTTTTTTTTAGAATTTACAGAACAAAATGTCCCCTAGTCTCTACCTGCTTATCAGAAAATCCAGCTAACTCACCTAGAGACAATAAGCAGCTATGGTAATTGTCTTTATGGATGCCTGTCAATATCTGAAGCAGATCTGTAAATGAGGAAATTGCCTAGGCTTCCCACAACTAGATATGTACTATCTTTCCATATGTATGCTACTTTGTTTTCTCTATGAACACTGATACTTCTTAGGAAAATTCTGTTGCCTTGTTGAAGGTCTTGACAATGAACTCACACACACATTAAAATAGCATTTATTTCTATCATAGCTCTTCTTAGTTGGAAGATACTGATCATAGATCAGTAACAAGTTTCTTTTACTTTCTTTCTTAACTAATATACATACTGGTTATGAATGTGTTTATTCTCTTCATCATCAAAGACTCCCAAAGACAAATCAAAAGGTAGATGCGACTCTTACCTAAGCACCAGCAGACTTGGCACAAAAGCCTGTGGCATCATTCCTGGAAGAGCTATAGGGGTGTGCTAGATTGTCCATATGTTGAATCCAATCAGATGAAATTTGTGTTCTAGTTTAATTTTTCCCAACATATTTAGGGTTCTTCAGTTCAAAGTCTTAGCCTGTGAGACCCTTTGAGGGGAGTAAAGTGGAGTTCTAGATCTATTGATGACAGACAAAGCTAACATTTCCTTGAACAGTGTATTTTCATGGTCTCTGTCTTGGTCAGAATCTAAGTAGAGTCAATATGCAGAGATTTCGTTATCCGAAGACACTTTATAACTGTGGCAGCTTTCATTCCTGGTTGACTAGGCCTTTGCATATCTTGTGAAATAATTATTCACCATGAAAATATATCTTATGTTCTTATCATGTCCTTCTAAAGATAGAAAGTGAGAACAGAACAGTTCTAAAAGTTCTAATATTCACTTTTCTCAAACATATGTAACTAGTTTTTAGTACATGTTTTTTGCTTACATGGAGCAGAAATCTCTCATTACTTAGTGTCATCTGTAGTTATCTTGGATCAATAAAATATGTTTCTTACAACCTTTAGTGTCTTCTCTTGACCCATGTGTCCAATGAATATCATCACGTAGAACTATCATGTCCATAGAGTTATAACCTGATGGTGTTGCTATCTGAAAAAGTGTGGAGGTTTAGCTGGAAAATGAAAGCAAATGAAATTCAGAAATCCTTTCCTATGGCTTTTATTTTGATGGGGAAATTTAGGGAAATTTGCATTGGGATCCAGGGTCATGATGGCAACAATGAATATGCTGGAACAATTCTAAATCATGAAATACAACAGATACTCCACAGGGAAGACAGAGCCAAAACATTTATTCAGACAAAAGAAAGCCAAATTCTAAAATCAGAAAATCAAATCAATCATAGTGACAAAGAAATCTGTACATAATAGCAATACAAGGGGCAGAACTAGGCCTCAGTATTCCCTCTGATTGGCTTCTGATAAATCAGCTTCCTTAAACAAATCACAAATTCCCTCCCTTGAACAAAATGCCCTTCTCTCACTGAAAGTCAATTGCCTGCTTCCTTGTGTGTTTCATTTCTTAAACCTCCCTAACTTCCTCTCAATTTTGATCCAGTTCTGCTAATTCCTGCTCCATCCTTCCTGCTCCACCCCTTCATGTTCCGTATGACTTAGAGTCATGTGATTCAGGCTTTCATGTGACTTAAGCAGGTCAATGAGTCTATTAACAGATGAAAAGGATCTTTCCATGGGGGTAGGAGCAAAGATGACTGAGTAACAGCAAGAACTTGCTAGAGCTCTCCCTCCAAACCCAACCAAATATTTGTAAAAAATGACTAAACAAATCCTGGAGCTTCAGAACCCACAGAGGGATGGACTGAAGCAAATCTCCAGCCCAAGACAGCTTGAAAGATCAATGGGAGGCATCTATTGCACTGTGCTAGGAGTGGAATGCAGTCCAGTGTGGGCCAGGCTGGCAGAGACAGGACCTGAACAGGCCTTGGAGGGACTGAATCTTGGTCACCTGTCGTGGTTTCCAGACTTCACAAGTCCAGTGCACCAAGGACAAATAGGAAAGATAGTGAAAAGTATCATTTAGACCTGTGTGAAACAGTAGAGTGGTCCAGTGCCAATTTCAGGATGGCAGAAGGGGTGGAGGATTCCACAGGCCCAGCAGTGATAGGGGCAGGAGCAGCTACTGTGGAGCTCTACACTCACAGATTCTGGGGGATTAAGCTTCTGACAGTACATCCCCCAAACCCACTGAAAGCAGACCACTACCTTAACAAAGAGCTCAAAAGTCAAATAATTGTCTGGGAAAACAGGCAAAAAAAAGTCAGACTATGGAATCTCACGTCTTTGGGAACAAGGAAGATCAAACATGTAACCATAAGGAGACAACAAATTTAAAAATCCTACATTCAATGCCTCCAAGAAAAATATTAATAGGTCTCAGGCCCTAGAAGAGTTCAGAAAGAATTTTGAAAATCAAGTAAGAGCAGCAGAGGAAAAATTGGGAAGAAGAAATGAGGATGATTCAAGAAAATCATGAAAAATGAGTCAACTGCTTGCTAAAGGGGGACCAAAAATGCTGAAGAAAATAATACCTTTAAAAATAGACTAACTCAAGTGGCAAAAGAGATTAAAAAGCCTATGTGGAGAAGAATACCTTAAAAAGCAGAATTAACCAGATGGAAAAGAAGGTTCAAAAGTTTGCTGAAGAACATAATTCCTTAAAGATTAGAATGGAGCAGATGGAAGCTAATAATTTTATGAAAATCAAAAAATTATAAAACAAAACCAAAGGAATAAAAAACAGTAGACAATGTGAAATACCTCACTGGAAAATCCACTGACCTGGAAAACAGATCCAGGAAAGGCAATTAAAAAATTTGGGGGGAAGGAGCCCAGATGGCAGAGTAGAAAGATACACATATGCTAGCTCATAACACACAGCCTATAAAATACCTGTACAGAAGAACTCCCAACAAATTCTGGCACAGCAGAAGCCACACAACAATGGAGTGGAGGAGATTTCTCTTCTAGAGAGCCCCGAAAAACCAACACCAAAGGTCTGTCATGCAGTAGACCCGGAACAGAGCCCAGCCCTGCCTTGGCCCCGCGGCACCGAGGGGAGCAGATCCGAGCAGTCTTCAGGGACAGAATGTCCAGTGCCAGTGAAGGTCCCTCCACCCACAAGCACCAAAGGCCAGTGAGACAGTCTTTTCAGCCACCCAAGAGGGGAGTGGGGTGTCTCCATAACTCAGGCCCCCTCAGGAGGGCAGCAGCAGGGGAATCAACAGACAGGAGTTCCCCAAGCAGACAGGAACCCAGATCCATTGTTGAAGGTCGCTGTATAAACCCCCTGAGGGTACTGAGGCCCCTGTGATGGCCCTGCCCCCACCTGAGAACCTGAACTTAATCTCACACTGAATAGCAGCCCCACCCCTGCCGAAAGCTCTGAGACTGGGAAGCAGCATTTGAATCTCAGACCCCAAGCACTAGCTGGGCGGATCTGGAGGCAAGGCGAGGGTGGAGAGGAATGTCAGAAGTCAAGTAACTGGCTGGGAAAATGCCCAGAAAAGGAAAAAAAAAAGACCATAGAAGGTTACTTCCTTGGTGAACAGATATCTCCTCCCATCCTTTCTGATGAGGAAGAACAATGCTTACCAGCAGGGAAAGACATAGAAGTCAAGGCTTCTGTATCTCAAACATCCTAAACAACTATTCAGTGGTCTCAGACCATGGAAGAGCTCAAAAAGGATTTTGAAAATTAAGTTAAAGAGGTAGAGGAAAAACTGGGAAGAGAAATGAGAGAGATGCAAGAAAAGCATGAAAAGCAGGTCAACACCTTGCTAAAGGAAACCCCAAAAAATGCTGAAGAAAATAACACCTTGAAAAATAGGCTCACTCAATTGGCAAAAGAGGTTCAAAAAGCCAATGAGGATAAGAATGCTTTAAAAAGCAGAATTAGCCAAATGGAAAAGGAGGTTCAAAAGCTCACTGAAGAAAATAGTTCTTTAAAAATTAGAATGAAACAGACAGAGAGCACAGAGTGAGTTGAATATGAAGGAATAATATCTAAATATATAAAATTAAGGGATAAAAGAGGATTATATTGGGAGGAAGAAGGGAAAAATAAAATAGAGTAAATTATCTCTCACAAAAAAGTGGCAAGAAAAAGCTTTTTCAATGTAGTGGAAGAGGAGGGAGGTGAGAGGGAAAGAGTGAACCTTATTCTCAATGGATTTGTCTTAAGGAGGGAATAACATGATCAGTCAATTTGGCATGAAAATCTATCTTATACTACGGGAAAGGAGGGTGAAATGGAATAGGCAGGGAGTGAGGGATGATAGAAGGGAGAGTAAATGGTAGAAGTGGGTAATTAAAAGTAAACACTTTTAAGGAGGGGCAGGGTCTAAAGAGAGAATAGAAAAAAATGCGAAGCAGGATAGGATGGAGGGAAATTATAGTTAGTCTTTCAGAACATGACTGTTATGGAAATGTTTTTCATGACTACACATTTATAACCTTTATCAAATTACTTATATTCTCAGTGGGGATAGGTGGAGAGTGAAGAAGGGAGAGAAGTTGGGACTCAAAGTTTTGAAAGTGAATGTTAAAAAGTGTTTTTACATGCAGCTGGGGAAATAACACATACAGGCAATGGGGTGTAGGAATCTATCCCACCCTACAAGGAAATAAAGGGGAAGGGAATGAGAGAAGTGAGGGAAGATAAGGGGAAGGGGTAAGCAGAGTGCATAGTGTCTTTGGGTGAGAGGAGGGTAGAAATGGAGAGAAACTCCATTTGAGAGAACTCAAAATCTTGTGGAACTGAATGTTGAAAACTGTAAATAAATAATAACGGATATGATAAAAATGATAGTCTCACTAAGAAGTAAAATTACCTTAACAATACACCAAAATACTTTATCAGTACATTCAGCCCCAAGATCTTTCTTATCCTTTACATAGGTCACTGGCACAACTCATATAAACAGACTTTTAACAGAGATAGCAAGAAAATAAGTATATAAAACTATATCTTAGGCAACTGATGTCAGCAGAACTTTGCAACAATATGATAGGGATCACACAAAATAAGCACATAAAACTATCTTAGGTTAAGGCTTGAATGAAGGGCCCCACCATTCTCTCCTCTAATGAATGGAGCCCAAAATCTTGGGGTAAGTGGTGAAGGCCTCTTCTTCCATAACCAATTCCTGCTGAAATTAAACATAAAGCTCTGCCCCAAGAGGTCTCATTTGAGGGATCAGTTCTTTAGCTGGCATGTACAGCTTGGTCAATGTCAGGCCCCTAGCTGACACGTCAGAGTCCTGGACAGGGGGTGACATCTGACTTAAGTGATCAGGCATCAGCAGGTGGAGGGTATTAAGTCTTCTGAAAACAAATCTGACAAACAAGTTGAACAGACAAAAATCCCAGAAGAAGCAAGGAGATAATAACCAGAAGCAGGGTAGACGGGTCAGCCATGTTTCTGGAGTCCAAGACTCCATAGCATCTTTCACTGTTGTTCAAATTTGCTGTTTTTGGGTCATCATTTTTCTACAGGCATGATTTCTTTAAATTGAGCTGGGACCTGGACAATTTCCTATTCTCCCTGAAGGTGTAATATATTTAGATACAATGTTTCAGGGGGATCTGTACAGGCAGTTCTTAATTCCCTGCCCAGTCTAATATCAAACCTCTTCTTTGGTTCAGTTTGTATATTTCATTAGTTGCAATGCCATCTCTTCTTCCAAAATCTACCACTGTTCTGAACAGAGCAGTAAACAATTCTTTCCTTATCAGTCTATTCTGACTTTTCATCCACTAGCTATTCACTCTTCTCTCTCAAGGACATTCGTTTCACCGATTCTCACCATCCAAGATGTCAGTGATTGTCCCATCATTGTCTCCTGCTGAATAAAGTGTTCAATTACCTTCCCAAACACTGTGTGCCCCTCCGATTCTCCTCCTTCCTTCGTATTGATAGAACTTCACTATCATTATTGAACTTTGTTTCGTTCTCCCATGTATCCTGTTGACAAGTGTTTGGACCTCAATGAAGCCCAACCTGTGCAAGTGCTGCATGAAACTTCCTCTTGCTACATTTTGCTTCTTTTTGTGAGCTAAAGTAACCACACCATTTTCTTCTGTCATCTGAGATTTTCCAGTTTTCTTTTCTAAAGTGGAGTTTGCATGTTTCAGCATAAAAAGTTTCTCAGGCAAATCAACCAACTTCCTTTCCATCTGAGCTTTATCTTTCCTCAGTTTGTCTCTGCTTTTACATATAAGGTTTGTTAAGAAGACTCAGTTTCTCCTACATGCCTCTGCCAGTTCTATCTTTGATTCGATTGGTATTCCTTGCAAACTCCTTTGTAAATCTCTGGATCCTCCATTCTGTAGCTTCGATTTCCAGTTTTCACAGAGTCCTGTGCTTTTAGCCCATTCTCATGTTAGAGAGGAATAAGACAAGTCCTCCCCTCCTGGGATATATACTTCTTCCTCTAAAGCCTACTGACTTCCAAATAGAAGTCCAATATTTTTCGATTACATCCTTGTCACCATTTGTAGCACCACCAAGATATTCACAGCACCCATGGGGCCATGAATATTCTGGCAAAATTCTGAATCATGAAATACAACAGACTCTCCACATGGAAGACAGAATCAAAACATTTATTCAGATACCAGAAAGTCAAATCCCAACAAAAGAAAGCCAAATCCAACATAATAGCAAAAATATCTACACACAATAACAATGCAGGAGGAAGCCTGAGCCCATTCCTTCTCTCTGTTAGGCTTCCCACAAATCAGTTCCCTTAAACAAATTACAAACAGACTCCCTCAAACAAAAAGTCCTCTCACTTACAATCAGCTGTCTGCTTGTCTGCATCCTTCACTTCTGACTGCTTTCTAACTTCCTCTTACCTCTGTTACAGTTCTGCCTCCTCCTGTTCCACCCTTCTTGCTCCAATTCTTCCTATTCCATGTGACTTAGGGTCATGTGACTCAGACTTCCATGTGACTTTAGCAGGTCACTTGGACCTAATAATGAATGGGAAAGATCTTCTCGTTAAGAAGTAAAACTTCATTAACACAAGCAAAATTCATTATCAATGAAGCTATCTGACATAGTGTGGAGGTTTAGGTGGAAAGTGAAAGCAAACGAATTCTGATATCCTTTACCCTTGCTTTTATTTTAATGGGGAAGAGTTTGGGGAATTTGTAATGGGATTCAGGGTCATTATAAAAAAGAAGAAGAAGAAGAAGAAGAAGAAGAAGAAGAAGAAGAAGAAGAAGAAGAAGAAGAAGAAGGTGGAGGAGGAGGAGGAGGAGAAAGAAGAAGAAGCAGAAAAGACTATCATTTACTAAAAATAACCAGAAGAAAGTTGAAGTACAATAGGATACAGGAAAGCAGGGAAAATTTAAAAATCAATTTAAATATGTAACATTACATATGATGTATAGATGTGCTATATATTTTTCAATCAGACAAAGATGTGGACTCGTTTTCAAGGAAGAAATGTATATATAGTATACAGTGCATATTATGGGAGATATCATGTATTTGATATAATAGATAAAATAATTACCATGATATAATGTAATGTGCAATTAAATGCATAATAAATTTAAATAATGTATGTTTTTAAAATTACTAAACTATGAAAAATATGCAATACTCTTCTTTCAAGGGAAACTGTCATGTCTATTGTCATTTATTATAAGAAAATTTTTTTATAAAGTAAAATATATTACAATGAATTGCAATTGAGAATCTTTGGACACACTTCAAAGTTTTGGAAATATTTTTCTGAAGTGATTTTCAAAGACAAGTAGTCCAAGGATTTTATAAAAATCAATGAAATTACTGTCATATCAAAAAAGGTGGAAAGCAAAAATACAAAATAGTATTCAAATTCTTAAGCTGAGTATGTATGCATGTATACATATATACATATATACACACACACACACATACATATAGACAAAATTTGCAGTCAAGTTTTCATTTGCAGTAGTGTATGCTAAGGTTTTACTAGTTTGACTGGCAAGAGTTTTGGTCAGTCCACCTCACTGGCTCCTCACCTTTACCACAAGAAAAGGATCTGAAGAGAAAAACAGTCAAGGTGCTGGCTTTCATATCTGTTCCAGTTTGTCACAGCTTCCCCAACTAGTCAAAGTTGCTGACTCATTTTCTAGGAGAAGACAGCTTTTAAGTTTTCTTTTCCCTTACTCTCTGATGAAGAAAAAATATCAATAATTCTCTTTTGTTTAGCTCAGGGCCCTAGCCAGAAGAAAATTCTCTCTGGTGTAGTAGCCATTTCTTTTTCATGAACCAGTTTATTTTGCAGTTTTTTCGTTTGTTTTTTAAACTCTATTTCCTTCTCATTTATTCCCTTCTATTACATTGCTTATCTTTCTTGCAATAATTAAACACATTCAACCTAGACAATCAGCTTTGAAAAAGGAAACAAAAAGCAAACAGATTTTTAAGAAATTTAGAAGCAGTCTAATCTGTTCTTCTAGAAAATAGAGACAGGAGAAGAGGATTGTGAAGTATCATTAACTTTGGTCTCAGCAGTCTGAAAACTTTCCGAAAACCTAGAATTTTCTCTATGAAGCTGGCACATGGCATAATCAGAAAGCACCTATTTTGTGGCCTGGCATAGAGAATCTAATGAATGGCACTTTCCCTGAAGTTAATCAAGCATTTGTCAGTCAGTGGTGTGTGGTCATAGGGGGAATCTTTGCTTCACTCACTATCTTTCGTTCACTTTGTCAATCAGTGTAAATCAGTGCCTCTGAAAGTTTCTGTCTTTTCTTTTTCTTAGTAGTTTGCTGGTCAGTATCTGGCCCCAAAGTGCCATAGAATTTGAGAATCACCCAAGGTCATGTCAGGGATTTCCACCTGCCAGATGCCAGTGACTTCCTACATCCAATTATACTCTTTCTCTTTTTGTGTGCTAATTCTTTTTCTACTGCCTATAAACATTCAAAAATTTCCATATCATTGAAAAATTCTTATTAAACTTTCCCATCCCTTGAGCTATCATTTAATATCTTATTCTTAATCAAATTGTTTTTAAAAAGTAGTCTACATTTGTTGTATTCACTTCCTTTTCACTCACTTTTATCTATTTAAAAAAAAAACTGATTTAGTATTTTATTTTTCCTGTTAGACATAAAAACAATTTTCAACATTTATTTTTAAGACTTTCTGTTCCAAGTTCTCTCCCCTCCTCCATAGCCCTCCAATTAAGAGGTAATCAATTTGATATATGTTATATGTGTATATTCATACAAAATATATACATAATAGCTATGTTGTGAATGAAAACATAGACCAAAAAACTCAAGAAAAATAAAGTATGCATCAATCTGCATTCAGACATCATCGGTTCTTTGTCTGGGAAAGGAAGACATTTTTCATCATAAGTCCTTCAGAGATGTCTTGGATCATCGTGTTTCTGAGAATAACTAACTCATCACAGCTGATCATCCTACAATACTGCTGGTACTTTGTACACAGTACATTTCATTTTACAGCAGCTCACATAAGTCTTCCCAGGTTTTTCTGAAAGCATCCTGCTCATTATTTCCTATAGTACAGCAGTATTTAA
This sequence comes from Bettongia penicillata ogilbyi, assembly GCA_023548195.1. NCBI lineage: Eukaryota > Metazoa > Chordata > Mammalia > Diprotodontia > Potoroidae > Bettongia > Bettongia penicillata. The sequence continues at coordinate 386,864 of JAJHZJ010000066.1, read as the reverse complement.
TCATAATCATATAGCATAATTTGTTCAGTCATTCCCTAATTAGTGAGTATTCCCTCAATTTCAAATTCTTTGCCCTTAGAAAAGGGCTGCCATAAATATTTTTGGACATATATGTTCTTTTCCTTTTGGAAAATCTCTTTTAGGATAAAGACCTAGTACTGACATTGCAACCTCAAAGGGTATGTATGGTTTTATAGGTCTTTGGGCATAGTTTCAAATTTCTCTACAGAATGGTTGAATCAGTTCACAACACCAACGTCACATTGATTCCTCATTTTTCACACATCCTCTCAAACATTTGCCATTTATCTTTGTTGCTCTAGTAGGCAATCAAATAGGTATGAGGTAGTGCCTCAGAATTGTTTTAATTTTCATTTCTTTTATCAATAGTGAGTTACAGTAATTTTTCATATGGCTATAGATAGCTTTGATTATATCATGTGAAAACTGATAATTTTAGATAATGTATCAATTGGGAAATGGCTCTCATGTTATATAAATTTGATTCAGTTCTCTATATGTTTGAGAAATGAGGTCTTTATCAGAGAAACTTGCCTCCAAATTTTTTCATCATTACTATTGCTAATTGTATTGCCACTCACTCAATAGATCCCCATTGTCTATTCTACTCTCTTTTTCCTTCCCTCCTCTTTTTCCACTCCCTCCTCAAAAGTGTTTTGCTTCTGACTACTCCAACTCCAATCATTCCTTCTATCACCTCCTTATTCTCTTATCACCTTCCTACCTATTTTTATGTAGGGCAAGATAAATTTATGTGTCTAATTAAATGTATATGTTATTCCTTTTTTTGAGCCAATTCTGATGAGTGTAAGGTTCACTAACTTCCCCTCACCTCTTCTTCTTCCCCTCCATTGTACAAGATTTTCCTTGCCTGGTTTATGTGAGATAATTTAAGCTTTTCTACATCACCCTTTTTCTTTCTACCAATACATTCCTCTCACACATCTTAATTTTATTTTTCAAATATCATCCCATCATTTTCAACTCATACCTGTACCCTCTGTTTACATATGCTCCTAGGTACACTAATAATGGGAAATATCTTGTGAGTTACAACCACCATGTAAGCCATTTAGCCTTATTAAAACCCTTATGATTTCCCTTTCCTGTTTACCATTTTATGCTTCTCTTTATGAGTCTCTTGAGTCTTGTATTTGGAAGTGAAATTTTGTATTCAGTTCTGATCTTTTATGAAGAATGGTCAAAATTTCTCTATCTCATTGAATTTCCATTTACCCCCCTTATGGATCATGCTCAATTTTGCTGGGTAGATGATTCCTTTTTTGTAATCCTAGCTCATTTGCCCTCCAGTAATGTCATATTCTAAGCCCTCAGCTCCTTTAATGTAGAAACTGTCAAATATTGCATTATCCTAATTGTGGCTCCATGATACTTCAATTGTTTCTGCCTGTTTCTAATATTTTTCTCCTTGAATTGGGAACTCTGATATTTGACCATAATATCCCTAGAAATTTTCCTTTTGTGACCTCTTTCAGGAGGTGATCAGTGGATTCCTTTTTCACCCTCTGATTGTAAAATATCAGGACTATTTTGCTTGACAATTTCCTTTTTTTTAAAATCAATATCACTCATAGGCATTGTTTGTAGTTCAGTTGTTTTTGTCATCTTTGACTGTTTTTAAAATTAATTTGTTTTCAGTTTTCAACATTCTCTTTCATAAGTCTTAAATCCCCCCCTTTCCTCTCTCCCTCCTCCCTGAGATGACATACAATCTTATATGGCTTCTACATATATAATCTTATTAAATACATTTTCACATTAGTCATGTTGCATAGAAGAATTAAAATGAATGGGAGAAAACATGAGAAGAACCAAAGCAAAACAAAACATAACACAAGAGAAAAGAGTCTGCTTCATTTTGAGTTCAAATTCCATAGATCTCTTTCTGGATGAGGATGGCACTTTGCCTCAAGAGTCCTTTGGGAATGTTTTAGTTCCTTGCATTGCTGTGAAGGGTTAGGTCTATAAGAAACAGTCCTTGCACACTGTGGCTGTTACTGTGTACAGTGCTTTCCTGGTTTTGCTAATTTCACTCAGCATCAGTTCATATAAATCATTCCAGGCTTCTCAGAAGTCATCCTGTTCATCATTTGTTATAGAACAGTAGTATTCCATTAAATTCATATACCACAACTAGTTCAGCCATTCCTAAATTGATGGACATTCCCTCTATTTTCAGGTGCTGGCCACCACAAGAGAGCTGCTATAAATATTTTTGTACATGTGGGATCTTTTCCAATTTTTTATGATGTCTTTGGGATACAGTCCTAGAAGCATGATTTCTGGGTCAAAGGGTATGCACATTTTTGCAGTCCTTTGGACATAGTTTCACATTGCTCTCCAGAATGGTTGGATCATCTCACAGCTCAACCAACAATTAATTAATGTTCCAACTCTCCCACATCTTCTCCAACAATTTTCATCTTCCTGTTTTGTCATGTTAGCCAATCTGACAGGTGTAATGTGGAACCTCAGAGTTGTTTTGATTTGCGTCTCTCAAATCAATAGTGATTTAGAGCATTTTTTGCATGACTATAGATAACATTGATTTCTTCCTCTGAAAACTTCCTGCTCATATCCTTTGAACATTTATCAATTGGTGAATAATTGCATTCTTGTGAATTTGACTCAGTTCTCTATGTATTTTAGTAATGAGGACTTTATCACAGACATTAGTTGCAAAATTCTTTCCCAGTTTTCTGCTTCCCTCCTAATCTTGGTCGCATAGGGTTTGCTTGTACAACCCTTTTCAATTTAATGGAATCAATATTATCCATCTTGCATACAATGTTCTCTATCTCTTGCTTGGTCATAAATTTATCCACTCTCCACAAGTCTGACAAATACACTGTCCCTTTATTCCCCTAATTTGTCTGTTTTAACAAGTTTTATGCCTAGATAATGTATGCATTTGGACTTTGTTTTTGTATATGGTGACAGGCATTGTTCTATGCCCAGTTTCTGCTATACTATTATCTGGTTTTCCCAGTAGTGAGTTCTGGGATAAGAGCTGGGGTCCTTGGGTTTATCAAACAGTAGATGCTGCATTCGTTGACTACTATGTCTTGGGTACCCAAACTATTTCGCTGACCTACTACTCTATTTCTTAGGCAATACCAAGTGCTTTTGAAGACTGAAGTTTTATAATTCAATTTGAGATCTGGTAGGGCTAGGCAACATTCCCTAGCACTTCTTTTCATTAATTTCCTTGATATTCTGAAACTTTTGTTCTTCCACATGAATTTTGACATTTTTTTTCTAGTTCTAGAAAATAATTACCTGGTAGTTTGATTGGTATGGCACTTGAAAAGCAAATTAATTATGTAGAATTGTCATTTTTGTTATATTAGTTTGACCTACCCACTAGGAAATGATGTTTTTTCAATTAATTATATCTGACTTTATTTGTGTGAAAAGTGTTTTGTAATTGTGTTCATATAGTCCCTGGGTTTGTCTTGGCAAGTAGACTTCTAGATATTTTGTAGTGTCTACTATGGCTTTTAATGTGATTTCTCTTTCTATTTCTTGTTGAGTTTTGTTAGTAATGCATAGAAATGCAGATGATTTATGTGAGCTTATTTTGTACCCTGTAATTTTCTCAAAGTTGTTTAATACTTTAAGTAGTTTTTTACTTGAGTTTCTAGAATTCTCTAAGTATATCATCATATTATCTGCAGAGAGTGATAACTTAGTTGCTTCTGTGTCTATTCTAATTCCTTCAATTCCTTTTTCTTCTCTTATTGCTAAAGCTAGCATTTCTAGTACCACATTGAATAACAGTGCTGATGATGGATATCCCTGTTTCACCCCTCATCTTATTGGAAATGCATCTAGTTTATCCCCATAACATATAATGGGTGCTAATGGTTTTAGATAGATACTGTTAATTATTTTTAGAGAGGCTCTATTTATTCCCATGCTCTCCAGTGTTTTCAATAGAAATGAGTATTGCATTTTTTTCAAAAGTTTTTTCTGAATTTATTGAGATAATCACATGGCTTCTGTTAGTTTTGTGACTGATATGATAAATAAAGTTGATAGTTTTCCTAGGACAGAACCAGCCCTGCATTTCTGGTACACACACACACACACACACACACACACACACACACACACACACACACACATATATATATATATATATATTTATACCTGATCATAATTTATTATTCTCATGATAAGGTGCTGTATTCTTTTTACTAATATCTTAGTAAAAGTTTGCAAATATATTCATTAGAGAAATTGGTCTATAGTTTTCTTTCTCTATTTTGGGTCTGCCTGGTTATCTAATATCTGGTTATCTGGGTATCTAATCAGAACAATATTTTTATCATTAAAAGGATTTGGTAGACTCCTTCTTTGTCAATTTTCCCAAATAGTCTATATGGTATTGTAATTTACTGCTCCTTAAATGTTTGATAGATTTCACTTGTAAATCCATCTGGCCCTGAAGAGTTTTTCGTAGGGAATTAATTGATGGCTTGTTCAATTTCATTTACTGAGAGGGTGTTATTTAAATATTTAACTTCCTCTTCTGTTAATCTGGGCTATTTATATATTTGTAAAATATTCATTAATTTCACTTAGATTATCACATTTATGGGTATGCAGTTGGCAAAGTAATTTCTAATTATTGTTTTAATTTTCTTCTCATTGGAGGTGAGTTTATCCTTTTCATTTTTATATTGGTAATTGGGTTTTCTTCTTTCTTTTTTAAATCAAGTTGAACAAAGTTTTATCAATTTTACTGGCTTTTTCATAACAACAACTCTTAGTTTCATTTATTAGTTCAATAGTTTTCATAATTTCAGTTTTATTAATCTTTCCTTTGCTTTTCAGTATTTTTAATTTGGTATTTACTTGAGGATTTCAAATTTGTTCTTTTTTGAGCTTTTATAGTTGCATACCTTATTCATTGATCTTCTCTTTCTTTCTATTATTCATGTAGGCAATCAAAGATATAAAATTTCCCCTCAGAACTACTTTTGCAGCATCCTATAAGTTAAGGTAGATTGTCTCAATATTGTCATTCTTTTGAATAAAGTTATTGATTGTTTCTATGACTTGTTTAACCCACTCATTCCTTAGGATTAGATTATTTAGTTTAGAATTAATTTTTGGTCTGTGTTTCTATGGTCTGTCATTACATATATATTTTATTGCATTATTATTTGAGAAGGATGAATTGACTATCTCTGCCTTGCCCTACCAGATTAGGAAGATTTTATGCCCTAGTTCATGGTCAATTTTTTATATGTGCCATGTATTGCTGAGAAAAAAGGTATATTCCTTTCCAGCCTTATTCAGTTTTCTCCATAGATTGATCATATGTACCTTATCCAGAATTCTATTCACTTATTTAACTTTGTTCTTGCTTATTTTGAGGTTAGATTAATCAAGTTCAGAGAGGCGCAGATTGCTGTCCCCCCACAGTATAGTTTTTCTGTCTATTTCTTCCTGTAACTTTCATAACTTCTCCTCTAAGAATCTGGCTGCTGTACCACTTGGTGCATATGTGTTTAGTAATGATATTGCTTCATTGTCTATGGTGCCTCTTAGCAGGATATAATTTTCTTTCTTACCTCTTCTGATCGGATCCCTTTCTTCTTTCACTTTGACTGAGATTAGGATTGTACCCCTGGTTTCTTTTTTACATCAGCTGAAGCATAACATATTCTTTCCCAACCTTTTAAAATTGTCCTTGTGTGTATCCCCCTGTTTAAAATGTGTTTCTTGTAAACAACATTTTATTGGATTGTGGTTTTTAATCTATCTTCCTATCAATCTCCATTTTATGAGAGAGTTCATCCCATTCATACTGAGAGTTATGATTAATATCTGTCTTTCTCTCCATCCTTCTTTCCCCATTTATGCTTTCAGTTCTCCCTTCTCCATTCCCCTCCAAAATAGTTTTAATTTTTGACCACCATCTCCCTCAGTCTTCCCTTCCTTTTATCAGCCCCCCCTTTTATATTCCACTTATACTTCACTACTCCTTCCCTCCATTTTACCTCCCCTCCCTTCTCTTTCTCCTTTCCTTTCTTACCGCCTATAGGGCACATTAGATTTCTATACTTAACTGAGTTTATTGTTCCCTTCTTGAACTAAATCAGATGAGAGTAAATCTCAAACGGTGCTCATCTCCCCCCTCTCTTTCTCTCTACTATAATGTTTTTGTGCCTCTTCCTGTGATATAATTTGCATTTTTCAGCCTCCTTCTTTTTACTTCTCCCATTACAACCTCTTCACACCCTTAAATCAAATTTTTCATCATTACATAATTTAATTTATACCCATTCCTTCTACCTATGTATACCTCTTTTAAACTTCCTAATAAATATACAATTTTCAAGATTAATAAGTAGCATCCTCCCTTATAGGTATGTAAATGGTTTGCCCATACAGAATAACAAGATTTCCCCTCTGTTTCCCTTTTATGTTTGTCTTAAGACATATTTGAAAATCAAATTTTCTATTGAGCCCTGGTCTTTTCTTCAGGAAGGTTTCGGAAATCTTTTATTTCATTGAATGTCTGTCTCCTTGCCTGAAAGATTATGTTCAGTTTCTCTGGGTTATTGATTCATGGTTACAGGACAAGCTTCTTTGCCTTATAGAATATCATATCCCCATCCCTCTGATCTTTTAATGTAGAAGCTGCAATGTCCTGTGTGATCCTGACTGTAGTTCACTGATATTTGAATTGTTTCTTTCTGGCTGCTTACAGTATTTTCTTCCTAACTGGATAGTTCTGGAATTTGACAACAATATTCCTTGGCATATTCAGTTTTGGATATCTTTTAGGAAGTTATCAGTGGATTCTTTTCATGACCATTTTGCCCTATGGATCTGGGACTTCAGGGAGTTTTCTTGATGATTTCTTGGAAGGTATTTTCGCAGACCAATAACTCTTAGACTTTCTCTCCTGGATCTACTTACAGGTCATTTATTTTTCCAGTGAGATCTTTTACATTTTATTTTTCCATTGTTTAGACCCTGTTTGACAGAGTCTTGATGTCTCATTGAGTCATTAGTTTTCACTTTAAAAATTCTAATTTTTAATAGACTGCTTTCTTCACTTAAATTTGCATCTCTCTTTCCATTTATCCAATTGTTCTTTTACGGAGTTATTTTCTCCAGCTAGGTTTTATACTTCTTTTTCCATTTGCCCAGTTTTCCTTTTTAAGGAGCTGTTCTCTTCAGTAAGTTATTTTTTCATATTTTTAAAGTCATTCTGTCAATTTTTCTTCTCCCTTGCTAATTTGACTTTTAAATTCCTTCTTGTGCCCTTCCAAGAATGCTCTTTTGGCTTGAGACTAGTTCATGTTCCCTTCTGAGGATTCAGATGGGAGTACAGTCTTAATGTTGACCTCTTGTGTATTTATATTTTGATCTTTGTCTCCATAATAAAATTCTTTGATCTTTTTATTTCTGGTTTGTTTCTTGCTCATGAAGAATTCCGTTTACCTGCTTTTAAAGTGGATCTCTGCTTCTGGGGCAAAGAAGGTTCTGCCCCATGGTTCTTTTGCTGAGAACTCGAGGTTTTGTGTGATGTGACCTCTGGTTCTTCCATCTAGAAGCTAGAATGCTGCAGCTTTCCTGGTACTCAGCTGGCTGGTGTGCCAAAGCAGAGGCCAGGTGAAATCTTTCTGATTTTCCCTGGAGTTACCCTTAAGCTTGCTCCATGAGGTGTGTTGCAGGGGTGATCTAGGCGCAGGAGGTCTCCTCCTCTGATCTAGAGCACAGGCAGGCCCAGTGATTGGTGACCTCCATTCTTCACTGTGTTTTCCCAATTCCCCTTGCTGTGCTCAGGCAAGCCTGGTGTTGCACATAGGTGTTTCACTGATGTGGAGTTCAGGACCTCCTCATTGTTCCCTGAGATGGGGCTGACAGCTCCAGTCCTGCACTGGTACCCTTCAGCCACAGCAAGAGTGCCCCTCCTTGACGATTTTCCTAGTCTCTCTAGTTGAGAGACTGCTTACCCCTTCAGCTGATCCCAATGTTCCAGGAATTTTCCTGGGGAAATATTCTCTGGGTTTTTCAAGGTCAACAAGGGGAGATTACGAGTACTTACACATCACTCCATCATCTTGGTTCCAGAAGTTCAAATAGGGCATTTACAAACATTTAATCTGCAAGCTGATATTCTCAGGAATGGCTGCTGCTGTTACCAGTTGTCCTGCACTTCTCTCACTCAGTTTCACTGGAACCCTGCCCTATGCCGATATTTTTGAAAATTCACACTACTGTATCTGATTCAGTCTGCCTAGTGGTTCCAGCTCCACTTTATTATGGTGCCATCTGTACTGGTGTGATGGCAATCAAATTAGTATCTTTTGTTGTTTTTGTTTTGCTAAAAGTGCCTATGATTGAATAATGGGATTAAGGTGGATGTTTCCCTCCCATTGATGGGCCTACCCCTTTGTGGGAAACTTGATCTGGGGAGATGTTGTGTAGGAGGGTCCCAAGTACCTTTTGCTTTTTCTATTGAGGTACTGGGTGAGAAAGTTATGCCCTATGGCTGTAAAAATGTATAAATATTCTGAGGGTGAGATTTTACTTTCAGGCTTAGTTTTTGTAAGAAGTTTTGAGTGCCAGATGAGCACTCTTGGAAGCCACTCTAAAAAGCTCTCAAGCTTTGAAAACCCAGATGTCAGTGCTTCTTCTTTGGTAACTATATTCAGATAGTTAGACTGTCTGTTGAATTCAGTCAGAAGAAGTCATGTCTGTTTATCTTTGATTATTTTTGGGCTTGCTGACTAAAAGTGTTTGATTGCCTAGATTAGGACTCTTGGAAGCTCTAAAGATCCCCCTGACTCTGAAAACCCAGATTCAGTGCTTCCCTCTCTGATAACTATGGTAAGACAATTGGGATCCAATTGTCTTGAATTCTGGCAGAAGAAGTCATATCTGTTGACTTTTTGATTTCTCTGTATTTTCTTTGAAGTTCAGGCTATAGACTCCCCTGAATGAGGTGAGTTATATATGTGCTTGATTAAAGGAATGATTCATGTGTTTGATTAAAGTGATTGTTAACCCCTTGAAAGTTGCTTTCCTTTTATGAATGAATTTCTCAGAACCTTTGATAGCAAGTCCCCCTGTGTATGTTGGATTGCTTACTGTTATAGTTCGTACAGCCTCTGCTCTGCCTCCCCCAACCCTGTGTAACAGATCCTTCCTGTCTACCATCTGGGCTGTGGTGGGCTGGATATCTTCTACACTCTATCTCCTAGTGAGTACTGCCACTCTCAAATTTGTTCAGAGTCTCTTTTTGGAGGTATCTGAAGGAATATTTGGTAGAGTTTACATGAATCTGTGCTCTCATTCCATCATCTTGGCTCTGCCCCCTCTTTGATAATTTCTTGAAAGATGATGCCTAGGCTATTTTTTGATCATGACTTTCAGGTATTCCTATGTTTTTTAAATTATCTCTCCCTGATTTATTTTCCAGGTCAGTTGTTTTGCCAATGAAATATCTCATATTTTCTTCTAGTTTCTCATTCTTTTGGCTTTGTTTAATTATTTTTTATTTTTCATAAATCATAGTTTCCATTTATTCCATTCTAATTTTTAAGTAATTATTTTCTTCAGTGAGTTTTTAGACCTCTTTTTCCTTTTGGTCAATTATATTTTTTAAACTATTCTTTTCTTCATTGCTTTTTTGGACTTCTTTTTACCATTGGACTTAGTCTGTATTTTTTTAGGTGCTATTTTCTTCAGTATTTTTATGTTTTTCCTTTGCCAAGGTGTTGACACATGTTTTATGATGTTTTGCATCACTTATTTCTCTTCCCAGTTTTTCCTCTACTTCTCCTGCTTGATTTCCAAAGTCCTTTTTGACCTTTTACATGACCTCAGAACAATTCATATTTTTCTTGGAGGCATTGGGTATAGGAGTTTTGACTTTGTTGTCTTCTTCTAAGTGTGAGTGTTGCTCATCCTTTTCACCATAATAACTTTTTATAGTCAGCGTTATTCTTTCTGTTCTTTGCTCATTTCCCCAAGCTATCACTTGACTTTTTAACTCTTTGTTAAGGTTGAACTCTGCTTCCTGGGGGACAAACTGTCTCAAGCTTCAGGGATGTATTACTAAGCAACCCAACACACACAGAGGGCACTGCTATGACAGGTTCTTAAATCTCCATTTATAAAAGGAAAGACAACTTTTGAGGGGTTAATAATCGCTTTAAACAAGCACATGTATCATTCACTTAGTTCAGGGGAAAAAGTCAACACTCTGAACTTCAGAGCAAATACAGAGAAATCTAAATCAACAGACTGAACTTTGAAACAGTCGGACATACATCACAGATTGACAAATAACTGCCTGACCATATATACATAGTTACCAGCGAGGGAAGCACCAACATCTGGATTTTCAAAGCTTAATGGCTTCCCAGAGTCTCATCCGGCACATAAAGCTTCTTCCAAAAACTAAGCCCCAAAATAAAACCTCAACCTCAAGGTACTTATTGGAGCCAAAAGGTATCACAGCCTTTGAGAACTGGTGCCTCATTAACAAAAGTTATGGACCTTCCTCAGAATCTTCCCAGGCCCATTAATTGGTAGGGAATAATCTTCCTATTAAAAAGCAAAATTATATTAACAATAAGCAAAAATGTATTACCAATACCAGGGATTATGTGCAAGTATTATTTTAGAGGTTCTTCTAGGGACCTGCAACTTATCAGTTCTTCCAAGATGGTTGTTATTTTGTTTGTCCTTCATTCTCAAAGAGGACCATGACATCAAGATTATGACGTGACTTGCAGTTGATTTTGATTTGAATGAAGGAGGGTTGCACAAGGTCACAAACCTCACTTTTTTCTTCTGAACCATCTGGGGGTCCAGTGACCTGATATTCATCAGGATGACTGAGGATTACCAAGGATGCAATTTGAGACCCTGGCCCTTTCAGCAAAGTCTTATCACATTCTCACTTTGAATGGGCTTCTTTATGTTACTCAAGGGATGTCCCCTTTAATCAAAAAAATCAAACTGGGAGGGGAAAATCCTCAGGGTTCCTGGGAAAAGTGAAACAATTACTATTTAGTTATTACATTCACTCTGTGGTAGGTGAGTGAGGACTTGTTTTTCAGTCTGTGAACTTCAGAGTGAGTTAGTTTTAAGGACTGATTTGTAAGCAGGAAGTGTAGCCATTAAACCTAAAGGAAAGACAGGACACGGAGTGTGCCTTCCCTGGGCTACAACATCAGAAGAGAGGAGAGGAGAGGAGCTGGTACTCACTTACAGTTTGTGTTTGTCCTTCATTCTCAAAGAGGACCATGACATCAAGATTATGACATGACTTGCAGTTGATTTTGATTTGAGTGAGAGGGGGATGTACAAAGTCATAAGCCTCACTTTCTTCTCCTCTCCAAGGTAGTATGATCTAAATAAAAGTATTTACTACTCTCCTAGACTGTGCTCCAGGCTGTGAGTGACCACAAACACTCTTTTCTGCCCTGGTACTGTGAGGAGCTCCTCCCTCCAATGATGCCACAAGCTCTGCTGTACTACTGCTCCTCCTTGCCCTGAGACTGCCATCTATGACTGCAACCTGAAAATACTTCTATAATCTCCTTTTGTTGAGTTGCTTTACCCTCCTACCATCTGTGACCTGAGCACTCCAGAAGAAGCCACTGCTACCACTGCTGGGCATTCAGTCACTCCCAAGGCCCACTCTTTGTTGTGATCAGGGTTGTACTGGCAGAGCTTTTATGGATTGTGCTCCATTCTCACCCAGGTGTGACAGATCTTTCCTGCTGATTTTCTAAGTACTCTTTGGTGTCTGTTGGCTGAGAGGTCTGGAAGGTTCCAGTGGAGACAGTGATTCAGTCACCTGAGTCCTGTTCCTAGTTCCCTGGGGCCTGCCTGAGGTACAATCTTCACTACATTGTATTCCTCTCTCACTCTGGTATAACAAAACTTTCCTGCTGATCTTCCAAGTTTTCTTGGGCTGGAAATATCTTTTATTCTATCTTTTTATAGTTCTGCTGCTCTTGAATTTGTTTACAGTCATTTTTAAACATATTTGAGGGATTTGGGGGAGAACTCAGGAGAGTCCCTGCCTTTACTTTACATTTTGGCTCCCTTCTCACTCACTTTGTAGTCTGACTTCTGACCTAATTGTTCAACTGAAACTACTGTATCTGAAATTCTTAACTTTTTTTGAGTGTATTATGGGCTCCTTTGGCAGTCTAGTGAAGATTATGGACCACTTTTCAGAATAATGTTTTTAATGCCTAAAATGAATAGGATTACAAAGGAAACACTGAAATATTGAAATATGGTTTAGAGGTGGGAAGATTTCAATGATGTACTATCTAGTGGCAGGTTTAATAATTACAATAATTTCAAAATAGTGATGAGAGTAAACAATATTTTGAGATATCTATAACAAATGTAATACAAAATATCTGTGATAGCTATTTGTGACTAAGTTATAGGCCTCACTATTACCGTGGTTTATTGTCTACATTCATAATTCATGCAAATGCTGAGTTAAGTTAGAAGTCAGTAACAATGTTACTTTGGTTACACATCCAGAACCATGGATCCTCCAAAATCTATCCATGGACTCGAGGTTAAGAAATCCAGTTCTAAAGTAACCAATAATCTCTGAAGTGCCCTCTTCTCAATCTTTATCTTTCTTAACATCTCTAGAACATTTGACTCTGTTGATAATTTCCTGGACATAACATCTCTTCTGCTTTTGTGTTACTGTTCTCCCTTGGTTTCCCTCTTACCTGTCTGTGCCTTCTTAATCTCTTTTGATAGATTATGAATCACATTTTGCCTTAGACCTGTGGTTGTACGTCAAAGTTCTTTCTTGAGTTGTCCTCTTTTTTATGCTTTACAGGCAGTTATCCTCTCTGAGGAATTTAGTTTTCATGCCTACGAAAAACAAATCTCTGTTGACTCTCAGATATGTCCATCTTCACAGAGACAATAATGATAGACAAAAGCTCTGCAATAGTCTCTCCCTCATAAATTGCTTAGGAGACATTTTAATCTGGTTGTGCAATAGATATTGCAAACTCATTATATGTAACACATAATGCAATGGTCTCAGGCCATGGAAAAACTCAAAAGGAGTTTGAAAATCAAGTAAGAGAGGTGGAGAAAAAATTGGGAAGACAAATGAGAGAGATGCAAGAAAATCATGAAAAGGGAGTCAACAACATGCTGAAGAAAATAACACCCTTAAAAATTAGCTAACTCAATTGGAGAAGAATGTTTTAAAAATCAGAATTAGACAAATGGAAAAGGAGGTTCAAAAGTTCACTGAAGAGTTCTTTAAAAATTAGAATGCAACAGATGGAAAGTATGCTTTATGAGAAATCAGGAAATTGCAAAACAAAACTAAAATGCTGAAAATGTAAAATATCTCATTGGAAAAACAACTGACCTGGAAAATAGATCGAGGAGAGACAATTTAAAAATTGTGGGACTACCTGAAAGCAGTGATCAACAAAACAGCCTAGGCATCACCTTTCATGACATTACCAAGGAAAACTTCCCTGATATTCTGGAACCAGAAGGCAAAACAAACGCTGAAAAAATATACTAATCACCTCTTAAAAGAGATCTGAAAAGAGAAACTTCTAGGAATGTTGTAGCCAACTACTAGAGTTTCCAGGTTAAGGAGAAAATATTGCAAGCAACTGAGAGAAACAATGCAAGTATGGTGAAAATACAATCAGGATAACACAAGATCTAGCATCTTCTACATTAAGGAAATGAAGAGCATGGGATATGATATTTCAGAATTCAAAGAACTAGGATAAAACCAAGAATCACCTACCTAGGAAAACTGAGTATAATACTTTAGGGGAAACAATGGTCATTCAATGAAATAGAGGACTTACAAGCATTCTTGATGAAAAGACCACAGCTGAATAGAAAATTTGACTTTCAAAGACAAGAATCAAGAGGAGCATGAAAAGGAAAACAGGAAAGAGAAATCAGAAGGGACTTACTAAAGTTGAACTGTCTACATTCATACATGGAAAGATAATATTTGTAACTCTTGAAACTTTTCTTAGTATTTGGGTATTTGATGGGATTATATCTATATCTATCTATATGTATGTGTGCGTGTATAAATAAGAGAGAGAGAGAGAGAGAGAGAGAGAGAGAGAGAGAGAGAGAGAGAGAGCACAGAATGGGTTGAATAGGAAGGGATCATATCTAAAATTTAAAATCATATCTAAAAATTAAAATTAAGAGGTGAGAGAGAAATATATTGGGAGGAGAAAGGGAGAAATGGAGTGGGGCAAACTATCTGTCATAAAAGAGGCAAGAAAAAAGTTTTTACAATAGAGGGGAAAAGGGGGGAGGTGAGAGGGAAAAAGTGAAAGTTATTCTCATCATATTTGACTCAAGGAAGGAATAAAAAATTCACACTCAATTTGGTATGAAAACCTATCTTACACTTCAGGAAAGTAGGGGAGAAGAGGATAAGCAGAGTGGGGGGGGATGATGGAAGGGTGGGCAAATGGGAGAAGGGAACAATTAGAAGTGAACACTCTTGGGGAGGGACAAGGTCCAAAGAAAGAATAAAAATGATGGAGGGCAGGATAGGATGGAGGGAAATATATTTAGTCTTACACAACATGACTATTATGGAAGTCATTTGCAGAAATACACATGTATAACCTATATTGAATTGCTTACCTTCTCAGGGGGAATGGGTGGGGAGGAAGGAAGGAAGAGATGTTGGAACTCAAAGTTTTAGGAACAAATATTGAGAATTGTTTTTGTGTACAACTTGGAGATAAGAAATACAGGTAATGGGGTATAGAAATTTATCTTGCCCTCGGGACAAAAGAGAAGATGGGAATAAGGGAAGGGAGAGTTGTTAAAGGGTAGGGCAGATTGGTAATCAGAATGCTTGACGTTTTGGTTTGGGGGGAGGGGAGAAATGGAGAGAAAATTTGGAACTCAAAATTTTGTGGAAATGAATGCTGAAAACTTAAAATAAATAAACAAATAATTAATTAAATAAAGAAAACTTCAATATAGGATGTGTGTAGTCATGCAAAACACATAACAATCATGTTGTGAAAGACTAGCTATATATCTCTCTATTTTGTCCTGTCCTCCATTTATTCTATTCTCTCCTTTGACCTATCCCTCCTCAAAAGAGTTTTCTTCTGATTCCTCCTCTCCCCAATCCGACATGCCTTCCATTATCGCACCTTTCCTATCCCTCCTCCCACTCCCACTTTCCTGTTGGGTAAGAGAGATTTCCATGCCCATATGTGAGTGTATATTATTTCTTCCATAAGGGAGATCTGATGAGAGTAAGGTTCACTATTCCCTCTGACCTCCCCTGTCTTTTCCACCATTATAAAAACTCTTTCTTGCTTCATTTATGTGAAATGAATTACTATATTCTATCTCTCCCTTTCTCTTTCTCCCATTACATTACTCTTAACACTTAATTTTATTTTTTAGAGATCATGCCTTCATATTAAACTCACCTTGTGTTCTCTGTGTGTGTGTGTGCCTATATGTATATATGTATGTTTGTGTGTATGTATATACATATATATGTGTATGTGTGTGTTTGTGTGTATGTACATACTACCTCCAACTACACTGTTACAGAGAAAGGTTATTTCCTCCAACTACCCTAATATTGAGAAAGGTTTCATGAGTTCCAAATATCATCTTTCCATGTAGGAATGTAATCAGTTCAACTTTAATTAAAGTCCTTTATGACTTTTCTTTCTTGTTCACCTTTCCATGGTTTTCTTGAATCTTGTATTTGAAAGTCAAATTTTCTATTCAACTCTGGTCTTTTCATCAAGAATGCTTGGAAGTCCTCTAATCCATTCAATTTCCATTTTCCTCCTGAAGTATTATATTTCCTTTTTCTGGGTAGGTGATTCTTTGTTTTAATGATACCTCCTTTGTCCTCTGGCATATCATATTCCAAACCCTCCAATCTCTTAGGTTAGAAGCTGCTAAATCTTATGTTATCCTGATTGTTTCCACAATACTTAAATTTTTTTCTTCTGACTGCTTGCAATATAGTCTTCTTGACCTAGAGTAAAGATAATTTAAGTGGGAAGATATTTTTCATTCATTCCTAGATCCATGTGACCTACCTGGGTCACATGGAAGTCTGAGTCACATGGAGCTTACAGTGAAAGAAGTTTGCTGAACAGGTGGAAAATGGAGGGTGGAGAACAGTCAGAACTAACAAAGATGCAGGCAAGCACGCAGGCTAGCATGAGTAAGAGAACCTGCCTGTGATTATTTAAGGGAGCTGATTTGTGTGAAGAGTAGTGGGGGAAGGCTTGGGCACGGTGCTGTCCTTTTATTTTTATTGTGTATGAATTTTTGTTACTATTATAGATTTGGTTTTCTGATGTCTGAATAGACGTTTTGGTTCTGTCTTCCATATGGAGAGTCCGTTGTATTTCACAATTCAGAATTTTGCTGGTGTATTCAGGGACACCATAGGAGCTGGGAATATCATATTGGCACTACACCTGGGAACTTTTCTCTTTGAGATCTCTTTCAGGTGGTAATCAGAGGATTCTTTCTATTTCTATTTTACCCTCTGGTTCTACAATAGAATATCAGGACAGTTTTCCTCGATTATTTCTTGAAAGATGATGTCTGGACTCTTTTTATAATTATGGATTTCGGATATTCCAATAATTTCTAGAGTGTCTTTTCTGGATATATTTTCCAAGTCAGTTGATTTTCCAGTGAGATATTTCACATTGTCTTCTGTTTTTCATCCTCTTTTGTTTTGTTTCATAATTTCTTGGTTTCTCATAAAGTCACTGGCTATCATTTGTTCCATTCTAATTTTTAAGGAATTATTTCATTCAGTGAGTTTTGGACATCCTTTTCCATTTGACCATCCTTCTCCTCACTGGATTTTTGGATTCCTTTTGCCATTTGGCTAATTCTATTTTTAAAGGTGTTATTTTCTTCAGTATTTTTTTTTGGTCTTCTTTTGCAAGCTGTTGACTTATTTTTCATGATTTTCTTGCATCACTCTTATGTCCCTTCCCAATTTTCCTCTATTTCTCTTAGTTCATTTTCAAAATCCTTTTTGAGCTCTTCTAGGGTCTGATACCAATTCACATTTTTCTTGGAGACTTTGAATGTAGGAGGTTTAACTTTGTTTTCTTCTTCTGGTTGTATATTTTGATCTTCCTTGTCACCAACGAAGTAAGTATGTTTCTTGTCACCAAGGAAGTAAGATTCTATATTCTGATTTTTTTTTTTTGTTTTGCTGTTTGCTCATTTTCCCAGGCAATTTATTCTACTTTGAGCTCTTTGTTTAGTAGAGGGTGTACAGCATCAAGCTTCAAGGATTTTGTACAGCTGTTTTCAGATGTATGTCTAGGGAACTGTAAATTTTCAGTCCTTTCAAGGTGGCATGTTCAAAGGAGAGTTGTTTACTACTGTCCTGACTAGTACTGTGGTCTGTGAGCAACCACAAGCATTATATTTTCTTCCCTGGAACTGTGAGGAAGGTTCCTTCTCTACTGCTGCCACAAGCTTCACCACTTCATTGCTCCTCCTTGCCCCAGGACTGCTATCTAGGACTGTGGCCCAGATCCAAGCACGGGCAAAGTGAAAGAATCCTGTCTCAGAGTCAGCAAAGTCATTCCTGCAATTCCCCTCTAATCATCAGCTCAATTCACCCACTGTCTATATACCCAAGAGCTCCAGAAGCTCTGCCCTGAGACTGGGGCTGTATCACACTCCTCTCTCACCTAATTGACAAACCTTTCCCACTGACCCTAGAAGTAGACTTTATTGTTTATGGTTCAGAAGTCTGTAAACAACCACAGGTGCCAGTGAATCCATCCTCTAATGCCTGCTCCAGATGGTCTGTGTGGGCACAGCCCATAATGGACTCCCAGTCAAGTACAATAGACCCTACCTGTCAACTGTCCAGATTGTCTTGGACTGGAAATTTGTTTTGGTCTGTCCTTTTGTGGCTTCTGATTTTGTTTTAGAATTTGTTTAGAATCATCCTTTATGCATATTTTTAGGGCTTTTGGGGAGAGGTCAAGCAAGTCTCTGCTTTTACTCCATCATCTTGTCTCTGTTCCCCAAGTGATTTTTTTAAAGTGAAGATCCATCCACATCCTTCTTTCTGCTGCTTGCTGCTGGTCCTTCAGTCTTGAAGAGGACCATTACATCTCGAAGATGATGTCATGATAGGCAAGTTAATTGGATTTAAATAAGGGAGGACTGGGCAAAGACAACTGTTTCATATTCTCCTTTGGATTCATCTGGATTCAGTGGCCAGATATGGATCAGAACAACTGAAGATGACCCAGGATTCAGTGGAGGACCTTAGTCTTTTCAAGCTAAGGTCTTTCACAGGTCTCAGTTGCATCTATTCAGTGATTAAGATTTAATAAGAAATTAGAGAATGGCCTCTTCCAAAAGAAGTCAGTCTGAGAGGGGAAGACTCTCAAGGTTTCTGGCTGAAGCTGAAACAAGTGTTATTTGGATTCTTTCTGAGCCAATCAGCAGCACCAGTAATCTCTGTACGGTGCATATCTGTTCAACTAATTTTCCTAGTCAACTACGTTCAATGGCTCCCTGCTACCTTTAACCAACCACCCAGGTTAGCATTTAAGTGTTTCACAATTTAGCCATAATTAAACTTTCACTTTTATTACAGATTACTTCCTTTCATGAAATCTGCAGCTTAAATGAACTACTCTTCTTTCTATTCATAATATGCAACACTCCAGCTTCCATCTATTTGCATGTACTAAGTTATTCCTGGTGCCCATAAAGAACTCTTTTCATAGTTCATACTTCTGCCTTGCAAAATCCCTCATTCAAGCACCATCTTTAGTGTGTGCTTAATAAGTACTTATTGATCAAGTGATTTGAAAGAATTTCCACACCAAAAAAAATCCTAGATCCTTGACTTATGTACTTTTGATTAGGAGAAAGGGAATGAAAAAGGAACCAAATTATATTGAACTTAGACAGTTTGTGGAAGTTTACACATTTTATAAAGCTTTCTCTACTCAGGCCTATACATCTTTCCAAATAGTTGATTCCTATTTGCTTCTTTGATGAAATTGGGTGTAATCTCTTCTTTTGATGGAAATCCTCTGCTGGGCAAATAACAGCAAAACCTAGCAGAGTAGAATATTTTTGTTTTTGAAACATCTGTCACCTGCACATCTCAAAATGATTTTCTAAAGTCAATGACAGTGAATGTATATGACTGATCCAGGAGTGAGGTAGAAATAACCCTCAAAACTAAATTAACAAATTGCAAAAAGGTTCTGAAACAAATTCAAGAAGGGCACACTAATGAAATATCTTATGAACATCTAGGAATAAAGCATACAAGAACATAGTATAATCTCAACACCTGATTATGTCAAATTAATTTTACTTTTTGAAGGTTTACTAAACTGGTAGATTAGGAAGACATAGATAGTTTACACAGATTTTAAGTAAAAGGTTTGATAAAGTCCCAATCTTCTTATGGAAAATAAGAAGATGCAAACTAGTTAATAAAATTAAGGAGAGATTCAGAACTGGTTACATGATCAGACTCAGAGAGTATTTGGTAACAGTTAAATAAGAATTTGACAGGAGGTCTGCCCTAGTATGCCCCAGGAATCTATGAAGCAAAATTGGAATGGATTGCTATACTGTCTAAGAGTTAGGATCTCAAAAGCTCTCCATGGGATTGAACACTGTGATAAATCTACTGAGATGAAATTTAATAAGGATAAATATAAAGAATCATATAGGTTTGAAAATAAGATCTATAAGTTAAGGGTGGGGGAGGAATAATTAGACTGTGGCTACTTTGGGGAAAAATGATCTAGGGCTTTTAAGAGAATATAGGATCTATCTGTGTCAATCATGATAAGGTAGCCAAACAAGTTACTGATATCAGAGAGGCAGCTAGGTGGTACAGTGGACAGAGTTCTGAACCTGTAGTAGTCAGGAAGACAGGAGTTTAAAACCTGTCTTTGATATTTAATGTCTTCACTTAACCTCTATCTATCTTACTTTTTTCATCTACAGGATGAAGATAATAATAATACCTATTTCCCAGGGATGTTATAAACATCCCAAGGATGTAATAAAGATGAGCTTGTAAATTTCCATATAGATGCTAATTATCATCACCATCATCATCGTTATCTTGGGCTGAATAAAAAAGATTTCTACTAATAAGGTGATGAGCCTCTCTATTCAGTCCTATTTTCACTAGGTCTTTAGTACTTTGTTCTGTTCTAGGTGACCAAATTCTAAGAAGGACATTGATAAGATTGAGAATACCCAAAAGGTACGAGCCCAGATGGGGAAAGGCCTTGAAAATATATCATATGATGATTAGTTGATGGAATTGGGGGAGTTTTAACATAGAAAAGAAAATGATCAATCAACAAGCATTTTTAAGGGCTTACTTTATCATACACCAGGCTGTGTTCTAATCACAAATATGCACCAAAATAAAATAATTCCTACCCTCAAAGAATTTTCATTCAAATAGGAGAGACAACACTAAAATAGGTACACATAAGACATATACGGAGTAAATATTTAAATGGAACAACTGCAATGGATAGGAGTATTCATAAAGACTTCTTGTAGAAGGAGGCATTTGAGCTGAATCATGAAGGCGAAAAGAGTGATTAAATGTCAGGTAATGAAGAAGATCATTATAGACCTGGAGGATAGTTATTGCAAAAGCTGGGAGATGAAATATGAAGTGCCATAAGGTAGGAATGGAAAGTAGGGTATTGGGAGAGGAGTGTAAGATTCAAAAGGTAGACAGAAACTGGACTGTAATGGGCTTTGAATGTCAAACAAAGGACTTCATTTTTATCTTGGAAGAAATAAGTAGACACTGGAGTTTGATGAATAGATTCAAGGGTTTCCTATGCTTTAGGAAATTCTCTTTGAGGGCTCTGTGGAAAATGGATTATAGTGACAGATGAACCAGGGAGACCAATTAGGAAGTTAATGCAAATAGATAAGAGGCTGTGATTGCATGAACTTGGGTTGTGGCTGTGAGTGGACAGACTGGCACAAGATAGTGTGCTAAAGTACATGAAGAGGATTAGTCTCTCTGTCTCTTAATGTCCAGAGAGGATAGAACAAGAAATGGGTACAAAAAATCCAAAAACAAATTGAGGCTTGATTCCAAAAAAAGCAAAACAGAAATAGACAAAATTTCCTAACAACTAGAACCTTCAAAAAAAAATGGAATAGACTGTTTTGAGAAGTGATGGGCTACCTTCACCCTACTTCAGACAGAGGCTAGATGAGAATTTGATAGGTGTTTTTTCTTGGGGATTGTTTCCAGATCCAGATTAGATTAGATGCCCACTGTGGTTCCTTCTAATTCTAAAACTTTATTATTCTTTGATTCTAATCTGTTGTTCTAACTAATCAGCCATAGAAAATTTTCTTCCATATTAACCTGACTGTCAGAGACATATGAGTGCAAGTCTAGCCCAAGTCATTTGGATTTTCATTGTAGCTGTTCAGTTGTTTCAGTGTTCACTTCTTCCTGATCACACTTGGAGTTTTCTTGAAAAAGATATTGAAATGCCTTTCCTTTCTTTTTAAAATTTTCTTTAATTTTACAGTTGAGTAAACTGAGGTAAACAGGGTTAAGTGACTTGCCCAGAATAATACAACAAATAAATGTCTGAGGCCAGATTTGAACTTATGAAGATTAATCTTTCTGATTGCAAGCACTGTGCCATCTTGTCAATTATGATTAAAGACCATTTTGCCCTATGTTGTGAAAGTTTAACTGGAATAGTCCTCAAAAAATGCAGTGCTGCCAGAGCAGGTACTTTCAGTCACAAATGCTTTCTACTGTGAATATTTACTATAGCCGATTGTAGTACGATCTTTCTGTTTTCCAAAGAAAATTGTTTTTTCCCTAACTCAAATATACTAATATGTTTACACTTCTATGAATTACTTAGCTTTGCATTTATTTCACTAACATTTAGGAAATTTATTCCCCATTGCTTGCAATTTGTATTTAAATGAGCTTCTTGAGTCATATTGTTACTGAAACAAGAGAACCAAATCAAAATAAGTTGATACATTATCACTCAGAAAAAGAAAATAGATTAAAGTTTGCACTGATTACTTTTTAGAATACAGTCTAATGATGTACAAATTCATTCCATTGTAGTTTAAGACTCCCACAATGTCCAGAACAGTCTAAAGCACTTCTAAATAAAATATGCCAAGTTTAGTTTCCATCAACAGACTTCTGTTGAAAATGCAGCAAATTGAGCTGTTTATATAGCATACTTATAAAAAACAGTCACAAGAAAGAAGGAATGGGATAAAGGAGAGAAGCAAAGTAGCTAAACATCACAGAGACAGCTAACAGTAAAGGAAAAAGCAAATGAGTTAAAGAAAAAAAGTGTTGGCTGTGGGAAAAAGGAAACCAAACAGAACTCAGAAATGAAAGGGGATGGAAAAGAACAATAGATACTGAGAAGAAAGTATTCCCAAGAGGAAGTATTGCACATGTAATGATTTTGACATGACACATACTGTATGCACAGTTTTAACTTGGCAGATTTTCTTAAGCAAATAATTCCATAAAGCATGAACCAAACACAACGAAGCAAATACTGGGCAAAATGCCAAAGTGGGATGCATGTGTTGTACATATACAGACTGAATACTCAGTTGCTGATATGCATCTAAGTGGAATCCATTTCCTAAATCTCTCTCCAACTATCCTATTCCTGACCTTTTCTTCACCCTGTCTGATTTATTTATTGGTGTTGATTTGCTTTCTCTCCCTGTAGTTCACTTTAAAAGTTAAGTTTTTCCCTTTGAGAAGAATAGCATATTAATTCATGAGGACATTGCTGTAAATTAGTTTTGTGGTATACTTAAAAAGTCTTTTTTTACTGTTCTTTTTGTTTTTTTTTAACGTGATCACAATTTCTGCCAGCTTCTTCACCCACCCCTCTTCAGAGAGACATTTTATATAGCAAATGATATTTCTGAGGCAAAAAAGGAAAAGAGAAGAGGAAAAAATTAGCATAACTGATGAATACATTGAACAGTATAAAAATGTGTGAAATGTTGCTCATTCCTTTTTTTGAGGATGAGGACCAGTGATGTGATAGAGTCTTGACATAAGTGTGAATTATGTTTAAGTGAGGTAGAGTCATACAAAGTAATCTGCCTCAAAATTCCAGAGTCATTGAAGTCCAGTGGTAAGACAGAAGTCAAGATGACTGGCAATGCCCAAGATACAGTAGGTAACATAGGTGTCTGAGTGTCTGGTGTCTGGTGTCTGAGCAAGCTGTAAGTGTTCCACAGTACCTACTTCAGTGGCCTTCATGGCCATTGGAATATATTGTTCTCATTCATCCATTCCATTAAGAGGTCTTCATATGCTGGGGGAAGACATTCCCCAATTCACTGCCAGGTGTGAGGTCTGTCAGTTACCCTCAATGTAGCTTGTCCACTGAGACAGTTTCCTGGGGTATGGCTGTTGTGCATTTTATGGCTTTTGGGAGTCACAGGAGAGATTTAGGTGGCATCTTGATACCAAAGGTGGATGAACAGCCCCAAAAAGGGCTCAGTAAGCCCTCACACCAGAGGTGCTAATCCTCCCTGAATACCCTATGTAATCCAAAGAATGTTTCATATACCCAATCCAACGTGCACACTATATACCCATTCCAACATACAACGCTTCTGAACCTTCCATTTCTGGAAATGGATGGATTAGGAATATCTTTTTATGTCTCTTCTTTCAAGTCATGCTTCTTCTTTGTAATTTTGCAATATTCACTTTTATTTATATTTTCATTTCAGTGGTTATTTCCATATACATAGTTGTAATCATGTACATGGCTTCATTGACTCTGTTTACTTAAGTGCATATATATCTTTGTAGAGTTCTCTGAATCTCTCACATTCCCCCTTTCTTATAACACACTAGTATCCTGTCCTATTACATTCATGTAACACACTTTGTTTGGCTATTATATCTAAATGGTGTGTATCTTCTTTGATTCCAATTTTTTGCCATTGTAAACTTAACTTTCAAATAAATATAGCGAGCATTTATTGGGAATGCCACGTACTCCTTATTGTGTAGAAAGAATAGGGGGACAGAATGTGAGTACTTTCAAAGTGAAGAGAGAAAAAATGGAATGAGGTATAGAAAAAGCAAGGGAGGCTATAAGGGAAAAAATGGCCTTCTGAAACTCAATTCAGAGTCCTTTTTCTACATTACAAATGGGCCTAGAAACACTGACACTTAGTGCATGTGCACAGTGAATAGAGCAAGATATTTGCGGTCAGAAATCATGCCACTGACTCTTACTAGCTCTGTAGCTTTAAGAAAGGTTTTGTAGCTCATGTGCCAGGCCATTAATTCCCTTTCCAATTCATTTTTTTTTTTTTACAATTTTTCATTTCTTTTTCATTATTTTTTCCTTTAGAAAACCTCCAAAAAACTCCAACAACAACAAAAAAGGACAAACCTCTTGCTTCTTCTCTTCCAGGCATTCTAGTAGAGTTTTGTTTTCCTCTCAGGTACTGCTTGGGGATGTAGTTAATTCTCTTCTGTATTTGTACCTCTCATGTCCATACCATTATAATAACTCATTTATGGTCGAGTTCTTTTCTGCTTGTCCACTCTGTTTGTCATATTTCCTACTCTGGGACTCATGTTAGAGATGGACTCCGATTCTTCTGGAGGTAAGGTCTGGGTTGATTCCATTGCTGCTTTATTAAGTTATGGAGAGTTATAGTTTTTTCTAGATCTCAGGGACAGACTGGTACCTACATACTTTCAGTGTTCCCAAAGTGTTCTAATGCAAGAAAAAGTCCATTTTGTGTCCCACTGATCAGAACTCTGCAAGTTCTTGACCTGGGTTTGGGTCAGCAAAAAAGTAGAGTGCTGCCAGACTCTGTTCCTATCAGCCAGCTGAAAAACTCGGTCGGCTTAGAGAGACTAAATTGCAGGTTCTCCTTGGATTGGGTATATGAAACATTTTTTGGAGTACATAGGGTATCTAGGGAGGACTAGCAGCTCTGGTGTGAGGGCTTGCTGAGTCCTTCTTAGGGCTGTTCATCCATCTCCTTTGGTCCGAGATTACCATCTTGGTTATTCCTCTACTTTGTGTCCAAGTCCTGAGCTGCACCACTACTGGGACTGTTTTGTGTCTTTCCTTTCTCACTACACCCCGCCCAGGTTCCCGACTCAAAATATCATTCCCCTGTACATGTCCCTTTCCTATTCTTCCCTGAATCTGTGAGCCAGAACTGTTTAGTGGGCAAAAAGTTTCTAGTTTGCACATGTACTTAGTGTGGGTTTAGGGTTAACCTAATTAGGGTTTGGAACCTCATTGCCATAGTGCACAGTTTCACTGAGGGGCTCAGAACACAGGTGTTCTTGGCCTGACCTATGTTCAGTGTCCACATGCTTCTCTGTCTGTCACCTTCTGCTGCATAAAGCTGGACAGATATCTCACTATGACCTTTTCTGGATTTCCTCATTAGGATCTGGTTTGATGCATTTTCTAGATCTGTTTGTAAGAGTTCGCAAAAGAGAGTCCATCAATTTGCTCACTATTATTTTGGCATCTTGGCTCCAAACTCCACTTTTAGATTTTAAAAATCTTGCTGCACTGTGCTTGTAGATTATAAATGGTGTTATGGCAGCATTTATTAAAAAAATGTTCTTAGATTTTGTGGATCAATATTATGCCTTAGTATTTGTGGGTATAACTCTTCCTGTGATAATGGACAGGGGACAGTAAAATCTATTTATTGAATTCTCAATCCTATTGTGAAATCTATGTAAATATTAAAGGGATTTTTTTGTTTATATATGAAAGGTAGCAGGCTTCAGGTGTATAATCCCGACCACAAAGCTTGCAGTGATATGTGAAACAGATTCTTTCCTTTTCTTACATACTCTGTAGTATCAAATAACTAAGGATTCCTTAAGGATAGCTCATCTATACTTTCTAGTGAAATGAACTGGTCTTGATTTGTAATTTTGAATCTCTCCATTTTTATATGCCAAACAACGAATTGGTCATTTGTTTTCCATTTTGTCAACATATTGCTTACTGAATGCATGGGAATGTCATCCATGAAGTGTCTTTTTATTTCTCTCTTGGATCTTTGTTGTGTTATCTGGTAATATATCACTTTCAGGTAATCAGCAAATCCAATGGAATGTCTATGTTGTCAGTCTTAACTATTTTTTACTGATGTGATATGATATCTGCTTATTTCAAAAGTATTTTTGTGAGTTATAATCTATTTATTATATGATTTGAAAACATCTACCAAACCTTCTTTATCTTTTTGATGAGAACTATTAATTTTTGATAGCTGTCTCAGAAGTGATGGACGTTGCATTTCATTACTATTATACATGTTTTATTGAGTTACTTTTTTATGAAAAATGATTCATTTCTTCATTATCATTATTGATGGCTCAGAAGTTTCCATGGTTAAAGATTACAGGGGATACTTTTCAAAGAAGCAAGTATTATGCACTTTCTCATAATAAATTTTTGTCTTAAATTTACAAATTCATTTTAAAATATTTATGTTTCCCCATAATAATAACTCTTTGCTCAGTCAAATAAAAAGTATTTATCAAATACCTACTATGTGCTTTACACTGTTCTAAATGCTGGAAAGTCAAACATAGAGAATGAAAATCTCTGCTCTCAGTAATTCCTTCTATTTTCAAGTCTGTTTATTCACCTTACAAAGTAATTTAGATTGTGAGCTACTTGAAGACAATGCTTTCTTCTGCCTTTCTTCATATCCAAAGCATTTAGCATAATGACAGACATGTAGCAGGAATTTATTGACTGATTGTTTATATTCACATTTCTTATCATTTTTCATCTTCACGAAAATTCTGTGATGCTAGATATTGCAAATGCAATTGCCTTCTCTTTGTCAATACAGAAATTAAGGCTCAGAGAAATTATGGATATAATTAGATTGTAATTTTCTTAATGATTGGGACTATGTTGTTTTTAGATTTGCATCATTATCTATCCCAAGTCGTAGCATGTGGATTATGCATAGTAAATAATGTCTATGTTTAATAAATTGTGAATTTTCTATGATGACAGAGTTAGTAAGTAAGCTAAGATTTAAGATCGATTTTTGGAATTTGAATTACTTTTCCTACTATACTGCATTGTGATACAGATTTTTCTCTTTTAAATGTCCATCTTGCTTTTGATCTGTACTAATCAACCTAGAAATTATATTGTATGTGTGAGTGTGTAACATAATCTTATCTGTTAAGTAGACTATGCAATTTTCTTCACCATGTATCTAACACTGTTCCCGAAGTATCTATTACTGAAGCTCTAATGTTCTAGGCCATGGGTGGGGAACCTGCAGCCTTGAGGCCACATGTAATTCTCTAGGTCTTCAAGTGCAGCCCTTTGATTGAATCTCAACTGCACAGAAGAAATCCTTTTATCCTTTCATTAAGGGAATTTGTTCAGCAAAGTTTGGATTCCATCAAAGAGCCACAGTTGAGAACCTTGAGGGTCACATGTGATCCTGAGGCTGTAGGTTCCATATCCCTGTCATAGGCTATTAGGCACTAGAATTCTTTTACCAAGAGTTTTTATTAAAGGTAACCTCTGTAGTAACTGGAAGGATGAATTTCACTAAGTGAACATGCAATTTTGATAGATAAAGAAAGAAAGAAAAATATTTAATGAAGTTGAGCAATTCCATAGATTATCAAAGGAAATTCTTAGCTCAACAAAAATGAAAATAAATACAAAACCCCAACTTATATAAAGCAAATAGAATTCTTACTAGTAATCCTAAAAATATAAAGAACCTAGTTATTTCAAAAGGAGGATACAATGAATATCTCTTGTGGATTTGATGGGACTATCATGACAGAAAATGATTTTGAAATAAAATTCCTGTCAGATTGTGGAAAAAGATCTAAAAAAAGGAGAAAGTTCATTTTTCTCTTCTTTGCCCAAGAAGAACCTTCTGTTTAAATGGAAGGAAGAAGTAGTGATACTCCCTCAAATGGGCTTTTCTCTTGAAGACAAGAAAGGAAAAACAGATAGAACTGGCCACAAAATTTTCTGTTCTACTGTTGACCAGGTAGAATAAATATTGAAGTAAGGTGACTCCAGGTGATTTGTGTTTTCAGATCCAGCTTACTATTTCTGATCAAGTAATGCATAGGAGGCTTAGATTCAAGCTGGATCTGCTCTACCTTTTTGAGACTAGAAGATAATATTTTTCCCTTCTAGATTCTGGTCTCTACCATATCTTAGAAATACATATTATTGCTTTCCTCTTATTCAAGAAAGTAATTTTGAATCAAGGGAGGCTTGAGCTAACTATTAAAGGAAGAATTTTTCTCAATGCTTTCAACATGTTGCATCAATAAATCATTCAAAAAGTACATGTTCAACACCTATCACGCGACCACATATTACACCTCCCTTTTGAACTACCTCCACAGCTTGGTGCTAACAAGTCTGCTGTTTGAGTACTCAAAGGGTGTTAATTTTCAAAGGTTCAAGGGTAGGCTGTGAGTCCATATTCATTATTCATTCATATTCATTCAATTGTAACTCATAGGTCCTCACCAGTGGGATTTTTAAATTATAGTTACTAATGTACACCCATTATGCAAATGTTTAATAGGAATGCATGTGTCGAGCCCATATAAGATTGCATTCCATCTTGAGGAGTCCAGTGAGAGGGGGGTGAAAACTTTAAAATTATAGAAGCGGTAGTTGAAAACTGAAAACAAAAAAATTATTAGATTTTTGGGAAAATCCTTCTTGAACTCTTCTAAGAAGGATTTTTGGTATTGAGGCAAATTCGCATTTCCCTTTGCAGTTTTGTATGTAGGTATACTGACAATGTTGTTCTCTTCTGAGTTTTTGTTTTAAGCTTTCCTGTCACCATAATAATTTTCTATGATAAAGGTTCGTTTTTGTTTCTTGTTCGTCTTTTTCTTTTTTTGACTCTTTTGGAGCTTTAAAAGTTGACCTCTCCTGCTGGAGCATAGGGAGCACTACCCTAAGCTTCTTTTGCAGGACTAGGGTCTTGGTCACTGGTTTTGAGCAATGGAGTCTCAGTTACTTGTGGCTGGAAGATGGAGGGATCTGGCAGCTTACCTGGTGTTAGTGGTGGTATCTAGCATGTGCTGAGTCCAGATCGGGATTTTTCCTACATTTCCTTAGGATTACACTGATGTATGTGGAGACCTGACCGCTGGTGGATGCCTGATTGCCCTGGGTTTTGTTAAAGCACACAGAGGCTTGGCTGCCACAGGGTTACTCTGAAGTATGTGGTGCTTCTCAGAGTTGGAGCCTGCCAATTCCCTTGAAAATGCTAAGGCACCTGAGGAGTCTTGGTGTTGGGATTTGTCTGCTCCACCACACTGGGGCTCAGAATCTCCTGCTGGTTTACTGAGGGGGCTTGTTGCTGGCTTTTTGGGACCCTTTCTACCTGGGACTGTGATCCTCTTTTACTAGAGTGATATAGACCATACTTGCTGATCCTCCATGTCTCCTGGGCTAAAAGACTGCTGTACCCCATCTTTCTGCTGGTTTTACTACTCCAGGATTTGTTATAAGACACCATTTTATGGTTGTTTGGAGGTTAATATGGAAGAGCTATAACAATTTACTGCTTATTTATCCATCTTGGCTCCCAGAAGTCACAAAAGTCCTATAAATAGACTAGCAAAGGAAAGGAGGTTATAAAGACAATACCATCTCTCCACATGGAGGATACTAAGGATCTGCTTCCAAGAAGACTTCATGGGATCTTCAAGGAGGACTAACATCTCTGGAATGAGGGCTTGTCAAGCCGTTTTCAATGCTACTTATTCACATTTGATATTCACCTGCCACATAACTCTCACTTATGGTTTCAAGAAATTGTAATATGTACAGAGATCATACCCTTGTAAAACTACCTTTGTAGATGAGGTAAATCAGATTGATTAACCAACAGACCTCAAACACATTGGTGACTTAGGGGGATATATATATATATATATATACACACACCCCAATCACATCAATACTTTCCCTTGCAGAATGGTTACATCAGAACAATTTGTTCCAATGGCAATGAAAGAGGCTGAAGCAGTTATGGAACTATGAGAATTTGGCATCAAAGATGCCAAAATTATCCATCACCAAGTATTTTGACTTTTGTCTTGTCACTGGACTTCCATGATTCTAGAAGAAAGAGTCTGATGGCTTAGTGCTATTGTACCTCACATAAATTCTCATGTCATTGCTCATTTTCAGAAATGAAGGTTGAATAATAACTTCCAAGACAATCATGATGGTGGGCAAAGGAAGTGCCTTGGAGAAACAACCTCCTTAGAGAAACCAATGCTGAGACATTATGTAAGTTGTTATAATTTGAAGTGTTCTGGGCAATTACTAGATGCCTATTATAATACCTTTCCATGGATATTACTTTTCTTTCATAATTTATCATTCAAACAAAGTTTTTACTTTCTCTTCCCTCTATAGGACAATTTATGTCATTTGTACAGGTGACTTCAAGGCACTCCTTTATCCCTTCTACTTTTTAGGGGCCCTAATTTCCTTTACAAAGTTTAACTCAACTACATCCTATAGGAATCCATCTTGATACCCCAAAGTGACATTGCCTTTCTCTAGAAGTTACTTTCTGTATATTTTGTACTCTTTTTTATGAAACTATTTTTTCCCAATTACAGTATAAACTTCTCTAAGACAGGACATTTCACATTTGTCTTTGTATCACCATCACCTCACATAAAACCTGATGAATATAAGGCACTTCATAAATGTTTGTCAAATAAATGGATGTTTTTACTGAAGGATGAGGATTTCAAAAAGTTTAGGATACCATAATGGAAAGCCAAGACCACATTCAACTTTAAGGATCAAGAAATGAGTGTGGAAGAAGCCATTAGGAGAGGTTACCAAGATAAATGACATCCACAGGAGAGAGCCAGGGTTTGGTAGAATATAATGCAATGTTCCTCTGTCATCACTATAACCCAATGAACTTTGTTATCAAAGGATTTTGACCTTTTATTCTTCTCAGAGTGGGAGAGAGAATTCAAAGTATTGATCTTTTGAAGTGTGTGATGCCACAAGGTCCTTCTAGATGTGTTTCTGTTTCCTGATTGACAGAGTGGGGCTTTGGTAGGACCTGGATTCCCCTAAGCTTTAATCTGTGATCAAGGAGGAGTGAAGGGCTACAAAACAAAAAAATCTGACTTTCATCAAGTTTCTCTTCCAAAAGTGAGAATAAAATATTTTCTTGAAAAGCTGGGCTTTTGCGTCAGTAGCTCCCTGACCTTAATAATACCCCATATTGTTCCAAGTACAGGATATTTTTGATTACATGAGAAAGAAGGCTAAGTATTATTTGAACATGTAAAATATTTGAAATAGATAATTTATTTTTGGATATACATATTATAATATTTGCTCACACAAAAAGCTATTTCCTTTGTTTTCCCTGAGCATTGAGTCTGCCAAAGCAAATGTTGAGATGTAAGAAGTCTTAAAGTTATTTATTTTCAGATGTGTCTGCGATCTCACATGGCGAATCTTTACTGCCTATTCAAGACAGGTACCCAAGCATGACAAGTAAACTCTGAGATTCTGTGATGCTACTGAAAAATTAAGATTTTTTAAAAAATGTTAATTAGGGAATAGAGTTTTCCGCTTGTCTTAGTAGCCTTTTGGGCAGCAACTTTGCATAACACAGAAATGGTTGGTTTTACAACATTACTCAATAAATGAAGTCATCCATAAGGTGGATATGAAGTATAGGAGACTATATGTCTTTTTTCTTGTCTTGGAATTATTTTTGGTTTTTGAAAAATCACTCATTTCAAATCCAACACCAAGTGTAAGTGTATATATTGTCACATAAAGGATCATTTTCCTTTACAGATGGCAAAAAAGTCTTGACATTCCAGTGAATTGCTTTCAATAAAAACCTTCCTGATAAAAAAATGTAAGGCCATAATTTATTTTTTTAAAATTGGTTTTCCATTGGTTGGCAGTCAATTCATATTATACCATCTTTTTAAACATAATATAAATCCTCAGAAACATTCATATCACCTCAAGTGATCAGAAAGCACTAAGCTCTTTTGAGATTTTTGAAAAATGATTTAAAATATAAAATCAAATTCCACTTGAGAGGATTAACTGATTAGAGTTATATTTATATTTTAAATCAATCAATCTATTAATCAATCAGCAAACATTCATTAAATAATTGTACTGAACATACAAATACAAAGAAAGAGACAATAATTATCCTCAAGGAACTTACTGTCAGAGGACACAATATGTGCAAATATAATTATTTGCTGATTAAACATATTCAGAATTACTCCAAGGTCATTAAATAAAAAGTAGTTATGGAGAAAGCACACTAGCAAATGATGGGATCAAGAAAGGTTTCATGGAGAAGATGATGTTTAAGTTGCATCTTAAAGCAAGTGAGGGATTCTGTGGGCAGAAGTTTGGGGCTTCTAGTGAGGAGGGAAAGAAAGAGCTTATTCTGGACATGAGGAACAGTAGTTACAAAGACATGGAGATGGAAAATGAAGTGTCATGGTTGAGAAATAGATAGGAGGACTGTTTACCTTGACTGAGGAATGAAAGCAAAAAGGGCAGCAATTCAGAATGAGACTGAAATGCTAGCATGGGGCAAGGTTGATTAGGATGGTAAAAGGTAGAGACTTTTAAATGTTCTTCTAAACTTGAAAGGAGCAACTGGATTTTATTGAGCAAAGAAGTGACATAATTAGATCTTGGTTTAAGGAAAGTCATTTCGGCAGCTGTGTGGATCATGGATTAGAGTGGTGAGAGACTTTAGGAAAGGATACCAGTTAGAGGATGATTACAAGAATCCATATGAGAAAGAATGAAGGGATGAAGTAACGTGTTCTTTTGCTCCTGATTTCAACACTGATATACACTGTATGACACAGAGGAATATCAATGAGGAAATCAATTTTTGAGAATTCTTTTTTATTTTGGAGGAGGAGGAGGTCTACACCTATGATTTCATCAGTATAGGAAACTATCTACATCAATAGAGAGCAATAACTCTTTTGTATCTTCGTATTTGAGTGGGAGTTCTTAATCTGGAGTTTGTTCTTAAAAGCATATATTTTGATAATTGCATGTCAAAATAACTAGTTTCCTTTCTATTTTATGCATTTAAGAGCATCATTCTTTGAAAGAGTCCTTTGGCTTCCCCTTTTCCCCAAAAGGGTCCATGAGGAAGGGAATAAGCATTTATATAGTACTTTCAATATTCTAGGCATTGGGCTAAGCACTTTTTACAGTATCTCATCTGATCTTCATAAAACTCTTGCAAGGTAAGGTACTATTAGATCTGAATAAAATAATACAGATAAGTGAATTATTCAGGTAAATTTCCGGAATAGCTAGTGTCTGAGATGTATAGCTACCCAGTCTAATCCACTGTGCAATCAATTGCCCACTGAATCCCTGATATCCAAAAAAAAATTGTTAAGAAATTCTGCATTAACCGGTTTGCCTGGCACACTATGAAGTCAAGTGAATGACCCATGATCATACAACTTATATATATATATATATATATATCACAATTAGCTCTTAAATCCTGGTCTTCTTTACTATAAGGTCAGTACAACATAATGTCTATCTAAAATTAATTACTAATCTGAAACCAGAATTTTGCCTTGGACAAAAAGGTGACTTATTCCTTAAGGATATTATTCAACAACTGATACATATTTGCTTTAGTTACTTCTGTTGGCAACAATATTAATCTTTAGAAATTAAAAAAATATCCTGAAATAAAATGAGTCTGGTTGTAGTACACACAATAGTCCAATCATGTTACAGGAATAGAAGAGCGCACCAAAACATATTTATTAGTTTTTAAGTTCTGAAATTATAAGTAATTTCTTAGTACCTCCAAGAATTTATAAAATATTTCATACAATCACTGCATTTCATAAAGTTGTATTCATAGGTAAGCTTGACAAATGTGACCAGTATCTAGGTACTGCATAGATTCTTTGGAAATATTAACTAGATCATCTTTGCATTTTATCTAGAGGTTTAAAAAAACACAAAATTTTAGAAAATTTCAGCAACTTTTTCATAAATATGAGGACTTTCATTTAAGGAGAGAGATAATATAAACTGTGCCTAAGTAATAGTAAAGAGGAGGTCTAGAGAAGTGACAAAGAACTAATTCAATATTTTATTCTGCAAATTGCCTGGAACGATAATGGATAGACTAAGGCAGTAAAAAGACTAGTGAACTAGGTGTCCAAAGATCTGGGTTCTAGTCTTTGTTCTGAACCTTACAAATTGTAACACCCAAAGGAAACATTTAAAGTCCCTGAATTTTTACTTTCATACACACACACACACACATCCACACACTTCTGAAAATAAAATTTGTATTATTATTTGTAGAGGATTTCTGTGAGTCTCAAAGGAGAAAGATGGGAAAATGATTTCAAATTGTGAAGCTCCATGCAAATATAAATAGACAGAAGATATTATTTTTGGTGGTTGATGATTTTTTCTTTTTCTTTTCCAGGCTGAAATAGAGCACCAAAACCAGGAGTATTTTGTTACTGTTAGAGATGCATGATAAAGGCTGAAATATAGATGAGGAGAGTGGAAGATAATAACCTTGCCAATTTTCTTAGCTTTTTTTCTTACTTTCCTTAACTTTTGTACTGGTTTAGATTTATTTGAAGTAGGGGCCGAGGAACATTAAATGGTCTTCTTAATTAGTTTCCAAAAAGTAGTTGGATACTTTCTCTGACAGAATAAATGGATGGATGAATCAATGAAAAAAGCCTTTTAATCACCTTCTATGTGCCTGCCACGATGTTAAGAACTTGAGATGCAAATTGAAAAAGTGATATCATCTATGTTTATATAAGTTTATATTTTATATTCTAATATAAGTTTATATTTTAATAAGAGGAGATCACACGTATAGGGAAATGATGGCCAAGAGAAGAATTTAGATCTGTTGAGTAACAGGAATGGTGAGAAGAGCCATGAAGCAGTTGATCATCACATCTTTTCCAATGTTCATACTATTTGGTTATTGTGATCAGAGAAAAATTCACCCAGTCAACCAATGAGCATTTATTCAGTACCTGATGTGTGCCAGGAATTGTCAAAGTTCTGGAGATACAAAGAAAGGTAAAAGACTGTCCAGTCTAATGGGGGAGCCAATATGAAAACAACTATGTGCAAACAAGGCATATACAGGATAAATTAGAAATGATCCACTAGAGGGAAGGTATTAGATTTAAGGTATATTGGAAATGATTTCTTGTAGAATAAGTTTAGACTGGAAACAAGCCAAAGACATCAGGAGGAAAAGATGAAGAGTGGTGGAATGTTTCTGGAAAGAGAAGTATGTGTGTAGGAGAAGTGACTGATAGGGTGTATGGGGCAGATGGATATGAAACTTAGATATAGTGGACAAAGACATGGGTATTGGAGCATAGGTCATAAAGATGGGTTCAACAGAAGTTAAAAGTTATTGATGACCCTATCAAATAGTTTCTTGTGCCTTGCTGCAATACATCTACAAAAAATAAGATATTAAAAAGACATTTAAAAATATGGGCATCTCTATCAATATATAAAAAACAGAACTCACTATATTTTCTTCCAAGAGTACTCATCTTCCAAACTCTTTCCCTCCTTCCACCTCTCCATTTCTATTGAAGGCATTATCAACATTCTAGTAATTTAGGATTGCAAACTGTGGAATCACCCAAAATTCCTTACTATATATTCCAAACAGTTGCTAATTCTTGGCACAAAATGACAAATTGACACCAAGGGTACAAACTTGGAAGATTGAGGGGATGCTGGCATCCTGAACAGTTAGATTTGGCAATTAAGAGATCTTGGGTACCTTTAAATAACACACTTTCAGTTGGCTGTTGAGGTTTATTAGATGAGAATAGAGGAAATGGATATTTTTTCAGCAATTTAGCAGAAGAGGGAATGAAAGATATGCAATCATAGCTAGAAGATAATAGAGGTCAAGCATGCTTTTTTTCAAAATAGGGAGACATC
Organism: Bettongia penicillata ogilbyi; assembly: GCA_023548195.1. Taxonomy (NCBI): domain Eukaryota; kingdom Metazoa; phylum Chordata; class Mammalia; order Diprotodontia; family Potoroidae; genus Bettongia; species Bettongia penicillata. Next base: position 350,664 of record JAJHZJ010000066.1, on the reverse strand, counting down.
AGTAAATATGTAGGAAACAAAACAGTAAACAAGGTGAGATTAGAAATTAGAGAGAGTAAAGATGAAGGTAGGGACACTACTGAAGAAGATAGGAGGGGATGGGATGAAGGGTGCATATGAAAGAGCGAAGCTTCACAAGAAGCTTATCTTCCTCAGCTGTCTTTCCCCCCTGACTGGTAGATTAGAGGTCAATAAGCAATAAGCTTCTCTCAAAGCCTTTCTTTCAATTGCTCAGAATTCTCTAGGTAAATCTTCATTTTCCATCATTGGCTCTTCTGGGTTTTGTTTCCACAACATCAAACCTCCGAAATGGATACCCCAAAGTGCCACCCTCTTTTGAACTTCCTTTTACATATTAGATTATAAGTTCTTTGAGGACAGAGTCTGACTTTCTTTTTCTTATTTGTATCCCTAGCTCTTAGCATAGTACCTGGCACATAGTAGGTGCTTAATAACTGTTAATTGAATAGAATTACATCTCTCAGGTGAAGAACCATCTTCCCCCAATGCAGGTTGGTATGCAAGTTGCCTAGAATATTAGAAGATTTAGTGATTTGTACAAGATGATAAACCATTATGTGTCAGAGAAACCATATTTTCTCGGTTTTGAATCAGGTTTTCTATTCACTATAACACCATGACTCTCTTGGCCAAAGGGAGAGAAAAGGTCAGGGTGCAGGCACCCCAAACTTTGAGAAAGTAGTTCAAGTACATGATTAGTAGATGCTAAGTTCCTTGATAGTGGCACATGAATGGATGCTTCAAAGTTGTACCTAGGGCCTGACCTTATAGAAAAGCAGTGTTGTGGTATCTTGTAGGGAGGTTAAATAGAAATGGAAGTTTGGGAACCTGGTCAGGTAGGCAGAAGGTCTGACTTAAGAACCTTACTTAATGTGACTTAGTAGCGAGATATGAGTCATATTCAGCCCTGTATTTGGGTTAAGGTTCCTACTGAAACTGGTGACTGGGTTCATTTTAGTTACACATAAGCAATGATTTTTGCATCGAGGTTTTTACTTTGTACAGTTGCCATCCCAATTCAGGCACTTGCCACCTCTCTCCTGCATTATTGATGTAGTTGTCTCATTGACTTCTTTGCCTCAGGTTCCTTTTTCTCAAATCCATACTCTACAGCATTGCTAAAGCAATACTCCCTTCACAATAACACCTGTGGGATCCCTTTACACCTAGAATCAAATAGAAACTCCTCTGGTTAGCATTCAGCTAACCAGTCTATATTTCTGGTGTTATTATACATTATTCCCCTTCAGAACTCTTCAGTCGACCCAAACTTACCTTCTTAGCATTCCTCACAAATGGTATTTCATCTTCCTGTCTTCAAGTTTCTACAGATGCTTGGGATATACTCCCTCCTTCCTTTCATCTCCTAAAACCCCTAATCTCCTTGAAACCTTAGTTGAAATCCTACTTCCTACATAAGACTTGCCCTTATACTACTAGTTTCAACACTTGGCACATAAGCAGGCTCTTAGCAAATGCTTGTCAACTTGCTTTGACATATAAATTTCCTTGTATTTTTTCTTCACATATTTTGCATAGAAGCAGCCACAGGATAGTGGATAGAGGTTTTGCCATGGGCCAAGAGAGCCTTGGATTCAAGTTCCACTTCTGTGTGATTCGAGGTAAATCACTTAACCCATCAGTAACAGAACAGAGGCATCAAACTAAAACAGAAAATACTTAAGTATTTCTGTGGACTGTATATTGACTTAGAAAATCCCACATATTTACAAATGTCTTTATTATCACTTATAATTTATTTTATTGTTAATTTTACTATTGTATTAATGTATTGCCTAAGAAAATAAATATTATAATATTATATAGATATTATAAAATATAATGCTTATATTATTGATTATAAAATTATTGATCTCTATTAATAATTAAATAAACTATTAAATCAGATACAATTTAATCTGATTTGGGTCACATTCAGAAATGTTGTGGGCCATATGTAGCTATGTATAATAATTTCCTTGTTTACCTTGTATCAGCTTAGAAGTCTTCCCATGCTTCCATGAAAACCCTGTATTATCATTTTTCTTTCTTACTGCACAATAATAGTATACCATAACTTTTTATGTGTAACAGTTTCTTTAGCCATTCCCCAATCAATGAGAACCTACTTGGTTTATAGTGTTTTTCCCCACAATAAGAACAATGTTCTGCTATGAATATTTTATTGTACGTGGGTAGTTTCTGTCTTTGACTTCCTTGCCAAGTTATGGGATCTGTGGATAAAAGCATACTGAATTTCTAGTCTCTATTTTTAAATCATGCCAATTTACTTTCCAGAATTATTAAATTAATATAATTATTAAACTAATACACAAAGAGTATATTAGTATGCCTATTTTTCTGCCTTCCCTCCAACATTTACTATTCCTATCTTTCATCATCACTGCCAGTTTATTGAGTGTGCTCAGAGCAATTTTGATTTTCATTTCTTTTTATTATTAGAGATTTGAAGAAATTGTTTCATAGTTGTTAATAGTTTGTTATCCTTTCGAAAATTATTGGTTCACATTCTTTGACCACTTATCTGTTTTAGAATGGTTACTGATAATTTTAATGTGTATTAAAAACTATTAAAGTCCATTGAAACCATGATGTGCTGTTATAACTTGAAGGTCTCAACTCTTTAGCACCAAGATATGAGCTCATTTAAGGGGAAGTAATAGATATTACTCATTAAGGGGAAGTAAATTGCCTTATACTTTAAGGAAATGAATTATTTCATAGACTAGAATAAAAGCTATAAAAGGGACATTAATAACCATCTCTTCAAATGATCACCTTTTAACTCAAATTCTCAGCTCAAACGCCACACCAATATTCTTTTCTTTTTGATAAATAAAATGGAGGGCATAGGAAAGGAAACCGGAAAGTAGTAAACTGCACCAAAACGAACAAACAGTTCTCCTTCTGTCAAAGAGATTTTGGGAGGCAGACTTCATGGATATGTTTCAAGGAGAGAACAATGTCTTCAATCCTACACAGTGACTTAGTTTCCTGGGTATAGGCATAGTATTACAATAGTGACAACTGTCAAATTTGGAAGCCTAGGTGTTCTGCCTTGCTTATGTACTCTCCCCCTTAGTGGTCAGGTAAATTTTCATCGTAACTTTTATTTTTTAAGAAAAGAATTTGAAATAGGTTTCTTTGTTATTAGGGAAAACAGGGAGAATAATACTTCTTTTTTAAAAAAATCAATGAAAAGAAACAAACACTAATCAATGTAAAAGAAACAAATTAAAATGAACATTTTGGAGGTAGGAAAAGAGAAAACATTTAGTATCGCCAGCAACCAAAGAAGAAAGCTACTATCAGTCCAATGCCTATAGCAAAGGGGCATAACTTCCCGATTAAATGGCTATAAAAAGGGGAATATATCTCACCAAGCAATATATCATATGCCTAACATGTGCAAAGTACTGTATTCTGTACAAAGTTGAATAAAACAGTCCTAGATTTCAAGTAGTTTATGGACTAGTAGGGAGATTTTATATATATATATATATATATATATATATATATATATATATATATATATATATATATATATATATATATATATATATATATGTATATATATATGAGAAGCATAGAATGTTATGTGAGTTCAGAGGGAGGAGTGATTATTACTGGCTAGGGATACTAGGAAAGGCTTTATAGATGAAATGGCATTTGAGATAAATTTGAAGAATGGGTAGTATTTGGAAGATGAATTTTGAGGTTGTGAGTATAGAGGCAAGAAACTTTAGTTCATGTTTGGCAAATAGTGGGCAATACAGCTTAATTGAAAAGTAGGTTATCTGAAGGACAGTTAGATAATGAAAAAATTTAAAATGTGTTCAGTAGATAATAAGCCACCATTGAAAATTTTGAAGGTGGGAAATATGTGTAACGTGGACTTTATTGTGGCAGTTGTATATGTCAAAGGAACTGATGCATGTAAAGCACTTTGTCAACTTTAAAGTTTTAGTTAAATATAAATTTATTTTGTTTTCACTGTTATTTATAATAAGAGATAATAGAAAAGGAAAAATAACAACTTGCAGACAAGTACACCATTTGGGAAAATGTTACAAAACTCCAGATATTAAGTAATTTGAGTCTGTGCCAGGATACTAATAAAAGAAATAGAAAGCAAAAGTTGCATGTACAGAGACATAAAGAATAATGTGGCATGAAAGGAAAGGGAAAGGTAGTGAAAGGTTGCTTTGAAAACTGGAACCAATTTTCTTCATAAGGAAGAATAAAGATTAGATTAAATCATAGCTGTCATATATAATGTTATTATATATAATATAATATTTTATAGTTATACCATAAATTTTAATTGAGAAATTATTTATGCTTTTATTTTCAAAGAAAATCATAGCTTTAAGGGCTATGTTGGCCTTGGCCCTATCTTGTGAGGATGCAGATCTCCACAGCATTGCTTATCTCCACTTCATACTGTCTTTACTTTTGGGGCATCACCTTTACCTTCTCACCAGAAAACTGGACTCTGATCTTGCAACTACCTTGGATTTTGATAGGTCAGCTTTGGCCTTATACTGTAATCAATGCTTAAGGCCACTTCTTGGACAGCTCTTATCATAGTGTCAGACACATAATAAGCACCTAATGAATGCTTATTTACTTCTCTCTCTCTCTCTCTCTCTCTCTCTCTCTCTCTCTCTCTCTCTCTCTGCCTGCCTGCCTGTCTCTCTCTCTCTCTGTCTCACTAAAAGTATTAATGTCCACAGGTAAAGGGTGATGTATTTGCCACAAAAATATTAAACTTCACATAGTTTACATTTCACATCAGCTTCCCAGTCTTGAAATTTATGTTAATAAAATAAATGTTCCACCTCATTCACAAACTTTTAACAGCTCTCCATTACGTATTTATTAAATATGATATTCTTGGTATGAATCTAATTTTGTTTTGAAAATAATTTTTATATTACCACAACCTCTGCTAATATTTGATAATGTTCCAATAAAATTTCTTATTGATGATTGTTTTGAGTTTACTTATTTTGATTTTTCACTCAATGGCTTGGATAAGAGGAATGTATGCCTTACAGATTGGTAATGCTGGGGTGTTTTCCCTCTCTGCTTCTGAGAAGAGTTTACATAGCCCAAGGTTATTTGTTCATCAGTCATGTAAGCTAAACTTTCCAACTCTGGACTGTCTACAAATTTGAGAAACATAGTATCTTTGCCTCCATTAAAGTTGACAGACCCAAAAAAATGTAAGTCAAGACAACAACGTCTTGGATGCAGATTTGGAATCACATAGGAATGGCAGGGTTCTGATCAGCACCTAACAAAGGCTGGTAAAAGAGATTTGTTTGGAGTCTTGCAAATACAATCAAATGGACTTTAATAGAAAAGAATAAGATTGAAAAAAGCAGTAAAGTAACTATCAATTTTCATTTCTTAGAGAGTAGTTACATTGTGATAGAACCTCATCAGGTCCTTCACTGTTGCCCAGAGAGTATTGCCAGAGAAATGTTGTTACAAAAATAGCCTTATCTAAGAGTTCACAACTTTATTGGAATTTAAAAAAAACACATGGCTTTAGAAATTTGTGGACAAGGGTAAAAGGGAACACAAGTGCCTATCTTGCCACTTGAGAAGTATTGTAATGGACAAAGTCAGGAGATATATCTGATTTATGGAAAATTCTTTGTCACCTGACCTCAGAATCCTGTGCTACAATAGCAGGATGCTGAAACATGGTACTGATGGGATGCTGACTACCTGAAATACCTTGCTTTCTGCTCACTAGGGAGAGGAAGACATAGGTAGAAAGTCTTCAGGTCTTTCTTTTTGGCTGCCAAACAAGAACAGTCAGTGTTTATATTACTTACTTTCTTACTATACCTCCTTTACTTTCAATTTATACCACTTATATGCATTTTATTTTTATCTCCTTTATTCTGTTTATGCCAGTGTGTCTACTTCATGTAAAATCAATAAGAAAAGATTCTGTATGCCTCTGTATTCTGGATGCTGTTTTAACGCCCCTACAGATAGAGGATTGTAAAGAGTGCCCCTATGAAGTGAATGGGAGATAGTATTCTTGTTTAAGCATGAGCTGAGGTGCAAGAGGAAGAGTGGACATACATCCCATTTTCTTTTACCATAAAAAAGAGATAAATTATAATTTTTATCCAGAAGCAAACAGGAGTTCTACATACAGAAGGAAGTATAAGCAGATACATACATATATGTGTGTGTGTGTGTGTATACACAAATGTGTGTGTGTGTGTGTGTGCAGCCAGTAAGAACACCATTCCACAGACCTTTATGTAATGGGAATTTGTCCTTAACTACCCATTTCACTTAGTCTATATAAGAAAGGCATACACAAACTAATACCTTTATGCAAGTCATAAAATGTACTAAAAACGCAGGCATATTAAATATGGTACCATGATAATAAACAGAATTATGAAAAGAAAAGTAAAATTAATGATGAATTATGCATAATACTGTATAGTAAAGTAAACCTAGATGTGCTGTCTGTTACCCCTTCCACAACCACTGCACCTAGCTGTTCTCACTGTTTAGCTGCACAACATTTCTATGAAGCTATTGAGAGATAGCAAGATAGATAACAGGGGATATTATTTTTAAATAGTCTTTGGACTTTTAAAAAATCTTGATTGGATCCATCTTTTCAATATAAGAAAAAAATTCACTCAAATGATGAAATATTTTTGACAGCTGTTTTGTTGTGAACCTTTTAGTTTGACCTCAGCTGGAAGCTTTCCTTTCTTCTTCTGCAATCTTTGCAGCTAGTAGCTCCATCAGATACTCAGTCAACATATCTCCATGAGACAATCAATTCCTCCACATTATTCTTAACCACTTATAGCTCCAGTTCTTGTGCCAATTGTACAATCTTGTTGTTAACATTTCTTTGAATTTTTCATCTTTATTAAATCTAGAAAAATGAAATTTGGGAATCAACTGTGGGAACAATGTTTTCCGAACTCTCTTCAGATGTATTATTTACATTTTTTTCATGTTTTAGCAATGCTCTGGATTGAATAGTAAATATTATAGGACTTCCAGAAATCTCTCAATGTCAAGTCATCATTTATATCCTAAGCTACAATTGCCTGGGCAAATGTAGTATGTAAATAATACTTCATGAAATTCAAAATCACTTTCTGATCTATAGGTTATAATAGTGAGATAATGTTAGGAGAAAGATAGACCACTTTCACATTTTCATTAAAATCATCCAGATGGGGAGAGTGACCTGAGGCATTATCCAAAATATGAAGAATCTTTAAATGAATGTAATTATCCTTACAAAAGTTCTGAACTTTGGGAATGAAGAAGTGTATAAACCATTGTTTTTGGGTTATTCATGCCTTAAGGTTAGTAAAATAGCAGGTAGTATTGCCTTGCAAATTCCTCAAAAGGATGATCTGGGATTTTCTGAGTGGTGCACAAGAATACATTTCAATTTACAGGCACCATATGCATTCCCTCCAAACAGAAGAGTAGCTATTTTTGAAGCTTTCTACCTTGGCATAGTACTTTTTTCCTTCAGATATAAGTTTGACATGGCATTCTTTGATAAAATTGGCTAGCTTCCTCCTCTGCATTAAAGATTTACTTTGACAAGTGGTGATCTTTATCTTTTGTTTGTTTTTTCAGGAACTCTGGGAACTTCTTTGCTGCTTCTATATCTGTACAAGCAACCTCTCCTGATGCTTGCACATTATAAAATACTGCGTGATTTTTAAATCGTGCAAACCAACCATGATAAGTATTCTTATATTACATGTTATTTATCTAAAGTAAAAAAATAAGTGTAAATACCTGTGTTCCTTCAGATTTCTCTACCTTTAAATCTTCAAAGAGACTTTGGGTCTTGATTTTGAATGTCATCAGGTTTAAAGAAATAGTCTTCTGAGCCTCGTATTCTACCCACAGAGTTAATAGTTTCTCCCTCTCCAGAATAGTATCTTCTCTTTGTTTCAATAGGTAAGTTGACTTCCTGCAAACACTGCTTTAGCATGCTCCTTTATCCAGGTAGCATCCTTCATTATGGTGTCCACAGTTGACACAGCAAGGCTATTCATGTAATACGGCAATTTTTGTCCTTCATATTTTCTAATTGTTTTCATTTTCATTTTCAATAGTATCAGCTTACACTTATGAGATGGCTCACTTTTGCCCTCAAAAGCACATTTGCCATCAGCCATGGTGAAAATATGAGGATAATTATAGAACACAGGGCACTGTTGAACACAGTATCACTCAGTGTCCACAAACATGCAGTAATTTACTTAGAGCTGCTTCTCACTACTATTTATGCTGCCTACATCATACCATATCTTGTCCTTGAGTAAGGAATTTTCATAATTTTTTGGAACGTGGATTTCTTTCATGAAGTCAAATTTGCATAATGGGAATTTACATAAAGTGAGATGTCTTTATATGTATATATATATATTTATATGTATATATATACATATATATATATGAATATATATATATATGTATATTCATAGACAATGTGGAAAATCCCTTGAGGTCTAGAAATCCAGGTCTAAGATAAGCTTAGTATGGACTGTCATTATAGAATTAGAGGGCTACTTCACCTGAGAGCTCTTTGCTCACTCTTAACATCCCTGGGCATATTTATTTCTGTTACTTCACTTCCACTGACAAGAGTTGTGTAGGGCTTAATATCTATGTGTCCATGAATCTATATTGCAATGAAAGACAATTAGCAGTAAAAATACCCAGAAATTCACTGCAAACAAAATGAAAGAAAGGAGCCAGATAAAGTAACAGCAATAATTTCATGGTATAAGGTCTCAATGAAAAAGGTATGTTTGTAAAAGTAATGTGAAACAAAGAAGGTAATAAGGTAATATGTAATAAGGTGAATATGATATCACTAATACCAACTTAATTCAACAAGCATGTATTATTGTAAAGAACTTAATATATGATAATTTTAAAGTAATTTAAATATCATATGTTAGAAACCTTTTGGATGATGATGAAGAGTAATGTATGACTACCCACAAAAGGTGTTAAGACAGAGTAAAAACTGAGCCAAGAAACTTGAGAAGGGTGATCAACTAAATATGGCAGGATTTCAAAAGGTCTATATATCTTGTCATGTAGTCTTTATTCAAAATCTTCAACAAAGAAATCATCCCAGCTGGATTCTAAGCACACAATAATGATTAATGCTGACAGAAAACTAAAAAACTACTGACATAAAAAAAATTTATGATATTGAAAGAGACCATGTTTTGCTAATTTGTTGCTTTTCTAGACTTCAATATTAGTAGATATCACTGAGTATTTGAACATTTAAAATGAGATGATTACATGAAATGTACAAAGCAAAAGCATACCAGAGTTCAAATCCATCCTAACTTAGTGTCTTTTTAAAATTTAATGATGTGTGTGTGTTTGTCCTTCATTGCTGAAGATGACCATGCCATCATAATGATATATTATAGGATAGCATACTTATATAGATATATTATATAGATATTATGCCTGTACACATCAAGGCTCCATGCATTGCTCATATTAATGGATGTTGCATGAATAAACAAATGCAATTTCATCAGAATGGAAAATATGTAGGGATTTATAGGAGCTGTGAAATCAACAGATGCTTTAAAATGATCTCTCTTTTTAGTCACTCTTCTTCAATATCAACTTTCTAGAGAATCGCAGAGATTATCTTAAAATGTATTATGGGATTTTTGGTATTGTACCAACCAGTCTATTCCTGGGCAGAGGTTCATACCTATTTGATAAAACTACAGGGTTTATTGACCAACCATTGGCAGTACAAATTTACAGAAAGAAAATAAAAAGACAGGTACTAATATGTTTCACTACCAAATTTGGTTCTATAGTAACAGACCACAACAATTCTAGGGAACTAGATCTATGAAAAACTTCAGACTAATCCTGAGTGGCTTATGATAGAGTTTACAATATCTTATACCCAAGACAGAATATGGAACTGAAGCCCTCCCTCATTATACCAAACTAGAATAATCCGATTCCTAGACACTTTTGAATATATCAGTCTTGAATGAGTCAGACAAGGATGACCAATATGTTAGCAAAATTCCTGTGGTTTTGCAGGGCTATATTTATGTATTCAGTCATTCCTACTGTTCCTTTATTAACTATACTTTTTTGATAAATTGATGGGATTAGGGGGGATGTGCAGAATTATTAATTTGTGCAGAAAGCAAAGAACCATTTCATTTGGCATTTATAAGGGAAGACCATGTGCCCTGACTGGATACCACAAAGGTTCAGGGAAGAAGGTAGCAGGATCAGTCAGCCAATAAACATTTGTTACACAACTGCTATATGCCAAGTACATGCAGAAGACAGTCTACCATCAAGGAGCTTAAAATCTAATGCAGAAAATAATATGCCAGAGAAAAGTGGAAAGTTGAAAAAAAGGAGGAGAAAGGACATGGTGGGGGCATGATGGAGACAAGTCCAAAAGACTACAGTTAGGTGGGAAGTGAAAATATGACTGGCCTGGGAGTTCTCTGCAAATGGAGACTTTTGGGAGAGCTCTATGCTCTGCCTTTCAGCTATCTAGTCAGAGGGAGAGAGGGCACTGAAGGTACTGATGAGATGTGAGCACCAAGGATGATTATATCTTTTATTTTGAAATAACTTTTTTTAGATTTTTCACAATTATATGTACAACTTTTTAACAATCTTTCTTTTTTAATTTTTGAGTTCCAAATTAGCTACATCTAATGTTAAGTAGAGTTAAAGATCTTCTCTGCCCATTAATAAGCCTAGCCTGGAGCCCATTAAGGGGAGCTTGAATAGAGGAGGCTTGTCTGGTAGGAAAGTCTACTCCTTTTTTTAATTAATGAGGCACTGCATCACTAGAGTCATGATGCCCTTTGGCTCTGAAAAGTGTATATATGTTCTGAGGTGAGGTTTTGCTTTGGGGAGCTTACTCTTCAGAAGAATGTTCATGTGATATGACCAGATAAGACTCTGGGTAGGGTAGGCATTAAGGAGCCACCCCTGGCTTTGAAAACCCAGATGTTAGTGCTCCTATCTCTGGTAACTATGCATGTATGTAATAGTCAGATAGTTAGAAACCCTGTCTGTTGGACTTTATTTCTCTGCTTATATTTTCTCTGTTGGTGAATGTAATTAAAGAAGATTTTTGGTCCCTCAAAAGTTGATTTCCTTTTACAAAAGCAGATCTAAGACCTGTGTAGGAGGTCCTCCTGTGTATGCCAGGGTATTTGCTGCTACACTCTCTCCCTCCGACTTTGTGACCCCTCCTTGAGGTGAAAAGCAATTTCATTTTGATAATACATGTGAAGTAATGCAAAATATAGTTTCATATTAGCCTTGTTGCATAAGAAAACACAAATTGAATAAAACAATCAAAACAAAGTTTGAAAAAAATATGATTCAGTGTGCATTCAGAGTTCATCAGTACTCTCTCTGGAGGTGGATAGGATGTTTCATGAGAGGTCCCCTGAAATTGTCAAGGATTATGGTCTTGATCAGAGTAGCTAAGATTTTCACACTTCGTCATACTTAAAATATTGTTGTTATTGTGTACAATGATGCTATTCCAATTCTGTTCAATTCACTTTGCATGAGTTTGCATAAGTCTTATCAAGTTTTCCTGAAACCATCTTACTTGTTATTTCTTATAAAATAGTATTCCACAACAACCATATATCATACATTGTTTAGGCATTATGATCATTCCTCAGTTTCCAATTCTTTGCTACCACAGAAGAGCTGCAATAAATATTTTTGTCCAAATAAGTCCTTTTCCATTTTTTTTTATCTTCTTAGGAGAAAGACCTAGTAGTAGTATTACTGCTCAAAGGGTATGAAAAGTTTTATAGCCCATTTGGATGTAGTTCCAAATTATTCTCCATAAAGATAAGACTCCATCAATAATTCACTAACATGTGCTCCAATTTTTCCATATCCCTTAGAGCATTTATGATTCCCCTTTTCATCATATTAACCAAACTTATAGGTACATGATGGTATTCCAGAGTTGTTCTAATTTGCGTTTCTTTAAACAGTAGTGATTTAGAACATTTTTATATGACTATTGATAACTTTGATTTCTTCTCAATGTTGCCTGTTTCATGTCAATTGACTGAGGAATAGCTCTTACTTTTTATATATTTTGATCAATTCCTTATGAATTTCTGAATGGAGACCTTATCAGAGAAACTTGCTATTAAATCCTTGCTTCCCCCATCAGTTTCCAGTTTTCCATCTTGTTTTAGCTGCATTATTTTTTCCACAAAACCTTTTAATTTTATGTAATCAAAATTTTCTATTTTACTTTTACTAAGCCCTTCTAGCACTTTTTTGGTCATAAACTCTTTACTTAGGTGAATGAAATGCCTGAGAGAGTTTCTCAGTTAATTAATAATGAATTTATGAATTAGACTAGAAAATAATAAATTTATAATCAATGGTTTCTCTCAATAACCAAAGACAAAACCATGGACATCCTTGAATGCTTAAACACTTTTGGAAAAGGAGGTACCACTGATAGGTGAAAATGAACACTGATTTTAGAACAATCAGTTAGGGAGTGAACTTTCAACTGAGGAGATGGGCTAAAAATGTCTTCAGCTCCTGTTGCTGAGAATGTGGTTTGATCATGAGACTAAGCTACCTCCATCAATCTGGACGGAAGAATCCATCTCAATCCAAACCACTAAGGTTGGTTTTGTTCTTCATAAATTGAGTATATTTAGACTCCAATAGAGAAGCTACAATGGCATAGGATTACTTCCTAGGGGGCAAGAGTTCACCTATTTTGCATTCTGTTTGTAAGATCATCTAGTTGGACAGAGTTGCCCCTCCCCCCCCCCAATTTCACAGAGCATATACCTGGAGGATTTGGGCAATCTTATCTATCAGCAATGTAATTTCACTTTCCACCTACCTATAGTCTCTCTGACTTGATTCCATAATGCCCCAACCATGTAATTCTTCCTCCTTCTTTTCAACTACCTAACTTTCTTCAGGATGTTGTCTTCCCCACTAGATTTTAAGCTCCTTGATGGCAGACTGTCATCTGCATTTATATCCCTAATGCTTAGCACTGTACTTGGAACATGGCAGTGAAAATAAACAATTGTCAGCAATTAGTCCTGACTGACTGATCTAAAGGGACTGGTCCCTGAATGAAGAAATAAAAGGAAAAATCTTAATCCTAATTTAACAATAGGTTACATAATAGAAAATAATACTTTCAACTAATCCATAGATCTGACAGGTATATTTTCTTGTACTCTCCTAATTTACTTACGATATCATCTTTAACGTCTCAATCATTCATTCATTTTGAGCTTACCTTGATATATGATGTGAAATATTGGTCTATTCCTAGTTTCTTCTAAATAGAATCTGGAACTGCTAGACTACCTTCTTTAACATTTGTTATTGATCCTCTTGATATTCTTGACCTTTTCTTCTTCCAAATGAACTTTATTTTTTTTTTCTAGCTCTGTAAAGTAATTCTTTCATAGTTTGGCATAGCACTGAACATGTAAATTAAGTTACATAAATTTGTCATTTTTTAAAATTGGAATGGCTTACCATCAAGCAATTAGTATTTCCCAATTGTTTAGATATGTATTTTTGTTAAAAATCTTTCATAATTGTGTTCATATAATCCCCAGGTGTGTCTTAGGAGGTAGACACCTATGTATTTTATATTGTTTACAGCTATTTTAAATAAAATTTTTCTTTATTTCACTTCCTGCTGGATTTTTTAGTACTATATAGAAATGCTAATGACTTGTGAGGGTTTATTTTTATCTTGAAACTTGCTGAAGTTCATTGTTTCAACTTATTTGTTAGTTGTTCCTCTAGGATTTTCCAAGCATAGTATCTTGTGATCTGCAAATAGTGATTGTCTGCTTTCATTATTGAATATTTTCTATTCTTTCAATTTCTAGTATGATATTGAAGAATACTGATGATAATGGACAACCCTGTTTCATTCCCAGATATTTTTGGAAAAGCTTCAAGTTTATCTCTATTACAGCAAATAGTTGCTCTTGATTTTAGATATATACTGTTTATCATTTTAAGAAAGGGTACATTGATACCCATGCTTTCTAATTTTTTTGTTTTTACAAAGAATTGATGTATTTTTTCAAAGGAATTTCCTACATGTATTGATATAATGATATGAGTTTTGTTGTTTTTGTCATTGATATGATCAATTATACTGATAGTTTTCTTAATATCAAGCAAGATTTTTACCTAGTTGGGAGTGGAGCAAAGACAGTGAAGAAAAAGCAAGAAAACCCTTGAGTTTTCCCCCCAGATCCCTCCAAATCCCTTTAATGGCTCAAAACAAATTCTACAGTGGTCGAGCTCACAGAAGGATGGAGTGACATGATTTTCCAATGCAAGACAGCTTAGAAGGTCACCAGTAAAGGTTTATTGCATGAAAGTAGAGTGGAATATGGTCCACTGAAGAATGATGGCAGTAAACTAGGAGTTTGCCTAAGAGATGACTAAATTAGTGGCATCAGTAGTGGTTTCCAGACCTCTTAGCCCACAGACAGTAAAAGGTGTCGGACAACTGGTTAGAAGGAGATTACAAGGGTGTTCTTGGTAGCACTTGGTTGCATTGCTCATACTTGGATCTGGCTTGTGATATGGAGTCTCAGACTCAGGGTGAGGAGGACTAACATACCACCTATACCACATTAGTATATCAGAGCTTGTGCCCCGCAGCAAAGTGGGGACGCTTGTCATAGTTCCAGGGTGGAAAAGAGTGCTTGTGGTCACTCACACACTAGGGCACAGTATAAGATAATAGAAAACACACTTCTTCTAAGATCATACCACCTTGGAAGAAAAAAAAACTTTCAGTTCCTCAGAATTACCTCTGAAAACAGTTGCACAAAAAAGACTGAACCCTGGGAAGGCGCCACCTCCACTCTAGAAGTGGAGCCCCTCTTATGCTAAAGAATTAAAATTTAAGAAAGAGGCTAGAAAATGAACAAGCTACAGGAAATTGTCCTGACTACAGAAATTACTATTGTAACAGGGAAGATCAAAATACATACTGAGAAGACAACAAAGTAAAATATCCTACGTTAAAAATATGAATTGGTTAAATGCCATGGAAAACCTCAAAAAATATTTTTAAAATCAAGCAAGAGAGATACAAGAAAAATGTGGAAGAGAAACAAGATTGATGCAAGAAAATCATGAAAAAGTCAACAGCTTCGTAAGGGAGGCATGAAAAATAAATAATGAAGAACATATCTTTAAAAAAAAAAAAAACAGACTATGCCAAATGGTAAAAGAAGCACAATGATACAATAATGTGAAGAATGCCTTGAAAGTCAGAATTGACCAAATGGAAAAAAAGTACAAATATCTACTGAAGAAAAGAACTCTTTAAAAAGCAGAATTGGACAAGTGGGAAACGGGGTACAAAAGTTCAGTGAAGAAGACAATTTCTTAAAAATTAGAATTGAGTAAATAGAAGTTAAGAAAACTGGGATAGCAAGAAACAATGAAATGAGACAGAGCCAAGATGGTGGGGTAAAAGCAGTGACTTGTTGAGATCTCTTACAAACCCCTCCAAATATCTGTAAAAATGACTCTAAACAAATTCTAGGGCTGCAGAACCCACAAAATGATGGAGTGAAACAAGTCTCCAACCCAATACAGTATTGGAGGTCCATAGGAAGGTTCTATTGCAACAACCTTAGAGTAGAGTGCAATCCAGCATGGGCAGCACTGGCACTGGCAGGACTGAAGCAGGCTTCAGGGGACTTAATCACTGTAAACTGCGGTGGTTTCCAGACTTTTCATCCCACAAATGACAGAGACGACATAGAAAGTCAGTGGAAAATCTCTGTTGAACTTGGGTGAGAGGTGAGTGTGGTCTGGCCTCAGGTCCAGGACAATGCAGATTGTGGCAGCTGCATCAGTGACAGCAGCAGCAGTGGCTGTTTACAGAACTCACAGCCCACAAATGGTGTGTAGTTTGAGTTGCTGATCATTGGGCAAATGCAGGGATGTCTTTGCTGGAATTGAGGTAGGATTCTCTTGCTTTGTCCTTCTTAGATATGGGTCACAGTCCTGAGTGGAGGTACTGGGGTGATGAAGTGGAGAAGAAATCTTGTGGTGCGGTGGAGAAGAAATTCTCTTCACAATTCCAAAACAGAAAAGAATGCTTGGTGTCACTCACAGAGCAAATCACAGGCCAGGGAAGGAATAAATATCTACCCTTTGGTCAAACCAACTTGTAGTAGCTGAAAATTTACAGGTTTATAAAAGTATCTCTGAAAACACCTGCACAAACTGTCTGAAGTTTGGTACATGACATCGTATACAATGGAAGCAGAGTTCTACCTTAATAAAGAGTTAGAAGATCTATTTGACTGCTAAAATTAGCAAACAGCATCAAAAGCCTCAGACTATAGAATCTCATTTTGGTGGCAAAGATCAGAACATACCACAGAGGAAAATACAAAAGTCAAAACTCCTACATACAAAGCCTCAAAGGAAAATATAAATTCATCACAGTCTATGGATGAATTCAAAAAGGATTTTGAAAATCAAGAGAAGTAGAGGAAAAATAGGGAAGAGAAATGAGAGTGATGGAAAAAAAAACTCATGAAAAATGAATCAATAGCTTACTAAAGGAGACCTCCAAAATACTGAAGAAAATAGCACCTTAAGAACACACTAACTCAAATGGCAAAAGGAGTCGAAACATCCAATGAGGCTGCCTTAAAAAGCAGAATAAGCCAAAGTCCAAAAACGTACTAAGAAAACAATTCCTTCAAAATTAGAATGAACCAAATAAAGATAATGATTTTATGAGAAATCAAGAAATTATAAAACAGAAACAAAATAATGAAAAAATAGAAGACAATGTGAAATATCTCATTGGCAAAATCACTAACCTGGAAAATAGATCCAAGAGAGATAATATAAGGAGATTCAAAAGTTCACTGAAGAAAATGGTACTTTAAATATTAGAATGGAGCTTATGGAAGCTAATGACTTTATGAGAAACCAAGAAATTACAAAACAAAACCAAAAGAATGAAAAAAATAATTGAAGGCAATGTGAAATACCTCACTGGAAAAACAACTGACCTGGAATATGGATCCAGGAGAGACAATTTAAAATTTATTGGACTACCTGAAAGCCATGATCAGCCTGGACATCATCTTTCAAGAAATTATCAACAAAAATTCCCTGATATTCCAGATATTCTAGAATAGACGGTAAAACAGAAATTGAAAGAGTACACTGATCACATCTTGAAAGAGATCACAAAAGGAAAACTCTTAGGAATATTATGGTCAAATTCTGGAGTTTCCAAATCAAGGAGAAAATATTGCAAGCAACCAGAAAGAACCGATTTCAGTACTGTGGAAACACAATCAGGATAACACAAGATATAACAACTTCTACCTTTAGGGATCCAAAGGCTTGGAATATGATATTTTGGAGGACAAAGGAGCTGGAATTAAAAGCAAAAAATCACCTTACTCAGTAAAACTGAGTATAAAAATTCAAGGTGAAAATGGATATTCAATGTGTTAGAGGACTTCCAGTCATTCTGAGGAAAAGACCATAGCTCAGTAAAAAAACTGACTTTCAAATGTAAGAATCAAGAGAAGCATATAAAGGTAAACAGAAAAAAAGAAACTATAAGGGATTTACTAAATTTGAACTGCTTACATTCCTACATGGAAAAGTGATATTTGTAACTCATCAGATCTTTCTCAGTATTAGAGAAGTTGGTGGGAATATATATATACACACACACATATATATGTATACATATACATGTACATAAATATGTACATACACACATATATGGATGATATCTAAAACAAAGTAAAATTTAGGGATGAGAGGAATATGTTGGGAGAAGACAAAAGGGAGAGATAGAAAGGGGTAAATTTTCTCACATAAAAGAGGTAATTAAAAGCTTTCACAATGGAGGGGAAGATGTATCAGGTGAGAGGAAATAAATGTACCTTACTCTTATCTGATTTGGCTTAAGGAGGGAATAAGATACACACTCAACTGGGTATCTTACCCTATAGGATATTAAGGGGAAAGGAATGAGAAGGGAGGGGGTGATAAAAGGGAAGGCAAACTGGGGGTGGGAGTAGTTGGAAGGAAACACTTTTGGAAAAGGATAGGGTCAAAAGAGAGAAGAGAATAAATGGGGGTTGGGATAGGATGGAGGGAAATGCAATTTTCACAACATGACTAATATGGAAGTGTTATGCATAACTACACATATATAACCTATAAAGAGTTGCTTGCCTTCTTAATGAGGGCAGGTGGGAAGGGAAGAAGGGAGAGAATTTGGATCTCAAAGTTTTAAAAACAAATGTTAAAAATTGTTTTTTTTATGTGCAGCTGGAAATAATATGTATGGGCAACGGAGTAAAGAAATCTATGTTGTCGTACAAGAAAGGAGGGCCAAGTTTGGACCTGAACAACATGTTGATCAGCATTGTAGAGGTGAGTAGGAGAGCCACGTTGGAGAAATAACTGAAAGAAGAAGACAAGTAAGATTTAACTACACTTAACTATCAGCCTAGATTGGAAATGGAGTGGAGTGATAGATGGGAGAGTAGACTGGGGGAAGAGGAAATTAGAGTGCATGCCATCTTGGGGTAAAGGGAGGGGACATATGGGGAGAAAAAAATTGGAACTCAAGATGTTGTGGAAATGAATGTTGAAGAATAAAATAAATAAATTTTAAAAAAGCATCAAAATCAAAGAATTTTAAAAATTGAAGAAAATATGAAATATCTCTTTGAAAATAATAACCGACCTTAAAAACAGATACAGGAGAGATATTTTAAAAATTAATAGTTTACTTGTGGGACAAAATTAAAATAAAGACCCTAGACATCATCTTTCCAGAAATTATCAAGGAAAACTCCCCTTTTTTCTATAACCAGAGGGTAAAATGGGAATTGAAAGAATCCACCAATTACTTGCTCAGATTCCCAAACGAAATTCCTTAGAAATATTATAGCCAAATTTCTGAGCTACTAGGTCAAGAAGAAAATATTGTAAGCAGTGAGAAACAAGCAATTCAAATTCCATGGGGCCACAGTTAGGATAGCATAAGATTTAGCAGATTCTACATTAAAGAATCAGAGGGTTTGGAATATGATATGCCAGAAGGCAAAGAACTAGAATTACTAACAGGAATCACCTAAACAGGAAAACTGAGAAAATGGATATTCATTGAAATATAGGACTATCAAGCATTTCTGATGAAAGAACCAAAACTAAATAGAAAATTTGACTTTGAAATACAAGATGCAAAAAATCATAAAACAGTGAACAGGAAAGAGAAATCATAAGGGATTTGTTAAGGTTAAATTGTTGACATTCCTACATGGGAAAATGAAACATAACTCCTAAAAACTTTCTCATTATTAGGGCAATTAAAATGAATATATCTAAACAGAAAGCACATGTGTGAGTTGAATATCATAGGATAACTACCTAAAAATAAAGCAAAATTAAGGGGTGAGCAAGAAGAATGCACTGGGAGAAGGGGAAGGAGGTAGGTAGAATGGAGTAATTTACATGATGTAAAAGAGTCTCAAAAGATATGGAAGGGAGCGAGGTGCACGGACCTCCAGGCTGTGGGGAGTTTGGGCTGCTTGGGCCCAGGATAGGACTGAACTAGGTAGGGGCAGGTTTCTAAACCTGGACAACATACTGATCATCATGGCAGAGGTGAGGAGAGTCACGTTGGAGAAATAGTTGAAAGAGGAAGAAAAGTAAGATTTAACTGCACTTAACTATCAACCTAGAAAAAAGTATTGAAACAGAAAATTCTGATTGTCCACACTAGTATGAAATTGTTGCATAATCTACTTGAGGTTGGCTAGATAATTAAACAAAGTATGCAAGGACAAAGAAATTGATCTTTTATGCCAAAAAAGATTTAAACTGTTTATGTTGCAGGATTATTTGTGTGTTTGGAGCAAGAGTTGATTTAGAAGATCACCTAGACCATTGCTTGTTGACTTTTCTAATTTGTTATTATTATGATGGAGATATTAAAAAGTTCCTAGATAGCACAGTAGTCCAGTACCTATCTGAGCATGGCTATGAAGTTCATAAACTGGGTGGGGACAAGACGACTAGCCTGGGCAAATACTTAGATGCAAACTATCAAAATCCACAATTACACCAAGAAATCCACATGGGGAAAAGTTGATCTTTTCATTCTGTAGCCTGTTTCTCCCAAAATTTCTAGGGGGAATGAACTTGCATTTAACAAGTCTTATGTCAAGTCTGGGTCCATGTGGAATAAGACCTATATGAATTCCCTCAGAGGTGGGTTACCACTGCCAGCATTAAAATCATCTTCAAAATAATGCATCAGAATTTTCTTCCAAAGTTCATCAATATACATCAAGGAATCCATCAGCAAGCTGGACATGATGCATATGATGTAATAGTTGCTGCATCAGTTGCACAAGCATGTTTTTCAGGGCTACTAATTGATAAAACTGTCCTTGAGCATATTTTTTTCTTTTTCATTTTCATCATGCATTTCCATAGAATTTTGACTTCCGAATTTTCTTCCCATCTCGCCTCTTTCCATCTCAAAACATCGTGCATTCTAATCCCCTTCTCCCAATCTGCTCTCCCTTCTATCACATCCCTCCCCTTCCCTTATCCCCATTTTCTCTCCTTTTTTGTAGGGCAAGATAGATTTCTATACCCCATTGCCTGTATTTCTTATTTCCTAGTTTCATGCAAAAACAATTCTCAACATTAATTCCTTAAACTTTGAGTTCCAACTTCTCTTCCCTTCTTCCTACTCACCCATCCCCACTGAGAAGGCAAACAATTCAATATTGGCTATATATGTATAGTTTTGGAAAAAAAATCACAATAGTCATGTTTTGAAAGGCAAATTATATTTCTTTCCATCCTATCCTGCCTCCTATTTATTCTAAACTCTCTTGAGACCATGTTTCTCCCCTAAAATGATTGCTTCTTATTACTCCCTCCTCCCACTTGCTCTCTCTTCCATCATCCCCCCACTCCACTTATATCACCTTCTCCCCTTCTTTCCTATGGTATACGATAGATTTTCATACCAAATTGAGGGTGCACATGTTATTTCTACTTTAACCCAAATGTGATGAGAGTAAGCTTCACTTTTTCCCCTCTCACCTTCCCCCTTTTCCCCTCCATTGTGAAAGCTTTTTCTTGGGTCTTTTATGGGAGATAATTTGCCTCATTCCATTTCTTCATTCCTCCTCCAGATATATTCCTCTTTCACACTTTAATTTTATTTTTTAGATATCATCCCTTTATATTCAACTCAACCTGTGCCCTTTGTCTATGTGTGTGTGTATGTGTGTGTATAAACATACATAGATATACATATATGTATGTGTGTATATATGAATAATCTTTCCAACTACCCAAATACTAAGAAATTTTCAAGAGTTACAAATATTATCCTTCCATGTAGGAATACAGCAGTTCAACTTTAGTAAGTCCCTTATGATTTTTCTTTCCTGTTTATCTTTTCATACTTCTCTTGATTCTTATGTTTGAAAGTCAAATTTCAATTCATCTCTGGTCTTTTCATCAAGAATGCTTTAAAGTCCTCTATTTCACTGAATGAACATCTTTTGCCCTGAAGTACTGTACTCAGCTTTGCTGAGTAGGCGATTCTTGGTTTTAATCTCAGTTCCTTTGACTTCCAGAATATCACATTCCAAGCCCTTATCTTCCTAGTGTAGAAGATGTTACATCTTGTGTTATCCTAGTTGTATTTCCACAGTACTCAAATTGTTTCTTTCTAGTTGCTTGCAATATTTTCTCCACAACCTGAGAACTCTGGAATTTGGCTACAATATTCCTAGGAGGGTGATCGGTGGATTCTTTCAATATTTATTTAGCTCTCTGCTTCTGGCAGTTTTCCTTGATAATGAAAGATGATTTCTAGGCTCTTTTTTTGATCATGGCTTTCTGGCCGTCCCATAAATTTTGAATTGTCTCTCCTGGATCTATTTTCCAGGTCAGTTGTTTTTTCCAGTGAGATTTTTCACACTGTCTTCAATTTTTTCATTGTTTTAGTTTGGTTTTCTAATTTCTTGGTTTCTCATAAAGTCGTTAGCTTCCATCTGTTCCATTCTAATTTTTAAAGAACTATTTTCATCAGTGAGCTTTTGAAACTCATTTTCCATTTGGCTTATTGTACTTTTTAAAGCATTCTTCTCCTGATTGGCTTTTTGGACCTCTTTTGCCAAATCAGTTAGCCTATTTTTTAAAGGTAGTATTTCTTCAACGCTTTTTGGTTCTCCTTTCACAAGATGTCGACTCACTTTTCAAGATTTCTTGCATCACTTTCACTTCTTGTCCCAATTTCGCCTCCACCTCTCTTACTTTATTTTCGAAATCCATTTTGAGCTCTTGCATGGCTGAGACCATTGCATATATTTTTGGAGGCCTTGGATGCAAAAGCCTTGACTTTTGGGTCTTCCTCTGATAGTATGCATCGTTCTTCCTCACCTGAAAGGATGGAAGAAAATACCTGTTAACCAGGAAAGTAGCCTTCTATAGTCTAATTTTTTTCCCCCTTTTTTGGACATTTTCCCATTCGGTTACTTGACTTTTGAGTCCTGTGTCAAAAGGAGGGTATTCTCTGGGAGCCTTTAAGTTCTCAGTTCCTCCAAGGTGGCACAATCAAGGGAGAGGAGCTTACTCCTCTCCTGGCCAGCACTCTGGACTTGGAGCTACCAAAACTTTGCTGACCAGCATATGCAAGTAAAATTCTCCTTCCAGATCCTCCACTAGCTCTATCATGTCAGCACTCTTCCTCACCCCAGGGCCATCACTCAGGACTGAGATGTAGATCAGTGGCTCAATTCCCCCAGGGTCTTTAGTTTGAGTGCTGCAAAAATGGATGCTGCTGCTGCTGCTACCACTGCTGCCTGTGGCTGGGGGTAGGGGAAGATCCTGCTCCCTTCTCACCCAGATGAAAAAGCTTTCTCACTGACCTTTGATGCTGGTTTTGGAGTTTGTGGGTTTAGGGATTGGGGGAACTTCAACTGCTGCTGGGGATTTCATCCCCGAGGCCTGTTCCCATCCTGTTCCTGCCAAGGCTGGGCTGGCATCCATGGGATACACTCCATTCTGTGCCCCAGGTGATAGACCTTTCTTGTGAGCCTTCCAGGTTAAGTTCAGTTGGAAACCTCTTCCACACTGTGGTTCTGTAGCTTCTGCTGCTCTAGAATGCATTTAGAGTCATTTTTACATGTATTTTATGGTCTAGGGAGAAGAACTAGAGTAGGTGTATCTTTCTACTCCACTGTCTTGGTTCCATACCCCTCCCTGAACATTTTTTCAGCTCTCAGAGGATGAAGTTGAGCTGTACCCATCAAGTATCTCCAGAATGGGTTCTCCAGCTTTCACTGAGCAATACAAAAAATGTCACCCATATCAAATTGTGCTCCAAATGTTTGACTTCTAAACCTGACCATGGGTAATAAGTTGCAACAGGGCCATTACCCCCAATTGTCAGCGATTGATATGGGTGTTGCCTCCACCCTTTACCATACCATATTGGGGGTAAAACTTGAGGACAGGTATCAAGCCCTCCAAAAGGCTGCCCACAGAACTGAGAGCAAGATAAGTAAATTGAGACTTGAGAGGTACATGCAAAGCATATACTCAAAAGAAGACAACAAAGTCAAAGCTCTTACATCCAATACCTCCAGGAAAAAAGAAATTCATCACAGGCCAAGGAAGAGCTCAGAAAGGATTTTGAAAATCAAGTAAGAGAAGTAGAGGAAAAATTGGGAAGAGAATTGAGAGTGATGCAAGAAAATCATGAAAAATGAGTCAACAGTTTGCTGAAGGAAACCTGAAAATATTGAAGAAAATCATGCCTTAAAAATAGGTTAGCCCAAATGACAAAAAGGAGCCAAAAAGCCAATCAAGAGAAGAATGCATGAAAAAGCAGAATTGGCCACATGCAAAAGGAAGTCAAAAAGCTCACCATAGAAAATAACTCCTTAAAAATCAGAATGGAGCAAATGGACGCTAATGACTCTATGAGAAATCAAGAAATTTATATACATATATACATATATATATATATATATATGCATACATGTGTGTATATATGCATGTATGTATATGTGGGTATGTATTTTATGTGTATGTATGTGTTATGTGTGCATATATCTATCTATATTTATATCTATATCTATCTGTCCATCTGTCTGTCTAGTTATCTATATACATACATACACACATACATATATGTATACATATATACACATACATTTATGTGTGTGTATATATGTCTATATGTGTATGTATATGTATATACACACACACACACACAGTCCACATAATCTTTCAAGAAATTATCAAGGAAAACTGCCCTGATATTCTGGAACTAGAAGGCAAAAGAGAAATTGAAAGAATCCACCAATCACCTCCTGAAAGAGATCCGAAGTTGAAAATTCCCAGGAATATTATAGCCAAATTCTAGAGTTCTCAGGTCAAGGAGAAAATATTGCAAACAGCCAGAAAGAAATAATTAAGTATTGTGAAACCACAATCAGGATAATATAAAATTTAGCAGCTTCTACGTTAAAGGATAAGAGGGTTTAGAATAGGATATTTCAGAGGTTAAATGAGCTAGCATTACAACCAAGAATTACCTACCCAGCAAAACTGAGACCATGGGGGGAAAAATGGACCTTCAATGAGATAGAGGAATTTCATGCATTTTTGAGAAAAAAAAAAAAACCCAGAACTGAATGGAAATTTTGCCTGTCAAATACCAGACTCAAGAGAAGCATAAAACTGTAAACACTTTACTTTGTTTTTCTTGAATTTTTTTCTCTATGTTTACATAGCTGTCACAACATGAGAGTTATGAAAAAGATTTGCATGACTACACATATATGACCTAAATGGAATTGTTTGCCTTTTCAATGGGAGAGGGGGTTAGGGAAGGAAGGAGAGAATTTGGAAAACACTGTTTTTTAAGAAATCTAAAAATATATCTTTATATTTTATGGGAAATATATTTTATATTTATATTTTATGGGAAAAATTAAATGCTATATTATAAAGAAAAGGGGGGAAGGGTGGAAGTTTGTGAATTCTGATCAGAATTGACTCAAAGAGGAAATAACTTACCCACTAGTAACAGAGGAAGGGGATGGGGGGGACTGATAGAAAGGAGACCAGATTGGGGGAGGAAAAATACAAATACAGGAGGCAATATGGAAAAACTAGAACACTAATGCACTGTTGCTGAAGTCACATCCAGATTCAGCTATTTGGGAGAACAATTTGAAACTATGCTCAAAGTACTATAAAACCATGCATACCCTTTAACCAAGCAAGTCACTACTAGGAGATTAAAGAAAGGAAAAGGACTTGTATGTATAAAAATATTTATAACAGCTCTTTTAGAGGTGAAAATTGAGGGGACGTCTATAAATAGGGGAATAGCTCAACAAGTTGTGGTATATGACTATGACAGAAATGATGAGCAGGATGCTCTTTCAAAAACCTGGAGTTACATAAACTGATGTAATGAGAAGAATCAGGAGAACATTGTAAAAAATAACAGCAATATTGTATGATGATCTTAATAACTTAGCTATTTTCAGCAATGCGATGGTCCAAGAAAATTCAGAAGGACTTATGATAAAAGGTGCTGTCCATCTCTAGAGAAATAACTGACTGAGCCTGAATGCAGATTGAGAGCATTTTTTCTTTATTTTCTTTATTTTGCTTTTTTTCAATCTGTGTTTTTCTTTAGCGCATGATTTAACCTGGCAATATATTTTACATGACTACACATTTATAACCTTTGTCAAGTTGATTGCCTTCTCAAGGAAGGGGTGAAGGATGAGAGGGAGAATTTGGATATCAAAATTTTTAAAAAAGCTAAAATTGTTTTAAATGCAATTTGGAAAATATTGTATTTAATATTCCACCTCATCATAATGCATGATTTTTGTGATGCATTGCTTTAGTAGTCTCCTAGCTAGTACTTAACTTAAATTTTTTGTATTGATATTCATTAAGACAATTGATCTATAGCTTGCTCTCATTGTTTTTGCTCTCTCTGGTTTTGGTATCAAAACTTTATTTGTGTTACAAAGAAAACTCCTTCTTTACCTGTTTTGTCAAATAGTTAATGTGGCATAGGGATTAATTATTTCTTAAATGGTTCATAGAATTCACATCTGCATCCATTCATTGGGGCAATTTATATTTTTATGAATATTCACACTCTTCAATTAGATTGTCAATTTCACTGACTTTTAATTAGACAAAATAATTCTTAATAATTGCTTTAATTTCATATTCATTGATGGAACATTAACACTTTTCCTTTTTGATACTAGTAATTTAGTATTGTTATTGAATCTTTTATGTTATTTTCTTTTCTTTTTGCCTTTTTATGCTTCTCTTGAGTTGATACTGAGAATATTTTTTTGTTGTTATTGTTCAGCTTTGCTCTTTTTTCTCAGAAAAACTTCAGTCTTCTATTTCATTGAATGGCTATTTTTCACCTTGAAGGATTATACTCAATTTCACTGGGTAGGTGATTCTGAGTACTAGTACTAACTCCTTTGCCTTTTGTAACATCATATTCCATGACCTCTAATCCTTTAATGTTGAAGCTCTAAGTCCTTTGAAATCCTGGCTGTGGCTCTCCAGTGTTTACATTGTTTCTTTCTGGCTATTTGCAATAATTTTTTATTGACCTTGGAGTTCTGAAATTTCATTATAATGTTCCTGGGGGTTTTAATTTTGAATTGGATTTTTTCAATGTCTACTTTATCCTCTGGATAAGGGCAGTTTCTTTTGATAATTTATTGCAATATGATATCCTCCTTTTGGTCATGGCTTTCAGGTTGTCTAATGATCTTTGAATTCTCCCTCTTTGTTCTATTTTCCATGTCAGTTGTTTTCCAATGAAGCATTTTTACATTTCTGTTGATCTTTTCCATTCTTTTGATTTTGTTTGATTCTTAATGATAGTCATTATTCTAATTTTTATCCAATTTTTATTTTAAGGAATTATTTATTTTTGTTAATTTTTAAACTTTTTTTTTTCTATTTGACCAATTCTATTTTTTAAGGATTTGCTTACATCATTAGGTTACTGCATCTCCTTTTCCCTGTAGCCAATTCTGCTTTGTAAGTGATATTTTACCTCAAGTTCTAGAGTCTTTTTTCATGATTCTCTTGCATGATTTTTTCCCAATTTTTTTCTTGGATGAATATCTTACTCTGATATTTTGTTGGCTCTGCCACTTTAGATTGATTTTAAACATTATTTTAAAGTTGTTGGGAGGGAAATATTGGGAGAACTCAACTGAATCCTTCTTGCATCTTGGCTAAACTTATTCTGGTAGAATTTAAAAGGGTTTCCACAGTATAAGTTTTCAGGCATAGAAAAATCTAAATATGTGAGTTCCAGAAAAGAGACAAAGGAGAGAGAAAATAAGGCAGGAATAGGAACTATTCCTAGGGATATAGATAGATTATGGATGGAGAAAGATTAAACTACCCCCAAATAGAAGATTTTCTCAGCTAAAACAATTTCTTCTTTCTCCTCTGGAGGAAGGGGCCTACTCTAACCAGAGTGATCAAAAAAAACCTTCAAAGGATGTAGAGCTTAAAAACTGTCACAGTGAGATATCATTGTTAGCAACCTGGTGTTCCCATAGATGTCAAAGAATTATCACACCTTGTAGAGAAGCAGCAGGTGCTGTCAATTAAACTGTTAAACTGATTGAGCACATTGTCAAGTTCTTTATATAAATTTATATAAATAGAGTGAAAAAGGACCTCTTTATATAAATAGAGTGAAAAGGACATGCTATGCTATCAATCAATCACTCAAACATCATTTATTAAGTACTAGTCTATAAAGGATCACAACCCAAACTTCTAGAGTTAAATTCAGTGGAACCTGATGTTGAGGAGAAATCCTACCATTGAAAGATCAAAGTTACAACTATTTCAATGTTAGTTATAATGAAAAGAATAGCAATAACCCACAATCCTGAAATTAATTTTACAAAGTACTACCACAATAACCCAAATCAGTTGGTAACATAAATTTCTTTTTTCCAGATGGGAAAATTGAATCCCAGAAAGGTTAAATAAGTGAGCTAGGGAAAAAGATTAAATGAGGACACAGATGAATTGGGTTCTAAATCTACGTCTCACACTTTCTAGTAGTTTAGCCTTGGGCAATTTATTCAACTTATATTTGCCTCATTTTAATTATCAGTAGAAGGAGGAGAAGAACATTTGCCCTGTCTACTTCTTAGGCAGTAGAGATCAATGAAATAATGTATGTGAAAGGAGTTTGATAACCATAAATGCTACAGATGTCATTAGATATTTTGACTTTATTGCATCAGATACCTATCTAGAAATATAAATTTGAAAAATACCTTACAGTGTGCATACTTGATTGCCTGAATTCAAACTCTTTTTTAACAACAGGTGATAATGTGGCAAGAGTCATCTGATTTGAAAATTTGAAAAAAAAAAAAAAGAAACTTCCTGCATGGTAGGTATCTGCTACCAATTATAGTGAGCAAAGAGACTGATAAACCATTTTTCACCCTTCTAATCTATTACCACATATCTAAGCCTTTCCAGTTACTTAGATATATCTAAAACTTTTTGTTTAAGTAGCATGCAACCTTGAGAAATCTTATGGATAGTAAGTAGAATAGAAACTTGGGGTCATTTTGGCATGGGATGGATGAATTGAGACACTCCGTTTGGAAAATGATGGGACAGAATAGACTGCTGTGCTTTCTCTCTTCCCTTTGTCTTCTCTCATATAAAAGCAGTACCTTCATTCCTTTAAGCTATTAATAGATGTTACCTGTGAAAATAATGGTGTTTGAAGCACAGAAAAGCAAAATGAATGATGATGCCTCTGAGGCAGAAAACATTTGTATACAATGTTAGAAAAAAATTGAAAATATTATTATGGAATTCCTTGTATTGTGCCTTTCTAAGTTTGTATCCCAAACTTTTACTGGTACTGACAGGGCAACAGTTATTGGTTCTAAGGGTCTTCTCTCTATTTATGTAATCACCACATTAGTTCAGTCTCTCATCAGCTTCTAACTGGTCTATTTTAATCACCTCAATTCATCTCTCTGCTTCAAGGCTTTTCCCATTCTAGTTTACTTTTCCCATTCCTGGCAAAGTGATTTTGTATACATGTAGAACTACCATGTTATTTCTTATTCATTGAAATCTAGTGATTACAATTTCCTCTCATCTAAAATAAAAATGCTTTTACAATGCCTACTCCCCATCTTTCTAACCTCTTTACACATTATTTACCTCTTTGTACTTTGAAGTCTGAACTGTTCTTCTCTCTGTTCCTCAGAAGACATGCACTTCATCTTCCATGTCATTACTTTTGCATCACGTCCCATGCCTTAAAAGCTTTCTCTCCCTACCTCCATCTATACCTCCATCTCACCACATGTAATCAATGCCTCACCTCTCTCAAGACTCAATAACAGCACCACTTTTTAGATGAAACCTTTCTTGGTCACAACAACTGTTAATATACCCTCTTCCACCAACTAACTGAGATTAATTTTTATTTATTTGGGATGTGTTTTTTTGATATATGCTTGTGTATTTACATTTTATATTTCCTAACAGAAAGTAAACTAAGAGTAGTAATAATTTCTTTCTTTGTAATTATAGTCCTATAGCAAGCAATTAATAAAGTTTTATTGATTTATTGATTGATAAAATGAACAAGAGTATTTAATTTAAAAACATAAATCAACCAGAATAGAGTTAGAATCAAATAAAAAGAGAGGGATTGGAGGAACCTGGTAAAGATGGATTCAAGGATCTTAGTCAAGAAATGGAAAAGAAGATGTAGGAGTATTGTAGTGGAGATGTTCAAATCAAATGAGGGTGTTTAAGATGGGGGTATTTGGGTATGTTATAAGTGTTCAAAAAGAATTTAATAGAGATTAAAGTTTGAAAGAGTGGTCATGAGGGTGAAGAAAATTTCCTGAGGAGCACTGAAAGTCATGGAATGAAGGGGGCTCATAAAGGTGGTTTGACCAGAAAGATAGACTGGTCATATTGAAGGAGCAAGGGGCAATGAATAGACAGTCTATATGTTCCAATGACATCCATGCAGTGTCAAGAGAACATTAGAAAAATCTCTAATATTTTAAGTGGATCCTGTGTACTGAGTTTTTGTGAAGAAATGCTACATGAGTTTGCCTGCCATGCATGAGTCTTATTTCCCTCATGGCAGGAATACCCACATTCATGAAAACACAGATCCATTGAAATATTGGAGTATATTTGTTATGATCAAAAGTGATGCATTATAAAAAGAAAAGTAAAATATCAATATTTATATATTTAATATAAAATAAAACAAACAAGAAGAAGGACTTTGCCTCTCCAATGACATCTGAGTCATCTTTCCAATTAGCTGTAAATAAAGGAATTGATTTTATTGTAAATAGTTATTTCATGTAACACAATCATCTAATCTTTCAGTGTTTCTAATGACATTTTAAAAATGTATCAATTATGTAATACTATGAGTAATAGTAGATGGTTTTATTTTTTACCTATGTAAAGTTAAGAAATAAAGTGGAAAGTCTCCACCACTTAGAATCCCTGTGGGAGATTCATGGGAAGGCATGGAAAAATCACACTGAGATAGCATGGATGCATCATGATCTACATTTTGAGAGGGAGAATACATGTTAACAAGATCATAGGATCCATTAAATAAAAAACGTATGTACTTGGCTTATTTTCCCTACTAGATGATATGCTCTCTGAGGCCAATTATTATATTTTGATTAATTGTATTTTTACTAGCTCTAGTCATAGTGCATACCGTCAATCAACTTTCGTTACATTCTGGAATCAAATATTCTACACTTCTACTCATGGCACTGCATCTGTAGTGAACAGTTGATTATAGTTAGCAATTAATTTGTAATAGAGATTAAGAGGTAATCTGGGAATACACAACTTAGATTTTGGGGAGAGTAGATTTCAAAGTGTTCAGGGAGAGCACATGTTCTCAAATTCTACAAAAGAAGTAAGTTCAGGAGAGATAGGAAAACACTCAAGGAGGAAGAACAGAAGGTGAATCTGTCTAAAGAGCTTCTGTAGGAGCCATCAAATAACTCAGATTTAAAAAGCACATGAACAGAAGACAGAAGGTAGGTGCAAGTTGGGAAGCTTAAGTATAAGAGCATCGTTCAGTTCCTTAAAAATATTTCAGAAGTGCTAAAAAAATCAGCTGAGATCAACAAGGAAAATTAAGAATAATAAAAATTATATTTTTGGTGATATCATGGAAAAGTTGAATTAAAGAATAGATAGTATCACTGCTCGGAATTAATAGGAAGATGATATGCCATAGTAGAGAGAAGGAAGAGTTACTCAAAATATTTTATTTCTGTTTTATCTGTCAAAGGGAATGATCTTTGGTTGGGAAAATCAAGAACAAAATTGACAGAGAAAGTTTATACTCAAGATAATCACGGTGACAGTATGAGAATGGCCAGCTCTTTCTCCATGCATTCAAATAAATGATCAGACCAGGATGATTTAAAGAAATGCAAATGTCATTAATGAGCCATGGCCAGTGATCTTTGAAAAATTGTAGAGAACTAAAAAGATCATTTTAGGATTTGAGAATAACAAGTGTCTCAGTTTTCAAAAAAGTAAAGAATGAAGTGTGAATATCACAGGTCATTGATCTTGACCTTGATGCTTATAAAATTTTAGAATGCTATATTTAAGTACTAAATCTAATCTAAAATTAGAATAAGAAGCAATGATCATGAAAAACCAATATGGCTTCACATAAACAAACAAAAGCAGTTATTGAAATAACCTCATTCTTTTGACACAATTGTTAGACTAGGAAATCAGTCAAATGCTATAGTTATAGTTTATCTAGATTTTAAAGAAATATTTGATAAAGTCTTGTACTGATTGTTGAAAAGATGAAGATCTGTTGTTCAATTGTGTTCAACTCTTCTTGACTCAATTTGTAGTTTTTTGGCAAAGATACTAGAGTCGTTTGCCATTTCCTTCTCCAGCTCTTTTTACAGATGAGGAAACTGAGGCAATTCAAAAAGGATTTTGAAAATCAAGAGAAGTAGAGGAAAAATAGGGAAGAGAAATGAGAGTGATGGAAAAAAACTCATGAAAAAATGAATCAATAGCTTACTAAAGGAGACCTCCAAAATACTGAAGAAAATAGCACCTTAAGAACACACTAACTCAAATGGCAAAAGGAGTCGAAACATCCAATGAGGCTGCCTTAAAAAGCAGAATAAGCCAAAGTCCAAAAACGTACTAAGAAAACAATTCCTTCAAAATTAGAATGAACCAAATAAAGATAATGATTTTATGAGAAATCAAGAAATTATAAAACAGAAACAAAATAATGAAAAAATAGAAGACAATGTGAAATATCTCATTGGCAAAATCACTAACCTGGAAAATAGATCCAAGAGAGATAATATAAGGAGATTCAAAAGTTCACTGAAGAAAATGGTACTTTAAATATTAGAATGGAGCTTATGGAAGCTAATGACTTTATGAGAAACCAAGAAATTACAAAACAAAACCAAAAGAATGAAAAAAAAATTGAGGCAATGTGAAATACCTCACTGGAAAAACAACTGACCTGGAATATGGATCCAGGAGAGACAATTTAAAATTTATTGGACTACCTGAAAGCCATGATCAGCCTGGACATCATCTTTCAAGAAATTATCAACAAAAATTCCCCTGATATTCCAGATATTCTAGAATAGACGGTAAAACAGAAATTGAAAGAGTACACTGATCACCTCTTGAAAGAGATCGCAAAAGGAAAACTCTTAGGAATATTATGGTCAAATTCTGGAGTTTCCAAATCAAGGAGAAAATATTGCAAGCAACCAGAAAGAACCGATTTCAGTACTGTGGAAACACAATCAGGATAACACAAGATATAACAACTTCTACCTTTAGGGATCCAAAGGCTTGGAATATGATATTTTGGAGGACAAAGGAGCTGGAATTAAAAGCAAAAATCACCTACTCAGTAAAACTGAGTATAAAAATTCAAGGTGAAAATGGATATTCAATGTGTTAGAGGACTTCAGTCATTCTGAGGAAAAGACCATAGCTCAGTAAAAAAACTGACTTTCAAATGTAAGAATCAAGAGAAGCATATAAAGGTAAACAGAAAAAAAGAAACTATAAGGGATTTACTAAATTTGAACTGCTTACATTCCTACATGGAAAAGTGATATTTGTAACTCATCAGATCTTTCTCAGTATTAGAGAAGTTGGTGGGAATATATATATACACACACATATATATGTATACATATACATGTACATAAATATGTACATACACACATATATGGATGATATCTAAAACAAAGTAAAATTTAGGGATGAGAGGAATATGTTGGGAGAAGACAAAAGGGAGAGATAGAAAGGGGTAAATTTTCTCACATAAAAGAGGTAATTAAAAGCTTTCACAATGGAGGGGAAGATGTATCAGGTGAGAGGAAATAAATGTACCTTACTCTTATCTGATTGGCTTAAGGAGGGAATAACATACACACTCAACTGGGTATCTTACCCTATAGGATATTAAGGGGAAAGGAATGAGAAGGGAGGGGATGATAAAAGGGAAGGCAAACTGGGGGTGGGAGTAGTTGGAAGGAAACACTTTTGGAAAAGGATAGGGTCAAAAGAGAGAAGAGAATAAATGGGGGTTGGGATAGGATGGAGGGGAAATGCAATTTTCACAACATGACTAATATGGAAGTGTTATGCATAACTACACATATATAACCTATAAAGAGTTGCTTGCCTTCTTAATGAGGGCAGGTGGGAAGGAAAGAAGGGAGAGAATTTGGATCTCAAAGTTTTAAAAACAAAGGTTAAAAATTGTTTTTTTATGTGCAGCTGGAAATAATATGTATGGGCAACGGAGTAAAGAAATCTATGTTGTCGTACAAGAAAGGAGGGCCAAGTTTGGACCTGAACAACATGCTGATCAGCATTGTAGAGGTGAGTAGGAGAGCCACGTTGGAGAAATAACTGAAAGAAGAAGACAAGTAAGATTTAACTACACTTAACTATCAGCCTAGATTGGAAATGGAGTGGAGTGATAGATGGGAGAGTAGACTGGGGGAAGAGGAAATTAGAGTGCATGCCATCTTGGGGTAAAGGGAGGGGACATATGGGGAGAAAAAAATTGGAACTCAAGATGTTGTGGAAATGAATGTTGAAGAATAAAATAAATAAATTTTAAAAAAGCATCAAAATCAAAGAATTTTAAAAATTGAAGAAAATATGAAATATCTCTTTGAAAATAATAACCGACCTTAAAAACAGATACAGGAGAGATATTTTAAAAATTAATAGTTTACTTGTGGGACAAAATTAAAATAAAGACCCTAGACATCATCTTTCCAGAAATTATCAAGGAAAACTCCCCTTTTTTCTATAACCAGAGGGTAAAATGGAAATTGAAAGAATCCACCAATTACTTGCTCAGATTCCCAAACGAAATTCCTTAGAAATATTATAGCCAAATTCCTGAGCTACTAGGTCAAGAAGAAAATATTGTAAGCAGTGAAAAACAAGCAATTCAAATTCCATGGGGCCACAGTTAGGATAGCATAAGATTTAGCAGATTCTACATTAAAGAATCAGAGGGTTTGGAATATGATATGCCAGAAGGCAAAGAATTAGAATTACTAACAGGAATCACCTAAACAGGAAAACTGAGAAAATGGATATTCATTGAAATATAGGACTATCAAGCATTTCTGATGAAAGAACCAAAACTAAATAGAAAATTTGACTTTGAAATACAAGATGCAAAAAATCATAAAACAGTGAACAGGAAAGAGAAATCATAAGGGATTTGTTAAGGTTAAATTGTTGACATTCCTACATGGGAAAATGAAACATAACTCCTAAAAACTTTCTCATTATTAGGGCAATTAAAATGAATATATCTAAACAGAAAGCACATGTGTGAGTTGAATATCATGGGATAACTACCTAAAAATAAAGCAAAATTAAGGGGTGAGCAAGAAGAATGCACTGGGAGAAGGGGAAGGAGGTAGGTAGAATGGAGTAATTTACATGATGTAAAAGAGTCTCAAAAGATATGGAAGGGAGCGAGGTGCACGGACCTCCAGGCTGTGGGGAGTTTGGGCTGCTTGGGCCCAGGATAGGACTGAACTAGGTAGGGGCAGGTTTCTAAACCTGGACAACATACTGATCATCATGGCAGAGGTGAGGAGAGTCACGTTGGAGAAATAGTTGAAAGAGGAAGAAAAGTAAGATTTAACTGCACTTAACTATCAACCTAGAAAAAAGTATTGAAACAGAAAATTCTGATTGTCCACACTAGTATGAAATTGTTGCATAATCTACTTGAGGTTGGCTAGATAATTAAACAAAGTATGCAAGGACAAAGAAATTGATCTTTTATGCCAAAAAAGATTTAAACTGTTTATGTTGCAGGATTATTTGTGTGTTTGGAGCAAGAGTTGATTTAGAAGATCACCTAGACCATTGCTTGTTGACTTTTCTAATTTGTTATTATTATGATGGAGATATTAAAAAGTTCCTAGATAGCACAGTAGTCCAGTACCTATCTGAGCATGGCTATGAAGTTCATAAACTGGGTGGGGACAAGACGACTAGCCTGGGCAAATACTTAGATGCAAACTATCAAAATCCACAATTACACCAAGAAATCCACATGGGGAAAAGTTGATCTTTTCATTCTGTAGCCTGTTTCTCCCAAAATTTCTAGGGGAATGAACTTGCATTTAACAAGTCTTATGTCAAGTCTGGGTCCATGTGGAATAAGACCTATATGAATTCCCTCAGAGGTGGGTTACCACTGCCAGCATTAAAATCATCTTCAAAATAATGCATCAGAATTTTCTTCCAAAGTTCATCAATATACATCAAGGAATCCATCAGCAAGCTGGACATGATGCATATGATGTAATAGTTGCTGCATCAGTTGCACAAGCATGTTTTTCAGGGCTACTAATTGATAAAACTGTCCTTGAGCATATTTTTTTTCTTTTTCATTTTCATCATGCATTTCCATAGAATTTTGACTTCCCGAATTTTCTTCCCATCTCGCCTCTTTCCATCTCAAAACATCGTGCATTCTAATCCCCTTCTCCCAATCTGCTCTCCCTTCTATCACATCCCTCCCTTCCCTTATCCCCCATTTTCTCTCCTTTTTTGTAGGGCAAGATAGATTTCTATACCCCATTGCCTGTATTTCTTATTTCCTAGTTTCATGCAAAAACAATTCTCAACATTAATTCCTTAAACTTTGAGTTCCAACTTCTCTTCCCTTCTCCCTACTCACCCATCCCCACTGAGAAGGCAAACAATTCAATATTGGCTATATATGTATAGTTTTGGAAAAAAAATCACAATAGTCATGTTTTGAAAGGCAAATTATATTTCTTTCCATCCTATCCTGCCTCCTATTTATTCTAAACTCTCTTGAGACCATGTTTCTCCCCTAAAATGATTGCTTCTTATTACTCCCTCCTCCCACTTGCTCTCTCTTCCATCATCCCCCCCACTCCACTTATATCACCTTCTCCCCTTCTTTCCTATGGTATACGATAGATTTTCATACCAAATTGAGGGTGCACATGTTATTTCTACTTTAACCCAAATGTGATGAGAGTAAGCTTCACTTTTTCCCCTCTCACCTTCCCCCCTTTTCCCCTCCATTGTGAAAGCTTTTTCTTGGGTCTTTTATGGGAGATAATTTGCCTCATTCCATTTCTTCATTCCTCCTCCAGATATATTCCTCTTTCATACTTTAATTTTATTTTTTAGATATCATCCTTTATATTCAACTCAACCTGTGCCCTTTGTCTATGTGTGTGTGTATGTGTGTGTATAAACATACATAGATATACATATATGTATGGGTGTATATATGAATAATCTTTCCAACTACCCAAATACTAAGAAATTTTCAAGAGTTACAAATATTATCCTTCCATGTAGGAATACAGCAGTTCAACTTTAGTAAGTCCCTTATGATTTTTCTTTCCTGTTTATCTTTTCATACTTCTCTTGATTCTTATGTTTGAAAGTCAAATTTCAATTCATCTCTAGTCTTTTCATCAAGAATGCTTTAAAGCCCTCTATTTCACTGAATGAACATC
The DNA here is from genome assembly GCA_023548195.1 of Bettongia penicillata ogilbyi. Classification (NCBI taxonomy): domain Eukaryota; kingdom Metazoa; phylum Chordata; class Mammalia; order Diprotodontia; family Potoroidae; genus Bettongia; species Bettongia penicillata. The sequence goes on along the minus strand of JAJHZJ010000066.1, from coordinate 313,282 downwards.
TTTTTGCCCTGAAGTACTGTACTCAGCTTTGCTGAGTAGGCGATTCTTGGTTTTAATCTCAGTTCCTTTGACTTCCAGAATATCACATTCCAAGCCTTATCTTCCTAGTGTAGAAGATGTTACATCTTGTGTTATCCTAGTTGTATTTCCACAGTACTCAAATTGTTTCTTTCTAGTTGCTTGCAATATTTTCTCCACAACCTGAGAACTCTGGAATTTGGCTACAATATTCCTAGGAGGGTGATTGGTGGATTCTTTCAATATTTATTTAGCTCTCTGCTTCTGGCAGTTTTCCTTGATAATGAAAGATGATTTCTAGGTTCTTTTTTTGATCATGGCTTTCCGGCCGTCCCATAAATTTTGAATTGTCTCTCCTGGATCTATTTTCCAGGTCAGTTGTTTTTCCAGTGAGATTTTTCACACTGTCTTCAATTTTTTCATTGTTTTAGTTTTGGTTTTCTAATTTCTTGGTTTCTCATAAAGTCGTTAGCTTCCTTCTGTTCCATTCTAATTTTTAAAGAACTATTTTCATCAGTGAGCTTTTGAAACTCATTTTCCATTTGGCTTATTGTACTTTTTAAAGCATTCTTCTCCTGATTGGCTTTTTGGACCTCTTTTGCCAAATCAGTTAGCCTATTTTTTAAAGGTAGCATTTCTTCAACGCTTTTTGGTTCTCCTTTCACAAGCTGTTGACTCACTTTTCAAGATTTTCTTGCATCACTTTCACTTCTTGTCCCAATTTCGCCTCCACCTCTCTTACTTTATTTTCGAAATCCATTTTGAGCTCTTGCATGGCTGAGACCATTGCATATATTTTTTGGAGGCCTTGGATGCAAAAGCCTTGACTTTTGGGTCTTCCTCTGATAGTATGCACCGTTCTTCCTCACCTGAAAGGATGGAAGAAAATACCTGTTAACCAGGAAAGTAGCCTTCTATAAGGTCTAATTTTTTTTTCCCTTTTTTGGACATTTTCCCATTCGGTTACTTGACTTTTGAGTCCTGTGTCAAAAGGAGGGTATTCTCTGGGAGCCTTTAAGTTCTCAGTTCCTCCAAGGTGGCACAATCAAGGGAGAGGAGTTTACTCCTCTCAAACTCCTCTCCTGGCCAGCACTCTGGACTTGGAGCTACCAAAGCTTTGCTGACCAGCATATGCAAGTAAAATTCTCTTTCCAGATCCTCTACTAGCTCTATCATGTCAGCACTCTTCCTCACCCCAGGGCCATCACTCAGGACTGAGATGTAGATCAGTGGCTCAGTTCCCCCAGGGTCTTTAGTTTGAGTGCTGCAAAAATGGATGCTGCTGCTGCTGCTACCACTGCTGCCTGTGGCTGGGGGTAGGGGAAGATCCTGCTCCCCTTCTCACCCAGATGAAAAAGCTTTCTCACTGACCTTTGATGCTGGTTTTGGAGTTTGTGGGTTTAGGGATCGGGGAACTTCAACTGCTGCTGGGGATTTCATCCCCAAGGCCTGTTTCCATCCTGTTCCTGCCAAGGCTGGGCTGGCATCCATGGGATACACTCCATTCTGTGCCCCAGGTGATAGACCTTTCTTGTGAGCCTTCCAGGTTAAGTTCAGTTGGAAACCTCTTCCACACTGTGGTTCTGTAGCTTCTGCTGCTCTAGAATGCATTTAGAGTCATTTTTACATGTATTTTATGGTCTAGGGAGAAGAACTAGAGTAGGTGTATCTTTCTACTCCACTGTCTTGGTTCCATACCCCTCCCTGAACATTTTTCAGCTCTCAGAGGATGAAGTTGAGCTGTACCCATCAAGTATCTCCAGAATGGGTTCTCCAGCTTTCACTGATCAATACAAAAAATGTCACCCATATCAAATTGTGTTCCAAATGTTTGACTTCTAAACCTGACCATGGGTAATAAGTTGCAACAGGGCCATTACCCCCAATTTTCAGCGATTGATATGGGTGTTGCCTCCACCCTTTACCATACCATATTGGGGGTAAAACTTGAGGACAGGTATCAAGCCCTCCAAAAGGCTGCCCACAGAACTGAGAGCAAGTTAAGTAAATTGAGACTTGAGAGGTACATGCAAAGCATATACTCAAAAGAAGACAACAAAGTCAAAGCTCTTACATCCAATACCTCCAGGAAAAAAGAAAATTTCATCACAGGCCAAGGAAGAGCTCAGAAAGGATTTTGAAAATCAAGTAAGAGAAGTAGAGGAAAACTTGGGAAGAGAATTGAGAGTGATGCAAGAAAATCATGAAAAATGAGTCAGCAGTTTTGCTGAAGGAAACCTGAAAATATTGAAGAAAATCATGCCTTAAAAATAGGTTAGCCCAAATGACAAAAAGGAGCCAAAAAGCCAATCAAGAGAAGAATGCATGAAAAAGCAGAATTGGCCACATGCAAAAGGAAGTCAAAAAGCTCCTTAAAAATCAGAATGGAGCAAATGGACGCTAATGACTCTATGAGAAATCAAGAAATTTATATACATATATACATATATATGTATATCTATGCATACATGTGTGTATATATGCATGTATGTATATGTGGGTATGTATTTTATGTGTATGTATGTGTTATGTGTGCATATATCTATCTATATTTATATCTATATCTATCTGTCCATCTGTCTGTCTAGTTATCTATATACATACATACACACATACATATATGTATACATATATACACATACATTTATGTGTGTGTATATATGTCTATATGTGTATGTATATGTATACACACACACACACAACACAGTCCACATAATCTTTCAAGAAATTATCAAGGAAAACTGCCCTGATATTCTGGAACTAGAAGGCAAAAGAGAAATTGAAAGAATCCACCAATCACCTCCTGAAAGAGATCCCAAGTTGAAAATTCCCAGGAATATTATAGCCAAATTCTAGAGTTCTCAGGTCAAGGAGAAAATATTGCAAACAGCCAGAAAGAAATAATTAAGTATTGTGAAACCACAATCAGGATAATATAAAATTTAGCAGCTTCTACGTTAAAGGATAAGAGGGTTTAGAATAGGATATTTCAGAGGTTAAATGAGCTAGCATTACAACCAAGAATTACCTACCCAGCAAAACTGAGACCATGGGGGGAAAAATGGACTTTCAATGAGATAGAGGAATTTCATGCATTTTTGAGAAAAAAAAACAACCCAGAACTGAATAGAAATTTTGCCTGTCAAATACCAGACTCAAGAGAAGCATAAAACTGTAAACACTAAAGGGAAATAATAAGGGATTTATTAAAGTTAAACTGTTTACATTCCCACATGGAAAGATGAAATGTATAACATGTAAGATCTTTCTCATTATTATGTCAGTTAAAGAAATATATAGACAGAGAGATGGATGGCAGAGGTGTGAGTTGAATATGAAGGAATGATATCTAAAAATAAAATTAAAGGATGAGAGAGGAATGTACTCGGAGAAAAGGAAAGAAAGAGGTACTATGGGGTGAATTATCTCATACAGAAAAAGGGAAGAAAAACTTTTTACAGTGGAGAAGAGGGAGAATGTGAGAAAGAATGAGTGAACCTTTCTCTCATCAGAATTAACTGAAAGAGGGAATAATATAAACACTCAATTGGTTTTAGAAATCTGTTTTACCTTACAGGAAAGTAGGGAGGAAATGAGCTGATAAAAGGGAGGGCAGATTGGGGGAGGTGTGATCAAAGCAAACACATTGAGGAGGGACGGGTGAAAGGAGAGAATAGAAGAAATGGAGGCAGCATAGGATGGAGGAAAATATAGTTATTCTTTCACAACATGACTATTATGAAAATGTTTTGTACGGTTGCACATGTATTACCTATATTTAATTGTTTGCCTTCTCAATGGGGAGCAAAGGTAATGGGAGAGAATTTAGAATGCAAGAATTTTTAAAATGTACACTAAAATTGTTTTTAACCTTTAACTTGGGAAATATGATATAGAGGCAATTGCTTATAGAAATCTCTTACTCTGTAGGAAAATAGAAGGGGAAGGGCATAAGAGAAGAAGGGGTGATGCTGTCATATTTTTGAGGAGGTACAGGGTGAAAGGAGAGAATAGAATAAATGACAGTATGGAAATATGAAGGGAAGTACACTTAGCAATAGTAACTGTGAAAAAAAGTTGAAGTTTCTCTGATAAAGGTCTCATTCCTCTAATATAGAGAGAACTCTATCAAACTTATAAAAAAGTCATTCCCAAATTGATAAGTGATTAAAATATATAATCAGTTTTCACATGAGGTAGTTAAAGCTATCTATATTTATAAGAAAAAAATATTCTAACTCATTATTGACTGGAGAAATGCTAATTAAAACAATTCTGAGGTACTACCTCATACCTATTAGATTGTCTAATAGGTCAAAAAAGGTTGATGGTAAATGTTAAAGGAGACATGGAAAAAATGAGATATCAAAATTCTCTTAGAGTAATGAACTAATTAAACCATTCTGTAGAGCACTTTGGAACTATGACCAAATAGGTATAAAATCATAAATACCCTTTGACCTAATAATATCACTACTAGGTCTGTATCCTAAAAGAGATAAGAAAGGTAAAGGACTTATATGTACAAAGATATTTGTAACAGCTCTCTTTGTGGTGGCCAAGACCTGCAAATCAAGGGGATGCCCATCAACTGGGGAATATCTGAGCAAGTTGTGGTATACAAATGTAATGGAATACTACTGTGCAACTTGCATGGGTTGATATAAAGTGAAATGTACTATGTACAAAATAACAGCCATATTGTAAGATGATCACTTGTGAATGATTTACCTATACTCAGCAATGCAATGATCAATGACAACTCTGAAGGACTGAGGATGAAAAATGCGATCCATCCCCAGAAAAAGAACTGATGATGTATGAGTACAGATTGAAGCATATTTTCTTTTACTTTGTTTTTCTTGAATTTTTTTTCTCTATGTTTACATAGCTGTCACAACATGAGAGTTATGAAAAAGATTTGCATGACTACACATATATGACCTAAATGGAATTGTTTGCCTTTTCAATGGGAGAGGGGTTAGGGAAGGAAGGAGAGAATTTGGAAAACACTGTTTTTTAAGAAATCTAAAAATATATCTTTATATTTTATGGGAAATATATTTTATATTTATATGTTATGGGAAAAATTAAATGCTATATTATAAAGAAAAGGGGGAAGGGTGGAAGTTTGTGAATTCTGATCAGAATTGACTCAAAGAGGAAATAACTTACCCACTAGTAACAGAGGAAGGGGATGGGGGGACTGATAGAAAGGAGACCAGATTGGGGGAGGAAAAATACAAATACAGGAGGCAATATGGAAAAACTAGAACACTAATGCACTGTTGCTGAAGTCACATCCAGATTCAGCTATTTGGGAGAACAATTTGAAACTATGCTCAAAGTACATATAAAAACCATGCATACCCTTTAACCAAGCAAGTCACTACTAGGAGATTAAAGAAAGGAAAAGGACTTACATGTATAAAAATATTTATAACAGCTCTTTTAGAGGAGAAAATTGAGGGGACGTCTATAAATAGGGGAATAGCTCAACAAGTTGTGGTATATGACCTATGACAGAAATGATGAGCAGGATGCTCTTTCAAAAACCTGGAGTTACATAAACTGATGTAATGAGAAGAATCAGGAGAACATTGTAAAAAAATAACAGCAATATTGTATGATGATCTTAATAACTTAGCTATTTTCAGCAATGCGATGGTCCAAGAAAATTCAGAAGGACTTATGATAAAAGGTGCTGTCCATCTCTAGAGAAATAACTGACTGAGCCTGAATGCAGATTGAGAGCATTTTTTCTTTATTTTCTTTATTTTGCTTTTTTTAAATCTGTGTTTTCTTTAGCCCATGATTTAACTGGAAATATATTTTACATGACTACACATTTATAACTTTTGTCAAGTTGATTGCCTTCTCAATGAAGGGGTGAAGGATGAGAGGGAGAATTTGGATATCAAAATTTTTAAAAAAGCTAAAATTGTTTTAAATGCAATTTGGAAAATATTGTATTTAATATTCCACCTCATCATAATGCATGATTTTTGTGATGCATTGCTTTAGTAGTCTCCTAGCTAGTACTTAACTTAATTTTTTGTATTGATATTCATTAAGACAATTGATCTATAGCTTGCTCTCATTGTTTTTGCTCTCTCTGGTTTTGGTATCAAAACTTTATTTGTGTTACAAAAGAAAACTCCTTCTTTACCTGTTTTGTCAAATAGTTAATGTGGCATAGGGATTAATTATTTCTTAAATGGTTCATAGAATTCACATCTGCATCCATTCATTGGGGCAATTTATATTTTTTATGAATATTCACACTCTTCAATTAGATTGTCAATTTCACTGACTTTTAATTAGACAAAATAATTCTTAATAATTGCTTTAATTTCATATTCATTGATGGAACATTAACACTTTTCCTTTTTGATACTAGTAATTTAGTATTGTTATTGAATCTTTTATGTTATTTTCTTTTCTTTTTGCCTTTTTATGCTTCTCTTGAGTTGATACTGAGAATATTTTTTTGTTGTTATTGTTTGCTCTTTTTCTCAGAAAAACTTCAGTCTTCTATTTCATTGAATGGCTATTTTTCACCTTGAAGGATTATACTCAATTTCACTGAGTAGGTGATTCTGAGTACTAGCACTAACTCTTTTGCCTTTTGTAACATCATATTCCATGACCTCTAATCCTTTAATGTTGAAGCTCTAAGTCCTTTGAAATTCTGGCTGTGGCTCTCCAGTGTTTACATTGTTTCTTTCTGGCTATTTGCAATAATTTTTTATTGACCTTGGAATTCTGAAATTTTATTATAATGTTCCTGGGGGTTTTAATTTTGAATTGGATTTTTTCAATGTCTACTTTATCCTCTGGATAAGGGCAGTTTCTTTTGATAATTTATTGCAATATGATATCCTCCTTTTGGTCATGGCTTTCAGGTTGTCTAATGATCTTTGAATTCTCCCCTCTTTGTTCTATTTTCCATGTCAGTTGTTTTCCAATGAAGCATTTTACATTTCTGTTGATCTTTTCCATTCTTTTGATTTTGTTTGATTCTTAATGATAGTCATTATTCTAATTTTTATCCAATTTTTATTTTAAGGAATTATTTATTTTTGTTAATTTTTAAACTTTTTTTTTCTATTTGACCAATTCTATTTTTTAAGGATTTGCTTACATCATTAGGTTACTGCATCTCCTTTTCCCTGTAGCCAATTCTGCTTTGTAAGTGATATTTTATCCCAAGTTCTAGAGTCTTTTTTCATGATTCTCTTGCATGACTTTTTCCCCATTTTTTTCTTGGATGAATATCTTACTCTGATATTTTGTTGGCTCTGCAACTCTAGATTAATTTTAAACATTATTTTAAAGTTGTTGGGAGAGAAATATTGGGAGAGCTCAACTGAATCCTTCTTGCATCTTGGCTAAACTTATTCTGGTAGAATTTAAAAGGATTTCCAGAGTATAAGTTTTCAGGCATAGAAAAATCTGAATATGTAAGTTCCAGAAAAGAGACAAAGCAAAGAGAAAATAAGGCAGGAGTAGGAACTATTCCTAGGATATAGATAGATTATGTATGGAGAAAGATTAAACTACCCCCAAACGGAAGATTTTCTCAGCTTGTTTTATTTCTTCTTTCTCCTCTGGAGGAAAGGGCCTACTCTAACCAGAGTGATGAAAAAAACCTTCAAAGGATGTAGAGCTTAAAAACTGTCACAGTGAGATATCATTGTTAGCAACTTGGTGTTCTCATAGATGTCAAAGAATTATCACACCTTGTAGAGAAGCAGCAGGTGCTGTCAAGTAAACTGTTAAACTGCTTGAGCACATTGTCAAGTTCTTTATATAAATTTATATAAATAGAGTGAAAAGGACCTCTTTATATAAATAGAGTGAAAAGGACATGCTATGCTATCAATCAATCATTCAAACATCATTTATTAAGTAGTAGTCTATAAAGGATCACAACCCAAACTTCTAGAGTTAAATTCAGTGGAACCTGATGTTGATGAGAAATCCTACAATTGAAAGATCAAATTTACAACTATTTCAATGTTAGTTATAATGAAAAGAATAGCAATAACCCACATTCCTGAAATTAATTTTACAAAGTACTATCACAATAACCCAAATCAGTTGGTAACATAAATTTCTTTTTTCCACATGGGAAAATTGAATCCCAGAAAGGTTAAATAAGTCAGCTAGGGAAGAAGATTAAATGAGGACACAGATGAATTGGGTTCTAAATCTACATCTCACACTTTCTAGTAGTTTAGCCTTGGGCAATTTATTCAACATATATTTGTCTCATTTTAATTGTCAGTAAAAAGAGAGAAGAACATTTGCCCTGTCTACTTCTTAGGCAGTAGAGATCAATGAAATAATGTATGTGAAAGGAGTTTGACAACCATAAATGCTACAGATGTCATTAGATATTTTGACTTTATTGCAACAGACACCTATCTAGAAATATAAATTTGAAAAATATCTTACAGTGTGCATACTCAACTGCCTGAATTCAAACTCTTTTTTAATAACAGGTGATAATGTGGCAAGAGATATCTGATTTGAAAATTTGAAAAAAAAAAGAAACTTCCTGTAAACCTCTTTACACATTATTTACCTCTTTGTACTTTGAAGTCTGAACTGTTCTTCTCTCTGTTCCTCAGAAGACATGCACTTCATCCTCCATGTCATTACTTTTGCATCATGTCCCATGCCTTAAAAGCTTTCTCTCCCTACCTCCATCTATACCTCCATCTCACCACATGTAATCAATGCCTCACCTCTCTCAAGACTCAATTACAGCACCACTTTTTAGATGAAGCCTTTCTTGGTCACAACAACTGTTAGTATACCCTCTTCCACCAACTAACTGAGATTAATTTTTCTTTATTTGGGATGTGTGTTTTTGATATATATATACTGTTTATCATTTTAAGAAAGGGTACATTGATACCTATGCTTTCTAACTTTTTTGTTTTTACAAGGAATTGATGTATTTTTTCAAAGGAATTTCCTACATGTATTGATATAATGATATGAGTTTTGTTGTTTTTGTCATTGATATGATCAATTATACTGATAGTTTTCTTAATATTAAGCAAGATTTTTACCTAGTTGGGAGTGGAGCAAAGACAGTGAAGAAAAAGCAAGAAAACCCTTGAGTTTTCCCCCAGATCCCTCCAAATCCCTTTAATGGCTCAAAACAAATTCTACAGTGGTCGAGCTCACAGAAGGATGGAGTGACATGATTTTCCAATGCAAGACAGCTTAGAAGGTCACCAGTAAAGGTTTATTGCATGAAAGTAGAGTGGAATATGGTCCACTGAAGAATGATGGCAGTAAACTAGGAGTTTGCCTAAGAGATGACTAAATTAGTGGCATCAGTAGTGGTTTCCAGACCTCTTAGCCCACAGACAGTAAAAGGTGTCGGACAACTGGTTAGAAGGAGATTACAAGGGTGTTCTTGGTAGCACTTGGTTGCATTGCTCATACTTGGATCTGGCTTGTGATATGGAGTCTCAGACTCAGGGTGAGGAGGACTAACATACCACCTATACCACATTAGTATATCAGAGCTTGTGCCCCGCAGCAAAGTGGGGACGCTTTTCATAGTTCCAGGGTGGAAAAGAGTGCTTGTGGTCACTCACACACTAGGGCACAGTATAAGATAATAGAAAACACACTTCTTCCAAGATCATACCACCTTGGAAGAAAAAAAAAAAACTTTCAGTTCCTCAGAATTACCTCTGAAAACAGTTGCACAAAAAAGACTGAACCCTGGGAAGGCACCACCTCCACTCTAGAAGTGGAGCCCCTCTTATGCTGAAGAATTAAAATTTAAGAAAGAGGCTAGAAAATGAACAAGCTACAGGAAATTGTCCTGACTACAGAAATTACTATTGTAACAGGGAAGATCAAAATACATACTGAGAAGACAACAAAGTAAAATATCCTACATTAAAAATATGAATTGGTTAAATGCCATGGAAAACCTCAAAAAAGATTTTTAAAATCAAGCAAGAGAGATACAAGAAAAATGTGGAAGAGAAACAAGATTGATGCAAGAAAATCATGAAAAAGTCAACAGCTTCGTAAGGGAGGCATGAAAAATAAATAATGAAGAACACATCTTAAAAAAAAAAAAAAACAGACTATGCCAAATGGTAAAAGAAGCACAATGATACAATAATGTGAAGAATGCCTTGAAAGTCAGAATTGACCAAATGGAAAAAAAGTACAAATATCTACTGAAGAAAAGAACTCTTTAAAAAGCAGAATTGGACAAGTGGAAAACGGGGTACAAAAGTTCAGTGAAGAAGATAATTTCTTAAAAATTAGAATTGAGTAAATAGAAGTTAAGAAAACTGGGATAGCAAGAAACAATGAAATGAGACAGAGCCAAGATGGTGGGGTAAAAGCAGTGACTTGTTGAGATCTCTTTCAAACCCCTCCAAATATCTGTAAAAATGACTCTAAACAAATTTTAGGGCTGCAGAACCCACAAAATGATGGAGTGAAACAAGTCTCCAACCCAATACAGTCTGGGAGGTCCATAGGAAGGTTCTATTGCAACAACCTTAGAGTGGAGTGCAATCCAGCATGGGCAGCACTGGCACTGGCAGGACTGAAGCAGGCTTCAGGGGACTTAATCACTGTAAACTGTGGTGGTTTCCAGACTTTTCATCCCACAAATGACAGAGACTACATAGAAAGTCAGTGGAAAATCTCTGTTGAACTTGGGTGAGAGGTGAGTGTGGTCTGGCCTCAGGTCCAGGACAATGCAGATTGTGGCAGCTGCATCAGTGACAGCAGCAGCAGTGGCTGTTTACAGAACTCACAGCCCACAAATGGTGTGTAGTTTGAGTTGCTGATCATTGGGCAAATGCAGGGATGTCTTTGCTGGAATTGAGGTAGGATTCTCTCGCTTTGTCCTTCTTAGATATGGGTCACAGTCCTGAGTGGAGGTACTGGGGTGTTGAAGTGGAGAAGAAATCTTGTGGTGCGGTGGAGAAGAAATTCTCTTCACAATTCCAAAACAGAAAAGAATGCTTGGTGTCACTCACAGAGCAAATCACAGGCCAGGGAAGGAATAAATATCTACCCTTTGGTCAAACCAACTTGTAGTAGCTGAAAATTTACAGGTTTATAAAAGTATCTCTGAAAACACCTGCACAAACTGTCTGAAGTTTGGTACATGACATCGTATACAATGGAAGCAGAGTTCTACCTTAATAAAGAGTTAGAAGATCTATTTGACTGGTAAAATTAGCAAACAGCATCAAAAGCCTCAGACTATAGAATCTCATTTTGGTGGCAAAGATCAGAACATACCACAGAGGAAAATACAAAAGTCAAAACTCCTACATACAAAGCCTCAAAGGAAAATATAAATTCATCACAGTCTATGGATGAATTCAAAAAGGATTTTGAAAATCAAGAGAAGTAGAGGAAAAATAGGGAAGAGAAATGAGAGTGATGGAAAAAAAAACTCATGAAAAATGAATCAATAGCTTACTAAAGGAGACCTCCAAAATACTGAAGAAAATAGCACCTTAAGAACACACTAACTCAAATGGCAAAAGGAGTCGAAACATCCAATGAGGCTGCCTTAAAAAGCAGAATAAGCCAAAGTCCAAAAACGTACTAAGAAAACAATTCCTTCAAAATTAGAATGAACCAAATAAAGATAATGATTTTATGAGAAATCAAGAAATTATAAAACAGAAACAAAATAATGAAAAAATAGAAGACAATGTGAAATATCTCATTGGCAAAATCACTAACCTGGAAAATAGATCCAAGAGAAATAATATAAGGAGATTCAAAAGTTCACTGAAGAAAATGGTACTTTAAATATTAGAATGGAGCTTATGGAAGCTAATGACTTTATGAGAAACCAAGAAATTACAAAACAAAACCAAAAGAATGAAAAAAATAATTGAAGGCAATGTGAAATACCTCATTGGAAAAACAACTGACCTGGAATATGGATCCAGGAGAGACAATTTAAAATTTATTGGACTACCTGAAAGCCATGATCAGCCTGGACATCATCTTTCAAGAAATTATCAACAAAAATTCCCTGATATTCCAGATATTCTAGAATAGACGGTAAAACAGAAATTGAAAGAGTACACTGATCACATCTTGAAAGAGATCACAAAAGGAAAACTCTTAGGAATATTATGGTCAAATTCTGGAGTTTCCAAATCAAGGAGAAAATATTGCAAGCAACCAGAAAGAACCGATTTCAGTACTGTGGAAACACAATCAGGATAACACAAGATATAACAACTTCTACCTTTAGGGATCCAAAGGCTTGGAATATGATATTTTGGAGGACAAAGGAGCTGGAATTAAAAGCAAAAAATCACCTTACTCAGTAAAACTGAGTATAAAAATTCAAGGTGAAAATGGATATTCAATGTGTTAGAGGACTTCCAGTCATTCTGAGGAAAAGACCATAGCTCAGTAAAAAAACTGACTTTCAAATGTAAGAATCAAGAGAAGCATATAAAGGTAAACAGAAAAAAAGAAACTATAAGGGATTTACTAAATTTGAACTGCTTACATTCCTACATGGAAAAGTGATATTTGTAACTCATCAGATCTTTCTCAGTATTAGAGAAGTTGGTGGGAATATATATATACACACACACATATATATGTATACATATACATGTACATAAATATGTACATACACACATATATGGATGATATCTAAAACAAAGTAAAATTTAGGGATGAGAGGAATATGTTGGGAGAAGACAAAAGGGAGAGATAGAAAGGGGTAAATTTTCTCACATAAAAGAGGTAATTAAAAGCTTTCACAATGGAGGGGAAGATGTATCAGGTGAGAGGAAATAAATGTACCTTACTCTTATCTGATTTGGCTTAAGGAGGGAATAAGATACACACTCAACTGGGTATCTTACCCTATAGGATATTAAGGGGAAAGGAATGAGAAGGGAGGGGGTGATAAAAGGGAAGGCAAACTGGGGGTGGGAGTAGTTGGAAGGAAACACTTTTGGAAAAGGATAGGGTCAAAAGAGAGAAGAGAATAAATGGGGGTTGGGATAGGATGGAGGGAAATGCAATTTTCACAACATGACTAATATGGAAGTGTTATGCATAACTACACATATATAACCTATAAAGAGTTGCTTGCCTTCTTAATGAGGGCAGGTGGGAAGGGAAGAAGGGAGAGAATTTGGATCTCAAAGTTTTAAAAACAAATGTTAAAAATTGTTTTTTTTATGTGCAGCTGGAAATAATATGTATGGGCAACGGAGTAAAGAAATCTATGTTGTCGTACAAGAAAGGAGGGCCAAGTTTGGACCTGAACAACATGTTGATCAGCATTGTAGAGGTGAGTAGGAGAGCCACGTTGGAGAAATAACTGAAAGAAGAAGACAAGTAAGATTTAACTACACTTAACTATCAGCCTAGATTGGAAATGGAGTGGAGTGATAGATGGGAGAGTAGACTGGGGGAAGAGGAAATTAGAGTGCATGCCATCTTGGGGTAAAGGGAGGGGACATATGGGGAGAAAAAAATTGGAACTCAAGATGTTGTGGAAATGAATGTTGAAGAATAAAATAAATAAATTTTAAAAAAGCATCAAAATCAAAGAATTTTAAAAATTGAAGAAAATATGAAATATCTCTTTGAAAATAATAACCGACCTTAAAAACAGATACAGGAGAGATATTTTAAAAATTAATAGTTTACTTGTGGGACAAAATTAAAATAAAGACCCTAGACATCATCTTTCCAGAAATTATCAAGGAAAACTCCCCTTTTTTCTATAACCAGAGGGTAAAATGGGAATTGAAAGAATCCACCAATTACTTGCTCAGATTCCCAAACGAAATTCCTTAGAAATATTATAGCCAAATTTCTGAGCTACTAGGTCAAGAAGAAAATATTGTAAGCAGTGAGAAACAAGCAATTCAAATTCCATGGGGCCACAGTTAGGATAGCATAAGATTTAGCAGATTCTACATTAAAGAATCAGAGGGTTTGGAATATGATATGCCAGAAGGCAAAGAACTAGAATTACTAACAGGAATCACCTAAACAGGAAAACTGAGAAAATGGATATTCATTGAAATATAGGACTATCAAGCATTTCTGATGAAAGAACCAAAACTAAATAGAAAATTTGACTTTGAAATACAAGATGCAAAAAATCATAAAACAGTGAACAGGAAAGAGAAATCATAAGGGATTTGTTAAGGTTAAATTGTTGACATTCCTACATGGGAAAATGAAACATAACTCCTAAAAACTTTCTCATTATTAGGGCAATTAAAATGAATATATCTAAACAGAAAGCACATGTGTGAGTTGAATATCATAGGATAACTACCTAAAAATAAAGCAAAATTAAGGGGTGAGCAAGAAGAATGCACTGGGAGAAGGGGAAGGAGGTAGGTAGAATGGAGTAATTTACATGATGTAAAAGAGTCTCAAAAGATATGGAAGGGAGCGAGGTGCACGGACCTCCAGGCTGTGGGGAGTTTGGGCTGCTTGGGCCCAGGATAGGACTGAACTAGGTAGGGGCAGGTTTCTAAACCTGGACAACATACTGATCATCATGGCAGAGGTGAGGAGAGTCACGTTGGAGAAATAGTTGAAAGAGGAAGAAAAGTAAGATTTAACTGCACTTAACTATCAACCTAGAAAAAAGTATTGAAACAGAAAATTCTGATTGTCCACACTAGTATGAAATTGTTGCATAATCTACTTGAGGTTGGCTAGATAATTAAACAAAGTATGCAAGGACAAAGAAATTGATCTTTTATGCCAAAAAAGATTTAAACTGTTTATGTTGCAGGATTATTTGTGTGTTTGGAGCAAGAGTTGATTTAGAAGATCACCTAGACCATTGCTTGTTGACTTTTCTAATTTGTTATTATTATGATGGAGATATTAAAAAGTTCCTAGATAGCACAGTAGTCCAGTACCTATCTGAGCATGGCTATGAAGTTCATAAACTGGGTGGGGACAAGACGACTAGCCTGGGCAAATACTTAGATGCAAACTATCAAAATCCACAATTACACCAAGAAATCCACATGGGGAAAAGTTGATCTTTTCATTCTGTAGCCTGTTTCTCCCAAAATTTCTAGGGGGAATGAACTTGCATTTAACAAGTCTTATGTCAAGTCTGGGTCCATGTGGAATAAGACCTATATGAATTCCCTCAGAGGTGGGTTACCACTGCCAGCATTAAAATCATCTTCAAAATAATGCATCAGAATTTTCTTCCAAAGTTCATCAATATACATCAAGGAATCCATCAGCAAGCTGGACATGATGCATATGATGTAATAGTTGCTGCATCAGTTGCACAAGCATGTTTTTCAGGGCTACTAATTGATAAAACTGTCCTTGAGCATATTTTTTTCTTTTTCATTTTCATCATGCATTTCCATAGAATTTTGACTTCCGAATTTTCTTCCCATCTCGCCTCTTTCCATCTCAAAACATCGTGCATTCTAATCCCCTTCTCCCAATCTGCTCTCCCTTCTATCACATCCCTCCCTTCCCTTATCCCCATTTTCTCTCCTTTTTTGTAGGGCAAGATAGATTTCTATACCCCATTGCCTGTATTTCTTATTTCCTAGTTTCATGCAAAAACAATTCTCAACATTAATTCCTTAAACTTTGAGTTCCAACTTCTCTTCCCTTCTTCCTACTCACCCATCCCCACTGAGAAGGCAAACAATTCAATATTGGCTATATATGTATAGTTTTGGAAAAAAAATCACAATAGTCATGTTTTGAAAGGCAAATTATATTTCTTTCCATCCTATCCTGCCTCCTATTTATTCTAAACTCTCTTGAGACCATGTTTCTCCCCTAAAATGATTGCTTCTTATTACTCCCTCCTCCCACTTGCTCTCTCTTCCATCATCCCCCCACTCCACTTATATCACCTTCTCCCCTTCTTTCCTATGGTATACGATAGATTTTCATACCAAATTGAGGGTGCACATGTTATTTCTACTTTAACCCAAATGTGATGAGAGTAAGCTTCACTTTTTCCCCTCTCACCTTCCCCCTTTTCCCCTCCATTGTGAAAGCTTTTTCTTGGGTCTTTTATGGGAGATAATTTGCCTCATTCCATTTCTTCATTCCTCCTCCAGATATATTCCTCTTTCACACTTTAATTTTATTTTTTAGATATCATCCCTTTATATTCAACTCAACCTGTGCCCTTTGTCTATGTGTGTGTGTATGTGTGTGTATAAACATACATAGATATACATATATGTATGTGTGTATATATGAATAATCTTTCCAACTACCCAAATACTAAGAAATTTTCAAGAGTTACAAATATTATCCTTCCATGTAGGAATACAGCAGTTCAACTTTAGTAAGTCCCTTATGATTTTTCTTTCCTGTTTATCTTTTCATACTTCTCTTGATTCTTATGTTTGAAAGTCAAATTTCAATTCATCTCTGGTCTTTTCATCAAGAATGCTTTAAAGTCCTCTATTTCACTGAATGAACATCTTTTGCCCTGAAGTACTGTACTCAGCTTTGCTGAGTAGGCGATTCTTGGTTTTAATCTCAGTTCCTTTGACTTCCAGAATATCACATTCCAAGCCCTTATCTTCCTAGTGTAGAAGATGTTACATCTTGTGTTATCCTAGTTGTATTTCCACAGTACTCAAATTGTTTCTTTCTAGTTGCTTGCAATATTTTCTCCACAACCTGAGAACTCTGGAATTTGGCTACAATATTCCTAGGAGGGTGATCGGTGGATTCTTTCAATATTTATTTAGCTCTCTGCTTCTGGCAGTTTTCCTTGATAATGAAAGATGATTTCTAGGCTCTTTTTTTGATCATGGCTTTCTGGCCGTCCCATAAATTTTGAATTGTCTCTCCTGGATCTATTTTCCAGGTCAGTTGTTTTTTCCAGTGAGATTTTTCACACTGTCTTCAATTTTTTCATTGTTTTAGTTTGGTTTTCTAATTTCTTGGTTTCTCATAAAGTCGTTAGCTTCCATCTGTTCCATTCTAATTTTTAAAGAACTATTTTCATCAGTGAGCTTTTGAAACTCATTTTCCATTTGGCTTATTGTACTTTTTAAAGCATTCTTCTCCTGATTGGCTTTTTGGACCTCTTTTGCCAAATCAGTTAGCCTATTTTTTAAAGGTAGTATTTCTTCAACGCTTTTTGGTTCTCCTTTCACAAGATGTCGACTCACTTTTCAAGATTTCTTGCATCACTTTCACTTCTTGTCCCAATTTCGCCTCCACCTCTCTTACTTTATTTTCGAAATCCATTTTGAGCTCTTGCATGGCTGAGACCATTGCATATATTTTTGGAGGCCTTGGATGCAAAAGCCTTGACTTTTGGGTCTTCCTCTGATAGTATGCATCGTTCTTCCTCACCTGAAAGGATGGAAGAAAATACCTGTTAACCAGGAAAGTAGCCTTCTATAGTCTAATTTTTTTCCCCCTTTTTTGGACATTTTCCCATTCGGTTACTTGACTTTTGAGTCCTGTGTCAAAAGGAGGGTATTCTCTGGGAGCCTTTAAGTTCTCAGTTCCTCCAAGGTGGCACAATCAAGGGAGAGGAGCTTACTCCTCTCCTGGCCAGCACTCTGGACTTGGAGCTACCAAAACTTTGCTGACCAGCATATGCAAGTAAAATTCTCCTTCCAGATCCTCCACTAGCTCTATCATGTCAGCACTCTTCCTCACCCCAGGGCCATCACTCAGGACTGAGATGTAGATCAGTGGCTCAATTCCCCCAGGGTCTTTAGTTTGAGTGCTGCAAAAATGGATGCTGCTGCTGCTGCTACCACTGCTGCCTGTGGCTGGGGGTAGGGGAAGATCCTGCTCCCTTCTCACCCAGATGAAAAAGCTTTCTCACTGACCTTTGATGCTGGTTTTGGAGTTTGTGGGTTTAGGGATTGGGGGAACTTCAACTGCTGCTGGGGATTTCATCCCCGAGGCCTGTTCCCATCCTGTTCCTGCCAAGGCTGGGCTGGCATCCATGGGATACACTCCATTCTGTGCCCCAGGTGATAGACCTTTCTTGTGAGCCTTCCAGGTTAAGTTCAGTTGGAAACCTCTTCCACACTGTGGTTCTGTAGCTTCTGCTGCTCTAGAATGCATTTAGAGTCATTTTTTACATGTATTTTATGGTCTAGGGAGAAGAACTAGAGTAGGTGTATCTTTCTACTCCACTGTCTTGGTTCCATACCCCTCCCTGAACATTTTTTCAGCTCTCAGAGGATGAAGTTGAGCTGTACCCATCAAGTATCTCCAGAATGGGTTCTCCAGCTTTCACTGAGCAATACAAAAAATGTCACCCATATCAAATTGTGCTCCAAATGTTTGACTTCTAAACCTGACCATGGGTAATAAGTTGCAACAGGGCCATTACCCCCAATTGTCAGCGATTGATATGGGTGTTGCCTCCACCCTTTACCATACCATATTGGGGGTAAAACTTGAGGGACAGGTATCAAGCCCTCCAAAAGGCTGCCCACAGAACTGAGAGCAAGATAAGTAAATTGAGACTTGAGAGGTACATGCAAAGCATATACTCAAAAGAAGACAACAAAGTCAAAGCTCTTACATCCAATACCTCCAGGAAAAAAGAAATTCATCACAGGCCAAGGAAGAGCTCAGAAAGGATTTTGAAAATCAAGTAAGAGAAGTAGAGGAAAAATTGGGAAGAGAATTGAGAGTGATGCAAGAAAATCATGAAAAATGAGTCAACAGTTTGCTGAAGGAAACCTGAAAATATTGAAGAAAATCATGCCTTAAAAATAGGTTAGCCCAAATGACAAAAAGGAGCCAAAAAGCCAATCAAGAGAAGAATGCATGAAAAAGCAGAATTGGCCACATGCAAAAGGAAGTCAAAAAGCTCACCATAGAAAATAACTCCTTAAAAATCAGAATGGAGCAAATGGACGCTAATGACTCTATGAGAAATCAAGAAATTTATATACATATATACATATATATATATATATATATGCATACATGTGTGTATATATGCATGTATGTATATGTGGGTATGTATTTTATGTGTATGTATGTGTTATGTGTGCATATATCTATCTATATTTATATCTATATCTATCTGTCCATCTGTCTGTCTAGTTATCTATATACATACATACACACATACATATATGTATACATATATACACATACATTTATGTGTGTGTATATATGTCTATATGTGTATGTATATGTATATACACACACACACACACAGTCCACATAATCTTTCAAGAAATTATCAAGGAAAACTGCCCTGATATTCTGGAACTAGAAGGCAAAAGAGAAATTGAAAGAATCCACCAATCACCTCCTGAAAAGAGATCCGAAGTTGAAAATTCCCAGGAATATTATAGCCAAATTCTAGAGTTCTCAGGTCAAGGAGAAAATATTGCAAACAGCCAGAAAGAAATAATTAAGTATTGTGAAACCACAATCAGGATAATATAAAATTTAGCAGCTTCTACGTTAAAGGATAAGAGGGTTTAGAATAGGATATTTCAGAGGTTAAATGAGCTAGCATTACAACCAAGAATTACCTACCCAGCAAAACTGAGACCATGGGGGGAAAAATGGACCTTCAATGAGATAGAGGAATTTCATGCATTTTTGAGAAAAAAAAAAAAACCCAGAACTGAATGGAAATTTTGCCTGTCAAATACCAGACTCAAGAGAAGCATAAAACTGTAAACACTTTACTTTGTTTTTCTTGAATTTTTTTCTCTATGTTTACATAGCTGTCACAACATGAGAGTTATGAAAAAGATTTGCATGACTACACATATATGACCTAAATGGAATTGTTTGCCTTTTCAATGGGAGAGGGGGTTAGGGAAGGAAGGAGAGAATTTGGAAAACACTGTTTTTTAAGAAATCTAAAAATATATCTTTATATTTTATGGGAAATATATTTTATATTTATATTTTATGGGAAAAATTAAATGCTATATTATAAAGAAAAGGGGGGAAGGGTGGAAGTTTGTGAATTCTGATCAGAATTGACTCAAAGAGGAAATAACTTACCCACTAGTAACAGAGGAAGGGGATGGGGGGGACTGATAGAAAGGAGACCCAGATTGGGGGAGGAAAAATACAAATACAGGAGGCAATATGGAAAAACTAGAACACTAATGCACTGTTGCTGAAGTCACATCCAGATTCAGCTATTTGGGAGAACAATTTGAAACTATGCTCAAAGTACTATAAAACCATGCATACCCTTTAACCAAGCAAGTCACTACTAGGAGATTAAAGAAAGGAAAAGGACTTGTATGTATAAAAATATTTATAACAGCTCTTTTAGAGGTGAAAATTGAGGGGACGTCTATAAATAGGGGAATAGCTCAACAAGTTGTGGTATATGACTATGACAGAAATGATGAGCAGGATGCTCTTTCAAAAACCTGGAGTTACATAAACTGATGTAATGAGAAGAATCAGGAGAACATTGTAAAAAATAACAGCAATATTGTATGATGATCTTAATAACTTAGCTATTTTCAGCAATGCGATGGTCCAAGAAAATTCAGAAGGACTTATGATAAAAGGTGCTGTCCATCTCTAGAGAAATAACTGACTGAGCCTGAATGCAGATTGAGAGCATTTTTTCTTTATTTTCTTTATTTTGCTTTTTTTCAATCTGTGTTTTCTTTAGCGCATGATTTAACCTGGCAATATATTTTACATGACTACACATTTATAACCTTTGTCAAGTTGATTGCCTTCTCAAGGAAGGGGTGAAGGATGAGAGGGAGAATTTGGATATCAAAATTTTTAAAAAAGCTAAAATTGTTTTAAATGCAATTTGGAAAATATTGTATTTAATATTCCACCTCATCATAATGCATGATTTTTGTGATGTATTGCTTTAGTAGTCTCCTAGCTAGTACTTAACTTAAATTTTTTGTATTGATATTCATTAAGACAATTGATCTATAGCTTGCTCTCATTGTTTTTGCTCTCTCTGGTTTTGGTATCAAAACTTTATTTGTGTTACAAAAGAAAACTCCTTCTTTACCTGTTTTGTCAAATAGTTAATGTGGCATAGGGATTAATTATTTCTTAAATGGTTCATAGAATTCACATCTGCATCCATTCATTGGGGCAATTTATATTTTTATGAATATTCACACTCTTCAATTAGATTGTCAATTTCACTGACTTTTAATTAGACAAAATAATTCTTAATAATTGCTTTAATTTCATATTCATTGATGGAACATTAACACTTTTCCTTTTTGATACTAGTAATTTAGTATTGTTATTGAATCTTTTATGTTATTTTCTTTTCTTTTTGCCTTTTTATGCTTCTCTTGAGTTGATACTGAGAATATTTTTTTGTTGTTATTGTTCAGCTTTGCTCTTTTTTCTCAGAAAAACTTCAGTCTTCTATTTCATTGAATGGCTATTTTTCACCTTGAAGGATTATACTCAATTTCACTGGGTAGGTGATTCTGAGTACTAGTACTAACTCCTTTGCCTTTTGTAACATCATATTCCATGACCTCTAATCCTTTAATGTTGAAGCTCTAAGTCCTTTGAAATCCTGGCTGTGGCTCTCCAGTGTTTACATTGTTTCTTTCTGGCTATTTGCAATAATTTTTTATTGACCTTGGAGTTCTGAAATTTCATTATAATGTTCCTGGGGGTTTTAATTTTGAATTGGATTTTTTCAATGTCTACTTTATCCTCTGGATAAGGGCAGTTTCTTTTGATAATTTATTGCAATATGATATCCTCCTTTTGGTCATGGCTTTCAGGTTGTCTAATGATCTTTGAATTCTCCCTCTTTGTTCTATTTTCCATGTCAGTTGTTTTCCAATGAAGCATTTTACATTTCTGTTGATCTTTTCCATTCTTTTGATTTTGTTTGATTCTTAATGATAGTCATTATTCTAATTTTTATCCAATTTTTATTTTAAGGAATTATTTATTTTTGTTAATTTTTAAACTTTTTTTTTCTATTTGACCAATTCTATTTTTTAAGGATTTGCTTACATCATTAGGTTACTGCATCTCCTTTTCCCTGTAGCCAATTCTGCTTTGTAAGTGATATTTTACCTCAAGTTCTAGAGTCTTTTTTCATGATTCTCTTGCATGATTTTTTCCCAATTTTTTTCTTGGATGAATATCTTACTCTGATATTTTGTTGGCTCTGCCACTTTAGATTGATTTTAAACATTATTTTAAAGTTGTTGGGAGGGAAATATTGGGAGAACTCAACTGAATCCTTCTTGCATCTTGGCTAAACTTATTCTGGTAGAATTTAAAAGGGTTTCCACAGTATAAGTTTTCAGGCATAGAAAAATCTAAATATGTGAGTTCCAGAAAAGAGACAAAGGAGAGAGAAAATAAGGCAGGAATAGGAACTATTCCTAGGATATAGATAGATTATGGATGGAGAAAGATTAAACTACCCCCAAATAGAAGATTTTCTCAGCTAAAACAATTTCTTCTTTCTCCTCTGGAGGAAGGGGCCTACTCTAACCAGAGTGATCAAAAAAAACCTTCAAAGGATGTAGAGCTTAAAAACTGTCACAGTGAGATATCATTGTTAGCAACCTGGTGTTCCCATAGATGTCAAAGAATTATCACACCTTGTAGAGAAGCAGCAGGTGCTGTCAATTAAACTGTTAAACTGATTGAGCACATTGTCAAGTTCTTTATATAAATTTATATAAATAGAGTGAAAAGGACCTCTTTATATAAATAGAGTGAAAAGGACATGCTATGCTATCAATCAATCACTCAAACATCATTTATTAAGTACTAGTCTATAAAGGATCACAACCCAAACTTCTAGAGTTAAATTCAGTGGAACCTGATGTTGAGGAGAAATCCTACCATTGAAAGATCAAAGTTACAACTATTTCAATGTTAGTTATAATGAAAAGAATAGCAATAACCCACAATCCTGAAATTAATTTTACAAAGTACTACCACAATAACCCAAATCAGTTGGTAACATAAATTTCTTTTTTCCAGATGGGAAAATTGAATCCCAGAAAGGTTAAATAAGTGAGCTAGGGAAAAAGATTAAATGAGGACACAGATGAATTGGGTTCTAAATCTACGTCTCACACTTTCTAGTAGTTTAGCCTTGGGCAATTTATTCAACTTATATTTGCCTCATTTTAATTATCAGTAGAAGGAGAGAAGAACATTTGCCCTGTCTACTTCTTAGGCAGTAGAGATCAATGAAATAATGTATGTGAAAGGAGTTTGATAACCATAAATGCTACAGATGTCATTAGATATTTTGACTTTATTGCATCAGATACCTATCTAGAAATATAAATTTGAAAAATACCTTACAGTGTGCATACTTGATTGCCTGAATTCAAACTCTTTTTTAACAACAGGTGATAATGTGGCAAGAGTCATCTGATTTGAAAATTTGAAAAAAAAAAAAAAGAAACTTCCTGCATGGTAGGTATCTGCTACCAATTATAGTGAGCAAAGAGACTGATAAACCATTTTTCACCCTTCTAATCTATTACCACATATCTAAGCCTTTCCAGTTACTTAGATATATCTAAAACTTTTTGTTTAAGTAGCATGCAACCTTGAGAAATCTTATGGATAGTAAGTAGAATAGAAACTTGGGGTCATTTTGGCATGGGATGGATGAATTGAGACACTCCGTTTGGAAAATGATGGGACAGAATAGACTGCTGTGCTTTCTCTCTTCCCTTTGTCTTCTCTCATATAAAAGCAGTACCTTCATTCCTTTAAGCTATTAATAGATGTTACCTGTGAAAATAATGGTGTTTGAAGCACAGAAAAGCAAAATGAATGATGATGCCTCTGAGGCAGAAAACATTTGTATACAATGTTAGAAAAAAATTGAAAATATTATTATGGAATTCCTTGTATTGTGCCTTTCTAAGTTTGTATCCCAAACTTTTACTGGTACTGACAGGGCAACAGTTATTGGTTCTAAGGGTCTTCTCTCTATTTATGTAATCACCACATTAGTTCAGTCTCTCATCAGCTTCTAACTGGTCTATTTTAATCACCTCAATTCATCTCTCTGCTTCAAGGCTTTTCCCATTCTAGTTTACTTTTCCCATTCCTGGCAAAGTGATTTTGTATACATGTAGAACTACCATGTTATTTCTTATTCATTGAAATCTAGTGATTACAATTTCCTCTCATCTAAAATAAAAATGCTTTTACAATGCCTACTCCCCATCTTTCTAACCTCTTTACACATTATTTACCTCTTTGTACTTTGAAGTCTGAACTGTTCTTCTCTCTGTTCCTCAGAAGACATGCACTTCATCTTCCATGTCATTACTTTTGCATCACGTCCCATGCCTTAAAAGCTTTCTCTCCCTACCTCCATCTATACCTCCATCTCACCACATGTAATCAATGCCTCACCTCTCTCAAGACTCAATAACAGCACCACTTTTTAGATGAAACCTTTCTTGGTCACAACAACTGTTAATATACCCTCTTCCACCAACTAACTGAGATTAATTTTTATTTATTTGGGATGTGTTTTTTTGATATATGCTTGTGTATTTACATTTTATATTTCCTAACAGAAAGTAAACTAAGAGTAGTAATAATTTCTTTCTTTGTAATTATAGTCCTATAGCAAGCAATTAATAAAGTTTTATTGATTTATTGATTGATAAAATGAACAAGAGTATTTAATTTAAAAACATAAATCAACCAGAATAGAGTTAGAATCAAATAAAAAGAGAGGGATTGGAGGAACCTGGTAAAGATGGATTCAAGGATCTTAGTCAAGAAATGGAAAAGAAGATGTAGGAGTATTGTAGTGGAGATGTTCAAATCAAATGAGGGTGTTTAAGATGGGGGTATTTGGGTATGTTATAAGTGTTCAAAAAGAATTTAATAGAGATTAAAGTTTGAAAGAGTGGTCATGAGGGTGAAGAAAATTTCCTGAGGAGCACTGAAAGTCATGGAATGAAGGGGGCTCATAAAGGTGGTTTGACCAGAAAGATAGACTGGTCATATTGAAGGAGCAAGGGGCAATGAATAGACAGTCTATATGTTCCAATGACATCCATGCAGTGTCAAGAGAACATTAGAAAAATCTCTAATATTTTAAGTGGATCCTGTGTACTGAGTTTTTGTGAAGAAATGCTACATGAGTTTGCCTGCCATGCATGAGTCTTATTTCCCTCATGGCAGGAATACCCACATTCATGAAAACACAGATCCATTGAAATATTGGAGTATATTTGTTATGATCAAAAGTGATGCATTATAAAAAGAAAAGTAAAATATCAATATTTATATATTTAATATAAAATAAAACAAACAAGAAGAAGGACTTTGCCTCTCCAATGACATCTGAGTCATCTTTCCAATTAGCTGTAAATAAAGGAATTGATTTTATTGTAAATAGTTATTTCATGTAACACAATCATCTAATCTTTCAGTGTTTCTAATGACATTTTAAAAATGTATCAATTATGTAATACTATGAGTAATAGTAGATGGTTTTATTTTTTACCTATGTAAAGTTAAGAAATAAAGTGGAAAGTCTCCACCACTTAGAATCCCTGTGGGAGATTCATGGGAAGGCATGGAAAAATCACACTGAGATAGCATGGATGCATCATGATC
The DNA here is from genome assembly GCA_023548195.1 of Bettongia penicillata ogilbyi. NCBI lineage: Eukaryota > Metazoa > Chordata > Mammalia > Diprotodontia > Potoroidae > Bettongia > Bettongia penicillata. The sequence continues at coordinate 287,647 of JAJHZJ010000066.1, read as the reverse complement.
TACATTTTGAGAGGGAGAATACATGTTAACAAGATCATAGGATCCATTAAATAAAAAACGTATGTACTTGGCTTATTTTCCCTACTAGATGATATGCTCTCTGAGGCCAATTATTATATTTTGATTAATTGTATTTTTACTAGCTCTAGTCATAGTGCATACCGTCAATCAACTTTCGTTACATTCTGGAATCAAATATTCTACACTTCTACTCATGGCACTGCATCTGTAGTGAACAGTTGATTATAGTTAGCAATTAATTTGTAATAGAGATTAAGAGGTAATCTGGGAATACACAACTTAGATTTTGGGAGAGTAGATTTCAAAGTGTTCAGGGAGAGCACATGTTCTCAAATTCTACAAAAGAAGTAAGTTCAGGAGAGATAGGAAAACACTCAAGGAGGAAGAACAGAAGGTGAATCTGTCTAAAGAGCTTCTGTAGGAGCCATCAAATAACTCAGATTTAAAAAGCACATGAACAGAAGACAGAAGGTAGGTGCAAGTTGGGAAGCTTAAGTATAAGAGCATCGTTCAGTTCCTTAAAAATATTTCAGAAGTGCTAAAAAAAATCAGCTGAGATCAACAAGGAAAATTAAGAATAATAAAAATTATATTTTTGGTGATATCATGGAAAAGTTGAATTAAAGAATAGATAGTATCACTGCTCGGAATTAATAGGAAGATGATATGCCATAGTAGAGAGAAGGAAGAGTTACTTAAAATATTTTATTTCTGTTTTATCTGTCAAAGGGAATGATCTTTGGTTGGGAAAATCAAGAACAAAATTGACAGAGAAAGTTTATACTCAAGATAATCACGGTGACAGTATGAGAATGGCCAGCTCTTTCTCCATGCATTCAAATAAATGATCAGACCAGGATGATTTAAAGAAATGCAAATGTCATTAATGAGCCATGGCCAGTGATCTTTGAAAAATTGTAGAGAACTAAAAAGATCATTTTAGGATTTGAGAATAACAAGTGTCTCAGTTTTCAAAAAAGTAAAGAATGAAGTGTGAATATCACAGGTCATTGATCTTGACCTTGATGCTTATAAAATTTTAGAATGCTATATTTAAGTACTAAATCTAATCTAAAATTAGAATAAGAAGCAATGATCATGAAAAACCAATATGGCTTCACATAAACAAACAAAAGCAGTTATTGAAATAACCTCATTCTTTTGACACAATTGTTAGACTAGGAAATCAGTCAAATGCTATAGTTATAGTTTATCTAGATTTTAAAGAAATATTTGATAAAGTCTTGTACTGATTGTTGAAAAGATGAAGATCTGTTGTTCAATTGTGTTCAACTCTTCTTGACTCAATTTGTAGTTTTTTGGCAAAGATACTAGAGTCGTTTGCCATTTCCTTCTCCAGCTCTTTTTACAGATGAGGAAACTGAGGCAAATAGCATTATGTGACTTTCCTAGAATCACATAGCTAGTAAGTGTCTGAAACCATATTTGAATGCAGAAAGATGAAGCTTCTTCACTCCAGACTGGGCATCCTATCCACTGTACGACCTAAGTGTCCAAAGATGAAGAAAGGGGCTAGATAATTACACTACATGCATGACTAGTTTACAATTTGAATTGATCATATAAGATTTTTCATTTTGTTCATTTATAGCCAATGAACCAGTTTTGCATGTATATTTATTCATACTTTGAAGCTCTTTAATTTATTTACAATGCATAAATTGCATTTTTTTAAAAAGCAGTCAACCAAAAAATACTGCATCCCTGGCTTATGTTTCCAATTCTCTTTCCTTAAAATAAAACTGGCTTTTGACATCTCATCATTTAAAAATTCTCTTTCACCTTTGTGATCCTTCCTATACAAAGCCAATGCCACTTTCCCAAAGAGTATGAAAACATTTATTGCAAAATTTAGAAATGAAAAGAAAAGCAAAATATTTTCTGGGTTTGTTTTTTTTTTTTTTGGTTATTGGAAAATCACGTTACTTTGCAACAATTTTTACAGTCTAAGAGCTCAAATTATAGTTTTAATATGAGTTCAGGATGCTGGCTTAATATGTTCAAGGAAAAGACTTAGTACTATACAACAATCACCCTTTAACATAAGTGTTCCTGGAGGAATGTCTTTCTCCTTTACTAGATAAGTAAGAAAAATGTTGCTTCAAAATGTTGCTCTCCCCTGTCCTCCACGAAAAGACCAACAAATACATTTGAATCCCCTGGGCCTGATTTATTTCCAAAGAGTTTTTATGCGTACGTGTGCACGATTGTGTTGAAAGCCATTTTCCTTTTGAATTGTTTTCTTTGTTTCCTTTAACTAATGCATAGGGTTCCTTTTTTCTTTTTCCTGAGTTTATATTATATAGAAGTTAGCTAAAATTTTTACATATATATTATGTACATTATAGATATGTACATACACATATCATTAATATATTATATGCCAAATGAGTATTTGTTATAATTGTTATTATAGAAAATATATGTTATACATACATTTTTCCTCTTGAAAATGAATCAATAGCTTTGGCTAGTTCAGGGATATAATACATAATGTATGCTATACTTTATATGTGATATTACATGTAGAGGGCCATTTCTGATGGAATCCAGAATGTGAGGTACTTGAGACTTGTACTAGCATAAAGTCTGATGTTCTCAGGATTGGTGCACCATCCTAGTCCTGATAAGCAAAGATGAGTTTATCCTGACCCTTATTGTGTCCCCCAAGGTTGTTGTGCAGAAGGAACTAAGATTTGGAAGTAAGAGATGTGAATTAAAAAGGTTCTCATCGGAATAAGGGCTTGCGTGCTTGCTTAAAAGAGTATATAAATCTTGACCCTCAGCTCAATAAAGCAGTGATGTATGGATGGTACAGGCTCACCTAGCCTCTATTGTTGTTATCTCTTTCTTTTTATAACCGCCATGCCTCTGATCCGCCAGTTGCTGGCAATTACACTTTTAAACTGATTTTTAAGTTTAAAATGGGGAAAAATAGTAGGGATTATTGTAAGAATGAAATCATATAGTATTTGTAAAGTGTTGACAAACCTTAAAGTGCTACGTAATTACTAGCAATTACTGAATTCTACCTTCAAGCTTGATTAGCTAGTACATATCACACTAACTTGAATTTAATACGATGCCTTGATGCACAGTAGGTGCTTAATAAATGCTTGCTAAGCATGGTTTCCATCCAGCACCAGGTCAGACACTGGAGTTTCTCCCAAGGTTACTAGTCTCATCTCAATAATTTCTGAGTTTACCTCACCTCCCAGTAGCCAGGCACAATTTGAATAACCAAAAATATGCAGGATCTGAGAACACTTTTGTCTTGTAGTCTAACTTTCAATAGAAGTTCTGACCCTCCGGGGTGAAAAAAAAAAAGTATTGACAGCAAAATCAAGGAAGAATTGTCATTTACCCAATATGAGTCAGATGATATTGCTACTTCCACAAATATTTTTGTCAGAGAATATAAAAATAATTGAAAAGAAATGGGATTTAACTGATACAAGATAATGGGGCAAATAGTGAATAGAGAACAAAGAGGTGAAGGAATTAATATGCTTGCTCAGTGTTTCTGGACTGGGAATTCATATACCACACATTTATAAGAATAACAATTTGTTCAGTGTCATTGGCTGTTTCTATTATTCATCCTTTGAAGAGCAGCACAAAGAACTGACCAAAAAATGTGATTTTTTTTCTTATGTACTGAATTTATAATTCAACAGCAAAGCATTTGTATTTATGTCTTACTACGATAAAGACTGACAGTTTCATAGTTATAGGACCTAAACTGTTTAGAGTCTTATATTTTTCATCTTTGGTTTTTCATTTGCAGTTCTAGAACTTCTATTCATTATCTCTTTGAAACTGACACATATTTTGAATAAGACAATCTTAGTTTTCCCCAATCAATACTTTATTGTTGTTATTGTTTGCTCTTCATGCTCAAAGTGGACCAAGATCCCGACATGATGTTTAGGCCAATGCACACTGCATCTGGCTATGGTTGATCATACCAATATGTACAATATGTTGGTGTGCACACCACTAATTCAATAAAAAGTGCTCAGACTAGGTTATTTGAATTCATTAGCTTTTTCATAGGATCAAATAGTTTTCAGCATAGTGGACACTCAATAAATACTAAATGATTTTGATGGCAACAACTTTTTCAGCAAAACTTGTGATTGTGATTGACTGGAAAGAGCTCTGAACAGGGGCTCATAAAACTGATTTTTCCTTGACTTTGTAACTAATGTTGTCTAACTCTAGGCAAGTCACTTTATTTTTCTGAGTCCATATCAGGATAAGTTGTCTTCTAAGACATTTTTACAAAGTCTAAAATTCTAATTTTTTTCTTCTATGTTTATTTATCTTATGGTTAACTATTTATGGTTTTTCCCTTCTAATCTAAAAGTACTACCCTATAATTATTCTCATTAAACTTCATTCTATCTGCTATATTTGTTGTACATACTTGATATGCTCTTGATAAACTAATAAATGGATTGGAAACAAGCAAGAAAACCAACAAAAATGAATAGGAAGTGTTAAAAAGACAAATAGATTAATAATCAATGAACAAAGGAATGAATGAAGGTAGATCATAGATACACAAATTAGCAGGTAAAGAAGTGAATGAATAAATAAAATGCTGAGTAGGTGTGAGTGTCATTTATCATTCTCTCATAAGAAATAACATAGGACGATTTCCATTTTGTTTTTCTGGAAAGAGGAAGAAGAGGGAGCTTCAGGTAGTGGAAGTGTGGGTAATATTTCTTTTTTTTCCTGCTTAACTGTCCACTATACACAATTGTTCACAATCATCTTTTATGCAACCTTATCTCCCAATTACTGTCAGAAAGGTCAAGGTATTTCTATGTCATTCCAATCACCCTTAGAAAGGACAGGGCAAATGTATCACTAGAGGAGACCATTCTCCAAGGACAGGATGTGTGGCAATAGAGAATGTCCAACTCCAGGTCTTTTCTCTGGAATGTCTTTTAGCCAGAGGAGGTTTTTGGCGTTATAAATCACTATTAATTAGAGGAATGACCAAAAAGAAAAACAAAACAAAACAACCAAAAAACTTACGAGTCTTACTCATGAGATTGTTGCACATGACAAAAGGGGAAATTTATATATTTTTTGGGCTGTGGGAAGACAAACACAGTGTGGGAACCTTGATATGAAAGGATTAACGTTTTCCACCTATAGTATTATTTTATGAAAGAAGACAAAGCTGGTCCCAGGCTTGATAAACATCTATTACACTATCTATATTTCTCAAGTCTACCTTGCTCAATTGATACCCAGAGGGTTTATTTATTTTGTAATTATTTCTAATGGAGCTTACTTCTATTGTTTCTTCCTTGATTTTTGTTATTTGTATTTTGCTATACAAAGGCAGTTAATTTTTTTGTGGGGAGAGAGTTATTTTGAACGTCTCTTTGTTGTTGAAGCTAGTCATTGTTAAGGTTTCTTCCCCTGCCTCCAAATGTATTAATTTTTTTGTTTTCAGTTTTCAACAACTACTTCTGTAAGTTGGAATTTTCTCCCCTTCCATCCACCCTCCCTCCCCAAACAGCATGCAACCTTATATGAGTTCTATATGTATTTTTTTTATTAAACACATTTTCACATTAGTCATGTTGCATAAAAGAAGTAAAACAAATGGGAGAAACCATGAAAACAAAATGAAACAAGATACAACAAATTCTGCTTTCTGATTCCATAGCTCTTTCTCTGGATGTGGATGGCATTTTGCATCATGAGTATTTTTGGAAATATTTAAAGTCCTTGCATTGCTGTGAAGGGCTAAATCCATCAAATTATTCTACACACACTGTGACTGCCCCTGTGTATGATGTTCTCCTGGTTCTGCTCACATAACTCAACAAGAGTTCATATAAGTCCTTCCAGGTTTTTCTGAAATCTTCCTGCTCCTCCTTTCTTATAGCACAACAATATTTCATTACATTCGCATACAACAACTTGTTCAGCCATTCCCCAATTTATGGGCATACTCTCACGGAATAAAAAAGACTTGCTGTAAATATTTTTGTAAATGTGCATCTTGTTCCAATTTTAATAATCTCTCTGGGATACAGTGGTAGAAGTGCTATTGCTGGGTCAAAGTTTATGCACATTTTCATGGTCTTTTGTGCATAGCTCCATGTAAGAGGGCTAGAACTCTCGGAGGCTATTATATATCTCCTAATAATTTTTGGAAATCATTTAAAGTCTTAATTTGAATGATATCAATAATTTGTGATTTTAATTCCACTGTATGTGATGTGATTTGAAATCCTAAGTACTGATATAGATTTGTTTTCTGAATTTTTTCTGGGGCCACTTGAAGGCCATGTCTTTGTAAAGCTGCAACAGTATTAGCCAAAATGATTTCTAAAACATGTTCATCAGGATGAGAGGCTAGGATATCATCCATATAATATAAAATTATAGCCCGTGTGTATTTCTCTCTAATAGGCTTTAAAATTAGCACATTGTTGGGCTATTTTTCATACCTTGGGGGAGAACTTTCCATTGAAATCTCTCCATTGGAGCATGTAAATTTATGGAAGGTATAGAAAAGGCAAATCTAAGGGAATCTTGAGATTGTAAAAGGATACTGTAAAAGCAGTCTTTAATATCTATAATCCATAACTTATTCTTTTCAGGTATCATATTAGGAGAAGGGAGATTATGTTGTAAGTCTCCCATGGAATGCATTTGCTTATTAACCCTTTGGAGATCTGTTAGCATTCTCCATTTTCCTGATTTTTTCTTTATACAAAATAGTGGTGAATTCCAGGGGCTAGTTGATGGTTCAATATGCCCCTTATTTAACTGTTCATTAACTATATCCTTTAGGGCAACCACCTTCTCTTGTGTTAGGGACCACTGTTCTACCCATATTGAGGTATCATCCCTCCAACAGATGGGTGGTACAGTAGGGGTTGCCCTTTCTTTAACAGTGACCTCTATCCAAAATCCTGAAGGGTGGTAGTGATGACTAAGCCCAATTGTTGTAATAAATCTCTTCCCCACAAGATAACTGGCAAATTAGAAACTACATAGGGATAAATAATCCCCTGTTTCCCTTCAAACCTCCATCTTAATTGTTGGGTGGAAACTAAGGTACTTTGGACACCCCCTATTCTGGTTAAGCTCCCATTGGCTTCCTCTAAAGGCCAAAAGGGGGGTCATTGTGCCCGAGGGATAACTGTCATCCTCCCCCGTGTCCAATAGCCCTGTGAAGTTTCTGCCTTCTATGCAGATGGTACACATAGGCCTGTTATTTTGAGTGGTTTGAGTGAACATGGTGGCTGCTTGTGAGGGAATTTCTTGGTCAAAAATCAAAACCTGTGCTATGATCTGTCCTTTATTCACAAACACATCTATGGTGTTGCTTTTTATCATAGGAATTTTGTCTACTGTATCAGTTATACTATGTATTAAAGGATATAATCCCATATACTGGTATGCCGGGGTGGCTAGCAAAAGGCCCAACTGTCATTCTGCAATCATCAGTGGGGAACAAATGGGTACCCTCACTGTCATGAGTGGGGATACAAGAAAATCTCCTGCACTCTTAACATTTATAATCTGGTAGGAGGCCTCGTGTCTGTCAACTGTGTATATTGGGTCCGCAAATCCTGGGTTCGAGGGAATGGTTTGTTCCGCTGTTGTTCCGGGGCCTGTGGGTGGCCCGCAAACCTGTTTAAAGGCTGGAATGAGGCTCCTCTGAATCTGCATTCTGACGCTCAGTGTGTCCACATTTTTTACATTTAGGACAAGGGGTCTTAGGTCGGATAGTGCGTGACCGCACCATTGGAGTCGTCCAACCACCTCTTTCCCCAGAATAGCAATCTCTCTGAAAATGCCCCATCTTCCCACATTTGAAACACTTCCACTGTTTATTGTACATTTCCATTTTTAATGAATTGGAGAAAACCTCAGAGCCCACCTGTTTACATCTCTGTATCATCTCCTCTATGCCTTCTTACAGTCTGCAAAACAGTTACTCCTCAGGATTTCTTTTATTACTATCCGTGTTCCTTCTACCTCCCCCACAGCTCTGGCTATGGCTTCCTACAGGAAGCCTACACTCTGGCACAGAAATCAACAAAGAACTCCATTTGTTTTTGTCTTACATTTGTGAATTGAGGAGTGGTTTGCCCTGCCACTGGAACCTTGTCCCAAACAGCCTCTACACAAGTGGCAATCCTTTTATATGTTTCTATAGGATATGCTATCTGTTGTTGATCAGTTGAAAAATTTCCCAACCCAAACAATTGTTCATAATATCCCTGGGCATTTTGTGAATTTTCAGGGTTATGGTGTAAATTCATCCTTTGGCATGCCTCAGAGAATAAAGCAAGCCATTGAATAGCCTGCCCAGGAGTCAATAATGCTTGAATCACAAGCTTCCAATCGTTGGGTGTCAAAACATAAGCAGCCAATGACTTTAGCCATAGTTTTACATAGGGAAATTTTGGGCCATATTCAGTCACCCCCTTTTTTAAATCTTTAATAAGACTGGGGGCTATAGGGTTATGTCTTCTAACTCTTCGTCTTTGACCCTGATTCTCTGGATCATCTTCCTCATCCTCCAGGAAGGGAAAACCATCCTCTCCCGGGAATAAATTATGTAAGTTTTCTCCCTTAAGGAGCATTTTTTTGATCATTTGCTGGAGGGAGGAACCTGCTCCCTCCCTTTGTTGGCTGGGGCTGTTCACAGGGCTCTTGCTATTATGGTCTTTCCACTCTCCAGGGACTTTCTTAGTTCAGGCTTTTGGTTTTGCTCTCTTGTCAGACAATTGATTAACTCAGAGAGTGAGAGTTTTTATAGCACTTAATAAGGACTACACATGATCCTCCTTATAATTAGGTCTGCAGTCTTTTTCTCTGAACGGGGGAAGTTCAGGATAAGGTGAACACTGAACAGGGGAACTCCATCTTGAAATTCTCGGTGTGGTCTGAATAGCAAGTGAAAAAGTACGAGGTTACCAACTGCTTCCTCCCTCTTCTTCTTCTAGCCCTGTCTTTATGACATTATACATAAAAAAAGGCTCCTGGATCAACCTTCCAGGGGTTAGAGAGATCATATTCTGTCAATTGCTCGACTACTATTATCCAAGCCTCCATTGTTACCAGAGGTCTCTGGCTGACCCAGGGTGATGTCACTTGTACTGTCTCTATAAACTCTCTTATCTTTGTAAGCTGCACTGTGCAGCCTTGCCTCTTACTGACCCTATATATGATCTGCACGAAAGTATCCGTGTCGGATATTTCTGTGATGGATGTTGCTTGCCCCATGATAAGAAATTTTTTCTTACCTCACTGAAGGATACTTAAGCCTTCAGGTTGCTCCTGGAGACTCACAAAAGTGAGTTACTTCTTTGTTCTCTTGTGATTGGTCTGGATCTGTCCTTGCTCTGGATGCACACCTCGGGATCTGTCCTTGCTCGACCCGATGAAGAGGAGCCTCACAAGGTATAAGGAATTTCTTCTGCCCCACGTTGAGTGCCAAAAATGTGAATTTACTCTCTGAGTTGGGGGTCTTGACCAGAAAGACCCTATACTGCTCTCGGGATGCAATGAATAGAGCGGGAGGCAAGGTGTAAGGCAACTCTGTTTATTATCAATGAAGCAGCATTATTTATAACATAATAGCCTCCTGAATTGTGCCCTTCAGCCAGTCTCTTAGAAGGTCAAATCTACTCCTCCAACCCCTGCTCCATACTCTTCTCATGTCCAGCTCATGATTACCTACTCTCCTCAAACTCCAGGAGAAAAACAAGGGCGATGGTCCTGCCTCAGATGTCATTAGTTCCAGGCACAGTGGGTGTGGTCCTACAATGGTGTCCGAGAGTTCCTAGCCCTTTTACAGCTCCAAATTGTTCTCCAGAATGGTTGTATGAGCTCACAGTTCAACCAATAATGAATCAATGTTCTAACTCTCCCATATCTTCTCCAACATATATCATTTTCCTATTTTCTCGTGTCAGTCAATCTGACAGGTATGATGGGATACCTCAGAGTTGTTTTGATTTGCATTTCTCTCTAATCAGTAGTGATTTAGGGCATTTTTCACATGAATATAGACAGCTTTAATTTCTTTCTGTGAAAATTGCCTGTTCATATCCTTTGACCATTAACTGGAGAATGATTTGCATTCTGGTAATTTCACTCACTTCTCTATATATTTTAGAAATGATGCCTTTATCAGTGACACTTGTCTAAAAATTCTTTCCCAGCTTTCTGCTTCTCTCCTAACCTTTGTTGCATTGGCTTTGCTTCTGCAAGACGTTTTCAACTTAATGCATTCAGAGTTATTCATTTTGCAATATATAATGTTTTCTATCACTTGTTTGGTCATAAATTACTCCATTCCCCATAAATCTTGTTTGGTCATAAATTACTCCATTCCCCATAAAATAAACTTTTCTTTGCTTCCCTAATTTGTTTATATTATCAGGATTTATAGATAGATCTTGTACCCATTTTAACTTTATTCTGGTATGAACTATATTCTGGATATCAGGCATTGGCTATGCCCTATTTCTGCTACATTATTTTCCACTTTTCTCAGCAGTTTTCATCAAAGAGTAACTTTTTTATCTCAAAAGCTGTGGTCTTTTGGTTTATCAATAGTTGTTAACTATTGTTGTGTCTTGTATACCTAACACATTCCACTGACCTACCCCTCTATTTCTTTTTTTTTAATTTAACTTTTTACACTCATTTTCACAAAATTTTGGGTTCCAAATTTTCTCCCCTTTTCTCCCCTCCCCCCACCCCAATACACCGAGCAATCTAATTTTCCTACCACCAATCTGCCCTCTCTTCTATCATCCCTCCCTTCTCTTGTCCCCATCTTCTCTTTTGTCCTGTAGGGCCAGATGACTTTCTATTCCCCATTAACTGTATTTCTTATTTCCTAGTAGCAAGAACAATACTCAACAGTTGTTCCTAAAACTTTGAGTTCCAAATTCTCCCCATCCCTCCCTCCCCACTCATTCCCTTTGGGAAGGCAGGCAATTCAATATAGGCCCTATCTATGTAGTTTTGCAAATGACTTCGATAATAGTCATGTTATGTAAGACTAACTGTATTTCCTTCCATCCTATCCTGCCCCCCATTTTTTCTATTCTGTCTTTTGATCCTGTCCCTCCCCAAGAGTGTTGACTTCAAATTGCTCCCTCCTCCCATTGCCCTCCCTTTCATCATCCCCCCCTTGTAAGAGAGGTTTTCATACCAAAATGAGTGTGCATTTTATTCCTTCCTTTAGTCGAATGTGATGAGGGTAAACTTCTTGTGTTTTTCTCAGCTCTCCTCTTTTTCCCTCCACTAAAAAGTCTCCTGCTTGCCTCTTGAATGAGATACAATTTACCCCATTCCATTTCACCCTCTCTCCTCCCACTACATTTCTCTCTCACCATTTACCTTAATTTCTTTTAAGATATGGTCCCATCCTATTCAATGCACTCTGTGATCTCTGTCTCTGCATGTGCGTGCATGTGTGTATGTGTGTGTGCGTGCACATGTGTACATGTGTGTGTGTGTGTGTGTGTGTGTGTGTATAATCCCACCAACTACCCAGATATTGAAAAGTTTCAAGAGTTGCAAATATTGTCTTTCCATGTAGGAATGTAAACAGTTCACTTTTGGTAAGTCCCTTATGACATCTCTTTGCTGTTTCCTTTTTCATTCTTTTTCTCATTCTTGTGTTTGAAAGTCAAATTTTCTTTTCAGCTCTGGTCTTTTCATCAAGAATACTTGAAAGTCCTCAATTTCTTTGAAAGACTATATTTTCCCCTGAAGTATTATACTCAGTTTTGCTGGGTAGGTGATTCTTGGTTTGAGTCCTGGTTCCTTTGACTTCTGAAATATCCTATTCCACGACCTTTGATTCCTTAATGTAGAAGCTGCTAGATCTTGAGTTATCCTGATTGTATTTCCACAGTACTGAAATTGTTTCTTTCTAGCTGCTTACAAGATTTTCTCCTTGAGCTGGGAGTTATGGAATTTGGCCACAATGTTCCTAGGAGTTTCTCTTTTTGGATCTCTTTCAGGTAGTGATTGATGGATTCTTTCAATACTTATTTTGCCCTCTGGTTCTAGAATGTCAGGGCAGTTTTCCTTGATAATTTCATGGAAGATGATGTTTAGGCTCTTTTTTTGATCATGACTTTCAGGTAGTCTCATAATTTTTAAATTGTCTCTCCTGGATCTATTTTCCAGGTCAGTTGTTTTTCCCATGAGATATTTCACATTCTCTTCCATTTTTTCATTCTTTTGGTTTTGATTGGTGATTTCTTGGTTTCTCGTAAAGTCATTAGACTCCATCTGTTCCATTCTAATTTTGAGAGAACTATTAAATTCAGTGAGCTTTTGGACCTCTTTTTCCATTTGGCTAATTCTGCTTTTGAAAGCATTTTTCTCCTCATTGGCTTTTTGAACCGCTTTTGCCAATTGAGTGAGCCTATTCTTCAAGGTGTTATTTTCTTCAGCATTTTTTTGGGTCTCCTTAACCAAGGTATTGACCCGTTTTTCATACTTTTCTTGCATCTCTCTCATTTCTCTTCCCAGTTTTTCCTCCACCTGTCTAACTTGCTTTTCAAAATCCTTTTTGAGCTCTTCCAAGGCCTGAGCCCACCTGACATCCCCCTGGGGTGTCTGGGGTTCTAAGGCCCCACCCTCCACATCTTTCCCCGATGGCGAGAATACATCCTCGTCATCAGATCCGAATGTCGGGATCATTTGCATTTGTTGGAAAAAACTCTCTATAGTCTTATTTTTCTTCCCTTTTCTAGGCATTTTCCCAGCCAGTTACTTGACTTCTGAGATTCCTGTCCACCCCCGCCTAGATCCACCCAGCTAGTGCTTGGGGTCTGAGGTTCAAATGGGCTTTCTGCAGCAAGCTTTAGTTCTGGTGCTGGGGTGGGGGCAGGGCCACCTCCCAGGCTTGGCTTCCTCAGGGGCTTTATGCAGAGACCTTCAGGAATGGAGCGGGTGGGGGTGGGGGTGGGCGCCTCCCAGGCTCAGTTCCCTCAGGGGCTTTATGCAGAGGCCTTCAGCAGTGGAGCAGGGTGGGGCAGGGCCGTCTCCCAGGCTCAGATCCCTCAGGTTGTTTATGCAGAGACTTTCAGTAATGAAGATCCTGCCTGCTGCTGAGGGAGTCCTGGGCCACTGCTGCTGCCTCCGCTGCTGCCCACACCTCTGCCTCTGCTGCTCCCTGCCCCCATCTCTGCCACCGCTTCTTCCCGAGGGGGCCCGAGTCACGGAGACACTCTGCTCCCCTCCTCCAGCCAGCCGTCTCTCTCACTGACCTGTAGCTTCTGTGGGCGGAGGAACTTTCCCGGCTGGACTGCTGGAGCTTCTGTCCCTGAAGCCTGCTCGGGTCAACTTCTCTGGGGCTGCGGCCAGGGCAGCGCTGGGGTGGGGTCCAGTTTCCAGGGTGCGACGGACCCTGGGGATGGGTCTCCAGGGCTCTCTGGCATGGAAATCTCTTCCACTCTGGTTCTGCACACCTTTCAGTGATCCAGAATTTATGCGGATCTCTTTTTACATTAATTCTATGGGCTGTGGGTTGGAGCTCGTAAACATGAGTCCTTCTACTCCGGTAGGACTCCTTCTTAACCAGTTTTCCCAAACAGTCTATGTAGTATTGTAATTAGCTGTTGTTTAAATATTTGATAGAATTCACTTGTAAAATCATCTGGCTGTGAATATTTTTTCTAGGGATTTCATTGGTGGATTGTTCAAGTTCCTTTTCATAGATGGGGTTATTTAACTATTTTACTCCTTCTTCTGTTAATCTGAGCAATTTATATTTCTTGTAACCATTCATCCATTTCACTAAGGTTGTCAAATATATGGGCATACAATTGGGCAAAATAATTTCTAATTATTGTTTTAATTTGTTCTCCATTGCAGGTGAGTTTACTTTTCATTTTTGATATTGGTAATTTGCTTTTCTTTGTTTTTTAAAATCAAATTGACTAAAGGTATATTCATTTTATTGTTTTTCCAAACAATAAAACCAAATGCTAGCTTTATTTATTGGTTCTATAGTTTTCTTAATTTCAATTTTCTTAATTTTTTTTTTGTTTTCAGCATTTATAATTTGGATTTTACTTGGGGATTATCAATTTGTTTTTTTTTTCTATTTTTTTCAGTTGCATGCCCAATTCATTGATCTCCTCTGTTTCTATTTTATTAATGTAAGCATTCAGAATTATGAAACTTCCCCTAAGTACTGCTTTTGCTGCCTTCCATAAGTCTTAGTAGGTTGTTGCATTATTGTCATTTCCTTAAATGAAGTTACTAACTGTTTATATCATTTGTGCTTTGATCCACTCATTTTTTAGAATTAGATTATTTAGTTTCCAACTATTTTTAGTATATCTTTCTATGGCCCTTTATTTCATATAATTTTTTTTAAATTTATTTATTTAACTTTTTACATTCATTTTCACAAATTTTTGGGTTCCAAATTTTCCCCCCTTTTATCCCCTCCCCCCACTCCAATACCCCAAGCAATCTAATTTTCCCTGTCTCCAATCTGCCCTCTCTTCTGTCACCCCTCCCTTCTCTTGTCTCCATCTTCTCTTTTCTCCTGTAGGGCCAGATGACTTTCTATTCCTCATTAACTGTATGTCTTCTTTCCTAGTTGCAACAACAATACTAAATAATTGTTCCTAAAACTTTGAGTTCCAAATTCTCCCCATCCCTCCCTCCCACCCATTCCCTTTAGTACGGCAGGCAATTCATTATAGGCCATATCTGTGTAGCTTTGCAAATGACCTTCCTGATAGTCGTGTTGTGTAAGACTAACTGAATTACCATCCCTCCTAACCTGCCCCTCATTGTTTCTCTTCTGTCTTTTGATCCTGTCCCTCCCCAAGTGTTGACTTTCAATTACTCCCTCCTCCCTTTGCCCTCCCTTCCATCATCCCCCCCCCTCCACAATATCTCCTTCTCCCCCACTTTCTTATACTGTAAGATAGGTTTACATACCAAAATGAGTGTGCAGTTCACTCCTTCGTTTAGTCAAATGTGATGAGGGTAAACTTCTTGGTTTTTTTTTTTTTTTCCCTCCGCTCTCCTCTTTTTCCCTCCACTAAAAAAATCTCCTGCTTGCCTCTTAAATGACATATAGTTACCCCCTTCCATTTCCCCCTCTTTCCTCCCACTACATTTCTCTCTCACCTTTTACCTTAATTTCTTTTAAGGTATGGTCCCACCCTATTCAGTTCAATCTGTGCTCTCTGTCTCTGTATGCATGTGTGTATGTGTGTGCATGCGTGTACATGTGTATGTGTGGTCCCACCAAGTACCCAGATACTGAAAAGTTTTAAGAGTTAGAAATATTGTCTTTCCCTGTGGGAATGTGAACAGTTCATTTCTGGTAAGTCCCTTAATACTTCTCATTGCTGTTTACTTTTTCATGCTTCTTCTCGTTCTTGTGTTTGAAAGTCAAATTTTCTTTTCAGCTCTGGTCTTTTCATTAAGAATGATTGAAAGTCCTCTGTTTCATTGAAAGACCATATTTTCCCTTGAAGTATTATACTCAGTTTAGCTGGGTAGGTGATTCTTGGTTTCAGTCCTAATTCCTTTGCCTTCTGGAATATCCTATTCCACGCCCTTCGATCCCTTAATGTAGAAGCTGCTGGATCTTGAGTTATCCTGATTGTATTTCCACAGTACTGGAATTGTTTCTTTCTAGCTGCTTGCAAGATTTTTTCCTTGAGCTGGGAGTTCTGGAATTTGGCCACAATGTTCCTAGGAGTTTCTCTTTTTGGATCTCTTTCAGGTGGTGATCGATGGATTCTTTCAATACTTATTTTGCCCTCTGGTTCTAGAATGTCAGGGCAGTTTTCCTTGATAATTTCATGCAAGATGATGTCTAGGCTCTTTTTTTGATCATGGCTTTCAGGTAGTCCCATAATTTTTAAATTGTCTCTCCTGGATCTATTTTCTAGGTCAGTTGTTTTTCCCATGAGATATTTCACATTCTCTTCCATTTTTTTGTTCTTTTGGTTTTGTTTGGTGATTTCTTGGTTTCTCGTAAAGTCATTAGACTCCATCTGTTCCATTCTAATTTTGAGAGAACTATTAAATTCAGTGAGCTTTTGGGCCTCTTTTTCCATTTTGCTCATTCTGCTTTTGAATGCATTTTTCTCCTCATTGGCTTTTTGAACCTCTTTTGCCAATTGAGTGAGCCTATTTTTCAAGGTGTTAATTTCCTCAGCATTTTTTGGGTCTCCTTTACCAAGGTATTGACCTGTTTTTCATACGTTTCTTGCATCTTTGTCATTTCTCTTCCCAGTCTTTCCTCCACCTGACTAACTTGCTTTTCAAAATCCTTTTTAAACTATTCCAAGGCCTGATTCCACCCGACACCCCCCTGGGGTGTCTGGGATACTGAGGCCCCGCCCTCCATGTCTTTCCCTAATGGCAAGAATATGTTCTTGTCCTCGCCTTCAGATCCGAAGGTCGGGATCATTTGCACTTGTTGGAAAAAACTCTCTATAGTCTTGTTTTTCTTCCCTTTCCTAGGCATTTTCCCAGCCAGTTACTTGGCTTCTGAGATTCCTTTCCTCCTCCACCTGGATCCGCCCAGCTAGTGCTTGGCCTCTGAGATTCAAATGCGCTTTCCCGTGGCAAGCTTTAGTTCTGGTGCAGGGGTGGGGGCAGGGCCGCCTCCTAAGCTCGGTCCCTCAGGGGCTGTCTGCAGAGACTTTCAGGAAGGGAGCAGGTGGGGGCGGGGTGGGAGCCCCGCCTCCTATGCTCAGCTCCCTCAGGGGTTTTATACAGAGGCCTTCAGTAGTACAGTGGGGTGAGGGCAGGGCCGTCTCCCTGGCTCAGCTCCCTCAGGTTGGAAAGACCTTCAGTATTGAAGATCCTGCCTGCTGCTGGGGGATTCCTGAGTCCTGGGCCGCTGCCGCCTCAGCCGCCGCCCACGCCTCTGCCTCCGCGGCTTCCTGCCCCCATCTCTGGGGCCCCGAGTCACGGAGACGCTCCGCTCTCCCCCCTCCCCCCGCTAGCCCAGCCTTCTTTCTCACTGACCTGTAGCTTCTGTGGGTGGAGGGACTTTCCCGGCTGCCAGAGCTTCCCTCTCTGAAGCCTGCTGGGGTCAGCTTCTCTGGGGCCGCGGCCAGGGGTGGGGGTGGTGTCCACTTTCCAGGGTGCGATGGACCCCGGGGACGGCTCTCCAGGGCTCAGTGGAATGGAAATCTCTTCCCCTATGTTTATGCACCCCCTGCCGTGATTCAGAATTTATGGGGATCTCTTTTTACCTCAATTCCATGGGTTGTGGGTTCGGAGCTCATAAATGTGCGTCGTTCTACTCCACCATCTTATATAATTTTTTTTTTAACAGAGTAGCCTTTATTCAATAAACACAGATCCTAAACACATTGTCATATTGCAAAGCAAAAAAAGCTACAGAAAAGGGGAAGGAAAAAGGGAGGAGAGGGAGACAAGAGTTGCGGGAGGAGGAGGGAAGGGAGGAAGCAACAGCTATGGCTCTAGATAAGGAATTCAACAAATCACAGACTCTGAGACAGGCAAACACTCAGCTCAACTGGCCTGGACCTAAGCAAGGATCTCCCACCCCCTCCTCCACCTCCTTCCCCCACAAAAGTACCAAGGAAGGTCACAAGCTCACAATTATTTGGTTTTCACCAATATTAACAGAAAGAGAAAAAATAAAGCCCAGAAACACTTTTGAAGGGATGCCCCAGAAATCTGCCATCAGTAGGGAAAAAAAATCTCTGTTTCTCAGCTTTCAATTTGTTAGTTACACATGGCATGGCAGAAGTGTTGGTGGTGGCAGCTGAAGCCCCAATCCCCTTAGAAGCCAACACATTTAGAACCAGGAGAGAGATGAGTTTCCTGCCAAGCAGACTAGAGCCATAAGGGACGGTCGGAAGAGGGTTGGGGAGGCTGGATGGTGAGTCGGAGGTCCCCGCTGTGGAGACTGAGGGGGTAGTGGTGGAGGAAAAAGAAGAAGAAGAAGGGGTGGAGGGTTGAGAGAGGTTGGTGCTGAGGTGATCAGGGATCATGACAGAGGCTGCGTGGGAGGAGGGTTTAGCGTTTTCTAAACTGACATTTATTAGATATTGGGTCAGGCTAATACTGGCAGCAGATCCAGTGATGGTAACCTGCCTATCAGTAGATCCTTCCACTGGATTGGCAATTTTGATCTAAGCCCCAGACAGCTGACGAATTTCATCGATTTTGGTGCCTTGATGCCCAATTATGCAACCAATTAAGTCATTTGGAATGTTGAGTTCATGAGAAGTAGTCTGAGCAGATGCATCCAAGCCTGCACTGAATCTGGTGTTTCCATGTGTCATGAGAAAGTGAGACTGTTGCATTGACAACTGGTGCATCTTGGTCAAATTTGGCTGTGGAATGGCATACTGTCCTTGAATGGTATAGGCCTCTAGAGGTGGTCCCTCCAGGCCAGGGTTGAGGCGCACATGGGCCAGGTGATGTGGGGAAAGCTTGCACTGTTGCTGCCTGTGCTGTACCTGCCCTGACCACCTGCAAAGATGACTGGAGAGCTGGACGACTTGGGACAATACGGGATGGTCATGCCCTTCGGGGAATACTCCAACATGACCGCAGATCTCTTTGACACACTCAATGATAAATTGCAGGATGCTAGCAATAGTGATGGCCTGCTCAGTTGAGTTAGGTAGCATATCCTCTGCCACCTGGACCTGAGCCCCTGTACTCTCTCTTGTTTCCTTGATGTTGCATCCTCCTTTTCCAATGAGAGAGCTACACTGGCTAGCAGGGACCACAAGCCTCAAGGTGACTAGGGGTCTACTGGCAGCTGTACTACTGGTCATAGAGCTGTTGATGGCCTCTTCCAGTTTGTCAATAATCTTTGCAAAGGCTTTAAAGATGGCATTGGTGGATCCAGTCAGAGTAATCATTCTCTCAGGACATTTCCCTTCTGAGATGTTGATACAAGTGCCACTCCACGCATCTTTTTGACTGATGCTCCTTTCTTTCCAATAATGATTCCAACTTCCTTTCCATGAATAAGTAGCCGGATGGTGAGAGTGACTAATCATGCCGGTGTCCATGTTGAGCAGTGTTCTGGGGATTTGGACTTTGTAAAGTAGTCAAGTCTTTGGTCACTGGTGGGAGTGGAAGCCAAAAACTTCTAGCTTGAGGCAAATGAAGGGAAAAGGGGGAGCGGGCAGCAAGTGGAAGGGCGGGAGACCAGGGGCAGAACAATAGGGGCAGGCGGGAAAGCGAGGGAGTACCCACGGGTGGGCGGAAGAGGAAGGGGTGGCAGAGGAGGAAGCAGGGAGAGTGATCCCGACCCCTCGGAGGGTGGAGGGAGGCGGAGGGCGGGAGCAGGTGGGTGGGAGAGGGTGCGGGCTATGGCTACTCTGCTGCTGCCTCTGCTGGTCTGGGCTACATATAATTTTTATTGAATCATGATCTGAAAAGCATGCATTGAATATCTCTGCTTTTCTGCACTTGATTATGCAGTTTTTAGCCCCAGTATATAGTCAATTTTTGTGCATGTGACATGTACCACTAAGAAAAAGATATTTCTTTCTATCCCCGTTCAATTTTATCCAGAGATCTGTCATATTCTGTCATTTCCAGAATTCTATTTACATCCTTAACTTCTTTCTTGTTTCTTTTGAGGTTAGATTTATCAAGTTCAGAGAGGGGGAGGCTGAGGTCCCCCACTAGTATAGTTTTGCTGTCTGTTTCTTCTTGTAACTCCTTTAATTTCTCCTCTAAGAATGTGGATGCTATACCACTTGGTGAATATCTGTTCAGTAATGATATTACTTCATTGTTTTGATTAGATCTATTTTTGCTTTTGTTTTGTCTGAGATGAGGATTGCTATCCCTTCTTTAGTTACTTCAACTGAAGCATGATATATTCTACTCCAGCCTTTTGCCTTTACTCTTTATGTATCCCCCTGTTTCAAATGTGTTTCTTGTAAACTACATATTGTAGGCTTATTGTTTTTAATCCATTCTGCTATCCTCCTCCAATTCATTGGAGAGTTCATCACATTCACAGTTAAGATTACTATCTGTGTTTTCTCTCTTTCTTACCCCCCTTCTCCTATCCAAGCTTTTATTTCTCCCTTCTACCTTCCACTTCACTCCTCAGAAGTTTTACTTTTGACCAATGCCTTTCTCAGTCTTCTCTTCCTCCTATCAATCCCTTCCTTTTTCTTTCCCCTTTTCAGCCCTGTTTCCTTCACGGCAAGTTAGATTTCTATTCTTAATTTAGAATGCTATTCCCTGTTTGAACAAAATGCCATGAGAGTAAAACTCCAACAATGCTCATCTCCTTCCTTTCTTGCCCTCTTTTGTGCTTGTTCACATGCTGTAATTTACACTATTCTACTTCCTTTTCTCTTCTCTCTTTGCATGCCTTAATTGTGTTTTTTTATTATCTCAACAGTTAATTTATACCCACACCCTCTACCTATATAGAGCCCTTTTAAATATCATAATAGATATACGGTTCTCATGATTAACAAGTATCATCCTCCCATTTGAGATCAAATGGACCAAATTAATAAGTCACAGGCAAAATTAATTGAAAATTTCGAGAGCGTCATTTATTAGCCGGGCTGGAGGCTGCCTCATATAGAGACCCAGAGGACACAGCCCCAAACTGAGGTGGGTGAGTGCATTTTAAGCATTTAGGCACTACTCGGCACAGCCTTGCAGTTTCCACAACAAACAGGGTTCTGACAGAATAAGAGGGAGGGCAAGAACCCCCAAAACAGAAGGGGTGTCATGGAGTTACTAAGCACAAGACCCCTAACAGAAAACAGGTGCCAGGAGAGGTAGCCAATCAAAGACTGGTTGTCATTCAACATATAGTAGTTGTCAGGAAGGGGGGTGGTGCTCAGCAGAAGGTGGTTATCTGCTAATGGGGGTCTAACATTAGGTGGGGCACAGATGGTTACCATGCAAATGGACTAAACAAGAGATAACTGTTAACAATTCATCAGATATTAAACCAAAGGGGAATAACATTTTGACAGGGGCTTAGCAATAGAAGGAAACTGTTACTAGGCAAGCTATTCTGCCCAGTAACCTAACAGAGATCTCTTGGTCTAGGGGCCCAGGGAGAAATAATGTCAATTCTAGCGATAGAAACAGCTGACTCATATTGAATAGCAAGATGTTTTTCCCTTCTGTTTACCTTTTTGATCTTCTCTTGAGTCTTTACTTGAGCATTAAGTTTTGTACTGATCTCTTGACTTTTCATTGGGATGTTCTACAAATCCCTTATTTCATTGAATGATCATCTCCTTTTCTGAAATATGCTAGATTTTGCTTGGTAAGTCATCCTTGGTTTTTAGTCCAAGCCCCTTTTCCTTACAGAATATCATATTGTAAGCCCTCTGATCTTTTAATGTAGAAACTGCAAGGTATTGTGTGATCCTGTCTCTAGTTCAATGAATTGTTTCTTTTTGGCTGCTTATAATATTTTCTCTTTAACCTGACAATTCTGGAATGTGTTAGCAACATTCCTTGGAATTTTCAATTTGGGATGTGTTGAGTTGATTCTTTCTATGACTATTTTGGTCTCTGGTTCTAGGACCTCAGGGTAGTTTTCCTTGATGATTTCTTGGAAGATACTGTTCTTTTTTTCTTTTTTTTTGGAAGAAAAAACTTTTTTTTCATCATGGCTTTTAGGGACACCAATAATTCTTAGATCTTCTCTACTGAATCTGTTTTTCCAGTCAGTTGTTTTTCCAATGAGATATTTTACACACTACCAATCATCATGTCAACCACTGTCTCCTTCTTGCTCACAGCTGTACCTTTAATTTTCTTCTCTTGTCTTAGTGAATTCTCCTACAACATCAATATGCTTCAGTTCCATGATACCTCAAAACTCCTTGGGACCTTCTAACACTGGAACATACATCCTGCCCCATGGCTTTTCACCTTTCTTCCTTGGTGAATCCCTCCTGTTGCCACCTTTTTGGGTAGAGCCCAGGATGGCCAGCTCATTTATATTTCTGACTTTCCTGTCTTCTTTCAAATGGAAAGTGAAGTACTCGCTTCTTTCCCAATCTCCCTAACTGCTGATGTCTCCCTCTGTTGATAATTTCCATTTTATCCTTGAAATAACCTTTATATAAAAATAGTTTCCATAGTTTATTACCCATTAGACTGTGAGCCCTTTGAAACTAGGAATTATTTTATATTTCTCCTCTTAGTATAGCTTCTGGCACAGAGTAAGTGGTAAAAAAAATGCTTATTAAATGAATGACTGACTAACCTAGTTCCTTTATTTTAAGGTTTAGAGTTTGAAGAGGGCTGTAGAATTTGTCTATTTGGTTATCAGGTTGATCATGCTCCTTATTTTTCATTTTGCGTATGACAAAACTGAGCCTCAGAAAGTTTAAGTATCCTGCCTAAGATTAGACAAACAGTAAGTGGCCGAATTGGAGAGCAAATCTGTTTCCTTTGAGTAGAATTATTTCTGCTACACAAGTGCTATGTTAAAGCAAAAATTCAAATCTATGTCTGTGAAACAAAGCATTTTACACACACACACATTGTATGTATGTATATATGCATACATATGCATATATCATACATACACACGTATATACACATACCTTACGCTGATGGTACTGTGACTCTATCAACTGCTGTTTAAAAATACCTACTACTTACCTACTACCTGGTAATCCTTCCCATCTACTGTCCTCAGCATTATTGTAATGAAAAATTGAGTTAGGCTCCCTTCCCCACCCCATCCTTCCTATCCTTCCCCCTACCTGTTTCCTGTCTCCTCAGGTTGCATGCTTCCTTTTGATAAAATTTCCTCCTCTTGTTTGCCCCTTTGAGATTGAGCTTGATTTTTTTTCAATAAGAGTTCACTTGCATAATAATACAATTTTGTGAAACTGAATGTCCTTAGTCAAGAATCTGATGTCCCTCATGGATGAACCAGTAACCCAGGAATAGCTCACAGCAGATATGTGATACCTTTTGAGATGATAATATGTAACTTTTTAGAAAGATTTTATTCTATCTACCATAAGTACATAAATGTACCTCTGGTAAACTTTAATTGTGCCTTTGCATTCGTTTATTTCAGAAGAAAAAGCCTTATCAGTTCCTTATGAGTCACCTTGATCTGTTTAGTTTCCTTCGGACTTTTGATTCAAGCAACTAAAAACCAATTAACTGCCATGATATTTGTCATTAGGACTATCATGATATTTCTTAGAAAATTAAATGGAATTGGCTATTTTATTCTCCTTGAAATTCCTAACTAAGATCATAGCTTATGTAAGCCCAGTGAAAAAACAATCCTCCACTAACTCAATTGCTGTTTATATCTTTCTTTTTTTGATTATTTTTTAATAAACTATTGTCAATTAAATTGGGAATTTGACAGTATAATGGAATTTGAGATTGTTTTATTAGCTTTTAGAATGAAACTTAGATTTGTGGCTAATCACATTCTACTAAATATAGGGCACAATTTGCATTCTGGCAGATTGCTATATCTTCCCTTTTTAACCTTTAAGAAGGTAGGGACCTCCCTAGGAATAATTGCCTCAGACATTGGCAGTAATTCTTCCCCTTAAATAATCATACTTATGTTGGTAAAAGAAACATGTCGAGTAGGTAGGAGTGAATCACAGGGAATAAGTGGTTAGTAACAAAATGACAAAATAACCAAAACGAGTGACAGGGAGCATTGGATAGTCACAAAAATTCTGTTTTACATGATTTTGGTTTGCTGAACCATAGACCTTAATGTAGGTGATCTACAGAGTGTTTCCCAATTGTATATTGATGATTCATGTATAGATATTTGTGTGTTTACTTAAATTTTATCAACATCTGTCC
This sequence comes from Bettongia penicillata ogilbyi, assembly GCA_023548195.1. Lineage (NCBI taxonomy): Eukaryota > Metazoa > Chordata > Mammalia > Diprotodontia > Potoroidae > Bettongia > Bettongia penicillata. The sequence goes on along the minus strand of JAJHZJ010000066.1, from coordinate 263,755 downwards.
ATTATAAGAAGGAGGAGTCTTTCCAATGTTCTGGAATTATATATCATCACTTAGATATCATTGATCTTATATTCTCCCACTTGTCTGGATAAGAATAGAATGATAGATTAAACCAACATTGGAGTCTACATATAAATGTCACAGAGAAGAATAGAAAAAATATTACTTTTTGGTTCATAGGTATTATTTCTGCCTACCAAAGAGATGAGATAATCTTTTCCTCTTCCTATTTTTAAAAATTTATTCAAAAATGTTACATGCAAAAACAACAGCAGGAGTCTTGTAGTTAAGAAGAAGATGGGAAAGACTAGCTAGCCAGTATCCTCTCCATCCAATAAACAAACTAGAAAAACATTCAAAAAGAATATGGAGGAAATAATGATAAAACCATAAACAGATTTCAACAAGCCCAACCATAGAAGCCAATATACACAAGAGGAGGACCAGAAGTATTCGAGCTGACTTGAAGGAAGAAATTGCAAAGCTTCTTTGGGCCAGTAATATCTTGACCCTTGCCTGTCAGAGTCATAGTGGGAGACTGGATCAGTCTCTGTGCTTAGCAGTGTTGCAAAAAGTCAGAGGTCTTCCAAAGTATTTGATGTCAGTGCTCTTTTTGCAGACAAAATAGGACACAGAACCAACTCTCAGTAGATAGTACTGGCTAGGCAAGGGGTTGTTCTCCATAAAATTAAAAACCAGTCTAAATTTTAACATCAAGTCAGCATATGTCAAGTCTCCAGTAGAGGATACAGTCAACTATTAGTTGGTGATTGTGCAAAGAGAAAAGATGGGGCTTCAGCCAGAACCTTAGAATTTTCTTTATAAGATTTCCTCCCTTTTATCATGTATATGTTTTATCTGTCCATAGCTGTTTGCATGTTATCCCTCCCAATAGAAAGTGGGCCCCTTGAAAGCACAATATTTTCCCACTTTTATAACCTTTCTCTTTATCTCCAGTGCTTAGCGTAGTGCCTGATACATGGCACAAACTTTATAAATACTTGCTGACTTGACTTGAATCCAATTGAGGCTACATAACACACAGGGAGAAGGTAGGCATTGTAGCAAAGAAGAGAGTCTAGTCTCAACCTCCCCATCCAGATATTTACAGTAGCATCCAGACTGCAGAGGAAACAAGACCATGCAAACTGTGAACAGCTCATCCAAGAGTGCAAGAGAGGGAATGGACTAGTCTTTGCATAAAACCTTAACTTAGGAACTGAGGATAAAGATATGACTAAATGCATGAAAATTCCAAATAAAATGGAAAAATGGGAAAACATCATTATAGAGAGGAAGAACAGTTCTCCCCAAACAAGAAGAAATGATTACAAAATATAAATTCTACAGTTTTGATACATTGGAAAAGTTTTGCAAAAACAAAATCAATATGATTAGAAGTAAAATGGAAATAGATAACTTAAAATATATTTGCAGAAAATTTCACTGATAAAGGTTTTATATCCATGAATATAGAAATTGATGCAAATATATAATAACAAAAACTGTTTCCCAAAATTAAATACTCAAGGAATATCAGCCATTTTTATACAAATTAAGAAATTCAAACTATCAAAACTCACATAAAAAAAATTACTGATCTGAGAAATGACAAGAAAGGCCAGAAATGACCAGAGAAAACTCTGAGATTTACTCATGAGACTATGACACATGAAAAAAGGACATTTACATTTTTTTTGGACTATGGGAAGACAGACATACTAGAGGGACACCTGGTGTGATAGCATTAGCATTTTCCACCTATAACATCATTTTACTATAGAAGACAAAGCTGCTCTCAGGGCCTCATTGATCCTACTTCCATGAATTACTGGTTGTGAGAAATAAAAAGTCTCAGCTGGGTTTAATCTGGACCTCTCAGACTTGGACAGTGCCTAAGACCACAGGGTTTGCCAAACCATTATGACACACTGACTATATACAAACCTGATGACATACTGACCAGATGCCTTTCCAGATGGAGACAAGGAGGGATGGGTCTAGAGAAGTTAAATGTCTCTGTATCCTTGTTATATATCCTTGCTGTGTTAGGGCAAAGTAAAACTCTTTTGTTAAAATGTTTAGTGACTTTCAAGTATCTCATTTCATCCCAATATGGAATGTGTATAAAGAGGGCACTGGCATTACAGCCATGATTATAACACCTAGGAAGACTCATATAAACTGATATCATGTAAAATTAACAGTTGCAGGAAAAAATATATACACACAATTACAATAGAGTAAAAGTTTTTGAAAGAATTTAAAAATCCTCCATCAATGTATTGACTCACCATGACTCCATATGATGTCATGAAGAATTATCTTCCCACCTCTTGGCAGAAAGATAATGGTCTGGAGTTGTAGAATTGAAATATCTGTTTCCTAACATGACCAATTTGCTGATTTGTTTTTTCTTATTAAACATATTAAGTATAGGAGAGGGGTTATATCTCTCAAGTGGAAGAATTGGTAGACAGTGGTAGAAATCCAAAATGGGAAGAAGAGTGTCAATGACACATTTAAAGGAGGCAATGACATGTAAGGTGCTTTTATTTATGATAATATTAAATTTATCATACAGAAATTCCTATCAAGACCACTTTCTGAATAGGAGGTAGGTTGATCAAGTCCCTAAAACAATATCTAAAGTTTGTACCAGATCAAATAATGACCAAGAAATATAATGTGAACCTAGTGATTTTTACCCAAGAACTGTACAAAATATCACCAGATGCAAAAATAAACAAAAGAGTAACATGAGAAAGGATATATATATATATATATATATATATATATATATATATATATATATAAAGCAGTGTGTAAGTGGCATAGGCCTCAGAAATGGAGTTCACAACACGAACCCAAGAGTCACAGGACTGTACCAAGTATAATCAACTACCCCATCCAAAAGTCATTTATCCCTTGCACAAAGTCTCAATTCAAGAAATAAAACCAATAAGAGTAAATAAGAGAAGAAAAACATGTAGCCCCAAAGATATATACAATCTAATCTCATAGTGAATGCAAATAGAGACTCAAAGAAAAAAAAAAACACGTTTGTTCCCAAAAGTATGACATGAATATCCAGAAAAGAAATGAAGCAAGAGACAAAGAAAAATGGTTATTGAGGGAAAAATGTAAAAAGCAGCTTAGAAGAGAAAATGATAAAACTTACCCAAGACATGGGATCTCTGAATAGAAGAATAGACCATAGAGAAATCAGTGATGCCATGAGATATTAAGAAGTACAAAAACAAAATTAAAGGAGCGAAAAAATGAACTAATAATCTTTTCTCCAAACCCACGTACTTCTTCTGAAATTTCCTTAACCATCCAGGAAACTATGATTCTTCCAGTCACCCAGACTTGAAACCTCAGTGTTTTCTTTAAGCACTCCTTTTTTTTCAACTCCCATATCCAAACTGTTGCCAAGTCCTATAGATTTTGCCTTTGTGACATCTCTTGTATGCCTCCTCCTCCTCTCCTTTGATGTCACCATCATCCTGGGACAGATCTTTATCACCTCATATTGATGGACTATTGCAATAATCTGATGATACAACTCCCTGACCCAAGTCTTTCCCCACTCCATTCTGTCTTCCCTCTGCTCAGCTATCAAATTTATCCATAAAGTTCAGGTATGAATTTTCAAGGACCTTATTTAGTAATCTACAGATATTTCCTATCATCTCTGGAATAGAATATAAAATCGTCTAGTTGGCATTCATAAGTCTCTGATAATGTGACTTCCTTTGATATTTCTCGTCTTCTGATACCTTACCCACCTCCAGTTACTCTGAGATCCTGTGACATTGGCTTTTTTTTCTTTTTCTCACATATGGAATTTCTATCAAATCTAAGCATTTTGTTTCTTTTTTTAAACTAAAAATTCAGTTTATTTGTCTTGACGACATAGGACACAAGAAGCCAAATGTTTCACATGAGAGATGTCACTTCCATTCCACTGGAATGTTCGTTCCTTTGGCTAAGGAGAAAACTTGCAGAAGGTCAAGCAATGCATACATGACTGAAAAAGTACAAGAAAGTAAATAACATCACCCTCTTAGTTGCAAGTTACCACAAGTTGATTTTCTACAATTACAAGTAGGAAGAGTAGAAAGCATTCTTTCTGGCTATTACAACTGCTTGGTCATTCCTTTCCACATGGCTTTTAATCATCTCTACACAGATACAGGAGTGCCTTCTGGCAATCTCCTTTTGTGGCTTGCTGGATGAAGTAATACAGAGATTTCCCATACTTCCTCTTGAATTCAGATCTAATTTTCAGCATGTCTACTTCACTGCGGGAGATCATAATCCGAATTTGGACCTTGTCTTGGGTCCCCCTGCCCTTCATGGAATCATAAAGTCAGTCAACAAAATACAGGGGCTTGTTGTGAATGCACTGGACCAGGTTGAGGAGGTGTTTTCAAGCTCTCCTTTGACCTCTTTCTTGATGCTCTCCAACATGTCATAAGGGTTGTAACTCTTGTACCTTTCAAATACTTTCTGAAGGTGGCACACATTCCTCTCAGTTATAATACTGATCCATTTAGGGACATCAGTCCCCTTCCTCTTTACTCCTGCATCATAGAGTTCCAGAGCATCTTGGTCAATTTGCTCATAATCAATCACAGAGTCATCCTCTGCCCATCTGCCCTTTGCCAGGGCAACCATCAATTTTCGGAAGTCACCAGATGTGTCTGAAATAATGTCCTCCAACTCTGTCTTGTACATTTCTCTTTAGACTTTGTTGATTTCATAGAGCTCTGAGTTTGTCCATGAGCAGATGGTCTCAATGAGGGAATCTTCATCAGTACCCAGGCCCTTCATGGAGGCTTTACGCTCTGAAGCATCATACTGAGCAGGTGCCTTCAAAAAGCCCCAAATCAGTGTCTCCAGGTGGCCAGATAAGGCAGATTTCAGTGCTGATGAAAGGACCTTCTTGGTCCTTCTCTGATAAGCGAAGGCAGCGTCCTGCCTCTGTTCATTGTTGTGTTTTGTCAAAATGTTGACGATGGTGACTTCCTCAATCCCTTTGGTCTTGATGGCTATCTCAATGTTTAGAACATTCCTTTTGGCATCAAAGTTGTTGTAAGCCTTGACGGAGCCATATGCCCTTGGAGGTGTAGAATGATCACCCTCCAAACTGAGCTTGCACAAAATTTCATGAATTGTAGACATCTTGAAAGAAGCTGTGCCAAGCGCAGACAGAGCAGAGAGCTAGTCGGGCATCAGGCCAAATCTAAACATTTTCAATGACTGTCTAACATGCCTGGTTTAGTTTCCTTCCTCATTGCAAACTTCTGGCTTTCAAGTATTTCTCAGGTAAAATTCCACGATATAAAAGATATATTTCCCTGATCCCCCTTAATTATAGTGTCTTCGTTCAATTGAAAATCTCCAATTTATCTTGTCTTTACATAGTTGTTTGTCTGACTCTCTTCATGCCCGATTAGATTATAATGTCATTGAAAACGGGGACTTTCATTTGCCTTTATTTTTATTTCAAACACAACACAGTGCATGACATATATTAGTCACTTAATAAATACTTGTTGAGTAACTGTCATTTAGCTTTTGCAAGCCTCATTTTACTTATCTGTAAAATGGTAATAAAATAAAATAGCACCAAACTTTAACATGCAATAAAAATGGAAAATTTAAGTGAATTGAATTTGTCCACTAAAAGCTAAAAACCAACATATATTGTGGGAAATAACAGAGACTTTTAAGATAATCAAATCCAAAGGCATGTCTTTTTCCCCTATTAATAGTGTTTCAATTGTTGCGATTACATGTAAAGATAGTTTTACCATTCATTTTTGTAAAATTCTCAGTTCCCATTTTCCATTTCTCCCTCCCTTCTTTTCCTCCCTCCCCCCCAAGACAACAAGCAATATGATACAGGTGATGCATGCACAATCATGTCAAACATATTTATAGATTAGTCATGTTGTGAAGGAAGAATCAGAACAAAAAGGAAAAACCATGAGGAAGAAAACAACTCAAAAAAATGGAAATCATATACTTTGATCTGCATTCAGACTCTATAGTTCTTTTTCTGGATGTAGTTAGCATTTTCTATCATAAGTCTTTTGGAATTGTCAAAAGTATGTTTTTAAAGATAATTTTTATCACTAGGGACAAGAGAAAGTACCTGTTGTTATTTATTATTTAATAGAACCCATATTTTCATAAGTGGAGTCCATGGTTCTAACAATCAGCACAATAAAGCTAAAAAATCAGTCAAAAGTCAACAACTCAAATCCCACATAATGAAAAAGACTTTTTCACATGGCTGGTGCCTTCCATCTGCAATTACCTTCTAACTATTCTGCATATATTCTATATCTATATCCATGTCGATATCACCTATATCTACATCTATCACTCATCACCTGTTATCTATCATTGTACCTATATCTATCTATGTACCTACTTACCTACTTTATATTTACATGCTGTTCTTTGGTATGTAACTCCCTAAGGAAAGGACAGCAGTATTTCTTTCTTGGTACCTTAGTAGCACTAAGCACAGTTTCTGGTGTAGAGTAAATGCTTGGTAAATGTTCAAATTCTCAGTTTGAAAAATACAAAAATATAGTAAATTTGAGGGGAAAAGATGAGAAATATGTAATTGTTTTGGAGAAGACAAGTAAATGACTTTACTCTCACAGAAAACTTGCACACTCTGACCTGAACCCTGAGTAACATACCATTGGTAGATAAGTACTATATGCTGAAACACTTTGTCAGGAAAGGTTAGATCGTGATCAAATATATCTGGAAAAGTTGTTAATCTATCCAAAATACAGGAAAAAAAAAGGTTGAAGAAATAAAGATCACAATATTACTTGTTTTTTAAGTGGCATCTTTGTTCTATTGTCAGCCAGGCTGTGATCTTCAAATCATAACTGATAATATGTGACAGGATAAAGAATAGTTCACTGAAGACAAAATGCAAAGAACAGCAAAATAACAAACACATCCCATCATAGATATAACTATTCAGTTGCTTTCCATTGCAAATTTCTTGTAAACTATTAAATCTTCCAAATTTGCCTATGATGCCTGTTGAAACTAAAAGAAAAAAAAAGTTTATATGTTGTGATTGATTGGCTGTATTAAGTCTATGTGTCTTGCTGTATTTTAGTCAATGATTATGTGCAGAGTTGCTTAGAGTACCCATTTTAATTACACAAATAGAATGTAGAGATATAGTGATAATTTTCGTATAGTCGATGCCTAAAGAATTAAATAATTTTGGTTCAGATTTTTAACAACTTAATTTCTATAACGACTTAACATTTTATTGGATGTATGGGTCCATGCCTTTCATGGAATGAGCTTACGTAATCACTCAAAATCTTGAGAAAAGAAATGCCTATTGAGGGGGGAATATGCCTTAACTAGAGCCTATGCCAAGAACTTCTATAAGATCTCACCATCATCTTGGGTCAGAATGGGATATTTTCCATTCTTCCTATTGTTGTGAATAGTAATATTAATCACAAGAGGAATAATTTCTGGTTTTAAAGGGACGACTCTTTTGTAGCATTGCATTTGCAAATCCACCTTCAAGGCCTGACTTGAGATCCATCTTCTTCATGAAGACAATCAGAACTTCTCTATTACTGTTAACTGATTTCTCTTTTATAAGTCTGAAAGTAGACTTAGAGTGTACTGTTCAATTTAACAAATATATCCCAACAAATTTATGCCATTTTCTACTTATTTCATGTTTCTTAGTCATATAGTTTTAAACAGGATATATATTCTTTTTCTCATATGCTTATGCCTGCTATGAGAACTAATGGTTCTCAAAGTTATTAAACCATAACAAATCAAAATACAGAATCATATATTTCTCCCATTAGAATATTTTGACATCATTTCATTCAATCCATTATTTTTATAATCAAAGGAACATCATGTCCCAGAGGTGGAATGATTTATCCAGAGGCACAGAATTAATTCCTGATTGATCAAAATTAATATCCTTTCTATTATGCAGTCTAAAGAATGAATATATGGAAAGCTACTGATCAAAAGGGAAAAAAATCCCCTAATGGAAAAACATTGGAAAAGAAAGGAAAAATGATAAAGCTATAAACCATTCTAGGAATTTAAATCATAATAAAATAACACTTTGAAATAAAACATTTAGGAAGGATCATTTCACTTTTCTAAGAAATGAAATTCTTCTAAAGAGTGTACAGAATACAGAAGAGATAAAATTCTTGGCAAGTGGGCTTTCAATGTATTAGTGATTATATATCAAAAGGAAAACGTGTCCAAGATATTTGACTGAAGTTTTGGACCACCATTATTTGTTGCAAATAGAGAATTCTAAGGGGCAAATTAAACATCTACCTGATTTAGTTGAGATAATTTAAGGAATTTTAGTTTTCAAGAAAACCATATATTGAAACAGGATTTAAAGAATCAACAATCACTTAGAAAGGAAGAAACAAGTTTTAAGTGAAATATTGTTATTTATTCATTTGTAGCATTTACTTTTGTCATCTCAGGCAGAAAGATAACTACTTTCCAGTTGTATTAACATCACAGTAGGAGGCAGGAGGAAAATAACTGTAATAATTTTACCAGAATCCAAAACTTCCCCAGAAGCTGTTCTTATAGCAAATTAAATCATTTTCTTACAAGAAGCTGGGTGGTTTTGAGGGCATTTTTCTTGGGAAAGTGAGCCTCTCTCTTCATTGATCAGAAGTATTTAGTTTGTGTTATTTGAGTTTTTTATCTCATCCAGTTAACAGCTCTTCATCTCTCTCATTCTAATGCCTAGGATCAACTCCTTTATATCTGATCTTTTGCACAAATGTATTCAGGTTCTACATCACAAATCAAAATTGGTTTTTCAAAGAGCACTGATAAAATCTGAAAAGTCTTCATAGGTAAGACTAGTCCATCATATTATAATCTAGTATGTTGACTATCTCTGAATAAATTATTTTAATCTAAATACCTTTGTTCCTTGGCCTAATCAACCTGGCTATATCACAAAGAATAAGTTGAAAGGATACATCTACATTTGCATAACAAAACAGGTTTACTATTAATACTATTTCCTTGCATAAAAGAGTCTAATCATTCAAATAAAGGAGTCAGATTAAATTGAATACTGAATGATAAGTGAGGTTCTTTAGTCTTGAAACGTCTCGTCCTGGCCACCTTGTTAATGCCTGCAGATGTAAGGAATGATTGTTCACTAAATAAAAAGAAAGTTGTTAAGTTGTTATGTAATTGTATATAAAAATTGCCATCTTTCTATGTATTACAAGGTCTCTTTGCTAAGTACTTATGAAGTTATTAATAAAAGCAAAATATCTATCCTTTACAAAATTCTATTCCAAACCAAATTATTTTATACTTTATTGGATCTGTGATATGATTAGTATGAAGTGAATCATGTCTTCTTATAAATGCTTTGAAAAGGGATACCCCAAATTCTAACTCACATTGAATTGGATACTAACAGAATGGATGAACCATAAAACAATTAAGCCCTATTATATTGTTATGTAAAAAGTTCACTCTTTTTTTTTTGGTCATTCATCTCTTAGATGACATTCTTTGCAAGGTTTGTTTTACACAGTTCTTATTGGTAATGTAGCTGAAGAGACCTCATGCCTTATATGCTTCCAAGGCCTGCTTTTATCAGGATAGGTTTTCTGGTTACTGTGCTATAGAAGATAGGAGCAGAGAAAGCCAAGCGATGGTCTTGATAAGCTGAAGCCTGCAGATGGCATTGATGAGTTGAAGTCCAGTCTAATGTGGAACTGTGCTGCCCAGCACAGTGACGTATACCAAAAATTAAATGCCTTGTACAGATGAGAGATATAACATCCAAAAGAGAATAGGAAACCAGAAGTGTTAGGATTTCACCAGAGGACGTTGGCGGCCCTGAAACATTGGAGTTGGGAGCTACCCTGGATAACCATGTGTCCTGGCTATGCATGGCCACATCTGAAACATGGGTTTCTGTCATGTACCTTTTCAAATATACTATGTGTCTAAATGTGCTTTTTTCAGAATATATCATCCCCTTTTAGAGGATGAGAGCCAGGAACATTGAGAACTTGAGAACATAAAATTGTTCTACACTTCATGTTCTTCAGTGCTTTGTGGACCCTGGAGGGAATGCAGTGTCCGCATGAATACCCTCTTCCAATGATTTTTTGATTATTTGTGTATATGCTGTGTTATATGTGTGTGTGTATATATATATATATGCATGTATGTATATGTATATATATATATATCACAGTGTGTATTGTGTCCATAGGAAAAATACTTTATCACTTTGCATGCTATGCCATTTTTGTTTTCAATTAAAAAAAATCAATTAATATGAGTTTATTTTCTGTCCCTTCCACTTCCCTCCCCTACTGAAAAAAATATTCAGTCAAGTCAAACAAATTATCATATCAAACAATTCTTTAAAGTATATTAAAAATTTATTAAGTTTACCTTCTCTCTGTCAGAAAGTTTGTAGCATTCTTACCCCAAAGAAAAGAATAAAAAGAAAAGGATGCTTATATGCAATGTTTGCTGTTTTGAACTAATATGATCTTTGACTAGCTAGTAAGAGACAAAAACATCAGTGAGATCTCCTGAGTTTTGTCTTTGATTGGGTACTGACCTACAGAGTGTATTAAACCTAGGAATATTTTTAGGGGCTCAAATAACAGGGGGTGTCCTAGGTATGATATGCATAATAGCTTTAGATTTTCATTTAAGGAGAGTTAACATTCAACAATCAAGTTGGATGGCTCCTTAAGTTCATGAAAGCAGCATCTTATGTGACCTGGATAAATACTTTGTCTAGAAAAAGAAAAAAGGAAATAATAGAACATGCAATTGTTAAGTGTTATTTACTTCCTTTTATCTATATGCTTCTATGCAGAAAATCAGTACAGAAGAGAAAAAGTCAGAGTTAGGGAGAGAAAGTAGATGGGGAGATATTTGGTCAACAGCACTTTGGTAAAGCAGTGTCTTCAAGTATCATTTTTCCCTATTGAAATGAAAAGGTCAGCCTCCTGATTTTCTGAACAGTTATTCATTTTTTTTTTTATTATTTGAATAACCAAAGCTTCTCCTATCTAAAGACTGATTCAGTGAACAGATTGAAAAGTAATTATATGTGCAATGACATTCTCTGTATTATTTCTGATAAAAGTTCTGTAGATGGCTCATACTAAACAATCACTAAATAAAAATGCATATATTGCAGGCATCATTTCTGTAAGCCATGCTGCATTGACAGATAGTGCCCTTTACCTCTGATGAACTTTTATAATTATGTCCCATGCCACGTACCTTCTGATCTGAGTACCAAAGAGACTAACTTTCAGTTTCAAAATCGACTGCAGTTTTGTTTTATTATTGACTAATTGAAAACTTCAGCAGTCACCTAAAACGTGTATGCAGTCAATTGTGAAATTCACACAGTTTAACTCTTCCTGACATGAAAAAATTAGTACTTCATTATACACCAGCAGGATGAAGTGGAATGAGCAGAGCACATTACCAACACACCTATGTTTTTGGCCTATTTTCACTGCTAGTCATAGTCATAGTAAAGAAACATTTCTTAAGAACCTATTATATGCCAGACAAAAAAAGGAAACATAGCCTCTGTCTTCAAGAAGCTTCTAATGAAATGGGTGAAGAAAAAAAAAAACCTAAGTAGTGGAGTAAAGATGGAGAGGAATGTGGCTATAGAGGAGAAGTCAGAGAAGCTCCAGAGCTGTTCAGTCAGGTGAAAAATGAGTAACTATATAAGTTATACTCCTTGAAATGGAGGTTTTGGAGGTCATGGTTTCACCCTCCAATCAGAAGAGCAGAGCATAATGATGAGGCAGAGAAATAAGGAAAATGGAATTTTACAGAATGATGATAACACTAGAATCTTCAACAGCTAAATTAGAATAGTAATACCTACATTACCTGCCTCATGTGTGTAAAAGTAATTTCTTACCAAAAAGCAACATCTATCTATATCTATATCTATCTATCTATCTATCTATCTATCTATCTATCTATCTATCTATCTATCTATCTATCTATCTATCTATCTATAGATATAGATGTATGTACAGAGATACAGACACATGACACAATGTATATACACACAATACTTATGTGCACATATAATTTGTGCATATGCAAATACATGTACTTGTGTATACATTATATGTAAGTGTCTACTGTGGTTCATACAGTCTGGAGGCTAAGTGTTTTACAGCTTATTATCCTCTCAAGGCTAATCCTTTAACTGGAAAGTGGTCATGTACTTGAGAGCCAGTGTGGCTTCTGAAAGGGCCAAGGAACAGTCAATATGGTGTTTGCTGCCGGACAACTTCAGGAGAAACTCCAGGAGCAAACAGAGGTCTGTACACAACATTTGTAGATCTAACCAAGTCCTTTGAAAGTTAGTCATGATGGCTTATGGAAAATTATGTCAAAATTTGGTTGCCCGGAGAAGTTCATCCATATTGTATATCAATTTCATGATGGCGTGTTTGCCTGGGTTCTGGATAATGGACAATGCTCCCGTGCCTTCCTACTCACCAATGGAGTGAAACAGGGCTGTATGCTTGCTCCCATGCTTTTTAGTATGATATTTTCAGCCACAGGTTGACAAACGGTTTCAGTGAGGATGAACATGGTGTCAAGGTCAACTGCCATACTCTTGCAAGCTTTTCAATTTGAAAAGGCTACAAGCCAAGACCAAAGTAGAGGGAGTGTTGGTGCATTATTTTCTGTTTGCAGATGATTGTGCACCTAGAGCAACCTCTGAAGCTGAGATGCAACAGAGTATGGATCAATTCTCTGCTGCCTGTGCTAATTTTGGCCTAATAATTAACACCAAGAAAACTGAGGTGCTCCATCCCCCCCCACCACACCATTCATAAGTGGAACAATCAGTTACAACAAATGGAGAAATTTTGAATGCTGTAGATAAGTTCATTTACCTTGGTAGTGTACTTTCCAGGGATGTACACATGGACAATGAGGTTGATGCATGCATTGCCAAAGCTAGCTCAGTGTTTGGGAGGCTGCAAAGAAAAGTATGGGAGGGAAGAGGTATTAGACTGCCTACCACACTGAAGGTCTACAGAGCCATTGTGCTGACCTCATTGTTGTATACCTGTGAGGAGGTGTCTAGTCTCTCTATTAGTGACTCCAGACCTTACTGATTGTGATTCCTTAATTTAATTTTACAAAAGAATATTTGATTTAAAGGCATAACAAGAACAATTTCCTTCCCAACATCACCTTAGTCTTTGGGGAAGGAAAGGGGATTAAGGGCTAAACTAAGTTGCTTTATAGCATGAACCCACCAAGTTCAAAACCCCAAACCCATTTCTGTCCCCATTCTCATTACTGCTTTGCACTTGAGACTTGAAGCCAACCGAAAGCTAATGACTTTATGAGAAAACAAAAAAAAAATTGCAAAACAGAACCAAAAGAATGAAAAATAAGAGGGCAGCGTAGAATATGTCATTGGTAAAACTATGGATGTGGAAAATTGATACAGGAGAGATAATTTAAAAGTTATCAAAGTACCTGAAAGTCATGATGAAAAAAAATAGCCTAGACATCATCTTTCAAGAAATTAACAAGAAAAATCGCCCTAACACTTTTGTTGATGTGTTCATCCTTTATTTTTTATTAGTATTTATTTTTGACACAGTTTATAACAGATAAAGCAATTCAAACTTTAGGTCAGGAGATACTTCTTTTTAAAGCATTTACAATATGGACCACAAAAGATATTTTTTTAAACATTAACCAACTGAGACACAAATAATACTGATGTTGCTAACTTCACAAGCTCTTGACCTAATTGCCTCCACATTTTTACTAAGAATTAAAGGACCCTAACTAATTGTTGTCGGTCTAAAGTCATATGTCTAATAGCTTAATTTTAGACAACCTCGGATGTTCCCCTATCCATAATCTATAATTGAATAGATCTGATATTAAGCTTACAAATCTTTTAACTGTAGGAAATTGCCACCAACAGTAAGGACATTGCAGGGATACAATATCTCCCTAACTTCATGTCAGTTCCAGGCAGGATTAGATTATACACTTGCATTCAGTCAGGCTTCAAGTCTGCCAGGTTTCAGTGGGGAAATTGAGTCAGGAGAATCCCACCTCAGCCCATGCTGAACAGCCACTCTCCCACCCTCCTCTTGAGATCACCTATGCAGTTTGTAGTCGCATCTCATCAGCTTACTGGCATCATGTACTAGAGCCTCAGATCGCATTTCTTGCTACCCATACCTGGAGTTAGACTCAGAAGAACAATCACTTAATGGTCCCATAGCATCTAAAAATGGCAAGTTCCAATAACCAGGTTTCAAATATGATTATAGTTTCACTTTGACTAAGGAATATCTTTTGAGGCAAGTCTTAAGTGGCTTAAATGGCTTTCTATACATGTTCTAGTTCCAGATTGAATGTCAATCGTTAAAACAAATTTACCATTAAAACCTTGATTTTTTCCATCAATGCCAAATTTTACCCGGGGATACCTTCCTCTAAGAAATTTAGTCTGAAATTCTTTTCTCCAAACTAAAGATGTCATTTATTTATTCTCAGTAATAAATTCAGTCTATTTTTTTAATACTAAATGCTTTTACTTCACTTATAACATGTCCAATTTTTCTCCCCATCACTCCCCTCCCCTGCTTCCTAATACCTTGCATTCTGATTACTCCTTCCTTCAATGTACCCTCCCTTCCATTACATCCCACTCCTCTCTTGACCCCATCTTCTCTCTTTTCTTGCAGGGCAAGATAAATTTCCATACCCCTATCCCTTGTAGTTCTCATTTCCTGATTATATGCAATAAAAATTCTCAACATTTGTTTCCAATACTTTGAATTCCAACTTCTCTCCCTCCCACCCCCTCCATCCTCAGCCCTACTGATAAGGGAATGAAATTCAATGCAGATTAAGTATGTGTTGTTTTCAAAACACTTCCATAGTAATCATGTTGTGTAATACCAATTATATTGCCCTCTGACCTACCCTTATTCCCCCCCCACAAATGACCTTGTCCCTTCTCGAAAGTGTTTCTTTCTAGTGACTCCTTTCTCCCATTTGCCCTCCCTTCTAACATTCCCCTTGCTCCACTTGTCACCTCTTCTCCTACTTTCCTGTGGTGCATATAAATTTTCATATCAAATTTAGTGAGAATGCTATTCCTTCCTTCAATCACATGTGGGGAGAGTAGCTTTATTTTCCTCCCTCTCCCCTTCTCCCTTATATCCTCCACTGAATAAGATTTTTCTTATCTGTTTTATGAGTTATAACCTGCCCCATTCCATTGCTTCCTTTCTCTCCTCAGAATTTTCCTCCTTCACCCCTTAATTTTTAGTGTGTGTGTGTGTGTGTGTATCATCTCTTATGTTATAACACACCCTGTACTTTCTATCTATGTGTGTGTGTGCGTGCGTGTACGTACAATCTCTCTAACCATTCACATACTGAGAAAAGATTCAAGAGTTAAAAATATTTTCTTTCCATGCAGTAATGTAAATAGTTCAATTTTAGAGAGTCTTTTATGATTTTTCTTTTCTGTTTACCTTTCCATGCTTTTCTCTTGATTCTTGTCTTGGGAAGTCAAATTTTTAAATACAAATCTGGTCTTTCCCTCAACATGAAATCTTGAAATTTGACTGTGTCACTGAATGACCATTTTTTCCCTTGAAGTATTATATTCAGATTTGCTGGGTAGGTGGTGATTCTTGGCTTCAGTCCCAGTTCCTTTGACTTCTGAAATATCCCGCTTGAAGCCTTTCAATCCCTTAATGTTGAAGCTGCCAGATCCTGTTTTATCCTGATTGTATTTCCACAGTAGTCAAATTGTTTCTTTGTAACTGCTTGTAGTATTTTTCCCTTGATCTGGAACTCTGAAATTTGGCCACTATATTCCTAGGAGTTTCTCTCTTCTGGTTTCTTTCTGAAGGTGATTAATGAATTCTTTCAATATCCATTTTGCCCTCTGATTCTATAACATCAGGGCAATTTTCCTGATAATTTCAAGGAAGATAATGTCTAGGGTCTTTTTCTGATCATGACTTTCAAGTAGTCCAATAATTTTTAAATAATTTCTCCTGGATCTATTTTCCAGGTCAGTTGTTTTACCAATGAGTTGTTTCACAGTATTTTCCATTTTTTCAAATTTTTGGTTTTGTTTGCTAACTTGTTGGTTTAACTAATAGTAGTTCATTTCCCTGAACTCAATTCTCTCTTTCAACGAATTATTTTTTTCAGTGAGCTTTTGAACCTTCTCCTCCATTTAGCTAATTCTGCTTTTTAAAACCTCCTTCTCCTCATTGACTTTTTGGACTTCTTTTTCCAATTGAGTAAGCCTCTTTTTAAAGCTGTTATTTTCCTCAGCATTTTTTCGGTTCTCCTTTAGTAAGCTGCTAACTTGTTTTTTAAGGTCTTCTATTGCCTGAACCCATTTTAAGTTCCCTTTGGAGGCAGAGGCCTTGACTTTCTCTGACAGTATGCCTTGTTCTTACTCATCTGAAAGGATGAGGGGAGACATCTGTTCCCTAAGAAAGTAACTTCCTACAGTCTTATTTTTTTCCCTTTTTTGGGCATTTTTCCAGACAGTTACTTGACTTCTGAATTTTTTCTCCACAACCATCTCCACTCCAGTTCTGCCTAGCCAGAGCTTAGGGGTTGAGATTAAAAGAGCATCTCCCAAACCTTTGGGGCTTTCTTTGGGGGTGGGGCTGCTATTCAGTGTGAGATTATGTTCAACTGCTCAGGTGGGGAAGGGCCACCACATGGGGCTCAGTTCCCTCAGGGGATTTACAAGGAGACCTTCAACAATGAAAGCGGGCTCCTGCTTGCTTTGGGAGACTCCGTCCACTGTTGCCTCTGCTGCTACCTCCTGAAGGGGCCTGAGTCATGGGGACACCCTGCTTCCCTCTTAGACAGCCAAACAGACCCTCTCACTGATCTTGGGCGCCTGTGGATTAAGGGTTCTGTGCTGCTTCTAGAGATTCAGTCCCTGAAGCCTTCATGGATCTGCTCCTCTTGGTGCCATGTGATCGAGGCTGGGCTGTGCTGTGCTCTGGCTCTGGTGCATGACAGACATTTCCCGTGGATTTTTCAGGTCTCTCTGGAACAGAAATCTCCTCCACTCTGTTGTTCTGTGACTTCTGCTCCTCTAGAATGTATTGAGAGTTCTTCTTTACAGGTATTTTATGGCCTGTAGGGTAAGAGCTAAGCATGTGTATATCTTTCTACTCTGCCATCTTGGATCCATGCTTTTTTGCTTTCCTACAATCCCTTCTGTGTGTCTTAGTTTTCCCCCCTCTTCCTCCCCTACCTTTCTCCCGCTCTGTCCCCTCCTTCCCCCAAGATGGCATCCAATCTTATACATATTCTACACATGTATTTTTATTAAATTCATTTTCACCTTAGTCATGATGCATAGAAGATTTAAAATTAATGGTAGAAAAGAAGAAAACAAAACACATAAAAAAACAACATAACACAACAGAAAACTGTCTGCTTCCTTTTGTCATCCAATTCCATAGTTCTGTCTCTGAAAGTAGAAGGCATTTTACCTCAAAAGATTATTGGGAATTTTTTAGGTTCTTGTATTGCTGTGAATGCCTGTCTACCAAAAAAATTCCTCACTCACTGTGGTTGTTGCTATGTACAAAGTGCTTCTGATTCTGGTCCTTTCACTCAGCATCAGTTCATATAGGTCTTTCCAGGCCTCTCTGAAATCTTCCTGTCCATCATTTCTTATAGTACAATAGTATTCCATTACATTCATATACCACTACTTGTTCAGCCATTCCCCAGCTGGTGGGCATCCCCTTGATTTGCAGATCTTGGTCACCACAAAAAGAGCTGCTATAACTATTTTTGTATATGTGTGACCTTTTTCCCATTTTGATGATCTCTTTGGGGTACAACCCTAGAAACTATATTACTGAGTTAAAGAGTATACACATTTTTGTAGCTCTTTGGGCATAGTTCCAAATTGTTCTCCAGAATGATTGGATCAACTCACAGGTGGAACAACCATAATTTAGTGTTTCAACCTTCCCATGTTTTTTCCAACATTTATGATTTTCTTTTTCTGTCATGTTAGCCAATTTCATAGGTGTGATGTGGTGCCTCAGAATTCTTTTGAGTTGTATCTCTAACCAATAGTGATTTAGAGCATTTTTTTCATATGACTATAGATAACTTTAATTTCTTCCTCTGGAAGCTCCCTGTTCATATCCTTTGACCAAATATCAATTGGGGAATGACTTGTATTCTTGTACATTTGACTCAGTTCTCTATATATTTTAGAAATGAGGCCTTTATAACAGATACTACTTGCAAAAACACTTTTCCAGTTTTCTGCTTCCCTCCTAATCTTGATTGCATTGGGTTTGTTTGTGCAAAAACTTTTCAAACTAATGTAATCAAAATGATGCATTTTGCACTTTAAAATGTTTCCTATCTATTGTTTAGTAAAACATTTTGCATTTTTCACAAATCTGACAAATACATTGTTCCTTGCTCCCCTAATTTATTTATACTTACTATCAATCCTTATACCTAGATCATGTACCCATTTAGACTTTATTCTTCAGTTTAGATCAGGCATTGGCCTATGCCCCATTTCCACCACACCGTTATCCAGTTTTCCCAGCAATTGTTTGTGAAAAGTTTTTATCCCAGAAGCTCAGGTCCTTGGTTTCTCAAGCAGTAGCTTGCTATATTCATTGATTGCTGTGTCTTGAGCACCAATCATATTCCACTGGTCTACCCTTCTATTTCTTAGCTATTACCAAGTGATTTTGATGATAGCTGCTTTATAATACAATTTGAGATCTAGTAGGGCTAGGCTACCTTCCCTAGCATTACTTACATTAGTTCCTTTGATATTCTGGACTTTGTATTGTTCCAGATGAATTCTGATATTATTTTTTCTAGCTCTAGAAAATAATTACAGTTAGTTTGATTGGTATGGCACTGAATATGGAAATCAATTTACATAGGTGGAGCTCAAAGTTTTAAAAATCAATGTCCAAAATTGTTTTTAAGCACAACTGGGAAATAAGATATGGAGGCAAGAGGTATTGAAATCTAACTTGCCCTACCAGAAATAAAGGGGAAGAGGACACATGAGGTGACAGAAGGGAGACCTTACTGGGAAAAGGGGTAATCGGAATGGATATCATCTCTGGGTGGCAGGGACAGAAGGGATAGGACCTCAATTTGAAAGCATTGAGTCTGTGGCACTTAGCTTTTCTTAAATTTCAATTCTTTTCTCACAGTCCAATAACCATATATTTCTACTAGAAACACCAAAGCTATCACTATATGAACATTTGTGAGGAAGGTGAGGTACCTGCTTTTAATATGTTGTCCAGTCTTCTCAGACTTTTCCTTCCAAGGAGCAAGTTCCCTTTAATTCCATTGACAGTGGTCTATGGTGATTTTTGAGCACAAGAATAGAAAATCTGATATTGCTTCCATTTCATCTACCTCTCTCAGATGAAGGACCCTTTGTCAAGATCTTAGTTTTTAAAATTTATTTATTTAAGTTTTCAACATTCATTTCCACAAAATTTTGAATTCTAAATTTTGTCCCCATTTCTCCCCTCCCCCCACACCAAAACACCGGGCATTCTAATTACCTCTATCACCAACCTGCCCTCCCTTATAACATCCCTCCCTTCCCTTATCGCCATCTTGTCTTTTGTCATGTAGGGCAAGAGAATTTTCTATACCCCATTACCTGTATTTATTATTTCCTAGTTATATGCAAGAACAATACTCAACAGTTCCTAAAACTTTGAGTTCCAACTTCTCTTCCTCCCTCCTTCCTCACCCATCTCCATTGGGAAGGCAGGCAGTTCAATATAGGCGATGTCTGTGTAGTTTTGCAAATGACTTCCATAATAATCATGTTGTGTAAGACTAACTATATTTCCTTCCATCCTATCCTGCCCCTCATTTATTCTATTCTCTCTTTTCACCTTGTCCCTCCTTAAGAGTATTGACTTCTAATTGGTCCCTCCACCCATTGCCCTCCCTTCCATCGTCCCTCCCCACCCTACTTATCCCTTTCTCCCCTACTTTCCTGTATTGTAAGATAGGTTTTCAGACGAAAGTGAGTGTGCATTTTATTCCTTCCTTGAGTTGAATGTGATGAGAGTAAGTTGCATGCTTTTTCTCTCACCTCCCCCCTTTTTCCCTCCACTGAAAGTTTTTTACTTGCCTCTTTTATGAGAGATAATTTTCTCCATTCCATTTCTCCCTTTCTCCTCCCAATATATTCCTCTCTCACTCCTTAATTTCTTTTTTTAAGATATACTCTTATGCTGTTCAACTCACCCTGTGCTGTGTGTGTGTGTGTGTGTGTGTGTGAGTGTGGGTGTAATCCCGCCCACTCCCCAGATACTGAAAACTTTCAAGAGTTACAAGTATTGTGTTTCCATGTAGGAATGTAAACAGTACTAAAGTAGCTCCCTTATGATTTCTCTTTCCTGTTTAGCTTTTCATGCTCCTCTTGATTCTTGTGCTTGAAAGTCAAATTTTCTACTCAGCTCTGATCTTTTCATCAAGAATGCTTGAAAGTCCTCTATTTCATTGAAAGACAATTTTTTTCCCTCTCAAATATTATGCTCATTTTGTCTGGGTAGGGGATTCTTGGCTTTAGTCCTAGTTCTTCTGACTTCTGGAAT
Source organism: Bettongia penicillata ogilbyi (assembly GCA_023548195.1). Lineage (NCBI taxonomy): Eukaryota > Metazoa > Chordata > Mammalia > Diprotodontia > Potoroidae > Bettongia > Bettongia penicillata. The sequence continues at coordinate 242,990 of JAJHZJ010000066.1, read as the reverse complement.
ATCACATTCCCTTCCCTTTAATCCCTTAATGGAGAAGCTGCCAGATCCTTTGTTATCCTGATTATATTTCCACAATACTCAAATTGTTTTTTTCGGGCTGCTTGCAGTATTTTCTCCATGACCAGGGAACTCTGGAATTTGTTTACAACGTTCCCAGGAGTTTCTCTTTTTGGATATCTTTCAGGAGATGATCAATGGATTCTTTCAATATTTATTTTGCCCCCTCGTTCTAGAATAGCAGGGCAATTTTCCTTGATAATTTCATGAAAGATGATGTGTAGACTCTTTTATCGATCAAGGCTTTTAGGTAGTCCCACAATTTTTAAATTGTCTCTCCTGGATCTGTTTTTCAGATCAGTTGTTTTTCCAGTGAGATATTTCACATTATCTTCCATTTTTTCCTTCTTTTGGTTTTGATTTGTGATTTCTTGGTTTCTCATAAAGTCATTGGCCTCCATCTGTTTTAATTTTTAAATAACTATTTTATTCAGTGAGCTTTTGAACCTCTTTTTCCATTTGGCTGATTCTGCTTTTTAAAGCATTCTTCTCCTCATTGGCTTTTTGAACTTCTTTTGCCAATTGAGTTAGCCTATTTTTCAAGGTGTTATTTTCTTCAGCATTTTTTGGGGTCTCCTTTAGCAAGGTGTTGAACCCCTTTTCATGATTTTCTTCCATCTCTCTCATTTTTCTTCCCAGTTTTTCTTCCACCTCTCTAACTTGATTTTCAAATTACTTTTTGAGCTCTTTCATGGCCTGAGAACATTGAATATTTATTTTAGGTGTTTGGGATACAGAAGCCTTGACTTTTATGTATTTCTTCATAGTAAGCATTGTTCTTCCTCATCTGAAAGGATGGGAGAAGATGTCTGTTCACGAAGAAAGTAACCTTCTATAGTCTTATTTTTTCCTCCTTTTTTGGGCATTTTCCCAACCAGTTACCTGGCCTTTGGGTCCTTTGTCAAAAGTAGGGTATACTCTGGGGGTCTGTAATATCTCAGTTCCTCCAAAGTGGTGCAATCAAGTGTGTACACTGGTCTGGGAGCAAGCAGAAATTTTTGTGCTCAGAATCTGAGTAATAGAGTCTCGTCTTCACAACCACCTCACCTCTAGTCCTGCCCAGCCAGCACTGGGGCTTGTGATTCTGATAAGCTGCATAGCATGGCCACCATTCAGTGTTAGATAAAGATCAGCTGCTCAAATCCCTCAGGAGTATTAGGTGGGGGCAGGGCCTCAACACAGGCCTGAGATAAGGATCAACTGCTCAGTGCCTCCAGGAGTTTTAAGATCCAAGAATGGATGTAGGCTTCTGTAGGGGCTGCTGTGGAAGCTGCTGCAACCCACCTGCCAATGGGACCTCTGCAGTCACTGCCTGAGGGTAGAGCTATGTGAAGGCCCTTCTCCCTTCTCAGCCAGCTGAAAAAGACCTCTTACTGGCCTTTGGTGGATCTGTGATCCGCTGCTACTGCAGTGGCAGATTCATGCCACACTGCCAAGGCTGGGTTGGGCTCCACTCTGTGTGCAGGTTGACAGACATTTCCCATTGACCTTTCAGGTTACCCTAGACTGGAAATCTCCTGCACTCTGTTGTTCTGTGGCTTCTGCTACTCTAGGATTTGTTGAGAGGCTTTCTTTACAGGTATTTTATAGGCTATCTGGAAGAGCTAGCATATGTGTATCTTTCTACTCTGCCATCTTGGTTCCGCCCCCTTAGTTTTTCTTATGATAACTTTCAATTCAGCTTTTATGCTCTCTTCTTTTTTCGTCAATTTATTTTAATTTTGAACATTCACTTCCTTATGTTTTAATTTTCTCTACCTCCTCAACTCTTTCCTCACCAAGATGACCAGCAATTCGATGTAGGCTGTACATTACCATCAAATGTATTTGATATTAAACATATTTCATATTAAATATTTTCACATTTGTCATGCTTTATAGAAGTTCTATAGAGTTAATATTGTATAATCAATTAAAGAAACCATGAGAAAACAAAACAAAAGAAAACAAAGTGAAACAGAAAAGAAAAATCTGCTTCACTCCACATTCAGACTCCATAGTTCTTTCTCTGTATGCAGATGAAATTTTCCATCATGAGTCTTTTTTTCCTTTGGTTCTTATCTTTTTATAATTTTTCATTTTTAACATAGTTCTTATTATGTAAAACAATTCCAAGTTTTGGTCAGGTGATATTTCTTTTAAAGCATTTACAATATAGACCACAAAAGAATTTTTTTTAACATAAACCAACTGAGACAGAAATGATAACTATGTATGCTAACTTCACAGCCCTTGATCTAATTGTCTCTACACTATAACTAAGAAATAGAGGACTCTAACTTATTGTTGTTTGTCTGAAGTCCTAAACCTAGAAGCTTAATTTTTTGACTTAACCCCAGTTCCTTTGACTTCTGGAATATCCTATTGCAGGACCTTCGATCCCTTAATGTTGAAGTTGCCAGATCCTGTGTTTTCTTGATTGTATTTCCATGATATTCAAAGTGATTCTTTCTAGTTGTTTGCAGTATTTTCTCCTAGACCCAGGAACTGAATTTGACTACAATATTTCTAGGAGTTTCTCTCTTCAGGCTCTTTTCAGGAGGTGATCAGTGGATTCTTTCAATATTTGTTTTGCCCTCTGGTTCTAGAATATCAGGACAGTTTTCCTTGATAATTTCATGGAAGATAATATCTAGACTTTTTTTATCATGGTTTTCAGGTAGTCTCATAATGTTTAAATTCTCTCTCCTGGATCTATTTTCCAGGTAAGTTTTTTTTTCCAATGAAATGTTTCCCATTATCTTCTATTTTTTCATACTTTGGCTTTGTTTTTAAACTGCTTGCTTTATCTCATAGATATTCACGTCCCTGAACTCAGTTCTGTCTTTCAAAGAACTATTTTGTTCAATGAGCTTTTGAGCCTTCTCCTCCATTTGACTAATTCTGCTTTATAAGTCCTCCTTCTCCTCATTGGCTTTTTGGACCTCTTTTTCTGATTGAGCTAGCTTTTTTTTTAAAGATATTATTTTCCTCAGCATGTTTTTTTTTGTTTTGTTTTCTTTTAGCAAGCTACTAAATCACTTTTCAAGCTTTTCTACTGCCTGATTTCAATTTAAGTTCACTTTCGAGGCACTGGAGGTAGGGGCCTTTACTTCCTCTGAGAGTATGCCTTGTTCTTCATCTGAAAGCATGGGAGGAGAAACTTGTTTACCAAGAAAATAACCTTCTATGGTCTTATCTTTTTCCGTTTTTTTGGGCATTTTCCCAGCCAGTTACTTGACTTCTGAATCATTTGTCAAGAGGATGGTCCTATTACCCCTCCTCTCCCCAGTTTTGTGTTAAAGGCTGAGATTCGACTCAGTTGCTTGATTCCCCAGGGCTTTGGGTTGGTGGCAGGGCTGTCACTCAGGGCTGAGATTTAGATCAGCTGCTCCCTACTGCCAGAGGTTTTAAGCTGAGCTTCCTGAAAAATGGACCCAGGTTGCTTCCTGGCCACTGTAGTTGCCTGCAGTCTGCTTCTGCTGCTATCACATGGGGCTTTTGCTGGAGCAACTCCATTCCCCTCTCACCCAGCTTGGAAAGCCCTCCTACACTGACTTTTGGAGGTTACTTTGTTGCTTGTGGGTTAAGCCATCTGGGACCCTCCCTTCTGAGAACTCTGCTCTGGAGGTCTGTTCAGGTCTCTTCTCTGCTCAGCATCCTGTGAGATAGACCTTTCCTGTCAGCCTTCCAGGTTACCTTTGGCTGGTAACCTCTTTAGCTCTGTTTTCTGTGGATTCTGCTACTCTAAAATTTGTTGGAAGTCATTTTTCACAGGTATTTTGTGGGTTGTAGGGGGAGCACTAGAGTATATTCATCTTTCTACTCTGCCATCTTGACTCCACCTCCTGTCATGAGTCTTTTGGAATTATTTTAGGTCCTTCAATTGCTGAGAAGGGCTAAGTCTATCAAAATCAGTCATCATACACTATGGCTGCTGTTTTATTCAGTCTCCTGGGTCTGTTCCCTTCACTCAGTATCTGTTCATATAAATCTTTCCAGGTTTTTCTCAAGTTCTCCATTTCATTATTTCTCACAGCACACTAGTATTTCATTATATTCATATACCACAACTTGTCCAGCTATAACCCAATTAATAGGTATACCCTCAATTTGCAGTTCTTGGACACTACAAAGAAAACTTCTATAAATATTTTTATACACTTGACTCAATTTTATGATCTCTTTGGGATACAGCCCTAAAGCGGTATTGTTGTATCAGAGGGTATGCACATTTTTATATTCCTTTGGGGATACTTCCAAATTACTCTCCAAAATGGCTGGATCAGCTCAGAGCTGGACCAATCATAAATTAATGTTCCAACTTTCCCACATTTTTTTCAATATTTATCATTTTCTATTTTGTCATGTTAGCCAATTTTATATATGTGATGTGGTACCTCAGACTTCTTTTAAGTGGTATCTCTCTAATCAATAGTGATTGAGAGCATTTTTTTTTTGTATGACTAGAGATAGCTTTAATTTCTTCCTCTGAAAATTGTTCATATATTTTGGCCATTTCTCAATTGAGGAATGAATTGTATTCTGATAAATTTGACTTAATTCTGTATGTATTTTAGAAATAAGGTCTTTATCACAGACACCAGTTGTGAAAATTTCCCCCCAGTTTTTACTTTTCTTCTAATCTTCGTTACATTGGGTTTGTTTGTACAAAAACCTTTTCAATTTAATGTTGTCAAAATTATGCATTTTACATTTCACAATGTTCTCCATCTCTTATTTGGTCATAATTTTTTTCTCCATTTCCATAAATCTGACAGATAAACTAGTCCTTGCTCCCCTAATTTGTTTAGAGTGTCAAGCTTTATATCTAAATAGTGTACCCATTTGAACTTTATATTATTATATTGTGTCAGACATTGGTCCTTGCCCAGTTTCTGCTATACTATTTTCCAGTTTTCCCAGAAGTTTTTGTCAAATAGTGAGTTCTTATCCTTGAAGCTAGAGTCTTGGGGTTTAACAAACATTATATTTTTATAATAATTGACCACTACATCTTGTTCACCCAGGCTATGACATACCCCACTATTTCTTAGCTATTACCAAGTGGTTTTGATGAATGCTGCTTTATAATACCATTGAAGATCTGGTATGGCTAGGCCATCTTGCCTAGCATTTCTTTTCTTTAATTCCCTTGATATTCTATTCCTTATGTTATTCCAGATGGATTTTGACATTATTTTTTCTAGCTCTATAAAATAATTTTAGGTAGTGTGATTGATATGGCACTGTAAAGGTAAACTAATTTATGTAGAATTCTCATTTTCATTATATTAGCTGGGCCCATCCATGAGCAACTGACGCTTTCCCAATTATTTAGATATGAATTTACATGTATTCATTTAGGTGTTTTGGCAGGTAGACTCCCAAATATTTTACAATGTCTTCAATAACTGTAAATGGAATTTTTCTTTCTATATCTTGTTGATGACCTTTGTTATTAATATATAGACATGCTAAGGATTTATGTGAGTTTATTTTATACCCTGCATCTTTGTTAAAGTTGTTTATTATTTCAAGTAGATTTGTCCTTCGCTCTCTAGGATTCTCCAAGCATATTATAATTTGACCTGCAAAGAGTGATAATTTAGTTTCTTCTTTGCCTATTGTAATTCCTTCGATTTATTTTGCTTCCCTTATTGGTAAAGCTAATATTTATAGTACTGTATTAAATAATAGGGCTGATAATGGATGTCCTTGTTTCACCCCTGATCTTATTGGAAATGCATCTAACTTATCCCCATTGCATATATGACTTGTTGATGGTTTTAGGTAGACACTACTTATCATTTTAAGGAAGGTTCCATTTATTCCTATGCTCTCCAGAGTTTTTAATAGGAATGGGTGTTGTATTTTTTCAAAAGCTTTTTCTCCATCTATTGAGATAATAATATGTTCTCTCTTAGTTTTCTTGTTGGTATGATCAATCATGCTGAAAGCTTTCCTAATATTGAACCAACTCAGCATTCCTGGTATAAATCCTACCTGACAAAAGTGTATTATTCTCGTGAAAAGTTGCTGTAATCTTTCTGCTAATAACTTACTTAAAAGTTTTGCATCTATATTCATTAGGGATATTGGTCTATAATTTTCTTTTTCTGTTTTGCCTCTTCCCAGTATAGATATTGGTATGATATTTGAGCCCTAAAAAGAATTTGGTAGGACTCCTTCTTCACCAATTTTCCTAAGTAGTCTATATTTTGCTGGAATGAACTGCTGTTGAAATGTTTGGAAGAATTGACTTGTAAATTTTCTGGCCCTGGAGATTTTTTCCTAGGGAGTACATTGCTTTCTATTTCAATTTCTTTTTCAGAGGTCGGGTTGTTTACCTATTTATTCCCTCTTCTGTTAACTTAGGTAATATATGGTTTTTGTAAATATTCATCCATTTCACTAAGGTTGTCAAATACAATTGGGCAAAATAATTTCTTATTATTGTTCTAATTTCCTCTTCATTGATGGTGAGTTCACTCCTTTCATTTTTTTATTCATAATTTTGTTTTCTTCTTTCTTTTAATCAAAAAGACAAAAAATATCAATTTTATTTTTTTTCATAAAAACAGCTCTTAATTTAATTTTAGTTTAACAATTTTCTTAATTTCAATATTATCATTATCTTCTTTGGTTTTCAGTATTTCTAATCTGGTATTTAATTGGGGATTTTCAATTTGTTTCTCTTCTACCGTTTTTAGTTGCATGTCCAATTAATTGGTCTCCTCTTTCTTCATTTCATTCATGTAAGCATACAGAGATATAAAACTTCCCCTAAGAACTGCTTTCACAGTGTCCGGTAAGTTTTGGTATGTTGTGTTATTATTGTCATTCTCTTGAATGTCGGTATTGATTGTTTTTATGATTTGCTATTTGATCCATTCATTCTTTAGAGTTACATTTAGTTTTCAGTTAATTTTAGTCTATCTTTCTGATGCCCTTAATTACAAATAATTTTTATTGCGTCATGATCTGAAAAGGATGCATCGACTTTCTGTCTTTCTGCCTTGGATTGTGTGGTTTTTGTGCTCTAGTACATGGTCAGATATTGTTTATGCTCCATGTACCACTGAGAAAATGATATATTCATTTCTATCTCCATTCAGTTTTCTTTAGAGGCCTACCATATCTACCTTTTCTAAAATTTTATTCACTTCGTGAACTTCTTTCTTCTTTATTTTGAGATTAGATTTATCTAATTCAAGACAGGGGGAGGTTGAGCTTCCCCACTAGTATAGTTTTGCTGTCTATTTCTTACTGTAATTCCCTTCACTTCTCCTCTAAGTAGTTAAATGCTATACTTTTTGGTGCATATAAGTTTAGTAATGATATTACTTCATTGTCCATGATGCCTTTTAGCAGGCCCTAGGCTCTTTCCTTGTCTCTTGACTAGGTCTACTTTTGCTTTTGCTTTTGCTTTGTCTGAGATCAGTTTTGCTACCCCTACCTTTTTTTACTTCAGCTGAAATATAATATATCCTCTTTCAGCCTTTTAGCTTTACCCTGTGTGTATCCCTCTGTTTCAGATGTGTTTCTTGTAAAGAACATGTTGTAGGAATGTGATTTTTAATACATTCTATCTGCTTCTGTTTTGTTGGGGAGTTGGTCCCATTCACATTCATAATTTTGATTACTACCTATGACTTTCTCTCTATCCTATTTTATTTACCCACTCCTCTTATGCTTTTAATTCTCCCTTTTCCCTTCCCTTCCTTATAATAGTTTTGCTTTTGACTATTACCTCCCTCAATCTTCCCCCATTCCATCCACCCTTCTTTTTTCTTTCCCTTTTCCCTTACTACTTCTTTCCTATCTTCTAACTTCCTCTCCTTTTATTTCCCATTTTTCCTCCTATTACCTATAGGGCATGTTAGATTTCTCATACTCTTTACTGAGTATGTTATTCCCTTCTTGAGTCATATCCCAATGAACATAAAGTTCAAGAAATGCTCATCTCCCTCCCTTTTTTTCCTCTATTATAATCATTTTGTGCTTCCCCATGTGATATAATTTAGACTTTTCTCCCTCCTCCTTTTCTCTTCTCTATTTACAATCCCTATGCACCCCTCAGATAGGCTTTTTATCATCATATCAGTTAATTTATGCCCACAGCCTCTTTCTATATCCCTTTTAATTGTCACAATAAATATACATTTCTAAAGATTAACTAGTGTCATCTTCCCATATAGGGTTGTAAATTGTTTGACCTAATTGAACAACAAGGTTTTTTTTTTCTGTTTACCCTTCTATGCATCTCTTCAGTCTTAAATTTGAAAGTTAAATTTTCCGTTGAGCTCTGACTTTTTCAGTAGGAAAGTCTGGAAGTCACCTATTTCAGTGAATGCCCATCTCTTCCCTTGTATGATCATGCAAATTTTGTCGGGCAGTTGATCCTTGGTTGTAATCCAAGCTCCTTTACCTTACAGAATATCATATTATAAACTCTCTGATCTTCTGATGTAGGATCTGCAAGGTCCTGCATAATCCTGACTGTGGTTCTATGATATCTGAATTGATTCTTTATGGCTGCTTGTGGGTATTTTCTACTTAGTCTGATAATTCTGAAGTTTGTCCATAATTTTCCTTGGAGTTTTCAATTTGGAATCTATTTCAGGTGGTGATTAGTGGGTTTTTCCCATGACTAATTCATCCTCTGGTTCAGAGCAGTTTTTCTTGATTTCTTGAAAGATGTTGAACAGGCTCGTTTCTTCATCATGATTCTCATGTAGAACAACAATTTTTAAATTCTCTGTCCTGGATCAATTTTCTAGGTCAATTTTTTTTTTCCAATGAGGTATTTTACATTTTCTTCTTTTTTTCATTCTTTTGATTGTGTTTGATTCTTGATAGAGTCATTATCTTCCAGCTGCCAAATTCTATTTTTTTAATGCATTGTTTTCTTCAGGTAGCCTTTGTACCTCCTTTTTCATTTGCCCAATTGTACCTTTTAAGGAGTTATTTTCTTCAGTGTATTTTTTTCCTTTTGGTCAATTGTATTTTTAAATGCTTCTTCTATCTCTCCTATTTGCCTTGTAAAATCTTTCTTGAGCTCTTCCAAGTAGGATTTTTGGGCATGAGACCAATTCAAATTCCCCTTTGAGATTTCAGATATGAGTGTATTGACCATATTATCCTCTTCTGAATTTGTGTTTTGATCTTCCCTGTCACCAACATATTTCTCTATGGTCAATGAGTTTTGATTTGGTTCTTCTTGCTCATGTTATTTGGCTTTTTTTGTTTTGGCTATTAAATTTGATCTCTTTTTCTGGGTCACAGAGGTCACTGTTCCCAATTTATTTTGCTGTGAGCTAGAGACCTGGTTTCCAAGTTTCTGTACTGGGGCCTCAGGTGCTGTACTTGGTATGTACCTGGTGCTGAACTGGAGGCAGTGTGTGCCTAGTATTGGTGGTTGCCTTCTCCTCTGCCATGGGGCTCAAGACTTCCTGCTGGTCCACATGTCTTGCCTCCTGTCCTATAATGATCCTTTTCTGCCACAGGAAGAGTGAGCTTTCCCCTTATTCCCCTAGATTGCCAAGCTACAGTTAAAAGACTGCTATGCCCTGTCTTTCTGCTTACTCTACTACTCCAGAAATTTTTGTGGGGCAATATTCTCTGGGTTTTTCAAGGTCAAGAGAAGGAGAGAGTGATTTACTGCTTACTCGGCCATCTTGGCTCTCTGAAGTTTAAAAGAAAATTATTTTCAAACATTCAGTCTATGGGCTGATAGCTCCAGGATTAGCTACTGCTGTTACTGCTGCCACAGGCTCTGAGTAGGGCTGTGCCTCTCTCTCACCCAGCTCCATCAGAGGCCCTTCTTGCAAGGAGTGGTCTGGGAGTTGCCACTCTTGCCAGCAATTCAGTCTGCTGAGGTCCACTCAGGCCTCACTATGATAAGATCTGTGCAGGTGCAACCTGTACTCTCTTCTATGCTCTTCTTTTTCCCCCTCATAAAGAGGTTTCTTAGTTCTTCTTAACTTTTGTCTTTCATACCTCTACAGAATGGTGTGGTCTACATATTTGGGATTGTTGATATTTCTCTCTGAAATTATAACTCTAGATTTTGATTCATTTAGCCTTGACTTTTTGTATGATTTATTTGGCATATGTTAAGCTGATAATATCTATCTTTGCTGTACTCATTTTGTAATCTTAAACCAATCAGTTCAATGTTTGGTTCCTATTGTTGTTTCTTTATGTGCACACAGGTTATTCAGGAGAAAAGGAAGATAATGTAGTATTTCCATCTCTTTTTGGACTTGACAAATATTCTTGTGAGCCACACATAGTCTAAGATTTTACCATAGTCAGTGAAACAGAAGTAGTTTTTTTTTTTATGGAACTCTTTTGTTTTCTTTATAATTCAGTGAGTTTTGGCAGTTTGGTTTTTAGTTCCTCTGTCTCTTTGAAAGCCAGTACGTTCTTCTGGTAATTTTTGGTTTATCTATTGTTGAAGCCATGCTTGCAGAATCTTAAACATAATCTTTCTGGCATGTCAAATGAATTGTATGGTATTCTGAACATTTCTTGGCATTGCCCTTCTGTATGAATAGGATAAAAATTGATCTTTTCTAATCCATTGGCCACTGTTGTATTTTCGAAATTTACTGGAATGTTGAGTGCAGCACTTTCATAGAATCATTTTTTTAGAATTTTAAATAGTTCATCTGGAATTTTAGCATCTCCACTACCTTTAGTATTAGAAACACTTCCTAAGACTCAGTAAGGCCCACTTGACGTATTCCTTCAAGATATCAGACTCTGAAAGATGGCTGAGTAGAAAGACTATGTATGCTAGCTCCGAATCCACAGCCCATAAATTTCCTGTAAAAAGGACTCTCCACAAATTCTGGAGCAGTGGAACCCATGCAGAAACACAGTGGAAGAGATTTCCGTTCCAGAGAGCCCTGGAAAGTCATCCCAAGGGGTCCGTCATGCTCCGGATAGAGCTCACCCCTTCGCTGCCCTGTCTCATGGCCCCAGAGGACCAGATCTGAGCAGGCTTCAGGGACGGAATCTCTGGTAGCCGCAAAGGTCCTGCCACCCACAGGCGCTACAGGTCATTGAGAGAGACTTCTGGGCTGACCGAGAGGGGAGTGGGGGGGTCTCCGTGACTCCAGCCCACTCGGGAGGCAGTGGCAGAGGCAGCGGCAGAGGCAGCAGCAGAGGCTGCGGCGCCTGGGACTCCCCAAACAGACAGGAGCTCCATTACCGAAGATCTCTGCATAAAGCCCCTGAGGGAACCGAGACTGGGAGGCGGCCCTGTCCCCACCCCAGCACCAGAACTTAAGTTCACATTGAATAGTAGCCGCTCCCGACTCGGAAAGCCCTAAGGCTGGGAAACAGCATTTGAATCTCAGACCCCAAGCACTGGCTAGGTGTATCTAGGCAGGAGTGCAGAGGAATCTCAGAAGTCAAGTAACTGGCTGGGAAAATGCCCAGAAAAAGGAAGCAAAATAAGACCATAGAGAACTACTTTTTTTGGGGAAGAGATGTTCCTTCCTTCTTTCATTTCTGATGAGGAAATATAATGCTTGCCATCTGGGAAAGACGTGGAGGTCGGGGCCTCTCTATCCCAGACATCCAAGGTGGATATCCGGTGAACTCAGGCCATGGAAGAGCTCAAAAAGGATTTTGAAAATCAAGTTAAACAGGTGGAGGAAAAACTGGGAAGATGAGAGAGATGCAAAAAAAGCATGAAAAACGGGTCAAAACCTTGGAAAGGAGACCAAAAAAAATTCTGAAGAAAATATCACCTTGAAAAATAGGCTCACTCAATTGGCAAAAGAGGTTCAAAAAGCCAATGAGGAGACGAATGCTTTCAAAAGCAAAATTACCAAATGGAAAAAGAGGTTAAAAAGCTCAATGAAGAGAATAGTTCTCTCAAGATTAGAATGGAACAGATGGAATCTAATGACTTTCTGAGAAACCAAGAAATCACAAAACAAAACCAAAAGAATGAAAAAATGGAAGAGAATGTGAAATATCTCATGGGAAAAACAACTGACCTGGAAAATAGATCCAGGAGAGACAATTTAAAAATTATGGGACTACCTGAAAGCCATGATCAAGAAAACAGCCTAGACATCATCTTTCATGAAAATTTCCCTGATATTCTAGAACCTGAGGGCAAAAGAAGTATTGAAGGAATCGATAGATCACTGCCTGAAAGAGATAAAAAAGAGAACCCCTAGGAACATTGTGGCCAAATTCCAGAATTCTCAGGTCAAGGAGAAAATATTGCAAGCAGCTAGAAAGAAACAATTCCAGTATTGTGTAAATACAATCAGGATAACATAAGATCTAGCAGCTTCTACATTAAGGGATAGATGGGCATGGAGTAGGATATTTCAGAAGTCAAAGGAACTAGGACTCAAACCAAGAATCACCTACCCCGCAAAACTGAGTATAGTACTTCAGGGGAAAATATGGTCTTTCAATGAAAGAGAGGACTTTCAAGCATTCTTGATGAAAAGACCAGAGCTGAAAAGAAAATTTGACTTTCAAACACAAGAAGGAGAAGAAACATGAAAAAGTAAAAAGCAAAGAGAAGTCATAAGGAACTTACCAAAGGTGAACTCTTTACATTCCTACATGGAACGACAATATTTGTTACTCTTAAAACGTTTCAGTATCTGGGTAGTTGGTGGGACCACACACAGATGTACACACACACACACACACACACACGTACATGCGTGCATGCACACAAACATACACACATGCACGCACACACAGGGACAGAGAGCACAGAGTGAATTGAATAGGATGGGACCAAATCTTAAAAGAAATTAAGGTAAATGGTGAGAGAGAAATGTAGTGGGAGGAGAGAGGGTGAAATTGAATGGGGTACATTATATCTCATTCAAGAGGCAAGCAGGAAACTTTTTAGTGGAGGGAAAAAGAGGAGAGCTGAGAAAAAAAAAACATGAAGTTTACCCTCATCACATTCGACTAAAGGAAGGAGTAAAATGCACACTCATTTTGGTATGAAAGCCTACCTTACCATACAGGAAAGTGGGGGAGAAGGAGATAAGTAGGGTGGGGGGGGATGATGGAAGGGAGGGCAATAGGAGGAGGGAGCAATTTGAAGTCAACACTCGGGGAGGGACAGGATCAAAGGGCAGAATAGAAACAATTGGGGGGCAGAATAGGATGGAGGGAAATACAGTTAGTCTTACACAACACGACTGTTATCGAAGTCATTTGCAAAACTACACAGATATGGCCTATATGGAACTGCCTGCCTTCCCAAAGGGAACGTGTGGGAAGGGAGGGATGGGGAGAATTTGGAACTCAAAGTTTTAGGAACAACTGTCAAGTATTGTTGTTGCTACTAGGAAATAAGAAATACAGTTAATGGGGAATAGAAAGTCATCTGGCCCTACAGGACAAAAGAGAAGATGGGGACAAGAGAAGGGAGGGATGATAGAAGAGAGGGCAGATTGGTGATAGGGAAAATTAGAATGCTCAGTGTATTGGGGTGGGGGAGGACATAAATGGGGGGAAAATTTGGAACCCACAATTTTGTGAAAATGAATGTAAAAAGTTAAATAAATAAATTTATCTTAAAAAAAAAAGATATCTGTCTCTGGTTTAGTACACACAACCTAAATGGTTATTGCTGATTGTGCAATCTTTCTTGCATGGTTCTTTTGAGTATTCTTGCCACCTCTTCTTAATTTCTTCTCTTTTTGTTATGTGCCTATTATTTTTTTCTATTTTAATGCGTATTTTTACATGAAACTGTCCTTCGATATTTCTAATTTTTCTGAGATTTCTTGTCTTTCTCACTCAATTGCTTTATTTTATTTTTTGTTTTGCTCATTTAAAAAACCTCCTCGCATATCTTTGTGATTCTCTGAAATTCTTCCTTCAGTTGTCTTCCCTTGACCTGTGTCTTGAAGGAGATCAAGGATTCCAAGGGGTGGATATGAGGAAGTAGCATATCCCAGACATGGGCAAAAACCCAAACAAAGATAAGGAGATGGTGATGAAATATCAAGTTGTCCAATTGAAGTAGGATGGTATGGTTGAATTAGAGTGTGAAGAAGAGAGTAATATGTAAGAATCTTAGATAATTAAAAAATAAAATTTCTTATGAAATAACAAGCTTCTCTTATATATGTGTCTGTATTCAATATCATAGTAACAAAACTATCTCTCTTGTCAACATCCCTTTCTTAACTTCATTTTCTATATTCTTGGTATTGTTAAAAGTTTTCCTTGGATTTTCATCTTTCATTTATTTGTTTACATCCTTGTCATTGTATACCAAGTCCTTCTTCCTTTCAAATAAAAGTTTCTTTCTTGCAACAAAAAAAATAGTCAAGTGCAGCATATTATTAGCATATTTGGCTATATTGCAAAAGTTATGTTTTATTCTTCATCTCTAGTCCATAATCTTCTTGCAAAGTTATGGGAATTGCATTTTATCATCATTTTTATGATATCATGATTGATAACTCAATTCATTAGAATTTTGAATTCTTTCAAGGTTTCCTTCAGATTATTTTGGACGTTGGTTAAATTGTTCTGCTAGTTCTGCTGGCTGAATGAATAGAGGAAAGTCTCATAATGATGAGCTCTCAGATTCTCAAAGTCATGAACCAAGACAAACTAAAGTCGATGGTTTAGTATCCTGTTAAATTTCTTTTTTTATTAAATCCAGTGGAAAATAAAACAAAATATTTATTAATAGATGGTGGGATCTTGTAGCTTTGGTTTTTCCTTTGGCAAAAGGGCAAAAATACACTTTACTGATTACCTAATTCTGGCTCTTATTTGTGTTTTCTTAAGAGGATATAGATGCTATGTATTACTCTAGCTCCTTAAAATAGTAATCCTTGAATGTTTATACAACGCTTTTTATCCTTATATTATTATAATAATGTGGATTTTTCTTAACTTATTCAAATACTGACCAATGCCCTTCTACGGGGGAAAGATAGGATATGGGTGATAAGATGGTTTCTACCACCCATTTGCCACACAATAGATGCAACTGTGTAGTCTAGGGTTAAAAATGTTTTTAAAACAAGCAGCAGATTTTCCATAGATCAGAGGTAATTGATTTGTGATTTGATTATCTAATATTACATTGTCCGTATTGGCACCTTTATTGCTTCTAGTGGGGAGAAATAGGAAAGAAGTGGAGAAGTAAATTTTAAAATTCTAGAGTTGGAAGAGAGCTTAGAGAACTAGTCTAATAACATCATTTTTCCAATGACAGAACTGAAGTCTAAGGAGCTGAAGTGATGTTCCTAAGACTACATATGGAGTTTGAAGCAAATCTTCTGACTCTTGATTTAGTGTCCTTTTTGCTCCATGATTTTGTGACTGATCTTTTTACCTAACTTTTTAATACTGCATGAGATGGTATGGGCTATATAGAAACATAAAAATACACTATTCTTCATTATAAAAACTTCAAAACATTTCAATTTCAGCAAATAAAAAATATTCCCATTCCAGATCATGAAAAGTCTTAGGGAAATGCATAAGCAACTTTCATAACTCCCTAAGAAATTCAGTATTTCTCTCAATGTAGTGAGAGCTACCAACCTTTTTAACATTTCTTAAATCTCCTATGGTTCTAGCACCTCTGTCTTGTTAGTTAATGACTTTGTTTTACATTTCATGGAAATATAAACAAAAATGTTTGATCCAGACGTTGTTAAAAAGTAAAGGAATACATTAAATTTATGAACTGGTGAATGAAGACAGTTTATTACCTATAGTGATAGATCCTCTTAACATCAGTAATGTCTTCTCATTTGTTAGCTCATGGTCTATTCAGACATTCGCTATCATCCTATATTTTTCCTCACTTTCTTGTGTACTCATTGAGAAGGGAATTAATCTGTACCTCCACTTTCTTAACCTACTTCTCTCTAGTTTCTGACTTAGTTATTGAATGGAAATAGTTCTCCCCAAAGGTAACAATTACCAATCTAATTTTTCCTAATCTTCATCCTTGATTTCAGTCTTTTACTTTGGTAAGCACCGTCTTCTACTAGATACTTTCTTCTCTTCATTTTCCATAATATTTTTATATCTTGGCCCTCTTCCTACCAGTCTGACCACTTCTCAATTTCCATTGTTGATCTTCATACAGAATAAGCTACCTAACTATGGAGGCTCCTGAAAACTTTGTCTTGAATCCTCTTTTCTTATTCTATACTGCCTCATTTTGTACTCTCATTTAACTCCCATGTGTTTAATGATCACTTATATGTGGA
This sequence comes from Bettongia penicillata ogilbyi, assembly GCA_023548195.1. Lineage (NCBI taxonomy): Eukaryota > Metazoa > Chordata > Mammalia > Diprotodontia > Potoroidae > Bettongia > Bettongia penicillata. Next base: position 226,704 of record JAJHZJ010000066.1, on the reverse strand, counting down.
TTATTCTCAGATCTATCTATCTTGCCCTAGACCTCTCACCTGATCTCTGATCTCCCCTTTCCAAATGCGTATTGGTAATCTTGAACTGTATATATCTCATAAATATCTCAACCTGTTGTCAACTCTTGTCATTTCTAGTTTTGCAACATCTATTGTATGTATCTCTGTCTCTACTCTCAACTCTCAACTTCATAGGGGCTTCAGTACTTCGTGCTAAACTATTGTTACAGCCTTGAAGTTTGTGTCCTGGCTTTCAGTCTTTCCCAATTCTATGGCATCTTTCACTATGTTATGTGAAATATCACAAAGTGATATTTCAAAAGCACAGTTCTTACTATTATCAACCCAAACCAATACATTCCATTGACTCCCTATTAATACATGGATAAAATATAAATATTATTAGGTTTTTAAATAATTCCCTCTCTTTCCAATATTATTGTATTCACCTTCACATATTCTATGATCTAATGACACCTGCTACTTGCTGATCTTTGCGTATAATACTCCATCTTTTGACTATGTATCTTTTTTCTGGCTATTGCCTATACCAGAGACACTCTCCTTCCTCCTCTCTACCTTCTGAATTCCTTTAAGGATCAGCTTCTGAATGAAATCTTTCACAGTTCTTTCAACAAATAGTGATTTTTCTCAGAAATAACCTCCTATTTAGACTCTATATATCTTGGTATACATAGCTTCAATGTTAGTTCTTACCATTAGAAAGTGAGTTCTAAAAAGGCAGAAGCTATGTTTATCCTTTTCTTTCTATTCCCATTACTTATCACAATGATTGTCACATAGCACTTATGAAAGGCTTATTGATCACTCGATTGTATAGCTTGTTAAATGTTGTATTTGAACCTGTACCTTAGGATATCATTAAACATCACAGTTATGAAAATTAGAATGTATCATAATGACAAACAACTGTCCTCATTACATATACATTGTTAAAGTTCTTATTTTTCTCTTCTGATAACAAAATTGAAACATTTCACCTTTCATTAGCAGAAAGACAATTCATGAAGTAAATTCTACCCTAAGTCACCAAATATACATTTGGGTTGTGGTTTCCTGACTTATGATCCTTTCTTTACTAATCTAGAAAAGAGATTGCAATACTTATATTACTAACCTTGTTATACTGTACTTTTTGAGTGGGTAAGGATTAAATGAAATAATGCATGCAAAAAGACTTTATATAATCAGAAAATACTTTTTCAGTATTAGTGTCAGTGTCAGTTTTAAAAAGAATGTGTCTTTCAGATGTAGTAAAATAGTGCTGATAACTAGGAATAAATAATGCAAGACTAAGTAAAATGATTCAACACTTGATGAGGTGGGTCATACTGTGGATTTCTAAGTAGCTTTGGATCATCTGTAGAATGATATTTATTTTTTTTCAATAGTTGCAATCAATTTATTAAAAGAGATGATTGGTTAGGCATCTGCAATGGTGACTTCAACTTCTACACCTGGTTCAATGCTGATAGAAGTGATCTGCTTAACAATTTCAGAAGGACTGTGCAAATCAATGAGACGCTTGTGGATTCTCATCTGGAACAGATCCCAAGTCTTTGAGCCTTCACCGCAAGGAGTTTTTCTAGTTGTGATTCGAAGGGTCTTAGTGGGCATTCGAACAGGTCCCTTGACTTTCAAGTTCTTTTCTTTGGCTCCTCTAATTAGGTCAGCACACACCTTCTCCAGGGACTTCACATTGCGGCTGGTGAGGGTGATCCGGATGTGGTGGATGGCCACTTCGGGCTCCATGAGTGTCTTGCCGGTGTCTTTGAAGGCCATGGCAGAGGGGGTGGCTTCCTGACCGACTTATTCCTCCACAGAGCGAACAGCGGTGAGTCAGGAGAGGCAGGCACTGCCGTCCGTATGCGGCCGCGGTGGGGATATCTTCACCAAAGAGCTAGAATGATATTTCTGCGTGAATATTTGCTCATTACTAAGCTAGATCAGCCATAATTGACAGAAATGACTCCATGTTTGACCAAGATATGGCCTGCCTACTTACCTGAAGTTCCTATATACATAATGCTGGTTGACTATGCTACACTTCAACAAGGAATAGAAAGCTCTTCTGATCATAATCAGTTTGGAAAACTCCATCTAATCTGGGTAAGCAGCATTACCTTCCTGAGCTCAATACCCCTGTGAATAAAAAGGAATGAAGGAGGGTTGCATTCTAGACAACTGTAATGTTAATGAGTTGATAAGATCTTCCTTGCCCATTAATAGCCCTCATTTGGAAACTTACTGAGGAATATGTGTGTGTGTGTGTGTGTGTGTGTGTGTGTATGTATGTGTGTGTGTACATATATTGTGTGTGTGTGTATGTATGTATTTTGAGTTGGTATTTTGATTTAGGGGTTAGTTAATGAGAAGGAGAATTTTATTTTCTTATCAAGACCCTGAGCAGCAGTACAAAAATGACTGCTTTTGATGCTATAGAAGTCAAATGATCAAATATATACTTTATGTGACTTGACAAAACAAAGTTTAAATTAAAAAAAAAGATCTAGAATATCAAGGGAAATTATGAAAGCTTGGGGTAAGGATTAAATAGCACTTTCAAACATCAAAATTTGTCCTTCATAAAGTAGCAGGCATTAAAAGCATCTGGTATTAGACAGAGAGACGCAGAGAGAAAGAGAGTGAGAGAAAGAGAGAGAGAGAGAGAGAGAGAGAGAGAGAGAGAGAGAGAGAGAGAGAGAGAGAGAGAGAGAGAGAGAGAGTGAGAAGAAGAATGAATAAAATAAATTAGATAGGTGAATATCAGGGGAAAAAATCAATAAACTAGTGTCTTTTAATCAGAAAACACTTTTTAAGGAAAAAGTTATCCATTTGATTAAAAAAAAAATGCTGGTTATCCTGGAAAGCAATATTGCAGAAATTTGTGCTAAACCAACACCTCACGCCATATTCCATAATATATTCTAAATTGATATGTGGCCTAACTATTAAATCCAGTACTATAAAAATTAGCAGAGAGGGAGATTGCATAACACTCATAGATTTATGCATCCTTATACTCATCCTTAAGCAATTAAAAAACAGAGACAATTACAAAAGATAAAATAGCAGGGGGAAGAGCCAAGCTGGCAGAGTAGAAAGACTCACATATGCTAGCTCCAAACTCACAATCCATAAATTTCCTGAAAAAAGGACTTCCCACAAATTCTGGAGCAGTGGAAGCTGTGCAGCAACACAGTGGAGCAAATTTCCTTTCCAGAGAGCCCTGAAAAACCAGCACCAAAGGTCTGTCATGCACTGGACACAGAGCAGAGCCCTGCCCTGGCCACATGATCCCGAGAGGAGTAGATCTGAGCAGACTTCAGGGACAGAACCTCCAGAGGCCTTGAAGGTCACTCCACCCACAGGTGTACAAGTCAGTGAGAGAGACTTCTGGGCTGGCCAAGAGGGGAGTGGGATGTCTCCATAACCCAGGCCGCCTTTGGAGGCAGCGTCAGAGGCAGCTGCGGCCAGGAGATCCCAGAGCAGGCAGGACTTCAGATCCATTACTGAAGGTCTCTGAATAAAACCCCTGAGGGAACTGAGCTTGGGAGGCGACCTTGTCCCCACCTGAGAACCTGAATTCAATCTTACACTGAATAGCAGCCCGGCCCCCCACTGAAAGCCGTGAGGCTAGGGAGCAGCATATGAATCTCAGACCCCAAGCACTACTTGGGCGGATCTGGGCAGGGGTGCAGAGGAATCTCAGAAGTCAAGTAACTGGCTGGGAAAATGCCCAGAAAAGGGAAAAAAAAAAAGACCATAGAAGGTTACTTTCTTGGTGAACAGATGTTTCCTCTTTTCCTTTCTGATGAGGAAGAACAATGCTTACAATCAGGGAAAGACATAGAAGCCAAGGCCTCTGTACCCCAAACATCCCAAATAGATACCCAATGAGCTCAGGCTGTGGAAGAGCTCAAAAAGGATTTTGAAAGTCAAGTTAAACAGATGGAGGAAAAACTGGGAAGAGAAATGAGAGAGATGCAAGAGAAGTATGAAAAACGGGTCAATACCATGCTAAAGGAGACCCAAAAAATGCTGAAGAAAATAACACCTTGAAAAATAGGCTCACTCAATTGGTAAAAGAGGTTCAAAAAGCCAATGAGGAGAAGAATGCTTTCAAAAGCAGAATTAGCCAAATGGAAAAAGAGGTTCAAAAGCTCACTGAAGAAAACAGTTCTCTCAAAATTAGAATGGAACAGATGGAGGCTAATGACTTTCTGGGAAACCAAGAAATTACCAAACAAAACCAAAAGAATGAAAAAATGGAAGAGAATGTGAAAAATCTCATGGGAAAAACAACTGACCTGGAAAATAGATCCAGGAGAGACAATTTAAAAATTATGGGACTACCTGAAAGTCATGATCAAAAAAAGAACCTAGACATCATCTTTCATGAAATTATCAAGGAAAATTGCCCTGATATTCTAGAACCAGAGGGCAAAATAAGTATTGAAGGAATGGATCGATCACCACCTGAAAGAGATCCAAAAAGAGAAACTCCTAGGAACATTGTGGCCAAATTCCAGAATTCCCAGGTCAAGGAGAAAATATTGCAAGCAGCTAGAAAGAAACAATTTCAGTATTGTGGAAATACAATCAGGATAACACAAGATCTAGCAGCTTCTACATTAAGGATTCGAAGGGCATGGTATAGAATATTCCAGAAGTCAAAGGAACTAGGACGAAAACCAAGAATCACCTTCCCAGCAAAACTGAGTATAATACTTCAAGGGAAAATATGGTCTTTCAATGAAATAGAGGACTTTCAAGCATTCTTGACGAAAAGAAAAGAGCTGAAAAGAAAATTTGACTTTCAAACACAAGAATGAGAAGGATGAAAAAGTAAACAGCAAAGAGAAGTCATAAGGGACTTACCAAAGGTGAACTGTTTACATTCCTACATGGAAAGACAATATTTGTACCTCTTAAAACTTTTCAGTATCTGCATAGTTGGTGGGACTACACACACATACACATGCACACACACATACACACATGCACACACACACAGAGACAGAGAGCACAGAGTGAATTGAATAGGATGGGATCATAGCTTAAAAGAAATTAAGGTAAATGGTGAGAGAGAAATGTAGTGGGAGGAAAGAGGGTGAAGTGGAATGGGGTAAATTATCTCTCATTCAAGAGGCAAGCAGGAGACTTTTTAGTGGAGGGAAAAAGAGGAGAGCTGTGAAAAAAAACATGAAGTTTATTCTCATCATATTCGACTAATGGACAGAATACAATGCACACTCATTTTGGTATGAAAACCTATCTTACAATACAGGAAAGTGGGGGAGAAGGAGATAATCAGGGTGAGGGGGATGATGGAAAGGAGGACAATGGGAGGAGGGAGCAATTTGAAGTGAACACTTGGGGAGGGACAGGATCAAAAGACAGAATAGAAACAATGGGGGGCAGGATAGGATGGAGGGAAATATAGTTAGTCTTACACAACACGACTATTATGGAAGTTATTTGCAAAAGTACACAGATAGGGCCTATATTGAATTGCCTGCCTTCCCAAAGGCAATGGATGGGGAGGGGTTATGGGGAGAATTTGGAACTCAAAGTTTTAGGAACAACTGTTTAGTATTGTTGTTGCTACTAGGAAATAAGAAATACAGTTAATGGGGAATAGAAAGTCATCTGGCCCTACAGGACAAAAGAGAAGATGGGGACAAGAGAAGGGAGGGATGATAGAAGAGAGGGAAGATTGGTGATAGGGGAAATTAGAATGCTCAATGTATTGGGGTTGGGGGGAGGGGACAAATGGGGAGAAAATTTTGGAACCCAAAGTTTTGTGAAAATGAGTGTAAAAAGTTAAATAAATAAATTTATATTAAAAAAAGAAAAAAGGAAAAGAAAGAAAAAGAAAAGAAAAAGAAGAAAAAAAGAAAATAAAAAAACAAGAAAAAAGAGAAAAAAAGAGAAAATAGATAGCATTACGCAAAACTCATAAATATATGAGAAAAAAATTAATACACTTGGCAACGAGGTGGTTATGTTGGAAATGACATTTGAATCATGTCTCTGTGGTAAGGGTTTGGTATCCAAGCTATATATTATATGAATAATGTACATTTACATATATGTATAAATCAGTATATACACACACATATACATCACATGTGCACATGGATGCATGTATGGTATGACTTATATGTTTCATATGTGCATATATGTTTTCCCCATAGGTTAGTGTGGAAAGTGAAGCAAATAATTCTGAAAAGAATTGTAAACCATGACAATCACATGAAAGAATATTCTGAATCATTTGTGATGAGAGAAATAGAAATCAAAACTACTCTGTGGTTTTATCTGTATTTCTTAAAAATAGCAAAGATGGCAAAAGGTGAAAAGAGTTAATATGAAAGTGTTGTAGGAGGATAATTGTACTAGTGCATTATTGCTGTGGCTGTGAATCAGTACAGTCATTTTGGAAAGGGATTTGGAATTATGCAAATGAAGTGACTAAAATGTCCATTCTCTTTACTCTAGAGGTTTCATTATTAAGTTTTTACCCAAAGGAAGCCATTCATCAAACCAACAGTCCCTATATGCAACAATATATATTTATAAAATTCATTTTTTGTGATAATAAAATTTGGAAATTATTTGTGGTACCTTAATAAAATGTAACGTTACAATTCTGTAAAAATGATGAATATAATTAATACTGAAAATAATAGTTAGATCTATATGATTTGGAATAGCCAGAGCAGAACCAAGAAAACAATATAAACAAAGACCTACATGAAAAGAGCCATAGGAAGAAAAAAAAATCTTAAGAGAATGTTAAAAAAAAATTATTTAAAGTAAAAGTATGTTTGCGGGGAATTAAGCACCACTCAGAAGAGATGAGAACCATCTTACCCCTTACAGAGGTAGAAGTGACACAAAAGTTATACATTGTACATATTTTCAAACATTTTCTATGAATTGATATCAGTTATGCTGTTTTGTTATTTTTCTCTAAAAATACTGTGTTTTTGTGGGATGATTCCCTAGAGACAGCTAGTAGATAGAGTATTCAGTCTGGAGTCAGGAAGACCCATTTTTCTGAGTTTAAATCTGGCCTTAGTCACTTATTAGCTTTGTGTTCCTTAACTTAACTCTGTTTTCCATATTTTCCTCATCTATTAAATGAGCTGGAGAAAGAAGTAACTCTTGTGTTTTTTAAGAAAATTCCAAATGGAGCAACAAAAAATCAGACACAATTGAACAACAACATGACTGTAGGTAGGGAGAAATTGATATTATAGGGAACTTGCAATGTAAAAAGCAAAAGCTATTAGTCAAAATTCATTTCAAATATACACACATATGTATTCATACGTATACAAATACATATCCATGCACACATTTTATACCCAAACGCGCGCACACACACACACAGACACAGATATTCTCATGTGGAAATCCAAGGAAAGCAGGCAGAAGAATGGTGGAAAGCATTTGGGTGAAGATCATAGGAAGAAGAAACAAGTGATTTATTATTAAAATACACTACAGGGCAGGTAAGCCATCTTATCTTGAAGGAGAGAAATGAGGCAATGTATGCCAGGTAAGGCAACCAACCAGTAATACATTGAACACCATCTCCCCTCAGGTTCTGAAGAATGCTGACCAAACTGAACCCCAAAGTCATGGGATTAGCAATGTCTTCCCTTGCTTTCAACCCAACTCCTGCAGATATCATTGAGGGGATTTTCTCATTTTGGAAATGGTGTCCATTATATTACTTCTAGTCTTATTTACAGCTTATGCTCAAAGTAAATGTTATCAAAATAATTGACAATAGGAAGGAAGTAAAGATGTCTAATTCTAGTTTTCTTTTGTCTATTTTCTTTGCCAAAATGAAAGATCTAAATTTCCATGGAAAGAACAAACAAATATTTGCTAATATGAATTTGAAATGAAAGTTAAGAATGAAGATAATCAGAAAACACTGAGGTATAGCTGACAAATTCAAGACACCTGGAACAGAATAATTACACCTTTAGCCACTAAAAGGATAGACCCATAATTTCTAAACCACTCTCAGTGATATTTCAAAGATCATAGAGATTACCATGAGATTTGAAAAAGATACCATGAGTTTTAAAAAAAGGGAAAAGAGTAGAATCCAAGAAATTAAAGTTAGATTTTTATCTTTGGGAAAATTCAGTGCATATTATTACATATATAGATAGTGATCAGAAAAGAAAGTAATGATCTTAGAGTTAGAATGGTTTCACCAAGAAGAGGTCATACTATAAGAAGCTTATTTTCCTTTTTTTTTTTTTTTGGAGAGGGTTAGAAAAGGACTAGGTCAGAAGAATTCTGGGGATATAGAACATCTAGATTCTAGCAAAATGCTCTCCTTCTGGGAGAATTAGAGAGATGAAGGCTTTATGGTAGCAAAATGAGATGAATTCAGAGTAAGTAGAATAGTTGAACTCAAAAACGCTCTTTATCATCCTGCAAAGAGATTTTTAATAGCATGAAGGGAACTCTACTTGACCCCCCAACATTTTTGTTGATGATTTGGATAGAGGCCTCAACATCATATTTCTCAGATTCACAGATGATTCCAAGCTGGAAAAGATAACTTATTCCCTGGATCGAAAAATCAAAGATTTTGATAGGCTGATAGTGCATTGGCTTAAATTTAGTGAGATAAAATTCAATAGAGAGAAATGTAAAGTGTTATGCTAAAGTTTTAGAAATCAACTTGCTAAATGTAATATGGGCTTAGATTTTTTTCTCAGTTCTTCTAAAGGAAAGAAAAAGATCTAGGAGTTATTGAACTTCAAGCTTAATCTGAGGCAATAATGTAATGTGATATACACTAAAAATAATATGACATTGGACTGCATTAAGAGATGTGTATCTTTTTCAAGTATAAGGAAATGATTGTCTACTTGTCTAGAGTATTAGGTTGTGTTATATTTTTGGGGAGGAGGGTGCATACGGAGTTAGACTCTGTGTGTGTTCATTTTTCGTTTTCAAAGAAGACCATGCCATCAGAGAAATAATGACATGACACTTGACTTTGTTTTGAGTTAGGGAGGGCTACGAAGGTCATTAGCCTCACTTCTCCTCCAGAGTCGTCTGAATCCAGTGACTAGATATTCATCAGGATGACTGGAGATGATGCAGGATGAGGCAATTGGGGTTAAGTGACTTGCCCAAGGTCACACAGCTAAATAAGTGTCAAGTGTCTGAGGTGAGATTTGAACACAGGTCCCCCTGACTCCCGCACTGGTGCTCTATCCACTGCACCACCTAGCTGCTTCAGTTAGACTCTGTGGTCACTGAAGTACCATCCAATTGTCAAATTCTGTTTCTGAAATTCTGTTTCTAAAATCTTCAACTATATCTTATTCAGTTTCTTTCCACTTTAATTTTAAAATTCCTTTCCTTTATTGTACTGCATTTTACTCAATCATCTAATACAGATTTTTTTGTACCTTTGGCCTCTAATATAATACTGGACACATTAAGATGGGACTAGTTTAATGTAATTCAAGAGACAATTAATATATGGCAATTGTATGAGAGGCATTATATTAGAGGTTGAAGGTACAAAAATGAAAGTTGGCATCGTCTCTGTGCTAGTTTATCAACTCAAGGACTTTATAATCCTACAGCAGAATTAGGACTCGTAAGTAAAGAAATATGACACAAAGACAAATGACAAGTCTGAACAAAGTACTACAAGCAGATTTGAGGGAAAAGAGATCACTTTTACCTGCTAGGAGATCAGGAAGTTGCTATTTGATTGATGGATTATTTCGTTGAGTATAATTATCTCCATTAAATAATAGGTTTTCATAAAGATTTTCAGTAGTGGTTCTAACATGAGATATAAACTTTTTAATAATACTAATCTTTTTTTATAATACTTTATAATTTATCATCTTTTTCAATCTCTCTCTCACACACACACACATCTATAATTTCTGTGCTATGACAGAACTATTTGGTTGTATACTTCCATTAATCAAATACATGAAGTTATTGTTAACTAGTTTATTTTTTGGGAGGAGGTGTTGTTAGTTTCCTTCTTCGTTAAAAAATAACCCACCCAATATCCTAACTAAAAGGGATGACTGACATTTGAAATCAATTCTGCAGATCTTTGGAAAATATGGATATTTACTGCCACTTATGGTGACATAGATAGATACATAGATAAAACATTTATTAGACACTTATGTACTAGGCACTATGCAAACAAATACTCACAAGCAAGGCTGTCCATGAAGTTCTTAGTTTTCAGTGGAAGAAGATTTCACATAAAGGGCAGCTAGAGGGTGGTGGTGAAGGAAGGATTCCCATAGCCAATAGCATGATTTGGACTTCATGACTGGGTAGCGAGGTGGAGGCTTGATTCCAGCTCAGGATGGTTCTGGGGGTTGGATTAAGATTAGAGTTGGATTATTTTTAGTGGGAAAAAATTAAGATATTTGCCAATTGTTAAAATATTTTGTTACAGCTAATTGAAACACTGCCATATAGTATAAAACTACTTTGTGTTGCGACTTTTTCATCTGCAAAATGGAGATAGCAATAATTTACTTACTTGATGGAACTGTTGTAAGGTTTCAAACAAAACGGGTAAAATAATTTTGCACATGTAATACATTGTATTCATGCTACTTGCTGTTTTTGTTAATAATATTATAAAAGTTGATCTATAATTTCCTAGGTGTAGAGAACTCTTGGTAAGGAGCTTGATCTACCAATAGGAATAGTGTGAATAACTATTAGAATCATAATAAGTTTATATAACTATTAAATTTGTATTGTTGTCTTACAATTTTTATATTACTTACTGAAGTTATTGAGAGTTTAGGGGTAAATAAAATACTCATGTATCTCGTCCATAAGCAAACAAAAAAACTCTCAGAATTCAAATATTCTTGGGTCTAAGATAAATTAGAGGAATATGTCATCTCACCTAACCTAAAATTCCACAAATTTACTCCTCATTTGCCAGTCTATTTCATCTCTTTCACTGAATACAATTCATATTATCATACGCTCATGCATATATATATATATATATATATAACATGTATATATATAATGCACACATATACACATGCAACTATATACACACAAACACATAGTAAATATATGCATGCATACATATGTGTATACACACACACGCACACACACACATATATCCTATTACGTGGAATATCTCCTTTTGTACTATTATTTCATTATTTTCTTTCTTGGAAAGTAAGCATTACACGAACAGTGATTGACTAATTAGTTACCTTGTATAGTACTAGGACTCATACATATCAAAGAGCAACTTTATCAAGTTATTTGACTTTTTACAATATCATAGGGAAGAGTCATCATAGTGGAGTGAAAACAGAGACTCACCTGAGGTCTCCCACAAATTCCTTCAGATACCTCTTAAACAAGAGTCTGAACAAATTATAGACTGGCATAATCCACTAGGAGAGAGTGTGGCAGATTTCCAGCCCAGGACCACCCAGAAGGTCCACAGAAAGGATCAGGCTGGGGGAGCACAGAACACGCTGGCTGCACCAGGACAGACTAAGCCATAGTGGAGCAGGAGCAGCCTGGGTGGACTGAATCACCAGTGGCAATGCCAGTTCCCAAAACTCTCAGAAGAAGAAGGAAGCTTGGTACATCTGGGTGAGAGAGAGCACAGGGCCCATGACAGTGGCAGCATTACTCCAGGGGATATCAATTTACATAAAAACGTTTGAAAGTCACCTAATTGTACTTCTGGGAACCAAGATGCCAGAGTAAACTATAAATGGTCTCACCCTCCCTTGTGGAAAAACCCAGAGAATATTGCCCCGGGAAAAATTCTGGAATACTGGGCCCAGAGAAAGGGGTACAGCAGTCTTTTATCATGGGTAGCTAGGGATATCAATGGGAAGGGTCCCTCTGGCTGTTGCTGAAGGGGACCAGCGCAGGACTGGAGGTGTCCCAGTAAGCCCTACCTCAGCAGACCAGCAGAAGAACCTGAGCCCCAGGGGGATGGAGCTGGTAGTAACAAACAGCAGGAACCCAAGTATGCCTTAGCACAGCCAGGGGAATTGAATAGATAACAGTACAAACAGGAGTCTACCAGGTTTTGAGTCTGCCTGTGTTCTAAGGCAGACCTAGTGGAGGAGGAGAGCTCCAGCTACCAGACAACTGCTCCCTCACATCTCACACCAAGAGCTTCAGTGTAACCCTGGGCAAACCCAGAAAAACTTCACCTGGTCTCAGCCTTGGCACACACCACCAAGTTCAATACCAGACATGATGCAATATTGTATAGCTTCTATCTGATGGAACTAGAGGACCCCAGATACAAAATAAGTAACCAGACCCTAGCTCCCAGCCCAAGAAATGTGGGACAGAGTTCCCTGTGCCTTAGAAACAGATCTACTTTAAAAGCCAGGAAAAAGGCAATCACCACGAGTTAAGAAGTAAATTAGAAAAGCAAAGATCACAGACCCATATCTGAAACTTTAAAAAGAAATATGAACTGGTCTCAAACCCAAAAAGCATTCTTGGAAGAGCTCAAGAAAGATTTTAAAAGTCAAATTAGGGAGAAAAAAGAAAAATTGACCAATGCTTTTAAATTGTAAAGTAAATTGGCCAAGTGGGTAAAGAGGTACAAAACATAACTATAGAAAATAACTCCTTAAAAGGAAAATTGGACAAATTAAAAGGGAGATAAAAAAGTTAATTGAATAAAATGCTTCATTAAAATTAGAATTTGACAAGTAGAAGCTAATGACTCTATAAGTCAACAAGAATCAGTCAAACAAAGTCTAAAGAATGAAAAAATAGGAGAAAATGTAAAATATCTACTCGGAAAAACAACTGACCTGGAAAATAGATCCAGAAGAGAAAAAAAAAATCTAAGCATTATTGATGTGCTCAAAATCCATGATCAGAGCCTGGGCAGTATCTTCCAAGAAATCATTAAAGAAAATTGCCCTGGGGTTGTAGAACCAGATGGAAAAACAGTCATTCAAAGAATCACTATTTCCTCCTGAAAGAGATCCCAAATTGAAAATGCCAAGGAATATTGTTGACAAATTCCAGAATTATCAGGTCAAGGAGAAAATATTGCAAGCAACCAGAAAAAAAAAAAAAGGAAAAAAAAACCAATTCAAATATTGAGAAACTACAGTCAGAACCTTGCAGTGTCTACATTAAAAGATCAGTAGTAAGTTTAGAATATGATATTTTGTGAGGCAAAGGAGTTTGGACTAAAACCAAGGATTGATTGCCCAGAAAAATTGAGATAAATCTTTCAGACAAGGAGATGGACAGTCAATGAAATAAGAAATCTCCATAACTTACAGATGAAAAAGACAGAAATTAAATTTCATCTTCAAATACAAGACTCAAGAGAGACATAAGAAGGTAAACAGGAAAAACAAAGAAAAAATTCTTATTCAATATGGCCAAACTGTTTACATTCCCACATGGGAGGATGACACTTGTTAATCCTGAGTATTGTACTTCTATTATGACAATTAAAGGTGATATACATAAATAGATATTGTAGGTATAAATTCATTGGTGTTATGAGAAAAGCCTAATTAAAGGGTGCAAAGGGAAAAGAGGAAAGTAAGGTGCAGAAAAGGGTAAATTAAATCACATGAAGAGGCATGGAAACATATTATAGTAGAGGTAAAGAAAGGAGGGACATGGGCATTGTTTAAGTTTTACTCTCATTGGATTTGTTTCAAGGAGGGAATAACATACTTCGTTAAGAATAGAAATCTAACTTGCCCTGCAGACAGTAGGAGTGGAAAGAGGAAAGAAAAGGGATGGGGTGGTTAGAAGAGAGAGAAGAAGTAGTGAAGAGAAAAGAGAAAGGAAAGATAAGGGGATTGATAGAAGGGAGGGGGAGGGAAGATTGAGGAAGGCTGTGGTCAAAAGTAAAACTCAAGGAAGGAAAGGTAGAGGGGAGAAATAAAAACTTAAACTAAAAATAAAAGTGGGGATAGGATAAAGTCTGTAATTATAACTGTGAATGGGAAGGAGATGATCTCTCTCATAAGATGAAAGTGGATAGCAGAGTGAATTAAAACCCGTAACCTTACAATATGTTTATTGTTCAGAAGTAATACATTTGAAACAAGAGGATACACACAAGGTAAAGGCAAACGCCTGGAGTAGAATATATCACGCTTTAGCTGAAATAACAAAAGCAGGGGTAGTATTCCTAATCTCAGACAAAGGAAAAACAAAATTAGGTCTAATCAAAAGAGATAAGGAAGGAAACTATCCTTTTAAAAGGCACCATAGACACCGAAGCAATATCATTACTAAACATCTTCACCAAGTGGTATAGCATCCAAATTCTTAGAGGAGAAGGATTAAGTTAAGGGAGTTACAGGAAGAAACAGACAGCAACATTATACTTGTGGGGATCCTCAACCTCTTCCTCTCCAAACTGAATAAATAGAACTTCAAAATAAACAAGAAAGAAGCTAACAAGGTAAACACATTTTCGGAAAATGTAAATATGGTAGACTACTGGCAAAACTTGAATGGGGATAGAAGGGAATATATCTTTTGTCTCAGTGGTACATGGCGCATACAAAAAATTGAACATATAGTAGGGCATAAAGACCTCATAATCCAATGGAGAAAGGCAGAGACAGTCAATGCATCCTTTTCAGATCATAAGGAAATAAAATTATGTGTAATAAAGGGCCATGGAAAGATAGAACCAATTATTTGGAAGCTAATCTAATCTTAAAGAATGAGTGGGTCAAAAAATAAATCATAGAAACAATCAATAGCTTTATTCAAGAGAATGGCAATAGTGAGATAACCTACCAAAACTTATGGGGTGGAGCAAAATAATTTCTTAATTGAAGTTTGATATCTCTGAGTGCTTACATGAATAACATAGAGAAAGAGGAGATCAATGTATTGAGCATGAAGCTGAAAAAAAAAACTAGAAAAAGAAGAAAATGAAAATCCCAAATTAAATACCAAATTAGCAATACTGAAAACCAAAGAAGAAATTAAGAAAATAAATAAAAACAAGAGCTGGTTTCATAGAAATAAAAACAGTAAGACCTATAAGCCTTTGATCAAATTGATTAAAAAAAGAAAGAAGAAAATCAACTTAACAAATCCAAAATTAAAAGGATTAATTCATCTCCAATGAAAAGGAAATTAAAAGAATGATTAGAAATTATTTTGACCAATTTTATGCATGTAAATTTGATGATTTTAGTGAAATGGATGAATATTTATAAAAAATATCAATTACCCAGATTAATAGAAGTTGAAGTAAAATACTTAAATAACCTGAAAGACAAATTAAATAAGCCATCAAAGAACTCCCTAGGAAGAAATCCGCAGGGCCAGATGTATATACAAGCATATCCTATCAAACACTTCAACAAACATTAATTCCATTACTATGTACACTATTTGGGAAAATTGGTGAAGAAGAAGTCCTACCAAATTATTTTTATGGCACAAATATGGTACTTATACCTAAATTGGGAAGGGTCAAAACAGAGAAAGAACATTATAGACAAATTTTCCTAATGAATGTAGATGAAAACCTTTAAAATAATGTATTAGCCAAAAGATTACAGCAACTCATTATGACAGTAATCCACTTTGCTGAGGTAAGATTTATACCAGGAATACAGTGCTAGTGCACTATAGGAGACACATCAGTATAATTGATCATAGCAGCAAGAAAACAAAGAGAAACTATATGATTATCTCAATAGATACAGAAAAACTTTTGACAAAATACAGCACTCATTTCTTTGAAAACACTGGAGAATATAGGAACAAACTGGACCTTCCTTAAAATTATAAGTAGCAACTACCTAAAACCATCAGTAAGAATTATATGTAATGTGGATAAGCTAGACGCATTTCTGGTAAGATCAAGAGTGCAACAAGGATGTCCACTATCACCATTGTTACTCAATATGGTACTAGAAATATTAGCTTTACAACTCTCTTTGTGGTGGCCAAGAACTGGAAATCTAGAGGATGCCCATCAATTGGGGAATGACTGAAAAAGTTGTGGTATATGAATGTAATGGAATACTCTTGTGCTATAAGAAGTGATGAATCGGAAGACTTCAGAGAGGCCTGGAAGGACTTATGTGAACTGGTGCTGAGTGAAAGGAGCAGAACCAGGAGAACACTGTACGCAATAACAGTCACAATGGGCAAGTGCTGTTTCTAATGAACTTAGCCCTTCACAGCAATGCAAGGACCTAAAACATCCCCAGAGGACTCTTAAGGCAAAATGCCATCCACATTCAGAGAAAGAACCATAGAATTGGAAGGCAGAATAAAGCAGACTTATTCTCTTGTGTTATGTTTTGTTTTCTCATGGTTTCTCTCATTCTTTTAATTCTTCTATGCAACATGCCTAATGTGAAAATGTGTTTAATAAGAATGTATATGTAGAACCCATATGAGATTGCATGTCATCTTTGGGAGGGGGAGAAAATTTAAGACTTATGGAAGTGATTGTTGGAAACTGAAAACAAATTATTTTTTAAAAATTAAATGTTAGCTTTAGCAATGAGAAGAAAAATGAAAAAATTAGAATTGGCGAAGAAGAAATCAAGTTATCATTGCTAGAAGACTGCATGAAAATATACTTAGAGAATTCTAGAGAACTAAGTAAAAAACCACTTGAAATAATAAACAACTTTGGCAAAGTTGTAGGCTATAAAATAAACCTGCATAAATACCCAACATTTCTATATATTACTAAAAAAAGCCCAAGAGCATGAGATAGAAGGAGAAATCCCATTAAAGTTTCTGTAGACATATAAAATACTCAGGAGTCTACCTGCAAAAACAAACATAGGGACTATATGAACACAATTGCAAAATACTGTTCACATAAATGAAGTCAGATGTAAATAATTGGAAAAAAACATCAATTGTTCATGGAAAGGCCTAGCTAATGTAATAAAAATGACAATTTCACTTAAATTAGTTTACTTATTCAATACCATACCAATCAAACTACCAAAAATACTTTATAGAGCTAAAAAAAATAATATCAAATCCATGTGGAAGAAGAAAAGGTCCAGAATATCATGGGAATTAATGAAAAGAAATGTTAAGGAAGGTGGCTTTAGCCACACCAGACTGTAAATTGTATTATAAAGCAGTAATCATCAAAACCACTTACTACTGGCTAAGAAATAGAAGGGTAGGTCAGTAGAGTAGGTTATGTGCACCAGACACAGTAGTCAATGATTATAGCAGTCTACTGCTAAGGACCTCAGCTTTTGTGATAAGACCTCATTATTTGACAAAACTGAATTGGGCATAGACCAATGTCTGACACCATATACTCAAATAAAATCCAAATGGGTACACAATCTAGGTATAAATGCTGATAGTGTAAATAAATTAGGGCACAAATGAATAGTTTATTTGTCAGACTTATGGAGAATGGAGGAATTTTTGACTAAACAACTGATAAAGAACATTATGAAATGTAAAATTGAACTTTGATTACATGAAATTGAAAAGTTTTTTGCACAAACAAAGCCAATACAACCAAGAAGAGCAGAAAAGTAGAAACCTGGGGAAGAATTTTTGCAACTAGTGTCTGGAATAAAGACCTCATTTCTAAAATATATAGATAATTGAGTCAAATTTGCAAGAATACAATTTTTTTTTTGATAAATGGTGAAAGGATATGAACAGGCAGCTTTCAGAGGAATAAAGTAAAGCTATCTAATGTCATATAAAAAACTCTAAATCTGTATTGATTAGAGATGCAAATCAAAATAGCTCTGCACTATCATGTCATACCTATCAGATTGGCTAACTTGACAAAACAGGAAAATGATGCGTGTTTGAGCAGATGTGGGAGAGTTGGAACACTAATTCATTGATAGTGGAACTGTGAGATGATCCAGTCATTCTGGAGAGTAGTTTGGAACTATGCCCAAAGGGCTATGTAAATGTTCATACCCATTGACCCAGCAACTCTGCTTCTGGGACTATATCCCGAGGAGATTATAAAAATGGAAAAAGGAGCCATATGTACAAAAAATATTTATATCAGCTCTTTTTGTGTTTGCTGTGAACTATAAATAGAGGGGATGCCCATCAATTGGGGTATGGCTGAATAAGTTGGGGTATAATAATGTAATAGAATACTATTGTGTAATAAAAAATGATGTACAGGAGAACTCCAGAAAAACCTGGAAAGACTTACGCTAACTGATGCTGAGAGAAGTGAGCTGAACGAGGAGAATATTATACACCATAACACCCACAGTGTGCAAGTACCGATTTTGAAAGACTTAGCCTTTCTCAGCATTGAAAGTATGTAAAACATCTCCGAAGGACTCATGATGCAAAATGCCATCCACATCCAGAGAAAGAATTATGGAATCAGAATGTAGAATGAAACAGACTTTTTTCTCTTTGTTTCTCCCATTTGTTATAATTCTTCTATGCAACATGACTAATGTGAAAATATGTTTAATAGGATTGTATGTGTAGAGACCATAAAGGATTGCATGCTGCCTTGGGGAGGGAGAGAAAATTTAAAACTTATGAAAGTAAATGCTGAAAACTCAAAACAAATAAATTAATAAAATTAGAAAAATAAATTGACTAATTTTTAAAACAATTAGCTGCTACTGTTAAATAAAAGACATATTAAAAAAAAAACAAAAGGATGGAGGGAAGGAAAGTAGAAAATCAGTATTTTTGAAGTGCTTACTGTGTTCCAGGCTTTGTGCCTAGTGACTTTATAAATATTATTTTAGTTGATCCTCACTCCCACCCTGGGAGGTAGGTGCTATTACCATCCCATTTTACAGTTGAGGAAACTGAGACAAACTAAATGGAAATTAGGTTATTTGAATAGGGTTCCACAGTCAGTAAGTATCTGAGATAAAATTTGCACCCAGCTCTTCCCAATTACCTAGCAGTCTCATTAAATACTTGTATTTCACTTTCTAATTGATTTCCCTATTCTACTTTGCTTTTCTGCTCCCCAACTTAGCTTAAAATTTCATTTGAAATAGTCTGAATGTAACACTAAGGACACAAATTTTGTCTAAAATAATGCCCTATATACAAGTTCATTTCAACATATTTATGCCCATTGGAAATGGGGATCACGTTGGTATTATATAAAAATGAACCCTCCACTGATATACTTCACTAATGTTATTTGACTCTGTTTTGAGGATTAAGGCAATAGAATTCAAGTTCTGGTAAGTCCTTCCAAGTCATAAACATTCTCAGTATGATCACAGTGATGAATGATATGTATCAAAGAAATTTGGGGAACTTCCTCACTTGAAGCTTAGCCAGATGGTGGCAAATTGTCTTGGTAATTGCAACTCTTAAAACTATGATGTATTTCAATGGAAGTGTTACTCCCTTGCTGATGAAATCTTATATTGTTTAGGGCAGTGAATGAAAAGAAATGTTACTTTTTAGATTTAGAATTATAGTATTTCACTTCTTTTAGTAAATTCTATTAACAGAAAGTAAGTTTTTATTTGCTTCCAGAAACCTAAGAAACTTTAGGTAAAAATGCGAAGTTAAAATGTTTTCTTGTAGAATCATTTTTGAATTCATCTGCTATCATTTATATTCTAAGCTTAATTAAGTCTTCAAACACTATAATTATCAGTATTTACATATGTCTTTTAAATGCTTAGGAAATCATAGTATTGCTTCTTTGGGAATTCCTCAGCTTTTTAAACTTGAACCTCGAATTATGATTATTCAGCAGTTAGACAAAAGAATCATCTACATGGCTATATTGAATATGTATGTACCACTACAGAAAAAATTCAAAGTGAAAGACATTGTTTTAAGAGCACTATTTGGAGAACAATAGCATAGAAAGCACTAAATGTTATTTCAGGTATTAGTATAATAATATTATGCTATGTAGTGCTTGATAACCAGAGAAATATTTTTCAGCTATGATCTTTGTTCCTAAGAGTAGCCAGGTGGCACAGTGGATAGAGTGCTGGGCCTGCAGCCAGGAATACCCATCTCCTTCTGTCCAAATTTGGTCTCAGACACTTACTAGGTAGATGGCCTGGGCAAATCATTTCCCCTAATTTGCCTCAGTTCCTCTTCTGTAAAATGAGCAGGAGAAGGAAATGGCAAACCTCTCCAGTGTCTTTGCCAAGAAAACCCCAAACTGGGTCACAAAGAGTCAGACACAACTGAAAAGATGGAACAACAAACAATAATATTATATTTGTTCATATTTTTAATTTTTTTCAATTAAATTCAATTCATCAAATATTTATTAAGTGTCTACTGTGTGCAGAGGCAATGTGCTACAGTGAGTGGAAATAACACTGGAACTGGATTCTAATGCCGGCTATTCTACATGCTGCATGCAAGTCACTTAAACTCTCTGATATTCATTTTCTTCATTTATAAAACGACAAGGCTGTACCAGGAGACCCCTAATGTCCTTTCTGGCTCTATTTTTTAAAGATTTAACTAAGTTTTTTTTCAGTTTTCAACAATCACTTCCAAAAGTCTTAAATTTTCTTCCCCTCCCACTCCCCTCTCCTCCTTTCCCCTACTTCCCTGAGACAGCATGCAATCTTAAATAGATTCTACATATACATTCATATTAAGCACATTTTCACATTAGCCATGCTGTATAAAATGAATGGGAGAAACCATGAGGAAAAACAAAACAATATAAAACAGTGCAAGAGAAAAGTGTCTGCATCATTCTGTATTCCCACTCCATAGTTCTTTCTCTCGATGTAGACGGAATTTTGCCTCGAGTCTATTGGAGACGTTTCAGGTCCTTGCACTGATGTGAAGGGCTTAGTCTATCAGAAACAGTCCTCATACACTGTGGCTGTTCCTGTGTATAATGTTCTCCTGGTTCTGCTAATTTCACTCAGTATTAGTTTATATAAGTCCTTCCAGGTTTTCCTGAGGTCTGCCTGTTCATCGTTTCTTATAGAGCAATAGTAGCTCATTACATTCACATAACCATAACTTGTTCAGTCATTCCCCAATTGATGGGCATTTCCTCGATTTTCATTTTTTGGACACCACAGCTACTGTAAATATTTCTGTACGTTTGGGAACTTTTCCCATTTTTTTTTATCTCTGTGGGATACCACCCTAGATGTGATATTGCTGGGTCAAAAGATACGCACATTTTTATAGCCCTTTGGGTGTAGTTCCAAATTGTCCTCCAGAATAGTTGCATCAGCTCATGTTCACAGTTCCACCAACAATGAATTAGGGTTCCAACATCTTCCAACATTTTCTCCCACATCTCCAAAATTTTCATCTTCCTGTTTTATCAAGTTAGCCAATCTGATAGATATGATGTTGTACCTCAGAATTGTTTTGATTTGCATCTCTCTAATCAATAGCGATTTTTCATATGACTATAAATAGCTTTAATTTCTTCCTTTGAAAACTGTTCATATTCTTTGCTTTGTTAATATTTTAAAGGAATAAAATAATACCGATTTGCTCTTAAATTCCTTGAGAAATTTTGATGCTATTTAGGTTACTTAAGTTCTCTGATATATATCCATCAGTGGTAAGAAGAATGGTGTAGTGGAAACATAATTGTAGCTTCAGGAAGTCAATTCATTTTTTTGGGATCGTCTCGGTTCTCTCATCAGTAGTCACAACATTGCTGATGCACTTTGTGGAATGTCTCATTTCTCTGACTTGTTGCTCTCACCCAAGGAATCTGGAAATTTTAATAGGTGATTCATCCTTTCCTAGAGATGGTAATCACTTCTACTTAAGCATAGATGATCAAGGCTAAAAACATGAACAGATTTATTTGCAACTTAGTAAAAGTAGATGTAAATTATATGAACATTCAATCCCACACATACATAGAGATATTACATTACTCTGCAATAATTACCCCTCTTCTCAAGAGGCTCCTATAGGTCCAGACACTTATAAAATAGCTAGGGATAAGGGTGGAGGAAAGTTTCTATTGATGATTTATTTCATAACACTGCTTTTTTTCTCCTCCTCATGCTTCCCACCTCTCTAAAAAAACATCAGCATTTGCTGTTGCCCATTACTGTTGTCCTTTGACAAACTCTGTTGCTCTCCCATCCATGTCCCTTCAGTACCACTCCACTCAAAGCAGAGAGGCATATGTGTATGTCTGTGTGTGTGTATATAATATAATATAATATGATATAACATGATATAGTGTGATAAAGTGACATAGTGTAATATAGTATAATATGGTGTAATGTAACATAATTAATGTAGTATATGTCTAATATATGTACGTTTACATGCATGCATGCATACATACATATACACATGCACATACATATACAAATACATATATACACAGGTATATAAACTACACACATGTACTTACACACATATAAGTATATACATACATATGTATATACATATATATGATTTGTCTTTCTATCCTCAGTGCATGGCTGAAATATTTGTGCAGAAAAAATGTTTCATAATTGCTTATTGAGTGGATTTCAGATCCTTTTTTGAGGGACCACCTTCCTTTCTCTTGTCTAATTGTCTAACCTGTCTAACTTAACATGTAATTTGACTTTTGGAGCCTTCTTTTGTACAGTGGTCCCCTTGTCCCAGCCATCATATATACAAGGTCTCCTAGAGATCTAGAGGAAACAGCACCTAACCCTGTGATTCTCAAGTCGGGATCTCCCTTGAATTTCATGTTGACTCTTAGACATCATATTTTGACACTCTTTTTCTCTTAGAAAATGAAATATTTGCCTGCTATATAAATCAATGCTTTCCGTAAGACTTGAGGCTCTAGACACCAGTATAATCTCCTTTCAATTGACTTTCACACGATAACATTTTTCCCTATTACAGTTGAATGGAGTTACTCAAATTCACTGCAGAATTCTTAAAATATCTAAGGAAAGAAAAGGAAGTGAGATGACCAATATTTACTTAAAGAAATGCCTGAGGTTGGCTGAAAATTGTGTGGTGTCCACTCTATAGAAAAGATACAGATAGACTAAATTATATCTAAGATCTTGTAACTCACATAGTCATAGTCAAATGAATCTGTGTTAAAAGACTTTGAAGATAAGAGAATGTTTCCGGAATGAGAATGTTTTGTGTATGTACAACCCTTTTTCAACATATAAGAAATATGTTGAAAATAAGGAGAGCGAGCAGTTTATTAAAAGTTATTCAAAAAAGTTCAATGTCCAAAACATGCACATAAGATTTTCATTTGTGGAGAAGTTGATTTTAGAAATTATTTCATAGTTTTCATTGACTCCTTTTACAAGTAGGAGGGTTTATATCCATGGAGGCTATCCCTAGAAGCATGCACAAAGTTTTCCTGACTGCTTCCTATTACCCACGTTTAGTTCAATGCCAAATGTTACTTGATTAGATGATGATAACCAGAAATACAGAGAAAAAGCAACATGAGTCACTATGCCAAGAGAAGTAACCCATCCAGTGAACCATAAAAAGAGTGACTCTTGCTTTGGTTCTTTTTTTCTCTTCCCATAAAGCAGCACATTAGAACTCTACAAGTTTGGGGAGTAACTAAGATGGCTGAGTGGAAAGGTACACATATGCTTAGCTCTCACCCCACAGCCCATAAAATACCTGTAAAGAAGACCTCTCAACAAATTCTAGAGCAGGAGAAGCCACAGAATAATAGAGTGGAGGAGATTTCTGTTCCAGAGAAACCTGAAAAACGCATAGGAAAGGTCTGTTGTACACCAGACCCAGAGCAGAGCCCAGTCCTGCCCTGGCCATGCGACACCGAGAGGAACAGATCCAAGCAGGTTTCAGGGACTGAATCTCCAGCAGCAGTACAGATCCTTTAAACCAAAGGAGCCAAAGGTCAGTGAGAGGGTCTTTTTGGCTGGCCAAGAGAGGAGCAGGGTGTCCCCATGACTCACGCCCCCTTGGAAGGCAGCAGCAGAGGCAGCAGCTGACAGGGGCTCCCAAAGCCAGCAGGAGCCCGCTTCCATTGTTGAAAGTGTCCTTGTAAACCCCCTGAGGGAACTGAGCCCCATGTGGTGGGCCTGGCCCCACCTGAGCAGCTGAAATTAATCTCACACTGAATAGCAGCCACACCCCCACCAAAAATCCTGAGGCCTGGGAGCAGCACATTTGAATCTCAGCCCCCAAGCACTGGCTGGGCAGAACTGGAGTGGGGGTGGTTGTGGAGAGGAAACTCAGAAGTCAAGTAACTGACTGGGAAAATGCCCAAAAAAGGGGAAAAAAATAAGACCATAGAAGATTACTATCTTGCAGAACAAGTGTCTCCACTCATCCTTTCAGATGAGGAAGAACAAGGCATACTATCAGAGGAAGTCAAAGCCTCTACCTCCAAGGTAGAGTTAAAAGTTAACAGTTTACTAAAGGAGAACCAAAAAAAAAATGCTGAGGAAAATAATAGCTTTAAAAAGAGGCTAACTCAATTGGAAAAAGAAGTAAGAAAAGCCAATGAGGAGATGGAGGTTTTAAAAAGTAGGATTAGCCAAATGGAGGAGAAGGTTCAAAAGCTCACTGAAAAAAATAATTCATTGAAAGAGAGAATTGAGTTCAGGAAAACAAATGACTATGAGTTAAACCAAGAAGTTAGCAAACAAAACCAAAAATTTGAAGAAATAGAAGATAACCTGAAACAACTCATTGGAAAAACAAATCACCTGGAAAATAGATCCAGGAGAAATTATTTAAAAATTATTGGACTACCTGAAAGTCATGATCAGAAAAAGACTCTAGACATTATCTTCCAAGAAATTATCAAGGAAAACTGCCCTGATGTTATAGAACTAGAGGGCAAAATGGATATTGAAAGAATTCATCAATCACCTCCAGAAAGAAACCAGAACAGAGAAATTCCTAGGAATATTGTGGGCAAATTTCAGAGTTCTCAGATCAAGGAGAAAGTACTGCAAGCAGCTACAAAGAAACAATTTGAGTACTGTAGAAATACAATCAGGATAACACAGGATCTGGCAGCTTCAACATTAAAGGATTGAAGGGCTTGGAGTGGGATATTTCAGAAGTCAAAGAAACTGGGATTGAAGCCAAGAATCACCTACCCAGCAAATCTGAATATAATACTTCAAGGGAAAAAATGGTCATTCAGTGATACAGTCAAATTTCAAGATTTAATATTGAGGAAAAGACAAGATCTGTATTTAAAAATTTGACTTCCCAAGACAAGAATCAAGAGAAGCATGAAAAGGTAAACAGAAAAGAAAATCATAAAAGACTCTCTAAAACTGAACTGTTCATTACTACATGGAAAGAAAATATTTTTAACTCTTGAATCTTTTCTCAGTATTTGGGTAGTTTGAGAGATTGTACATACACATACACACATACACATAGATAGAGAGTACAGGGTGTGTTATATCAGAAAAGATGATATACACACACAAATAAAATAAAATAAAAATTAAGGGGTGAAGGAGGAAAATTCTGAGAAGAGAAAAGGAGTAATGGAATGGGGCATGCTATAACTCATAAAAGAGATAAGAAAACTCTTATTCAATGGAGGAGATAAGGGAGAAGGGGAGAGGAGGAAAAATAAAGCTACTCTCCCCACATGTGGCTGAAAATGGGAATAACATGCTCACTAAATTTGATATAAAAGTTTATACACACCACAGGAAAGTAGGAGAGGAGGCGACAAGTGGAGTGAGGAGAATGTTAGAAGAGAGGGCAAATGGGAGAAGGGAGTCACTAGAAAGAAACACTTTCGAGAAGGGACGTCAATTGTAGGCAGGGAATAAGGGGGACAGGGTAGGTCAGAGGGCAATATAATTAGTATTACACAACATGATTACTATGGAAGTGTTTGAAAACAACACAGATCTAATTTGCATTGAATTGCTTGCCTTCTCGATAGGGCTGGGGAGGGAAGGGGGAGGGAAGGGGGAGAGAGAGAAGTAGGAATTCAAAGTATTAGAAATGAATGTTGAAAATTTTTATTGCATATAATCGGGAAATCTTGCCCTGCAAGAAAACAGAAAAGGTGGGGATGAGAGGGGTGGGGTATGATGGAGGGGAGGGTACATTGAGGGAAGGAGAAATCATAATGCAAGGTATTAGGAAGCGGGGGGAGGGGAGTGATGGGGAGAAAAATTGGACATGTTTTAAAGTGAGGTAAAAGCAATTAGTATTAAAACAATAGAGTGAATTAATTACTGAGAATAAATCAATGACATCTTTAGTTTGGAGAAAAGAATTTCAGTCTAAATTTCTTAGAGGAAGGTAACCTCAGGTAAAATTTGCATTGATGGAAAAGTCAAGGTTTTAATGGTAAATTTGATTTAATGATTGCCATTTAATCAGGAGCTATATCATGCGTAGAAAGGCATGTCAGTCACTTAAGACTTGCCTCAAAAGATGTTCCTTAGCCAAAGTGAAACTATAATCATATTTGAAACCTGGTTATTGGAACTTGCCATTTTTAGATGCTATGGGACTATTAAGTGACTGTTCTTCTGAGTCTAACTCCAGGTATGGATAGCAAGAAACGCTATCTGAGCCTCCAATACATGATGCCAGTAAGCTTTTGAGATGCTGGTATGAACTGCATAGGTAATCTCAAGGGAAGGGTGGGAGAGCTGTTCAGCATGGGCTGAGGTGGGATTCTCCTGACTCAATTTCCCCACTGACACCTGGCAGAGTTGAAGCCTGACTGAATGCA
Organism: Bettongia penicillata ogilbyi; assembly: GCA_023548195.1. Lineage (NCBI taxonomy): Eukaryota > Metazoa > Chordata > Mammalia > Diprotodontia > Potoroidae > Bettongia > Bettongia penicillata. The sequence goes on along the minus strand of JAJHZJ010000066.1, from coordinate 199,982 downwards.
CTTGGACAACCTAACCCTGCCTGAAATTGACATGAAGGTGGGGAGATATTGTATCCCTGCAATATCCCTACTCTTGGTGGCAATTTCCTACAGTCAAAAGGTTTGTAATCTTAATACCAGATCTATTCAATAATAGATTATGGGTAGGGGAACATCCGAGGTTGTCTAAAATTAAGCTATTAGGCATAGGACCTTAGACCAACAACAGTTAGTTAGGGTCCTTTAATTCTTAGTAAAACTGTGGAGACAATTAGGTCAAGAGCTTGTGAAGATAGCAACATAAATTTTATTTGTATCTCGGTAAATGTTTAAAAAAATTCTTTTTGTTCCATATTGTAAATGCTTTAAAAAGAAGTATCACTGGACCAAAAGTTTGAATTTCTTTATCTGTTATGAACTGTGTTAAAAAAACAAAAACAAAACAAAACAAAAAAAAAACCAAGGCAGAAAAAAAAGAATTTGTGGCGTGAAAGACAAGACAGCCAGAATGAAGTGGTTTCCCTTGCTTCAATCCCCAAGGGTGGCTGGCATCTCATGACCAGGCCTTGGTGTCTCCTGCCTTGTTTCTCCTAAAGGAATAAACACCTTTTCACAGATTTGTAGTCGGAGAAATCCACTGTTCTCTGCACTGATGTACAACCCCAGAGTGTCAGGGTTGCTCCCCAGCATCTCCATTAAATACACTTTACTCCCCCCCAACAAAAAAAGAACTCTATGAGTTTCTCCAAAGAATAGGGAGAAAGGGACAGCTTGTTGCCCAAGTGTAAGTGGTGGACTATTTGCATCCTCATGCATATGCATTGACATAGGTGAGCTTGACACTGAATCTTAGAGTCCCAGCTGTTTTCTTTTTCAGTTTTGCATTTTTTTCTTGAGTATACACATGAATTATACTATTTAAGATGGACAGTTCCTACCCTTGACACAATTTTGTAAGGTCAAGGATCTTTAGTTCCAATTGTCTTACTTGGTGTTGACTGTGTTTTTGAAGAAACTTTTAGAAACTACTGCAGTGATTCTTTAGGAAAAAAGCTGCCAGACGAAAGTTAAGCTCAATCCCTTGGCCTGACTTGCCAATAGACATTGATTCATATAATTCTTTCAATATTGCAGAGCAAAGTTGAAAATGAAATGTCTATTCAGTAGTTCCTCAAAATCCTTCATGTATTAATCTTTTAGTATTAGTCTCTTAGGAGAACAAAATGATTGCATTACTGTATGCTTTAGTGTCAATATGAGATTGTAAGCTTTTCCTGTTTCACATTTCTCTTATGTAGAACAAATAAATAGAGATCCTATACATAACTTACCTTGTAAACTTTGCACCTTTCTATTTGGGGAAGCCCTAGACATGATCTGTCCACTTAACTTTCAAGTTCAGGTTACCAACAGTATTGAATCTGATATTACTATGGTTTCAGAGCTAAGATAAGTATTTATTTGAAAAGGAAATGGAAACACTTTAGTCTTATAGAAGTTTTGTTGGATATATCTTGCTTTAGAGATTCTTTTTCTTCCATTTTCTGGGTGGGTGATTCTTGGTTTTAATTCTATCTTCTTTGACCACTGGAATATTATATTCCAAGTCCTGTGATCCCTTAGCATAGAAGCTGCTAAATCCTGTGTTATCCTGATTGTATTTCCACAAATCTTGAATCGTTTCTTTCTGGTTGCTTCTAATATTTTCTCTTTGACCTGGGAAATTTGGAATTTGGCTACAATATTTCTAGGAATTTTACTTTTGAGATCTCTTTCAGGAGGTGATCAGTGAATTCTTTCCATTTGTATTTCACCATCTGGTTCTGGAATATCATGGCAGTTGTCCTTGATAATTTCTTGGAAGATGATATCTAGGTTCATTTTTTGCCGATGGTTTTCAGGTAGACCAGTGATTTTTAAAATATTTCTCCTTGATTGTTTCTCCAAGTCAGTTGTTTTCACAATGAGATATTCCTTCTATTTTTTCATTCTTTTGACTTTGTTTTGTAATTTCTTGGTTTCTCATAAAGTCATTAGCTTCCATCTGCTCCCTTCTAATTTTTATAGAATTATTTTATTCAGTGAGTTTTTGAACCTTCTTTTCTGCTTGGCTGATTCTGTTTTTTACAGCATTTTTCTCTTCATTGGCTTTTTGGACCTCTTTTGTCATTTGGGTTAATCTATTTTTAAAGGTGTTATTTTCTTCAGCATTTGTGAGGCTTCCTTTATCAAACTGTTGACTTGCTTTTCATGATTTTCTTGCATTGCTCTCATTTCTCTTCCCAATTTTCCCTCCACTTCTCTTATTTCTTTTTCAAAATCCTTTTTGAACTCTTCCATGGCCTTAGACCATTATATATTATTTTGGAGGTTTTGGATGTAGAAACCTTGACTTTATGTCTTTCTATGATGGAATGCTTTGTTCTTCCTCATCAGAAAGCATGAAAGAAAATACATTTTCACCAAGAAAGTAACCTACTATAATCATATTATTTTCCTTGGAGGGGGGCAATTTTCCACCCAGTTACTTACAATTGAGCACTTTATCAAGTGGAGGGTATAATCTAGGGACCTGTAAGTTCTTAACTCTTCTGAGGTAGCAAAATCAAGGGAGAGGAATTTAGTCTTCTCCTGGTGTGCACTCTGCTGTGAGCAAATACAAGCACTCTTTTCTACCCTGGAACTCTAAGTAGGGTTCCCTATCCACAGAAACCACCAGGTAGGTCTCCCATACCTGTGCTCTTCCTCACCCCAGGACCATCACTCCTGATTGAGATCCAGATTAACTGCTGGATTCCCCCATGGTCTTTAGGCTGAGGGCTCCAAAACTAGAAGTTCCTGCAGCCCTGGAACCAGGACTGTGGCCAGACTGAACCCCCCTCTCACCCAGGCAAAAGAGCTTTCTTACTGATATTTGAAGCTGTCTTTGGCATTTGTGGTGGAGAAGTCTGGCAATCCCTGCTGCTACCTGAGACTCTGTGTCCTGAAGCCTGCTCTAGGCCTGTCTGCATCCAGCCAAGGCTGGGCTGTGTTCCTCTCTGAGTCTGGTGATATATATCGTTCATGTAAGTCTCTTCCAGGCTGTCTTGGAGTGTAAATCTCTTTTACTCAGTTGTTTTGTGGCTTCTGTTGCTTTAGAATATGTTTAGCATCATTTTTATCAGTATTTTAAAAGACAAGTCGGGAGGGGTATAGTAAGTCTGCCCTTCCACTCTGTCATCTTGGCTCCACCCCTGTACAACAGCTTTCTAATTTAATATAATCAAAATGATCTATTTTGCATTCTGTAGTGCTCTCTATCTCTTGTTTGGTCATGATGTCTTCTACTTCCCCACAGATCTGAGATGCAGATTATTTATTGTTCTTTTAATTTGCTTATGATGTCACTCTTTATGTCTAAATCATGTACTCAATTTTGATCTTTTCTTGGTGTACATGGTGAGATGGTGGTATATACCTAGTTTGTGTCCCATTATTTTCCAATTTTCCAAGCAGTTTTTGTCAAATAATGATCCCTTATTTCAAAATCTAGAAATTTTGTGTTGATCAAACTCTCAAGTTGTTATTAACTACTGTGCTTTGTGTACTTAATCTATTCCAATCCACCATCATATTTCTTTGCCAGTACCAGATAGGTTTGGTGATTAATGTTGATAGAGATCTGGTATTGCTAGGCTACCTTAATTTATATTTTTCCCACATTATTTACCTCTATATTCTTGACCTTTTTTTCTTCCAGGTGTATTTTTTTGGTTATTTTTTCTAACACTTTCAAATGATTTTTGGTTGGTTGACTGGTATGAGACAGACTAAGTAAACCAGTTTAGGCAGAATTGTAGGTTTTTATATTGACTTGGGCTACCCATGAGTAATACCTTTTCAATTGTTTAAATCTGACTTTATTTGTGTGAAAAGCATTTTGTAATTGTAGTTACATAGTTCTTCAGATAGCCTTGGTAGGTAAACTTTTGAGTATTTGATATTGTTTACAGTTATTTTAAATGAAATTTATCTCCTGCTTCTGCACTTTATCATAATATAAAGAAATTCTGATGATTTAGGTCCATTTATCTTATAACCTGCAACTTTGCCAAAGTTATCATTTCAAGTAATGTTTTTAGTTGACACTGTAGTATTCTCAAAGTATACCATCATGTCATCTTCAAAAGTAATAGCTGCCTATTCTAATTCCTTCAATTTGTTTACCCCCTTATTATTGCTATAGCTAACATTTCTAGCACTATATTGAATAATAGTGATGATAATGAGCATCCCTCTATGTATTACATTTGCTGTGTCCCATAGTTTTTGGTATGTTGTCCCATTGTCTCTTAAAAAATATTATTGATTATTTCTATGTTTCTATGATTTATTTGATACACTTATCTATTAGGAATAGATTATTTAGTTCCCAGTAAATTTTTAATCTATTTTTCCACTGCCCTTTGTATAATGCAATTTTATCACATTATTATATAAAAAGAATATAGTAAATACTTCTGCTTTTTAAAATTTGATTTTGAGATTCTTATGCTCTATTACTATATCCATATTTGTGTAGGTGTCATGTGCTACTGAGAAAATAGGTATTTTCATTTCTGTTCCAAAGGTCTGTCATATCTAACTTATCTAATATTCCACTTACCTTCTTATCTTCTTTCCTGTTTATTATTTGGTTTTTTTATTGAGTGCTGAGAAGGGACATTTGAGGTCCCACAGTAGTATTCTTTTGCTGTCTATTTCTTTCTGTAACTCAATTCTCCTTTTACAGATTTGGAGACCATACTAATTGGTGCTTATATGTTTAGTGCTGATAGTGCTTCATTGTCTGCAATACCGTTTAGAAGATGTCGTTTTCTTCTATATCTCTTTTAGTCTGGTCAAGTTTTGCTTTCACTGTGTCTGAGATCAGGATTACTACCCTCGCTTTTTTTAATCTTCATTTGAAGAGTAATAGATTCTGCTCCAACCCCTGACCTTTATTCTGTTTGTGTCTCTCTGCCGCAACTGTTCTTCTTGTAAACAGTGTATTGTAGGATTATTGTTTTTGCTTTACTTTGATATCCACTTGTGTTTTTGTGGAGGCTTGATCCCATTCAAATTCATAGTTGTGATTACTACCTGTGTATTTCCCTCCATTCTCTTCTTCCTCCTATTTGTCTTCTCTCTCGTTTCACCTTTTCCCTTCTTGGAAGGTTTTTTGCTTCTGTCTCTCACTTCCTCTGATCTTTCCTCAGTTCTCTCAGTCATTCTCACTTAACTTGCTCTCCTCCTCTCCCATTTCCCTGTCGGGTAAGATAGATTTCTGTATTTGACTGATTGTGTATATGATTCCCTCATTGAAACAATACTGATGAAAGTAAGATTCAAGTGATACCTGTTGCCCAAACTCTAATCTTTCCCTGCACTATAATGTGTCTTTCACACCTATTTATGTGACATAATAAACACCACTCCCTTCCTTCTACACCCAATGTACTGCTCTTTCTCATACCTTAATTTTTGTAGTTCCCTAAAATTCACCTTATACCTATACCCACTATATATATGCATGTACGTACATACGTACATGCATATATATACATATACCTACATATATAAAACACATTATATATATGTATATGTGTGTATATATATGTATATATATATATATATATATTTCTTCTATAACTACAAATATCATCTTCCCATGTAAGGCTGTAAACAGCTGAGGATCCCTCATGTTTTCTTTTTTCCTTTCTTTTACTCTTTATGCTTCTCTTGGGTCTTTATATTGAAGATAAAGTTTTTGGTTTAATTCTTGTCTTCTCCTTATGAAAGGTTGAAATACTTCTATTTCATTGAATGATTTTTTTTTTTATTTTCCCTTACATAGATTACGCTTAATTTTGCTGGATAAATGATTCTTAGTTATAGCCCTAGTTCTTTTGTCTTCTGGAATATCATATGTTATGTCTTCTGCTCCGTTAATGTTGCAGTTGCCAAGCACTGTGGAATCTTGATTGTGGTTCTCTGGTATTTGATTTGTTTCTTTCTGGACACTTGTAACAATTTTCTCTGACCTGATAGTTCTGAATTTTAGCTGTAATGTTTTCTACAGCTTTTATTTGAGAACATCTTTCCTAAGGTGATCATTGGATTCTTTCAATGTCTACTTTCTCCTCTGGTTCCAGGACCTTAGGGTAGTCAAATGACTCTGCATCACCTGTATCTGCTTTCCAGGACACTTTTATATTTTATATTTTCTTCTACCTTTTCATTTTTTGCTATTGTTTGATTCTTGATTTCTCATAGAGTCATCAGCTTCCACTTCCTCAAGTCAAACTTTTAAGTTATTATTTTTCTGTAATTTGCTTGAGGTGTTTTCTAAGTGGATATTCTCTATCTCCTTTTCGTTATGGTCAGTTCTACTCTTTGAGCAGTTGTTTTCTTTCTCTTTTTTTTAATATAAATTTATTTATTTAACTTTTTGCATTCATTTTCACAAAATTTTGGGTTCCAAATTTTCTCTACATATATCCCCTTCCCCCACCCCAATACACCAAGCATTCTAATTTTCCCTATCACCAATCTGCCCTCTCTTCTATCATCCCTCCCTTCTCTTGTCCCCATCTTCTCTTTTGTCCTGTAGGGCCAGATGACTTTCTATTCCCCATTAACTGTATTTCTTATTTCCTAGTAGCAACAACAATACTTGACAGTTGTTCCTAAAACTTTGAGTTCCAAATTCACCCTATCCCTCCCTCCCCACCTGTTCCTTTGTGAAGGTAGGCAATTCAATATAGGCCCTATCTGTGTAGTTTTGCAAATGACTTCCATAATAGTCATGTTGTGTAAGACTAACTGTATTTCGCTGCATCCTGTCCTGCCCCCCATTGTTTCTATTCTGTCTCTTGATCCTGTCCCTCCCCAAGAGTGTTGACTTCAAATTGCTCCCTCTTCCCATTGCCCTCCCTTCCATCATCCCCCCCACCCTGCTTATCTCCTTCTCCCCCACTTTCCTGTATTGTAAGATAGGTTTTCATACCAAAATGAGTGTGCATTTTATTCCTTCCTTTAATCGAATGTGATGAGAGTAATCTTCATGTTTTTTTCTCAACTCTCCTCTTTTTCCCTCCACTAAAAAGTCTCCTTCTTGCCTCTTGAATGAAAGATAATTTACCCCATTCCATTTCACCCTCTCTCCTCCCACTACATTTCTCTCTCACCGTTTACCTTAATCTTTTTTTTAGATATGGTTCCATCCAATTCAATTCACTCTGTGCTCTTTGTCTCTGTGTGTGTGTGCATGGGTGTATGCGTGTGTGTGCACACACATGTACATGTTTGTGTGTGTGTGTGTGTGTATGTGTGTGTGTGGTCCCACCAATTACCCAGATACTGAAAAGTTTAAGAGTTACAAATATTGTCTTTCCATGTAGGAATGTAAACAGTTCACCTTTGGTAAGTCCCTTATGACTTCTCTTTTCTGTTTACTTTTTCATGCTTCTTCTCATTCTTGTGTTTGAAAGTCAAATTTTCTTTTCAGCTCTGGTCTTTTCATCAAGAATGCTTGAAAGTCCTCTGTTTCATTGAAAGACCATATTTTCCCTTGAAGTATTATACTCAGTTTTGCTGGGTAGGTGATTCTTGGTTTGAGCCCTAGTTCCTTTGACTTCTGGAATATCCTATTCCACGCCCTTCAATCCCTTAATGTAGAAGCTGCTAGATCTTGTGTTATCCTGATTGTATTTCTACAATACTGGAATTGTTTCTTTCTAGCTGCTTGCAATATTTTCTCCTTGACCTGGGAATTCTGGAATTTGGCCACAATGTTCCTAGGAGTTTCTCTTTTTGGATCTCTTTCAGACAGTGATCGATCCATTCCTTCAATACTTATTTTGCCCTCTGCTTCTAGAATATCAGGGTAGTTTTCCTTGGCAATTTCATGAAAGATGATGTCTAGGCTCTTTTTTTGATCATGGCTTTCAGGTAGTCCCATAATTTTTAAATTGTCTCTCCTGGATCTATTTTCCAGATCAGTTGTTTTTCCAATGAGATATTTCACATTCTCTTCCATTTTTTCATTCTTTTGGTTTTGTTTTATGATTTCTTGGTTTCTCAGAAAGTCATTAGCCTCCATCTCTTCCATTCTAATTTTGAGAGAACTATTTTCTTCAGTGAGCTTTCGAGCCTCTTTTTCCATTTGGCTAATTCTGCTCTTGAAAGCATTCTTCTCCTCATTGGTTTTTCAATCTTTTTTGCCAATTGAGTGAGCCTATTTTTCAAAGTGTTATTTTCTCCAGCATTTTTGTGGTCTCCTTTAGCAGGATATTGACCCATTTTTCATGCTTTTCTTGCATCTCTCATTTCTTTTTCCAGTTTTTCCTCCACCTGTCTAATATGATTTTCAAAATACTTTTTGAGCTCTTCCATGGCCTTAGCCCATTGGATATCTTTTTTGGATGTTTGGAGTACAGAGGCCTTGGCTTCTATGTCTTCCCCTGATGGTAAGCATTGTTCCTCCTCATCAGAAATGAAAGGCAGAAATATCTGTTCACCAAGAAAGTGACTTTCTATGGTCTCATTTTCCTGCCCTTTTCTGGGCACTTTCTCAACCAGTTACTTGACTTCAGAGATTCCTCCCCACCCCCGCCTAGATCCGCCCAGCTAGTGCTTGGGGCCTGAGATTCAAATGCTGCTGGCCAGCCTCAGGGCTTTCAGTGGTGGGAGTGGCTGTTATTCAATGTGAGCTTAAGTTCTGGCCCTGGGGTGAGGGCACGGCTGCCTCCCAGGCTCAGTTCCCTCAGGGGGTTTATGCAGAGACCTTTGGTAATGGACCCGAGCCCCTGCCTGGTCTGGGAGCCCCTGGCTGCTACTGCCTCTGCCTCTGCCACTGCTTCCTGAGGGGTCCCGAGAGATGGAGGCACCCCACTCCCCTCTCAGCCAGCCCAGAAGTCTCTCTCAGTGACCTGTAGCACCTGTGGGTGGAGGGACCCTTGTGGCTGCTGCAGATTCTGTCCCTGAAGCCTTCTCATATCTGCTCCTCTTGGAGCCGTGCAGCCAGGGCAGGACAGGGCTGGGCTCCGCTGTCTGGTGTGCGATGGACCTTTGATGCTGGTTTTTCTGAGCTCTCTGGAACAGAAACCTCCTCCACTGTGTTGTTTCATGGCTTGCACTGCTCTAGAATTTGTCGGGAATTCTTTTTACAAGAAATTTATGGGCTGTGTATTCGGAGCTAGCATAAGTGAGTCTTTCTACTCCACCATCTTGGCTCCTCCCTTCGAGCAGTGGTTTTCTTTTTCCAAGTTGTTGTCTCTCTCTTTTTTCCATAATTCTCTTTCATCACCCTCATTTCTTTTCCCAATTTTTATTCTACATCTCTTATATGATTTTTAATGTCCTTTGTGAGCTCTTTCATAAATTTTTTCTGATTCTGAGACCGCTCTCTATTTTTTTGTGGGGAGAGGTACACCCATAGGTGTTTTGACATTGTTGTCCAATTCTGAGTGACTTGTGACTTGATGTTTCTTGTCACTATGATATTGTCTGTCTTCAGATTCTTTTTTATTTGATTTTTTTTTAGTCATTTTCTTTCTTTTAAATTTGAGTTCTCCTTCTGGGGTAAAAGACACTGTCTCAGGCTTCTTGCATCAGGGGCCGCAGGCCTTGATTGTGTACCTGCTACTGTGTTTATGTTGCCTGGGCCCCATGATGGACCCTTGTTTCAGATGTTGTGCTGAAGTAGTAGGATGGTGGGGTGGCTGGCACTGCTGGAGTCTACAGGGGTCTGTCAGAATATCAGAAGGTAAGCCAGCATCCTACTGGTTATTGCTGGTGTGTGCTTTGGCTAGTGGAGTGTTTTTGCTTCTCCTCAGAGCAAGACTTAAGCCCATGATAGGGTTACTGTTTGCCCAGGGCTATGCTGAATCATGTGGTAGAGCCGTGGCAGTGATTGCTGTTTGTTTGCTTTGACAGAAGTAGGATGGATAATTACTTATTTTCTTGAGGCTATGCTGAAGCAAGTAGAGTCTGGCTTCTGGAGGTTGCCTCTATGCCCAGGGATAGGCTGAAGCAAGTGTTTGGTTTTCAGAGCTGTAGTTTTTTGTTTCCCCTGGCTATGGTGACACCCATGTACAGGTGGCCCTGGTGTTGGTGTTGGCCTATTGCACCACACGGGTGCTCAGAATCTTCCCCTTGGTTTGCTGAGGTGGGGCTTGATGCTGGCTTGTTGGGACACTTCCTGTCCAGGAATGCACTTCCTCTTTACCTTAGTGAAATGGATTTTTTTGGTGATATTCCAAGTTTATTGGCTTCAAAGATTGTTTCCCCCTGTCATTTTCCTTGATCTGCGGTTTTAGGTTTGTTTTGGGGCACTATTTTATGGTTGTTTGGAGGTGAATATGGGAGAATTACTTACTGTTTACTCTGCAATTCTGGCTTCCAGATGTCTAACCCCAGTTGCATTCTAATTTGTTTCAGCTTAGACTTGAAAAGGTTGTAGATTGCAGGCTTCCTGAATGCCATGAACTTGACTGCTCTAAACCATTTCATCTCTGAGATGGATAGAATATTCAAATCCTAGAGTCAAACAATTGCCCATGTTTTTCCTTTTTCAAATTTTGAACTGAGATTAACTTCAAAATATTTTTTTACAATTTATCTCAGTCTAAGGAGAGATGCAGATTGGGGCAATGGTTATAGAATTTTAAATTTGGGAAGACATGTACTCAAGTTCCATCTCTGACACATATTGGCTGTGTGACCTGGGAGAAATTAACTTTCAATGAAACAGGCAGCTCTCTTAGACTACAGTAAAAATAGCAGAGAAAATGTTGCATTGATAGATGAATATCTGCATTAGAACTTATTTATACATAAGGAATCATGGGTCTGGTTGCAAAAAACATTGTCTAATGCTAAAAGCAAATGGAAGTTGAAGTGTTATAAGTGTGTGTGTGGGGGTAAGACCTCCATTCATAACAGACTTACACAGGCAAGAAGCCTTTCTTGTAGGTGACATTTTAGTCTACTATTGGACTCCTTTTCACTTTTAATTTCATCATCCTAAGACTTTTTTTCTTCTCTCTCATGACATTATTTTTTCTATTGCCTCTCAAGAGAGACGTCTGCTTAAATTCTCTTAATAATATTTCTTCTTAAAAAAATGGTTAAAGCAGTTTTCTTGAGAGAAAAAATATTCTCCTCATCCTCTTTGTTTCTGTCTTCATAATTTCTCTAAATACGTAGCTATTAATTTTTCTTCTTCTCACTTTCTACTAAGTTGATATATCTAACTGCCAAATACTAAATATTCCATTTATCTCTTAAATATGTAGTAACAGCAACTACCACTTTTGAAAGGGAGTCTTTAAAAGAGGTATTACACTTAGACATACATATGTATTAAATGGGGTAAATCAAAGATCTTTATTTCAATACATGTCAGCAAAATAATAAAATGTAATGTTTTAATAGTATAATACATGAGTATTTTCTCCTCTGTAATCAATATCAGTCCTGTTAAATTGGACATAGCCATGTTTTTCTAATATTCTTAATGAAGAGAGGGGGAAAAAAGAATTTACCTTGCTTAAACATTTATTTCAAGGTACTTCAATTTGTTTTTAAGGAAAATATTAATCAAGACAATTCACAATCTTATAAACAAATAAATTATAATAAAATAAGTAGTAACATTATTCACTTTTTTTCTGAGAATATGAGAATATCCCCTTTCCTTTCTATTTGAAGCAGCTTTATATGAGTTTATTGAGAGGAAGCCTCTTTCATATCAATTATGTATACATATTTGGTATGATTTTTTTCACACCATGAATGTCACTTATAAGTAAGTGGTTTTCAAATCCTCAATACATATCTAGCTAATTGACTCGATCAGTGTTCAGTAATACTTAATTACAATAGGAAGGAATCTTAACTGAAGGCCTACTTTAGTCTTTGAGTTACTCCCTAAAGGTGAATTTTCATGGTGTTCAAAACTTTCGGACTTGTTTGCCTCGTTAAATTTTATATTCCTCCCTAGTCTCATAAACACTGTGCTAACATAAAAGTAAAAAAAAAAAATACATGGCAATTTAAGCTAGCTAAAAGAGGCCAAGAGGACACAGGAGATTCTAGCAGATTTCTACCCCTTTGTTTCTAATATTCAGGCTCTTTCACCTATATCTGGACTGATGCAAATGACCACCTTATTAAAAGCAACAGTAAGATGACAAAAAACCTAAGGTATATAGGAGAACAATCTAACAGAAAGATGGAGTTCTTTATGACAGATAAAAGAACAGCTGGACACATGCAACATGTGTAGCTATCACAAATCCATGCAGCCCCAGGGAGAATAAATACTGTTAAGTACACAGGAATCCTGGAAAAATGATGTCAGGTGAGCTAAAGTTCAAAATAAACTTAGACTGATAAGGAAAACTTAAGACAACAAGAAAAGCATTTTTATTTGTTCTATTTCATCGTTAAACCACGTTGGTGAAAAGAGAAACACTGGGCAATGCAAAGACAATGCTTATAGTGGATAGACAATGACAACTGACAGTAGAAAAAAAGACATAGCTAAAATTTAGTTTTGATTTAGAGAGTTTTCCTCTGTGCTGGAGATAGAGCCAAAGGAAAACATGACCAATTTTTTGGAGTCGGGTCCCTTTGGATAAATACATATCTAAGTGAGCAGAGTACATAATGGAAATGACAGAACAAATATTGCTTATCAGAAACTGCTATCCACAACAAAAAATATGACAATAAGTGAGTCCTTAGTTGTCTTTGTTGGATCCAAGTCACCTGACCCAGGTCAACTATATCCTTGGGCAGTGGAAGAACTAAAGTGATTACAATTGCTGGGACCCTGTCAGGGATATTTCAAAGATCTGAGGGAGAGAAAAATTTAACCTGATTAAATATACACAGTTACACACACACAAATGCCCCAATACACACATCCACAAATACCCACAAGTTGCATAGTAAAGAATAGAATCTGCAAACCAATGAGCGTGACTTTAATTGCTGGGGAAAATCTTGAATGGATCACTAGAAAAATGATTAATGAACATATAGGAAAAGAATAAATGATTACAAAGAGAAAGCATATAGTTTCATTGAAAATATATCATGATAGACTGGCCTTTATATCCTTTTTCTCATGGTTACTAAAGGAGAAGGTAAGAAGAATACTGTAGAAATAATACACCTAGATTTTAGCGAAGAATTTCACAACATATACTATTCTTGGGGGAAAATGGAGACATTTTAATTGGACATTAATATAATTGGATTTGGAATCAAGAATACTAGTAATTGCAGGGGAATGTGTAGGGTGGCAGTTTCCAGGAAAGTCGTAAACAGCCTATACAATTTTCTGACTTGATAGTAAGTTTTAAATGATTTTGACTCATAAAACGAGATATAATGATTGTAAAGGAAGTCTAGTGAAAATGAGATGGAAGTGGAAGATAAAATTACTGGAGTATCCTAAAAAATTTTGTCTCTTGAAATATAGGAATTTAGATTAAACAATAAGTGCCTATGATATAGTAGGCATTGTGCCAAAAACTGAGATTATAAAAAGAGGCAAAATATATTTCTTTTATTTTATTAATTTTATTTATTTTTAGTGTTCTATAATCACTACCATAAAACATAGATTTTCTCCCTACCTACACCCCATCAATCCCGACCCTCCCCGAGATGGCACACAATTCTATATAGGATCTACACATACGTTCCTGTTGAATACATTTTCTTTATACTCCTGCTGTGTAGAAGAATTAAAATAAATGGGAGAAATCACATAACAAACCAAAACATTAAATACACACATAAAAATGATCTGCTACATTCTGCAGTTGAATTCCAAGGTCTTTCTCTGGATGTGGAAGGCCTTTTGCCTTAGAAGATCATAGGGAATTTTTTTTTAAGTCCTTGCACTGCTATGAAGATCCAAGTCTAAAAGAAAAAACTCTCAAGCTCTCGCATACTGTGGTCGTTACTGTGCACAAAGTTCTCCCGGTTCTTTTCCTTTCTCTCAGTATCAGATCATATAAGTCTTTCCTGGCCTCTCTGAAGTCTTCTTGTTCATCATTTCTTATAGCACAATTGTACTCCGTTATATTAACATACCATAATTCATTCAGTCATCCCCAAATTGATGAACATCCCATTGATTTCCAGTTCTTGGCCACTACAAAGAGCGCTGCTATAAGTATTTTTGTTCATGTGGGACATTTTCTCATTTTTGTGATCTCTTGGGGGTACAGTCCTAGAAGCGATATTGCTGGGTCAAAGGGTACACACATTTTTGTAGCCCTTTGGGCATACTTCCAAATCACTCTCCAGAATGGCTGGATGAGCTCACAGCTCCACCAACAATGAATTAGTGTTCCAACTCTTCCACATCCTCTCCAACATTTCTCATTTTCCTGTTCTGTCATGTTTGCCAATCTGATAGGTATGATGTAGTACCTGAGAGTAGTTTTAATTTGCATCTCTCTAATCAAAAGTGATTTAGAGCATTTTTGCATATTATTATAGATATCTTTAATTTCATCCTCCAAATATTGCCTGTTCATATCCTTTGACCATTTATCAATTGGAGAATAACTTGTATTGTACATTTGACTCAGTTCTCTATATATTCTAGAAGCAAGGCCTTTATCCCCAAGATTAGCTGTAAACTTTTTCCCCCCAATATCCTCTATCCCTCTGAATTTTGGTTGCATTAGGTTTGGTTGTGCAAACCCTTTTCAGTTTAATGTAATCAAAATTATCCATCTTGCATTTCATAATGCTTTCTATTTGTTCTTTAGTCAAAAATTTTTCCATTCCCCATAAATCTGATAAATACACTATTCCTTGCTCCTCCAGTTTTTCCATGGTATCAACCTTCATACCTAAATCGTGGACTCATTTGGATTTTATTCTTGTGTATAGTGTCAGGCATTGGTCTACATCTAGTTTACACCACACTGCTATCCAGTTTTCCCAGCAATTTTTGTCTAACAGTGAGTTCTTATCCCAGAAGTTGGGGTTTATTAAACAGGCGATTACTATATTCCTTGCCTACTGTGTCTTGAATGCCTAGCATATTCCACTTGTCTACCCTTCTGTTTAATTGCTGCTTTATAATACAATTTGAGATCTGGTAATGCTAGGCCACATTCCCTAGTATTTCTTTTCATTAGTCCCTTTGATATTCTGGACCTTTTCTTCGTCCAGATGAATTTTGATATTATTTTATCCAGCTCTAGAAAATAATTATCTGTTAGTTCAATTGGTATGACACTTAATAAGTAAATCAGTTTAGGTAGAATTTTCATTTTTAGCATATTGGCCTGGCCTACCCATGTGCAAGTGATACTTTTCCACTCACTTAGATCTGACTTTATTTGTGCAAAAATGTCTTGTAATTGTGTTCATATAGTCCCTGGGCTTGTTTTGGCAGGCAAATGCCCAAGTATTTTATAGTGTCTACCTTAGCTTTAAATGGGATTTCTCTTCCTATCTCTTGCTGTTGGACTGTGTTACTAATATATAGGAATGCAGAAGATTTGTGCAGGTTTACTTTGTATCCTGCCACTTTGCCAAAGTTGTTTATTATTTCAAGTAGTTTTTTTCTTGAATCTCTGGGATTCTCTAAGTATATCATCATATCATCTGATAAAGTGATAACTTAGTTTCTTTTTTGCCTATTTTTATTCCTTCAATTTCTTTTATCTTTTCTAATTGCTACAGCTGACATTTTTAGTATCATATTGAATAATAGTGGTGATAATGGATATCGTTGTTTCACCTCTGATCTTATTCAAAATGCAACTAGCTTATCTTCATTGTATGTAATGCTTGCTGAAGGTTTTAGGTAGATGCTGCTTATTATTTTATGGAAAGTTACCTTTATTCCTGTGTTCTCAAGCTTTTTTAATAGGAATGGGTGTTGTATTTTGTCGAAAGCTTTTTCTGCATCTATTGTGGTTTCTGTTAGTTTTCTTGTTGATATGATTGATAATGCTAATTGTTGAATATTGAACCATTCCTGAATTTGTGGTATGAATCCTACCTGATCATAATGTATTATTCTCGAGATAAGATGCTGTTTTTATTTTGCTAAAATCTTACTTAAAAATTTTTATCTATATTCATTAGAAAAACTGCTCTATAATTTTCTTTCTCTCTTTTGTCTCTTCCTGGTTTAGGCACCAAAACCATATTTGTATCATAAAATGTGTTTGGGACTCCTTCTTCCCCAATTTAAAAAAAATGTTCTATATAGTATTGGAATTAACTGTTTTTTAACGTTTGATAGAATTCATTTCTAAATCCATCCGGCCCTGGAGATTTTTTCCTAGGGAGTTCAGTGGCTTGTTCAATTTCTTTTTCTGAGATGGGGTTGTCGAAGTATTCAGCTTCTTCTTCTGTTAATCTGATCAACTTGCATTTTTTAAAATGCTCATCCATCTCATTTAGATTGTCAAATTTATGGGCATAAAGTTGGGCAAAGTAATTTCTAATTATTATTTTAATTTCCTCCTCTTTGGAGGTGAGTTTATCCCTTTCGTTTTTTGATATTAGTAATATGATTTGCTTCTTTCTTTTTTTAAATCAAATTGACCAAGAGTTTATCAATTTTGTTAGTTTTTTCAGAAAGCCAACTATAGGCTTTATTTGTTAATTCAATAGTTTTCTTAATTTCAATTTTATTTATCTCTTCTTTAGTTTTCAGTATTTCTAATTTGGTATTTACTTGGGGATTTTCAATTTGTTCCTTTCCTAGCTTTTTCAGCTGCATGTCCAAGTCATTGATCTCCTCTTTCTCTATTTTATTTATGTAGGCATTGAAAGATATAAAACTTCCCCTAAGAATTACTTTTGTAGTATCTCATAAGATTTGGTTGGTTGTCTCATTATTGTCATTCACTTGAATGAAATTGTTGATTGTTTCTATGATTTGTTGTTTAACTCACTTCTTCTTTAAGATTAGATTATTCAGTTTCCAATTGATTTTTGGTTTATCTTTCCGTGGCCTTTTATTACATACAATTTTATTGCATTGTGATCTGACAAGGATGCGTTGACTATCTTTGCCTTTCTGCAGTAGATTGTGTGGTTTTTATGTCCTAGTACATGGTCAGTTTTTGTATGTGTACCATTTACAGCTGTGAAGTAGGTATATTCCTATCCATTCCCATTCAGTTTTCTCCAGAGATCTATCATATCTACCTCATCCATAGTTTTCTTTACCTCCTTAACCTCTTTCTTGTTTATTTTGAAGTTAGATTTATCAAGTTCAGAGAGGGGGAGGTTGAGGTGCCCTACTAGTATAGTTTTGCAGTTTTTCTGCCTATTTCTTCCTTCAATTCCCCCAACCTCTTCTCTAAGAATTTGGATGATATACCACTTGTATCATACATGTTTAGCAATGATATCCTTTTAGCAGAATATAGTTTCCTTCCTTATCTCTTTTTATTAGATCTATTTCTGCTTTTGCTTTGTCTGAGATTAAGATGGCTACCCCTGCTTTTCTTGCATCAGCTGAAGCACAATACTTGCTGCTCGAACCTTTTGCCTTCACCCTGTGTGTATCCCTCCATTTCAAATGAGTTTCTTGTAAACAACATGTTGTTGGATTATGGCTTTTAATCCATTCTGCTATCCATCTCCATTTTATAGGAGAGTTCATTCCACTCACATTCACAGTTATGATTACAATCTGTTTATTTCCCTCCATTCTCTTTCCCTGAATTTGTACTTTCAGTTCTCCCATCTCCCTTTTTCTCCTTTTCACCACCACCTCCTGCAGATTTCCCTTCTTTTTTTATCCCACCTCACTTTCACTCCCCTTACTACTTCTTCCCTCTCTTTTACCTTCCCCTCCCTTTTCTTCCCCCTTCCCCTCCTACTGCCCATTGAGCTAGTTAGATTTATATTCCTAATTAAGTTTATTGTTCCCTCCTTGATCCAAATCAGATGAAAGTACCTCTCAAACAATGCTCATCTCCCTCCCCTCTTTCCCTCCAGTATAATTTTGTACTTCTTTCTGTGATGTAATTTACCATTTTCTGCTTCCTTCTTTTCACACCTCCTGTTACAATCCCTTCTCCTGCTTCAGCCATATTTTTATCATCACATCATTTACTTTACATGTGTTCCCTCTGTGTATATCCCTTTTATATTTCATAATAGATGTACGATTCTCAATATTAACAGGTATCATCTTCCCTTATAGGGAGGTAAACACTTTACCCAGATTGAGTAATAACTTTTTCTTTTTTCTTTTTCCCCTGTGTACCTTTTCATGCCTCTCTTGAGACCTGCGTTTGAGGATCAAATTTTATATTGTTTGGGGGTTTTTGTCAAGGAAGGTCCAGAAATTTCTTGCTTCATTGAATGACCATCTCCTTGCCTGATATGTTATGCTAAACTTTGATGGGAAGTTGATCCTTGGTTGTAGTCCCAGCTTCTTTGCCTTAATGTAGGAGCTGCAAAGTCCTGTGTGATCCTGACTGTAGCTCCTAGATATTTTAATGACTTCTTTCTGACTGCCTGTAGTATTTTCTCCTTCACTTGATAGTTCTGGAATTTGGCAAAGATATTTCTTGGGGTTTTGAGTTTTAGATCCCTTTTGGGAGGTGAACAGTGGATTCTTTCGATGACTATTTTGCCTTCTATATCTAGCACTTCTGGGCAGTTTTCCTTGGTGATTTCCTGGAAGATCTTTTTGAGACTCTTTTTTAATCTTGGCTTTATGGCAGGCCAATAATTATTAAATTTTCTCTCCTGGATCTATTTTCCAGGTCAGTTTTATTTCCAATTAGATATTTTACATTTTTTCTATCTTTTCATTCTTTATACTTTGACTGATTCTTGCTGTCTCATATAGTCATTAGTTTCTACTTGCCCAATTCTAATTTTTATCAAAATGTTTTCTTCAGTTAATGTTTGCATCTCCTTTTCCGTCTGTCCAATTTTTCCTTTTAAGGAATTATTTTCTCCAGTTAGTTTTTGAACTTTCTTTTCTATTTGTCCCATTTTCCCAGTTAGGTTTTGTGCTTCATTTTCCATTTGTTCAATTTTCCTTTTTAAAGAGATGTTCTCATCAGTGAATTCTTTTTTCATACTTTTAAACTCAATGGCCAGTTTTTCTTCTATTTCCTGCTTCAGCTGTTCCAGGAGAGCTGTTTGTGCATGCAAACAGTTCATGGTCCCTTCTGAAGTTTCAGATGGAAGTACAGTCTCACTATTGACCCCTTTGGTATTTGTGTTTTGGTTTTTTTCCCCATGGTTTTTATTTTTCACCCTTATTTTGCTTTTTCCTGCCCATGACGGTGGATATATGTTGTAGCTTCTGATTCTTTCAGTTACAATATGTTGTAGCTTTTGGTTCTTTCAGTTGCAAGCTGCAGAACTTGGTATTGAGCTGACTAGTGTGAAAAATCTTAGGCCAAATGTCTTTTTATCTTTTTGTCTTGTCTTTCCTTAATCAGCCCTGTGGCTGTCTTGTTAAGTGTAGGGGAGGGGTGGTCTGGTCAAGGGAGATCTTCTCAGCTGAGCTTAGGCAAACCCTAGCCCAGGGGTTGGTGATCCCAGCTGTCTTATTATCTTTTTGTTCGCCCTGGAGTTCTGAGACTCACCTGAGTCCTAGTGCAAGTTATCACCCCTCCTGGGGCTCCTCTCCTAGAATTGGGGTTTGCCTGGGTCCTAGTGTGAGTTTCCAAGCCCCTGGACCCTCTCTTCTACAGCTGAGGCACACCTGGGTAGTAGTGAGAGTTTCTACCTCCCTGGGGCCCCTCTCTTTCCAGTTCACCTCTGCCACAGCAGGAGGAATCCTCCTTAGCTATTTTCCTAGCTTCAGGTGTTATGAGAGTATTTTCCCCCTCTGCTGTTCCTACTGATCCAGGATTTTTCTACGGAAATATTTTCTGATTCTTTCGAGGTAATCAAGGGGGTAAGAGAAAGCATTTACTGATCACTTTGCCATCCTGGCTCCAGGAAGTTGAAGCAAGGGTCCAGACTTTTAATCTGTGGGCTGAAAGTCTCAGGAGCCGCTGAGGCTGATATCTGGGGCTCAGCTGCTGTCACTCGTCTCTGTTGGTCTCTTGCCCCGGGCTGCAGCTCTGCTGTTCCACCTGCTGCTGTCTCAGGTCTCAGCAGGGCCCTCCTGCTTTGCTGCTCTGGAAGCTCTGCTCTCTGCTCTGTGGGCTCGCCCCCACAGAACAGATTCTTCTCGCCGACCTTCCAGTCTGTCCTGGGCTATGAATCTGCCACAGTATGTCTCCTATTAGATTCTGCACCTCCAACCTTTGGTCAGATTCTCTCCTTAGAGGTATCTGAAGAAATTTGTTTAAGAGCTTAGGTGAGTAGTTGCTCTCACTCTGCCATTTTGGTTCTGCCTCCCAAAAGATATTTCTTGCCTTTAAAGAACTCAAAAATCGAACAAAGGGGACAATGTGCAAACAAATACATGTGTTCATCCCTTGTTGCCAAAGAAGATCATGCCATCAGAGAACTAATGACATGACTTGCACTTGATTTTGTTTTGAGTGAGGGAGGACTATGCAGATCACCAACCTCACTTCTCCTCTGAAGCCATCTGAATCCAGAATATCTGGTGACCAGATATTCATCAGGATGACTGGAAATTACCCAGGATGAGGAAATTGGGGTTCAGTGACTTGCCCAAGGTCTCACAGCTAGTGATTGTCAAGTGTCTGAGGTGAGATTTGAACTCAGGTCCTCCTCACTCCTGCACTGATTCTATCCACTGTATAACCTAGCTGCCCAATGCAAACAAGTATATATATATATATATAAAACAACTGACATACAGAATAAGTAGGAAATGACTAACATAAGGAAAGCATTAAATTGAAGAGAGATTGGGAAAGGCTTACTATGGAATGTGAAATTTCATTTGGGAAGTAAAGAAAAGCAGAGAGGTCGGTAATATTAGAGGAGGAAGGAGAGCATTCCAACAATGGAGCATATCCAAATATGCAAATGTAAGTATACCAGTGTCACTTTATTGAGAAAACGTGTTGGGGAGCATTAGATATGTAAGATGTCTGCAAAATGTAAGATGTAAGATAATTGGAAAGGTAGGAAAGGACTAGACTAGGAATGTCTTTTAATACCAAAGAGAGCTTTTTATATCTGATCCTGGAGGTCCTAGGGAGCCATTCAGATTTATTGACTATATGTGCATTGAATATGTGTGTGCATATATGTGGTGTGTGGATGCTCGCATGTCCCTGATTCAATCTTCACTTCATGAAAATTCCATTAGTAACTTAACGTAGAATAGACTGCAGTAAGGAGAAACTTGAGGCAGGCAGATCCACTGGCAAGCTATTGCAATAGCTCAAGTATGAGGTGAAGATGACCTGCCATCGAATGGTGTCTTTGTCAGAATATGAAAGGGAGCATATTTGAGATAATGAAATGGTAAAATATAGAAGCCTGACAACAGCATGGATAGAAGGAGAGGATGAGATAAAAATTTTCTTGGTTGTTATCCTGAGGAACTTGGAGGGATTGGTATTACCATTTATGGTAATAGGAAAGGTAACAGAATTTAGAAAGAAAGACAAAAAGCTCTGTGTTTTGCATATGTTTCTTTATAATGTTTGTTGGACATTTAGTTTGTGATATCTGAAAGATAGTTTGAGATGTGAGATTGAAGGCCAGCAGAGAGGTATATATTGAATCTAATACTTAGATTTAAGAATCATCAGCACTGAGATGGTCATTAACTTCAAGGGTGCTGATGAGATAACCAAGCAAAAGGGTATCGAAAGAAATGAGAAGAGGGACCAGGACAGAATGCTGAAGGACACTTACAGTTACAGAGCCTGATCTGGAGGAGGATCCAACAAAGGATACAGAGGTATGGTCAGATAGGTAGGAGGATTGATGTCCCAGATGTGAGTGGTGTCCCAAAACCTAGGGAGAAAAGAGTATCAAGGAGGTGAGAGAGATTGAAGGCTGCAGAGAAGTCAAAAAGAAAGAGGATTGAGAAAATACCATTGGATTTGACAACTAAGACATCATTAGTAACTTGGGAGGGAATGATTTTAGTGGAATGATGTTTGAAAGTCAGATTGTTAAAGGTTAGGAGAGTGAGAGGCAAATGGAGGCACCCTTTGCAGATGAACTTTTCCAAAAGTTAATCTACCAAAGGTAGAATAGATATAGGATGACAGTTAGAGGGCATGGAAGGATAAATTGAAGGTTTTTTTTTCAAGATCAGGGAAGCATGGTCATGTTTGTAGGTGGTAGGGAAAGAGCCAGTAGAGAGGGAGAGACTGAAAATAAGTGAAGGAGGGGGTGATGACAGAAGAAGCAATCTGTCGGCAAAGATAGGATGGAATGAGATTGTTTGAACAAATAGAGGGGTTAGGCTTGATAGGAAGTTAGGTTCTTCATCATGTAAAACTGTAGTAAAGGAGGAGAAAGCAGCAAAATGGATCTGTTTGATAGGAAGTGAGGAAGATGGGAGAAGATGGAGTTCACAGTGAATGCTTATTATTTTTTTTCTGCACAATATGAGGCAAGGTTCTCTGTTGAGGTAATGGGAGGAAGAGATACAGTAAGTTTGAGGAGTGATGTAAAGGTTTGGAAGAGACTGTGGAGAGTAAGATAATCAGTTGATAAGGGAAGTAGAGTAGATTTGCCTAACAGCAATGAGGGTAATTTTGAAGTTATGTAATGTAAATGTGCAGTGGACCCAGTCAGAATAGTTGAATTATTTTGATAATTTTCTTCATTTTCATTCAGCAGCACATGTGTAGGAGCAAAGGCAAGAAATGGTAAGAATGATCCAAGGCTGATGTTTAGTTGGGTATAATTAACACTGTGGTAAGGATTCTAGAGTATTAAGAGAGTAGAACATTGTAAAGTTGGTTTACAAAAGAGTCAAGTCCAGAGAAGAGGAGAAGATGACCAGTGCTAGAGAGATGGTCCAGGAAGATTTGGTCGGTTAAGGGATTGGAGATTATAGTGCATGTTAGGAGTAGATTTGTATAAAGGAAGGTAAATGGAGAGGTGAATATCTTATACATTATGCCAGATAAGGGAATTTCAGAATTCCTGAACATAGAGGAGACATATTTGTAGGTGCTGGCAAGATCAGGGGTAGAGACCTCTTTGTATGTGTCTGTGGTTGGGTGAAACAGTACCTTATGAGAGGTGAGTAAGTTGGGAAACTTAGTGGTTAGGTTATTTGAAGGAGAATCAATATCTAAGGTAAAGTCCCATTGTATAAAAACAGAGGTGGAGGAGGAAAAAATATAGTCCAGGTACTGAACTTATTAAGGCAGAAAGAGGATTGACATGGGTTTGGCTGTGATGGTTTAGAAAACAGCTACCTGGATTTCATTTGCGTTGTACCTGTGAAGAGAATGAATCTCAAAGGAAGAGAGGTTACTGAGTGATAGATAAAGGGGGACAAATGGTCATGAAGAGGAAAGAACATTTCCCTCTTATCTTGATCAGTGATTCAAGGAGAATGAGTGGTGGGGAATATGCTGCCTCTAGGCCATGTGTGGTCATCTAGGACTTTAAGTGTTATCCTTTGACTGAATCCAAACTCCACAGAACAAACGGAATTTGGATTCAGTCAAAGGACTGCCCTTGAAGGGATTTATTCTGTTAAGTTTGGATTCAGTCAAATGCGTGTTGGTCCTTCGTTCGTGAAGAAGACAGTGCCATCAGAAAAATGATGACATGACTTGACTTTGTTTCAAGTGAGGGAGAGTGCAGGTCATCAGCCTCACTTCTCCTCCAGAGCCTTCTGAATCTAATGACCAGATATTCATCAGGATGACTGGAGATGACCCAGAATGAGGCAATTAGGGTTAAGTGACTTGCCCAAGGTCACAGAGCTAGTGAGTGTCAAGTGTCTGAGGTGAGATTTGAACTGACTCTTGCACTGGTGCTCTATCCACCTCACCACAGGAGAGCACTTGATGACCTAGATGGTCACACGTGGACTCAACATCACACATTCCCCTGCCCTGGTACAGTCAGTACTGAAAAGAATAGCCAGGATGACTTGTTATCAAGGAGAGACTACATTTCAATAAGAGGTAGTAGCAGGAAAGAGTGGGAGAGGAAAAGTTTTAAGATGAAGGGATATTTGTTGTCTGTAAAACAGATATTCTACAGGGCACTATGGAAAGGCTGGGTGAAGTTAGGATGGAACTGGGAATAAAAGAGTTGAGAGGGATGAGAATAAGGCATCAGGTGATGGGGAAGTGAAATAGCATTTGGATGACTATCTGTTGAAGTTTAGAGTAACTGGAATGTGAAGAGTGTGAACAGGTGTGAGAATGTTCAGCTTTGAGACGAGTGCAACACTCCTCTTTGCAATGGAGTTTGGCGATAAGACTGGATAGAAGTACAATATGAGATGAGAAGCATATCAAGGGATGAACAGGGGGAGACTGCTTCACAATTCCTTATCCATCATAAGACTAGAGATAGGCAAGAAGAGTATGCATTTCCCTTTCCTCACTAACTTTGCTCTTTTTATCTCGAAAGACATGTACAACAGAAATTGAAGGCCTGAAGTCAAAAGGACTTTTTGCACTGCAGATTCTCCCCATCCATTTGGGAGATTAGGTTGGCAGCAGGATGTGGAATCAAGTGAAGAAATTGGCAGTGGTGTGACAGCAGAAAGTGGGAGACTTTCTGTAGAGGGGAAAGTCTTTTGGGTTCAGATGGAAGATACCTAGCTGGCGCCTTGTAGCCTTTCTTCAGGGAACATGCCATTCTTAGCAGGAAAGAGATGGAAGGCACGAGGTGCTAGCCTGATCTAGGAGCTGTGGCTTCTCTTCTTTTTTTCATGGCAATGAGGTACCATTAGGAAGTGAAAGGTAAAAGGGAAAATGAGTTCTTGTGTCAAAGGAAAGATACTAATGTCTTCAGCTATATCTTCTATCATGGGTCACATGAACCAACTGGTATTTATAACTAGTTGATGTGGTGGGATATTTGGGCATTCATTTAGTAAACTTCTGAACTTCTTGGGGGATGAAAGTAGTGATATCTACTTCCTATTTCCACTCTCCATTCCATTTCTTAGTCAATAACACTAAACAGTGCTCCCATCTCTGACTCCATCCCTCCACTAGCATTGCTAAAAGAAGAAGAATAATTCAATTCAGTTTCTGTGCTCACATCCTAGGATTTGAGATGATACAGGTGCTGTGTCTTGGCTTTCTCTTCCAAACACGTACAACATGATCTTGTCTTTGTGATATTTTTATTAAAGTTAAATGTTTTCATTAAGTTTAAAAAAAAAGAAAATGAGTCATACTTTCTGGGTCTGTTATACTACATTCTACCTAAATAGGGTTCCTGTGAATATCTAAATGCCAGGTGCTTGGTGACACTAATGTAAGTCATTACCACCAGTCAGGGACTACTCATGCACACCATAAAGTCAGCCAAATTAGAAAGACCACCAACAGAGGCAAAGACTAAAAATAAAGTATATATGATTATTAAGAAAACCAATTATGTTCAAATATCATTTTATAAAACAAGCAAACTCACAGGTCCATGGACATGAGGTTAAGAACACCTTATCTAGAGTCTAGATCATTCTGCTTTATTGACTCACCTCTCAAAGAATGATATCTTGCTTCTTTACTCTAGTTGTCAAAATAAACAAATAATTAACTAAGAAAATAGTGCTAAGAAAAAGCAGAAATGATAATTGCAGTAATAATTATTAGTCATAGAAATGCTTGTTCAGGTTTGTGGGGAAAATGTTTTCTTATTAGACATAGTGAGCAGATGCAAACCAAATTAATTATGTCTTCACAACAGGTTTTCTCACTATGTGAACATAGTAGTGAACTCATTTAATAAAGAAATGAACTTTTGACCATTGTTGTTAGAGCCAAGAATTTCGTTGCTTTTGGTCGAAAGCTATTGCAAGTCCTACAGAGAAGCTAATGGATAAAAAAATCTTCAAAATAAATTATAAAAACTAAGAGAAAACAATGGAAACTCAGAGAGAAGGCCTTCTCTTTCTCCTTAATATTCATGTTTCTGTTTCATTCAAAGTGAGCATTAATTCACACTTTTGGGATTAGAACTTTCCTATCCCATAACTCATTTTGTACTTCTGAGGCCATATACAGGTGACAACAAATCACTGTTCCTGCGTTCTTTTGAATTGTCTTGTTCTGCTTCAGCATGAACCATTTAGAAAAATATGTGAGACCACTGCATATTTATTTTGGAGGTTTTGAATAGAGAAACCATGACTTTTATGGCTTCCTCTGATGGTATGCTTTGTTTTTCCTCATCTGAAAAGATGGAAGAAAATACCTGTTCACTAAGAAAGTATTCTTCTATTGTCTTATTTTTTCCCCTTTTTGGGCATTTTCCCAGTCAGTTATTTGACCTTAGAGTCCTTTGTCAAGTGGAGGGTATACTCTGGGGACCTGTAAGTTCTCAGTTCCTCCAAGGTGGCACAATCAAGGGAGAGGAGTTTACTCCTCTCCTTGGCCTGAGCTCTGGTCTGGAAGCAACCATAAGATTTTCTGTCCAGGATCTGGGAGTAGGGCTCCCTCTCCACAACTGCCTTAGGCTCTACCATGCCAGTACTCCTCTTTACCCCAGGATGGCCACTCAAATCTGAGACCCATATCTGCTGCTAAATTCCCCCAGTGTCTTTAGGATGAGGGCTTCAAAATGAGACCCTCCTGTAGTGACTTCTCCAGCCCTGGGGATGGTGCCATGGCCTGGACTAGGGCTGAGCCCTGCTCCCTTCTCACCCAGGTGAAAGAGGCTTCTCACTGACCTTTGAAGCTGTCTTTGGCACTTATGGGTTGAGAAATCTGGGAACTACAACCTCTGCCCAGGATTGCATGCCCTGAAGCCTGCTCCAGTCTTGTTGGAACTCCCCTGTGTGCTCAAAGCTGGACTGTGCTCAGAGAGCCCTGAGTGACAGACCTTTCCTGTTGGCCTTCCAGTCTGCCTTGGGCTGGAATTCTCTTTCAATCTGTTGCTTTGTGGCTTCTACAGCTCTAGAATGTGTTTAGAGTCATTTTTTAAAGGGCTTTGAGGGGAGAGCTTCTATAGGTCAGTCCTTCTATTCTGTCATCTTAGCTCCCTAAACAATAATTTTCAAAAAGGAAATCAAAGCTATCACTAGTCATAAGAAAAAAAAAGGCGCTAAATAAATGTTGATTAGAATAATACAAATTAAATCAACACTTATCAGACAAGGCAAATGCTGGAGACTATATGGGAAAAGGGGTACACTACTGAATTGTTGGTAGATTCATGAAGTGATCCAACCATCCTACAGAATAATTTGGAACTATGACCAAAGGGCTACTAAACTAAAACACTTTCACATAGCAATGCCGATATTAGATCTGTTTCTCAGAGAGATGAAAGAAAAATGAAAAGACTTTATGTGTACAAAAATTTTTTACTGTAGATTTTTTTGGTGGCAAAGTACTGAAAATTGAGTGGATATCCATTAGTTGAGGGATGACCGAACAAGTTCTGGTAAATGATTTTGATGAATGTAAGATGTAATAAGAGGAGATAGCCTCAGAAATCCTAGAAAGACCTATATCGACTGATGTAGAGTAAAAAGAGCAGAACCAAGGTACAATTTTATATTGTAAAAGCAATATTATAATAATAGTCAACTGTGAAAGTTGATCAACACAATGATACAAGATAATTTGGGAGAATTCATGATGAAAATTGCTGCACACTTCCAGTGAGAGAAAACCAATGAAATGGATGCAAATGTAAATACAATTTTCTTAGTTTTGTCATATTTTTCTTGATTTTATATTACATGGATAAAGTGAAAATGTTTTGCATGACCTATCATTTCAGCGGGTGAGGGACTAGAGGAAGGGAGAGAATTTGACACTTAAAATTAAAAATATATAAATCAATAAGAATGTGTATATATGTATGTAAATGCAGAGATGCATGTATATATATGCACATGTATGTACATGCATGCATACACATACACACACATTTGACTTTCCAATACAAGAATGAGAAGAAGCATGAAAAAGTAAACAGCAAAGGGAAGTCATAAGGGACTTACCAAAAGTGAACTGTTTACATTCCTGCATGAAAAGACAATATTTGTAACTCTTAAAATTTTTTAGTATCTGGGTAATTGGTGGGACCACAGACACACATATACACACACATGTAAACACGTGCACGCACACACACATACACACATGTACACACATACAGAGACAGAGAGCACAGAGTGAATTGAATAGGATGGGACCATATCTTAAAAGAAATTCAAGTAAATGGTGAGAGAGAAATGTAGTGGGAGGAAAGAGGGTGAAATGGAATAGGGTAAATTATATCTCATTCAAGAGTCAAGCAGGAGACTTTTTAGTGGAGGGAAAAGGAGGAGAGCTGAGAAAAAAACAAGAAGTTTACCCTCATCATATTCGACCAAAGGAAGGAATAAAATGCACACTCATTTTGGTATGAAAACCTATCTTACAATACAGGAAAGTGGGGGAGAAGGAGATAAGCAAGGGGGTGGGGATGATGGTAGGGAGGGCAACAGGAGGAGGGAGCAATTTGAAGTCAACCCTCGGGGAGGGACAGGATCAAAAGACAGAATAGAAACAATGTGGGGCAGGATAGGATGGAGGGAAATACAGTTAGTCTTACACAACATGACTATTATGGAAGTCATTTGCATAACCACACAGATAGGGCCTATATTGAATTGCCTGCCTTCCCAAAGGGAATGGGTGGGGAGGGAGGTATGGGGAGAATTTGGAACTCAAAGTTTTAGGAACAACTGTTTAGTATTGTTGTTGCTACTAGGAAATAAGAAATACAGTTAATGGGGAAGAGAAAGTCATTTGGCCCTACAGGACAAAAGAGAAGATGGGACAAGGGAAGGGAAGGGGGATAGAAGAGAGGGCAGATTGGTGATAGGGAAAATTAGATTGCCCGGTGTATTGGGGTGGGGGAGGGGATAAAAGGGGAGAAAATTTGGAACCCAAAATTTTGTGAAAATGAGTGTAAAAAGTTAAATAAATAAATTTTTATTAAAATAAATTTTATGTTGATTATCATTAAATTCTGGAAAATTAATCCCACTTAGGTTAATTGAAGGAAGGGTCTAAAATAAAATGTTTATATAGCTCCTGTCTAAGATGTCCCAAGTGTGCATGGATATCTTTCCATAAATGCAAAGTTGTTCATTGAACAGTGTCACTATTGCATATGCCATAGAAAATATGTAGGATGATAATTAATCTTGGGAGCCCATGAACTTAGATAGAAATATAAAGTCTTGGGGTGATGCATCATATCCTCTTCAGAAGGGAATTAGTTTAAAAATTACTATCAGAGAAACTTTTTAAAAATCATTCAAATGACTACATAATTCCCACAAGGTACAACATGTTGATCTTAAGACATTTCAGTCATGTCCGACTCTTCACCATTTCATTATGGGTTTTCTTGGCAGATACTAGAATATTTTGACATTTCTTTCTCTCACTCATTTTTTTACAGATGAGGAACTGAGGCAAACAGGGTTATGTCACATGTTCAGGGTCACACAGTTAGCAAGTCACTGAGGCCATATTTGAAATTTTAGTGATGTGTCTTCTTGTCTTCAAGCCTGGTACTCTCCAAGGTACCACCTGGTTGCCCACTATATACTCCCTAAGAATCAAAGTACCACCCTGTGTATTAAATTTCCTGAAAAAGTCAACATGATGTGTAGCTTGATAAACTAACAAATCCCTTCTTATCTGAATAACTCACTGGCTTTGTTTTCCAAGTTGGACAATGCACAAGAATCAATATAGAATGTTTTGTTGTTGCTGACTTTTTTGTTTCTATTTTGACTTTGTTGTTTGTTTTCTTAAAGAAAATATTCATTCTATAGGAAGTTCAATACTTTCCACTCAAACAACAAAAACGAAACCAACCTAAAAATCTTTAATTTGGAGTTATTCATAAATCATTTCACAAAGCTGGTATTACTCAGGAAATCTCATTTCCTAGAAGTCTTAGAGGGTTAGATCATAGGATTAGGATGAAAAATCAAAATCTTTCCTATTTATCTGCACAGAAGGTTGAGATACTGGAAGGTTATCTTGCTCTCCCATGCCATGTATATACACATATCTCCCACTGCCATGCATCTTCAAAAATATTTGATTTTAAATATATGGAACAAAACAAGCATTTCCGTAGCATAGTGTAATAATAAAAAAGATGATTGCGCATGAAACTGCAAATCTGTTATGTACAATTTGTTATTTATTTAAAATGTGTAATAAAGTTATCATGGAAATTTATTTTTTCCTTTATTTTCTTCCTCTCTCTCCCCAGTCTTGACTATGTTAGACATATTTAGGTATGTATTGGTAAAATTGTTCTATATATACTTCCAATTATCAATTCTTTTTTCAGGATGCTGATAGTATCTTTCTGCATATGGCTATTATAGTTAATTTGGGTGTTTATAATAGTCAAAATAACATTCACTCAAAATCATACTTAGAACAGTATTGCCGTTATGGTATTCAGTGTTTCCTTGGTTCTGCTCACTTGACTTCATTATTTTGTGTGTCTTTTTATGTTTTTCTAAGATCATTGAGGTCATCATTTCTTATAGCACAGTGGCATTTCTTCACCATCATATACCACAAATTTTTCAGCCATTTCTGCATTGATTAATCTTCCTGCACTTTCTATTTCTTTGTCACCACAAAAAGAACTCTTCTAAACATTTTAGAATATATATGTTCTTTTCCTTTTTCCTTTGTCATAGTTGGAAATAGATATAGTAATAGTATTGCTAAGTCAAAGGGTATAAGTAATTTAATTGAGTATAATTCTAGATTCTTCCTCCAAATGGTTGGAAAATGTCACAATTTCATCAACAATTAATTAGTTTCTCACTTTTTTTTACATACCCTACAACACTTGCACTTTCCTCATAAATTATTTTAACCTATCTGGTAGGTGTAAAATAATATCTCAGGGTTTTTTTAACGTGCATTTCTCTAGTAAGCAATGATATAAAGCATTTTTTCTTGTGACTATAAATTATTGATTTTTTCTTTGGAAAACTTCTTGTTCATATTCTTTGACCATTTATAAACTGCGGAATGACTCATACCTTTATAAATTTGACAAAATATTTATATATTTGAGATAGGGTACCTTTACATGAAAAACTCTATAAATCCCTCCTCTCAATTTTCTGCTTTCATTCTGATCTTGGTTACACTTTGTAATAGTAATTTAAATGGAGAGATCTTTCATATTCATCAATAGGTCCATGTGACCTGCTTGGGTCACATGGAAACCTGAGGCACATGGAGCCTGTGGTGGGTAGAGTTTGCTGAATGGGTGAAACAGGAAGGGTGGAAAAAGAAGAGGCAGAGTT
This sequence comes from Bettongia penicillata ogilbyi, assembly GCA_023548195.1. Taxonomy (NCBI): domain Eukaryota; kingdom Metazoa; phylum Chordata; class Mammalia; order Diprotodontia; family Potoroidae; genus Bettongia; species Bettongia penicillata. The sequence goes on along the minus strand of JAJHZJ010000066.1, from coordinate 168,559 downwards.
AGAGCAAAGCTGAGAGGAAATTGGGTCAGAGAACTGTCAGAGCTAGGAAGGGTGCAGGAAAGCAGGCTGCTAGGTAGCATAAGTGGAAAAGCTTGTTTGTGCTTTTGTTTGTGGGGGCCTGCTTGTGATTTGTCCAATGGAGCTGGCTTGTGGGAAGCTTAGCAGCGAGAAAGTCTGAGGATGGTGTTGTTCTCTGTATTGTTACTGTGTATATATTTTTGTTACTATGTTGGATTTGGCTTTCTGTTGTCTAAGTAAATGTTTTGGTTCTATCTTCCATGTGGAGAGTCAGTTGTATTTTGTGATTCAGAATTGCACTGGGACATTCATGGCCACTGTGGGCACTGTAAATATAGCATTGGTGCTACACATTAGTGCCAGGCACTTTTGCAGTAAGCCACCAGACTTGCATCTTCAGGAGGGAAAGAAAAGAGAAATCTATCCCTTTCACAACATTGGCACTTCCTGAAAGAAGGTGCAGGGAAAAGACAGATTAAATCTTTCAGAGGATTATGACACATTTGCTTATATAAATTAAAGAAGGGTTCACTAATCGTATTAGCCAATCATTATAATTTTCCTAATTGATTGACCATGGCACAGTTTGTGATTTTTTTTGTGTTTAACTAGGGACTTCTTCATCTCACTCAAAGATTAACAGTAGCCAACATAATGTAAGTTTATCTGGTTGATTAGGGAACATATCATATTGATCAAGGTCTCTTCTGATCAATTCCTCTTAAACTAGAAACTTTTGTAGGAGCAGCAGTGATAGTATCAGGGTCTTTCTATGTTCACTGGCAGCTGCTGTTCTGAAAGAGTGGCATGTGAAGATAGAGAAGGGAGGGTCTCAATTGTCAGTGTGCTTAGAAATTATGAATTACATTTACGATGACTGCCTTCTTTTCTTTCCTTCAAATAATTCTATTGGCTAGTTTTTCTTTCCTCCTATTTTTCGGGGAGAGAATTTCCTGTCATAATTGAGTGACTTCTTACAGGAATCGAAATTCAGTTATGAAACCACCACACAACTAAGAAAAGAAAGTGAAAATGAGCTGTTTCTAGATACTTTGAGGATGACTCGTGAACTGATAACATTACTACTCCTCTCATTGAAATGGAAGCTCCTATATTCAATATATACTATTCATTGCATGATATTCACTGCTTTATAGTGAGTTTGGGAAAGGACAAGCAGTGTTGTTCCATTATGGATTAGAAAAGTTATATGCCTAAGTTTTCCCAGTTAGTTAATGATGGTTTAAAAGTTAACATGCATACTTCCTATGTATAATATATCAGAATAATTCCCTAAATTATGGGTTTTTGATCTGTGCTCTATAATAGCTTACTAGGATATAGTGGAGGTGATATTTTAAGTAGAATTAGGTTTTCATCACCCTTTGTATGTGTGTGTGTGTGTGTGTGTGTGTATGTGTACATGGTTTAAAGGAATGAATCTTTTCACAACTAGAGTTCATGTGGTTGTCATCTCTGGATCCAAATTCCTTTTCTTGATCAATCTCTGAATTCTTATCTTTTTCCCTTCAATGTGCAGTTGTTTTTGAATTCAGAAAACAGATCATTTTGGAAACTAAACAGTAATACAATGAGAGCAAAAATGGGATGGAAAGTGCATTAGATGTGGAAGGAAAGGAGCTAGATTTTAATCTGGTTTGCTGCTTCCTCTCCAGATTGGAAAAAAATTACCTGACACCTCTCTGTCTGTCTGTCTGTCTGTCTCTCTCTCTCTCTCTCTCCTCCTTGTCTTCCTCTGTGTGTGTGTGTGTGTGTGTGTGTGTGTGTGACAGACAGGCAGGTCTTCTGTTAATAGAAAACAGTAATTGATTGACATTGACATCTTGGTATTCTCAAAATGTTGAGAACAAAAAAAAAAAAACTTGAGGAAATTTCCATTCAGGTTGGGAGGTGTCTTTGTTGTGAACTTATAGGGGAACATGGACAAAAGCCACACAGAACTGTGACTTGAACAGTTGCAGGGACTATATATGTACAGTATTGTTACAGATACATTCAAATTTTGACAAATAAGGAATGGAGGCAAACATGAAACCACTCTTCCTCATGGAGCTTTCAAGAAGTTAAGTTGAGACACGTTGGCCATTACTATTATTGCATCATAAGTGTTTTGGCTCATCATTGAATGGCATGAAAGTGCTTTGGGACCATTAAGCAATCAAACACCCTATGGATCACTGAGCTGCTAGAAAGAACTCTTAGTCTCAAACTTTATCCTACCTCTCTCCAGAAATGTGTATTATGAAACTCTTGCAAGGACTTTCCTTGAAGTGTGGAAGAAGACCTATCTTTTCTTCCTACCTAGCCCCTTCCCCATGTCCCCTGCCCAGAAGAACTTGCAGCAATGCATGTTCATGCTATTTAGGTGGGTTAGGTTTATGACTGCTTCTTCTCTTCATGTTTCATTCCTTAGACATAAGTGATTATACATATCGTTGGTATATGTTTTCTTTTTTAAAATTTATTTATTTTTAGTTTTTAACATTCATTTCCACAAGATTTCGAGTTCCACATTTTCTCCCCAACTTTCCTCTCTCCCACCCCAAAATATCATGAATTATGATTGCCCCTTCCCCCAAGCTTCTCTCCCTTTTATCACACCTCCCTTCCCTTATCCCCATCTTCTCTCTTTCTTGTAGGGCGAGATAGATTTTCATACCCCATCATCTGTATTTCTTGTTTCCTAGTTGAATGCAAAAGCAATTCTAAACATTCGTTCCTAAACTTTGATTTCCAACTTCTTTCCCATCTTCCCTCCCAACCCACTCCCAAGGAGAAGGCAAGTAATTCAATACAGGCTATATATGTGTAGTTTTGCAAAAGATTTCCATAATCATTTTGTGAAAGACTAACTATGTTTCCCTCCTTCCTATCCTGCCCATTTATTCTATTCTCTGTTTTGACCTTGTCTCTCCCCTAAAGTGATCACTTATAATTACTCTCTCCTCCCATTTGTCCTCCCTCCTATCATCCACCACCCCACTTATCCCTTTCTTCCCTACTTTCCTGTAGTGTAAAATAGGTTTTCATATCAAATTGAGAGTGCATGTTATTCCCTCCTTAAGTCAAATCTGATGAGAATAAGATGCACTTTTTCCCCTCACTTGCACTTTTCCCCCTCCATTGGAAAAGCTTTTCCTTGCCTCTTTTATGAGAGATAATTTGCCCCATTCCATTTCTCATTTTCTCCTCCCAATATATTCCTTTATCACTCCTTAATTTTATTACTTTAGATATGATCCCTTTCTAGTCAATTCACCCTGTGCTCTCTCTCTCTCTCTCTCTCTCTCTCTCTCTCTCTCTCTCTCTCTCTCTCTGTGTGTGTGTAATCCCTCCAACTACCCAAATACCAAGAAAAGTCTTAAAAGTTACAAGTATTGTCTTTCCATGTAAGAATGAAAAAAGTTCAACTTTAGTAAGTCCATTATGATATTTCTTTTGTGTTTACCTTTTCGTGCTTCTCTTGACTTTTGTGTTTGAAAGTCAAAATTTCTATTTAGCTCTGGTCTTTTCATCAAGAAAGCATCAAAATCCTCTATTTCAATGAATTACCATTTTTTTTCCCTTGAAGTATTATACTCAGTTTTGTTGGATAGATGATTCTTGGTTCTAATCCCAGTTCCTTTGACTTCTGGAAGATCATTTTCTAAGCCCTTCTATTCCTTCAATTAGAAGCCTCTAGATCATGAGCTATCTTGATAGCATTTCCACAGTACTCAAATAGCTTATTTCTGACGTCTTGTAATATTTTCTCCTTGATCTGGGAACTCTGGAATTTGGCTATAATATTCCTAAGAGTTTTTCTTTTTTTGGATTTCTTTCAGCAGGTGATTGGAGGATTCTTTCAATATTTATTTTATTCTCTGGTTCTATAATAAGAACCAGTTTTCCTTGGGCAATTTTCCTTGATAATTTCATGAAAGATAATGAGTAGGCTCTTTTTCTGATCAGGAATTTCAGGTAGCCCCATAATTTTTAAATTGTCTCTCCTGGATCTATTTTACAGGTCAATTGTTTTTCCAATGAGATATTTCACGTTGGCTTCTACTTTTTCATTCATTTTTTTTGTAATTCCTTGGTTTCTCACAAAGTCATTAGCTCCCCCCAGGCTCTTTTCTAATTCTTTAGAACTATTTTCTTTTTTTTAATGTAATTTATTTATTTAATGCCATCCCAAATAAATTGCTAAAAAAAACTTACTAAATTAGAAAAAAAATAATAACAAAGTTCATATGAAAGAACAAAAGTTCAGAAAGTTCAAAGAAACTAGGGGGGAAAAGATGTAAAGAGAGCAGATTCAACAGCATCAGATCTTAGGCTATACTATAAGATGAGAACATTGTTGAAGAGAACATTGTTGGACAATTTTGATTATTTTAAATTAAAATTTCTTGTATAAATAAAATTTATGCAGCCAAGAATAGAAGGAATTCAGAAAATTGGGGAAAAAAACTTTCATAGACAGCATGTTTTTGGGCTGAAATATTTCTCTGCTATAGGAAATGATGAGCTGGTTGATTTAGAAAAACATAGAAAGACTTGAACTAATGAAAGAAGATGCTATCTACCTCTAAAGACACAGATGAAAAGTGGAAATAAGCATAATAAGGTCTTACATATAGTGTGTGAGTGTATATATGTATGTTTTATATGTTTCTTTCTATCTATCTTTCTATTTGTCTGTCTGCCTGCCTGCCTTTCTGTCTCTCTATCTATCTTTCCATCTATCGATGCTTAATTTTAGCTTTCTTTAGGATCAGGGATGAAGATAGGAGGGAAGGAAGGGGAAAATAAACTATGAACTGTTCAGTAGAGAATAAAAGCAAACTTGATGAGGTCGCATAGGGAAGCTGAGCAGTTTTGAAAGCAATATGTAATATTTATTTGTTTGTTTGTTTAAGTTTTCAACACTCCTTTCCACAAAATTTTGAATTCCAATTTTTCTCCCCATTTCTCCCCTCCCCCACCCCAAAACGCCCAGCTTTCTAATTACCCCTATCACCAATCTGCCTCCCTTCTAACATGCCTCCCTTCCCTTATTGCCATCTTCTCTTTTGTCCTGAAGGGCAAGAGAAATTTCTATACCCCATTACTTGTATTTCTTATTTCCTAGTTGTATGCAAGAACAATACTCAACCGTTGTTCCTAAAACTTTGAGTTCCTACTTTGCTTCCTCCCTTCCTCTCAACCCATCCCCATTGGGAAGGAAAGCAATTCAACATAGGCGATATCTGTGGAGTTTTGTAAAAGACTTCCATAATAGTCATGTTGTGTAAGGCTAACTATATTTCCTTCCATCCTATCCTATCCTCCATTGCTTCTATTCTCTCTTTTGACCCTGTCCTTCGTCAAGAGTGTTGACTTCTATTTGCTGCCTCCTCCCATTGCCCTCCCTTCCACCCCTCCCCACCCTGCTTATCCCTTCATCCCCCACTTTCCTGTATTGTAAGATAGATTTTCATACCAACGTGAGTGTGCATTTTACTCCATCCTTTAGTCAAATGTGATGGGACTAAACTTCATGTTTTTTCTCTCACTTCCCCCTTTTTTCCCTCCACTGAAAAGACTTTAACTTGCCTCTCTTGTGAGAGATAATTTGACCCATTCAATTTCCCCCTTTCTCTTCCCAATATACTTCTCTTTCACCCCTTAATTTCATTTTTTAATGATATGATCCCATTCTATTCAATTCACCCCTGCGCTCTCTGTCTCTCTCTGTCTCTGTTCCCTCTGTCTCTGTCTCTCTCTGTCTCTGTGTGTGTGTGTGTATGTGATCCCACCAACTACCCAGATACTGAAAAAAGTTTCAAGAGTTAGAATATTGTCTTTCCATGTAGGAATGTAAATAGTTCCACTTTAGTAAGTCCTTTATGATTTCTCTTTGCTGTTTACCATTTCATGCTTCTCTTGATTCCTGTGCTTGAAGGTCAAATTTTCTTTTCAGCTCTGGTCTTTTCATCAAGAATGCTGGAAAGTCCTCTATTTTCATGAAACACCATTTTCCCCCTGACATATTATGCTCAGTTTTTCGGGTAGGTGACTCTTGGTTTTAGTCCTAGTTCTTTTGACTTCTGGAATATCATATTCCATGCCCTTCGATCCCTTAATGTAGAAGCTGCTACATCTTGTATTATCCTGATTGTATTTCCACACTACTTGAATTGTTTCTTTCTAGCTGCTTGCAATACTTTCTCCTTGACCTGGAACTCTAGAATTTGGCCACAGTCTTCCTAGGAGTTTCTCTTTTTGGATCTCTTTAATGAGGTGATCAATGGTTTCTTTCAATATTTATTTTGTTCCCTCATTCTAGAATCTCAGGGCAGTTTTCCTTGATAATTTCATGAAAGATGATGTCTAGGCTCTTTTTGTGATTGTGGCTTTCAGGTAGTCCCATAATTTTTGAGTTGTCTCTCCTGGATCTATTTTCCAGGTCAGTTGTTTTTTCCAGTGAGATATTTCACAGTATCTTCCATTTATTTCATTCTTTTGGTTTTGTTTTGTGATTTCTGTGTTTATCATAAAGTCATTAACCTCCATCTGTTCCATTCTAATTTTTAAAGAACTATTTCCTTCAGTGAAGTTTTGAACCTCCTTTTTCATTTGGCTAATGCTGTTTTTTAAAACATTCTTCTCCTCATTGGCTTTTTGAACCTCTTTTGCCAATTGAGTTATCCTATTTTTCAAGTTGTTATTTTCTTCAGTATTATTTTGGGTCTCCTTTTGCAAGGTGTTCACCCACTTTTCATGTTTTTCTGTCATTTCTCTCCTTTGTCTTCCAAGTTTTTCCTCCACCTGTCTAACTTGATTTTCAAAATCCTTTTTGAGCTCTTCAATGGCCTGAGACTACTGAATATTTATTTTGGATGTTTGGGATACAGAAGTCTTGACTTTTATGTCTTTCCCTGATGGTAAGCATTGTTCTGCCTCATCCCAAAGGGTGGGAGAAGATATGTGTTCACAAGAAAGTAAGCTTCTACAATCTTATTTTTTTCCATTTCTTGGGTATTTTCCCAACCAGTTACTTAACTTTTGGGTCCTTTGTCAAGAATAGGTATACTTTGGCAATCTGTAAGATCTCCGTTCCTCCAAAGTGGCACAATCAATTGTGTACTCTGGTGTAGGAGGAGAAAGGAATTTTTATGCCCAGAATTTTAGTAGTTTCCTCTCCACAGCCACCTGGCCTCCAGTTCTGCCAAGCCAGCACTGGGGGGTGCGGTGGGTGGGTGTGATTCAGTCAAGCTGTGGAGGCAGGGCCGCCATTCAGTGTGAGAGGAAGATAAGCTCCCTCAGGCCTCTACATAGGGCCTAGGTAATAATTAGCTCCTCAGTGTCCCCAGGGGTTTTTATGGTCCAGCAATGGATGTGGGCTGCTGTAGGGTCTGAGGTGGGAACTACTGCTGCTGCCTGCCCCATGTAGCTTCTGTGGCCACAGCATGAGACCAGAGCTATGGAAAGGCCCTTATCCCTTCCTGGTCAGCTAAACAGACCCTGTCACTGACCTTTAGCTCCTGTGGGTTGAGGGATCTGTGGAGCCACTGCTACTAGGACTGGGGATTCCATCCCCAAGGGCTGTTTGTGCACCAAGCGGCCAAGGCTGTGCTGGGCTCCACCCCGAGTCCTGTGCTACAGACATTTCCTGTAGGACTTTCAGGTCACCCTGGGCTGAAAATCTCCACTCTGTTGTTCTCCACTTCTAGTGCTCCAAAATTTTTGGGAGTCCCTCCCTACAGGTATTTTATGGGATGTGTGGGGACAGCCTGCATTGGGGCGTCTTTCTACTCCATCACCTTGGCTCCGTCCCACCACACTTTCATTTTTTTTAAAGAATCAATCTCCTAGGGCAGAAGAACAAGAGTTATTGGTTCTTATTCTGCATTTGCATATATTTTTCCACCATCCATTTTTAAGCCATTTATGGTTTTTTGGATTTTTTTAATTGTAGAAGAAACAAATTTGTGAACTCTAATATGCATTGTAAATTGAGTATCTTTCCATCTCCTTTTGGGGAAACCTAAGGTTTAAGGAATTTTCCACAGGGTTTTTCATAAATGAATTGTAAAATGCTAGAATGTGTGTGTGTCTGTGTCTGTGTGTGTATGTGAAGAATGTCTTCTTCCATCAGCTGTCAGGATCCCTTAAGATTGACTGCAGTCTATGTATGAGACCAGAATTACCAAGTAATTTCTATTATTTTGTAGTAGTATGTACATACGGGAAGTCTGGGGCCATTCATGTGATGAGAACTCCTTAAACCAATGAAAATAACTAACAGTTAGATAGCAATATTTTGTGGGTCAGGTACTGTGCTAAGTGCTTTAGAATTAAAAACTCATTTGATCTTCACTGCAAACCTCTGAGGTAGGTGTTTTTATTATCCCCATCTGTCATGTGAGGGAACTGAGGTAAATAAAGGGTAAGACCTGAAGGTGAATTTCAACTCAGGTCTTCTTGAATCCAGGCCTGTTGCAATATCCATGTTATCACCTGTCTGCCCTCCTAATACAACACTTCTGTTACTTAGTAGGTAAGTTCTAAGGGGCTGACTGAGAGACTAAGAGCTAAAATGACTTACCTAGGAACCTAGGAAATCTCAGTGACAGATTTGAACTCAAATCCTCCTGACTACAAGTCCAGTATAGTCCAGTATGCTACATACTCTTGTTTCATAATAAAATATTTGTAATTAGTCTTTTATTCTTCTTCAAGATTCTGAAAGTTTCCTTCTGAATAGGAAAGTTTAATCAATTACAATGCTTGAATTCCCAATAGATCCTCTCTTTTTCCTTTATGCCTCTAACGATTAAATACACATATACACATTCACACACACAGTGTTTCTTTTCCTTTGGCATAACGTGTATGTTTTTCTTCCTTGTACACTTCGAAATTACGAGGAGTGATATGAACAAAAATTGAATAGTCACAAAGAACAATTATTAGCAGATAGATTTTTGCAAATTGTCCAGCACAATGTTTGTTAAAGGTGCCAATTACTTCTACTTCTCTTGACCTTTGCTGTTACTAGAGGGAAATTTGCCATAAGAGAAGCATTCAAAACAATCTCTTGTGTAAATCAATTTCAACATAAGAGATTCCAGTTGAATAAATATCACAGTGCAGATTATAGCATTAGAAAAGGTATTTAAATTTTTTACATTAGTATATGTGTAGGAAATCCACTTTCAATTTTCATTATATAGTCACATCACAAGTGAACCAGAAGAGATAGCTATAAAAATCTTTAAGACTTTTTCTAGGAAGGTAAATCAAGGTATAAAATCAATATTTGGTTTACAAAATGTTATCACTTATGGAGAAGTTTGGGAATTTCTGCCCAGACGTTAATGCATAAAACAATGTTGTCTGTCATTGGATAAATTCAAAGGGCAGAGATCTGTCCTTAACTGAGAATTTAGGCACTTCAGAAGGCTTGGGGAGGGGGAGAGAAACAAAGGACTGGCTAAATATCAACATGCAGTCTTTACAATTTTTAGAGTTGATAAAATTCATTATAATAGCCGTAGCAATTATGTTCTAACTTGAAGAGTCTCTGTTATGATCCAGAAAAAACCTCCTTTTCACATCAGTCTTTATGTAAGAAATGATCTGTGCCTGTTTCTCATGTTTTCTACCTCCTCCCTCTTCTACAATATGTATATAAGATTTCATGAAAAAAAAATGCGTCTTCCATGCAAATTGGACAATTATTATCTTGCATCCTAGGATCATAAATTTAGAGCTAAAGGAGATTTAGACATTATAATCTCTAATCTAGCCACCTCATTTTACATAGTAGGAAGCTGATACCTTGATTGAAGTGACTTGCCCAAGCTAAAGATCAGAGTAAGTAAGCATCAGAAGTGAAATTTCAATTGAAGCCCTCTGACACCAAACATAGAGTTCTTTCACATTTCATCATTGAGAACTTTTTGCCTTTGACCTCAGAGATGGGAAACCAACTGGATGAATCTGAGAGGGATCACAACACTCCCTTTAAAATACCCAGGCCACTCCCACATTCTTAAGCTACGCAGATGATTGGAGTAACAAGAATTTGATATAACAATATGCCAATTCCAAGGGATGTCACAATTAAGAATTAATGTCTATTTTCTTCCCCAGCAGAATATATTTAGTTGTTATTCTCATTATTTTCCTACTCTATTTTGGAGTTGTCAGCTTTTCTAGATTGAAGATTACTGGATTAGGATTTTACCTTTGTTTCCATGCTTTATTTCCATTTTCTTGCCCCCAGACTCAGCCTTCTCTGTATCATGGCTAAAAAAGGTTACCAGTCCTTGCAGTACTGAATGCCTTATGTAGGCCTTCCTCCTGGGATGTCACCTTTTAAGTTGAAGAAAATGGCAAAATCATAAACTATTATTGCTCAAACTGCCAAGAAAGGAGAGAGATATCCACGGCAAAGATATTTTGATAGAAAAAAAATCATAAAAATTGTCATGCACAAAAGAAAACAAAGAAAATCATAAAGAGTCACAAAGAAATGCCACTTTTATCACTACTTTGTTAATTTTAATATACACTTAAACTATATGATATTTAATTTTCTTATATAGTTTTGCTCTTATTTGTTGCTTAAATATTTGTTTGTTGATTAATAACTTCATAAAATAAAAAATATAAAATATCATAGGGTGAAGATTGATAAAATCTTCCTACTGTTACTGGGAAATTCCCTCTATATGAGTGATTTGTGTTAAATTAACTACCACACTAAGGAGAAAGAAAGAAGCCCTATAAATAAAACTTGTGAAGCCCCTACTGAAGTTTATTTATGGATAGTCATTGTAGACAAAAAAAGGGGCAGGACACTTGGACATAAAATGAAATGCTCCTTAAATTTATGTCTTGATTTGGGTGTCCGCAAGTCAATCATTAAATAATAAATATTTATTAAATAAATGCCTTCTATGCATAAAACACTGTGCTAAGCACCAGAGATATAAAAAGAAGAAAAAGACAGTGACTGCTCTCAAGCAGTTCACTAACTAATGAGGGAGACAACAAACAAATTTGTGAAAATTACATATGAATTAATGGGAATTAAAAGGAGGAAAGTGCTAACATTGTTTTTAAAATGGGGAAGTGATAGTTCCTGTAGAAGATGGAATTTTAGTTTGAGACTTAAAGGGAGCCAGGGAATTTAGTAGGTAGACATGAGAAAGGAGAACATTCCAGGCATGCTAAAGAGCCAGAAAAAAATGTCTGAAGCCAAGAGATGAATAGCCTTTTTGATGTACCCGTAAGGAGGCTGGTTTCACTGGATCAATGAGTGCATGGTAGGGAATAAGGTGGAAAACAAAACTGGAAAGATAGGAGAGGGCTAGATTATAAAGGACTTTGAATGCCAAAACAGGATTTTGTGTTCGATCATTGAGCCACTGGAGTTTATTGATTGGAACTCTGTGTGTGTGTGTGTGTGTGTGTGTGTGTGTGTGTGTGAGAGAGAGAGAGAGAGAGAGAGAGAGAGAGAGAGAGAGAGAGAGAGAGAGAGAGAGAGAGAGAGAGAGAGAGATTGTTCAGAAATCAGACATCACAAAAGTTTACTTTCTCATATGGATCAGTAGGGGGAATATGTGGAGGAAATGAAAGGGCAATAATTTCCCATGGTCAGATAGCTACTAAGTATGTCATGTAGAATTTGAACACAGGGATTTCTAGCTTTAAGTCTTGCTCTCTATTTACTATATGACCTCCCTGTCTAAGAGAAACCAGACCCTTGTAGTCTACACAGCAATCTCGGTATATTTACACACTATAAAAATTTTCTTTGAGGAAATAATTGACAAGTGCTGGACATGATGTATTAAAAGACAGGCAGACTGTGACTAATAAACTGAATACCATAATCTTTGGTTTGTGGCTGTTATATCCACTATATCTCTTCATGTATGTATGTACGTATGTATGTACGTATGTATGTATGTATCTGGACAGAGGAGACAGTATTCTGATGGAGAGAACTCTGGCATACTCTCATTATACAACTTGAGTGTCCAGCTAGGAAAACCTTTCAAAAATTAGTTTTTTTCTCTTCCTCCCTCCCTCCCACTTTTTGGGTGATCATATAGTTTTTCAATTGCCTAATTTTTTATTGTATCCAATATGGAATTGTGAGTCTCTAATTTATAAAAATTTCTTTAAAAAGCGCATAAGAATTCTACATATTTTTTTCAAAACTATTGTGTTTATCTGAGCCTCTTTCTGAACTTTGTTCTGGTTCTTCCTGTGCATTTTGGAAAGAAACATTTAATGAATCCTCTTTTTGGGTATCACTATCATTACCCTACCCCAACTTAATCCCAGTTAAATATCTGGAAAAAGAAAAAATAACAAATAATAATAGACAAACATTAAAAATAAAGTGCAGTGTCCCACAATGTCTGTCTCTTTGTTCCTTGAGTCCATCACCTCTCTATCACAAACAATAAAATATATTTTATCAGAGGTTCTCTGTAAGCATGATTTGGTCATTGAATTCATCAGAACTTTTAAGTCTTTCAAAGCCGTCATTTTCTTTCAGTCAATTATTCTCCTGGTTCCGTTTTCACTCTCCATCAATGCATGTTACCCATGATTATTTGAAAGAGTTTTTTTTTTTCCAACACAATATTTCATTATAGTAATTCCCCTCATTTTGTTTAAGCATTTTCTAGTTGATGGGTTCTACCTTACATTCTAGTTTTTTTTTTTTAATTTTCCTTTCTTCCCTTTTAGTTCCCCATTCAAAATCATTAGGTTCATTTTATTTGCTGCTGTTCCTTCACTTGAACTATCCATCCAACCCTCCTTATTCCTTTGCTGAATATGACATAATTCTATATAAGACTATTGCATATGTACATACATCCATTTCAGACAAGAGTGATTATTAACCCTAGATCAGAAGTGTCAACTATGGCCTGGAACACCGATAAGTGCAGGATGAACTAGATTAAAGTGCTATAGGAAGATATTCATATAAATAAACATATAATATGACATAGGTGATGTTATTATATGGTTCTCTAAGTAAATATATTTCTACCTATGGTTTAGTGACCTTTACTTCTATTTGAATTTGATATCCTTATACAACATCATTATATAACACCTTGAAATGACTAAAATGCATATGACATTTCCCCTTTCCTGATTATTGTGTCTTATTTCAAATTTCCTACTCATCTTTGCTCTTTTATAAGAAATTCTTGAATATCCTCTAACTTATTAAAGGTCAAATTTCATTCAGTAGTAAAATTTCCCCAAATTTCTCACATTCAGCTTTGAAAGATAAGTTATTCTTGCTTGAATGATATATTTTTGATGAATGAAGGCAAATACAAGAGCAAACTCATGAACAAGCAATCAGACAACTATCAGTTTTCCAAAGCAATGCAAATTTGACAGGACCAGAATAGGCTTCAGGGGTCAGAATTCCCAGCAGTAGCTGTGGTTCACAGATTTCTCAACCCACAAATGAGAAAGACAGCTTCAAAGTTAGTGAAAAAGCTCTTTCACCTGGGGGAGAAGGGAACGTGGTCTTGTCCCACTGGCAGCAGTAACTTCAGTGGCAGCTGCCATTTTTGGAGGCCTCAGCCTAATGCCCCTGAGGGATTTAGAAGCTGATCTGGATCTCAGTCCTGAGTGGCTCCACTGGGTTGAAGCAGAGTACTGGTGTGGTGGAGCTGGAAGCAGTTGTGGAGAGAGAATTGCGCTTGCAGATCCTGGGCAGAACAGAGTGCTTGTGGTTACTCACAGACAAGAGTTAAGGCCAGGAGAGAAACAAACTCCTCTCCCTTGATTATGCCACCTTGGAGGAAATGAAGACTTACAGGTTCCCAGAGTATACCTTCATCTTAACAAAGGACTCAAACGTCAAGTAATTGGCTAGGAAAACGCCCCCAAAAAAGGAAAAAAAAATAAGGCTATAAAAGGCTACTTTTCTGGTGAACAGGTATTTTCTTCCATACTTTCAGATGAGGAAGAACAACGCATACCATCAGAGGAAGACCTAAACGTAAAGGCTTCTGCATCCAAAACCTCCAAAAGAAATATGCAGTGGTCTCAGGCCATGGAAGAACTCAGAAAGAATTTTGAAAATCAAGTTAGAGAGATGGAGGAAAAATTGGGAAGAGAAATGAGAGAGATGCAAGAAAATCATGAAAAGTGAGTCAACAGCTTGTTAAGGGAGATGCAAAAATTGCTGGAGAAATAACACCTTTAAAAATAGGTTAGCTCAACTGGCAAAAGAGGTCCAAAAAGTCAATGAGGAGAAGAATGCTTTAGAAAGCATAATTAGCCGAATGGAAAAGGAGGTGGAAAAACTCACTGAAGAAAACAATTATTTTAAAAATTAGAATGGAGCAGATGGAAGCTAATGACTCCATGAGAAACCAAGAAATTACCAAACAAAATCAAAAGAATGAAAAAAAAAGAGATAATGTGAAATATCTCATTGGAAATATAACTGACCTGGAAAATAGATCCAAGAGAGACAATTCAAAAATTATGGAATTACTAAACCATGATCAAAAAAGAGTGTAGATGTCATCTTCCACGAAGTTGTTACAAAAAATTACCCTGGTCTTCTAGTACCAGAAGGTAAAATAAATTTTGAAAGAATCCACTGATCACCTCCTGAAAGAGACCCCAAATGAAAAACTCCTAGGAATATTTCAGCCAAATTTCAGAGTTCCCAGGTCAAGGAGAAAGTATTGCAAGCAGCTAGAAAGAAACAATTTGAGTATTGTGGAAACACAATCAAGATAGCACAGCATCTAGCAGTTTCTACATTAAGGAATTGAAAGGCTTGGAATATGATATTGCAGAAGTCTAAGGAACTACTATTAACACTTAGAATCACCTATCCACCAAAACTCAGTGTAATATTTCAGGGGAAAATGGCTATTCAATGAAATAGAGAACTTTCAAGCATTCTTGATGAAAAGACCAGAGCTAAATAGATAATACAAAAAGGTAAACAGGAACAGGAGAGATTGTCTCTCATGAAAGAGGCAAGAAAAAGTTTTTTCAATGGAGAGGAAAAGGGGTAACTGAGAGGAAAAAAGTGAAGCTTCCTCTCATCACATTAGGCTTCAGGAAAGAATAGTATGCCCAATCAATTTAGTATGAAAGTCTATCTTACACAATAGGAAAGTAGGATAGAAAGTGATAAATGGGGTGGGGAGATGATAGAAGGGAGGGCAAATGGGAAGAGGGAGTGATTTAGAAGTAAACACTTTTGGGGAGGAGGAAGGTCAAAAGAGAGTATGGAATAAATACAGGGCAGAATAGAATGGAGGAAAATATAGTTAGTCTTACACAACATGACTATTATGGAAGTCTTTTGCAGACTACATATACCTAGCCTATATTTAATTGCATGCCTTCTCAGTGAGGATGGGTGAGGAGGGAGGAAGGGAAAGACGTTGGAACTCAAAGTTTTAGGAACAAAGGTTGAGAAGTATTTTTGCATGCAACCTGGAAATAAGAAGTACAGGCAATAGGGTGTAGAAATTTATGCTGTCCTACAAGAAAAGAGAGATGGGGATAAGGGAAGGGAGGGGTGTGATAGAAAGAAGGGCAGATTGTCAGAATGGGTTATCAGAATGAATGGAATTTTTGGGGTGGGGCAGGGAAGAGGTGATGAGAAAGTTTGGAACTCATAATTGTGTGGGAAATCAACGTTGAAAACTAAAAATAAATAAATAAATATAAAAAGCAATGCAAACACTTTGTTGGGGGACAGATGTCACTTCTAAGTTGATCATCAGATAACACTAGAGATGCATCTAAAAAGTGAATCTGAACAAATTTGTTAGTGGCAGAATCTACTAGGAAGCAGAGTGTGGCATATTTCCATCTCAGGAGTGTCTGGAAGGTTGAAGTGAAGGATCTTTTACCCTGCCCTGGGAGAGTGCAGAGTGCATGAGTCTATACCTGACCATAGCTGAGTAGGAGTTGACCCCTGTGAACTAAATCATATATGGTAATGGAAATTCACAAACCTCTTAGCACAGGACATTTTTCTGTCAGAGCTGGGGTGAAAAGAATGGCAGGGTCAGCTACAGTGACAATAGCTACTTCTGGGGCTAAAAAGCCACACAGTAAAGATATGAGTCATGTACTTGAACTTAGAGAACCAATCTGGCAGAATACACAATAAGTACTCTCATCCCCCTTATCAACCTTGAAAAACAGAGAATATTGCCCTAGGTAAAATCTTGGAATAGTGGAGTCAAGAAAAGGGGTATAGTAATCTTTTAACGCTGGAGGCTAGGGAGATCAATGGGAAGGGTTCTTCATGCTGTGTCATAAGGGGTCCATGATAGGAAGGGAGGCATACAAATAGCCTTGTTTTATCAGATCAGCAGGAGATCCTGAGTCCTAGAGGGTACATTGCCTACAGCAGGAACCCAGTTGGGCCTTTGCACAGCCAAGGGAAACAGCCCACACTAGTGCAGACAGGCATTCACCAGATGTTGAATCTACTTTTGCTCTAGCACATCCTTCAGTGGCCTGACCACCACTACCCTTCCCCTTACACTGAGAGTTTCATTGTAACCTGGGAAAAACTCATAAAGACTTCACCTATCCTCGACTTAGCAAACACTAGTCAGTTCCATGCCAGCACTATATAGCTTCTAGCTAACAGAACTAGAAGTCACAGCACACAAAGACAATAAATAGATCCCTAGCTCCCAGCACTAAAAGCTTGGGACAGAGTTCCCTGTGCCCAAGAAGCAGAGATTCACTTTAAAAGCCAGAAAAAAGGCAATTGTAATGAACAAGAAGCAAACTAGAAAAACAAAGACCATACAATTGTAGTATGAGGAAAGGGAAGATCAAATTACTAATTCATAAGAGGACAACATTGACACCACACTCACATCTGAAAACCTAAAAGGGAATATGAACTGGTCTGGAGCCCAAAAAACATTCTTGGAAGCACTCAAGGAGGGTTTAAAAGCCAAAATAGGGAGGTAAAAGAAAAAAAAAACACCAATTCCTTTAAAAATATAATGGAAAAGTAGAAGAAAAAGAATCACTGAAGAGAACAGAATTTTAAAAAGTGAAATTGTCCGAATGGATAAAGAAATACAAAACCTAACTGGAAAAAATAACTCCTTGAAAAATATAGCTGGTTAATTGTAAAAGGAGGTACAAAGGCTACATGAAGAAAGCATTTTGTTATAAATTAAAATTAGGCAAGTAGAAGCTGCTAACTCTATGGGGCATTAAAAATAAGTCAAACAAAATAAAAGAAGAAAAAATAACAGAAAAAATGCAATATCTCATTGTTGAAACAATTGACCTGGAAAATAGATCCAGGAGAGATAATCTAAGAATTATTGGTGTACCAGAAAGTCATTATGGAAAAAAAAAAAAAAAAAAACAACCTATACAGCATATTCCAAGAAATCCTCAAGGAACATTGCCCCAAGGTCCTCGAACCAGAAGGTAGATAATAATCAAAAGAATCCACACATCACCCCCTGAAAGAGATACCAAACTGAAAACAGAAAGAAATAGTGTAGCAACATTCCAGAATTATAAGATCAAGGAGAAAATGTTTCAAGCAGCCAGAAAGAAACTATTCAAATATTACAGAACTACAATCAGGATCACACAGGACCTGGCACTTTCTATATTAAAAATTTGGAGGGATTGGAATATGATATTCCATAAGGCAAAGGAGCTTGGACTACAATCACATATCAACTACTCAGTAAAATTGAGCATAATCTGTCAGGCAGGGATATGGCCATTCACTGAAATAAGGGATTTCCAGATCTTCCTGATGAAAAGACCAGAGCTCAGGGGAAAATTTGATCTTCTAATACAAGACTCAAGAGAGGTAAGAAAGATAAATAGAAAAAAAAAAAAACTTGTTATTGAACAAGGTCACACTGTTTACATCCCTACATGGGAAGATAATACTTGCCAATCTTGAGAATGATATATTTATTAGAACACGTAAAAGTGATATACATAGACTGAGGATATGGGTATAAATTAACTGATGTGGTGATAAAAAACATAATGATGTGTTACAAAGGAATTGTATTGGGAGAAGAGGAAAGGAGGAGACAGAAAAAGGTAAATTACATCACATGAAGAGTCAAAAAACATATAGTAGAGGGAAAGAAGGGGGGAGATGAGCATTGTTTTAACATTAGTTGGAACACTAATTCATTGCTGGTTGAGCTATGAGCAAATCCAACCATTTTCAAGAACAATTTGGAACTATGTCCAAAGGGCTATAAAAATGTGCTACTCTTTGACTCAGCAATATCCCTTCAAGGGCTGTATCTCAAAGACATCATGAAAATGGGAAAAGGGCCAACATGTACAAAAATATTTATGGCAGCTTTATTGTGGTGTCCAAGAATTGGAAATTAAGGGGATGCCCCTTATTTGGGAATGGTTGAACAAGTTGTGGTATATGAATGTAATTGAATAGTATTTGCCATAAGAAAGTTTGAGCGGACAGACATCAGGAAAACCTGGAAAGACTCATATGGCCTGATGCTGTGAAGTGAGCAGAACCAAGAGAATACTGTACCCAGTAACAGTCACAAAGTACAAAGCCTGATTTTAATAGCCTTTGTCCTTCTCAGGGATGTAAAGACCTAAAATTTTCCAAAGGACTCATGATGGAGAATGCCATCCAAACCCAGAGAAAGAACTATGGAGTTGGTTTGCAGAGTGAAGTAGACTCTTTTCTCTTATGTTTTGTTTAGTTTCTCATGTTTTCTCATATTCATTGTAATTCTTCTGTGAAATATGACTAATACGAAAATGTGTTCAGTAGGAATGTATGTGTTGAGCCAATATTGAATTGCATGCCATCTTGGGGTGGAAGTGGAGAGGGAGGGGGGAAAATTTAGAACTTATGGAAGTGATTGTTGAAAACTGAAAATAATTTTTTAAAAAGTTTTTTTTGATATATTGTATTACAAGATCTCTTCTTCTTTATAGCAGAAGCATCCAGGTCTTCTCTCATAAAGTTTCTTGGAGCTTGCACTGTTTCCTTTTGGATGTTTATTTTTCATAAGGGAACTTTGATTTTGGGCATACTATTTAAATTATGAATTAATTTATGGAATTGTTCATTGGCATGTTGTGAACAAAATAAGGAAACCATTTTCCCAAAAGTGACACAAAGTTCTTCTGCTCATCTTTGTTTTCTACTAATGAGTATATATTACATCATGCTTTTCTATAGTAGGAATGGCTATAAGCAGAATATGGGCTCACTCCCGGTAATTGTCTCAGTTCTACTGCTTTTTGTTCACAAAGTAAAGGAAAGATTAACCACAATATGGTCACTTTGGTTCAAGGTGGAGCAAGTGTTCTTGGTTCTTTGAATACTCACAGAGAAAGATCATGACACTGAGTGTCCAGAACCCCGGAAAAAGGCCAGTACATGATGCAGTTGTAAGGTAGAAGATACAACAAGGTGAACAAGCACAGGTTGTAGTTCCAACAGAAATTTCTAAAATTTTTCCTATATAGGGTTTATTTCATGAGAAAATAAATGGCTTACCCTTTCAAAATGCATTTCACAATTTGCAACCAACTTCTCCAACAACTGTTGCTTCCTGTTCTTGGTACAGGTGTTCAGTCACTGGGTCTGGTTAGCTAACAGTACAGCCAGCCACTTGGCCATTGTCTATGTTGGCACTGGTGTTCTCACTCCTTAAACTCCATGGACAACTCCATCAGATTCCACTGGAGCTGGATTGCCTAGGGCCTGAAACTGGTGCATGTTGGGTTTGGGGATCTAAAGGGAGAAGAAGATTGTGCAACACTTTGACTGACTCATCTCATGTGTGAATTATATGCAAAAATTGGAGATCAAGAAAATCAGGAAGCATATGGACAAGAAAGGCCCTCATGCCAGAGAATGGGGGCACTATTTCAAGGTGACTGAGGAGCTGCTGGCCACAGTGGACAATGTTATAATCATCCTACAGATTAATAATGCTAATCTTACTGCTGATGACTTCAGAGTCAAGCATGAAGCAGGGAGACATGAAACAGTGCATAGAATGTGACATTCATATCATCCAGAAGGTCATTAGTGACACCAGTAGCACCAGGCTACACCCAGAGATAGAGTTTGAAACGCTGAAGTAAGACTTGCTTTGCATGAAGAAGAGCCTTGAAAATGAGGTGAATTCTCTACAAACTCAGATCACAGGCTCTGGGCTTACTGTGAAGGATAACTCTCCCAAATTCCAGGACTTTAGCAAGGTTATGACTAATATCTGAGTGCAGTATTATGCTTTGGCTCAGAAATATTGGTCCCAGCAGATTGAAGAGAGCAGTGTGCCAATCAATAGAAGAACTGAGGGAATAGATGCTGTTTGAAACACCATAAACGAGATGAAATGAATATGCAGCTTAGAGGGGAGACTGAGGGATGTGGAGACTCACTATGCTATATACATGAGCAGATCAATACAATTCTGCTATACTCCAAGGCAGAGCTGGGGTAGACCAGATACAGGAATACAAGACCCTGCTCAACATCAAGGTCAGATGGGAAGGAGATCAAAACCTATTGAAACCTGCTGAAGGATGTGGAGGGTTTCAGTTTTGTGGATGCACTGGACAGCAGGAGCAATTACTTGCAGAGCATCCATAAAACCAACACCCAGAAGACTGTTGACACTAAAGTGGTAACAGAGACTAACGATATTAAAATTCTGTCATATTTGGGCCAGAATTTGAGGACTTGGGCTGAATCATGAAATTAATAAAGGTTCTTTGGTAACCAAAAAAAGTAAGCTTCTGATTCATTACATTTGAGCTCCTTTTTCTATGTTGCTTACAGATCTTAACCTAGAAATAAGAAGGCTAGGTTGGTTGGTGGCTGCTGTCCTTCATTCTGCAAGAAGACCTAAATGGCATCACTATGTTAAAATCAAGTACTCTGCCTCAGGTCAAGCATAAATAGTTCATGTGAACATTTGGGGTAGATTCTCTAAATTTGTGCATCTCATATTTTTTTGGAACTACTTGCATTCTACTTTGCTCAGAGAGTGAAGCAACTTCTTCGATGACAGAATGCCATGCTGGGCACTTGTCTGCAGTGTCTTCCATGTCATGCAATCAATTCCAAAGTTTTTCAGAGAAACTTTGATAAGATCCTTGTACTGTTTTTTCTGACCACCATATGAGTGATCACCTTGTGTGAATTCTCCATAAAATAGTCTTTTAGGCAAGTGTACTTTTGGCATTTGAACAATGTGGCCAGTCTATAAAAGTTGTGCTCTGTGGAATAGAATCTATTTGTTTATTATGTTTGGCAGTTTAGCTTTAGAAAAGACTTCAGTGTCTGGTATCTTATCCTGCCAGATGATCCTCAGAATCTTTATATGGCAATTCAAATGGAAGCAATGTACTTTCCTGGCATGGTGCTGGTACACTGTCTAGGATTCACAGACATAAAACAATGAAGTCAGCACAATAGCTCTGTAGACCTTCAATTTGGGAGTCAGTCTATACCCTTTCTCTCACAAACTTTCCCTCAGATCATCCCAAACACTAACCTAACCTTGACAATGTGTGTGTCAACCTCACCATGAGTATATATCCCTGGAAAGTATGTACCATGGTACATGAACTTGTCCACAGTATTCAAAATTTCCCCATTTTCTGTAACCATACTCAAAGCAACCTCTGAAACTGAGATGCAACAAAGTATAGATTGATTCTCAGCTCCTTGCGCTAATTTTGGCCTCACAATTAACAGTAAGAAAACACAGTTGCTACACTAGCACCACACTATACATATGTGGAACCATCAGCTAGTTGGTAAATATATCAAGGAGATAAATAACATCAAAATATTAATAGTAACATTTCTTACGTTAGCAAATGTCATCCATTAGGAAATGATTAAACATATTTGGTACATGAATGCAAAGGATATTTCCATGCTCTTCAACTTTATGAATTTAATGTAAACAATGGAGCATAATAAAACTTACATGAATGTAAGGACATGAAAGTAAGCAGAACCCCAAAAGTAATATATAGAACTATAGTAATGTAAATACAACAACAATGTTACAATGGCCAAAGTTGACTCCCAAAAAAGTGGTATAAAGAAGGCACCCTCTCCCATTTCTTTATAGGTGAAGGGCTATGTTCTTAAAATATTTCATATAATTTCAGAATTTTATAATTTATTGGTTAATATTGTTGAACTGGGTGTTTGTTTTTTTTTTTCCTCAGCTATTAAGTATTTGAATCCTAACCAGGATCAACAACTTTAAGTCTATCGGTGTTTCTACTATGTCATACTACCAAAGGCAGGGCATGTTCATTTTGTTTAGGAATGTGTCAAATAGAAAATACCATGATTCTTTAGTCTAATGACCACTAGAAATACTGAGTGTTTAAAGCATCACTAAAGAAAATATTCAATATAAAACTGAGAAAGCATTAACCTGATGAAATTATATTAAAGGATCTCAGTCCAAACAGAGCATGCTATTTGGTTTCCTAATCATGTGCTATGCTTGTTGTCATTGTTAATATCCCTATACTTCCAGAGTGTGGTTGGTTACATTTTCAGTGGGACTTGTGAAGAGAGCCCGTAGCTTTTCAAAGCATTTACTTTCCAGGGCAGAGGTGTTTGTGCAGTTGCTAATACTCCCTTTTCTAGGAACTCTCATTAATAGCCCTGGAATTTCCCTAGATCTTGCTGCCCTGAGAACAAACGACTGTCTAATTCAAAAGTCTAATCCTTACAAAATAGCGTATTGTGCCATTCCTACCAGAGTCTCCAGAGTGCAGGGCAAAAAGACCCAGAGCCTCTGTGGATGTTGGGCATTCATCTTTTATAAGGCCAAAAGAGGGAATATCTGTTCTAGGAAGATACCATCCTCACCAATGTCAGCAGTTTATTTTTGAATACAGCAACAGCGAAATAAGGATTTTCAAAGTGAAAGACTGCCTTCATCCTTTATAAAATAATGTGAGGACTAAACACATTATGCAATGATCAAATGCATAGAGATGATAGTTCACATTATCAGTTCTCTTTGGTTCAGTTATCTTAGTGTCTTTTCTGATCTCTGGATCTGTTCCACCACTAAATGCTAGACATTTCGAGACAATGTTCTATTGGCACGATGAATTCACTATGTTCAAAACAGAATTTATTTTCTTTTCCCCTTAAAAAACTTCATACAGACTTCCCTGTTATTGTCAAGAGAACCATCCCTCATTCAATCACTCAGATTCACGATATCAATGACATCCAAGCTCCTCTCATTTACTTACCTTAAATATCCATTCAGTTGTCAAATCCTGTAATTTCTTCCTCTACAAACTTTCATAATTACCTCCTTCTCTCCATTCTCATGGCCACCACCATAGTTCATGGCTTCATCACCCTTTATTTGGAGATTTGCCGCAGCCTTCTAATTGGATTCCTTGCCTTAAGTCTCTCCCATTTACCACACTACTGCCCAAGTGGTTCTCCTAAAGCACACATCCAAACATCTCACTACCATTCTCAATAAACTCCAACGACTCCCTAATACTCATCAAATATAAACTCCTCTGTCGTTTATAGCCCTTCAATCTTGGCTCCTTCTTATCATTTAGTCTAACACACCCTGGAATATCCACATTAACTTACTGACTGTTGTTTACACATGACATTCCATTTCCTATTTGTGCTTTTGATGCCTTTGTTCTAGGTCTTCCCCTTAATGACCTTCATGTAATCCTTCATAGTTCCCTTCTTTCACCCCTAGCTGCTAGTGCCACCATTTCTATGGCAATTATCTATTTGCTTTGCATTTATCATGTATGTGATGATTTATATATGTGGTCTTCTTCATTAGAATAAAGTCTTTGAGGTCAGAGATTTATACATTTCCTATTTCTTTGTATCCCTAGGACTTTTCACAGTGGTTGGTAGAAAAAAAAATAATAAATGTTGATTGATTGATCAAATGAAATAATACATGGAAAGAACTTTGAAAATGTTAAAGCACTATATTAATGGCAGCTCTTAAAATTAATATGCAGTTTCATTGAAATCACTATAAATTTGTAAATTACTATAAATATTGACATCTCTTTATATGTACGTATGTAGATTATTAATGATTGTTTGCAAATTTTTTCTATCAATATATTTTAGGCATTATGCATGGCACTGTGTTATGCACTGAAGATACAACATAATACATGACACAAAACCTACTTTTAAAGAGTTTACTCTAGAAAGCAAAAGAGAGGAATGCACAAATAACTAAGTGCAAAGACATTTCAGATACAGGAAGGTGTCAGCAAACCATGGAGGAAGGAAAGGGCAGGTAAAGTATGGGAAATAAAGAGGGAGCAATTTGACTAAATGCAAAGTATGTGAAAAGAAATTGCATGAGATACCTAGAAAGGTAGGTCGTGAATTCCAGCATTGGGAGTGTAAACTTTATTTATAAAACAATTGGCAACTATTGAAAAGTTCTTTAGTAGAGGACAGAGGGAATGGGCACTTATATTGTGCCTACCACCGTGCTAAGGACTTTTATAAGCATTATCTCATTTTATTCCTCACAACAACTCTAAATTCTGTGCTATTATCATCTCTGTTTTAAAACTGAAACTGAGGTTAAGCATCTTGCCCAACATCACAGAGCTGGTAAATGCCTGAGGCTGGATTTGATATTAGACTGCGTGCCGAGGACTTTATCCACTGTGGTATCCTTTGCCTCTAGAGAAGTATGTGTCATGGTCAGAGTGGGATATAACATTCTAATGTTAAGGTAATGATACAAAGGATGACTAGAAGAGAGATTATAGCAGGAAAAATTAGTTAAAGGGTTTATTGGTTGGTCTATAAGAGATGAGAACCTGATTAAGGACAGTTATAGAAATGGGTATATAAGTGAATGCTTATCATGTAATTAAGAAGTCAAAAACTATGTGCACACATGCACGCATGTGTGTGTGTGTGTGTGTGTGTGTGTGTGTGTGTGTATAAGCTGGTTCAAATGTTCTTTTCTGGCCTATTATTACATCTGTAGCCAATGAACATGAGTGCCAATCTACAGAGAAGAAAACTCTTTTAGCTTTCTCAATTTATCAAACAGATAATACAAAGCTTATCTCTTACAACTCACTTTCCTGAAGAGGTAATGGCTTCTAGAGACATGATATGGTAAAGCAGGTGGATATTGTAAAGAAAGAATCAAAATTCTTCTTAAAGATTTCATTGGCCATTCAAAAACCTAGTATTTAACTTCTAATATTTCTAGGATTCCCATTCTTGTGAATCTGGATATTGGAATTCATTCAACTTCCCAGGTGAATACTTATACACTTCATTGGCATCAGCCTCCTGCAGTGAATCAAAAGACACCAGTTCTGCTGACAAGTCTACCATCATTTCACATTTGCAGTGATTCAAAGTCTTACTCACAATTAGAGCAGCTGCTCCTCTAAGCAAGAGTAAAATCAATGGTTTGTGGTTAATCTTGATTATCAACTAGGCACTGTGTTTGTGATTCAGAAGATGGCCAACTCTCCAAGAAACAGATGTAACCAGGAAGAGTTTGATTTCAGAAAGTCTTTTATTCTTGTAATCTTTATGAACTGTGGTTATCACAAGGAACATCTTTCACTTGTGTCACAACTTAAACACATTTCCAACAAGTTTCAAACTTTAAAACACGTTGTAATTTCATCACTTAACGTTTTAATCAAATTAAGGAAGGTCAATATATGATATTATGTTTGTCAAATAGAAGTGAATCATTCACCATTTTCTGTGACAAAGCACAGTAACTAGGATAATGATAACTCACATTTCTATAGCTCTTTCTTTACAATAATTATAAATCACTTTCTTTACAAATATCCTCTGAGACAGCTAATAAGGTGAGTATGATTAACCCTATTTTATACCTGAAAAAACTAAAGTGCAGAGTTTAAATCTAAGAGCCATGATTAGAACCCAGGTTTTCTAATGCTTTCTCAGTTTCTCTCTGCCTCTATCTATCTGTCTAAATCTGTCTTTCTGACTCTCTCCTGCATGTTAACATGTAATTATTTCAATGGATGGAAATCTTGATGTGGGAATTCCCTGTGTAAGGCAGATTTACAATGAACATATTTTTAGAGTTTTCCAGGGGCATTGAGAGGTGAAGAGATAACCATGATCATAAAACTAGCACAGAGGCAGTAGTAGAATTCATGTCTTCTTAGCTCCAAGGTTAAACATTGATCAACTGTGCCACACTCTCTTTCTGATGCTTCTAATACAAGTAATAAAATAACACATAGTAAGCATAAGTGACATATTTAAAACTGGAATGGATGGAATCCATTAACTTGCCTGCCATAAAATTATGAGTAATAGTGTTGTCTTCTTTATACGGCTTATTAATGACCACCTTTACATTTTTTTCACAAAAATAAGAAGATCTAATTCTGCTCCCTGACAGTGAGTGAAATATTCTGAGTCATTGAAATCATGCAGATATTTTATAGTTAGGATACAGGAAGGTAAATGCAGTTTTGGTGATTGGAAATCTCTATTCCTACAGAGACTGAATAAAACTAGAGAACTGAATGGGTGAGTTATTTCCATTGTTGGGACTTCATTTGCCAAAATGATAATGCTTATTGTTTGCAGTTATTATGGTGATATTAGGTATCAGTTCTCCCTGGCATCCAGAAATAGAATAAATAAAAGCCTACTTAACCAGTGGTAATGAGGTAGAAATTTGAAGACCTCCAAAGAGCTTTGATAGAAGACTAAGTAGCCCACAGCTTGATATTAATGCTAAAATAATTAGTGAGCTGACTATTAGTTGCACACCAATGATAAAATCTCATTAAACTGATCATGCAATATTAACAGACATAATAAAGTCCAAAATGCTAATGTAATAACCACATTTCACCAAAATTTTTATCAGTCATTGTGATTCTTTCCTCCTTCCTTTTAATTTTGACTCCTGCACAAAATTTTAGTGAAGAAAATTTTAAATTTAAAAGTTATCTGGATGAGTATGAATGTGTCACCTACTGTATGATTTTGGTGATTCCTCAATTTTGAGCTCCACAGTTAAAGTTGTAAAGTCAGTATTTATGTCACAAATATAAAAATCTTTTCTAGAAATTAGTCAACTCAGAATATATGCTTTTTGTAAAAGCAAAATGTGTTAAAATAAATATTACCTATACCTTATGAGTTCTTTATAGCACTAAAAAGAACCTCATTTTGAAAATTGGAGTGCTAGGGGAGGAGCCAAGATGGCAGAGTAGAAAGACTCACATATGCTAGCTCCGAACCCCACAGCCCATAAATTTTCTGTAAAAAGAACTCCCCACAAATTCTGGAGCAGTGGGAGCTGGGCAGCAATGCAGTGGAAGAGATTTCCATTCCAGAGGGCCCTGAAAAACTACCACCAAAGGTCCATCGTGCACTGGACAGCGGAGGCCAGCCCTTCCCTGCTATGGCCGCATGGCCCTGACAGGAGCAAATCCGAACAGGCTTCAGGGATGGAACCTCCCACGGACGTGAAGGTCCCTCCACCCACAGGCACTCTAGGTCAGGGAGAGATACTTCCGGGCTGGCCGAGAGGGGAGCGGGGTGTCTTCATAATTCAGGCCCCATTGGGAGGCTGCAGCAGAGGCAGTGACAGAGGCAGTGGCAGAGGCAGTGGCGGCCAGGAGCTCCTGGAGCAGGCAGGAGCTCAGGGCCATTACTGAAGATCTCTGCATAAACCCCCTGAGGGAACTGAGTCTGAGAGGTGGCCCAGCCTCCACCTGAGAACCTGAATTTAATCTTACCCTGAACAGCAGCCCCACCCACCACTGAAAGCCCTGAAGCTGGGTAGCAGGATTTGAATCTCAGACCCCAAGCACTAGCTGGGAGGATCTAGGCGGGGGTGGAGAGGAATCTCAGAAGTCAAGTAACTGGCTGGGAAAATGCCCAGAAAAGGGTATAAAAGTAAGACCATGAAAGTCTACTTTCATGGTGAACAGATGTTTCCCCCTTTCATTTCTGATGAGGAGGAACAATGCTTGCCATCAGGGAAAGACATAGAAGTCAAAGACTCTGTGTCCCAAACATCCAAAATAGATATCCAATGGGCTCAGGCCATGGAACAGCTCAAAAAGGATTTTGAAAATCAAGTTAGACAGGTGGAGGAAAAACTGGGAAGAGAAATGAGAGAGAAGCAAGAAAAACATGAAAAACGGGTCAATACCTTGCTAAAGGAGACCCAAAAAAATGCTGAAGAAAATAACACCTTGAAAAATAGGCTAACGCAATTGGCAAAAGAGGTTCAAAAATGAGGAGAAGAATGCTTTCAAAAGCAGAATTAGCCAAATGGAGAAAGAGGTTCAAAACCTCACTGAAGAAAATAGTTCTCTCAAAATTAGAATGGAACAGATGGAGGCTAATGACTTTATGAGAAACCAAGAAATCACCAAACAAAACCAAAAGAATGAAAAAATGGAAGAGAATGTGAAATATCTCATGGGAAAAACAACTGACCTGGAAAATAGATCCAGGAGAGACAATTTAAAAATTATGGGAATACCTGAAAGCAATGATCAAAAAAAGAACCTAGACATCATCTTTCATGAAATTATCAAGGAAAACTGCCCTGAGATTCTAGAACCAGAGGGCAAATAAGTATTGAAGGAATCCATCAATCACCGCCTGAAAGAGATCCAAAAAGAGAAACCCCTAGGAACATTGTGGCCAAATTGCAGAATTCCCAGGTCAAGGAGAAAATATTGCAAGCAGCTAGAAAGAAACAATTCCAGTATTGTGGAAATACAATCAGAATAACACAAGATCTAACAGCTGCTACATTAAGGGATCGCAGGGCATGGAATATGATATTCCAGAAGTCAAAGGAACTAGGACTGAAACCAAGAATCACCTACCCAGCAAAACTGAGTGTAATACTTCAGGGGAAAATATGGTCTTTCAATGAAATAGAGGACTTTCAAGCATTATTGATGGAAAGACCAGAGCTGAAAAAAAAATTTGACTTTCAAACACAAGAACGAGAAGAAGCATGAAAAAGTAAACAGCAAAGAGAAGTTAGAAGGGACTTACCAAAAGTGAACTGTTTACATTCCTACATGGAAAGACAATATTTGTAACTCTTAAAACTTTTCAGTATCTGGGTAGTTGGTGGGAACCCCCCCCCCCCCACACACACACACATGCAAACATACCCGCACACACAGAGACAGAGAGCACAGAGTGAATTGAATAGGATGGGACCATATCTTAAAAGAAATTAAGGTAAACCGTGAGAGAGAAATGTAGTGGGAGGAGGGAGGGTGATATGGAATGGGGCAATTTATCTCTCATTCAAGACGCAAGCAGGAGAATTTTTAGTGGAGGGAAAAAGAGGAGAGCTGAGAAAAAAAACATGATGTTTACCCTCATCACATTCGACTAAAGGAAGGAATACAATGCACACTCATTTTGGTATGAAATCCTATCTTACAATACAGGAAAGTAGGGGAGAAGGGGATAAGTAGGGTGGGGGGGGATGATGGAAGGGAGGGCAATGGGAGGAGGGAGCAATGTGAAATCAACCCTTGGGGACGGACAGGATCAAAAGACAGAATAGAAACAATGGGGGGCAGGATAGGATGGAGGGAAATACAGTTAGTCTTATACAACACGACTATTATCGAAGTCATTTGCAAAACTACAGCCTATATTGAATTGCCTGCCTTCCCAAAGGGAATGGGTGGGGAGAGAGGGATGGGGAGAATTTGGAACTCAACGTTTTTGGAACAACTGTATAGTATTGTTCTTGATACTAGGAAATAAGAAATACAGTTAATGGGGAATAGAAAGTCATCTGGCCCTACAGGAGAAAAGAGAAGATGGGGAGAAGAGAAGGGAGGGATGATAGAAGAGAGGGTAGATTGGTGATAGGGAAAATTATAATGCTCGGTGTATTGAGGTTCGGGGAGGGGATAAATGGGGAGGAAATTTGGAACCCAAAATTTTGTGAAAATGAATGCAAAAAGTTAAATAAATAAATTTATATTATTAAAAAAAATTGGAGTGCTACCCAAAATGATTATTAGGATGCCTAAATATTTTCTAGTGGCACCAAATCACCCCTGTCACAGCACATTCAAAGGATAATTTTAGATAACCTTTTTATCAATTGTACTTTTTCCATAACTTTTCCTAAACCCAGTCTTCCTCACAATAACCTTACTTATCCTAATTCCTCAGTGCCTTATTGAGTCATTGCCACTACTCCAACTTTACTATCCTCCCTCTCTTATCTTGCCTCTAGAGTTACTCTGTTCAATGTTATATTTTTTGATCCCTTGGCACCTTATCCTATGCTGCTTATACTTAGGCAAATCCAAAACCTGAATTATGTCTACCCCCTGCCTCTTCTGCATATATATGTATGCTGCAGAATAATGTTGGGGGAGTCATTGTACTAACCTGGTTTACTATAAATTCATATTAAGTAATCTCAGCTGGACTCTCTCTGTGAGACAACTGTTTTAAATATCCTTGACTGCTTCTTTAGCATTATCACTAGATATGTTATTCTAAACCTTCTCCATGCTCAAGTCTCTTTTGCCAACCTCCCCCTCCCCTTCTCAGCATTAATAAGTTAGACATACATAAGATTTACATGTATGTGTCTGTGTATATATATAATATATAAACACATGTGTCCATCTATGCATATATATATATATATATATACATGCATCTACATATATAACCTAAATTCTACTAAAGTAATCACAAAATCCAGATATCAGTTAACCTATTAAATAAAAATTCATCATTAGATTTCTATACCCAAATGAGTGTGGATATATATTCTTCCCTCTTTGAACCAATTCCAGCAAAAGTGCTATTTAAGCATTGCTTGCTATCCCACCATTTCTTTCTCCAATATAAAAATTGTCCCTTACTCACTTCTTTTATTGTGAGAAAATTTTCCCCGTTCTACCTCTCCCAGGTCCCCTTCTCCTAGTGCATCTGTTTTTCTCACCACTTCATTTTGATTTGGAGGTCATTCCAACACATTTGACTTTATAGTTATGTCGTCTGTCTATATATACTCCTTCTAACTACCCTAGTAATGGTAAAGTTCTTAGGAGTTACATATATCATCTCCTCATATAGGAATGTAGACAGTTAACTTTAGTGAGTCTCTTATGAATACTCTTCCATGTTTAACATTTTATACTTATCTTGAGTGATGCTTTTTGAATGAATGTCAAATTTTCTGTTTTATTCTGATCTTTTCATTATGAATGCCTCCATTTCATTAGTTATCCATTTTTCCCTTGAAGGATTTACTCTCTTGTCCTGGGTAAGTTATTCTTAGTGTATTCCTAGTTCCTTTGCCTTTTTAAAGGGTTCTGCTCCTTTAGAGAGGAAGCTACTAACTCTTATGTGATCCTTACTGTGGCTCCACAATACCTAACTGATTTCTTTCTGGCTGCTTGCAGTACTTTCTCCTTGAACTGTGTACTCTTGAGTTTGGCTATAATATCCCAGCAAGATTTCTTTTGAGGATCTCTTTCAGGAATTTCTCAATGAATTCTGAAATTTCCATTTTACCTTCTGTATCTAAAATATTGGAGCCATTTTTTCTTAATAATTTCTCAAAATATGATATGTAGGGTTTTTTAACTTGCACATACCTTTAAGGTAGTTCAATATTCTTAAATTTTGTCTCCTTGATCTCTTTTCCAGGTTAGGTTTTCATTACTCATATGAGAAAATAGTTTCTTCAGGAACAAAAAAGTCACATAACTTGCTCAAAGTTACTACTATGTCAAAAACAGTACCCAAAACCAATTCTTTTTGGCTCCTAGTCCAGGTCTCTAGCCACTGCATCATGCAGGCTCTCTCAAATCTTAAAGTATTATTTTAATTAGCAACTACCATCAAACTATAATAAAAATTAAAATGCCTGGTCTTGAGAAACTTGTATTTTGTTCTTCCAAGGGTCTCAGATAGCCCTGATAGCTTGATATTCTTCCCCAAAATTCTTTTTCTAATAAGTTTCTGTCATGGTTATTCGTTTCTCTATAATATTTCATACAGCTAGCTTAGATATCTACATTTGAATGCAGCTTTGTTGAACATAATATTGGATTTATGCCATAGAAACCAAGATAAGTTTGTGACTCTGGAACTTATTACTTTTGTGATGCTAGACAAATCACTCCACCTCTTGAGGTCTCAGTTTTATCACCTGTATAATGTGAGACTTGAATTGAATGAATTCCTAAGGTTCCTCTCAGCTGTAAGTCTATGTGCTAAATATCCCAATGTAATTAATGGGTCCTTTTTTTTCTTCATGTCTTAATGACTTTATTTGCTATTTTGGTCTCCAAAATTTACTGCCTTCAAACATAGTCAATCTGGTTTAATTTATATGGCTTTTATTTCATTAAATTAGATTCTGAATTTATAATTTTAAGTTCAATGCAATGACTTGTCCTACTTTTATTCTCTATAGCATAATTTCTACGTTCCACATATGGAAATTCAGGACTTGATATTGAGTTAAAGGTGAGATGTTTCTACATTTCTTGATGGATAAAAAATGATATAAAAACTATTATGAATCTTTGCCATTATTTTCTTCCCTTTGTTTATATATTTAAATATTCATCTTCAATTGACCTTGGGACAATTTGCTTAGTTGGATGTCCTTTCAGGCTTTTTAAAAATTAATTTTACATTTTGCTACTTCGCTTTACATTACTAAAATATATTAATAATAATTATCTATCATCTTACATCATAAGATTTTAACAAATAAGATTATATTGTAATATAATTTTGCCTTTGGCAGGCATTTCTCTGTTTGACAAGTAGCTAAAACATTGACTAAGATGTTTCCTTATTCTAATTAATTTTTATTGGTTAAACATTCATATTAAGTTATTATAATCATGTAGTTCGTATTCTTCTGTGGTCTAATGTATATAGAGGAAATTCTTGCCAGAAGTGATAGTATTGTGTTATACAAGGAGTCTTAAGAAAGGAATAATTTCAAAAGTGTGTAAAAAGTTGGACTTTGCTCATAATGAGAGTAGTTATCTGAAAACACATTTATAGATACTCATTTATATGCCTACTTTCACACATATACAAAATAGTTATGAATCATCAATAAACAAGTCAACAACATCCTTGATGTGTCTATTACTTGGAAATAAACAGGCTTTCACAAGTCACATGCAATTACAAAGCAGATCTTCACCATGATTAAATGAAAAATCGAGAGAATATAAGATCCTTTGGGTTTGCTTGTTGGTTATGAAAAAAAAATGATTTGGTAGAGTAAAGCATTTCCTTAAAGCCCTTTTCCCACAAGGTATATTGCATTCATAGATGAAAACATTGAAAATTACCCAAAATTTGTAACAGGAAAAACCCTTTTCAAACACCCTCTGATCATAAATATTGATGATAACATAGCAAGTTCAATACTTGTCAATTTTTCTCACATCATGATCAAAGATGTATGTCTTGGAATGCAAGTTCAAGAGGTATTCTCTATAAGCCTCCAGATGACCCCATTTATAGATGACACTATGTTCATTATATCAAACCTTGAAACACAGAACTGTTTCCTGGAAGAGCTATGAAATCTCTCAAGGGATTGTGGTCTGAACATACACAAGAAAAGACAAATTAGATGAAGAATATTTCTAATATGGATCACATTCATTTGGCAATGTATTCTAGCTGAAATTACTGGTACCCAAAAGGAGTGACAAGAAGCAGCATATTCCAGGCATCATCACCACTGTGGTCACCATCTCCCCTTGGATCCTAATGGAGACAGACCAGGGACATGAACCCCAGAGTGTTGAGAATAGTACTATCCCCAAGACCATCAGATATGTTTCCAACCTAGTGTCTGCAACCATCATTGAGATAATAAATAATTATGGAGAAGAATTTTACCTTTTCATTACCACCAGCGACTTCTCATGACCAGTTGCCATCAACAAGCAGGTAGGTATAAGAACACTGGGAATGAAAGAACTCAGACACCAGTTCAATTGCTAGCCTATTCTTCACAGCCATCATCATCTAGGGAAGTAACTCTCGATCTGGTCCAATCATGTCTACCAGCTGTCAATCAACTGCCAAACGTGGGGCATGGGAACCAGTCTATTTGAAGTACCATGGCAAGCTAGGTAATAGAGTTGGTGGAACAAGAGGTAATATGTGCCAGGTAAGACAAACCATCATGATTACCTTGAGTATCATTTCCCTGCATAGAAGTTTTAGACATTCCATGATCCTTAACTTAAGGACCATTAGAAAAGCAAATTTTTCAGTGTAATAACCATAGCCATCATTTTAGGAAGAAATCCCTATGGAAAAGAAGACTATCAACTACTTCTGCAGGCATTTCAGTCACATCTATTGAAAGCTTAGAAAATAAATTTCTTGAAGCCAAAATCTTTGTCAATGCTAAATGATTCAACATAAGAAATTGACTTAAGATGGCAGACTGAGAGCAATGATTCTCCTAAGCTCTTAGACAAACTCCTTCAGACACCTCCAAAAAAAGAATCTGACCAAATTTTGGAGGGGCAGATTCCAATAAGAGACAGAGACAGACCAGGACAGATTGGAAGGTCGATGGGAAGGTTCAGGTAGCACTGAGGCTGTCTGAGACAGTGACACCACTGCAGGAGTCCAGCAGAAATGAGGGAGCCAGTTAGAGTCACAGACATCCAGGTGTGTGCAGAGGCTACTCTTGAGACTATCAGCTAGAAGATCAAATATCTGTAAGTCACTTATTTGAACTTACTGGAGTCAAAATGGCAAATTGATCGGTAAATGCTCTCACCCCCTTCCCCTTGATCACCTTGAAAGAACCACAAAATATTTCCCCAGAAAAATCCTGGATCAGTAGAATCAGCAAAAAGGGCAAACATTCTTGTAGCATGTGAGGTTAGGAAAATCACTAAGGAGATTCCTCTTTCTGTGGCAGAAGGGGAACAGTGCAGGACTAAAGCTGTCCCAGACAACTTCACCTCAGGTAACCTGTAGGACATTTGGAGACCCAGGGGTTTGGAGTCTTGGAACCTCCAACACCAGCATCTCAGGTGTGCCTCAGTACCCCAAGGGAAATGGGAAGACACTAGGGCAGCCAGTATCACCAACCGCTGAGCTTGCCTTTGCTGTAACTCAGCTGAAGAGACCTCCCTTGGTAAGAACACCCTTTCCACACACTTAACAAGCTAGCTCCAGGGCATATCCAGGGAAACAATAAAAGACTTCACCTAGAATCTGCTTTCTCACACCAGCCAGCTCAGCACCATGTTCTTTAGCTTCTTGCTGAAAGAACCAGAGGCCACAACACACAAAGCCTCATTTTCATAAATAGGAAGCAAAGCAGGAAGGAAAAGACCATAGAATCTTTCTATGGGAACAAGGACCAAAACGCAAATTCCAAAGAGGTTGGGATTGAGACTGTACTCCCACGGGAACCTTCAGAAAGGACTGCAAAAGGTGATCTCATAGGAAGGTTGGGAGAGTGGCTGTTCAGCCCTGACTGATGTAGAATTCTCCTGACTCTATTTCCCCACTGACACCTGGAAGACTTTAAGCCTACCTGAATTCAAGTTGACAATCTACTCCTGCCTCGAATTGAAATGAAGTTAGGGAAATATTTGTTCCCTGTAATGTTCCTACTCTTAGTGGCAATTACCTATAGTCAAAGGGTTTGTAAGCTTAATACCATATCTATTAAATTATAGATTGTTGGTAGGAGAAGGACTGAGGTTAAGTCTAAAATTAAGCTATTAGGCTTAGCACTTTAAACCAACAGCAATAAATTAGGGTCCTTTAATTCTCAGTAATAATGTGGAGACAATTATGTCAAGGGCTTATGAAGCTAGCATACATAGCTACTATTTGTGTCTCAGTTGGTTAATGTCAAAAAAAAATTCGTTTGTGATCTATATTGTAAATGCTTTAAAAGACATATCACCCAAATAAAAGTTGGAGTTGTTTTATGTGATATTAACTGTGTTAAAAATGAAAAATAAAGAGGGGGAGGAGCCAAGATGGTGGAGTAGAAAGATTCACATATGCTAACTCCGAACCCACAGCCCAAAAATCACCTGTAAAGAGGAACTCCCAACAAATTCTGAATCAGTGGAAGCTGCACAGCAACAGAGTGGAAGAGATTTCTGTTCCAGAGAGCCCTGAAAAACTGACACCAAGGGTCCATCACGCACCAGACCTGGAGCAGAGCCCAGCCCTGCCTTGGCTGAGTGGCCCCAAGAGGACCAGATCTGAGCAGGCTTCAGTGATGGAATCTCCAGCGGCCTTGACGGTCCCTCAACTCACAGGTGCTGCAGGTCAGTGAGAGAGACCTCTGGACTGGCCGAGAGGGGAGTGGGGTGTCTCCATAACTCAGGCCCCCTCATGAGGCAGCAGCAGGGGAAGAAGCAGACCAGAGCTCCCAAAGCAGAAAGGAGCTCAGATCTATTGCTGAATGTCTCTGCATAAACCCCCTGAGGGAACTGAGCCCTGTGAGGCTGCCCTGCCCCCACTTGAGAATCGGAACTTAATGTCTCACTGAATAGCTGCCCTGCCCCCCTCTGAAAGCCCTGAGGCTGGGAAGCAGCATTTTTGCTCAGACCCCAAGCACTAGTGAGGCGGGGGTAGAGAGGAATCTCAGAAGTCAAGTAACTGGCTGGGAAAATGCCCAGAAAAGGGTAGAAAAGTAAGACCATAGAAGGCTATTTTCCTGGTGAACAGATATTTCCTCCTTTCCTTTCAGATGAGGAAGAACAATGCTTACCATCAGGGAAAGACATAGAAGTCAAGGCCTCTGTATCCCAAACATCTGAAATAGATATTCAATGGGCTCAGGCCATGGAAGAGCTCAAAAAGGATTTTGAAAATCAAGTTAAACAGGCGGAGGAAAAACTGGGAAGAAGATGAGAGAGATGCAAAAAAAGCATGAAAAACGGGTCAAAACCTTGGAAAGGAGACCAAAAAAATGCTGAAGAAAATAACACCTTGATAAGTAGGCTCACTCAATTGGCAAAGAGGTTCAAAAAGCCAATGAGGAGAAGAATGCTTTCAAAAGCAGAATTAGTCAAATGGAAAAAGAGGTTAAAAAGCTCATGAAAGGAAATAGTTTTCTCAAAATTAGAATGGAACAGATGGAGGCTAATGACTTTCTGAGAAACCAAGAAATCACAAAACAAAACCAAAAGAATGAAAAAATGGAAGACAATGTGAAATATCTCATTGGAGAAAAAAACTGACCTGGAAAATAGATCCAGGAGAGACAATTTAAAAATTATGGGACTACCTGAAAGCCATGATCAAAAAAAGAGCCTAGATATTATCTTTCATGAAATTATCGAGGAAAACTGCCCTGATATTCTAGAACCAGAAGGCAAAATAAGTATTCAAAGAATCCACTGATCACTGCCTGAAAGGAATCCAAAAAGAGAAACTCCTAGGAACATTGTGGCCAAAATGAAAAATAAAAAAATAAAATAAAAACAAAAATGAAAAAAGAACAATAAAAGAGAAAGTAAAACAACTCATTGGAAATGAAATGACCAAGAATATAGAAAAAGGACATAATTTATAAATGAATGGACTATCTAAAAGCCTTTAGGGTGAAAATGGATTATTAATGAAATAGAGGACTTTCAAGAATTCCTAATGAAAAAAAAAAACAGACCAAAATAAGAAAATTGACTTTCAAATACAAAATTCAAGAAAAAGTATAAAAAAGGTAAATATGAAAGAATAATCACAAGTGTTGAATTCCTATATGGGATCATGGCATGTGTAACTCCTTAGAGTTTTATCATTATCAGAAAATGAAAAGGAATTAACACAGAGGTATGGGTGTGAGTCAATAATCTTGGAATATTTTCCAAAGGATTACAAAGGGGTGAGAAAGAGAGATGTTGTGGGAGAAGTAGGAAGGGAGAGTTAGAAAGGGGAACATAGTCTCACCTAAAAGAATTGTACAAAGAGAAGCACTTAAAATGGAAGGGAAATGGTGGTAGCCATTCCAGGCAATGCTTGGGTTTCAATCTCATCAGATTTGGTTCAAAAAGTGGAGAGTATATATATATATATATATATATATATATATATATATATATATATATATATATATATATATATATATTCAGTTGCAAATATAAATATAACTTAGAAAGTATGTAAATAAGGAGTGAAAAGGGATAAGAGAAAGGGTGGAGAGGAAAGACTGGGCCAATTAATGGAGGCAGAGGTTAGAAGCAAACTAAACTTTTGAGAAGGAGCAGGATAAAAGAAACATAAAGATACAGAAGAAAATAGGATGGAGGAACAAATGATTGTGACTGTGATATGAACAGGCATTTATTTTTTTAACAAAGTCAAAGACATCTATAAGTCATAAAATATTCTAAATCACTATTGATTAGAAAAATGGCAATTTAAAACAACTCACATCTATTAAATTGGAAGAAAACGATAAATGCTGAATGGGATGGGGGAAAATTTGGATCCTAGTGAACTTTTGGTGAATTTGTGAACTGATCTAACCATTTCGGAGATCAATCGGTAACTATGCTCAAAAGAAAATCAAACAGTACATACCATTAGATTTAGCAATACACTTAAAAAAGACCTATTTGTAAAAAAATATTTATATCAGCTCTTTTTGTGGTGTCAACGATTTATAAATCAAGGAATATCAACAAAGTGGGTTTGGTTAAAGAAGTTGTGGTGTATAATAGTAATGGAACACCATTGTGGTATAAGAATTGAGGAGAAGGATGATCTTAGACAAACTTAGAAAAAACCCCACTGTCTTCCTCCAATTACTAGTAGGCATTTCGATATATGTTATACATGTGCTATCATGCAAAACATATTTCCCCATTAGTCACAGTAGTGAAAGAAGGAACAGATCAAATAAAAAAAATGAAGTAAAATAATACTTTGTTCCACATTGAAGTCCATCAGTTATCTGGATGTGGATAGCACTTTCCTTTGTGAGTCATTTGTACCTGTCTTAGATCATTGCATCATAGATGATGATCACACAATGTTGTCAGTACTAGGTACAGTATTTTCCTAGTTCTCCTTAATTCACTTTGCATGAGTTTGTACAAGTCTTTCCAGGTTTTTCTGAAATCTGTCTGTTTCTTATTACAAAATACTATTCAATTACATTCATATATCACAGTTAATTTAGTCATTCCTTAATTGATGAGCATCCCTTCAATTTTCAATATTTGGTACCATAAAAAAGACTGCTGTAAGTATTTTTTCTTTCCACTTTTTAATAATCTCTTTGGGATACAAACCTAGTAGTGGTATTGCTGGATCAAAGAGCATGGGCAGTTTTGGTTGCCCTTTTGTCATATTCCAAAGTGCTCTCAAGAATGGTTGGATCAGTTCACAGATCCACCAACAATACCTTGGTGTACCATTTCCCCCACATTTTCTCCAACATTGATAAATTTTTTTTGGTCATATTAGTCAATCTGATAGATGTGAGGTGCAATTTTTCCCCAATTACATGTTAAATCATTTTGAACATTAAACAGTTTTGAGTTCCAAATGCTGTCCTTTCCCTCCCTTCTCCTGAGATGGTAAGCAATCAGATATAGGAATGTACATGTATGATCATTTAAAGTATTTCTGTATTAGTCATTTTGTACAAGAAAACTAAAAAAGGAAACGAATGAAAGGCAGAAAGTGAAAAATTGCATTCTTCAACTATTCAATATTAGTTTTTTTTTTCCTCTTGAGTTGAATAGTATGCTTCAGCATGAGTCTTTTGGAATCATCTTAGACTATTGTATTTGCTGAGAATAGTAAATCTTTCACAGTTTTTCATTGAACAATATTGCTGTTATTGTGTGCAACATTCTGCTGCTTCTGTTTACTCTGCATCCGTTTATGTAAATCTTTCCATTTTTTTTCTGAAATAATCCTGCTTGTCATTTCTTACATTCTATCACAACCATATACCACAACTTGTTCAGCCATTCCTTAGTTGATGCGGATCCATTTTATTTCCAATTCTTAGCTATCACAAAAAAGTAGATCTGGTCCTTTAATT
Source organism: Bettongia penicillata ogilbyi (assembly GCA_023548195.1). Lineage (NCBI taxonomy): Eukaryota > Metazoa > Chordata > Mammalia > Diprotodontia > Potoroidae > Bettongia > Bettongia penicillata. Next base: position 128,375 of record JAJHZJ010000066.1, on the reverse strand, counting down.
AGGAATGTTTTAAAGTTCTCCATTTCATTCAAAGTCATGTTTTCCCCTTGAAAGATCTTACTCTTTCACTAAGTGATATGATAATTCTTGGTTGCAATCCTATTTCTTTGCCTTCCAGAATATCATGTTGCAAGCCCTCAAACCTTTAATATAGGAGGTGCTAAATGCTGTGTAATCCCGGGTGTCACTCCACTATATTTGCATCATTTCTTTGTGGCTATTTGTAGTATTTTCTTCTTAACCTGGGAGCTCTGGAATTTGACTAAAATATTTCTTGGATTTTTTTATTTTGAAGTCTTTTCCTGGAGGTTATCAGTTGATGCTTTCAATTTCTATACTTACTGTGTGTTTTTAGGATATCATATTTTTCATTAATAATTTCATGAAACATGATGCTTAGGTCTTCTTTTGAAATCATGACTTTCAGGTCATTCAATAATTTTAAAATTATCTTTTCGCATTCTATTGTTCACATCAGTTTTTTTTTTTCCAATGACATTTCCACATTTTCTTCTATTTTTTTAATCTTTTGATTTTACTGTTTCTTGGCCTCTCCTGTAAACACTACCTTCTAGTTACTCAATTGTGCCTTTTAAGGAGTTCTCTTCTGTGAATTTTTGTATATCTTTTCCCATTTTTATGCTTCCATTACCAAGCTATTCAATCTCTTTCCATGATTCTCTTGCATCTCTAATTTATTTCCTCAAATTTTCTTCTACTTCTCATATTGGATTTTTAAAATTCTTTTTGAGATCTTCCTGTATTTTTTTTTGCGTGTGCCTTAGACAGACTGGTATTTTGTGGCTTTGCATGAATGTGTTTTCACATTGTTTTTTTCTTCTGTGTTTGTGTCTTGATTTTTCCTGTCACCATAATAAATTTATACGATCATGTTCTTTTCAATTTTGCTAATATTTCAGTCTACTTCATCATTTCATCTATATTAAAATTGGAATCTATTCATAGGGGTGAAGGGATCCTGTCCCAAGTTTCTTACACTAGAGAAATGGGACTTTGCCCTGGAATTGTGATGAATTATAAATCATTTTGGGCTGGAAAATAGTATTTTTTCCCAAAAGAACCATCCTTTTCTTGGTTCTGTTACTCCCGAGTTCATTTTGAGGTGTTGTTTGATGGATTGATTGTAGGTGACTTTGAGAAAGTCAATTGAATTCCGTTTCCTTGGCATTTTTGCAGCACCCGGACTACACAAAAAATTAAAATAAAAGGAAAAATCTAATATTTTTCAGTTAAAGTTAAAAAGGCAGGGGAAACAATGATGCTCTTAGACAAAGCAAAACAAAAAAATATAACTAAGTAAAAGACAAAATTAGGAAAGGTAAATTGTGCTAAAAGGTGTCATGAAAATGAAGTAGTATAAAAAATTTCTGTTTTTTCTTTCATGAAGTCTCTGTTTCTCAAATATATACTGAGCATAGAACTAAGTCAAATTTATCAAAAATAATGAGAGCCATTCTTCCAATTTATAAATGATCAAGACAGGAAATTTTCCAAAGTAGAAAGCAAAGCTAACAGTAGTCATATGAAGAAATTATTTAAATCACTAATGATTAAAATATCTTTGAGGTACTACCTAAGACATATCAGAAATGACAAATTCTGGAGAAGAAGAGGGGGGATATAATATACCAGTGAACTTCTGGTGGAGTGGTGAAGTGACTTAACTACTGTGGAGAACAATTTGGAACTATTTTCAAAGGGATATAAAACTGCATGCCTTTTTATCTAATAATATCACTGCTAGGTCTGTGTCCTAAAGCAGCAATGAAAAAAGAAAAGGACACATAAACACACACACACAGACACACACACACACACTCTTCTTCTTCTTCCTCCTCCTTCCCTTTTACTTTCACGGTTCAGAGAATTACTAGGCATTTTCCATTTTTTATTGTTAAAATTCATAGTGATAAAAAGCTCTTAATTGGCTAATGAGTAAGAAATGAATATACATCATAAAATAAAAAAAGTCCATCTCTGTCTCTCCGTCTATGTGTGTTTCTCTGTGTTTCTCTCTCTCTCTCTCTCTCTCTCTCTCTCTCTCTCTCTCTCTCTCTCTCTCTCTCTCTCTCTCTCTCTCTCTCTCTCTCTCTCTCTCCTTTTTTCCCACACTCCACACAGCTTTTCACCTAACAGAGAAAAACGTATCAATAATTGTGACTGCTTTATCTTCTCAGGTAAGCTAACAGAAGACTATGAACATAAAACACTTCTTGTTTCTTCTTTTTGTTTTGTGTTCTTTCTTGATCTTAGGAAAATTGAGATTTGGGATAGATATTAAGGACTTGATCATGACCTTTCCAGAAATGTCATAGTTATGTCCAACAACTTGAGTCTATAGCTTATGCAGTCTGTAGTCACAGTACTTTTGGTAGCTAAAAACAGCCAAATCAGACTTGAGACATCCTTTTCACCCAATACAACAGTAAATTGATCATCCAAGGCATCATGTACTAAAAATAAGGGAATAACTGAGTTCCCTCAACCAAACAAGACATGCTGTCTATCTCATCTAGTGAAAATGCTTTTGAGAGACTGATTAATTCAATATAGGTATCTTAATCATCTTAGGTTACATTAAGTAGAGTGAAATGCTTGGTCACTTATCATCTCCCTTACATATATAGTCACATAGTTCCTTTATGTAATCTTGTAGGTTGATGCATAGATATTTTACATATTCTGTAGCTATTTTGAGTGAAATTTCTTTTTTTTTTCTTAATCCTATGTGGTGTTTCTGGGAATATATAGAAAATAATAGCTTTTTAGACTCATTTTTAATTATGCAGCCCTCCTGAAGATGCAAACTATTTCTATTAATTTTTAGTTTGATTAGTTGATTCTCTAGGATTGTAAAGTGAATCATCCTATTATCCTCAAAAGTGACAATTTTTTCATCTTTGTTTATTCTTACTTCATTAATTTTTTTCTTGCTATTTCTACAACCATTTCCATGCAATTTGAAAGGCCTCTCGTTTTATTTCATTATGAGGTTTCATAGTTATTGTTGACCATTTTAAGAAAAGGTTTATTTAACCCTACACTTTCATTTGACTTCAGTATAAAACAAATGGATTTCTTCAACAGTTTTTCTACATCTTTTGAAAAAAAAAGATTTTTATTAGTTCTACTATTAATAGGCTTCTAAATGCTTCTAATTTTTCTAATATTGAGCCAACCAAGACTTTCTGCTAAAAAGACGTGCTTGCAATATATGCTATATTTTACTATATTGTTCAAACCTTTTTGCTAAGATATAATTTCCCCCACAATACTCATTAGAGGTATTGGTCCAATTTTCTTAGTTTTGACAATAGGATCATATTTGTTCTGTGGATGGTATTTGGCAGGATGACATCTTATTTAAAAAAAAATATTTCTCAAAAGTTGAGGTTCATCATTCTTTAAATGTCCAATAGAACATTTTAAGTGTTCAATTTGTAAATCTCTCCGTTTTCCCCCAAAATTATATTTTGGCTTGTTCAATATTTTTTACCAGTTACTAGATCTTTTTGGCTCATGTCTCTCTCCACCTCAGTTTATGCTCCATAAAGCTGTTAAACAGACCTCCATAAAGCATTGGTCTGACCATTTTCAATTTATCTTGCATAAATCACACTTTTATGTAATTGTTTATACTCATCTCAACCATTTTATTCTAAGGTCCTTAAGATAAGGCCCATTTTTTTTTTTGGTCTTTGTATCCACAATATTTAGTATAGTTCCTGGAACACACTAGGTGTTTAAGGAATGCTTGTTAACTTGAAACTAAATATTAAACTGAGTATTATATCTTCTTCTGAGCAATTATCCATTTCATTTAACTTAGCTTTCTTTTCATCTGAGTACATCATTCTAATAAGTTTCACCCTTTCCTCTTAATTTAATGTGAATTCTTTTTAACTTTCTTTTGTTGTATTGACAATTTGATTTTCTTCTGTAGCCAGATTAGTTTATGGTTAGAGTTTATTGTTATTTTTCCTCCTTTTTCCACCCCTGGAAAACCCAATTTTTGTTTTAATTACCAATTTAATGTTTTACTTTTTGCTTTTAATTTTGCTAACCTTTTATTTTCATTATTTCAATTTCTATTTGTTATGTGTGAGTTTCATTTAGTTTTTTGCTCAATTTGTTGATTAGTTTTTTTCACTCTTTTGTTGACAAAAGGCTTAGAGACACAATTTTCTCTGGAAGGACTATTTTGGCTATGTCTCAACATTGGGATATTTTCTCATGTTAATTGATGAAATTATTTATTTTTCCTTTCTTAGTTTTTTTGATCCACATATTCTGTAGGGACAAATTATATAGTCTTCATGCTAACTTTCTTTTTATTAAAAATCTCTAGTTGATACTGACTTCCATTGTACTGTGATCAGAAGAGGATATGTCTAATAAACTATATTTGTTTTTCATTAGAGCAACTAGGTGACACAGTAGATAGAGGTCCAGTCCTGGAATCTTCCTGAATGCAAATCTGGCCTCACCTGCTTCCTAGCTGTGTGACCCTCATCAAGTCATTTAACCCTATTTGCCTCAGTTTCTTCATCTCTAAAGTGAACTGGAGAAGAAAATGAAAAGCTACTTACATTTACTAATACAACTCTAAATGGGGTCACTAAGTGTTGGACATAACTGAAAACAACTGAAGAATGACAATCTGCTTTTCTTCATTTGTTTATTAGGTTATGATAATATAAAAATCTTTCACTTTTCAAAAAGTGACATGCAGCTTCATTATGTTGAGAATTTCCATTTCCATTTTGGAGTTTCTTTATGAAACCAACGAATTCTTCCTATTATCACTTTGCCTATTGATTCCAATATAAGTAATTTTCATTTTTTATTTTTTTAAGTCCTTGAAGCAGGCTTTAGATTTTTTTTTTACTGAAATCAGTTTGTAATTATCTTTCTCTGATTTTACTCTTCCTTCTTAGGTATCAGTATCATATTTATTTTGTAAAAGGAGTTTGGTAAAACTTACTATTTTCCTATTATTCCAAATAATTTATTTAATATTGAAACTAATTGATCTTTAAATGTTTGGTAGAATTCACTTCTAAATTATCTTGTCCTGATGTTTTTATTAGAAAGCTCATTTATGACCTATTCAATTTATTTTTTTCTAAAATATTTATATATTCTCTTTCCTTTTCTGTTAACCTGGGCAGTTAATATTTTTTGTGTTTCTCCGTTTCACTTAAATTGTTAACACTCATTTTTTAAAAAATATTTCTCTCTTTGAACTATTTCCAATCAGATATTTTTGAGAGTCATTATTTTACTTTAATTTTCTCATAATTTTGAGCTTTTTATTTTGCTTACTATGTTTGGTTTTCTCACAGAATCATTGAATTCAGTTTGATCCAGTTCAATTTTTTAAGCAGTTTGCTACTTGTATAAAGTTTTCATTCAAGCTGTGTAAAAACTTGTACTTTTTCCCCTCATGAGGTCCTATTTAGTTATAAAAAATCTTTTGATTGATTTATTCAAGGCCCTCAGTAGTCCTTTGTCAAAGGCTTTTTATTTTATCCCAGGGATTAGATTTTATTTATTGTGTAGCTACTCTCTTCTTCTGAATTTTCCTTGAGGTCATCTCTTCATATTTCCGCATGATCATATAATGATGATATCTCTTTATATTTTTCAAGGTTTTCTGTTTACTTGTATCTTCAATCTTAGTTCCTGATTTGGGACTTTGTACCAGGGTTAGGATCCTTATGCCTTGACAAAGAAGGTCCCACCTTGCTTAGTTTTCTAAGGTTTTTATTACTGTTCACGTCTCCTGGTGTATTTGGCCTTACAATTACTACCAACTTTGGTGCTATTTTCAAAGATCTGTCAATAATTGTCTCTAATCAGGATACTTTGGCAGTACTTTCTCTCCCCTCAAGCTTTGCTAGTTGGGGCACTGCCATTAGACTTTGAAACCAAATTCCCTCCCCTTCTTGGCACCTCCAGTTAAGGAACATTTCTGGGTCTCCAAACCCCTTTGTGTATTCCTGATGAAGGTTCTACACTTTAGTTTTGTACTGTTCACTTGACATAGTTCTGATTTCCTGGTGGGGACCCCTCTTCTAGGAAATGCTGCTTCTGGATATATTTAGTAATCACCATACATTCCAGAACTGCAAAAGTGTTTTTCTCTTTTCATTCCCTGATCATGTTTAATCTACTAACCTTTACAGGGATTTAGAGAATTTCTAAAAGAGATAGGTTCTTGTATACCTTTCATAGGACAGTTTGGAAGACCTGGGTCATTTTGTCTACCTCAGTATCTCATTTAGAAAGAGGGATAATAATATACTTACTTCCCAAGGTGTTGTGAAGAGAAGAGATAGAGTATATATTAAGTGCTTTGTAAATCCTAAAGTGCTATGTAAATGTTACATAGTATAATATTGTGGAACTTTTTGCAAAGGTATATTTACTTCAGTAAGTATATTCAAAACACATAAGTGTGGGAGATAGTATATCCCTTCCTTCCTGGACCACCTCAGGTTCCACATGATTATATTCATAGATTACCATAGTTTCTATAAATCACAGTCCCAAATCCATGTCTAGCTAGAGTTCCATGAATCCTGGCTTCTCCGAGTTTTCACACTGGTTGTACTGACTGTACCAAACTGCTTGCAATTCTGCCTTCAAGGTTATCATGGCTTTAATTTCCAGCCAGTGTGTAATCATCTCCTACACGTAAAACTGTGGTCAAATAGCACAAATAGCACAAAGTAGAAAGAAATACCTCTAGGCTCATTTCTCTGATGCAGTGGAGTGGTAAAAGGGAGGTAGTAGAGAAAGGGATTCCTCTCTCATGGGTTCCGTTCATGGTGTCCATGGTGTCCACACTGGGTACTACTAGGAGTGGCAGAAAAGAGAGTGCACTAAAAGATGGCAGAAAAGGAATAACCAAAAGACACAGGTAGACATCAAGGAAACTATCCCACCTTATGTGATAGAGAAAACAGTGGGCTCCATCCTAGCCAAATTGAACATACCCAAAGGAGCATAGGATACAGTTATATTAGGAGGAGGACGGCTAACAGTTGCACAGTTATTATTCTGAAATCCACTTTTATTGCTTAAGTCATTTGACAATGTAGGTAAAAATCAGATAAGAAAGGGAAAAACCAATAGAAATAATAAGAATAAGTTTAAGTATTTAACAATGAAGAACATGAGGTTTTTTTCTCTTTTCATAACTCTAAGGCTAAAGTGTACGTGAAGACAACTGATTCTGTTGTTAGTGGATATATACTTGAAATAAATTAACACAGTATAATATTATTGAAAGCTGAATACCATTGGTATTTGAGATTCATCAAGAAAAGGTGAATTTCAAAAATATCCTTGTATAGTGAAAGCTCTTATTTTTTAAATCAATAACTAAGCAATTCAATTGAATTTGCTCTTTTTTCCTTCTTCTTTAGTATGAGATTAGAATTTTGCTCCCTATACTTTAAGAAGGATCCTCTGAACTTTTTTTAATTTTGAAAAATCAGATAGAAATTAAAATCAGAGTTGCTTAGCCCTGCTAATTTCAATTCTGTTGGGAGTCTAACTGTAATAATTACAAGAATAATAATAGTTAGTACTTACATGCTGCAACATCTATATGTTTTCCTAACAATAAGTAATTAATGTACCCATATTCTATTCTCTGGCCAGGACTGCAGAGGTTCATGAATCCCTTTCTAGGAGAACATAAGGAATATGTGATTGGGCATATCAGAGCTCTCTTCTGTCTCTTGTTGTATGAAGAGATACAATATTAATGTTTCATGGATAAAAAGAAAAACAAAAGAGAATTCAATTATGTGTTTGATTCATGACTCAAAGAGGCATATGCTCATTTCAATGCATGAGGTTTTTGATGCAGAACTCTAATTAAATCTAATGGGAGATATGTGGCCTAAATAAGAATATTCTTCTTAAAAGAGTGTGTGTTTCAAATACTGAGAACTCTACCACATTGTAGTGTTTTAATTTCATGCAATATATGAATAATGGATGCAGATGGGGGTGTGAGTAAGGTGTACAAAAGACCTTTTCCTTTTCTCACTGTGGTATGATAGAATATTTTATCTGAATTTGGAAGAAAAAAATTGTTTTTATTTTCTTTTTCTTGGAAAATAAATATTCAGAGGGATGATAAGACAATAACCATTGAAGAACCATTAAAAAGTTGGAAAGCTGAAGCAATAAAGCCCTTATCTATATGCACTGGATAGAATTTAAGAATCATAATTTCTATTTGAATAATTCAACCAAAAATAAGCTAACCACAAACCAGTCTCTATGAGTTGGACTATTTCAAATGAAATTGCTAACTTCCTACCTATATTTTTCTCTTCATTCTTCATTTATCCTGCCCCTATAGATATGACCACATATTACTTTGACTTGTGCTTTTCTGGACTTAAAGAAAGGAGAAATGCATCAACTATTTGATTAAAGTACTCAACGTACACAATCAGATTTAATAGTTTAAGAAAAAAATGTCAGCTAAGGTCATGTTTTTTGAAAAACTAAAATAATTCAATTGGATGATAGATTTATTTTCTATTATTTTGCATTGCAAAGCTAAGTAATCAGTCTTTTATTTAACACAATATTTTTCTTTTAAAATTTATGTTATTTGAACAATTGTCCAATAAAAATCTGCAATGCCTCGTCATGATGCAGAGGTGACTCTAGGTTTGAAGTTTTATAGGAATGTACTGTAAGTTCTGATAGCTACTGTTAAACTATTTGATAATAGACCCGAAGAGCTCATCCCTGGATCATAGTAGAAAAGAATAGATTAAATACACCAGGTAAATATTGATTAAGAGGGAGAACATTTTAGCATGTTCTTCAGAATATACATGGTTAGCCTAAGGGGTAAGATATGGGAAGAGTCCACATCACCTAAATCTGTGAAATCAATTAAGGATTTAGGAAGAAAATTAGTTTGAGGATTATGAATAAATCTTTAAGTGGCCATGAACTTCATTGAGATAGTACTGTTTCCTTCTAGGCCTTGATATAATTAGCTCATTATTGTCTACAAATAATAGCATTCAAAGAATCTCTTATACAGAAAATCATTCTTCCATTTGAAATCTGGAGAGATGATCCATAATGAGAGTAGCAAGTAACTTTGAAGTATATACATTTTCTCCTTTTATGTTTAGCTGCAGGTTGTTATTTGGAGGACAGTTGAACTATTTTATCTCAGTACTTGTGTGTACCAAGGAATCTGCATATTCTGTACACATATGTGAGAAACACTTCAGTGAAAGAAAATCTACACTGTTGTACTGCTTTACTGGAAATACTTTTTCATCATAAAACAATGACATTATGGAACCATTATATTGACTGTATTGTTTCATGTAGAAAATAATTTGCAAAAGCCTCAGATTTTATCAAGAATACTAATGACATATAGGTAGATTATTCTGAAAAATGTTTTATGGAAAGTAAGAAAATTGACTTAGAAATTAGGGTTTCATGATGTCATTATCAACACATTTTTTCCTAAGTATAATACCATCAATTATTTCCCCCAAAATCTGTTGGTCAGATTAATGTCTCTGAGATATCTGAAAAATTTATTCTTCAGTACTTTCCAAATTATGTTGTCTCTCACACAAATATCTTTTGTATATATTTGATTAGATCCAACTGCTCATCCTGGCTTCATCTTCTTGGGAGTATTTTCCCTTTCCTCACAGCCCTGAATTGCTATGTGTTTTAGTTGTTGATTTGGAGAATAAATCACTACAAAAATTTCTTTAATTGTTTCTTTTCCTTTAAATCTATTTTATACACACTTTTTAAATGATCTAGCTTAGTTTAGTCTGCTATATTTTTTAGGAGTTTTCCATCTTCCTCACATCTTCTAACTGATCTTTGCTATTTCTTAATGTTTCTCCCTCTCTCTCTCTCTCTCTCTCTCTCTCTCTCTCTCTCTCTCTCTCTCTCTCTCTCTCTCTCTCTCTCTCTCTCTCTCTCTCTTTCCCACACACACACAGACACACAGACATGTTTATTGATGTCTTTTAAATTTTGGACCGGTAAAATTTTCCCCCAATATCACTCACACTTCTCCTCCCTGAACATAATCCCATCTAACAAATAGTACTTTTTAAAGACAAAAAAGGGGAGAGCCAAGAGGGAGGAGTAGAAGCAGGAACCTGCCTGAGCTCTCACCACAAACCCCTCACAATGCCTGTAAAAATGACTCTAAATAAATTCTAGAACAGCAGAACTCACAAAATGACAGAGTGAAACAGATTTCCAGACCAAGACAATCTGGAAGGATGACAGGAGGGGTCTATTACACCAGGCTTGGAGTGAAGTGCAGCCCAGCATGGGCCATGCTAGTACTGACAGAACTGGAGCAGGCCTCAGAGAGCTGGTTCACCCACAGATGTGGCATTTTCCAGACTTCTCAACCCATAAACACCAAAGAAAGTCTCAAAGGTCAGTGAGAAAGGTCTCTCACCTCGGTGAGAGAGGAATGTGGTCTCATCACAGTCACAATTTTAGGGCAGTGGCAGCTAATGCTTCAACAGCAGCTACTTTTGGAGCTCTCAGTTTACAGACACAGAGAGACTCCAGCTGCTGATCTGGGTCACAGTCCTGGGTGATGATCCTAGGATGAGGAGGAGTGCTGGTTTGGCATAGCTGATGGTGGCTGTAGAGAGGAAATCCTACTCACAATTCCAGGGCAGAAAAGAGCACTTGTGTTTGCTCACAGACTAGAGTGCAAGGCCAGAGAGGAGGAAATATCTCTCCTCTGATAATTGTACTTTGGAGGGACTGAGAATTCACAGGTTTGGATATATCTCTGAAAGCAACTTCACAAAACACTTGAAACTTGGGGCAGTACACCTTCCACTTAACAAAGTTCAAAAGTAAAGTAAATGTAAAGTAAAAGTAAAAGCAAAAGTAAAACTATAAAAGGTTACTTTTTTAGTGAAAAGGCATTTTCTTACAATGAGGAAGATCAAAACATACAATCAGTGGAAGACAACAAGGTCAAGGCTCACACATTCAAAGACTGCAAGAAAAAATTTGAAATGGTCTTAGGCTATGGAGGAGATCAAAAAGGATTTTCAAAATAAAGTAACAGAAATAGAGGAAAAATTTGCAAGAGAAATGAGAATGATGCAAGAAAATTGCCAAAAATGAGTCAACACTTACTAAAGGAGGCCCAAAAAGTGTTAAAGAAAATAATACCCACAGGATGAGCTGAATATGAAGGAAATATTCATAAAAATAAAATGTTGAGGGGAATATACTGGGAGAAAGAGAATGGAAGGAGCAAATTGTATAGAACCATTTCACATAAAAGAGTCAAGAAACAGCTTTTACAATGGAGGGGAAGAGGGTGGAGGTGATAGAGAGTAAGTGAGCCTTACTCTTATCATATTTGGCTTAAGGAGGGAATAACACATATTGACTTGGGTATGGAAATCTATCTTGCCCTGAAGGAAGGTGTAGGGAAAGGGATGACAGGGGGAGGATAGTAGAAGGGATCACAGATTGGGGGAAGGGGTAATCAGAAGCAAACACTATTATGGGGGCACAGGTCAAGGTAGAGAATGGGATAAATGGAGGACAAGACAGGGTAGAAGGAAATGTATTTAGTCTTTCACAACATATGGTTACTCTTTCACAGCTTTAACAACACAACATTGATGGAAGTGTTTTGCATGGCTATGCATGTATGACTTATATTGAATTGTTTACTTTCTCAGTGAGGGTGGGTGAAGACGGAGGTAGGAACATATACAATGTGGAACTCAAAGCCTTAAAAATGAATGTTAAAAACTGTTTTCGTATGCAACTGGGAAATAAGTTTGACAGGCAATGGGGTATAAAAATCTATCTTGCCCTACAGGAAAATGGGCAAGGGGAAGGTGGATGGTAGAAGGGAGGGCAGAGTGGAGAATGGGATGGTTGTGGTGCATACTGTCCTGGGGGAAGGGTTGGTGAGAGATGAGGAGAAAATTTGGAATTCAAAATCTTGTGTAACTGAATATTGAAAACTGAAGACAAATAGTGTAAAAAAAGAAAAAAGGATGAGAAGCAGCATAACTGATTCCTCAAAAATCTGGAAAATATGTGCAATGTACAAAACTTGTGGGTCTTTTACCTTTGCACTGAATGAGGATACCTTTTCATATGTTTTCCTTTGAGACATTCAAATTTTTCATAGTTAGAAGATTTTGATTTTTTAATGGCTGTCCTTTTCTTTTGTGTTGCTGAACTCATTTTATATACTATTTTCCCCCTAGTTCACTCTGCATCATTTTATGAAAATCTTTCCATGTTTCTCTGTATTCATCACATTTGTCATTTTTAGAGAACTAAATTCATGTATTATATTTTTGCACTGTTCCTTAATCAATAATCATCTATTTTTTCCAATTACTTTCTTTCACAAATAAAATTGCTATAGATATATTTATTTATTTGGGACTTCTTATCAAAAGATCCTTTGAGATATTAAATTAGTAGTGGAATCTCCAAGTCAAAATGTATAAATATTATAATCACTTTGTTAGCATAATTCCAAGTTGATTTAATATTAAAAATATTATTAAGGATTTTACCATGTGTAGTTTCTATCTTCTTTCTCTTTTGCATTTAGCTGTAAGATGTTCCCACCAACAACACACTAGAATCTATCTTATCACGATACCTTAAACATTAAGCATTTTCATCTTTTGAAATTTTTGCCAATTTGCATGGTATAAGTTGACTCCATAACATTTTATAAATAAATTGGTTTACCAAACCCTTAGGTAACACGACTATTTTCTTGGCAAGGAGATCATGTAAATGTTTTGCTGGTTTGAGTTTGTGTTGTTGTGACTTCTCTGTTGTTAGAGATGTTAAAAAAAATATCAGTAACAAATTTAAAGTGATTATAAACTAGTGTGTAATTATAGAAATTTTTCATTTTTAGAAGTTTTATCTTATTTAAGTAGGCTGACTTGGGATATGTGTTTCATCTCATCTTCATTTCTTCAAAAATTTGTGCTGATTTTGAATTTTGCTCTGGTAATCTGACCTCATACAGTTGATTTTAGAACATCAGTCGTCTCTTTTTTCTATCTCTAGATTTGTAATAAATTCCTTCCTTCCATTTTATTTATGTAATCTGTTTAAGCTTTACTTGTCCTTATCTATGTCCTTATCATATTATCCAAAAGGATGAGAGTTCTCTGAGGGAATAAGCTTTTACGCTATTTCTATCCCCAGGGCTTATCATACTACTTGGAATTTATTAGATATGTATCATATTAGGATCTCAGGGTTAAAATGATAGACCTTAATTTTAGAGAATTTTTTTTTGTATTACATTTGGGAAATTGCATGATATGTTTATTTTATTATTCAATGTTCATCCAAAATCATAAATGCAATTTGAAATACACACACATTTATATATGTGCATATTTCAAACTACTTTTGTATATACTAATAAATTATTAGTGAGTGTTTTCCTCCAATGAGTCCATGGTCAATGAAATCACAGGTCTAGTCTCTCCCCTAAAGAAAAGTGTTTTGCATCGTTGACCTGTAAATGTATGAATGTAGCAGTGAGATCTCTGAGTTAAAGCACATATATATTTTAGTTGGTTTATTTATACAGTTTCAAATTACTTTCCAGAATTATTGACTAATTCAAAACTCCAACAACAAACCAAAAGCCAGGATACCTCTCTACACCTCCTCTATAGCTGACCACTTCTATTTTCTGTCATCATTTTAATTTGCTTGTTATGAGAAGAAGCTTAAATAATACGGATGTTTAGTAGTTTGTATTTCTTCTTTTGAATATTATTGTCATTTTTAATCTATTAGAGAATGACTTTTATTTTTATATATTTCCCTTAGTATTCTAAATATTTTGTACATTAGACCTGTATCAAGGATATTGCATGCAAATCCTTTTCTCTCAGCAGTTGAACACTTTCCTTCTAACCTTAGCTACATTAACTTTGGTTATGCAATAGCATTTAAACTAAATATATTAAAAATTATTTGTTGTTATTTTACATTTAGTTCTGCAATTATTAGGCTATCTGATTACCACATCCATCTATCATTACATTTTCTTATGTTTTAATTACATAATATTTAATTTCAGGTTATATATCAATTTTGAAATTATCATGGTACCTAGAATAAGTTTTCATTCTTGTCAGATTGCTTTCTTGTTGTCTCTGAAATTCTTACCACACTTGGAGTTCGTCCTTGGTATTTTTAATAAAATTCTGACAAAATGACCATAGCAATTAGTTTAGTATTTAATCACCTTTGTGAAAAATTAGTTAATTTTTAAAGATTTTCTATATACTTATGTTTAAAGCATGGTTCTAAGTTTCAGCGTTTCAAATAGAAAAGTGAGGTATTTCTTAATAATTTCACATTCTAACAAGAAAAGAATATATGGAAAGATTTCAGCTTTGAGTCATATGGAAAGGTTTTATTGTCCCTAGAGTATAGCAGGAAAGCATATGGTATTGTCTCTTCTTTAAATGTCATTTCCTTTGATAAAATCATATCAGTTTTTGATGTTGAACAATTTGACAGTGCCAAGGACTTCTGTGGCCAAAGTTTTCTTTTCTAGGACTTTAATAACTGTGGCTTTGGCAGCTAAAGGATCACTTGCCAGGTTGCATCTCTGCAGGGGCTGCTGCCCAAAATGATGTCTGTGATGTCTGTATTAAAAGCATAGCTATTCCAATGACACTTGGGTTCAGCATCCTGGAATGTATTCATTGGGGTCTGAGGAGAAATGGTGTTCAACTTGGAGGTTATAGTTTCTCTATCATACTCAAGAATATGTTGTGAAAAATAAATGTGTTTATTTATATCCTCTTAAAATAATGGCTGGAAAGAAATAGGAAGTAGCTTGGCAGAATCTAAATTTAGAATATCACCTTGCAACATATACCAAGGTTATTAGAGAATTAGGAATTATAACATTTAAAATAAGTAGAAGAGAACCAGATGAGAATGTTATTAACTATGGCTTCCGATTGAATTCTACCATGCAGTATTGCTTTTGTTAAATATCATTTCCTTAATAAAATTATTCTTTGAAGATTAACATGGAGGAAAGAAAAAAGGATAATTGGAGAGATCTATAAAGTCAGTACCAGAGAAATTAAATTTAGTGTTTAAAAAGCTTTTACTTCAGAAACAACATTGAAAATGAGTGACCATATAACTTTCAAATAAGAGGATAAGGTTTCAGAAGAGATAGGAAGGGAAGACAAATAATATTGCAAATCAAGCTTGTTTGTTTGCTTGTTTTGAGAAAAAGCTGTAGTAAACGAAAACTAAGAACTATAAAATGTTAAATGGAAGAAACAGAGGGATATTTGGAAATAACCATTTAACCAAGAGGAGGATGGGAAAGAGTAAAAGAGAAAATACATAGAAAATTAAGTGAAGAAAAAATCAATAATTAAAAATGACAAAGAATGAAAAAGAAGGCAAAAAGGAAGCAAGTATGGAGTCAGAGATAATCAAAGTGACAGTAAAGCAAAATTAATCATAGAATTTAATTCAACTCCTCCAATTCCAATTTATGACATCACCTTGCTAATGTCCTCTTCAAAAACATAAAAGAAATAACAACAACAATTAAAGAAACAAACTATTCAATTAAAAGAGGAAAAGAATAAAATGTGAAAGGCAATACAAAAGTATTGAGAAACATGCAAATCTAATAGAATTTTAAAAGTCATTAGCATAAGTAATTCAACAAAATGAGTAGCATGCGATAAGAAAAGAGGTCAGCTAATTGTATTAAATATATCGTTGTCTGACTTGCAACATATATAGGCAACTAACAGAGATAAATAACTAGCGACTATATTTCCAACTGGTAAGTAGTCCAAGAAAATAAACAACTTTCATACAAAAAATCGCAAATAATCAATAACTAAAAAGGGAAAAGGCTCCATTCCCCAACTGATAAATGCTCAAAGAATATGAATAGACAATTTACAGAACAAGAAATTAAAATTATCAATAAGCATAAGAAAAAAATGCTCTAAGTCACTATTGATTAGAGACATGCAAATTTAAACATCTCTGAGGTATCACCTCACACCTATCAGTTTGACTAATATGACAGAAAACAAAATGATAAATGTTGTAGAGGATGAAAAATTGTCCTGAAGCATTGAAACAAGATGGGGCAATAGAAATAGAAAAAATCCACTGAACACCACATGAAATTGATCTTTTTCTTTTAATAAAAATTTATTTATTTAACTTTATACATTCATTTACACAAAATTTTGGGTTCCAAATTTTCTCCCCATTTTTTCCCTCCCCCCACCCAAATACACTCAGCATTCTAATTTTCCATATCACCAATCTGCCCTCTCTTCTATCATCCCTCCCTTCTCTTGACCCCATCTTCACTTTTGACCTGTAGGGCCAGATGACTTTCTATTCCCCATTAACTGTATTTCTTATTTCCTAGTAGCAAGAACAATACTCGACAGTTGTTCCTAAAACTTTGAGTTCCAAATTCTCCCCATCCCTCCCCCGACCACCCATTACGTTTGGGAAGACAGGCCTTTCAATATAGGCCATATCTGTGTAGTTTTGCAAATGACTTCGATAATAGTCGTGTTGTGTAAGACTAACTATATTTCAATCCATCCTATCCTGCACCCCATTGTTTCTATTCTGTCTTTTGATGCTGTCCCTCCCCAAGAGTGTTGACTTCAAATTGCTCCCTCCTCCCATTGCCCTCTCTTCCATCATCCCCCCCACCCTGCTTATCTCCTTCCCCCCCACTTTCCTGTATTGTAAGATAGGTTTTCATACCAAAATTAGTGTGCATTTTATTCCTTCCTTTAGTCGAATGTGATGAGGGTAAACTTCATGTTTTTTTTCCTCAGCTCTCCTCTTTTTCCCTCCACTAAAAAGTCTCCTGCTTGCCTCTTGAATGAGAGGTAATTTACCCCATTCCATTTCAAACTCTCTCCTCCCACTGCATTTCTATCTAACTGTTTGCCTAAATTTCTTTTAAGATATGATCTCATCCTATTCAATTCACTCTATGCTCTCTGTCTCTCTGTGTGTGCATGTGTGTATGTGTGTGTGTGCACGTGTGTACATGTGCCGGTGCCTGTGTGTGTGTGTGTGTGTCTGTGTGTAGTCCCACCAACTACCCAGATACTGAACAGTTTTAAGAGTTACAAATATTGTCTTTCCATGTAGGATTGTAAACAGTTCACCTTTGGTAAGTCCCTTATGATTTCTCTTTGCTGTTTGCTTTTTCATGCTTCTTCTCATTCTTGTGTTGGAAAGTCAAATTTTCTTTTCAGCTCTGGTCGTTTCATCAAGAATGCTTGAAAGTCCTCTATTTCATTGAAAGACCATTTTGTCCCCTGAAATATTATACTCAGTTTTGCTGGGTAGGTGATTCTTGGTTTTAGTCATAGTTTCTTTGACTTCTGAAATATCCTATTCCACACCCTTCGATCCCTTAATGTAGAAGCTGCTAGATCTTGTGGTATCCTAATTGTATTTCCACAATACTGGAATTGTTTCTTTCTAGCTGCTTGCAATATTTTCTCCTTGACCTGGGAATTCTGGAATTTGGCCACAATGTTCCTAGGAGTTTCTCTTTTTGGAGCTCTTTCAGGTGGTAATCAGTGGATTCCTTGAATACTTATTTTACCCTCTGGCTCTAGAATCTCAGGGCAGTTTTCCTTGATAATTTCATGAAAGATGATGTCTAGGCTCTTTTTTGGATCATGGCTTTCAGGTAGTCTCATAATTTTTAAATTTTCTCTCCTGGATCTATTTTCCAGGTCAGTTGTTTTTCCCATAAGATATTTCACATTCTCTTCCATTTTTTCATTCTTTTGGTTTTGTTTTGTGATTTCTTGGTTTCTCATAAAGTCATTAGCCTCCATCTGTTTCATTCTAATTTTGAGAGAACTATTTTCTTCAGTGAACTTTTGAACCTCTTTTTCCATTTGGCTAACTCTACTTTTGAAAGCATTCTTGTCCTCATTGGCTTTTTGAATGTCTTTTGCCAATTGAGTGAGCCTATTTTTCAAGGTGTTATTTTCTTCAGCATTTTTTTTGGGGGGGTCTCCTTTAGCAAGGTATTGACCCGTTTTTCATGCTTTTCTTGCATTTCTCTCATTTCTCTTCCCAGTTTTTCCTCCACCTGTCTAACTTGATCTTCAAAATCCTTTTTGAACTTTTCCATGGCCTGAGCCCATTGGATATCTATTTTAGGTGTTTGGGATACAGAGGCCTTGGCTTCTATGTCTTTCCCTGATGGTAAGCATTGTTCTTCCTCATCTGAAAAGAGAGGAGGAAATATCTGTTCACCAAGAAAGTAACCTTCTATGGTCTTATTTTTTTTCCCTTTTCTGGGCATTTTCCCAGCCAATTTCTTGGCTTCTGGGATTCCTCTCCACCCCCGCCTAGAACCACCCAGGTAATGGTTTTGGTCTGAGATTCAAATGTTGCTTTCCAGCCTCAGGGCTTTCAGTGGCAGGCATGGCTGCTCTTCAATGTGAGCTTAAGTTCTGCTGCTCAGGTGGGGGCAGGGCCAGCTCACAGTTTCAGTTCCCTCAGGGGGTTTATGCAGAGACGTTCAGGAATGGATCTGAGGTCCTGTCTGCTTCGGGAGTCCCTGACCACCGCTGACTCTGCTGCTGCCTCCGAGGGGACCTGAGTTATGGAGCCACCCCACTGCCCTCTCAACAAGCCCAGAAGTCTCTCTCACTGACCTGTCACACCTGCGGGTGGAGGGACCTTCTTGTCTGCCAGAGGTTTCGTCCCTGAAGCATACTCCTATATGCTCCTTTCGTCACCATGTGGTCAGGGCAGGGGTGGGCTCCACTGTCCGGTGTGTGATAGACATTTGGTGCCAGTTTTTCAGGGCTCTGTGGAACGGAAATCTCCTCCACTTTGTTGCTGCATGGCTTCCACTGCTCCAGAATTGGTGGGGAGTTCTTTTTACAGGAAATTTATGGGTTGTGGGTTTGGAGCTTGCATATGTGAGTCTTTTTTCTCAGCCATCTTGGCTCCTCCCCCAAATCTGATCTTACAAGGAAAATTTACAGCAATATCATAATCAAATTTGGAAACCCCCAGGTCAAGGAAAAAAATATTATGAGTAACAAGAAAGAAATAATTCAAATATGGGGAGCCACAATTTGAATCACACACGACTTAGCAGTGACAATCCTAAATTGTTGAGAGGATGCCCATCAACTGGGGAATGGCTGAACAAATTCTGTTATATGAATGAAATGGAATACTACTGCTGTATATGAAATGATGAACAGGCAGATTTCAGAAAACCGTGCAGTCTTACAAGAACGGATGCTCAATGGAGTGTGCAGAACCAGGAGAACATTGTACACAGCAACAGTAATATTCTGAGGTGATTAACTATGAAAGACTTTGTTCTTCTCAGTAAATCAATGATCCAAGATAATTCCAAAAGACTCATAATGGAAACTGCTAACTGTATCCAGAGAAAGGACTATGGAGTGAGATTGCAGATTGAAGCATTCTTTTTTACTTTCTTATTTTTCTTTCCTGTGCCTTATCATTCTTTTGTTTTATTTTGATTTTTCTTTTACAACATGACTAATGTAGAAATATACTTAACATGATTGTACATATAAAACCTATATCAGATTGCTTGCTATCTTTGGTATGGGAAAAGGAAGAAAAGGAGGGAAGAAATTTTGAACTCAAAATTTTACAAAAAATGAATGTTGTAATTTGAAAAAAAAAATATTATTAAGGAGGAAAAAAGACAAAAATGCTCCCCTTTACTAAAAAATGGAAAATGGAAATTGAAAAGAAATTCTGAACTTTCATCCCACATCTAGAAAATTGAAAATGGTAAATATTAGAAGCATGGTTTAAAAATGGTTCCACTGAAAGTGTGGTTTGGGGTGGGGGGGATTTCTGCCTGATTTTTGAAGAACTGATACAATTAAAGAAAAATAAGGATAATTTCTCATTATTTTAATGGTCAATGAATGTGAACAGGAAGTTCTCAAATAAAGACACGCTATCTATGGACAACTACATTAAAATTCGAATCACTCTGGCTCTCATTAATTGGCCAACCATAGGTCCCAACCAAAGCCTCATTTAATCATTCTTTGGACTCTGATGGCTGACAGTGAGTGTACATAATTATTTCTGTTTTGGCCTGAAACTCTGTGAGTCTTATTCTCCCAGACAGATTTTTTATGAAGATGAAAGAGGTTATTCTTTGCCTCTTTTCTTACCTGAATTGGTGTTGCCTCAGATGAACTGAGACTTGAGAAAGACCTTAGCTTAAAAAACCCAAGCTTTCCCATTGCATCCAGCCAGGCTGTCTAAAGTCTTCTTGATCTTTATCTTTCCACTAGACCAGATAGCTCTAGAGGATAGGGCAAGGATCATTACTTTACCTAGCCCCATTCCACTTAAGTCACTTGCTAGTCATAACATTACCTAATTGATGCCATGGTCCTCTCTGAGAAGGAAGGACAAACAACAATCTGTGAGTAGTAGGAGCTGCCTCTATGGGGACCCAACTGATAAATTTCAGTTGGACAACACATCTCCTTCCCTCCCTCCCTCTTTTCTTTCCTTCCTTTCTCCTTCTCCTTTCCCTCTATATTCTCCCTCTATCCACATAGGTAATCATATCCTTACCTATGGATGATCTGCCCAAAGGAACACTAATTTTGATAGCTGAAACCTCTCAAGATATCTTGGGGTCCGGGAAAATTTTAGGAAGATGGCTGAGTGGGTCAGAAAATTCCATGCTTAGCATTTCCTCCACAAGAAAGACAAAATAGCACCTCGAGATCAACATAAAGCAGTAAAAATAAATAATAATTGGGGCAAAAATGTTGTTCTCCTGAAACAATCAGAGAAAATACAAGCTTTGGTCCCTGGGAAATGTAAACCTCGAAACTAGTTGTACTGAAACAGCAAATGGTGATCCTGGGCTTAGCTGAGTTAAGAGGCAAACTCCTGGATGGCGTGGGGAGTCAGGCATCTGAACATGAAACTTAAGGCACATGAACATTAAAGGAACTTCTACTGATAAGGGACACCAGGTCCAGTTGTATTGTGGAAATGTATCTCCGGGTGGGAAGGAAGCAGCACACTCCCAGTGTGTACAGGAGCAGTGTACCAGGGATGCTGCTGACTATGGGCACTTACAGCAAGGCAGAGCTCTTGGTTTCACTCTCAGCCCAGAGGGGAAAACTGAAGTAGGGTTCTGAGGCAAGAGACATTATCACCCATATTACAAAACTAAAGGTTATTACAATAACAAGATCTTGTAAATTAAAACAGAAAAGCAAGTCAAGGAGACAGAACAATAAAATATATTTTATTTTATATTTGAATTTTAACATACATACTATGGGAATAAAGAAGAGCAGGGTTTATCTTCAGAGGAAGATAGTGAAGCAAAAAGAAAAAAGCCTCTCTTACCCCAAAGAGTAATATCAAATGGCCACCTGGCCAAAAACAATTTATCAAATAGTCATAAGTATTTATAATATTATATTTATGATATTTATAGGCTAGTCATAATGTATAGAAGACTTTTTAAAAGAATTTAAACTCAAATAAGAGGAATTGAGAAGAAAATTAAAAATAATACATGAAAAGTAATATTATGAAAAGAAAGTCAACCAGCTATAAATAAAATCCAGAATCTTAAGGAAGAAAATGACTCCTTGAAAACTAGAATTAGGGGAAGGGAAGCCAGTGAAGTTAAAAGAAACCAAGAAATAACCAAACAAACAATAGAATAAAACAAATAGAAGAGAAAGTGAAACATCTCACAGGAAAAACAACTGATCTGTTGAACAGATCAAGAAAGGAAAAAATAAGGACAATCAGACTACCTGAAAGCTATGATGAAAGAAGAATCCTGATGCAATAGTACAAGAAATAATTAAAGAAAATTATTGGGGGGAGGAGCCAAGATGGTAGAGTAGAAAGATTCACATAGGCTAGATCCCAACCCACAGCCCATAAATTACCTGTAAAGAGGAACTCCCAACAAATTCTGGAGCAGTGGAAGCCGCACAACAATGGAGTGGAGGAGATTTCTGTTCCAGAGAGCCCTGAAAAATTGACACCAAAGGTCCATCACCCACCGGACCTGGTACAGAGCCCAGTCCTGCCTTGGCCGCATGCCCCAAAAGGAGCATATGCGAGCAGGTTTCAAGGATGGAATCTCCAGAGGCCACGAAGCTTCCTCAACCCACAGGCACTACAGGTCAGTGAGAGAGCCTTCTGGACTGGCGAAGAGGGGAGTGGGGTGTCACCATAACTCAGTCCCCCTTGGAAGACAGTAGCAGGGGAAGCAGGGGACAAGGGCTCCCAAAGCAGGCAGGAGCTCAGATCCATTCCTGAATGTCTGTACATAAACTCCCTGAGGGAACTGAGCTCTGTGTGGCGGCCCTGCCCCCACCTGAGCACCTGAATTTAATCTCACACTAAATAGCAGCCCGGCCCCCTCTGAAAGCCCTGAGGCTGGGAAGCAGCATTTGAATATGAGACCTCAAGCACTACCTGGGTGGATCTAGAGGTGAGGCAAGGGAGGAGAGGAATCTCAGAAGTCAAGTAACTGGCTGGGAAAATACCCACAAAAGGGAAAAACAATAAGACCATAGAAGGTTACTTTCTTGGCGAACAGATATTTCCTCCTTTCCTTTAAGATGAGGAAGAACAATGCTTACTATCAGGGAAAGACATAGACGACAAGGTCTCTGTATCCCAAGCATCTGAAATAAATATTCAATGGACTCAGGCCATGGAAGAGCTCAAAAAGGATTTTGAAAATAAAGTTTGACAAGTGGAGGAAAAACTGGGAAGAGAAATGAGAGAGATGCAAGGAAAGCATGAAAAACAGGTCAATACCTTGGTAAAGGAGACCCCCAAAAAATGCTGAAGAAAATATCACCTTGAAAAATAGGCTAACTCAATTGGCAAAAGACGTTCAAAAAGCCAATGAGGAGAAGAATGCTTTCAAAAGCAGAATTAGCCAAATGGAAAAAGAGATTCAAAAGTTCACTGAAGAAAATAGTTCTCTCAAAATTAGAATGGAACAGATGGAGGCTAATGACTTTCTGAGAAACCAAGAAACCAAAAAACAAAACCAAAAGAATGAAAAAGTGGAAGAGAATGTGAAATACCTCATTGGAAAAACAACTGACCTGGAAAATAGATCCAGGAGAGAAAATTTAAAAATTATGGGACTACCTGAAAGCCATGATCAAAAAAAGAGCCTAGACATCATCTTCCATGAAATTATCAAGGAAAACTGCCCCGAGGTTCTAGAGCCAGAGGGTAAAATAAGTATTGAAGGAATCCATCAATCACTGCCTGAAAGAGATCCAAAAAGAGAAACTCCTAGGAACATTGTGGCCAAATTGCAGAATTGCCAGGTCAAGGAGAAAATATTGCAAGCATCTAGAAAGAAACAATTCCAGTATTGTGGAAATACAATCACCATAACACAAGATCTAGCAGCTTCTACATTAAGGGATCGAAGGGTGTGGAATAGGGTATTCCAGAAGTCAAAGGAACTAGGACTAAAACCAAGCATCACCTACTCAGCAAAACTAAGTATAATACTTCAGGGGAAAATATGGTCTTTCAATGAAATTGAGGACTTTCAAGCATTCTTGATGAAAAGACCAGAGCTGAAAAGAAAATTTGACTTTCCAACACAAGAATGAGAAGAAGCATGAAAAAGTAAACAGCAAAGTGAAGTCATAAGGGACTTACCAAAGGTGAACTGTTTACATTCCTACATGGAAAGACAATATTGGTAACTCTTGAAACTTTTCAGTATCTGGGTAGTTTGTGGGATTACACACACACACGCACGCACACACACATGCACAAACGTGTGCACACACACGTACACACATGCATGCACACACACAGAGAGCACAGAGTGAATTGAATAGGATGGGATCATATCTTTAAAAAATTCATGGTAAACGGTGAGACAGAAATGTATTGGGAGGAGAGAGAGTGAAATGGAATGGGGCAAATTATCTCTCATAGAAGCGTGAGACAGGAGACTTTTTAGTGGAGGGAAAAAGAGGGGAGCTGAGAGAAAAACATGCAGTTTACTCTCCTCTCATTCGACTAAAGGAAGGAATAAAATGCACACTCATTTGGGTATGAAAACCTATCTCACAATACAGGAAAGTGGGGGAGAAGGGGATAAGCAGGGTAGTGGGGATGGTGGAAGGGATGGCAATGGGAAGAGGGACCAATTTGAAGTCAACACTCGGGGAGGGACAGGATGAAAAGACAGGATAGAAGCAATAGGGGGCAGGATAGGATGGAGGGAAATATAGTCAGTCTTACACAACACGAGTGTTATCGAAGTCATTTGCAAAACTACACAGATATGGTCTATATTGAATTACCTGCCTTCTGAAAGGGAATGGGTGGGGAGAGAGGGATGGGGAGAAGTTGGAACTCAAAGTTTTAGGAATAACTGTTGAGTATTGTTCTTGCTACTAGGAAATAAGAAATACAGGTAATGGGGAATAGAAAGTTATCTGGCCCTACAGGACAGAAGAGAAGATGGGGGCAAGGGAAGGGAGGGATGATAGAAAACAGGGCAGATTGGTGATAGGGAAAATTAGAATGCTTGGTGTATTGGGGTGGGGAGAGGGGAGAAATGGGGAGAAAATTTGGAACCCAAAATTTTGTGAAAGTGAATGTAAAAAGTTAAGTAAATAAATTTATTTAAAAAAAAAAAGAAAATTATCCTGAAGCATTAAAACAAGAGGGGGAAATAGAAATAGAAAAAAATCCATTGAACACCACATGAAATTGGTCTTACAAGGAAAATGTACAGCAACATCATAGTCAAATTTGGAAATCCCCAGGTCAAGGAGAAAATATTTTGAGTAACATGAAAGAAATAATTCAAATATGGAGAGTCACAATTTGAATGACACAAGACGTAGTAGTGGCAACACTAAAAGACCTCAGCTTTTAAAACAATGTACCCCAAAGAGCAAAATAACTGGTGTTCTGGCCAGAAATATCTTACCCAGCAAAATTAAGAGTAATCTTGAATGAAAAAAAGAATATCCAATGAATTGTCAGACTTCCAGGATTTTGTTACAAAAAGATCTGAAATCAACAGAAAGTTGACATAGATGTTGTAAGAGAAATATAAGGTAAACATCCAAGAGTAATTAAAGGGACTCAATAAGAACAGACTGATTGCTTTTTATATGAGAAAATGTGAATTGAATGTCTAAGATTGTTATTAGTAATTGGGTAGTTTGAAAGAAAGTTTAGGGTAAAGCTGAGTATGATGTGATGCTAAAGAGTAAACCATATGTGAAAAAAATAAAAAGAGTAATTATCTTTTATAAATGATATGTGAGAAGAACTGATACAGAACAATTAGATGGGGGAGGAAGGGTGGTAATTTTGGTACCCTACTCTCACTGAGAATGAAATTAAGAGAGAACTATATGTATACATATCTGGAAGGGAATAAAAGTCTTCTAAATTCAGAAAGAATTAAAAGGCTAGAGGAATTTGGTAGGAGAGGATAAGCAAGTAATTTTAGGTTGAGGAGAAAATATAAGTGAAGGATCTTTGTTGGGATTTAGGTTAAGTACTAGGAGGGTAAAGTAGCAGGTAGAAGTAGAGGAATCAGAAGGGATAGGAAATAGGAGATAGGCTCAAACAAAAAAAAGATCAGGACTAGAATTTATTAGGCAAAAATAACAAGGGCAGTAATCATGATTTAAGACAAAGTTAAGTTAAATTCTATTTAGTGAAAAGATAAAAATAGGGAAACTATATATCAGCCATATTAATCAACAGATTTCTTTAAGTAGCTGCTCAAGGGATGATCCCTTTAATCAACAAAAAAAAATCAAACTGAGAAGAGAAAACCCTCAGGGTTCCTGAGTAAAAGGGAAACAATTACTATTTACAAAATCTACTCTGGGCTAGGTGGGTGAGGACTTGTGCAGCCTTGAGAGGAAGGGCAGGGGTGAGAAGAGGAGCCACCACTCACTCACAGGTTGTGTTTGTCCTTTATTGTAGAAGAGGACCATGACATCAGGGGGATGATGACATGACTTGCATTTGACTTTGATTTGAGTGAGGGAGGGTTGTGTAAGGTCATCAGCCCTACTTTTTTTCCAGGACCAAACATTAAGCTCATTTCACTCTGGGGTTTATAAATTAGACAATGAATCCCTGCACAGAGTGAATGTAAATACTAAATAATAACTTTTTTTCCCTTTTGACCAGGAACCCTGAGGGTCTTCTCCCCCGCCCCCAGTCTGATTTTTTTTTCTTATTAAAATTGTCTTCTTTTGTGTAACTACTTAAAGAGGCCTATTTACTGAATAGCCCTTACCTCACTCGAAGTGAGAACCTGAGAAAACCTTAGACTAAATGACTAGGGGGTCCCATTGCATCCTGTGCTATCTGGAGTGATTCTGATGAATATCTGTCCACTGGTCTCAGATAGCTCTAGAGGAGAAAGTGAAGTTGATGACCTTGCACATTCCTCCCTCCCTCAAAGTATGTCATCATCTCCCTTATGACAAACACAATTTATATGTGTATCTAAGTATATGTATGTGTATGTGTGTGTATGCATGTATATGTTTATGTGTATCTTTGTATACATGTATGTGTATCTATTTCTCTACATATATGTGTGTGCGTGATTGTGTGTGCATGTGTGTGTATGTGTCTACACTTAGCTGCAGCTTAATTGTGTGGGGGTCAGGACTAAGGGGAGAAAAAGAACAAAATATGTATTGCACAGCAGAGAAAGAAAGAAAACTTACAAAGAAGCAAAGATGATCAGCTCAGAAAATAATGTGTATTATTTATTGTATAGACTTTCTGGAAATGGAAATTTATTGCTGTATATTTTGAATACTCTCATGTTCTTCTGTGTGTATGGCAATACTTTTTATCTTTACTTTGTATTTATTTTAGTACTTAAGTTTATAATACATTTCTTTTCCTTTTCTTATTGTGTATTTAAATTTCAGGATTTAAGTTTTTAATAAATAAATTAAAAATAGATATCTTGGAGATTATGGGTTAGATTTCTTTTTTCAGGACTATGTCTTAAATCCAAATAACTCTTTTCTCATTGACTGGCTAACAATGGAGCCCAGCTCAATCCTCACTTAGTCATTGTTTCTGCTCTGGTGGCTCACAGTGAGTGAAAATAGCAATTGTTTCTATTTTGGCCAGAAATCCTGAGGGTTTTCTCCTCTCACATTGATGTTTTTTGACAAGGTAAAAAAAGTCATTTTTTTGCCTCATTTCTTGCTTTGTCTTAATCACTGAATTGGTACTGCCTCAGAAAAATTGAGGTTTGGGAGATATCTTAAATTAAAAAGGCTAATGTCTCCCACCACATATAGGGGCCATCTCTAGTCTTCCTGATCTATATTTTACTGTAGACTCAGATGGCTACAGAAGAGAGAATGAAGCTGGTGATTTTGCATAGCTCTGCCCCATTTACATCCAGTTCACTTGAAAGTCATGAAATCATCTTCTTGATGTCGTAGTCCTCTTTGAGAAAAAAGGATAAATAGCAACAATATTAATATTTATGCTTTCATTTATAACAATGCAAATAAAAACAACTGTAACTTTCCACCTTCTGCTTGTCAGATTGAGAAAGATGACATAAAAAGATAATACCAAGTATTGGAGAAGTAGGAGGAGTACAAAGGAACTAGAACATTCAGTAGAGTTTTTATGAACTGGTACAGAGTGATTTATAGGCAACAAACTTAATTTGGTTTGGTGCAGATTGAATTGAGCAGAAGTGAAAGAATCATTTATATAGCCACCATAATAATGTGAGGGAAAACAACTCAGAATGGTCTTAAAACTTTGATGGAAGTAATCACCACCTTGATCCCAAAAGGGATTTTATATAAAATTAGATATGTTTTATGTCATGTTAGAGAGTTTATGTTCTAAATATCAAAGATACCAAGGTCACCCATTTCATTCTACGACGTCTGTAGTCATCTTAAATTTTTCTTGCCACTGAACTTTAATGAGTCTGGAAGAGAGGGTGAGGCTGACGATTTTGTCCAACTTCACCTCAGTTAAATTCAATCCATGTGCGAGTCAAGACATCATGCCATGATGTCACTGGTCCTCTTCAAAAATGAAGGATAAAGAACAGCAACAACAATATGGTCTAGAAGGAACAAAGCAGAAATGCATTTTCAATTATTTTGGACATCTTGATTTGTCTTGGTTAACAACTTGGATTTGTTATGAAGCAGGACTCTTTCTTGGGAAAGGGAAAAGTGGGCTGGAGGACAATATTTGGTAAAAAGAAAGAGTGTCAATAAAACATGTTGAAAGTTGATGGAGGGAGAGTAGGTAGCATGCAGAAAAAAGTAAACAAAATATTGAATGTGTTAGAAATGTGCAATTTTTTCCCATTATCCACTTTGTTTTCAATTTCTTGAGACATTTGTAATTATTAATGATTGTTCATCATTGCAAATTTTAAAGCAATAGAAAAAAGATGGACACAATAAGGTATTGTTGATTGAACTATTAATGTGTCTTCAGTAATGATTTGCAATTATGCTAACAAAGTGACTAAAACATCCATACAGAGATCTCATAGCAAGAAAACATCACAGTCAGTCAATAAACATTTATTAAGTATTTGTTATATGTTAGGTTTTCTGCTAAGTGTTGTGGAGAGAAAGAATGGCAAAAGTAACTTCTGCTCTCAAGGAGCATATAGTCTGAAAGGGAAGATATAATATAAACCACTATGTACAAACACAGAACATACAGGATAAATTGGAAATAATCTTAGAGTGAAGGCATGTATATTATGGAAAATTCGGAAAGTCTTTGTGCCAATATTTGGATTTTAACTGAGGTATGAAGGAAGATAGGCAAACTAAGACATAAGAAAATCCCAAGCATGAAAGATAGGGAATAAAAATGCATGAAGATTGTTTTGCTTGAGGAAGAGAAAAGAGGCCAGTGTCATCATACTGCACAGTCCATGGAAGAAAGGGAGGGATAAAAAGACTGAAAAGATCAAAGGGCGTCAGGTTGTGAAGGGCTTTAAATATCCAGTGAAGGATTTTGTATTTATCCTGAAGCAAAAGGCATGACCTGAGCTTATTGAATAAGGGATGCCATGATCAATCAGTTAGTCACTCAATCCACAGTTATTCACTGTGTCTACCTTTGGCAAGTATCTAAGGATCCAAGAAAGGCAAAAGGTAGTTTTTTACCCTCAAGGAGCTCACATTCTAACAAGGAGAAAATCACATGAAAGGAATCTGGAAAGCACATGTGGATTTGTTTGAGGAATGGTGGTGGAAAGGGGTCTTGATTTAGTCTATGAGGGGCCATAAGGAGGGCCCAGTTTTGTCCAGAGAAGTATATTTTGATAGGAAATGAAGAAATATTCACTCTAAGAAGATCAATTTAACAGTTCGGTGAAGGATGGATTGCTGTGGCAATAAATTTAAGACAAGTGACCAACCAACAAGCTACTGCAATAGTCTATTTATGAAACAACGATGGACTGAAATGTAAGAGAAGACAAAAGGATGTATATGAGAGATGTCATCTAGATAAAACCATCTGCCCTTGGCCACTGAAGACATGTGATGGGGGTGTTGCTGTGCATGTTATTTTCATAATCCTGTTTATATTTGCTTTTTCACTGTATATTTAGTGTGAGATTAAGATCAGCTGCTCAGGTGGAGTCAGGGCCACCACACAGGGCTAAGTTCCCTCAGGGGCTTTACCATGAGGCCTTCAACAGTGGATGTGGGCTGCTGCTTGCCTTTGGAGCTCCCTTCTGCTGCTACATCCCCTGCTGCCAGCTGAGGAGGCTTAAGTTATGTGGACATCCTGCTCCCTTCTCGGCCAGCTGAAAAAAACCCTCTTACTGACCTTTAGCACCTGTGGGTTGAGGGATCTGTGTTGTCACTGGAGGCTCTGTCCCTGAAGCCTGATTGGTCCTGCTCCTCCTGATGCTGTGTGGTCAAGGCTAGGCTGGGCTTTGCTCTGTGTCCAGTGTGACAGATCTTCCCCATTGGTCTTTCAGGTCACTCTGAGCTAGAAATCTCATTCACTCTGTTGTTCTGTGGCTTCTGCTGCTCTAGAATTTGTTGAGCGTCCTTCTTTACAGTACTTTATGGGTTGTGAGGAAAGAGCTAGTGTATGTGTGTCTTTCTACTCTGCCATATTAGCTCTGCTTCCCTCCTCTTCCTTTCTTGAAGTAAGTACAGGATCATGGACTTGGGGCAGTGTACATAGTCACATTTTTTTAAAATTTTGCTGTATTTTTTTTAAATTTTTTATTAAAGGCTCTTTCTCTTTAAAAGGGGGAATGAGAAGAATGAATTGGGAAACGTACATGATCTAGAAACTATGTATAGCAAATAGTGGATTAACTGATCAATTTACAGAGTTCCTTAATCAACCATGAGCTTCTGTTTATAGGAAATGGAAAGGCATATTCTCATGAAATGTATGCAAATGCACTGCTACTATATTGATTAAGTTTCAGAGACTGAAGTTACCTACAGTATCTATCTTGAGAATTGAGTCTACAAGGATAGGTTCTTTTTTTGGTTCATTGCCTCCACCCCTGAGTGTTACTGTAGCAAAAACTTCACATTAAAATATACATATAACTCATGTCTAAGGTTCCTAAAATTTCCCTGCATTTAATGTATAATCTGGGCATTGCATATAATGCAATCTTTCATTTCACTTCACAGAAAGTGTATAAGATGTGAAGAATTTCCAG
Source organism: Bettongia penicillata ogilbyi (assembly GCA_023548195.1). Taxonomy (NCBI): domain Eukaryota; kingdom Metazoa; phylum Chordata; class Mammalia; order Diprotodontia; family Potoroidae; genus Bettongia; species Bettongia penicillata. The sequence goes on along the minus strand of JAJHZJ010000066.1, from coordinate 97,477 downwards.
AAGCCCATGAATAGATAAAAAAAAATGCAGTCCTCAAATTACCATCCATTTCCCTGGAAGGGGAACAAACTCAGGGAAGCCACAGGGGCAACCTTTGTAATGTTAACAATTCTTGTTTTTCCCCACAGAGTCTTACACAGTTTCTTTAAGATGTAAAATGCTATCCTGCAGATTAGACTCCCAATTGGTGGTCCATACTTTGAAGGTTGCTGAATATCTCATCAAATGCTCCTTTCTCTAAGGAACACTTTACATCTGAAATTTCCCCAAACTCCTTTGGTTTCAAAACATGAACCACTTTCTGAGCCCTCATGCTGGCACATATCTACAACTTCCACATGTATTTCAAGGTCAACATTACTGTTCATGGGATGTGGGAGCAATATACACATGTACACATAAGCACACATACCTACACATAAACACATTGCTGCATTTCAGAAAAAAAGGGAAGGGACAAGAAAAAACTATAAAGAAGAATTCTGAATATTCAGAGAGAAAAACAGGTATGAGCTATTTCTCAAATCATTTTTATGGACAAAAAGGAAGATCAGTTTTTTTCAATCAGTTAACCAGGAACCAACTTCAGACTCTGAAATCTATATAATATACATTTTCACAGATGATGAGGAGGGGTCCTTCAGTTTTCTTCAAAGAATCTTTATAATTTCCTCATCCTCCTGACATTATCATGTTGATGGAAGCACTCCTGAAATTGGTAAGTGATTACACTGATCACTCCTTTAGACTAATATTTGAGATAAAATAATGGCATTGAGTGTTCGTCTTGCTTCAATAACTTCAAAGAAAAAAATTGTTTTTCTGAGGGAGGTAATCCTTTTCTTGGGAACCAATGCCATTTTCCTCTGAAGTATTTCTAGTGAATCCACTTTGTCTTCGATAGTACCATTTACTAGCAAGTGTCAGAATGACTTCTTGTAAGTCAATGATGAAAAGTCTACTGAGAATGCTCTGGAAACAAGACTAAATATGGGAACTCTGAAACTGTATTGCACATGAAAGAGTAAATCTATATTCAGGTGTCCTCAATTGTATTTCTCCCCATATACAGTTGTTGAACTCCAAGTAGAACCACAGCACATGATGAAACAAAGATAAATTTTAACTGTCTCATTTAAAACTCATTGCAGCAACCTGTCCTTTCTACCCTATGCTGATTTCTAAGAATTGCAGTAAAATGAACATCTGGTGTTGAAAACTAGAGTTTTCATTGCATTCCTGAGACTAACAATTGCTACTTCAGTCACCAAATTCTCTATTATTTTAGAGATTGACAACATAATCAACGAATCCTTTAGAAGAATTACTTCATGGGGACTCAATTCCATTTACTAAGCATTCTGGGAAAAAGTGTGGCTATACTGTTAACTTTATCTTAACAGGAATACCTACAAGCAAAAAATACCAAAAACAAACATTCTTTTCCTTTCTTTATTTAAGAATCTTGGAAGTTATTCTAATGAAAAACAAACAAACATACTAATATTATATTTGCTCTTCTAGTTTTTAAAAAGTGACATCATATTAGTTTGTCCTTTTACTTCTTTCTATGGACAGAACTTATCATGAAGAAGTATTATATTGAAAGTGAAAAAGACTTGAATTAATTATATTCCTTTCTGGACTACTTGTGATGTAGCTTTGAGTAGGTTTGTTTACTTGTTCTGATTACAACTTAATTCTCTTTTGCTTGATCGTCATCCATATCACTCATTAGTTATGTCTACTCCTTGATACTCTTTTCTCAGCTTTCATCTCTTTTCTATCTCTTTTCTCTTATTTATTGACCTTCTTAGGTTTCATGGGTTTGGTTATCATCATTCTTGATGACTTTTATATCCATCTATTTTGTCCTCATCACCACTCATTGGTCATAGATTACTAGTACGAATATTGAGTCAGTCTCCTAATTACTCTCCCTGCTTCCAATTTCTCCCCAGTTTGGTCTAGCCTACACACTACTGTTAAAATGAACATAAGACCATGTAAATTCCTTATTCAATAAACTCTAGCAGTTCCCTATTTTCTCTAGGATAAAGTATAACTTCCTCTCTTTTGCTTTAAAGTTCTTCATAACCTGATCCTAACTAATCTTTATAACCTCATTGGACATGATTTCCCCTTTTACATACAGTCTACAATCCAGTGAAACTGGTATTTCCTGTATTCCTCATGAATGATATTGCATTTCTTCTCTCCATGCCTTTATAATAGTGCCTCTATTTGACTTTCTCTTCAACTCTGCTTCATAGAATATATCTCTTCCTTCAAAACTTGTCTCAAATACTTTCTTTTCCATGAAGCAATTCTAATCACTTCTTTCTCCTCCCCATGAACTGCTAACATCTTCCCTCTCAATTAACCTTGTATTTGGATACTTTGTAATTATACTTTCAGGACAGCTAGATGGCACAGTGGATAGAGCATGGAATATGGAGTCAGGAAGTCCTGAGTTCAAATCCGGCTACAGACACTTACTAGCTGTGCCACCCTGGACAACTCACTTATCCATTTTTGCCTCAGTTCCCTCATCTGTAAAAAAATGAGCTAGATAAAGAAAGGGTAAATCAGTTTAGTATCTTTGCCAATATCAAACAATCAAAATCACCCCAAACGGGGTGATAAAGTGTCAAAAAACCTGAATTTATTTTTTATATTTACTTCTATATACTTACATATAAACTTGTTCTTTAAGCAGTTACATGGCATAGAGCATAGAGCACAGGAAACTGAAGGTAGGAAGACCTGAATTTGAATCTGTCCTCAGGGACCTAACTAGCTTAGTGAGTCTGGAAAAGGCTCTTAACCTCTCTGTACCTCAGTTTCCTTATCTGTGAAATGGGAAATAATAATAGTACCTACCTCTCAGCCTTGTTGGAAGGATAAAATGAGGTAATATTTATAAAGGACTTTGCAAACTTTAAATGATCATATAAATTCTAGTTGTTATTTTTTTGTGATTGGAGATAATTTCCTTCATTATATTCATAGCCCAGGCATCTTTTACAGTGAATGACAAATTAATAATTACTCATTGTATCAGTAAGCACCCCAACATACACAGGGAGGCTTACTGTCACAAGTGGTGAGATCTGCATTCAAAAAAGGCAAGGCAACTTTTGAGGGGTTATCAATCACGTTAATCAAGCACATGTATCATTACTTTAACCAAGTACATATATCATTAAGTTAGTTCAGGGTAGACAGCACCTTGAACTTCAAATAAAATACAGAGAAATCAAAAGATCAACAGACTTGGCTTCTTCTGCCTGAATTCAACAGACAATTAGACCCCAATTGTCTGACCATAGTTACCAGAGAGGGAAGAATGACATCTGGGTTCTCAAAGCCAGGATCTCCTTAGAGGTTTCCCAGAGTCCTTATTTGGCCAAACAAACACTTCCAGTCAGTAAGCTCCAAAGTACTCAACAGGCATGGCATCTTCTGCATGATAATAATTCAACAGACAGGTACAGCTGTCTCATTACTAGAGAGGGAAGCATGACATCTGGGTTCTTAAACCAGGGGGCTTCTTACTGCCTTCCCAGAGTCCTCATCTGGCATTCAAACTTTCTTGCCAAATATTAAGCCCAAAAGTAAAACCTTAACTCAAAGTATTTATACCTCTCTTACAGCCAGAAGACATCACAACCCTTTGATCCAGAGACTCAGTAGAAAAAATATATATACTTGGGACCCTCCTACAAAACAACTCCCCCAATCAAGCTTCCCACAATGGGCAGGCCCATCAATATGTGGGAAAAAACTTCAATCACATTAGGGAATAATTAACAATACAGATACATACATTATTTCTAGTTAAAGAAACTCTTGTTTCTGTACTTTACCCTTTGTAAAGAATCTTGATTGATAAAGGCAAAATTCAATCAGAGGCACCTGATTGCACTAAAATAAAAACAGCAAATATCCTATTTTTATTGCCATGGCATTCATTGACTGATCATATCCAACATAACATATGTGATTATATAGGATTATATATTTAGGAATTTGAAGACTTGCATACCATTTGTTTCATCTGTAGATGATGGTGTTATTTTAACACTCAGAAATCAAGAATTAACTGATGAATAGGTTGTACCATATTATCAATTAAGAATTATCCTTGTCACATGCAAAGAATACAAAATGAGGTAAACCATTCAGATAGTGAAAGATGAGAACAACTGAGGGTCAACTGTTTTCCAACCTTAAGAGATCTAGAGAAAAACCACAAATATAATGAGTTGATTTCCCTCCTTCCTCTCATGGATAATTTCTGTGAAGATGTGGCCCACAGTTGAACAGATGAGAAGTCATAAATTGGTTCCAATTTGCATTGGCATCTAAGAACAATTGAAGGATCAAAACAAGATTGTAAGAATAGAGATAAATCTTTGAAATCTAGTCCCCTTTCTCTCCCATTTTGAAAATGAAGAAACTACAACTCATTGAAGTGTTGTCAGTTATTCAATAAAAATTAAGTATCTACTATGTGCCAGGCATTGTATAAAGTGCTAATTTCTAAAGAATGCAAAGAAAGAACAAGATAGTTCCTAGTTCACGACAAAGGCAGGATTTTTAACTTAGTTTTTTAACTTTAATTTTTATCCATTGCAAAATACATTTGACTCTCTCCAACACTGTGTATTAGGAGAGTATTTATCCCCTCTTGACAGATAATTAAATAAAGGCATAGAGAGTCTAAGTAACTTGTTCAGAGTCACACGACTTATAAGTAGCAAATGTCTAAGTACAGGCTTCCTCACTACAGGGGGTCTTTCTCTAATGTCTTTTTTTTTGTAATATAAATTTATTTGTTTACCTTTTTACATTCATTTTCACAAAATTTTTGGTTCCAAATTTTCTCCCCATTTGTCCCCTCCACCCACCCCAATACACCGAGCATTCTGATTTCCCCTATCACCAATCTGCCCTCTCTTCTATCCTACCTCCCTTCTCTTGTCCCCATACTCTCTTTTGTCCTGTAGGGCCAGATGACTTTCTATTCCCCATTAACTGTATGTCTTATTTCCTGGAAGCAAGAACAATGCTCGACAGTTGTTCCTAAAACTTTGAATTCCAACTTCTCCCCATCCCTCCCTCCTCAGCCATTCCCTTTGGAAAGGCAGGCAATTCAATATAGGCCATATCTGTGTAGTTTTGCAAATGACCTCCATAATAGTCGTGTTGTGTAAGACTGACTATATTTCCCTCCATCCTATCCTGCCCCCCATTGTTTCTATTCTCTCTTTTGATCCTGTCCCTCCCCAAGCGTGTTGACTTCAAATTGCTCCCTCCTCCCTTCCATCATCCCCTCCACCCTGCTTATCACCTTCTCCCCCACTTTCCTGTATTGTAAGAGAGGTTTTCATACCAAAATGAGTGTGCATTTTATTCCTTCCTTTAGTCGAATATGATGAGGGTAAACTTCTTGTTTTTTTCTCAGCTCTCCTCCTTTTCCCTCCACTAAAAAGTCTTCTGCTTGCCTCTTGAATGAGATATAATTAACTCCATTCCATTTCACCATCTCCTCCCACTGAATTTCTCTCTAACCGTTTACCTTAATTTCTTTTAAGGTATGGTCCCATTCTATTCAATTCACTCTGTGCTCTCTGTCTCTGTGTGTGTGCATGTGTGTACATGTGTGTGTATGTGTGTATAGTCCCACCAACTACCATATACTGAAAAGTTTCAAGAGTTACAAATATTTTCTTTCCATGTAGGTATGTAAACAGTTAAACTTTGGTAAGTCCCTTATGACTTCTCTTTGTTGTTTACTTTTTCATGCTTCTTCTCATTCTTGTGTTTGAGAGTCAAATTTTCTTTTCAGCTCTGATCTTTTCATCTAGAATGCTTGAAAGTCCTCTATTTCATTGAAAGACCATATTTTCCCTTGAAGTATTATACTCAGTTTTGCTGGGTAGGTGATTCTTGGTTTCCGTCCTAGTTCCTTTGACTTCTGGAATATTCTATTCCACGCCCTTTGATCCCTTAATGTAGAAGCTGCTAGATCTTGTGTTATCCTGATTGTATTTCCACAATACTGGAATTGTTTCTTTCTAGCTGCTTGCAATATTTTCTCCTTGACCTGGGAATTCTGGAATTTGGCCACAATGTTCCTAGGAGTTTCTCTTTTTGGATCTCTTTCAGGCAGTGATTGATGGATTCCTTGAATACTCATTTTGCCTTCTGGTTCTAGAATCTCCGGGCAGTTTTCCTTGATAATTTCATGAAAGATGATGTCTAGGCTCTTTTTTTGATCATGGCTTTCAGGTAGTCCCATAATTTTTAAATTTTCTCTCCTGGATCTATTTTCCAGGTCAGTTATTTTTCCAATGAGATATTTCACGTTCTCTTCCATTTTTTCATTCTTTTGGTTTTGTTTTGTGATTTCTTGGTTTCTCATAAAGTCATTAGCCTCCATCTGTTCTATTCTAATTTTGAGAGAACTATTTTCTTCAGTGAGCTTTTTAACCTCTTTTTCCAGTGTACAAAGTTCTCCCGGCTCTGCCTGGAGGGAAGCCTGGGTCTGCTGCTGTCCCTGTCTCTGCCACTGCCTCCCGAGGGGGCTTAAGTTATGGAGACACCCCGCTCCCCTCTCGGCCAGCCTAGAAGTCTCTCTCACTACCCTGTAGTGGCTTTGGGCTGAGCGACTTTCGCAGCCCCTGGAGATTCCTTCTCTGAAGCCTGCTCGGATTTGCTTCTCTTGGTGCTGCGTGGCCAAGGCACGGCTGGGCTCTGCTCCAGGCTCGGCATGTGATGGACCCTTGCGGTCGGTTTTTCAGGGCTCTCTGGAATGGAAATCTCCTCCACTCCACTGTTGTGCAGCTTCTAATTCTCCAGAATTTGTTGGGAGTTCGTTTTACAGGAAATTTATGGACTGTGGCTTCGGAAGTAGCATATGTGAATCTTTCTACTCCGCTGTCTTGGCTCCTCCCCCCTCGAATGTCTTAATTTTCACTTTACAAAGAGTTTTCTCATGATTGTCTTTAGCTGTTGACATGATGCTTTGTGTTTGTTCTCATGTTATTTCTCCAGTCAAATTGCAAACTTGTTGAGGGCACAGGGACTACTCTCTAATTCTTTATAATTTCCCCTTAGTATAGCTCAGAATCCAACAAGCACTGCAGAGATTCTGTCAACAGCTAGCTGACTGAATGCCATCAAAGTTACTGGTCTCAAGCTTTGATCAAATATCTCTGCAATTGAAGTTTTTGTAGTCCTGGAATTGGAATGAATTTCCTTGTGCTCTGCTTCCTTCTCTTGAGAGAGCATTCTGTGTTAAAACAGACGGAAAGGCACAAATTATGAACACAGCTTATCTTCCTATAAGACTAAACTAAACTAAACCAAATATTTTGAGAAGAAAATCAATCCAATCTGCACTAGGGTATAAGTGGTTATACACATGAAAGCAGTCATTTTGTAAAACTAAATAGTAATCTATTGTTTGGTTTATCTCTCCACTACTTTCCATTTTCCTTCTTAAATGACCCTATATTGTGCTATCTTATTTTCAGTCCTTATATGGGCCACCTTGTTTTCTCATTTTTCTTTATTCCTTGTGTGCTATTACTAAGCTTTGAAGAAATTGTATTCATGACTTGAAAGTCAGGCTTCTCCTGCAGGTACCCAATACACATTCTCAGTAACTAGAAAAGAAACTGATTGCAAATAGGGAGATAAATGTGAAATGCTTTTATCCCTACTTTTGTAATGTAAAAGAAGTCACATATTCTCAATGGAGAAATTATACTTTTCAAAGAGTACTAAAATGAACTTATTTCATCACAACTAATTCAGACCATCTTGGCATGAATAAACCTGGCCCTGTTAAACACATTAAAAGCAAAACAAATGAATAGCAGCAAAAAACCCAAAAAAAAACCTCAGAAACAAACAAAAAATCTTAATATTGGTTCCCAAGGCAAGTTAAAAAATTACCTGCAACTTTGCCAAGAATGGTGTGATTATTTCTTCAAGATGAAGTTAATTTACTTTATTCATAGGCCACAGACTAATTGAAGTTATAATGCAAGAGTTTGGACTATTACAGATTGAGGCAGCCCTAAAATATAAAACAATTTACTCTCTTAAACATAGAGTGGAAAGGGACCTTAGAGATCATTTAGTACAGTGCCATGATTTTAAAAATGAGACCCAGCTAGGTGAAGAAACTTTTCTAAGATTACAAAGATAATAAATAGAAGTGATATATATGTCCACGTCCTCTGATTCCAAATTCAGCATTTTCTCTTTTATTCTATGCTTCAGAAAGAGGATTCCAAAGGGAAACATATTATTCTTATAAGGTAAATATCTACCACATAGAGTTATTTTAGTAGAGAGGAGAAGGCAAATTACAAAGCATACCAAGATTGGGGCATTTAAGACACTAAATGATGAATAATAGTTTATAATTTTATCCTTTTCTGGGGGGTATTTTTATTTTAATAGAAGACTATTCCCTAATTAAAATGCACAAAAGGAATTTTGCGAATAAGGAGATAAGTGGGAATGGAATTTTGGGACAGCAAATTCTTACTCCTTGTAAAGTCAGGCTTGTTGAAAAAGGTAGTAACTAAATAAATGGAATGAAAAAGAGCAGGTTGAGTTGCCTTGCTACAGACAACTGGAACGATAAAATACATAGTCTCTAGAGAGCATTAGATAAAGAATATACAAATAATAAAAAACTAAGAATAAAATAAAAGAAGCAATAAAATGGCATTTTTAAAAGACTTTAGAACTTTGAAAATACAGTTAAACCAGATGTATACAAGACTACGATAGCACAAAAGTACTACAATAAGTAGTACTTTTAGTAGCAACAAAGAATTGGAAGTGACATTAGTGTTCATCAATTCAGGAATGGCTGAATCACTTGTGGAATTTTTTTGTAACTGAATATTGTAATGTTGTAATAAACAATGAATTATATCACATTTGAAGATAACAGAGTGAAGAAACATTGAGCTGATGTCTCCTAGCATTTCTATTCACACATTTTGAAAAAACAAAACTTTAAAATAGTTCCTCAAATTAAATTGTGGAATGGTTGAACCTTGAAAAGGTCATAGTGAGTCATTCTTCCATCTACAGAAAACATGAGAGATTAGAATGTTAGTTCTGTGAAAAAGTGGATGAAGCTGACCCAGAGTATACATGTATAAAACACCAGTGGTACAACTAAGTGGTAGAGACAAAAGCAGAAGCAGCTTTTGGAGCTGCTAAGCTAGAGACAGGAAGGGGAACTGGTGACAGTGGAGAAAGATGTTATGGAGTATCTCTGTGCTATCACTGGTTGTAGGACCAGATACAATTTGGCAGCACCACTTCTGGATCATAGTGCAAGGAGAGACAAGATTATTATTCAGTGTTTTATTTTTATAAGAAAGTGGAAACCTTGAGGGGCAGCACTGTTTCCTGAAACAAGAGATCAGGAAACCTGAGAAACAGCATCAATTACAATCCCAAGAATTCAGGGCTCTTCAAAGTTAAGGACCAGAATGCAGATCAAGAGTCATCACATCTCTCCATAAATCACATCCATATTTGAAACATGAACACTTACAAACCATCATAATGATCTCTGAGAACAACGGTGAGAAGCTCCTCCAGCACCCACGCTTGTAAAAATGTCCAATATTAGCATAAAATTTGAAATGAAAAAATAGGGTGGAAAAATGGACAAAGATCAAAAAGCACCAGCCTGAATATACAAAAATTTACTAAGATGACAGGAAAGATAAAGACAAAAACTCAGAAGAAATGAAATAAAAATAGTTACAAGCAAGGCCTCAAACAAAAACTGTTAATTGGACACAAGCCCAGAAAAAATTACTGGAAAAGCTAAAAAAAAATTCTTTTCAAAATCGAAAAAGAGTGGTAGAGGAAAAAAGAGGTGAGAAAGCGAAAGTAAAAGAATAAAGTTACAGAAAGAAAATTAATAGCTTGTTAAAAGAGGCACAGAACTAATGAAGACAATGACTTAAGAAACAGAAATGGCCAAATGAAAAAGAGGTGCATACATTCACTGATGAAAGAGATGATCTGGGATAAGGAGGAAGGGAGAGGAAGAAAGGGGAAAATTGTCTCACATAAAAGAGGTGTGGAAGGAAAAATTTTTATAGAGAAGAGATAAAATAAACCTCACTGACATATAAATTGGTTGAAAGAGAGAAAAATGTCCACTTAATCAACTGAAAATAGAAGTCTCCATTAGCCAATAGAGAAGTAGGAGGGAAAGGGGAGAAAAGAAATAGAGAGGTCATAAAAAAGAGGGCAGATAAAAGAGGAAAGTGGTCAGGAGAGAGAGAGAGAGAGAGAGAGAGAGAGAGAGAGAGAGAGAGAGAGAGAGAGAGAGAGAGAGAGAGAGAGAGAGAGAGAGAGGAAAATATGCAGAAGAAAATAGCATAGAGGGCAATGCACAGTTGCAAATCATAACTGAATTTGAAGGGAATAAAGTCACCCTTAATTCTGAAGTGCAAAGCAGAATGGAGTAGAAATAATAATGTGCTGTTTACAGGAAATACAATTCAGAGGGGCACACACAAAGGTAAAAGAAGGAACTAGAGCAGAATCTATTATGATTCTGTTGAAGTAAAAGGAAAACGGAAGAAATAATGATTTCATGCAGAGAAAAAGACCTAATTAGAAGGGATAAGCATGGAAACTGTATCTTGCCAAAAGGAATCATAGACAATGAAATCAACATTGAACATACGCATCAAATTATATTACCTCTAAATTCTTTTTTTTTTTGAGGAATTTTCCACTTTATTTTTCTTCTTTTTTTTAAATATAAATTTCTTTATTTAACTTTTTACATTCATTTTCACAAAATTTTGGGTTCCAAATTTTCTCCCCTTTTATCTCCTCCCCTACCACAATACACTGAGCATTCTAATTTTCCTTATCACCAATCTGCCCTCTCTTCTATCATCCCTCCCTTCTCTTATCCCCATCTTCTCTTTTGTCCTGTAGGGCCAGATGAGTTTCTATTCCCCATTAACTGTATTTCTTATTTCCTAGTAGCAACAACAATACTCGACAGTTGTTCCTAAAACTTTGAGTGACAAATTCTTCCCATCCCTCCCTCCCCACCAGTTCCCTTTGGGAAGGCAGGCAATTCAATATAGGCCATATCTGTGCAGTTTTGCAAATGACTTCGATAACAGTCATATTGTGTAAGACTAACTATATTTCCCTCCATCCTATCTTGCCCCCCATTGTTTCTATTCTGTCTTTTGGTCCTGTCCCTCCCCGAGTGTTCATTTCAAATTGCTCCCTCCTCCCATTGGCCTCCCTACCACCATCCGCCCCCCCTTGCTTATCTCCTTCTCCCCCATTTTCCTGTACTGTAAGATAGGTTTACATACCAAAATGGGTGTGCATTTTACTCCTACCTTTAGTCGAATGTGATGAGGGTAAACTTCATGTTCTTTTCTCAGCTCTCCTATTTTCCCCTCCACTAAAAAGTCTCCTGCTTGTCTCTTGAATGAGAGATAATTTACTCCATTCCATTTCATCCTCTGTCCTCCCACTACATTTCTCTCTCACCATTTACCTTAATTTCTTTTAAGGTATGGTCCCATCTTATTCAATTCACTCTGTGCTCTCGGTCTCTGTGTGTGTGTGCATGTGTGTGTGTGTGTGTGCGCACGCATGTACGTGTGTGTGTGCATGTGTGTGTGTGTACGTCTGTGTGTGGTCCAACCAACTACCCAGATACTGAAAAGTTTTAAGAGTTACAAATATTGTCTTTCCATGTAGGAATGTAAACAGTTCACCTTCGGTAAGTCCCTTATGACTTCTTTTTGCTGTTTACTTTTTCATGCTTCTTCTCATTCTTGTGTTTGAAAGTCAAATTTTCTTTTCAGCTCTGGTCTTTTCATCAAGAATGCTTGAAAGTCCTCTGTTTCATTGAAAGACCATATTTTCCCCTGAAGTATTATACTCAGTTTTGCTGGGTAGGTGATTCTTGGTTTGAGTCCTAGTTCCTTTGCCTTCTGGAATATCCTATTCCACCCCCTTCGATCCCTTAATGTAGAAGCTGCTAGATCTTGTGTTATCCTGATTGTATTTCCACAATACTGGAATTGTTTCTTTCTAGCTGCTTGCAATATTTTCTCCTTGACCTGGGAACTCTGGAATTTGGCCACAATGTTTCTACGAGTTTTTCTTTTTGGATCTCTTTCAGGTGGTGATCGATGGATTCCTTCAATACTTCTTTTGCCCTCTGGTTCTAGAATCTCAAGGAAGTTTTCCTTGATAATTTCATGCAAGATGATGTCTAGGCTCTTTTCTTTGATCATGGTTTTCAGGTAGTCCCATAATTTTTAAATTGTCTCTCCTGGATCTCTCCTGGACCTCCATGTCTTTCCCCAATGGCAATCATTGTACTTCTTCATCAGAAATGAAGGGAGGAAGGAACAACTCTTCCCCAAGAAACTAGTTCTCTAAGGTCTCATTTTACTTCCTTTTTCTGGGTATTTTCCCAGCCAGTTACTTGACTTCTGAGATTCCTCTCCACCCCTGCCTAGATCTGCCCAGCTAGTGCTTGGGGTCTGAGATTTAAATGCTGCTTCCCAGTCTCTGGGCTATCTGTGGCGGGAGCGGCTGCTATTCAATGTGAGCTTAAGTTCTGGTGCTTGGGTGGGGTCAGGGCTGCCTCCTAGGCTCAGTTCCCTCAGGGGACTTATGCAGAGACCTTCAGTAATGGAGCAGTTGGGGGCAGGGCCGCCTCCCAGGCTCAGTTCCCTCAGTGGGTTTAGTCAGAAACCTTCGGTAATGGAGCTCCTGTCTGCTCTGGGAGTCCCGGGCTGCCGCCACTGCCTCTGCCACTGCCTCTACTGCTGCCTCTGCTGCTGCCTCTGCCACTCCTTCTGCCACTGCCTCCCAAGGGGGCCCAAGTCACAGAGACATGGCGCTCCCCTCTCAGCCAGCCTAGTCATCTCTCTCACTGACCTGTAGCATCTGTGGGCGGAGGGACCTTCCCGGCCGCCAGAGGTTCCATCCCTGAAGCCTGCTCAGATCTGCTCCTCTAGGGCCCTGCGGCCAGGGAAGCGCAGGGGTGGACTCTGCTGTCTGGAGTGCAACGGACCCCTGGGGACGGCTCTCCAGGGCTCTCTGGAATGGAAATCTTTTCCCCTGTGATTCTGCGTGCCTTGCAGTGCTCCAGAATTTCTGGGGAGTTCTTCTTGCAGGAGATATATGAGCTGTGGGTTTGGAGCCGGCATGCATGAGTCTTTCTACTCTGCCATCTTGGCTCCACCCCCTGCTTGCCTCTTGAATGAGAGATAATTTACCCCATTCCATTTCACCCTCTCTCCTCCCACTACATTTCTCTCTCACCATTTACCTTAATTTCTTTTAAGCAAGGCTCCCATGCTATTCAGTTCACTCTGTGCTGTCTGTCTCTGTGTGTGTCCATGTGTGTATGTGTGTGTGTATGCATGTGTGTACATGTGTGTGCACATGTGTATGTGTGTGTGTGTGGTCCTACCAACTACTGAGATACTGAAAATCTTTAAGAGTTACAAATATTGTCTTTCCATGTACGAATGTAAATAGTTCACCTTTGGTAAGTCCCTTATGACTTCTCTTTGCTGTTTACCTTTTCATGCTTCTTCTCATTCTTGTGTTTGAAAGTCAAATTTTCTTTTCAGCTCTGGTCTTTTCATCAAGAATGCTTGAAAGTCCTCAATTTCATTGAAAGACCATATTTTCCCCTGAAGTATTACACTCAGTTTTGCTGGGTAGGTGATTCTTGGTTTGAGTCCTAGTTCCTTTGACTTCTGGAATATTCTATTCCACGCCCTTTGATCCCTTAATGTAGAAGCTGCTAGATCTTGTGTTATCCTAATTGTATTTCCACAATACTGGAACTGTTTCTTTCTAGCTGCTTGCAATATTTTCTCCTTGACCTGGGAATTCTGGAATTTGGCCACAATGTTCCTAGGAGTTTCTCTTTTCAATACTTATTTTGTCCTCTGGTTCTAGAATCTCCAGGCAGTTTTCCTTGATAATTTCATGCAAGATGATATCTAGGCTCTTTTTTTGGTCATGTCTTTCAGGTAGTCCCATAATTTTTAAATTGTCTCTCCTGGATCTATTTTCCTGGTCAGTTGTTTCTCCAGTGAGATATTTCACATTCTCTTCCATTTTTTCATTCTTTTGGTTTTGTTTTGTGATTTCTTGGTTTCTCTGAAAGTCCTTCATCTCCATCTGTTCCATTCTATTCTTGAGAGAACTATTTTCTTCAGTGAGCTTTTGAACCTCTTTTTCCATTTGGTTAATTCTTCTTTTGAAAACATTCTTCTCCTCATTGGCTTTTTGAACCTCTTTTGCCCACTGAGTGAGCCTATTTTTCAAGGTGTTATTTTCTTCAGCATTTTTTTGGGTCTCCTTTAGCAAGGTATTGACCCGTTTCTCATACTTTTCTTGCATCTGTCTCATTTCTCTTCCCAGTTTTTCCTCCAGCTCTCTAACTTGATTTTCAAAATCCTTTCTGAGCTCTTCCATGGCCTCAGCCCACTGTACATTCACCTCAGATGTCTGGGATACAGAGTCCCCGACCTCCACATCTTTCCCTGATGGTGAGAATTGTTCCTCGTCATCAGAAACAAAAGGCGGGAACATCTTTCCCCCAAGAAAGTAGCTTTCTGTGGTCTTATTTTTCTTCCATTTTCTGGGCTATTACCTCTAACTTCTTAAGGAAATATTAAGTGAGTTAGAGGAGGAAATAGGCCATAAAACTATACTAGTGAACAACTTCAACTTTCCTCTCTCAGAGCTAGATAAACCAAACCACAAAATAAATAGGAAAGAATCAAGGAGATGAACAGAATATTTTAAAAAAGGTAGGTATGATAGAGTTCTGGAGAAAACAGAATGAGAATAGAAAAGAGTATATCTTTTTCTCTCTTGTACAGCATTCCTTCACAAAAAATAACTGTGTATTTGGGCATAACCACATCACCACCAAACATAGAAAAGCAGAAATATTAAACACACTATTTTCAGACCATAATACAAATTATATTCAAGAAATGGCCATAGAAGCAAAGATTAAAATTTAATTGGAAACAAAAAAGATCTAATTCCAAAGATGAATGAGGAAGAACCAAGTGTTTCATTAAAGAGAATGACAAAAATGAGAGAACATACCAAAATTCGTGGGATACAGACATATTCATACCTATGGAAAAATTTGTATCTCTGTTGCACACATAAATAAAAGAAAAAAATCAGAAGATATGAATTGAGCATTCAATTTAAAAAAAAGGAGAAAAGAACAAATTTAAAATCCCCAATTAAATACCAAGTGGATATTCTGAAAATCAAAACAGAGATTAATGAAATTGAAAAGAAAAAGAATAAAGAAATATAAATTTCATAATTAAAATAAGGAGCTGGTTTTATTTAACAAAACAGAATAGATAAAATCTAGGTCATTTTGATTTTTTAAAAAAGAAGATAGTTCCAAATGGATATGTGATCTAGGTATACAGATTGATGCTATAAGAAATTTAAGTGAGCAAGGAATAGTGTGTTAGTTTTATGGAGAATGGAGAACTTTTTGGCCAAAAAAGAGATAGAGAATATTATGAACTGCAAAATATATAATTTTGATTACATTAAATTGAAAAGTTTTCGCACAAACAAACCCAATGCAACCAAGATTAGGAGGGAAGCAGAAAACTGGGAATGAATTTTTTCAACTATTGTCTGTGATACATGCCTCATTTTGAAAATATATAGAGAACTTAGTCAAATGTATATTCCCTAGTTGATAAATCTTCAAAGGATATGAACAGGCAGTTTTCAGAGGAAGAAATTAAAACTATCTATAGTCAAATGAAAAAGTGCTCTAGATCATTGTTGATTAGAGAGATGCAAATCAAAACAACTCTGAGGTACCACATTCCACCTATCAGATTGACTAACATGACAAAACAGGATGATGAGAAATGTTGGAGAAGATGTGGAAGAGTTGGAGCTGTGAGCTGATCCAACTATTCTGGAGAGCAATTTGGAACACTGTCCAAAGGGCTACAAAAATATGTATAATTTTTGAGCCAGTAATATTGTTTCTGGGAGCATATCCCAAAGAGATCATAGAAATGTGAAAGGTTCCCATTTGTACAAAAATATTTATAGCAACTCTCTTTGCAGTGGCCAAAAATTGGAAATCAAGGGGATGCCCATCAATTGGGGAAAGGCTGAATAAATTGTGGTATATGCATGTAATTGAACGCTATTGTGCTATAAGAAATGATGAACAGGAAGACTTCAGAGAGGCCTGGAAAGATTTATATGAACTGATGCGGAGTGAAAAGAGCAGAGCCAGGAGAACTTTGTACACAGGAACAACCACAGGTGAGAGGAATTTTTTCTGGTAGATTTCGCGCTTCATTGCAATGCAAGGGCTTAAACAATTCCTAATGGACTCTTGAGACAAAATGCCTTCCACATTTTGAAAAAGAACTATATAACTGGATGACAGATTGAAGCGGACCATTTCCTTTTGTATTATGATTTGTTTTGTTTTGTGGTTTCTCTCATTCATTTTAATTCTTCTATGCAGCATGACTAAGGTGAAATTGAATCTAATAGGAATGAATTGTGGAACCTATATAATATTGTTTGCTGTTTCATGGAGGGAGTGGGGAGGGAGGGAGTAAGGAAGGGGAGGGAGAGGAAAAATCTAAGATATATGGAAGTGATTGTGTAATACTGAAAATAAATAAAATAATTTAATAAAAACATTAAAAAAAAACAAATTCAAAAAAGAATAAAATTGCCAGTATTAAAAATGAAAAGATAGAATGAACCACCACTAAAGATGAAATTAAAACAACTGCTACAAGATATTTTTCCCATTTATATGTCAGTAAAACTAAAAATCTAGGTTAAGTGAACGAATATATGCATAGATGTATGTATGTATGTATACACACATACTACCTGGAAATGAAAATATAATACTTAAAAACCCTATCTTAGAATAAAAAGGTGTTGTATAAGCTATCAATGACCTCCTTAAGAAAATATTCCCAAGTAAAGATATATTCACAGTGAATTCTACCAAATGTTTAAGGAAGAGTTATCTCCCATGCCATATAATCTATTTGAAAAAAATAAGTAAAAGAGTCTTACCAAATACTTGTTAAGACACTAATATGGTGTTGTTACATAAACAAGGAAGAACAAAATCAGAGAAAGCCATAGACCAATTTCCTTAATGAATATTAATGCAAAAAATTTTAAATGAAATACTATCAAGGCAATTACAGCAATAAATTATGAAGATCATACAGTATGACCAGATGTGGTTTCTATGAGGAATATAATATTGCTTCAATTTTAGGAAAACTCTCAGCATAATTTTCTATATCAGTTTTGTGATTGTTCATTTATTTCAGTTGTGTCTGTCTCCTCGTGATTCCTTTTGGGGTTTTCTTGGAAAAGATATGCTAATGGCTTGCCTTTCATTCTCCAGCTTATTTTAGAGACAAGGAACTAAGGCACATACACAAAATTTAATGCAGCCAAAATTATAAGGAAATTATAAGGAAAATTAAAAGGAAAGCAAAGAATTAGGGGGAAATTTTGAACACTTTTCCCTGAAAACGAGTCAAATTTAAAAAAAAAAAATGTCATTCCCCAGTTGATGAATGGGCAAAAGAAATGAACAGACAATTTTCAGAATCCAAGAATCAGAGCTATATATAGTGCAGCAGCAAGAACCCTGACACATCCAGCATGGCCTTTAGGCACAACTTCTTATATCTGCACTTCTAAAAGGAAAGCAACTTTTGAGGGGTCAACAATCTTCTTTAATCACATATACCAACAGAGAAATAGGACCAACAGAGAGGACTTCAAAGCCGGGATGTTTCTTAATGGCTACCAGAGTCTCTTCAAAGCAAAACTTCACCTCAGAGTATATATAAACTTTTAAGAGCCATAGGGCACCATAACCCTCCTGACCTAATGCCTCATTAGAAATTAAGAAAAGGTGTGGCATTTCTGCAAAACAAGCTTATCCGAGTCTAGCTTCCTTTCATGGCCTTCACCTGAGGGCTAATAATGGGCCAAGAAGATTTTTAATTCCCATTAACATTATATGTAGTCACATAAAAAAACCCCACAAAAATCTGCAACCACTACTGATTGGAGAAATTTAAATTAAAACAACTTTTACCCATCAGATTGGTTAACGTTACAAAAAAGGAAAATGACAAATGCTGGGAGGGATATGAAAAGAATGGGAAACTAATGCACTGTTGGTGAATTTGTGAACTAGTCTAACCATTCTGGAGAGCAATTTGGAAGTAAACACAAAGAGGTATAAAGCTGTGCATACATTTTGACTTAGCAAGACCATTATTAGGTCTGTATTCAAAAGAAATTAAAGAAAAGGTAGAAAAACGTTTTTGTACAAAAAATCACTATAGCAGTTGTTATTGTAAAGCAAAGAATCAGAAATTGAGGGGATATTCATCAATTGGGAATGACTGAAAGGAATGTGATGGAATATTTGCCTTAAGGAATGATTAGCAGGATGGTTTCAGGAAAAAAACAAAAGAACAACAACAACAACAACAAAAAAAAACTTGGGAAGACTCTTGTACTCATGCAAACTGAAGTGAACAAAGCCAAATGATCATTGCACACACTAAAAGTAATTCTGTAGGATGTTCAACTGTGAAAGGCTTAGCTACCACTTCCAGAGAGAGAGCTGATGAACTCTGAATGCATCTTGGAGTATACACACACACACACACACACACAATATATATATATACACACGCACACACACACACATATATATGTATATATATATATATAATATATAAATTAGTCTATTTTCATTTCAAGGAATAAAGTATTTCTATAAGAGTTCAACAAGAAATATGATTGTCCAAGAAACTGCAAATCAGCCATGTAGAATTTGCTATTCCCTCCAAATATACAAAAAAAGTATTGTTTACATTTCTTTTATGTTGTTTTTTCTTCCCTTCCCCCTGCCTTATAGATGATTACCATTAGACAAATAGGAAATATGTGTGCAATACGTATATGCAGACATATACACAGAGATATGTAAAATTATTTTATACATACTTTTATTAGTTCTTTCTCTGTTTGCCAATAGTGTCTCTCTTCATATCCTTTCTTTTTAATTTTTGCATTTATAATAGTTAAAATGACTTAGTCACTCAAAGTTGTTCTTAAGTCAATATTGCCGTTACTGTATACAATGTTCTCTTGACTGTTCATTTTGCTCTTCATCATTTTGTGCCAATCTTTTCATGCCTTTCTAAAATCAATGAGTTCATTATTTCTAATTGCACAGTAGTATCCCATCACAACCATATATCACAACTTGTTTAGTCATTCCTCCAATGATGGGCATCCCTGCAGTTTCCAGTTCTTTGCCACTACAAAGGGAACTTCAATAAACATCTCATTTACATTCAAAAGTATAATTATTATTTATGAATTTCCCTCCATTTCATTTTTCCTATTTTCTGAATCAGATTATCTTTTTGTCCCATCCTGGTTACCTTATCTTCCCCTCCCCCTCCCACTCCCCACTTCATCATCTACCAAAAGTACCCCCATATTCTTCCATCCCTCCTAAATACCAATTGACACAACCCTCTAAAAGATTTTCCTCCACCTGTCTTTTAGTTTTCTTACCTTTCTACATGTTCTAAATACTTCTATACCATTCCAGATGTACTTATTATTTCCTCTTTAACCTGGGGGAGAGTAATGTTCCAAAATTACCAGTCCTCTACTCCTACTTCCTTCCTCTGTATTAATTTTTCCTTTCATGCCCCATTTTTACAATGGAATTGCTCTCTTTTACCTTTTCCTATCCAAATGCTTTTTAGACTCACTCCATCGCATACAACTCAACCTCAAACTGTCTTTTAAAGTGCTTTAGTAATGAGGACAGTTTTAAGAATACTGATAACACTCTCTCTCCCTTCCACACACACATACACACACACACACACAAATAAATTAGTTGCTAAGTCTTTTGAAATCCTAACCTATTTCTTCCATATTTAAATTTTTTCTTATTTCTTGCAGTATTTTCTCCTTAGCCTGGAGTTTTAAAATGCAAGTATGACATTCCTACAAGTTTTCCTCCTGGCATCTCTTTCAGGAGATGAAGAGAAGATTTTTTTTTTTCATATCTTTACTTTCTTGTTCTAGAACTTGAGGAAAATTTTCCTTTATAACCATCACATATGAAGTTAAAGAAGACAGTGAAAGTATAAGCTTGAGAGAATAGGAAGTTCATCTCTAGTATGATAGCAGAGTTGGGAAGAGGGGATTTTTTTTAAAATCATAACTTTCAGGTATTCAGAAAATTCTTATCTTGTCTCTCCTCCATCTGTTCTGTTCTCTATTTCAGTTGTTTTTCTAATGAGATTTTTCAAATTCTCTATTTTTTCTAGTTTTATTATTTCTTGGTATCTTATAATGTCATTTGATTTTGCTTGTGTAGTTCTAGTTTTCAAGGAATTATTTATTGTTTTCCTTAAAATTTTGGATCCCTTTTTCTAGTTTATTAATTTTCTTCTCATAACTTTTAGGAATGCTTTTTGCCCTTAATTTTTACTCAGTTTCTCTTATTTGATTTTTTTTTATTTTTTAAAGTTCTTTCAAGAGTTATTTTTGGACTTGTGACAATTTGATACTACTCTTTGTGGTAGGAGTGCTTTTTTTTTAAACTTCACTGTCTTTTTTGGAATATAAACCCAGATCTTTTAGACAAAAGATCTTTTTTTATTTACTTACTCATTTTCATTTTTATTTTGGTTTCTTTTGTTTTCAGAAGGTTATTATAAATCAGGTTTTAATTCTGAGTTTGGGGTAATGTTACTTGGGCCTCCTTAGATCCTCCTTACTGTTATTTTCTGAATTCTGTCTAAGATGGCTCAATCTCAGCAATTCCTCTCCTGCCCTAAGCCACTGTTAGGGTCCCTTGAAACACTGTCCCAAAAATGTTTTTCCTCCCTGTCATACCTCACTCACCCAGCATGATCTTGCCCCTCCTATCCCATACCCACAGCCTTGGGTCACATCTGGTCAGCACTTCTATGTCTGGCTTCTGGAAACAGTGACATCTTCAACTTTCCCTAATTCAGCTGTCTGCTTTTTCTTAGATGAAAGTGTGTGAGGTAAAAGTTCATGAGGTGTCAGTTCCTGAGGTTGTGAGGTAAATGCTCCTGAGATGAAATTTCTTGAAGCACTGAGTGAGATGAAAGTTGAGGTGAAATGCCCTCAGGCCTCCTCTGTCTCTAGAACAAAGTTTCTCCAGGGTCTGTTATTTCTTGATTCAGTGGATTCTAGCCTGTAGTTGTCTGTACGTCATTCAGCCAAACTTCATCCCCTAGAGGTCCTGTTTTCTCTGACGTCCTCTCAAGTTATCTTGGGAGGACAACTGCTTTATCCTTTTTATTTTTATTCTTCCATGTTCTTTGTGTGGAAATATTATGTCTGTCTGTGGAGGAAATCTGGAGAGCCAGGAAATGTCTGACCTGCTATGCCATTTTCCTGAAATCTCCTTAATCATTTAACTAATTACTAAGAATTATATAAAATTCAGAGAAACTTGGGGAAATGTGGCCTGATGGAAAACATTCAGCAGAAGCAGGATAATCATTGCACAATAAAGATAACTAGATTAAAGAAAATAAAGTGAAAGCATTTTCATCTACCTTCTACCTGTCAGATTATTAAGTACTTATCATCTGCCAGATACAGCTCTAAGTTTTAGAAATAAAAAGGGAAAAATAGCTTATGACCTCAAGAAGCTTCATTCTAATGTAGGATTTAACATACAAATTACTAGATTCATATGCCACTAGGTACATATACTGAATAGATAGAAGACAGTCAAAAGGAAGGAGGCACTAGCATTTAGGGATACTAGCAAAGGCTACCTGCAGAAGGTAACATTTGAACTGAATCTTTTAAGAAACCCAGGAACCTAGGAGTAGGAAGTAATTACAGAGGAAGTCCTGAAAAAAAGTGGGGAGGCACCGCAAAGTGGTGGAAAGAAACTAAAAGTAGGCCATTAGAGAGTATATGGAATCTTGTAAAGTACAAGAAGACTGGAAATTTTAAAATGTTGAGTTATGAATAGCTTTAAATATAAAAAGAATGACTTTATATTTGATCCTGGAGGAAATAGGGAGTCACTGTAGCTCATCGTGGTCAGGTTTCGATGTCAAGACTAAACTTTAGAAAAATATTTTTAGAAGCTAACTGGTAGATAGATTGGAATGATAGAAGGATTGTAATAGTGATAGATTTGTGACAAAGAGACATTGTTGGAAGGCTATTGCTATTGTCTAGGAAAGATGATGAGGGCCTAGTATGGGGTAGTGTCTATTTGAATGTGAATAATGAGATGTACCTGAGAGATGCTGTGAAGATAAAAATGACAATATTCACCAACAGATTAGGTTGTGTGAGAATATGAAGTCAAAGATGATGCTGAAAATATGAGCTTGAGAGACTGGGAAGATTATCTCTACAGTAACAGTAAAGTTGGGAAGACGGGAGTGTTTGCAGCAAAACACTGAGTTCTGCTCTGGAATTTTTGATACTGAGAAGCCTACAATAAAAAAGATCAATGTACCTATTCTCCCATATCCCCTCTGACAATGGTCATTTTTAAAGCTTTGGGTAATTGATGGATATTATTTGGAACTTTAGAGCTATTTTCATTTATACTTCAATTATTGTTAGTAATTTTGATCATTTTCTCAGAGAGTTGTGCATAGCTTGCTTTTTCTTCTTTTGAGAATTGGCTATTTATGTCCCTTGACTATTTATTTAATGGGGAATATGCCTTGCTCATATGTACTTAAAGCAATTTTCCATGTATTTTGGATATCATAATCTCACCCAAGAAAATTATCACACAAAGGTATTTCCCAGATAATCTTCCATTTTACTTCTTTTTAAAATTATTTATATTTTAGTTTTCAACAGGCTCTTCTACAACATTTTGAGTTTCAAATTTTCTTCCCATCCGTCCTCTCCCTTATGCCCTATGGCCATAGTTTAAAATTGCTCTCTAGAATGTTTGGACCAGCTCACAGTTCCACCACAATTAATTAGTGTTCCAACTCTCCCATATCTTTTCCAGTATTTCTGTTTTTTCAGGCATTCCTGGTATATATCTGACCTGATCAAAGTATACTATTCTTACGATAAGTTGCTGTAGTTCTTTTGCTAATATTTTATTTAAATTTTGGCATCTATATTCATTAGGGAAATTGATGCATAATTTTATTTCTCCATTTTGGCTCTCCCTTTTTTAGGTATCAGTACCAGATTTGTATCATAAAAGAATTTGGAGAACTCTCTCCTTCTCAATTTTCCTAAATAATCTATTTAGTTTTGGAATTAATTGTCCTTTAAATGTTTGATAGAATTCACTTTTAAATACATCTGTCCCTGGAGATGTTTTCCTAGGGAGTCCATTGATGACTTGTTAATTTTTTTTTCTGAGAGTGGGTTAAGTATTTTACTTCACCTTCTATTAATTTGGGCAATTAATATTTTCAAGTTTATGGGTATACAATTGACCAAAATCATTCCTTAACATTGATGTAATTTCCTCTTCTTTGGAGGTAAATTTATCTTCATTTTTTATAATGGCAATCTGGTTTCCTTCTTTTCTTTTCTAATCAAATTAAGCAAAAATTTATCAATTTTATTGTTTTTTCCATAAAACCAGTTCTTATTTTTATTAATTAGTCCAATAGTTTTTTAATTTTTATTTTGTTAATCTCTCCTTTGATTTTCAGTATTTCTAAGTTGGTATTTAATTGGGGATTTTCAATTTGTTCTTTTTATAGTTTTCAAGAATTTTCAAAACAGAAGACTTGTTATGAAGATGTTGCATGACAATGGAATTTGGATTTCTTGACTAATGGAATTTGAATTTCTTGACTATGGTCAAGAAATTCAAATTCCCTTGTTGGAAATTACATTCTCTTAGCTAGGGCTAGATTATATCCAATGAAGATCAAAAATATGTATTACTAACTATTTTTTATATAGTGCTTTAAGGTTTGTAAAGTGCTTTCTTCACAATGAACCTGTGGCACTCAGAGAACTTAGTTGATTTACTGTAGGCTGTATGAATGAATAGTCAGTGTCTGGCACACAGGACACATTTAATAAATGTTTTTTGACTGACTCAATAGTGACAAAAATTTAAAACCAGGGCTCCTGACTCCCAAGTTTAGTTTTTATTCCACTATATCATTCACCTTTTCTTTCAAAGCCCTCTAATATCTGATTTACCTTACCAGTGGCAATAAAATTACCTCTAAGCAAGGTAAGTAACTTCTTAGCATGTTATTTGAAGAAGGTGTGCAATGAGGGACAGTCTTTAATGTTACTTTTTGCAAACTTTTATTTTTAAATTAAGCTGTATAAATGTCTTTTATTAGTTTTCATATAACCTACATTCCCCACAGAGCACTCCCTTATAATTAAAATGTTAAGTTAAATTAAGATGAACAAAGAAGTTTCACATTTTATGCAGTGTTTTCCACTCAGAATTCTTCACTGGTTTAAGGACAGTGGAAAGGTACCTTCTCATAGCTCTTCTTTAGAGTGAAATTCAGTGATTTTAATTTTATTATATCTAGTTTCAGTTGTTTTTTCCCTCTTTTTCTTTCCATCTAGTTGAGAGTTGACATTAATACTCAGAAGGAGCAACACTGAAATCTTCTTTATGGTCCACAAATGACTACCTCCAGACCTTATCTCAGTCTACTTTCTTTCAGACATTCTGCAGTTTGTTAAACTGAAGCATTCAGAAGGCTTCAATTTCTTCCTGGTGCCTCTGGTTGTTTCCTATGCTCAGAAGGAGTTATACCTTTCATCTCTATTAATTGAAATCCTATTCATCTTTCAAGGCCTAATTCCAATGCCAGTTCTTCCCTCATTCTTGAAAGGATAAGAATCCTCTTCTTTCTTTGATCTTCTTAAACTTGTTTTCATCCAGCCCAGACATGGGGAACCTGTGGCCTCAAGGCCACATGTGGCCCTTTAGGTACTCAACTGCTATCTTTTGACTGAATCCAAACTTCATAGAAAAAAATCCCCTTACAGATTTTCTCTGTAAAACTTGAACTCAGTCAAAAGGCCTCATCCAATGACCTAGAAGGCCACATATGGCCTCTAAGCTGTAGGTTCCCACCTGTGATCTAGACATGTACTCAAGAAAATATTTTTTTCTTTTCTTTTTTTTTTCTTTTGGTACTAGTAAATAGATAGGACATTTTGGTAGGCAGAGTGCTAAAACTGGAGTAAAAAAGACAGGAATTCAAGTTCTGTATTCTATATAGTTATCATTATTGGCATGTTACTTAACCTCACAGCAATCCTGGAGACTTTCTACCACCCTTAGTTACTGAAACATCACAGTTCTATAGTCCCACTCTGTGAAATGTCTTTGTGATATGTGACACTATAAAATAGTGCCTATAGTAATAATTCAGAAATTTATAGTCTTTCATAAAAGATTACACTTACTATATTAAAAGTAATATGCCTCCAAATATTCTTATGGATTCAACAAATACACTGAAATGACACTGACCCATCATCACAGGTGGGACTGCTGCCCATAATCACCAGGACACAATTTTGATCAATAAAAAAATTAGAGACAATACCTTTAATAGATTTTAGAATATCACATCTACTTAGGAGATACAGTATGTGCAATGGTTGGCCCAGAGTCAGGAATACATGAGCTCAAACCTTCGCTCAGATACTTACTAGCTATGTGACTTTGGCCAAGTCAATGAACCTGTTTGGTTTAGTTATTGCAAGTGTAAAAATGAGGGTAATAATCGCACTTACATCCAGGGTCATTGTGAGTATCAGATGAGATAGCATTTGTACTTAGTATAGCACTTTGTAGATAGTAAGGGCTATATAAATGCTGGCTATTATTGATGTTGTTAGTGGAAAAAAATGATAAATCTAGAGATTCTATCAATAAGATTCAAACAGTGAGAGTACACACACATGTTGTTCAGTCTTCTCCCTAAATTGGCCCCAAAATATTTTAAGTGAGCCCATAGAAGATAAGTTTACATCTTCACATTTATTCCATTTTAAAAAGCAATAGTTTCATTTGGTCTTGTGTTTGTCAGTGGGCCACTAAAGATGTTAGGAAAAGGAATAGTCCCAGGACTGTTTATATCTAAACTCCATTCAATACAATAAAAAAAAAAATAACAACAATAATAATCTCTGCATTTTGTCATTGTGAATTTATAGCATGTTTCAGAGTAAAAAAAAAATCAGGCTCAAGTTCCATCTAGGACATACACTGATTGTATGACTCTGAATATGTCCTTCAGTCATTCAGTGCCCCAGGTATCTCTTTAGGACAAAAATGATCTACATTGGTAGGGAAATTTCCTCACTGAGTTATCAAAATTAAATGAAATAATAGGTCATCACCCAATCCCCTATTTTTACTTACACATTAAACAATGCAAAAGTTAATACTAATACAATTATGAGACATATTAGATGGATCAGGTATAAGAATTGGATCTGTGTTTCATTGACCTGGGGAACTCTTACATGAGGAAACTCATCTTACCAATGCAGTTTGGCAAAGTCTTAAAGTCTGACTTACTCAGCATGAAAAAATTAAATGATTTGCTCTGGGTCACACAGCCAGTAATTTGCTAGAGACAGGGCTTGAACTTTAATATTCCTGGCTCCAAGGCCAGCTCTTTATCTACTATGCCACATTGCCTCACTAATAAAATGCACTCAGGTTTTTTTAAAGTGTTTTCTTTCTTCCCAAAAACTTTGTGAGGTAGATTCTCTAAATTTTGTTATCCCTATTTAAACAATGAGGTAATGGAGAGCTTGTAAGCTGGGACCAGAACTGAATTTTCCAGACTCTAAGCTCATTCATTATAACACAATAGCTATTTTGAAACAAAAAATGGCTATTCAGGAGGTCTATCTAGCATATCAGCTGTTCTTAAGCATCTCTACTAAGTTGTTGGTCTATAGCCGAATTAAGGAATTTTGCAATTTATATAGATAGAGGGTGGTTACTGGATTTTTTTTCTCTTTGTATTAAAGTAATATCTCTATTTTTATATAAACTAGCCCTATTATAGCAGCAATATCCTCTCTCATTTCATTTTGGATATTCTAGTAAAAAAATTGGTCAGGTTGAGCATTTGGGGTGTTTGACTTTCTCAATTCAGTGATGTAGAACAAAAGCTTACTTTTGTGAAACAGGTCTTGGTTTTGGAATATAAGAAAAAAATGGTACATAAAGACCACCTGACACATCACTGATTTTTGGCAGGTACAGTTAGTTTCAAAGAATATACTGATTGTTATGTGGATATTTGCATGTTCAATCCCTTTAATTCTATGCAAAACTATGCAAAGAAGCAATGTGGCTGGTAACACTGATAACGGTTTTGAACAGACAGCCTATCCCCTTGTTTTCATGTTAAAGCTTAAATCAAAATAAATTTGTTCTTCATAAACTAGTCACCGGTGATGCTTTTGTTTTACCTTATCCTCAAAGTGCCAGTTGCCTATAAGTTGTGGCCTACTTTTCTTCTTTTATATTCTCTGATGACAGTGAAGAATATTGGCAGATTTGAAAGGAAGGATTTTAGTGGCCCAAGATGAAAATGTAAACTCTGCCTTTTAGGTATTCCATTTCTGTTTTCT
This sequence comes from Bettongia penicillata ogilbyi, assembly GCA_023548195.1. Classification (NCBI taxonomy): domain Eukaryota; kingdom Metazoa; phylum Chordata; class Mammalia; order Diprotodontia; family Potoroidae; genus Bettongia; species Bettongia penicillata. The sequence goes on along the minus strand of JAJHZJ010000066.1, from coordinate 69,667 downwards.
ATAATCTGAAACCAATGTATATTCCAAATTTTATCTTTTTTATTTAGAATAACAGAATTGTAGAGCCAGAAGGGACATTGAGAGATCAAAGAGTAAGTGCAATTCATTCCTTTTTCAATAGAGAAACCTAAGGCTCAGAGAACTGATGTGAATTACTCAAGGACACTCTGAAAGTCAGTGAAAAACTCAATTCTCTGCTTGGGTTTCCTTATTCCCAGTCTGTTCAATCTACTTTATACTATATTGTTCTATTTTTACTGAAAACTGTTCCTTCCTGATTCTTGCTGAAAGATTGAAGGAAAGGTTAATTCATTTTCTATTTGAGTTTGTTGATACAGTTTAACTTGGAACATCTAAGAGAGGGACCACCCTTTACTATACTGAAAGTGAAATAAAGAAGATGCCTTTGGTCACAAGCTGCTTTTACTTCATCTAGGTGAAATAATAGAAGGAATTAAATGGTCAAAGGATATGAACAGTCAGTTTTCAGAGGAAGAAATTAAAGATAACTATAATCATATGAAAAAATGCTCTAAATCACTATTGACTAGAGAGATGCAAATCAAAATAACTCTGATACCATACCACACCTATCAGATTGGCTAACATGACAGAAGAGTGAGATGATAAATTTTCGAGTTGTGGGAGAATTGGAACACTGATTCATTATTGGTGGAGCTGTGAATTGATCCAACCATTCTGGAGAGCAATTATGAAACTATGCCCAAAGGGCTACAAAAATGTACATACCCTTTGACCCAGCAATATCGCTGCTAGGACTGTATCGTTAAGAGATCATAAAAATGGGAAAAGGTACCACATGTACACAAATATTTATAGCAGCCCTCTTTGTGGTGGCCCAAAACTGGAAATCAAGGGGATGCCCATCACTTGGGGAATAGCTGAATAAATTATAGTATATGAATGTAATGGAATACCATTGCACTATAAGAATAATGAACAGAAAGACCTCAGAGAGGCCTGGAAATACTTATATGATCTGATGCTGAGTGAAAGGAACAGAACCAGGAGAACATTGTGCACAGTAATGACCACAGTGTGAGAGAGTTTTTTCTGATAGACTTGGAACTTCATTGAAATGCAAGGACTTAAAAAAATTCCCAATGGTCTTTGAAGGCAAAATGTTTTCCACACTTAGAGAAAGAATTTGAGAATTCAATCGCAGAATGTAGCAGATGATTTTCTTTTGTTTTATGTTTTGGCTTGTTATATGATTACTCCCATTCATTTTAATTCTTCTACACAATATGACTATAGTTAAAATGTATTTAATAGGAATGTATGCATAGAACCTATATAAAATTGTATGGTGTCTCGTGGTGGGAGGGAGGGAAGAAATAATTTAAGTTATATGGTAGTGATTGTAGAATACTGAAAATAAATAAAATTAATATAAAAAGGAATAATAGAAGGAATACACAAACCTAATACTCATGGCAATTTTAATTTTGTTTTCTGCAAAGATTTTTGGCTTTGTGAATAATCTATCATCTCTATATATTCATGTTCTCAATGTTGTTAAGACATATAGAGAACTTTTAAAATTACCTATAGGTACCATTTATGTTTAATTGGAAATTATTAGCTCTATTCCTTGCTGATGCATAGAAACTTTATTTTTTGTTGTTGGATTTATTAATTAATTTATTCACTCTCACACAATTTTGATTTCTAAATTTTCTCCCCATCTCTTCTACCCCCACCTCAAGAAAATGTGCATCCTGATTACACTTAAACCCAATCTAACACCACCACTTTCTCTTATCCACTTACCTTTTGTTTTCCTGTAGGGCAAGATAGATTTCTGTACCCCATTGCCTGTGTATCTTATTTCCCGTTTCCCTTACATTTGCATGTAAGAAAAGTTTTTAACATTCGTTTTAAAAAGTTTGAGTCCCACAGTTTCTCCTTCCCTCTCTCCCTCGCCACACTCATTGAAAAGGCAAGCAATTCAATACAGGTTATATATGTGTAGTCATGCGCAACACTTCAACAGCAGTCATCCTGTGAAAGACTAACTATATTTCCCTCAATCTTATCCCATCCCCATTTATTCTATTCTCTCCTTTGACCCTTTCCCTACTCAAAAGTGATTGCTTCTGACTATCCTGTCCTCCTACTTGCCCTCCCTTCTATCATCCCCTCTCTATTATCCCCTCCCATCCTACTTTGCAGAAGGGTAAGATAGATTTTCACACTCAATTAAGTATGTATGTTATTGCCTCCTTAAGTCAAATCCAATGAGAATAAGTTTCACTCATTCCCTCTCATGTTCCCCCATCTTCCCTTACATTGTAAAAGATTTTTCTTGCATCTTTTATGTGAGATAATTTGCTCCCATTCTACCTCTTTCTTTCTCCTTTCCCTAGTACATTCCTTGCTCATGCTTTAATTTTATTTTTTATGTGTCCTTTCATATTCAACTCACACTGTGTCTCTATCTCTCTCTATCAATCTCTATATCTATCTCTCTATCTATCATCTACATTAAGGTCTGAGTTACAAATATCATCTTTCTATGCAGGAATGTAAACAGTTCAACTTTAATAAATTAGTTCCTTACTGAGCAGCAGTGGGAGCAGCCACCCCTGCCACCTCCTCCTTTCTTCCTCCATATCCTCCCTCCTCTTCTTCCTCCCCCTTCCTCCCTCTCTTCCCCTTCCTTCTCTTCCCCTCCCTCTCTTCACCCCTCTTGACTCTTCCCTTCCCTCCTCCCCTGCCTTCTCCCTCCTCCCCCAGTGTACTCAGCCTCTCAACTCGCTTTGACTCCCCTCCCCTTGTGACTGGCCCAGGCAAGCAGTCAGGTGATGGGTGGGGAGATAGGAAGGGGAGGGAGGGAGTGTGAAAGCCTGGGTGAAAAGTATCTACCGGGAAGGAAGGGAAGTTAGGCATAGCAAGAAGTTGTGGCTGCTCCAGTCTTGTCTTCCTTCTCCCTCCCCCCAGTGCCAACCTCTTCACCCCCTTTTTCTCCAGCAGCATATTGGCGGAGCCCGGTGACTCTTGGTGGCCCAGGCCATGGGCTGTGCCATCTTCAGGGACACATAAGAACTGCAAGAGGTGATCCGCAGTGGTGCTACTGCTCTGGCCCAGGCTGTGCTATGCACACTCCGTCAAGAGCGAGTAGCAATAAAATGCATCAACTTTGAAAAATGCCAATCGAGCATGGATGAACTACTAAAAGAAATCCAAACCATGAGCCAGTACACAGTCATGCCAATGTAGTGACCTATTACACCTCTTTTGTTGCAAAGGACGAGCTTTGGATGGTTATGAAATTAATTAAATGGAGGTTCAATGCTGAATATCATAAAGTGTGTTGTCAATCAAGGAGAAGACAAGAATGAAGTCCTGAAGAATCAATAACAGCTACAATTCTTAAAGAAGTTTTGGAAGGTTTGGACTTTCTCTATAGAAATGTTCAAATTCACAGGGGTTTGAAGGCTGCTCATATTCTTTTGGGTGAAGACAGTTCGGTACAAATAGCAGATTTTGGTGTTAGTGCTTTCTCACCAATGGGAGGTGATGTTACTCGCAATAAAGTAAGGAAAACATTTGTTGACACCCCTTGTTAGATGGCAACTGAAGTCATGGAACAGGTGAGAGGCTATGACTTCAAGGTTGATATGTGGAGTTTTGGGAGAAAGGCCATTGAAATGGCGACAGGAGCTTCCCCTTATCACAAATATCCTCCTATGAAAGTGTTAATGCTGACATTGCAAAATGATGTTCCCACTTTAAAAACCGGAGTAGAAGACAAAGAAATGATGAAAAAATGGCAAGTCCTTTAGAAAATGAATTTCATTACGTCTTCAGAAAGATCCTTCTAAAAGACATATAGGACCAGTAAAATGCAAATTCTTCCAGAATGTCAAGAATAGAGAGTATCTGATTGAAAAGCTACTCATGAGGACACCAAATAATAGCACAGAGAACCAAAAAAGGTAGATGTGTTCCTGGACCCAGCGGTCATCTTCACAAGACAGAAGAGAGACTGGGAGTGGAATGATGATGAAATGGATGAAAAGAGCAAATAAGGAAAAGTAACATTTTCTCAGGAAAAGTCACAAAGAATAAAAGAAGAAAATCCAGAGATCACAGTGAATGCCAACAGTATATCTGAGCAGATAGTCACTTTCTATACAGGAATCTCAGGGCCAGTCTAATATTAATCAACAATTTGCAGAAACTTTTTGTGCTGTGAACCTTGTTTTAAGATTAAGGAACTCCAGAAAGGAACTTAATGACATATGATTTGAGTTTACTCCAGGAAGAGTTGTTGCAAATTTGCAGAAGATTGTAGATGACCCCAAAGCATGAAAAACATTGACATTTAAGTTAGCTTCTGGCTGTGATGGGACAGACATCCCTGACATGGTAAAGCTGATTGATTTTGCTCAGTTAAGTGTCAGCTGATGCCTGTGGATGGACGTCATCCTCAGTCCCCCATCCCACACTCATCCTCAGCAAATCAGAAGATTGTGAAGAAAGTTGCTTGATGAGAAGGGGGGAAAAGACTTGAACACAACAGTATCCCAACACCAACACCATCACCAATACCACAGCCATCACTCCACCACCACTCATTGAGTTCTGTGTGACCGTCCAGTAATTCACATCAGAATCAATAAACCCCACAGCTGTACAATTGCTGCTAATTTGTTCAAAAGCTATTCAGTGCTCTGAGCAACCAATTTGGATCTCCCCAACTGAAACCAATCTGGAGATGCACTCACATGGTCCCATTTATTGGTACTAAAAGGAATTTTCTATCAGAAACACATTCTTCTTTCATTGTAAAATTTCTGTGATAATACTTTAATTGTACATCTGACAATACTGCCTCTTAGGTTGTATTTAGAAAGCAACATACTTATAAAAATTAAGATTGATTAGCCAAACTTGAAATCTAGCTTTAGAACTGTGAATTGTATTTTTCATATATTTATGTTTTGCACATCTTACATATAAGGAAAACAGTGGCTTGATTATGTACTGTTTGCAGTTAAATATCCTGTTATTTAAAGAAAAATAGTTTCTATTATATCTTTGGAGTATTTGTAACTTCTAGTTTTTGAAATAACCTGATTAGGAAGCATATTATGTTGGTTTGTTTGTCTATAAATCAATCCACAGTCTGATTACCTGTAGGGAGTCAGAGGTACTTTACAGACATTAATATTAAGAATGTGCTTTCCTGGGGTTTCTTCAAACTAGAATACTATATGATGTTGCCATCAAACCAGACGGTTCACTAACTGCCCATCTCTGATTTGGATTCTTAAGTTATAGGACATGTTTTATAAAGATTAGAAACTTGAAAAAAATAGAAAAATAAGCATGAATCTGAGCTTTACTTGAAATTCCACAAAATACCAAGATGGAGAGAAAATAATAGAAAGGGCTTTGTGCAATGACTAAAAGGTAAATTGCTGTTAGGTTTCAAGGATAAACATTTTTGACCCAAGTAGCCCTCTGCTTAACTTGTGACATATCTAGATATATATTACAGAATTAAGTAAATTAGGATTTTCAAAATTGGAGTTTCCTGTCAAGGAGGTAAACTCCTTGAATCATACTATGACTGTTTTCTAGCTAACCCTATTTTGGCAGCTCTTTATAATGTACTTTAAAAGAGAATATATATATATATATATATATATATATATATATATATATATATATATATATATATATGAAGAGTTATTTATAATTGCCTTGTCATAATTGTTAAGGTGTTCCAGAGTCATTTGCATACAACTTAATATAGTTTCATTCCATTCTATTATTTACACAATGATTACTCAAAGATGACTGCAAAGGTAAAAGGAGAATAAAAGTGTATTGCACAAAATAATTCTCTTTCCTGTTTGTCTTTTTATGTTTCTCTCGATTCTTGTCTTTGAAAGTCAAGTATTCTTCAGAATGCTTGTAAATCCTCTGTTTCAATGCAATTTCATTTCCCCTTGAAGTGTTATACTTAGTTTTCCTAGATAAGTGATTCTTGGTTTTAATCCTAGCTCCTCTAAACTCTGGAGTATCATATTCCAGGCTCTACAGTGCCTTAATGTAGAAGCTGCTAGACCTTATGTTATTCTGATGATATTTCCACAATTCTTAAATTGCTTCTTTCTGGCTGTTTGCAATATTTTATCCTTGACTTGGAAACTCTGGAACCTAAGTACAACATTCCTAGGAGTTTTCTTTTTGGGGCATCTTTCTCAATTCATTGATATTCTTTTAATTTCTATTTTGTCTTCTGATTCTAAAATAGCAGGGCAGTTTTCCTTGATAGATTTTTTGAAAGATGGTATCTAAACTCTTTTCTTTATCATGGCTTTCAAATAGTCAAATAATCTTTAAATTAACTCTCCTGGATATATTTGCCAGGTCAATTGTTTTTCCAATGAGATTTCTCATGTTTTCTTCCATTTCTTTCATTCTTTTGCATTTGTTGTGTAATTTCTTGATTTCTCATAAAATTGTTAGCTTCCATTTGCTCCATTCCAATTTTTAAAGAATTATTTTCTTCACTGAGTTTTTCGACCTCCTTTTACATTTGGCCAATTCTGCTTTTAAGGCATTTTCCTCCTCATTGGCCTTTTGGACCTTTTTGTCATTTGAAGTAATCTATTTTCTAAAGTGTTATGTTTGTTAGCATTTTGGAGGAATTCCCTTTACCAAAAATTTTTGACTCATTTTTCATGGTTTTCTTGTATGACTCTCATTTCTCTTTCCAATTTTTCTACTACTTCCTTTACTTGATTTTCAAAATATTTTTGAGCTCTTCCATGGCCTGCAACTAATTCATATTATTTTCTGGGAGAATATGGATGTGGGAGCTTTGACTTTATTGTCTTCTTTTGATTGTATGTTTTGATCTTCCTTGTCACCAAAGTATGATTCTGTAATCTGCTTTTTTCCACCATCTGCTCTTTCCCCCAGCCAATTACTTGACTTTTTAGCTCTTTGTTAAGGTAAGTCTCTACTTTTATTGTGGAGGGTGTACCAAGCTTCAGGGGTTTTGTGCAGCTGTTTTCAGAAATACTTCCAAGGAACTGAAAATTTTAATTTCTTCCAAGGTTATATGATCAAAACAGACCTGTTTACTCCTCTCCTGGCCTGTGCTCTGGTGTGTGAGTGACCATAAGCACTCCTTTCTGCCGATTTCCTTTCCACCATTGCCACAAGTTCCACCACATAAGCACTCTTTCTCAAGACCACCTCCCAGTTTTGTGACCAACACTGAAGCACGAGCAAAGCAAGAAAATCTTGACTCAGCAAAAGCAAACAGATCTCTGCAATCCCCCTGTGATCAGTGACTCCCCACCATGTGTAAGCAAGAGTTCTGGGGCTAGAGCCTGGATAATGCTCCTTTTTCACCAGCTAAAGAAGGCCTTTCCTGCTGACTTTCTAAGTTCTCTTGGCATTTGTAGATTGAGAGGTCTAGAAACCACCACAGCTCTAGTCTTTCAGGACCCTGAGACTTGCTCTGGCCCCACGTGTGGCTACACAGCCCATGCTGGACTGATGCAACAGATCTTTTCTATTCACGTTTCAGGTTGTTGTGGGTTGGACATTTGTTTGACTCTGTCTGTTGGGTTCTGCTACTCTAAAATTTGTTTAGAGTTATTTTTACAAGTATTTAGAGGGGTTTGGGGAGACCTCATCAAATTCCTGCTTTAACTCTCCATCTTGGTTCCTCCTCCTGGAAACACTTAAAAAAAAAACCTGGATTCTATTCAATTTACTTAAAAAAAGCTGTCCTAATAAAAATAACTGACTTTCTCTAGTATGTAAAGGGATTAAAAAAAAATCTCATTTGGTCTTTATCTACATCTATCCATAAATACATGTATGTATGTATCTATATATATTTAGACATATATGCATGTAGACATACATATGTGTCTATATATACACACACATATGGTATGTGTATTTGTGTATATATGTGTGTATGTGGATATTTTATAGATAGATAGATAGATGCATACATACACACATACATACACATATATTATAGGTATAGATGCAGATATACAGATTACAAAACTTCAGTTATGGCTTATTATTTCAAGAATCACATGTAAAATAGTCTTTTGTCATTTAAAATAATTTGTAATCTTGTCCATTCTTATTTTTTCAGTTTTCTTATACTTTACTCCTTCCTTCTAACCCCAGTACATGTCTACCCAGTACATCTAACTTCTTGCTATTCCTCACACAAAACACTATATTTCACGATTTTATGCTTTTTAAAAGACTGTCTTCCACACGTGGAATGTTTTCCCTCCTCGTGTCTGCCAGTTGCTTTCCCTGAATTCCTTCAAGACAGCTTACATCAAACTTCCTTCAGGATATTTTTTCATTTAAAGATCATATATATATATATATATATATATATATATATATATATATATATATATATATATACACACATATGTATATATATAAATACACACATTGTATACATATATACATACTCATATGTTTTATACTTATTTATTTATGACATATATATATATATATAATTTATGTTTATTTATAATCTTTAGTTGGAAAGATGACCTACTATAATTTCTTTCTACTTCCTGTTCACTACTCAGAAGAGTATTTGTCTCTGATCATTGTTTGAATTAATATAGAGGGAACTGAACTGTACCACTTCCTTCCATTTTGCCATCTTGGCTATATTCCTTGATATCAGATCTTACAGAGTAAGGCAATAACATGATCAGGCATATATTTTATGAATATAATTTTTGAATGTCACTTTGACATCTGTATGTTGGATGAATTGGCAAGAGACTGGACTTGAGGTGGCAGAGAGTTTATTTAGGAACCAATTGAAATAATCCAGTAGAGCAGTAATGTTGGCATGACTAGGTTAATAATCATGTGAGTGAGAACATGGAATAGATATGGGACAGATGTTGCAAAGGTTGAATTGGAAAAACATAGCAAAGTATTTTATGTGAGATTGAAGCCAATTAAAAAATTAAAGAAGCTTCCTAGGTTTCAATCTGAGTCACTGGAAGAATGACTAGAAAGAAGAATAGGGGTGAATGTAGCAGGAAGCACTCTGATATATGCAGGAGGGCCTGCTGTGTAACGTTTAGATATGCTTTTCTAGAAGAAAAGGCAACTTTTGAGGAGTTAACAATCACTTTAATCAAGCATATATATCATTCAATCAATTCAGAGGAAAAAGTAAGCACCATGAACTTCAAAGAGATCAACAGACAGGGCTTCCAACTGTCTAACCATAAGCAATACATGCATCACAGAAGAACAGAAAGATTTGACTGTCTGACCTGTACATACATAGTTAACCAGAGAAGAAGCAACATCTTGGTTTTCAAAGTCAGTGTGATCCTTAGGGGCTTCCTAGAGTCTGGTCTAGCCAAACAATGAGTAAAAGCCCCAAGACAAATAGAGTACTTTTTTTTAGATATTATGAGTTGAGTTGAGATGTCAATGGAATATCTATGTGGAAATGTTCAAACGGATTAATGGACTGGAGCTCAGGAAATTATATGCCAAATGGTTGGGCATATAAATCTAGGAACCATTTCTTGAGAAATAATACTTGATTATGTAGATGATAGCATATCCAACTAATGGAGAAGTCAGGATATTAACTCAGGTACTCTGTCTCCTAATTTTGTTCTTTGTCTGCAATACTATAATGCCTAATTAAACTTGTTCAGTATTAAGCTTATTATACTTGTCTTACTAAATGGTTATTCCCCAACTGAATTGAAAAATAAGCTCATTCTTTTGCATGATGGTCCTGTAATATTGTTTGTATACTTCTTGATACTGACTGGAGCATCCAGAGTGCCTCATCTCTACCTTTTTTTTTATTCCTATATTCTCATTTCTCTCTCCCATTTTCCCTACTTCTTCCTGGGGAAGCCTGTCTCTGTTTGAAAGGCACTGTCATACTGATAACATTTCTAGATGAGTATATATAGCTAATGATTTTTGCATCCTTTTGCATCTCTTCAGATTTTGTTCCCTGCTGTTCAGGAAAACAGAGAGATAACCTTGATGAACTCCAGAGAGTACACAGTGTGCATTTAAGGGAACATCTATTTGAAACATCTAAATAAGCAGACATCACTAATAACATAAATCAGCTGAGAAAATGATTTTCTTAATGCACAGGTCTTACCACATCACATTCTCACTCAATAAACCCCAATTGTTACTCATTACCCCCAGAATCACATGTAAAGATTCTTTTGGCATTGAAAGCCCTTTTTCATCTTCCACTTCTTATTTTTCCACTTTAATCATACTTTATTACCCACTTCTACTACAGATACTTGTTTATCTAGCAATGCTTATCTTCTTGCTATTCTTCCCACAAAATGCTCCAGCTAATAACTCTCTTTTAATAGCTGCCAACCATTCTAGAATATTCTCTTTCCTCAACTCTGTTTACTGCCTTCCCTGAATTCCTTAAAGACATCTCATATCCCATTTTCTTCAGAAGGCTTTTCCATATCCCCCACTGCTGGTGCCTTTCCTTTTACCCTCCATTTATATTCTATATGCATATACATATACATGTACAAACATATATATTTATGTAAGTATTGCACATGCGTGCATGAAAATATATGTAGGCAAATTGGTTGAACATTAATATTTGCTTTCATCTTGTCTCTTCCATTAGAATAAAAGCTCCCTTTGCCTTTCTATCCCTTTTATTTAACAGAGAAAACCATATAGGCTGTCCAAGAAGGAAAATTGGAGAGAGGACTCCTTCCATTTATAGCTCAATCTGTTTTAAATTTCATAGAACAAAATGCCCCCTGCCCCAGGATAACTGATCCCTTCTAATCTCATTACCATGGTATTAATTAAAATCTTCCTATCATCTCCCTCAATCTCCTCTACCTTCTGATTGTAGGGCTGAAGAATGAAACTGCACTCAAAACTGAAGTTCACTCCACTTTTAGTCAGTAGCTCTGTTTGGTTTTAACTCCGTGTAACAAAATGCCCCCACACAGAGTACACCCTAGTATTCCCCTTTCCCTTCAAGCTTTGTCTTCCCCCAATACACAATAATCCCCTTGAGATTCTGGACTATTTTTTAAAATTAGTTGTATTCCCAGATTAGGACAGTCTCTTTTTTGTAGTAGGCACTTAATAAACATTTATTGGATTGAATTGAATTGAGTCATTATAACTAATCAAGCAGGAATGAACAAGAGGCCATTTCATATATCCCTACCAGGAATAAGATTAGTGTCTAAGCAAGGGTCCAGGACTAACATTTCAAAGAATGTACTTATGTGCCTGTCCAAGGTAGGCCTAACCATCTAATCAGGTGAAAACATAACAAGCTTGGTGTTCAAAAAATTACATTAGCTATTATGGTGTGGTGAAAAGAATAATAAGATATTTTCTTAACTCATTCACTAATTAACTACTAGATTAAGGGCAAGTTTCTTAACCTTCCTTGGTCTGTTTCATCTCTAACTTAAAGATGATATGTTTGGATGAAATGATTTCCTTCTCTGCACGGACATTTGATACTTCTATGGAAGACACCCAAAAAATTACATTAAGATTAACATTCTGTATATTTCCCTTCACTTCAGGATTTCTGTCTAAAGACTGGTATAACAGTCACATTCTATGATGCCAAATGTAGCTCCTGTGACTTTTTTAACTTTTCTAATTTGATTCACTGACCATATTCTAATCTGTTTTTGTTTACAGTCTCAACAACTTGTTAGGGAGAGGTAGACTAGAAAACCAACCAGAACAGTGAATATTAAAAAGGTCACCATTCCAAGGCTTTGCCTTCTTGATCCATTAGCCTCTGGACTACAAATTAACCAGGCAGGAAAATAGAACACAGCTACTCAGCCATTCTTATTACATTTTAAGACACCTCATCACAGTCTCCTGACAAGGAGCCAAATCAATTAGCGTTCTCTTCTTTATAGCAAAAAACTTGCAGTTTCCTTTTCTCTGTCTCTCTCTCACACAGATACACATATAACATGTACACATACAAATATGTTCATTTATATGTTTGAGTGTGTATAATTTTGTGTACATATATATTATATAGGAGTATGTACATAAATATGAATTTTTTAAAATTCATAACATTTTTATTACAGCAAAAATCAGAATGAAAAAGGATACCTTTCCACTGGAGAATGGATGAACAGATACTATATGAATGTAATATGTTATCGTGCTTTACAAAATGAATAAACGTACAGATTTAGAGAGACTTGGGGAAACTTGTATGAAATGATTCTAAGTAAAATGAATATAAATATAACTATTTTTACATTGGTCACAATATTTTAAAGGAAAAAGCAACAAAACTTTGAAGTCTTAAAAAATTTGATCAATAAAATGACTACTTTCCTTTTCAGAAAATATGACATGCTGCCCAAGTCCAGAAACTATTGATTCTAGTTGTAGAATTATACACATGCTCACACACACATTTATCCACACATATATGTATTTGTATACATACGTGTGTATTTCAAGACATGACAATTACAATTCAAACTTTTTGCCTATACTTTAGCAAGTAGGATTTTATTAGGGGGCAGGGATGAGCAGTGAGAGGAATAAAATAATGTGAGAAAAGAAAAAGAATCCATAAAGCATTTAAGGTGCAGAGGGGAAAATTTTTTTTTTTCTTTTTGGTTCCTTCTTCTTTTTTTTATTGTTTCATTTGTTTTCAGTGTTCTGCAATCATTTCTGTATATCTTGGTTTTTTCCCCCTCCTTCTCCCTCCTTACCCCCTACCTCCTCACTCCATCCTTGAGATGGCATACAATTTTATATAGGTTATACATGTACATTTCTATTAAACATATTTTCACCTTAGTCATGTCGAAAAGAAGAATTAAAATGAATGGGAGAAATCATGACAACATAATACAAAAGAAAATGATATGCTTCATTCTGCAATCAAATTCCATAGTTCTTTCTCTGGATGTGGGAGGCATTTTGCCTCAGGAGTCCATTGGGAATTTTTCAAATTCTTGCATTGCAATGAAATACTAAGTCTACCAGAAAAATTCCTCACACACTGTAATTGTTGCTGTGTACAAAGTTCTGCTGGTTCTCCTCCTTTCACTCAACATCAGTTCACATAAATCTTTCCAGGCCTCTCTGAAGTTATCCTGTTCATCATTTCTTATAGCACATTACATTACATTTCTTAATGTAATGTATTCCATTACATTCATATACTACAGTTTATTCAGCCATTCCCCAACTGATGGACATCCTCTCAATTTCCAGTTCTTGGCCACCACAAAGAAGAATTGCTATAAATATTTTAGTAGATATGGGAACCTTTCCCATTTTTATGATCTCTTTGGGATACAATCCTAGAAGTTATATTTCTGGGTCAAAGACTATGCACATTTTTGCAACCTTTTGAGTATAGTTCCAAATTGCCCTCCTTGGAACATATAACAACACAAATGCCCCTTTACTATCATTATCTTATTACAGTTTCCAGTCACAGCACAAAACAAATAGATGTATGCTCACCAGAAGTGTTTGTTACTGTGATGGAGAATATCCAGTTAGAGTTCAATTCAATCCATGTGCTCCTCTTTATGGATGACATCATACTGATTGCAACAATTTCCAAGATATCGCAAAGAGATCAGTGATCAGTCAGAGGAATTTGGCCCATATCTTCATGCAAGAAATGTCAAATATATGATGAACATCCGCTGCCTAAATTTTAATGTGTATTTGAATGAATACACTATGGAAATTGACCAACAAGAATACACCTGGAATGGACAATACAGAGAGACAATGAGGTCTGCTAAGTTTAAAAGGAGGAGGAGAGTAGTATTGCTTTCCTTTAGAATACTGCAAAACTCTATTATTAGCCTCAATCTTTCCACAAAACAAAAGACCTCATTTATAATACAATAATTTTACTTGTCCTCTGGTATATTAGTAAGATATGCAATGTGACTTTCATTAGAGAATTAAAAAATGAACATCATGCAAAAGGCAATAGAAAAGTATATAATGTGTACAAGTCAGTTGTAATATATAAGCAATAAGTTAGGGGAAAAACAATAATAAAGGTGCCATCAAGGGATATTATGACAGAAAAAAGATGTACTGATCATGTAGCAAGACTGATGAATGACAGATAGATGACTACAGTGCTATGTGTCAGTTATGCTGTTTGTAAAAAACAAAGAAAGCTTCCAGCATATTGTATGCATCTCTTCTGGTAAACACTGGATTTTACAACTCCTTCCCCAACAACCATTCCTATGGCCCTTTGGCCAGGATTCCTATTTCCCCATTGACCGAGGCTTAGCAATTTTTAAGTCCAACTTTGCTTAGGAAACTATGAAATGTATTAAGCTTAAATTCAGCAATTAAACTTAACTGTCATTATTAAGTGGCTACTATATAAACTGCTGTGAACATGAGCTCTTCCTTTGTATGGAGAAATTCAAGAGAGGAGAATAAGATGCTTTATTCAAAGAGTGTAGTTCCTAAAAATTCTCGCAGTGACATTTTCAACAATACAATGCATCAATATTTGGGCATCTGTCTCAGAAAGGGGAACAATGAACTCAAGTTAGGCTATCTATTATGTTGACTTTCCCTATTGCCTTGGGTAATATATGACCTTTATAAGGTTCAATTTTTCTGTGGACAAAACTAAAGTAGGAGATAGTCCCCATAACCTATTGTAAGGTTCAGAACTCCAAAAATAATGTTGGTGACAACTTTTAGTTTAAAGATAAAAACAATCTTGTGCCACATCATAAGTATGTTTCTCTGAGAATATTTTTCTATTAATTAGTAAGGGAAAATGATCTCATATTAAAATAATTAAATAAGGATAATCCTATATATAAAAAATGAATATACTTTCCATCTTCAAATAATGAAGTTAAAAATCTCCTGAGAATCATCTACTCAAATAGTGACCTTTACAAAACGTCTTTATGAGGCCCTGCCACTCTCTGAGGATATTCTATAAATAAGTAAATTTTTCAGTCTCTCTCTGTGACTTCATGAGTAGTGTCTCAGGGATCTCCTAAATCTTGAAACCCATTGTAATGTTAATAGGATCATAAGATCTTCCCCACCCATTAATAGACCTTACATGGGGCCCATCGGGGGAGGAACATGTCTAAGGAGGAGCTTGCCTAGGAGTAGCCTTGCTTGTGGGCAAGCTTCCACACCTTTTGGGAACTAAGTTGATTAGCACTGAGTAACATGGGTTGTGATGCCTTCTGGTTCTGAGAAGTGTACACATACTCTGAGTTGGTATTTTGTTTGGGGGTTCACTTATGAAAAGGATTATTTATTTCCCTGGTTGAGTCTCTGAGTCGCCATATGTTCAGGACCCCCTGACTGCTCAGATATAAAGTCTCTCTTGATCAAGTGGTGTATATAAACTCTATAGCATTATTTCTTTGATTTAGGCAGTCAGAGTGCTGTCTGCTGGTCCTTACGCTAATTTCTCCACTTAAAATTTCTCAGTATTTTTTTCTGCTTGTATTTTCTGGGACATTCAGTATGCTGACATTTACCCTGGACTAGTGAATGTAATTAAAGAAGATTTTTGACCCCTTAAAAGTTGCTTTCCTTTAAGAAAAGCCCATCCAAGAACCTGTGCTAGCAGGTCATCCTGGTTATTTGATGGATTTGAAGAGATGTTATGACTGAAGAAATACAGCATTCTACAGCTAACCTGGTGATGAACTGTTTCAACCTAATTTGAATGATATTCGGAGGAAGGTCATACAGTTTACTGCTAGGCCTGCACTCAAAACCATTTCAATTGGCAGGAGCTACAAGAAATTGAACTGCATTGGCTCCATCTTTGAGAACTCATCATCACTTTTAGGCCATGATGTAAAATCAGAACTGTACTTTGGTGGATTATTCATATATAAAAAATATATACAAATACACAAATATGTATATATAATTTTCACTATATCTTTATTCTGACTTTTCATCATGTCACACAGATTATGGTACAGTCTCAAACACTCTCTTAGGAGAAGACAATTTCTGGTAGGTTAAAAGTATTCATAGGAAACACAAAGTGTAGTTCTTTTCTGTAGTTTGTCAGTGAAGGTTCAACCTAAGTAAATTTGCTTAGGTTTATTCCCTTATGCTCATTGGTGATGAATATTTGACCACAGAAAGTCAGAAAGACTCATAAGATGTGGAGGAGCTGAAATCTTTATCAATGGAGGACATAACAAATGTAGAAGCAATTGTATATATACTCAGATTTTCATGGTGACTATATTATTTCACAAAAATTTGCAAAGATAAGAGAATATAAAGTATTCTAATTTCTTTCCTCTTATAAAACTCTTCCTACAGATTTTTGAGTTATTGTTCTATAGCTTTAGCTTAAATATCCAAGGATGGAAAGCTCAAGACTTAAGAATACTCAGTGGCTCAAAAACTTTAACAACTGGTGTGTGTGTGTGTGTGTGTGATCACAATTTTGGAAAGGAAAATGCCAATACAGATCATTCACTTCATTCTTTCAATTTATAGATAAAGAAATATACACAGGGAGCAAGATTTGACTCAAGTCTCAAAGTTTAGAATGTTCCATATCCATATAAAAATTTATATTTTTATATATAGATATACCACACAAATATATGTGTATGTATACACATTATACATGCACTTGTATTATGTATAATATGTCTTCTATTCAAAAGTGTACATAATCTAGCTCCTGCCTATTTTTTCAACCCATTTCCTAGTACTTGCTCATTTCTGACCTATGTTTCAGTCAATTTTGATAATACATTGATAGTTTCCCAACTCCTTGTCATTGTTATGCTTCTCTTTCTTCTTGGAATGCTATCTCCAGTCACACTACGTTTTGAAGTTATATACATCCAAGTTCCAGTTCAAGTCTCATTTTTTTTCTAAATATTTCTTTGACCATCCCAGCCCTCACTCCTCTGAATTCCTGTAGTACTCTTTATCTATTTTACTGATTTCGCATGTAGACAACACTGCCTTCCATTATGATTAATTCTTCTATGTATTAATGAAATAGAAGACTGTGCCTTGCGGACTTACATATCTATGTATGTGTATACATGAAGACAATTTAAGTCATTGATAATTTGTGTCAGGTGTATTATATAGTCAAATGGTCAAATTGGTGCTTTGGCAAGATGAGTTGATAGAGAATCTACAGATAAAACAGGTAAAAAAAATAACTATAGCAATAGTATGGATAGGATGAAGATAGGACCAGAACTGTGATTCTGATGCTAGTAATAAAAATAGAAGAGGACGAATCAAGAGCTATTGAGAAGGTTATATAATAGAATACAGTGACTGGATAAATGTATGAGGAAAGAGAAAAAGAAGTCAAGGTTGACATTAAAGTTATGAGCATTGTAAATTGAGATGATTATGCAAGTGTGGAAGTTTTAAATGACTGAGATGTTTGAACAGAGAACTATTCACAGGGAAATTGAATTTATTATCTCCATTTTGATATGAGATAGTACACAAATGAGAATTATGTAGGATAAAATCCTGAAAAAATATATTTAGAGTAAAGGATAGGTGACAGTTCTTTCTTCCATCTCTAGAGTTATAAATGCTTTTTATTCCTTTTCAAAATGTAATTTTTTTTCAAATGTAATTTTTTAATTCCCTGGGACATGGACAATATGCTCTTCTTTAACATCCATTCTTTACCTTCAGTCCACACAGTGTGCTTTCTGAAACAAGATAACTACAAATATATATCGCTGAGAACATAAATGGATTGGCAATAATATATTGACATGTAACTTGTGACCCAATGTGACTCACAAGTGGGTAGTGGAGTATAGAATCTTCTTTTTGTAGTTCTTTGGTTTGAAATCAAGTAAAAACTGAGGATTTTGCCTAAAGGGAAGAAAAAGTGATTTCACTAACTTCTTACTACAAATATAACTGAGTTATTACTCATTCCCCTGGCCCTTTCAGAATTTCTCGAAAGAACAAATAGTAGCAATTCTACTATCAATTAGTGACTAATTCTCTGAATATTCTAAAACATAGGCAGCAGATATGATTTCATAGAAAACATTCCTACTTTAAACTTCTTCTGAAACATAATAAAATATATATAAGATATAAATTTAATTGGTGATTAATGACACTGATATTTTATGGTATATAAACTAACAAGATATTAAAATTTTGGTTAAATACATGAAGCCTTTCAAAACAAAAAAAAATTTATATGATATACAGTAACCTGGTGAATATTTTCCTTCTTAGTAATAAGCTTATACCCAAAAGTTCGAATATGAGATATAATTGAGAAAACTAATTATGAATGTCTAGAAATGTATATTTCTTTGTATGTTTTCCTTTAAAAATACATACCCCCTACTCCCTCCCACACATTCTCTCTCTCTCTCTCTTTCTCTCTCTCTCTCTGTCACACACACACACACACACACACACACACACACACAAACGCACATATGCATACAAGGAAGCCTTTTGGTAATGAGTAACATTTTTTAAAAGTGTATTACAATATACCTACAACTTTAAAAAATCATAGTGATGAACCAAATATAAAAGTAATTGATATTAGAAATAATAAATTAACTAAGAATAACTTATTTTAATGTGTTTAAACTTTTGATATTTAGAAGAGAACATATAGCAACTCTCAGTGCCTGATCATTAGTCTTTTTTTAAATTGTCAAATCGAGATATTCCACCCAAATATATTTTGAACCACTCTCCCCTTCTTATCTCCATTTTCACTATATTATTTCAGTTTCTTCACTTCCTCTCAGCTAGAAAATGGTTTCCTGGTGGGTATCCATGTCTCTGGTCTCTCTTCCTTTTCCAATGCATCATATACATTCTGCCTTAAAACACAATTCTAAATACGTCACACTATTACTTAAATTTCAATTACTACATACTGCATAATATACAATGATAGTGTATTGACTGATTAATCTTCTACACCTAATCATCATTTTGGATATTATTTCTCTCTATTGCCACTACATTTTTTCAGATACCCTGTTTTCTGAGGGGAGAAACAATTTCCTGTTTTTTGAACCTACTTTATAATCCTGATTTGTTTCCTTTACATGAAATGGACTCTCCCATTCTCTCTCCCATCTTTACTTGTTAGAGTTTTGTCCATCTTTAAAAGTCTAGTTAAAATTTTTCCAGTTAACAACAATTTCTCTCTCCATTATGAAATTTGTTCAAATATCAATTATACCACTAATAATATTCTTCTCAAAACAGGCATATTTTGACTAAAATCATGCATTGATTTAGAGGGATATATTGCTATATGAAACAACATAAAAGGGGGCAACCAGCTGTAAAGGAACAATGTTGTAAACAGTGATAACTACAGTAACAACAAACCACTTAAAGCCCAAATAGTTATCTTTATTGGGGGGAGGAGGAAAGACAACACCAAAATAAAGTATTAGCCGCATGGGTGATGTCATCAAGGGCTTTTTTCTGACCACTACCATGTCTCTAAAGTTCCAGAAGAAGCCCTGAAACCACAACCTGAGCTTGTCCCCATAGAACTGCAATAAAAATTACACGTGAATATAAGAAATTTTTGAAGTATGGCATTGGATTGAAGACAGATCTTACATGAATTGTCACAATTCCATACACCAATTACATTAACCAATTCTAATATGTTTCCATTTTGTCTAGGATAAAATGTGAGGCTTTAAAATCATTTTAAAGTCCTACACAACCTAAATGCAACCTATTTTTTCAATCTCAGTGGTCAAACTGACTTTCTCTTTACTCCTCACACATGACACCTTCCATTTCTATGGCTTTGCACTTGCCCAGAAGGAATTTCTGCTCAACTCTGCTTCAATAGGCATTGTCTTCTACACAGAACCTTTTGAGAACCCCTTCAAATGTTGAAAATTAACTGTTTTTACTTGATTGCCAAGAATTCTCTAAGTATGTCACCAGATCATCTGCAAAGAGTGATAACTTGGACTCTTCTTTGCCTATTTAAATTCCTTCAATTTCTTTTTCTTCTCTTACTCCTAAAGCTAGCATTCCCAGTACCATATTGAATAACAGTGGTGACAATAGAAATACTTTTCCCGCCGACCCCACCATGATCTTATTGGAAATGCATCTGGCTTATTCCACTTACATACGATGTTTGCTGATGACATTATGCAGATGCCACTTATTATTTTAAGGAAGGTTCCATTTAGTCTTATGCTTCTAGCGTTTTCAATAAGAATGGGTGTTGTAGGTTATTTTAAATTTTTTATTAAATTATTTTATTTGTTTTCAGTGTTCTGCAATCTCTTCCCTATGTCATAGTCTTTTTTCCCCTCCCTTACCCGCCTTCCTCCCTCCATTCCCACTACCTCACTGAGATGGCCTACAATTTTATATAGGTTTGACACATAAATTTCTATTAAACATGTTTTCACCTTAGTCATGCTGCATAGAAGAATTAAAATGTATGGGAGACATCATAAAGCAAAACAAACTGAAACTTAATACAAAAGAAAATGGTATGCTTCATTCTGCATTTGAATTCCATAGTTCTTTCTCTGAATGTGGGAGGCATTTTACCTCAAGAGTTCATTCGGAATTTTTTAAGTTCTTGCATTGCAATGAAGAACTAAGTCTACCAGAAAAATTCCTCTCACATTGTGGTTGTTACTGTGTACAAAGTTCCCCTGGTTCTGCCCCTTTCACTCAGTATCAGTTCATAAAAGTCTTTCCAAGACTTTCTGATGTCTTTTTGTTCATCATTTCTTACAGCAAAATAGTATTCTATTACATTCATATACCACAACTTATTCAGTCATTCCCCAATTGATGGGGATCCCCATGATTTCCAGTTTTTGGCCACCACAAAGAGAGCTGCTATAAATATTTTTGTACATGTGGAACCATTTACCACTTTTATCATCTCTTGGGATACAGGCCTAGAAGAGGTATTGCTGGGTCAAAGGGTATACACATTTTTATAGCCCTTGGGACATAGTTCCAAATTGCTCTCCAGAATGGTTGGATCAGATCACAACTTCATCAACAATAAATTAGTGTTCCAACTCTCCCACATCTTCTCCAACATTTATCATCTTCCTGTTTTGTCATGTTGGCCAATCTGATAGGTTTGATGAGGCACCTGAGAATGGTTTTGATTTGCATCTCTCTAATCAATAGTGATTTAGAGTCTTTTTTCAAATGACTATGGATAGTTATAATTTCTTCCTCTAAAAACTGCCTGTTCACATCCTTTGACCATTTATCAATTGAGGAATGACTTGTGTTCTTGTACATTTGTCTCAATTCTTTACCTATTTTAGAAATGTGACCTTTATTATAGACTCTAATTGCAAAAATTCTTTCCCAGTTTTCTACTCCCCTCCAGATCTTGATTGCATTGGTTTTGTTTGTGCAAAAAGTTTTCAATTTAATGTCATCAAAATTATCCATTTTGTACTTCATAATGTTTTCTATCTCTTCTTTAGTCAAAAATTTCTCAATTCATCATAAATCTGACAAACACACTATTCCTTGCTACCCTAATTTGTTTGTAGTATCAATCTTCATACCTAGATCATGTACCCATTTGGACTTTATTCCTGTGTACAGTATCAGGCATTGATCTATGCCTACTTTCTGCCACTATGTTATACAGTTTTCACAGCCATTTTAGTCAAACGGTGAGTTCTTATCCCAGAACCTGGGATCCATGGCTTTATCAAACATTAGATTGTTATATATTGACTACTGTGTCTTGAGTACCTAACTTATTCCACTGGTCTATTCCTCTTTTTCTTAGTCAGTACGAAGTGGTTTTGAAAATTACTGTTTTATAATACAATCTGAGATATGTTAGGGCTAGCCCACCTTACCTAGCATTTTGTTTTCATTAGTTCCCTTGATCTTCTGGACCTTATTTTCTTCCAGATGAATTTTGATATTGTTTTTCTAGTTCTAGAAAATAATTATTTGATAGACTGATTGACATGGTACTGAATAAGTAAATTAATTTAGGTAGAATTGTCATTTTTATTATACAGGCTCAGTTTACCATCGACCAACTGATGTTTTTCCACTTACTAAGAACTGACTTTATTTGTGTGAAATGTGTTTTGTAATTGTGTTCAGATTGTCCCTGGTTTTGTTTAGGCAAGCAGACTCCCAGATATTTTATAGTGTCTACCTTAGCTTCAAATGTGGTTTCTCTTTCTATCTCTTGTTGTTGGGCTTTGTTAGTAATATATAGAAATGCACATGGTTTATGTGGCTTTATTTTATAACCTGCAACTGCCAGTTTTTTATTATATCAAGTAGTTTGGGTGTTATATTTTGTCAAATCCTGTTTCTATTGAGATGATCATATGTTTCTGTTAGTTTTGGTGTTTATATGATCAGTTATCCTGAGAGTTATCCTAATATTTAAGCAGTCCTGAATTCTTGGTATAAATCCTATCTGATCAAAGTGTATTATTCTCATGACAATATGCTATAACCTTTTTACTAACATCTTATTTAAAATTTTTGCATGTACATTAATTAGGGGAATTGGTATACAATTTTCTTTCTCTACCCAGTTCATATATTAGCATCATATTTTATCATCAAAAGAATTTGTTATGACTCCATAATTGTGAGTTATCCAAAACAGTCTATATAGTATTTAATTAACTGTTGAAATGTTTGATAGAATTCACTTCTAAATTCTTCTGGCCCTAAAAATTTTTTCCTAGGGAGTTCATTCATGACTTGTTCAATTTGTTTTTCTTAGATGGCATTATTTAATGAAATAATGAATATGAATTGCACAAGATGAGGCAAGAATGGATTTACATCAGGATCATTAGAAGAAATATCCATGACATAATGGAAGAACTCTGAGCATTTAAAAAAAAGCAAACGATTTCTGAGACCAGCTTGTAGCCACTTACACATTTGTTCTCCTCCTGGAACTTTACACAATTATAACTTTTTTTCTCAGTGGAGAAAAGGTAAGCAATTACCAATTATGTAAATATTCATCCAGTTCACTAAATCGTTAAATCAATGGGCATACAATTGGCAAAATAATTTCTAACTATTGTTTCCATTTCCTCATCTTTGGAGGTGAATTTATCCTTCTCATTTTTGATACTGGCAATTTGATTTTCTTTTGTCCTTTTGTAAATCAGGTGAGAGGGATTAAGTGAAGCTTACTCTCATCACATTTAGTTAAAGGAGGGAATAACCTGAACACTCAATTTGGTATGAAAATCTGTCTTACACTACAGGGAAGCAGGCGAGAAAGGAATAAGTAGGGTGGGGGGATGATGGAAGGGAGGGCAAATGGGAGGAGGGACCAATTAGAAGTAAACCTTCTTGGGGAGGGACAAAGTCAAAAGAGAGAATAGAATAAATGGGCGGTAGGATAAGATGGAGGGAAATATAGTCACACAATATGACTATTATGGAAGTCTTTTGAAAAACTACAAATATATTGCCTATATTGAATTGCTTGCCTTCTCAGTGGGGATGGGAAGGGAGGGAGGAAGGGGGAGAAGTTGGAACTCAATGTTTTAGGAAGGAAGTTTGAGAATTGTTTTTGCATGCAACCTGCAAATAAGAAATACAGGCAATGGGTTATAGAAATCTATCTTGCCCTACAAGAAAAGAGAGAAGATGAGGATAAGGAAATGGAGGGGTCTGATAAAAGGGAGGGTAGATTGGAAGAAGCTGTAATCAGAATGCAGGATGTTTGGGCATGTGGAGAGGGAAGAGATGATCAGAAAATTTGGAATTCATAATTTTGTGGAAATCAATGTTGAAAAGAAAAATAAATAAATAAACATTAAAACAGAAAAGTCATCATAGACCTTGAGTTTAAAGTAGGACATTTCTCAGAAGGTATATTGAAACAGTTTGTTAGTTGCCATGTCCTTAGTCAAATTTGTGCACTTTTTATATGATTTTTAAAAGTTATTCATCACTTTTTTTATCAGAAAGTAAAATTTCTCTCCTCAAAATACTAGGTCAAATTATTATCTTTTTCCATGGCCATGAATTGCTGATTCAAACCAAAAAAATGTCACGGTAGAATTATCTTTATCGAACTGCAGAGAGAAAGAAAAAAACACTTTTTCTTTAAGATGGTTATTCAGGAACTAGACAACTGGAGATTTACATTTTAAGTATTTTTAGGCAAAGCTTGTTATCTATTTTATGGATAAACGATTGAATGGTCACTGGAATCATCTTTTTCACAGGCCTGTCAGACTAATTCGAAAGTTAAAAATTGTGTATGCAAATATTTCAAGTGATGGAATTAATCTACACAAGTGAGCAGGTTGAAAATAAAGCTTTGAAACTTAAATTAATTTGAAATTGCAGAGGAATGTTTCTTTTTGCGAGTGCTTTGCTATTGATTTAAAAGAGTTAAGTGTATAGATACAGTCTCAGTTATAGTTTCCTTATCATACTTCCCTTTTTTGAAGCTAATATTAATAAATATATTAACTCAAAATAAAAAGAGAGAAATTTTATTTATCATGTTACGTGTAAAGACACCTTTCTCAAAAAAAGCTCTCAAATTTGCCCCAGCAGCACAAAAGATAGAGCCAACTTCTAATTTAAATTGTCAATAGTCAAGTTGATGTGGAGTTAAGAAGTGTCTAATAAATACAACTATGGATTACTTGTAAAATTTGAAATGATTTCATCTCCCTAGGTTCTTTTTTCATACAGCATAGAATGGAAGAAAGGTTATAAACTGCACAGTTATGTAGGAAGATTGAGCAGATAAAATTGAACATGATATGTTAAGAAAATTGGGGACACTGAAGACAAGGTAAAATAAATGTAGGAAAAAAGACCACAAAATGGAAGGAAAGATTTGGGCTTCCAGAAACCAAAGTAATTGACAAGGAAGACAGAGTTTGGCAAAGAAGCACTTTGTGAAAGAAATAATGAAATAACTTATTAATATTATTTATACATAATTAATACTATAATTGTGTTATATAATTATATTACATAACATAATTAATATTTAATATAATTATCATTAAAATAATATAAAATATGTGATAAGTATAATAAAACATAAAGCCCAGGGTACAATATTTCAATAAATCACTTAAGAATGAGGGAACAATAAATAATGAAGCAAGAGCTAGCCCTGAAGAATGACACACACTGGCAAAAATCCTGTTTCTGTAACCTTGGGCAAGTCACTTAACTTCTCAGTACTCTATGAATTTCTAAGACTGAAATAGCAAAAAAGATTTCAACCAGTATTGATACAGAAAGTTTTCTACCTCACATTCTTCATAACAATGAAACCATAGATTCATTCTGTATCTATATGCTTATAAGAATATAACCTAGAAATAAAGCAAGATATAGAATGATAAAATATTATTTGGAGGAGAGAAAGGAGACCAAACTGTAAGTAACCAAGCTTTGGAACCTTGTTATCAAAGGAATATCTTGTAAGCAGATAGCAGAAGAAAGTTAATGTGAGGCAGATCATGAATTCAAATCACATAGAATTGCAGAAAAGTGATTAGACATGAAAGAAAAGGCTAGTTACCAGGTGGAGTCAAGATGGTGAAGGAAAGGAAGGAATTTGCTTGAGCTCTCCCCCAAATACCTTCAATAGCATTAAATAATGACTCTGACCAAATTCTACAGCAGAAGAACCCACAAAAAGTTCGAGTGAAATATTCTTTTCCAACCCAAGACAACTTAGAAAGTCAGCAGTAGAGGTCTGTTAAACCAGGGTGAGAGTAGAGTTCAGTCCAGTGCCAGTCACCCCTGCACAGACCAGGACCTAGCAAACCAGGAGCAAGCTTTTGTGTGACAGAGGCAGTGGCAGTAGCAGCAGTTTCCACACCTCTCTCTCCAAAGTTGCCAAAGATCCCTTGAAAGGTCAGTAGGAAAAATCTGACACACCTGGGTGGGAAGAGAGCACAGTCTAATACCAGTCATGCCAGCATAGCACTAGCCCAAGCATACCAGGAACAGGCCTCTGGAGTGGCTGAATCATTGGGTGCTTCCAGAGCTCTCAGTCCACATATGGTAAGGGGGTCAAATAACTGATCAGAAGAACACTACAAGGGTCTCTTGGCTGGCACTGAGGCAGGACTCTGTTGCTTTGACCATACCCACATCTGCATTGCTGTGTTGGATGGCAGTCACAGAGGAAGGAAGAGCACTAGCATTCTAGAGCTTTCAACCACAGTGGAGTAGGGACTCTTCTCACAGTCCTAGGATGGAAAAGAGTGTTTGTGATCAGAGAACAAATCAGGAGAGTGGTAAAAACTTCTCCTGAGATCATATCACCTTGGAAGAATTGAAAACTTACAAATCCCTAGATATCTCTGAAAACAGTGCTACAAAACCCCTGAAGCTTGGGATAGTGCACCCAACACCCTTGAAATAGAGTTGTACTTTACCAAAGAATTAAAAGCCAAGTAATAGGCTGAGAAAATGAACAAACAACCGAAAAAAATTCTGATCACAGAAAGTAACTATGGTGACAAGGAAGATCAAAACATACACTACAAAGAGCAAAATGAAGTTAAAGCTCCTACATCCAAGAAATGCAATAATTGGTGTCAAGCCATGAAACAGATCAAAAAGGATTTTGAAAATCAAACAAGAGTGTGGAGGAAAAATTGGGAAGAGACATGAGACTGATGCAAGAGAATCATAAAAAAATGAGTCAACAGCTTGGGAAAGGAGAAACAAAAATGCTGAAGAAAATAACTTAAAAAACAGACTAGGTCACATGGTAAAAGAGATCCAAAAAGCCAATGAGGAGAATAATGCCTCATAAAGCAGAACAGGCCAAATTCAAAAAGAGGCACAAAAATTCACTGAAGAAAAATCTCCTTTAAAAGTGTAATTGGCCAAATGGAAAAGGAAGTACAAAAGCCCATTGAAAAAGACGATTCCTTAAAAGTTAGAATCAAGCAAATGGAGGCTAATGACTTAATGAAAAATCAAGAAAAAATAAAACAAAATCAGAAGAATTAAAAAATGACGGCAGTGTGAAATATCTGATTGGAAAAACAACTGACTAGGTAAATAGATATACAAAAAATAATTTGCAAATTATTGGACTACCTGAAAGTCACGATCAAAAGAAAGAGCCAAGACATCATCTTTCAAAAAATCACCAAGGAAAATTGTCTTGATATTCTAGAAACAGAGGGTTAAATAGAAGTTGAAAGAGTCCACAAATCACATCCTGAAAGAGATTCCAAAAAGAAAATTCCCTGGAATATGATAGCCAAATTCCAAAGTTCTCAAGTCAAGGAGAAAATATTGAAAGCATGCAGAAAGAAACAATTCAACTATCATTGAACTACGGTCAATATAATGTAAGATTTAGAAACTTCTTCATTAATGGATTGGAGGGCTTGGGGTATGATATTTCAGAGAACAGAGGAACTAGGATTACAACTAAGAATCATCTACCACCAAAACTGAGTATAATCTTTCCTGAGAAAAAGAGTGTATTCAATAAAATAGCAGACTTTGCAGCATTCTTGATAAAAAGAGCAGAGGAGAATAGAAAATTTGATTTTTATATGCAAATCTCAACAGAAGCATTACAAGGTAAACAGGAAAGGATAATCATAAGGGACTTAATAAGATTCAAATGTTAACATTCCTAAAGACAAATGCACTTTATTATACTACTTTAAATATTTTATTAATATGGCTTGCTCTTTCATGACTATTATTTTCAAATATATCCCTGTCCCTTCTCAAATAATAAAGTAAACTCTCATGTCAAAGAAGAAAAAAAGTAATAATAGCTCGGGTAAAGCACTTCAAATATCAATTGTGTCTGACAATATATTCCAATTTCATACCCACAATAATGTGCCTCTGCAAAGAAAAGAGGAAGATGAGTTTTACTAACTCCTCCAGCACCAAGGTTGATATTTATCTCACTCTTTAAATTGCTCTTTATATTAACATGGTTATATTCATTGTGGATGTTATGATGTTATTTTCAAGTTATACTTAATTCATTGTGCATCTTTTAATCTGTCTTCCCATTGTACTCTCTTAAAGTTAAACTGTTTTTAGAAATCAGCAAAAATTCATTACACTAATACCACAGTTTATTTGTCTATTTCCCCATTTCTGATTGCCTAAGTTCAAGAAGTGTAGGAGGAGGTATGTTATTCCAAAAGGGCAAGGAAAAGGTGATACTAAAGAAAATTTCCATGGCTTAAAGACTTTATGTCTAAGAAAATAGACAAGGGGGGTGGAGCCAAGATGGCGGAGTAGAAGGATGCACCTTTACGAGCTCCAAAACCAAAAGCCCATAGAATTAATGTAAAAAGAGTCCCCTATAACTTCTGGGTCAATACAAGGTGTGCAGAAACAGAGTGGAAGAGATTTCCATTCCGGGGAGCCCTGGAGACCCGTCCCCAGGGTCCGGCACACCCCGGAAAGTGGACCCCACCCCCAGCGCTGTCCTGGCCACAGCCCCAGAGAAGCTGATCCAAGCAGGCTTCAGAGATGGAAGCTCCAGCAGCCGGGAAAGTCCCTCCTCCCACAGAAGCTACAGGTCAGTAAGAGAGAAGGCTAGGCTGGAGGAGAGGGGAAGCAGGGTGTCTCCGTGACTTGGGCCCCCTCGGGAGGAAGCAGCGGTGGCAGGGACGGGGGCAGGAAGCAGCGGAGGCAGAGGTGTGGGCGGCGGCTGAGGTGGCAGCGGACCGGGACTCGGGAATCCCCCAGCAGCAGGCATCTTCATTACGGAAGATTCCTGCATAAAACCTGACCGAGCTGAGCCTGGGAGACGACCCTGCCCCCACCCCGCTCTGTTACTGAAGGCTTCTGTTTAAAGCCCCCAAGGGAGCTGGGCTTGGGAGGCGGGCCCCCCATCCTGCCCCCACCCGCTCCATTCCTGAAAGTCTCTGCATAAAGCCCCTGAGGGATCAGAGCCTGGGAGGCGGCCCTGCCCCCACCCCAGCACCTGAACTAAAGCTCACTGATTGACAGCCAGCAGGAGGAAAGCCCATTTAAATCTCAGAGGTCAAGCACTAGCTGGGCAGATCCAGGCGGGGGTGGAAAGGAATCTCAGAAGTCAAGGAACTGGCTGGGAAAATGCCTAGAAAAGGGAAGAAAAATAAGACTTTAGAGAGTTTTTTCCAACAAATGCAAATGATCCGGACCTTCGGATCTGATGATGAGGACGTGTCCTTGCCATCAGGGAAAGATGTGGAGGGCAGGACCTCAGTACCCCAGACACCCCAGGGGGGTGGCGGGTGGGCTCAGGCCCTGGAAGAGCTCAAAAAGGATTTTGAAAAGCAAGTTAG
Source organism: Bettongia penicillata ogilbyi (assembly GCA_023548195.1). Classification (NCBI taxonomy): domain Eukaryota; kingdom Metazoa; phylum Chordata; class Mammalia; order Diprotodontia; family Potoroidae; genus Bettongia; species Bettongia penicillata. Next base: position 40,262 of record JAJHZJ010000066.1, on the reverse strand, counting down.
ACAGGTGGAGGAAAAACTGGGAAGAGAAATGTCAGAAATGCAAGAAAAGTATGAAAAACAGGTCAATACCTTGGTAAAGGAGACCCAAAAAAATGCTGAGGAAATTAACACCTTGAAAAATTGGCTCACTCAATTGGCAAAGGAGGTTCAAAAAGCCAATGAGGAGAAGAATGCTTTCAAAAGCAGAATGAGCCAAATGGAAAAAGAGGCTCAAAAGGTCACTGAATTTAATAGTTCTCTCAAAATTAGAATGAAACAGAATCTAATGACTTTATGAGAAACCAAGAAATCACCAAACAAAACCAAAAGAACGAAAAAATGGAAGAGAATGTGAAATATCTCATGGGAAAAACAACTGACCTGGAAAATAGATCCAGGAGAGATAATTTAAAAATTATGGGACTACCTGAAAGTCATGATCAAAAAAAGAGCCTAGACATCATCTTCCATGAAATTATCAAGGAAAACTGCCCTGACATTCTAGGACCAGAGGGCAAAATAAGTATTGAAAGAATCCATCGATCACCACCTGAAAGAGATCCAAAAAGAGAAACTCCTAGGAACATTGTGGCCAAATTCCAGAACTCCCAGCTCAAGGAAAAAATCTTACAAGCATCTAGAAAGAAACAATTCCAGTACTGTGGAAATACAATCAGGATAACACAAGATCTAGCAGCTTCTACATTAAGGGATCGAAGGGCGTGGAATAGGATATTCCAGAAGACAAAGGAACTAGGACTGAAACCAAGAATCACCTACCCAGCTAAACTGAGTATAATACTTCAAGGGAAAATATGGTCTTTCAATGAAACAGAGGACTTTCAATCCTTCTTGATGAAAAAACCAGAGCTGAAAAGGAAATTTGACTTTCAAACACAAGAATGAGAAGAAGCATGAAAAAGGAAACAGCAAAGAGAAGTCTTAAGGGACTTACCAGAAGTGAACTGTTTACATTCATACAGGGAAAGACAATGTTTCTAACTCTTAAAACTTTTCAGTATCTGGGTAGTTGGTGGGACCAAACACACACACACATGTACACGCATGCACACACATACACACATGCACACACATACAGAGATGGAGAGCACAGATTGAACTGAATAGGATGGGACCATACCTTAAAAGAAACTAAGGTAAATGGTGAGAGAGAAATGTAGGGGGAGGAAAGAGAGGGAAAGGGAAGGGGGTAACTATATGTCTTTTAAGAGGCAGGTAGTAGGAGTTTTTCTTAGTGGAGGGAAAAAGAGGCGGGCTGAGAACAAAAAAAAACCAAGAAGTTTACCCTCATCACATTTGACTAAACGAAGGAATGAAATGCACACTCATTTTGGTATGAAAACCTATCTTATAGTATAAGAAAGTGGGGGAGGAAGAGATATTGCAAGGGGGGCGATGAAGGAAGGGAGGGCAAAGGGAAGAGGGAGCAATTTGAAGTCAACACTTGGGGAGGGACAGGATCAAAAGACAGAAGAGAAACAATGAGGGGCAGGTTAGGAGGGATGGTAATCCAGTGGTCTTACACAACACGACTATCGGGGAGGTCATTTGCAAAACTACACAGATATGGCCTATAATGAATTGCCTGCCGTACCAAAGGGAATGGGTGGGGAGGGAGGGATGGGGAGAATTTGGAACTCAAAGTTTTAGGAACAACTGTTTATTATTGTTGTTGCAACTAGGAAAGAAGACATACAGTTAATGAGGAATAGAAAGTCATCTGGCCCTACAGGAGAAAAGAGAAGATGGAGACAAGAGAAGGAAGGGATGACAGAAGAGAGGGCAGATTGGAGATAGGGAAAATTAGATTGCTTGGGGTATTGGGGTGGGGGGAGGGGATAAAAGGGGAGAAAATTTGGAACCCAAAAATTTGTGAAAATGAATGTAAAAAATTAAATAAATAAATAAAATTAAAAAAAAAAGAAAATAGACAGGGATCCAATATCATCATCATCATCATCATCATCATCATCATCATCATCATCATCATCATCATCATCATCATCTCTATTACTATCAGGGATGTGTGACTTTTTCACACCAGGAATGTATTTTCTCTGAAAAAAGGGTTATATTACTTCAGGACCTCAATCACTCCCCATGTAGGAGTGGACATGAATGATTCACCAAGCAACTCTAATATATAAAGATAAGAGAAAGAAATAGAGCCAAATATAAGATAACATGATTTAAATGCAGACATCACGGTAAGAATAGGAGGTAGGTAAAACTGGGCTTTATGATTTGACACACAAAATGACTCCCAGTATACACGACTCTTTCCAACTGACATCACTTCCGTCAAAAATTGATCATCAGTTATATTTCCCAATATATTTATTCTTTCATAAAACTATCCCATAAAATAAAGATTTTTTACTAAATAGGGGATAATAAAGTTCAGCAAAACTCATCAACACATTAACTAAATGCAACCTTATATGTGTTCTTCTATACCCATAGCTACATATTTCTATTAAAGGAGAAGAAAATTCAAGAATTCATAATTCTAAGAATGAGAATCAGTAGAACATAGAGAGATGTAGAAAAGTAATGGAATGAGAGTGCTAAATTAATGGAAATTCATGATTTGAAATTCATATGCTTTATGTTTATGAAGAGAAACTGGAGAGCACTTTGATAAAAATGTGTAAAAATGGTAAAAATGGTAAAAATGATTAAGACCAGTATCTCATGCTATAGAACACACACACACACACGCAAATACACACACACACACACACACACACACACAAAGTGTAATGCTAATGATTGATGGGCCTGCCCCTTAAGGGAAGCTTGATTAGGGGAGGTCCACACCTTTGGTAATTTCTAATGATGCACTAGTTCTCAAGGGTTGTGATGCCCTCAGGTTCTGAAAAGTGTGTGAATATTCTGAGGTGAGGTTTTACTTCGGGGCTTACTCTTTGGAAGTGTTTGCTTGACCAGATAAGACTCTGGGCAGCCATTAAGAAACACTCCAGCTTTCAAAACCCAGATGTTGATTCTTCCTTCTCTGGTAATTATATACATATCTTTTTTGGTCAGACAGTTGGAAGTCCTGTCTATTGATTTTTATTCTTCTGTATTTTCTCTGAAATTCAGCGTGCTGACTTTTACCCCTAGAGTAAGGGAATGATATATGTGCTTGATTAAAGTTATTGTTGACCCTAAAAAGTTGTTTACTTTAGAAAAGCAGATTTAAGGCCCTGTACAGAAGATCCTCCTGTATATGTGAGGGTCCTTGCTGCAACACACACACTAGGAATATCAAAAGTTGTTCTATAAAACAGTCACATAACTGGAAATTTTGTTATATGAATTTAATAGGCAAATTTTGCTTAGCAAAGAATTAAAAATATGAAATTCTCAAAAAAATATAAAATAAAAATCTATGGATTGATACATAATAAAAAAGCAAAATCAAAAAATCAACATACAAAATGACTACAATAATGAATATAAAGACAACATTATATATTAAATTTTGGAAATAAAAGAACATAACATGTTATGGTATTAACAAAATGAATGATTTCTGGTTCTGGGAGCCAAGATGAATGAGTGGTTGGTAACTGCTATCTCCCTCCCCTTGTTGACCTTGACCAGCCCAGAAATTATTTTTCCAGAAAAAACCCTGGAATAGTGGGAGTAGCAGAAGGGGTAAACAGACTTCCAGCACAGGAGGAAAGAATGATCGCTAAGGAAGGTTCCTCTTTCTGTGACCAAAGGCGACCAGTGCAGTATCAGAGCTGTCCTACACATTCCTAACTCAACAAACTGGGTAAAGATTCTGAATCCCAGGGAGGTGAGGCCAGCAACTGCCAGGACCAGGCCTGCAGGTGTGCCTCAGCACCCCAGTGGAATAGGGAAGACACTAGGGAAGACAGCTGAGCTTGCCTATACTCTAGCTACAGTCAGGATCACACAGGACCTTGCAGCTTCTACATTAAAATAAAGAAGGAATTAGGATACATTATTCTCTAAAGCAAAAGAGCTGGGATTACAACCAAGGATTAATTACCCAGCAAAGTTGAGTATAATATTTCAAGCAAGGAGATGGACATTCAATGAAATAGGGGATTTCCAGAGTTTCCTGAGGAGAAGGCCAGAACTCAACAGAAAATTTCACCTTCAAATGCAGGTCTCGAGAGAGGAATGGAAAGGTAAACGGGGGGAAAAAAAAAGCTTGTTACACAATATGGGCAAACTATTTACATCTCTATAAGGGAAGATGATATTTGTTAATCTTGAGAATTGTATATCTATTACAAAATGTGAAAGGGATATAAATAGAGGGAGGGTGTATAAATTAAATGATGTAATGATAACAAATGTGATTTAAGGGTGCTAAGGCATTGTAATGGGAGATGTGAAAAGGAGGAGGCATAAAAAAATAAATTCCATCACAGGAAAAGGCACAAAAAATATGTTACAGTAGAGGGAAAGAGGGGAGGGAGATGAGTATTATTTGAGAGGTGCTCTCATTTGATTGGCTTCAAGGAGGGTATGACAAACTCAGTTAAGTATAGAAATACAATCAGCTTTGTAGTCAATAGGAGAGGAAGGGGGAAAGAAAGGAGAAGGGAGGCTAAAAGAGAGGGAAGAAGTAGTAAGGGAAAAGGAAATTAAAAGGGAGGTGGGCTGAAAGAAGGGAGGGAAGACTGAGGGAGATGGTGGCCAAAAACTAAAACTCTATTGGGGAGGGGAAGGGGGAAGGGAGAACTAAAAGCAAAAAGAAGGGGAAAGGGGATGGAGGGAAAGACACAAATAGTAATCACAACTGTGAATATGAATGGGATGAACTCTCCCATAAAGCAGAGACGTACAGTAGAATGGATTAAAAACCATAATTGAACAATATGTTATTTACAAAATACACATTTGAAAAGGAGAGATACACGTAGGGTAGAGGTAAAAGGTTGCAGCAGAATTTATTGTACTTCAGATAATGTAAAAAAGCAGGGGTAGCAATCCTAATCGCAGACAAAGCAAAAGCAAAAGAAATAGCTCTAATCAAAAGAGATAAGGAAGGAAACTATATGGTGATAAAAGGCACCATAAACAAAGAAGTAATTTCATTACTAAACACACATGTTCCAAGTGGTATAGCATCCAGATTCTTAGAGGGGAAGATAAGGGAGTTACAGGAAGAAATATACAGCAAAATTATACTAGAGGGGGACCTCTACCTCTCCCTCTCTGCACTTCATTAATTTAACCTAAAAATAACCAAGAAAGAAGCTAAGGAGGTTAATGGAATTCTAGATAAGGTAGATATGATAGATCTCTGGAGAAAATTGAATGGGAATAGAAAGGAATACACTTTTTTCTCGGTGGTACATGGCACATATACAAAAACTACGAATGTACTATGGCACAAAAACCTCACAATCCATTGCAGAAAGGCAGAGATAGTCAATGAATCCTTCTCACATCATAATGCAATAAAACTTACATGTAATCAAAGGCCGTGGAAACATAAACCTAAAAGTAACTGGAAACTAAACAATCTAATCCCAAAAAATGAGTGGGTTAAAAAACAAATTATAGAAACAATCAACAACTTCATTCAAGAGAATGCCAATATTGAGACAACCTACCACATTTTATGAGGTTCAGGAAAAGAAGTTCTTAGGGGAAGTTGTATGTCTTTGAGTGCTTACAGGAATAAAATAGAGAAAGAGGAGATCAATAAATTGGGTATGTAACTGAAAAAACTGTAAAAACAAAAAAAATTGAAAATCCCCAAGTAAATATCAAATTAGAAATATTGAAAGCCAAAGGAGAGATTAGTAAAATAGAAAATAAGAAAATTGTTGAACGAATAAATAAAACCAGGACCTAGTTTTATGAAAAAAAATTGGTAAACCTTGGTCAATTTAATTAAAAAAGAAGGAAGAACAAAAAATGACCAATATCAAAAATTAAAAGGGTGAGCTCACCTCCAATAAGGAGGAAATTAAAACAATAATAAGAAATTACTTTGCCTCACCGCATGCCCACAAATTGGACAATATAAATGAGATGGATGATTTTTTTTAAAGATACAAATTACCCAGACTAACACAAGAGGAAGTTGAATACATAAATAACCCCATCTCAGAAAAATAAATTAAAGAAGCCATCAACGAACTCCCTAGGGAAAACATATCCAGGGCCAGATGGATTTACATGTGAAATCTATCAAACATTTAAACAAAGGTTAATTCCAGTACTATATAGTTTATTTGGGAAAATTGTGGAAGAAGTTATCCTCTCAAATTATTACTATGGTACAAATACAGTTTTGATACCTAAATCAGAAAGAGCCAAAACAGAGAAGGAAAATTGTAGACCAACTTCTCTAAGGAATATAGATGCAAATATTTTAAATAAGATTTTAGCAAAAAGAATGCAGCAACTAATCATGAGAATAATGCATTATAATCAGGAAGCAGGGCTGGTTCAGTATTAGGAAAACTATTAAAGTTATTAATCATATCAACAACAAAACTAACAGAAACCACATGATTATCTCAATGGATGCAGAACAAATTTTTGACAAAATACAAAACCCATTCCTATTGAAAACACTGGACAACATAGGAATAAATGGAACTTTCCATAAAATAATAAAGATTATCTACCTACAACGTTCAGCAAGCATTATCTGCAATGGCGATAAGCTAGATGCATAAGATCAGTGGTGAAACAAGGATGTCCATTATCACTACTATTATTCAACATGGTATTAGAAATGTTAGCTGTAGCAATAAGAGAAGAAAAAGAAATTGAAAGAATTAGCATAGGCAAATACAAACTAAGTTATCACTCATTGCAGATGATATGTTGATATACTTAGAGAATCCAAGAAAATCAAGTAAAAACTTATCTGAAATAATAAACAACTTTGGCAAAGTTGGGGTTTACAAAACAAAGCCACATAATTTGTCTGCATTTCTATATATTAGTAACAAAGTCCAACAGGAAGAAATAGAAAGAGAAATCCCATTTAAAGCTATGGGAGACACTATAAAATATTTGGGAATCTACCTGCCAAAACAAACCCAGGGATTACATGAACACAGTAAAAAAACACTTGCACACAAATAATGTCAGATCTAAGTAATTGGAAAAACATCAGTTGCTCATGGGTGGACAGAGCAAATATAATAAAATTGGCAATTCTACCTAAATTAATTTACTTATTCAGTGCCATAACAATCAAAATATCAGATGAATATATATATATATATATATATATATATGTATGTATGTATGTGTATGTGTGCATGCATGTATGTATGTGTAATAGAGCTTGGAAAAATAAAGTCAAAATTCATCTGGAAGAACAAAGGTCCAGAATACCAAGGGAACTAATGGAAAGAAATGCTAGGGAAGGCAGCCTAACCTTAACAGATCTCAAATTGTATTAGAAAACAGCAGTCATCAAAACCATTTGGGACTGGCTAAGAAATAGAAAGGTAGACCAGTGGAATATGTAAGGTACACAAGACACAGTAGGCAAGAAATATTGATAAACCCGTGGACCCTAGTTTTTGGAATAAGAATTCAATATGTGACAAAAATTGCTGGTAAAACTGGATAACAGCATGGCTGAAACTAGGCATAAAATAATGCCTGGCACCATACACAAGAATAAAGTTCGAATGGGTACATGATCTAGGTATAAAGACTGATACTATAAATAAATTAATGGAGCAAAGAATAGTGTATTTATCACATTTATGGAGAGAGGAAGAATTTTTGACTAAACAGGAGAGAAAATATTATGAAGTGCAAAACTGGTAATTTTGATTACATTAAATTAAAAAGGTTTTGCACAAACAAAACCAATACGACCAAGATCAGGAGGGAAGCAGAAAACAGGGAAAGAATTTTTGCAACTACTGTCTGTGATAAAGGCCTATTTTCTAAAATATATAGAGAACTGAGTCAAATGTACAAGAATAGAAGTCATTCCTCAATCGATAAATGGTCAAAGGATATAAATAGACAGTTTTCAGAGAAAGAAAATAAAGTTATCTGTATTCATATGAAAAAATGCTCTAAATCACTACTGATTAGGGAGATGAAAATCAAAACAACTCTGAGGCACCACATTACACCTATCAGATTGGCTAACATGTTGATAAATATGTTGATGATGATAAATGTTGGAGAATATGTGGGAGAGCTGGAATACTAATTCATTATTGGTTGAACTGTGAACTGATCCAAGCATTCTTTTTTTCATTTTTTTTTAATTATTTATTTATTTAGCTTTTTACATTGATTTTCACAAATTTTTGGGTTCCAAATTTTCTCCCCTTTTCTCCCCTCCCCCCACCCCAATACCCCAAGCAATCTAATTTTCCCTATCTCCAATCTGTCCTCTCTTCTGTCATCCCTCCCTTCCCTTGTCTCTATCTTCTCTTTTCTCCTGTAGGGCCAGATGACTTTCTATTCCTCATTAACTGTATGTCTTCTTTCCTAGTTGCAACAACAATACTAAACAATTGTTCCTAAAACTTTGAGTTCCAAATTCTCCCCATCCCTCCCTCCCCACCCATTCCCTTTGGTATGGCAGGCAATTCATTATAGGCCATATCTGTGTAGCTTTGCAAATGACCTTCCTGATAGTCGTGTTGTGTAAGACTAACTGAATTGCCATCCCTCTTAACCTGCCCCTCATTGTTTCTCTTCTGTCCTTTGATCCTGTCCCTGCCCAAGTGTTGACTTTCAATTACTCCCTCCTCCCTTTGCCCTCCCTTCCATCATCCCCCCCCAATATCTCCTTCTCCCCCGCTTTCTTATACTGTAAGATAGGTTTTCATACCAAAATGAGTGTGCATTTCACTCCTTCGTTTAGTCAAATGCGATGAGGGTAAACTTTTGTTTGTTTGTTTGTTTGTTTTTCCTCGCTCTCCTCTTTTTCCCTCCACTAAGAACATCTCCTACTTGTCTCTTAAATGACATATAGTTACCCCCTTCCATTTCCCCCTCTTTCCTCTCACTACATTTCTCTCTCACCATTTACCTTAATTTCTTTTAAGGTATGGTCCCATCCTATTCATTTCAATCTGTGCTCTCTGTCTCTGCATGTGAATGCATGTGTGTATGTGTGTGCATGCGTGTACATGTGTATGTGTGGTCCCACCAACCACCCAGATACTGAAAAGTTTTAAGAGTTAGAAATATTGTCCTTCCCTGTATGAATGCAAACAGTTCATTTCTGGTAAGTCCCTTAATACTTCTCCTTGCTGTTTCCTTTTGCATGCTTCCTCTCATTCTTGTGTTTGAAAGTCAAATTTTCTTTTCAGCTCTGGTTTTTTCATCAAGAATGATTGAAAGTCCTCTGTTTCATTGAAAGACCATATTTTCCCTTGAAGTATTATACTCAGTTTAGCTGGGTAGGTGATTCTTGGTTTCAGTCCTAGTTCCTTTGCCTTCTGGAATATCCTATTCCACGCCCTTTGATCCCTTAATGTAGAAGCTGCTAGATCTTGGGTTATCCTGATTGTATTTCCACAGTACTGGAATTGTTTCTTTCTAGCTGCTTGCAAGATTTTTTCCCTTGAGCTGGGAGTTCTGGAATTTGGCCACAATGTTCCTAGGAGTTTCTCTTTTTGGATCTCTTTCAGGTGGTGATCGATGGATTCTTTCAATACTTATTTTGCCCTCTGGTCCTAGAATGTCAGGGCAGTTTTCCTTGATAATTTCATGCAAGACGATGTCTAGGCTCTTTTTTTGATCATGGCTTTCAGGTAGTCCCATAATTTTTAAGTTGTCTCTCCTGGATCTATTTTCCAGGTCATTTTTTTTTCCCATGAGATATTTCACATTCTCTTCCATTTTTTCGTTCTTTTGGTTTTGTTTGGTGATTTCTTGGTTTCTCATAAAGTCATTAGACTCCATCTGTTCCATTCTAATTTTGAGAGAACTATTAAATTCAGTGAGCTTTTGAGCCTCTTTTTCCATTTGGCTCATTCTGCTTTTGAATGCATTCTTCTCCTCATTGGCTTTTTGAACCTCTTTTGCCAATTGAGTGAGCCTATTTTTCAAGGTGTTAATTTCCTCAGCATTTTTTTGGGTCTCCTTTACCAAGATATTGACCTTTTTTTCATACTCTTCTTGCATCTTTATCATTTCTCTTCCCAGTCTTTCCTCCACCTGTCTAACTTGCTTTTCAAAATCCTTTTTAAGCTCTTCCAAGGCCTGAGCCCACCCAACACCCCCCTGGGGTGTCTGGGGTACTGAGGCCCCGCCCTCCACATCTTTCCCTGATGGGAAAAATACGTTCTCGTCCTCCCCATCAGATCCGAAGGTCGGGATCATTTGCATTTGTTGGAAAAAACTCTCTAAAGTCTTATTTTTCTTCCCCTTTCTAGGCATTTTCCCAGCCAGTTACTTGACTTCTGAGATTCCTTTCCACCCCCGCCTGGATCCGCCCAGCTAGTGCTTTGCCTCTGAGATTCAAATGCGCTTTCCCGCGGCAAGCTTTAGTTCTGGCGCAGGGGTGGGGGCAGGGCCGCCTCCTAAGCCTGGGCCCTCAGGGGCTTTCTGCAGAGACTTTCAGGAACGGAGCGGGTGGGGGCGGGGTGGGGGGCCCCGCCTGCTGTGCTCAGCTCCCTTGGGGGTTTTATTCAGAGGCATTCAGCAGTAGAGCAGGGTCTGGGCAGGGCCGTCTCCCCTGCTCGGCTCCCTCAGGTTGGAAAGACCTTCAGTATTGAAGATCCTACCTGGTGCTGGGGGATTCCTAAGTCCCAGGCCGCTGCCGCCTCAGCCGCCCGCCCACGCCTCTGCCTCCACTGCTTCCTGTCCCCGTCTCTGCCGCCGCCGCTTCCTCCCGAGGGGGCCCGAGTTACGGAGAGGCTCCGCTCCCCTCCCCTATCGCAGCTTTCTTTCTTACTGACCTGTAGCTTCTGTGGGCGGAGGGACTTTCCCGGCTGCCGGAGCTTCCCCCGGAGCTTTCCTCTCAGAAGTCTGCTCGGGTCAGCTTCTCTGGGGCTGCGGCCAGGGGTGGGGGTGGGGTCCGCTTTCCGGAGTGAGATGGACCCCGGGGACGGCTCTCCAGGGTTCAGTGGAACGGAAATCTCTTCCCCTACGTTTATGCACCCCCTGCAGAGATTCAGAATTTATGGGGATCTCCTTTTACCTCAATTCCATGGGTTGTGGGCTCGGAGCTCGTAAATGTCCGTCCTTCTACTCCGCCATCTTGGCTCCGCCCCTCTGATCCAAGCATTCTGGAGAGCAATTTTGAACTATGCCCAAAGGACTACAAACAATGTCCATACCCTTTAACCCAGTAATCCTGGTTCTAGGACTGTATCCCCAAGAGATCATAGAAATGGGAAACGGTCCCACATGTACAAAATTATTTATAACAGCCAAAACCTGAAAGTCAAGGAGATGCCTATCAATTGGGGAATGGCTGAATAAATTATGGTATATGAATGTAATAGAATACTATTGTAATGTAAGAAATGATGAACAGGAAGATTTCAGAGAGGCCTGGAAATGCTTTTATGTACTGATGCTAAGCGAAAGGAGCAGAACCAGGAGAATTTTATACACCACAAACACAGTGTGTGAGAATTTTTTCTGGTAGACTTAGAACTTCATTGCAACGCAAGACCTTAAAAAATTCCCAGTGGTCTCTTAAGGCAATATGTCTTTCACATCCAGAGAAAGAACTATGGAATTCAATCACAGAATGTAGCAGATTATTTTCTTTTGTAGTAGATTTTGATTTCTTTTATGATTTCTCCCATTCATTTCAATTCTTTTATGCAACATTATTAAGGTGAAAATGTACTTAATAGGAATGTGTGTGTAGAATCTTTATAAAATTGTATGCTGACTCGGAGAGGGAGATAGAGAGAGAGGGGAGAAGGAGAGGGAGGGAGGGGGAAATATCTAAGTTATATGGAAGTCATTGTAGAACGCTGAAAACAAATAAAATAATAGAAAAGAAAACAAAAATAAATGTGTTATTTTACAACTTAAAATCACCTCTCTAAAATTATTGTGCTAAACTCATTTTCACGAAATTTACATATATTATTCTGTGTGGTTTTTTTTTTGGTTGGGAATTTTCTGTGATCTTAAACTGTAGCCCTTGGTTAAAAGTAAACTTATGAGCAAAACTTATACTGAATGTGATATATAGCCTCAATCAACATTTTGATTTAAATTCTCACTAATATAATGAAATTCATAGATATCTGAAGTACTTTTAAAATACTTTCTTGGAGTCTCCTTATTTGTCTGCTAGGAAAGCCAAGGTTTGGAGAAGATTAAAAGAAATAGGTATTTAGGTCCTACATAATAGTCAGAAGAAAATAATCTTCAGTAATGAATAAGGAAAAATTAAAAAAAAACTTAAAAACTAAGCTAAAATGCTTTTTGAACACTAGAATTTTCACAGACTAAAATGGTTAAGGAGAGGCAGAAAAAAACATTTTATCCAACCTTCTAGTTACCAGTGATTTTATATCATTTTATGTTATCATTTTTAACTTACAATGTAAGGTAAACATCATTACATAGATAGGTGGATAGATAGATATAGATAGATAAATAGATATAGATATCTATACACATAGATATCTGTCTATATATCTGTATCGATATATCTATTTGTCTATATCTATAGCTAGCTAGATAAATACATACATAGATACATAGATAGATACCAATGACTGGCAGTCCAAATATGAGCAATGAACAGTTTTTCCCTAAAATTCACAAATATACCAATTATTCTGGATGCAAAGTGGAAACATTTTCCAAATGGTTGCTTCCATTTGGGATAGTTTGTTGTGTAATTCCCCTTGATGCTCCACAATTGGATTTCAGAGAAAGCTTTTATCTTTCTAGACATGACACTATAAATCCATTACTTTTTGATGGTATTTGTGCATAGTCTCTTTGTATCACTCCTAAACATTCTAACATAACTAATTTAAATTTTACTCAAATGTAATCAACAGAAATATGGGTAAATATTAACATCTTCACAAAGCTAATAAACACTTAAAATTTGCAGCTGTCCACTATGTGAATTACTCAGTCCTTTATCTCCTTCTCTTTAGCTCTGCATAATGAGTATTAATTTCCCCTAGCAATTAACCCAGGGTTTAGTTGAAGATGTATTTTACTTTTCTTAATCAGGGTAGCATCTTTTAGAATATTTCCTGTTTTATTTCTTATATTTAAAGAAAGGAAAATTTCTCAAAATATTTGCATTTCCACAAGTCATGCTCTGGTCCCTAAAACAATTTAATGTACCTCCTTTTGGCAAATGATTCTTATTCTTGGGTTTGTGCATAACTCTGATACTAAATTGTTAAATGCATCCTGAAAAGTCATCTAAATAAGATTTTGTTTTTGATGTTCACATATTCATATAAATGAAAGGACATAATTCCCTTTCTATCACTATTTTACTTTTGCTATTGAAAAATGAATTAACCTATTTTCCCAAACTGAAATGGGTTCAAATTTTTACCATATATAATTAATGTCCATTAATTGTAGGTGTCTTTTAAGGTTCTTTCCTGGCATCTCTTCTCTTTTCTCTCCATACCATTTTGCTTTGTGCGTCAATGCCTTTTGTGTACCGTGGAATCATCTCTCTGTATATCTCACATGGGTATCATTGTGTGCTGGAAGAAGGAAGAAGAGATATCTCTAGGCTGTTCACTCCCACTCACACTTTTCAAGGGAGATTTCTTTTTCTGTCTAGAAGTGAAATAAGAGATTATAGTCAGAAACTTGGCCTTTCTGCTGTTCTTCTAGAAAGGAAGTATTGAACTAGAAATATTTTTGCTCCTTTAGATATTGTTAATGTGGGTTATGTGGTCAGTTTCAAGCTTCCTTTTAATTTCTATGTCATTTCTGGGGAGAAGAAGGATGCCAAGTTTATACCTTAGGCTTGATGCATTTTCCTCCAGTTACTGGTTCCACACTGAACATGGGTAATACTTAGCCAAGAAACCCATTTATCCAAATCATGGCTAATAAATATCAGAGAAGGTATTCATGGGAGAATACACACACACACACACAAATAATTGCAAAAGTTTCATTTACTAAACCATTCCAGTTAGAAATGATTTTTGAAGCCTGTCCAACTTAGCCTGCCCATCAGATTGACTAGCTGCAACCTCCAATACTTCCTTCTCTCCCTTTAATATGTACAAGATGCTTTTCTTCAATGCCAAAGGCACTAAAAGCAGCAAATAGGTGAAAAAAAAGAAATGGGATTAAATAATAGAGTACATTAATTGTGCACTTTTTTTCCTTCCGCAAATCTTCCCAATGAAAATGAGAACTCTTTCCCTCAGGTGAAAGTGTCCATACAATTAATTGGAAGTAGAATTAATATATAGGTCTCCAATAGTTCTTTTAATACTATTTGTGTTGTTATTAAAACAGCACAAGAGAAGTGGCATAAAAGGAAGTGGTTTTACAGAACAGGGTTAGGAGTTTTTATAATTTTCACCTTTTAGTTATCATTGTGCTAAAAATGCCAACTATGTTAAAAATACTATTTACAATGACAATGGAAGGAAATATATTCATGTAAAATTAGACCTTATGAATAATTCACTAGGACCAATTTCATATTTTATCCTGTTATTAAAACCTGAACAGTGTCAGTGTTCCATACATGATTGTTCATAGCAATTTTATAGTGTTAATAGAATTTAAAATATGCTTGATTTTTTACTCTCTACCTTCAAGAGTCTTACAAGGCTTAATACTGGAAGGATCAGGGGCATCAATTATGCTAATTAACATGAGTATTTAAAATTTTTTGAAAAACAATTTTATTCTAACTTTTATTTGTGCCAATGTACTTTATATACATGTAAGTACAAGCAAATATATTTTTACTCTGAAATACTTTTTCATTATACTATTCTAGGTATCTTTAATCATTTAATATTTTCTGAATGCTAATTTTTATTAAGACATATTTCAACATGTGATTGAACCATATATCACTACATACATACAGCACTTAATGTTTTATTAAAATGGATTTTAGTCTATTCTTCCAATGCCAACTTTACTTTTCCAATATCAGCAATGTTTAAAACATCAAGACATTGCATTGCTTTTGATTTTCATTCTAAAACAGAATTCTATACTTGAAGCAACCACTAAATGATATCATTATTCAAGTAATTTCATTTTCCATGTACTATCAGTTCTTTTATATGAATAAAACATGTTAAAACATTATAAATGAACTAAAAATCCTGCTAGG